>JAWNOQ010000207.1:4097500-8897500 GCA_035045865.1 Drosophila austrosaltans
AGAGCATATATATTATATATATAGAATTAGCTAATATATCATGACACAGGTGTTAAGAAGGCCTTTCAAAAAAGTTCTAGAATCATCTACTAATCGGTATGTATGTATATATTAAGTTGATTGATTAATTGAAAATATGGAAACCTTGCATAAACTTATCAAATTCCCTGGGAAAAGTTATATAATAATCCTAAAAACCATTTGCATTCCTTTGACTACCTGGTAACCTTGGACAAATTTCATATAATCCTTGAAAAAAATTATATAATAATTCAAATATCATCTCAAGTCATCTCTGACTACTTCGAAACTTTAGAAAAACCTTTTACAGTCCTTAGAAAAAGTTACATAATAACCTTTAAATCATTTCCAGTCATAAATATAATATCTGGAAAAGGTTTCTATAAATTTCATGAAAATTTCGGAATCTATTTTAGAACTCACTAAGCAAGAAAATTGACATCAAAAAGTAATTTTCAAGTAAATAAATCAATGTTAGTTGATTAGCTAATTGAAAACCTTGAAAAAAAACTTATCATATTTCTTAGAAAATGTTCTACAATAATTCTAAAATAAATTTATTTTTTAAAAAAAACTTTTATATTGGTCCTAAGATCGTTTTAGGAAACCCTTTGTAAAATTGTTTCAGTTGATTAACAGCTTGAAAAAGTTTGGAAAATGGTATTATAGTCCTTGTAAGATGTTATATCTTAGTTCTAAATGCACTTTAGAAAACCTCATGCAAGAGCATTATCTTGAAAATGTAATTTCGAAAAAGTTTTTGAAAGAACAGCAAACAGTTTTAGTTGATTGGCTCCTTGTAAACTCTGAAAAAAGTTATCATGGTCGTTATCATGTTCTATAATTATCCTAAAATTAATTTAGTTTTTTGGAAAACTTATATAATGGTCCTAAGAACATTTTACAAAACAATTTGTGATAGTTTTGACTTGAAAACTTTAAAAGAAGTTGTTATAGTTCTTAGAAGAAGTTATAGGATAGTTCTAAATTCACCTTAGAAAACCTCATGGAAGAAGTTGAGAAGATTTTGAAAGAACAGCAAACAGTTTAGATTGATTGGCTACTTGTAAACCTTGGAAAAATGTTCTATAATTGTATTAAAATCACTTTAGGAAACGTTTGACTAGATAAAAATACATTTCTTAGGTGTTTTCTAAGATGAACAAGGGAAATATTTCTACATAAATTTAACTTCAATTTCAATTTCATATTCTTCTAAGCTAAATATTGATTTTATCTTTTATTTTTGCAGTTTCTGTAAATCTTTTGCTACTCAGTTAACTTCTTTTTTTGATGTTTGTCCCACTGTAGCTGCCATTGAATTTTACGCATGTGCGTGATTATTTTGCGCCTCGAATGCGGCAAAAATATAAGAAAAAAAAAATTTTAATTAAATGATTTTCCCAGCTAGGGCGCCGACAAAAAAAGAAACAGAAACGTTGGAAAAACAAAAAACCACAATTGTGGCCACCACTGACCGGTGGGCTATCTGGCCTAGGTGGTGGTGGATTCTTTTTCTTTTTTTTTTTTGTTTTATTTTATTTCATTTAATTTTATTTTGTTTTGTGTTTTGTGTTTTTTTTTTGGTTCGCGCCTTGCCGGAAAAGTGCCTCAAATTATGCATTACTGAAGGTACTTTGCGGCAGCGACCCACGCATATATTAACGGCCAGAGATAGCGATCAGAGGGTACCAGCAGGGGAAACGGCAAACGAAATGTCATGCGTAGCCGGTGAGTGACGACTGACAGCGCCTCAAATAGGCCCAACTCACGCACTCACGACTGACCAACCGACTGACCGACCGACCAAGCAACCAACTAACTAACTAGGCAGGTGATGGAGCTGGTCGTGGCTAACAAAAAAAAAAATGAAAAAAAAAGGGTGGCTTCTCCCTACTTCTCCTCTACCACCACCTCCATCTCGTCATTGGTGTTGCCCATTCTACTTTCTGGTTTCTTCACACGTCAACGCAACAAAGCCGAAAATTAGTTAACATTTTTTGGTATTTTCTGTGACCTATACATAAAGTACACCTGCGCTATTAGCCCAGAGTACATGTCCTCTCCATGGCAAAAAGTAACGTGAGAAATTTGACCCAGAAAGATCGTTAATGATCAAATTGATTGATTGCAAAGAGAGGGAGAGAGAGAGAGAGAGCTGAGCTCAGCTTAGTTCACTTCATTAAGGATTCCAAATTGTCAATGAAGACATATTTGAAAACAAATGTTCTAAATGGAAACATAAATCCTAATTGATAGATTGAAGAGACACGGAGAGAGAGAGAGAGAGAGAGGAGGAGGGAATGCCTGGGCATCATGCAACTGTCCGGAAGTTGTCTTAAGAACTGTCATACATCTTAATGACAACAAATTGGTAGAATTTGTTAGTGTATATTTGTGCTCACTTTACTATTACTTTACTCTACAATTACAATTACAAAATTTGTTCGTTTTTTTTTCTTTCTTTCATTTTGATAGAGTGAAAGGTTCGTCTAATATTTCCCCCTCCTTCCACCCAATTCATTACAAAACATTTTAACTTCTGAGAAGGGAAAAGGAATTGAAGGGCAGGGAGGGGGGGGGGGGGGACTCTTTTTCCAATTGTTGCTAATGAGTGCCACAAATTAATTAGGTTACTTCGTTACGCTGACGCTGCCCTCGGCAAGTTTATGTATGAACTGACGTGGCAATGTGGCATGGTGGGAGTAGTAGTAGCATAGGAAGGGAGGAGGGGGTTAGCTGATAGTTGCTACCAAAAAAAAAAAAAGAAACAAAAAATTAGCATAAATTTCTCTTTCTTTCTTTCATTTTTTCTTGTTTTGTGGTGTATTTTTTCCCCCTCTCCGCATTTCTTTTGTTCGCACGGAAAATTGAGCAATTTTCCAACGTTTTTTTTTTCCCCCTGTTTTTGGGGTTCGCGCACAGCTGAACTGAATTATTAATTTAAAATCTTTTTATCACGAAACGGAAACTTCTGTAAGTTTCCCGGCCCCGACCCCCCGGCCATAGCGATCTTATCTCAACCATAATAGATGACATGCACAAAAAAATAGAAAAAAAAAGACGAGAAATATTTCTTTCAATTTTCCTCTTCTAACCATTGTGAGTTTTCCTTTTTTTTTTGTTTTTGGGAAAATTAATTTCATGAGGCGCCAAAAATATTGAGATCCTACCTACTTTTGTATAGTTGACCCATATA
The DNA here is from genome assembly GCA_035045865.1 of Drosophila austrosaltans. Taxonomy (NCBI): domain Eukaryota; kingdom Metazoa; phylum Arthropoda; class Insecta; order Diptera; family Drosophilidae; genus Drosophila; species Drosophila austrosaltans. The sequence goes on from JAWNOQ010000207.1 coordinate 4,100,721, forward strand.
TCGGTTTACTTATTAAGTAAGTGACTCAACACAAGTGCAATCAGCAGATTCTAACAGACAGACAAAGGGCCAAAAGTAGAACCATAACAAATCTGATTTGTAGATACATGAAAAAGGTAAGATCTAGAAACAGAGAGAGAGGGGGAGGTAGAGACAGAGAGAGAAAGATAGATTAATAGGCATATAATTATGGCACATTTTCTAAAAAAAAAATAACACAAAAATTGAGGTAAATCGGCAACAATTCAAAGAAAGAAAGAATTGTAATGTGAGAAGGATAATGCCTGATCCAAAGAAATGAAGAAGAATTTTTTTTTTATTTTTAAAGTAATTTATTTCCATGTTATTATAGAAACGAAAAGATTAACTTTGTTCAATTTGTATAATTTTAGACAGAGCTATTAATTTTAAATGCCATAAACTTCTTTTTTTTCCTCCTTTTTGGTCCTTTTTATTGTTATACAGTTTAAAGGTTTTTGAAATAAAAACTGCATTTTTTTAGGTGTGAAGCTGCTAAAAAAAATGGTTTAAATGCTTCCTATTTATTTTTTTGTTTTTAAGAATTTTTAAAAAAATGTTCATTAAGGGGAGGAAACTAGATTGGGAGACCGAAATTTCGGTGTTATTAGAGAATTTTTTTAACCAAGAAGGAATAATTGTTGAAATTTAATAGAGAAAAAAGTAGAAAATTCGATCAATCTAAAGAATTGACAGAATTCTTTTTCGAATTGCCGAAATTTCTTTCAAAATCTGTTAACGAACAAAAACAAATTTTTATTGTATACCCTTGCAAAGGCAGGAACGTATAGAAGGAAGCATTTCCGACTATATAAAGTATATATATTCTTGATCAGCTCGATGAGCTGCGTTGATGAAGATCTGTCCGTTTGTCCGTCTGACTGGATCAACAGCATCTCCTCCTAGATCCTTGAAATTACAGAGCCGAAACTTTGCACATAGGCTTCTTTTCTCGGAATCATCCCGATCAGATGACTATATCATATGGGAACAATCGGTCGAGAGTTAAACTTCCATAGCTTTGTTGTTTCTCAATCAAATATTACAAAATTTGTTCTTTATGTGTTTAGTATATTACTAAACTATATTATATAGCTCCCATTGGAATGATAGGTCAATAATACAGTTTTAGAGCAATAGCTCTAAATTGGGTGTTTTGAAAGCGATTGTTACAAAATTTGGTATTTGAAGGTTTAGCATATATAGAAATGTTTGTACTAAGTTTCAAGCAAATCTGTTAACTATATGCTATAGCTCCCAAAGGAACAATCGGACTAACTTTTTTTCAATATAGATTTGACTTGTTTTATATGCTTTCTAATGATTTTGTTACATTAAAAATAACAGTTTTGCAAGGGTATAAGAACTTCGGTTTGGCCGAAGTTAACCCATTCGTCTAGTTACTTTTTTATTTTGCTTTTTTGGCCATGAATATTGATGCATTAAATTTATATAACAATTTGTTAGTCTATCATATATTTAAGTGTTTATTGTCAATTTCATTTATTAACTTAGGTCAGGTATAAAAATAAAAAACGAAAAAAAAAAAATAAAAAAATTAAATCATGGCCCATGAGGGGATCGAACCCGCGACCTTCGCGTTATTAGCACGACGCTCTAACCAACTGAGCTAATGGGCCTTGCTGATATCAAACGGTAAAATGATGAATATTTCTATAAAACTATATATATATTGATAAGATATAGACAATTTATATATATATATATATATATATATATATATTTATTATACTTCATAAATATCTTTGGCTCTTATAGAAAATCTTGATGATTATTCTAAAAATACAAAAAACAAACAAAAAAAAAAAAAAAATAGCAAAGCAAACAAAGTAAGTTTAGTTTTTTTTTTTGTTGTTGTTGCTTCACATCTCCATGGCAATCTACTATATGTATGCCTCCCCTCTCCCCACTCTTCTATATATTGTAGCCAACTAAGGCGAACTAAGCTAAGTTATTAGGGCATCAACTAATCCAGCATCAAAAAGCTTTAAGGACCAAACCACAAGGATGGGCGCCAGAAATTTCGCTCGTTCGATACACCCACACACACACACACACATACACACATACAGCTACACTATACTACATAGTTTGGTTGTTTTGTTTGATTTCTTTTTATTTTTTTTCCACTGGCTTGGGTTAAGAGAGAATGAATGAGCGAGGAAGGGGGATATTTGAACTTTATCAATAAAGATGCTAGGGATTGGCAGTGAGTTCAACGCCATTTTGTTGACGTTATCCTTACACACACATGCACACATACACACACACATACAAACTCTTACACACACACACACATATATATGGAGAAAATGTGCGAACATTCACTTGGCATCTCTAATTAGTAGAATTTAATCTTCACACTATGGCAACGTCAACTGCCACGCCCACTATAGCCCACCCAGTAGTACTTATATATAGCATATACATATATATATATATATATATATATTTGTATGTATATGTGTATATATAGCACTTCTTCATTCCGTTCGCGTTGCTCATTATGAAAAATTTCAAATTAAAAAGGGGCAAAGCGCGTGTGGAGGAGGGCAAACGTTTGGAGCAAAGTAAAAGTTTTCTCAGAAGAAGGCAACATCAGGATTTGCATAAATAGCAGGACATGTGAGTGTGTGTGTCTGTGTGAGCATCACACATCATGATTACATAATTTAGCTATTAAAACAGCGCCAAGTGGCCTGGGAGAGAGCGGAGTTCCCTTGGCGGTGGCGGCTTATTTATGCCTCGACACGCCGTTTGGCGTAGCTTCAAAGGATGCGGTAGTTGTGGGCGGGGCATAATGGTAAAGGGGAAAAGGGGGAATATATGTACTATACTATATATATATATGTATACTCTCTATATGGTCGGTATATTCCAGTTCAACGGCACACATGTGCACTTGATTTACTCATTAGCGTTACTTTTCTCTTCATAATAGGCGCTTACCATGCCGGAAACCGCAACCACAGCCCGCAGTCCGCTATCAGGCACCCCCTCCAACCCTGTCTCTCTCTCTCTCTCCCACATCATCATTGGGTATGGCTACCATACCCTTTTTCCCTTTACATCTCTGGTCTTTGGTTTGCTTCACTTTGCTTTGGCGTTGTTCCTGCTTGGTTCCTTGGCATAAGCAGCTTAGGCGTATCCTTTGTGAATGTGTAATTGCGCAGGCAGGCACACACACACATTCACAAACACACACACACACACATACAGACACACTCACGCACATGCCTAAGCCCTAATAATCCTCACTATTTGCTGAAAACGAAGAAAATAACAAAAAAAAAAAGAGAAAAAAAAAACCTGAAAGAACAGAAAGTAATACAAAGTACAAGTGTGCATGTGTATGTGTGTGTGTGTGTGTGCGTGTATGTGTGAGTCCTGCGTAGCTGGGCAGCAACTTAACCCTCCCCTCTACTTTGCTACCTTTCTTCTTGCTACCTTTTATGCCCATTCTCGGCCTCGTTCTCAATTTTCGGTTCTGCCATCAAAAATGTAAAAGTCAAAAACTCAAATTTCACATTTACATTATAAGAGTGAGTGAGTGAGGGAGAGAGAGAGGTAGCGGGGGGAAACTGTGTGTGTGTGGTGTAGGGCTAAAGTTTTGGCAACATTGTGGAATTACGATTACCTGGCAACAACGTGGCTGCCAACTAAGAGGATTCTTCAACTCAAAATTTTGCACCAACTTATTTTGGCATCCATTATCGTTTAAGCAATAAAGAACAAACTTAAAACTTTAAAATAAACTATTAAATGTAGTCCTTTTTTTTCTGAGGTATCCTTTTTTTTGGAGTGGAAACAATTGAAAAAGTAGTCAACTAATTTCGTATTCCAATTATACTTCTTAACATCCTTTAGCCTACTTCTTAGCTGAAGTCCTGTTGTTTCTACCATCAAAAGCCACAGAAATTTCGCATAGTTATATATCCTAAGCTATTATCGGAAAGGACTCGTTTTTTCTATGCTGAATTAGAAGAAGCCTTTCCTTCCCTAAAACTATCTATTATGTATCATATTAGAAGGAAAAGCCACAAGGTTTTCGCATCATCTAAGTTCGAGTCCTGCCACCAGGACTAACTATGTTAAGCCACAACATTTTCACACATTTCATAAGACTAGTTGATGAATATATAATCTGAAAACTAAACATTACCTGATTATACCTTTGCAGAGGGTATTCATGTATAATTTTTGGTCAAAATGTTCTTTTTGAAATCCAATTTGCATTGTGAAAACAATTTGCGTAGCATAGGAGACTCAAGAACAATAAGTTTAATATCCTTGCAGAAGAGTAAAACACTCTTTACATAGGTGGACAAATCAGTTTACAATGCGATAAAACAATATATAAATAGAAATATATACTAAAAATTAAAGATGAAGCATACAATGATACATTTGAATTGTAAAAAGATTAATGAAACTCAAATGGAACTGTAGAAATGAAACAGAGAAGCTTCAATAAAGATTGCATCTTGATTTTGCCGGATAATGTTAGCGATAGTTTCTATAGGTTACTCTTTCTCTCTCTTTCTCTTTGATTTTTAACCTATGTATGTATATCTATCTATCTGTATATAGAAAGTTATTGAGCAAAAGTAAGTCTAAATTGATCCAATCACGAGTTTTAGTAATTTCTTTCAAAATTACAAGATTCTATTAACTGTCTTGTTAGAATTTATATATATGTAAGTACATAAGTATGTATATATTCTTGTTCACTTTCAATGATAGTTTCGATTTGCCAAATAATTTCTCAGTAACAAGCTTTGTGAATAAAAGGGTATATCAAAGTCGTCCAAAATGTATGTAACAGGCAGAAGGAAGCATTTCCGATCCCATAAAGTATACAGTCATAAAGAAAAGTATTGGCAATGCGAATTTAACTCCATTTTTGCTGTTTTAGTGACAAGTAATGTAAATAATAAACAACAGAAATATTTTTTCTACAATCGTTAGACATTTCTGCACCCAACATACTTATCGTATTTTACAATGTTCTAACCATAAATTTTGTAAAATTTTGTCAAACGAAATAGGATTCATTTTTTAGGGTATTGGGAAACTCATAACACAGAAGTTTTTGTGCTCTGGTAACATTTTTTCAATTCAACAATGCAACTCGGAATCCACCAAAATTTCTGTATATATTCTTTCTCAGCATTAATTATATTGCCAAACTGCACCAACTGGCCAAATTTTGTTCAAATCGGAGAATAAATATGGGAGATATACTCAAAGACCGCTTACTTCTTTCATTTTGTTTTTTTGTTTATAAAACTTTTACGTCCAAAAAACAACAACAATTGTTAAAAAGAAAACTCACTGAAACTTTAAATTTGTTTATTTGAGTTGTCTAAGTGGCCCAGTCATTTAGTCAACTGAACAACGAGGATCCGGGTTCGAATCCCAGGCTAGTGTATGGATGTAGTTTTTCGTCTAAGCCGAAGGCCTTAATTGCCAGTGCTTGTAAAATATAGTAAGGTTGATAGTTTATAACTATATCCTATACTCTAATAATAATAAATTTGTTTATTTGTTCAAAAGTAATTGCAAGGGTATAAGAAATTCGTTTAAATTCCAAAACCTTCTGTAGCCACAGGCTATTGAATCTACCTAACTGAAAACTAAGGCCAATTCTTGATTAATTCATCCTTCTTCCTGGAGGTTAATTAAGTTATAAGTACATTAGAAATCAGCTAATAGAATTCCAATAATTATATGATTTTTAATTAGTTGTGCATGGAAAATAGCATTAACTTTTGGCTATATAATTGTGCCTATTGTAGTTTTTGTTGTTTTGTTTTCATTTCGTTTGGTTTTGGTTTTGTTTGTTTGTTGTCACTAAAATACACATACAGACGGAAAAGTTCATTCTTTTATCCCAGTTTAATTATACTCATGTCATAAATGTGAAAATAATTAAAAATGGATTTCAGTTTTTGCCACATGCCACAAAATTTGGCCCGTAACTCACTTGACAGGAGGGTGGCATGGCAAAAGGGAAGTTAAGGAAAGGCAAGGAAAAGGAATGGTTTTTTTTTTGCTAAAGTATGAAATGAAATGGGTTTTGGGCCAAAATGTTATGGGGCCAAATAGAGCGTGGGGGGGGGGATAGGGTAGCAGGGGGTGGATTAAAAACTAAAGTGGAGTGTCGGGAAAAGTGGAAAGTTTTTGTTGAAACTTTTCGCGCTGTGTGTTTTAATTAAAACTCAGCGCACCAAATAAGCCTTGTGCCAGGTTTCCTACACTAACCGTAGCCCCATCGTCCCTTTCCCCCCTCCCCCCATTTGGCTTTCAAACTATTCGTAATATATATTATATATATACATATATATAAAAGTATATATATATATAATGTGAAATGCCTAATAATAGAATTTTGCGTGTTTTGGCCAATTTGCTTAGTTTTTGTGTTGTTGCGTGTTGTTTTGTTTTTGTTTTTTTTGTTTCTTTCGTTTTTCTTGTTTTGTTTGTCTGCTTTTTGTTTGGGGTTAAATAGAAATATATATATATAAATTTATATATATATATGTTTAATCCGCTTCGCTTATCTAAGCTTACCTCACACTCTCTTTCACATGACCGCTTCGCTGCCACTTCCCTTCCCCTTCCCCTTATCTCCTTCTATTTGGACTTAATTAACTAAACTGAGACTCTTTAAACGTTTCTGACGGTTTTCAAGATGCCTGCAGGCAATGGCTAAATCAATTACAAAAATCAAACGACTGTCAATTTAATGCAGGATGTGGGCCTAAAGGACCTCTGCCTGATGAAAGGAATCTTTTTTGTGTGTGTATGTGTGTGTGGTATTCTTTTTGTCTTTTTAATTTTCAAAAAGAATACAAAAAAGAAAGAAGGAACAGAAAAAACCCATCGACAACTGCTTGAGTAGGTCTCTCTCTCTCTCTCTCTCTTCTTCTATGTTTGCCAGGATTCACAAGTACTTGACGAGGACTTTGATGAGAATTTTGCTTTTCTGTTTGGCATTGTATGTACTTTAAGTGCCTTGGCCAGGTCATAAAAAGTTATGTTAGCGAGTTATACAACTGAACCAAACAAACAAACAAACAAACAACAACAAGAGTTCTCTTGCCAATTGCCAATTGGAGGTAGAAAATAAGAGAGAAAAAAAAAAAAAACTAATTTAAACTTCAACAGATGAACTCAAATATACCCTACATGACTCATATATAAAGAAAACTTATATATGTTGCATATTTTAGGGGGCATCATAACCCAAAAGTCGATCTACCATCTTCTGCCTGTTACATACATTTCCAAGGACTTTATATATATACCCTATTTTTGTTGCTTTGCCAGAGGCGTGGTGGGGAGAGGGATGGGGGTGGGGGTGGGAGGCGAAAAAGTGCTGAGGTTTTGATAAGTGACAACTTTTGCAATATCAACTAAATTTCAACGGAAACTGACTTAAAGTTAAAGCTGCTTCTTAGCCACAAGACGCGGGAGCTGCTGCTGTTGCTGCCGCTGCCATCTTCCTCTTTTTCTACTTCTTTTACTACTACTTCTTCTTCTTCTTCTTCTACACTCAATGTATACTCTAACAACAACTATTACCATCTACCCAATGTTCCATCTCCTTGCCAGGGCCAGGAAGCAATTATGAAAGCATCAACTCCAACCGAAAAGAAAGGAAAAAAAAATATATATATAAAATCTAAGAGAGAAAAAGAGAAGGAGAAAAAATAGGAAGAAGAAATCTCTCCAAGTTTTTTTGTTTCCTTTTTTGCTTCGCCTTGCACTTGCAACAGCAGCAGCGAGGCAGCGGCAACTCCCCCAACGACTTTTGCGCGTGTTGTGCTGAGAGATAAAGATAATAGAAAAGTTGAATTTATAGCAAAACACTTTTCAATCATGCAACCCAAATGGAGGACCCTTCTTACACAGTATGGGCCTGGCCCAGGCATCATATAGCCGGGAGACGACGGTGTAAAACAGAGTCCCCCATCAAATCATTTCCGCAACACTTGCTCATTCACGATGTTGTTGTTGTTGTTGTTGTTGTCGTTGTTGTTTCATTGCGTTTCGTTTTCCTTTCCTTTCCTTTACTCTTTTCTTTTTCCATTTCTTTTTTTTTTTTCTTCTTTCGTTTCGAAGCAACACCAAAGTTAATGGGAGATAAATATACATATAGAAAAAAAAAACAGAGATGATAAAAAGAAAAAGAGAGTTAGAGAAATATATTCTCAAAGTAAAACGACTTTTGTATACTCTTTGAAAAAATAGAAAGGATATGAGTGCAGGCAAAAACCATATTGGATGAGTTTTCTTCAAGAAACTTTTTCAATTTTAAAGCAAAAATAAAAAAAATTTGTGAAAAATTCAACAATACAAAAATTAATTTGGGATTTGTTTAGGAATATTTTTTTTTATTGCTTGAAGCCAAAATTAGTTGGTTTTTGTTAACAAAAATCATACCAATTTTCTTCTTCCTTTATTTTTTAAAAATTATTTTCTTAATTTGTTTAACAAAATTGTTGGAAACTTTTTTATTTTTTATTCTTTTAAATCATAAGCAACTTTTTCATTTTTCATTCTTCAAGAGATTTTTATTATTCTAGATCAAATTTGTTTACTTTCTGTTACCAAAATCATTACCAATTTCTTTCTTTCTTCATACTTTAAAAGATTTTCTTAATTTTCAGCCAATTTTGTATACTTTTCTTTAGAGAAAATCTGTTGAAACTTTTTTCATTTTTCATTGCTAGGTAAACAAAATCATAAGCAATTTTTTCATGCTTCATTCTTCCATTGATTTTTGTTATTCTTGGCCAAATGCTTCAGTTTCTGCTACCAAAATCATTACCAATTTCTTTCTTTCTTCATTCTTTGAAAGATTTTTGCTATATAAAAGATATTTGCTACTTTTTAGCCAACAGTATTCTCACTTTCTGTTACGAAAATCAAAAGAATCCTCACTTAAAATACAACAAAACTCTAATTAAAAAAAACCTTAAAATTTCCAACTACCAAAAAAAGTAAGTAAGTGTAGCCAAATTAATTATAAACCTTTTATGGCAAAATGAAATTGATACTAATACAAATTTTATAGGTAACTTTGAAAGTATGTATCTTTAGAACCATTTTCAAACCATTTAGACAAATGTAATCTAAGACACAAACACACACAAGGAAGAAAAAATATTGCTACTCAAGGCAATTTTGTAATTAGAAAAGAGAGATAATTGATACTAGCAATTTATGGGAGATAATAAATTGGTAACTGATACATCAAAAGTAAAGTAAAGTAAAAGTATATATGGAAAAGTTTTCAAATGCTGATAAATTTGTTATCCATATTGCAGCATATTGAATGATTTTAAGTAAACTATATTTTTTTTTTGGCTAAGTAAACCTAAAAGTCAAAGTCCATCAAATACTCTGCCAGTTAAAGTGGAAAAGTATTAGGTATATACATGTACATACGTATATAGATGGATATATATTATATATAAACATATATATAGATGTAAGTATGTGTGTATGTTTAGCTGTTGTTGTGTGAAAAACATCTGCCAACGGATGTGCCTTGCCTGGCCAACCAACCAACCAACCAACCAACCACCCACATCCACATCCATCTACCTCTTTCCCCCATTTCTCTCTTCACCAAGCAACTGTATCTTGCAGATAAACCCGTGTGCCATGATGGTCCCCATTCCATACCATTCAGCTCCTCTCGTATCTATCTCTATCTCACTCTCCACATAGCCCCAGGACGATCTAGCCTGACTATTCATGCGTTTCAAATTTGCAATACACTCAAAATGAAAATGGGAACGCGGCGGGGAGATGAGAGAGAAAAAGGATGAAAAAACGCCGCATGTTACATTTTAAAGCTTTGGCAAACAAGTTTTTCTTTTTTTTCGCTCCTCTCTCTCTCTTGCTTTTTTTTTTATCTTCACATGAGATTGAAGGGAAATTGGTCCGATGCGTCCATTGCTTGCAGGCAGGCACCTGTTCTAATGGCGTGACGACGACAGGACTACAGACAAGGGGGGAGGGGGGCTGGACGGTAACGGACGGATTGTCTCTTTCACAGACATATCAATAGATGTGCCGCCTTTTATAGCAAAAAAAAAAAAAAAAAGGGGGCGTGTTATGGCAATTATGGAGAAAGCTTTTTTTTTCTCTTTTCTTTTTCCTTCCTCTTCATTTTGCCTTTTCTATGGTGAAGGATAATTTATATATAAGTATAATACATATGTGTATAGTAAACACACACACACACACACACACACACACATACATACATTAGGATGAACAATATTAACAATTTATTTAAGAGATAGATCCAATATTGTAAAAGGTTTGATTACATTCAATATAGCAGATAAAAATATATCGATATATATAACAGAATCGTTTTTAAGACTAATATTACCGATTTCTATTATATAGAATGATGCAATGCAATGAGATCAATTCTCATTTTTGAAAGTTGGTCCTGAATAATATTTATCTAGAGTTTTTACGTTTTTAAATTGAAATATTGAACAAAAACTAACGGATAATCCGGATAACAAGAATCAATCGTTTGATAAATTCGATACATACCGATTGAAATTAATCGATAAATGAGTTATTGTTCCTTCTTAAATACTTAGTAATATTTCTTAAAAAATCGTTTAGAGGTTTTAAGTATCAGTTCTCCTAGATCTAACTAGGTTTTCATCATTTAAAAAGTCGACACTAACTGAAACCTAGAAGTTCTTTGCAAGATCCAACTAGATATCATTTACAATGTGTGTATTCAATTTTCTTTTTCTTCCGCTACTTCAATTTCAGTTTCAATTTCATGCATTTAGTTCAAGTTTCATCGGCGTACGACATTGCGTATACGTGACAAACTAAAGAACCTTCCTTTTTATTTTTTTTTCTTTCTTTTTTTGGTGGAAGAGGCAAACACTTAACGTTTGGAAAATTTGCAAGTTTTCAAGTTTTCTTACTGTGTGTTGAATATTTTTGTGAAGAGGTAACTTTTAAGCTCTATACTTAAATATTTTCTTTCTTTTTTTTTTGTTGTTGTCTTGTTTAACCTTAAAATGTATATGTAGTGGATGTACCCTGTAAAAATGTAAGGGAATGTGAGTAATATATCTAACAGTCAAAATTTCTTATAGAAAACCATCTCATTCCATTTTCATTGTATATATCCATTGAGCATAAGAGAAATGTTAGACTATGGAATCTATATATGTTCAAGTTGATCTACATTTGCTTTTTTCTTTCTAAGATTTGAAACTTTTAAAACAAATTTGCTCTTTCGGTTCTAGTTGCTGTTAAGAGGGTATGCCATAGTCGTTGCCTGGACTTCTTTTTCTTTCTCTCTACTAAATTGTAATGCCATGATTTGAATGTGGATCCATTCGTAAGCCTTCTTTTGTTGTATGTGTCGTCATGCCAAAGTGCCAAAGTTTTTTCCATTGTAATAAATATTTTAATTTTCAACTTGAGCAATTAACCCAAGAACGCATGTGGAAACGAAAGGTTGGCTGGCTGGCTGACTGGCTGGCTGGCTGGCTGACTGGCTGACTGTTTCCCGTTCATAGGGATGCTTTGTATGGTGGTGGAGGTGGTTGTTGGTACTTTGGGAGTTTCAGTTTTGTCATGGCCCAACTTCTTCTCCCCCTTCTCACAAAGTTCTCTACAGCTTCTCTCTCGCTCTCTCTATATATGAGAACATTATGAACTTAAGCTTGGCACAAACAACAAGAACCATAACAATAAGATTCTTAGACACATGCCAAGTGGTTAAGTCTTGGGGGCAAGAAATGTTTTTTTTTTTTTTTTTTTTGGGTAAAAAGTTTTTGTGCGTCGCATTTGAAATGATTTTGCATAATTCAATGTTGGAATATGTTGTGTTTGGTGACTATATATATATGTAGGTATATATGTATATACGAAAGGGCAAGGGAAGGCAACCGTAACTTTTTCGACAACGAAAGAGAAAAAAAAAAATAAATAACAAAACACCAACAGAAGAAGGTAAAAACTTGGCCTGTAATATATTTTCTTTAATTGCGCACAATTAATCCTTTTTATGAGCAGTTGCGCTAGCAAGGATTCTTTTCGCCAGGTGGTCTGACTGCCAGTCAGTCCTGCCTTTAGCAGTGAAAGGGAGGTGGGGGGTTGACTGACTGACTGACTGACTGACTGTATGGCTCTTCGAGTTCCATCAACTGGAAATGTACACAAAAGGCTTAATTATAAAAGTCAACATACGACCATGTACAAGAGAGAGAGAGAGAGAGAGAGTGGAGATATGTTTAGGGATGGACTCTCTCCTGGACTTGGTTTAAAAAGAGATGAAAAAATTATTTCGCATGTAATTAAAATAAAAATCCCCTTTACGACTGATGTGTACGGCAAAAAGATTTTTACGGTTATTTGCTCAAATAAAACAGTAAACCAAAAAAAAAAAAAAAGAAGAAAAACAAGTAACAAACCTGCAAAAATTTCAAACCAAACGTAGCGGAAAAATAAAAAAAAAAAAATGAAAAAATACTGATAAATTTTTATATACTATACAAAAATTGTTTTTTTTTTTTTTTTTGTGCTCTGGCGAGATCATCTATATAGATTCATCTATAGTAATTTAATATTTGCTAGATCGATGTATTTATATTGTAGAATATTTAAGTACGATTTTCCTGAGTTTAGTTTGAACTTTGTCTAAAGAGATCTTTGGCGATCTTTTGCTTAGATTACTTTAATATTTTTTATTGAGAAAGAATTTTTACTATATAAATTATTTATGATCCCCAAGACAAGTATTATAACAAAAAGAAGAATCCTGTCTATATGTCAATTGATCATTTTCTACTATAAATTTTGACAGTTTTTAATATATTTTCATTTGATCCCCAATGCAAGTTTCATGACGAAAAAGGATCTAAACTATCTATCAAATGATCTTTTTAATTTGATCTTTATCATTTTACTCCCATTGCAGATAGTACGAGGGAAAAGAATCGTTGTTATTTATATCAAATGATCTATCTTATAGAAATTTTTCTTTATATTATCATTTTTTTTATAGACATTTTTCATACTTTTCAATTGGTTTAATTATAAAAAAAATTTGATTTATTACAAACTTTACAATATAATTTGCTTTAAATATTTAACAAATATACTTTAATTATGTCCATTTTATTTAATTATAACAAAAGTAACAAATATTTTTTTATTAATTTTTTATCTAAATTACATTTTAACCAATTTCTATATACTTTTGTTTTTAGTTCCTGCTACCAATATTTTATATTTAGTTCTTATATATTAATCATTTGTCTTAGTTATAGTTCTTAGCCTACTTTTTGATGTTTTTTAATTTTCTAAAATGGTAAATGATATTGTCCTGTGAGTTTTGCCCAGTGAATAAGTGTGTACTTTTTGCTTCTATTTGCTGTCATAGTCTGTTTTAATTATTGTCCGCATTTTTATTACACAGTCCGTACCAGATAAAATTCGTGTGAGAACTTTGGGGGGAATGTCAACGTAGTCATTGTCACCCAAAAAAAACAAAAGAAAAAAGAAGAAAAAACCAAAACCAACAGAGAGACAAAAACGAAAACCAAGCAACAAAAATAACAGGAAAAAAAAAAAGAAACCCCCTCCAAAAGCTCCCCCTCTTACAGTCAGTTGAGTTGCAGCAACATCAGGTTGGCAGCAGGCCGACAATACGACAGAAAGACAGAATGACGATGGGACCGAGGCTGGCGATTAACTTTTCAAAATTCAGTAACCCTTTTTTCGCCCGTTTTTCGCGACGGATGCTGTCGGCGATATGCTAATGCCGATGTACACTTTTCTGTGTTTTATTATTATTTCCCTTGGCCTTTTTTTTTTTTTTGTTGCTTTTGCTTTTATTATACGCTCAAGTTTAATTAACTTTTGTGCACATAAATTTCATCTGAGGTGTGGCCTGAGGTCCTTTCCCCCCCCCCTTCCTGTTGATGGAGTGAAATTTGAGTTAGCTTAGGCCAGCCAGAGGCCAGCAGCAGCAGCACCAGCAGCCAAGAGAGCTAAAATCAAACTGAGACAAGGATACAATACAAGTTGTCCACTGGTCGTTGCCGTAACATTGCTGCTGCCTAATTCCAAATATTCAAGGACAAATAAACGTAGAAGAAGAGCCACTTGCTCAATGGTTTTATAGTTAGCACTTAGAAAATTCTTTTTTATATCCTCCATGGAATGGGGTCTTGTGATCAAAGGTATTACAGGTACACCTAATACCGTAAATGGTAAATGATCATTATTTAGAAATTCTTGCACTGTTATCGGATGTATCAATGATGTTCTCTGTTGAAAGAGTCTCTTTTCCAAATGTCGCAATTGTAGAAACCAAATTGTTGTCATCTTATTAACATGATAAAATTGAATGTTATTTGTTACAACTAAATCGAGTAATAGAAATAAATCAATTTGTTGCAAACGATGCTCTTCTTGCCACAATTCCGCCAAATGTGTGGAACCATGTAGAGAATTCTTTGTTGACCATTTGCCAATGGTCTCTTTGCCATCAAAGAAGACCAACATTAAACTGATATGCGTTTGTCCAAGAGATTTCAATTGTTTTTGCAAAACATGGGCCACATTCAATAGGATGGCACAGGATAAGGCTGAACCGTAATTTATTGTGGAATATTTACCATCATAATGACAGCCCAGCATTAAAAATCTATTGGCATTTGGATTCAATTTGGCCACAATATTATGAAATTTCAATGTACCCATTTTATGTATCTTCTTCGTAAACGTATCCTCTTCCACATGCCAGGATAGTCGTATAAGTGCTCTTTTTATATATCTTCTTACTGTGTCATGTCCATGCCGATTTACTGCACGCTTTATCCCTATCTTCCGGGCAGCATGATGCAAATGTCCTTCATCAGCTAATTTTGCAAAATATTGCAAATTTCTTGTGGTCATCTCTTTGGGATGATAATGTATACTAGCATTTGGTCCCACTCTCCATAAACTTTTACCATTCAATGGTAAAATTGACAAAAATGTTAAGCAAACTGCAAATATACTCATTGTTAGCTGGAAAAAAAGATGACTCACTTTCTATTTGGTTTGATAAAACTAAAAACTGAAAATCAAGTCAAGTGTTCATTTCATATCAAATGAATTTGTTTAACTAATTTTGTTTCAGTTCTGCTGACAAAACTTTAACTGAATTGGTTATTTATGCAGGGAAACAAAATAAAGAAAAAATATATCGTAATGCAACGAACTTTGTATACCCTTGCAGTTCTATATTATTGATTTACTTTTCCTATTTCAAAAAAATATAACAAGAAAAGCAAAATGAATTTATTAGCAAAAAAAAAAAACAATATTTTTGTTCTACACCGATTATTCCTATAGTGGCTATACATTATAGTAATCGGATTCTACCGATTCTTAAGTTTACGACGCGTACCCATCTCAAAAGCTTATCTATCAAGTTTCTTTCACTTAGCTCAGAAATTAATATCTAAAAGTTGCAAATAAACAGACAGACCTTAGAAGATTTCTAGATCTACTTGACTTTTGAGGCCGATCAGGAGGATATTTATAATTTATTGGGGTCGCTAATGCCTATTTCCATGTGCTACAAACATTTGAGCAATTTTTATTAGGGTATATAAATATTAATACTTAAAAAATTTAAAAAAAAGGCTCTAAAAATAAAATAGTTATTGGCTTTTTTTCTCATAAAATCTCAATAATTGATTTTTTTTCATGCTGTTATTTTTTTTAAAATATTAAGAAATTTATTTTACAATTTCTACAGGTGAATTGCAAGTCGATTCCGCTTTTTTATCTTTTTTTTGTGTTTAAATACTGATCTTAAACGTTTTAGCTTCAAATTAGTTCTTGTAAATCAATTTGCTTTGACTAAATTAACAATTAAAAAATGAAACAAATTTATGTAAAATATCCTACATATATACATACGTATATAATATATATATATGTATTGGTATATTCATATTTAGTATAAGTATGTCGAATTTCAATAATGGAATATAACTACATGAACAATTAAAATTTTTGTTCATTTTTTGTTTGGCATATGTAATAAAATATGCAACTCCAATTTTCAAATTATTTGAATTACATTTCCTGGCCCTACACTAACAACAACAATAGCAATAGCAGCAGCAGCAACAACAACAACAAGCCAAAACAAAAACAATTACTTAATGCCACTCCATTCGACCGATGTCTGGGGCTTACGTAATTTCGCACGCTTATATAATAAATCGCACCAATACAAAAACACATCTCTTCTCTTCTTCTACTACTCTGTGTTCATATATGTATGTATGTATGTATGTATGTATGTATCTATGTGTATGTGTCTCCTTTTCGGCTCATTTTCTTTGCCGCCTTTGGGGGCTGCCAGTCTGTCTGTCAATTAGACTTTAATGTATTGTACTTAAAGTTATACGCAATTACGATAGAACTTCAGCCAGTTCAGTGACGAGGGCTACGGGGACGGTTTCTGTTGTTAAGTAGGAGGAGGGTGGGTGGAAGGGGGATCGGTGCCGGGGACCGGGAAACTGGTTTCTTGGGGTAAACAAATGAACACATAAAAACATGAGCGACAGCCAGAAGTGCCTTCTCAGTCACAAGACAGCCAGAAGAAAACGAGAACAAAATAAAACCAAAAAAAAAAAAAATATATATAAGAAAAATTCAAATTAAAATGATCTTCAGTTGGCACTTTGGAAAAGTACAGATATATATATGTATATATATGTATGTACATATATACATTTTGTGTGTATGTAATTACAAACCAAAAGCAATAAAAAAAAATAAAATGTTTTCAACTTTTACTTTAATCTAAGAAATTTTGTTAGTTCTCCTTCTATTCTCCAGATTACTTATATAGTATATAGTGTATATCTATATAGATACTTATATATATATATATATATCTGTAGTTATTGTGGTTTTGTTTTTGTCAGCGTCTGGCATCGACAGCTACTCCTCTAAGCACCCCCTCCACGCGCTCTAATAGCCAGCGACCTCCACTCTTTGATTCGTCTGTCTGTTGCTCTTGAGATTTATGTCTGCAAAAAAAAAGAAAAAAAAAAAACAACAAAAACGAAAACAAAAAAAAAAAGAAATAACCAATCTTCCAGTCAAAGCTAACAAACAAGCATTGTCTAACTGATCTTGGCCGGTTTTTATACCCTAACCCACAAAACAAAGCCTTTTACATATATTGAGAAGCATAAATAAAAAGGAATATATATTTTTTGAAAAATGAAAAAAAATAATTGCATACATTTAACGGCTTAATATATAAAAATTATTAAATAAATAATATTAATCTGTTAAAATGTTGGGGAACGGAGGAGAAGTAGGACAAGTAGGAACACTGGCAAGTCATGAAAAGTAACTCAAGATGATATTTTTCAATCACCTTTTTACACTAATCTACAAAATTCAGTCATTTACATATAGACTCTTTTGGGATTTTCAAAGTATTTGAAGCTAAATCTATTGAAATACAGTAGGAAAGCATTTTCATTTGGTCTTCATTTTCTAAAAGAAGTAAACAAATTAGGTAAAAAAGTCTCTAAAAATTTGCTTTAAAAATGATCAGTTTCTATGGATAAACATATATTTAAAGGTATAAAAAGGTTTCCTAAAAGTACTCATACAAAATTAATGTAAAATATTTTCTTTCAAAGACTTTAAGATATCATGTAAATATATAGTTTTAAAAAATATATATTTAAAGGTAAAAATATATAAAAAATATATATTAAAAAGTATAAAAGTTTCCTCAAAATGAAAATATGAAATATGATAATATGAAAATTTTTAAAAATATTTCACATTAATTTTGTATATCAGACTACATATAGTATATATGTAGTTTTAATAAAAGAACAAAAAATTCATTAAAAATGCATTTTGGAAAAGTTTTTAATTTCATTCTCTTAGGTCGTTAGGTTATACAAGTTCTTATATAAAACTTGTAATATTTAGAATTTTAGAACAATTCTACAAAAAACAAATATATAGAAAAATGTTCAATCGAATTAAAGCTTTTAAGGATTCCAATTTGCTTTGCTATGCACTATTTAGAATGGAATGTAGAAGCTTGCCTATTGGAAAAAAGAGTATAAAAACTTCTACAAGATAAATTTCCATATTTGATTCGTTTGTTTCTTTTTTTCTTCTCTTAGTTTGCTTGTGTTTTTGCTTAAAGTTTCATTTTGTCTTTTGTTCTGTTTTTTTTTTTTTTTTGCAAGTTTTCTTTATGCTAGCATAAATTAACACACTAAAAAAGAACTGAGGCAGTATTATAAATTTTAATACTCAAAGTCAAAAAAAAAAAAATTCGTCTGGCAGACAGATGAATATTTATAAGAATTCTGGGGCGCCAAGTTTAACAATTTTTTTTTTCTGTTAAAGCAAAATTATTGCACAAATTTTTTTTTTTTTTGCGATGCGCAAAAGTTGACGAGCCAAAACTATTTCAAGTTTTGAGAATTGGAGAGAGAGAGAGAGAGGCAGAGTGATGGAGAAGAATATCCATTTTATGCATATAACCAACTACCAACTAGCCATTATCATCATCATGGCTGCAGCTTCATTTAAGCCAGCTTTAACCCGGCTGACTGGGCTGGGCTGGAGGATGAAATGGTTGGCCATTTTCAGATCGAGTCAATGATATGACTCGAATTTCTTTTCATTTTTTTATTTTTGCTTTCAGAGTATACTCGTATACTCTATCTTAAGGTGATTTGTTTTGTTGTACTTTGACTAGCCAACTGATCAATAGGAAAATTTCCAAGTTTCAAATTCTTTCGATTATAATTAAAAAATGATCTTACGAAGCGAGCTTTGGTTTATTTTGATTTAACCTAATCTTTGTTTATATGCAAAGTATATAGAGTCTTCGGTTAATAGTTGTTCTTTTATTTTTGAGTTTTCCTTTTTTTTTTTTTTTAATTTTTTAATTTCGGCTCGAGCGATTGGGCACGTTGGTTGCCGCAAGAGGCAATGGCAACGGCAACAGCAACAGATACGTGAAATGAGGTAGATAATACATGTATATACATATATATATATATCCACATATATAGACATAAGAGTGTATATATATATATATATATGTGTGTGTGTGTGTGTGTGTGTGGGTTCGAAGGTGCGGCCTGATGTTGTTTTTATAGTCGATATAACGTTGATTTTTTTTCCTCTTTTTTTTCGCTGCTTTTTCTTTCTTCTTTGAATACCCTGTACCCCCTAAGGGTAAAGGGGTATCTTGGAATAGGCCAAGCATATCCTATAGCATGAAGAAATATAGATTTAGACCTGTATATATAGACTGTGAACAATTCCAAGGGCAACTCTGGCATAAAGTTAGTAACCCTGCACAGAAAGCAGCCTGGTCACACTAAAAATTACAAGCTTAAAACATATGTTTTTTGTGAATTAGCAAGAATAAATTCTTACAAGTTCAATTTCAGAGGCAACCCTGGTATAAAGTTAACAGCCCTTACACAGAAAATAGTCTGGTCATACTAAAAGTCTATTAAAGTATTGCATTATGAAGATTTCTTTATGAGATAAAGAAACTAGATTACAAGTTTGTTCAAGTATAAAGAACTACAAATACATAGAGATGAGAAATCGATTCATTTTATGTTATTAATCAATTATTAACGACCGAAACGTTTTCATAGATTTAGAATAGAACTTAGAAAAATAACAGAATAGTTAGTTAGATGTAAAGAATGAACCACTATTAATAATATATTGTTCCATAGATGTTAAAGATTAAAGAATGTTTACAATTGGATAGTGAACCCAACTAAATTCAATTTCTTATGCTGACTCAGCAGGTTTTAATACGATATCGCCAGAGTCCAAGTAAAAGCAGAGTCCCCAAACTTAGTAAGAAAATTAAACAGTTTGAAATAAGAAAACAAGTTTATTGGCAATTTGAGGATAGAGAGAGGAGCAAGAAGAGATTCAAGAAGAGTTACACATATAAGAGCTGCAAGCTGTTGGAAAAATCTATTGGAAATCTGTTGGAAAATCTAAATTAAAATTTCATTCTATATAAATCGTAAAGGGTATAATAAAAGTCGAATCTCTGTTATGGGATATATATGTATATATGATTTTTTTTTTTTTCGTTTACTGTGGTTAACGTTGACTTGAACAACAAACTCGGCTTAAGGTTTGCGCAGTTGGCTTGTATATGGTTGTGGTTGTTGTTGTTGTTGTTGTTGTTGCCGTTGTAATGGCCACAGCATGCGTTTTGATTGCAGTCACTGCGGTTGTTGTTGTTGCTGTTGGCCGTGTGTTGCCTTTTTTCATGCCATTTAAGTCTTATTTATGGTTCTCGTTGATGATCGTGTTGATGGTCGTACTTTTTTTTTCTACACTTTATTTTTTTTTTTTATAGTTGATTTTTAACCTTTTTGGCATTGCGCTACAGTGAAAATAATAAGGAGTTTTTGTCCAACAAACAAGCTAAACAAAATTTTTATAAAAATAAAGGGGAAAAATAAAAAATTTAATAATCAACTGTTTGCTGGACGCAAGCAAGTAGCTGAATGAATTTTCTAGCTGATGTTGTTCGGCTTTTATACAATTTTCCAAAGGGATTTTTCGTAAAATTTTCATGGCCCACTAGATCTGTACAATTTTTGATAGTGCTCGATAGGTTTTTAGATATTTACCTATCGATAAATTATCGCTTATAAATATTTGAATAATTGCCACAAATATTTCATTAGCTACTAATAGCTTTCAATATATATAGAGAATAACCTCTTCCTTGGACCCTTTTATGCTTTTTACTGTAGCGCATTTCTATTTCTCCTAAGCCCAATACTTTTTGTTGTTTTTCTTTTTTTTTTTTTGGTACTTCACTTTGATGGTTGATTTTTAACCTTTTTTTTTTGTGTTTTGTTTTTTAGTATTTTTTGGTTTTTTTTTTTTTTTTTTTTTGCTGTTTGTTTGTTTGTTTATTTGTTTGTTGGTTAGTTGTTGGTGTGTGTGTGTGTGTGCCTCTTGCCGAGTTTATTTTCACCATTTGTTGTTATTGTTGTTGGTTTTCTCTTTTTTGGTATGCATCGGCCCAGGCAATCTTTATTTTAGCTGCAACAATATTTTGTGCAATTTTTCTTCTCTTTTCTTTTGTTTCCCCTCCCATCCATTCCCATTCCCATTCCATTTTGATTTTTCTTTTGGGTGTGTGTGTGTGTGTGAGTTTTTGTTTTGATACCCTGTAGCTATAAGATTATGAAAAGGATATTAAATTGAGACAACATTAAGAGCAAGTCAAGTTTATTAGGCAATTTTAGCTATTAGTTATCTAAAATTTGTAAACTTTATGTAGAAGAAGGAATATAATTTGGTTCTAATATTTGGCATACATTGGAAAATGGAAAATGCTAGAAAAAGCAGGAACGGATTTAAAGGGAAACTTGTCCTTTACAAAATGTTCTTTCTTTGGGAGTGAATTATATGAGATTTTTATTTGTTTAAACTCCTTCTAAAAGTATTTGCTGGTTCGGGTTTTCTTCGAAAATGATAGACCTATATATAAACCTGTATTTTTATTGATTGGAATCTATTTTTTGTGGTATGCTGACCCCTTTAAGTGGCATCAAAAAGTTTTATTTTTAAGTTAGAAAATAAAATTTAAAAAACTTAAAATATACTTAGACATTTATAAGCTTTTATTAAGTATATAGGCACTTGGAGTAAAGATTTGCCTTGTAGTAAAGGTTTGTCTTGATCCTCAAGTAGAAGAAAATAAAGTTTGAAATGGTAGCTAAAAGTTTTCTATATAAATTAGATAATGAAACCAAAACCCTAAGTAATATTTATACTTAATTTTTATAATATTTTCAATATAAAAATTTGTTAACCTTCCAACAGGCGATTTTTATCTTGTACCAGAGACTGACTCATCGATTTCCTTATTGGTTAATTTTGGGTTTGTATTTAAATCAGAATGTTTGAATACATCGAAAGATATCGATTTAACTTCTGCCTGTTAGAGGGTTAAACATTACAGAGTTGCCATTTTAAGATGATCTTAAAGATCTTCTACTTTAGAGATTTAGCCTAGCTTTACAGATCTTTCAATATGTATAAGTTGTCTATTCAATACAGGGTATCACTTGTCCACTACTAGGCTACACTACAAGGAATTTGTTTTGATTTTTTTTTTTTATTTTTTCGATTTTTTTGGTTAACTACAAAATGGGTTTGCGCACAGTAGTCCGTTTTGGCTTGCAATGGAATGATGAAGCGGTGCAGTGGTGCAGTGGTGCAGTGGTGGAGCGGTGAACTTGGTGTTCAGGTTGCTGTTGCTGATGTTGTTGTTGTTGGTGTTGGGTTTTTGTTTTAAGCCTTTGCTTTCTCGTTTTATTCGGTCGCGCACTGCAATCGCAGGAAATCAATTATAAACAAAAAACCTTTTGCTGTTCAGCTTCACTGGCCACGTTAATTCGTGAAAAATGTTTTTTTTTCTCGTTCGTTGGATATATATATATATATATCTTTTTTTTTCGTTTTGCTTCTCCCTGTCTCTCTCACTCGGTTGATCATTTGAAAGAGTTTTCATTATTTCTCGAATTGGAGTTGAAAGTGTTTGGCTGGCTGCTTGGGTCGGGTCGGGTTTTGGGTCGTTTTTCGGGGAGTAGCAATCCAACCATTTTGGGATTCGGACAATGGATATATATATATATATATATATGTTGTTGTAGTTGTTCAGCACAACAAAGGATTGTGCGCGGCAGCACAGCGGAAAAAGTGCAATAAATTTTACTACAATTTTTTTTCTTTGTTGTTGCTGCTGTCGATTTTGTTCAATGATTTCTCTATACATATTGCCAAGAGGCAACAGCAACAACAACAACAACAGCAATTCAACAATCCAACGACCTTTATTTATGTGCCTTTGATAATGCGTTTTTAAATTCGGGAAGTTGTTGCATTTTTCCTTTTTTTTTTTTTTTTGTTTATGCTTCAACCGTTGACTTTGCCTCAGTTTTCTTTCGCATTTTCATTTTCATTTTCCGCATGATTGCTGCTCCTGCTACTGTTGCTGTTGCTGCGACTGCCACAGAGTGTCTTCAAGGCATTAATTAAGTCTCTTGAAATGAGAGTCTAAGCACAAGACAAGACAAACAACTTGAAGTAGATAATTACTTTACATAAAACTCATTTTTGCAACCCCTGAAAGTTGACTTAAAAAACAACAAACAACATGATGAAAGGTATATTAGACAATACATCAGATAGAGGTCATATGTTTATTTCTTGATTTGTTAATTTCTTCAAGAAAATGTTTTAGTTTAACTGAAACAACAACTTTTCAACAAGAAGAAAAGTTTTGTATACTTTTTTAGAGGGTATTCTAAAGTCTTATCTTGTCCCATTTAATTAGGCGGTTGTATTATATAGGAACATGATATCACATTAGATCACATTAAATACCAACTGTATGAAAGGCAATTAAGAATACATTTAGAGGGTATTCTAAAGTCTAGTCTTGTGTATTTAATGAGGTGATTCTATTATATAGAAACCTGGTATCACATTAGATCACATTACATATCAACTATAGAAAAGACAAAGAAGAAACGTTTTGAATACATTTAAAGGGTATTCTAAAGTCTCATCTTGTGGTGGTGGTTATATTATATAGAAACATGATATCATATTAGATCCCATTATATATCAACTATACGAAAGACAAGGAAGAAAACTTTGGAATATTTCTAGAGGGTATTTCAAAGTCTTATCTTGTGTTTTTAATTAGGAGGTTGTAACATATAGAAACAAAATACATCACATCACATTAGATCATATTATATATCAACTGAATAAAAGATAAAGTGGAATACATTTAGAGGGTATTCTAAAGTCTTATCTTGTGTTATTAGTAAGATGGTTGTATTATATAGACGAAAACTTTTGAATACATTTGAAGGGTATTCTAAAGTCTCATCTTGTGGTGGTGGTTATATCATATAGAAACATGATATCACATTAGATCACATTATATATCACCTTAATGAAAGTCTTTATGCTTTGCCAATTTACAAATTTTATATGCTTTTGTTTTTTTTTTTGTTCTTTGGCAATCGATCATTTTGGCAGACTTTTTTGTTTATTAGATAAAATTCATCTTAAATTCGCACACCTTTTTACAAAAGAATTCTTTGATATGTATAAACAATATGGAAATATAGAAATCAGATAAAGCTAAAACATAAAGAAATCATAAGAGGACTGATACCTTTTGGCTACACCAGTTACCAGTTATTTATCTGTCATTTAGTTTTGGCATTAATCAGTATATTAAAGTCAGAAAAAAGGTTTATATATGTACTATATGCTAATATGTATATAGAAAGTGCTAGAATGTAACTTGATGCTACTCAATTTCTCCAAAACAGGAAGCGAATGTGTAGCGACATTTGAGAGCTGGTCCAAAAGTCCAGTATACAGATCCCAGACTCAGCTGTATATGTATGTATGTATGTATGTGGCAGTTGCCTGCTCCACTTTAGCAACATCTTAGCATCTGAGCATCAGGTTGGGCCTATTGGACAAATCCCCTTCTTAGCCTCCCCATCTCTCTCTCTCTCTCTCTCTCTCTCTCTCTTTCTCTCTTAGTGCTCACCCTTCTCAAATGTAAACAATATCATGTGGAGCGGCCAAAAAGAACGCGACATGAATTTATGAGATCATGTTTGAAGTTAATTATGCCAGGGCATAAATTTCACGTTGTGGCCAAACATATCTACATATATATATATATATCGAGATATACATATATATATATTTATATGTAGATTTATATATTGTATACCTTTGCCTCAAGAGTCGCGGTCGTGTGCTGGAGTGCAAATGTACTCCATCTTCAGAGCTGTCAAGATTGTTTCTTTGTTGTTGCTGTTGTTGTTGCTGCTTTTGCACGTTTCACCAATCATAATAGTTTTTATCTTAAAATCCATAAACATGTGCAACAACAACAACAACAAGCAATAGCAACAACAACAACAACAATACTCACACTCAAGAAACTAGTTCCTAGACCTAGGTTAGTTCTTGACTCAGGTTTTTTAAGAAAACGAAAAAAAAAAAAAACCAAAGTCCGTCTCTTAAATTGAGAAAAAAAAATATACATAAAAATATATATACACTTGAAGAAAAAATTATAATTAGTTTAAATATTCAAAGTTCTAGAATCAAAATGTTTTTTTTTGTCTATATATATTTTTTTATTTTCATATTTAATTTTTTTTGGCTAAATGCGAATCCCTATAAACAAATATCTAAATACATATTTACTGCTGATGTTTGACAAATATTTATACATATATATATAATCAAATGCTATTAGATTCCAATTAGGTAAACATATTAAAGATAATTCTTTTTATATAATCTTCAATCTTAAGCAAAATTTCAAATACATTTTATGAAAATATTTCCAACTAAAACCTAAACGAGAAATGTTTTTCACTTTATTAAAAAAAAGTTTTCATTAAGTTTACATTTTCAGAATGAAATCATGAAAAAGCATAAGAAAGTTATAAAACAATTCTTATAAAATGTTTTTCTTTTAAAATTTTTCAAAATTTTTGAACTATTTCAAAAAATCTTCTATTAAAATTTATATAAAACTTTTCTATATCAACTATTTGGGATTATTTTCTTTTAGAAAATATTCTTTTCAAACTTTCCTATTGTTATTATTTTCTATTAAAACCTTTTTTAATGATAAAAAAAAACCAGCAAATTTATGTATAAACTTGGCTTTAGATCAAGCTTGATCTATACTTAAAACTTAGACTAACTAATTATATCTTAATAAAGCTTATCTAATAGATTAGATTAAGCCAAAATAGGGCCAAAGACAAATCATTATGATCAATATAGAACTAGAACGATCTTGGCCAAGAACTACTTTGTTCTTTCAGTGTAAAGAGTGATAGAGAGGGAGAGAGAGAGAGAGAGAGACATTGTATGAGGGAGATAGAGCGATAGACCTGTTTCGTGGCTTAGATTTGTTTTGTTTGGTTTTGTTTATGGTGCCTCGGACCAAGACGGGACCAAAGTGGTTCGGCCAGCCAAACAACAACCCAAAAGAGTCTGTCCCAATGTCTGTTCAGCCTGCTGATATTGTTGCTGATATATATATATATATATACATACATACATATATATATATATATATATTTGCTGTTGTTGCCTGTTACTGGTGTTGCTGTTGTTGTTTATGAACAAGAAGTTTTGCGGCTATGGATGTGGTTTGTGGTTCAACTGCTTTTATGGTAACACAAAAAAAAAAAAAAAAAAACCAAACAACAACAACAAAAATTATGTATAATAAAACAAGTTAGAAAAATAAAAAAAAATAAAAATAAAGAAGCCAAAAGCATAGTGAAAAACCGAATTATTAATACTCTCGAATACAATGGAAGATTATGTTATTTTACCTATAACTAGAAAAGTGAAATTTTTGCAAATATAAAGTTTTAATTTAAGTTTGAAAAACTTGCAATTCACAAAACCTCAAAATTTGAAAAAGGAAGAACAAAGGAAAGAGAGAAAGAGAAAGAGAGAGATATTCCTTTATATTCATCTTTAAACTAAAGGCTAATTAGGTTTCATTTAACCCTCCAAAGCCCAAATTTTCATTTAGACAAGTCTTCTTTATTTGCTAGATTTGGTTCAAAATATGAAATTTCTTTCAATAAACTGGAAATAGTAGACCTAGATAACCTGGAGGTAATCTTTGGCAGATAAGTTCTTGAATTGGTCTCTCTATATGGTTAAATTATAGTTTTTCGTTTCTCTTAGAAATTGGATCAAGTCAAGTTAATAGGATATATAAATATACAGACTTGGGAAACTAGGAAATAATATTTCTATATTATAAATTATATTTCTTATATAAATAATATTTCTATACTATATTTCTTTTTTCTAACAAAATATTCTATTGATTTGTATGATTGAACTTCAACTTTCGCACTGGTAATTGACTTAACTTGAACTTTGAAACTTTGTAAAATATATATTACTATCCAAAAGTTTCCTTTTTTACTTTTATGCCTTAACTATTATATCACTTTCCATCTACATAAGAAAAACTATAGCCCAAGTCCCTCCGTTTTTCACAGTTCAACAAAAATTGAATACATATTTTCTACACTTAGAAAATTATCTAGAATTTTCCAAGAATTTTTCAACTACATTTTGCCATTTTGCAAGTTGAAAGCATTTTGGAGCACATTGTTAAATTGCAAACTTTTGTTCTAGGTTTTCCAATCTCTTAACTACTTAGTTGGAACGATTAAGAGTGCAAAGATTATAGGTAAATTTGACTAACCAATGCAAAGTGTATATTAAAATCGGCACTAAGAGCAACACCAACAACAATAACAACAACAGCAACCGCAGAGCCGCAGCGACTTTTGTTAAAAAATCATCAAAGACCAAGACAACAGCAACAACAAGAGTCACGATGTTGGGTTGGTCGATTTGGTCGCTTGGACGATTGTTGTTGTTGTTGTTATTATTGCTTGGTTTTGGTGTTTGTTCCCCGAAAAAAACCAGTTTTGGCTTAAAGTCTAAACTTTATTTACAATATTGTTTTCTTTTACGATGCTCGCGATGCTGTGTGTTGTGTTGCTGTTTGACCCAAGCCCCTTTTTGTAATAAAGAAACTGGAAACTGGTATACCAACAGCAACAGCAACAACAACAACAGCAACAACGACAACTACATACATTGAGTCCCTCACGACAATTTAGCCAATTTGATGTGCATCTCCACCTCCTCTTTTTTCATCCTCATCCTCATCTTTATCCTATTTCTCCTTCTTTTTCTACTCTTACTCCTACTCTGCTTGTGCCTGTGCCTTGTGCCTCTGGCTCTGTGCCTCAATCAGATCCGCAGTTGAGTTTTTCTTCTTTTTTTTTTAGGTTTTTTGCATAGGAGAGTCAGCGTCAGCATCAACATCAGACCAGGATGAGATAGTAAAAGATGACAACGCAGATTTTCTTCAAGAGGTTTGTTGCTGTTGTTGTTGCCGTTGTTGCTGGCGTTGATTGGTCCCGTGCGGTTTATCAATCATTAGAAGTGACCGTGTAGAGCTCGTAAAATTTCCAACTCTGACCCTCTAAAAGGCCATCACATTACACCAGATGCCCATCTTTTAGATTTATAAATGGAGTCACATAAAAAACAAAAAAAAAAAAAAAACGAAAGATAAAAAACGAACGAAAAAAAAAGAGCAACAAAACCAAATAGAACCCAAGAAAACCCAAAGTAACCAAAATTTTCCTATGGTCCATAACATTTAAGAGTTGTCTTAGACTTTGATATGAAAGAATAGAAAAGAAAAGAAAGCAAATAACCAAAAGTGAAAAAAGGGGCAAGAGAATTGAGCAATTGGTTTGTTAATTTACTGATAAGTTCCTACACTTGGAGAAAATATTCTTATCAAATTCTGAAATTGTAAACTACATAAAGAAAATAGTTGGGAATCAGAGTTCTTAATAAGAAACTTAATAATAATTGAAAACTGCTTAATTTAATCCCAGAAAAATTTTGAAGAAAAGCAAAGATTCTGTACAGACCTAGACACTTTACTTTATGATTCCCAACTGGTTTTGGTACAAAAGTAAAAGTATACAAAAATTTTAGATATTGTAGTAGATTTATACATTAGGAATCAGATTACTTAAAAATTATATAAAAAT
The DNA here is from genome assembly GCA_035045865.1 of Drosophila austrosaltans. NCBI lineage: Eukaryota > Metazoa > Arthropoda > Insecta > Diptera > Drosophilidae > Drosophila > Drosophila austrosaltans. Next base: position 4,129,562 of record JAWNOQ010000207.1, read on the forward strand.
TTCTTAATTTAGTACAAGTAAAATCAAGAAAAGACTACGATTTTTATTGGGTTTTACTTTATAATTCCCAAATGGTTCTGGTATGTTAATGAAACATAAGAAATTTTGCTTATTTTATATATATTATATTTTTTTTTTTAGTAGTTAAGAATCGAACTTAACAATAAAAGAGAAAATTCTTTACTACTTCTTGGTAAATTCAAAGAAAGCCAAAGATTTTTTTCTGGTATTCATTTTATAATTCGCAACTGGTTCCGGTATAGTAGTAAAAACATGGAAACTTGGCGGATAATTCAACAGTTTTATTACTAATTAAGGTTAATTATATATATTATAAAATCTTCTTATTTTAAACTCTTTGCAAAGTTAATTCAAAGAAATATACAAATTTTATCTGGTTCCCAACTGTTTTTGGTATAGTAGTAAAAATATGTAAATTTCGTAAGCTTTACAAAAGTCTGCTTTAGTTTAATAATAGCAATAAATATGTATATAGTTAGGTCTTAGGCCAACCCAATATGCCTTTTATCATATTGTTATTACAGGGTATTTGCTATGTTTTCGCATCTTCAATTAAGGTTAGTATTGCTTCCAACAATCTTGTTGCATCCAAATGTTCTAACTAAACTTGGCAAAATTTCACCCCAACCCCCGTGAAGAATCTAAACACGCTTAGCCACCCCCAAGTGACCTCAACCGCAGTTTTGCTGCAGCAAAGAAAAAGAAAAGGCCAAGAGAACTGAAAGAGAGAAATAGAGAGGAGAGGAGAAGGAAAAAAATGTCAATAGCTTAGGCGACAACATAATTTGCTTTGCTTAATTTCTGTTACGTTTTGGTATTTTTATTGCAATTTCTGTTTTGGAGTTGGCAAATTAAGTCGGTGGGAGGGGGGGTTATGAGGGCGGGATGAATTGAAGAAGGACACACACACAAACACACACACATAAAGCACTGGTGTGGTCGTCTGTGATGCCACCCAATTTGTTCCCTTTTATTCTTTCTCTAGTTTAGTTTCATTCCCTTTTACCATTTTTGCCCCGGCTGTGGTTGGCAATGTAACATGCCAAATGTGTCCCGGAATTTAATTAAACATTTTCTGCGCTTACTCGTGTATACTACATTTCACTCCCCCCACACACTCCTAACTCCGTCTCCCTACATTGATAGTATGGGCCAATACCCCACATCCTTTCCACTCTTGCCCCTGTATAACTAACCAATGTCCTGTCCGAAAATTCTTGTCAGAGGGTTGCTTTGGCTATTGATTTTGACCCCATAGCAATTCCCAGATCCCAGCTCCCAGCTCCCATCTCCCATCTCTCAGGCTCTTCAGTTGCTAGTTGCCGGTTGCTTCTTTGCTAGTTGCCAGTTTGCCTGCCAGTCGCCCGCTTGTCGAGCAAAATGGCAAGGTTATTGACATATTTTAACAACTATTTGCAAAAGGCTTTAGTTTCACTTCAATTCCATTCCCATTTCCATTTCCATTTCTTCATTTCACATTCCCCAAGTTCTATCTCCGTTTTTGGCCTTTTTACGCATAATTGAAGCAAGTGCAAAATGTCTTCATCCTTTCCAGTTTGGTCGATGGATGGACTTGCTTCCGCATATCCGCCGGAACCCGGCACTGTCTTTCTGTCCGTTTGTCTGTCTGCCTGTCTGTCCGTTCGTCTGTTTGCCATCTTTCCATGTTCAAAATGTGTCCTCTCGCGGCATCAATATTTGTATCCTTGCAAATATTTGACATTTGGCATGTAAATAACGTTATTTCAATTACTTGATGAACGAAAGAAAACGGACAGAAAAAAAAAAAAAAAAAAAACACTGCCAAGACACAGGACATGGGACACAGGACATGGGACAAGTAGCCAAAAACGAATTGCAATATTTTTAAGTATTTTGTCTGTTTGCATTAGCCAAATAACTTTGAGCTAAAAAATAAAAGGGAAAATTATTATTAATATTCCGCAGCCCTTTTCGTTTTTTTTTTTTTTTTCTTCAGCTTTCTTTCTTTCTTTCTTAACCCTCTCCAACAGACAAGAGAGGCGAACGACTGACAGACAGATGGACAGACAATGAAAGCAATTGAATTAGCAAAATTACAACAATATGACCCTTTTCAAATAACCGAAAAGAAATTTAGAAAGAAAGGAAGAAATCCCACACACAAACACACACAAAGTTTCCTTCAAAATCTTTATCAACCTTTTTTTTTTTTCTTCTTGTTGGTTTGAATGAATATAACTTTTATCATCTATAAGCCAAACGATTGAGATTTCATCAAGTTATTATCCACACACAAATATATCTATATATATATATATATTTGATGAAAACTTCTGACAGATTTAACAAATTTAACATTAAACTTATCAAACTCATTATACCATGAAATGTCTCTATGAAATTTTCAAGTAAAATTATTTTATTATCCAAGAGATGACGTCAGGAATATGTCAAAGTTTTTCTCCTTTTTTTTTGATTGCTTTTCATTAAAAATCGACTTGGATAAGGAAATGGATTGAAAAGCATAACTCAATGACTGTTTTTTGGTTCTTTTTTATTACTGGATAACAGTTAAAATGCACTTAAAGGATTTCAGTTTATTTTATTATGAGAAAATTACTAAAATATTTGAAGATTTGTGTCAGCAAACAATTGAAATTAGCATATTGAGCCATGATTAAATTGAATTGAAATCTTTCGAAAAAAAATCTTAATAAAATATTCAAAAATGATTCGTCAATATTGCAAATACTTCAAAAGTTATCTTAAAAACTATTAACAAAATTAGAAGATGTGCTAAAAAAAAATTTAACTTAGATTTCCAAACATTTCACATGACTTTTTAAAAACGTTTAAAAATCTTCTTCTAATCTTTAGACATCCAAGAACAAACCGTCTTTTTAAGCATTAACAAATATCTTTAAAAATCTTAAGAATCTTTAATAATCTTAAGAATCTATGAAAATCTTTAAAAATCTTGTTGAAATTTCATGAATTTGCAAATCCTTTCAATAACCTTAGAAAAATTGCTATAAATCTCTAAGAATCTAACTAATGTTTTAAGAATTTAGACAAAACAACTTTAAATATTTTTATTTCAAAAAAGAAAATTTATAAAAATATTTAGAAATTTTTTTAAAATCTTAAATTGCCTGCTATACAAATTTTCTCATTTTCTCATTGTAACATTCTTTTTAGGAACATCTTTATATCTTTTAAAATTGAACAACTCTTTCGAAAAATGTGGAAAAACCTCTACAAATCTTTAAAAGAGTTTACTAAACTTTAAAAATCGCTGAAAGAATTTTGCACAGTCTTACTTAAATTTATAAAATTAAATATAAAACTTGTTAGGAACTTAAAAATCTTATAAAGAATCTAAAAAAAAACTAGCTTAAGATCATAGTAATTATAGCTAGAATATGGATTAGATGTAATTTATATGAGTAAATATATATTTTTAAATTGTTATTAATCCCAGTTTAATTCTAAAAATTAAATAAAAATCTAAAAAAATATAATATTTGAAAAATTTAGAAAATTCTATTAAAGATTCCAAATATATAATATATAAAACTTAAAAAAAAAACTTTAATACAAAAAAAAAAATACAATAAAAAATCTTATTAAAGCATTAAGTCTTTATTAAAAATCTTCCAAGAATCCCAAAATATCATTTGAAAAAATTTACAAAAATGATAAGAAAAAATCTCTTAAAATTTAGAAAATTTATGAAAAATCTTAAAAAAAAAATTATTTTCTATTATAGAGCCTGCCTATTTTCCTATTGTCCTTTTTATACCCTGTACCCATAGGGTAAAAGGGTATATTAAAGTCGCTAAAATGTATGTAACAGGGAGAAATATACATTTCTGACCCCATAAAGTATATATATTCTTGATCAGCATCACTAGCTGAGTCGATTGAGCCATGTCCGTCTGTCCGTCCGTCTGTCCGTCTGTCCGTCCGTATGAACACCTAGATCTCGGAGACTATAAGAGGTAGAGCCACCAAATTTGGTGTGAACATGCATCTAATGCATACACAGGTCAAGTTTGTTTCAAATTTTTGCCACGCCCACTTCCGCCCCCGCAAATCGCGAAAACGTATTACTAGAGCTGTAGATAAAGATATATATTCTTACTTGGTACACCTAATTATATACCCAAACTGGACCAGCTCACCAAATTTTGTCGAAATCGGACAGTAAATATCGGAGATATACCTATATGAGTTTTGCACTGAATTGCCAAGGCGACATTGGCTGCCAAGAGTGAGCGAGACAGCATGCGTTTGCTGCTGCTGCATGTTAAAGAGAATTTTGCATGAAATTGATGACGATTTCGAGGATATTTTATTTTATTTAATATAACTAGTTGGTACAGGGTATACTCAATGTCGGCAGGGACGACTTGCTTGCTTCATTATACCCTGTACCCATAGGGTAAAAGGGTATATTAAAGTCGCTAAAATGTATGTAACAGGCAGAAATATACATTTCTGACCCCATAAAGTATATATATTCTTGATCAGCATCACTAGCCGAGTCGATTGAGACATGTCCGTCTGTCCGTCCGTCTGTCCGTCCGTCTGTCCGTCTGTCCGTCCGTCTGTCCGTCTGTCCGTCCGTCTGTCCGTCCGTATGAACACCTAGATCTCGGAGACTATAAAAGCTAGAGCCACCAAATTTGGTGTGAACATCCGTCTATTGCATAGACAGATCAAGTTTGTTTCAAATTTTTGCCACGCCCACTTCCGCCCCCGCAAATCGAGAAAACGTATTACTAGAGCTGTATTAAAGATATCGTATTCTTACTTGGCACACCTAATTATATACCAAAACTGCTCCACCTGATCAAATTTTGTCCAAATCGGACAATAAATATCGGAGATATACCTATATGAGTTTTGCACTGAATTGCCAAGGCGACATTGGCTGGCAAGAGTGAGCGAGACAGCATGCGTTCGCTGTTGCTGCATGTTAAAGAAAATTTTGCATAAAATTGATGGCGATTTCGAGGATATTCTATTTTAGTTAATATAACTAGTTGGTACAGGGTATACTCAATGTCGGCAGGGACGACTTGCTTGCTTCATTTTTAGTTGTAGTCTTGATCTATATGTAATCTGTATATATTCATTCAACTTTGCTGGCATAAATATACATACTTCCCCCCCATTAGAGTAATAAGTTTAACTAGTTTGAAATTCGTTTTATATTAAGTATATAAAATGTCATTAAGTTTTCATTTTATGTGCCTTCTAAATGAAAGCAAACAAAGAAAAGAAAAAATACAACACTTATCCTTCTCCTCGTGACTCTTTCTCCTACTCCTCCTCCTCATCCTCCTTTGGGGCGTTACTGTGGTGCTTGTCTCTTCCTTTTTGGTTTATGCCTGACAAAATGAGCATAAAAAAATTGACTGGCAGTAGAAGGAAACACATTGATTTGCAATTTGAGCGTAAATTCATTGCAATAAAATCAGCGCTCTGGATAAAAGTTTTTATTGTTGTTTCTTTCGCAGCTTTTTTTTTTTTTTTTTGTTCCTCCTTCTCTTCTTTTTTTGTTTTAGTCGTGTGTTTTTTGTTTTTTTTAATGCCACTTTCAATATTTGTTTTTGCACACCCTGAAAACACACACACACACACACTACTACCCCCCTTGGCAGGCAATTGTAAAACGCGTTTGGGGTAATCGAAACTTTTAACGACTTGATGCGATTGGAAATTGTGTAATATTGGGGCACATATAGTGTGTGTGTGTGTGTGAGGGTATGGAATGGGTATCCTCCATTGCTATGTACAAATAAATTTGTATGTGGATATGTATGTTGTCCTTGTTTGGGAAGGAGGGTCCTTCAAATGTGCTTTACTGCTGCTGCTGCTGCCATCCCGAGAGCTACGTTTCATTGAACAGGGCATATTGGTTGACTAGGCAAAGGCAAAATGAACGCTTCGCGGGCTCAATAAGTGCTCGGATTTAAAAAAAAAGCGCAATTTTTACCGTTTTTTTTTTTTAATTGGAACTACTCAATTTTGTTTCATTGATCAGAGATCTATATAGATATATATATATATAAACTGGCATAAATTATCATTATATAAACATAATGAAACGAATTCCATTCCATTCCTTCTTTTTTTTTTTTGCTTTCTGTGGTTCAATCCTTTTTTTTTTGCCGTGCCTAGCATTTTTTTTTTGCCATCGTCGGGGTCACCTTTTTTCCATCCTATTGGTGAAAAGAATTCGCATAGAATTTATGTGGCATCCTTTTGCAAAACAAATCGATTAATATCCTTCTATTACCCAAGGATAAAAGGGGCTTTTCAAATTCGTCACACCCGCCCGCCCCATACTCAATGGCAGAGGGGTGGGGGGTGGGAGAGCCCCTTTAAGTGCCTTTTTTTGGGGAAATGCGAAAAACCAATCCAGAACGACGACAAAGATGTGCTAATAAATTTCAACTTAATTTCCGAAATGTGCAACTAACACATAAAAAAACCCATACCAAAAAACCCCTTAACCACCCCTGCGCCCCCAACCCACCCCTTTTTCCTGTAAGCAGATCCATGAATTTGAGACCCACTGAATTGTTCTTTCTTCGGCTGTTCCCTTCTGTGTGTATGTTTGTGTGCCTGCTGCTTCTCCTCCTTGCTTTCTCTTGCTCGTTTTCAACTTCTTACTCTTGGCTCTTCTTCTTTTACTTGGTCTTCTTCTTCATGTTCTTGGTATACTTGAGAGAGAGAGAGAGAGAGAAGCAGAACAGGATGCGAGGCAAAACAGGCGAAAAATTTCAAGTATGTTTTTTTGCATAAAACTTCAATTTAAATTGACATTTGAGTGGAAAGTAATTGCATGATATGCACAGACTGAAACCTAAAGAGAATGACAGAGAGAGAGAGAGAGAGAGCATAAAAAAGGCTGAGCCGGGCATTGGAGGGCGTGGCTGGTTTGTTCTTTAATATATATGAGGCTCGAAGAGCTCTGAGCTGCTACTATTTTTAGGCATTAAATGCGATTTGCTTGCCCTGCCAACGAACCAACCAGCCAACCATCCATTACGAGGAAGTGGAAGTTCTTCTTCTACTGAGCTCATTATGCGCTCGTTTATATGCCGCATTTGTTGATGTGGTTCCCCCGCACCACCACCATCACACCCACCCAACCACCCACCCATCCCCTCTATCTCTTTTTCTCTGTTGTTGCTATTGCTTGTTGCAAAGTTTTGTGCACATTATGAGGGTTCCGGTGGTATAGAAAAAGGAGACAGAGAAAGAGAGAGAGAGAAAGAGAGGTGAAGATTCTCTCTTGGGTTCCGGAACACCAAATGCGGGCAAATGCTTACTTTTGGTTTATTCTTTCATTTTATAGATACCCTGTAATCATACATGTTATAGCAGGGTATCAGAAGAAGGAAATTGCTAATTATCCTAAAGTTTATTTCAATTAAAAGATCAACTTAAAGATATATCTTTATCAAAATTGAAAATCGTTTAAATATATAGAGATATATAGAATGATTATCTAGAATGGAAATGAACGCTAGATGGCGCTTTGGTTACCATTTATACAAGCTGCTGCAGGGTATCTCTTAGTTCGTTGCTTCACCTTAACATTTTATTTTTCTAAACTTTTTTGTATCTTTTTTTTTGTATCTTTCTCTCTCGCTCTCTCTTTTTTTTCTCTCGTTTAAATTAAATGCCAATAAATTTGCATTTTTTTTTTTTTTTTTGGTGTTGTTTTTGTTGTTGTACTTTTTCGAATGCTCTGTTTTTTCCCCCCGTAGTAAAAGTGTCATTTGCTTTGGCCACTCGTGTGTCTTCGATTTGGTTTTGTTACGTTTCCATTCTGTTGGTGGTATTCTTTGGTGGCGATGGATGTATCCAGTCATAGTCTCCACCCCCCCCCCCCCCCCGTCCCTCTTGTATACACACACAAACACACACAAAAGTTTTTCAATTCCCCGTACCCACACGGACAATGGAATGGCCAAGTTTTTGCCGTTGCAAATAAATGTTGTTAATTTGTTTTAATTTCAAGCACATTTATTTGCTAATTTTTGCTGGTGGTGGTGCTGGCGATGAATGAGGAGATTGTGGGTAGGAGTGGGGGGAAGTATAGAACTGGAATGGATGGTAATGATAGAGAGAGAGAGAGAGAGAGAGAGAGAGTAGGTAAGTAGGGGGAGGTTGAAGCGGATGGGGCCCTGTTCAACTGAAATGGTTGGCGGATTAAGATTTGGCAAATGGCCTAGGTATTTGTGTTATCTAACTAATTACAGGCTTAGGGCATTGTGCTCACACACACAGAGAGAGACAGAGAGAGAGACATTGCATAACAAAGATATAACTTTTGTTATGACAAATTCTTTGCATATTTCCTTTTGGCAAATTATTTCATTTGCCATCAACGGAAACAACAGAGAGAGAGAGAGAGAGAGAATTCATTTAGTTGGTTTTTATATTTGTACGAAATTAATCTAAATCAAAATATAATGTTTTAATATCTTGACCAGAATTTCAATTATATATTTAGAGCTAAGTAAAGTTGAGAATTTTGTTTGCTTAAAAATCAATTAAATTGTTTAATTATTTGTTTAAAAGAAGATATAACAGATTTAAAAACTATATTGCAATTATTTTAATATAAAATTCTATTCATTTATGTATAACATCTTGAACAGAATAGTTATAAGAATAATTGGAGACAGATTTGTCAGAGATAGTTATGAACTCTTTATATATAATAATTTTAAAATAATTAAATAAAAAATTTAAATATTAAATTGAAAATATAGAAATATAATAAATTGGAATAGAATTCATGTAAGATTCATTTAAAATCTTGCCTAGAATTTAATGTAAATTTTAAGATCGAAGGCGTTAAGAAATTTAAATAGATAAAAACTGAATTAATGGATCTATCTATTATCTTAAAATATAAGTTACATATGAGATATAGTATAAGATCCATTATGCATATGGGAGTGGATTCCCCATAAGATTCATTAAAGATTTAATATCTTGCCTAGAACTTAATGTAAATTTTGAGTACGAAAAAGTTGAGAAATAAACATAATTAGATAAACAGTGAACCAAAGGATTTATCTATTGTCTAAAAATATAAGATATGAGATATAGTATATGATCCAATAACCATATTAAAATTAATTTTCGGTTCTTATTGCTTGTTTAAGAAATCCGTCAGCTTTGATTTAGGCTTATTTGTAGCACTATTAGTAAGGAAAAATGTTTTTTCCCAACTATCTTGCAAAATTTGATCGTCTTTCGATATTCGGATCGGAGAGATTTCAACTGAAGATTTCAGGTTGCTTGCCAATTCAATGATTTCTTTAAGTTTTCCTTAAGACAAATTATCAGTAGGCTCAGTTTCTCGAGAACTGCTATCGTCTAATTGCGAATTGTTTGTTTTAATCTGAACCAATCCCACAAAGATTGGCTGAAAAAGTAATGTTCTATTATTTATAGAATTTTTATTTTAACATTCGTGTTAAAAGAGGGTGTTAGATAAATAGGTAAGAACGGAATGAAAGGATCTAATTATCTGTAAACTTTATTACAAATGATTTTTCTATAGATTTTATGTGTATAAAGGAATAGATTCAAATGCAAAGAATAATCCTTAGCATTATTTAAATTCATTAAATTCATTTTAAATTCTTCGTGACCTATTTTGATAGAGATGTCATTTGAGAGACTTTATCAAATATAGTCTAAGTTTCCCTCTAAATATCGGATTTTACTGCATTATCATTTCACCGGAATAAAACACAAATTTTAAGATATATTTAATGAAGTTCAAGACTGACAATTTGCAATGATATGAAATAATTATAATACGTCTATCACACTTATCTAGAATTCAATATATACATATATACAATCAACCCAGCTGGATACTCTCTAATACTTCATGCTAAAAAAGATAAGTAAACCATCAAAACAACTTTAAGGGAGTTAATCTTTAACTTTCATATTTAAAATTTTATATCCTAAGCCAAGTCATAAATTAGTATCAATTTCAATTGTATTTAAATTTAAAATAAACCCATAAATCTTATACTCAACAAATCAAAACTTAAACATAAGAAAACATTTAAATTTAATAGTAAAATTTCAACCATTATTATTGCTGATATAGAATTAGATTTATACTTTATTATATCGTACTAAAACATCCACTCATCTCTTACAAAAATCATGTTTATACGAAAATTATGTAAAATTTTTGGCAAATTACCATGTGGGGGAGGAGTGCAAGGGGAATGGAATGGTGGCGCAAATTGTTAGTGGCAGACATTTTAATGCGACATAAAAATGGGATATTAACAAAAATGTTTACTCCTAATAAGCTTTATCAATTAATTGTCGTTACTAACCATAATCACATTACTTTTCTACATCTAAATGTATAAAATGTTTGTAGTCTAGTAGCATAATAATACATTTATATCTACATATATATATATATATATATATAATAAAAGTGAACTTTTCATGCCCATTTTATTTTCATTTTTGTTATCCTATCGTCATCATTTTTAATGACGCGTTTTGTTGCTTCCACTCGGCGGTGGTGATAACTCAAATAAAAGCCGGCAACAAACTATGGATATAAAAAAAAACAACAACAAGAACAAAATTTTACTACTATTTTGTTGTAGTTGTTGCTGCTGTAGTTTGTTGTTGTCGATTACCACCCCTTCCCTTTCCCTATCCCTTTCGCCATTCTCTTGCCGTTTTCATTCATTTTTGGGTTTTTTGGCTCTTTTATTTATTTTTTTGTTTTTTGTTGGCCAAAATTGACGCATTGATTTTTCGATATACAAAACATTTTTATCCGTTTTATTGCCCACAAAATCAACGCCCATTGCCACGCCCCTACCCAGCACCACCTGCCACGCACACACACACACACACAGCGAGAGGGAGGAGCGTGGGAGGGAAGAGCTGAGAGGCAGCAAGTGAGTGCAAGAGCATTTAACGGCCTCTCCAATGGAGCTTTTCTATACCCTATAATCAAGTGGCTAAACGGGTATATATTAATATAGTAGAACTAATACATATACATATATATATTCTTGATCAATATTTAAAGATCTTGGTGTAGTAACTTTGGGTATTTTATATATGTTTATATATATATTATGGATCGTAGATCTTTAAATAGTTTAAATATTCTGCTAGCAAATTACTAAACTGCTTAAGGATTCAAGATCTACCGATCAACAGTTAGAAAGACTGATCATCAAATTTAACCACGCCCACAAAAACTAAACTATATATGAATTATGATATAACAGTTTTTTCTTTTTAATCTTTTACTTTCAATACTTTTGCTTTCAATATAACAAAATTGTGCTTTCTTTTGGGAAATATCTTAGTTAATTTTCTTTTGTTTTGTTAATTTTTCTACTTTATCTTTGGATAAAGTAATATTGGTATAATCCTGAAATAGAGCTGATTTAATATGAATAATTTCGAATATATTATAAAATATATTTCGCTCTCTTTGGGTTCAATCTTCTTTTCTTTTGTTAATTTTTCTATGTATGTACATTTGGATAAAGTAATATTGCTATGATCCTTCAATAGAGCTTGATATAACAAGAATAAGCTGGAATATATTAAAATTATTATCTTTTTTTCTATAAATTTTCTGTATATACTTAAAGATTGTATTTTGAATCCTTTTATTTTGCTTCAATTAGGACAATTAGTTCCTTTTCTTTGCAATTTTTCTTGATGTATAGTTTTTCCTCTTTTCCTAATTTTTCTAAACCTATATTCCACATTTATAACGCTTAATACAATCCATCAATTTTGCTTTCTGTATAACTATTTATGTGTATTTTTAAGCACTTTAATCATTTGTTTACTTTGCATTCTAATTTTTCTCTGATTACAGGGTATAGCACTAGTCGTTACTATAACTAGCCAAATAGAATGTACGTATATATGTATTTTTTTTTTTTCTGTGTTTTGTTGCTTTTTGTTTTTATAGCCGGGGCCATGTAATGTGATTTATAGCCTGTTCGGGTCCTTAAAATAAATTCCTTTTAATGGTTTTTTATTGCCATCAGTAGTAGTCCACAAGTCCGTAGTCCGTAGTCCACAGTCCGTAGTCCGTAGTCCGTAGTCCGTAGTCCGTAGTCCGTAAGTCCGTTGTCCATTGGTACATTGGAGTGGGAATCATCGTTCCTCGGCGTCAGCGTTAATGTTAATTAAACTATTGTAGTGCTTGTTGCAGCAGCAGCAGCAGCAGGCACAAAGCGCCCCCGTTTCGGCCCAACACCTCCTCAGTCACCTCCCCCCAATGCCACTATAAATCCCTGACAAAAAAAAAAAAATAATAAAAAGTTTGGGAAGCAAAAAAAAAAAGACAAAAATCAGGCCAATGTAGAGATTGGAGTTGGATTATGTGTTACGGATTTTGCAATGTGTGCAATTTTAGTTTCCAAAAAAAAAAAAGGGCCAAAAGACTTGTCCTTTAGGCGGCTTCAAACTGAAATAAAAATCAATTAAATCGAAATATTTTTTGTCTCCTTTTTTTAAATAAAGGAATATAAGGAAATAACGACTGGCCATTATGTTGCCAAAAGTATTGGCCATTATTTACAAAAAGGGAAAATGGTTAATATACATTGGCAAGCTTTCACATTGGTAGCTATTTGATTGAATCGTTCTTGTTACTATATAGTATAGTTTTTTTCTTCTTCTTCTTATATTTGTTTTTTGACCAACTTAACAATTATATAGTAAATAAAAAATTAGTTTTGCTTTGCTGGGCTAAACTTTTCTTTTTTTTTTTTTGTTTTGTTTGTGTTAGTTAAGTGCAATTTCTATGCTTTTGACTTGTAACCGCAATTGCCAAAACCAAACAACAACAAAGAACAAGTGAAAAGTAAAACCCAAAAAAGAGCAGCAACCAAAAAAAAAACTCTAGACAGCTCATTAAAGCCATATTACGTCTAAGCCTTATAAACAGGCAGCCTTTTTTTTTTTTTTTTTTTTTTTGGGCTTATGTCCATGTCTCTTACTCTTCCCGTTCTTCTTAGTTCTCTCTCTGCCTCTCTTTCCATGCATTTGGGATTATGATGTGTTGATATACAACACTGAAGCCCCTCTTTGTCTCACCCTCCCACTCGCCCCTTGACAATTCTCATGGCCATCTCCCACTGGCCAGCTGGTGTCCACTTCTTGGCCACTTCTATGTCCAAAAACTTCCCGCTGTCTAATTTCTTATGTGTTGCTGCTGCTGCTGCTGCTGCTCCTCTTCTCCCTTCTTACTTTGGGTGCGTTTTTGTTTTTATGATACCCAAACAAAGTGAAAAGTCTCTTTGTTATGTCAAGAAGCTATATGAAAACAGATATATATTCCTAATCTATGCTGGATCTGTCTTAAACCACAAAAATAAAAACCAAATCTTAATCATTTGTTATAAATTTTTTTCTATTTCTATTAAGATTCTTTTCAACAGAGAAGATAACTTTCAAAGTATCGGAATGATGAACTATATCTTTGCTTTTAGAGCTTTTCATTGAGATAATTATGCATATATGTAATCTATATCTTTTCATTAAGATGATATATATAAAATCTATATCTTTTTCACTAGATCTTTTCCTTGATATGATCAATATGTAAACTATATCTTTTTCTAGATCTTTTCATTGCCAAATAAAAAGGAAAAGTCATGGAAAAGTCTTCATAGAGCATCTCTAATTCGTTGTCAAAAAGAAAACTTTTGCCAAGAGAATTTCTTCGTTTTTGTTTTTTTTTTCCTTCACTCTTCTTATTTTTCTCAGCTCGTTTATAAATATTTAACGATTTAAGTTTCTTTTTCTTTCTTTTTTTTTCGTTTTTTTTTTTTTTTTGCGTCAAAGTGTTTGCTCTATCGTCTGCGTTCATGATAATTGCGGTTCAGTTCTGGCCCTGTTCTACCCATGGGCCGGCCCCAGCTGCGTTTAATGGCTTTTCAGAATTTAAGCAAGTCGCGTAATTTTGGTTTTCTGTAAATCGTTTTTCTGTTTGTTCTTTCTTTTTCTCTCCTCACTCTCACTCTCTCTCTCTCTCTCTCCAAAATCGCCCTCTGGTTCTTGTTGGGCCTACAATTGCCATAAATTTCTGATATTACATATACACACATTTTGTTTATTTTAGCATTTACTTTTTATATTAAAAAGGGAACGGAACAACATTTTGTGGCGGATTATGCGGACTTGTAAGTTGTCGTGTCTTGGGGTTTTACGAGGAACGGGAAGGGGGGGTTTTTGTCCAACTGTCCGGGTGGTAGTACTTGCTCTTGGTGGGGCATTGGCTGGCTAGTGGATTTTCATGTTAATATTAATGTTAGCCATTGAAAATGAAAGCCAAATTGGCATATCATTGAACAATTTCGAAGTATATTTTTTCCTTTTTCTCTATATTGAATTGTTTGCCTGACAGGAAGGAAGGTCATTCGCTGCCTAATCAATGCAATTGTTTTTCGACTCGATAACCCTATCCGACCTCACACCCTTTTGATCTACCATCTGGCAAACATTTGCGACCGAAAAGGATGGCACAAAGTGACTTTAAGTTCAGGGGCATGAATTGAGAAGAACAATAAGAATAATTAGATACTTTATATCGGTTTTGATAGTACTTTAAGTTTATCAAATCTTTTTTAAACCTTTACAAATCGTAAAGTAGACAAAGTTGTTTGGAGTTAATTTTTGGCATTGCTAAAACTTTGCCATCTTCTAACACTAATGAACATCGTGTCACGATTTTACTTTCTATCTTCCTTTTCTTTATCTATCTTCCGAAAACTATATGTTCTAGTAGTCTAATCTGAACTAAACTTGTTGTAAATTGCAGACTTCTATTAAACTAATCTATGTCGAGTTGCATAAACTTGAAAAACAAAAGAGTTTTCGAAGAAAAACTTTATTTCCCATCGATCGTACCTATGTGAGCTATATTTTATCGTGTTCCAATAGGACTAATTGAAGAACATAGCTTACCTATATGCTTTAAAAGTTTATATATCAAGTCTTTTCCACATAGCTCAAAATCTAACATCCAAATTATACATAGAAACAAACAGATGCATAGACAAAACATACGATAATGGCTGTAAGGACTTGGCAATTGAGCATATATATATATTTTATGGTTATAGTGGTAGTTTGATTCCTAAAAAACGATATTTTTAAAGCAATTCGTAATAATTTGATTGATTTTTCTTTACTCTGAAATGAATAAGTCTCAATGTAATACCCCAATCTAACAGCTTACAGAATACAAGCTTAGGTAAGCCGCAGAAAGTATACAAATCTACAGCTGATTTCAGTATATTCAAGTCTCATTTTATACTTTACATGATGCTGCAAAAAAAAAAAAAAAAAAAAAACAACAAAGCAAAGCAAAACAAAATAAAAAACGACCAACAAAAAAAAAAAAAAAAAAGAGCAAAAAGTAATCGTAAGCAATTCGTTAAAGTCTACAAAAGAACAATTTGTTATCATATTATGCTTTGAGAGCAGATTTTGTTTTTTTTTTTTCTTTTTTTTTTTCTTCTGCTTGTTGTTGGTTTCAATTTTGAACATCATCGATGGGTACTTGTGGAGGGGCCTTTTTTTTTTTTTTGAAATGAAATGAAATGAAACTTGAAAGAATTCTCAATAGTTTTTCAATAGTCTCTACATTCATCTATATATCTATCTATCTATTTGTATCTGTTAGATGTAAGAGCTGTGGTAGGAACTGCTTTTCAGCACTCGACATAAGGCCAATTGTTTACACAAAAAGAAAAAAAAAAAAAAAACTATTGGACAAGGTCAAAAATTGGTTAATTAAACAAACATTCTCGTACAAACATACAAACTTTTATATATATATATATATATATATATGTAAAATATATGTATATATGTATGTATATGTATATTTTAAATGTATATAGCCTGGCATGGGGCACTAAACAAACAAATTCTCATTTTGGGCCTTTAATTATGCGGCTCCAGGTCTCTACCTCCCCCCAACTTCCCCCTGTATATAGCCCATCACCTCCGGCCAAATGGCGTCTAATTATTCAATCCCGCATCAACACAAAAGCAAATCAAGCTAAATAATGTTGTAATTTACAATGAGCCGAAGCAAAAATTTTCTGTTTTCCTTTCGATAAACAAAACAGAAACAACGAACCAAAAAAAAAAAAAAAAAAGTTAAATAAATAGTGAAAAATAACAAGTCATAAAAATGATTTATATGCAAAGTGCGAGGCAAAGAGACAGACAGAGAGAGAGAGAGAAAGAGAGAGATGTTGCTCAATAATATATACATATATATTTTTTTGTCGATTTCTGAAGAACGCTGTCGGGGAGCGATGATAGGTGGCAAAACCAACTGAGTTGAAACCAAGCAACCTCTACACACACACACACACACACATCGTGTGTGAGAGAGAAAGAGAGAGAGAGACAATACTCTATGCCTACATATATTAGCAACAATTTATGCATGTTGACTGAGTCTGTACAAATAGCCCGATCTTAACCAAAGACAATGGACCGCAATTTAACTACCAAAATACGCCAAGATCAATCCGTAAAGGAACTTGATTTCTTGGTAAGCACACGCAAAAAAAAAAAAACAAAAAATATATAAAGATTGTGTCCAGTCAGTCGCAGGCTCTTGGTCCCAAATCTTCCTCGACCCTCACAGTGGGGGAGATCATCATAAAAAAGAGAAGAAAGAAAGAAAGAATGAGAAAACAGGCATAGAGAGCATAAGAGATGGTCACGTGATTACGTGACCAACAAAATGTAACCCAAAACAAGAAGAAGAATCACCATTGAATGCAACTGAAATAAATAACATCAATGTCAATTTCAGTTAGATATATATGTATATGTATATACATACATATATAACCTTTATGTAGGCATGGCTATTGCCTCTCTCTTTATAACATATTTCCTTTCCTTTGTTTTTCTTATCCTGATGCTGACAGCGTCACATACATGGACACTAATTGCTTTGGATTTCCATTTTACTTTTTTTTTTTTTTTTTTTGGAAATTTGATTTATTTGGTTTCTTTTCTTCTTTCTGTTTGAATCTTTACTTAAAATTAATATAAGGAATCCGCACATCCCTGAAAGTAGGCAACAAAATGGGTTTAATTTTTAAATGTTTCTTACATTTAATAAAAAAATGTTTATGCCTTTTTTTCTTTTAGGTCTTAGATTAGTTTTCACTTAGTAAATTGTTATAAATTTATGAAACAATTTTTAAAAGTTTTCAATTGTAAAATTTAAGACTTTTCTTGATGTTAAAATAAAACTTTTACTATCTAAAATTCTAGAATTTTGATTGTAATACATATTTGATTGTAATATTTAGAGTATTTTCTTCTGACTAATTGCTTATTAACTCATTTCTTTGTACTAGAATTTTGCAAAAACAAAAGTTAAACACTTTACTAGTAGTAAAACTTCACTCCATATCCAATATATCGATCCCCATGAATACAATCTCCGATATAGATCAAAATATATTAGAAAGAAGTATAAAAACGATTTTCACTTCTATTAAACTGAATTTGAGTCGGTTAAGAAGAAGATTTGACAAACTTATTTAGTATTAAAAACAATATGAAAAGACTTTTGTGTCAAAAGTATTGCTTTAAAGATCTTTTTGAAATATATCGCAACTAGGAAACTTCGAAAATAAAAACAATTCTGATGAAAGGTTTGTTTTGTTCTTATTTCTTCATGGCTTATTGAAACATAATCTAATATATTAAAACAAAATACATATTTAGTCTTATTTAAGGCTCAATAACTTTTATTTTTGAGTAAATTTCAACTGATATATCTGGGACTTCAATGACTCAAATATCAGCTATCTATCTATCTATATATCTATCTATCTGTTTGTTATTATTCAAATATCTTCCATTCCTTTATTTCCATTAAGATCGTGTTTGCGAACAGATAAAATTGGTATTTTCTTTTTTTCAGAACATGATGAATGGGAATTAGGAATAGAATTGCTATTTGGATAATTGCAATGCGTTTGCACTTGAATATATATACTTATATGTACATATATGTATCTACAATGGTTAGAGATTATAATGGCAAGTACTTTGTTATATAGAATCTTTACAATCAATCACGTTGCACGCCCATCTCATCTCTATGGGGACCTGAGCCTTTAGTGTTTGATCTCTCTCTCCTTGATGGTTTGATCTGTTGCTGCTGCTGCCGTTGTTGTTGTTGTTGTTATTGCTGTCTTTGTTTGTCACACAAATGAAGAGTTGATGATGGCGATGACGTTGCGATGTGAGTAGAAGATCAAGTCCATCAACCAGGCAGGCAGGCAGCAGTCAGGCAAGCAGGCAGTCAGGCAATGGAGGGTTGCCTAGGGATTTGGGTTCTTGATCAGGTTTTATTTTTTTTCCTTTTTTCTTCTTTTTAGTTTTAGTTTTTTAACAAAAATCTTGCCTGTCATGCCGGTTGGCGTTGAGGGTCTGTCATTCTCTCCCTGTCTCTCTCTTTCGCTTGTTAGGCACAGATTGTTTTGTCCCTCTGCCTGCCCTCGGTTGATCGTGGGTCTGGGGCATGTCAATGCATGAACACACTTGTGCCTGACCCAGAGGCAAAGTGACAGGAGTAGGGGCAGGGGCAAGGGCAGTGGCAGGGGCACTTCTTCTCTCCTCTTCTTCCTTTTGTTTGCCCTTTTTATTTTTCAATGTGTGCAATGAGCAATGATTAAATTAATTATGTCTGGCAGGTAGGAGAGGTAAAGAAGAGAAGATCCTCTTAGGCGATCCCATAGAATTGCATGGGAGCGTGAAGAAGCGAACTGCAGCAGGTCTCTTTCTTTCTATGGCATAGACACAACAACAGCAACAAGGACCTGTCTGTCTGTCTGTCTGTCTGGAAAAAAAGGACATTTGATATTTTTGACACTTTTTGCCAAGGGGATCTGTGTAAATTAGAAAAAATACACGCTCTAGCGAATGTGCAAGCCCAAAATACGTATACCAATTCGAATAACCAATAACCAATACCCAATACACGTATTCTTGTTCCCAATCCCAGGCTCAGGCCAACAATTGAAGTGTAATTTATGACAACAATGGCCTGCGCCTGTGCGGATAATGCCTTTGCCTTTGCCTCTGCCACTGCCTGTCCCTGTGCCCTCTGTCAGTCAGTGTCTATTCGTTTTCTTCCTATTGTCAGTGTTTGTGATACCCATGACAAATGCACTGGCCAGACCAGACCAGAGCCTGTCGATCGGTGAGATAAGCCCTTGATCAGGTTGCCCAAGCACTTGCAGTTAGTCCAAAGGAAAAACGAAAGCCGATACGATTTGTATGAAAGTACATATATGTATATATATATTCCCTTTTTTTTTTAGCATTCAGAGTTCAGGGGTTAGGGTTTTCGGGCACTCATGCAAAAGATGGATATCAATTTTGAATCGGATTGGCATCTCTCCCTCGTAAAATGGAACAATTGGGAGTGAGTTATTCTGTGTTTTTTTTTCTTTTTTCTAAAGACAGATTATCCATCAACGACTTTACACCGTTTGACGTTTCCTGGTTAAGGGAGCAAAACACGAAAGAAAATATAATAATAAATATCTAAATCGCTCCAATATTAAATTTCATTCAAACATTTCTATTCAAACAATTCAATCAGAATGGACATATTTTCTTCTTTTTTCTTTCTTTTTTGCACACATTTTTTACTCCATGCATTTGCAGGTAGTGGAAAATTTTCTAATCAAGATAATTTGTATATCGGGGCAAACAATTTTGTTAAATGTTAATAGGATAAATGATATCTAAATAAGGTCTAGCCATTCAATTTGTAAACTATATTGATTAGGAGAGTTATGCTAATTAGTTAATTAGAGTGGAATATGGCTTTTATTTTTCTAGAAGGTTTTTAGAAATAGGAAGAGATATACTATATAATTTGAAATTGATATACATAGATGTGGATGCTGGCCATAACAAAGAAAGATTTGTTTGGTTTTCATGAATCCACAATCGGCTATAACAAATATAGGTCATTACGTTGTTATATTGCCAGTTCCTTAAGTATCTTTATAACCGGTAGAAAGGTTAGCAGATTAAGAATTTGCTTGTTGATATTTGAAGGATTAGGAATAGTTTAAGGTTTGTTAGTATCTTATCCAGGACAACAAGTTCAAAATGGGAAAACTGAAACTTGAAATCCGGAAATGAAATTTTTTTTCTTGTGATTGTAATATGGTATCTTTCATGATCTTTTGTCATTGCATTAACCAACTTAAAGTTAATATTACAGTTTAGTTCTATTCTGATTAAATCCATATTAAATATATGTATTATGCCCGGATATTGATAATATTGATGTTGTTCTATACCTTAGCTAAGATTCTGGAAAGTTTCTAAACAAAATATGTTACTATTCTGTCAAAAATCTTTAAGAAGTAAAATATAACAAAATATCCCAACTTTACTTCCATCTAATTTCATCTTTTCAAACCGGAAAAAAAAAACTTTTTTCGAGTTGCTTTCGAGTGAGTCAACCGTCTATAAACCATCTCTTGATGTCATACTTCATTTTTTTTTTCTATAGCTCAAATCCGTAATAAGATTTCTAATCAAATTGGGTTTAGTTTTTATTTTGAGTTAAAGATCTCACTCAGCCAGACAAACCAATTTAAATTTAATTTTTTTAAATGAAAAGCAAATTTCACCTAGTTTTTGTTTTTTTAGCCATATCATTGAACTGATTAATTACCTTAATCCGTAGAGACCAACTAACCCGTTCTCATACTATTATATATATATACATATATATTATAATGTCTTTTGGTAAATCCCCAAAAAAAAAAAAAAAAACAAAAAGCAAAAAACAACAATAAAAACAAACAAAATAAATGTCCAACAAGAGACAAAAACAAAAAAAAAAAAGCTGGTTTAGAAAACGGGCGCCAAACATGGTGTGGATGAATTAATTTGGATTGTTGTTTTTAATTTCTCAAAACAAAAAGTGGTTATAATTATAATTATATTTTCCATCTCCCTCTTGAGCGCTCTCTTTTTTATCCCCCACTCTATCTTTCATTCTATGCTTTTTAATAGATTGCAAACAAAACAAAAAATTAGCATACAACAGACAGAGATGGAGTGGGATAGATAGTTAGATAGAGAGAGAGAGAGAGAGAGACAGAGAGGTTGGGGATAAGGAAAGAGAAAGAGGTGATCATGAAGGTGCCCTGCCCAAAGTATTTGTTATTCTTGTGACATCACCAGCGGTGGCAGCTCTTTTTTTTTTTTTTTTTTTTTTTTTGCCTATACCCATTAGTCATATATGAATAAACGAGTTTATCAAGTCAGCCAAAATGTATGTAACAGAAATAGTACATATACTAGACATATATATAACAGATCTGATTAGTCTAAATGCTTTTACTTCTACTCTTTCTTTCATTCTCTTAAGTCTAAGATGATCAACTTTCTTTAGAATTAAAGTTTTCCATGAAGTCGTCGGGGTCACCATTTTTTAAAATGATCTCTAATCTGTCGCCTTTTTACTAAAAGTCATTCCAAAACTAAAGTAACACTAAGAAAAGCTTATTTAACAGTTGTAGCTATAATATTACATTTTCAGGAGGAACAGTTGTAACTTTAATATTAAAATTTTGCTAGGGTATTTCTTAGTCGTATTTATTTTGGTTTTGTTTTGCTTTTTTTTTTCATAATCAACAACAATTGGTCTGGGGTAAGGTAGGAGAGATTGAGGGTAAAAGGGTGACCAACAAACAAAACAAACGATCGTCCAGACCACAGAGAGAGAGGGAGAAGCTCTAAAATAGGTGCAGCTGTGGACCCGACACTAGCGTATTAGATAAGTTGGTCGCGCTATATATATAACTCTCTCTCTCTCTCTCTCTCTCTGTGTGTGTGCGGGTATTAAAATGCAAATTAGTTGGCGACCAGCTACAACAACAACAATAACAAAAAAGCCTCCATATTGAAATGACAATGGCAACAACACCAACAACAAATGATGAGTGATTAAATGTATTCTCCAACTGCCAACTTAAATAAAATATACATACATATGTATGTACATATGTATATGCAATGCGCCTTCCCGATGGCTATTATACGATATGCTAGAAAACTGCATACACTATGGCCTAATGAAATATGTACAAAAGAAAAATGTAGGTAAATCTAGATATAAATATGTATATCTACATATGTATATGCAAAACTACTCTTTAGTATATCTTAGATCTAGAGAAACATACTTGGAAAAAGTATTGAATGTCTATAACATTTTTTGGAGTTTATGTTGGATTTATTGGAATAATCTCCTCATTATTAATATCGTATTAAAACTTATATATCTTGTTTAGAATATTGAAGAATTTGTGTTTATTTCTATTGTAGAAAAGTAATATTATTTGCTAAGTCAATCTTTGATATATTAATATTTGTCGCAGTTTATGTAACAAATATCGCCGACAGTGTGGAATACCCTAAACGATATTTGTATTTAGCTTTTGATTGAAATGAAGAAACTGTCTCTCCAAAACGAAGCATAAAAAAAGAACATTGTCTGCAGAAATATCTAATATTTCATAATTAAACTTTGCCATCAATCTACTAGACAATAGCACTGCCACGGGAAGACTGAATACGATACATTCTTTGGATCCATCCTTTCGCAAACTAGTTTAAATATACCAACTCCTCATGATAAAGTTTAAATAATCATTCATCAAGGCATAGATATAACATTTAATGATTGTCACTCTGACAGATTTTAAATAAAACAAAAAAATTATCAAAGTTTAATAAGCGCCTAAAACATAAACCAACAATATTATTATTGTAAACACTAAGTAACTTCCATTACATATGGCGACAAACTCGGAAAAAATTAGCAACGATCGGTGTTGGGCAATATATTTGCCCCCCTCCCAGACTCCATGCCAGCATATTGAATCGATGGCGGCAACAAATTTCAATTAGGGTTTCTCAAGATTTCTGCTGTAGATTTTCATGAAACCTTTACAGAAGACATAGAAATTTGTGCTTAATCTAATGCACTACCGTTACATTTGGCGACAAACTCGGAAAAAATTAGCGACGATCGGTGTTGGGCAATATATTTGCCCCCCCATACTCCATGCCAGCATATTGAATCGATGGCGGCAACAATTTTCAATTACGGTTTCTCAAAATTTCTGCTGTAGATTTTCATGAAAACTTAACAGAAGACATAGAAATTTGTGCTTAATCTAATGCACTACCTTTGCATATACCGACAAACTCGGAAAAAATTAGCGACGATCGGTGTTGGGCAATATATTTGCCCCCCCCCCCATACTCCATGCCAGCATATTGAATCGATGGCGGCAACAATTTTCAATTACGGTTACTCAAAATTTCTGCTGTAGATTTTCATGAAACCTTTACAGAAGACATAGAAATTTGTGCTTAATCTAATGCACTACCTTTGCATATACCGAAAAACTTGGAAAAAATTAGCGACGATCGGTGTTGGGCAATATATTTGCCCCCCCATACTTCATGCCAGCATATTGAATCGATGGCGGCAACAATTTTCAATTACGGTTTCTCAAAATTTCTGCTGTAGATTTTCATGAAAACTTAACAGAAGACATAGAAATTTGTGCTTAATCTATTGCACTACCGTTACATTTGGCGACAAACTCGGAAAAAATTAGCGACGATCGGTGTTGGGCAATATATTTGCCCCCCCATACTTCATGCCAGCATATTGAATCGATGGCGGCAACAATTTTCAATTACGGTTTCTCAAAATTTCTGCTGTAGATTTTCATGAAAACTTAACAGAAGACATAGAAATTTGTGCTTAATCTAATGCACTACCTTTGCATATACCGACAAACTTGGAAAAAATTAGCGACGATCGGTGTTGGGCAATATATTTGCCCCCCCCCATACTTCATGCCAGCATATTGAATCGATGGCGGCAACAATTTTCAATTACGGTTTCTCAAAATTTCTGCTGTAGATTTTCATGAAAACTTAACAGAAGACATAGAAATTTGTGCTTAATCTATTGCACTACCGTTACATTTGGCGACAAACTCGGAAAAAATTAGCGACGATCGGTGTTGGGCAATATATTTGCCCCCCCATACTTCATGCCAGCATATTGAATCGATGGCGGCAACAATTTTCAATTACGGTTTCTCAAAATTTCTGCTGTAGATTTTCATGAAAACTTAACAGAAGACATAGAAATTTGTGCTTAATCTAATGCACTACCTTTGCATATACCGACAAACTCGGAAAAAATTAGCGACGATCGGTGTTGGGCAATATATTTGCCCCCCCCCCATACTCCATGCCAGCATATTGAATCGATGGCGGCAACAATTTTCAATTACGGTTTCTCAAAATTTCTGCTGTAGATTTTCATGAAACCTTTACAGAAGACATAGAAATTTGTGCTTAATCTAATGCACTACCTTTGCATATACCGACAAACTAGGAAAAAATTAGCGACGATCGGTGTTGGGCAATATATTTGCCCCCCCATACTTCATGCCAGCATATTGAATCGATGGCGGCAACAATTTTCAATTACGGTTTCTCAAAATTTCTGCTGTAGATTTTCATGAAACCTTTACAGAAGACATAGAAATTTGTGCTTAATCTAATGCACTACCGTTACATTTGGCGACAAACTCGGAAAAAATTAGCGACGATCGGTGTTGGGAAATATATTTGCCCCCCCATACTTCATGCCAGCATATTGAATCGATGGCGGCAACAATTTTCAATTACGGTTTCTCAAAATTTCTGCTGTAGATTTTCATGAAACCTTTACAGAAGACATAGAAATTTGTGCTTAATCTAATGCACTACCTTTGCATATACCGACAAACTAGGAAAAAATTAGCGACGATCGGTGTTGGGCAATATATTTGCCCCCCCATACTTCATGCCAGCATATTGAATCGATGGCGGCAACAATTTTCAATTACGGTTTCTCAAAATTTCTGCTGTAGATTTTCATGAAACCTTTACAGAAGACATAGAAATTTGTGCTTAATCTAATGCACTACCGTTACATTTGGCGACAAACTCGGAAAAAATTAGCGACGATCGGTGTTGGGAAATATATTTGCCCCCCCATACTTCATGCCAGCATATTGAATCGATGGCGGCAACAATTTTCAATTACGGTTTCTCAAAATTTCTGCTGTAGATTTTCATGAAAACTTAACAGAAGACATAGAAATTTGTGCTTAATCTATTGCACTACCGTTACATTTGGCGACAAACTCGGAAAAAATTAGCGACGATCGGTGTTGGGCAATATATTTGCCCCCCCATACTTCATGCCAGCATATTGAATCGATGGCGGCAACAATTTTCAATTACGGTTTCTCAAAATTTCTGCTGTAGATTTTCATGAAACCTTTACAGAAGACATAGAAATTTGTGCTTAATCTAATGCACTACCGTTACATTTGGCGACAAACTCGGAAAAAATTAGCGACGATCGGTGTTGGGAAATATATTTGCCCCCCCATACTTCATGCCAGCATATTGAATCGATGGCGGCAACAATTTTCAATTACGGTTTCTCAAAATTTCTGCTGTAGATTTTCATGAAACCTTTACAGAAGACATAGAAATTTGTGCTTAATCTAATGCACTACCTTTGCATATACCGACAAACTAGGAAAAAATTAGCGACGATCGGTGTTGGGCAATATATTTGCCCCCCCATACTTCATGCCAGCATATTGAATCGATGGCGGCAACAATTTTCAATTACGGTTTCTCAAAATTTCTGCTGTAGATTTTCATGAAACCTTTACAGAAGACATAGAAATTTGTGCTTAATCTAATGCACTACCGTTACATTTGGCGACAAACTCGGAAAAAATTAGCGACGATCGGTGTTGGGCAATATATTTGCCCCCCCATACTTCATGCCAGCATATTGAATCGATGGCGGCAACAATTTTCAATTACGGTTTCTCAAAATTTCTGCTGTAGATTTTCATGAAAACTTAACAGAAGACATAGAAATTTGTGCTTAATCTATTGCACTACCGTTACATTTGGCGACAAACTCGGAAAAAATTAGCGACGATCGGTGTTGGGCAATATATTTGCCCCCCCATACTTCATGCCAGCATATTGAATCGATGGCGGCAACAATTTTCAATTACGGTTTCTCAAAATTTCTGCTGTAGATTTTCATGAAACCTTTACAGAAGACATAGAAATTTGTGCTTAATCTAATGCACTACCGTTACATTTGGCGACAAACTCGGAAAAAATTAGCGACGATCGGTGTTGGGAAATATATTTGCCCCCCCATACTTCATGCCAGCATATTGAATCGATGGCGGCAACAATTTTCAATTACGGTTTCTCAAAATTTCTGCTGTAGATTTTCATGAAACCTTTACAGAAGACATAGAAATTTGTGCTTAATCTAATGCACTACCTTTGCATATACCGACAAACTAGGAAAAAATTAGCGACGATCGGTGTTGGGCAATATATTTGCCCCCCCATACTTCATGCCAGCATATTGAATCGATGGCGGCAACAATTTTCAATTACGGTTTCTCAAAATTTCTGCTGTAGATTTTCATGAAACCTTTACAGAAGACATAGAAATTTGTGCTTAATCTAATGCACTACCGTTACATTTGGCGACAAACTCGGAAAAAATTAGCGACGATCGGTGTTGGGAAATATATTTGCCCCCCCATACTTCATGCCAGCATATTGAATCGATGGCGGCAACAATTTTCAATTACGGTTTCTCAAAATTTCTGCTGTAGATTTTCATGAAAACTTAACAGAAGACATAGAAATTTGTGCTTAATCTATTGCACTACCGTTACATTTGGCGACAAACTCGGAAAAAATTAGCGACAATCGGTGTTGGGAAATATATTTGCCCCCCCCCATACTCCATGCCAGCATATTGAATCGATGGCGGCAACAATTTTCAATTAGGGTTTCTCAAAATTTCTGCTGTAGATTTTCATGAAACCTTTACAGAAGACATAGAAATTTGTGCTTAATCTAATGCACTACCTTTGCATATACCGACAAACTTGGAAAAAATTAGCGACGATCGGTGTTGGGAAATATATTTGCCCCCCCATACTTCATGCCAGCATATTGAATCGATGGCGGCAACAATTTTCAATTACGGTTTCTCAAAATTTCTGCTGTAGATTTTCATGAAAACTTTACAGAAGACATAGAAATTTGTGCTTAATCTAATGCACTACCGTTACATTTGGCGACAAACTCGGAAAAAATTAGCGACGATCGGTGTTGGGAAATATATTTGCCCCCCCATACTTCATGCCAGCATATTGAATCGATGGCGGCAACAATTTTCAATTACGGTTTCTCAAAATTTCTGCTGTAGATTTTCATGAAACCTTTACAGAAGACATAGAAATTTGTGCTTAATCTAATGCACTACCGTTACATTTGGCGACAAACTCGGAAAAAATGAGCGACGATCGGTGTTGGGAAATATATTTGCCCCCCCATACTTCATGCCAGCATATTGAATCGATGGCGGCAACAATTTTCAATTACGGTTTCTCAAAATTTCTGCTGTAGATTTTCATGAAACCTTTACAGAAGACATAGAAATTTGTGCTTAATCTAATGCACTACCGTTACATTTGGCGACAAACTCGGAAAAAATTAGCGACGATCGGTGTTGGGAAATATATTTGCCCCCCCATACTTCATGCCAGCATATTGAATCGATGGCGGCAACAATTTTCAATTACGGTTTCTCAAAATTTCTGCTGTAGATTTTCATGAAACCTTTACAGAAGACATAGAAATTTGTGCTTAATCTAATGCACTACCGTTACATTTGGCGACAAACTCGGAAAAAATTAGCGACGATCGGTGTTGGGCAATATATTTGCCCCCCCATACTTCATGCCAGCATATTGAATCGATGGCGGCAACAATTTTCAATTACGGTTTCTCAAAATTTCTGCTGTAGATTTTCATGAAAACTTAACAGAAGACATAGAAATTTGTGCTTAATCTAATGCACTACCTTTGCATATACCGACAAACTTGGAAAAAATTAGCGACGATCGGTGTTGGGCAATATATTTGCCCCCCCCCATACTTCATGCCAGCATATTGAATCGATGGCGGCAACAATTTTCAATTACGGTTTCTCAAAATTTCTGCTGTAGATTTTCATGAAAACTTAACAGAAGACATAGAAATTTGTGCTTAATCTATTGCACTACCGTTACATTTGGCGACAAACTCGGAAAAAATTAGCGACGATCGGTGTTGGGCAATATATTTGCCCCCCCATACTTCATGCCAGCATATTGAATCGATGGCGGCAACAATTTTCAATTACGGTTTCTCAAAATTTCTGCTGTAGATTTTCATGAAAACTTAACAGAAGACATAGAAATTTGTGCTTAATCTAATGCACTACCTTTGCATATACCGACAAACTCGGAAAAAATTAGCGACGATCGGTGTTGGGCAATATATTTGCCCCCCCCCCATACTCCATGCCAGCATATTGAATCGATGGCGGCAACAATTTTCAATTACGGTTACTCAAAATTTCTGCTGTAGATTTTCATGAAACCTTTACAGAAGACATAGAAATTTGTGCTTAATCTAATGCACTACCTTTGCATATACCGACAAACTAGGAAAAAATTAGCGACGATCGGTGTTGGGCAATATATTTGCCCCCCCATACTTCATGCCAGCATATTGAATCGATGGCGGCAACAATTTTCAATTACGGTTTCTCAAAATTTCTGCT
Organism: Drosophila austrosaltans; assembly: GCA_035045865.1. Lineage (NCBI taxonomy): Eukaryota > Metazoa > Arthropoda > Insecta > Diptera > Drosophilidae > Drosophila > Drosophila austrosaltans. Next base: position 4,158,459 of record JAWNOQ010000207.1, read on the forward strand.
GTAGATTTTCATGAAACCTTTACAGAAGACATAGAAATTTGTGCTTAATCTAATGCACTACCGTTACATTTGGCGACAAACTCGGAAAAAATTAGCGACGATCGGTGTTGGGCAATATATTTGCCCCCCCATACTTCATGCCAGCATATTGAATCGATGGCGGCAACAATTTTCAATTACGGTTTCTCAAAATTTCTGCTGTAGATTTTCATGAAACCTTTACAGAAGACATAGAAATTTGTGCTTAATCTAATGCACTACCGTTACATTTGGCGACAAACTCGGAAAAAATTAGCGACGATCGGTGTTGGGAAATATATTTGCCCCCCCATACTTCATGCCAGCATATTGAATCGATGGCGGCAACAATTTTCAATTACGGTTTCTCAAAATTTCTGCTGTAGATTTTCATGAAACCTTTACAGAAGACATAGAAATTTGTGCTTAATCTAATGCACTACCGTTACATTTGGCGACAAACTCGGAAAAAATTAGCGACGATCGGTGTTGGGAAATATATTTGCCCCCCCATACTTCATGCCAGCATATTGAATCGATGGCGGCAACAATTTTCAATTACGGTTTCTCAAAATTTCTGCTGTAGATTTTCATGAAAACTTAACAGAAGACATAGAAATTTGTGCTTAATCTAATGCACTACCTTTGCATATACCGACAAACTTGGAAAAAATTAGCGACGATCGGTGTTGGGAAATATATTTGCCCCCCCATACTTCATGCCAGCATATTGAATCGATGGCGGCAACAATTTTCAATTACGGTTTCTCAAAATTTCTGCTGTAGATTTTCATGAAACCTTTACAGAAGACATAGAAATTTGTGCTTAATCTAATGCACTACCGTTACATTTGGCGACAAACTCGGAAAAAATTAGCGACGATCGGTGTTGGGAAATATATTTGCCCCCCCATACTTCATGCCAGCATATTGAATCGATGGCGGCAACAATTTTCAATTACGGTTTCTCAAAATTTCTGCTGTAGATTTTCATGAAAACTTAACAGAAGACATAGAAATTTGTGCTTAATCTATTGCACTACCGTTACATTTGGCGACAAACTCGGAAAAAATTAGCGACAATCGGTGTTGGGAAATATATTTGCCCCCCCCCCATACTCCATGCCAGCATATTGAATCGATGGCGGCAACAATTTTCAATTAGGGTTTCTCAAAATTTCTGCTGTAGATTTTCATGAAACCTTTACAGAAGACATAGAAATTTGTGCTTAATCTAATGCACTACCTTTGCATATACCGACAAACTTGGAAAAAATTAGCGACGATCGGTGTTGGGAAATATATTTGCCCCCCCATACTTCATGCCAGCATATTGAATCGATGGCGGCAACAATTTTCAATTACGGTTTCTCAAAATTTCTGCTGTAGATTTTCATGAAAACTTTACAGAAGACATAGAAATTTGTGCTTAATCTAATGCACTACCGTTACATTTGGCGACAAACTCGGAAAAAAATTAGCGACGATCGGTGTTGGGAAATATATTTGCCCCCCCATACTTCATGCCAGCATATTGAATCGATGGCGGCAACAATTTTCAATTACGGTTTCTCAAAATTTCTGCTGTAGATTTTCATGAAACCTTTACAGAAGACATAGAAATTTGTGCTTAATCTAATGCACTACCGTTACATTTGGCGACAAACTCGGAAAAAATGAGCGACGATCGGTGTTGGGAAATATATTTGCCCCCCCATACTTCATGCCAGCATATTGAATCGATGGCGGCAACAATTTTCAATTACGGTTTCTCAAAATTTCTGCTGTAGATTTTCATGAAACCTTTACAGAAGACATAGAAATTTGTGCTTAATCTAATGCACTACCGTTACATTTGGCGACAAACTCGGAAAAAATGAGCGACGATCGGTGTTGGGAAATATATTTGCCCCCCCATACTTCATGCCAGCATATTGAATCGATGGCGGCAACAATTTTCAATTACGGTTTCTCAAAATTTCTGCTGTAGATTTTCATGAAACCTTTACAGAAGACATAGAAATTTGTGCTTAATCTAATGCACTACCGTTACATTTGGCGACAAACTCGGAAAAAATTAGCGACGATCGGTGTTGGGAAATATATTTGCCCCCCCATACTTCATGCCAGCATATTGAATCGATGGCGGCAACAATTTTCAATTACGGTTTCTCAAAATTTCTGCTGTAGATTTTCATGAAACCTTTACAGAAGACATAGAAATTTGTGCTTAATCTAATGCACTACCGTTACATTTGGCGACAAACTCGGAAAAAATTAGCGACGATCGGTGTTGGGCAATATATTTGCCCCCCCATACTTCATGCCAGCATATTGAATCGATGGCGGCAACAATTTTCAATTACGGTTTCTCAAAATTTCTGCTGTAGATTTTCATGAAACCTTTACAGAAGACATAGAAATTTGTGCTTAATCTAATGCACTACCTTTGCATATACCGACAAACTCGGAAAAAATTAGCGACGATCGGTGTTGGGCAATATATTTGCCCCCCCATACTTCATGCCAGCATATTGAATCGATGGCGGCAACAATTTTCAATTACGGTTTCTCAAAATTTCTGCTGTAGATTTTCATGAAACCTTTACAGAAGACATAGAAATTTGTGCTTAATCTAATGCACTACCGTTACATTTGGCGACAAACTCGGAAAAAATTAGCGACGATCGGTGTTGGGCAATATATTTGCCCCCCCATATTTCATGCCAGCATATTGAATCGATGGCGGCAACAATTTTCAATTACGGTTTCTCAAAATTTCTGCTGTAGATTTTCATGAAACCTTTACAGAAGACATAGAAATTTGTGCTTAATCTAATGCACTACCTTTGCATATACCGACAAACTAGGAAAAAATTAGCGACGATCGGTGTTGGGGAATATATTTGCCCCCCCATACTTCATGCCAGCATATTGAATCGATGGCGGCAACAATTTTCAATTACGGTTTCTCAAAATTTCTGCTGTAGATTTTCATGAAAACTTAACAGAAGACATAGAAATTTGTGCTTAATCTATTGCACTACCGTTACATTTGGCGACAAACTCGGAAAAAATTAGCGACAATCGGTGTTGGGAAATATATTTGCCCCCCTCCCAGACTCCATGCCAGCATATTGAATCGATGGCGGCAACAATTTTCAATTAGGGTTTCTCAAAATTTCTGCTGTAGATTTTCATGAAAACTTTACAGAAGACATAGAAATTTGTGCTTAATCTAATGCACTACCGTTACATTTGGCGACAAACTCGGAAAAAATTAGCGACGATCGGTGTTGGGCAATATATTTGCTCCCCCATACTTCATGCCAGCATATTGAATCGATGGCGGCAACAATTTTCAATTAGGGTTTCTCAAAATTTCTGCTGTAGATTTTCATGAAAACTTTACAGAAGACATAGAAATTTGTGCTTAATCTAATGCACTACCGTTACATTTGGCGACAAACTCGGAAAAAATTAGCGACGATCGGTGTTGGGCAATATATTTGCCCCCCCATACTTCATGCCAGCATATTGAATCGATGGCGGCAACAATTTTCAATTACGGTTTCTCAAAATTTCTGCTGTAGATTTTCATGAAACCTTTACAGAAGACATAGAAATTTGTGCTTAATCTAATGCACTACCTTTGCATATACCGACAAACTCGGAAAAAATTAGCGACGATCGGTGTTGGGCAATATATTTGCCCCCCCATACTTCATGCCAGCATATTGAATCGATGGCGGCAACAATTTTCAATTACGGTTTCTCAAAATTTCTGCTGTAGATTTTCATGAAACCTTTACAGAAGACATAGAAATTTGTGCTTAATCTAATGCACTACCTTTGCATATACCGACAAACTAGGAAAAAATTAGCGACGATCGGTGTTGGGCAATATATTTGCCCCCCATACTTCATGCCAGCATATTGAATCGATGGCGGCAACAATTTTCAATTACGGTTTCTCAAAATTTCTGCTGTAGATTTTCATGAAACCTTTACAGAAGACATAGAAATTTGTGCTTAATCTAATGCACTACCGTTACATTTGGCGACAAACTCGGAAAAAATGAGCGAAGATCGGTGTTGGGAAATATATTTGCCCCCCCATACTTCATGCCAGCATATTGAATCGATGGCGGCAACAATTTTCAATTACGGTTTCTCAAAATTTCTGCTGTAGATTTTCATGAAACCTTTACAGAAGACATAGAAATTTGTGCTTAATCTAATGCACTACCGTTACATTTGGCGACAAACTCGGAAAAAATGAGCGACGATCGGTGTTGGGAAATATATTTGCCCCCCCATACTTCATGCCAGCATATTGAATCGATGGCGGCAACAATTTTCAATTAGGGTTTCTCAAAATTTCTGCTGTAGATTTTCATGAAAACTTAACAGAAGACATAGAAATTTGTGCTTAATCTAATGCACTACCGTTACATTTGGCGACAAACTCGGAAAAAATTAGCGACGATCGGTGTTGGGAAATATATTTGCCCCCCCATACTTCATGCCAGCATATTGAATCGATGGCGGCAACAATTTTTAATTACGGTTTCTCAAAATTTCTGCTGTAGATTTTCATGAAACCTTTACAGAAGACATAGAAATTTGTGCTTAATCTAATGCACTACCGTTACATTTGGCGACAAACTCGGAAAAAATTAGCGACGATCGGTGTTGGGCAATATATTTGCCCCCCCCCATACTTCATGCCAGCATATTGAATCGATGGCGGCAACAATTTTCAATTACGGTTTCTCAAAATTTCTGCTGTAGATTTTCATGAAACCTTTACAGAAGACATAGAAATTTGTGCTTAATCTAATGCACTACCTTTGCATATACCGACAAACTCGGGAAAAATTAGCGACGATCGGTGTTGGGCAATATATTTGCCCCCCCATACTTCATGCCAGCATATTGAATCGATGGCGGCAACAATTTTCAATTACGGTTTCTCAAAATTTCTGCTGTAGATTTTCATGAAAACTTAACAGAAGACATAGAAATTTGTGCTTAATCTAATGCACTACCTTTGCATATACCGACAAACTTGGAAAAAATTAGCGACGATCGGTGTTGGGCAATATATTTGCCCCCCCCCCCCCCATACTTCATGCCAGCATATTGAATCGATGGCGGCAACAATTTTCAATTACGGTTACTCAAAATTTCTGCTGTAGATTTTCATGAAACCTTTACAGAAGACATAGAAATTTGTGCTTAATCTAATGCACTACCGTTACATTTGGCGACAAACTCGGAAAAAATTAGCGACGATCGGTGTTGGGCAATATATTTGCCCCCCCATACTTCATGCCAGCATATTGAATCGATGGCGGCAACAATTTTCAATTACGGTTTCTCAAAATTTCTGCTGTAGATTTTCATGAAAACTTAACAGAAGACATAGAAATTTGTGCTTAATCTATTGCACTACCGTTACATTTGGCGACAAACTCGGAAAAAATTAGCGACAATCGGTGTTGGGAAATATATTTGCCCCCCCCCCCCCAGACTCCATGCCAGCATATTGAATCGATGGCGGCAACAATTTTCAATTACGGTTTCTCAAAATTTCTGCTGTAGATTTTCATGAAACCTTTACAGAAGACATAGAAATTTGTGCTTAATCTAATGCACTACCTTTGCATATACCGACAAACTAGGAAAAAATTAGCGACGATCGGTGTTGGGCAATATATTTGCCCCCCCATACTTCATGCCAGCATATTGAATCGATGGCGGCAACAATTTTCAATTACGGTTTCTCAAAATTTCTGCTGTAGATTTTCATGAAACCTTTACAGAAGACATAGAAATTTGTGCTTAATCTAATGCACTACCGTTACATTTGGCGACAAACTCGGAAAAAATTAGCGACGATCGGTGTTGGGCAATATATTTGCCCCCCCATACTTCATGCCAGCATATTGAATCGATGGCGGCAACAATTTTCAATTACGGTTTCTCAAAATTTCTGCTGTAGATTTTCATGAAACCTTTACAGAAGACATAGAAATTTGTGCTTAATCTAATGCACTACCGTTACATTTGGCGACAAACTCGGAAAAAATTAGCGACGATCGGTGTTGGGCAATATATTTGCCCCCCCCCCCCATACTCCATGCCAGCATATTGAATCGATGGCGGCAACAATTTTCAATTACGGTTTCTCAAAATTTCTGCTGTAGATTTTCATGAAACCTTTACAGAAGACATAGAAATTTGTGCTTAATCTAATGCACTACCTTTGCATATACCGACAAACTCGGAAAAAATTAGCGACGATCGGTGTTGGGCAATATATTTGCCCCCCCATACTTCATGCCAGCATATTGAATCGATGGCGGCAACAATTTTCAATTACGGTTTCTCAAAATTTCTGCTGTAGATTTTCATGAAACCTTTACAGAAGACATAGAAATTTGTGCTTAATCTAATGCACTACCTTTGCATATACCGACAAACTCGGAAAAAAATAGCGACGATCGGTGTTGGGCAATATATTTGCCCCCCCATACTTCATGCCAGCATATTGAATCGATGGCGGCAACAATTTTCAATTACGGTTTCTCAAAATTTCTGCTGTAGATTTTCATGAAACCTTTACAGAAGACATAGAAATTTGTGCTTAATCTAATGCACTACCTTTGCATATACCGACAAACTCGGAAAAAATTAGCGACGATCGGTGTTGGGCAATATATTTGCCCCCCCATACTTCATGCCAGCATATTGAATCGATGGCGGCAACAATTTTCAATTACGGTTTCTCAAAATTTCTGCTGTAGATTTTCATGAAAACTTAACAGAAGACATAGAAATTTGTGCTTAATCTAATGCACTACCTTTGCATATACCGACAAACTCGGGAAAAATTAGCAACGATCGGTGTTGGGCAATATATTTGCCCCCCCATACTCCATGCCAGCAACAATTTTCAATTAGGGTGTCTCAAAATTTCTGCTGTAGATTTTCATGAAACCTTTACAGAAGACATAGAAATTTGTGCTTAATCTAATGCACTACCGTTACATTTGGCGACAAACTCGGAAAAAATTAGCGACGATCGGTGTTGGGAAATATATTTGCCCCCCCATACTTCATGCCAGCATATTGAATCGATGGCGGCAACAATTTTCAATTACGGTTTCTCAAAATTTCTGCTGTAGATTTTCATGAAAACTTAACAGAAGACATAGAAATTTGTGCTTAATCTAATGCACTACCTTTGCATATACCGACAAACTCGGGAAAAATTAGCGACGATCGGTGTTGGGCAATATATTTGCCCCCCCATACTTCATGCCAGCATATTGAATCGATGGCGGCAACAATTTTCAATTACGGTTTCTCAAAGAGATTTTCATGAAACCGTTACAGAAGACATAGAAATTTGTGCTTAATCTAGTGCACTACCTTTGCATATACCGACAAACTCGGAAAAAATTAGCGACGATCGGTGTTGGGCAATATATTTGCCCCCCCCCCCATACTCCATGCCAGCATATTGAATCGATGGCGGCAACAATTTTCAATTACGGTTTCTCAAAATTTCTGCTGTAGATTTTCATGAAACCTTTACAGAAGACATAGAAATTTGTGCTTAATCTAATGCACTACCTTTGCATATACCGACAAACTCGGAAAAAATTAGCGACGATCGGTGTTGGGCAATATATTTGCCCCCCCCCCCCCATACTCCATGCCAGCAACAATTTTCAATTAGGGTTTCTCAAAATTTCTGCTGTAGATTTTCATGAAACCTTTACAGAAGACATAGAAATTTGTGCTTAATCTAATGCACTACCTTTGCATATACCGACAAACTCGGAAAAAATTAGCGACGATCGGTGTTGGGCAATATATTTGCCCCCCCATACTTCATGCCAGCATATTGAATCGATGGCGGCAACAATTTTCAATTACGGTTTCTCAAAATTTCTGCTGTAGATTTTCATGAAAACTTAACAGAAGACATAGAAATTTGTGCTTAATCTAATGCACTACCTTTGCATATACCGACAAACTTGGAAAAAATTAGCGACGATCGGTGTTGGGCAATATATTTGCCCCCCCATACTTCATGCCAGCATATTGAATCGATGGCGGCAACAATTTTCAATTACGGTTTCTCAAAATTTCTGCTGTAGATTTTTATGAAACCTTTACAGAAGACATAGAAATTTGTGCTTAATCTAATGCACTACCTTTGCATATACCGACAAACTCGGGAAAAATTAGCAACGATCGGTGTTGGGCAATATATTTGCCCCCCCATACTTCATGCCAGCATATTGAATCGATGGCGGCAACAATTTTCAATTACGGTTTCTCAAAATTTCTGCTGTAGATTTTCATGAAACCTTTACAGAAGACATAGAAATTTGTGCTTAATCTAATGCACTACCTTTGCATATACCGACAAACTCGGGAAAAATTAGCAACGATCGGTGTTGGGCAATATATTTGCCCCCCCATACTCCATGCCAGCAACAATTTTCAATTAGGGTTTCTCAAAATTTCTGCTGTAGATTTTCATGAAACCTTTACAGAAGACATAGAAATTTGTGCTTAATCTATTGCACTACCGTTACATTTGGCGACAAACTCGGAAAAAATTAGCGACGATCGGTGTTGGGCAATATATTTGCCCCCCCATACTTCATGCCAGCATATTGAATCGATGGCGGCAACAATTTTCAATTACGGTTTCTCAAAATTTCTGCTGTAGATTTTCATGAAACCTTTACAGAAGACATAGAAATTTGTGCTTAATCTATTGCACTACCGTTACATTTGGCGACAAACTCGGAAAAAATTAGCGACGATCGGTGTTGGGCAATATATTTGCCCCCCCATACTTCATGCCAGCATATTGAATCGATGGCGGCAACAATTTTCAATTACGGTTTCTCAAAATTTCTGCTGTAGATTTTCATGAAAACTTAACAGAAGACATAGAAATTTGTGCTTAATCTAATGCACTACCTTTGCATATACCGACAAACTCGGGAAAAATTAGCAACGATCGGTGTTGGGCAATATATTTGCCCCCCCATACTCCATGCCAGCAACAATTTTCAATTAGGGTGTCTCAAAATTTCTGCTGTAGATTTTCATGAAACCTTTACAGAAGACATAGAAATTTGTGCTTAATCTATTGCACTACCGTTACATTTGGCGACAAACTCGGAAAAAATTAGCGACGATCGGTGTTGGGCAATATATTTGCCCCCCCATACTTCATGCCAGCATATTGAATCGATGGCGGCAACAATTTTCAATTACGGTTTCTCAAAATTTCTGCTGTAGATTTTCATGAAACCTTTACAGAAGACATAGAAATTTGTGCTTAATCTATTGCACTACCGTTACATTTGGCGACAAACTCGGAAAAAATTAGCGACGATCGGTGTTGGGCAATATATTTGCCCCCCCATACTTCATGCCAGCATATTGAATCGATGGCGGCAACAATTTTCAATTACGGTTTCTCAAAATTTCTGCTGTAGATTTTCATGAAACCTTTACAGAAGACATAGAAATTTGTGCTTAATCTATTGCACTACCGTTACATTTGGCGACAAACTCGGAAAAAATTAGCGACGATCGGTGTTGGGCAATATATTTGCCCCCCCATACTTCATGCCAGCATATTGAATCGATGGCGGCAACAATTTTCAATTACGGTTTCTCAAAATTTCTGCTGTAGATTTTCATGAAAACTTAACAGAAGACATAGAAATTTGTGCTTAATCTAATGCACTACCGTTACATTTGGCGACAAACTCGGAAAAAATTAGCGACGATCGGTGTTGGGCAATATATTTGCCCCCCCCATACTCCATGCCAGCATATTGAATCGATGGCGGCAACAATTTTCAATTAGGGTTTCTCAAAATTTCTGCTGTAGATTTTCATGAAAACTTTACAGAATACATAGAAGATTGTGCTTAATCTAATGCACTAGCTAGCTATTGGGGCTTTTGGCTTATTCTAAATCTAATTTCTAATTGAGTTCCTAATTTTCCTTATCCTTCGGTTATACTTAAAACATTCCCAAACTTTATACAACTTTTACCATTTCATTTCCTTTAAATTTTTCTATTTCTTAAGATAAATTCTTTATTCATTTGATCTTTTCTCCTAACATAGTTTCCTTTCCATTAAAAATAATACCAAAAAAATTAATAAACTTTTCCATACAAATTTGTTATAAATTTTGGGAGATTTTGTTAACAACAATTTTTCTCATAATCTTTCGATAAGATAGGCTAAAGACCTCTCTCTATCGCTTTAGTTTTTCAATTGTTATTTAGAATGAATTCGGTGTTACAATTCAATAAATCAATAATGATAATAAGATTCTGATAAGTTTAATATTAATATTAAATTACAATAACTTATTTAAAAAAAAAAGACTATAATGGTTTAAACCAGATCTTACAATGCTTCTTATAGATGGATCTACCTAGGACCTATTATCAAGCGGCATTCGAATCATATGTATATGTAAATATATAAGTTTTCATATATGTATGTATATATACATATATTCCCGTATAATTCTATTTTGCTGCTCTATACAAATCACATTATTAGCGTTGCTGCTGGTTTACCCATTCCATTTTTATTTCCATTTGACTGCCATCGAAATGTGTCTCTCAATATCATGCGACGACCGTGTGGCTGCCATAGCCATTTGGGGTCTCTAAGTATGGGTATGGGTATGGGTCTGGGTGTACCATTTGCAAAACTTCAACAGATCGTTTTCGTTTCGAAAACAATGGACTAGCACTCATCGAGTGGGCTGCCACCGTCGCCGCCGTCGCCATGCCCGTTAAAGCCGTCAAATCGTCAGCCACGAGCGTTAAATGTTAAGCGCGAGCGATTGTGAGACTTTTTGCGGCGTAGTAGTAGTAGTAGTAAAGTAGTTGTATGTATGTATATATGTACATGTGTATGTATGTATAGGAGAAGCCTCCCAGAGCTCTGCTCTATACAGTCCCCAAGCTCTATGCGTAGGAGGTGTTTGGCGCGTGTGTCAGCATATTGAATAGGTCGACCCCCAGCTTTGGCAAGACAACAATACTGAATATATATACAGACATATATATATATGTGCGATCTCTCTGCACCCCACCCCCTCTTCTACCCACCAACCTTACCCCCTTATTAACTCCCCCACTTACTTATATTGCCCATCCCTAGCAATGTAAAGTGGCAACCGGGTCCGGGCGTGACAAATTTTAGAGGGCGCGCATATTGCGACGCCTTTTTTATGTTGTCTGTCTTTTTGTTTTGTTTATAATTTTATCTAATATGCATATAGCACTATGTACTGGGGCCTACCGCCTCCCCTCCTAACCCTCTCCGTTACTCCCTCACTCCCTTTTTCTCTTATAATTCTATTTTGTAAACAAAATGCGGCTCGCACGCCATTTGAATTTGAAATTTTTAAACTTCTTCGATTTGAACAACAATTTCCAAATTGCTTGTATAATAATTATACCCTGTAATCATTGTACAAAATATGGTATGTTTGATATTTTATAAAGTTTATGATATTATTATAGTATTCTGTAAGTCTCATCAAGTACTTTGAAATCTGAATCCTTATGTTAAGTCATCGCATTAAATAATTCTTTAAATGCTGAAAAAACAAAACAAAAAATAAATAAACGTTAAAGTGATCGACACAGAAATATAACTCAAAACATTTTGCAAACCTCAAATCACTAATTTATTTTATCTTGAAAAATTATTAGAAATAAATTACAGTAAAAAATTTAAACAGTTTTTGTACTAGAAAGTTATACATTCTAGAGGCTTTATGTATTTAAGCAGATCGCAACGAAACATCAAATAAGTTTGAAATGTAAAACCTTAGTTTGATTCTAAAAAATTTTGCAAGTTTTCCTACTTAAACTTTAGTTTAACTTTGCAAGACTTTTTCTATTTAAACCTCACCTTAATCTCAGAAAATTTTGCAAGAGTTTTCCTACTTAAACTTTAGTTTAATTTGGCAAGAATTTTCCCATTTAAACCATAACTTTGTCCCAGAATATTTTGCAAGAGTTTTACCATTTAAACCTTAATTAAATCCCAGAAAATTTTTCAAGAATTTTCCTACTTAAACTTTAGTTTAATTTTGCAAGAATTTTCCCATTTAAACCTTAATTAAATCCCAGAAAATTTTTCAACAATTTTCCTACTTAAACTTCAGTTTAATTTTGTAAGAATTTCCCCATTTTAACCTTAGTTTGATCCAGTAAAGCCTTAATTTGATCATAGAATTTCTTTACTCATATCTTAATTTGATCCCAGAACATTTTCCAAAAGTTTTTCTACTTAAACTTTAGTTTAGCTTTGAAATAATTGTTGTACTTAATTCAAAATTTTAAACCTCTGTCTTAACCCTTTTTGCCCTTGAATCCTTCCCAACTTCATATTTGCCTTTCACTTACTTTGCTTACTTGCAGGGTATATACAAGTCGTTGCTGTTAAGTTTGGCTTTATTCCACTTTTTATTTTGTCTTCTCTGGTTTTATATATACATATATTTTCATGTTGTTGTTGTTGTTGTTGGTTTTCAACGTTTCTTTTTTTTTTATTGTTGTTGTTGTCTGGTCATATCATAAATTGTCTTTTATTTAATATTTGATTTGCATTTTTGCTCTCTGTTTGCTTTTAATTAGTAATATTTAATTTTTGACTTTGCCATTTAAGTGGCGCCAGTCCCCCCCCTCTGCCTCTTGCTCCCCTTACTTTCCAAATAAGGTTAGGCCGATGAAAAATAGTGTTTGATTTAAGACAAGTTTGGTCTGGTTTTTGGTTTTTTAGGGTATTGCTTTCCATTTGTGCAATCGCAAATTTTGTGATTTATATTGTGTGCAATATTCAAAAAAAAAATTTGCACACGCATGCAAGCAATATGATTAATGTGCAGCAATATATATATATTTTAAAATAATATATACACATACATACATATATATCAGTAATCCAGTGATACATGTACAAACATATATACACTTATTGAAAGCAAAGAAATTTTAATATTGTATGTAAGAGTAATTTTTTGTCGATTAAAATTGATATGAATACAGAAGGAAATTGCAAATTGTATAAAATGATAAACAACTTGAATTGAGATCTATATATCTTTTGAAATTATATAGTTATGATATATATTATGTAGTTAAGATTTGTTTTTTATAGTTAGTTTAAAACTCAAGTACTTGAATGTTAAGAATTAAGAAATTTCCCTTTGATTGGCTATTGAACTAAGAATAGTTCGATACATGTAGATATATAATAACTGCTCAAACAGATATCTAGATATAACTTGAAGAACTTATTTACGTATATATCTTGAGTAATATTATATTAATCAATTGTTCAATTATAGTTGATTTAAATCGAAATATTTCGACAACTCGAACCCACATTAACTGTGGCCATGGTAAGGCGGCGCGCGCACACACACAAATTTGATTTTCTGTTGTTATTTTGTTTTTCGTTAAATTTGTATCTATGTATATACATATATGTATGTATGTAATGCATTGAGTATATGTAGATTTCATTGTTACAAAAAAAAAAAAAGAATAATAATAATAATATTGTTGATCGAAGAATAGCAAAAACGAGGGGCGTCTTGGCTAGTTGTAGCCGCATGCAGCAGATAGCGTTCATTCGCATTTTCATTTCATTCATATTCCAATTTGCTCATTCATATCGTATAAACTTTTATATATACAATATATATACAGATATCTATATATATGCTTATTTTTGCGATATGCTTTTGTTTATTAAAACATGTGCTGCCTTTTTGTTGTTGTTTTTTTTTTTTTTCTACCAATTTTATTTATTTATGCAAAAAAGCACAACAACCAAATCCAACAAAAAAAAAGAGTATAAAAATTTTTGTTGTTGTTTTGAATGCAAATTACGGCTACACCAGTTGAAAAATATTCGAAAATGTCATAGAAATTCGATAAAAGAATCTAATATTCTAATAATAACGGTAATTTCTAAAGTTACAGTGTTGTAAAATGTTTAAGAACGTTAATTTCTTATAGCTTACATATTACAAGTTTAGATAAACATTGAAACAGGTCATTTTTTGGTTGGAATAATATAATTTAAGAATATCTTAAGGTTACAATATCAACTTTGTTAATCTTTATAATATATTTAGATATATTACGATATGGTATAACCATAGATCTATGTATAATATTCACCTTTTCTGTATAAAAATCAACAAAATACTTTTAAAATTGGTTGGCAAATACATATTGTCCAAAAAAAAAGGTAAGAAAAAGAGTTTTTCAGATATTGGATGTAATTTCCAGTGGTTTCTTTAGATTATAATACTTTTTAAAAACTTTAGTTATAAGAAAATCTTGGTTAAACAGAGAGTTCTTAACTAATTATCAATCCCTTTTTTATCCTTTACTATATATATATATATTATCCTTTATATATGTTCCAAAGTAAAAGTTCAGTCTACAAACCCCAAAAATGCTTTTCGGATGTGAAAACTTTCTAACATGACTGTTGGCACATGCAGTTTGACTTAATTTGCACATTTTCTTTTTTATACAAAACATATTTCAATATATTCTTGGCGACTTACTAAACAAAAAAAAAAAAAAGAAAAAACAAAAGGGTTCTAACCCTATTTCCATAAAATAGTATAGCAAGGGAGTTATGCAGATGAAGGGTATAGAGGGTGGGGAGGATGGCGTCGGTCTATAGTCTGGATAATTTCTTTGCATCTTTATCTTTTCCATAAGTTCTCATACTCACATTTTACAACTTGCCACAGTCGCTCTCAGTCAGTTTGCCTGTCCAAATGTGTGCCAAATCTATTAAATTTCAACTGTTGAAAAACAAGAAAGAGTAGACATGAGATGAGTGAGAGAGAGAAAGAACGACAGAGAGAGAGAGAGAAAAAAAAACGCCAATTGCGCTTTATTTAAGTACAAAAATAACAAGAAGCATAGACAGAGATATATGGTAGTGGGACGCAGCGGAAAGAGGTCGGTTTGGTTGGGTTGTGAGTAACAAAACTCGCCACTAGAATAAATTTAAATTCACACTAAAGTAGTTTCACATACATATATACCCTGTCCATAGAGTATATCATGCCCTGTATGCATGACTTTTCATTCATTTGTAAAACTATTCGCAAAAGTCTATACACTACAAGATCTGTGATTCACTGTAAGTATTATCATAGAGAAGAGACAGACGATAGGATAAAGAAATGCATTGCCCATTCAATTGCTAACTAGAACTTTGTCAAGTTTTAGACATATATAAATCTACTAAAGAGTTCTTAACCCAAATATATTTTGTAGTGGGAAAAACTTTACTGAATCTAAAGCAATTTGTCTCTAGCCTTAATTTATGAGAGTGATATGAACATTTTTTAGAAATATTTAAACAATTAACAATTGAGTTCCTAAAGCAAAAATCTAAGCTTAAGCTTATAGATAAGGGTAAACTATTTTTTATAAATATTCAAATAACAAAAATGAAAGAGCTGATAATTAAACTAAAAAATTAATAGAATTTTAATTTCCTTTTAAATTTCTAGATTAGCTTAAAATTACAGAATTCAACAGATTAATTGGTAAAGTTCACTGGTCTAAGAACAGAGTATAAAAACTTCGTCATAGCCATTTTAAATACTTCCTGTCGAAGAGGAAAGAGAGCTAGGGAAATAATGCCTCAATTCAAAAAATTCTTATTTTTTTCTCTCTCTTTTTTATTTTTGTTGGTTTTTGTTTTTTCCCTTCTGTTTTTCGTTTTGTTTTTTTTTCTTTTTTTTTCTTTTTTTTGTTTAATCAAAACCGAGAAAAATAGTTTTCCATCTTTTTGGCCGCTTTTGCCTCAATCTGCTCGTTTGTTTTGATTGCAAAATGTGCGAGCATTTGCACTTGTTAGTATTCTCTATTATTATTATTATTATTTTTCATTTTTGCATCTTTCTCTCTGATTATTTATCTTTTCCGTACTATATATTCATTGTATATCCTCAACCTACGAAACTTACCCACAATGCAGTGGGCGGCCAACGAAAAAAAAAAAAAAAAGCTATTTTCAGATTTTATATTAATGGCCTTCCTCACATTTGACATTTTGTGTATGCACACAAAAAATTATTTGCAATATTTTGTTTACAATCTTGTATGTATGAATTTTATGGATGGGGGGGGGGGGGGGGGGGGGCCATGGAGGAGGACCAAGGCATACAAAAATTGGACAATAACAATTCGAAAAAAAAAAAAAACAAAAAACCTTTTGCTATATTATATGTATATATTTTACAATTTTAGAGATTATTATTGGAATTCTTTCATCTTGTATATGGCGCATTAAGTATTGGAAATATAACTTTAGAACTCTAAGAAATAAGAATCAAAACTTTTGATTATAGAGATGGAATCGTTAAAGTTAGTTAAAGCTTTAAAACCCATTCAAAAACAAATTAAGATAGTAACTCTAAAAATAATATTAAAAGTTTCCGATTATAAAGAAAGCATCGACTTAACTTGAATCACAAGTTTTTATTCTATTTGAATAAGAAGTGGAAATTTCAGACTTCCAATTTCATATATGAAGTCTTTAGTTCTTATCTATTTTAAAGTCAAGAAGAAGTCTTCCTTCTATGGCACATTAAGTATTTAAAATATTATTGTGAAACTCCCAAAAAATATATAAAATAACAGTAGAAGTTTCAGATTATGGGACATATAATTGTTTTAATTTTAGGTAAAAGTTTTTAGAGTATTGTATAAAAGAGTTTGGGATAGTCCTTAATAATAGATAAACATAGAATACATACATTTGATTCTGTTCCACTTTGAAGTCAATGAGAAGTCTTCTAATTTAATTATAGAACTCTCAAAAAGTCTACAAAATAAAAGTAAAACTTTAAGAATATGAGACATATTATCGTTTTAACTTTAGGTAAAAGTTTTCAGAGTATTTTATAAAATAGTTTGGAATAGTTGCAAATAAAAGTTGAATATTTGATATATTTGAAGCCGAAAAGAAATCTTCTAAATTTAATCATAGAAAACTAAACGAAACTCTACAAAATTTCAGTAAACATTCCTGAAAATAAAGTTTCTATTATTTTAACTTTAGAAAAAAGTGTATAAATTACTTTAAAAGAGTATTAAAGAGTTCTCTATAATGGTCTAATACATTCTACATTTGTATTAGTTTTATTTGAACTACAAAGAGAAAGTAAAATTCTTACTTATCAGATATAAGCTGATACATCTAAGCACCTACATATACTTTCTTTTTCAACTTTTGGAGGATAATTTAGATAATTTGAAATTTTATTGCTGTTTTTTTTTTCTGTACATATACTAAATACTCTATAATAAACAAGGAATGAACGGCTATAACTATATATATACATTCATCTTTAATGGAAGCGATAAGGAAATGCTTTCAAAAATATGCAGATAATAGCAATTTTATAGTTTATAGTTAACATGTGTATACATATAGATATATGTATATTTTTATTTTAGCACAAAGAGTTCTTTAGTTTTTATTGCAACAATTGGAATCAACTAAACTATATATAAACACTATTTGTGTATGTATATACATAAATTCTTTGAGGCAGTGTAACCATTGTTCAGATTGAGATACATTAAATTTATGTTCAAGTATTTCAACTTGTATGATATGACAATGATCTGAACACTTCTTTTTCATAGTTTGGAGAAACTTTTTGTTTTTTTTTTTTTATTTTTCTCTCCCAACCTCTTTAGATCAAGATAGTTTGTTTTGGTTTTTGTTTCAAGTGTAACCTTGGGGCTATGAAGTGTATGTACGTACGTATCTCTCTATGTATGCTGGGACTTTTGACTCTGGGCCAAGCTATTGTTGTGGTTTTTTTTGACAACTGATTGTGAGTAGTAGAGTAAGCCATTGAGTTTTGTGTAATTCAAGGTGAATGTCAGTCGGATAAGATCTATGTATACACAATACACTTTCTCATATAAAACTGGGAATATAGTAATGCAGAGTAAAGAAGACTATATAGATAGATAGATAGATAGATAGAAACATATACATATAAAGAAAAGAAAAGCCGACGTCAATGAAAACTAAAAAACAAAAAACTAACAACAAAAGTCATTGTCTAGATACAATTTGACGCAATCGGAAATCGAACATATGGGTGAGGGCTTCTTTCATAATGAATGACTTTGTTTACGGGCCAAACCAAATGTATCTTTTCGGTTTCGCACGCGTCCAACAGGAATCGGAATAGACAAAATATGTTAACAACAACAAGAAGAAGACGAAGACGAAGGAAAAGACGAGGACGGGACGGTTTTTGTTTTGTTTTGGTTGGGGATTTTTAATGATATCAATAAAAGAACTAGGCCATGATAAAAACGTCATACGATTGCCAGTTTTTGTGTGTTGTTTATAATTGTTTATACAATTTGCAGATAGCCCAGCGACGGGGCTCGGGTTAGATTGTTTTCCTGCGGGGGCCTTGAAACTCTCTCTCTCTCTCTCTCTCACTCTCACACACATTTTGCTCTATACTACATGAAATGAAAAAAAAAAAATTAAAAACAGGGCCGCATCTACGGGTAAAATATAATTGATAATGGAAAACTATCAATACTACATAGAATATATGTACAGGAGTGAAGCACGAAAGGTATTTTAGATTCAATTGATGTAAAGTTTGGAATAAACTGCAATTTTTTTAGTTCTAATCTGAGGAATCAGTTAAAGAAGTATAAATGAAGTGCTAGGACTTTAAATAGTATCTAAATATTACTTTTGATGACAACTTTTGAAAACTTTTACTAAAAGTAAGAAAAAATGGAATAAGAATGAAATATGAAACAATTTTAGATCTTTTATACTATATACGAAGATGTTTTTTTATGTTATACCTATATAATAAAGTCAATTTAGAGAGATATATACATAAATAATGAGCTCAATTTAGTAAGATAAAAACTCTTTCATTTCAATTTCAAAATAAACCTTATCGTTTTCTAAAAACGTTGTCAACTTTTAAAGATCTTTTTAAGGACAAAATAAAATTCTTATTTCAAACTCAAATAAGTTTCAAGATTTTAGCTTAATTCAAATTTGAATTAAATTTAATTCGGTTTTAAAATTGTAGCTAGATTTGAACTCCTACAATGTAGAACAACATACAGAATTAGTATTAATTAAGATTTAAATTAAGCATCTCACTTTGTTTAATAATAAATTTAATACATAAAAAAAATAATCCAAACAAAAAGGCAAACTAATTGGGTTGAGATTTACTAGTACATAAATTATTTCTCATTTTTAAAGTTTAAAACAATTTACCAAAAAATATCAAATATTATTATTTTATAATTGAAAATTTATAGATTTATGTAGTACATGGATCAGCAAATTTTAAGTAAAACATATTTTTTTCTATTTCCAATTACCAAAATTAACTTTAATGCTGCTGCGTTTTCTTTTGCTTGTTGAATCATTTATTGTAAGAAAGTCTTTTACCATTAAGAAGAAAAAAAAAAAGAAACGTAATCCAACCCTGAACATAGACACACATGTACATATACATACATATACATATATATACCTACTTATATATATATTTTGCAATTAGATTAGAAAACCCGAAAAAAAGACGTCGCAATAAAACAAGAAAAACAAAAACATTAAATGGCGATTAAAAGTAATTTAGATAAAAACCTATACATACGTATATATATACACATAGGAATACATACATATATACACACACACACACACACACACATGCATTGGCAAAACATTTGTCTCATTTGCTGATGGTGTAAGACCAGCAGACAACTTTCAAGAGTAAAGAGAAAATGGAGTTTGGCTAAATGCATTTCCATTTGGAAGAAGGATCCACAAATTGTGGAATGGGGATGTGGACGGGGGAGAGTCGAGCAATGGCCACGGCGACTGCGACTGCGACTGCGACGGCAACGGTGGCGACGACGCGCTTAACTGATTTAGTTAATTGTATTGTTTTTCAATTAAAGTTCGTATTAATTGAGCAAACAACACACAGACACAGTCACAGGCAAAAATACTGATACAGACACAGTTGCTGCCACAGCGACAGCCATGACACGGCTTGGAGTCACTCGACGCTGTCGAGCGATAAGATAAAACGAAAGAAAAAAAAAAAGTAAAAAAGAACCAACAACAACTAAAAAAAGCCGTAGACAAACAGTCCGAATAGAGAACACACAGACTGGGAGAGAAAGAGAAAGAGAGAGAGAGAGAGAGAGAGAGAGGGAGACTGGGACATGGCAAAAAGCGTAGCAAAACTCTGCGGACCATGGGTCCGGGTAAGGAGAGTGAGTGAAGAGTGAAATGAAGTGAAGTGGCTTTCATGTTGTTTGCCCACTGATAAGCGCCATGTGAAAACATATACAAATATTTATGCACCTATTTATTCGCCTATCTGTATCTGTATCTCCATCTATAACAATGTATCTGTATCTGTATCTGTATCTGTTGGTGCTGCTGCACACCCATTTAAGACATTCCCGTTTACTTTGCGGCTCACCCTTTATTGTTTGTGTTCTTCTTCTATTTCGACAATTTATTTATAGAATTACTTAATACGGTTAATTTCTTATCAAATGCATATTAACATTACCACTGCACCTTCATTCCCAGGTTGGGCGGGTGGCTGAGTGAGTTCAAAAGACGATAAACTCCACAGTTAAATGTTTAAAAATACATCTACAATTAGAGGCCATAAATTGTTAAATATGATTTCAGAGATATAGCAAGCAAGATATGATAAAAAAAAAGATATTTTTGATATGTATATTTTTGATTAAAACAAAACTATATTTTGCCCTGTTGGCTGCACAACGGAAAGTATCCTTTGTTTTGCTAGTTTTTTCTTGAGTAGCTAAAAACTATCCGCTTTCTATTGAAAACTATATCGTAAAGCTAACCGATTGGGTTTGAATTTAACAGCGTTATCTTAAAAATGTTTTTTTTTATTTTTTTACTTCAAAATAACAATTTGGTTTACCAAAAGGTGTAAAAAGAAATGAATCTTTACAAAAAAATCTACATAATGTATAGATCTCCGATTCCATTTGAATTAGAGATTTAAGAACCATGGAGCCAAATTGGTTGTGTGATTGTGATATATATTTGTATGTTGGCTTTATTTTCTATATCCTACCATAGATACGTACCCATATCGTTAAACAGATATGTATATACCCATATTGTAACAAAAGATATGTACCCATACCGTAAAATACATATGTTCATATATCGTAACACAAGATGTGCACATAAAACGTAGAATATAAGTCTATATCGTAAAATAGATTTGTAACTTTATCGTTACATAGTTATGTACCTAAGTATATCGTAAAATAGATGTGTACCTATCGAATAAAGATGTGTACTGTTAATTATACTTGGGTAGATCTTGAGTGAATGAGCCAAAATGAATGGCTCACTGAACTGAGCCACTGAGCTTGTTCATTCGCTATGGCTCATTTTGGCTCACTAGCTCAGTTTGCCTCACACTAGTTCTTATGGCTCATTTTGCGTTCTTCTCAATTGGCGATCGCAAAGTGAACTCATGAGCTATTCGCAAGTGAGCCAGTGAGCCATATGGGTGAGTTGGCTCACTTCGAAAAAAAGAACGAGTGAGCCGGTTCACCTCAATGAGCTGCTTCTACCCAAGTATACTGTTAACACTTCTTTATATCTTTTACTTACTTCTCTTCTAGAGAAAGATATAAAGTGTTAGTTTCATTTCATAGAACTAATAATTTATAATTCAAACGAAATATAGAAATAATTAGATCTGAATGTCAATTGTTACGAAAAATCTATTTGTTCCAAAAAATAGACAATAATTTCATGTTTATAAATAGGATTGCCTATTGATAGTCATTGAAGTCTATAATCATTTGATTGTTGATTGTGTATCAGAGTGTCAGTTGATTATTGTTTCTATTTAGTATAGTTATTTATACTATATAAAAACAATATTAAACTGACACTTTGATAGATTCTCATTTGTATGAAATCAAAATTAAAATTCAATTCTCATATAGTTCTCAAAAATGTATTTAGTATTTAGTTTACTTTTTTTTTTTGTGTGTTGTCTGTCGCTTTGTGAACGACAATAATTAAAATTCCTTCAATCCAGACAGTACATCTATTATATATATTTCTATATGCAAATAGAGGAAGTGCCTGACCAGAGCTAGACAAAAGATAGACTTGACTATATATCTGTATATAGTATATAATGGTTTATGGTACTGGTATAGAGATAATCGAAAATGTGTGCGAGTGTTTTTTTTTTTTTTCGTGCCTTTTGTTTATTTATGCAAGTGGCGAGTGGTGGCAAAATTGATCGAAATCGAATCGAAATGAAACGAATTCGAAATCAACATGGTAATGGAGGAATTGTTATAATAACAATAATACCTATTAAAGTGGCTTCCAATACGAAATCAATTAACGTAAAGTGCTACTGGGCATGAGACAAGAGCGTCAATATTTATACAAAATAATGACAGCCAGGCAAATAAACTGAAATGATAGAGAAAGACAGAGAGAGATGGGAAAACAAAGACAGACCGAGATAGAATGATATAGAGAGTGAGGGAAGCACAAAAACTAGGCAGCAATTGACCGGACCCATTGAAGTTACGAAAAACCAAGCAAAACAAAACCCTCACGCCTACAAATTGCATGGGCTGTTTCATCACTTTTCTCTATACATATATATATATATATACATATTTTTTTTCTTCTACTGTCATTTCATTTGCTCAATACCTTGTTAAGAATAGATAGAAAGGGTATATTGAAACTGTTAAAAGAAACGGAAATGAGATTGTTATTCTGCTTGAGATGAACTATAAACTAGAGAATATATATAGTTAAATATTAAGTTAGTTAGATATGTAGATAGAACAATAGGTAGACCTGAACTACTTAGTATATCCCTTCTTGCTATCCTTTTACCAAATATTTCTTTTTAGTTACCCTTCTTTTTTGTTATAGAGGATATTCCGTAGTCTTCATTCTATTTAGTTTTTTTTTGTTTGATGTTCTATTTGTTGTATTTGACCAACTCGAAGAAAATGTGTCAATAAGCAAAACAGAAAGTTACGAGTGCACATTGTTTGGACAACTTTTATATACAAACGTAGATATATAAGTATGTATGTATATATAGTACATGTATATGACAAGTCGGACTTGTTGGCAGAAAGGGAGGGAGGCTAAATCAAACATAAGCAAAGTTTTCCAAGAAGTTGCGGCAAGTTTTTTTTAGTTTAGTTTTCTTTCCCCCCATTCTCTACTCATTTTTTTTATTTTTGTTTTTTTTTTTTTGGTTTCTTCTTTATGATGAACTGACCGACATGCTAATTTGACGGTCCGTTGACATTGATATCAGTATAATGCCATATCTAAATAGTTCTTGGAAACAAATAAAAATAATAAAATAAAAAAGAGGAAAAAGTTATAATTGCAAGACTCTTAAGTGCATGAATGAAATTGAATTAAGTGAGACAATTTGTTTTAAATAGCAAAAAGGAAGATGATGTTATTTTGATATGTGAATGTTTTGTTTATGTTTTAAAAATTATTAATCAAATGTTATGCGACTGAACTTTGACCTATGAACCATACAGACAAGAAGTGCTCTTCCCTTTGACAAGTTAATTTAGAGAATATTATATGCAAATTCCATAAAGAACTAAAATGTTTGTAATTTTAACAATTTTTAACGAAATTTGTGCTTAAAATTTGCAACTTGTTGAAAAATTATCCAAATTAATCAATTTTGAGCTTATAATTCGCAACTAGCCCACAATTTATCCTAATTATTCAATTTAAGCAGAATTTTGCGCTTATAATTCGCAACTAGTTCACACAATGCTTCATTTGCTTACAGGAAAGACTCTCTTGGTTGACCTTTACTAATTTTGTATATACTAAAGAAAGAGGAAGAGAGTTGTCCACCTAGGAGACGTGTCCATAAAAGGAACTTCCGTTTACTGTAATTGAATTATAAAATTCTATTCTGTTTGTGGACACAAATTCGAATCTTAAGTGAAACCTTCGAAAATGCGTTAACATTAGATACAAATTCCATCATTTATGGTGTATCCCCTCCACACATACATACATACATACATATGTATATGACTTTGAGTCACTGCTGTGCATCTCAATAGAAACGGATAAAAGAACATCTCTATATTAATGGAATTTCTAAATCAACGGATTTTCACACTCACACAGCATACATACATACATACATACATACATACATACATACATACATACATACATACATACATACATATGTATATAGAAACTCCCTACCGTCTCCTCATTCATTCATTCAGGATTAGCTCAAACGGTCTTTTACTCACTTCCCCATTTTACCTTCCATAGCCTAAAACCAGCACATCATAAATCTTAGGGCATTTTTACTATGCAAAGACCGAAACTGAAATTAGAAAAGGAACAAAAAAAAAAAAAGAAAACGACGAAAAAAGATGTAGAAGTAGAAGTAGTAGAAGAAGAAAAACGCCTAGCCTGGCCGAGACTGAGTTATTGCTTACCTGCCGACTGTCGACTGACATCCTCCTACTCCTCCTCCACCTCCCCATTGCCACCTACCTGCCAAACACCACCAACATTACCATTACCAGAGACTCTCCAACTCTGTACCATCATCTTTTTGGTCTTCCGCCTTGCCTTACCTTGCCTTGCCATCCCATGTCCTGTGTCTCGGTAAAATTCATTCATAAATTTTAACACGGCACTCGTTTTGGCTATAAAAATGTCGCATTATTTTATGCTAGCACACGTGCAAGTTCTGCGAAGGACACTTCCGGCATTAACGACTCTTCAAGGATGTCGAAAACCAAGAGAGAGAGAGAGCGAAAGAAAAAGACAGAGAGCAAGATCTAGGAAGTGACTTTACAACAGACACCGAAAAGGATCGAGAGAGAAAGGCAGCAACCATTGTTGTAAGAACATTTGCATTGAAATTGTATAGTTGGAAATGAGATGGGCTACTTAACATCCCCATATAACAAGGCTGTTTACAAAATTTGTGGAAATAATTCATTGTGTATAGATTTCTCTTTTCATTTTGGTGTCCTTTTCTTCAGTTTTCATTGTCGGACATTGACAAGGACATGCAAGCATTATCATAATCATCTTAGTTGGAAATTATGTAAATGACTTTATTCAGTTTTAAGTTGCCCATTATATAGATGGTATACGCTCATGGGAAAAAGGACAGTTGACAGTTGTAAATCTAAAGAATGGCTTAAACGAAAATCGTTTTGGGCAAAGTATTTTGTATATGATATTTCCATTCGTCAATGGATAAGTATCTATAGCCATGAGACAACCATTCACTATCTTGAACTTGTACTTGACCATATTGCCTTAAAATTTTTTGCTCTGATCTTTTACTTGGTTCATAGGTTATTAAAGTGACCTTAATTAAGGGTAAATTTCCTCATAGCAAGGTTAGTGAATTTCTAGAAAAATTTGTATCTATATTGCTTTAATATTACTTTATTACATGAAAGAATTTTATTTAGTTTCACTTACTATTTAACTAAAATTCTTCATTATTTGTAAAAGATAAGAAAAGGAACTAGACCAAGTCAACACAATTGGAAAATATTTAATGACTTTTGGTTCCTTTTTCTTCCTTTAACAAATCTAGGCATAACTCTTGATTCCTTAATGGAATCATTCGATTATGGTGTTCATGATAGAAAAGTCATAGAACCTGGAAATTAATTTCATATCAAATATAACAAATTCCTTGCAACAAAATTTGCGCACAATTCGCATTTGATTTATTTTTTTTTTTTTTTTTTTTTTTTTTTTTGCCGCATTGATTGATGACACAACTCAACTCAAATCAGGGGCTCCACAAAAAAAGGAATTCCAAAAAAAAAAAAAAAATTGCAAAAACGAAACGTAAAGGGAAAGAAAAATCCTCGACATGCAAATATTCCATCAACTTTTATTTGGCGCCCAACAAATCTGCAAAATTGAATCATTTCACAGTGACAGGCAGCAGAATATGAAATCAGAGGAGAAATGCTGCCGAAACGGAAACGCGGCCAAATTGAATTGTGTCCCCCACCCCATACCCTTTACTTCACTTTACTTCATATCCCTTGCCCCTTTACTACTTGAGGTGAAAATGCAATTATTTATTAGACAAAAAAAAAAAAAAACGAAGAAGAGAAGAAAAATAGTAGGGGAAGGGTGTAAAAATTTGTATCTCTCTTTATGTCTGTATGGATAGATGGCAGAGACCACTGCTGCAATGCAAATGTAACATACGAAAATAGATGGAAATAGGTTTTGGTATATACAAATACAACTACAAGTAGAAATCCATCAGTGTGCATGACGGCAATCAAAACATCACGCACAGGCAGCAGGCAAAGGCAAAGGCAAGGGCATAGGCATTTGGCATCAGGCACAGGTTACCATCCAAGAAGGATCAACGCACGTAACAATTCGGTGAGGACCTGACACGGACACGTATGTAGAATTAGTTTACGAATTGCTCTAGGTTACGTGAAGGCGGTGCCGCGCCCTTTCCCCTCAACAAAAAAAAAAAAAAAAACACATTTTACAAGCAAATATTTTTACTCAAGCTGGGGCATTCGTGTATTGGACAAGTTGTCTAAAAGGGGAGCGGAACCACCTTTGAGATTGCTATAGAAAAGGAATATGCACAGTGGTACAAATATAATGAAAATCTACGAAAGAATAGGTATAAACAATGATGGCTCTCTTTTTTTATTAAAAGTGTAAGAATATTTGCAGATGTTACCGATCAATTTTGCCCCACTGTATATACTGTCCAAAGAACCGATAGACAAGAGTCAAACATAGTGAAAAAAGAAAAAAAGAATATTCAACTTGTCCAACAGCTGGGGAAATTGGCTCGGTCTTGGGCTTTAGGTTTTTGGGCCTCTTTTTCTTTTTTTTTCTAGTCCGTGGAAATCGAGTCGAGTGGTTGGAAAGGATGAGCAATTTTGAGCAAATGTAATGGCGGCGCTTGCCGACAAGCGACGCTTTTCAACCTGAGGCGGAAAATGTACAATGTACAAAAAAAAAAATCATTTTTTTTCTTCTTCTATTTTTTGGCAGCTCTATTAAGCGATGCCGTCGCCCGGAACCCGGACTTGCACTACCTTTTTACTCGAACTTTTACAAGAAAACTTCGCAATGTGTGTCTATGTCTATGAGAGTGTGTGTGTGTGTGTGTGTGTGCGAGTGTGGGTGAGTTTTGGGATGTTGTGTGGATTTTGGTTGTTGGTTTTCTGTTTTTCTTTTGTTTTCTTGCGTTGAAATGAATATGCATGGGCGTGGGGCCGGAAAAACTCTTAGCAAAAGTAAATTTAAAAGTTTTTATGCGCTGCTACTGTCGGAGAGTATGTCCGCCGGCCTGTCTCTCCTGTCCGTTTGTCCGCTTAGAAGATATGAGTAGAGCGCGCACTTTTAGACAAGTTTTCTAGATTTTCTCGTTGTAGTTTTTCTTTTTTTTTTAGGTTTTTAGTTTTTCTTCTTTTTTTTTTTTTTTGGTTGTTTTGTAACTGCAAAAGATGCGTTCGTTCGTTCCACCTTCTAGCTCAATAGTATAAAATGTGCGATAATTCACATAAGCATTCTTATCACATGTGTATGTGTGTGTGTGTGTGTGTGGGCGTGGAAAATGATTTAACGCGGTGTATATCTATGTGTGTGTGCGTATGTACGCGTGCTTCCTGCGGAAAGCAAGCACCTCCCAAGCATTTAGGCATGCAAAGTTTTCACTAGCGCACGTTTCACTTGAAAGCTATTAGAGAAGAAGAAGATATACAGAGAGTTAGAGAAAGAGAGAGGAGATACACAGAGAGAGTGAGAGAACATGAATGAGGTAAAGACCAAAAGAGAAATGTTAGTAGGAAATGAAAAAGCGCAACATTTTGGTTAAGTAATGGAACTCTTTTGGCCATGTTTCCTTTCGCACACACACACATACACATACACATAGACACAAATATACATACATACATATACATATTTGTATATATGTTGACCATCAGTTAAACCTTCAAGATTTTCTTCTAGATTAACTTTCCAAAGTGCTTCAATTCAAAGGATGCTTTAAGAATAGTTTTCGAAATGAAATCCTTTTTATACGTATTTTCGAGAGTATATCGATAAAACAATCAAACACGATTTGCCGTTGCTCTTCTTGTATTTTTTTTTTCTTTTTTTTTTTTTAGAATAAACAAATCGTAAATCGCTTCGCTTAGCTATTATGCTTGGCATACCCGAATTCAAGTTGCTTTTGCCCTGGCACAATCCTTGGCATCAACTTATTACTAACATTTTCGCACGTACGCATCTGAAAACCATTTAAATAACGCTCCATCATCTCGCACACCCAACCAGAGTCACCCACACCATCACACACACACACACACACACGGACTAGAGTATGAGAGCCAAGAGAAACTTTTACACGGCAGTCCAACAACCTAACCCAAAAACCATCACCTACTCTATTCCACTACAACTCTCCATTCCCAGCATCAGCTTCCCCCCTTCTATTTTTTACGTTACTGTTCCGTAACTTCGCCACTACCTAACCTCACTCTTACAGCTGCTTTGCCACCGTTCCGGGCTTGGGCGTTGATAAATGCCACAGAGCATAAAAAGTTTGAACAAACTACTTGAGTTTTTAGTCAAATTTTCGCCTAGAACTAAAAACGTAGCCAACTACTTTCCACTTACCTGGCGGCGTGCCACGCCTTCTATTTGCCCACCCACACAAATCGCTGGGCCCATTAGGTGGGACAGAGAAATGAAGAAAAAATATATATATAAAAAAAAAAGAGAAGGAGTTGGGGGAAAAAAAGAAAAGAAAACCCTGCTAAATGCGATGTGAATTATTTAAGGCACGTGTGTTGTGCAGAATGCGGCAAATTCGACAGTGAAATGCATTTATTATTGAAGATATGCCAACCCGGAGACGGTAGCGGAGACGCAAAATGGTGATGGAGACACGGTTGCGGATCGTGAGCCAGAATCCTTTTGCCAACCAATTATGTGTGGGGAGGGGGGAGAGATGTGGTTGCTTGAAGGTTGGAGGATATTTTGATAAACGTTTTACAGTTTGTAAAAAGTTTTCGGCTCTGCTGTGTACTATGTGGCACGTGATTGGAATTACGCGCCAACTCTTATGGAACTCTAGGTATATGCCATACACACACACCACACACACACACACAGAAAAAAGCAGGGAAAATTTACACGAAAAACGAATTTGCTGGCATTGGCATAGCCATAGAGTGAAGGAAGGCATCTCGTAATGGGTGAGGGAGTCAAAATGTAGGAGGTGGGAAACATGTTTGTGATTTTGGCAATCGACAAATGTGGCGCACATAGTGAAAATTAGCATAATTTAGTAGTGCACTCAAATCTGTAGAATTGTTACAAGCTCGAAAACTCTGATAAAATGGCTGAAAATAAATAATATAAAAAAAAAAAGGTTGGGGAGAAAAAATAATCCTATAAGAATGCTTGGGTAAATCATGTATACACACACACACATACATAACGTGTTGGTTGAGAAATCTACTAAAATAGTACATATACTAAATGAAAAGAGTATGAAAAGTTATGTAAGGTAAGTAAACTAAGTCAACTCTCTAAGTGATCGCTCTCATAATGACGATAGTTTAGAAGTTACTTGGCTTTTAGTCATCAAAAACGCATGGGAATAGTCGAAGTAACCCTAAGTTCTTTTAACTCTTCCCAATTTTCTTAAAGATTACGATTTTAAAATGAAACCAACATCTTTCCCCATATTAAATGTGATGTATTTATATTCCAAGTACAAAAAAAAAATATTTCTTTGAATTACATAGATTTTTTCTTTTCTTTTTCTGGGTATGTTCTAGTTGTAGATCGACGTTGAAGTTTGTTTTTGTTTTTTTAATCTGACGATTTATGGATATATGGACACTGTCTTGTCTCTCCCTCTCTCCCGTTGCTCAGTCTTAATTCAGTTAGCTGCCGGCTCGCCATTACCATGGACATGAAGTATCATCTCAAAGGGATCCCATTCAAGATCGGCCTCATGTTTAACACGACGTCGAGTACCAGCAGCAGTTATGGCCGCATGCGAATGCTGTGAGTGTAGAATCAGCGATGGATGGTGAATCTCATGATGGGACAATTGATGTTGTATCAAACCAATGGGCATATCCTGGGCATGCTCGGCTAGTCCAGGTATGCCCGGTGGTGGACGATAATGTTGCAAATGCAATGGCAATGGTTGCAATTGCTGATGATTTTGCTGTTCGCTGACCATCTCTTGGATATGTTCGCGTGTCTGTTCACGCTCATCCACCTTCTTGAGTAGGATGTCACGCATGAAGGACATGCGGTCAAAGTGCTCCCAATTGGAGCGAAACACCTGTTGGGCTGCCTGGGAATGACGCTCCTTTTGCAGTTCGTCCACATAGCGCTGCTTAATGATGGACCAGCGGGTCTGCATGAGAGCTGTAATTGTATGCATGTAGGGAAACAAAATATGGTTTTTGCAGCGTTTTTTGGTAATATTAAACTCACTCGCCGTCAGACCCATCTCAATGGCCACCTCCTTCCACACGGCCGAAGTTCGACTTTGACCCTGACCCTTTTCAGGGCGCTGTTGCCTGCCCGCCCACAATGTTGGTCGCGCCTTGATGGCATCAATGATGCGTCCCCGCATGCTATTGTGCAACGAACTGGGCCGTCCCAACTTACGTGTAGGTGTGGTCGTTGCCTCCACCGTGATGGCTGCCGGAGGCACCAGACCAGTAAAGGCGGTATAGCCACCCGTCAGTGGTTGCTGTTCAATCAGATGGGACAACTGCGGTGGCTCTGCTGTAGGCGGTGGTGGCGGTTGTTGCGGCAGCCAGCTAAAACTTCCACTGGGCCGACCACGTCCCTGTGATCCCGATGTGGATGAGGATGCTGCTGCTGCTGCTGCCGTTGCTGATGTCGGTGGTGGAGCGGAATGAGGTGGCTGATCATTGGCCGCCAATGAAGAGTTAGTCGAATCGGTTGAACTCCCACCACTACTGCTCTGAGCTCCAACAATCTTTGATACTGTTATGTTGTACATGAAGGACATTGGCTCAAAGTGTTCCCACTTGGTATTGAAGCGTTCCTTGTGCAATATTTGGCGATGAACTAGATTATGATAGTGATACTTCATTTGGCTCCAAATTGATTGCAGTTTGACTATGTTTCAGACCAAAGAAAAACAAAACAATCAGGAATAGCTAACAGGATGCAATGTAAATTGCAAAATCTTTCTCTCAATAGAGCACCCTGTATTTAAGGTTTAAGATCTATCGATGATGCGTACAGGGGGTACTTCAAAATCATCTTTGATTTCGTCACGAACAAAAAGAGAGAGAGAGAGCAAAAGAGAGACGAACCAAGAACCAAAAAGCATTGCGCAAATGCCGATAATAAGAAAAGGAAAGAGAGAAAGAGAGAGAGAGAGAGAGAGAGAGACAGGTCCAAGCGCTTTACTTGGCAAATCTCCACTCACCTGTAGGAACATGACCACCAAACTGTTCAGCGATCTCTGTCCACATGGGCGATGTGACGCTACGGCACATGTGCAACTTATTATTAGAGTCCCATATCTCTGGATACTTTTTGATTGCCTTTAATAGTTGGGCCCGATTCACAAATGGATCTTCTTTGGGCATGGCTGGGATTGGTAACAATTAGTGCTTAAGTGCGATAGAGAAAGGATATGTTGCACTGGAGGCGATTGATGTCTCTGGGCAGCGGAGCACTCAACCAACTGCGTCCTTTGACATCAATTATCGGCGAATAACTGAAAGTAGAGTTTGCAAAAATATGCGAATTGAAAATGAAAAGGCAAAAGCGATTGGGGAAAATAGAGAAAACGATGACGACGTCGGGCAAACGGCAACGGCAACGGCGACGTCAACGATGCCGAGAGATTGAAAAAGGCGGCGAAAGCGCACACGAGATGAGATACACAAAATGCAAGCGAGAAGAGAGAACCAGACAGAATGTGCAAAACAACAGCAAAAGCAACACAGAGAAAGAAAAAGAGGAAAAAAACAAAAAACAAAAAAAAAAAAGGCAATAGCAACAGCAACAGCCAGCAGCAGCAGTAACACCACCAACAACAACAACAGTTCGGTAACAGCAGCTACAGCGGCATCGCTGTCGCCGTCAACGATAGCAACGCCAACTCAGTGCAGGGCTCTGTCCATAAGGAGGGATGCGGGTGGCGCAGGCGGTGACGGTGGCAGAGGCGACAGTGGAGCTGCGGCTACATAAGACACAACAAAACAGACAAAAGCAACAAGGCAAAAGAGACAGAGCTGCAAAAAACAAGGGAGAATACAAAATAACAACAACAACAACGACAACAACCAGAAAGAAGGCAAGAAGCAAAAGAAAATAAAAGAAAAAGTAAACGAGACGATGGCAGCACAAAAGAAAGGCAACGATAAACTACAGCGACGTCGACGTTGACTGCCCCAAACGACAGAGCAGAGAGAAGAAACTCTGTGGCTCTGTGTGTGTCTCTGTGTGTGCGGTGGAGGTGGGTCGCGTCGGTTGACTTGGAGCCGGTCGGCATCGGTCACGGGCAAAGGGGTGTGGTGCAGCTAGATGGTGGGTAAATAAAGGGAAGGGGGCGGCATTAGAAGCTTACTCTCCTCGACGCAAACGACGAACACGAAACAAAAGAGCAGCACTGAGTGCAGAGTAAAATGCAAGCCAGCAAACAGAGCAAAATGCACGATGACCGACAACAACGAGACGAAGCGTAGCAAAAGGGCGGTAAGGGCGGCAGCACAAAAAAAAAAACAAAAAAAAAGCAAGCATGGCACGGGGGGGTGGTGGGTGGTTGGTTGGGTGGCATACAGTCAGTCTGTTTGCCTGAGAGGCCGTCCAGCCCAGGCCAGGCCAGCAACTACAAAAACTATCAAATCGCCTAGCGAACACGCAACCAAAGCGAAGCGAGCCAACTAACCAGCCCAACTCTTGTTGTTCAAGCAGCAGCAGCAGCAGCAGCAAAGAGACGGGTGTGGAAGGTAGATGGATGGTTGGCTGAATGGATGCATGGTTGGGGGCAGGAAGGGGAACCGATGGGTTCGGCTGGTTTTGGGTACTGGGTGCCGGCTGCCGTTGCCAGTGCCAGTGCCAATGCCGGTGCCGGTGCCCAGTGTGCTACGTGCAATGAACCCACCATCCAACAACATCAACTACAACTACAACTGGGTACACACGGCTATTGGTACAACTACAACTACACCTACATACATACTGCCTGTAAACTGCAACTACACGGCATTGTAGCAAATTCAACCCAATCTAACCCAAAAGCCCACCCACTTTAGTAGGCGAGAAATTGGCTACAAAAGAAATGAGAAAAATCTAGCTATTTTACAAAACTAAAAAAAAAAAAAGAAAATACCCATTAGGGTAAGACAACATTTAGTAGGGTGTTTTGGCTTTTATGTTAAGGTACTTGTGGATTGGATTTGGTAGATATAAGATATTCACTCGATTACGTTTTAATATGTATACTAAATTAAGTTATGGTAGTATATGTTGCATTTTTCTATATATAAAAGTCTAAAAGTCTTGATCAATTAAAGAATAAGTATTATAGGTCATCTCTGGCTTTAAACTGATGGATTACTATTACATTTGGTTTAAATGATCTTTTAAATTTAAACTTATGTGAAAGGGCGGCTTATGTCCCATACATACTTCTCTCTTATTCAGTACAGAAGATTTTGAGTTCGCGATCCTATATTGACGAAATTGGAAATATGGAGATTTCTCTTTAGATAACACAGAGAGTTTATGATGATGATGCTGAAGTTTTTTCCAATATATTTTCATAATAAAACCATTTTGGTTCTTATAACTAAAGTCTTGGTAAAAAGCAAATATACTGTCGAACTTTCGTAACTCAAAATTCCATAATTCCTCTTATTATATTCGATTTATTGAGGCTTTGGAGTAAAGTTTAATACTGCCGTTAATTTTTGTTTGTTTGAGTTAGGGAAGTTTGACTATAGTTTTAATAGTTTATCATGTTCAACAAGGTTTTTAGAATATCTTTGAGAAGGTTGCAAAATACTTTTCAGAAGGTTTCAGAACATCTTTGAGCAGGTTTCAGTTCTTAAATTTAAGCTTTCTCAATAATATGTCATACGGACTACCCCATTAAAGTTCTTTAAATTGAAAAGAAACAAAGTTAAATATTATTGGTAAGACACAATATTATTTAATATTATGGTAAAAATAACCAACTTAAGTCTTTTAAATAGAACATTTTTGAAAAAGAATACAAGTTTAATACTTGAATATTTGAAAGATAGTTTTCTAACGAATTTAGACCTTTGACTTTTAAGATCTCTTGAATTTAAACATATTTGTTTCTTTATTTCAAAGACAAAGCACTGTCTGAAGAAGTTAATATTAGTTAAAATTATATTTTCAACTATTTTATATGAATGGAAAACAAAAAAAAAATAATATATAGTATTATTCAAAACTAAATATTAAGTAAGTAAGTAAGATAAATAAACTATTTCATATGTGAAACAAGAAAAAAAAAAGTATCTAATAAATAGAACCCTGTCTTAATGTAACAATTCTTGCTTGGTAACTTTTTTTTTTTGTTTTTGGATTTTCTTTTATAGTTTCAACTTAGTGTACACTCCTTTAACGCTCTGCCGGATTTTGTATTGAAAGTAGAACAGCTGAAAAAAGCGAAACGATCGTTTCTTGATACTAGTCACACACCTAAACACTATTTAAGGCAAAAACAGAAAGAAAACAAAAAAAAAAAAAAAAATAAAATAAAAAAGTTTGCTTTTTTATGGGTCAACAATATCTTGAAAGAAAAACAACACTGGAGAGAGAGAAAGGCAAACAAATAAATCTGGGGCCCTCCCCCTTACCCGTCCCTGTCACTGTCATCTACCACTAAAAATCTTCTCCCCATTTCCCGCTGCCTCCCCTTCAACTAAAATGCTCTCGTCGCTGTTGTCCATTGTCAATTCTCTGGTCTCTCATTGTGTATGTATCTGCATGCAGGCCGAGATCTTTTTCTGCTGGTTTTTTTTTTGTTTGTTGGTTTTGTTTTTCTTATTGTTTTTTTTTTTTTTTTTTTGTTTGCGGCTGCTGCCGTCACCCGCTGTGGCTCAGATTCAACAGTAGCCTGTCCCAGAGTCTCCATATGGTCTCTCTGTCCGATCGGCCTCCATCTCTAGCTGAAAAAAAAAACTACGTCTCCAATTCGCAACTCCAACGCCGATGACTCCCAACTCCCGACTCCAGCTACAGCTCCAACTCATGCCATGTCTCGTATCTTTTGTGCTAATCGTAAATAACTGTCGAAATTTTTTGCTACTGTATGTGATTTGCACATGGCAGGCAGAAGTCAGGCTGAAGAGGATGAAGATGAGGATGTGGATGTGGATGCGGTTGCTAAAGGAGTTCAGATGGTGCTGGAGGAGTTGGAAGTGCCGAAGTGGTTTCGCTTGAGTTTTGTTGCTTGTTCTGTTGATGTTGTTGGGGTTTTATTTCTTTCTTTCTTTTTTTTTTTTTTTTTATCTTTGACGTTGCAACTTTTTGGGCCCCCTCAAGTACAGTAGTTGATATTAGAAATTTGTAAATTGAAACTTAAGTTTATAAACAAAAACTGGCAATTTAACTTTGTTTTTAAGTTCATTTATTCTACACTTAATTTTAAAAAAGAAACTAAAGACACATATCCAGTGGAAATATCGTGAAGTTCTAAAGTAAACTTAAGATCATTCCATTTCAAATGATTTCAGTTATTTGTTAGGAACTTTGTTTATAAGTTTTAAGGTTTAAGGGAATATTCCAACTAAAATCTTTAAACCGAACTCTGTTTAGATGTTTTAGGTGTCAAAAGAAGCTTCTTATAGTCCAACTGAAATCTTTTCAATTATCAATTAATTGATCTGAAATTTGTTTTAAAGTTTCAGGATTAAAAGTTTCTAATAGTCTTAAGTAACCGTTAGGTTTTTCTTTTTAAATACTTCTTACTTCTTCTTAAGATTCGGTCTAGAATTTGTTGCATTTTCTATTTTGTATTATTTTCTTTCTTTGACCCACTGTGAGTTGGCTTGCATGGCCTGGCTTTGACTCTCTGGATGGGATGGCCTGTTAAGGCCTCTTTATACGCGCACCTTA
Organism: Drosophila austrosaltans; assembly: GCA_035045865.1. NCBI lineage: Eukaryota > Metazoa > Arthropoda > Insecta > Diptera > Drosophilidae > Drosophila > Drosophila austrosaltans. The sequence goes on from JAWNOQ010000207.1 coordinate 4,194,879, forward strand.
AAAAAAAGAAGTAACAACAACAAGATACTTAACTTCTTCTTTTTTTTTTTTTTTTGCACTGCCTCGGGAACGGGGCACACTTATTGCCACGCACACACACACACTTAGTGAGGGCTTAAAACCTGAGTTGAAGCTGCGACTTGGGGTACAACGAAAAAAAAAAAAAACATGTTTGGATTTAATTCTTTTTTATTTATTTTCACCGTCATCGTTTGTACGTATACATCGTACATTGGTTTTTGTTGCTTTCTTTGCTTTTTGGACATGTATCTAAAAGATACTTCTTCTTCGTCTTCTTTATATCTACTTTTCTTCTCCTTCTTCTGTTTCTTTTGCTTGTTTTTTTCCATGGTTATTTTTTTCACTTTTTTATATATATATATGTATGTATATATTTTATGTGATGATGCTGACAAAGGTCTCCTACGTCTGCCCCCGGTTGCCATACGCGATTTTAATGAAGCACTTAAAAAGCATAAATGAAAATAAAATCCCAACAAAAGGCCCAGACCCCCAGACAGTAAAGCCCATATCCCAGAGCCACGCAACAGAACAGAACAGAACAGAACAGAAACCAAAACCAAACAACGACAATTGATGTGGATAGCTACATAGATGAAGCCCTTGCCCTTGGCACAGCCATTGGGCCGGCCTGCTTCTGGGCCTGTCCAATATCGGTGGAAGAGATACATTACTTTTTACTGTCGAACTTTTGTCTAATGTAAGTACGCGTATCTCTCTAGCCTGCTGCGCCTTGAAATTAATTCTAATCTAGCAAATTACAGTGGACCATTTATGCAGCCATAAAAATTAAAGGAGCCCCACCGCCTCCCTCTTTTCTCCTCCCCTATTCCTTCTTATAACAAAGTGGCGCTGGCCTTTGGTATATGTATGCCTATTGTGTTCATTATGTGGCCTATTGGTAAAGTCTCTTTCACTCTCACATACAGATTCCAGTAGCTAATAAAAGGACAAGCATTAAAAACATTAACAATCGCATTAGAAATGCAGAGAGATATGGCATTGTTGTTGAGGTGGGGGAATCGACTACTAACAAACCACCCATCCACCCACTCACTCCTCAATTTCCTCCCATTTCATTTATCCATCTATCCATCGATTTCAGTGTCTTTCAGTGTCTCTGTGTCCATGCCATTGAATAATTGAACAGTACTCCAAATTGCCATTCTATAATCTAAGACCAATTCATTGGAATAGTTGATGATTTTTATTGTCTCTGTCAATTGGATATATAAGTATATAACTAATTGCTGCCATTCGATTTATCAGGGAGCATATAAACAGAGCTTTTCTTCTATAAATATTCATCAAATTACTTAAAACCAAAACGAAATGAAAAGAAATTGCAAGAGCGTAAAAGTGGTAAAGATAACATGACCTACTTTAACACGATTTTACGACAAGTAAAAATCAAAAACTTTACCATTCAGATTTGAAAATCAGAAATCAAAGAAAGTATAATGAAATTACTTAGACGTTAGTAATGTTCCGAGCCTGTAAAGTTTGAATATTTGTTAAAATTGTTAACTCTTTACCAGCATCAAAAGTGGAGTCCAACACCTCTTTGTCTATCTGTCTGTTTCTTCGCTAATTTCAGTCATTATTTATTAAGGTATGTGAATAAAACTTGGTAGATCTGTTTTTCAGTTATATACGCATACAACAAGATACAGCTACTAGCGGTATAAACGGCGCAGAATAAAATAAAATGGAAAATGTAATAATATAGTCAAGAAGCGTCTTTGAAGTTTTTTTTTTTTTTTTGATTAGAAATGTGTAACAAATGTAAGAGTAATGGATAGAGATGACAAACAATGAAACCAAGTTCTACCTTTTGTAGGTATTCTTTTTCGAGACACTGTGACAAACACACACACGATTACGTTAACAACCACTTTGGTTGCTCTTCTATACTAAAAATAAATACCTTTCAATGTTAATTTCACAATCTTGTATAAATATTTAATAAACTAGATTTATTAAATTCGTTTACAGATTCACATCAATGTCTAAATAACTGTAAGTTAAGTTGTATGTGTGTATATATGTAGGTGTACATATGTATGTGTGTGTGTGTGTAGATTTTCTAGTTACTTTTCTTTACACGCTTTTTGCCTAAAAGTGTATAGAAAATTTATGACTTTTACCCGTCTGCCAAGGTACAAATTATAGAATATTTCGCTACTCTCTACCCACTATGCTCCCTCTCTCTCTCTCTCTCTCTCCGCCCCTCATCATTTATCCGTGCCTTTCTCTGCTATTTTGTCAGCCTGTTGAATAATTAAGTTTGCGATAATAAGCGGCTGTGTCGACCACCGCATCCTCCACAATGATGATGATGATGACGACGACAAACGCACCAAATGCTGGTAGAACCCATAGAAAAGTCTCGCAAAAAAAGAGAAACAGAGACAGAGAAATAGAGACAAGAGCGAGGGAAAGAGGGGAGGAGATGGAAAATTTATCGACTCGTGCGTCCTGTTGCGTGCCATGCAATTTAAATTGCGGTTGGCGGTGGGCGTGGCTCTTCTTTTCTTTTTTTTTTTTGCCTTTGCGTGCATTTTAATGCACTTTGTTTTATTATTTATATTTACTATAATTTTCCCGGCTGACCAGCAATAAAAAAAGAAAAGAGAGAAAGAAAAATGCAAACGAAGTTAATGCCAGATGAAGGCAGTAGGTGGAGCAGGAGGAGGCACTAACTACCATGAGAGAAGGTGGAAAAAAGGGAAGGTTGATAAATATAGTAAATATAAAGCGTAATAATTATAATTAAATGCATTTTTACGTGCCGTTTTCCCGTTTGGGAATTACTCTCTCTCCCTCTCTGTTTCTCTCACACCCTCTTTTTTCTTTTAGTTTTAGTTAAAGCTTCTTCTTCTGCTGCTTTTCTCCTTTACTCCTTCTCATTTTCCACTTCATTTTCTTTATGCAAATAACAAATTGTATACATTAATAGAGTTTAAACTGGTTGCAATTAGTAAAATGGCTTTGGATATGGCCAGATGTAATCTAAAACTTTTGCAAAACAAAAAACCAGGCCAAAAGCATTATATATAGTCGCACGATATTATTATATGTATATACACATATAGAAGCTTAACTATAAGTTATACAATTTCTAGGTTTCCAACAAAACCAAAAGGTATATAAAGTAAAAGAAAGGGCATCATCTGGTTCCTTCAGTTAAAATACATTTCTAGATTGCATTATTTTTACTCTTACTGTCAACTAATCTCGGAGAATTATATTGTCGGTGGTCGGTCTTATCAAGTGAACTCTGACTATAAATATATTTTGTTTTCTCTATTTTTTATTAGTTTCACAATTCTGTTTGCCTGGCTAGATGACATTTTGTGTTTAGTTTTTAGTTAGTTGGCAGTTATGTGGGTGGGGCGGGTGCATAGGTGAAAGGTTAGCTAGGTGTGTCTGTGTGTATGTGTGTGTGTGTGTGTACGTGTTGGTTCTCAGGTTGTTCGCATTGCGTGCCTTGGCATTACACTGGGGACCCAAAACACGCATCGAAAAATGAAAACAAGAAATAAATTCTAATTGCATGCTTTTGGCATAAAATCAAAATTCGTTATAAAAATGTGAAATGTAAAGGAGCAAAATGAACGAGAAAAAAAAAACGAAGAAGAAAAAGCACACACAAAAAGGCAGGCACTCAAACAGCAGCAGCAACAACAACAACGACAATGACTAAAACACAACCAAAAACAAAAAACAAAATTAAATTAAAAAATACAAAAAAATATTATGTTAAATGTCACACCGAAGTCGAAATGCCCTTTGCATTGTCAACAATTATGATCTGAGATTTTTGTAGTATTAAACAACAAATTTTTTAAAAACTGCCCGAAAAAACACCTTCCCCAGAATTTTCTTTTAGATTTTTAAATTATTTAAGGAATTGAAATTATTGAATTGAAATTATTTAAGGAATTGATTTTTGAATACGTTTTGGAAAAAGGTTTAATTAAAGTTGAGAAAAGTTTAATTAAAGTTGAGAAAAGTTTTTCTTATTGGTAATAAACTTCATAAATAAAATTTTAAATGTTTTAGGTAAGAAAAAATATTGAAATAAATATGATAATATTGAACTATGTCATGGAAATTGAAAGGTGTTTATATTGAAAAGAAACACTAAATTTAGCAAAGGTTTTGCAAAAGCTCTTTCCAAAGGTTTTCTAACGATTTTCTTCTCTTTAGCCAAATTCAATAACTCAAAAATTCTAAATGCAAACATATTTCAAATTATTTTCTAATAATAAAGATGATGTTTTTTTTTTTTGTGTATCTTGAATGACCAAGCAGTTGGATCCACTGCAAGTGTATGCACCTACATACATACATATGTATATATAAAGAGGGAACAAACAACAACAACAAAGCAACAACAACAAAAAATCAGTTTTAATAAACGTGTCAGGCAACAAAGAGGCAACGGTAGCTGCTACGTGTCCGTGCTGCGTGTATATATATACATATATATTTATATGTGTGTGTGTGTGCAAGTGTGTATGTATGTACATATATGTGTGTGTGTGTGTGTGTGTGCGTGCATGCAACGCATTAATTATGAATTTAATTCACTTGGGCCTCTCTCGCTTGGCTAGAAGGAGGGTACACAGAGGAGAAATGGAGGTAGAGTAGAGGTAGGTGGTAGGGGTTAAGGGAAGGCGCACGCAGGCAAGTGGCAAAGTCAACAAATGTGCAACGGACACAATTTTCTCAATGCACAAACAACATGAGGCACAGCCGGGACGGGCCGGACCGGGCTGGGTTGGGCTGGGCCGGACCGGGCCTGCGGCCAAATGGTCCTACATCTCCTCCATCTCCTCCACCTCCTCTACCTCCTCCACCTCCTTCGTCTCTGGCTTCTTCTTCACTTTGCCAACATCTTCTTTCCTTGCACCTCTTTCTCTGATTTTTGTGTTGTTTTCGTCTTTTGCCACTTAATATATATATATAAATATATATATATAAATTTTATGTACGTACATATGTATGTATGTATATATCTCATTTTTTTTTCGTTGTTGTTGTTGTTGTTTTCCTTGGCTTTTGCTTCTTTTTTTTCATTGGAAATATCGCGCTACGCACTTGATTGCAGCATTTAATTAAAGCAACAGCCACAGAGCGAAAGAGAGACCAGAGCAACATCCTCTGAGGCAGCAACAAAGCATAACAACATGTTGCCGAGATATTTATGCGCAACACTTGACAGATTTATTTATGTGAGGTTATGTTTGCCACACTCTCTTTGTGTATTGTCTGTGTGTGTGTGTGTGTGCGTTTTGCAATAATTGCCCCCAAAACTTTTAATCTTCATAGAGAACTTTGATTTAGATCTTCTTTTTCATACAAATATCATGGGATAAAGTTGAAATTCTGAATCGATTCTTAATTGGTTAAACTTTGCATCAAGTAGGGGGGGATGCGGGACACAGGGGATACAGTGAAAATAACTAAAACGGTATCAGAGTAACCTTCTGATTCTTTGCCATAGCCCAAAGCTGCTATTTTAGATACCTTATGGTTACAACAGTTACACTTCTTATTCTCAACCAAAGTCAAGTATTGACTGTTATGCTCAACTGAAGTCAAGTGCATCATCCTTTCAATATATATTTTCGTAATCTTGTTAACAGAAATATCAAATGATATATATCTTAATTCATAATCAATCTAAATACTCTAGATCCCCTTACAAAAATCTCTCATTTGTTGAACTAATCAAAGACTTGTCAGTTCACACAAAGATTATGTAAAAATTTCTAACCGAAAACCAAAATATGTATGTTTGTATGTATTTTCAATACGCCTATTTTCGAATTCCAAAATATTGATACCAAAGGCATTGTGGCTAGTGTATCGAAATTGAGACATAAATCACTTAAACTTAAAAATTTCTTTTAATTAAAATAGAATGCGACTTCAGTTTGTATCAGTTCAATAAGAAGAATGACAATTTCTCTCAAATAGTTTTCAATTTTTGGTTTTCGAATTTTCGAAAATAGAAACAACATAATTATATATTGGAAACTAGGCCCATAAATCAAAGGATGGCATGATGAAGACGAGTAAGCAGAGAAGGGAATTGGAAATTGGAGTGTGTGTATGGGTGTGGGTGCGAGTGTGTAGGCGTTGGCAAACATCAATACCCAAAAACTCAAACGAATGGTTAAAGAAAGAACGAAACGGAACTGAGAGAAACGGGTATTTCATATTTTTGGAAATGCCAGTGATGCATATAGGAAAATGCGGCAAAGAAGAAGGAAAAATCTTTATCTTTGCCTCTCTCTCTCTCTCTGTCTCTCTCTCTATCTTTTTCTCTTTATATATATCTGAAAGTGAACATTTGGCAGCATGTGGCAAAGTGCGCGGCGGCAACGCGCTCCGCTGCAACTTGTAGCTGCTGCAACTGAAGATGATTTATAATGCAGTTTGTCTGTCAGAGACTGCCTGTGCATTTGTCTGTCTGTCTATATGTATATATATATATGTATGTATATGTGTTTGTCTGTCTGTCTGTCTGTTTGTCGACAGCATGTGCTGCACACTCTGGCCCAAAGAAGGGGAGAAGTGGGTGGGTGTGTGCATGAAAGCGATGGAAAGGCAAAGATAAAAATTGAAATAATATTTATTTTCAATTCGCTCGGCAACATATTTATTACACTTAAGTAGAACTACTTGCTAACTAACAAAGTGAGAAATTATATAAAAAGAATTGAATAAAAAAAGAATCGGTTTAGATTTAAGAAAATCGAATTAAATTCATTTAATGTTTTGAGGTTTAACTTTTGTTATGAAATCAGGTGCAAGCAGCAGGTGGAAATTTCACTGACCTAATGCTTCCCTAATCTAATTTTTTTTGTATACCACTTGAGAATTATAAGAGTTCTAATGAAAAAGTTGAGGTGACATTTACTGCATAAGATTTCTCTCTTCTTCTTCAGGAATACTTTAGAACAAAATTGATAGACTGCCGCGGCTCTTCCTCACGTTGTTTTATCGTCTTTCCTCAGGAATTCTTTAGGATATTTTGATGGACTTTTCAGGACATTTTAAAGAACTTCCCTGGGCAATCCTCGGGGCATTGAACTGAGCATTCCCAGAACTTTCTCAAGATAAGTTAGAAAATAAATATTTCTTTATAAAATTTCTCGGCTCTTCCTCGCGACATTTTATCCTATTTTCTGGACATTTTGAAGAACTTCCATAAGCAATTCTCGGGGCATTCAATAGAATATTCTCAGAACTTTCTCATGACAAGTTATAAAATGATTCCTTAAATACTTATACTTTGGGACAAATTATTTATGTGTTCTAGAAGTAATTCCTGGATATCTGATATAAGGATACTTTGTTAAGGTTGTTAAAGTTGAGGTTTCTTATAGGACATTTGGTTCAAAATTTCTCAAGACATATAGACGATCCTTTTAACGTTGGAGAGACTAGTTTTTCTGGTATCGTTTGACGACATATTATTTCTATTACCTAGTAGTTCCTCAGTATAGTTTAGAGAACTTCCTAGTAACATTTGGTTGGAGTTCTTAAGAAATTTGTTGGGACATGTTACTGATATATCTTAAGACTTCCTTAAAACATTTTATTAAGTCACTTTTCAGCATTTGTTTGGGACATTGTATAGAAAATTCTTCTCCTAAAGAGTAATAATAATATCCTCATTTAATTCAAGTTTCTTAGGAGTCTTAAAAGACATTTTACTCAGATTTCCTGTGAAGTCTTCGTGTCTTTAGGATTTCCTCGAGGAAATTAAATTTCCTTAGAAAACTTCTCAAAATCTCATAAAAAAGGTTAAGCTAGTATAAAAACCATTTTCAAAAAAATTATAAATGCCAATAATTCTTTTACCCCATGCTCTGAATGATTGCCTAATCTGCCAACCAATTAAAGTTTCATTTCATTTCCACTTGAGAGAGCTCACAAATTACAACATTCTAATGAGGAACATTCAAGCGCAATATGTATGCCAGACAACGACAACAACAACAAATCTAGTTAAATACAAAGATCGGTCATTGTCAACTGATTACGTATGTATGTATGTATCTTCTTCTTCTTCTCCTTTTACGCTATTACAAATTGCACTCACCCTCCCCTGGCCATTAGGCTGTCAGGCTAAGGTCAGGCAAGTTGTAAACTATAATTTTTTCTTGACATCAAAAATCGGGCCAAGAATCATAAATTGTTGTACAATATTTACATAGAAAACAACTGACACATAGAGATACATATATATATATATATATATATATATATCTGTATATATGTTCTGCACTTTATGTTCTGGTATTGAATTACATATGTTTGAAACGACGACATAGCAACTTGTTCGAAAAAGGCATTTGAATTATGGCAAGGCGATAAAAAAAATATATAAAGAGAGACTGAGTTTTGGGTTATAGTGTAATAATTTTTCATATTTTATTGAGATGAAATATTGTTTCATCATTTCCCCCCTCAAAAAACAAAATAAAATGATGGCAATGTGGCCAAAGACATTTGCAAAATGAATTATAACTTTTCTGATATTTCTTTTATTCGCTTTTTTTTTTTTTTTGGTTTGGAGTCTCAACAAATTGGCCATTGCGATGATGCTAGATACTGGGTCAAAGGTGAAATATATAAAAAAAATAAAGCCACTAAAATATATAACAAAAAAAAAAATGATGTAACTTATTATGCCTTGGCATTGTTTTTGTTTGTATCGAAAAAAAGAAAGAGAACCTAATAACTTTTATATGCAAAAGCATAAAGAAATGTCATGGCTTTTGATTTAGTATTAACTTGATTAAAGTTGAGTCGAATATATATATAATTTTATTGATATATTATGTCAGTATCTGTACGAAAGATAAAAGATTATAGCAAGTACAATGTCTCCTTAAGTCACAGAATTTGAATACAACTTTCATTATAAATGTTAAGTAATATGTAAAGGTAATGGAAATATATTTTATATTAACAAATTTGCATAAGACTGACATCTTTCTTTTGGTAGTTAATTAAATTGGAACTATGTATCTATCATATAATATGATCAGCATCAATTTCAAAAGTGAAATCTATTTCTTTTTACTTAAATTGAAAGCTTTTAGAACAACTATTTTTAAATTTCAAACTTTGAATTTAAATTTTGGTTGTTATAAACTAATGCCTTAAAGGAATTCTATTTTACTATTAGAAGAACTTTTAGTTTCAATTACTAAGAAACAAATTTTATATAACTTTTTTTTTCTAAATTTCAAACTTGTTATTAAATTTTAAGTTAAACTAATTTAACTAATTTGCATTAGAAGACTTTTCTCTTCGTTAATTTTTCTAGAAACAAAATTCTAATAATTTAAACTAAGATTAAATACTTTGCGTTAGATTTCTCGACTTGAAGAAATTTATATAAATAATAATCTATATAAATATAAAATATATAAATAAATTGTTAACGATGTATTTAATATGTATACAATTGTATGTCAATTAGAATATTTGTTCGTTTTATTAGTTTATTTCCTTAAAGAAAACAAAGATGAAGTAATGTGATACAGGATCTCTAATTTCTGATTATAGTGGCTCAAAGAAATTTATTCCCTAAGATCTATATTTTTAATGTGTTTTTTTTTTTTTTGTTTCTTTTGCAATTATTATTACTATATAGAAGAAGGTTCATGAATCTAAGATCTGTATTTTGTATGTGGTTTTGTTATCTTTAAATTATTCTTACTATAAGGAAGAAGGTTAATTAACTAATTAAATAACGCACTAACTGACATGGCTTTCCTTTCTTTCTATTTATTTAGTTCTGCTTTCAACAACTTTTCAAAGCTTTAACTATTTTTCTTTACGAATTCAACAAACTTTACTTAATCATTTGAATTTCCTTCACTCTATCCTTTATCTTCCTTCTCTTCTCTTTTTCCCTTACATTTTCCATTCCTAGTTTTCTATTCAAAAATGGAAAAAAAACAGAATTACATCATTACATTAATTAATTTACAATGTTAACCTTCGACAAACCTTTATTTTGTGCTTCGCTACCTTCAATTTATACCGGGCACAATCAATTGTGAGACAGTTTTTGTAATTTTTTTTTTTTCTTGTGTTTTTCGGATGGTTTTCTGTTTCTGTAAAGAATTACCTCACTGTTGTAACCAGTTTGCAAATTACAGAAGACAAAACAAAAATAAAAAAAATTATACCAACTTAATTTTAATATTTTTCCCACACGCTCGTGTTTTTAAAGTTTGTGATTCTCACGTTATAAAACAACAAAACAACGCGTTTTTTTTTTTTTTTTTTTTTTTGATTTTGTTTCGTCGTTGTTTCTTTCTGTAAATTGCTGCCCCGCCCCCCGGTGGCCAACTTTGGCCGGGTTTTGCTGCGGGCCGGCCAGCTGGGCTACGGCATATGTTGTAAAAAAAATTTTTACAAAGCCGGAAATAAATCTTAGTTATGCTTTTTTATATATTCATACATATATATATTTCTTTCTTCTTTCGTCTTTTATTTTATTTTTTATCCAAAATCCCTCAACAATGGCCAAGAAAAGGAAAAAGTGAGGAGAACTATAAATTGCGTCATAATTTTCGCTAAGGACGAAAGGCGGCAAGTAAACAAAACAAAAATGAAATGAAAGGAAAATGAAAGGAAAGTAAAGGAAAGGATATTTTACCATAGGAGAATAGTGAAAAAAAAACTTGCATGAGATAATCAGGCAATGCTTGTTATTATTGCCAGGGACACACCCAAAATCCTACAAGGGATAGGCAGGAGGGAGGGACTTTTACAGGAGGTGTGCGAGAGAGAGGAGGAGAGAGAGAACCCTCTCTTCCATGACTTTTTGTCATGCAAATGATATATATTAATACGAATTGGGCCTGGGAAATACTTATCTACACATTTGTACTTATATATGTTGCTGTTATAATATATATATATGTGCGTGTTTTGATACCCTGTAAACTTTAAAATCGGGATATATAAGGCTATTGAAGGCATTTAATTCATACAAACTTCAATTCATTCTAGTCATGCTTAAAGTCTCTCAAAACTTTCACTGATCTAAAGTATTTGTTTTTGTTTTGGTTGTTTATCTTTCGATAAATGATCGTTTATCGATTTGGGCTATTCTTTCTTAAACTTTTTGTAGATTTCTTCTCTATATGAGTAAATTTTTTATTTCTAATAGAGTTTGCCTGTTGACAAATTGTCTTTCTCTTGCCCTATCCTATACAGGGTATCTCAAAGTCCATCTGCATCTTTCGATAAGTTATCGTTTATCGATTTGAGCTATTCTTTCTTGAACTTCTTTGTTTGTAATAGTCTATTGTCTATCTCTTTCTCTATGCTATACAGGGTAACTGAAAGTCGATCATGCGATCAGTGCAAGTTCACCTATGGAATTGCTTTTACCTTTTGTTTTTTTTTTTTCTATTTTGTTCGCTTTCTTTTGATTATTGTTAAGCAAATTTTTGCCTTTTTAGAATTTGAGACAACAAAAGGTAATTGTTGTAAACTTGTTGAGAAATTGTAATCTATCAATAATAGACAGAGAGAGAGAGAGAGCGAGAGGGAGTGAAAAGAGAAATGGTAAAAAGAAAGAAGTTGCCGAAGAAGAGGAAGCAAAAGCTGCTGGCACCCCTAGAAAAAAGTAAAAAAGACAAAAAAAAAAAAAAAAGTAATACGGTAAGCAAAAGGGGCACTTGAACAATAGGTGCAACAGGGCTTAGAATTCACCCTACATAGTATACGATGATGGTATTGGATTTTTCACGACATTGCTGAAGGGTTTTTCTTCTTGCTGCTGTTGTTGTTGTTGTTGTTGTTGTTGGTTTTTTACCCTACCCTCTCTCTCTCTTTCTCACTGCTGCCCGCTAAAGTGTCTCTGACAATGCCTTTCTATACAGCTTGGCAACTTTTCTTTTATAACTTGTTTTCGTCTTTTGTAGAATAGAAAAGATTTCTATTGAATTTTCATCTTGGTTACTGTTGTTGTTGTTCCTGTTGTTGTTATTGTTGTTGTTGTGGTTTCGAGTTTTCTTTTCTTTCTGGCTTAGATTTTTCTTCTGTCTGTGTGTGTGTTGTTGTTGTTGTTGTTTTTTTTTTTCCTCATATTTTTCACACAGTGATGGGGGCCTCTCACATTACAGATATGAGGATGTTGAGATTTACCTGAACTCCGTTCCACCCCTCTCTATCTCTCCCTCTCTCTCTCTCTCTCCATCCCTCACTCACTATCTCTGTCCACCCGTTGCCGGTCTCCATACACTGCTGCCGCCTGTCCATGCATAATTGCCCGACCATGTTATTAATAACGCATCAAAAGATACCGATCTGCAATTTATATACATATATATACACATTTTCAGTTAAGTTGAGATAATATATATATACATATATATATATTTTGTGTTTTCTTGACTTGATTTTAATAGCTATCGTTTGGGGCCGGGGCCGAGGCCGCACCAGGCCAATCTTCTATCGTTGTCTGATCACTGCCCCTTTTGGCGCTCGAATGAAAATTATGTAAATTTGACTGAACCCGCCTACAATTTATATATAATCTTAGAAATGGAAAAGAAAAAACAGAAGTTGGTAGATGTCGCCGCCCTATAAAATTAACAGAAAATTAATTATGGCGTTTTGCTAGATCCCCCCCTACCCCCTACCCATCTAAGCCGAAGATGTTAAGTGCTACAAAAAGAAAAAAAGGAAATGGTAAAAGAAAAATCAAAAGAAACAAAAGCAACATGAAAATTTGTTAGAATCGTTTTTTTTTTTTTTCTTCTTTGGATTTCACGCTCATTAATTAATAGTTACACACAGACACGGAAAAAGTTAATTTCCAATTATTTCCAATTAATTGGAATTGGTTTAAAACTAAAATGTAGTCAGAGGATGCAGAGGATGGAGAGAAAAAAGAAGATTTGGAAAGGAACTGTGATAAATTTTAGGGATATTTTGACCACACAATGGTTTGGAACTAATTCTCTTTTACGCTAGAGAAATGCAACTGAGAGGAAGGGCAAAGGAATGATTGTAAAAGGATCATGAGAAGCAATCCGTTCCTACCTTCTTTGACCTAACCTTATGTAATAAAAGAAATTTTGACTAGAAATAAAGATTTTGTATTCCTGTAAGAGACAAGTTTAAATTTCCAACTACATAGAGATGGCATTTGGGTCTTATGATTGTGCAGTTATCAACTGGTATATATATCTGACATTCATATGTTAGATAGCTTAACTGAATCGTTTAGCTGGAACTCCCAGCGTGATCAAGAGGCTAGTAATTTTAAGGTAAAAGAATGAATCTCATTTCCGCGCTGCTGCTGGGAAGTGCCCCACTCCCCATTTGCAATGCTGGCACAACTTCAACTTGGTCTAAATGGGAACTTCACAGAGTGCCACTTACAGAAAGATATGTGGTAATTATGCTGCCACTTACATAGACGGCAAACAAACAGGCAAACAAGCGAATGGACGGACGGACATACAAGCAAACAAACAAACAGTCAGACAGACAGATAGAGAGACAGAGAGACAGACTTACATACATACATACATATAACAAACCGAATGAATACATGTTGTAAATTGTGCAGTTGTCGAGTGGATTCTATATATTTTAATTGTTTGGCTAAACGCGCAGCGGATTTTCACCGGAACTGTCGGCAAGTTTTTCATACTTTTGACTTTGACTTGATGTTGGAATTGGAATTGGAATTCGTTTTGGTCTTGGCTCTTTTTGCCTACAATGCTCTTGCTTTTACTTTGGGATTGTGGATCTTTCGTTGTGGCGTTTTGTTATGAAATGAGTGAGAGGCAGCGGAGCGCACCGTCAGTGAACCACCTTAAAAAAAAAAAAAAACCAAACCAAGACGCTCCTCCAGAGAGCCTCCTCCGATGCTCAGCTGTTATTGTTGTCGGTGTCAGTCGGTCGGTTGGTCGCTTGGTCTGTCGGTCTGTTCGGTTGGTCGCTTCTTGTTGTGGGTTTCCGGTATTATGCCCATTTACAAAGGCAGCCACAACTTGAGAAGTTCTAAGGTTACAACAAAACAACACACCATACTGTAGTAAGACACAACACAACACAACAAAAAAAAAAAAAAAGAGAAAGAGCAGAAAAAAAAAAATACCGACAGTAAGAAAGCAAACAATAATGACAGCCCAACGTTGATGATGTCGACGACGACGACAACAACTATGACTACTACAACTACTACAATGATGATGATGATGGTGATGGGACAATGCACTGTCAAAGAAATTTTACAATGGGTTATATCCAAACCTTTTGTTCAACTTGAGATCACCTTCAACTTAAAAGAACTGGCTTAGATTCGTTTCTAATGATGTCAGATCACCTGACTAGCGGTGCATTGTTTTCTTTAGTGGACATATTGGTAGAAGTTCCAATAAGAATTTCCTCCATGATCAGTTTAATGCTTTAGTTGCTTAGAATTCTCAACTTGTTCAAGTAAAATCTTAATATAGTCATTTAAGAATCACTTTTTCTAGTTTTCGGATTATTTAATAATCAATTTTATATTTCCTTAAACTAAAACTCATTTAAAAGAAGAAGGAATCCACCAAATGTTTTAGAATTCCCAACCAGTTGGGGTATAATCTTAATTTGGTTATCAAAGGATTACATTTCCTTGATTTGACTTCCAATTCTACTTTTTCTTTGACCAAAACTCATTTGAAGGGCAAAAGAATCTTTCTTTATCTTCATCTTACAATAACTTTTTTAATTTTCTTAGAATTCTCAACCAGTTGAGGCAAAAACTTATTTTTCTTAATTTGAATATCATTTGATCATCTGTTCTATATTTCTTTTAATTTAGGCAGAAAAACAGAAGACTTTTCTTAAATGTTTTGGAATTCTCAATTTATTTAGATAAAATCTTAATTTGATTATTAAAGTATTACTTTTCCTTGATTAGAAGATAATTTGATTATTAATTCTACATTTTCTTTGACCAATACTCATATGAAGAACAGAAGAATATTTCTTAATCTCTAACTTACAATACCTGTTCTTAAATGTCTTTGAATACCCAAACTGTTGGGCTAAAAATTTCTTTTTCTTGATTTGACAGAAGAATCTTCCTTAATATTTCCCATTCAATAAAAATTTTGAAATGTTTTTGAATGCTCAACCAGTTGGGATTAAAACTTACTTTGATTATGATCACTCTTACTTGATTTGAAGATCATTTCCCTTGAGCAAAACTCATATGAAGAACAGAAGAATCTTTCTTAATCATCATCTTATAGTAACTTTTTTGTAATGTTTTAGAATTCCCAATTGGTTCTAGTAAATTCAATCTACAAACTATTTTTGTTCGTTAGATATACCCTTTAGCTTTCAGTTGATTTATAAAAATCATTTTGTTTATGTATAAAAAAACAAAAATTGTTGTTCGTATGCAGAAACCGTAACTGTAATTTGAAGAAAAGTTCATTATTGTGTCATTACAATTGCGTCTGCCTTTATGATTCCTTTGTTCCGTTGTAATGGGCATGTAAAAATATTTCAAACTAACAATTTGTCCCATTGTGCAGTAGCAGCAGCAGCATATGACAACATCAGCTGAGTGGTGGACTTGCCAGCAGCTTTAATTATGCCAAAACATTCTAAATACCCGTAGGTATATACGTATGCATTGTTTTTCTTGTTGTTGTTGTTTTTGTTCATTCTTATTCAAGAAGAGGCCCCCTTTCCGTCAGAGCAACAACAGCTGATTGCGGCTTGCCAAGAAGAGAATGGACTGTCAATGTCATCGTCATCATCATCATCATCATTGTCATCATAATTATCCTCGTTGTCGTTGTCTTGGTCTTGGTCGTCATCATCGTAATCATCCGTCGCCGCTGACGTTGACAATGTAGCCGCCGCTGGCAAAAACTATGCTGGCGGCGTTTTAAGTTACCTCTTCTTCACATTGTGGCGGCGGCTAAAGGTGAAGGGAATGAAGGAAGACCACGATCGACTCCCAACCTTTTGCATTATTCTGTGTGTCTGTGTGTGTGTGTGTGTGTGTGTGTGTGCAACAAAAGAGCGTCAAGAACTTGTTAAAAACAAAAAGTACAAAAAAAAAAAAAATACAGAAAAGAATGAGTGGAATTTCGCGCTGCGTTGCACTTTGGGTTAACCAGTTGAAATGCGGGCACAGGGATGGATGGGCCCAGCTGAGTTGAGAAAAAAAAAAGAAAAAGAAAAAGGGTTGCACCCGGTTAAGCATATATATGTATATATGTATATATCCCTTCTATACCTAACTTGCCCCCCCTCTCCCCCGCATAACACACCGGCTTCTCTATCCCAAAGACAAAACTCCACGACCACGACCCATATAATAAGCTTGATAAAAATCAACGCGGTTGTAGTGAAAAATTGTTTTCATTGCATGCGGGAATTAGCCAGTGCCAGTGCCAGTGCCAGTGCCGGAGCCAGAACCCAAAACAACTACAGAAGACCCAGAACCAAAGCCAATGCCAGAGCTAGGGCCAGGCCAGGGCCAGGGCCAGAGTCGTAGCCATAAAATACAATTTGGAATTAAATCTGCTCCAACTCCTCTTCACTGACAACGAAATCGGCTCCTGTTTGTTGTTGTTCCAGCTCATTGTTGCCTGTTATCTTTATTTTGTATACCCTTTATATAGAGGAAAGGGTGAAAAGTTAGAACTATATATACTTATATAGTTTTTCGATCAGCAATTTAGACATTTTAGCAGTTGGAAATGGGAATTACCAAAAAGGTAATCTTCACAAAAGTAATACAGGGTGCCCAATAAGAAGAGAACTTTTGATAACTCTTTTAGCCTCTATTACAGAGAAAGATAAAAAGATGTAAAACATTAAAAATTGCTTTAGTCTTATCACTTTTTTTTTTATTATTTTGCTTACAGGGTAACTTCAAGTCGTTGATTTATTACAAGATGTTGATTTTTTCTTTTACTTTTTAAGGTTTTGTTGTTGTTGTATTTTTGAGGGGATTTTAGCTTCAGCTTTGGCTTATGTGCAACCAAGTTGAAGCTGAAGTGGAACTGTCGAGTAAAAGTAAGGTCGCGAGGGCGGCAGTGGAGGAGAATGGATTAGTGTCAGACCAAGTTGAGAGAGCGCTAATAAGATACAAGTTTCTCTCCTTGAAGAGATTTCCTACCATTGTTGTTCTTGTTTGTTGAACTTTTGTGTAGGCAAAAAAAAAAAAGAAAAACTTTTTTGAAGGATTTGTGCAATTTTCTATAATTGAACACAGAGGCAGACGCAAAGAAGAAGGATGCAAAGGATGCTGATCTGATGCAAGGATGTTGTGTTGTCAAAGCATTTTGTGGTTACGTCTGCCTGCTTAAGGATTACATGGGCGAATGTAAAGAGATTTTGATCTTGTTAGTAGGGCCGCCTACAATAACAAACAGCACATTGTAGAGGGAATTTCAAAGTATTAACTTAACCGCTACGCAAATGATTGAAAAGGCTGTTTTAACTGCAAACCCCCTTCCACCCCAAAAAAAAAGATAATACATAATAACTTTCACACCATGTCCAAAATGTATAGTTACCGAAATTGTGGCGTTCCATTGAACAGGCCAGGTAAAAATAAAAGTAAAAAAAAAAACAAACTTCTTTTGTTTTTTACCCCCGCTTGGTTTTGTCTTCCTCTTTTCATCGTTTTCTTAGTATGTTAATTTCAATGTGTGTTGCCAAGCCCAAAAAAAAAAGGCAATATATACATATAGTAAAACAAAAAACAAGAAAAATTAATTGTAGTCATCTCAGAAATACCCTGCACTAGCGATACTTGAAAGAAAGAGTCAAGCCATTATTTTCATTAAGTTTAAGGCTTAAACAAAAGAAGTAAGATTTGTCTCAAGTATTTTCACCTTCTCGGCTTTACTTTATCCTATGTACATTAACTAAATTAATTTTTGTTGCATATAACAAACTTTTTGTCATTGTATCATTTACAGGGTATATATAATATACGTATGTCCGTGACCATGTCCATGGCCATATCTTGTATCTGTATCTGTATCTGTATCTTTTCCATACGTGTTGCAGTTGACCACCAGCAACAGCAACGGCAACAGCAACGACAAGAGCAACCCCTTTTCTTGCAGCTTCAGTCGTACGTATATCCGTTTCTCTGTGTGTTTTACATGTCGCTCTCGATATATGCTATCCATGCATGTAGCATTGGTATTTTCTTCACTTTATATACATATATATATATATACATATATGCATACATATGCGTAAGTGTATGCGTGTGTGTGTGTTGGCCTTTCTTTTGTTCCTTCCTTGGCGTTTGGCTTGTTGGTTGGTTCGTTGGTTGTCGCTTGGACGGCTTCTGCTGCTGCTGCTGCTGCTGTTAACTTGTGGCATTAATGTGTAGTCGTTTGTAGTTAATTCGCGCCCTCTTTTACCCCTGCTTCTCCCCCACCTCGCTCCTCTTTATTATTGTCTCTCTGCATATCTGCAGTGAATGACTTTAAATTGTATCTGTCGGCTACAATGTACAGAGACCAAAACTATATGTATATATATTTATATATTGTAAAAGTCAGCATCGAAAAATGAAACTTTTTTTTGTCCATGAAGTCCATATACCCTCACCAATTGATAAAGTTAATGCCAATAGATGTTTGCTTAAGATTGATGAATGAAAATAAGATATAAATCGTTGCAGGAATGAAATTATTAAGAAAACACTCTAAAACTTCGCCTTGCAACATAACGCACAATGAATATGGAAAAAATTTAGACAAATTTGAAATTAATTTCTATATATTATATCATACTTGTATATTGAGTATATATAATATAATCTCCAACTTGGTAAATCTAAATATGATACAAGAGAGTATTAAAGGTTTATCTTTAAACTTTGCCTTCTAACATATCGGCTAATGCATATAGAAAGAATTGAAATAAATTTGAAATTAATTTGAAGAAATTTGGAATTACCAATTGGAAAAATTAAGCCAAAATAAATATATACTTTAGCTTGATACAAGTTATTAAGAGATTACTCCATAAGTTCTCTTTGTAAAATATCTGATACAACTTTTCTCTTAAATTTCATTAAATTTTATTTATTTTTTATGGACTTAAAGTTCATTATTTTCATTAGTTTAGATTTAGTTTTAGAATTTTTAGGATTTAATGTAAATAAATTTGAATATATTTTGCAATTAAATTTCAATAAATTTTCAATTTTATCTAATTTAAAATTAAATATAAATTTTATTAAATTTTGCAATTCAATTTTGCAATTCTAACTAATATTGAAAAATTGTTGTACTTAGTTCTATTCAAAGCTTGTAATTTGGCAATTCGCTATATAGAATATATGTATATATTTTTACTAATCGAAAATCTCTTATAGTTCTTTTCAAATTGCATTTCTTATGAACAAAAAACTTTTCAATACATAAAAAAATTCCTAAAACACATAGAAAGAAACCATTTTCCATGCAATTTTAATCATTTTATATGGATATATGATAAATAATAAGGATATACGATAAAAATATATATATAAAAATATTGCTAATAGATACAGTTAAATAAAATATTTATTAAAAATATTGAAAATTTAAGAGTTGAAGATGAAATTCTTATTCAGCTTTAGTTTTCTTACAATTGATGTGAAAATAAGTATAAACTATAGTTTTATATTAGATATATCTAGCAGATTACTAACTTAATGACATGAAGTGTATTCTATTTCTTTTTTTTTTAACTTTTTTTGTTTCTGCTTTGTAATTTATTAACTGTGTTGTTTCTCATAGCAATTTGTCGAAGATATTTAAAGCTTAATTTATGGTAAATAAATATATAAAGTTGTATATAGATAAAGTGTATAGCTTTAAGGCCAAGAATAAATGATCTAAAGATGGGATATCTATTGAGATATTCTAACTGAAAGGTAGAATGAAATGGATTATATAAAAAAATTGAAATATTCAAATAAAAAAGGGTTCCCCTGTTGTAAAAATTCTAAAAAACTGAACCTGAAAACATCTGCGCTTGTATTTAGAATTAGCATTACTTTATATGTATGCCATCTAATATTAAGAAGGGTAGGGTATACCAAATGCGTACTATACAAGATATATGTATATATGTATTTTTTCCATATATTATGTTCCACCAAAAAGAAAGAAAGAAAGAAAAAAATATCAAAGAAGCTAACTTCGGCTCTGCCGAAGTTTGTATACCCTTGCAGCTTCATTGTTTTATTATTTAATTTAAAAACTAAATTTTTAAAGTAATTGAAGAGAAAACTCAACTAAAAATTTTCCCGAATTCACCGAGAATCGAACCCACCAATCACCGAACCATCGTGCGACCGATCTTTACGTACTACGTCACCATCCTCACTTAACTCACTTAAGCTAGTTCGACATACATATATGTATGTATGTACATATAGCAAACGCATGGCATCTCGCTCTTTAAATTTCGTTCTGTGCAACAACACAACGCAAATGTTTCTGTCTCTCTCACACACCGCGTGGTGACCAATTTTTGCATATGTATGTGTGTGTGTGATTGCTTGGAATTTGTTTTTGTTTCTTTGCTGCCAGAGAAAACTGCTATTTTACTCGAGGTACCTCCACGTTTTAGTTAATAGCTCTGGTGATAATTATCCGATCCTACTCATTTTCACACTTTTCATACTTCATAGATTAAGGAACTTAACTTTTCATGTTTCAACTATGTAGCTTAAAAATTTATGGTCTAAAACTTGATAGAAACAGACAGACGGACAGACGGACATGTCTTAATCGACTCGGCTATTGATGCTGATCAAGAATATATATACTTTATGGGGTCGGAAATGTATATTTCTATGCGTTACAAACATCTGACCAATTTTATAATACCCTCTGCAAGGGTATAAAAAAGTACGTCACTCTCATCTGGTTGTGGTCATTCTCCATTTCCATTCTCCCCCTTCATTTCTACTCTCTTTGCGTTCCAACAGTCATGTCCTAAGTGTACACAAATTAGTGCAAGTTTTTATCTGATAAGCGGTGAACTGTGCTTCACCTAGTGCCGGTTCCGTAACGTTCCTTTGCTCTCTCCCCCCTTCTCCTCTTTATTGTGTTGACCTGCAATCTATTGACGTTCATTTCGTTTGCTTGTACTTGGCTTTTTTTCTGGGGTATTTTTTTTTGCTTGTTGTTCTTCCGCTTTCTTTTTGGTAGTTTTCTCTCCCTCTCTCTCTCTCTCTCTTACTGTTTTATCCAACAATTTACTTGAGCTTGGATTGCGTTAATTTGGTAAATGTTTTGACGTTGGCTGCAATTAAAAAGGCACAGGGTGACGACGACGGAGACGCCACTGACGGTGACTTGACTTGGGTGACTGTTTGACTATCTGACTATCCAAAAAAGAAAAAAAACCTGGCTGACCTGGGACGCCCTTCCGTTTTGCCGTTTTCTTCGTTTTTTCCATGTTTTTTTTGGTCACTTTGCGTCTGTTTTACTAATTAAAAGCAATGTTCCAGAAATGTGTTTACCTGCTGCTAATGAGAAGCCACAATGAATTGCCATTGTAGATTGCCTTCCTGCGGGTCCCGTCGCTAACTACTGACTACCGTCTAAAACAACTACAGACCCCCATCCCCTCCCTGCCCCATCTCAAGTTTTATCACGTCACGTGAATGTATTTTCGCTGCTTTTTGCTGCATTGCGGAGGAACAAAAGGTGAAATGCTAACAGATTGTATTCTTGCTAAGCAGATAAATACATAGTTAGGACATTTCTAAAGCATTACGATGGGGGGGGGGGGTGAGAGAGAGGGATTGGTGAGATGGATGGGTTTAACTTATATACATTGTTCATACATAACATTTCATATAGCCTTAGAGTACAATTTCATTTCATAAAATGTGCCAACACAATAGAGACAAAAAAAAAACTCTCACAAAATGCAGTGAAAATAAATAACAATTGTTGTAAGACAAAAGCTTAAAAAGAAACAAATTAAATCTTATAACCAAAAAAAAAATAATAATAAAAAAAAATATTAAAAATGAAACAAAAAGAGTTGAAAAGTTTAAAGTTGGAAATCAAGATTTCTTATTTCAATTTTCTTTCACGATCTTTGTAGATTTATATCAAAAGTGGCTGGAATAGGACGTATTCTAAGTACAGTGAAAACTCTCAATACGAACACTTCTCATATTGAGTGTACACCTATCTCTTAAGAGAAAGATTTCTCTTCGACAATCTAAATGGTTGTTCCTTTAGTTTCTCGAACTATCTGTCCCATAGAGTTTTCATTGTAATCTTCTATTTTTGCAGTTTTTTCCTTTTTAAAGGAAAATGACTCGGAATAGTTCTTCTTCTTTAATCAGAGACCTGTTTGAAGCTGTCCATCAAAGAGAGTTTTCACTGCTAACCTTTATTTTTAATGGTTTCCTCGTTTTTAATTGAGAGACTCATAATATTACATTGTTCATCATCAAAAAATGTTTAATTTTTGATGATTTTTTTTTTTCAAAATATTGTATTAAATTTAAAAACAAAAAAAATTTAATCAATTAATACATTTCCAAAGCAAGGTGAACAATAATTTTTTAAGTTTTTTAAATGTGAAAATCATTTACTAATACCTAACTTTAGTATTTATAGTTTTAATAGTTTAAAATTGATCAATAAGCTTAGAAATAATATTCACTTAATGATTATATTATTAATTTCTACAAATAATATTTTTTCAACTTAAAAAACAATGATAAAAAAAAACTATATTTTTAAAGCGAAAAAAAAATAAATAAAAAAGAATTCTTTGAGTTTTATTCCTTGCTCAAAAATTGTACTCAAAATGCAATTTTAGAGTATTCAGCGAAAGCTCATTAGAAAATTTATTTTTCTTGAAATTTATTCAAACACTTCCGAGTTTGTTACTCTCAGAATACATTTATATATATCAACTTTTCCCTCTTTCCCCATATTGCAGTTCTTAAAAGAATTCTTTTAATAATCCCAGTTCCTATAAATTTTAAGTTTTCCAACTGAAATCACATTCCTCTTTTCAGTTTGCCTTAATATTCCTCCTCATCCTTCTATAAGAAAACCAAGGACAATTCTCTAACCATTATAATAAAGTATTTGAATCCAAACACATAATTACTAATTATAAGTAATTACGAGATTGGAATATGAAGTTTGTTTTCTGTTGTTGTTGTTGTTGTTGTTGATGATGATGATGATAGATGTGCCATATGCTAAGCCCATAATTGAGTATTTGATTGCATTTCGTAAATATATGTATATATAGATATATATTTGTTGTCATAAGGAAACGTTAGATGGAGAATATATAAATAATATTATTATTTATAGTGTCTGCTACCTGTCCCGCTTACCTGTATAAGTTAGGGGTCAATTTTGGTATTGGGTTCCATTAAATTGCTGTGTGTGTGTGTGTGTGTGTGTGTGTGTCTGTGTTGGTTGTTGTTTAAGGGTATTTTTTTTATATCATCTTCCAACAAATTTGTTTCCCACAAACAGCGTGTACAGCTGTTTTTGGATAGGCCCGGGCCACCATCATAACTAAACCAAGTAGTATCTGAAAGATACAAAAAAACGAAAAATGAAAAAATTATGTTGAACAATTTACCTTTTTGGTAGTTGTTGTTGCCAGGTAAGTTTATTGCATTCGGTTTTTATTTGTTACCGTTGCTGTTGTTGTTGCTGTTATTATTATTATTATTATTATTATTATTGTATTGTTGTTGTTGGCCGTATAGTGTCCGGGCCTGGGCCTCGAAAATCAATGTGTGTAACGAAAGAAAAAAAGCGACCGAAAAATAAATGTTCTGTGAAGGAATTTTTCGACTCAGTGTATGTGTGTGTGTGTGTGTGTGTGTGTGTGCGTGTATCTGTTTGTATATTGTTTCTTATTCTTCCTCTTTTTTGCTCTGTGTTTTTTTTTTTTTTTTGGCCATTTCCCTTCGATGGCCAAAAAGCATTCGCATATCGCCTTTGCCCTCTGGGTCTTATTTGTTTGCTCGCTTTTCGTATGAGTGTGTGTGTGTGTACGTGTGTGTGTGTGTGCCAGTCGGTTTGTGTTTATACCTTTCGACTTATTTAATGCCTTCACTTGAAATGGGAAACAGCAACAAAACGACTAACCGACAGACAGACATACAAATAGAAATGCGAACAGATAGACAGTTCGAGAGGACGATAGACAATGAAAGTTTAGTTTCTGTATACCCTATAAACTAAAACTTTGCCAAGAAGTGAGGTATATTGAAAGTGACAGATACCCAGGAACAATTGATCATCAATCGATTGTGTAAGATCAATTTATTTGATTCTTTATTTTGTTTGTTTGCTTAACTTCTCGACCTTTAATTTTCTCTCAGTGTACAAATTGTACAAACAGCCACAGGAAGTAGGTGTAAGTTTTGCCTTATTATGCGTTTGTTTTGCTGTCTGCCACATTGCTGGACTTCAGCACTCATGACAGCAAAGAGGCCAAGAGAGTAGCAAAAGGCACAAAGGGCGGCGGCACGAGTGGGAGGAGGGTATGATACGAGGGCGTTAGTCCAACCAAAAAAAAAAAAAAATAAAGAAAATTATAATACAAAAACAAAAAAAAAACACACACACACACACACTCACACAGAACCGCAGCGCAATTCCATGCAACAATGACTACGAGAGTCCAAGTTGAATGCGAAAACAAAAAAGGGGGCGTGAGTGCAACCACAACAACAGCAGCAGCAGCAGCAGCAACTGCAACAAATAACAACTTGTGAAATTCTATGAAAATGTATACACACACACAAACACACACATTTACATGTATGTATGTGCACACACAAATGCCAAATGCATAAAAGTATAAACAATTGATAGATTCATAAATATGCAATTTACTTCACTTTTTATTTCGCTTACTGCATTTCCTGTTTCTGTTTCCATTTCTCGCTGCCGATGTATCTCAATGTATGTTGCTGCCCTTTCTTTTATGAAGGGTATATTAACTTTTTCTTTTTGTTTTATGTTCAGAGAAAGTTTATAGAGGTACAGGCATATAAATAAGTTGATATATATTGTTGATTTTTATTTATCTATCCCAAATTGTTTAACCTTTTAACGAGCTTTAACTATCGTTGCAAATTTATTTAGTATTTTTAAAAGTTTTCATCTGCGTTCAACTTTATATATAGTCTCCATTTCTCTATTCAATAACTAAATTCTTTCTAAGAATCTTTTCAAATCAGATAAAGCTCAAATTTTAGTACTTTAGTTTAGATATACTTTGCAAATTGGTTGATAAATCTAATAAGAATCGTAAAAGGTTTATTTAAAGCAACCATAAAAAGAATCCAATAAAGGGAACTCAATGGTTTTCAAATAGGATCAAAATCAAATATATATGTATTTCTGATTACATATATATACATATATACATATCAGGAAGCATTTTTATTTTAACAACATTTCTTTCAACAAACTAGATGAAAATGTAATGCGAAAGGGTATCGACAGAGCGTCATAACTGGAGTTAGCCCGGCCCTCTGGTCGGGGGTTTTTATTTTTTTTAGCTTTTTTTTTTTTTGGTGGGCACTGAAATTACCCAACGGCAACCAAATGGCAACACATGCCCATAAATTAGCATTTAGAAAAAAGAAAAAAAAAAAAAAGAGAAAAAGAAGCGAAACAACAGCAACAACATGGAAATAAAAATGGGAAAGAGCAACAACAAAGCAAAATGCAAAAGAGAAATGTAATTCATGCCCAAGCAGCAACAAACAAATGGACCGGGAGGCGGACGAAACAATCGAAACAAACCATTGCACAGTGGTTAACAAATGCATTGTATATAAGTGAATAATATGCAAGCAAAATGAATACGAGAGAAACTTTCTTTATTTTTATTTCCTAAATGTTTCAGTTCTATTTAAAATAAAATAAAAAAGCTGAAATTATAAACTAGAATCAAAATAATATATGATCTATTATATGTATTATTTGAACGTTATTATATTCTATTTTTAATATTTTCATCTGTAACTTCTCTAAAAATTTACTAATATCTGACTATAAGAAAGTTTTTATACAATAAAATGTTGTTAATTAACTTAAAAAGGAATCGATTTAGAATCAAAGTAATATATATGTTGATAGTTTTGTTTAAGATTTGAAATATCAAAAACTCAATGTATAAAGTATTTTTGAATTATATTCAGAAGAAGAATTTATATAAAAAAAAATATAAGAAATTTAGAATATTTACATGTAAAATATATTTATTAGGGATAAATTGATCAATATATCATATCATATCCTTTACCAAATATCATAATTCTCTTTACGCATTTATATATCAGCTTTTAAATGATTAATCTTCATTCATTTTTTAAATGGTTTCAAATGCATATACATAAATATATGATAAAGAATCTCTTCTTTGAACTTTATTTTGGAAATTGAAACCAAATCTTAACCCCTTAACTTACATATATGTAACTAACGATCTTGTTCTTAAAACAATGACATAAGCATTTTATTTCCAGTCAAATGTGAAGCATACAGAAAAAATTCTAAATAAAATTAATAACAATTTTCCACCAAAGAGCAAGGATTGAATTAGTTACAACATTTTCTCCAATAACATTGCCCCAATGTGGCACAGCCACACAGAAAGAAAAAGCTTATGTAGATTTTAGCTTAATTCGATTTGGTTTTACTTCTTCTTTTTTTTTCGTTTTTGTATTGTTTTTTTTTTTTGTGTTTTTTGCTTTTCAAGTAAAAAACCAAAAATAAATTGGACTTATGCAGCAGCAGCAGCAGCAGAAGCAACTACTACTACGTACAACACAGCAAGTTTGGCCAATTTGTGGCAAGTTTACGTTGCCGTAGCGGTAGCCGTAGTCGGTGTTGTTGCCGTTGCCGTTTGCCGTTGTTGCCAGTCCAAGAGATAAGTCGGGTCAACAAAAACAACATAGCCAAATAGTCTGCGGTTTAACATGGCCAATTTGACTACGATTTTGGGTTTGAGTTTTGTTTTTTTTTTTGTATTTTGTATATTTTTTCTCTCTCTCTCACTCGATTCGGTTTTGGGATTGGGTCTGGGGTTTTTTGGGTTTGAATTTTTTTTTTTTTAGGGTATTGCCATTGCTATTGCTAGTGTATTTTCCAGTTGTCACCGCTCCTCGGCCTCCCCCACCCAACTTCATTCATCCGCCCACCAAAAAATTGTTACCCAGATAATACTTGGGTATAATTTAGCTTACTAAATGGCCTTCTAAGTGCGATAAAAGGACTTTTTTATTAAAATTTCAAAATGCTTTGCAAAACGAACAAGAAGAAGAAGAAGAAGAAGAAGAAAAAGGAAAGGAGCAAAACATTCGAATGGACAGACAGAAAGGACTTGGAGGATTGCTGCTTGGTTGCTTGGTTGGATGGTTGGTTAGTTGGTCCGAAAAAAAAACACTTTTGCAGGGGGTAGGTTGGGGGTAAGCAATTGACTTTTATTAAGAGTCTTGGTTGGGTTTTACTGTCGCATTGGTAAAGCTATTTATTATGCCCGAGAAGCTTTGAGGATATTTTAGAGTTTTTAGTTTTACCAGGAAATTAATTGTACAATATACAACTAGAATGTTGCATTATACAAAGACATATATATATATATCTATGTATATATGGTAAAAACAAAACTTTGATTGGTTGGTCTTTTTGGGGAGTTTTGAGGTTTTTCTGGTTACACAATTTGGGTTTGCCCTTCTTTGCATGGGTCAGATAACATATGAAATCGATTTTTGAATGACTTAATTTGTTATTCATCCAAAAATGGATTATGGTCAGAAAGGACCACATAAAATTAATGGCAAATACTTTAAGTAGAGAAAATTGTTTAATTGACTGAATCTGCTAAGGTTTTCAAACTTCCACTTTTGAAAATGCCAAAGGCCAAAAGAAGTTTTCAATATATCAAAGTGTGTTAGTATTTTGGGCCAAGAAGCTACTCAGCCGAAGCTTTGAGACTTCTTACCTTAAGAGGAGAGACTCCAATAGATGACGTATGTATATACAAACAAAGAATGTCAAATTTAAATGATTAAGAGAAAAATTTAAGCCATTTGAGTTATTTGTTTAAGAGAGTCTTGAATGTCCTTTAAATTAAATTTACAGAGGACCTTCGGTTAATGAACATTTCCCATAACAAACAGATTTTTTTTTTTGAAAAGAAAAGTTTCGGTATGCAAACATAATGACCAACAAAAATGGTGAAAACGTTAATTACATGTAAAATTTCCCGATGTCCTGTGTGACCAATTTTTTTTTCCATTTCAGTTGTCGCCTTTAGTCAAAAACATATTCAGATCATTAAAAATTTCTATACGTTTCATTTTACTCTCGTTCAATAAAAACTGAACTTAATATACATTCAAGAATTTTTTCAGTTCTTTAAAAGTTTTGATGCATTTTACGTTATTTTCTTTTAGTTAAACTTCAAATTGAAACATTGAACCTTGCAAAGGGTATATTGATTTTGGCCAGAAGTTTGCAACGCATAGAAGGAAGCATCTCCGACTATATAATTTCTTGATCAACACGTCGAGCTGATTTGATATAGCCATGTCCGTCTGTCCGTCTGTCTGTCTGAGATTACGGAGCTGAAATTTGCACATAGGCTTCTTTTTGCTGCAAGCATTGTATATCTCGAAATTATCCCAATCGGATGACTATATCATATAGCTGCCATAGGAACGATCGGTCAAGAACATGGTTTTAATGCAATTGATAATTTTCGAATTTTGGTATTTGCAAGTTTAATATATATAGAAATGTCTCTATTAAATTTCAGTAGAATCGGTTGACTATATGCTATACCTCCAATAGGAAAAGTATGAATTATTTTTTTGGGTTTGACTTGCTTTACCTGCTTTCTAATGATTTTGTTTCATTATAAATTATTTTAAATAGACAGGTTGCAAGGGTATACGAACTTCGGCATGGCAGAAGTTTGCCCATCCTTCTAGTTTTACATTGATTTATATGGGAATTGTATTGATTTCCCTTAATGAACCTTTGGCATGACGAACAAAAAGCCCAAAACCAATTGTGTTCATTAAGCGAGGGTCCATTGTATATGCAAAAATATGAACTTTAGAATCTCTTAACCCTTATAAGCCGAAATTGTTCTTGTTTTCTGAATGCCAAAGACTTGTGGCCCATAAAGAAAAGGTTAGTAAAGTTATAATAATAATCATTAAGAAATCTACCACAACTAACTGTTAAATAAAAGTTTAATTCTTTCAGTGTATTTTTATTATATTTAGATTTTTTGCATTGTCATGGGCCGCTTTAAAATTTAATAATAGCAACAACATCGAGAGAGATTTACACAAAAAAAACCCCATTGAGCTCTCTTCCAACAAAAAAAAAAAAATTCTAAATAATGATAGCCACGCTGTGCTGAATCCACCAACAACAGTAACAACAACTCTCTAACAATTTTTCTACGCTTTCTGATTACACTCCAACAACAACAACAACAACAACGAGAAAATTGCCAAGTAATGGCTTAGAGAAACATTTACCACTCTTTCTCCTTTTGTTTGGGGGGTACGCCCCCCTTACCCCACCCCCCAACCGCCATGTGATTATTGCTAAAAATTCAAATCAAAAATCTAAATTTGCAGCTTAATTCTTTTTGATGGCTTTTTAATAAATTGCTCACCCTTGCAATAAACACAAATAACGCAAATTTGTCAATGACTTTTGACTTGGTGTGAGTGTATTTGAGGGTTAAGGGTATCCCCCCCGCCATTACACCCGTCTCCCAAAAACCGACTTTGATTGGCAAAACGGAAACTGAAAGATGAAGCTGGAAGTTGCCGCCTCTTCCTGTCTTTGGTGTTTGGTGTGGTTTGGTTTGGTTTGGTTTGGTCTGCTTTGGCATGTCCTTCCCAGCAATGTCCTGTCCTGTCTATGAATCATGCGCAGCTTTGACATTTATGGCCTCAATTTATTTGATAAATTTCACACGCACGTTATCAATTGGCTCGAGGACTTCTCCTACTCACTTGGTTTATTCTTTCATTCTTTTTTTTTTTTTTTTTTTTTTGTTGTGTGTGTTTTTGTTTGTGCTTCTCTTGCCGGTCTGTCTTTCTCTCTATATTTCTCTCTGTGATTCTTCTCTCCCTCTCTGTCTCTCTCTTTCTCTTACTGCATTTGCCCAGTTCTGGGCAATAAATTTTGACGGATTAGTGCGTTTATGACTGGCATTGGCAAAAAGGACACAAACAGCAAACAAAAACGCAGAAGAAACGGAAAAGGAAAAAAAAAAAGAAACTATTTAGGGGTGGCATCAACTCTGTAATAATGGCTATTATTATTTATTTTTATATTTCATGCCCCTCCCCTCCCACGCCCCGTCTCTAGCTTAGCAGCGGTGGTGTGTGTGTCTGTGTGTGTGCCGTATCAATTTTCATAAAATATCGATAGCCGGTTATTGATAACCGTTGCGAAAGTCATTTTTACTTTTTCGGCATGCCATGAAATCATCTATATCTATGTATATATATATATATATATATCGGAATAGGCCTCTTGATTTGATAAATTTCATCTTATATCGAACCATGTTTATGATGAGCATTTGTCAATTTGGTTTCCTTTTTTCTCCCTTTCCTCCCTGAAAGAGGAATAGAAATATTACCAAAGCCATAATTTCAATTGATTGTATGGCAAATAGTAGCTTCTGGTACATTTTCTTTGGCATTAAGAAAAGATAAGGAAAAACGATTATCGTATAGCGGTTTTCTAATGTATTCATTCACGAAATGTTTAATTATGACAATGTTCTATTTAATGTCTGCCATTTCAACTAATAGAAGTTGGCTTTCTTTTCTGTTAATGTCCTTTAGTATTCTAAATTGTCATTCAAAATAAAGTGTTTTTTTTTCCTTAGAATAGCACTAGCCGTTCACTCCTATGATATCTATAAGATATAGTAAACCGATTATACAATTTACTGAGATATATACAAATATATAAAAAAAACTACTAAATATGCTGATAATATTGTAGAAAACAACAAAGTTATTAATCTAAAATTCTGTTTTTCGACCGACGGTTCCTATGGAAGCTATATCATATAGTCATCCGATCCCGCTAATTTCTATATATGTACAGCGTATAGTTGAGAGAAGAGTTTGTGCAAAATTAAATCACGATAGCTTTAAAACTGAGAGATTAGTTTGCATGGAAACAAACAGATGCGCAGATGGAAATGGTTAAATAAACTCATTTCATTATCCTGACCACAAATATTTATACCAAATATATTCGAAGATAATCTTACATAGCAAACTTCTAATCCCTTCTTACGAAAGCATTTAAATTCAATTGGGAACTATATTATATAGATGTCCGATCCCGCTAGTTTCTATATATGTAAAACGTATACTATATAAAAGAGTTTGCGCAAAGCGAAATCACGATAGCTTTAAAGCTAAGGGATTAGTATGCATGGAAACAAACAGATGCACAGATGGCAATGGTTATGCAAACTCTTTTTATATATAGGCTTAATATAGTCGGAGATACTCTTCCGCTTCTAACCCATAGTAATATACCCATTTTTGGAAGGGTATTCAAATTCAATTGTACAAAATATTTATGCTGAGGTGGCGTTTTATTAAATTAAAATTCATTTTCATCTACTTAAATTCCTTCCTGCTTGCAAAAGTCTCGCCAGGACATTAATGGTGCCGGCTCTTGTGGTGCTTGCTGTGACTCTTGCAGCACCTCATCCTCCATTTCTAAATCCAACTCATCCCTGTCTAGTGATTCAATTTGATTCAATGACATTTTCTCCAATCTCATGGTTTGGGCATTCTCAAATTCGCATAACTTTTGCAAACGGAATTGCATACGCTTCTCTAGCTCTTCGATGCTGCTTGGTTTGACATCAATGGACAGCATTCCTAATGAGGATTGAGTTGATTTCAATTCCTGACTGTCAATCGTTTTGCATATGTTGCTCTCAATGGATACGGATTGCTGTATAGTTGATATGGTTTCGGTTTCGGTTTCGGTTTCGTATTTGGATTCAAATTCATTTTCAAGTTTGGGTACGGATGCTTTCAATACGGGTTCGGGTTCGGGTTTGGGTTTGGATTTGGATTTTGCTGTGCTTCTCGGTGTGCCTGTGGGTGTTGTGCCTGTGGTTGCGGTTGTGTTGTAGGTGTCAATGGTTTTCAATGGTTCGTTGCTTTTGTTTTCATTTGCGGTCTTTGATGAATCACCGCCAGCAAATCTGTCAATAATATTAATGAAAATGCGACGACCACGGCACATGGGTTCATCCAATTTGAGAAGTTTAATTACTTCCTCACGACTCTCAATCTCAATATAGGCCGAACTGCCAGTTGAGTTCAAAGATCGTATATTATAATTTGCAAATATTTTACGTATCTCTTGTACAGTTGCATCATTTGGTAAATTCTTAATATGCACCGTATACGATGCCTGATCCTTAATATTATATATATCATTCAATTGTTCATTCACTTCTGTTAGATTATCATTCAGACCATAGTCATCATAGTCATGTTCAGTGTCCTCGGTATCGCTAGATAACAATTGGGTCACTCTAATTAAATCGGTTAGACTTCGTTCCGATGAAGTATTCGTTGTTGGCTTCAATGGAGATTTTTTGTTTATGATTTTATTATTATTTCTAAAGTTACCTGCCATCTTTATGACCAGGCTTCTTATGTATGTTAGTTTTTTTTTTTTTTGTTTTTGTTTTTTAATGTTGGATAATTGAAAAGGTATGGCAAAGTTAACTCAGTTTGTTTTTTTGTTTTTATAATCTGATTTCCAATTATAAATGAAAACATAATAAATATCAAGATGGGGTCAGTCACAGTCACATAATACTGAAGAAAAAAAAAAAAAAGGCAACTGAAATCTCTGTCCTAATCCTCCTCCAAAAATTAATTATGTTCACTGCATGCGCTGCTGCCGATGGGTGTTTGTACTATAGATACCCTGTAAACATATATTTGGGTATATATGGCTAAATAAGCTTTATATCATATCAAACTATAAGTTTTCTTATTTTATTGCATTACTATAGATTAATGGGCAAAAACATATTCCTTTTTTCTTTCTTCTTCAAAGTAGGTATTGAAAAAATAGCCGCTAGGTGGCGTCTTAGGGGACTTTAAGAGCAAATAACTCATAATTAGTTGGACTATAACTAAGACTAGCTAAATTTCTAACTAGTTGACTTTTATTTTACTATTCTAACGAAAACTTCAACGAAATTTTCTTACAGGTAATATCCGAGTCGGTTCCTGACTTTTTCCCATATGGAATTCGTTTGTCATAAGTAGATTGATTTATAACTAGATTAACTTAAGACTAACTAAACCTCCAACTAGTTAACTTATATTTTACCATTCTAAAGAGAACTTCAACGAAATTTCCTTATAGGTAATATCCAAGTCGTTCTTTGATTTTTTCCCCATATGGAATTTGTGTGTCGTTTTTTTTTTTTTTTTTGTTTCTATGAAAAGAATCTAGGAAAAAAGTAGTATTATAAAGGCGATGCTGTTGTATAGATATGGGACCAGGCCAGACCAGACCAGGCAAGACCAGCCCAGGCTAGCTAGGCCACGCCACACCCCAAGCTGGGCTTTTTTTTCTATTTCTTTTTGGATCACATCAGTTTCGGTTTTGGTTTATGCCTTTGCACGTTCGTTTCTACATAGAAACATACGTTCGTTCGTTCGTTGGTTGGTTCGTTCATCAGCATCAAGATTATGTGGCCCCCAAGTGGATGGGGCACTTGACTATACAATACATGTAAATTTTCAAAATATAATTGGCCTAATATATTTATTTTGTTTTTTCTCCTTTTTTTTTTTTTGTTAGCTGGCTACGTGAGACCACCTCTAAACAGCACCCCCACTACCACAACCAGCACCTTCCTTCATCTTCATCTCCACCTCCTTGCAGCCACTCCTCCTTTATCTACATTTTCAACCTCTTCTACTCTATGCCACGACGACTTATGATTTTTATCAGTTTACTTTACTTTATGTTTGACTAACGCACCCAATTTTTTCTATGAAAAATGGGTGTGTATGTGTGTGTGTGTGTGTGTGTGTGTTTATGTTACTGCAGTGTGTGTGCTGAAACGAGCCCAACAAAAGAAAAACAAAAAGCAAACCAAACACAATCCGTGCATTAGCCAGCCAGCCAGCCAGCCGGTCTCACTCTTGGTCTATTCAACCATCCCGTCCGTCCGTCCGTTTGTCTGTTTATGCCATTTGTTTGCTGAACTTTTGATATTTTCCAGTTAGCTTTCAGAGCCAGAGCCCAAGTTAGAGCTATGTATATATTTGTTGTTGTTAATCGATGAACCTTGGCATTTCTGTTGCTCGTTGGATACAGTTAATGAAGCAGGTGCCAGCTCTATGCCACCTTCATCATAAGAAGGTGTGTGAAAAATTACAGTTTTTCCTTGAATCCAACAAAAAAGCAAAAAAAAAAAAAAAAAAATAGAATCCAAATCAAATACAATTTTTTTTCTTTCCAATTATTATAAAACAATTATTTTAAAAGTGTTTTAGTAGTAAGCTCGCCACAAGGGAAAAAAGAGGAAAAATACAAATTTTCCACATGAATGCCTGAATAATTTGTCACCATTTGACAGGGGCAGGGCCCAGAAAAACCAAAAACGGGAAAGAGAGACAAAAGCAAACAACCGAAAATGAAAACCAGCGAAATGAAAAGCATCGTCAGGTAAATGCAATTAACTCAACTGGATTTTGATTGATGTCTTTCAAATGAGCTTCGATGGCAGGAAAATTAATTAGCTTTAAATTATGTAGCTCAAACAAAAAAAAAAAAATCCAAACAAATTTTCAATATAACGAAAATACATATACCCTAATATGAGATTGCATTAGAGAATAGATAGATAGTTTGCCAAATTGGAATCCTTTTTCTAAGGCAAACGCTGAAAATTTAAGTACTTTTCTTTGTCGGATATAGCTTATAGTTAATCAATCTAGATAGACCAATATCAAAGTGTTTAACGCATTTGTTCTTCTATTCATTTAAAATTAATATGCTCTCCTTTTTCTGAAGGGTATCAAAAGCTAAAAGACACT
Source organism: Drosophila austrosaltans (assembly GCA_035045865.1). Taxonomy (NCBI): domain Eukaryota; kingdom Metazoa; phylum Arthropoda; class Insecta; order Diptera; family Drosophilidae; genus Drosophila; species Drosophila austrosaltans. Next base: position 4,230,106 of record JAWNOQ010000207.1, read on the forward strand.
TAAAGACTCCCTACAGTGTGACCGCAAGCAACAAAATGAGTTAGAAAAAAGAAGAAAAAAATAAAACCATTTGGAATCATCATCAATTTAAATTCAAGGAAATAAATCTTTATATACAAAACCAATGGAAAGTCAGGTGTTAAGTTTGAAAATACATTTGAAAAATGTTTGAAAAACAATTTTTAATGATATAGAAAAAGAAATATTGCATAAGGTTAATACATTTCAGATTAAAATGGTAAAAGAATAAAGACTTTTTCTGGAAACTCTGTTAAATCGAGAAATATATATTTCATTACATTTCCCAAAGGTTGCACTTCCGCCTATCCTAACAAAACTATTTTTAGTGTTGCATAACGTACTGTGATTCCACGCAATTTACTTTGTGTAGATCAAAATGAAGCAAAGAACGTTTGTCGCCTTTTTACAACACCAAATATAGTTCTTAAAACAACACTATTTTAAGTGTTGCATAACGCACTGTAACACCACTCAATTTACTTTTCGTAGATGAACCAAATGAACCAAATAACCCAAAAATAGTTATTCAAACAACACTGTTTTAAGTGTTGCATAACGTACTATATAACTCCATTAAGTTTACTTTCCGTAGATCTAAATTAAACAAAGAACATTTGCCGAATTTTAATAATACCAAAAATAGTTATTAAGCCAACACTATATCTAGTGTTGCATAACGTATTGGAACTCCAATTAATTAACTTTTCGTAGATCAAAATAAACCATATTTAGTGTGGCATAACGTACTGTAACTCTACTCAAATAACTTTTTGTAGATCGTAGTTAACCAAAGAACCTTTGCGAAATCAAATACATAAAAATATAAATTACTCCCTTAATTTAATCCAAAGATGCATGGCCAATTTCTAATTTCTATAAACATTGAAAATCGTGACTAAAACTTGATAGAATAATGGAAGGAGTGGCGGTGGGGGGGAGGGTAAACTTAATGACCAGAACAGGTGGTGCATTTTTCCATGATGATGATGATGATGGTGATAACCCCTTAGAAATAATTTATCAAACAATAATGACTAAAAGCTGTCGAAATAAATTAATTTTTGGCTGATTTATTAATGCGGCCATTGTTCCGATCAGATCAATGTGTTAACCATCGCCGTTGTCTCGACATTGTCTGACAACGACTAAAAATCCAGTAAGCATATGCTAATTGACCACCTAATTAGTGCATTCAGATAAAAAACAAAACCAAAAACAAATCTCAATACGAAAGTAAGTCAGACAGTGGAGACATGCTAATGAAATTAACGTACCGTGGTTAATAGTTTTGCTAAATTTAGGAAAAATTATTTTCATACACATTAATTCTTTTTTTTTGTTTCATTTTATTTCTTTGTTAATTTTCTTTGCAATTAATGAGTCGGCGTTTGAAGAGCGGGAATGGGTGGGCGATAGAAGAGAATCAGAGAGTAGGAGGAGGTGGGGGATAGATAGCCAAATGACACGATTTGTTTCTTTTTGGCTAGTGGAAAATTACTTATAGGCCGTTTAGAAATGTTAATAAAAATGATGATGATGATGATGATGATGATGATGATGAGTAATCAAACTGCAAATGGAAATTTGAGCATTGAAGATGGAAAAGTTTCTTCACTATGGAAAATTCTATAATTATTGATAGAAATAAACAAAAAATACTTTTATCTCCAATGACTTTTGATCGTGTTACATTTTCTACTTCTTTTTTGTAATATTACTCAGAAAATATATTGAATTGAGTGTCACAGCAACTGGCTTGGCTTTGCAAAAGGGGAAATGGTTGTAACGTTTCAACAAAATTCATATCATTAAAGTTGATTGGGAATTGAAAATAAAACGACTTTAAGCTTTTGTTTTAGCTCGCATCATATGTATGTGTTAGTTAGTTAGTTAGTAAGTTAGCTAGTTCGTTTAGTTGGATTAAGTATTCTCGGGGCACTTTAACTTTATTTCGGTTTTTGACATTCATTCACACAATTCCCCATTTTCCACAATTTGTTGTAGCTTCAATTTATCGACTAATTGCTTAAGGGACGTTGCTTCAATTAGACCATCCACTTACAATTTGGTTTTGCTCTCTCTCTCTCTCTCTCTCTCTCTGTTCCTCTCTGTCTATCTATCTCTCTGTTGCTCTTTTTCCTTTTTCTCACTTATTAACTGAACATTTGGAAATGGAATGTTCATTCTAGCATTTGCCATTGCCAATTTCCGTCAAAACGGCCGTTGGCCGTTGGGCGTAAATTAAAATTAAATTCAAATGGAAAATGTGGAAATGGAAAAGTCTCGTCCAGTCCCATAGCGAATACCGTAACGCTTCGTCTCATCCCGTCATCCCGCCATCCCGTCATCCGTAACCCGTAACCGTACTGTTCGCATTTCGTCTCCTTTTTCATTCCGTTTGGTTTTCATTTGGTGGCCATTGGCACGTCTCTCCGGGTTTTGATGCAACACATTTTTAGCAATTATATTCGCGTTTCGGCGACATTACAACGGCAATTACACGCAGCAGCCCACAGGATCCCAAAAAGGACATGAGCCTGGCACAGTGATGGTGTAGGGTAGGGTGGAGTGGAGTGTGGAGGGGAGGGGAGGGGGGAGAATGCTTGATATCCGTACGTCGTTCATTCGTTTTCCACCCCCGCCTGTCAGCATCATCACGTGAAACGGCAACGTGATCAACTGACGTACTGTTTTCCCTCCCCCCCATCTGCTCCACACTCTCATTCACTCATCTTCTGATGGACGACAGTCCCCGTCATCGTCATTGGGGCTGTCAGTGGCAGACGGCTCCCAAAAACTCCAACTCCAATACGGAATTCTCTTCTAGCTGCCTGATGACTCACAGAGGAGCCTCAAATATAACCAAAAAAAAACCATTAATATATATATCACATTAAAGTAACGACTATACAAATACCCTTTAACTGTTTGCATTTTGTAAAATTTTTAAACTTTTATTCAACAAAAAATAATTTTAGTAAAGGAAATTCTCTTTTTATTCATTTTGTCTTTGTCACCTTGGCGCCATCTAGCGTGCATTTTACAAATTTCACATGTCTTTAACAAATCTGATAAATAGATATAGTATATCATTCTATATACCCTTCTTTGGGCTTCATATATATATTCGCTAAAAACCAATTTTAAAGTCGAAAAAGAAAAAACAAATCGGCATTTTCTTTACTTAGTTAGGGTAATTGAAATGTGAAATGAAATTATGGAAATTTCTCTGTGTATCCTGTATATGTGTGTGCATGTACTGAGTGTACACGTGTGTGTGTGTGTTTGTGTTTGGCCAAATGAAATAAAATAAATGTATGAAAGCAATAACCGACCGGCATTACATAAAAATCTACTTGGCCCAGGCTCGTAATTTGTCTCTATGTGTGTGTGTGTGTGTGTGTGTGTGTGTGTGCATGTGTGTGACGTGGGCCTATTTAGGAGTTTTCTATGTGGGATACGTGTATGCGAAATATGGCCGACACTTCCGTTCGACATGTTGCACATGTTGCTCCCGTTTCCGTTTACGCACCACCTAACCGCCAACTTACCAAGTTACATGACGACCGACGGACCGACCGCCCACCCGTCACCATTCCCTCCGACTCTCTAATGCCCTTGCCCATTCCCCCAAAAAATTTCTCATTCTCAGTCTCAGTTCTCCTCCTGTGAGTGTGTGTGTATGTGTGTGTGCCATGTGGCTACCCATTTCGCATAAAATACAATATACACAAGATTGTTTTTCTTGTCGCTTTTGTTGTTGTTGCTGTTTTTGTGTTTTTTGTTGTTGTTGGTCACGCATGGTGTTCCTGTCGCTTGCTGTTTTTATTGCCCAGCTCTTCCTGCCATTCGCTTGTTTCATAATTAATATCCTTTCACACATTATTATAACGGAAATGAGTGGGGAATTTCTCCTATTTTTTTATTTTTATTTTGCTATACGGTTTTTCCTTTTTTTTTTCTGTTGTTGTTGTTGTTCATTTCATTTTATTTCATTTTGCCTCCTGTTTGGGTGCTTTTCTCTCTCTCTCTCTCTCTCTCTCTTTCTCTTATGGACATGGACACCGGGGCTAACTACGCGTATGTGTAATTAAAAGCTCATGAAAAGTGATTAAAAAGTGAGATGCGGCTGCGGCGGCAATGGCAATGGCAGGACGAATGTGCCATATATTAAATGGTTCTCCTTTTTTTCTTCATTTACTTTTTTTTTTTTGTGTTTCTGTTGTGTCCTGCCATAAAGTTGTCAAAATAAAAAGAGAAAATTTAATGAAAAACGCAGCTGATGCTGTGTCAATGAGGCAGCAGCCGCCAAACAGGTAGCAAAAATGGTTATTATTTACATATTAGATTTATATGCTATTATGTTGATCAAATAATGATATATATCTGAGTACATATATGCAATATATCAATGTATATGTTTTTTATTTAGCAATTTTAAACACTTTTTTTATTTTATTTAAGTGAATTTCTTTTTTAGTTGCTTTGTCTACATAGAGGTTTTTTTTTTCAAAGTTTTAACTTTAATTTTTTAATACAATTAATTATACTTTTTGAACGTTCAAAACACTTTTATTTAAATGACTTAAAATATTTTGGTATAATAAAAAAATTAATTCAAATAATTCATTGATCCATTAAATATATCTTTTTCCTTTAACCACTTTTATAATTATCTCTTGGACATTAGGAAAAGGATTAGCCTTGGCTTTGAACATTGAAGAAAAGGATTAGCCTTAACTTTAAGCATTAATTATCCTTTGATCATTGTATGTTATTTCCATTCTAAAGACAGTCCCTCAAGGCAAAAGGATGTTCCTGGATGTCGAAATCAATTTAACCAATTTGCAGTTGATCTTCCATCACATATAGTTAACTATAACCGAAATTACCTAATTCGTAGTGCCATTATTTCGCTAAAAACTTCAAGTTACGCTGACTTCAAGTTAAAGAAGTGAAATTTAATGCACTTTTATTCATTTATATTCAAAATAGAAAAAATTCGAATTAGAGAATTTTAAGTTAGGGAAATTCGACAGTTCGAGAAGCACAATAACTGAAATTTAAATCAAGATTATCTAATGACTAAAAGATAATATACAAAACTAACTTTATCTGAGAAAATTGCATATATATATTGGCTAAAAAAAAGTCTTCCTTTAACCAAAGCCAATGTTAACATATGGAAAGTATTATTTACTTTTCTCCTCGTTCTTTTTCTTGGCAACGTCTTGTCATAGAAACTTCATTTGCCATTGCACAATAATAATAAGCCATATTTGCATATAGTTTAATCAAACTGAGTGACTAGCAAACTAAACTAGCAGGGATTTCCCTGCTCCTTGTTTCTTTTCTCTCTCTCTCTGAGGATTACAAACAGCTGTCCAGTTGTTAGTCACTGCAATTGTAATACCCAACCCCAGAAGGAAGAAGGCAAACAAGGATTTTGCATCACAATAATTAAATGAAAATAATTAAAGATGATATTGGGATGGAAAAACAAATGATGAATCAGATATGTATAAAGTGGAAACAAAGTGACAAAGACTCGATCTCTCTGACTGTAATTTCCTAACAAAGATTTACAGTAAAAGGACACAGAAAAAGTGACTCCAATAGTTAATGTTTAAGTGTTTTGTTCAATTCTCAGACTCAGACATCTGTTTTTGCTAAATATATATCCTTTTACTATATCTGTTTTATTTACTTAAGCAAGTTTGGCGACTCAGAAATACTACCAACACTTGATGCCTTAATCCTTGGATTACATATATCATATACAAGTTAGTTGACCAAACATAATGCCAGCAGCTTATCAGCTTAATTTACATATACATATACATATACATATACATATAGGTATATATATATATCTGGCGGTCGAAAACCGATCTTTTTATTCCACTTGGTCTAGCACAACCGCAACATGTCCTTTTAGTCCACTAGCTGACTCATGTGACCCAAGTCCAAGTGATTGTATAAAGATATTTAAAGTGGCCAGAACCACCGCGGCGGTGCGATAACCGGCTTACACGCATATCCCCCTTGTGCCAAGGATAAGGATGACGCATAACTTAAAATGTGTAATGGCTGGGTGGACTCCGACTCCGACCCCGTGACAGAAAACTTTCGCATATATGATGCAAGTAGGCAGACCAAATGGGATATGATGCCTACTTCTGGGTAGGATGTCATGGGCACAGTACTATGGGAAACGCATGAGTGGCATTTTCGCGTCATTTCCATACGAAAAATTTTCAGCAACCGTTGCGTGTTGCGTGCAATTTGCGTGTAATTCTCAAGCCACAGTCCTGTGACCAGAACTACACTACACTTCACTTCACTTAACTGTAAGCGGCGGCTGCAACTGTACTACATGTTACTACTACTACTAGCCTTTTACCCATCGACCGAGTCCTGTGTGTCATCGCTACACGCGGGCACATAAATCATAAGCAGCAGCAACAGCAGCAACAGCGGCAACAGCGGCAACATCGTTGAAACTACGTCGTAGCAACAACATGAAATGCGTAATTTATGCTGCGCACAAGGAGATGCGGAAAAGCAGTCGCAGCAGCAACAGGGGGAGGTGAAGATATTGAAACGGTAAAGGCAAACCCAATAATAAAAAGAAATCAACCACCCAGTATTCAGTTGTTGCTTCAGCCTTGACTGGGATTATTGTGTAACTGTACTCAATGGTAAGCTTGCAGTTTTCCAACCCAAAATATATATAGATATATATATATATATATATACATTTATCCAAATGGGGAAAAACGAACGACGACTGAACGCATTGGCATTGCTTTGAAGTTGGTGTTTAAGGTTTTCTGACTTTTTTTTGTCTTTTCTTTGTAAAGACGCAATAAGGAAAAACTCCTGTGATGTGGTGGCTTGGGTTATACGCGTTGCGTCTTATTCAATAGATTTAGCTACATCACAACCCTCCAATTCATCTACCCGTCCTCCTCTCCCCTCCCCACCCCTCTTCACCGTTCGTCCTGTTTTGGCCTTTTGTTTTTTCCCATTGTCTTTAAAATTCAATCAAAATGCTTGAAGGAAAATTTCATCAAAGCAAAGGGAAAGCGCCATGGGATTGTATAGAGTGCGATAAACGATGAGATAGAAAAAGAAACTTGACGAGTTGCATATGTTGTTGTATTGTGGTTGATTTGATCAAAATAGAAATACAATATATATATATACATATGTACATATATATATAAGTATATGTAGGCATCGGCATCTATATATAGGGAAATGTTCACATGAGGTCCAATGAGAGAGTAAACTTGATTAAATCTGATTCAATTGTATATCCTTTTACACACTTGACTCAAACCAGTTGCACACAAACTCTACTTAACAGATTCCAATTTACTCCAATAAACACATATTGTATGCAATTTTTTGTTTTTTCTTTCTTTCTTTTGGAATTTTAGTTAAAAATGTTTGAATATGATAGATCTGTATTAATAAAGAAGATTAAGAAAAAGCAAATTGATTCGGATTCATTGCATCATTGAGGAATCAGAAACTGCAAGAAAGAAGCTGAATTTTTTTTCTATTTTAAACATATTTATAGATGAATCTCTTGGATATTCTTTACCTATTCTTTAATTCTATAAAATATTTTAAAGTATAACATTGGGTGAGAAGATTGCCTTTATAGTGGATTGAAAAGATTGCTCTTGGCTATATGTACTTTACATCTCGGAAATGGAATATTTTAAGGTGAGAAGGTTGCCTTTCTAGAGCTATTTTGAAAGCCAACAAAATTTTTCATCATCCACCCACTTTCAGAATTCGCAATGCCTTTTCCCTATTTCAATGCTTAAACTACTTGAGAATTATAACCAAAAGTAGTGTAAAAAAGAAAGAAAAGCTTGCAGAGCACCAAAATTCAACTGTTTTTTGTGCATAAAAGGCAAAAATGAGCAAAAAATATTCAAAAAAGTTGGTACATAATATGATCTACATGATTTCCATATAATACAGAACTATTTAGAATAGTTTAGAATAGTAAGAATTCTAACTCTATTCTCAAAACTGAAGTTTCCTTACCATATATACATAGATTGTACTCAATATAACAACGATCGATCTATATCACTTTAAAATTGAACAACTGAATAAAAAAAATATATATAGGTATGTATTTATATGTATGTATATACTATATAGGACAATTTAACACCCCACACAAACACCACCCATTCGTGTCGCGAATTTGCCAAAGTTAGTCGCGTTTCTACACCATTTTTTTTTTTTATTTTTTTTTGCCATATTTTATGCTGAGGCAGCTGTCACACATTGAAGCAGAAGTTGGTAAAAAAGAGAAGTAGAGTAGAAGTGACAGGTCCGGTCAGTGGAAAATATGAATACCACTTGAACATGTTAACCCCGAAAGGCCTTTATAAAACTGTCCAAAGCTATTAATATCAAAAATAAAAAAAAAGAATTCTGCACACACAAACATAGACACACACACACAGATAGGGCAAAATAAAAAAAAAAACTGCGCAGTTGCTTATAGCCCTAGACCATCCAGGATAACGAACTAGCCGAATAGAACCAGCCGTTCCAGGCGTTTCTTTGGCCAGGTCAGCCTATGGCATGTTTGGCGTCCATGAGGCGGAAATGTAAAGCGCATGGCAACAGCGGACAGCTTCTATATGTAGTAAGTCCTAGATGGGTTCTGTTTCTGTTTCTGGTTCTGGGTGGGTGGTGGATTGGATTATCAACAGGCAAAAACACACACACACACACAGATAAAGTGAGCTCACACACACAATGAAACGAAGAAATATCCTTGGTCAACATGGCCACTAACTGTGCAAAGGGGTACACACACAGTATGATGAGGGGAAGGGAAGGGGGGGCATATGGCATGGTATGGCGGAAGGCTTTTGTTGGCTGAAGCTAAATGCTAAATGCTTTACGTGTACAGTGTACACCCTGTGTTGCTGATGCGAGCGAGCGCGCGCCATGTGGCCTTTTGTTATTTATGATTAAAAGCGCAAGGACTCTCGCCAGTGTTCAGTGTTCATTCTCTTCATCCTTACACACACACACACACAGAGATATATAAACGAAAATCTACATATATAAATATATATATATATATATATCTACATATATTTACATACAACTCTCGTACTCTCGTACTAGTATTCATAGGTCCTTCTCCTTGCCATTCATCGTCTGCTTGTGTATGCTAAATATACCGCTGCATGTGTCCATACACGTCCATCACTTAATCACGCCACCACACACACTCACAGAGACAGGCACAGACACACGCAACAGTACCTCAATGACAGAGAGAGAGAGAGAAAGGGATAGAGAAGCAGAGGACACATGTAATTCGTTTTTGGGGTTTACCCAAATATCCATTCATCTAACTATATAAAAATATATATCTCTTCAAGTCTTCACGAAACGTATCTGCGAGTAGAAGGATAATGCGTTTTTTATGTTGATTAAAGTCAAAAATAAAGATATGTACATATATTGAGATATTTAAGATATCTTACAGATTTTGTTCTATTAAATGTTCAATTGGATGTTACTTTTGATTATCCTTTTCGTGATAACTCTGGTTCAGTATTCTTTCTATATGGCTATTTTTCTAGCTTTATTGTCATTCTTTCTCTTGTTCTCCCTCTCAACATTCTAATTTGTTTCTTATTTTTTGTTCTTTATTTCCTCTTTTCCTTGTTACCGTTTTCTTTATACCTTTTATCCTCATGTATCCTGGTCGTTCCTTTTCTGCTTTTTTATGCACTTTCTTTTCGTTATCTAATTTACCTGCTCATTGTATATAACTAACTTTCCTTCTTTTTATTGTTCTTTCTTTCATACTTTCTTTCGTGCTTTTTATCGTACTTTCTTTCATACTTCCTTTCGTTTTTTCTCATGTTCGTCTTATCGTTCCTTCTTTCGTGATTTTTTTCGTTTATTGTTTTAATCCTTTCGTCTTCCTTTCATTCGTTCTTTCTAGAACATCGTTTCTTCTTTCGTACTTCCTTTCTTTTTCCTTTCATAGGTTCGTTCTTTCTTTAAATGGTAAGTTTTTCTTTTTCTATTTATTTATCTAGTCTTTGTTTTTTTCTCTTTTGCTTATCATTGAGTTGGTTTATTTTCTAGATGTTTCATCTAAAGATACCCTTCAATGGATCCCAATTTCAAGCCTTTTATTCATTTCCTTTTCATTATCTCTTGACTTAACAATTTTTTTCAATCCTTTTTCTTTTTGTCTCTCTCTTTGCCATTTTTGTTTTTAATTTTACTTTATAAGCCATAGTTCCAGTTCCTTTTTCTCTTCTTTTAGTTTTTCTTTGCATCAACTTTGTATAGAAAAGTTTTCTTAACTTATTTCTACTTTTCCATATTTTTCTTTTCGTTTTTTTTTTTTTGCTTTTTGGGGAGTTTCCTGCACTTTAACTAAATTTAATCTTCTATTCTCCTTTTTTCAAATAGTTTTTTTTCTTGTCATTTTGTCCCTTTAACTTGACATTGTTCACAATATACAATATTAGATTATTAAATTTTTTCTTTTGTCAATTCCATTTGCCATAAATTTTCCGCTTTCATTTTGGAGTGAGGTGGAAAAGGCAAACAACAAAAAAAATAAAAAAAAAAAGGTGTGAAGTCTAAAGGAGGTTATCGGAGGATGATTTTTCCATTCACCTATATCGCAAATATGTAAATAAGTTTATATCCTTTTACAATGTGTGTGTGTGTGCGATGGGATCTCTCTCTCCCTCTCTCTTTCATTTTGCATTTCTTAACATGTTTTTAGGCTCCTCTTTTGGCCCCGATGATTCACTTCAAATTTATGATGCAATCGCCTGGCCGGGCGCATTCCGGTTTGTTTCTTTCCTTCGTTTATTTGATTTTCTCTTTTTTTTGTTGTGTGAGTAAGAAAGAGAGAGAGAGAGAGAGAGAAAGAAGCAGTTGGCAGGTATCCTGTCGGGTATCCTTGGTTTTGGTTTCAAGTTTAGCACACACACACACACACATACATTATTATGATCTTTCGTTGTGCTTTGGTTTAGCAGCAGCCGTGTGTCGGCGTGTCAACAGAAGTCTGCCTGTTGCCATGCCAAGCGGACTTAGGCATATCCTGCATGTCCTTTTGCCATTAAGGGTGGTTTCCATCATCAGCGGTTAGTTAGGTTAGCTTGGTGTCTGTGTGTGTGTGTGTCCGCCCGCCCCTGGACAAAGCATTTTTATTTGAGCTTTTTATTTTACTCAATTTCGTTGTTTTTTGTTTGTTTGTTTTGTTGTTCCAGCTCTTCTCCTTTTTTTTACTTTTTGCTTTTTTTTTTTTTTTTTTTTTGTATTTCAGGTCCTTTTGTTTGCAAAATGTGTGTCAGTGCGTCAGTCGGTTGCTCGGCACTTGGTTCGACTATTTCCGGTTTTTTTGGCTTCAGCTATAGCCCAAACGTCCTTTGTCCTTCCACTTCCCAGTTCCAGTTTTATTATTATCCCTTTCACACACACACACACACACACACAAAGGGTATGGCCGAATTAGAAGTGCCCCTCTGCATGTTATTAACTTTTGCCAATGCCTTTTGCGACTTGTCAGCGTATTGAATGCGAATGTGAATGCGAATGTGAATTGCGACTACGAATGTGAATACAGAATGAATTGAATTGGCTACAATTCCTGATTTATGGCCATAAGAGGAGTATTTCACTGCCATATAGCATTGTTCATTCTCATCAGCATTGACAGCTGGCTGGCTGGCTGGCTGGATGGGTGGCTATCGAACCGTATCCTTGCGTGTCCTGGCTTTCAACTATCGTATCCATCCATATATATTTATACATTGTGTGTAATGAGTTGGAAAACTGATTTGCTTTTACAGAGAAAGGGAGGCATCATTTATATATGATCAAATCCCTTGCAAACACTGTGTGTGAGATCATTATTAAAACATTTTTTCAATAAGCTTATTGAAGTGATTTGTTATTTTGTTTCCATATACTGAATAATACATATAGATATAGTAATATATCTTCTCTGATTCAATCACCCAGCACTACTATAAAAGACTTTTATCTATTGCAATAGTCCTAAGATAAGCCAATTCTAAGTTAACTGCGATAAAATTAAAGAGTTCAATCTCCTCATCTAAAACTTGTTTCATTATGTCCCCAATAAACCTTTCATTCATTATCAAAATTGCGATTTACATCAACAGTAGCTAACTAAAAGGAAAATTTGATATATAATCAACTAAAATTGATATTTAATTTGATATTCAACTTTTAACAATTTAATGGACATTAATCAATGCAAAATTAAACAACAAATTTTTTCGGTTTTTTTTTTCTTCTTCTTCAAGTGTTGATTACAAATTTGAAAATATTAATCCCCCCTCTCTCCACATTCACTATCAATAGATAATGGCAGCTTCTCGTATAGCCTTGTTTTAATGGAATTGCTATGCTCCATTTGATGCTTTAGCTGATAATTTTATGCTTTCATCTGTAAAACAGCCGGGCCTAGCCTGGCCTGGCCTCAACAAGAAGACTCTTCACCCGAAGAAAACAGAAGAAAAAAAAATGGAACACAACGAATAATGTTCGATCTCAACTTTGATCATCATCTCTAATTGGTAGAGCGATTTCATGCACGACAGATTGTCGATCGGTGAGCGATGAAAAGAAATCATTGAGTCCGAATCTGTAGTTGAAATCTTTGAATCTTTAAATCGGAGACGTCGTCGTCGTCGTCGTCCAAGTCCGAGCCACTTGCATGCCATCAATTAAAGTAATTTAAAGGAATCGGCCACGACAGCCACAATGTAGATAATGCGCGAAAGAACAACCAGCAAGCCAGTCAGTCAGTCAGTCAGCCAACAGAGGCCAGTAACTAGATCCATAAGCTGAAAATCAATCAGGCAGAAAGTCAGACAACAACACAACACAACACAAAAAAAAAAAAAAAAGAAGCCTATTAGAAGACCAGCCGAAAAGCAACAGCAACAACAACAACAGCAAACTTAAAATTGGATGAACTAGAAAGAAAAAACAAAAAAGAAATACGGTAGCCACGAAATCGATTGAAGAGCTAAAGACTTGATGATTGGAGTGGACGAGTTTGAGTTCGATTTCGATGTTGATGAAGATGACGAAGACATAGACGTAGACCAAGACAGAGGCAAAGGTAAAGTCATGGCACAGTGGGCACAATATTATATGGCAAATATTCCATTCAAATTTATTTTTAAACAAACAATTTCAAAAGTATCAAATATTTCCTTAAATTTCCTTAAAGATCTATCAATTTATACAAAAAAAAAAGTGACAGAAATTATAAAAGAACATTTAAGTCTCAGAAATTTTAACTTTTGTAGATCTTAGATCTGAATACTTCTGAGTATAAATTTCAATAGATAAGAATCTTTTGAGATGAAAAAGATCTAAAATGTTTAAAAAACAAACAAAATAGCAAAATTTTTCAAATCTGATACTAAAAAGAAAGATTGATTTTGCGCCCCTTTAAAATCAAGGTTGTTTTTGAAACAATTTTCTAGATCACGATGTTGAAAAGTATTCCAAAATAAATAAATTTTTAAAGATTTTAATCCTTCATAGAGCCATACCATTTTCTTCCTCAAAAAAAAAAGGGTAAAAACTGAACATTTTGTATATTTACTTTTTTAACTTATAAAGATTTTTCTTCAAAATTTTGTAAAAGAAAATGTATTCTTATATTTACATTTTTAAGTAATAAAGAAAAAATGCCAGAAAATCGCAGAAATTTGAATAGAAATGGGTTTATAGTAAAAAATTTTCCATACTTCTACAGACAAGAAAGAATCAATTCACATCTAACCAATTCAGACTATAGAAAATTTATATAGAAAACTTTCAAAGATTGAATAGAACTATAGAAACAATATATCTCTTTTTTATGCCTAGTTCACCGTTTTCAGTTAATTGAAATGGAAAAAAAACAAAAATATCTCTTTTTTATGCCTAGTTCACCGTTTTCAGTTAATTGAAATGGAAAAAAAACAAAGAGTATTTATCCCAATGTGCAATGTGGTGCGATGACGAAGCCGATGTTGATGCCGAAGCCTTTGCCTGCAGGCCCAGAGTTAAGGTATATAACAATAGCAACAACAAAACAAGTCATCATTAACAACAACAACACAACAAAAAGAAGAAGCAAAAGTAACAGAAAAAAAAAACACAACAACAAAACAGAAAAATAGAAGAAGACGAAAAAAAAAAACAGTAGCCCGTAGAGGAGTTAAGAAAAAGAGCTAGACAGAAAAGTGTGCATAATAGAGGACAGAGGAGATTGTATTGTGTGAGGGGTAAGTGATGGGACAAGGGAAAGGGGGGAGAAGCAAACACGATTAAAGTGGATAAGCGTGTCTGTCAGCTATAAATGTGTAATATCTGTAACTCATTAATGACAGCAGTTAAAGGCCCATCGAGTGACAGAGATAGACAAAATGAAAGAGATGGCTATAGAGAAGGAGAGAGGGGGGGAGACAAAAACAGATGGAGTAAAAGATAGATACCAAATAGGAAAAAAAAAAAAAATTATACATATATGCTAAAAACTAAATCTGTAGGAGGGTGTTGGTTAAGTAGAAGGAAGAAGAGGAGGAGTAGTTGTGGGGGGGATTGGGCGCTTATAAACCAAATCCAAAAGAAATAAAAGCCAAAAAAACACAAACACACACAAAGAGGAAAAAGAGCCAAGCAGAAAGCAGAAAAAAAAGACAAAAAAGAGACGGTGAGAGAGAGAGAGAGATGAACCAGGAAGGGTTGGGGGGAGCAGGCGGCAGCCAGCAAGATTTAAATGATGATGATGACTGCGACTGGTTCCAATCAACTGCCACTTAACTAAATGACGGTGCGAGACTTCATATACGAAGCCTCCCCTTCTCCTCCCCCCCACCAAACCCACAGATCCAGAGATTCAAACCCAACACTCAAAGGCACAAAGAAGCACAAATATAGAAAAAAAAAAAAAAACAAGGGAGAAAGAAAATATAAAAGAAAGAGGGGTTTGGGAGGGGGAGGTAGAGGAGAAAGAGACTCAAACTCCGGCTTAGAGTCAAGACTTTAACTGTGACTGTGGTTCTTCTCTTTCTCTTTGTATCTGTGTGTGTGTCTCTGTCTCTATGTCTTCGTCTCTTGGCTCAGACATAGCCTTTGCTCAGCGATTTTTATCACAAATGACTGATGAATATGCCATTAAATATGTATATATGTATATACATCAGTGCATATATGTATATATATATGATATGCCACAAGTATATATGTATATATCTACATATACAGTTTGGCAAGAAAGTGTTTACACTGCCCTTAAAGCTTCTGTCATGGATGGAACCCAGTTGAATATGTAGCAAACCTGGTCAAATCTGAAAGCAGTTATGAATGCTAACGGAGACTCATAATATAAGTATTACTATTACATTATTATTTCTAACACAGAATCCATAAATTAAAGTAGTGTAAACACTTTCTTGGCAGTAGAATTTTGTGCCTTTTTTAGTTTTAACTTCTCTCTCTATTCTAAAAGAATATAGTTTAGTTAGCATAATTTGTTAAAAAAAAGAAGTTCGGTATAAACGGTATAATAAATCGTTTTTTTTTTTTAACTTAAAGAAAAAGAGAACTTTTAATTTTTCTGTAGTGTCAACACTTTCATGCCAAACTGTATGTATGTATATGCGGAGTATCAAGTACCAGTGGTGGTATGAGTAAAAGAAATGTGTCAGAATTGGAGGAGATAGAGGCAAAGTAGAGAATAACAAAAGGTATATATACACTATATATGTATATACATAGATAAATGACCATCTGACAAAAATAAAACTGAGATAAATCTTATTCTTGGTTAAAACATCAACAAATTTTTTTAACAAATAAACATTGCTCACTTGTGTTTCTCATTCTTATATAATAATAATAATAATAATATGATAAAGAGTTGAACAAATTTGTATTAAGAATATATTTTTGGTTAATTTTTTTTATTTAGATTCCATTTTTTGGGGTGCAAATTACCTTTAATCAGTTTACTAGCTTTAATCAAGAGGATCTAATATTGTTCTTTAATATATTTAGATTTATAATTTAAATTTTTAAACTGCTCTTACAATATATAGGTAAGTACATTGAATTCTTTTAAATGGTCTAGTTTATTAATTTAGATAAGAGATTTCTATCTAAGATTGGTATCTAAGATTTGTCTCTAAGATTTGTATCTAAGATTTCAATCTAAGGTTTATATCTAAGATTTGTATTTAAAGTTCACCAATTTGAACCTTTTTTAATGTTTCTTAGTGGCTTAAGTTTTAAGATCTTGATACAATAAACCTAGCTGATTAATTGAATTAAAGACCACTTAAGAGACCATTTTAAACTCCCTGAAAAGAAGTATTATAAATATATTTTAAATATATACATATATTACTTCATCCGATTTCTAGTATACTACAATAACCCTTTAAACGTTCATTTAAAACTTCCTAAGAATGGCAATTGATAATTTTTGCAAAATATTTCTGTAACCGATTTCTACCACAATCCATGACGCTCTATTCTCTTGGTTCCATTTACTTAGATTTTAAATTCTTTTCTAAAGTCCAAAAGGAGTTTGCTTTGTATATTTATGTAGATTACACTATCACTCCATCGAATATCATCTATCAAACATAATATATACATTACATTTATAATATACTTATACGAATATATAATATACTTATATACTTTTTTTTCTTGCTTGTTTTGCTTTAACTAACTTCTGCCACAAGTTTATGTGTAACTTTTTAACTATTTATAAAATCCATTTTTTGAAATTGTTATACTTATTTTTACAGATATATATTATTCATATATATATTCCAATTTCACTCAAAATCAATCAACTCCAGTAGTAATGCTTTTAAAAAACTTTACGCGACGTTTTAAGTTTTTTCTAGTTGTTATTTTTTGTAACTTTTCTGATTGTCTTCGATCGGTTGAAAGCGCGTGGCCCGGGGCCTGCCCTGCCCTACCCTGGCCTGGCGGCTACCGCGATTGTCTGCCTTTTGGGTCTTTGGGACAACGCCTCCATTTACACAAAACAAAAAAAAAAAAAAAAAAAAAAAAAAAACTTTTTGTTTAATTTACCAAACTTCTTTTTTATTGTTTCGCTTTCAAGTTTTAGAGTGTGCCACATTAATTGCTTGTTGGGTTTTTTTTGTTGTTGCTGTTCGTCTGTTGTTTGTTTGCTCATCGCCGGCAACTTTCCAAAAAAAACAAAAAAAAAAATGTTTGTTTGATAAATGTTGCGCTTTGAAATATTAATTACACTTGTGTGCGTGTGTGTGTGCTTTTGGGTGTTGAAATTTATTGAAGACACAAACACAAGACACTTTCAATGGGGCAAAGCCAAAGGCGAAACAGGGCAGCAAGTGCAGAGAGGGTGTTTAGTGGGAGGGAAAGAGAGATACAGATAGAGAGGCAGAGAGACAGGGAAAGATTTATGCCCCCAGCCAAAGCAAAGCAACTGCTTTCTATAGGGTTCAACAGAGTTTTTGGTAATTGCGATGCTAATACGCTAACAAATATTTCACTCATGTTATTTATCTTTCAAGTTAACAGAATTACAAAAAACCAAAATCTTGATAATTCCCAAAAAAAAAAAAAACCCCTTCCCCCTTGTAAAATGAAGCAAGTGCAATTCACAAAATGTTGACAAAAGATCTTAGAATCAGATTTGCTTGAATTGATACACTTTCTCATTATTTGATGAATTGTATTTGGATATAGAGTCAGAGTCAATTTTATTTCTAGCTTTGGTAGTAGTTCCAAGTAAGCGAGGCCAGTTGCTGTTGCATATCGAAGACTTAATCAAATGTTAGTTGGTAAATAATATCAGTTCCTATGAAAAATAAATCCCATAAGTAGCTCTAGTAAAACTTTCAGATAAACGAGGTCATTTGCTGCCTCAAATGTACATACATATATGTTACACAAAGAAAAATAAATATTATTTCCAGCTCTACCAAAAGGCGAGGTCATTTGCTACCATTGATATGACTTTATCAATCAACTAAGGCAAATTAATAACTAAAATGTAAAGTTCTCATGTTGAAAGTGCTTTAGAAACTATAAACCAAGAGGCAAAAGGATATCCAGGATACTTTTCATTCAATATATAAGATAAATTTTGCTCTAGCAATGTCCTTATTCATTTCGTTTCATTACTATTCATTTCATTTCATTTGATTCTCATCATTTGTGCCTTCATCTGTTGGCAATCAAAAGTTTTCTAAGCGCTTCAATGATAGAGACGAGAGCTTCACAGGATTTAATACAGAATGGATAATGGTAAAGGAGAAAGAAACAAAGGGAGAGAAAGAGAGAGGGAAATGGTAATGGAATGGCTAGTTGGCTAGAGGGTCCTTGTTGCCATGGTCTTTGCCTGCATTGGTCATCGACTATGCAATGAAGTGTAAATGAGCAAAATATTATACTACAGAATTGCAAAAATATGCCCCCACCCCTCCCAGCCCTCCACAGCCCGAGGGGTGGCCGTGGAAAAATCAAATTGACGATAAGGATAACGAATGAGATGAGATGAGATCAGAATCAGATGCGATGGCGACTCAATATATATTCTCATCTGTATAGTATAGCAATAATAATCGAATGCAAAAATCCAAAGGGAAAGAGTGAGAGGGAGAGGGAGGGTAAGAGAAAAGTTAGTGGTTTTTTTTTTTTTTCAATTTGAACGCCTGTTTGGGCGTCATCCTGGCCACGTTTTCCATGTTTAATTATAACTAACTTCAGTGCAGAATGTTGCCACAAGGGAAATTTTCCAGCAACTGCTACTTTCGCTACCTTGGTTTCATTTTGATGGGGAAAAACTTTCACATTAGTGCGTTATGAATTCAATTCAATTTCATAAGTTTTCATCTCACTGTGGCCAAATGTTTTTGCGCCTAAATTGAATATTGATTATGAAAATAATAAGCCAAACAAATTGCGTAACTTTGCTGCCTGACAACAACAGGAACAGAAGCAGGAGCAACAGCAGGCTAACAGGCAGGCTGGCTGGCAGGCAGTCAGCCGCCTGACTAAAGGTATGAGGCAGCATCCTTTTCAATGAAGGCGTGGCTCAAGTGTCCATTGATTGACTGACAACATGGCGTATGCGTAATAAGCAGATTGGGGGGCGGTTGTTTTTTCGGGTGATTCAGTTTCGTTAGGTTAGGTTGTTAGGGCTTATTTTTTTTTGGGTGGGGGGGGCGGAGGCAGTCTGTGGAGCCCCCTAATCAAAGAGTGTTAATTTTCCCAAAGGACTTTTGTTTTTGTGTACCCTCATCATTATGGGGCAGTCTTCCCATTCTTTCTCATACCCAGTAACATTTTGACGCGTTCGTGATGAAAAACTAATTTGCTCGACCAGTTTTCCTGTTCTCTTCTCTTCTTATGTTCACATTTCGCCATTTTCGTCGCTACCGCTCCCCTTCTTCTTCTCTTCTCTTCTCTTCTCTTTTTTTTTTTTATTCGGTTTATTAATAAATTAAGCAATTAAATGTGCTGGACGCTTTTGTTTGTTTAATGAAAATCGAATAAATCGCGCTCGTGTTCGTGTACGCATTCGTGTTTGTTTGTTTGTTTGTTTTGGGTGGGTGGATGGGTGGTTAGATGGATGGAGTGCGGAGTGGTCTTTTGCAAAATGAAGTTGGGTCACGTGCATTGTGCATAATTTTCCATTTTCATCTCTACTATTTGTGTCATACAATATGCCACATGCCGCATGCCCCATGGTTTGCCATACTTAACTTTTATTCGCTTTACCGCAACATCTGTTGCAAGGAAACTTTCCAATTCCTTGTGTAATTAGTTTAGGTAACAGGTTTAACCCATACACCTCATTGCCTTCTCTCCCCCCTCCCGCACACACACACACACACTCAGAGAGACTTTCATAAATAGTTATGTCTTAGATTAGAAATGAGCAACTTCATTCTTTAATTAGCAATAATAAGGAAATAATGAAACATTATAGAAATGTCGAAATATTAAAAGATATTTTTATAATATAATTGGCCAGAAGATTGCATAAAAGTTAAATTAAAAACTTAAAGCTAAGTCTTGAGGTTCTTTTAGATAAGGAGTTCTTTGCAAGGAATATACATATGTATACCCAAGTACAGTTATCGATCCGATGTTTGATCCCTGAGCTAGTTAGTCCCAGACGAAGAAGACTTTTATATGGATCAAGGCAAAAGAACAAGTTGGTGAAAGGTTTATTACCATATTGGCATGACATTTTGGGTATTTAACCACAAAAAGTGTTGAAAAAGTTGAACACTAGACAGACAAATGTATAAGATAGATAGAGTATAAGACGGATAGGGTATAAGGCAGATGGAGAATAGATACAGATAGATACAGTACAAGATAGATAGAGTACAAGATAGATTGAGTATAAGATACATAGAGTATAAGATACATAGAGTATATAAAGTAGATAGAGTATATAAAAAATGTGTAAAAAAAAAAGCTGAGAATCAGATAGACAAAGTATAAGACAGATATAGTACAAGATAGAGTATAAGGCAGATGGAGAATAGGATAGATAGAGTATAAGATAAATGGAGGAATATATAATAGATACAGTACAGGATATATAGAGTCTAAGATACATAGAGTATAAGATACATAGATTATAAAACAGATGAAGAATAAGATAAGCGGAGTCTATTCTAATAGAGTATAAAACAGATAGAGTATCACGTATATAAAGTATAAGATACACAGAGTACAAAAGATAGATAGAGTATATAAGTTAGTTTCATATGGCTTATTCTTATATTCTGCGTAAGTAAAAACTTTATATAAGTTAATTTCATACCGTTTGTTTAATTTTCTGTATAAGTAAAAACTATATATACGATTTGTATATAGCTTTTTCAGATTTAACAATATATTCACAATACGACAATAATTTTAATCTGATGAGTGTTTGGATTGATTGGTTGGATTGATTGGGGGTAAATCCCCCCCTTTTTCTCACAACTTTTGCCCCTTCTGCTCTTTGGTCTCTCTCTCTTTCTCTCTCCCTTTCTCCCACTGTATTAGTCTTTGTTACCATTTTTCCCCGTTTATTAATGCTTACAAGCTTAAGCCAAATATCCTCAGTTAATAGACCATTCAAATACGCATAATTATATCCATGTCCTTGTCTGAGATTTTCGCTCTTCAAACGACTTAATCGTCTTGCGTTTAATCTAACAAATAACCCCAGGCCGAATGCCATAAAGCTTTTCTGGTGTCGCCTTTCGTCATGTTATTTTTATGTTTTTTCCTTTTTTTTTCTTTTCTTTTTTTTTTTTTACAACATTTAAATTGCTTGAGGCTAATTTCTAAATTGCTGACGTGGCAGCAACAAAAACACCAAAAACAATCCCACCCCACTCCTCTTCTTGCCACCCAAAAAGGAGGAAAAGGAAGAAAATGTATTTTAGGGGAAATTATTAGATGACAAGAAAAACGCAAGAACCGATGGGTGGAAAAACAGAGCAGGGGGAGGGGGAAAAAAAAATTATTCTCAATAAATGAAAGTCAATAAAAGTTTTAAATAATTTGCTGCTCAATTTGAATGTGGGAAATGTCTTTTGCTTTATATGTATATATATATATATAAATATATATATTCCAAGATCTGGTAAGGTCTCAATTACCCAGAATGGGACAAGTCGTCTTTCTTTTTTACTTTCCTCCTTCGCTTGGTTTTTTATACGCTTACATTTTGGGTCTTTTAAATAAGAAATATTGACTAACCTTTAAATCTAATAAAACCAGAAATATATTCTAGATCAATACTAGAAGCTTTGTTAATATATAACTTCTATAGGAACAATCGGTTACGATTAGAAAGATTTTGTTATGCCAAATTTTACTTTCTGTACTTCCAATTAAAACCCTTTGAAAGAAAGTAAGAAGTAAGATCATTCAAAAGAGTCAACTAAATTGAAATAGAGTATCAACTATTCGTTTTGATATAAAACTTGGCATGGTTCTCTGGTTTTTGTTTTTAATGAGAGCACACCCCGCAGGGGAACAATTAAAAAATGTAACGTGATCAAAATTTCGAATGTCTTTTTCTTAATTTTTTTTTTTTTTCTTTTTTGTTCATCTGTTTGGACGGAGTCCTTGACTTGGTTGTCGTCTCCTCCATTGAAATTAGGCAAAGTGCTGGGGACTGTGGCTGAGGCTGTGG
The DNA here is from genome assembly GCA_035045865.1 of Drosophila austrosaltans. NCBI lineage: Eukaryota > Metazoa > Arthropoda > Insecta > Diptera > Drosophilidae > Drosophila > Drosophila austrosaltans. The sequence continues at coordinate 4,252,403 of JAWNOQ010000207.1, forward strand.
CAAAAAGGCCATAAAAAGAGAAAAACTGCCGCCCGAAAAAACGTAAAGTTCGTAAAATTTTAATGAGTTTCGTTTGCTTGAGCATCGTCTTGGTTTGGTTTTAATGTGCGTTTCCCTTTTGCTTTCCTTAACCCCCCCAACCACCAACCACCAATCTCCAATCCCCATCCTCATTTCCCATTTCTCTTTTCTCATTTTTTCCCCTCTACCATCCTACAACAAATTTCATTTTTCTGTTCTTTGGTTCGTCTGCTCAAATGATGCGAAAAAATGTTAATGTAAATTTATATAGGAATATAATACGCTGAACGACAAATATATATAAAAAAAGAAGAAGAATGAATCGAAATAAATGCTCGTATAAATAAAGAAATTAAGCTAAAGCTGACGCGCCAAGTAATTTCAATTTGACAAATATTCCAAGAAAATTATATCCCGAAAATTTATAGAGCAGAATTTTCTTTTCTTTTCTTTATTTTTTTTTTTTTTTTTATAACGAAAATTTTATAGGATATGGCTATGTAATAAAGAAACGATTTGAATATGTATGTATATATATAGTGCATACCCTTGGGTCACATATAGAAACGTATTCTTTATAGATATATAGAATGGGTAAGTAATCAAAAAAGGGTCTCTTTCTATTCACATGAAACGGTTTAGTTTACTATATTCAATATCTATCCATGTTATTTCATTTTAAACTGAAACTAAATCGGCTCAAAACTCAGCTACCTTCTTCTTTCTAAACCATTGAAGTAATGGTGAAAGACTGCTCCATTAACATTTTAACAACTTGTAACATTTAAACACTAGGGGAACTTTTTCTAAACCCCCAACCCCTTAACAAAACAGGTGGGCAAGGGGTTGCTGCTCAATTATCAGGCATTATTACAACACTTTCACTTTCACCCATCATCAACGGGTGATTATAATTATTATGTGTGCGTGTGCCATTTGTCCACTAAAAATCAGATGAGCAATTAAAATGGAGAACAACACGCCCTCATCAAATGTCAAGTGCATAATTATCCACAAAACCAAAAGTTATAAAAATTTACCTTCTAGGTAGGTATATGGCCCATATAACAAAGAAACAAAAAAAACGAAAAAGAGTCAAAAATGGTATGACCGACGACCCTTGGACCTTTCAACCGGTAGTTGTTGTTGTTGTAGTTGCTATTGCTGCTGCCATTAACACATGGACATTGCCAGGAATAAAACATAGACAACAGACAGAAAGAGAGAGAGAGAAAGAGATAACACTGTGAAGTGAACTGAGGGAAAGAGAATGGAAATTGAAGAGACAAATGAGCAGCAATGACAAACGACAAAGACAAAAGGTTAATTACAACAACAACAAGAACAATAAGAGCAACAACAACTATAGCAAACGAACCCCAAACCCAACCGCAATCATGAAATGATCAAATTAATAAAGAGCCAGCAAACAATCGAGAAAACGAAACGAAATAAAACGGACAACGTCAGCCGAAACACATACACACACACACACAGCCAAAAACATGGGCGGGGGGTAGTTAGAATTTAAACAAGAAGGGGTAACTTTCGATTCCTTTCCTGGCGAATCAACCATTGGGTATTACTTTACCAGGGTCTCAACTCAGGCTTGAACTCGAGAAGAAAAGGACAAAAGTAAGAATAGTTTTTCGTTGAGCCATCAAAACGGGTATTTTGATATACAAATATATATATAGTCTAATCCTAATCAATATCTAGATGCAAATGTTCAGCAGTTAAACTATCTATTTAAAGAAATATACAGTAAACATATAGAATATATTCGTTCTTATAGCAAGGATCCTTCAAATATTTCTCGACTGGATTACCTAAAAACGATCATAGTTTAAAGTAAATCAATGGATCTAGAAATATTCGTTCTTATAGCAAAGATCCTTCAAGGATTTCTCAACTTAGTTACCTAAAAACGATCATATTCTATCTTAAAATCAAAATCACAAATGAATTTTAAACTAAAACCGAAACTTGTTGCAATTGAGTTTAATGCAAACCCCTCTTCTACGTCCATGTACATTACTGGCAATGCCAAAGGGGGTGATTAGCTGAAAGAGCTGACAATGAACAAGGGAGCAGAAAGGTGGGGGGGTTAAAATGTGGGAAAATCGCATAGGAAAAACTACAACAAATGGTTGTGTGTCTGTCTGTGTGAGTGCTTGAGGTGACTACTGCATTGGAAATGGGAATGAAAATGGAAACAAACAAACATAAATGTAATTTATTTGCGTGTAATAAACCACAAAACAAAACTCAAGTCTCTCTCGTTTTTCGTACCCGTCCCCGTCACCGTCCCGGCCCCCGACCCGCTCTCTCCCTGTCTATGTTTAACTGAGTGGCCTGGCTGCACCCCATCATCTACCACTAACATCGCCACCCCCCCTCTGTGAACACTCTTTCTCTCTCTCTCTCATTCAATTTTGTACAGCTGCCACTCAGCTTAGGAAAAATGCGGCTGACTGATTTGGCTGGATGGAAAAGCAGAAAGAGAGAGAGAGAGAGAGAAAATATATAATAATAATAATAATAACGAAAAACATTTGATTGTGAAAATTAAAAAGATGATTTCTCACACGCGCACTGTAACGTGGCCCAGCGTCGTCGTCATCATCATCATCATCATCATCGTTGTGGTGTTAGGGTAAGGATGAAGAGAAATTAGGATGAGTTAGCGAATGGCACAGTGGAAATAGTTTAAAGAGGATCGCAATCAAAAGGTAATAGTGAAAGCATAAACAAATATAGGAATGGAATGCCATGTTAAACGCTAGATGGCGCCCTTGTGCTTAGGCAGAATGAGTGACGCAAAGGAAGGTGAAATGAGTGACGTAAAGATGATAAGTTGAAAAGGTAACGCTAGTTTTCCTCTAGGGAAACTTGCAAAAACCAAACCAAAAGAACTAAAGCAACAAAAAAAGAGCAAGGAAAAACTGTTCTTATAACAAAGAAAAAAGAAAATTTTGACTGATCTCGAACCACGGTAATAATCAACGGTTTCAACATTGTTTGTATAGAAGCATCAGCATCAACGGCAGCAGCAGCCGCCGCCAGGACGATGTTGTTGCCTGTATATGTTGACAGATAAACAAAAACAACTTTCGGGATGAATAGGTAACACACACACACACAAGCACACACACACACACTCACTCACTCACTTACATAAAGCCCCATAGCAACACACAGAAACGAACTTCTATGGCAATCGCCCACCCTCAAGGGCAGCGAGATTGCGCGTGATTGCGTGCTAGTCCTGCTGCAGTCCTTGTCCAGGCTCTGTTTTGCCGTTATTGCTCCTCGTGTCGAGAGCGTGTCGAGCGAATTCTTGTTTACCGTTGTTGCAATTGTTTTCACCGTCATTATTATCGCTGCTGTTGCTGATGCTGATGCTGATGTTGATGCTGATGCTGTTCCTGCTCTACTTCACTCATCTCCATCCACTTATCATCATCATCCTCTCCCTTTGCCCCTCTCTCTCTCTCTCTCTCTCTCTCATCATCATCATCCGATTTTGCACAGGGAGAGACGGCTTTTTGAGCGCCCAAGTGCTGTGGCAAATTCGTTTTGAACGCCTCTCCAGGACCCTGGGCCCATTGTTCGCCATCCATGTTGATTATACTTACTCGTATGCGACTCGTTCTCGGACCCAGCATTGCTTTCAAGCACTTAAGAAAGTGCTCGAAGCCAAAGGGGGAAACTTGCAAATTCTGACTATGTATGTAATTTTTTTCATTTTTTTTTCTTTCTACTCAGTAAAAAATTCTCCTGGGTGTCTGCAGCTGCAGTAACCTATGGGATTGCATATATGTAAGAATAAAATGAGAAGAAAAAAAACGTAAAATGAAACAGCATCTGCAGTAAAAATCAGCATTAGAACGCCAAAGAGTTTCTCAATTAAGCGTCTACTTTTTCTTCTTGTTCTTCTTTTCGCCCACGTCGGGGTCACCAAAATGCTGAACTAGCAACTAAATTATCTTCATCTTGTAATACGAGAAGAGGGAAGCTTTAAATTCTCATTTCACACTCGAAAAGTAGTTGAAAATCATCTGACATTCTATATAGAGTGTTAGGGTATGCAAATTGGAGCACTTTTTTCTTTCTTTTTCCTTGTTTACCGAGTTTGTTCCGTTTCTAAGTCAATGAAAGCAAACGTCTTTGCTGGCTGTCACCTAATTAGCAGAGAGCATAATTTTTTGGACTTTCGTGTCCCAAAAATTGGATCAGGCTAATGCGTGGCGACCTCCATCTCCCTATCCACCAGCAACTGTCAAGTGCAGTTAGACAAACACACACACACACCCAAAGAGTATAACAGAGAGAGGGAGAGGGAGATGGTTAGATAGGGAAAGAGCCTCCGACCCAAAACCCAAGTAAGCAAACACCAAACACCAATCCCAAACCGAAACCCGGAGACCCGGGGCCACTTTGACGCTGAAAGTAAACGCACGCAATGCCATTAGGCCTGCAACGGGCAGGCAGGCAGGGAAGGGCAGGTCGGTTGGTGGCAGGCAACATAACCTCCATTTCCCTAGCATATAACGTCAAACAACTTTGAGCATTTTCGACAAACATGTCACACACATTCACATTCATATGTTGAACGCTTCATGGACTTGGGTTTTGCGATTACTTGAGAGTGAGAAAGACAGGGAGAGAGTGAGAGCCCGTAGAGAAGTGCCACACAGTGGGCGAAATTTGAGAAGTTTTTTTTCTTTTTTTTTTTTCTTGGCAATTTGAAACTACTTAGTTAATTCAATTTAGATTTGGCAATTCAATATACATCATAAGTTGTCAAAAATGAAAATGAGATTGAATATAAAAGTATCATTTTTAACTTCAAGTGAAAATGGAATTTTTACTCTCTATATAGATTCTGCACCTTACGTATATCTAGATGGATAAATTTAATGCCATTATAGATACATACATATGTATATATATTTTAAGTATAAAGATTTTGCCCCACTGCACATTGAACTGAAGGCACTTGACACCCGCCGCACCGACAAACAGTGACGGTTCCTGGCCAGTTGCCACTACTAATACTACTACTCCTACCGACTGGTAGTAGTCCGCTGCTGATGCCTTTTGTACCACTTGCACCCCCTCGTTTACCGCTTATGGCCGAGTCTGTCCATCGTCGCCACCGCATAGATCCCAAAATCGTATCACACACACCGTTGCCTATGCCTTTCCCCGTTGTTGCCGTTGCCGTTGCCGTTGCCTCTTCCTCTATGTGTCTTTGCCTTTCGTTTGGGCCCTTCAATCAGCTGTCAAATGAAAATGTCAAAATATCAAAAGTGAAAAAGGCAAAGTAAACTTAGGCCCGGTCTCGAGATCCCCATTATTGTATTTCAAGCGTTGCCAGCCTTTTAATAGGAGGCCGCGCTTTTGTTGTTGTTGTTGTTGTTGTTGTTGTTGTTGTTGTTGTTGTTGTTTGTACTTATGTCTTTGGTTGTCGTTTGGTCCGTTGATTCGTTAGTTTCGTCATGCCATCAGTCAGTCAGTCCGTCAGCCTGCCAGTCGTTCATTCCGTCAGTCAATTTGCCTCTAAAGCAAATCAACAACAGAGCCAAAAAAAAAAAAAATTAAAAATAAAAACGAATCGAAATATATATGTGAACTATATGCATTCAAAAAAACTAAGGCAAAAGTGAATACCATCAACAATAAAATGAATCAAAACAGGCATGGAGAAAAGAGATCATCCAAATATTAATGAAAAGTCAATGCAATAAATATTCATAATAAATATAATGAATCAAGCACAAATTATATCGGAACATTTGTAGAAGTATTCTGTAAACGTTTTTGGAATGTTTGCCAATAAAACTAGTAAATAATTAACAACATTTCTTAACATTGCTTCTCATAACCGAAACCAAGTAAAATTTTTCTTTACTTTCAATCCCATTCGTTTCTATAGTAATCTATAGTATACTAAATGATACAGTAAAAACTTTCTACAAACTTTCAAGTATATCACTGTACAATTATATCAACTCGTATCGGTATATAACCTAAACAAAAATGACAATTTTACAAACATAATTTATGACTGATATTTTTTTCGTTACTCTTCTACCAAATTTCCCATTACCCATTAATATTTCCCTTCTCATAACCGAAACCAAGTAAAATTTTTTCTTTATCCAATTTGTAACTGTAGAAAATTATAGGATAATAACTGGTAGATAGGGTTTTGATTAGTATGGTTACTGTACAATTATTTCAATTCTTATCGGTATTTATCACGTATTACCGAAACAAAAAATGAAATCACATTTTATGATTAATAAACAAATATTTATATCGTTACTCTTCTATTAAATATTTCCTATTAAATTAAGTGGAAAACCTTCTCATAATCGAAACCAAGTGAAATTTATATAAACCTTTCGACAAACCGGTAGAAATATATCCCCATTCGTATTTATGGTAAATTATAGTGAAACAACTAATAGATATAACAAAGTAAAAGTTCGCTACACTTCATTTCGTATCGGTATATCTACATACATATAACCGAAACAAAAAATGACAAGTTTCCAGCATTTTCACATTTTATGACACCGTGGAACTGTATAATAAATCGATTTCGGTTACACATACCCTATAACAAACATATAGTATTACTTTATACATATAGATATCGCTTTGTATATATGTACAGATCTATATATATGTATATACATACATATATCGTTGGTAAAGTGCTTCTGTCGCTTCGCTTGATGGGATTTTCGAGTTGAGCTGTTTCCTCAATACTTTTTTGTACACCTTTTTTTTTTTTCTTCTTTCTTTCTTTCTGTCTTGACTTTGCTTTTCGATTAGGCAGGCGTCACAAATCAATAGGCCATAAAATAAAAAAAAAAAGAAGAGACAAACTTTAGCTTGAGTTTATCTTTTTGTTCGATTTTGGTTGTTGTTGTATATATGTATGTATATGTATATGGAAAGCCATTTATGGGGCTGCTGTTGTCTCCATTGTACTAGCCCCATATATACTATAGATATATATATTTTTTATTATTATTATTATCATCATTCCATTATTTATTTTTTTCTTTCGTGTGTGTGTGTGTGGGTGTTGCTCGTGCTATTAACGGGTTTTTTTAGACCTTTAACGGTTACTTTGCAGCGCTGCTCTTACCATTTTCAGCTCAGATGATGATAAATAGTAGTTTGGGTTACCTTCAACACAGCAAACAAAAATAAAGATGTCACAAACATCAAATCAAAACTACCAAAAAAAAAAAAAAAAAAAATTATATAAACAAAAAAATTGGTTAATTTTTTCTTCCTTTGTTTCTTATAATTTTCTGACAAATGGCTCGCATATTTAATTTTTTCTTTTTTAAATGCAAAGAATCGGTTGAATGTGGGGCAAAACTCAGCAAAATTGTGGCAACTCATGGCGCAATCGTCAATTATGACCAACAAGGAACAAAACGGAAAAAATATTGTGTTCGATAATCAAACCGAAAATGTGCACAGCTTGAGTCAAACACACGCACCAAGCCAAAAAAAAAAGGAGAAAAGAACAGAGAAAGAGTGACAGGGGGGAAAGGACTTTTAAACAGCAGGATATGCGTACATTTTGTATATGTGTGTGCGTATTATTTCTCCTTTTTTTTTCCTTTCTTTTTTTTTTTTTTGTTCTTCCTGTTTTCTCTTTTGGCAATTTGCCACCCGCCATACGCGTCACCCGGACCGGGCCCATAATTAAATTACATACATACAAATATACCCTCTAAATACCCTTAAAAAAATATCTGAAAAAAAGGTATCAAAAGCTGCCAACAAATTTCCTTTAAAAAAAAAAATCAAGCATGGAAAATTGCAATTTTTCAGTTTTTCCCTTGACAAAACTAAAATTTTGGCTCTTAAAAAAATATTATTTCCTATAATGTGAATTAAACTTGTTATACCGATTTAACTCTCAAATAAAAACTAAATCAAACATTGAATCCTAGTCCCTAAAGCAACTCCTTCTATAATCAAGGGTATCATCTAGTCGATTACATTGTATACATTATAATGCCCTGGCGCTTAGCTGACTTGCTGTTTCCCTTTATTTTTATATATTATTATTTTTTTCGGGCGGAACTCTTTTCCTTTTTTTTTTTTTCTGTTATTTTCAAGGCTAACCTTCGACTTTATCTCACCCTCTCTACGCCTCCTTCTTACTTTCATCATGTTGTTTTTTCATCGACATCCGGACGGGGAAAAAATGACAATGAAAATGTGAAAATAAATATATTCCATTGAAAATGTTTTATCATCAACAAAAAATTGTTATTTTAGCCATTTAAGTAATTATGTTTACAAAATAGTCAAATGACATAAATATATACCAAAGACTAGGACGAAAAAAAAACAAAATTCATTTTGATTACAGGTTACATCAATTCAATTATAAGGCCTTATAACGATTTATTGATTTGTAAATAATATAAAAAAAAAATAAATTCTTTATAAAGATTATATGTAGAATTATTGGTTGTAGGCAACTTGTAAATGAAAGAAGTTTTTAAAGGTTTTTATACCCTGTACCAATAGGGTAAAAGGGTATATTAAAGTCGCTAAAATGTATGTAACAGGCAGAAATATACATTTCTGACCCCATATTCTTGATCAGCATCACTAGCCGAGTCGATTGAGCCATGTCCGTCTGTCCGTCCGTCTGTCCGTCCGTCTGTATGAACACCTAGTTCTCGGAGACTATAAGAGCTAGAGCTACCAAATTCGGTATGTAGATCCGTCTAGTGTGCAGACAGATCAAGTTTGTTTCAAATTTTTGCCACGCCCACTTCCGCCCCTGCAAATCGGGAAAACTTATTACTAGAGCTGTATTAAAGATATCGTATTCTTACTTGGCACACCTAATTATATGCCCTGGACTAGCTGACCAAATTTGATCGAAATCGGACAATAAATATCGGAGATATACCTATATGACTTTTGCACTGAATTGCCAAGGCGACATTGGCTGGCAAGAGTGAGCGAGACAGCATGCGTTTGCTGTTGCTGCATGTTAAAGAGAATTTTGCATGAAATTAATGGCGATTTCCAGGATATTCTACTTCATTTAATATAACTAGTTGGTACAGGGTATACTCAATGTCGGCAGGGACGACTTGCTTGCTTCATTTAATAGAAGTTTTCACCAAAAGTTTTCCTTTTTTTTTTTTTTAAATATTTAAAACATATTTCAATTAAATGGAATTATGTACCTTAATTTGTTAATTTCATTATAGAAAACTTTAATCAATTCTAATTACAATGCAATGAGTTAAAGTTACTATATAATAGAATTTTCCTTGCTTTTGTTTTCATTTCCTTTAACGTTTCGAGATATCGATTTGATATTTTATTTATGCATCTAACGGTTTCAATTATAGATATGTATATAGATAGATATAACGGTCACATTCTCCGGTTTCGTTTATTTGATGGACTTTCATTGAAACAAATTGAATATTTGCTTTCAATTCGTGTGCGACATCTGAGTGCCGCAGAGAGCAGCAGCGGCCATGGCAAATGGAATTTTTTTCTTTCTTTTTTTCTTCTTTTTGCTGTGTGACCTTGAATTTCATCATATCGAAAACAAGAGTAAATGTGAGTCCTCAGCAGGATTCGGATTACGAATGCGCTGCGCGTGACTTCCAGTTAAGTCCTAATTATGTCAGTTACTCATACGGAGATTGCTGCCACGGGCCCAGAGCAAAGGCAGAATGGGCAGAAAAGTATGAAATAGAAACAAAAAGTGAAAGAATGAGTGAGTGAGAAGGAAGGAAGGAAGGATGCGTGCCTGGCACGTTCTCTTAGCCAGCCAGGCAAAAACCAGCCTTACCATGCCGTTAGGTCGTAAGGGAGAGGTGGTGACGGTTTGGGCGATGACGCAATTTCAGATCAACAAAGGTGGTCCAGGACCAGCTTCTAGACCAAGCTATAACCACACACATGAGGGTTGGTTGTTGCGCGTCGACATCGTCACCCATTCATTCATTCATTCATTTCTTTAAACAGATTTCAGCTATTATAATGATGCGATTTCTGCAGCCGAAAACAACCCCCCGTAACATAAGCAAAAAAGGGGATAACGAAAACGCAGCCGCCAGTCAGTCAGTCAGTCAGTCAGTCAGTCATTCAGTCAGTCAATCAGTGAGTCAGTGGGAATGCTAAGGAAGGAAGACCAAGCCAGCCCACTCACCCAGTTACGAGTGTCCTTTATGCCATGCGCTTAGCAACAAGCAATAAATTTTTCTCTTTTTTTTTTTTTTTATATTTGCCTCTCCATGGATCTGGATATTTCTTCTTCCTTCCATAGGTAAAATAATTTCGCTTCGGCACTCGGGCATCTGGCCACGGTGGTGGATGGATGCATTGCACACCCTCAGATGATGTGCCCAGTGTTTTCAACCCCAAAAAAAAAAATTATATATATGTATATATATTATGGAAAAAAACCCAAAAAGTTGTATCGGCTATGGAAAATTCCATGCATCATCTTAATGTAAAAATTCTACACGGAATTGCAGCATTCGAGTTAGTTTTATGAAAATATTTTGTACCTTAACCCGTATAATATAAATCTATTGTTTTTAAGTAATATGAATTGATTTTAAATACCTGTATCTATTTTAAGAGGAATAACTACCTTTTACCATGGATTATTTAACACTCAAAAAGGATGTTACTTGTTATTCCTTAACCCATTGGTGCCTCAACACAACTTCTTTAAATTCATGTTGGCATTTTCTTTATTTCTACGATCAAGGCAACTCAGAAGTAAATTTTCTTTCTAAATAAAACTTTTGACATTAAAAGGGTTAAGGAGCGCAGTTCCTGGAAATTTTTAATAATCTTTTTCAAAAGATTCAATCCATCGAATGCAACATTTAAAATGTTAATAAACAACATTTTTTAAACCAAGAAAAACTACAAAAAAGCCTTGCCAAACTTGTCCAAAATTATCTTTTTGGATTTGCTTCATACCACCCCCTCCTCTATTACGTTTGGGTTATAATTAATGAACAAAAAAAGTATTTCCTATTAAAATATGATATTTTGCTTTGCATAAGCCCAAAAACTAAGAAGAAAAACTTAAGAAAATTTTAATAGTATTTAAAAGGTAAGAAAAAAAAGTAATTTTGAAAATGTTTAAAAATAAGCTACTCTTTATTAATGAACGAATTCTTCAAAACAACACTTAAACATTCAATTTTATACGCATTGAAAGGCCAACAAGTTAATAAACAAGTGTGCCGAATTTCCAAAAAATCGATTTAAAACTTTCCAAGTTATACATGGTAAAACGCTTTTTAAGAAAAAACTAAAATTCAAGCTAAACTTCTGATTACTTTACCTGCTACCCTTAATATATTAAGTACTTTCTGATCACTTAATAACTTTGAGAACACATTTTTTTATATTACAAATTAGTTTGTAAAGCAAACACAATATTTTCAATGTATTCTCCCTTTTTTTTTTTAAAGAAAAAACATATTAAAAATCAATTCCAAGAGTGTGTCAACTATTTTTTCCACTGATTTATATCGTGTAAGTGGATGAAAGGTTTCCAAAGAATAAGAATTTGTAGTATTAAGGTTTAATTAATACTCCAGATCAGATTCAGCATAAGCAATAGCTGATTAAGAAGAGAGATATTTTCATATGCAAACTCTGTTTCTTTCCTCTCCCTCTCTCTCTCTCTCTCTCTTTTGCTCTGTTATTCTATTGTTATTGCTTATTCTTATTTTGTTTTCTTTCTTATTTTTTTTTTTCGTTATCTCCCATATAATCGTATTCATATTTGAATATTGTTTTCGCATCACAGATAACCTTTGCGACTATCATGAAGAGTCGTCGCTGTTTATACAATTGAACGCAGAATTAGACAAGAAGATCAGTGAATAAAATGATTTCAAACTGACAACATCGACAAACATTTTGAGATATATGTATATATACATATATATCTATAATGGATTTACCAGATTCTGCCAATTCTATTGTACAAGTCGTGTACGAGCCGTGTGTAAAATTTGCCCCTTGCCAGTTGTCAAGTGTGGCAAGTGAAACTGTTGGCATTGGATCATTGATCGCTAATCTAACTGCTCGTAAACAATTCTTCTATGGCATTGAGATTTCAGCCCTAACAGCAAATCGTCCCACCTGTCTTGATTTTAATGAATTTCTACCCAAATTGCCGATATTTGTTAGCTTTGTCTGGTTGGGCATTAGCTATTGGAATATGCCAATTGATGACATCTATTCATTGCAATTAGCAAAACATTTGGAATCATTTATACCCGTATTGCCACATTTCTCGGCATATCGTTTAACTGCACAACGAATGGATGAATTTCTAGCTAAACATTTTCACAATGTTCTAATTATACGAGGTGATGAAATTCATGAGAATCAAGATTTTACCTATGGTCATCAGATGGTGCAATATGCAAAGGAACAACGCAAAGGCAAGCAAAGGAAAAATAAATGAGATATGTATATATGTACATATATCAAAAAAAATTATCGATACCCTTTTCAGATACCATATCGATTGGTGTGCCCGGCTATCCTGAAGGTTATAAAAGTCTTTCGACTGATTTTCAAGATCCTGCACTCAATATTGAATATCTCAAGATAAAGGTTAAATTTTAAACTCGAATTTGTTCCCTGATCTATATTAATTTCCCCTTTTACAGGTGGCTGCTGGTGGTGAATTCATAATAACCCAAACTTGTTATAGCTCTCAAAGGATTATACAATTTATAAAAGATTGTCGAGCGGTTAACATTACAGTGCCCATTGTGATTGGTATAATGGTACCCGATTCATGGAGAAACTATATGATTGTTAAAAATATAACTGGAGCACAATTATCAAATAATTTGCTTAATGAATTGCATGAATTCAAAGATAATTCTGATAAAACTTTAAAATTCTTTGTAAATTTAGCATTAAGTATTATACAAGATGTCCTTAAAGCCAATTTGGGTATACAAGGTGTACAATTTTTCACAATGAATCGTTTTAGACCAGTACAAATGGTACTCGATGAGTTGCGTACTTTAAAGATACTTTAATAAAGAATATAAATATATGTATATATATACCATACATAAGTATATCTAAAATGTATTTCTGTTATGGTTAGAATTTCCTACTCTTTCGTTCTTTCTTTTTTTTTTTTTTGTTTGGGTTAAAAGTTTGCCATTTATATGTCATTGTCATCAATGTCACTCAAAATTGCAAAATGCGTAGATATTTTTGATGAAATAATAGAATTGTTGCGTCATGGCCACCTTTTTCTTTTATTCCCTTTTTTTCCTGAATTCAAGGGTTGCTGCTGTGGCTCTCGACAGCACAAAGACACACACTTTACCCACAGCACGCACACACACACACACACACACAAACATATATACATTAAAAGGTCTTTTAACAAAAACAACATTTGACATTTGTAACTTGCGGTTGATCAGCCATGGAGAAAAGGATAAACGCTGCTTGATGCCAATGCCACAAGGAAGAGAAAGAAACAGAAGTAGTTGATGGTACACAGAGGAGGTGACGGCAATGGTGACGAAGATTCCTGAAGGGGTTGCTTGTTCCCTAGCATCGGTGATGACGCATTAGGCCATCGCCAAGCATTCCAACTAGAAGAGCTGCTTCTACACGCTCCTCATCATTGCCATCAAAATCCGGCTAGTTATTTTTGCAGCTGCTAGCTGAAAGCTTGAAAAATGATTTGCGAAAAAAATTGTCCCCCCCATCGTAGCATAACCAAAACACAGAACCCCCAACACTACCTCTCCCTGGAGAGAACTCTCAAACGTGTACACACATACAATGTACATACATACATACATACATACATATGTGGTGCGCACTTTGCAAAACAAACAAACATTGGCTTGACTGCTCCTTTTTCAAAGTTTTTTTAAACTGAAGAACATGCTAGAAGAAAAATAAACTTGGACTTGTTATGATAAGGTTACAATTTAAGTCCAAATTACTTGTTAAATGGAATAGAAACGTTTATAAACAACAATGTGTGGCAAAGGGATCATCAAGATCGTATAACAACATACGATTTGGCAGTGACGAAGGACGAAGGAGAGATCTATAAAAGATTGAAACGAAGTTTTGTTTTGCGAAAGTTTTGACAAAGATAAATATTTTCTAAACTAAATTTCCAAAACTCTATCAAAAAGCTATATTACAATATGTTTTCGTGTTGGATACATACAGTTGCTATAAAGAAAATAGCACCACTAGAATTATTAGATTTCTTTAACTTTTTTCCAATACGATTTTTACTTACAATATTTTCTCTATCTTATGAAAAAAAATAAAAGAATATCTGATGCAGTAACTCATATTTATCGACAATATTTTGCTTTTGGTGCTGTTTTTTAGAGATTTGGGTACAGTATATAGGGATGATGATCCAAAACGTGGATGGAGAAAGAAAGAAAATGATTCGATAATGCAAAATTATTAGTAAAACCGTTCCAAAATGCTTACAAATGCTATTTACAAAAAAAAAGCCACAAAAAACATTCCAGGTTTTCAACTATTCCCATTTTTCACACAATTAAATGTTCTAGTGGTGCTATTCTTTCTTTCATAGCTGTACAAGTGCATATAATATATTTACACATGTACATATGTATGTAGTCTTAGTTATTCAACTTAAATATAGCATTACATGACTTCTTTTTTTCGGAACACACATTTTGCATGTGTATACATACATATGTATGTATGTATGTATGTATGTATGTATGTATGTATGTATGTATGTATGTACTTAGAGTATATGCCACATATGGAAACTAGTTTTCACTAGAATTTCCAATTTACATAGTACATTGTATGTATTGGAAACATGTATTTCCATTTCTTAAGATATTGGCAAATGTAAATTTTATGAGAACTTGATTAAAAGTCTTGTAATAGAAGAGAAAAAGATCCGGTTAAGTTAAGGGTATTCATTTATTTGATGATGTCTTGTTTTTGTTTTTATTTTTTTATATTTTTTGCATTACTTTCTTGCGAGTTCTTTTCTTTTTCTTTGTGTGTTTTGTTGTTGTTTTTTTTCTTCTTCTGTTTTCTTTGATTTGTTATGCGTCGTTTAATTTTATTTCAAAACAAATAAGCGTAAAATGAGGAAACTCACGATAAATAAAACCAAAAAAGCAAACCAAACAGGCCTATGAATTTTGTATCTGTGTGTGTGTGTGTGTGTGTGCATCTACAGCAAGAAAAACAACAAAGCAAAGAGCGCAAATCAACAACAGCAACACACGGCAAAGCCCCCATGCCAAGACTAACGAAGAGTTGTCCGACAGGCCACAAACAAAGACAAACGAACAACAACAACGCCAAAAAAAAGAAAAAGAAAAAAAAGAAAGAAAAGAAAAGAAATATTAAAAACCAAGAGGGCTATGTTGGGGCCACAACTTTTGCCTTAAACAATAGTTTTTTAATACCCTTGCAAATTTGTGAAGTAAAAAAAAAAATTTTTACCAGAAATTTTGGAAAACTCTTCTTTCCGAAATCAGAAAAACGAAACAAATTTCTTCCATTTCTTTCCGATTTTTTTTTGACTATATTATAATATATTCCACAGATTTGTATTATTTTTTAGAACCAATTTACAAAAATTACACCGATCTTCTACTAGATAGCAATATTTTTAGTTTTAGAACGGTTTTAGATTGGATAAACAAGATTATATATGTATATAGGTGAAGTCACCCTTCCATAATTTCATGATCAGATATGTATATTTACCATATAAAAGTCCAAAAATATTTCGCAAACTTCTGGCAATAATAAACTGACCATTTCTGTAAGAGTATATAATAAAAAGAAGAAAAGTTTGCACTGCTAGAGAGAGAGAGAGAGATAGGGAGAGAAAATGACAGAGAAAAATGCAAGAAAAAAAGTAAAGAAGAGAGATAGCAAGAAAATGATGAAGATGAAGCAAGAGAAGAGGTTGGGAGGCTGGGAGGGGGCATAGGCCGGTAAATGATCGTACGAACAAAGGAGCACAGCAGCAGCAACAGTGCAGCAAACTAGCAAAAGCAATTTTTTTTTTCTTTTTGTTGTATTTTTATTTATGACATACAAAAAGATGAGGAGGTGAAGCAGGGGGGTGGAGGCAGGGTTTATTGCGAGGGTGATGATGAGGAAAATGTAAAAGAGGCAAACCAAGTCACGTTCACGTTTCGTTGGATCCAGTGGGTGGATAAAGAGAGAGAGAGTGAGGAGTCTGAATGGGGAAGCGGGTTGGTTGATTATGGATCTCAATCAGCTGGCAAAACCAGCTGTGTGTATCTGACAAAGAGAGAGAGAGAGAGAGAGGGAGAGAGTGAGCCAATGAGTACAAGAGTATGCCTCTTGAGTTAAAAATGTTTTAAGAGAACGCTACACCTCACTCGATCACTCTCTCTCTTTCTCTTGTTTTCTCTTTGTCTCTCTGTCACTCAAGAGCGTCCATTTGCTGATCAATCGAATGAGAGTAAGAGAATTTTAAGTATTAACTCGTTTAATCATAAGAGAGTGCCATTTTTTAAGAGATCAACAAATCGATCCACTCAAGAGCATATAGAAATCTTTTAATGTCTCTTGGGGAATAATAAAAAACACATAAAATAAGCATTAAAAGAAAAAAGAATCAAATTGTGTTTACGACAAAAAAAAAAAAGAAAACCCATCATTCGATGCAGCAGTGGCAAGAGCAGCAACAGCAGCTAACAGCATGTGGCAAGTTGTTATGAGTTTTACATATATGGTATACAGATGGATTATATATGTATGTACATATGTATGTATGTATGTATGTATATGTTGCAGCACTTATGCATACTTATAGTGCATTGATTTTATAGATCAGGTCCCTAGTTTTAAATTATTAGGAAATTTTTCAATAAATATGATATTCTATTAGCCAATCAACATACAATTTGATAGGAACAATGAGATTGGTAAAGTTAACAGTTTGGTAATGACTTAAGTTTAAGTGACCTGGTCATGCCTTTTCTTCAATGCTTAAACCAGTTGGGAATTACAAATTAAAGCAAGAGACAAAACGATCGATACAATAGATAAGTTCCTGTTAAACTAAAAAGATAGTTTTTTTTGGATTAAAGAAAACATATAAAACGAGAATTTTTTAAGAAACAAATTTAAATCATATCCATATAGATTTAGCTTCAAATAAAATAAAAAGTATTTATATTTTCAAGTTTGTACTCTATAAAGCAAAAGTATTGTGTTAATCAGAGTCAATGTAATGCCTTTTCTAATCATTTTTATTTAAAGTTAAGAAAATTCTGACAATCTTAATCTTATAATGCGTCTCTCATTTATATCTATTAGCTATTACAAGCCAATCTCTTCATAATGTGCAATAGAAGTCAATAGAAGAGGAAACCAGTTTTTTTTTTTTCTTTTTGTAAACGTTCATTTAAATATGTACAATATATTACAATTTAGTCAATCATGCCAATTAATTATTATGACTATTATGAGAGTGTAAGAATTTTTATTTTTTTTTTTTCATAAATGTCGAAATAAAATGATGCAATATTTATATGATATTTGTAAAGTTTCTATATAATACTATTTTACATTATACATAAACAATACAATTTGATGGTTTGTTTTTCTGAATACGTGTTGTTGCGCTGCCTGTTCACGTACTGTCCGCATGAGTTTTTTGCCATTCAGCAGCGACCTGCCCCAAACCGAAATTGCATATGCCAAATCACACACATACGGCACTACTACTACTACTACTACAATCGCTAGAATACATTATAAAAGAGTTTTAATATATAAAAAAAAAATCGGACAGAGATAGAGGAAGGGGAGCATAAATCAATAAGGAAAAAAATGCGACACATATGAAAAGAAAAACAAACTGAAAGTTTGAGGCAATTTACGTCAAATTAAAAATACAAAACTTATTTAGTTTAGTGCGAAAAGCCAATGAACGAAACGAAATGAAACGAAACGAAAATGAAGCAAAAGCAGCAAACGATGATGATGATGATGATGATGATGATGGCGCAAATGAAATTTACGCTATTCAATTCAAACAATCTGTCAAGCTTTTGCTCTCCCTCTGCTTTTTGCAATTGCATTTGATGTTTGCCAATTCGGATTTAACATCTCCTACCCCTACCCTCTCTCTCTCTCTCTCTCTCTCTCTCCCCTGTGCATGGCAGCACAGCAACCCCATCATCATCGTCATCCTCCTCCCTACTTTTTCTTCCTAAAGGCGTGCGGCAGCATTCACAATTCTTCAGTTGACAGGCCAACGAATCTCTGAATATCTGCAAGCAAGCCAAAAAGATCAAAAGATATTGCCTGCGTTTTTGCCCACTAAAAGATGGGGGAGGAAGGGAGAGAGAGAGTGTGTAAGAGTGCGGGAGGCAGAAAATCATTTTCTTTTTTATTCTTATTTTTAATTTTAATTTTTTTTTCTTTTCTCATTTTTGTTTTTGCTTTCAGTTTTCCTCTTTAGTATTTTTTTTTTTTTCTTTATTATTTGTTATTCTTGGTCTTTTTATTTTTGTTGCTGTTGTTGTTTTTTTTTTTTTGAATGTACGTACAACATTTGTTTATAATTTGATTTGCTTTCCTTCTTCTTCTTTTTCTGAAAATAATCATTTTATTTTTGATCGCTCTCGACTTGGCCATAAATTATGGCAACTATATGAAACATATGTGTGTGTGTGTGTGAGAAGATCTTTCGCTTGCTCTATTCATTTTCCCTTTTGGTTATAGATAAATATACATACATACATACAAACAAACATAAATATTTCATGCACAATTTCAGGGCATTTTCAGATATGAACAACAACAAGAACAAGAAGTCCGTTCATTCGTCCGACACTTGTTCACAAAACACATACAAACATACATACATACATACATACACTCAGGGGGGAAAACAAAAAAAAATAATGAAATAATATTATTATATGTATGTATGTATGTAGAGACCCAATTCTTCTATAGTAAAGTCGGCGGGACCACTATGATGATGATAATTCAAATGTATAATGAAACGTACTTGAATCACAAGTTACATATAAAAAGAGATAAGAGTTGTGTAGTTGTAATGTGATGCGATGTGTGTGTTTGTGTGTGTGCAATGCACCGAAAGGAAGTATCTACGACCTTATAAATTTGATATGTGCAATAAGTTTATTATATATGATTAATCCTATTTAATATTCTTTAGCTGTTAAGATTGATAAAAGCTTTCGTTCCCACCTTCTTTGCCTCAAAGTCTTTCCGATGACGCAATCAAAATGAGATATCAGTTAGATTACTCTATATCATATATAGTAAGTATGTTATATTGATAAAACTTTTTCATTTGAAGATTTCGTGTAGAGAAAGAAAAACTTCCTAAAACTAAACAATAGACAGAATGTAGAACTATGTCTAAAGAAAAAGTTCGAAAGTTCATTAACTCTTATATTTTCAAGACTTTTCAATGACTGAGAAATCAGTTAAGATCCTTACATCATATGTATATAGTATTCATCGTCCATTGATGGAACTTTTATAAACTTTTTCATTGTTTAACTAGCTTTCTAAAGCTAAACTTTGTCAATTTAAGAACAGAATTTAGAAGGTAATCAACTAAAAATAAGAATATTCTCAAGTCCAACCAAAATCAGTCAAGATTTCTGCCTCATATGTAGTATATATTATATATACTTTTTCCTTTAAAGATCTCTTATATAGAAGAAAACTTCCTAAAACTAGATCTTGCCAATTTAAGAACTGAATATAGAAAGTAATATACTATATGGTAGTAAGAGAAAAAGCTATAGCTCTTCTGTATCATCAAGGTTAAAATTTAACCTTTAAATTTCCTTTTAATTCCATAGACTAAAACTTAGTACAAGTTAAATTTGTATCATATATCCATTAGTCGGTTAAACAAAGTGTTACTCAAACGATCTTCATATATGTTTGTAGTTCCGCATAGATAAAGTCATATATATACATATATGTATGTATATATCTCAAAGCACAATGAGTGGCAATAAAAGCAGAAGAACCGTAATGAACCTTTTCACATATGAATTACAAGTACATATATACATATACATATGTACATACATACATATTATGTACATCATTTTTGTCCAAGACAAGTCTTTCTAATGACCAAGAGACCAAGATCCAAATGACTATATCCCGGAGACCGCACACAGAGCTGAAAACTTGGCATTTCTTTAGAAAACCATGATGAGGGGGCAGTAGCAGCAGCTTTGGGGCCGCCATTAAAATTTCATGTGTACTGAGAATAGAGCGCAAATAGGCTGTAATTATAGAAACAATACATATACCCATGTATATACAAACACATACAAGTACCAAGTACACTGAGAGAAATAATCAGAAAAAGAAAAAAGAAAAAAATGCAAACTACTAAGCAAAGTATTACCTAGTAGTTTGTTGGGTATGCTAGAGATTTGGAAAATGTTTTTAGATCAAACTTGTGTTTCGTTGTATATAGAATCTTTTGTCACCTGAATAATCATTAAAATCTCTCAAATTTGCGGAAAAGAAAGTTTCCATTCAAGTATATCCTTTATTTGTTATAGGGTATATATCAAGTCCAAACCTTGGACACAAAAGTTGCGCTCAGTTTTTGTTATGTTTAAGGTTTTTCTGTTATTTTTGTGTTTTGGTTTTTTTTTTTTTTTTGTTTGTGTCTTTGCAAGAGTTTTGGTAGCGTGTAATGCCGCAATGAAAATCGCCCATTACAACAATTTCATTTCATTTCATTTTGCCGCTTTTGCGCTTACGTAAGCGCAACAACAACAACACCATCAAGAAGAACAGCAAACAACACAACAACGAATTCATTGCACTTAGCTTAGGGTCTATGTTGGGTGGTTTAGTCGGTCGGTCGGTCGGTCGGTTGCTTGCTTGCTTGAATAAAGGTGTGAGGCATAGAGAGACGCGGGAGTTGGTGGTGGTGGGGTTCGATGGCACGGGGGAAAACGACATTTGTGCCACCTTTTTTTTTTCCTCTTCTCTCTTTTTTTTTTTTTTTTGTATAATTTTTTGCCTGCAATTACACGACCAGCAACAACAAAAACAACAAACAGCAAATCGCGCCAGACAAGCTGACGGCAGCGTGTGATTTTTATGCCCGCTGCCTTTGCCTCTGCCACCTCTGCCTCCTCTACTGTGGTTATATAGGGTGCGGTAGTATTGGGAAGGGAATGATGGTGGGTGATGAAAGGGGAATGGGGGAGGGGCTAGGTAGGTAGGTACGTACCCAACTCGCCTCATACTTGAGTTTGGTACGAGTGGGTTAATGTCGATCTATTATATTTGTAGTATACTCTATAGCAAAATAGGAAGAGTCGTTCTCTCTCTCAAATCATTGGGTATATAGAAAAAGCGATATTTTTCAATTATAATCTAAGCAATATTATTTATTAACCATATTCCATTCTTATCGGTTTTTTGTTTGTTTGTGATTATAAATTAACGAGGTTTTTTTTAGATCTCAAGAAACTTTCCGTTCCAAGACTTTCGAAAAGTCTTATTCTCCAAAGAGACTAGTATTCAGTTATATTTCCATATATATAACATATAGCAGCAATTTTTTAAAGAGTATTAAAACCGTCTTTCATTTCGATTTCAACAATTTCTCGCAAATGAGTTTAGATCGTGTACGGTGCTGCTGCTTGCCCCGCTGTTCGATCTCAATCTTGATCGTTTTTATTATATTATTTTTGTGTTTTGCTTTTTTTTTTTTTTTTTTGTTGTGTTTTGTTTTCTCTGTGTGTATGCGCTCTTTGCCCATTGTAAGCACTTTTAATGATATACCACAATCGCCTGATTGATGATTAGTCATCGACCGGTTAGCAACAACATCACACAGCACGCGAGCGGGCTTCAACCAACTCAACCAATTCAGCCAACAGCCACCAACTAGCAATGGAAACGTATTTATTGAAGGTACCCCCCCCCCCCCCCCCCCCCCTCCCCAACAGATAATTACCTCTAAGAAAACTTCACAATCAGTAACAACAACAACAACAACATCAAGTACTGTTACTCACCGTCATCAACCGATTAAAACTGACCAACAGGCAACAAAGCTAGCTAGCTAGTTAGACTTTAGCTAGTTTAGTTAGTTAGTCAGCTGAGTTTTTAGTTACTAGAAAAAAAAAAAAGAAAAATTGTATACATATATACATAGAAAAATCCAATTACAGTGCCATATAGACAGCATATACAGTCGAAAGATAGATGAATACTATGAAAAAAAAAATAGAATTTCAAATGAAATTTGCACTAAAAATCTTTTTCTATCACAAAAAAAAAGCTCGAAAATGTATTTAAAAAATTGTTTTTCCCTTAATTTTTAATTTATAGCGAATATTTATAATTAAATTTAATATTTAGTTAATATCATTTTCTAATATGAACAACAAATTTTCACTAATAATTTTATTTGTTGTCATTAAATGTTTCATTTTCCACTGTGCAAATTCATAGACACGTTGGCAACAGTCGTCGCCCCAAAACTATCTCTGCTCTCTTTCTTTTATATTCTCTCTCCCTCTCTCTCTCTCATACATGGTGACTTTCTGTTTCTTTCACACTGATGGGGAGGCATCTAGTTCTAGGTTCTGGGGCCTGGCAACAGTTATATAGATGACCTTAAACTATGCATTGTTGCTGTTGTTAAACTTTAGTCACTGGGTAAACACACTGTGTGTATTATGATGATGAAAGAAGGGAGGGAGGAAGGGTAGAGAGGTGGTAGTAGTGGCAGAGATAGAACTTTGGGCTTGTCACGCAAACGAACAAACAGCTTTTTACCTTCTCCTACCTCCACTTTCGTCGCCTCATTCTTAGTGCATGGAACTATATAGTACCTACATATATATATTTGTACAACTGTCGAGTTCATTTTTAGCATTTTTTTTTCGTTTAGTATTTGGTTTATTGGGTTTTCCCAATTTCTTATTGTTGCGCAAAAATGTTCTAAATTTCATCTCATGATCTTTGATCGTTAACTTATTTGTGAGTCATGAAAGAGATTTCGAGCACTTAATGATTTATGATAAAGGCATAAACAATCATATATAGAGATTACAAAAAAGAGAAAGGAACCCCATTCAACTGTCATAATTTATAGATATATTTGGATTAAAAGAATATGACACAAAGAGATCTCAAAGAGAATAAAGATTAACTGCAGTTGGCAAAAGACAAAATGAGTTTTTGCTTATAATTCCATAAAAATTCAATTTAAATAAATTTTTGAGATTAATTCGTTCTAAAAATATAATTTTTTTAATAAAGAACTTTTTAATGTTAATGCATTTATTTCAATAAAATTTTATTAGTTAAAATGCAACCGAAGCAATATTTAATTTTAATATTAATATTTAATATTCACAACTAATATTTTGATTCAAAACTTTAATGGTATCATCTGATAAAGCAGCTAAGAAAATAACTGTTGGTTATTTAACTTTATTTTTGGATCATTGAAAAAAACAAGAATTCCATCAGCTAAAGTTTTTCTAATCAAATTTTTAAACAAAAAAAAAAACAAAGAAAAAACCTATTGATTCTTCAGTTAGACTAAAGAAAAACATCGATTTTCAACCGATCAAAAATAGTTCAAACTAAAAAAATTAAATATTAATGAAACTAACTGACTAATTAAAAATACTAAGAACTGACAAAAATAAACTTTTCCAGAGAAAATTATGAGAAATTTGCTTTAAATTTTTGCACTCTACTTGCAAGGTCAACTCGACCAAAATTCAATTGCAAATTCAGTCAGTTTTTCTTGTATAAAATACATAATATTTTTAAAAATTTTTAAAAAATTAAAATAATGTTAAGATTTTCTTATTTCACTTTCTTCTTCTTAAATTACTTAACAATCGATTTTCAATTACGTAAAAAATTATATTTTTAAAAATAAAATATGATTTATATATATAAAAAAAATTATCTATACAATCTCAAAGAATGGGAGAAGATAAACCAAATGAACTTTAAGAATGAGAGAACTGAAACTCCTTCTTATAAGCCACAAAGTAAGGCTCTTTGTTTTGGCCTAGTTACTAAAGTGCATTTGCTTTGAAATCAATTAAACTTTAGTTCGAATGCTGCCGCAAGCAAAATACATACATTTTTTTTGTTTTTGTTTTATGTTGTTTTATCTTTTAAAAGTTTTTTTTTTGTAAATCCCGTTTTATAATAACACATTTTGCAATAATTTATGCTTGTCTTAAGTTCAAGCTAACAAAGTTGAAGGAAAGTCAGAGATCTCTATTGAATCTAGATTTTAGAGAATACATATATATAATGAAAAGATTCTAATATATATTTTTAGATTTATGTTCATTTTCTATTCATTTGGTTAGTTGTTAACCCATTAGCAAAATGAATAAACCTCTTAATCTAGTTCAAGGTTAAACACTTTTTTTTTTTTATCGCTTACTTTTGTTTGTTGTCATCAAATTTTCTGTTAATCAACTTGTTGTGCATTGTGTTTATGGTGAAGGGCGGAGGTGCAGGGGGCGGACGGTTTGGTGGGGATGTGTTCGTTCACCTTCACTCCAATTTGTTAGCGATCACCTGGCGGGCGCACCTGTTTGCCAAGTATACACGTGTTGACAAGCCATTAAATTGCAATTATTTCATACGCGGGACGGTATCCAGACAGCTGCCAAAATATTGACTTAAACATCCACAAAAAAAAAAAAAAAAAATAAATGGAATTTCCCTAATACCAAAAAATTGTAAAATAAACGAAATCTATAGAGTAGAGAAGCTTTCCCCCTTCCATTTTACGTGCAGCAGCTACTGCCTTACAACCTCTCCCCCACAAATTCACATAGCTTCTCGTACAAGGTCAAACAAGGCCAAGTGGGTGTGGGTGAAGTTCAATGGCCGAATTTGCTGAACAATTAACGCAGTTCCCCGTCGACAAATGAAATGCACGAGCCAAAAGATTTCTATGTGATAAGCGTCAGTTCTCTTTTTCTTCTATTTTCTTTTTTTTGGACATTGTTATCGTAAATGTGTTTCTATTGTTTCTATATATGATGAATATTGTTTTTTTTTTTTTCGTCTTCTTTCCTTTGGCCTAGATAAAGTTTAAACTTGAATGAACTCTTTTACTTTCTCTCTCTCTCTCTCTTTTTTTCTTAACTCTTCTTATCGGTCATTCAATGAAAGTTGTTCTCCGATTTCTATTTGTTTAATGATAACATATACAACAAGCTCTCAAGAAGTAAAGAAAAAGTATTAATTTTTTTCACTTTCTATCAAAAAACAATAAGTTAATTTCTTTTTTTATTTCATTTCCCGGAATATTCATTTCTTTGTTCGTATTTTCAATTACTCCTAGAATTTGAAAAAGCTTTGATACAACATGGCCCATTAGCTCAGTTGGTTAGAGCGTCGTGCTAATAACGCGAAGGTCGCGGGTTCGATCCCCTCATGGGCCAAAAAATATATAAAATTAATCTTTTTCTTTTTTTATTTTTCCAATTTGTAAAGAAAGTATTTTTGATCTATATATGTATGTATGCTATATATTGTGTTGATTTTTTTCATTTTTGATTAACATCAATTGAATGAGTCAATGGACTTTATGGGTTTTAGTTTTTAGTATCAAATTTGATTAACTTTTTTAAGTTATCTATAAACGTAGTACTTAAAATATTTATTCATATATAAACGAATATCTTTGTTATTCATTCCAAATGAGAATAAAGTAAATAAATTGTATTGGAAAGTAATTGTGAAATAATTGAAAGTTAATATTAATACATCGAAATTCATCACATTCAAATTCTGTATGGTAGGAAAGTACATACATATATATAAAATATACATGTAAAATATAAAGTAATATTCAAGCCGAAGGTCCGCTGTAGTCGGTGCTTCATAAAAAGTTATTGTTACTTTTAATTATATCTAACTTTACTAAATAAATAAATATAAAGTAATGAATTCTTTTTGTTAACAAGGAAAAAAGATAACTAATATTTACAATATTGAGCAAAACAATATCATAACAAATTTTTTATATTACAACGATACATACACAGAAATCGTATGTTCTATCTTCTTCGTATATCGTATCTTCTATTTACTTACAAAATTCAACTTCCCCAACTCAAAATACTATAATTCCGATAAAATATTCGAGTTACGGAGATTTCGAGGAGTCAAATTCTATGCAGATTTTGCCCAAATGCCACTTATTTTTGTACAAGTTGAATGAAATTCGAGTTAGAGAAGTTCGAATTGGGAAAGTTCGATTGTAGTCTGTAAATTATTTCACTTAACTTTTAGTTACTATATCCTCCCAAACATAAATAAACAATAATACAAATAAAATTACATAAAAATAATAAAAATATATTCCTATTATACTTTCTATATATTTTTTTTAATTTTTTATAACATTCATAGAATATTCGTAGGAAAAAATGTCCTACTTTAGTTAGTTTTTATATTTGCTTGCATTTTTGTTTCAAAAATTATTGCTTGAATACTTTTTTTTTTATGTATTCTCGTTCAGGCAATAAAAATATTATTATAAATGTCACATTTATCTTTTTGTTCTCAAACATGAATCAGGCTACTATATAGCATTTTTATGATCTTAAATTGATGTGCTTTTATATTGTATATATATTATATAGATTTCAATTCATAAGCATTTTTTCCTCTAATATATCTCGATTATATATACATATGTATATATTTATGTATAGATATATATTCAATCGTATATTTTGCCTAAATTGGATATTCTATCTTTGTTTATCAATTGTAACATTGTTCGACAATGTGCTTAATTGGAAAATGGAACAAGCTAGAGACAGACAGGGACAGACAGACAGACAGACAGAGAGAGAGATAGTTAGAGTGAAAGCTTTTGGTTTTGGTTTTAATAATCAATGCAATGTAGCTAACTGTTTTTAGTTACGTGTATGTCCTTCTCTTCCTTATGGTTGTTAGTCCTTGATGTTCTTGTTGTTGGTCAAAAGGAAGGTATCATGATACAAACAGACAGACAGACAGACAGACATATTGGTACGTTTGTTGTCTTTGTGTGTTTATGGTTGTCTGTCATGCAGTGACTACTGTATGCAATGGAATTGTATGTGTTGGGTAGGAGGAACGCAGTTGGTAGGTAGGTAGATATGTAAGGGAGAGGGGGGAGTCCCATTAAAACTAATTGGCATGATTGATTGCTTTTGGTTTTTGCTTCAACTATATATACACACACACACACACACACAGATATCTATACATATATCTATCTATCGGATGGCTTGGTGAACTTTTCTCCTCTCTAGTTTTGTTTCTCCATCATTTAATTTAATTAATGAGCGTGTGTATCAATTGGTTTACAATTGTTTAATTGCTTGTATCGTGCGGTGTTATGGTACCCCAGTCTCAGTCACAATCTTACCCCCTTTCCCCCCTCTCTCTCTCTCTCTCACTCTCACCACACGAGTCGTCTACTGCCTGATGCCCCACTGTGCCGTCAACTGACTTTTTGTGGGGCTTCCTCTTCTCTCTCTCTCTCTCTACTTGACTCGACTCTCTAGCATATTTCTGTTGCAGCCTTTACACTTGACTTTTGTGTCATGTTACACATATGTATGTACCCTTTATCTCTACTACCCCACTCCTCTTCTGTCTGCTTGTCATGTTTTGTACCAGAAGATAACCACAAATAATAAAAAGAAAACTAAAGCTCTAATATTTGTATTATTCATATTCAATAAAGAACAAAAAAAACAACAACAGCACAGGAGATACAATAGCTATACAATACTTTATATATTTATATATACATATATTAAAAGCCAAGTTCATTAGCGCTTACCCATGACATTTCCTATACTAAACAATAGATTCTTCTTGGCTTTATTTCAAATTTAACCTATTTGGCATTTTTTACCTTTTTTAATCTTTTATTGTAAAATGTCATCGAAGCATGCAAATACAGAAGAAGCTAAAAAACAATCAAACAAACGAATGTAATTAGGTTCCATTGATAGTTCTCTCGCCACACTCTAGAAAATATAGAAGAGGAAACGGAAATATGTAGAGAGAAAGTCAAGCGATTTAAAACAGAATTGTTATTGGTAACAAAGAGTTTTTCGGCTTACTTTTTGTCAGGTCAGGAAAAGTCAGTTTACAGTTTGTTAAACTCTTAAAATATATATATTTTTGATCAGACAAATTTGTCTGTCATTCAGACAGAGATATTGTAGACTTGGAAAACTACCCATGCAAATCAAAATGGAATCTGCTAAATGAAAAGAAGATGTAAAAGGAAATCTGAAGTCAGAGCCAAGCTTAAATTAGGAGACATGTAGAGACCAGAAATTGCCGATTTGATGGACATGCGTTAACCGATTTGAAAAGAAAAATAATAAAAGAAAGCATTTGGATCACTTGCAAGAGGTACCGCAAAAAAAACCTGAAGGAATATCTACATAGTGTTCTAGGCTATCAGATGTAAAAATTAAGCAAAAAGAAAATATAATAAATAAAAATAAGGAGAAATTAGTTGTGACTAGATGAAGGAACTGAGCCCAACTGCAGCTACTGTGGCCTGTGCTTCTCCCTTTATATAGGAAAATTTGAAAAGTCGTGGCCTACTTGGCGAGATGTTGGCCAATCAATCATGGCCTACTGGACAAAAAATTGATCAACCAGTGTTAGTCATCAGTAAAAACAGTGTTGGTAAACCAATGTCAAGTGGAGCGCCAGTCAACTCCAAAATTTTTATAATTTAAAAAAAAAACAGAAAATGGGTGAGAGACAGAAGCCATTTGAATATGGGAAAATGTACAAATCAGACAATAAATATCGGAAAACATTGGGTTATAAGAGTCTGAGGGAGAGAGTTAGACAAATTGGCGATTTCGATGAAGTTTGACTGTAAGAAACAATTTTCATTTGGTATAACAGGGAAAACGAATTTGCTTTATTTCTTATTATGTCTGTCTCTCTCTCACTCTAAAGTCTGGAATTATAAATTATCTGACTATTTGAAAAGATTTGAATGAATATGGTTATTATAATACATATTTATTATATTTTTAATAATAATTTCGCGAATATTTTTGGTCTTTCCCCATTAAGCACTTCTATATAATTTGATAGAGAAATGATATATTGCCGATATGTGGGCAATAAAATATATAAAAATTAATTAAAAATTGTTGTTGTTTACATTTTTTTAGTATTTTTGGAAATAATTTCAAATGCAATCGATAAGAACCAAAAACACTTTCAATAATAATAAAAAACAAAAAAAAATAAAAAACCATTAGCATTTAATACATTTTTTCAGTGGCTATGACGACAAAGCATTATTAATAGGTGACTGAAGTCACGTAGATGTTGATGTCGGAGACGAAAGTCCGTTGGCCACGTTGCGGGCACGGCACGTTGCCCAAATGACACGGACACGATGCTCAGATCTACGTCTACTACTATTTACTATGGAGATCATCCATCTATCTAGCTATTCAACCATTCATTCAGGTGAACCGTCATGAGTGTGACGTATGCATACAGATATACTACATATACGATATATATATACATACATACATATATATAGTTAACCAGGAAGACAGGCATAAGCTCACGTGCGGTTTTTTGTCGGCGTGTTCAAAAGGTCGTACGTCACCAAACATTGGCGCCGATTGGTAGACACGACACAGTAGTTGGAAAAAGTATGTACATATATACATACATAAATGCATACGTGTTCCAGCGGGGGTGAGGAGAAGGTGGGGTGGATAATAATCAGTGAAAGTGCACTACATCGACAACAACAACTAACTTTAGCAACATTTGTATAAAGTTTAGATCACAGATCTCAATTTAATATGAATCATAAAAGAATCAGAAAAAAAACTAAAAAGATGAGCTAACTTTCGTCATGCCAAAGTGCATATGCCCCTTGCAATGTGTATTTTTGATAATTATATATAATTCGGAAGAATAATAATAGAGCAGAGAAAACGAGTCATATCTGAATTGAATATCTGTGGCATGGGAAAAATTAGTTATTCATACTCAATAAGATTGTTTTGGCTCAATTGTCCCTTTGGCAGTTTCTATAGCTGAAACTCGAGAGATATATTTCTATATACTAAACTTACGAATAACAAATTTCGGTTTCAAAAACTTTACAAACAAGCAAATGCTCTTAAACTGTATTATTGATCGATCGTTCTTAATGGAACTGTATGTTATATGGTCTGATAAAACTTGTTGGATGTGCTGGGAAGTATATCCAACTCATAAACACTCAAGTGAAAAACAATAAAGCTATTGATATTTAGTCCAAATTTCGACCGATCATTCCTATGCTACTACATCATATAGTCATCCGGTCGGAATGGGTATACAAAATGTGCTAGGCTAATGTACAAAATTTCAGCAAACTTTCGGATCTTTAAGGATCTCCGAGGAGATCGAGACAGACAGGCAAAGCTTTATTAACTTTACTCAGCTCTTCGTTCTGATCGAAAATATATATATATATATATATTCCCTATCTTTTTGAGAAGGTTATAAATAAGGGATTCCGACTGCTTTATGCTTTATTCAATAATCAGTCATCAACTTTCGATTAAATAAGATCAGATTAAATAAATTTTAACACCATTAAATTTTGACCAGTATACCTAATGTTAAGGGGGCTCTGTTTGTTTTATATTTTTATTTTGTACTTTCCAAAGCTTAGAAAAAGCTAAAATGGCAACTAAAATCGTTTCATTGATCCATCCGCCGTGTTGTTCATGCGTCACACAATTTCTTTGATTTAGATTAACACTCTGTTGTTGTTTACGCATTTAGTATATACTATATATAAAATGTATATATTTATTTAAATAAAAAATATAATTATAATTATTATTTTGTTGTTGTTGCTGCACCATTTGGCAACTATTAAAAAAGTTTTTATTTGATTGCCTTGTCCATTTAATTGAAACTTATGTTATTTGTGTTTATTATGGCAATTAACGGGCTATAGGTAAAAATGCTCTCCCCCCCGCATCAATGCTGACGTGTGTGTGTTTTGTGAAAAAATGAAATGAAAATAAAACGTCATTAGCCGCTTTAGATTTGTTTTCTTACTTTTTTTTATACATATACATATATATCCCACACACCCAAAGCATTTAAAAGTGCCCCTCGCCAAACAGGCAGAGACAAAAGAAGATGCGCGAACGTCATTTACAGCAAAAGTAAACAAAATCTGTTGCCACCGACGACAACAGCATGAAAAGTGTCTCCTTCGACCACTAGAAAAAGATCAATATATTTATATTATCTACATGCATTGAAAAATGTATTAGATAATAGAAGATATATCTTGTAAAAACAAATTTTTGGAGGTGGAGCATTTAAGTAAGATCAAAATAGTTATCGATATATGCATGCAAATCAAGATAACATTTTTTCAGGAATCTGCTAAATGAAGAGAAAATGTTGTATTTGGTTCAAAGGAGTTAACCATAATAAAAGGAAATCTGCAGTCAGTGCCAAGTTTAGATTAGGAGACATGTAGAGACCAGAAATTGCCGATTTGATGGACATGCATTAACCGATTTGAAAAGAAAAATAATAAATGAAAGCATTTGGATCACTTGCAAGAGGTACAAGAGGATAACTAAAGGAATATCTATGTAGTGTTCTAGGCTATCAGATGTTAAAATTAAGCAAAAAGAAAATATAATAAATAAAAATAAGGAGAAATTAGTTGTGACTAGATGAAGGAACTGAGCCCAACTGCAGCTACTGTGGCCTGTGCTTCTCCCTTTATATAGGAAAATTTGAAAAGTCGTGGCCTACTTGGCGAGATGTTGGCCAATCAATCATGGCCAACCAGTATTAGTCATCAGTGTTGGTAAACCAGTGTCAAGTGGAGCGTTAGTGTACTCTAAACTTGAAAGGACTTTTTTTATCACTTTCCACATTCGTTAACATGGCAAACCGCGTTTTCCAATCCCCTTAATAAAAAGGTCAAACCTTAAAGCCAATAAAATATTAGAAGAACGGCCATGCCATTGTAAAGTCTTTACGAAAACTTTAGTTAACAGGCGGACATTCGAGAGCACACACAACGAGGTTACCGGAGTTGCTTTCCTCTATGCCCTACAAACTTGTAACCACAATCCATATATCCTATTTGCCAGACTATACACAGCATTCGCGTACATACAAATGATTGTATATATTGTTGTGATATTGTGTGTGATCAATCAACAAACCACATAGTCAATCCGCTTGGATGGCAACAAAACAAAAAAAAAAAAAAGAAAAGGTTAACGTATCTTTAGGGGACACCGCCGGCAAATGTAAATCGATGTCGATCGCAAACAAATTTATGCAGTTAAAACAAAATAAAAAAAAACACACACACATTGAATAAACCACAAAAAAGGTTAAAAAAGCAACATTAAATCTGAGTGTCGACTTTAAGATACCCTGTAAAAACTAACAAATCAATGGGAGAAAAACTCTTACAAATATTCATTCACTTTGAAAGTTTATTATACTATCTTGAAGGATACACAATGTACATATGTATACATAAATATATATTACCTACTTTGACTTTCTTTTCTTCTTCTTTTTTAGATGTGTAAATAGTTTGACATTTATTTTCCTTTCATCATTTTCGTCAACATTTGTAACTGTATAAAATTGCACGATCCAATGCCCATAACGCACGTCAGTCAACATTAATGGTGAAATGTGTGGGGGGGAGGGGAGGTGCGGATGTAGGTGTAGGCATCAAGGCGAAACCCGATTGCTGCTGTTGCCGTTGTTGCTGCTGTTGTCAAGCGGCAGCAGCAACACGCAAACGAAACGAATAAAATCGCTTGGCAACACAGACAAATTCGCAATTTTTATCGAATACGATGAGCAGATGAAATGGAGAGATGACACATGGATAAATATACATACATATGTATGTACATATATGTAAGCACGACAATGGAAAAAAGAAGAAGAAGAAAACAAAACGGATTGCAAATCTTGCCATTACAATTGAAATTTTTTGTTTGTTTGATTACAGTTAAAGATAAAGGATTATATAAAAGATAAGACAAAGCTTTTGAAATCTACTACACTAAAATCGAAAAGGAATGAAGATTTGTATTAAGTTTTGCTTAAAAAATAACGGTTCATTAACCCTGTTTTATGCTAGCAGTTTAATTGAATTCAAATCTTCTTTTTTATAGAATTGCCAGCTATGCACCCTAGTGAGTTTTCACTGTAGATAAAGTATCTTTAAGTTTTTTTTGGTGGCGTTTATTTTTGTTTCTTCTTTTTCTTATTGAAACTCCACGTGCACTTTTTCTTTTATTGTACTAAAGTGCTAAGTAATGCGCGGCAGGAGGTAAGGGGAGTAAACGATTTATTTCCACCCACAGTTCAATGACTATTTGTTAATATTTATTTATGTATTTATATTGCATTTAATAGCATTTTTTATATAAAAAGTTATGATGAAGGATTTACTTTTTTTCCTTTTGAATTTAGTTTGGGAAAAAACTGAAAGGAAAAAATGAGAAAATTGCACCATGGCAAATAATTATCTAACAAAGCGAAGGTTTTTATTTATCTCGAAAAGTGAACAGAGCTGCCACCTAATTAACATAAAAAATCAGACTGGTCACACTGTTAAACGGCTAAACATAACATTTGCAGATGTTATATACAGATATTTTCATATTTTGCATTGTTTTTGTCTTTCTTACCTTTCTCATATTTTGGCACTCTCGCTTTTACTCTCTCACTTTCCTGTATGTATTTCACAACACTAGAAGTCCAAGGAGTATTTTATTTACACGCTCTCTCTTTCGTTTACATCCTTCTTTACCCACTTTCTTACTTTGCTGCGCACTGCACTTGAAAAAAAAAAACAACAAAAAATAACGATCACACTTTGCAACGCGCACTTTTTTACACACACTTTCCTTCGTTGGCATCTTCCTATTGCTATGCACTAACACTCAAAAAAAAAACAACAAAAAATTATAATTAGGATATTTTGCACCAAACACACACAGACGCACTTTTATTACACGCTCTCTCTTTCCTTTGCATCTTCCTTGACCGACGACGCGACGTCGCTGCCGGCCGCAACGGCTGCAGCGCCAGCAACTGCAAAGGCGCGCAAAATTTTTTCATTTGCTTCTTCTTCCTCTTGACAAATTTTGCAAACATTTGGCAATAAAAACTCGCGAATTATTGCACCGATTTTATTGCGAATGGTTGCATTTTGAAGCTAACAACAAAAACTTTCTAAATATTAAATTTATAAGCACTATTATTCACTTTTAAAACACCAAAACTAGCGAAAACTATGAAAAAACTTTGCCAAAAAAACGCGAGATGCAAGCTCGGCAACTGCCAAAGCAAAACTAACTGGAGTGGGAGAGAGACCATAAGAAGTGCGTGAGCAAGTTCAAAGAGAGCCTGGAAATTCCAAGATCCTAGCAAAAGTAGAGCGATTTGGCTTTTAGAAAAGATAACTATTTATCTATGTATGTATGTGTCAATGAATGAAGAAGATATTTGTATGCTAGATTCCAAAGGCTAAATATGAAATTTGGCCAATTTTATGAAAAAATTATAGAATTAGTTACCAAATCAGCACTATAAACTTGTATACATATGTATGTATGTATACGTTTGTATGTATGTGTTTAATAGTAACTTACCACTGGTAAGAATACTATTATTCCTGACTTTATGTCCCAAGTTTCCTTTGGCCATGTTGTTTTGTAACAAAATTGCCTAGCTACTACCAATTCTGTTACTTAAATAGGGCTTTAATGTAAAACTTTGCTGCATTGTTAAGAGTAAAGAGAACAACTCAAACATACACACACTCACTCACACGTTACCAATTGTATGTATGTGTATATATTTAACTTTAATTTCCTCAATTAACTGACACATCAAATTGAATGTGAAAGTTACCGTTATCATTTCATTTACCGTTAACCCCTCCCCCCATAATAACATTTGTGCAAATTTTTGAATTTGCGTTTCCTGCTAATTACAATAAGCGACGCACACACGCCCCCCCTTTCCCCTCTTTTGTTGCCAGCAACGCTCCATTGAATCCGAAATAATGCAAAGTGGCAAATGAACGTCAGCAAAAGTTTTATCTTTTGTCATCATCGTTCAATATAGTATTTTGATCTTGATTATCACCAAAGCAGACTTGTTCAACTAATTGCTATTGCCAATTTGATTTTTTTTTGTTTTGTTTTGTTTTGGTGATTTTCCATTTTCATTTGAAATCGGTTGACACTTTCTTTATAAACTGGCATAGCAACAGATTATTCAAAAAGTAAAAGAAAAATATCACAAAATTATTTCTGTCTCCTTTGGTTAAAAATGGATTTTGCTGTCTTACTGGTAATCAGCTGTCATCTTTTCTTTTTGGCAAAAATGTATAATTGAAAAAAACACATGTATATATGTATGCATGTGTAAATACATTCATACAAACATAGATACATACATATATTATTTATTTATTTCTTAATAGGTGGAAAAACGTGCTTGACTCTTGCCAAATCATTACCTTATGGTCTACGTGACCAAGCGAAATAAATTTTGACAGTGTCCACACTGTTGCACTGTGTCACAACAACAGTTGGCTAAAACAACAAAATTTGCACACAATTATTAGTTTGGTATTAGGATGAGACATGCCCCCACAATCCGATTGAAAACAAAAATTCATCATAAGCCAATTAATCACACATTTTCTATCCGAATCTTTACTAAACTTAGCCTAATATATGTACATTAACATTTAGTTGGACCACAGTTCTAAGGGTGAGAGTGGAACAGCTAGTTGGTATGACCACAAAGCTCGTAACAAATACAGAGTAGAACAAGAATAGTGTTAGTAAATCAAGCGCAAATTAAATCGGTCCAAATGATAGATAGATAGATAAATAGATTCAAAGATATGTAGCTAGAAAATTACCCAAGTAGAACGTAAACAAAATTGTGTTTAAATAAAAAGGAAAATGCACCGAAATTCGTATACCCTTGCTTTATTTAACATTTATATAAACAATTAAATCGAATCATTTGAAAAATATACAACTTTTATTATAAAATTGTGTGTATAACTTTTGAAAGAATATAACTCAAATCATTTTTTGGCTTGCAAAATAAACAGCTATTAGATCAATGTACATATATATCACAGTGGGCAAATAAAGTTTAAGTACACAACGATTTCTCAACTAAATACCATTAAAAATGTGTTAAGATAAGCTTCATTGGATATATTGGCAATAAAAAACGGTAATTTCATTAACTTATTTAAATAAGAAACATATATATGAGATTTAAATACATATGTGGAAAAAAATCAAAAACAGTTTACGTACACTAAAAAAAACTTCAACTAATATACATTATGTATTTAGTTGGTTCTTCTTCTCTTATTACTGCATTGCATTTTTATTACATTTGGTATACTTATGGAACGAGAGAATTAGCGTTTAAAATTTTAAAGTTTCTGGTATGCCAATACTTTTTGCATACACTATTAAATCTATTGTTAAACCTAACATTCTTGTATTACGTTCTAAACTTTCAAGGTTCTGGCATATCAATACTTTTTGAGAGCACTTTATCTATACACTTGTAGTTACAGCGTTCGAAACTTTAAAGTTCCTGGTATGGCAATACTTTTAAGTCCCACTGTTCTTCTATGCCCTTTGATCAAAAATAGCCCGCTTTGCAAGGATATAACGAATGCAGTAGGGGAAAGAAGATTTATATTAATATTACATATTCCTCAAATTCAAAGCGGAAGTTGGCTTACTTTGACTATCAAATTTGTAGCTTTTAATAACACAAAATTCAATTCCAGATACAGGGACAGGACAGGATAGGACAATCCGATTACAAATGAGATTTTTTTTTTCGGTACAGTTGTTGATTGTGGCTAAATTGAAGTCACAACCAGATATTTAGTCAAACTTTTGGACCTTTTCTGATGGCAGGAAATTTCTCTCTGGTCTCTTGATGGGGATGAGGTAAGGAAATCATCTCTAAATATGAATATGCCAAAATATATATACGAGTATGTAGTATGTAAACTAGCAATGGGCCATTGCCAAAAATAATAATTACCTGTTTTCTGCACACCCAGCTGGGGGTACTCCCAATGTGTGCTCCCATGCTGTGATGAGGGGATGCCTATCATTCATTATATATGTTCTCATAGTCTCAATATATAATTGAAAAATATACCTCAGGGTACCAGAAAGAAAAAGAAAAAAAAAATACAGACATTTGTATCATACAAAAATTGTATAAAGTTCCTGTCGTTTGCAGAAGTTTTCCTAAAATTGGACAGGTCTAAATTACATTTTTTTTTTTCATCCCATGGTTTTACATTAGTTTTTGGCTGAGCTGATGAAATGGGTATACAAATTGTTTATCATTTGGTAAGTCACACTTATTATACCCTTCCTTCCCTTCCTCCCATCTCCCGCCTCTCAGGCAGTGAAAATCAACAATCTTTCAATTTTTTTTTTTTTTTGGCTGATGTTTTTGAAAATAACAACAGAAAATAAATTCCTATTTGTTGTTCATTCTGTAACTGTGTTGTATTCTATATAATGAATTTTCAAAATAAGATAGCCAGCAGCACTTGTTTCTAAATTATTTCAAGGTCATCAAGGCAGGGTGTGGGCGGGGTTGGTTGAAATGACAAGACTTTGGCTTGATGAGCTCTACATACTAGTAGTCATTATCATTCAATTTCTGTTGGCACGCGTCCCGTGTTTTGTTGTTGTTTGACGTCAACAGAGAGAACGGACACGATTACCATAGAGTATAATTTTTGGGTACATATGAACTCTTAAAAATACCTCCCAGAGACTATATATATACATGTATGTATATACAATTTACCCCACCCCTTCTCAATGAGTGCAATGGACTTGTAGGTTGGGTTAGTTAACATATTTCTTTCTCTACTGATTTCATTGACCAAATTACACCTAAATCAAATGGATGGACTTACTTCGACAAAGTTAGTATTATTCCCTTGCAAAGTGTCTTTTGACATTTATATACCATTTGGTGGAATCTTTAGGAACTATATAAAACTAGGCAAATGTAAATTCAATGTCCTTGACTTCAGAAAACAAAGTTATTTATACTTAAAACTTGGTTTTGGTCCAATTGTTCCTAAGATAGCTCTAACATACAGTCCACAGATTCTGCTAAAACTTGACGCATATATGCATATATAGAAATATTTCTATATATGCATACTAAACTTACAAATACTAAATTTTAAGACAATCGATAGCAAAAGAATCAAGTTATTACTATAAAACTATATTCATACCTGATCATTTCTTTGAGAGATATAAGATATAGTCAACAGATTCTAATAAAACTTGGTGAATATGTTATAAAACTTATAAACTACAAATTTCATAATATTCTATGGGAAGACAACAGAGTTATGCATGGTAAACGCCTTTCTCCCTATGGGAGCTATATGATATAGCCTTTCGAGCAGAATGATTCCGAGTTATATAATGCCAAAAACAAAAAAAAAACCTAAGTGCAAAATTTCAGTTCTTTAGCTTTAAGAATCTCCGAGGAGGTCCAAAAACACAATGACAGGGCAATTACTTAGCTGATTGTGTTGATCAGGAATATATATTTTATATAATCGAAGGTGTCTGATGTAAAATTTAAATACTCTTTTTACAAGGTTATTCAAAAGTATTCAAATTTTTAACTCTTATAACGTTTTCTTTCACTCTTCGATAATAAACAAAAAAGAAACGTTATCGATAATCATGAGATTTCGATAGTCCATATATCGATACGATAACTCCAAGTGCTTTCATTAACCAAAACATAGTAATTGAGTAAAGTTTTACCATGGAACTGCGTGCAAATACCAAGTCCAAGGAAGATCAAGAAATTTCTCCATCGATTTATTTGGATTTTCTGGCCAGTCAGGAGATAATCATGAAGGACAAAGCCATGTTGAGTTTCAAGGTGGCCATGGAGCAAAATCAAAATATCTTCCAGAATGCCATAGTACTTGAAATTGGCTGTGGCAGTGCCTTAATATCCATGTGGGCAGGTCGTTTGGGTGCTGCACGGGTGATTGCCCAAGAGCCAAGCAATGTGGCCCAGGTGGCCCGCCAATTGGTATGCCAAAATCAGCTGGAGCATATAATTGACGTGATTCAAGGTAATATTGAAGAAATCACACTACCCGTCGATACGGTAGATATCATCATATCCAAGTGGATGGGGTAAGCGCAATCAATATTATGTATGTAAACAATTTTGTCAGTAAGTAAAGTTTGTTTCTTTTCGACAGAGCTTGCCTCATGTATAACAACAGCCTGGATTCTGTTATATATGCTCGCGATAAATGGCTAAAACCGGGTGGCACTATCTTTCCCAATGCCGCCAGACTGTATATGACAGGTGCAACCGGTGACAACGAAACCGTGTCGCCGAAACAATTTTGGTCTCGTTTTGCTGGCTTCAATATGTCGCGTGTTGGTCTCATTATGCAGCGAATGCCATTGGTTACCTGTATGCATAATTCTCAATTGCTTGCTGAGAACTATCTTCTACGGACCTTTGACCTATTAACACTTAAACGCGATGATCTAAGCTTTACAGCGCCTTTTCATTTACGTGCCACTAAAAAGGCAATTGCTAATCTGTTTGTGGTATATTTCGAATTTGATTTTCCTACCAATAATTATGGTCGCTTCATCTCCGTTTCGACAAGTCCCGAAGCCCCATGCAGCCAATGGGAGCAAACAGTCTTTCGTATCGATGATCATTTACCCTTAAATGTTGGTGATGTAATACACGGCCAGTTTATTGTTAAGCGGTCATTAAAACATCTCGATTTTGATATCAATTGGAGTTGCCAAAATGAATTGGTTAAGATACCAATGCACAAGCAAATCTATCGCATGTAGGGTCGGTGAAGCCCAAACAATATGAATAAAGAGACTTATTAAATGACAAGTTTAATAATGAAAATTATATACATACATATTCAAAATTTCTTTTCTAAGGGTCTAAAATACTTGCAAATTTTGTAAGATGATACATTTATGCTAACTTAATGGCTTTTAACCATGCTGAGGTCACTTTTATATACACGTTTTCTTAGCTTTCCCCTGACAAATGTGAAAATGCCACAAAATATGGTAAGTCCCATGGATATGGCCAGCATAAGTAAGCAACGCACCAACCATACAGATTGATCATAATCGAGTCCCAAGAATTGTGTGCTATATAACCAATCGATAGATCGTATATATAGTATACTAATGCATATTGGCCAACTATTTGGACGTTTCCAGTATGGAAGTGGTTTGATTTGCATCCAATCTTTATGCAGAATGAGATCTTTTAGTTCCCCTACTTTATATTTAACGGGAAGATTACGAAATACACCATCCTTTACATGGAGTATTGTAGGTAATGTGTCCAAGGAGAAACGTCGAATAAGTGTTTCAGAATACTGCAATTCCATGCTGGCTACGATTATTTTATCCGATTTCTGTTGCATTTCTTGACCAAATTTTGTCCAGATTCGTTCAAATTTCAAACAATTGGGAATTAATGGTACACAGAAGCCAACAATCCATTCGCCAGTGAGCATTAGTTCCCAGGATTCTTCCATTAATTGGACAACGGCCGTATTAGCAATCATTCCGCAGGCTTCACATTGTTCCGGTTGTTCATCTCCACCCGTGCAATTAGCTAAAAGTGCAAATATAAGTAAAATATTTAGAAAATTAAACATTTTTGGAAAAAATAGAGTTGAAGAGAGCAAGAGAGAGAGAGAGTATGTGAGTTGAAGCTGATAATATGGAAGCAAATGAGATTGCAAAGATGACTAGATAAAAAGGCTAACAAAGTACAGTTATTCATTCTCTTGTTCTACATATGTACATACAGTGAATGCTTTTGAAAATCGTACAGCAGCTCATTTTTTGCAGTTTGTAAGCAAATT
The DNA here is from genome assembly GCA_035045865.1 of Drosophila austrosaltans. NCBI lineage: Eukaryota > Metazoa > Arthropoda > Insecta > Diptera > Drosophilidae > Drosophila > Drosophila austrosaltans. The sequence goes on from JAWNOQ010000207.1 coordinate 4,293,618, forward strand.
TTTAAACTAAAATTTAGTTGTTTGCAAATTTCGGCTATAAGGAATAATAATATAGATTCCTCTTATAAAAGTTCAACATAAAAGAGACATGGGTTTAATTTTTAAAAATGTGGCAATACTCTTACCTGTTCAAAAGATATGGCATCACTGAAAATCCTTCAGCTGATCAGATTTCTTTCAAAAAACTTGCTGTGCAATACATAATATATGCATACATATGTATGTACATATGTACATACATAATTTTCAAGTTTGATTATGAAATGTTTTCGTTTTGATAAATTATCTATGAAATTTACTAAGCAAATATTTTATATTTGAAATAATAAAATAACATTTTAATACACTAATGCTGATTCTTTTTTGTTATATTTTGCTGAATTTTGAAACTAAGCTTCTCCATGTGTACGATTTTCATTGAGGTTCACTGTACGTTTTTCCATTACATAAGCAAATTCAATTTATATTTTGCTCCTTTTTTATCTATTGGAAGTTGCGTAAGTTTAATGATGCATTGATCCCGCTCTCTCGTTTTCTGTTTTCGCCTTCTCTCTCTCTCTCTCTCTCTATCTTTCCTTTGCATTTTGGAATTTGGCGCTCTCTTACTGTTGTTCTTTCATCTTTAGTTAAAATTCGCCGCTCGTGAAATCTGCATGCAAAAATTATCGGTAAATTATTCATGTTTTGTTTACGCGCGCCAAATTCATATAAACAATTTTTTTTTGCTCTTTGCATTGTTAATTAGTGAATGAAATTTGTTGTTTTTGTGAAAGGAAAAAAAAAGAATCCGTTATGTGATTATTGAGTTATTTGCGCGTTTGCTGCTCTCTCAAATTCTGCCAAATTGTTTGTTGTAGTCTAGCTTTCATGCATTTGCTTGTGCATATGTATGTATGTAAGTACATATGTGTGTGTGTGTATTTTTCTCCCTTTTTTTTTTGTTGTGTGTGTATTTTGTTTAGTGAAGTGCAGAAGAAAGTGCAAGAAGTTCTTTTGCCTTTTTGTTGTTATTACAAAGTGGCCACCACTTTGATTTTATACAAAATCTAACGGAATCAAAGGCAAAACGGTTCTTTTTTGCCACATAACTAATTCATTACAACAAAGGTAAGCTACATACATACAACTGCATATGTATGCATAACTATGTATGTATGTACATATGTATGTATACATACATACATATGTCAGTTCATATTGAATGAACAAAAATTTGATTTTTTTTCCGTAAAGTATTTCATGCAATTTCAACAGAAGCTCGCTCCCCTCCCACCATAGCCTCATTATACAAACGACTCTCACTGTGTCTCTCTCTCTCTCTCTCTCTATCACCCACCATCCATACCCCCTTCGCCATTCAATTGAACGCATTTTGTCTTCTCTTCTGTCAGCATTGATTAAACTTTCTGTCTCTCTGTCTGTCTGTATGTGTGTGTCAGTGTGTATGTGTGAATATGTGTTGCATGTGCTCTTTCGCCCCCGTTTTGCCAAAGTTGCTGCTGGTTGCCACTTGGCCCCCACACCCCACACCTTTTGCCCATTACTTTCTTTAGCAATTCTCTCGCCCCGTTTCCATTTCCACGTTTTGTACGCGTGAAATTTTTGCCATGTTGCACAAATTGATGCATGCCACTGCGACTTCCTCTGCGGCTTTTGTTTTGCTCCGTTGTTGGTGGCATGTTGGCAAGAAGTCATGCGATTTCTTTTGACGTGCGCAATTAGATGGTTGGCGGCGGCGGGGCAGAGTAAGAAGACTGAAAACGAAGACAGACAGTGAGAGGGAGAGAAAGAGAGAGAGAGAGTGGGGAGGGCTATGATGAAAAGAAATCCCAGAGCCCAACTTTAACCCAGTTAATAAAAGGAAGTTGAACGATTTAGATAAGAATCAGAACATATGCTTGTATATTTGTATGTATGTATGTACATACAAAAAACTTGTGTAAATCGGTACTCTATATAATTTTATATAAAATGGGTAAGTATTATGTAAGTATACATATGTACATATGTATATGTATGTATATGAGGTATAGTAAGAACTTCAATTCGAAATTGATTTTCGGCTATATACATATACATACATATGTACATATGTATCTGTATCTTAACATTCGTCCATCACTTCTATGGAGCGCTAGGGTCATGGACAAAACTGTTCGATGAATATGCGACATCCTTTCTATGAATTGTACATATCTTCGATTAGTAACAGTATATGTATCTGAATTGATGTATCAAACTTCAATGAATTCATCAGAAATGTTTGGCATTTTGTTAAAATTGATTTCCGTTCATTGAATATATCTTAATATTCATGGAACACACAACATAAATGTGAAATATTTGCTTCGATTGGCAAACAAACAAAAATTTCCAGAACAATTGTCAAAGCGAATGCACAGTGTGAGAGAGGGGGGGACAAAGGGGCAACAGTGAGGAGGTAATGGTATATGACTCTTTGACCAGCATTTCATTTCATTTTGGGTGACAAATTGACAATTTACAACTTTACAAACATTTGCCAAGTGAGAAGGGTAGAAGGGGAGGGTATAAGGAGGAGAGAAGCGCTTGACTTGTTTATTGATTATTTCCCTGCAATCGGATGCACAGCATGACCAGAGCTAACTACCCGCAATTGTCGACAGCTGACACACACACACACACACACACACTCACATACAAACGACCAACCGACTGACTGACTGTGAGATCCTGGGCACATCCTGACGGCTGGCACGATCACATTTGCATGCTGTGAGTCTTCCCATTTGAAGCAAGATATTTTTAAAGTGGATGCGACACATGAAACACGTTTCCGGCATTGTCCTGATTGCGCGCCAGTGTTCCTGTATCCTTGCGTTAGTTTGGTGCATGATCCCGATACCGTTGTTCAGTTCCGGCCAAACAATAAATAGAATAGAGTCGGAGTCGGAGTTGAGTCGACTAGTAAATGAATGAATAACAGCTGTTCTCTCTATACGAAAATTGAAATATTTTTAGCACAAGTGGGCCGACCGACAAACTCTCAGCACGAACAATATTTCCTAAGAACCGAAACGGAATCGATATATTAACACACAACTCGTGCTAAAAGGATTGAGTTGAGGGAGTGTGTGTGTATGTGTCTCTGTGTTGAACCCTGTGTGCAAAATTTCAGCTGTTTAGCCAATTGTTTGGCATTTTGACAAATGTTCGTTTCAGCCCACGATGCCAGCTGCCTGCCTGCCTGCCTGTCATCCTGAATGACCAACCCGATCCATTGCCATCCCAATCCAACCCATGGTGATGATATTGAAAATGTTTAGGGTGGAAAATTATTATGGTTAATGACAATGCCCTTTTTTTCATTTCTTTGGTGGTTAATCGAATGCATTTGAAATCATTTCCATATAAAAGTGATTATTGTTTTCCAAAAGGATTATCAAAATTTTTTAAAACTTTTATGTGGATTCGATGCGTTAACGCACTGCTGCAAATGCTTCTTTATAGTTCTTTTGTAAAGACTTTTTAACTAATTTCAACATATTTTTTCCATTTCATAGGCTATAAATTGGGGTCTTTAGTTATCTAGTGACGCAAATGTACAATAAAGCAGATAGTAAACAAATCCCAAAACTATTACAGATTGCAAAAAAAAAAGAAATAATCAACGGATTATGCAGTTAAGGCCCATCTAGATATGATAGAACCACAGCACACGCAACTATAATGATTAGAATATCAGAAAGTGTGCTAGAGTAATAAAACCGTAGCGTCAATCGGTTTAATTTTGTGAAGTAAACTTTCAAAAGGTTATAAATCTTTGCTTCGTTGTATCTAACCATTGATTTAGACGAATTAGCCCATGATTTTTTTGAATAAATGCATCTAAAATTAGTTAGGATCCACTGTAAAACCATGGTAAAAGAAAACTGTTCGAGAAATATGCGCCATCCTCACTGTGAATTGTGTACATCTCCGATTAGTAACAGTGTATAGTAGAAACAATGTAATAATCCCATCAGAAAATGTCAGGTACTTGAATTTACCACCTAGCGGTGGCACTAAATGCAAATCCATTGTGCGTAGCCTAAATGAACGGAAGGCGACGCGGCTACATGAAAAAACACAAAGAAAGACGCACGTTGCGTCGTTCCAATTTGATTGTTAAGCAGTTGAAAATGTGACGTTACGCTACTCAATAGGTTTTTTTTTTTTTTGTGTTGCTCACCTAATCCTATTTGTGAAACGCTTCGCATGGTGGCTAATTGTTTGTAATGAGAAATAACAAGTGCTGACCAGAAAATACGTAATCAATATATATATATGTATATATAAATTGCTTCGATATTAGCTAGATTATGGCAAGGGGAAATCTCTGTATATTTTTATTTTCTTTCCCTTTTTAAAGTTAGGTCAGCTGCTTCTTTAGTCGCATGTTAGTGCTATTAGTATTATCTTTCAAATTGCAATTCGACCTTGAGCACAGCTGATCTTGTAGAGAAACATTTCTCACATTTCTAATGCCATATGCCAATGGTCAGGCCTGTTTTCGGGTCAATTCAACTGGCCGCAATGCAATTAAATACGAGTGCGTTTAGTAAATATTTGTTTCTTTTTTCCTTTTGGCGGCATAACGCGTTCCCTCCCTCTACTCTCTTTCATCTTCCTTCCTTTGCGCATATTCATTGTGTGTGTGTGTGTGTTTAGCAGACCGATGTCGATAATTAGCACGGACTCGGATCTCGGACCCACCATATGGCTGCTGTGTGAAAGTGAAAATGCGATTTTGTCTATGTATGTACATATGTACAATGACGATAGGCGTAACGAAATTTTCCTATATATATATATATAGGCTTCGTAATTGATTGAGATCCCTAGTGGTTCCTGCTTTCATCTATGCCAGCTCAATATTCAAGTGAATGGGAAAATGGTGGGATTGGCTACTAGTCAGATGGTAAGATGCTTAGATGGGGCATTGGGAGTGGGTGGTGGATGTTAGATGGAATGCTTGTTGTATGGATAGATACCTTGGGGGCATTCTAAGCTTTGCCTGTTTCGAATTTCAATTGCAGGACTCTCCTCTCTCTCTCACTCTCTCTCTCTGTGCAGGTCACGGCGTTCACTCTCACGTCTCACTTGAAGTTTGCTCTAGTAGTTTTTCAATTTCTGTATGGGGATGTACATATACATATGTGGAGGAGCTGCTCTAAAAAAATGAAAAGACAATAACAACAGCAACAACAACAACAACAACAACAACAACAACAACAATTGCAGCCATGTCAAAGGGCCTTGAGGGGACCCGAAGATCCCAAGTGGGCAAGCCAGCAAATGACAGAAACAGGCGACAACATAGAAAAACTAGTTGGTAAAAATTATCGTAAAATATTAAAAAAAAATAAACGATTTTTCTATACTCTACGTTTGCTGCATTTGAATAAAATTTAATTGTATTGAAATATCTTAACTAAAGTTAAAGTATTGGGAAAGTATTAAAGAGATATTAGGTACTAAAGAATTTCCTTTAGAATGTATTTAAATAAAATTACTTACCAAAGACTTTTCTTTAAATAAAAATCTTTCAAAAACTTCTGCTTACCAAAAGACAGCAACCAAATCTGAAATTTTAGTTATATTGTGTAATATTTTTAAGACTTTCTATCGAAAAGAAACAGCAGAAGAAGGCTGTAATTGTTCCAGAAATATGTTTTTTGTTGCCAATTTTAAAGATCTTCTATAATAAATAATAAAAAATTTGTATCTATGATTGAAAATTTGGAAAATTTCAGTTTTATAACTAGTAATGGCAGAAAATTTTAACTTTAACTGCGCTTCTTTATATATTTATAGAAGAGGGATAAAAGATCAACTACAAACGCAATAATCGAATCTATAATAAACTTGAAAGAGATCAGAAAACAACTTCATTATATAAAAACTTTAATGCCTAGTAACTTTATTACAAAAAACCTTCATTATATAGAAAATTTATTACATAAAAATTTCGTTATATAGATACTTTATTATATTAAAACTTCAAGAGCTTTAGTATATAGAATTTACATTTCATGAAAACTTTCATACAGAGAAAACTCATTAAATAGAAATTTTTCAATATTATTACATATATGTATACATTGTCATATATAAACTGAACTATACATTGAGGAAGCTTTTGTTTTTTTGCAATTACTTCATTATACAGAGAACTTTATTATATAAAACTTCAATAAAAAGAAATTCGATTAGATAAACTTTTTCATATATTCTTGCGTGATTTCCAAAGTGATATTAAGTCTTTGGTTTTAAACCTATAATTCATATATTATTTATATATATTTTTCTAACTATTTACTTTAACCAATGTACTCTCAATGTAAGTGTATTACTGGTTTTTGGCCTGCAGGCTTGTTCGGCGATTTGCAATTGGCTGCTGTCGAATCGAAATTGAAGTGTGTACTTCACATACCAAGCAGAACGATGGCTATGTAAGGGGGAAGCACGTACTGGATAAAACTTTTGCCTACAAAATTTACAGCATACATGTCTCTCTACATACATACATACATGCACAAAAATATATGTACATACGTACATATATATTTGTATGTTTAGTTCACAAGAATTTGTAACCATCATGCATAAATGTTCGATAAGATATTGCCTTATGAGTTTATGACTATTTAGGAAAATATGTATATTCAAAGTCTTGATATTATAGAGATATAGATGTTAGATTTTTCCATTTTTTTTTTCTCCAAATTCTCTGCTAACGGTATATTATACTTTAATCAGTTGTAAGACAAACAAACTTTGGATTACTTAATAGTTAAAAATCGATTGGAAGTTTGTGATTATAGTGAAGAATTTTTAAAGCCCTGGGCGACTTTGTCTAGAATCGAAATATATATGCATACATAAACCAAGTCTCTCTAAATATGTATATCTATATATATTTATATATGTATGTATTTATTTACAACTATCTATAAACGAGTTAACAGTTATCATATTGTTGCATAGTGTTGATTTAGGGCTCTTTTTCTCACACCTTCCAAAGGCCATCGATCAATTTTCCCAATAGGGGGAGGGGAATGGGGGCTGGTATGTTAACTGCATCCAAGCAAATCAATCATGCAGCATTACCTAACAACCCTGCCACCCTTTTTTCACCTCCCCCAATAAACCAATGGACAGCAGGAAAAAAAAAAGGGTTTAACGACTTTGTATTTAAGCTCACAATTGACTGCAAGCCAAAGGTTGAATAGATGTGAAGGTGGAGTAGGAGTAGGAGGAGAAGGAGGAGGAATGGGGGCTACCGTCGCCTTATCGACTTTATTTCATTTCCCCAGTTGGCTCCTCTCAACGACCCAACTGACGACGACAACGACAATAACGACGACGACGACTGGGCGACCCGCCGCCACATAGGCAGGCGCACACACGTGCCCATGGGCCAAAGCAGATACCTAAAAACCTAACGGTTATCATTAACACAGATGGGCACATTGATAACTCAATCGTCAGCTGGGCCATTGGGCCACCACCCTCTGTTATGGTTAGAGAGAGAGTAAATAAACGATTCGTATGGCTAAAGAGGGATGGGATATGTTCATACATACATACATACATATGTACCTTTTAGATATATGTATTTATCTACATACATATTTGCTCATATGGTTGTGGCTTAGTTTTGGTTTTTATCATATATCGAAATCGTCAAAAGTCTAGGAACACACGTGCACTATTTCTATACCCTTATCATAAGGGTGCTCTCATTTACTACAGACTTTCGACAAGAAGAAGTGCATTGCATGAGAAAGGTTTCTAAGAGTTGAGTTGAGAATCTTAACCTTCCATCTAGGAGACTGAAAGTTCAGAAGGTTATGATGCTATTGACTTGATCTTTTATATATTCCTGTTTAGTTCCATTAATCGACTCTATATAGTCGAGGTTATCTATTATTTTGGTCTTTATACACTTAGGAACCCTTCGGTTCCATGTTCTTCAAAGAGATATGAAAGTAGTCCTATAAATATCGTTCATTTTGGTAATATTATAACATATTATTACTCAGTTCGGTATTATAATATCATAATATTGTTCAGTTCAGATACCTATATAACATTTTTAACCTTTGACTTTAAGTATCTAAGCTAATAGTTGAAACTAAAGTTAATAAATGTTATAGAGTTCTTCGAATTGAATGATATGATATGATAGTACATTTAGTGGTATAAAGGAACCTGATATACGGGATATAGTAATACCCCACGATGCATAAACAACTTTTTTCCATACAAAAAGGTTTTTAGAACAAAATTTTTTGAATTGCTAAGATTTTCTATACTATCTTGTTTGCATTTCGTAAAGCAAATGTTTAAAATTGATTCGATGAACTATAAAATCCACTTAATATATTCAATTTCAAATAAATTGTAGTCTGAAAAGGGCATCAAATGTTCGTTTCTGAACTGAAAGTTCTAACCTATTTGTGTCGTGTGCTTGCTTGCTTACTTTTTCTTCCTTTCCGGGTTTAGTTTGATAATATTTTGATTTACTCATCGCATTTGACCCTAATTTTGCCTGAAGCTAAACATAAGCAAGAAGAAAACCCACCTAGAAGAAGGAGAAGAAAAAGACGATGCCAACTTACTTAAGGTGAGATTAAACTATGGCAGATTTATGGGTTAGCCCACTCATCCCTCTCTCCTCACTCAATATGGATTGAATGGGTGTGGCAAAAGGGTTCATTCGATTGACTTTCACCTTCCCCCTCCATCCTCCATATTTACCAAAATCTCTATGTAAAACAAAACGAAATTTGTACAACATGTTGTATATGGATATATATATATATATCTATCTATGTATATATACAGTTTGTATGTTTTGTTTGTTTCTAGCTTTTGTTGTATAGTTTGCGAATGGCGGCACCACAATTATTTTGGCAAATTTTATGCTCCTTCTTACTCTATCTCACACACTCTCTCTCTCTCCCTCTCTGTCGCTGTTTTTTTTATGCCATCTCTATCTATCTTTCAGTTACTGACCATTTATTTATTTATTTGATTTGTCGCGCGTCGTTTTTTGCCTTCACAGTTAATTTACGAGTTTTAATTTATTAAATCAACAGCAAAAAAACGGCAGAAAAAACAGAAAACAGAGAGAAAAATGAAAAAAAAAAAAAAAAAAACAAAATAAAATCAACAAACAACAACAATTCACAACAGATGCTGCTCAAACGCCTTGGCTGGCTGGCTGGGCTACTGTTGATTTTTCAGCTTGATAATCTTATTGTAGTACTTGTATACCCCCCATTCCCCCAACACCCCCCGTCCCCATAACAATTCGCCCAATGCCCCTTTACCCAATCGTCATTCCCCATTACCCATGCCGATTCTCCAGCTGGAGGCTGTGGCTACGTTGTGGTTGGGGCAACAACGACAACGACAACGACTGAAAGTCAATTGAAGATACAATTGATAGAGCGCTCTGAAACTACAAGACGACATCTAAAAATAGAACACGTTAATTACGCGGTTTTGATAAGACCGTCCAACTCTTGGAGGCAAATGTGAAAGACACAGAGGGCAAAAACACCAAAAGAGAGAGAGAGACAGAGAGAGAGAGAGAGAGTGAGAGAGATAAAAACTAAATCATAGATAAACATATAGACAATCAACATTTATCCGCGCACTTACTTACGGTCATTCGCACTTGCGTTTAATCATTCATTCCCATGCGTTTTTTTTATTTTTTAGAAAATTAAGGCACGTGAAAGTTGATAAAAAGAATTTGCACAAATTGATCTTATAAAGGTCTATAAACTCATATATATATATAATTCACACATTTCCACACTTACCTGAGGTTAACTGAAAGTCCTGAAGGCAAGTAAAATTATGTAAAAATTGCAAATACTCTTTCATTAAGAGTCTAGGAGTTTCATAACCCTACCAACTAACCTACATATGCTCTTACATTGATGCAACTGAAAGTTCTGCAATAGATTTACGCTTGTAACTGGAAAAAACTTCATAATATTCATAATATCTATGTGTAACAGAGTTTAAGGCTAAATAACTTGTCTTAAAGGCACATAAAATTAGGTAAAACTTAAGGACACTATTCTATGAAGATCTAAAAACTGTAAGCGAAAGTTCTACATTGAGCTTTCGTTTGGAAACCTTCTTGTACGGTTACCTGAAAGTTCTCCAATAGTTGCAAGACAAGAAAATTGCTCAAGTGACGTCGAACAAAGCTCTTAGAAAGGCTTTGTCTTGAAGCTGAGCCACAAAATTCCATCTAATTATTGATTTTGGTATAAAACGCATGTGTTTCAAAGCCCTTCCGTCACTCAGAGTTGTTAGTAGTGCCATTTAAGTTAAGAATACATGCAACAACTTCGATTTCTAACAGTTTAACTATAGTTTAAGAGAACAATTGGAAAGCAATGTGATGTCCTTATGTTTCTAGATAATCTCAGTGTATATGTATGTATGTGTGTGTGTGTGTGAAGTGGAGTGTCTGTGCAGGTCCTTGTTTATTGCCTTTGATAGTGCCGTCTCGTGTCTACCTTAAAAATAAATATGTTGTACAAATGGTTACTCTTTCATAGATTTAGTATATAGCGGACACATATATGTAGATATATACTTACAGTACATACATATGTATGTATATATGTACATGGAGTACTATGAGATATAATCTGTGTAAATATGTACAATGCAATTAGTACAAATGTTTAAAGTAAATATTTGATTGTGCGCGCGCAACTTATCAGCCGCAAAATACAATGGCTATACATAGATAAATACTATATGTACATACAGACGTATATACAATGTACATTTACTAAATATATACATATGTATATATATACAACAAACTGATAGCACACAAGAAAGCGGCACCAGTTCAGACATCTCTCTCTATCTCTCTCTCTCTCTCTCTCTGAACTCTTTTTTCTTTCGTTTTGAAACGCCGCAACGTCTGGCAAGGCAGACAACTTGAAAAACTTAATGCAATCGAAACGTTTTATAAGCGGTTAGCGGTTATAACCAGTTATATATAGATGTATATATATATATATATATATCTGTAGCATATATATTAATTGTTTTTAGTAATATTTGTAAAATCACTTTACAAATTTTATACTTAGTATTGCAATTTTTGTTCAATTTGAATCACAGTTGTTAATATCGAAGTTAAATATAAATTATGACATTGTTTTCCATTTGTTATGTTATCGAAAGAGCTGTAAGCCTCCCAGAAAGGTTTCTCTTTTGTTTTTGTAAGGAATTAAATGCTTATTAGTTATGTAATAATATTTTTATTGGTATTATTGCAGCTTAGAGGGATGAAAAATTTAAAGAAAATTTACCAAAAAAAAAAAAAAATAGTTTAGGTAACTTTTATCTTGATAAAACTAGCAAGACAAAGACTTTGATATGTATTTATATATATGTAAATAGTTTAATCATCTAAGCATTGCATGTACATATACATATCTTGTTATTATAGATCATCAGATTACAAATTAATATTGCTTTTTGTCAATTGGCTCATCGGGCCAGGCTAGTCTAGTTGGCAATATCTATATCTAGTCTATGCAGCTGTACCTAAGAGAGTTTTCCATACTTTAGAAACCTGCAACTTTTGGCTATTATTTTTCCAAATTTAATGAGTATTTTATTCTAAATCATATATAATTTATAGATTGCTATATATGTATATGTACATATATACTTATATATATATATATTTGTCGAATTATTCGGTTATTTTTTAAATTTTTAATCATAGAAAGCTTTTAAAATGAAGAACAAATTTATCCATTTTCAAATTTTATATAGATATTTACCTACTAACACTCTCAGAAACTTAACCAAAATACTTCTATAAGATCCATTATTATATATAATATATGTATATTGTACAAATATTTATCAACTGTCATTTTTAGAAAGTTAACGAAAATCCTTCCATTTGATCTAATATTATATAGATTGCATTTAAATTTGTAAAATAAATAAAAGACACTTTTTTCTTTGTAGATTTCATATAGTACAGATTGTAGAATAGACTAGCAAATATATATATTAAAGGGAAAACAGTGAAAACTCTCTTGAAGGAATAATTTACGAAAATTTTTGTCCTACAAAGGAGAATTCAATAACAAAAAAGTTTATAATAACCGATAAATTCCACTCTACCTAAAAGAAGTTTAAGTTTAACCGATAAATTCCACTTCATCCATAAGAAGTATAAGTCCAATAGAGGTCTTCGTTGTTAGATGTTTTACTGTACTTAATTCTAACATTAATTTTTTTTTTGTAGTAGTTGCTTTTAGCTTCCGGTTTGATCCACTCAAATCCAGTTGAATATGCCAATATATTTACATTGATAAAGTAAGTGAAGCAGATCAGAGTTACTATATATACTACATATGTATGTACCTACGATATTATACTATATCACACTATATGTATATGTATGTATATAGAGATATGTATAATTAATTGCAAAAAAAAAAAAATTGCCCTATAAAGTCACAAAATAGTGCTAAATAAGTGTTAAATAGTTGGTCTCTTTGCTACTATTTATAAAACAAACTCAGACATCTAACAACAACAACAACAACAAAGTGACAAAGTACAAAATAAACAATAAAACTAGATTAACTTTAAAACTTGTAGGAAAAAATTTGTATACCCTAATCTATGTGTTTTAACCTAATCTAGAGAAAACTAAAGAAACTAGTGAAAATTTATTACGAATTCTCAAAGATTTGTTTGGTTCAAGTATATAAACGTTCGATCTATATCTAAACAGTTAGATATGACAAATGCTTCGCTATATATGTACATTTCTTAGCATTGTTTATATACCTTCATTTTTTTTTGTTTTTTGCATTGTAGGGTATGAAGAAATTAATAATAATAATAATAATCATTTGAGACTTGATGACGACAAGCACGACGCGTCGTTTGTTAAAGGATGGGCGGTGGGGCTAAAGCGAATTGGAGGGGGAATATCAAGATGGGCCTGGCTCTCGATGCTGTTTGCATTGGCAATTATGAACATGGCTAATTGGAGTAATATTGCTAATTTTTTATAGTCAGTCGCGCCGCGATCGGTGGCAATTGCAGCGGCAGAGCGACGGCAAGTTGATACAAAAAATTGAGGTAGGAAATTGACGCCAATTTTTGCACTTTATCTGTGAAATGTCTCGTGTAAATTATCTCTAGGAAATGAAACGCCGCACATGTGAGTGACTGAGTGAGAGGAGGCTCTGCTCTCTGCCCTCATCGAATTGAAGAGGGAATTGTAGAGAGCAGAGCAAACAAATGAGAGAGTGGGAGAGAGAGAGAGAGAGACAGAGAAATTTTCACTCATATCTCTTTGAGTTTGAGTCACATTTCATTATACTCAAGAGCGGCCTTTAGCTAAGAGAATACTAACCTAAGAGTAACTAACAACTGAGTGGAGTGAATTCAATTTAATCACGCACTCTTGAGTGTAAATCTTAATAGAAATTCATTGTCATAATGTGTATTGAAATAAACTCACTCACTCAATTTGTAAGAACTTGCGTTTTCAAACACAAAAAAAAAATTGTTTTTTTTCTTATAAGGTTTGCTAAAGTAAATAAACAAGAAAATACATTTTGCTTTTGATGTTAAATGTAAGAGAGTTGGCAAAAAAAAAAAAATTAAACAAATAAAATAACAAGCTAAATGCATTTTGCTTCTTATATACATATGTACATAGATACAAGTTTTAAGGCCTTTATACATACATACATACATATGTATGTAGAAGTATACGAAGATGTACTTTGGTTCTATATTTCATTCAAACAGATGTTTATAGCTTATTATTATTACTTATTTTATTATGCAAAACATAACCTTTTACAGTAAATTTTATATTGAATTAAATGTAACAATTTTAATTAAGTAATTATACAAAAAGTATTCTTGACTTTTGGATTTGAAAATGTCTTCAATTTTAAGTACTTAAAATTGGTTGTTGCTCTTCAATTATAATTCATTTACATATATTCATTTCGTTTTTTCTTTCCTAAAATTTTAGACTTGAATTCTCTGTAGTAAAAGTTCTCTTTATAAATGAATTAATTTCAAAGACTCAGATTTCACAATCCATATTTTAGTGTACTACATACATATATCATAATTTCTATATTATGAAGTTACTATACATATATAGAAAACTTTTTATCTAATAAGAAGTTTTCATAAAATTTAGTTTCTTTATAATGGATTACCTATGTATATAATAAAGTTTGTATACAACTAGATTTCTACATATATGTATAGTAAAGTTTCTGTATAATGAAGATCCTATAAATATATTTTTTTCTGGTCCCATTGGGAAAGTCATTATAGAGAATTTTGACTGTATTATCCCCGGTAGATAATCTAAAATTGGTTTGCAGTTTTAGATAATCTATTCCTATCTTCTTAAAAGTCTTCCAACATATACATATATGTATAATCATGGGTATTATTCAAATTTTGTAAAATTCCCAATCATAAAACATAATCGAAAAAAAATATATATATATTATATAGAGAAGTTGGGCAGTAAATGTTAAATATTAAAACCGATTAAAGGTAAATAATAATAAAAAAAAATAATAATTAAAAGAAATTAGAAAAATAATAAGTAAGTTAAAAATATAAGTAAATACATATATCCTACATTTCCAAAATGACTCAATATCTTGCCACGAGGACTTCAAAAAGCTTTAAACCTTTCGATTTATTAAAATCTGATTATTCTCCTTTCATTATCGAAGAAAAAAAGTATAAACTAACTTTCAATTTTTTCGGTTGAGGTTGACCTTTTTCTGGAAGTGCCCATTCACATATAAGTAATAAATGAAATTCAAGTAAAAGACAGGAGTAGAAAGAAGTAAAAGTAGAAGTAGAAAGAAGACAATTTTCAGTAAGAAAAATCCTGCTTTCAATTCAAGTTGAAATTGTTAAATTTTCAAACTAGAAAATTACACCAAATATTGTCAACTTTTACCATAAGGAGATAGATATAGTTTTCGTTGATACTGTAAAGTTAATATAAGCCCTAGATCTTTTTCCTGGATATATACAGATCACAGATATATAGTATAAATGACGAGTTTTCACCTCAAAGCCAAAAAATTTGTGTGTTTTCAAGATGCTTGATAATTTTCGCCCACGCACACGGTCAATCAGAAGTACTTGGCCATTTGCCACACACACACACACATTAGATATGTACATGTGAACACACATATGTATGTATGTACAAACGTACTTCAAGTTAATGCCACGCCTACCTTCCTCCCTCGCCCTTAACCACAATATCACTGTCTCTCTTTTTATATCCCTCTCTCTGCCTTTCTCCCTCTCTCTTCCCCTTCTGTTTTACACATTTTCTAGCTAAACTGTCGGGAGGCTGTGTTGAAGTTTTACCTGCCGTTCACCCCGTCCCACTACCACACTTCCCCATCTCCTTTACCACTCCATCTCCCTTTTTACCCATCAAATGCTTTTCGCTTAATGAGTTTTCTACTTGCGGTTTCGAGGAAAATTTGCGCAAAAATGCGCCACTTTACCTACGTACAACACGAAATGAGATGGCAGACTGGCGGGGCACACAAACGGGGGGGTAGACAGGGAGCAGTAGCAACAGCAGAAGCATTTACCTTAACTCTACCCAACATGGGAAGGAGGGAGTGGGGGGGGGGCGGAGGGGGAAGGGGAGTAGTGCGCGGGATTTTGGGGTGTGGGGAGCGCTGTAAATGTTTTAGTGGTTACTGCGTTTAAGTCATTAGAGAAATTTCTTAGCTAAAGTGCGGCATAAAAAAGGGGTGTCAATGGGCACGGGAGCGGGGTGGTGGTGAAGATTAGAAGGGCAAAGGGATGAGCTAAAGGAATTTAGCCAAAAAAGGTGGCTATGGAACTGAGAGCGGGGAAATTGTCGTTGAAGAAGTTTTAAGGCCCAAAAGAAAAAAAAACCAAAGAAAAAAAAAACAGAGAAAATAGCAACAATGAACACAAAAAATTTTTTAAACTAAAAAAATATAGAAAAAATCAAAAATAAAGTAGAAAAAATATATTAAAAAAAAAATAACAATAAAATAGAAACAATATAATGCAAAAAAAAAAAAAAAACAATAAAATATAAAAAAACGATCAAATATATATATAAAAAAAAAACAATAAAATAAAAATAACAAATTATATAAATCAATAAAATAAGAAAACAACAAAAAAAATTAAAAAAAAACAATAAGATAAGAAAATAATAAAATGTAAAAAAAAACAATAAAACATAAGAAAATAATAAAATATATAAAAAAATTAACTAAAAAAAAACAAAAAAAACATTAAAAAAAAAGCAATAAAATAATAAAAAAAAAGCAATAAAATGATAAAACAAAACCAATCAAATATAAAAAAAAAACACGATTAAATAAAAAGCATAATAATAAAATATAAAAATCAATAAAATAAAAAAACAATAAAATATAAAAAACTAAAAAATATATAAAAAAAAAAACAATAAAATAATACAAAAAAACACAAAAATCAAAGAAAAATTAAAACAAAAATGTTGAAAAAAAAAACCATTGAGCAATAAAAAAAGATTTAATAGTGTAAAACCTAGAAGAAAAAAATATTATTTTTAATTGAATTACAACAATTGCAAATTATACAATTAGTCAAAGTCTTTTTGGGTATCTTTCTAAAGAAATGATTTCAGAAGAATTATTGTTATCAATTGTTTATCAAGTTATCGCTTTGCCATTAAAAATATTAGTTTTTTTAAAGGAAAAGTCCTTGGGAATTGTTAGATAGAGCTTCTCTTACATATGTATATTGTTTGATTTTTCTATTTGTTTTCGTTTGTCTGTCATATTCGATATATTTCTCAATGGGAATACGATGGTTTCGATTACTGTCCTCTTTGAGAGCGCCAATTAGGGCTTCTTAACTGCCTGCCTCATGCCGCCTGCCTGCCAACTCTCTGTCGTTCCTTATATCAAACGCGCTTGCCAATTCCAATTACAGTCATTTGGATTTTTCAAATGCTTCAAGCAGAAAAAGTAGCAAACATACAAGAAAAAAAATAAAAAAAAAAGAAAAAAAAAGAAAAATCAAACCGCTGGCATACGCATTTGTCAGTTTTCACACGCAATCCTGTGTGAGTGTCTGTGTGTGTGTGTGTGTGTATGTGTGAAGGATAAAATAAGTAGACACGTGGCACACGTGGAGCCCACACAAAATGCAAAAAAAAAAAACGAAACACACAAACAGAAAAAAAGAGAAAGAGTGAGAGAGAGAGAGAGTGAGAAAAAAAAATCGAATTTCAAATATCAGAGACTCGAATTTAAATATGCGAATTCGCATACGAGAAGAAGAAGAAAGAAGAAAAAAAAAAGGGATAAGCGCGCAGCACAACTTTTATGCAAAATAGAAAAACACATTTTTGTGCAAAAGGGCTTATAGCGGATTTATTTGGATCCACCGCCCCCCCATCTTAGCCTACTCCAACTACACCCAAATATAACATCCTATCCTTAAACCCATACCCCACTCCCCCTCCCCACCCCTCGCAATTCCATTTTATGCCACAGCAAAACAAATACAAATACACGCAAACCAAATATTAACGTGCGCTCTGTAGAAAAGATACAAATTTGCAAAGTACACACACGCACACACACACACAATCTAGATATAAACTAACATTGAAGAGCGAGAGAGAGGAGCGAGAGAGGGGTTACAGATCTAGGTAAAGAGATGAGGTGTGTGTGTGTGTGTATAGAGACGGATTGAAATCTGGTTGACAGGCTTAGTATATAGTTAGTATCCATACGATACAAATATATAGTGACAGGGACCAAGTTAACTCTTGCCCCCAAAAAACCCCTTCCCCCCTTTCCCAAAAAAACAAAAAAAAAAAGGTCCAAGAAATGGATAAGAACTAAGCTTTCAAATCATAACATACCAACAAAAAAAAAAATAAAAAAAAATTACATCAAACGACTTTTAAATACACTAAAAATAGTTCTGAAAATACTTTACGAAATGTTTAAGCTAATGAAAGCTTCATTATTTGCCACACAGACACACATACACCAACACACACATCACAACACACCTTTCATCTCACGTCTTTCTCCTGATGGAGGGGGGGCGGGTGGTGTACATCCCTCCTTTTGTTTGGCATTTTGCCACCGAAAGGCAAAGTCAAAGGTAAATCGAAGGTAATAAAATTTTCTTGGAATTCGTAATTACTTCTAATTCTTTGTAAAATTGTAATTAAATTTTCTCTGTTAATCTTACATGAAAAATAACCTTAAGATTAAGGTATTAGATAACTTTTTGAATTGAGGTAAACTCCTTTCCCCCCAACACCCCCTAATCTAATCTGCAAAATATCAAATCGATGAAGATGAATTGAATATTTTGAAATATTTTAAACAATATTTTTGAAGGCGACTTTGCTATACCTCAACTTTCGATTTTATGAAATGTCCTTCTATATAGTATAGAAATTCAAATTGGAACAATTTTTATATAATATATAGAAAACTGTTGAAAATAAGCTAATTTAAATAGAATTTTTAATTTATATTTGAGCTACTTTAATTAGAAATTCTTTTTTGAATTTCAAAGAATTTTAATTTAAGAAAGAAAGAATAGAAAGTTTATAAAATTTTTAAAATTTAATTAGAATTTTTATTTTTACTTTTTTTTTTTACGGAATTTGAAGAAAAACTATTTAATATTTCTCATTTGAAATTATTTTTCCCTTTTCCCTTTATTACAAACCTTATTTGAAAACTAATATACCCTGCTGGTTACTGGCCAGGGTAACTTAATATTAAAGCCAATGGCAATAATTTGCTTTTGGTTTTGCCATGGCTTAGCTGTTGAGCTTCATAAATTTTGTTCTATTTTTCTTTCTCTTTTGGTTGAACAAATTGAAAAATGATACACTAAGTACATATTGACTAAGAAAATTTCATTCAAATTATTTGTCATTGTTTAGAGATTGAAATGTTTTCTATTTTTCTTCTTTTTTTTTTTTGTAGAGTATGCAAATTAAATAACCTTGGTAACTTGGAATTAGTTTTGGGGATGTAGATGAAGAACTACAAAATAATTTAATATAAAGGTTTTTTTTTATCTTGAGTTACAAAATATTTCTCTTGATATATGAAAATCAATTGGATAAGTTTGGGGAGTTACTTGGGAAATGTTTTGTAAAATGTAAAATAAAAAGTAAAATTTAAGATTGAGAAACTTAAAATAATTTTAAACTTATCTGTGAAAGATTTTTTTTTCACAATCTCCAAAGCAAATTCAAATATGTAGATAAGAAAATGGAAAACTTTTGATATTTTGTTTCCATTGAACTAATTTCGAGTTGGTTAAGAAAAAGGTTTGATAAAACTTTAAAAGGTTGAATTCATTAAAAACTTCAATATGTACAGTCTATACTCTCTATAATGAATCCCAAGGTGTAGCAAAATTTTTTCACTATATAGAAAATAGAAAATTTTCTTGTTTTTTTTTTTAACATTTTAAAATTTTTTCGTTTTTTTGAAATTTGTCAAAAAGAAATTAAAATACACTAAAAATAGAACCAAATTACAGTTTTCTTAATATTGATTCTCTATAAGGAAAACTTCGTTATACATATAAGAGTACGTTGTAAGGAGTTTCGACTGTAATAGTTATTGGAGAAGTTATTACAAAGTTAGTCTCAAAATTTGTCTTTTTACTTTAATATTTCGCTTGAAATTTGATTATTAAAGAATATTTTAAACTTGAAAAATTATTTCACAATTCCATTACTCTTCCTTTTCGATGGGAATTATCTAGGAACTATTACAGACGAAATTTATAATTTGCTTAACAAATTGTTTGACCAACTTTTTGAAACCTTTTCCTTTAGTCCTTGTCATTAAGGCATTTGTTTCCCCTGAACTTGCTAAAAGTGACATTTGTTGCCTTTTAAACTTGGTAAAACATCTTTTTAGACTAGTTAATATATTAAATTAGTTTATTAGATATGATATAGACCGATTGCCCGATATCGTTTGGATACTCTAACTCTTGAAGGTGACTAAACCTTTTTTATTCTAGATCAAGGGCAACTTTGCATAAAAAAAGAAATCGAATTTCTTAAGAATTGTTGTTTTATTTTTAGTCTATACTAACTAGGGGAATTTTATTTTTAACTGTAACTGTAATATAGTTATCTGTTGATCGGATTATGGAGCCTTTCGCGGAAACACTGCAATTGCGTTAAATCTTAAGTGATTGCTTTTAACTTCATTCCGATGGCGGCAATGTTGGCTGTGGCATGCCCCTTGTTTTTTTTTTTTCTTCTTCTGTTCTGTGCTATAGCACACTGACAAGTTTTCTCCCGTCTCCTCCCCGCCCTCAATGTCATGCAGTTGGCTTCAAGGATCCAAGAACGACATTAGATGCAGAAGCAGGAGCAACAGCAGCCAGTCAGCATTCTAAAGGTCAGCTCAAGGACAAAAAGCCAGTGAAATGCACATAGAGAATATAACAAAAAATATAAGAAGATGCTGTAGATAGAAAATGATGATGAAGGAGAGAAGAAGAAGCAGATGAAGAAGAAGAGAAAAATGTTATATGTTGCTCTCTTATTAAAATCGATATTTAGTTGTACGCAATGATGTCAACAAACAAAAAAAAAAGTAAGAAAACGCACAGACACACACACAGAAGGGGCAGGAGACAGAGAGAGAGAGAGAGAGAGAGGGAGAGGGGGTGAGGAATAGGAATAGGTGGCATGGTTGTTGAAGGCGGCAGAAGATGGAGGCGTGGTATTTGCATTAAATTATGCGACGAGCTACGGAAATGTTTTGCCCAACCAAAATGAAAGACGAAGAAGAGCTCGCCGCATCGTTAAGTGCGGCGGAAACAATTTCACTCTTCAGCACAACAAAAAAAAAAAACGAAAAAAAAAAAAATGAAAATGAAAAAGAAACGGAAAAAAAAGAAGAAAAAAACCATAAAAGGAAATAAAAAGGAATGCGCTGAAACTGCTGCTGCTGCTGCTGCTGTTGCTCTAAAGATGGGGAAGCTGGCAAAAGATTGGGTACTACGAACAAGTAAGGTAGCTGGGGCAGGCAGGTAGTGGAAGAAGGGGGGGAGAAGGGGGGGGGGGATGGTTGGTGTGTGTGTGTGTGCGTTATACTTGTTAAAGCGAAGCGCTGCAAACAAATTGTAACAGGAGAAATCCTTCAAACATCTGCGCAGTCGTTTACAGTACTTCTCCCCGCTCTACCGCTGCCATTTCCCTTTATACTTCATAGCTAAAACACACATGTTTAGGTGGCATGTACTTACACACACACACACACACACACCCATCTATACGTACATTAGAATGGTTTTCCCCTTTTCTTACTTTATTTTATATATTTTTTGTTACATGAACCTAGAGGAAGTCGCAAAGGTTGAAATCTTTCTAGAAAACTTTTAGAATATATATATATATATATATCACCCAAAGGTCCCAAGTATACACAAAGGATATCCAAGTAATATTACTCATACGACATGTTGGCCAAAAGATTCTTTTACACCTTATAAAGAACTGCACAAATTTGATTTATATTTGAGGGGGAGAAAAAGAAAACCCTTTTCTTTTGGTATACGATAATTCTTCATTAAAAATAATATAGGAAAAGAACCAGTCTAATGTATATAAGTATATATATTTCTCATTTATGTATATATATATATATATATATACTTGTACACTTCGTACACATGATGTACTCCTCGTATATTTGTAATTGTTTCCTTTTTGCTTTATGTGTTTTTCATGTATCGCACAAAGTGTCACCGTTCTCATTCCCTCCACTCCCTTTTTTCCTCCCCTTTCATCATGCCATCATCTTCAAACCTATAAACAACGTTGCCACACCCCATTTTGAGCACAACACCCCCCCTCCTCCCTTTTTCTCACACCCACTGTAGCAGCTATGCACCTGCGTTCCTGTCAGCCAGCCCAGTGCATTTTAATCGTCGTCATTAAGGCGGCAGCGCGTGCAAAATGTTCTTTCATTTTCTTCTCTCTCTCACTCTCACACACACACACACTCTCTGACTCTGTATGTGTGTGAGTGTGTGTGTGTATATGGTTTGTTTGTTCGTTGTTATTTAAGTGCTAAGAACTGGCCAAAAAAAAAAGAAAAGAAACAACTCACTTCAAAGTGCTGCATCACAATGACTTAGTCGGGGATTACTTACGATTACCATTACGATTACTTAATGCCCAGAGAGAGGGAGAGAGAGGGAGGGAGGAAGGAGAGAGTCTGTAAGAGGGTCAAGAAACTGAATTAACGGAACTTTTAAGTTTAAATCAACATTTCATCAAAGTTTTGAGCCCTTTTTTTGTTTTCCTTCTTTGAGCAGTGAAAGAGTTCTAAAGAACTTCAAAGGATCTATAAAATTTATATAAAGAAAGTTCACTTTTGTTTAGATTTTAGTTGAAAAAGTTAATATAGTTCTTTTAACTAAAACTTGGTGTACTTGGTTTAACTAAAACTAATTTACTTATTAACCAAAATTTCAATTAAATAAGAAAATTCAACTGCATTTTCGTAATCAAATTTTATTTGCCAAACAATTTGTTGTTGCTGTTGTTGGGCTTCAATCTATCCTAAACAATTATAAATCTGTACAGAAAGAAAGAAAAAAAAGAAAAGTTTAAATATTTGTGTGCTTTGGTTGTGGGGAAAGCCCAAAATTAAAATCCATTTGCCACAAAAAAGGGGCGGAGGCAAAGCAAAGTCAGTCAACGAAGATTACCTCATTAATTTCTATTAAAATTAAAATAAGTTTTGTGCTTTTGGAAATGTTGCTGCTGCTTCTGCTGCTGCACAGCACACAAAGGAGGCAAAAGGCGGACCCAAAAAGCCAAACGCACAGGCATAAATAAATAAATAAAGAGAGGGATAGAGAGAGAGAGAGAGAGAGAGAAAGGGAAGTCAAAGGACAGTTGGGTGGTGGGCCAGTTGAATGACTTTGTGGACCATTTGAAAAGCGATGCCAAAGCCGACAAACACAATTTGCTACTTACAACACATTTCATAAATATTTAAAATTCAGGGACTCACTTGCCTCAGTTTGGTTTGGTTTGGTTTGGTTTGGTTCGGTTTGTCCGTGTCCGTAACCGTCTAAATGTCCATGTCCATGTACATGTCCAAGTTCATATAGTCGTCGTTGTTCAGGTTTTTAGGACCACGTTCACATACACATTTAGTCCGTCAGTCCAACTGTCCATCCGGCTGCATAAACCGCAATTGAAAGTTATTATTACTCAAGCTCAGTTTGGCGCCCAGCTGTGTCTAATGATTTTTCTTTTTTCCTTTTTTCTTTTTTTGTTCTTTGTCGTTTTCCTTTTCCTTTTTTTTTTTTTTTTTTTGCCCCACTTGCCCTTTTTTTTTTTTTGCTTCTTCCATATTCTTCCTCGTTTTCTATGCCTTGAGAGAAGCCTTAAATATATGTATATATTTTTAAATACGGAAAAGGAAGTCGACAGAATGTGAAAAAGTTCAATTGAGCATAATGAGAATATATATTCATTTTCTTCATCTATCCTATGTAAGTCCCATGGGGCCACAACATTTCACTTCACTTCAGTCCAGTTCAGTTCAATTCAATTCAATTCATTCAATTCAGCTCTCAGTTCAGTTCTCTTCATTGTCATCACTTTTTGACACATTCAATTCACATTCAAATTTTGTCGTTTTTCTTCGAGTTAGCAAAGAAAGTTTTTTTTTTTCGTTTCCTTTTTGATAGCAAAATTTTACCACAACTCACAAAATGTTAAAAGATATATCAAAATGTTCTTTTTTATTGTGAAAAGCTAAGAAATATTTAAATTGGTCTTATTTTATATATATGTATATTATAATTGAAAATATTCAAAAGCTAAGAAAATTGTTTAAATTGGCATAAAGTCATTTAGATTGAAAGGTAGAATGGATAGAATAAGTTATATGATCTTTTCTAAAGAAAAAGTTGAAGCTAAAAACTAAATTAATATGAATTTCTAAAGAATGTAAAGATATAGTTAAGATCTATGTTTAGATAGATATAGATCTTAGAGGACAATATTTGGCGAGTTATTGGCGATATACGGACACAATTGGACCTCTAGATTGGACTATGTCCGACCATATGCCTGAAATTATATTCAAGATGTAATGCCATGAATTGATCTACCAAATAAAAATCATGCCATCTATCATTGTGTTATTTCAATTTAAAGTTCTATACCCCTAAAAAAAACACACACACCTATATATATATATATATATTCGTGAAAACCTTTTTAAAGCAGTTTCGGTATCACTTGTATAAAAGGTTTTAGTTCTGTTTAATTATCGATATTTATTTCTATATATTTTGATTGATTTAAGTTTGGCATTTAGTTTTAACGCAATTTTTTCTTTGGTTTAGAGTTCGTCTTAAAAATTATTATATATATTTTCCTGATTAGCTTAACCCTCTAGTGCCCAAGGCAGTCAAAGAACTTTTCAAAGAACTTGTAGTCCATTTTTTGTTTAAAAGAAACTTTAATTTTTGCAATTAAGAACTTAATTTGATGAATTTCAATAAAGAATTTGTTAGTTAATATATAATATATAATTTCTAGAGTTTAAAATTTTTTAATATAATTTTTTATATAATTTTTAAGTACAGGAATGGCAAGCTCTTAACTGATTACATCATAAAGACGATTATAATCAGAACAAAGAACTCGAAAAGGTTCATGCATTAAGTAGTTAGTCGTACATCGTGAAAGGAATAGAGGTATATAGTTTTTATTAGGTATACAAGAAACTGTTAAATTTACTTGGTTCAATAGCTCAGGTGAGTCTATATCCCCATTAAGAAGCTTGTGCATGAAGATGATGCCAATCATTAATCTACGATTAGTAAGAAAGAAGTCTACTAGAATACGATGGCAAATTGACATTACGATCCCAGTTCAGACCACGAAGAGCAAAACGAAGGAACTGTTTTTGAACAGATATTATTGTTGCTTTATGTGATTCGTATTAGGATGACCATATGCAAGTTGCATATTCTAAAATTGGACGGACCAGTGAGGTGTAAAGAATCTTGTATATGGATATAATTTTTATTATTTCATTATATTTTTTAAATCTAAACATTTTCTCTGTTTAATTGCAAAAAATTTTAACTTTTCACAGAGCTGCAGGGAACAGGTTTAGACTATACCTTAATAGATATTCTTATAATATATAATATATATGCTTTATTTTCCCAAGTCGTGCTAAACAGGATCCAGGACCCAAAAAGCAACATAAACTAAGTAAATGAATTCTTTTACAAAAATTAAATCTATAAATAAGATATGACAATTTCAGTTGATTCCCCAACTTACAGTCCTATTTGGAACGCTCTCCCCCTAATAAATTACGGTGTCTACAAATAGTTAATGGACCAACTCTTTTATTTTCAAGTACTTTTTGATTATACATTTTAAAACCAACATCCACTTATATATATATGTATATACCTATCTGTATATATATACACTTGATATAGTTTAGTATTTCTATAATGTTAGCGTCACTTTATTTTTCCTCTCTATTTCGTTTTTCTCACTCTTTTGCGTAATTTATGTAAATGTTCCAATTTGACGAACTGAATGTAGCAAAAACCAGAGCAAAGAGTGGGAGTGGGAGAAGAAGAGAGGGGAAAGAGGGAGAGAGCAAGGGAATGGATGAGTGGGTGTGTGGTGGATGCTATAACAAAAGTTGCCAAAATAATTGTGTCGATTTTGATGGGGGAGTGTCGGTCGGTGGCTTGGCCTGGTCCGGTCTGTCCTGGCTGTTGGCTGCAGCTGCTCTGCTCATTACCCTTTTTTTTTTTTCTCTCTCTTCATGATTTTGCGACATGGCCGCCGGACAAGTGCCCAAGCTTTCGCCTCTCTCTCTCCCTCTCTCTCTCTCCGTCTATACATTTCATTCCATCTAGTTTGCCACTCTGCCATTGCCCTGTTCCCTGCCCTGCCCTGCCCTGCCCAGTCCTGTGGCAGTTTCTCCAGTTTCCGTATTAAAACAAATAGGTATTTTTCGTACACGAATAAACTTTATGGCGCCATTGCAGCAAAGCGTCTCCTTCCATCCATTCCCTTGTCCTCATTTCTGTTGTTGTTGTTGTCGTCGTCGCTGTCGTTCACGTCAATCCTTGTCGTCTGTCCCATCCAAAGATGACATAATAAACTTGAATATTAGAGATTTCGAGTGAGCTGCTGGTCGAGAGGGATTCATTATAGGAAAAATTTCGCGTTTGCCTTTTGCGCTTATTAACATAATGAACAATGAGAAGGGACTGAGAGAATGGAAAGAGGAAGAGTAAGAGCGAAAGAGAGACAGAAGGAAAGAGAAGACGTTGAAAACATGGTACAAAGACGAGAACGCGAATACAAATGCGGATGAGGACGCGGATGCGGACGCGGACGTGGAGAGCAGTCAAGCAAGAACTAGGAAAAGCTGTCAAATAAGTGAAAACCCTGAAACGTTGGCGATATATTTTTACGCATTATGCTAATAAATTCACCGGGGTCTAAATGAAAAACGAGAAGAATGCTTGGCCCGGCCATTGGTCACAGATTTCACAGGATTTTTCGAAGTGCCAAAATTTGAGGCGAGGGTAAAAACGAATGCCTGAAAGTTATGGCCAAGAGTTTTCTTAAGCTACCAATTCGTAGAGTATTTCTCGGGCTTTAGTTAGCTCTCTCTCTCTCTCTCTCTCTCTCCTCTCTCTCCATTCAATATGGTCTAAGGACTAATGAAAGATGTTCCATTTCAATGGCATCACGTGTAGCAGCATCATGTCCGGAGGTTCGTCAATAGATTTGATTTTGAGCCTCCGTTTTTTTTGTTGCCGTTGGGCATCATCCTTGATTATAAAGCACAAATTGGCTCGGGCGAAAATATATATATATATTTATTTATTTTATTTATGACAGTTCACTTTACAGAGACCACACCTCCCCCCATTGCCACCTAACCCAACCCATCCATTCTCTCTCATCACTAGGTAGATATATACATATATATTTGGTGTCTTCAATAAATTACTAAATTCACTTTGTGCCCCCTCCCCCCTAAAAAACAGAGGCCAGGGCAAAGTTTGACATCTATCTAGTTTCTTTTTTTTTATATTTTTTCTCTTTTGGTTTTTTGTTGGCCATAATCAGTTTAATGTGCAAAATAATGCGTAGCCATCAAAGTGGAAATCAATTTTGATTGCGTAACCAAGTGTAGACGATGGCAGCTGAGATAAATTCTAAGCAAAAGAATTTAATAAATCAAAAATTAACAAACAAATATTTTCGGTAATTTAATTTTTTTATCGTTTTTTTTTTTTTGGCACTGTAAGCGGAAATATGGCAATATAAAAAGATTATAGATAAAACGTCCATTGGATGGGATTTTGGTTTAGTAAAAGAAGGGAGAACATTGCTTATTGATAAGTCAAAGTTTTGGTGATCGAAAAGGAATAAAAATAAATGGAATAATAAATTTTAAATGTTTTTTTTATTTTAAATAAACTTGCATAAGGATATTTTTAAAGTTTTGATTTTGGTAAATCAAATGAGATGAATGGAAATTCCATTTCATTTTCAAATTGAAATTGATTATAAAAGTTCTTAAATATTTAAAAAAAAAATTAACTTGAAAAATGGTTAAAAATATTATAAATAATAATAAATGTAAATAAATAATAGTAAATAATTTATTATTATAAATAATACAAAATAATAATAAATAACAATAAATATTAAAAAATATTAATAAAAAATAATAAATGGTAAGAAATACGTAAAAAAAAACTTTTGCATTTCAATAATCAAAATTTTTGGGTCATCTAAATAAAAATATAAATTTTTTAATTGAATTTAATAATGATTATTTTTTTAATAGTTTTAATCAAAAACAAACTCCAAAAATTTGGTTCTATTTTAATTTGTTAATAAAAATAAAAATTAAATAGAAGTAAATAGAAAAGCCATAATTTTTTATATACAAATAATATTTATAAATTTTATATATTTCAATTTGTAAAATAAACTGATTTAGGAAATTAAGATTAAGATTTATTTTCGAGATATTCAATCTGAAAGTGGTAAAACTTTTAAAAATTGAAATTAATAATGATAACTTTTAAAAAGTTTGAAACAAAAGTAAACTTTAGCGATTTGGAAATTTGTGGCTTTAGAATTGCAAGAAAAATTTTTCAAATCAATAACACATAGTTTTGGTGATTAAAAATTTAAAGAGAAATGATAGATAAATGGAAATTTATATTCTATAAATTAAGATTAATATTAATAAATTTTAAATATTTTGAATTTGAATAAGAAAAACTATAACGAACCGATAGAGTTTCTACTTATCGGTAAACATGGAGTTAAAATTGATTTGAAGTATTAAATAAAGTTTAAATTTTCAACAAAATTGGTATTAAAATAAAAAATTCCCATTCTTCAACTATTTGAAATCCTCTAGAAAACGTTACTTGAATACCAAAGTAAATTAGTATAAATTACAACTACTTTTGGAAGCGTTTTTTCTAATTAGTCTCACATTTGGGCCAAGTCACACACACACCACACACACCAACATTTGAGGTCATTACACTAACAACCAAAGAGTATTTTCTTTTCATTGGTTGATTAAGAATATCTTAAGACAATAGTCAATAGTACTTTAGTTGTCGTCTGGTTTTATCTTAAAAAAAGGAAAATTATAAAATCTAGAGTCAACAATTTATAAACATTATTTACGAAGATCAAAAAGTTCATTCAAAAGTTTACTTTCTGTTATGAAAAAAACATTCATAACTTGCCTTGATTTGTAAATCTTATCTATCATTTTATAGCCCTATGTCTGGGTATACGAAATTTAATTAAGATCATATTGTATATAAAGCAAAATGATATCAGAGTTTAAACAATAATGGGTATTAACGTAACATTAAGTAAATGTTATAAAAAAAAAAGAAGAAACAAAAAAAAAAAAAAACTTGAAGCCATTTTTTATATGTCTCATTCTATTCCATAAGTAAAATCGATAAAGTTTGTTAGTCTTTCTTTTTTTTTTTGTTTATTGTTTAAACTTTAATTTTTTAAGGGCAAGGTTCGTGCGGATGCCCTTTAAACGTATTTGTCGTGTAATCTTATATTATTGTAGGTAAAATTTGATTTTTTGTTTGTGTTTTTAAACTCGTGATTGAATCAAACGCTTTCACTATTCAAAACAGAAAAAATTAAAGAACAGATGAGGCTAAGAGCCGATTTTTAGATACCCTGTGATGGAAATTGTGATTAAAAAACAAAAACAGAAAGAAAAGACAATAGTTGGGATCAAAGAATCGATTTCTAGATACCCTGTAATGGAAATTGTGCTTAAATCAAATGCTTTCACTATAGAAAACCCAAAATAGATAAGATTAGAGAGTATATATGATTAAAGAATCGATTTCTAGATACCCTGTAAGGGAAACTGTGATTGAATCAAATGCTTTTACTATAGAAGGACCAAAAGAGAAAAAACTAGATAGTAGATATGGTCAAAGAGTCGATTTCTAGATACCCTGTAATGGAAATTGTGATTGAATTAAACAATTCCACTATAGAAAAACCGAAATAGAAAAAAAATAGAAGGTAAATAAGGTCAAAGAGTCGATTTCTAGATACCCTGTAAGGGAAATTGTGATTGAAAAACGAAAACCGAAAAAAACTAGACAGTAGATATGATCAAAGAATCGATTTCTAGATACCGTGTAAGGGAAATTGTGATTGAACTAAACACTTTCACTGTAGAAAAACTAAAACAGAAAAAACTAGACAGTCGATGAGGTTAAAGGGTCTATTTTTAGATACCCTGTAAAGGAAATTGCGATTTAAAAACTGAATCAAAAAAAAAACTAGACAATAGATGAGATCCAAGAATCGATTTCTGCAAGGGAAATTCTATTGGAAAACTTTTAAAATGTGAACTTTTTTTTTGGTTGATAACTGAAACTGTTTTTATATTTGTACATATATGTATAAGCCAACTTTCTTCTTTTGTTTTAGCCCATTATGCTTACCTTGGGCCATTGCCATAGGGTATGCAAATTGGTTTTCGTTTCTATATTCTTTATAATCGTTAATTGCACATCAAAATGTCAGTTGTCAAATTAAAAAATACGAAATGACGTGTGCAATGTTAGTGGAATATCAAATTAATTTGTCAAAAAAAAAAAAAAAATATACATAAATTTACCCAAATATATATATATACATATGTATGTATGCCATATGTATATACATATATATATATATATATGTTTGTATGTATACTCTAACGTGTCGTATTCCCATAACATTGACAATTCCATTTCCAAAACGTGCCAAGTGTGTGCGTGTATAGCATTATTATAAACGCAAAATTAAAAAACCTACACACACACACACACACATACACACAAACACACATATTTACATATGTATATATATATATATATATATATTATTTTATTTATGCCAACAAATTGTATGTGGTTTTAATTATAGATTTTTTGTTGTGGTCAGTTAATTGTGTTGCGGCCTCCACCCATTCTCTCTCACACACACACACACATGGAACATCATTTTTGTAAGCATGTAAGTACCAGTTACACACACACACACACACACACACACATTTACACTTATATATACTATTTAGTGTACATAAGTAGAAATTTCCACGGCATTTAATTTGCATTTAAACAGCAGCTGAGACCCTCTCTAATGTGTTTTTTTTTTCACTCATTCTGATATTTGCATAATTCTTCACTAAATAGGACTTACTTGACCAAACCCAAAAACAAAAAATGAAGCAATTGTCAGGGATGTAGTCGAAAAAGGGAAAGAGAATATAAAATTGCTTTTAATGTCTGAATTATCTATTCTTTTAAATATAAATGAAACCTTTAGTTTTCGATTCAAAATTTTTAATTTACTAAAACTTTCTCTCTCTCTCTCTCTATTGTCCCCTTTCTGACCATGTCCATGGTTATAACACTTCCCTTTAATTACACATTTGACTTCCTCCTCTATTCTTCTATACGCACCCACAAAAAAAAAAATAATACCAAAAATGTTTGCTTATGCTAAATATAATGGTCATAATTATATATATGATAGAAGAATTAGTATTTTTCGAATCCTCTAAGCTGCCTCTTCTATTAATGTGAGTCATTTAAATTAAAA
Organism: Drosophila austrosaltans; assembly: GCA_035045865.1. Taxonomy (NCBI): domain Eukaryota; kingdom Metazoa; phylum Arthropoda; class Insecta; order Diptera; family Drosophilidae; genus Drosophila; species Drosophila austrosaltans. The sequence goes on from JAWNOQ010000207.1 coordinate 4,324,969, forward strand.
TAATATTACATAGATAGATATGCCAAAAGTGTTATTTATGTTAATATTATGATGGAAACTAAATGATAATTTATACAAAACCTTTTTCATTTTGAGTTTTAAAGTAAGACAAGAGGGAAAGAAATTTTGAATAAAGAATAGGAAAATAAGTATGAGTTGGATAAAATTACTTAACAATTTGTTATATAGCTAAAGATTTTTGGTACCTTTATTGAGAAAGTTCCTATACAAATTACCTCAATTTGTTATTACTTTATGATCTGGGTTTGAATAAAAGATAATCTTAAGATAAATAGTATTTGTAAATAATATGTAAAAAATCGAAAATAATAATTATTTTTCGATTAAATGAATATAACTCAAAGTATAATAATTATTATTGATCTTTTGAATTTCATTAATAACTGTTATGGACCCTGATATATACAGATAATTAGTATATAGTAGATGATCTTAAAAGGTAAGAATCTTAAGTCCATTAAATTAAGATTATTTATAGATTTCTTGAGTTTGAATTGAGAAATCTCCAGCAAGGAGCAGATAACTAGTGAAGCCCAACAACCAAAAAAAAATATGTTAAACTTTGCGATTTGCCTAAAGTTCCTTAAGCTTAAAGATAACTAAGAAAAACTGTATACAAAATATTTCTTTTATAGCCTACAAATAATGTCAAAATATCCTTGTAGAGACAAAATTCTCATATGGGTAGGCTTAGGTGAGCAATTATAAGTTATAATATGCAAAATTTCCTTTCGACTTGAAGAATATTTAAAAGGGAACTGACTTCTCTTTTTTACAGTATATTTATACATAGTTTCTTTAGTAAAATTTTAAAGTTTTTTCCAGTATATTTAGACCTAGCTAATACATTTTGAAATAGTAAAGAAACTGCAAAATAAACATATCAAATAGAAGTTTTAGTAATTATATTTATATTGGATAAATCTATATGATATAATATGAAATGATTCAAACATGAATTAAGAATCTTAATTTAAGATGATGATACAAATATTTCTATATCATAAAAAATTGATTACCTTAATCATTATCAATTGATACTGGGTCAGGAGTTAAAACTAATATACATGATCCAATACTTCTCTATATATAATATATTTGAACATTAGGATGCTTTTGCTATAATCACAAGAATATCTAAGATAAATTTGTATAATACATATAATGCATTATATTCTTTTTATTCTATTCTAGTAAAGATTAGTTTACCTTTAATGTAAATTTTCTTGACATCTTTTTGCTAATATTATCCTTAAAAATCCTTAGTTCCTTTGCCACTATAATTGATCCATTGAGTTATGTAAAACTAATGTATATGATCCAATAATTCTCTACATATATTTATACCATTATCTCTCATCCAACTCAAAATGTAATATTTTACTTTTTATTAAAAAAGAAGAAAGCAAAATCCCCAATTTGAGTAAAATGGTTAGTATTTTGTGATGGTAAAGCATTCATATATATATATATATATATATATATATATATAATGCTTGATCATTTATCAAGTACATGGCACATATATATGTTCTTTAAGAAGGGGTCGGATATATCCAAATGGAGGAGTAAAAAAGTCGTAGTAGGCTTACATTGGATGTAGGGGTTGGGGTGGGTAGTTGACCATTTGTCATCCATCAACTTCAAATAGCAGAGCTGAGCAAGCCGCACACACTTATCGAAACTAAGCGAGGGTTGAACTACCCTATCTACTCTGCCCCCCCCACCCTCCATCCTCTCCTTCGTACCATTACATACACATCCATCAGCCACATCACTCACTCATGCATTGGCTATGTGCTTCCTGGTGGATTGTGGCACTTCATCAACATCAAAATCATAACCCTAACTAGCCAACAACTAAATGTTTCAGGTCAGGACAGAAACACCCCCCACTCCATACCTCCCCCCCCCCTAATTCCTAACCCCCTCTTCACATAAGGAAAAACGGCTTTTAGTTTGAGAAAAACTTTTGGACAAAACTTTTTCTGTCCTTGCAATTAGCAAGAATTAGAAGAAGGGGGCAAAGAAAAGTAGTAAAGAGTGTGTTTTAGTGCGTTAATGTCCTTATCAAAGTAGGTCTAAGATTTCTCTTCAATAATGAAAAAAAAAAAAAAAAAAAATACCAACAGGAAAACAATTTCAAAAACTTTCTTTCATTCATTCAAAAAAGAAAACTTGAGAATTAAAGCAATTTCAATTTGAATAAATTGAACATTTTGCTCTTCAGTTGGTTGTGTGGTAATAGGAACTTGAGAATTGTAATTGATGGAGATATAAAATCCATTAATTCTATCTAACATTGGGGAACAAAATATATGCAATGAAATGACCTTATTTGGTGGGAATATGATACTTACTTATAGAATGCCCTTTCCCCTTCCCATTACACTATGAGAATATGCAGGAATTGTTGGGGAGGGGGAAAGACTTTTCAATCTCTACCCAACTCCCTATGCACTTGTTTGAAATGTGTTGGAGGGTAAGAAAGAAGGAGGAGGAGGAGCAGAGAGAAGATATGTATTCAAAATAGTATTTTATCTTTCGAGATGCTGCAGCATAATTGCTTAATGCGCTCAACAATGTTTTGCCACTAAATTTAAGTCGAAATGCATCATCAAATGATGATGATGATGATGATGCCCTAAGTGAAAACATATGCGGAACAGCGCAGACCATGACTCATATACCCCATACACACACACATACTAACACTATCATATTCCTATACTCACACTCATACCCTGGGCCCAGGCCCTGGCCAGATGGTATGGCATGAAGAACAAGAGCGTGTTGTGGCATCAGCATCTCCACCGACATCTGGCTTTTGTCATAAAAGTGCCCACAGCCCACTTGAGAGAGAGTGAGAGAGAGAGAGAGAGAGATAGAGGGTAAGAGGAAAGACCATTCCAGGGTCCTAATTGAAGGCATCAACTAGTTTAAATTTCATGGCGAAAACTTTTTAGCCCTCTGTTATATGCAATTCTAAGGTGAAGTAATATCCTTCATATTCTTGATGCTTACATTCCTTTATCTTCTCATACTACTCGACACCCTTTTTGCATATAGAATATATATATGTACATATATATACAGAGGAACAAGCGAGGTCGGTATCAAATGTTTATGCAAATTTAAACTTAAAGTAGCTATAAGATGCATAAGAAGACCGATTAGAAGATACAAATATATCTTTCTGCTATAATCTCTCCCATTTAGGGTGTCTCTCTTTCTCTTTGTAGTTTAATAAATTTGATAATCAATGGACTCAATGTTGACTGAAGCTATGAAGCGTAACGTATTAAGAGAGAGAGAGAGAAAGTTACAGTCAATTACTTTTGTGTCTACCCTCGTGCATGTTCTGGTGTCTAACTAATATGAATCGAAAACATGAGAAGTTCTCTAATTCTCTCAAATGCAGCTGTCCCTTTGGGAAAACATCCGCACATACATAGATACATGGACACGTAGCGTAATACAGATGCCGAACAGAAGGAGGAGGAGGAGTAGGGAGCGTAGGGAAATGCCGCATTTTGTTCAGCGGATTAGTGCTATGGGGCGACGGGGGATTTTTGTTTTTCAAAGAAGAGGGAGAGGGGGAGGGTGGGAGGGTGATGCTATAAATTAAAATAATGTTTGCTCATTTAAAACTTAGGCCGGAGGCAAGTGTTTGCCTTTGCCTTTAGCCAGAGCTCTCGCTCCATTGCCGTTAATTTGTTTTTACGACACTTGTTGGTGTTTATTATTTCTGTTTCTGTTCTGTTCTGTTCTGTTTTGCAGCTCCCGCGGTGGCGGTTAAGCGGGCGGATGGAGGAGGGGGCATAGCAGGTTGAGAAAACTCCTCTTGGTGGTTCGGTGGGAAAGGTTGGGAACGATTAGATGGGCCATTTGCAACAGTTGAATAAAGTCCAAGTACCTTTTGATAAATTAATCAGTTTTGGTTTGCTTCTTCCCTCAAACAAAGTTCTTCAAAACTTAAGATCCAGGGATAGAGGGGAAGGGGAAGGGGAAGGGGAAGAGAAGAGTGGCCAACCGCAGTTGGCTATTGTAACTTAAACCGTTAATCGTTACTTACGAAAAAAGCCAAAGCCCTTACAAAAACCGGATAGCCAAGAAATGCCATTAACTACACTTGCAATAAAATAAAACGGTTACATTCGGTTAATCCGAGCTAAGTTTCGGTATCAACATTTATTTTTTAAGCAACAAAAACTTCACTTCAACATTGTACTTTGAATATTTATTTATTTTTATTTTTTTCTTTTAGAAATTCTCTCAAAGAGATTAACCCAACTATGAATTCTAATTAGGTGTCAAAAGGGCTAAAAAGCATACAGCAGTTAGGTACGAAATGTAGTTGAAAGACAAATCCAGGCAGATGCTCTCCATCAGCAATATGAGAAGAGTCCCATTTCATACCAACAAAATTGTTTTTGCTAAATAATAATAAACCCACCGACCTAATACCCCTTCCCCTTCTACAGCCCAGTTGAAGGCATCTTGTCATGCTTCTTTTCTTTTTTTTTTTTTCTTTTTCCTTTGGAAAATACCCATTAAGCAAAAAGGGTATAAAGGGTTCAAAAGGTTCTACATAAAAGAAGGAGTCACATTTTGAGGTAGAGCAAAGGCAACTAGGGAATTTGCTTTAAGAAAGCTTTTCTCACTTGTGTTCATTTAGCGAGTGACGAAGCTTCCTTGCAGTGTTACGAACGAGTTGGAGTGATGAACCTTTCTTGCAGTATTGCGAGGGATTTCAAGTGACGAAGCTTCTTTGTAGTATTCCGAGAGATTTGGAGTGACGTATCTTCTTCTTCGCCATGTTGCAACCTATTTAAGAAATGGAGTGACGAAGCTTCTTCGCAGTGTTATGGAGTGACGAAGCTTCTTTGCAGTGTTACGAACCTTCCTTACAGTATTTCGAGAGATTTGGAGTGGCGGATCATCTTCTTCGCTTTGTTGCGACCTCTTTAAGAAATGGAGTGACGAAGCTTCCTCGTAGTGCTGCGAACGAGTCGGAGTGGTGAACCTTTCTTGCAGTGTTGGGACGGATTTGGAGTGACGAAGCTTCATCGCAGTGTTACGAACGAGTTGGAGTCGTGAAACTTTCTTGCAGTGTTGGGAGGGATTTGGAGTGACGAAGCTTCCTCGCAGTGTTGCGGCCTCTTTAGGAAATGGATTGACGAAGCTTCCTCGCAGTGTTACGAACGAATTGGAGTGGCGAAACTTTCTAGCAGTATTACTAGAGATTTGGAGTGACGAACCTTCTTTGCAGTATTGCGACCTCTCGAAGAGTCGGAAGAAGTTGACTTAAACTTGCCAAAGTCTTCTTATTTAAGGGTATATTATAGTCGTTGCCACAATTTGTGGCATGGAATTTCTTTTTTTCTGTTTTGGAAGCGACGAAAACAAAAGCCAAATATCTAAAAGCCCAGAGAACAGCAAACAAGAGCAGCAGCAGCCAGTTTTTTGTAGCGCAACCTTTTTTTTTTTGTTTTTTAAAATCAAAACAAACCAGCGTGGAATGAAGAAATCCACGCTAAACGTAAACAACACAAGGAATTGCCAGAAAGACTGAAAGAGAAAGGGGTGGGGTGTGGTGGAGAGGGAAAGAGGGGGGTGGGGTGGGTAGAGCAAGTCAAACAAAGAAGGCATAGGAATAAGGAGAACGAGACGAGAAGTGGTAGGTGTAACTCCAGTAGTGTTGAAAGAGTTGGAGTTGAAGTCTCAACAAAGTATAGGGGTTTCGAAGGGGGGGAAGGAACAGTTGCAAAGCAGTTCGCTGAGAGCAGGAGGAGGGGGACAAGAAGAAGGTGCAGAGGACAAGACAAGAGGGACACAACCGGCAAACTAACCAGTTGGGTCAGTTGCTGCCACGACTGTTATTGTTGTTGCCTCAGTGGCACCATCTCTCTCTCTTTCTCTACCTCTCTCTCTCCTCCCTTCCTTCTAATAATGAAAGAAACCTCAACTTTTTCTGCTATGGGCAATGCAAATTAAAACGAAACTTTTAGTTGGTTTCGATGCTTCTAAAGGGTAGCCCACCTCTCCCCCTCTACATTCATATACTGATTGTATATATCTATAGCAAAGTTATTATAGTTAAAGTCAACTAAATTTTGTGAAATGGTATGGAATCCTTTAATAGATTTCAATTGGAATCATATCAATTGTTAATATGCCATATAATTGGTAGCAAAAATATAATCAAATTAGAAAACTTTCGAGTAATTAAAGTATAATATTTCCAGGATAATTTTATCTATATAGTTAATTCTTAAACCATGTTCTATAGATTCATTCAGGTTGTAAAATCTTTACTTCAAAATTATAATTCCCAACTAGTTCTAGCGTTAATTGAATGACCTAAAGCAGACTAGAGAATGAAGAACAGAAGTTCAAAATGTTAAACAGAGATTTACATATGAAAGTTCATCTATGAAAATTTTGAATATTTTAAAGATTTTCGTTTGTTTATATTTTAAAAGTTTTTAATATATTTATTATAAATTATATATTTTAACTTTTATGATATTTTTTCCATTATATTAAATGGCTTATAATGGATAGGATTCAAGAATTTTACCTTTTTCAGAAGAACATTTTAATGAAACTCATCTGAAATTCCATTTAAAAAGAACTTTCTACGATTCGTTATAGTAATAAAATTAGATAAAATTACTATAAAAAGAAAATATTGAATGAAATGTAAGATATGATATTAATCGATGATAATTTTAAAAAGAAAGTCAGTTTATATCTATAATTCAATATTCCTTTAATTATAATATTTCCTTTATTTTCTTCGACGACAAGCAAAAATGATATGAATGAAATAGATACCATTAAGTAAAGGAATAATCTTATAAAACATAAAATATGGTATGAAAAGATCAAATATAAAAAATTATCCTTTATATTTGCTTTATTTTACCATAATTTACTATCTTTCATATTACTTAAGCATCTTTCTTTGCTTTCTTATAGTTATAAAGTGACCTAAAATTAACATAAACAAAGGCCAAAAATCAAAAGAAAATATCAATACCATATTAAGTATAAAGTTTTCGATCTATAACGCATCTTCTGTTACTGTAGTAGTTTTTCTTTCAGTGTATAAGCAATGTACTTGATTGATTGATACAACTTTGTTGTCCAATACAGACCAACAGAGGTCACTACCTACAAGATACTGAAAGTACAGGTCAGTTACACTATCTCATCATGTTTGTGTGAGTGTGAGAGAAAGAGTGGGTGTGTGTGTGTATTTGTGTTTGAGTATGTCTTACCCAAGGGATGGTGGACATATCATCACTATATATATGTACATATATTTAGCCTCTGTTCGTCTCAATTAATTTAATTAACGTTTCTCCGTACGCCATTCAATTGACATTTGCTTTTATTGTTTTAAAGAAGAACAGAACAGAGCTCAGAGACAAAAAAAAAAAAAACAAAACAAAATTTTGTTGCTTCTCTTGTCTTTTTTGCTTCTCCATACCCTGTAGACATGTATGTCAAAAGTTGCCTTGAATGTATAAAGGCAAATTGAGGCACGAGATCATTGAAATAATATTTATAATAATATTTATCAAAAAGTCTAACTAAAATATTATTTCCTCTATATAATACTTGTATTACAGGGTATCTTTGTATCGATTCTTTAATACGATTTTGCCATTTTGCTTTATTTTGATGGCTTTTTGTATGGCTTCAGTCATAGTGAAAATCTACTGAATGCGTTTTCTTTTGCTATGATTAACTTTCATTTCATTTTGATGAAATATTTTCATTTCATTTGGGCTTTTGGTATGCCATTTGGTATTTTTCCAGTACCCCATTTCCAATCCCCCCCCTCCCTGGCAGGCTGTCATGGTTCTTCGTTCTCTTTATTTTTATTTTATTTATTTCATTTTAGGGCTTCGCTTCGTTTTGGTTAGTTTGTTAAAAGAGGAGCCAACAATTCAAATACATCGTTTCAATGTCATCCAAAACGAAAAGAAAATTTTGATGTAAGTCAAATTTAACAACAATAAAAATGAAAGGAAAGCAATAAGAATAGCAGCAGCAACCCACCAACAACAACAGCAACAAAAAGCAAACCAAAATACAACTCCAATGAGAGTAGCAAAATTAAATTTTGTAGATGGACAAAACAGACATGTTGTACGTGAGTCTTTGGCGAATGCCCAAGTGTATCTGCAAGATACAAAAGTTATATAGAAAAAGAGATAGAGAGTGAGAAAGAGATAGATATAGCAATACGCTGCTCATTATTTTCGATAGCAAATGGCGTCTGCTGTCAGTTTCAACTTCAATTGAAACGCATTTAATTAGTTTGTGCTTAATTTATGCTGCCATCGCCATTAGCCATCGCCATCGCCATCTCCATTCAAGCTGTCATGTGGCACACATTTGCGCTACTTTTTAACGTTTTTTATGAACCAATCTAGGAGAGGGGGGGGAAAAAAAAGAAGATGATTCTGATATCAGACATTTGCAGTTTTCTTATCTAAAAGTACTTTCTATAGGGAATAGTTTTAAGATGGTTTTACTTAGTCGAGATGGAGACTAACTAAGAACTTTTGGTTTTTGATTGCTTTATAATATTGTATTATATTCAAATACCTAAGATGATGGCCAACTATCAAAATTTTTAAAAGTTCGAGTCACAGAGACTTTGACTTTGAGAAGTAAAATTCTATGCAGACTTTGCTCTACTGTCATTAACTATTCTTTCAATAAAAGAGACTTTAAGTTAGGAAAATTAATTTAAGAAAACATCGATTGTATTTAGATATCATATGACATTATTGCTACCAAGTTGAAATAATTTTAGATGCATCATCATTTCTTGGCCAACAAAAGTTGAGTTGAGACTAATGAAGTTCCATCTCAAATGGTTAAGAACCCTTTAACAAAAAGAGTTGAGGCCCTTAAGATTTTGAGTGAAGTAAACTCTGGTGAGGAGAGAGGGAAGTGGAAAGAAGGGTTGCAATGCCACCATCGTTGCATACATTAACCATAATATTGAAATATTTGTCTATCACTCGAGAATATGTTGGAGGCTGTTGTTGTTGTTATTGTGCCTCATCAGCAGAAAAAGAAAAAAAGTGTAGACAATGGAAAATTTTTCAAGTGTTTTACGAGAAAGAGAGAGAGGGAGAGAGAGAGAGAGAGAGAGGGAGAGAGAGAGAGAGAGAGCGAAAGATAGATCTTGCCAAATCAACAAATATTAAAGTATTGAATAATTTGCTTATCAATAATTTTGAAAAACCAAAAAAGAAGAAGAAGTAAGCTTTAGTCTAATCACAATTGAATGTGGCAAGACAATTATTATTTGTTACAAGTGGCTTGAAGTTCATGGCATTAAAAGCGCTTACTCATCATTATCAGGCGGCAGCCATCAGCTGATTTGAGGCAGTAGAAGAAACATAAAACCATTACCATTACGCTGGCGATTAACCTCGCCAAGCAACAACTGGGGCAACTCTTCCAAAATACAAAAAAAAAAAAAACGAAGAAAAAAACAGCTGGAAGATCTTGCCAACATGATTACCAAACCAAACCAGCTAACCAACCAACCCAACCAACGAACGAACGAACAAACCAACTAACCAACCAACCAACCGACCAGACCAGACCAAAAGCCCAAGCCAAAGCCAAAAAAAAGCCAACGAAACGGCGAAACGACAAAGATGGTGGGGACAGAGCCAGTCAACTAGTCATTTGGGCGCTTAGCAACAAACACAACTCAGCTCAAAAAATGTACAAGACACTTCAATTCAGAGCCGTGTAATAGACAAAATTGAGGAAACCTCAAACGGCAGACAACAACAAAAAAAAAAACAACACAAAAGACAAAGCGAAACAGAAGAGACAGAGTATAAATAAGCAAATGTAACCGAATAATGCATACACTAATTGACAAGACTAAAATCTCGAAACGGTTAGTTTCAGAAACTCGTAAAAATACTGCAAATGTTAACTTGAACAAATATTCTTTGCTTATAATTCCCAAATGGTTTTGGCAAGTGAATACCCATATAGGCAAGGGGTTTGATTTTTTTTAAAAATTTTCTATAGAAAAATTCAATTTTATTTTAAAAGATTTACTTTAAGCTTGCATTAAAGTTAATAACTTTTTAATTTTAGGCAAGGATATGAATTATTTTATAAACTTTTGTTAATCCGATTGTTGCTAGAGTATATAGAGTAAGTATATAGCACATATGTATGTATGCCAGTGTATAGGTTAGATATTACCCAATATTGTGTAGAGTATTATAAAGACAAACCATACAATAATAACAATAACAACAACAACAACAACAACAACAACAAGACACATACACAAAATATAACTAACAATAAGGCAGACACAGACCAAACGCCGAGACACGATGGTGGTAACGGTTTATGAAAATCAAGTTGGGCGACTTGCAAAAGTGTCTTCATAAATCAGTCAACGCTCTTGGGGCTCAAAATCTGCGACTGAGACGGCCAAGAGAGTTGTTGGGTTTTAGCTACCTCGATCTCTAAGAGCTCAAAAGTTCCAGCTCTTCCATCAGCTGTCAAGCGGAGATCACTTGGCGTTGGTTCGCTTGGGTTCAGCGGTAATTATGTCTCTCTATGTGTCATTATGCTTTAGGTAAAAGTTTGTTGGCCCTCAAAACCGACTTTTACCGCATGCAGAAAGACAATAGAGAGAGAGAGAAAGAGAAAGAGGGGGGGTTAGAGATTTTGGTTTGGGTTCGTCGACTATACATATATTGTCTGTCCCCCTCGATATCAGCTGAGTCAGCTAGTATAATTGTTGGCAAAGCGGAAAAGTTTTGCAAGTGAAAACTGTGCATACATATGTGGAAAATTTCCACTCTTTAAGAGGCAAACAATTGTTAGAATTTATATGTATATACACAATATATTTTGAAATACTTGAATTCATACACATACACACACATCAAATATACATATATATATATATATGTATATATATCAATTGATATTTGGTATACCATGTTGCAAAACCAATTCACGCAATCCCTTACATCCTGTCGAATATAAATTCGATTGTATCTCATTCATTAGACTTGTCATTGTTTTTTGTTCCATAAAACGTTTCTCAATTTCCAATTCATTTTTAATACAATCCATCAATTCATCCCGTCCAAAGGGTTTAAAATGTATTATTGTTGTCTCATCGGGTAATTTTTGCAATAATTCAAATTGTCCCCAATAGTGTTGGGTATCCAAATTGAATATATAGATAACTAAAACACTTTGATTATTGGCCAAATTTGATTCACCCTCACGGTCCAATAACAATTGATTATAAATGGGCACAATGCCATAATCGCATGGTGATAGATTATCAATAATTAACAAATTCTTACCACAATCGGAAAGATTATCGACAAAATGTCGAATCATATGAAATTTGCGTACTTCATCTGGGACATAGGTGCTCCAGGAGTAGGCATGAACATTCTCGGGCCAGGGGAAATGTTGACTTAATGTTGTGGCCATTAAACTTTTACCCACTCCGGGTGGACCAAGTAAAGCGATTGAATCAAATTTTCGATCTCTATCCAATGTCCGCTCTAAGCGTGCTAAAGCCTGCTCCTGATTAAGCACTTGTTTGCCAATCTCTTGAAATATTCCTTTCACATCCATTTGTTGATTGCAATAATACGAATGCGAATCACTTGCCTCCTGATGATGACGATGATGTCGATGATGATGATGGTCTATCGAGTCATCTCCTTTGCCGAATAAATTCTTTAGTCCCAACCAAAGGGCCGCTTTTGCTTGATCCATTTCAATTGCCGATGCGGAGACTAGAGCAGCCGTTGCCTTGATACCCATTTCACCGGCTGTTCCCGCCACCTCAATGCCATTTAGCATAAGTATACTCATTACAATGGACACACCCAATATGATCATTAGACCATAAAATATATTCATTTGACGACTGTTACGCAATCTTTCTCTATAGCGACGACAACTTGTATTACGTAATATGCCACGCTTACATGGATCATCCTCTTTGCCATCCTTACGATCTGTGCCAGGATCCAAACTCCTTGTGGATACACTTTTTGATGTTCTCGTTGAGATTCGACGCGATCTGGGCGGCGGTGGCTGTTGCATTGTCAAGCCAAAGAAAACAAAAAAAAAATTGCAACGTTTTTAATTTTTAGAAGAAACCAAAATAAATATTGTAGAACTAGAAAATATTTCAATATAATTTTTTAGTGTGAAATTTTTGTCTTTACGTGTGATACTTAAGAAACAAATAAAAAACTGATTGATTGTGACAAACAAACTTGATCAAGTTAAGAAAAGGAAACAATTTTCTATAGTTTATAGAAAAAATTAAAAGATTTTTATATAATGAAATTTATAATTTAATTATAGTTATCAACAAATTTGATTTTAGGTTCCACTTGTAATATACATATATTCAAATTGTACGTAAAAATTTGGTAATCAATTTGAATATTGTTTATCATTAACTGGCTGTAGTTCTAATTTTTGTTTTTCCAGTCCATTTTTTATTCCCTTGCAAGGGTATATCAATTATGGTCAGAAGATTGCAACGCATAAAAGGAAGCATCTTCGACTATATAAAGTATATATATTCTTGTGCTGAGTTGCTTTAGCTCTATTCCTTCTGTCTATCTGTCCGTCTCTCTGGATCAACTCAATCTCCCCTGAGACCCTTAAAACTAAAATTTTGCACATAGGCTTCTTTTTGCTGCAGGCATTGTATATCTTGGAATCATTCCGATCGTATGACTATAGCATATATCTCCCATAGAAACGATCGGTCAAGAATAGAATTAAACTTCCATAACTTTGTTGTTTTGCAATCAAATATTATCAAATTTGTTGTTCATGGATTAAATACACTTTCTAAAATATCCACCAAGTTTCATCTGAATCGGTTGACTATATCATATAGCTCCCATAGGAAAAATCGGTCGAGAATATAGTTTTTGAGCATTAACTTTGTTGTTTGAAAAGCAATTGTATCGAAATTTAATATTTGGAAGTTTAGTATATATAAAAATGTCTGTGCTAAGTTTCAGCCAAATTGGTCTACTATATGCTATAGCTCCCATAGGAACAATCGGACCAAACATACTTTTCTGGCGAATTCCTTTTTTTTTTTTTGCTCAAGCTACGAACATTTGATATAGGTTTGACTTGTTTTATATGCTTTCTAGTGGTTATGTCGAATTATAAATATGTTATTGTTTTGAAGGGTATACGAACTTCGACACGGCCCATCCTTCCGGTTTTTTTTTTTTTTTGATTTTTAATTTTAAATATTTAAATATTGTTTCATCATCATGGCAGCTTTATTTGGTTTTAGTTTTTTGTTTTTTAATCCTATTTCAATTTTTTTAGGTAATTGTAATACATTTTTTTTGTTTTTTTTAATTTTGGTTTACTCTTTCAGCGTTTTCGGTTTTTTTTTTATTGTCGCTTTCAAATTTTTTTAATGTGTGTAATTATTTTAGTTTCGCAAAATGCAATCAGCTATGTATATACATATATATTATATAGCCTCTATTTTGTCCGACTCAGACACACAACAGAGAGTAGTATTGTGTATATATATATATATTTATGTAGATCAACTTCTGATCACGTTTCTATTCCACATACAGAAAATAAATTTGCTTAACAAAAATGTTGCCTCTTTTGAAATGCAATGCAGATAATTATTTCAACGTAGATACAAATAAGATACATAAATAATGCAAAAAAAAAAAACGAGAAAACAAAAAAAGCAAAAATAACAAAAAAAGAAACACATAAAAAAAATAAAACGCTGCACCCATTTATCAAGCAACAACAACAACAAAAAAAAATGAGAAAAAAAAAGAAACAACAAACAAACAAGCACCAAATTGCATTTGCTGTAGAGCATGTTTGGTCTTTGCCTCTCGGTTTTAGTTTTAGTATTTCTTTTTTTTTTTTTTGTTCCTCTACTTTTTTGCTCGTTGGCGTAGAAAACTTCTAGGCCGTCGAACGTTGCTGCCAAAGTTCTATGAAATATTAAAGACCAGGGGTACATTAGCTGCCTCACATGGTTGCATAATTAAGTAAAATGACAAATGTGTCTCCACAAGAAGAAGGGGAAGAAGAAGTAGGCATAACCTATTTTGTTCTGCCTAGTAATTGAGTACTTTTCATCTTTTTCAAATGGAAACAAGTTACTTCTTTTTGAGATTGTCTTTAGTTAAATTGTACATTGATGAGATGAAGATGCAATTCCTTATCAGAAACAATTTTCGAGAAGTAACAACTGAAAATGAAATAGATCTTAGTAAAAACATCAATTTTGTGGGGGGTCACTTTTGGAATGGAACGTCTCTCAGTGGAAAGAAGAGAAAGAATCGAAAATCGAACAGATTTCAGTTAAAAGATCAACTTTCATGAGGAGGAACAACTGAAAATGTAGCAAAATGAAGAATCTCTCATTTAAAAGATCAACCTTTGTGAATAAACCACTGAAAATGCAGCATCTCCTTGATAAAAGATCTATCTTTAAGGTGGAAACACCTAAGAATAAAACATCTTTCAGTTAAAGTAAATCTTTTGGGAGGGAAATAACTGAAAATGGAACCTCTCTCAGTTTAAATAACTGAAATAGAAAGAAATCTAAGTTTAAAGATCCAAAGATCCATGCAGTAGAAATGTGTCTCAATTAAGAGACAAATTTTTAGAAAGAAACAATTGAAAATAGAACATTTTTTGGTAAAAGATCAAACTTTGGGAAGAAGAACAACTCAAAAAGGAACATATTTTAGTGGAATATCAACCTTTGGGATCAAACAACTGAAATTGAAACATCTTCTCATTGAAAAGTCATCCTTTGGTAAGGAACAATTGAAAACGGAATATCTTTTGGTTAAAGAACCAAACTTTAAGGAAGGGAACAACTCAAAATAAAACATCTTTCAGTAAGATTAACATTTGGATGGAAGTAAGAGTAAACATATTTCAGTTAAAAGATTAACCTTTAGAGGGGAACAACATAGAAATGAAACATTTCTCAGATGAAAGATCAACCGTCAAGAGGAATCAACATGAAAATGGAACATTTCCCGAATGAAACATAAATCTTCAAGGAAGAACTTTAGAAAGGGGAACGATTTAAAATAGAACATCTTTCAGCAGAGAGATCAACCTTTGCGATCAAACAACAGAAATTGAAAAATCTCCCAATTGAAAGATCATCCTTTGGTGAGGAACAATTGAAAATGGAACTTCTCTTAAGTAAAAGATTAACCTTTGAAATTGATTGAAACATCTTCTAGTTGAAACTTCAATCTTTTTAAAATTATAATATCTCCTAGTTAAAAAGATGATTTACCGTTCCACATTACTTAATGTTTTCATATATTAGTTACTCATCGTATTAACTCTCACTCTATATCGCTTAGTCATATTAAAATCGCTCCACTAATTTGTATTGTGGATTGACTTGCAAAACGCAGTTTAGTGTTTAAAGATGCAGAACGTCAAACGCCATTGTGCCTTCCCCCCATTATGGTCGTCGGTCTCTACCTTTATTATTTTTTTTTTTGCTGTTAAAGTGGTGGAACTGCAAAAAAAAAAGTGGAAAAAAAACTATAGCTTGTATTTGACAGATGGTTAGAGTATTTCTATGGTCGATTTTTTTTTAGAGGCAATGGGCCTAGTATACATATACATACATATATATAGAGAGATTTACCTCTCGTTGTTTTTGCCTAGGAAAACGTCAGAGTTGAATTGCTGATACAATGCAATGCAAAACGCACCAGTACACGTTTTCGGCGCAGTGCGTTTGTTTGCTTGTTTGTTCGTTTGTTTGTTTGTTTGTATGTGCATCCACCATACATAGGCTATAGATACCTATGTATGTATGTACATGCATGCGAATGCAGCCAGCGGCTTTTTGTAGTTCATGAACGGCCAGCGAACTCAACTCTTAGTTGTAGTAGCAGCAGCAGCAGTGAATTGATAATACGTACAGTGACAGAGGGACAGGGGAGAGAGAGGAGGCAGGCAGGCAGAAGTAGGGGCGCAGTGCCAGAGGTAGACGACGGCTCACAACCACATCCATTTTGGGTATTTTCTTTTCGTTATTTATTTTTTTTTTTCTTGCTTTTTCTCTCTTTTTTTCGTACTACGTTTTGCTTAGTACCCTGTATTAGAGGGTATATTAAGTTAGTAACAGCTTAAAAAGGGGTTAAGTAAAGTAAGAAGAAAATTATAGAAATTCTGTTGAATTTCCTATTGGCAATTTCTAGAATTTATTTACTTAGATCTAATTTGAATTAGGAACAACTTATTGATAAAGCTCTGTCTGTTTGCTTGAACATATTTTCATATTAACTTTAATTTATATTTTAAAAATTGTAGTTTATAGTTTAGTTAGTTGTTTGTGTTTTCCAGAGATTTTTTCTATGACTCCCAATTCTTTTTTTAAGGTTTTTGAATTATTTTTTATTATTTAATTTGATAATATAATTTTATAATAATATAATATAAAAGTTTTATAATATTTCCGAGGACTCCTAATTATTTTTTTAAGGTTTTTAAATTACTTTTTTATCATTTAGTTTTATAATAAATTTTACCTAAAATTGTTTGGATTTTTAAACTTTTTATATTAATTTTAAAAAGGATCGCTTACTCTTAAACAAAATGTTATTTTTGAAAATAATTTTTCTTAATTTGCCACAATTTCTTATCCTTTTTTGAAGATACAATAGACATAGAAAAATTGAATATAAATTGATAAAAGTTTTTCTTTGTTAATACAAAATTTTCCAAAGTTGTTGACTTCCAAAATCTTTCATTTTGAATACAAACACTGAAAAGAGAAATTTCTCATACGTTTAAGGTTTTAGATTATAGAAAATGTTGCATAAATTGATGGATTTTCAAATCAATTAGAATACAATCTGAAATATACATTAAGAGATGCAAGTCCTTAGCATCCAGTACTCTACTCTTTATAGTAAGTTGAAAATATAATTTATTAAACTTTTTCTTTATAATAATATAATAATTAATCTTCCAGAGAAAACTATAAAAAAAACCTTTCAATTTAAACTTTACTTTCATCTGTATACACATATCATCTATGTACATATGTATATATAAATACAGGGTATATTCCATGTCTTTCAGTTATCTATCATTACCTACAAAATTTCATTTTGGTTTTGTTTTTGCTGTTTCTCTTTTTTTGGTCACGTAAATGGAGATTTTTCAAACTGAGATTCAGATCGATTGCATAAGCCAAAGCATTTGATTTTGGGCAGCAACGCGGAAGATACGGCAAAAAAAAAAAAAAGAAAAAAAAGATATGCAAGATTTGGTAACTTATTTCGATAGTTCAAATATTAAATTGCATTTATATATGTACATAGATATATGTATATATATGTATGTATGTATGTATGTATTCCTTGATATTGTAAAAAGTGGAACAAGCGAGCAAACGGTTTCCTTTATGTATGAAGTATATAAAATTTTATGAACCATTTATGGCAAAAAAGCAAAAGGCAAAAAGAAACATAATAGTAAAGTAGCAAAAGAGAGCAGAAAATGTCGAAGCGGAATAATAATGCGATGACAAGGCAAGCGGCATTGGTATACAGAGCCGGATGGCTGGCAAATGGACGGAGGAGCATCGAAGCATCGAAGCAGTTAGAGTCACAGACTCGTAGAGTCGTAGAGTACTTGCAAAAATATTATTATGATTGCCACAGCAGCAGCAGCAGCAACAGAAGCAGAAGCAAAAGCAACCATTTCCAACTGCAGCTCAGCGAAAAGTAGCCCAGGCAACAGCGCCAGAAGCTTTGGATGGCTAAGAGATTCAGGGAAAGCGCGGCAAACAAGGCAATATAGGGGAGAGATAGTTGGGGCTGGCAGGCGGGCAGGGCAGAGTAGGGTAGGGGTATGGGTATGGGTTGACGGTACGGAACAGGGCCAGTTGGCATAAACAATCTCACGCTGAGTGCGTCGACATTGCTGATTCACAAAATGCCATAAATAACTAAACGAAGCATAGGGTCCTCCCCAACAAATGGCAAAAGGGAGTTTTTCCCTTCTTCCTCGTCTTTTTTTTTTTTTTGGTGGGGCGGAAAACCAACACTGACAGTCAGAGAAAGAGACAGTGTGTCACAGAGGAAAAGATAGAGAGAGAGAGAGAGAGAGAGAAGGAGAGACCTGGCAAGGACTAAAGACAGTTTAGTTTTCACATGATTTTTAAACCGAATGAAAGAGAATTGCGCCAGCAAAAGGCAGTAAATGTTCCTAAAAAAAAAAAAGTGGCCGTAAACACGCAAATATAAAATCTCCAATTTCTGGAATGAAAAGAAAAACTGCATTGAAAATCGCCAATACTTAAATGTTATTAGCGGCGCAGCTTTAGAAAATGGCGCAGATCTATTAATAATTTATTACTAAAACAGAAAAAGTTTCCTAAATGGATCCTTTTTTTGTTTGACTTGAAAAAGTTTCCCCTTTTTTCTTTTTAATATCTCTATATGTATTCTAAAATACCGATTTCCGTTGTTTCATTAGATCATACTACTATAAATGATCATATTGGATTCACATTTATCCAAGTGATTGTCGAAGACTCTAGATCTAAGTGATCGTCAAAGACTAATGATCCGAGTGTTCCTAAGAGATCATAGATCTCAGTGATCATCATAGATCTTAGCAATCATAGGTCTTGGGGGATCAACGATCTTTGTGATCTTCATTGATTGTTGTGTCCTGGGGATCATAGATATTTAATCATAATACTCTTTAGTGATTATAGATTTTACTGATTATACTTTTTTGTGTTTATTAAAGAACAAGAGATCATAGATCATAGATTTTAAAGATCTTTTTAATTTTACTCAACAGCGATATTAGTGATCATAGATCTTTATGTTGATAGATCTTCAAGATCATAGATCTTTATGATCATAGATCTTTATTATCATAGATATTGATGATCAAAGATCTTGATAATCATAGATCTCTATGATCGTAGTTCTTATTGATCATAGAACTTTGTGATTCTAAAAGAAGAAATGGTAGATCTTAATGATCATGGAAGATCAAAAGTAGATACATATTTCTGATAAAAAATCATACGAAATATAAAAGATCATCGATAAAAGACAGATAGATAGATGAATCATCTTAAAAATCTTAAAGACTTAAGAATTTCTTTTGTTAAGATTGTTAGTCCATTCAAAGTTCTCAATTTGAATGTAAATGATACACCACAATGTTCTTTTGATCTATGTTAACAAATTTAGAAGGTGTTTTACGAGTTATATCATTCCAAAGGAGACTTTCATTCCTAAACTAATCCTGTCTAAGAGTTATAATATAATTGCAAAGTAGTATTAGCATCTTTAAAAAAACACAGCGAGAATGTGTTTTTTTTTTTTTTTTCAAACTATTGAAAATTTTGAAATACTAGCATTTGTTATTGTTGTTTTGATTTGCCGTGTGTGTTCATCGTATGTGAATCGCCAGTGTGTAATAAATTAAAGAAATGCAACAAGCAGCCCCAAGACATTGTTGAGTCGCATGAGGAGACAAAATAAATTAAAGTCGGTTGCTTGGTTGTTGGTTGGTTGGGTGACAGACAAACGGCAATCGGCAAAATGCACACACACACACACACTCATACACTAACACACTCACTCATAGTTGAGGGAAAGAAAAAAATACAAAAAGAGCAACCTGGGCCAAGATCTACGCGTTGTGGGAAATTAATGGCATTGGCCAAGCCAGAAGCAATTGATTTAAGGCCCCTCTAACTGGGTTGATAGATATTAAAGAGTAGATAGCCGAAGCGGTGTAAGAAGAAGAAGAGGTACTTTGGTTAGCTAAAAATGTTCTATAGCTTTGACGAAGAGGAAGAAGGAGTAGAAGTAGAAGCAGCAGCAGATGCTTTAGTAGAAAATAAAATAAAATGAGAGAAAAAAAAAAAAAAAAAAACAGCCCCAACTAACTAGCAAAAAAAGGAAAGTTGTATTGAAGTTGGTTCGCATCCGCGAATGTTTCTAATCTGTGCCGACTACAACGACAACGACGATGGACGAGACCCGCATTCACATTCGCATTCGCATCACATCACTAGCTCTCGGAGCTTAGATTAAATTTCAATTAACACTGCTAGATACTCGACACACACACACACACACATACATACATACATACATATAGATAGAACGGATATCGACACAGACATCGACATAGACATAGACATCGGCATCTCTCTCGGCATTGACTCTGTTGGCGTGCGTATCAGTTTTTCAATTAGATTTCGCATTAATTAAAAGAACAAACTCGAACACGACGGACAGCGACGCCAACGATATGGCAACAAACTACGGCAATGACAAACGGCAACGGCAACGATGGGAAATATTGGTATCAAAGTAACATAGTTACTTACATACATACATACATACATACTCTTAACCCATGCAATTTGCCGTTTTGATTTAGATTTCAGATTTTCTCTTTCAATTATTTAATGAGCAAAGTCAGTAGCAATAGAAGGGAATAAGTTCCTTTTAGACAAACAGAGAGAGAGAGAGAGAGAGATAGTTATCAGTGTATACAGTAGTAGATGCCGTTTAAGGGACCAGCAATATAGTAACAGCAATATAGTAACTGATATAACCAATATTTGCTATATACAAGTTTGTATGAAAGCCTAGCAAATCTTTTTTTTTTCGTTATAAGCGATAAATCGCTATAGAAGGCATCTACTGCATATAGTATAAACATGTACATACATACATACATATGTATCTATGATCTACATATATTATCTAGACACTATACTATAGATTCTATAGAAACGGAATGGATACAATCGAAGGTTTCCTATATTAAAGAAAGATGTTTTCTCTATCAAATTACTTTTTAAAGCAACATATGAGGAATTTTCACAATTTCCCTTGATATAGCCTTAGATTTAACCTACATATATAATGATTGAATATCAGAAAAATATATATAAAAAAACAAAATAATTCTATTTTTTTAGAGAAAAAGTTTGCCTTTTCGTGAGTTACTTTTCAAAATAATATTTTGTTCCTTTTTACAATTTACTTTATTGATATAAATTGCTTAAGATTTAGATTATTAAACTTTAATAACTTAATAAGAGAAAAAAATCATACGTTTGTACCGATTTTCCCATTATCTCACATAAGGTCCAAAACCAAAAATAGAAGAAAAAAGGAAATAACACCTTTTTTTTTTCAATTGTTCAACATTGATCAATGGCATTTTCTGATTTTGTAAACAATTATTTGGTGAGATTGTTTTTTTTTTGTTGTCTCCAGAAAGAGATAGAGAGAGAGAAAGAGTGGGGTTGGTGGGTGGACATTGCTTAATCCGGTCATGATTGCCACCCACCCTAGGGCAGTGTGTCGGTTGTACGAACAAGCATAATTGCCACATGATTAATTCCATAGTCAGTTTTCAACCCAAAAATGTAGGCGAAGCTACAGGAGGACCAGGACCAAAAGATAAATGTTACATAAATATGTATGTTTGTGCATATATATTTCTGTCTCACTGTCTGTACATAGTGCGAGAGAATGAACAACAATTTCTATGGCATTGTACAAATGTTATGCATAGCATTTGGACAACCAACAGGCAAAAGATAGACGACTGGACAGATACATACATATACATACATACATACATATATATTTTTTTGGTCATTTATCATTCAGGACAAGAAAGCAACAACAACAACAACAACAATAACTGGTTGAACCAAAAGGAAGCAGCAACAATTACCAGGAATATAAGTGACAATTTTCATAGCCGAAAATATGAAGCAACATAGCAAAGCAGCCGTCCGCCGCCATGACCAATGATGATTACAATAATGATAATGATGATGATGACGATTATTATTATTATAATAATGATAATTTTCAATATGAAGCCAAATTTAACTTACTAACCAGCAGCATACATACATATATACATACATACATCCATATTGTTTGTTGTCTTGTTCCAACAAATCGATAAAAGTTTGTTTTTTTAAGCTGCTTCAAAGAGCAAAAGTTCAGAAGAGAGAAACCAGATAATCCTTTAGTTTAGTAACTTCATTCTTATGCAAGAACATTTGACAGTGTCTTAAGTACCTTTTGAGACTTTTTGAAATTTATACTCTTACGTTTAGACATACTTACATAGATACATACATACATACAGCCATCTAATATAGTCAGTCAGTTGTTCAATTTAAGCGATAAAAGTAAACAATTATATAAGGTTTCTTTGCTTTAACTTTTTAACTAAGGAATGAACATTAACTCGAAAAGAGATATAACTTTTATAGGATACAGGTTATATTTTATAATATTAGCATATTCACATGACAGTTCAATTGTATTATAAAAATTCAGCAAATGCTTTTCATTGACTAATTTATTGATTTTCCTTTTAGACAACAGATGAATCTAAAATTCTTGGAAAAAAAACCTTAGAAATTAAATTTCAACTGTTGCTTGGAATCTTAAAAAAAACTTTTCTTTTGACTTCTGATTCTCATATTTAATCTTACTATTTTAAAGTATATAAACAATAAAAAAATTAATTCTCAATTATTACCTTCTTTTTCAAAATACATAAAAATTTTAAAATAATTTTTAATAATTTTGCCATTTATTTAAAAAAAATATGTTTAAAGCTTTACTAATTTTATTGAATAGAAATATTTTTTTCTGTGGATAGATACTTTTTCCCTATTGACTACAAGTCCTTATTTTGATAAAAGATTTTTTTTTAATTATGTATTTATTTTTAATATTAACATTATTAAAACAAATTATCGAGACCTTTAGCTCAAAAGAATTTTTATTATTATTTTTTCATTGCTTTTTTAGACGAAATCTTTTATTTTTAAATTAAACAACAAGGCGGGAATATAAATGCTTTAGTAAAAAAAAAAGACAAAGCAAAAAAAAATAACTAAACATAAAAAAGCAAAAAAAAAAATGTATATTGGCCCATGAGGGGATCGAACCCGCGACCTTCGCGTTATTAGCACGACGCTCTAACCAACTGAGCTAATGGGCCATGCTCTCTCGGCTGGCAAAGTTGCCATTTGAATATGGGCGAGGACTGAAAAGTTTTTGAGAGAATAGAATTTACTCTCCATACATATATACATATATGCGCACACATAACGGTAATGGTGGGTTCTGGACTCGCATTTTATCATAGCATGGTACATAGTAAATGCATATATCTGTCTTTATCTATCGCCTTATCTCGTTCTCTTTACAGTTTGTATATGTCTCTAAGTGAATTTCTTATTCGATTAAAGCATAAAGAATGGCAGCTTTTGGCAGCAAAACTCATTGAAATTTTATAGATGTGTGAAATTTTGCCTGTTGCTAAAATAAAAATTTGTTATTGTTCTCCTCTCAAGTGCCACTTGGCTGAGTATATAAAATCCCATTTAGTCGCCGGGGAGAGACATGGCCCATTAGCTCAGTTGGTTAGAGCGTCGTGCTAATAACGCGAAGGTCGCGGGTTCGATCCCCTCATGGGCCAGCTATAAAATTTTTTTGCCTCTTTTTATTTATATTTTTTTTGCACTCATATTTGTTGCTAATTAAAATGTAGTACTTTTTTTTTTGTTGTTTTCTCTGTTTGCTTAAAGAAATTTCTTATCTGAATCTTGTCTGCCGGCGGCAGTTGTCGCGTCATGCTATTCAAGCAGTGCGCTAATAAAGCAGTTTCAAGTTGTGTGTGAGTCAACTTGAGATTGGAGAGCGTGGCATTCAAGCGACCGTGTGGCCTAATGGATAAGGCGTCGGACTTCGGATCCGAAGATTGCAGGTTCGAGTCCTGTCACGGTCGAAAACAAATGTAATTTTTTTTTTCTTTCTTTTCTAAACTTAAGAAATTATCGTATTAAAAATTTCGAATATTTGAGTTCGAGTGTGCCTGAAAACAATATATCTCAAATTTTTTTTTTTTTTATAAAATAATAAAATGTTTTGTAGTTTTTATATACAACTAGAACAGTTCTGTCAAGCAGGACCGTGTGGCCTAATGGATAAGGCGTCGGACTTCGGATCCGAAGATTGCAGGTTCGAGTCCTGTCACGGTCGAAAAAAAATAATTTTTTTGTAAATTAGTTTTTTTTATTCTTTTTGTTTAATATTTGTGAATGATTTTAATATGAGCTTATTGTTTTGTGGACTGATGAAATATTTTTATACCTTTTTGTATTGCGAAACTAAGTAAAGGCAGTATATTTTGTGCAAATATTTGGAAATGGATATTTTTCTGTCAATTCAATAATATTTTCGATCTATTTAGATTTTTTTAAAAATTCGAAATTTTATAACAAAATGGCCCCTACGTGTGCGCTGAGCATTATAAAGCCCGTTCTATGCGTCGGCTGTACAGTAATTGATTATGTGACAATAATTCGCAAATTTCCCGAGGAGAATAAACGTGAACGTTGCATCAAATCCTTGTGGCAACGTGGCGGACATGCCTCAAATATCTGTACTGTTATTCGTCTATTGGGTGCTCCAGTTGAGTTCTTTGGCATGCTAAGCAAATCCCTTGCCTATTCGGTTATGATAGAAGATCTTCAAAAACGTGGCATTATTATAAACAATTGCCCGAAAACGGATAGAGATCCGCCATTCTCAACGGTTATGCTAACAACGGATAATGCTTTACGATCAATAATAACATGCAATAAGGGTTTCCCATATGTGACACCGACACAATTTCGAAAACTTGATCTCAGTCACTATGGTTGGATACATTTTGAGACATATGATAGTAGGGAAACAATTGCAATGATTCGTCATGTATTGGAATATAATAGTGGACGGGATACAGAAGATCGTATTGTTATATCATTGGAGATTGATCGGGATTATGAAGAGAATCTGGATTTATTTGATATGTGCAATTATGTGATATTCTCTCGACAATTGGCTGAAATATTGGGCTGGAAGACACCATATGAGGCATGCCATAATCTAGATAAAGCTCTCCCCATACCCAGAATGATAAATGTTAATCGTCCGTGTTTTATATGTCCTTGGAATGTCCTTGGAGCCGGTTGTATTGATGCCGATGGCATATATTCTGAATTGCCCTCTTATAGACCAAAAAAAATGCAAGATACTTTCGGTGCTGGGGATTGTTTCAATGCCGCCTTTATCTATGCGATATATGTACGTAAACGTAGTCTCAGAGATGCTGTCGACTTCTCCAATATGGTTGCAAGTCATAAAATAGGTAGTTTTGGCTATGATAATATTATCAATTTCAAATTGTATCCGAAAAAGGAAATAGTTGATGACGAAACCGAAAGTCAGGCAGAAGAAGATAATCTAACAAATGAACAGCGCACTTGTGCAAAATATTTGAATCGTGAGATTCAAAAAACTGATACTCTATTCATGGTATTTCGAAAGGCACCGTCCAATGAAAGTGTACATATTGCTGTACCAGATGAAACACCAGATCAATCAGAATTGGAAAAGATACGTTTGAAGAAGGGTAGCAGAGTGTCGGGCAGTCTATCAATGATTCGATATGGCAATACTGTAATACAAAATACTGATGAATACTATTAAAGACATACAAAGAAGTGTTTAAAAAACTTATTTGGAATAGATATTATAGTAAATATTATATAAGAAATTGATTTATTTACAAGATTTGTTAACTAATCAAGTAGCTCTTAATTCTGTGAATCCTTTTTTATCTAAAGATTAACATTTTTTAACTAATCAGTAGGTACCAAGTCGTTCTTGATTCTCCGAATCCTTTCTTTTCACTTACCATCTCTCTTAAGATCAAATTGGGAAAAGGACTTGGAAAATTTTTTTTCTTAGTTACATTCTACATTCTATCAAGTTTGCAGTTCTATAGTGAAATGTACTAAGTTGCGACCTATATATAACAAATTTCACCAGATAGGACAGGGATCTTACCTGATCCTAGCAGCTCTCCGACAGAGGCCCTGCAAAATCTGAAACTCCATATTGAACATGTTAAAAAATAGGTGGAAAACTTTGAAAAACTAAAGTTAGAGAAGTGAAATCAAAACAAACTGCAAACTAAGTGGCAAACACATTAAATATATAGAAAAATTCTACAAAGAAAAAACCAATAAAAGGATCAGTAATGTGGGAATGGTGTGGCAACACCAGATAGCCAGCCCTGGCTTAAGATATGACGATGTGGCAAGCTAAAAAGAAAGAAGATGAATGAGTAAGGACGAAAAAGTCACGACTAACGACGTGAAACTGTGTGAATTTGATTAACACAATACTATATTAAACATCTAACAAATATTTCAATAAACTTAACTATTCAACTATCAATAGGTAACTATTCAACTTGGCAACAGGTACCCTGTCCCACAGCAAGTCGAAAGAAATAGTAAAGTAAAGCTTATTTAGATGATCATGAAATACTATACTAGCCATCAATTTACTAGATAACAATCCCAACAAATTACTTTTTACTTAAATTCTTAAAATGAAACTAAACTAATTTGCTCAAAGAATAAGAAATTTGTATAATATAGAAAGTAGTTGGTCTCAAGGGAGATCTGTTTACTGTTTACACATTCCAATTAAAGAAAAGTCGTATTAAATACTTTATAATTTATTCTATTACTTAAACTATTGCGAAGAATGGTCTTAGACTAGACTTTCATATTTCTGTTCTATGGAAAAACTATTTTTTTTTTTTTTTTTTTTTACATTTCAGGTAGTTGTGATCCAATCTGGGGTTTGGCAAATTCTTGTAAAAAATTTGTAAACGAACCCAAAACATGGCTAAATTGTGAACGCAATTCTTTCAATTTGTCCGAAAGTTCATTTTGGACATCGGTATTACTTAAAGAATTTAGTCGTTTGTCCAAATCTTCATCAGTTGTTGTTTCATTGATTGATGGAAATGAGATATGTTCTTCTACCAGTACATTATCCAAAGAATCGGTTACAATGAGCATTTGATTTTTATCCAAAATATATCTTAGGGCATAAGTATCACCAATGACGGCATTATTTTCAGCACTAATCAAATATTTGCCATGAATGCCAACCTCGGAAGCTAGAAGACAAGAGAAAACTTTAAAAATTATCTCAAAGTTAAAAAGAAAAACTTAAACTTACCCGCATCGAGAATATCTTGACTTATGGGATTATAGAAACTGCGAAAAAGTTTTCGCTTACGATTTGGACTGCTAATTAGAACATAATATCTACCATAAGCCAGATTGGACATATTGTGGGGGAAAAAAAAACTATTGTAAAATTTTGAACAAGTGAATGGATTTGAAAAACATTTATGAAGTAGTTTCCATAGCCAACTTTTGATTGGAAGTTCAGGTGATATAACGAAACCTAAATTTTTAACGAAAAATTGTGTCCCTTGAGTAGGCCTTGACTTTGGGTTATGTAACCTGATCTATATATCTCATATATATACATTATATTTTGTGTGTGCTTCACTTGAACAACATGAAAATCGCTCGAGTATATTTTGACATATCGGCTGGATCCGACAATATTGGACGTATTGTAATGGATTTACATTATACGATGCAACCAAATAAACGTCCCAAAAGACTCTTCCGTTTGATGCATGTAATTGAGAGAAATAGGAAGAATTATCGCAGGGATATAATATCGTGTTCGGGCAGAATTATCACTGGAATGCATGTGATTAAGCAAATGATTATGAATAAACCTGGATATTATGATAGTCCTGCCGAAAAGATGACCCTCTCCGAATGTGGACTATGTTAACAATTTTCAATTGTTATTATCATTATCAACTCTTTTTCAAACGGCTGCAACCAAATAAAACTTAAATGTGAGATTCAAAATGGTCTTTAATTAACTTTTTTCATTCCTTCCAGACCAAGTCAATTGATTTTACTTCTATTCAAATTTGTTCTGTTCCAACTTATTGGCTAGATAAAGTAAAGTTCAACATTTAAGTAATCAATGTACTTCTATGGAAAAAAAATCCGTAAATTCTTAATGTTTGAATTAAGAAATCATAGAATTGATATGGAAAATTTCCCTCAAACTACTTGGAATCACCATTGAGACATGCAAACAAAAAGAAAAAAATAAAAGAGAAAGAGAAAGAACCCAAATAGACTAATCAAACGAGACAATCTAAACATTTTTAGCTGCCGACCAACAACAGAAAGGAAAAAAAATATAAATGATGGGGGTGAAAGGGGAGGGCGTGAAGGCGGCTACAAATTGAGCGCCTCACGCATAACTCAAATTTTTGTCCTGCTACGCCCAAATACGGCAATGTGATGGGCGTCCGGATCCCATTAAGTTTTTACAGCTCCAGCTGAGGAGGAGGCGAGGCGAATGAACGTCAAGCAAGTTGACAACTCTGCACAAACACACACACACACATACACACGCATAGGCAGGCAGACATACAGACATAATTTATATAGCATACTTATGGGAGAAGCCGCCACACACACACACACACACACACACACACACACACACATGAAGCTAAACACTGAAAGTGCCCGCGAGCCATTGTCATTAAGGCATAAAAACCGAAACGAGGTAAACAGTGATAAAAAAAGAGAGTCGGGCAGAGAGAGAGAGAGAGAGAGAGAGCGTTAGGGATAAGGCTAGGGATAGAGAGTACATGTGTGTGTAAGGGAACAACGAAAAAAAAAGAGGGGGAAGAAGAAAAAAAAACCGAAAAAAAAAGCGAAAATCATTAAATTAACATGACAAATGACAAAGGGCCGATAAAAGTACATGCAGGCATGCATGTGCTCAGCACATTCAGCTGGGGCAGTGCCACACACACACACACACACACACACACCACTCTCACACACACTCTTATAGCACATGCTATAGCTCTATATAGAATGCAGCTAGAATGAGGACGGTATAAACAGTCAACACTATAATAAAATCCCTAAATATAATGGCTAAGGATACTTTGGTAATTGGGCGAGCTTATGCTTAACGGTCGCTTTAATTTATGCTAAAAGTACACTCGAAAAAAAAAAGGTACAGAGCAGAGAAAGTAAGCCTCATTGTATATCGCATTGGAGTGTTTAGTACTTGTATCAAATACCCTACACTTGGGGCACAGGAATTGTATTCCTGAGCTTAAAGTAAATGCTGCTATACTACTAGCATGTAAATTTCTAATGTCAGTATACACTACACTGAGAGAAATTTATAAGGTTTTTAAATAAAAATTTAGCATTTGAAAGGGGAACGATAGCAAAAAACAAGAGTAGTATATTGAAAAAGTATCTTCAAGTCTTGGTAATGCATTTTATTTTTGATCTATAGTTTCTTTCAGTGTATCGCAGACCTGAAATACAAAAACCCATACACTCACACACTCTCTCTCACACACACACACACACACACCACGTGTTACCGCTCAGGTCTAGCTATAAAATGTCGCGGTCGCGGTCGCCGTCACTTGTTTATGATTATGACTCTGTGTGTATTTCTCTCTCTCTCTCTCTCTCAGTGTGTGTGTGTGTGGATGTGTACTTCAACGGGTAGGCGTGGCAGGACATGGCGTGTATATATGTATATGCATGTGTTGAATTTTAACGGGTATATAAAAATACCAGCATGGTCACTGGCAACATAGGCAGACCCAACCATACAGTGGATATGTGGATTGGAAAAGTCAAATTTTATATACATATATAATCCTATAAACAATCTGGATGAAGAGAGTGTCTTAATTGCCATATAGTCAATAGTTTTGGAACTGATTTTGCTTGGCTTGAAAAGCATTTCATTCAGATAGTTTAAAAAGAGACAGGAGATGTTCCCATAGAAGTTATATAGAGCTTAAAACTGACCATGTTAAGTCCTTTAATAGATTAATATAAAATAAAACTTTATCAACTAGATGGAAAAACATGTAATACTTTGGATTTCTTATTGTTTAATAAAGTATTTCTTTTCTTTACCGTTCTTTTTTATGATATATACAAAATTTTATCTAATAATAAAATTATATTTTTTTTCACACTTTTTTAGAACGATTTCTTATTGAAACTTACAATAAGTTCTAGTAAAAATGGAAACTAAACATATGGGCAACTCTTTTCTAGACTCGTTGAAGATGATCTTAAAAAGTTTTAATAGAATGATATATTTTTACCCTATATATCAAATATACTGAAAGAAGTTAAGATTTCCTTCATTTTGTTTCGTTTCAATGATATTTTCTATATAAAATTTTATAGTAAAGTTAGTTCCACTAGAAAGAGAATCGAAACATATTTGAAACTCTTTATTTGGTTTCTTTATTAAAATATGTTTCCTAACATTTTTTTTTTCTAATATTCATTAGACGAAATATTATAGTAAAGTTAAATCTTACAAAAAGAGAATCTAAACATATCTGCAACTTATCTTTTGTTTCAATTTATAGTGTTAAAGAAGTTCTTTAAAAGTTATAGATACAAAAAACTGATTGAAAATACTTAAAAAAATAAACAAAAATTTCCCATAATTTCAAGAATTATTTTGAAATCGTATTGCTATATCTATGATAAAATGCAAAATTATCTAAAAAGTCAGTTTTAGTTATAAAAAGACAACCTAAACATTAAAGAAGCTGTTTTGTCCAAATCTTTTTGCAGCTATAAAGAAGATCTTCCTAGTTTAAATAGGATCTTATACGTCTAAAACCAATCAACTAGATAAATTTATATTAAGATGAACAATGAAATTTCTTTCATTAAAACAAATTTTGTTGTTTTCCCATCTTCCTCTAAACAAAATGTAAAATTTCACTGATGATAACTGTGGAAAATTTGTTTTAAAAAATTTAGTGTGAGATTTTGGTTTGGGGGCCCACTGTTTCGATTTTGTTCTTGTTGTTGTTGTTGTTGTCGTTGGCCATTTTGAAGGAGCCAGGAACAGTTAGCGGAAGCGGAAGTTGATATACATTTTGTTGTTGTTGCTTGGTTTTGCTTGCTTGTTGGGGGTACTCGTGCTTTTATTACAATATTTGATATTGTTGTTGCTGTTGTTGTTGTTGTTGCTGCTGTTGCGCTTATTTCGTTTTATGATTATTTTGCATATCGTAAAATTAAATGTACGCAAAATATTTTACGTATCTATTTATATATATATATATATATATTTATCTTGTTGTAGGATTCTATTATCAGGTTTTTGTTGCTGACAGTTTTCCGTTTTTCCTTTTTCCTTTTTTTTTTTTTTGTTAATTTTCTATTTCAATTTATAGCATCCCTTCCAATTTCACCCCCCCCCCCCCCCCCATCCACCTGTATGTGTGTTTGTGTGTGTGTGTTTGGGGCATGTCGATTGCTTTATTACTTTTTCTCCCTCCCAATAAAAACGTGAAACACTTTCCGCCTTCGCGTTGTCATCTATTACGATTGCATTAGACTTTGAAACAGTTTGTAAGTGTGTTTAGTTAGTTAGTTAGTTTCTTAGTTAGTGTTCGTGTTCATACATAAATTATATGTTAATACCATAAAAAAGAGTGATAGCAATAGACAAGAGACAGAGAGAGGAAGAGAATGTAACTAGACCATAAAAACACTAAATAAGCCAACTATACATACATACATATACATACATACATATGTTTATATAGTTAGATAGATGTATGGCAGGTAAAATGTCGAGGACCAACAGGTCAATGTAGACACAAATGTTTATGATGGTCATTAAAACCTCGGGGGATCATAAAAGAATAGAAATGGAAAAACCTTCAGAGCAAAGCACATAAAAACTTTGTATCTTTTGTCATTCGATTTGACTTGAAATGATTTTTGAGTGCTAGTAGAGAATTTTTGTACTTGTTTTAATAATGATTTAACTGGTCTTCAATTTACTAGCGGATAAGGATGAAGTTACTCCCCCCCCCCCCCACTCCCATTTTAGGATTTGATTGATTTTCTTGTTTGGCATCGAGCATCAATTTAAAGCATGAAGAATTTTCCTTTAATGCATTTAAATGGTTTTTTTTTTTTGTTTTTGTTTTTGCCTTCATCTCTTTTTTTCTTTTGAAAGAGCAAGAGAAAAAGGTGCAGGGAGGGGAGGGGGGGTTATGCTATGCGTGTGTATGTGTGCGAGGGGGGGGGCAACTTTTCGCCAATACCTTCATCAATCATTTCTTAAGGGAAACAGAAACAGCAACAGCAAACGCTGTCAGGTCCTTGCAGTGGATTAGGCAAGTGCGCGTCCTTTTTTTTTTTTTGTTTATTTCCTTCTTTTATTTTCTTTTCTTTCTCTCTCTCTCTCTCTCTCGTGTTGTCGAGGTTTAACAAATGAATTTCGCGCGAGAGTTTTACTCATGCTGACTTGAAAGGATTTTCGCTTGAATTGAACAAATGGTTAGCAAAAAGGGGGATCAGAGCTAAGGAAGGACCTCAAGAAAGGGTCCGCACACACACATACACAAACACACATATGTGGGTGGGGGGTTTCTTCCAAGTTTCAAAACGCAACCAAGCACAAAAATAATAACAAATCTCTACACACATACAACTTAACTGTTTTTCTATGTAATGAGCGTAATAATCGAAAAAACATGCCCAAAGGATCTTTTTTCCCCTCTATTTTCCTGGAGATTTGATCAAAGGGGAAAGCGAAAACCTCGAAAAGAAGAAAATGAAAATTTTTTAGCTTAAACTTTAAACAATTTTGGAATTGTATATACATTTTGCCATCTCACTTACATGTTCATAGTCCTCTTTCTGGTAACCGGCAACAGACTCTGAAAAACCGAGTTCATTTTCTGGATATACCCCCCCTCAAGGCTCTTCCCCTATATTTGGTGCGGTGTTCTTCATACATACGAACATGCCGCTTGGGTTATGCAAAGTAATGCAAAATGGCGACGGCGGCCAATGTCAAAAGCAATTCAACTGCAAATGGTCATGCACAGTGGTAACAAAAAAGGAAATTAACCTGCTAAATAATCCCAAAACGATTGTAAAACAAAAAAGTATAACATAGCCATAATGTGTTAGCCAAAAAGGAAAAGGAAGAGAATAATAGAATAAAGAGAATACAATGGCTTATAGGAGTTTTTTTTTTTTGTAGTTAAAATTTGGTCAAAACTTTTTATGTTTAATTAACTAATATTAACAATTTTGTTGATTAAGATTAAAATATATTTTAATAACTTTAAATTGAAATATATTATCTAAAAAATTTCTCATTTTAGTGCTACGAAATTGCAGCTATTAATCGAAACAAAATAGTTGAGTTACTATTGGATAACTGAAATCGAAATTAAGCTATATCATTTGGCTATCCGTTCAAACATATTGCTCATAATTGTTTTTTCTATAATTAGGTAAGTGAAAATAAACCTTATAATTTTTATAGATCTTAAGAAAATTTGTACACAAAACGTTAAAAACTATTTCTGAATATTCGAAAAATAGTTCAAGTTGAAGTTGATCTAAGGATACCTTTAAATTTCTTTATAGAAAATGCTGCGAAAACAAACAAAAAAATCTAAGAATATTTTGTCTTTAGAATCGTTTCTTAACAATTAATTTATACTTTTATAAAACAAATTATTCAAAATGAAAGTAATAACTAAAAAACAAAGAAATGTCTGCAAATATTCAAAGAAAAATCTGTTAAGAAATCTTTTAGAATAAACTAGCATATATTTAATCAACCCTTATGAAAAAACCTTACAAATATTCAAACAAAAACAAACCAAAATAATCACTTTTGGTATTTTTTTTTAAGTTTATTTTATATTTGTAATCTGCCGTTAGACAATAAACTAATTGTTTGAGATATAAGATTGACAGAAATAGTATTAGAGCCAGGCGCTTGTGACCGACCCCAATTTCAGTTGAATCCTTTGGTTCTACCACCTAGCTTGTGGTCTGAATGGGAGATCAAGTGGTTGGTTTCATTTTGAGTCTCCTGATCTGTTGACTATTGTCCAGGAGATTAAGTGCCAGTTGGTTTTCATGGTTGTCAAGTCTCTCGCAGTAACGGTCGCTCAGTCTTTGGATCTCTGACTTTATAGATTGCATCTCCAGATCTCTATGTATGATAGAGTTTCTGACAAACCATGGAGCATTCAGGAACCTACATAGTAATTTGTTTTGGAATCTTTGGAGGATCTCGATGTTGGAGTTGGATGCTGTGCCCCCCAAGTATATTCCGTACGTCCAAATTGGCTTCAGGGTCGTCTTATAAAGTAGAAGCTTGTTGTTCAGGCTGAGTTGTGACTTAGCACCAAATAGCCAGTTCATTCTGTACATTTTTAAATTTAACATATATAACATAACAGTATTTATCGATGACAATTTGTAAGCATTATCATAGTCTTTTGTTTGCCAGCATCAATTCGATACGATTCGATTCTATTATTATTGTTGTTCCTTTTGTTAAATTAACAAAATATGTTACCACTGTAGTTTAGTTGTTGTTTTTCCAGCTGTGGCGAATATGAGTTTGTATGTGTATGTGTGTGTGTGTGTTTTTTTTATTGGCGCATATTTTTGGCTTATTTTGCCTAGCGCACTGCTGCGACAGCAACTTTTCTTCCTTTTTTTTTTTTTTGGTCTCTCTTTCAATGTGGTTTGCCCTTTCGCTGCGCCATCAGCCGGAAACGGTTTTGCGCTGCCATCGCCATCATGTTCTGTCTCCCAATGTGTGTGTGTGTGTGTGTGAATGCGTATGTGTATGTGTGTGAGTATTAGCCAAACGAAATCTGCGTGCAAGCGCGTCGACAGTTGTCGAAATTGCAGCCAGAGTGCGTCGTCTGCTTGCATCATGCCAAAAAAAAAAAAAAAAGATGAAGAGTAGCAAAAAAAAAAAAAAAAGTGCTCGCGACATATATTGGATTTGCCAATCATAAACTGAAGCCAACTGCATAATCTATGCGTGCCATGGCATGGCTGCCGGCATAGAGATGTGATGGCAGGCACCAGCCAGGAATATATTAAAGTGACTCGGAAATTGGTTTGAGAATCTATGGGAACTGGTTTTCCAAGTACGCGAGGGCTGTATAATAAGTCTATTCGTTTCAAGATATTGCAAGGGAAAACTTTGTTGAAGATAAGCTTAACTTTCCTCTCCTTTTTTGAATAGTTACATGAACTGTTTGAGCAATGCGTCGGGGTCACCAATTGTTTATTTTTTAGCAAATAAGTTGAATTTGTGGAAACTATGTGAAATTGTCAGCTTAAAATACAATTATAAGAAATGCTTAAACTGAATTACTTTAAAAAGAACTCTATAAATGACTGAGAAAACGTATTTCTTTTCATTATGAGATAAGTTAGAGGTTCAAGCTAGACTTCTTTAGCAAAGCTGTAGAAATTGTGAAAAGTTACTTCTTCTATTAGCTTAAAACTCAATTATAACGAATATTTTAACTTAATTACTTCAAAAAACACTTAACTAGACTGAAAAAAGCAGTTTCTTTTAAGGATCAGATATGTTTCCCTACTTTACCAACGCGTCGGGGTCACCAATTATTGTTTTTTTTTTTTAGCAAAAAAGTTGAAATTGTGTAAAGTTTCTTATTTTTAGCGTAAACAACAATTGTAAGAAATATTTAAATAGAATAACTTTCAAGACACACTTAACTAGACTAAGAAAAGTGATTCCCTTTAAGGATAAGATATGTTTCCTACTTCACGAACGCGTCGGGGTCACCAATTATTGTTTCTTTAGCAAAATAGTTAAAATAGTGCCCATATCCTTAAGCTAGATGGTTCAAATGCAATTGTAAAAAATAATTACCTCCCAAAACGTGATACAATACTGAGGAAAAGTATTCCTTTTAAGGATATTTCTGCATCGTTGACTTTTACTTGACACAATTAAAATAAGAAATGCCTTTAACTTTTCAAAATTTTATTGATTTACTTTTTAAATAATGAAAGAATTATAATAGTTTTCAATAAAATTGATTACTTTATTATTGCAATGTTTCAAACATTATGAAAAGTTGTTTCAAATCGAATGACTTTATAGCAAATCCCACCACGAGTGGAAACAGTACGATTTGCATTCCAAGGCAAATGCCTTGCATCATGCTGCATTTTAAATACTAAACCAGCATCATTATTAGCTATATAATTCTTAATAATGGTTGGCACTAAGAACGTTTTATCCAATAACTTTTATATATGTATATGTGTATGTATATATAACGATTGTACCACTGTTGCCTCCCCCTCATTTTTAGTGCAGTTTCATTTCATTTCATTTCATTTCATTTCAAATTCAAATAGTTCCACTTCCTCTGCATGAAAATAATAATAACAATAACTATCTTTTATATCTGCTTAACAGCCAATGTGTGTTGTTAAAATACAAAGAAAAGAAAAGAAGGAGTGAGAGAGAGGGAAAGCAAAACGCAAAAGGGGAGAGATCTAAAATGCTTTTCTCAATTGCCGTTGCCAACATTTTCACATTTTCACTGGGTTTGCCAAAAACAATTCCCAGTGAAATAATTTGTAATTTACATAAATGCCGAGACAAACCGGATGCCAGTATCAGTTTCTCTCTACATTTCGACTCATGTTTGTTTAAAAAAATTACAAATAAAAATTCTAAAAAAAAAACAAAAAGAGAGAGAGAGAGAGAGAGCGAAAAACAACACAAAACCGAAAAAAAAAAGTTTATCTCTAGAATATTAAGATAATTTGTTAAAATGGGTGATCCGGGCAGCAAAATGAGTTGGGCTGTTGACAAAAAGGCCGTACTATGTGTGGGCCTCTGTGTCATTGATTATGTTTCGGTTGTACGCAAATTTCCCAAGGAATCGGAAGAGAAACGCTGTGTTAAAGGATTTTGGCAACGTGGCGGCAATGCATCGAATATGTGTACAATTTTACGCCGATTGGGTGTCAAATGTGAATTTCTTGGCATGCTGAGCAAATCGAGTTTATTTGGCGTCCTAACCGAAGATATGAAGGCACGCGGCATTAATATCGATCATTGTCCACGCTGTGAATTAGATCCACCATTCTCATCGGT
The DNA here is from genome assembly GCA_035045865.1 of Drosophila austrosaltans. Taxonomy (NCBI): domain Eukaryota; kingdom Metazoa; phylum Arthropoda; class Insecta; order Diptera; family Drosophilidae; genus Drosophila; species Drosophila austrosaltans. The sequence goes on from JAWNOQ010000207.1 coordinate 4,362,087, forward strand.
TATATTATCGAAAGCGGGTAAAACTCGTAGCATTGTATACTGTCGAAATAATAGGTATCCGTATATAACGCTCGAGGATTTTAAAAAATTGGATCTCAATAATTATGGTTGGATACATTTCCGGTGTGTGCATGTCGATGTCACCATGTCCATGATGCGAGAGGTGGAGAAATTTAATAATCAAGTGCGGGGACCAAAAATTCTCATTAGCATTGATCTTGATAAATATCTCGATGAGATGTGGCCCCTGGTGGATTATTGTGATTATGTTTTCTTTTCCAAACAGCTGGGAGTCGAATATAATTGGAGTACACCGAAGGATGCATGCACCACCATCGATGAACGAATGCGCATGCGTTTTGGCCTTAATCTGAAACGTCCTTACATTATCTTTCTTTGGGGTGAGGTGGGTGTCGGTTGGATGGATCTACTTGGTAATTATTCCTTGTCTCCGGCATATAAGCCAGCGAGAATTATTGATGCCCTTGGCGCCGGTGATACTTTGGTTGCTTCCTTTATCTATGCCATATATATACGAGACCGTGATATAACTGTGGCCCTTGACTTTGGCAATCGAATGGCCAGTTACAAGTGCACCAAATGCGGTTACGATCACATTGGTGATATTCTTATTCCTCCCATGCTGTAACTGGATACACCAATTTGACATTATAATAAAATTTGGTAGATATCCATTACTATATACTTAACACCACGTTATGTTTTTTGTTCTTAAAATATAAACTAAGTCAAAAGGAAAAACAATAAAAAATATGAAAAAGAAGAAAAAAATATTAAAAAAAAAAAAAAAATAAAAAAGTAGGAAAGAAACAAAAAAGAAAAATTAAACAAAAAAAATTGAATTGAAAAATAAAAAAAAATTAAACTAAGAAATAAAATATAAAAATAAAAAAAAGGAATGAAATATAAAATAAAAAAAAATATATAAAACAAATTAAATAAAAAGAGAAATAAAATACAAAAACAAAGGAAAAAATACAAATCATAATAAAACATCAAGCAAAATAAAAAATATAATAAAATAAAAAAAAAAAAAAAATTGAAAAATAAAGGGAAAAATAAAGTAAAACTAAAAAAAAATAAGAAATGAAGGGAAGAATAAAATAAAAAAAATAAAATAATATGAATATCAAAAAATAGTAAAAATAAAGTTAAAAAAGGAATAAAATATAAAAATAAAAAAAATATATAAAACGAAATAAGATAAAAAAGGGAAATAAAGTACAAAAACAAAAGAATAAATAAAAATCATAATAAAATATTAAACAAAATAAAAAATATAATAAAACAAAACAAAAATTGAGTAATAAAGGGGAAAAAAATAAATTAAACTAAAAAATAAAAAAAGAAATGTAGGGAAGAATAAAATAAAATATTAATATAAACAAATAGTAAAAATAAAATTTAAAAAAAAAACTAAAATTAAAAAAAATAAAAAATAAAAAGAAACAAAATAAAAAACGAAAGGAAAGTACAAATTAGTTACGAGGAAGCACCATTAAAGCCAATAAACATTTGCCGCGATTCTTCCGCCTTCATTATTCTATATCTTATCGTTTTTCAATCATTCCAATACTCAACATAACTTATGATAAAGTGTAGCAACAACTTATTGATTATTGCAATCCCATCTACTTCCTTAGTATATCTCCATTTGGATCTTTTCTCATATCAAATTCAGGGGTCGTATGGTTTAATCAGTTTAACTGGAATGTAGGTATAAATAGCTCATCAAATGCCGAGTAAACTAAGCAAAATTGCAAATGTAAAGATTTTATAAAGTTTTTTTGTTTTTATTTTTGTCTTTTTCTCTCACACACAAAATGTGCTTTTGTCCTGCAGCACACACATGGCCCATTAGCTCAGTTGGTTAGAGCGTCGTGCTAATAACGCGAAGGTCGCGGGTTCGATCCCCTCATGGGCCAAGTTTCTTTTTTTTTTTTTTTTTGTTTTTTTGTTTGTTATTATTTTTTACACGCCACATTGTTGTATTTTTAAGATAATTTTAAGCTTTAGGTTAAAGGGTGTATGACTGTCGGCTGACACAAGTAATTGTATTGAATCTCTGTCGTTTATTTGAAGACAAAAAGTAAGTTGCTGTAGCCGTTGCTGTTGTTGTTGTTGTTGTTGTTATAGTTATCCATGTTAAAAAGGATTTACATAATTTGATATCTCTGATTCTTCTCAGTTGGTCCCCAAGCCCAAGGCACTCATACTCCTGCCATTTGCTATGCTTTAACATTATCTAAAATCTTTGCCTGCGTTTTATGGCCTTCATTTTGGTCCTTCTCGTTTCATTTTTGTTGTGTTGTGCTGTTTTTTTTTTTTTCTTTTTCTTTTTTTTATGTTTCTGCTGTTGTTGAAAAGTGAAATTGAAAAGGGATTTGCTTTTCTTGTTGTTTTTTTTTTTTTGTTTTTTTTGTTAATTCCGCTTTCGTTGTTTTATCAAAAATTCTTGGAAAATAAATGATAACAAACAAAAGCAAAAAAAAAAAAAAGCATAGCAAAGCAAAAAAAAAAAAAAAGGTGAATGGAGGACAAACTCTTTATGGCCTTTTTCAGGAGTTAAATCGAAAAGTGAATTTTCTTCTTTTTTTCTTATTTTTGCTACCCTTGCAGTAAGAGTATATTGATTAGAATTTCAAGTTGCCAACTCTTTTGGGTTTTAAAGTTTCTAGCCGGGATTAGCTGAACATTGCAAAGGAAAAATGCTTTTCTCTTAACTTTGGAAATCTCAATTAAATCTCTAAATTAAAGAAAACTTCAAAATAATATTACCAATGGAACTATAATGTATAGGAATATATATATATATGACCATATCTTATACGTTAAATATGATCAGAACTATTAAATTTTATCTTTTATAAAAATCATCAAGAGAAAATTCTTCAATGTGTAAGAGATTTCGTTTTCCAGCAAAATTTGTTTGATTTGATGGCTTTTTACTATTAATTAATTGCAAGTGTATATAATATTCGGTATACAAATAGTCTTTTTTGTATCTCTGTTGTTATTGTTGCTGTTGTTGCTGTTGGAATGAATGAATGAATGAACATGCCAAATATACAATTTATGTATTATAGCATAAAGTGAAAATGTGGCAAAAGAACAGAAGAGAAGAAGGATGAGATGAGGTGCGGTGATATAGGCTGGTGTGTAAATGGGATTGAGAAGAGGAAGCACAACAAGAAAAAGAGGAAGAAGAAAATACGGTGGGGGGGGAAGGAATGGGTAGGGGGTTTCTCTTTCAAAGTGTCACATAACCTTAAACCGTTAAAGCCTGGCCATTCATTACGTATGCGCACCGTTGGCCAAAGATAATAATTACCTTACCTCCGCACTGTGTTGTGTCCTTTTTCTGCCACATCTCCCAGAGTCCAGCATAAATTGAAACAGTAATAAATTATCGGATATATGGATATATGTATCTGTGTATATATATATATATATAAATATTTCTTGTGTGAAGCCTTCAATATAGCAATATATTTATATATATACTTATGTATGTATATACGTGTGCTGCCTTTCCAATTGATTGCAAATGGTTGGTTGCTTCCTGCTGCATTGCCATTTCATTTTCCTTTTCATTTTCTTGTTGTTGTTGTTGTTGTTGCTTAAAAGGGTTAAACCCTTTTTTTTTTTTTTGCCTGGTATGGGGTAAGCTGGGAGCCTGGGTTATACTTTTGCTTGCTTTCTAGCACTTTGACAATTTGAAATATTGCAAGATTATTTAAATAAATGGCAATTGCTTTCACTTAATCAATGCAAATTACTAAAATGTCGTCAGTGTTTTCAATTAGAAAAAAAATAAAAATAAATAAGGATTCAAAATGAAAATCTTATCATAGTTGAACCATAAGATACTCTATACTAAGTGCAGGGTATCAGAAAAAAAAACCAACCAATTGAAATTACTAAATAACAAAATTTTACTTTACTCTCTCTCCAAATCAAAAATTTAAGTTGACCAATCTACAGTAAAGCAATTACTTTTAAGGTTCTTCTCATCTTTTGCTCATTGAATGTTAAAATGTCCATGGGAGAGAGAGAGAGACGGAGTAAAAAAAGAAAATAATTAATTAAATTTAATTTTGTTGCTTTTTTTTTTATTTTTATATTTTCGAATTTTTCAAATGGAAAAATGCACAAAAATCATTCATAAATATTCAAATGAAGGTCCCTTTTTCCTACACCACGAACCAACCGTCAAATCAAATTATATACAATTTATACATAAAATTTTCGAGAATTTGAGCTTTGGCTATGGCTTTGAATCTGTATATGGGGTGGGGAATCGGGAATGGGGAATGGGGAAGGGGGGGACTTTGGTCAGAATGGCCACCGGAACTGGCCGTCGTCCGTGGCAGTCAACTTCACTTCTGCTGCTTGATTGAAACTCATTTATCATCATAAATTAGAGTGGAGTGGAGGAGTGCATATATATATCTCTGTGTGTGTGTGTGTGTGTGGTGTGTATATTGGGGAGGTGGGCGTGGTGGCGCCAGCGTCTTGTAATCGTGCTCAGATTGAAAATTAATGAGGTCATCACGTTGCCTGCCTGCCTGCCTGCCTGCCTGCCGCTCTTCTCCTCCATAGAAGATAACAGCGAAATGTTGAAATTTTTCAGCAGTCAAATTTGGGCTACCCCCTACCCCCAAAGCATTCCCGCTCTTTACTTCATCTCGGTTTTTATACCCTACAAATAGAAGAGGGGTATATGTGCTTGGGTCAAAGGAGATATATTAGATATTATATCATATCTTTGTTTTGTTGCTAGTTGATATATAGATTAGATTCAAATTTCAAATCTCAACTTTGCCATGATAATTGAGTTGAAATGATATACCTATCTATGATAGGTATATATAGAACTGCTCGTTTGATCGAATTAATCGATTCGAAAGTCTTTTTCTTCGTTTCGATATCAGAAATAAAATTATTTTAGTCCTTGGCAAAGTATCACAAATCGGAAAAAAACTAAGACATGGTCGACCCTCTCTCAACGTGTTTTTTCTTCTCTTTCCCAGTGTTCTTCTTTTTTTTTTCATTTTGTTGCCATTTTTATATTCACTTTACAGCTGGATGACAATCAGCCGAACGCCCGCCCGCCCACCACCAACTCCACCAACCCCACGCTAATGATTTTCTTTTTGGCCCTGTCCCTTATCTTGGGTTTATTGTTTGGTAGGTCGGTAGGAAAAAAAAAAAAAAAAAAAGTAAAAAGGGGATGGAGGCGGCAACTTTGTTTAGGCAAAATTATCATCTACCCAACTCTCCCTTCCCTTCCCTTTCCTTCCCGCACCGTCAGTACTCTCTGCCCCATCAACTGAAACGTTGGTCATTTTAAGCTAGATGAAAATTAAACAACATAGCATCTATATATAATTATTCTTAATTTCTTTTTACACACAACGCACACACAAACACACACACATACACATACACACCCACAATATGCAAATCAGTTTCTAATGGTCAGAAGAAGAAGAAGCCAGAAGGTGGAGGAGGCAAGAGAGAGAGAGAGATAAAAATGTTATGCAAAGTTTCTACTGTAAAATCTTTCATCCGCATTATTGCAAAAGATTTTCTACAAAGAAAAAACAAAATGATTGAAAATCTAAGAGGGGAAAACCAAAAAAACAACAACAAAACTTGAGCTGACCTTTCTAAATAAAAAAATTTCTAAAAGATTTATTAACTAAATGAAAAATGTTGAAAATGAACGGGGGGGGGGAAAAAAAAATTATGTTAAAACTGTTGATATCAAGGATTTATGCAAGTAAAGTTTAGGCTTAGAAAAGTTCTTTTAGAAGTTAGATTTATTATATGAAACATGAAGAAAAATAAGATATTGTAGGTGAAAATTGCATGTAGAAGTTTATTTAATCAAGAGAAGGTCCCTCAAATGAGATGTAATGAGGTGAAATGAGGTGAAGAAGATCATCTTAAGAAGCTGCAGAGGCAAGGCAAAGTTAATGAGACATGCAAAACAAATGAATCTATATTGGATAATGAGTTAAAGTGTATAAAAGTATATCAAATGTAAGAAAACTTAAAGAAACAGTATAATGGTAACCCTGAATCTTAGGCTATAGCATCCCCTATCAATATATAAACTGGATTATAGCTTAGGTAAATTTTGACTTTAGGAAAATTTAGAAATTATTCTCCTAGATGTACAAATGGATTGCTAGCCTAGGTAAATATTGACTAAAATAAAAGTAAAGATATATCAAAAAGGTTTCCCATAAACTTCAAAGGGAATACTTCCCCTAGATATAGAAATTGTATAGCAGCTTAAGAGGATAATGAGTAAGGAGGCAAATTAAAGAAATATCAAAATGTAACCCTGAACTTAAGATCATACTTATCCCCTTTAATATACAATCGATATGGTAGCTTGAAAAGATATTGGTGAAAATTTAAAAAATGTCGAAAAGTAACTTTTATCGTGACTCTCTTTGTTAAGAGAAAAAAAAAATATCAAAATGTAATACTAGCATTCCCCCTAATATACAAATTGGTTGGTAGCTTAGGATGACATTGGATAAGGGGAAGTAAGTAAGTAAAAAAATTTCAAAATTTTGTCCTTGATCTTAGGGACTAGCATTTCCCTTACATATATGCAAACTGAATTGTAGACAATTGAAGACAATGAGTAAGGATAAATCAAAGATATATCCTCTTCTATATACAATCTGGATGGTGGCTCAGTTGCATAGTAAAAGAATATTAAAGCTAGTTCAACCATTGATATTGATGGTATTGATACTCTATAACCGAAACTACCAATATAACCATAAAGTTCTATAACCAAACATTGTTAATTCTTAATAAATCCTTATGTGCCATCCTTTATCAGATCCTTAACATTATCAACCTTCTCTGTTTATCAATAACATATAAACAAGTTTATTAAAAAGTTTAAAAAAAAAACTCTTGTTAAGGCTTGTTAGCCAAAAAGCAATCGGTTAACTGAAATCGGTTTAGATAGAACTCAGTTAAGGAGAAATTTCAAGACTTTTCCTATTGTTTGTGGGGTTGTGTTTTTTTTTTGTTCTAAAACTTTTTATCACGACTTTTTCAATCTGATTTATATTGTAGGAAATTCAATATATGAAAACTCCCCCCACACCCCCCTCTCTCTCCCTCTCTCTCCCTCTCTCTCTCTCTTTCTCTCTCTGTGTGCGTTTTTCACAATATATTTCTATCCTTTTTGTTATTTTTATTAGGTTTCTATCGTTTTACGTTTAGGGGCATAATTAGAGCTTCAGAGTTTTTTTTTTCACTCACACAAACAATTGGTTTTTTGTGCTTGTTGTTGTTGTTCAAGGGCAAAAAAAAAAAAAAAGAAGAAAAAGAATCCTCCCCGGGGTGATATAATTAGGTTGAGAGTCGAAATTGTGCACCTACCAAAACCCATGAACCGTACCCCCTTTACCTCATACTTGCAAAACCGAAAGACCCAAAGACCCCTTACCCCTACCCTTACCCTTATACAATCTATACCCAAAAAAAAGAAGGGAAAAAACTTGTATACCAAAATACCGTTAGAGAGGGTCGCCGGAGTGGAATCAAATTATTTTAATGATACACAAATTGATACTTTGAAACAAAATAACAAACCAAATGAAAATTGCTTCAAGCATTTTTCGAAGACTACTTTTCTTTCTCTCTCTCTCTCTCTTTCTGTCTCTCTTTTCCATTCTTCTTTTTATTTTTGCATCAGCAGCACCGAAAAATGGAAAATGGTTGCCATGACACAACACACACACACACACACACACGCATAACATGGCAAATGTAATAGTAGAGGGATTGTATGGAGAGTATAAGGACACTGACTGAGGGGACAATGTAGAGAGAGAGAGAGAGAGAGCAGGACATTTTCCAAGAAAGCAAACTCTACCATCATAGAAAATTAAGTGAAAATTGGATTCTTTACATTTTGCTTTGTTCCATTTTTATTTTCATTTTCTTCTTTTCTCCCTCACTCTTTTGACTTGAGAAAATTGAGTTGAGAATGGGTCGATGGGTCGAGTGGAGTGTTTAATACCTGAAGCGTGTGCAATTGCTATTATTATGCAAATTTCTTTCTTTTTCAATGCATGCGTGTGGACACACACCCCCCGTTCCCCAACCCACAACCACTGTAACCTCTCTTGCAAATAAAAAAAAAAGGGGAAGGAGTTTGATTTCCTTCTTTTTTTTTTTCCTTTATTCTAGGGTCGCGTCCATGGGGTGAGCAACAATTGGAAATGTCAATAGCCAATTGTCAATTGTCTGCCAGGTACCCTATATCCGTAACGGTATCCGCACCCTTACCACAATTCACACAAGCCCCCCACCCCGTCTCTTACTCCATTCCACTTTTACCAAATTGACAGGGATGTTTGAAAAGTGTGTGTGTGTGTGTGTGACTTTGATAGAGAAAATTGACCTTGGTGGACTTTAATTTGCTTACCTTCACTCTCTTTCTCCCTTCCTCTCCATCTCTCTTATAAACACACACTGTTGTAATTCTTTGATTCGTGGTCAGTTCAGGGGCGTAACAGAACCTTAGCTAGCTTATTTACAAAGTGACCTTAACTCACTAGCTAACCAGCTGGCTAACTGACTTTCCTTCATGGTCAAGAACGTTTACATTTTCCCAAAATCATGGTCAAGTTTGGGTAGAAAAGGATTTCAAACATTCTATCTCAATATGGTAAGGAAAGTATCCTTGAAAAAGACTATTTTAACTACAGTAGAGCATCACTTATTTGGTCTACTGTTAACAGGGGTTCCGTGTCCTTGGAAAATGTGAAAGAATTTAGATAAAATGGAAGGATTCGATTGGGATTAGGCAAGTAGACTTGTTTGTGCAAGCTCTGTGCGTTCTTCTTTTGTTTCCAAATTGCATTAGGTATGTAGTTTTTCAAAAATTAGTTGATATCATTGAAAAAAAAACTTAAAAATGTTTGATGTATGTAGAAAAACTGTTTATTTATCCGATTTATCTGTTATTACATTACTTCAGTGTACCCCTTTCTCACATTACATTACGTTTAACGAGACTCAAGTGTATATAATGTATTATGCACTCTATAGTTTTAAGGCTAAATTGAATTTCACCATTAAAAACTCCTCGAAAATGTTTGATATTCATATTAAAACTATTCATTTATCCGTTTTATCCGTTTCTAGATCATTTCGATGTACTTCGTATTCACCTTTGATTGCTGAAAGTGATGCTTTTTTATACTTTCTTTTTGTTAATGATATTACAGTTTGTTTACTTCATTATACACTATAATATTTATATGAAAACTGTTCATTTATCCGTTTTATCCGGTTATAGATTACTTTGATGCACTTCGTCTTTACATAAAATCCTTAAAACGTTGCTTAATTGTACATTATATACTATAATACTAATATTTTATTGTTCATATTATAACTGTTCATTTATCCGTTTTATCCGTCAATAGATTACTTTGATTGCACTTCATCTTCACATTTCATTGCTTAAAGCGTTGCCCTACTGTACTTTCTTTTTGTTAATGATAGTTCAGTTTGTTTACTTCATTATAAACTATAATACGATATACATACAATCTGTTTGGTAATTCTAGAAAATCTTTAGCTGCTCCCCCCTCCCCCCTTTTTCTGACTCCATAACTTTTACTGACTACGCCCTTGTGGTCAATTTGTTTCAACCCTGATATATGTATGGTCAAAATGTTTTCATCCAGTTTTATTTTATTTGGAATTTTTTTTTAATTTTTTTGTATTTGTTGTTGTTGTTGTTATTTTTAAAACCCTTTTTTGAATTAACTTTTTTGGGTTTGTTTCAACTTTTCTTGTGATGGCTTGGACCCAATTGTCTATGAACTATTTAACAACAACTTGTAAACTTTTTGAAAACTTTTCCTTGTTTTGTTGGGACACACATGCATATATAATTAAGTAAATATGTATGTACACACACACACACACACACACACACACACACACATATATATGTATATATAGATAACTATGTATGTGTAATGCCATATCATGGTACAAATTAGTTTTTCCATCCAGCCAGAAACCAAATATAAACAAACAAAACCAAAAACTATACAAAAATTTCAATAAAGTTAACAAAACTCCTTACACACACACACACACACGAATAAATGAAACGTGTGCAGACATTTTAATCAATTTCCTTCTAACCAAATCACATCGTATCTACCTACGTATATCTATATATATGTATATATATATATCTATACTATATACCATACCCGAAAATCAAACAAACAAAGTTTTAAGAACCAGAAACCAGAGAATACACTTTTCGTATAGGTAAACAAAAAAAGGAGACCTCATCATGCCAAAGGCTCGAAGGATGCGGGGGATATGGGAGTTTGGGAAGGGGAAGGGGTAGATGGACTATAGATATAGAGATGGGGGGAGGGGGGAGGAATGCAGGGCCATCCATCCATGTTTAATCAAGGGCCACAAGGCATTAATTACGCATACGCAACTTTTGAAATGAATGGAAAAAGTCAAAAGGAGGAGGAGGAGAACAAACCCACATACAGACAGACATATGTATATGAAGTGAATTGACTTTCTGACCGACAAACGATTAAAGCACCATGATACACAGTAAAGCTTATGCATGCAGGAACCTTAAGCAGATATGTTAAACCTTAGGTTTGAGATTATAGGTTTAGCATTACAAAAAGTAGAGTTTCCCAAGTCCTAATAGCAGTAACCAAATTTTAACCATTTTCTAAGAATTTAAATTAGAATGCTTGCTAATGTTGAGATTTTGTATCAAAAACTAATGATATCTTTATAAGATTTTAGTATATGTTTCGTATTAGTATATATTTACTTTCTGTGGAAGTTCTTTAGATTCTGCAATGTAGAAGTGAAAATTCCAGAAACTTTTTCACAAAGATTTTGTTAAAAAGGAATTGTAAAATGTTTCAGAAAACCTAAAGATATCCAAATTTTTTCCTATTTTGTAGTGGATTCGAGAACATTTTGGTTGCTTGAAGCAAAATATACAATTTTAAATATTGATAAAGCAATATTGATAAGATTAGACAGTTAAGATATTAGATTTTTAAAATAAATATAACAAACAAACTATCAAAAATGAAGCAAGCAAGTCGTCTTTGCCGACATTAATTATACCCTGTAACTAGTAGGGATATTTTTTAGTTGCAAATACTCTCGAAATCGCCAGTAATCTAATATAAAATTCGCCTAACATACAGGAACAGCGAGCACATGCTATCTCCTTCACTCCTGCCTGATAATGTCGCCCTTGGCGTCTCAGTCCGATATGTCCGATATTAGTTATCCGATTTCAACTAAGCTCAGTCAGCTGGTGCATCTTGGCTATATTATTAGATGTGTCAAATAAGAAAGCGATGCTAACAATATCTCTCGAGTTTACGTTTTTCTCTAATTACGAAGGTGAAAGTGGGCGTGGCAAAAATTTGAAATAAACTTGATTTGCTTGAACATTAGAGGGATGGTCACACCAAATTTGGTAGCTCTAGCTCCTAAAGTCTCCGAGATCTAAGTGTTCATACGGACAGACGGATAGACGGACAGACGAACAGACAGACGAACATGTCTCAAACGAACGGGTACAGGGTATAAAAAGGACCTTTCTCTGTATATACCTTTCAAGTTAATGTTACCTCTCTATAATATATGTATATATATTTGGTAATCTCTAATCAAAAAGTTATATATCGATTACACAAAATGGAATTTCACCAACTTATTGCTATAATTCTATCGATTTCTTAAAATGTAATGGAAAGATGCCAATTTTTTTATTTTTTTGTATATGTAGCTTATCGATTTATCTATGTTATGTCCAAGGTTAAATATTTGCATGCATATGTAATCTGACAAGTTCAATTTGTGTCCCTCCCTCCCTCATCATCATTGCCATGCCAGAGAGTTTTGGGTACAAGTGTTTCCAAATACAAGTACAAGTAGTAAGAGGAGAAGTATTTTCTTCTATTATTTGTCGTATAGCAGCAGCTCGCTCGCTCTACTCAAATTACCACACGCGTTGGCAATCAAAAAAAAAAAAAAAAGAAGAAAACTTGACTAAAGTTTATGTATATCAAAAAGTTTTCCTTTTTTTTTTTCTTTTGCCTTCCCCCCCCCTTTGTGGTGCTGTCTTGACTGAAAGTCAGTGGCAGGCAAAGCGGAAGCGGAAGTCAATTTTGTTGATTTATAAATTGAAATAAAAATGAAATGACAAGGCGAAATGAGAAAAGTTGTGCAAGAGTCCTAACGGAAATGTGTTGCAACTAAATTGAAGTACCAACCAACCAAATAGAGAGATAGGGAGAGCAGCGGGTGGTGAAATGGTTGCGAATGGTAGCCTAAATGGAGGCAACAAGGTCGCTCTTTAAGTCCAAATTGTTGCCTTTTTGTTTGACATTATCGAAGGATGTTTTTGTGGTTGTCATGTCAAGCGCAATTGAGGCGAGTGTAGGAGGAAATGAAAGCACTTTTTTTTTTTCTTCTTTTTTTCCTTTTCGTCCAACAAGCAGCGCTTTGATCTCCTTTTCATAGTTGTATGTACATATACCCATCCCTTAGCCCTAGCTTCATGTTGTATACCCTCCAGATGGACTTGGGTTAGCATTAAGCGGACATTGAACTGCCAGCGGACAAGTTACTCAATTACCAAAGTGTCCAGTGGAGCTTATCAGAGCTAGAGCACAATTCGCTCTGGTTTCTCCAGGGGAGGGGGTCTCTCTGGCTCTCTCTCTCCCCTCTCTTGTTATCTCTTGTTATCTTTGTTTTGGTGAATATGTTTGCCATTTTGTTATGGAGCCATCATCCTGGCAACGCTTTCACTTTGTTGCGACCCAAGTATACACATTCTCTTTCTCTCTCTCTCTGACTCTCTCTCTCTCTTTCGCTTTGATTAAATGTCAAAACAATTGCGGGCTGCAAGCATAATCAAAGCGCTGCTTGCGTAATTGCCCAATGAAGCGGAAGTTGCACAAAACAACAAAAAAAAAAAAAAAACACACGACAAATGACAATGACAAAGACCAGTATCCAGTATAGGACAGGACAGGACAGGGCAGAGCGGTATAAGAGTATGGAACGGGTCACACTATATGGCACAAAATGAAACGAAACGAAACGAAAGAAGACGAGACAGGATGGGACATGATAGGACAGGGCATGAACAGCAGCAGGAGAAGTACCAAATGCCTTTATAGCAAAAAAGAGGCAAACCCGTTGGTTAAATCGGGCCAAAAGGTTCTCTCCTCAGCCCCACCCCCTTCTCTTTGATTAAAGTCATGGAATTTGATGCATTAAAGTGCACTCCGTTACAATGGCAAACAATCTCAATTGGTAAAGGGAAACTGAAGAACTTTTCCGGGAGTAAGGAATCACTTCTCTTTGGGGCAGAGATTGTAAAGTTTTTTATAACTTTGATATGAATTTATACCATAAAATTGCAAGATTAGTCAAATATGTTATAGTGTGGACTAGTCCATAGTCTAGCTCGTGTGGAATAGCCCATGGACTCGTGGAGTAGTCCATGGTCTAACCCATGATATTACTTATGGACTAGCTAGTGTGGACTAGTCCATGGTCTAGCTAGTGTGGGCTGGCTCATGTGGACTAACCCATGGTGTAACTAGAGTGGACTAGTCCATGGTTTAGCTCTTGTGGGCTAGTCCATGGTGTAACCAGTGTGGAATAGTCCATGGTCTAGCTATTTTGGACTAACCCATCCAGCTAGTGTAGACTATAGTACATAGACTAGCCCATGGACTAGCTCGTGTGGACAAGCCCAAAGTCTAGCCACTGTGAACTAGTCCACGATGCAGCTATTGTGGACTATCGCATGGTCTTGCTTGTAAGGACTAACCCATAATCTATCTATTGTGGTCTAGCTACTGTGGACTAGTCCATAGTCTAGCTCGTGTGGAATAGCCCATGGACTAACCCATGGACTCGTGGAGTAGTCCATGGTCTAGCTAGTGTGGGCTAACCCATGATATTACTTATGGTGTAACCAGTGTGGAATAGTGGTCTAGACTAGCCCATGGACTAGCTCGTGTGGACTATGATCCATGATCCAGATATTGTGGACTATCACATGGTCTTGCTTGTAAGGACTAACCCATGATCTATCTATTGTGGACTTGTCCAAGGTCTAACTCGTGTGGACATATGTAGATTACCTAGCGTGACATTAGCTTAAACATTTCCTTTTTTATGCTCTTCAAAATTAACGCCGTGCTCCTCTTCATGCAAATCAATAAATTTACACTTTCTTTCATAGATTCTATGCACTTTAGTTAAGAGTTACAAAAAAATCCATGCAAATAAGAGAGCAAAGTTCAAAATAAAAATGGCAGAGAGAAGAGGCAGAGTCAGTTGCAGTGTGGCACTGGGAAAAGCAGCCATTGTCGTTGCCATTGCCTTTTTCCGTTTCCGCTTGCATTTGGTTGCGATTGTGCATGCATGAAACGTTTCCTCCATTGTCCTTGCCCCCCCCAAAAAAAAAAAAAAACCTAGAGTGGCATATGCCACAAACTGTCGTGTGCCACATTGATGATATCCTTATGATTTAAGAGCCATTTGCATCCATCCACATGCCTCTGCTCCATCTGCTTATGCATATGGATTGGAATTGGACAGAAAGATTTGGTTATGGAAATGGAAAAATCTGCTACTGATAGACATACAATTGAATTAGTATTTTCCATGTGCAAAGTGCAGATTAAGATTTCTTCAAACTGGCAACTAATGCATTCCATTAGCTATAGAATATCTAACTATTGATAAGATTTCAAATACATTTGCAAAAAGGTCAAATGTCAATAACAAAAAGATACAGAGAGAGAGAGAGAAAGAGAGAGAGAGAAATGATTTCCTTAAAAAGTCATCAGTTGTATTTAGTAGAGTGGAAGTTATGAACTACTTATTACACTACATATGTATGTACATATATACATATATGTCTGTGCTTGGAATTGAAGAAGAGGAAGAATGTAAAGTGTAGATAGATGAAGATGGTGTGTATAGATGTATGTATGTCACACACACACACTATACAAGCTCATTACATACACTTTCAAGTTGACAAACAACACACAAAAAGCAAAAAAAAAATACAAATATAAATGTATATATGGAGATGATGTTTGTGGCCTGATGGAATTGCTTACCAAAAAATTGTGTCTACTACAACTACAACTACTAACCAAAAGTCAAATAAAATGTTAAGAATAAAATTATGCACACTCGACAATGAGAACGACAGACGACAGAGGACGACGACGATGGAAAATCAACATCAACATCAGGGCGACATATTGACATTAAGTTGACAGTTCGTCAGCGACCACAAGCAGCGACTTCTTGTCTGACTGAAAGACTGAGTGACTAACTGACTGACGGACGGACGGACTATATCTCTCTCTCTCTCTCTCTGTGATGTACTGACTATTGTGACGTGTTGTATTATGGCGACGTATGGCTTAATGTGGCCAACAATATCAACAGCAACTCTCATATAAACAAGACTACAGAGAATATTGTATAGGGATGATATGGAATGTTAGGGTATGGTATGGTTTTTTGGGGGGGCGGGGAGTGTGTGTATTGGTGGGTATATTAAAATTAATTGTTACCCCACCAAAAATTCAGGTTTATGTACACTAATACAAAGACACAGAGAGCCAGAGAGAGGGAGAGAGGAAGAGAGAATGGATCCAATGACGTGACAGCAAACCATTTAACTGGCGACAATTTGGCCATTTGGCTTTTTGGTTAGTGAGTGTTGCCATTACCACAGCACCGCACCGCACCTCACCGCACCTCACCGCACCACCATGCTATAACTATAACCATTCAACATATACATACAACATAAAGCCAAAGAGATTGGGACACCCATAACATCTGGAACGAGATATTTCAAATATTATTGCAACATTGTTAAACAACATTTTGTGATGAACGAAAAAAGTAGCTTCAATGAGGTGTAAATTTGAGTCCTTGTAATAAAACCTAGAGGTATATTTATTGGGCGATAGTATTTTGTAATTAATTTTAATTTAGAAACTCTTGGATTTGAAGATATATTTGGGATGTGAACTATAGTTAATAATTCTATTAGAAATAAGTGGCCTTTGGCTCTATTTAAAAGTTTAGATAAATAAACTATATCTAATGTATTCAAAATTCAAGATTTAGTAACTTTCTGGATCTCTCCCTGAACTTCAGTAAGTGTACTGGAAATCGTAGAATGAACTATTGCTAATCCATTAGGATATTTCAGAATCTTAGCCTGATCTTCTAGACATTATAGATCCTAGATCTTGCCCTGAACATTGAATATATTCTATGGCATAACGAACTCTCAAGTTTAGATCGATCCTCAAGCAATCAAAGGACTATATTATACGATATATATATCATCTATGTCACCTAATCGATTGACTGATAAATCTATTGACTGATTCAAGTTAACGATTACGAAAAAACAATAATCAGGCTTTGATAATGATCGGAACAAGATAATGATAAGATTTAGATAACGAACAGGACAAGATAATAATCAGAGTTAGTTAAAGATAGAATTACTATATCTTCTTGCCGATCAAAATGAGATAGCATCGATATATGTATGAAGCAAACATCTTACTTTCAGTTAGATCTAAGGAATACAATGAAAATTTTTCTTAGTATGAAAAACTATGGCATTACCGTGCGATTATTATATTATCCATATATATATATATATATATTTGATATATCAAATTTAGCTTAGAGAGTTATTCGTTAGCATTTTCCCTTCCTCTCTATTTTTTTTTTGCGCATTTTTCTCGTTTTGCCATTTCAGCAACTTTGACAGTTTTCCTTACACCTACAACAACTGCATGAAAAAAATGAAGCAAGCAAGTCGTCCCTGCCGACATTGAGTATACCCTGTACCAACTAGTTATATTAAATAAAATAAAATATCCTCGAAATCGTCATCAATTTCATGCAAAATTCTCTTTAACATGCAGCTACAGCGAACGCATGCTGTCTCGCTCACTCTTGCCAGCCAATGTCGCCTTGGCAATTCAGTGCAAAACTCATATAGGTATATCTCCGATATTTATTGTCCGATTTCGACAAAATTTGGTGAGCTAGTCCAGTTTGGGTATATAATTGGGTGTGCCAAGTAAGATTACGATATCTTTAATACAGCTCTAGTAATACGTTTTCGCGATTTGCGGGGGCGGAAGTGGGCGTGGCAAAAATTTGAAACAAACTTGACCTGTGTATGCATTAGACGCATGTTCACACCAAATTTGGTGGCTCTAGCTCTTATAGTCTCCGAGATCTAGGTGTTCATACGGACGGACGGACAGACGGACAGACGGACAGACGGACGGACAGACAGACATGTCTCAATCAACTCGGCTGGTGATGCTGATCAAGAATATATATACTTTATGGGGTCGCAAATGCTTCCTTCTGCCTGTTACATACATTTTAGCGACTTTAATATACCCTTTTACCCTATGGGTACAGGGTATAAAAAGAGAAGAGACGAAGAAAAATAACGAAAGAAAGTAGGGGGGAGAAAAGTAACTGAAAAAGTTGCGTTTGCGGCAACTTCAAGTGCAGAAGGAAACAGTAGTAGGACACAGGACAACGGGGGACACAGGACAACGGGGGACAACAGGAACACGGAGCGGACAGAAAGCGAAATGGAGTAAATATTCCAGAGCGTACACAATTCAATTTAACTTTTTTCATTTCTCTGCCGTGTGTTGCCTTTTATTATTATATATGTATATATATATTTTTTTTTTTTACCCCAACCACCCCCTCTGTCTACCTCACCCCCCCTGTGTGAGTGCAAGTGTGATATGTGTACATATGTATATATATAGTAGCAATTTCCATTGTGGAGTCAGTTGAATTTGTGTGTTGTTTTTCTTTCTTTTCTTTCTCGAAAATTAAAATGTTCCTTATGCACGAGAGATTTCTGATGGGCAAAATGAAATGAAAGGTAAACGGCCTGGAAGTTTCCGCCCAAACCCCCCCCCCCCCTCCAAAAAAAAAAAAACAAAACAAAACAGTTGTACAATTTTAACAAAATATTTTTTGAAAATTGTTTATGTTTTATATATATTAGAATTAATCATTATCATTCAGATTCAAACAAATAAGATTTAACCAACAAGTTTAAGGTTAGCTGACCCCATTAAACATTATAGATTCGATTTTGTAAGTGAGAAATTATATCAGAAATCTTAATGAATCAGAAAAGATAAAACAAAATTGAGTTTTTATATCCTTTTTTTTTTGGGTTTAGGATTTGCAATGTCTTTCCCACTACTTCAACGCTTAAACTAGTTGGGAATTATAACCTAAGTCGACGAATGGGCTATAAAGTATACAAATAAGGCTTCAAAACTAAGTTTGAAACACTAAAAAAGTTGGAAATATTTGTTTTAAGATAACTAAAATCAAATTAAAGGACTTACATTCTTTAATCCAAAAACAAAAATATTTTTCCTTTTGAAAAAAAAAAAAAGCAAATAAAATGTTCTTTGTCTAAAGATAAGATGAATTAAACATTTAATAATCTATAGTTTTCGATTTGTTTTGATTTTTATTGTCTGTATCTTTGATAATTGCGCAATCCCCAGCTCCCCTAATACCATTTCCCTCCCCCTCCCCATCCTATGCCACAGCAATTCAGCTTTGGTCTTGTCTAGTTGAATTTTTGGCCACTTTTGCCGCAACCGCAACCACAACTAGAGGATGGCGCAACTAGCGAATAATCTGCCCAAATACCAACAGCAGAACAAAAAAAAAAAAAAAAAACACCGAAATAAACAGAAAACAAAACAAAATGTAAAAGAATAACACGAAAACTTGAAGCAAATTCACATGTCTGAACATGAACATGCGAATCCGTTCAAATCTTTGCGAGAAGGAGTAGTAGTAGTCCTAGGTAAGAGGGGGGGGGATCAATTTGATGGTGTGTGTAGTGCAGAAAGGCTGGAGCAATGTGAAAGGCTCTAGAGAGGAAGAGGAAGACGTCTCATTTCATTTGCAGGCAGTTGGCCCATAAATCTCCGTAAACTAGCGCTCAGCTCAGTGAGTAAAACATGAAATCGCATTCGCCAAAAAAAAAAACAGAAAAAACAACAACAAAGAAAAAGAAAAGAGGAAAGAAAAGAAAAGAAGAAGAAAAAAAGGAGAAGCAAAGAAAAGAAAAAAAACAAGAAAAAATAATTAATATTTATTACCCGAGAATGAAGTATTATCAAATTGCATAATTGCTGTGTTTCTCATTCGACACGACAGGCCGGCCAGTTGCTGTTGCTGTTGCCGTTGCCATTCCTCTCTCTCTCTCTCTCTCACTCACACTTTGGACATGTTTCCGTTGACCACCCGCACCGCATTTGGGGACCTATAAAGTGTGTACAATATATTACACGACTTGGAGTTGGTCTTGGTCTTGGACTTGGCTACTTGCGCGCAAATTGCTACTCTCGTCCACTTCAGTTCGGGCAAGGCAAACTTTTTGATATATGAATTAAGTTTCCCTTTTGCCCTCTCTCTCTCCCTCTCTATCTAACTATCTCTCTCTCTCTCTCTTTCTTTCTCTCTCTCTCAGTATGTGTGTGTGCTGTTGAGACATTTTGGATTTACGTTGTAATTACAGGATTTTGGATTTCGTCTTTTGGCCTGTGTGTTCCTGGTTGCCTTCATTTCTCGCCTGTTTTCCCGCCGCTGCCACTTTTGCTGGTGCTGGTGCTGCTGCTGCTGCTGCTGGGTCGCTTGAAGGTTATTTATTATGACATGTTATTTAGGTTTCATTTCAAAAAATACAAAAAAAAAGGGAACCAAACAGCAAGAAGAGAAAAAAAAAACCAAACTTGATTGGACACTTTAGACTGCAGGGCCCGATATACGAACGATATGGCATAAGGCGGCGGAAGCGGATTGCGTGCCCATGTGCTCTCTCTCTCTCTCTCTCTCTCGGTGTGTGTGTGCAAAGGTTTTTCTGGATTCATTCTCGTTCGCGTATATGCTCCTTGGGTGTGAATTTTCAAGCCACACGCGACGAACGGGACAGAATGGGACGGAACGGGACGAGGTTAAACTTAAGCTAAACTGAACAACATGCCCAAAATATATAAAAAAAAATACATCAAGCCGGAAAGGCTGCGTATAAACATTGTGTAATCCGCACCACTATACGATATATTATCGTACTGTATTATATAGCCTGACCAAAAACGATTGAATCATCTTTGAATAACTCAAAACTTCTGTTGAGTTAACTTTTAGTTAAAGATATTGACATGTATTGTAAAAGTTAGCAATTTAGCCCTTTAATTTTAAATTTTAAGACAATTTATTCTAAATTTTACTCTCGCAGAAATTTTCTAGTTGTAAAGTCCTTTCCTTGCAGTGAATACTATAAAAGTAGTCTGCCAAATGAACGATACAACTGTAATGCCTCAAAAGATTGCCTCAACTTGATCAACCATTACCAATTTTTCGACATTTCATTGAGACAAGAGATGATATAATGTCGTATATGTATATCAACATTGACTATGTTTAAGTATATATAAAACATTTTCCAATTATATGTAAGATTGATATTGTAGGTAATATTGTCACGGTTAATTCTACGACAGTAATCATTCGAACAATATTGGATACGGTATTTACAGCTTGAAGAATCCTTCCCAAAATCCTTAACCTCAACTTCACGAGACTCCAAATTAGTCGAAATTCTATCTATTTTCATTACAGTGATCACTACTAAAGCAATAACTATAGCCTTAAGGATCCTTTCCAAAAAACTCAATTTCAAAAGCCTCCAATTTAGTGAAATTTCAACCGATTTAAAAAAACTATATCTTTATTTGTTTCTTAGAATCATATCTTTTAATTTTTTTAGTTGTTACTCCAATCTGAAAAACTAATATTATATTTAAAGCAATTTTTTGAATTTTTGACAATAAATTTTGTAAATTTTGAATGCAGATTTTTACTATGAAAAATATCAAAGAAATTGGTGTAAAATTTTTTCAAATTGACTACAAAATGTCCGATTTAGAGCTTAAAAGAGATGGGACAAATCCCTAAAAAACTCGTTTTCCTCAAATTTTCTTTGTCTTTGAATTGAAAAATAGAGTAAAACTAATTTTTGAAGCAATTTTTTGGAATTTCTGATAATTTTAGCATTTTTCAAATTTTCAAAAATCTGCTTGAAATACCTTTAATAATTTTTGAAGTTTTACAGAAATTAGCAACAATTGTTTTTGAAATAAGCTAAAGACAATTTACTTATACTTAAATATAATCTCAACAAGTGCTCTATTTCATATAGAAATATAAATCAATTATAATAAGAAATAGAAATGGCAAATTTCATAAGAAATTTCGCACTAAATTAAAATTTTAAATTTGCACTATCAAAAATTTTAATTTCATAAGAATTTTGCACTATATTTAAAGACAATCTCTATCTTTCAAACATTTAATTGATTTCCAACTTAATGATGAGACTATTGAATATACTTTACATACTTTCCGTTCTAGTTTCACATATATATTTAAACAAAATGATTAACTTTAATGATAATTGCTAATATAATTTAATTGATATGGAAATTAAGATGATACAAAAATCAAACACAATTCAATTCAGCATGATGAAGGAAAATGAAGCAAGCAAGTCGTAACTGCCGACATCAAGTATACTCTGTACCAACTAGTTATTATATTAAATAAAGTCAAACACCTTCGAAATAGCGATCAATTTCATAAAAAATTTCCTTAAACAAGCCGCAACAGCGAACGCATGCTATCTCGCTCACTCACAAAACTTATATGCGAACATCTCCGACATTTATTGTCCGATTTGGACAAAATTTGGTCAGCTGAAGCAGTTTGGATATCAAATTTGATGTGCCAAGTAAGGATTCGATATCCTTCATACAGCTCTAGTATTCGTTTTTTTTCAAATTCCGGGGGCGGAAGTGGGCATGGCTAAAATTTGAACTTGATCTGCGTAGACACTAGATGGATGTTCTCACCAAATTTGGTTGCTCTAGCTCTTATAGTCTCTGAGATCCAGGTGTTCATACGGACAGACGGACGGACATGTCTCAATCGACTCCGGCTAGTGATGCTGATCAAAAATATATATACTTTATGGGGTTGGAAATGCTTCCTTTTGCCTGTTACATACATTTTAGCGACTTTAATATACCCTTTTAACCTATAGGTACAGGGTATGAAAAAAAGAAGAGGAACTCTAAATGTAAAATTCATGCAAATAATTAAACCATGATTCCACAAATCTTTTCATTACATACAACTCTTCATATATATGTATATATAGTATATAAATTTCTGACCTCAACAACATCATGTGAGTTAATGGCTCTCAAATTATAACAAACACAACTCAAAATGATGAAAGAAAAAAAAAACGAAAAAAAAAAGGGACAGAAGGCAAAAGAATAGAAAACAAAGACGACAAAGGTGAAGACCAAGACCAAAAGTCTTGTAAAGAAAGACAGCGAGAGAGAGAGAGAGAGAGAGAGAGAGAGAGAGATAGACAGCGAGGAAGAAGAAGGGCAGAATTAAAATGAACGAAATTAATTTGTTCCACTTCAGCCACCCGCCTAACAATGATAAGAGGTTTTTCACTTGATGTTATGTTGATTGTCCGCTTGTATTGTGGAAGTGGTCTAGCCAAAATGTCTAAGCCATGACACATAACTTATGGGGGCCCAGGCCAAGCCACATGAGACGCACATTTGATGGAAACTGAACACCAAAAACCTTTTTTTTTTCGTCTTCCATCAAATACAGCAGAAGAAAGAAAAAAATTACGGCTAATTTATCTAATATGTAAAGACGTGGCCGGCCAGCCAGCCAGCCAGTCAGTCAGTCAGTCAGTCAGTGGGCGGTAGCCATGACACGGCATTAAATGCAAAACCAAGGTATGGGGGGGGGGTTAGTGGGTTTATTTTTATTCCATTCCTTTTGGTTTAAACAGCGGCTTATCCCCACAGACAAGCAATTTACCTACCTACCTACCTATCTACCTTTCTTTCTTTCATATAAATGTGTAAGATATAATATCACATAAGTTACATGCATTATTCACTTTCACTGCTGCCGAATGCAACTACCTACCCCTACACTACCCTCTCTCTGTCCCCCTTTCTCTCACTTTTTGGGTAGTATCCCCTATACAGTAATTTTACCCTAATCAATGTCATCAACTTCACGCTTCGCAGGCAACCTGGCAGGTACATTCGATGACGACAGAAGCAAAAGGAGCGATAAGCAAAAAGCCGGTGCCACCTGTGTCAAGGCACTCATAAAGTAGCTAAATTATGAACTCATTTCGATACACATCAAAGAGGAGTGTGTGTGTGTGTGCCAGTTTATTGCCAAAAAAAAAACCGTCGTTTGCATGGTCAAGAAAAAACCATTCCATGGCGGTAAAAGAACAAGGTCCACAACAGCACAGAAAACATGATTTTCCATTACAAAATCTTTCTACACTCTCCTATTAATTATTTGAAAAAAAAAACGCTTGTGAACTCATGAACCTACTTTTCGTCACTTTTACTCTTATAATTCTTTTAGCTTTACATTAGTTTGATTGAAAGTTGTGCAAACGATTAGACAACCGACTGGCAAGCAATTTAACAAGGATAATAGAGAGAATGGATATATGGATCAATGGATGGATGGATGGATGGGCCAAAACATTTAACTCATTTACTGGCCAAGACATCTATGTATAGTGTGATTCTGATTCCGTTTTCTAATATACTTCGCGTGCCATGCATCAATTTTAGTATGAAGGCTAAAAGCAAAAATTGTCAGAAATGTCCAACAAACTGCAAAACTGATTGCCAACATGTAACGCCAACATTTTGCGAATAAGGGGAAGGGGTAGGGAAGAGGAGCTTGTTGAATTTCTAATATTTGCTGGTTGCTGGTCGCTGGTGTTTTGTTCAGTTCTGTTCAATGGTCAATGTGTGTGTGTGTGTGTGGGGGGGGGGGGGGGACGTTTTGGTGAAGCAAATGCCTGATATATCTTTTATTATGTAGTTCTGTGTCATCGTAAAAATCGTCAGGCTATTACTTGATTGTCCTTCATTGAGAAGGGCCATAAAGTCTAAGCGGGTGAGTGGTGTTATGGGGGGAAAAGCAAGCCTATTGCTGTGGCTCCATTGTAAAATGATTTACTCGCCTGTTCTTTGGTTCATTTTTTTTCTTTTATTTTTTTGTTGTTCCGTACCGTTCTGTGTTCTCTGTTCTCTGTTCTGTGTTCTATGTTCTGTTCCGTTTGGTTCCGTTCCGTTCATTTGTGGCTTGTCTTCGTTTTGGCTTCTGCGCTTCCATGTTTCGACTGTACGACTATTCATTTTTTTATGGCTCTCGCTTTTTTTACGGTCTTTTACAGTTTAACGACACATCAACTGACACACAGAAGAAAAGAAAAAAAAACACAGAATTCTTGCCTGCCTGGACGCCTAGGCTGGGCATAGGCCTAACGAAATCTATTCACGATTTTCTATAGCGAAAATAATGCTCTCATTATACCCTGCAGCATATTGACATGCGAATGGGTATATTGGTTAATGTCTGAAGGTTTCATAAACAATTCTGTTCGGCCGGAATAATTAAAGAAAATTAACATCATGTTCTTCTCATAGATGGATGATAGATGATAGATAGATGGGTAGAAATACAGATGGATTGATAGATAAGTAAGGAAATAGACAGATAAGTAGATAGATAGATAGATTAGTAGATAAAGAGATAAATAGATGAATAAATAGATACATAGCTAGACAGGTAGATAGATAGAAAGATATATAGATAGATAGGTAGAAAGGTAGATATGTATATAGATAAGTAGATAGATATATAGATATATGTATAGATAGTTGGGTAGATACACAGAGTGACAGAAAGATAGATATATCGATAGACAGATAGATAGATAGATAAGGAGATAGAAAGTTAGATTTGTAAATAGATAGATAGATATGTAAATAGATAAGGAGATAGAAAGTTAGATTTGTAAATAGATAGATAGATATGTAAATAGATAAATAGATAGATTGGTAGATATGTAAATAGATAAGTAGATAGATATACATATAGATAGTTGGGTAGAAAGATAGAGTGACAGATAGATAAATATATATATGGATAGATAGATGGATAGATAGATAGATATATAGATGGATAGATAGATGGATAGATAGATGGATAGATAGATGGATGGATAGATGGATAGATGGATAGATAGATGGATAGATAGATGGATAGATAGATGGATAGATAGGTAGATAGGTAGATAGGTAGACAGGTAGATAGATAGATAGATAGATAGGTAGATAGATAGATAGATAGATAGATAGATAGATAGGTAGATAGATAGATAGATAGATAGATAGATAGATAGATAGATATATAGATATAAGTATAGATAGTTGGGTAGATAGACAGAGTGACAGAAAGATAGATATATCGATAGTTAGATAGATAGATAGATAGATAGCTAAATAGGTAGTTAGGTGGATAGATTGATAGATAGATAAAAATATAGATAAATAGAGAGAAATAAAGATCTATACAAAAATATAAAGATCTATAATTCGAATGATGAAACGATAGATGGGTAAATAAATAGGTAGCTACATAAATAGATGGATAGATGGATGGATGAATAGATAAAATGATGAGTAGATAGTTAAGTAGATAGTTTTATATGTCGATAGATAGATACATGGAAGGAAGATGATTATATAAATTATCATAAAGAAATGTAATTAAATTAAAGAGTATAAATAAGCAGATAACAACTAAGAAAAATATAGATAAATACAAAGAAAGATACAGAAATGAATAGGTAGATTAATAGATCGTAAGATATATAGGAAGATTATTAACTAGATTCTTGACTTGTAGATGTGTATAAGCATAATAAATAGATATATTAAGTTAGAGTTTGATGAAAACTGAACAGAAATATATAGATAGATAGATTGTAGATAGATAGATAATGATATGATTGATAAGAAATTGAGAATTGACTAGAAAATAAAGAGACTGAAGTGAAGGTAGATCAATTTACTTACTTATTCATTCACTTATTCAAATCCTACGATTATTCTTTTACAATTTCAACTTACTATAGGGTATATCACAGTCGTGATTACACCTTAATAATTTGTTGTTTTTCTTGTTTTTGTGTGCTGTGTTGTTTATTTGTATTTTTTATTCTCGCCATCGTTTCTCGTCCTTTACTCCTGCTACTTTGCCTTGTCTATTTAAGTTCAGTTTTTTTGTTGGTTTTCCCCTACTCCCCCCCCTTCTGGATGATATTTTTCTTCTTCTCTTTCCTCTTGCTCTCTCTCTCTCTCTCTCTTTTAATTTTTGGGCGTAGCAATTTTCTCGCATTTTTTATGTTATGAGATTTCGTCATTCTTCTTCTGTTTTGTGTTTAACTTTTATTTGGTACTTTCGATATTTGTTGTTTTTTTTTTTGTTTTCTGTTTGCTTTCGTGAAAGTAAAAGCGATTTTCCTCAAACATTATGAGGCGTCTTAAAAATGCATTAGGTTAATGAAATTACACATACACGATATGTCCATACAAGAGAGATGTATATATATACATATATATTCCTTTACCATAAAATAAACGAAGCACAAATAGAATCAAAGTTTCAATAAAATACTAGCTACAAATTGTAGGGAAATTCACTTAACAAATTCATCACCAAAATCAATTTACAATTGTGAAATAAAAAAAAAAAAAAAAAAAAAGAAGGGGTTACAGTAGTAGGGAGGGGAGGGCAACCCATGGAAATTCTTGGCAATTTCAAATGAAATATAAAAATTCTCATACAAATTTAATCAACATTTTGTTGTTTTTGTTGTTGTTGGTCTCCAACTAAAACCAGAACACTCGGTTTGTTCTACAAGAGAGAATGTGTAGCTTTAATGTTTTGGAAAACACAGAGAGAGAGATGGAGAGAGAGAGAGAGAGAAAAAACCTTTGCCCCGCACTTGATTGACAGTAATGGCATTTTCACGATTCGTCGGGCGGAAAACTCTGAAAAGCTGCGCACCAGCACGACAGCAACAGCAACTGAAACGGCAGCAGCAGCAGTCAATAATAAAAATTGCATGTTGAAAACACATTTGGGATTCCAAAAGTCACACACAAACACACAGAGAGAGAGACAGAGAGAGACAGGGAGACAGAAAAAGTGAGTGTAAGAGAGATGGAGTCAAAGCGGACCGAAACGGAGCCGGAGTCGGTGCTAAAGCCGGAGCCGGAGCCGGGATCCTGAAGCCGGAGTAGCGGAAGCAACAACGCAACGCAGCTCAGTTGACACCCGAAACCATAAAACCCTTTTGACATCGGGTAGGGATGTGAACAGAATGCGGTGCGGTGTGGTGCGGTGCGGTGCGGTGTGGTTCGCTGAAAATATAGTGCGATGCGGTGTGCTTTGACGGTACAGGGGGGGAAAAGGGGAGAGAGAGAGAGCACCAGTTTCCAGTTAATTTATTTTTGGTTAATTTCCTTCGTTAGTTATTTCCACTGTGTATGTTTGCCCTAGGCAAAAAAAAAAAAAAAGAAAACCAACAACAAGAAACAACACAAAGAAATACCCAAAGGGGTTGGAGTTGGGATAGGATGGGGGTACGGGAAAGAAACCCATGCCCTACAATTTCCATTTATTGCACTTTGGCAGGAACTTAGTCGATTTACTTTACTCCCCCCCTCTACCCTATCCCGTTTTTTTCATACAAAAAGGAAAATGAAACGGAAACGCATGTTTACTTGCTGTTGTGGAACTATGACAATGGACAGGTCATGGAAAATCCCTAAAAATACAAAAAAAAAAAAAAAATAAGGAAAAAGAAAAATAAATAAAAATAAAAAAAGGAAAATGTGGCATGTATAAGGTAAATTTTCACTCTATGCCAAGCCATGTGTTTTAATGTTTTACATTAAAATAATATATTGTAACTTTTCGCGCGATTTAAAAATAAGCGCCAGAGGCTACAAAATGTAATGAAAGAAACGGTAAAGAGAGAGGGAGGGTATTAACAAAAAAGAAGGTTAAGTTGATCGATAAAACTATGCACTATATATATCTTGTATATTTTACCATATTATATTGCTAGAGAAAATCATTTAACCAATTTAAGAAATAAAACTTTATTCAAGTGAGAAAAAGTTCATATTTGGGAAAATTCTTCTCAATATTTTTATACCCTTGCAAAGAGAATATATACATTTTGTTTAGAAATTTGCAACGCATAGAGAAGAAAGCAAAACCGACTAGATAAACTATATATATAAACTGAGCTGACATAGACATGACCTTCTGTCTGGATCAACACTATCTCATCCGAGACCCTGAAAGCTACAGAGCTGATATTTTGCAAAAAGGCTTCTTTTTGCTGCAGGCATTTTATATCTCGAAATCATTCCGATCGGATGTCTATATCATATAGCTCCCGTAGGAACGATCGGTCGAGAATAGAGTTAAACTTCCGTAACTTTTATGTTTTTCAATCGAGTATTACGAAATTTGATATCTGTGAGTCTAATATACTTCTTAACATATCCAGCAAGTTTTATTAGAATCGGTTGACTATATCATATAGTTCCCATAGGAATAATTGGTCAAGAATATAGTTTTACAGCAATTAGTTGGTTATTTTAGAAGCTATTTTTACTAACTTTGGTTTATGTGAATTGAGTCTATATAGAAATATCTTTCTCAAGTTTCAGCAGAATCGGTGAACTATATGCTATAGCTCCCTTAACAATCGTAGTTCCTTAAACAATCGGACCAAAATAAAGTTCTTAGTATAATTGGTATTCTATCTTAAGCAATGGATCTTTGATGTTTCTTAACAATTCTACTGAATTGTTTAGGACTTTCAAGAGCCACTTTACAAGGGTATACGAACTTCGGCATGCCTCGTCCTTGTAGATTTTACTTTGGAATTGGTTTTTATCATTCACTTGTAACATCTTAAATCTCAAGAATGGTGCGTCAGAGTCCTAAAATCTTATTATTGATATTATATAGAATATATTATATAGATTATCTATTATAAATATCTTTATTTTGAAAATGAAATAAGGTAAAAGGGTTAATTTTCATAGGTTACTCGAAAGGTGGGAGACTTTTTCAGCTAGAACCTCAAATAAATTATATGAAATTTGTTTCTTATTATTAGTCTCATGTATGACCCTCACAAAGTAACAGTGTAGAAATTGTTTTTCATAATTTCTATCATAATACATCTTCCCATATATGTATATATTCAGATATTCCCTCCAACACAAAACAAAAAATTTATACAAAATCTATCTCAAAGCCAAATCTTTATCAAACTACATTGTTACTCTATAGCTACTTTTGTTATTTGCAACTATATAGCCATGTAAGTGTATATATGTATATTAGATATAAAATCGTTGTATATATATAGCTATATTGCTTAAATCTAGTTTTATAGGTTTTGAATCGAATTTGCAACAATTTCAATTGAAGAATGTTGCAAAGTTCAACCGATGCAAACAAATCAATCTAAGTACTTTTACCATTATATGCTGCTGTTGCTGCTGTTGCTCTCAATGCCCATGAATCGATCAAACCGCTAAACCAACTTGTTTTTAACCCCCCTAACCTCCCTCTCTCTCTCTCTCTATCTCTTTCTCTTTCTATCTTTTAGTCTTCCTGTTGTAATGCCTTTGCCATGGCACTTTGCTGCTGCTGCAAAAGATTTTCCATTAAAGATTTATGCGAGTTGCGCCTGGGATTTACTAACACAAATCCTCCAACTGTTTCCACTGATGCTGCTGATGCTATTGCTCCTCCTCTTTGGACTTGGATTCATCTTTCTCTCACTGCGATTGTGTGTGTGTGTGTGTGTGTGTGTGTGTGTGTGTGTGTGTGTGTGTGTGTGTATTATTCTTTTCTTTTTTTGCTGCGTTTGTTAGTTATTGTTTGGACCTCGTTTTGTGCAACTATAAATCGTTTATGTATTTTGTTGAGTGCGAGGATTTATCGCCAGAGTCTTCGCCTATGATGATGATGATGGTGGTGGTGATGATGATGCTGGGAATGGGTGGGGGAATATGCTGAAAAGGGAATCACACATAAATACAAATAAATCAAAAGTATTTTGTATTGCCAATGAAAGAATAGAGAGAATTGAGACATATATACAATACATCTCTATATATATATATATATCTTTTGCTTTATATATATATGTATGTATAGTTGCTAGCTGTGCGAAAATTGATGTCTTTGCTCATAAAAAAAAAAAAAAAAAAAAAAAAAAAACAAAAATAAGGCTTCAGGCCTACTCTCTCTGTGTGTGCGTTGAAAGCAACATTGTAAATTTTATGACTTTTTTATGCGTTGAAATCTATAAATTATGTAAACTGACACTGACAGCTGTCAACCGTACAGCTAGAGCCGCCGTATACAGCCACAGCCCAAACAACAACAACAACAACAGTTCCCAATATACAGGCTACAAACAGTCACAGTCACAGTCACAGTCGAGTCGAGTGACACATGTGTCAAATGGGCGATGAGGCAGGCGATTCGTAGCGAAATAGAGCCGCTACCATTTCCATTTCCATCTTCTCCTCCAACTCCATTGACATTGGTGGCATCGCTACATATTATTTGCGCTATTCCCCATTTGCCTGATACTGAATGCTGGCCGACCCAACGGTTGTTCCCTTTAGAAGTCCTTCGATGATGACGACGACGACAACAGCAACAACTGATGACTCCAGATGATTAAATGATTGCTAGCGACAATAAAAAAATTGATGCTTCGAATTATTGCTAATATATATATATATATATATATATATATGTACGTACTTATATACATGAACAGTTTATAATGTTTGTATTCCATTTTATTGCTTCTGACAGCCCCCAAAAAGAGAAATGTGACAATAGCATTTTAAAGCTATGGCAATAAATTGCAATAGAAATTCGTAAAAACTAGTCCTAAACTGAAAGATATTGTAATAAAAAACGAAAGAAATGTTTTATAAACTGTTACAAAATCTTTAATCAAATCAAAATGAACGTAATAGAAAGTCGTTCTTAAGCTTATATGTGAAAACTCTTGGTTAAAAAGCTTAAATTTAGTTTGTTTCATTCCTTTATTGAAGTTGTTTCATGTTATTTCTGCATTGTGTTTCATTTCCATAACTAACTTTTGTTTAAGGCTGTTCCATTTTTGCCTCTTCTTAAAGTTTTATGTTACAATGTTCCATTCTTTTTCTGCGTCATGTTCCATTCCCCTAAGTTATTCTTGCTTGAGGCTTTTCCATTTTACCATAGAACTTATGTGATGAGATTATTTCATTGCTCTAAGTAACACTTTGTTAATATTGTTCCATTCCAATGTCTCACTCCGCTAGTTGATGTCTCCTGAACTTGAAAACTTTTCTATTCCTCTAACTAACCCTTAGTAAATGTTGTTCCTTTTCAATATCTCACTTCTGCTTTAAATTGTTCCACTATTCAAAGACTATTCTACATAAAAACCTGTTCCATTCTTCTACTTAAATTCTAGTTAATATTGTTTTATTCCATTGTATCATATATGTATCTTACTATCTGTTTTTAAATGTGGTTTCATTCTTGTATTTCACTCTTGCTTCAAACTGTTCTATTATATGATGTTTACTCTATGTGAAAACTATTTCATTATTCTTACTAGTTCTATATTAATGTTGTTTCATTCCATTTTCACACTCTTGACTCAAACTACTTAAAGACTACTCTCTATGTTAAATATGTTCCATTTCACTTACTAGCTCTTTCTAATTTTTGTATCTCACTCTTGTTTTTAAAACTGTTCCATTCTCCCATTCCGGCCTCAATCTATTTAAGGAATACTCTCTATGTAAAACATGTTCCATTTCACTTACTAGATTCTTTTAATACTCGTATCTTCTCCTACTGATAACTGTTTTATTATTCGATGTTTACTCTATGTGAAAGCTATTCCATTTTTCTTACTAGTTTTATATTAATGTTGTTTCATTCCATTATCTCACTTTTGCCTCAAACTATTGAAAGACTACTCTATGTAAAAACTGTTTCATTCCCCTAACAAACTCTTAATGAGTATTATTTTGTTCCATTATCTTATTTGTTATTTAGATCTGTTTCACTATTCAATGTCTAGTCTGTTCCATTTCTCTCAGTAAATCTCCCATTCACTTGAAACTGTTTCACATTTCATTGTCTTCTCTTCCTATTCACTGTTCCATTCCACAATAGAACTTCTGGGTAAGTCTATTCCATTTCACTATAAAACCATGAAAGAGTATTTCCATCTTCTATGTAACTCTTCTTGTAAGGACTCTTCAATTGAACTCTTGATTAGGACTTTATATATATTTTCAAAATTTTCATTTTGTGTAAAATGAAACTTCATTGAATATTCCTATCGATTGCTTTTCCAATAACAAAAAAAATTTCATCAGTCAATTTTCTCCCCTCTACACACACACACACACACACACAACTACAAAAAAGAAAAAATAAAGAAATAAAAAGAAACTGATGTTTTGAGAAAATTATACTATAGATATCCAGGCAATCTTCTCATGCGCTGTAAAATCTGTCGTCATTGTCAAATAGCAATCTCCATAGATATTCATACAATTCGGCATAAATTTCCACATCATATGTGAGTATAGTAATAAAAAAAAAAACCCCAAAAAAAAACAAATATCTATATAAACAAGAAGGAGAAAAAAATAAAACAATTTACTTTTCTTTCTTCGTTTTTTTTTTTTGTTTTTTCCATTTCTCATTTGCATAACTAACCTCCTCTCCCATCCCTCCCTCTCTCTTAGCGAAAACAGACAAAAACCGAGATGTCATCGAACGAAAACGGTGAAAGTGATGCAGAGAAGCCGGCATATGCCTTCTTCTTTGGTGGAATGGGTGCTGCCTCGGCCATTATATTCTCGGCATTGGGTGCCGCCTATGGTACAGCAAAATCAGGAACTGGTATCGCATCGATGGCTGTAATGCGTCCCGAATTGATTATGAAATCGATAATACCTGTCGTTATGGCTGGAATTATTGCAATCTATGGTCTGGTTGTATCCGTATTAATTGCTGGCTCACTATCACCAAGTTATACCATACGTAAGGGTTATATACATTTAGCCGCTGGTCTATCAGTTGGTTTTGCTGGACTTGCGGCTGGTTTTGCCATTGGTATTGTCGGTGATGCCGGTGTAAGGGGTACAGCACAACAGCCACGTTTATTTGTTGGCATGATTCTGATACTAATTTTTGCCGAAGTATTGGGCTTATATGGTTTAATTGTGGCTATTTATTTATATACTAAATGAGCAAAGTTTTATTGCAATTCCTATTCCTATTCATCCTTGTTGTTGTTTTATTTAATACAAAATAAAATGAAGAGATGTCTATTACTAACAATCGTGTTCACATCTGATTACTGGATATATGTATGTATGTATGTAGGTACAACCTTTCCGTTGTGGCCTCTCATAAATTCACTTACACAATTATGCAACATTTCCCAGGCGATATAATTCGCCAGCGACAAATCTGTGTCACCTTTTTTAACGTTGTTGTTGCCGCCGCCGCCGCGCAACTTAACAATCACATCAACATGAAAGCAACGAGAACACCAGAAGTGAACTCAAGTAATAAAGTCCTAAGTCCTCCCTCTTGCATACCATCATCTTTTGTCCTTGAGTGAGCGTGTTCCCTATAACCAACCAACCAAGCAACCTAACCTAACCTTCATTTTATGCCCTCGCCCTGTCTTTTGGCCAGGTTCAGTCTCAGTCTCAGTACCAGTCCCAGTCTCAGTCTCTCTTCAGTCCCTTAGGACGGCAAAGAGAATGTGTATTCAAAATGCAAAACATTGTGGCGCACAAATAAAAACGTCATGTAGCTGCTACATCAGGCTATGGCAGGGATTGTTTGTGGTGTAAATGGTTGTGTGTATGTGTGCGTATGTATGACCGTGCCACCGCATAAGATGTCGCGCGCGTAGCAAGTAACAAAAACAGGAACAGGAGGTACAACACCCCAAATAAGAAAAAAAAAACACCAAAAGCAAAGCAAAACCAAACCAAACCAAACCCAAACCCATTCTGTGCCATCGCCCCATTCCCTTAGCGATAGCAACAAATTTCCATTTCCGGATCCCTGCGCATTTTTAAGCTCAGGTCCCCGATTTTGGGTGGGTTCATATTTTTCAATTTGTTTAATTGAAACAAGTGCGATGTGGCGGCAGACAAAGTGGGAGAGGGATAGGTAGGTAGGTAGGTAGGGGGGAAATTTGAAACCGCACAACTTCGATTTTCAATACCCTAAATGGATTTTTTGCGGTATTCTTCTCTTGCTAGCTTTATGTTCATAAATATTTGTATAAAGAAACTTTTCTTTATGTTTCACACACAGCTCAGGGAAAATTGGTAGAAAAGAAAAAATAGAATAGAATAAAAAGGGAACCCATGGTTTTTCTAATCAAAAATATGCTTTTGTGTGTGTGTGTGTGTGTGTGTGTTTTGTTTTTTTTTTTTCGCTTCTCCTTCGAAATCCTACCTAAAACGATTATATTGAATTGATATTGTGAGAGAAGCAAATATCTTAGTCCTCAATTGGTACTAGAAACAAGAAGATATGTCATCGGAACTAAATCCAATTAATGATATGCCCGATTATGCCATATTATTTGGTGGTATTGGTGCTGCCTCTGCAATTATATTCTCGACACTTGGTGCCTCATATGGGACAGCAGTATCGGCATTGGGTATTACCCATATGGGTGTAGAGCGACCAGATTTGATTATGAAATCAATAATTCCAGTGGTAATGGCTGGCATTATAGCTATCTATGGTTTAGTTGTTGCTGTACTCATTGCCGGATCTTTGGATAGTGAATATACCATACAGAAGGGTTATATACAATTTGGTGCTGGTTTGGCTGTTGGTTTGGCGGGTCTTGTGGCTGGTTTTGCAATTGGCATAGCTGGTGATGCTGGTGTTCGTGGGACTGCCCAACAGCCACGCCTATTTGTTGGCATGATATTAATATTGATATTTGCTGAAGTATTGGGACTATATGGTCTAATTGTGGCCATCTATTTGTATACCAAGTTGTGAAACATTCTGCAATCTAAATAAAGTTAAGAAGTCGAATTGTTTGCTAAAAACTTAATTACAGGGTAAAGTGGGGAGAGTATAATGTTTGTAACAGGCGAAAGTAAAGATTTTCGATACTAGAAAGTATAAAAAATCGTGATCAGTAAGATTATTCGAATCATTTGTGACTTATCTGTTTGTTTGCATGCTAAAATCTTGCAGACAATGAGGACAAAAACTTTAAAATATGATTTATTTAGATGCCTCGAGAGCATACACAAATCAAGTCATTTTATACTTATGCCACGCCTACTTTTAAGCCCAGTAAATAAGAAAAAAAACGATTTACTAGAGTTGCGTTTGAAATATTCACATGCTTATTTGATTAATTTTATAATATAGCTAAACTATACCAGCAGATCAAATTTTATAAAAACC
Organism: Drosophila austrosaltans; assembly: GCA_035045865.1. NCBI lineage: Eukaryota > Metazoa > Arthropoda > Insecta > Diptera > Drosophilidae > Drosophila > Drosophila austrosaltans. The sequence continues at coordinate 4,397,829 of JAWNOQ010000207.1, forward strand.
GGACAATGGAAATCGGAGATATATGTATAAATAAGAGCTATATTGTCTATTAGGAGTAAGAGAGATAGCATTCTTTTACTATTTTGTAAAGAAAAGTGCACGAATTAGCATTCCTTTGCTTTAGTAGAATGCTTTTTTTTTTTATTTCTGCTAATTTTGAAAGAGTTTTTAAATACTTTTACTTGGTACAGGGTATACTGAAGTCGGCTTTACCAAGGGAAAAGTATTGCTTTACTCAATATTGAAATGCACTTCCAAAAACCATTTATTAGCCAAAAGAAAAAAGTGCTTAAGCGTGAGAACTGAATCCGTATTCTACTTCTTGCAGATCGAACTACTATATATGTGTATATATATCTGAATTTTAAGAAAATCTAAGCAGCAATCGCTCATTTCAAGAAAATTGATTTGAAAAGTAGGCATAGCTACTCTTGTCATACATCTATAGGTAACAAAAGATTTCCTTGGGAATCTCACATTATTGTCTCACAATTTTTTCCAAACTGCACAACAAACAAAAATATATATATATATATCAATCACAATAATGAATAAAAATGGCAAAGATAATACAAATAATAATAATAACAATAATTTCGAATTAACGCACCTTCTAAATCGTCGTCGTGTGATAATGGATACGAAGAAGACGGACATTGAATTGCCCAATGCCTACAAATTGGTCAATCTCTATAGAGAATTTCATGAATTTTCTCGCAAACAAATCAAAGAATATGAAATAACTTTCAATACCTATAATATATCCGGTAATGGTCTCTTGGAGCTTAATGAATTGAAATATATAATGGAGAAACTTGGTGCACCACAAACCCATTTGGATCTAAAGAAACTCGTTGCCGAAGTCGCTAAGGATAATAATAATAAAATATCATTTCCTCAATTCCTAATGATCTATCGTAATGTGAAGGCATGTGAATTACTTGAAAATGATGCTGAAATGGTTGAGACCCCTCTACCCCAAGAAATTGATGTCGATGAGGTGGGTGTTAGCGGTGCAAAGACTTTCTTTGAGACAAAAATTAAGCAGCAATACAACAACAAACATCATCGGAATCAAGAACTCGAGGATCATAATCGTCGCTATAAGAATGAGGAGCAAGACAAACGTCATTTGCAGTTTCACTAGGAATACTGAAAAAATTCCTTAAATTTCCTCTTCTTTTTTTTATGCAATTTTCAAAATTGATAATTTTAGATTTTTAATTAAAATCTTGCAAATTTTTTTTCTTTGTCGCGTTCAAAAATTTGATGTTAAATAATTGGTATATATAATCATGTATGTATATGTATTCCAAAATCCTATTTTATGTTGATTTTTGACAACATAAAAATAAATTTCTCTAATTAATATGGAACACACCCACACACAAAAAAGTTGCAAGTGACTGAGAGAGAGAGAGAGAGAAACCAATCAAAATTAATGTGAAACACAGTGGCGATTCAGGGGGAAAATCCAGCAATTTCTTTTTTTTGGCACATACACACTTTGAATGTGTGTGTGCGTGTGCGTGTGTGTGTGTCATTTTTGGCAAGTCATCACCAATTGGCATTAGCATTTGAAGTGTGTTTGCATAATAAATATGAGATAACATAAAATATCGATTCGATTTAACCACAAATCTCTTGAGAAGGCCTGCCAAAATATACCAAAAAAAAAAAAAAGAAAGGAAAAAGGGGGCGTAACGGTGGTAGTAGAATGATTGTATTTGGGTTTATGTCTTGTGTGTGTGTGTGTGTGTGTCTCTCTCTCTCACACACACTTTTGGTGTGACATAGAAAGTAATAAACGAAATTTGCAATTTACTTTTGGATTCGAGGATTTATGTTTCACCTTCCTGAAGATAATTGTTTTCACTTCCTTTGCCACTCAATGAACTTTTAATGCTGAAATAACAGTAAAATGCGTGTGGCAATAGAGAGAGAGAGAGAGGGGGAAATGGTTGGGTGGATGGAAAATCTGTGGGTGCTAGTGGGCGGGGTAGTGGCACGTTAAGCACAAACGGAAGCAGTTGAATTTGCAAAATGTAACGCCCACACAGAGCAAGAGAAAGAGAGGAAGAGTGGTAAAGTCTTTCTCCCTACATCCCTCTGGCACAATTCTTTTCATTCCACTGCGAAAAACCAAAAAAAAAAAAGAAAACCCATCCCCCTTACCCCACCATTTTCATCTTACACCGACTCTGACAAAGTGCTTAGCAAAATGGGTTTATTAAGTGGCAAACACTTTGTACAAATGGCAGGACCCAAACATAAATAAATATGGTTGAGAATGAACGAACGAACGAATGAATGAATGAGCAAATGAATGAGTGAATAAAAAGTGTGGAATAACTTTGACTTATTTTCCCATTTTTGGAGCATGATTTTTAATGTATCAAAAATAAAAGAAAATACTTACTCCCTCTCTCTCTCTCACTCCCTCTTTCCTTCGAAAAGTTTCTTGTTAAAAGTTTTGATAAAAGTTTTTCAAGTTTCTTTTCAATTGTTCAATTAATCTTCAGTTCGTATGGTTTAGTATTTCGAAATTGAAAAAGAATTTCTTTTTTTTTAAATACTATTTTAGTTAAATGGAGATGATACCCTGTATTTAAAAAAGAATTTTTATGAAAATTTTAAACTATTTGAAGGACTTGATAAAAATACTAGAAGGATGGGCTAACTTCGGCCGTGCCAAAGTTCGTATTCCCTTGCAAACTGTTATTTAACAATTACATATTAACAATTACATTAGAAAGCATATAAAAGAAGTCAAATCTTCATTAAATGTTAGTGGCTTAAGAAAAAAATGTAATTCGAAAAAAAAATTTTTTTGATCTGATTGTTCCTATGGGAGCTATAGCATATAGTCAACCGATTTGGCTGAAACTGAGCACAGCCATTTCTATATATACTTAATTACCAAATACCAAATTTCGTAACAATCGTTTTAAAAACACCCAAGTTATTGCTCTAAAACAATATTCTTGACCGATCGTTCCTACGGGAGCTATAAGATATAGTCAACCGATTCTAATGAAACTTGGTGGATATGCTAGAAAGTATACCAAACTCATAAACAACAAATTTTGTAATATTTGATTGAAAAACAACAAAGTTATGGAGGTTTAACTCTATTCTTGACCGATCGTTCCTATGGGAGCTATATGATATAGTCATCCGATCGGGATGATTCCGAGATATACAATGCCTGCAGCAAAAAGAAGCCTAGGTGCAAAATTTCAGCTCTGTAGCTTTAAGGGTTTCGGAGGAGAAGCTGTTGATCCAGACAGACAGACAGACGGACAGACGGACATGGCTATATCAACTCAGCTCGTCGTGCTGATCAATAATATATATACTTTATTTAGTCGGAGATGCTTCCTTCTATGCGTTGCAAACTTCTGACCAAAATTAATATGACTCTTTTGCAAGGGTATAAAACCTTTTAAAAATGAAATTTTATTCAAGAAATATATACAGAAATTTTAATGACTTTCCGAAACTTAAGAAAAATCTCATTAGAAAATGAAATGAATGCAAAAACTCAAAGTTCTTCTTCTTCTTTTCGAAACTTTAACAAAATCTGTTTAACAAATGAGATAAAAAACAAAAACTAAAAAGATAATATACAAAAATTTTCAGTTCTTTTAGCAACTTTATAAAAATCTGTTTAATAAATGAAATAAATATTCAAGAAAAAACTAGAAGGATGGGCTAACTTCGGCCGTGCCGAAGTTCGTATACCCTTGCAAACTGTTATTTAACAATTTGAATATATACACATTTATAATGTTACAAAATCATTAGAAAGCATATAAAACAAGTCAAACCTACATTAAATGTTTGTAGCATGAGAAAAAAATGATTTCGAAAAAAAATTTTTTTGGCCCTATTGTTCCTATGGGAGCTATAGCATATATATGACCGATTTGTCTGAAACTTAGCACAGACATTTCTATATATACTAAACTTCCGAAAACCAAGTTTCGTCACAATCGCTTTCAAAACATCCAAGTTATTGCTCTAAGACTATATTATTGACCGATCGTTCCTATGGGAGCTATATGATATAGTCAACCGATTCTGATCAAACTTGGTGGATATGTTTAAAGGTGTATTAAACTTAGGAACCCCAAATTTCGTAACAATTGATTAAAAAACAACAAAGTTATTGAAGTTTAATTCTATTCTTGACCGATCGTTCCTATGGGAGCTATATGATATAGTCATCCGATCGGGATGATTCCGAGATATACAATTTCAGCTCTGTAGCTTTAAGGGTTTCGGAGGAGAAGCTGTTGATCCAGACAGACGGACAGACGGACAGACGGACAGACGGACAGACGGACATGTCTATATCAACTCAGCTCGTCGTGCTGATCAAGAATATATATACTTTATATAGTCGGAAACGCTTCCTTCTGTGCGTTGCAAACTTCTGACCAAAATTAATATACCCTTGCAAGGGTATAAAACCTTTTAAAATTGAAATTTTATTCAAGAAATATATACAGAAATTTTAATGACTTTCCGAAACTTAAGAAAAATCTCATTAGAAAATGAAATGAATGCAAAAACTCAAAGTTCTTCTTCTTCTTTTCGAAACTTTAACAAAATCTGTTTAACAAATGAGATAAAAAACAAAAACTAACTAGAAGGATGGGCTATATATACCCTTGCAAACTGTTATTTAACAATTACACATTTATAATGTGACAAAATCATTAGAAAGCATATGAAACAAGTCAAACATACATTAAATGTTCGTAGCTTGAGAAAAAAGTAATTCGACAAAAAAATTTTTTTTGGCCCGATTGTTCCTATGGGAGCTATAGCATATAGATGACAGATTTTGCTGAAACTTAGCATAGACATTTCTATATATACTAAACTTCCAAAAACCAAGTTTCGTGACAATCACTTTCAAAACACCCAAGTTATTGCTCTGAGACTATATTCTCGACCGATCGTTCCTATGGGAGCTATATGATATAGTCAACCGATTCTAATTAAACTTGGTGGATATGTTAGAAAGTATACCAAACTCTTAAACAACAAATTTTGTAATATTTGATTGAAAACCAACAGAGTTATGAAGGCTTAACTCTATTCTCGACCGATCGTTCCTATGGGAGCTATATGATATAGTCATCCGATCGGGATGATTCTGAGATATACAATGCCTGCAGCAAAAAGAAGCCTGGGTGCAAAATTTCAGCTCTGTAGCTTTAAGGGTTTCGGAGGAGAAGCTGTTGATCCAGACAGACAGACAGACGGACAGACGGACATGGCTATATCAACTCAGCTCGTCGTGCTGATCAAGAATATATATACTTTATATAGTCGGAGATGCTTCCTTCTATGCGTTGCAAACTTCTGACCAAAATTAATATACCCTTTTTGCAAGGGTATAAAAAGATAATATACAAAAATTTTCAGTTCTTTTAGCAACTTTATAAAAATCTGTTTAATAAATGAAATAAATATTCAAGAAAAAAAAACTTCTTTGATAAATTAAAAAATTTCAAAAACTTAGAAATAATATATACAAGAAGTTCTTTTAAAAATATCATTAAAAATATGTTTAAAAAACTAAAGAACTTTAAAAACTTAAAAAAATTTTACAAGAATTTTCAGTTTTTTTTTAAATTTCCTTAAAAAAACATTATTAGAAAAATAGAAAAATGTACAAGAACTTATCTATGAAATTTGTATAATTTTCTAATTATGAGTTTTTATGAGAGATTTTATGATTTAAAATTAAAAAAAAAAAAAAAGTTTAATTAATTATATTAATAATATTTTGTTGATACTTTTCTGATTAGAAATATTTAAAAAATATTTAATCATACAAACTTTTTAAAAAATTTTTCATTTTTCAAAAGTTTTCTAATTATAGAAAAAGATTAAAAGATTTAAAATTAAAAAATAATTATCATAAAATTTTTGAAAAATATTTTTAGAGTTTTTTCTTTAAAAAAAAATAAATAAAAAGGAAATGATAATCCAATTGATTTGATGATTCAAACTTAAAAAAAAATTATTATTCAAATTTTTAAAAAATATTTTTAAGAACATTTTGATTATGAGGATAAAAAGGAAATGATAATCCAATCTTAAAAGTAGTTTTAATCCTTTAACTTTATACAAAATAACTAAGCGACTCTAAATAATAACTAAATATATATATAGAATTTGAAGAGGAAGTTTATCCCTTTTTGCTCTATATATATATATATATATCTTATTTTTATGTGCATTTCCTTTCTTTTATTTTTGGAGTATCTAGATTAATATTTGGCAAAGTTTTTTAATGATTGTCATTGATTAGGAATGCCTTTTCTGTCTACTTCAGTGTATGTTGATGATGGGCTTTTGTCTTGTACCCATCAATGTATTAACCGATAAAAACTATTCATTCAGGCGTAACTGTGCTATATATGTATATATATGGAAACCCTCTTTGGTTATTGCCAAAAACTTTCTACTTCTGGACCATTAAAACCCGCACACATCAACCACAAACCATTCAACCGTTCCGCCTTTAATTTTAATGTCCAACCGTCCGAGTGTGTATGTGTGTGTGTTTGTGTGTGTGTATACTGTTGCTGGTTGGCCTTCTATTAGAATCTTTATTCATTCATTTTACTCACTCAGTCATTCAAGCAAACATTCATTGTCGTTCTCGTTGCCATTCCACATTCTCATCATCATCATCATCATCATTGAGATCAGCATCATATGATTTTTGGCTTTTAGTTTCAGTTTTAGCCCAAATATTTCTCTATTTTTTCTTGCTTTGTTGCTTTCTTCTTTAACTTTACTTGACTCTCTCTCTCTCTCTCTCTCTGGTTTTTGGGTTTTACTTTTTGGTTCTGGTTGTGTGGACTTAATTTCATTTTCGTATATATTTTCTGTGGCCTGAGTTGGTGTGTCCAATGATTTGGAAACAATTTATATATTGTGTATATATTATATCTGTGTGTGTGTGTGTGTGTGGGAGGACAAGGATATTTATTTCTTGCTGATTTCATTCAACACCACCGCCGTTTTCTCCCCACCCTTCCCCTTGTCCGTTGCCTCAATAAATGCGAAATAAACACTAAATGTGTAGTTGGTTTGCCGCTGTCGCCTTTCCCTGCTGTTCCCATCACTGTCCGCTGCTGTGCGTTCATTTTTTTTCTTTTTCTTTTCTTCTCCTTCCATTTTTTTTTTTTTTTTGCTGATTGAAGCTTTTCCTGTTGCCAACACCTTAGCAAGAGGGTGAGTATGAGGGGTATATGATACCAAGTTGTCCTCGGCTTTGACTTTTGTCCTTTGGTCTATGGCATGTTTGTCCTTCTATGTTTCCGTTTGACGCGCTTTTCACTGATTTTCCTACATATATATATATATATACAATTGGATATGTGTATCTAAATAGTTATATATATCGACTTTTCTTAAACCTTTCAAAAATATCACTCATACGACATGATGGTCTACATAAAGTTAATGGCTAATAAATGAAATTAAAAAACTTTGCATTTAAAAGTTAAATATTTCCTTTTTTATACTTGGAAAATAAGGGGAAAAGGGAGCCAAAATTAAACAACCAGACAATCGTTTAGAACATCTTTCTTAGAAGCTTTTGGAATTTAAATATAAAAAGTGAAAGAATTATTTTGCAATTAGTAGAAAGCTTCACCTTTTCAATAGAAAACTATAAATAATATGCAATATAACAAAGTCTTTGTTTTCTTCTTGTAAATTAAAAACTTAATTTAACTGTTTTTCATAACAATATGTAAATCTAAGAAAACAGTTGAGAAACTGCTAAACATATATTCTAATTGAATATATATTTAATTTCGTAAATGAATCTAAGAAAAAATAGGAAATAAAATGCTAAAATGTATTCCAACGAGAAACCAATCTAGCTAAAAATATATATAAAATATTTATGAAACTTTTTCTTAGACTATTTTACATACAATATTAAAATTCAATTTATTAACAAACAAAACATTTATAATTTGTTTAAACAAATCATAATTTTCTTTAGGTCAATTTTCAGAATATTTAGAAATTACAGTAGATACCGACTAGATATATAACGATATCGGCTATAACATTGCTAAATTGCTGGTTCCTTGATTATCCTTATAATATATATTATTTTTATTAATTTATTTTATAATTAAATCTTCAATTAAAATGCTATTTTTTACTTATAATTCCATTTCTTTGAGTTCAGATTCCCATTCCAAGTATAAAAAATGAAAGAGCTTATCTAGAAGCAGCTTCACTTTAGATACTTTTAAGGATATATGTATATCCTTTAAGAGAGAGAATATACCAAAATAATCTTTGCTTAGCTAAAGAAAGAATATAATAATTTAAGAACCAGCCAAAAGCTTTGGTTACCATGCCTATCTTCCCCTACCCCCCACTGTAACTTTAGATTAATCTATAGACAGACTGTGGTAATAATAATGACGACTAATAACTGCTACTAATTAAACTTTAAACGGATTACTAATTTATCCTTCAACATTTTGACATTGAAGTAGATTTTCTATCATAGAATTTTAATCTATAAATACTTTCATTTGGTTTGCTACTCATTTTTAATAATTTATTTACATTTGATTGAAAATTTACCAATCCAATAATTTACTTTTTTATATTAACAATTCTTTAAGCATAAGATAAATGAACAGATTAGCATTTAAAATAGATTACAAACTAGAAGAATGGGCAAGACCGAAGTTCGTATACCCTTGCAAACTGTTATTTAACAATTGCGTATTTATAATGTGGCAAAATCATTAGAAACCAGAATAAAGCAAGTCAAACCCATCATAAATGTTCGTGGTTCGACAAAACAAAATAATTGGTCCGATTGTTTCTATGGGAGCTATAGCCATATAGTTGACCGATTTGGCAGAAACTTTCTATAAGTTATTGCTCTAAAATGATATTTTCGACCGATCTTTACGATCGTTAGTCAACCGTTTCTGATGAAACTTGGTGTATAGAAAGTTAATTAAACTCTTATACAACAAATTTTGTAATATTCGATTGGAAAACAAAAAAGTTATGGATGTTAAACTCTATTCTCGACCGATCGTTCCTAAGGAAGCTATATGATATAGTCTTTCAATCGGGATGATTTCGAGGAGATATACATGCAAAAAGAAGCCTCTGTAGCTGTAAGGGTCTCGGAGAAGACCTTAATCAACTCAGCTCATCATGTTGATCAAGAATATATATATTTTATATAGTCAGTGATGCTTTCTTCTATGGGTTGCATACAGGGGCGGATCTAGAAGCAAATTTTGAGGGTAGTAAACTCAATATTTAAAAGTGTCAATGTGGTAAAATGCTTCATTGAAAAACATTGTATTCTTCGTGTTAGAAACCTTTGGAGGGAGGGGGGGATCCGCCACTGGTTGCGAACTTCTAACCAAAATTAATATACCCATGTTAGGGTATTACAACTTGAGCAAACTTCTTATTGTACATCCTTTTCCTATCGTAGTCATTCCTCTTCTCTCTTTCTCTCTCTTACGCTTGATGTTGGCATCGGGTAAATTTCCACTCCTAGGATGACATATCGCTCTGCATGGTATAATTATTCAAAGTGAATAAATTAATCTACTTTAAATTGGTTTTATTTATTTTAATTATTAATGAAGCAAGCAAGTCGTCCCTGCCGACATTGAGTATACCCTGTACCTACTAGTTATTATATTGAATAAAGTCAAACACCCTCGAAATAGCGATTAATTTCATAAAAAAATTTCTTTAACATGCCGCAACAGCGAACGCATGCTATCTCGCTCACTCTTTCCAGCTAGTGTCGCCTTGGCAATTCAGTTCAAAATGCACATTCGTTTGTATATCTCCGATATTTATTGTCCGATTTCAACTAAAATTGGTCAGATGATGCATATTAGCCACATTATTAGGTGTGCCAAATCAGAATGTGATTCCTTAAAAACTGCTCTAATAATTTGTTTTTTTCTGAATTGCGGGGGCGGAAGTGGGCGTGGCAAAAAATTTTAAACTCTCTTGATCTGCGTGGTCACTAGGCAAATGATCGAACAACCTCAAAATCGCAATCAATTCAAAACAAAATTCCCCTTTACATGCAGCAGCAACGAACGCATGCTATCTCGCTCTTTCTTATCTGCCAATGCCGCCTTGGCAATTCAGTACACAACGGATATAGCCATATCTCCGATGTTTATTGTCCGATTTTAACAAAATTTGCTCAGCTGGGCCAGTTTGGGTAGGGTATATAATTAGGTGTACCAAGTAGGAATACGATATCTTGAAGGCAGCCCTAGCTATCGTTTTTTTCAAATTGCGGGGGCGGAAGTGGGCGTGGCTAAAATTTGAAACAAACTTGAACTGCTTTGACATTAGACGGATGCTCACACCAAATTTGGTAGCTCTAGCTCTTATAGTCTCTGAGATCGAGTGGCTCATACGGACAGACGGACAGACGGACATGTCTCAATCGACTCGGCTGTTGATGCTGATCAAGAATATATATACTTTATGGGGTCGGAAACGCTTCCTTCTGCCTGTTACATACATTTTAGCGACTTTAATATACCCTTTTACCCTATGGGTACAGGGTATAAAAATACTCTTGATATTGCTTTCCTCTGTTACCTGTGCATTCCTTTTAGCCCCTTTTAGCAAAAGAGTTGGCCTATATCTTTTATCAAAATCAAACTGAAGAACAAATTATGAGTTTATCTTCTTTTGTTTGTTCAAAAATCAGTTTAGTTTATTTTTCTCTATAGTTTTTGCTACTTTCTGGATTTGCTTTGCTTACTTTTTCTATTGGTATTCATTTTGGGGAATCTTTTTTTTTTTTTTTTTGTATAATTCGTTTGATCTGGTATCAAAAATCTATTCAATTCTGTTTTATGCTTTATATTATATTATTTTTCCTTTCTTTCTTTTTTTTTTTTTTTTTGTATGATTCTTTATCTAATGTGTTGATGTGCTTGGCTTTGATGAGTTTAGTTATTTTCCTTTTGCTTTTGCTTTTGCTTTTCTCTCGGTTTATTTTTTTTTTTTTTTTTGTATTCTAGGCAATCTTCTTTGTGTGAAGGGATCTATTTTTGTGATTATTTTTCTTCTTCTATATAAAATTTTTTCTCTTTTTGGTATGAATTATTATTTCTTCAATACGGTTTCAATTTCCCTTTTGTATATGTGTGGGTGTATATGGGTGTGTGTGTGTGTGTGTGTATGGCCGGAGACATCGCTGTTGGGGGTTCGCATACAATGGGCAGGTCAATGCACAGAGAAAGGAAATGGCAAAACTCAGCAAAAAAGCTAAAACTTATCAGCTGCTCTCTCTCTGTGTGTGTGTGTGTGTGTGTGTGTGTGTGTGTGGGTGTATGTGGGGGTGTGTCTGTGTGTGTATGTGGGCTGGTGTGCGTGTGTGCTAGTGTGATAGAAATGGCCAGTTGCCATGGTAAGCCCCGAGAGTTAACTATAATTCACAGTCAGAGGGAAACGGCCCAAAGCCAGTGAAAGAGAGAGAGAGAAAGCGAGAGAGCTCAGTTAGTCAGTTTGCCAGTATGTCAGTCAGCCAGTCTGTCACTCTGTCAGTCAGTCAGCCATTTAGTCAGTCAATCTTCAAGCATTTGAAGCATTCCGCTCAAAATCAAATTTATTTGCGACAACCGCACAGAAATTATGAAGAATTCAGCAAAAACAGGATAGGAATGGTACAGATGAAATGCTAGATGAAAGAGCAGCGGCATCAGGAAGATAGAGAGGAGGGGGGGGGGGGGGGAGATGGCCAACACATGTGCGTTTTATTGCATTCGCAGAAATATGTACAAGTATGCGTGTTGCTTCACTACCAATTGCCAAGGTCCTGGTATGATGATGATGATGATGATGTCCCCTCTGTTCTGTTCTGTCCTTTGCCTTTGCCTTTGCCTTGGTGCTTCTGTCATAACTATTAACATTGTCAACGCCCGCCCCCGCCCCCAACTCCCCTCTGGAGAGCTTGCCTTTGCCATTGCCTCTGCCTCTTGTACGTACGTTTGAGTATTTTTATTCATTCCTATTCCTTCGTTCTCCATTTCGGTTTTCTCTCTGGTTTTCCTTTTTCCACATTTTATTTATTTCGCCCCACAACAAAAAAAAGAAAGAAAAAAAAAAAAATAAGATTTTTATTTTATGCTCGCAGTATGTTGTAAATCTTGTCGCTGCTGCTGATGAAATGAAACGAAATTAAGAAATTTTTTTCTGTTTTTTTTTTTTATTTTATTTTCCCTTTGCAATTTCTGTAATGAAAGAAAGAAAGAAATACCACCGAGAGAGCCAGGGGATGAGAGGGGGCACTCACACCCATTTGGACGCTTGTTCTTTGTATATGGACCGCTGACTGCTGCTCTCCCTCTCTCTCTCTTTCTCTCTCTCTGTTTGGCCAAAAGAAATGTCATTCTGCCTGGCTGCCTGACTGCCATTCATTATGAAATCATTTGGTATTTATTATTTCGTTTATGTGGTTCTACCATTTGAGATATTGCCTTCATTTTGGTTCGTTGTTAGTGGCGACAGTTCATGCTGGTTTTCTCTTTCTGTCTCTTTCTCTCCTCTCCTTTTTTTTTGTTCAGAGAAATCACTCCTGGCACTTGATTCTTCAAGTGCCTGATATCATGTTACCAGTTACTAGCTGAAAAAACAAAAACAAACAACAAATTTTGAAATTATCATCAAGAAGGAAAGAAAAGAAAAACAACAAAAAGAAAACTAGAAAAAGGAAATGTTTTACATGCATCAGAAAAAGTTTAATAAATGTTATCAATAATGAAAGTTTATCAAACAAATTTTGTATTAAAATTAAGTTTTTAATGTCCTTTCTTGTTAACTTTTAGATTTGGTTTACTTAAGGATCTAAGACCTTGAAATTTGATTACAAATTTTGTATGTTAATAGAGAAAATGTAAGTAAACTAGTAAAAAACGGAAACAGAATCCTTAAATTTGCAGAAAATTTAATTAAAGTTAACCCTTTAGTGCCCCCAGTAGGACTAAATTCTGCAAACTTTAAAACTTTCATTGAAACTTTATCAAAAAAAACATTCTTTCGTAAATGTTGATGTCTTTTAAATGCAAATAAATTAAAGGCAAATCAAATGAAAATGCTCAAATTTGTAAAATTTTTAACTGATCAATTAACCCTTTAGTGTCCAGCGAATCGCTTTTTCGAACTTATGTTACCCTTTTTTAAGGAAACTTTACTTTTGAAAAATAAGAAAACATGGTTGAGTAAGAAGTTTATGTCCCATTAATGTAATCAGATTAAGGACAAATCATATAAAAATATAAAAAAATTTGTTAAAATTAATTGCTTGATCAAAAATTAACCCTCTGGTGTCCAAAGTCTAACTTGATAAAGCTTTCTTTTTTAAAGAAACTTTACTTTTGGAAAAGCATAGAAAATGGTTTAGTGGAAGTTAATGTCCTTTAAATGAAAAAAATTTTATGAAAAATCATATAAAAATACAAGAAATTTGGAAAAATTAAATGTTAGATTCCAAATTAACCCTCTAGTGCCCATAGCCAAACATAATAGAACTTATGTTTGCTTGCTAAAAGGGAACTTTATTTTTTGAAATGCATTTAACATTGTTCCAAAAAAGTTAATGTCTTTTAAATGCAAACCGATTTAACACAATTCAAATAAGAAATCTCAGAATTTTGGAAAAATTTATTGTTTAATTAACCCTCTAGTGCCCAAGGCCTACAACTAAGGATAGAATCCTTAGTTAGTTTGTTAAGCAAAGGCTTGCCCGAAACTAATCCAATGCAATGCATTTTTGCAGCCACTAAAGGGTTAATATTAAACTAAATTTAAAATATAAGCATTTTCAAATTGAAATTCAATTGAAATAACATTCTTTGTATATGTGCAGAGTATGTTACGGTCGGCTATTTATCATTGAAAAAAAAAAAAAAAATTGATTTTATTTCGGCAAGCCTCCAGGAATTTTGTTTGAAGTTCATAAAAAAGGTAACAAATTTACTTAAAATAATGCAATATTTTTTATGATTTCAAATCTGTAATTAAAAATACATTTTTTATATATTTTTCTTTTTATTTTGCTTAAAATTTGAATTAGTTTTTAAATTGTAATCAAGTTGAAATAATTCTGATAAAACATTAATAATTTTTTAATGCAAATATTTAAAGCAAAATGAATCAACTAAAAGCCATTGCTTTATATTTGAGAATAAGATAGTTTAACTTATTAAAGTTTACTAAATCGAAACCTATATATACGATTTCGATTGCAGTTTAGGTATAGCTTTTTGATCAATCAATCCTACAGAACAGTTTTCAGGTTTTTTTTTTTTTTGGTCGGAATTTTGTTTCCAATGAAAAGTCTTGAGGCTATATATTGACCATTTTCATTTTAAATACAAAAGTTCATAGTTCTTGACATAGACAGGTCATTTCACATAGGAATAACTGACTATCCAACACCACCCCACCGCACCGCACCGCACCGTACCTCTTTCCGTTTCTTTTCCTTGTTACTTTTAGTCATTGGGCAAATTTTGTAGCATACTTTTTAGGGTTTCGGTTTGAAAATTTTTGTAAATGAGCCTAAATGTGTGTGTGCGTGTGTGTGTTTAGCAAAAAGTATATGTGAATGTATATACAGTGGTGCTCATATACTTAAGCCACATGAAGTAAACCTTGCATTTAAGCGAAAATTAAAAAAAAGTTTTAATTTCACAGCTCCAATTTCTTGTGTCAGAATACTTTTATATGTCAGTACCCTAACAGAACAAGAACCAAGTCAAAAAAATATATATTTCATGAAAAACTTAAAAAATTCGTAACGATCTCTAAAATGTCCTGCTCATATACTTAAGCCACCTTGAGCTAAAATCATCAAACTTACGATTTTTTGGGAAAAATTTTTGCTTTTCATTTTCTAAAGTAAAATTTTAAACATTAAAAACGTTTTTCACAAAAATTTGATCCCAAAGTCTAAAAAAAAAACCTACAAATCCTACCGAAAAAAATTGTTATGGGAATATTACGAAAAAAGGAAAAGTGTTTAACAAATTTGTAAAATTTATATTTTTTTTGTGGAGAAGTCAGAAATGCTATTGCGTTTTATAAGAAAACATGGAACCTAGGAAAATATTCCCCGTGAAAAGCACAGAAAAACCACTTTCATGAGGACAGTCAGATTGCCAATCTGAGTAAAGCCGATCCTTTCTTGACTTCAAAGCGAATCAGAGGTCAAAAGGTTGCGGATTATTGCTTAAATATGTCAGCTAAGATCCTAAGAAGGCTCCTAAATGAATTTGGATTCTATAGACGCATTGTCCAAAAAAATCCATTGCTGTCCGTGAAGAAAACAAAAACGCACATTCAATTAACCACGGAGCATATTGGCAAAGGTCCCAATTTTTGGAACTTGATTGTTTGGAGCGATGAATCCAAGGTTAATGTCTTTGGAAGTGATGGAAAACCTTATGCACGACGTCCTTCTAACAAACAACCAAATCCGAAGTACACAAAGAAGACCGTCGAACATGGCGACGGTTCGATCATGGTCTGGGGCTGTTTTACTGCTTAGGAACTAGGTCCGCTGGTGAATAATGAAGGCATCATGAAAGTCGAAATGTACCTTAACATTCTTAGAAACAATTTATCTGAAGAATATGCCGATAATTTCCCGCTTACGTGGATGTTCAATCAGGACAACGACTCGAGCCATTGCTGCAAGATAGTCAAGTTGAGTCTTTACCATGAAAGAATCTACGTTTTGCAATGGCCACCGCAGAGTCCCGACCTTAACCCTTTAATAAACTTGTGAGGAATTTATAAAAGAGTCGTTGTCCATAAAAAAACAGCAAATAAAAACAATTTTTGGGAAGTTTTACATCAAGAAAGGATAAAAATCACCCCCCAGCACTGCACACGCCTTGTATAGTCAATGGTAAAGCCTTGCTCCACTGTTTTTAAGCAATAAGGTCATTCTACTCAATATTAAAGTAAATTTATTAAAAATACTAGGAATACTGGGCAAATTTTAACTTTTTTAACGATTTTTTTCTAGGTGGCTTAAGTATATGAGCAGGACATTTTGGAGATCGTTACGAATTTTTTGAGTTTTTCATGAAATATATATTTTTTTGACTTGGTTCTTGTTCTGTTAGGGTACTGACATATAAAAGTATTCTGACACAAGAAATTGGAGCTGTGAAATTAAAACTTTTTTTGATTTTCGCTTAAATGCAAGGTTTACTTCATGTGGCTTAAGTATATGAGCACCACTGTATGTATCTGCATTTTGCAAATATACAAATTGAGAATTCATGTTTGTCACCTCCTGGGAGAGTTTTGTACGAAAGTTCTCTATCATTTGCGCAATGCGTTGAAGTTTTGGGGCGTCGTCCATTAACCCACATTCTGTTGATGGGGCATTACCAAATCCCTTGCTTTGCTAGCATTCTCCCTCTATCTCTCCCTCTCCCTCTCTCTCTCTCTCTCTCTCTTTCTCACTCTTTCTCTATCCTTTATCTCTTTGCCTATCTGTGGATCAGTCTAAATGTTTTTATGTAAACACCGAGACCCCCTCTATCTCATCTCATACCCCTTCTTGTCCGCCACCCCCTACCTCTTGTTTCTATCTCTTTCTCTGTCTTTCGTTTCAATTTCTTTTTCCTTTTTTTTTCGCTTTTCTCTCTGTCTCCCTGTGTGGACTGTAATTGTGTGGTGCTTTGTTGCCGTTGCAGCTTTTGCACTTTGCTTCCTTCCTTGCGCTTTGTTTTTCGCCTAGCGAGCAGAATAAATGTACACAGCGACACCGAATGAGAATGTTAAGAAGGATGAGGACCATAGAGAGAGAGAGAGAGAGGGAGATAAGGAGGGCAGGAGCAGGAGCTGGTTAGCTGGGCTGCCTGGCTGGCTGGCTGGTTGTTTGAATGGCGGACAGCTTCAGCTTGCTACTTGCTACTTGCTACTTGGTACCGGGACTGACTGCTTTCCGTTTTGTTGGCATTGCCTTTTGTTGTGCCACCTCTCTACCACCTTTCTTTCTCATGCCCTTATCCTACCCCCCCCCCCCCCCCTGCCCCCCATGCTCCTTCTCTGTGTTGCCTTATACAATGACTTAAGCTGAAATGTCAATTGGATGTGCAAGGAGAAAGAAAAAAAAACCCCAAACCAGAAATGAAAATGATGAAGAAAATACACCCTAGGGTAAATGGCAAACGAAAAGGAGAGTTCCAAAAGCTTCAAGGATGGGGAGTGAAGGGCAAAAGTGCTTATGACAGCAACAGCAACAGCAACAGCAGCAATAGCAATAGCAGTAGCTTGGCATAGCATAGAAAATCCTTTCTTGAGCTAATAGAATTCAAACGCACGGAGGCTTTGAATAGGTTCTTTTTTCGAAGGGCAACGCATTGACGACAACGACGACTACGACCATTTGCGCCGACAAGGAGTTTAGCTGGTGAAAGTACGTGACATTACCCAGCCATTGTATATATATATATATATATGTATATGGGGGAGCCCAGTAGCAGTATGTAAGCGAATTCCGACCGTCATCTTAGTCAATCGAGGGTTCCTACATAAATAACACAAATGAAATTAATCAGAGATTTAAAGTATGATCAAATTTACACTTTTTTAGGATACTTCTGAAGAAGATTAACCAAGACTAATTAATAATAAATCTTATTTCTTTTTGTATAAGTTGCTAAAATCGTTTGAGTATTCATTAATCATAATCTGGAGTAAATTTAAGTTCTCTACTCAGGCTTGTAATGCCTTTTTACTTCGTTAAAGCTTTAACCAGTTGAGAATTACAATTGGATAAAGTGGAAAAAAGTCTACCAAAGTTCAAATTATATATTTTTACTGCTACTCAAGAATTGCAACACAACATGAAGCATAGAAAGCTATTCATACTCTTACAAAAACTTAACTCATACAAAATTTTATATATTTATCAAGTCACAAAGATTTATCAGCTTCAACTAATTGAGAATTACAACTAAATGATGTGAAAAAGTTTAGACTGAAGTTCATCTTTTGTGTCTATTTTCATTTTTCAGCTTTACATATGCAAAAATATTCACTCTAAACTAAAGCTTACATTTTTCTATATACTTTCTTTATCTTAGTTTGATCTATATAACTTTTCGATAACATTCGAACCTATCGATGGATTTCTTGTCATTATAGTAATCATTTTGCAATTACATAAACACAATTGTTTAAAGTTAACTAGACAAATTTATAGAATATATATCAAACATATAATATAATCTGATAGATTGATAGACAAACCCTCTTAATGGTGATTCCTCCTTCTCTTCTTTGACTTTGATGTGCCCAACCGGCGACCATTGGAACTCTGAACCGTACCTCTAGCCCTAGCTTACTCCACAAACCTTGCCACCGCCTCTATATATAGTTTGTTTCATAAGTTTTGGACCAAAAAAAAAAAAAGGAAAAAGGAGAAAAAAAAAACCATTAACGACGCACCATGGCCAGCTTCCTACCAAGCTTCTTTGCTTAAATTGAAAAGCAAAAAAACGAACAACAAAAAAGTGAAAAGCTGAAAACTTTTAAAAGTTTGAAAGTTGGCCATTTTGTATTTTTAGGGGGCGGTGCTCATTTGGTCGCGCTTGGAGGCTTGTCCACTTTTTTGACATGACAAGGGACAACGAGGAGGATTTTTTTTTTTTTTTTTTTGCAAGAGAAAGAATTTTGGTTCTTAGCTCTCTGTTCTCTTTCTGGTTCTGGCTAATGGCTGTGTAAATGACAAAGTGAATTTTCTATACACACACACACACACACACACACACACACACACGCACACACTCACATACACGTTTATAAATAAATATAAGTATATATTTGTATATTTTATTTAAGCTTTCAAGTTAAAAAGGTTGCTAATAGCATTGGAGAAAAAAGGAAGAAAGCAAAAGAAAAACGCAACAAATAATTTGAAATTTTGTAGCGGCCTGAAAAGGGGGAGGTGGAGGGAGTGGAGTGTTGAAAAATAAGCCCAATTGACTATAGAAAAGTTAACTTAAACGTGGGTACCCTTAATGCTATTTAAATGCGTTAAATAATGTATGAATTATGTGTGAAATAGAATTATAAATTGAAAATAAAGTATATAATTAATATAAATTAATTTTTGGAAAAAGTTAACAGAGTGGAAGAGTTACAAAAGTTGTGAAAATATTATTTAAGAATTAAAAATATATAAAATAAAAATAAAAAATATCAAAGAAGCTAACTTCGGCTTTGCGAAAAAGAAGAAAAAACACATCTAAAAGTTTTCACTTCTTCACCGAGCACATTGAACCACCAAACTCCGAGCCCATCGTGCCACCGATCTCTACATACTACGCCACCTTATTCGACATACATATATAGCAAACCCATTGCATCCCGCTCTTTCAATATCGTTCTGTGTAAGAAGACAGCTAATATATTTCTGTCTCTCTCACACACCGCGTGGTGACGAATTTTTGCATACGTATGTGTGTGCGTGAGCATTAAAATACATTTAATTTCTATCAAATATGATTATTGATTTGTAACCTTAATAATTATCCGATTTAGTTGAAACTTGGTGTATAGTGTATGGATACAAATTAAATTTAAATGCAACAACCAAAAAACAATATTTTTATATATTTCTTATTTGGTGCCGCGCGAATTCGATCCAGGGTCTCTTGTGTTGGTACGGCAGATTTCTTTGAAATTTTTTGTTGCTGGAGTAAATTGCTTATATTGATGATTTGTTTTATTGATTTGTAGCCGCAATAATTATCCGATTTGAGTCAAACTTGGTGGGTAGTGTTTTGGTACAAATTAGATTTATATTCCAAAAGAAAAATAAAAAATTTTTAATTGGAACCCTATTATTCCGATATTGGATATATCATATAGTAATCTGATCCGACCGATTTTCATACTTTGTCTACCTATACCTTTAGGAAAGCTAACTACCAAGTTTCAACTACGTAGCTTAAAATTTAAGTTCGAAAAGCTGCGAACAAACAGACAGACGAACAGACGGACAGACGGACGGACGGACAGACGGACAGACGGACATGTCTCAATCGACTCGGCTGTTGATGCTGATCAAGAATATATATACTTTATGGGGTCGGAAACGTAAATTTCTATGCGTTACAAACATCTGACCAATTTTATAATACCCTCTGCAAGGGTATAAAAAAATTTAATGATAGAAAATAAATTTTTCGTTTATTTTTCTAATGGAAAAAAGTTTTGCGTAGCTCAAAAAATTTAAGAAAAAAATCAAATCCATTGAATAGTACTAAAAACAAAATATTTTATAAGTACAGAAAAATGAATTTTTTAACCAGTTTCTAATGTAAAAAAAAGAATTATAATTATTACGTACAAATCAGTTTTGCGTAGTTTAAAAAATACAATAAAAAAATCGGTCAAATATTAATAGAATAAAATATTTATAAGTAAAGAAAAAGAATTTTTTAACACATTTCCAATGCAAAAAAAAAAAAATGATTTCCCTTGATCTAAAAATATAATAAAATAAATAAACTAAAATATTTTAAGTGAAAAAATTAATTTCAAGTTTCTAGTAGAAAACGGTTTTACGTAGCTCAAAATATATAAAAAAATATAAAAATCCATCAAATTTCAATATAATAAATATAAGTAAAGAAACAATAATATTCTATAAACTTTCTAATGAAAAAAAGCTTTTGCCTTGATCTAAAAATAAATAAATTAAATAAATATTAATAAAAAAAAACATTTTTGAGTGAGAAGAAATGAATTTCCTTACAAATTTTTAATAAAAAGAAGATTTTACTAAATGTAAAAATATAATAATAAAAAAAAATAAATCCATAAAATATAAGTGAAAAAATTGAATTTTCTTACAAATTTCTAATAGAAAAAAGATTTTACTAGATGTAAAAATATTGCAAATATAAAATATAAATGAAAAAATTAATATTTTACAAGTTTCTCATATAAAAAAAAGTTTTGTATATATCAAAAGAATAATAGAAAAAGTAAAATGAAACATTTGTAATTAAAAAATTGAATTTCCTAACAACTTTCTAATCAAAATAAATATACAAAATATATGCATAAGAAAAAAAACACAAAATTTTTGCTTACTTGTTCCCAAAGCAGGTCAAAGATTTTACTAGAAGTCGATATTAAATATTCTATATATCAAGTGGACTTAAAGACAGCTGGCTAAGTGCAGAAATGTGCGTTTAATGTATACATATGAATTATATATAATATGTGGACATATGTAATCGGTTGGCGAAACCAATTTACTTATATGAATGTGTGTGTGTGTGTGTGTATATCTCTTTTGTTTGTCCATTTGTTTGTTTTTTGTGTCACAATTTGTAATTTTATTGTCGTTATTAATAAGCGGGCGGTGCAGGTTGCTCTCTTTCATTCTTTTTCTTCTTCCCCTCCTATCTGTCTGTCTGTCTGCCTGTCTGTCTATCTGTCTGTGTGTCTACCTGTCTTTTTCTCACTGACAATTGTGGGAACCAAGCAAAATGCTACAACAAAATGGCCAAGAGCCGTCCCATACGTAACTTTAACTGTAATTCCATTGCATTGTCTATTTGAATTTTGCATTAGTTAAGCACAAACAGTTCAATTAAATGGGCGTTGGCCCACCCACTTGTCTTGGCCATGTCATTACCTTTTATTTTTTCTTGTGCACAATTTGCCTTATGCCAAGTTGAATATCGATTCGAGTGTGGGTCTTTTGGCATTTGTTTTCTTCTAATTTAAAAATGAAGAAAACGAAAAAAAGGGAACGGAAGTAACAAACAACAACAACAACAACAGTAACAACAACCATCTAGTTAACAGGAATAAACTCAATCAAATACATATCCTTGATCATATCATTTGACGCGCTGACTTTTGCCCTTCCAAAAAACAAAAAAGAAGACAAAAAAATATTCAATTCCAAGCCAAATAAGTTATGCAATTGTCAATATTTGATGGTCCCATCAATTTACCGCCACGACAGCTAAAATGTCTACACTGAGAGAAAAAGCAACAAACATTCATTGAATAATATATGTATATCTTGAATGAGTACATATATATATCAACATCAATTTGAATGACTTATATAGATATGACTTATCCACTAAAGAATAGAATAAAGGATAGAATAGAATAAAATAATATATATTTTGTATGTTCTGTATCCATTTATAATTCACAACTAGTTCGAGCAAGTAAAGCAGTTGAATAGAAAAGAATAATTATAATAAAGTTGATACTGAATATGGTATATCTATAGCTATTTTCGTGTACTTTATATTATTCAATATAAAAATGATTTCGCTGGGATTTCATATGTTCGTTTAAGATTTCTCAAACATTTTCCATCCAAATAAAAGATAAAACAATAATTAACCAAAAAACCTTTCGAAACTTTAGCTAATATATCGGCTATGCTTGTAAAACTTTCTTTTTTGAAAAGATAGAATTCCAATAAGAGAAGATCCAGAGTTTTTCGGGTCTAGTACATATGTAAATAATCCAGTTTCAACTCCAAAGGAACGATTCTTTATATGGGAAAGCTAAAAATAACAATTTGAAGAAACAAAAACTCCAAGAAGAATTTGAAAAATGTACAAAATTATTTGTAAAAGTCATCCAAAATTATAATTAACATAATTACTTATAAGTTCTATATAAAGTTAATAAAATATATTTGAAAGAAAACTAATCCACATATATTGAATACAGTTAGCTATTGACATTATATAGGTAAGGTTAGATTTGGATACTTTAAATTAGTTAAGGATAGATTATGTTAGGTTAGGTGAGTTTCGGTGAGGTTAGGTGAAGTTAGGTTAGGTAAGGTTAGGTTAGGTTAAATTAGGTTAGGTTAGGTTAAGTTAGTTTAGATAAGGTTAGGTTAGGTTAGGGTAGATAAGGTTAAGTTAGATTAGGTTAGATTAGGTTAGGTTAGGTTAGGTTAGGTTAGGTTAGGTTACAAAAAGCCATTGGCTTACCTTTCTATATACATATAGTATGTATGTAAAATTTTCTCTCAGTGTTTAATTTTTTGGTCCATCAAGAGAGTGAAGCCAAGGAAGACCAGGTGGTCTTCCCCAGGGGGGTTCCTAAGTCAGAGTTTGAATTTCGCCACCCCTCCCCCCTACCAATACAAGCGCCACCATCAAGCATTTCCCTCATTTCGTTTCGGCTGACATTTGACATGATTATGTACATTTGTTTGTGCGGACGGACGCAAGGATGTTTTGACAGAGGGAGAGGGGGTAGCAGAGGGTAACAGAGCGCGGTCATGGGCTGGGGTTGTGCGTTACATTCCCTTGGCGTAAAGCTGACGCAATTTGCATAGAGTAAACCGAATCCGACCAAGCAACCAGCCAACCAGCCAACCGACCACCAAAAACTCTAATCTATCAGCGGTTTTTGCGCTTACCTCGAATATTTGAAGCTTTTCGTTCTCTGCCTTTATGCTAGTCCTTCCCTCCCCTTCCCTACCCTCCCCTTTCCCCACTCTCAAACACTCTGTCGCTGTCTCGCCCTTTTCTTTTAAGGAGGAAAGTTGTTTCTTTCATTCGCACTTCCTGCTTTTCCTTTGGTTTTTTTTTTTTTTTTTTGGTCGCGTTTCGCACTTTCCCTTTCCCCTCAAGTGTCCTTACAACATTTTTTACTTTGTAACGCAAATTCTGAAGTAAGCATGAATAATGCATGCTTTGTATATACATAAGTGTGTGTGTGTGTGTGTGTTGAGTGTGTATGTTGTGTGTGTGTTTGTGTGTGTATGTAATTCTTCAAGTACTTTTGCCATGCCGACGACAAGCACACACATCAACGCGACACCAAGAACCACAATCCTCCCCCGCCCCCGCCCACTAACCGCTGTTCCATGCTTCCTTCTTAACCATCTCCTACCTATGTATTCTATAACACCCCCCTCCCTCCGAGCTTCGCCCCTCCTTCACCTAGGCAACCTATTTATATTTTCCTCTTTGGCAAGTTGTTTGTATCCTTGTTGTGTGTGTGTGTGTGTGTGTATGTGAGTGAGTTTTGTGGGGTGTCACAATTTATTGCGCGCTTTTTGAATTACAAATTTATTTTAATATCTGGGTACACAGAAGAAGAAGAAGCAGAAGGAGAAGAAGAAGAGAAGACAGAAAAACCGGGACATTTAAATAAACTCTTATTCTTCTTCTTTGCCATTTCTTTAACATTTTGTTCACTTCTCTTTACTTTCTTTCTTCTTTTGGATTCTCTGCTGATCCAAACGATTCAGAATATTTGTTTTTTATGTAATCCCCATCTTTTCTTTTCCCCTAACCCCTTTTTTCTTGGCAAAGTCAATTAATCATCTTAAGTACAGTACTCACTGACTAAGTAGTTTGATTAAGTCTTCTTATTCTTAGTCACTTTTTGTTATCTCAAATAATGAAATTGATCGACAATGTTATCATCATTTGTCGGGCAAATGTGTCATAACTTTCGTCATTATACTTTTGCGTCATTCCAAAATACGAACGCAAGTGAGTTGTCCCATAAGTGAGTCATGCCACAGCTTTGGAAGCAAAAAGATATAGTCTTTGGAAAGTTCTTTTAAAGATTGCTTTAAGAAATTGGAAATACGTGTTGAAAACAGGTTCCTTTTGTTACGAGTAACGAAAAAGTGACGAAAGATAAGTTTTTCAAAGGTTTTCCTAATATAACAGCGAAAAATATCTTTTGTGAGTACTTTGGGAGTTAGAAACTATGTGTGGAACCATTAGAAACGGATGAGGTATTCCTGAGTGACGAAATTATCGAAATTTCTTGGAAATCCCTATGGTTTTTGAACTTATTCAAATGTGTTATATCGAAAACTCCCTTAAAGGACATCTATTTAGGGCAAATACAGTGGATTCTCGCGGTACGAACACAATTGCTTCCACTTTTCCCATATAAATCAATGTAAAATAAAATAATGCGTTCCAGGTTGACAAAAAAATACACTCTAATGCGGTTCAATTTGAACTTTTACTAAAAGGAAACAACATAAAATGCATCAAAACTTACAACTATAATGGGAATTCGGGAAATTTTTAATGCAGTCAGGGTTTCCACCTTTCGTTATGCGAAAGTTTGTTTGTTAACCGAAACTTTTTGTTTGACTGTAGAAACTAAGGATCTGTCTTGTTACCAATTGCTCATTTAAAGTCAATGCCAAAAGGCAGGGAAATGAAGAAAAAGTATTTAAGCCAAATATAGTTATAGGGTGGCTATAATGCATGTTCTAAGTAACCTTTTCTTCCAAAGGATATTTTCTTGGGAATGATTGAAAAGTAAAGGTCAACTCAGACCTCTCTCTAACCGCCAGGGTCTTGCAAAGCAAATGCTGAAATTAAAAACAATTTAAACATAATGTTAACTGACTTTATAACAATATCCGATCAAGGATATATGTATATACCTAACCCACTATTGCAGTTGTTTTTTTGAATATTTAGAAAGATCTTTGAGCATATGTAACATATGTGAAATGATGTTTGATTGTGTGAGTGTGTGTGTGTGTGTGTGTGTGTATGTTGTGTGATGAGGAGAAGTAAGGAATTACATCTTTATTCAAGTATTTCATTTTCCATCAATTTAGCAGTCATGTAACTTGCTCTTATTCCGCCCCCCCCCCCCCCCCCACCCTCTTCCGCACTTGCCTTGCTCTTCCTCTTTACTTGTTGTTCTTGTTCCTTTTTTGTTTTTTTTTTTTTTTGAAGCCTTAAAGCTGTCAGAAATAAGCATGCCCATGAGGCCGAACCAA
The DNA here is from genome assembly GCA_035045865.1 of Drosophila austrosaltans. Taxonomy (NCBI): domain Eukaryota; kingdom Metazoa; phylum Arthropoda; class Insecta; order Diptera; family Drosophilidae; genus Drosophila; species Drosophila austrosaltans. Next base: position 4,423,696 of record JAWNOQ010000207.1, read on the forward strand.
AGCGAAATTGAGCCGAATGGTTAGAGAGCCTTGGCAATATGAGTCCCAATCCGCCCACATACCCCACCCCATCTACTCCATCTAACAGCAACTCCCTCTAGTCCCCCCCCCCCCCCCACCATTCCTAGTCCCAGTCTTATCAAACCGCACACGCAGTCATCATCATCATCATCATCTTCAGGAGAGGCAAGAAACGAGAAAACCTACTACATCATAAACTAGATGGAGATGGAGAAGTGGGGTATGGTGGGGAGGGGAGGGGGGGGAAGCATCGTCATCAGCCTGGGTGGAAATTATGTTGATAACCTTGCATGATCCTGACATTAGAGCCTGAGAACTGAGAGATGCCGCTGCTGTAGCTATAGCTGAAGCTGTTGGCGTTGTGGCATATGAGTTGGCCAGGCGCACGTACTTTGGCTTAAGTATATTTAAGCATATGGAGAGAATCAAGTGAAAATCAATAAAACCCAAACACGTCTACACAAATCACATGAAAATCGATGTGAACGACGCAAAAACCACAACAACAACAACAAGAGCAGCAGCAGCAGCAGTAATAGTAGTAGCAAAAAAAAAAAAAAGGAGAGAAAAAAAAATAAATAAAGTCAAAAATAAAACTTTCTTTTCACCGAATTTTCTATATCCTACTAAAGTAAAGCGAAGGAGTGGGATGTAAAAGAGAGAGAGAGAGAGAAAGGGAGATTCCAATTATAACAACAATATGAGCGTTTCTTAAGGAACTTTCTGTTATACAAGTTTTAGCAATGTTTTCTTTAACATTTTATGAAATAGTTTTTTAAAAGGTTTTCAATAACTTTGCATTGATATTTTTATGAAATTTTAATGTGGTACCAAATTGAAGAAAGTCTTTGGAATATAATTCTTAAGTTTTATATATAGAGAACCGATTTTATATAGTAGATATAGTGGATAAGTAGATAAAGCAGACATAGCAGATATTGTAGATTTAATTGATATAGTAGATAATGAGGATATTGTAGATTTAGTTATATATAATAGATATAATAGATATTATAGGTACAATATATAAAGTAGATATAGTCGAAATAGTAGCTATTGTAGATAAGATAATAGATAATAGGTATAGAAGATAAATTTGATATGACATATAGTAGATAGACCTAGATATACGATAGTTCAAGAAACTCATCAAAAAGTACCTCTGAAATAGAGCAGACCATGTAGATATAATAGATATAGTTAGGTAAAGTATATGAAGTAGATATGGTAGAATTAGTAGCTATTGTAGATATAATATAGTATATAGTAGATAAATTAGATATGGCAGGCATAGTATATATGATAGAAAAAGTTAGATATATACATATGTAGAAAGTCATCAAAAAGTACCTCTAACTAGGGGGTTCACTTCATTCTTATATACTCTAAAATATTTTATACACATTTGATATAGTTTAACTAAGTCCTTTTAAATATACTATTTCTATTTTACCACATTTCACTTTCCTTTTCTTTTGATTCTATATATAAAACTCCCATTCTATATTTCTATAGAACCTTTTAAAGAATCCTTCGTATTCCGATAATTCGAAATTAAAAGAGTAATAACTTTTCTTTTATGAATTGCACAGTTTTCAAATAATATAGAAACATTTTATCAAAAAGTTTTACCATGTGACCATCAATTTTTATGAATTTAAGCGGTTTCTGATTAATCAATATCTTGATCATTCATTTATGATATGATATATAATTTTTGGGGATTATCTAAAGAAAGTCTTTATATATGGCTAATTATGTATATAAGTTTGTTTTTTTTTTTTTAATACAAATTTCGTTCTAATATATCAAATTACAGAAACATAATTATAAGATCTATTTTAGGAAGATTATATAAAGATATATCAATGCTAACGATCCTACCTATGTATATATCTATGTATAAGTTTTATACGATATTTTATTAATAAGTTTTTTAAGTAACCCGTAAAGACTTTAATAGAAAATTCCCAAACATAATCATATATCATATATTATAAACTTTTAGAAGAAAATTTTCCAACAGAATCATATTTCTATATATTATAAACTTTTTTTTTTTAAACATTTCCAAACAGAATCATGATTCTATATAATATGAGTTGTTAAAAATATCCCAGGAAAAAGTTTTAATATTAATTCAAATTTTCTGCAACTTATAGATGGAACTTCTTCCATTGAATTTTGAATGATTTTGATCAGTTATATAACTATATATAAATGTAAGGAATTTCAGCATTTCGTAATGATAGATACTTGTGTATACTCTAACAAATTGCTAATACCCTTTCGCTGCAAGAGTATGACAAAAAGGAAGAAACAAAAAAGCAAAAAAAAAATGAAATGCCAAGAAGAGAACTCAAAGGATTGCTGCCCCTTGCTGCTATTGTTGTTGTTTTTGCTGGATTTTTTTTTTTGTTGCTGTTGTTGTTGTTGTTGTTTTATTGGCGAAACGTGCAACGCATTGTAAAAGGCAACCGCATTGGGCTCGACTCGGGGCCACACTAAGTGGTTCATTCGTATCCTATTTTCAGCAACTCACCACACACACCCCATGCTCCATTGACTTCCCCCCTCCACTCCCCACCCCTCCCACCAACATTCATTTTGGTGTCGACTATAACCCCCCGCCCCCTGCCTTTCCGGACTACCCCGTTTATTGGTTTGCTTTAGCCAGGCTTTGATTATACATAGAAAGAAAGGGAAACGGAGAGGTATTGGGTGAGAAGAAGATGCCACCTAACCCCTCCCCCCCCCTTTACATGTAGTTTTTTTTTTGCCTCTGCCTCCAATCAGTTAGCTGCCACACAGAAGTTTCTGTTTGGAATTTTTGATTTTTGTTTCGCCTTCGTTTCGGTAACGTTTTTCTTTACTTCCTTTTTTTTTTTCCTCTGTTGGTCTTTTGTGATGAGAAAAGGATTCCGCTGCTGCTTAAAAGAGACAAAGACAGAAGCTGAAAGATGATGAAGACTAGGCAGAGGGGGGGGGGAGAGCTTTTAGCGGAATTTCCCACAATGCATACAACTGAAACGGTGATGTTTTCAAAGTGCTTTTGTATGTTTGCCCGTCTACGTGTTTTAAACTTTTCTTCAGCGCGAAGCAACTTAAAAAAACAAAAAAACGAAAAACGAAAAGAAAAGTCACCTAATAAACATTTCTTCAAATTATTTATAGTTTCAGTTTCAGTTCAAGTTTTTCTTGCGAAATGTGAACGCACTAGAACGGACGACCCTTTTTGCACAGCCAACTGAACGTAATTAAGTTCCTTTTTGCACTATAGAAGAAGTAAAAATTTCTGTTGCATACTTTTGATTGCAGTATCGAAAACGTAACCGTGTATAAAATGGCATAAACGAAGTAAATGCTTACACATTTTCCTTTTTAATAGCAAAGTTCAATCCCTAAAAAGGGACTCTTCTCCTTTTACCTTTGCCAACCCAGAGGAACTTCCTTCAGGTGTGTGTTTGTTTGTGTGTGTGTGTGTGTGTGTGTGCCTGTACGTTGATGTTAAGATACGTGTAACTCGATGTACGTTTTCAGTAAGCCATGCGTCAATTGGACACACGAACGTGCTAGACACAGAAACTAAAAAACACTTATGTAAGTCAACTTGCTTCTAAGGAAAAGAGAGAAAAAAAGGAAAGGATTGGTAGAAAAAATTCATTCTAGGCACAAAACCAGGTAGGGAGAAGTACTAAGCTATGCATAAAGGATCATGAAATGGCAAGTACCAAAGCGCACAGAGACTGCATCTCTATCTCTCTACTATACAACTATAAGTTAAACTTAAAATCACTTGGATTCAGATATTTTAACTTTAACATCTCCAAAGATATTATGGAACAGATAAGAAGAGATATAGCTTGATAGATATAGACCTATAGCTAGATACGTTCCTTTATCGTTCCTTACTAATAAGACTTAAAATGAACATATAGTCTACATGCACATAAAGGCAGATCAATATATATATGAAATCATAAACCCTTTCTTACCAATAAGAAAGAAAAAAAATAAACTCTAGGAGACACCAAAGGTCTTTTGTCCTCTAAAAAAGGGAACCAAGGAGCCCTTTCCTGCACTAAAACTATTAATTTTGATCATGGGTATTACAAACATTGAGTTGGAATACCTTTAGAAACTCTTTCTTTCACACATGACCAGGTCATTCAAAAAAATCACCGCTAGGAGGCGCCACAGTGCTTTTGTGAAGAAAGATTGTATATTTAAGGTTTAAATTTTGTTCTAGGGTATTTCAATAATCGAGGTAGTACTTTTCAAATAGTTTATGGGCAAGTCACTAATTGAGAAATGGCCGATAGGGGGCACCACACTGCTATGTGATTGATAACTTTTGATGTAGTGTATTTCTAAAGTCGTGGTAATACTATTAAACTATTTTTTCATATTATATGGACAGGTAGACTATTTAAATATGACCGCTAGGTGCCACCACAGTGCTTATATGCAGAAGGACTCGCAATTGGAATTTCATATTTAGTTTTAGGGTATTTCAAAGGTCGAGGTAAGTGCAGAAAGCAGTTTTCTCACAGTACATGGTGAGGAAGTCATAGAAAAATGAACGCCAGATGGCACCACAGTGTCTTTAAAATAAAGGACTATAAATTGGATCCTAAAATTTTTCCTCTAGGTATTTCCGAAATCGAGGTAACTCCAGAAAGTACTTATACGATTGTACACGGGCAAATGGTTATAGAAAAACGACCGCTAGGTGCCACCACAGTGTTCTTGCACTAAAGAACTTTGAATTGAAATTATTTATATTATTCTAGGGTATTTACAAAGTCGAGTTAACACTTCTCCAAGAGCTAAGGCAAGACAATTCTTAGATAGGCACCACATGGCTTTTGCACCAATGAACTATAGATTGTAGGGTATCACACAATTCTAGGATACTTTTTTTCTCATTATATTTCCGGATTCTCTCTCTGGTCACTGCCACTGTGATTAGGTTGTCCACCATGGGGGGAAGTTGAAAATTGTTGCCGTCCGCCCAAACATCTCATTTGACAGACTCTGGCGACACAGCGGGACGTATTTAGGTTAAAGTTGTTTGGCCCAAGCGGAATATAAATCATGCATTTGATTAATTGTATGCCACTGACTTTTATCCTGATTCGACATTGCTGCAGTGAGCAGAGGCAACAGCAACAACAACAAGAAAAACAGGAAGAAAAAAAAATAAGGAACACCAGCAACATGAAGAAAAAAAAAAAAACTGGCCTTTAAAACTTTTGCCATCGATGCTCAGCGGCGGCTTCATGCTGTGTTGGACCCAAGGCCCATATACACCCACACCCCCCCAACCCCTAGAAGAAGAAAAAGAAAAAAAACCCCAAACCATCTTCTCTATGGAACGGCAATTGTGTTGTGTAAACATTTTTTCAGCATTAACTGACATGTGTAAATCCCCACATCACTGACAGGACGAACAACAACAACTACAACAAAAAGGAACAATATTTTTTGTTGTTGTTATTGTTGTTGTAGCTTTCTTCTAGTTTGCTACTGCAACTACGACGTGGCATCCACATTTTGGCAACGAAGCAGTGACAAATAGCTAAACGAGAATTGCTAAAGCAAAGTGTAGAGAGAGAGAGAGAGAGCCAAGTCAGAAATAGAAGGAATATGGGTAGTATGGGTATGGATAAGGATAAGGATAAGGATGTGGGAGTTGGAGGTGAGAGTTCTGACAGGGGCAACAGCAGAGAGAAGAGGGAGAGAGAGAGAGAGGGACCATCGGACGGACTGACTGGCCAACACCATTGGCGCCCATTTTTTATGTGTATTAAGATGAATTGTTAAAACAGTGACAGGAGCAGCAGCCTTTGTGCCGGTCGAAACATTCCCCCCCATACCCTAACCGAAATACACACGAAGAGGGTATAGTGAAATTATCATAATGTGATAAGTTTTTAGAGCAAAGAAAGTTAAAAAAGAGTTCGAATAGAGCAAGAAAAAATGGAGAAAATCGGAAAGTAATGGTATCCAAAGGGCAAATACAAATGTAAGAGATGAATTTTTCTTTAAAAATTTAGAAAATTATAGTAAAATTTAGGTAAATAAGTGTAACCAAATGTAGAGTATATAATATATATAAATAATAAAGTGATAACAGAATCAAATGGATTGAAATTATATATAGAAAAGAAAGAAAACGATATGGAAGATAAATCTCCTTCAGTTGGAGTAGTTTAAACTCAATGTAGGGTATTTACAAGTCGTTGTAAACTCCTTTTGCTATACAGCTACTGGTTTTTCTTCTTTTTTTTTTTTTGTTTCTTTCTTATTTTTTATTTATTTTCTTTTCTTTGACAAACGCCAAGCGTCTGCTTCTGCCTCCTACTCCAAGCTTTTGCCAGCTTCTTTTTTTCTACCTTATCCATCGAGTTAGACATGGACATAGATATGTGTGTATGTGTGGGTGTGTGTGTGTGTTCCAATTCGATTTACCACATATACAAAATGTTATTTGCTAAATATCATCAAATCATTTATAGAAAGAAAGTTATGTTAATTGGTTTGTAAAGTAAATTTCAAATAAAATGGCAATCTTTGGATAGAATTAACATGATAAACTATATACAGTAAAGCCTCTATAGGGCGGACAACAACGTTGCCGGGTTTTTTGTCTTATGCAAAAGAAATGTCCTTTCAAGGGGGGGAAACTTTTAATAGATAATACAATGATGATTGCCGTTGATTGATGATTGCCTGCTCATGGAAAGTGTCCATTCAATAGAGGTCTTCGATAAGAGAGTTTTCACTGTACCACTGTTTCTATAAACCGAATAAAATGTTTTGGTTTTTAGTTTTATTTACTGTGTTTGTTCTTACAATTTTTATTTAAACAAAAACTAGAAAAAAAAAAGGGTTATCTAAAAAAAAAAGGATTAAAAATCAAAAAATAATATAAAATCAAGTGGAAAGTTAAAAAAATTAACGAAAAAGAAACCAAAACCGAATGCCATATAGAATCAAACTGATAAATTATAATATAATTAAACGATTTTCATTTGAATTAATATCCTTTAAATGTAAGAAACAAAAAGAAAAACCCTCTTTATAAGCTCAATGAAAACGTTTTATTAAATGGACATTAAGCTGATCCGATATATAATCTGCCAACTGATTTTAAAAACTCTTAACAAATTGTGCAATTCGCCAGCAACCAAAAAGTGAAGGCAGCTAAAGAGGCGACAGATTGAGAGAGATTTTCAAATTTCGAGTGGAGTGTAACACTTAGCTCAAAACTTTTCAACTCAAACTTCAAAATAATAAAATTACACTCACAGAGAGTAACGATAATTAACAATTAGACTCAAGAGTAAATTGATTTACTCTTTGAGTGTCTTTGCTCTCTTTGAGCAACGAAATGTAAGCCGCAAATGAACAGCTGATATGTGTTATATGCAGCAGCTGGATATCTACTCAAAAAACTGTGACACAGCGTGAGCGAGAGAGCTTGTGAATTGAGCGAGTTTAGAGATGGAGTAAGAAGGTGGTGACATGCGCACTTGGACATGGCACAGTTCACGGCCAAGGGAAAATTCACTCCGACTGCGACGCTGGCAGCGCTGCTGTCGGTCGGAAAATTGCTATAAAAGGCGACGTGCACACCGCCGGCCGGATAGTAGCTTTGGAAAACTGCTCCGCCACAGAAGTTGCCGCCGCCCGTCCCCTCCAGTTCAAGCTGAAGCAGAAGCCGAAGCAAATAACAACAACAACAGCAGCATAGCAGCAGCGCCGCAGCCGTCCCCCAAAAAAAAATTTAAAAAAAAAAAATATATAAGTCCAAGCTCTCTCTCTCTCTCTCTCTCTGTCTGTCTCCTCCAACATAACACAGCAAGAAACGACAACTATAATAACAACAACTAAAAAGCAGCAGCAGCAGCAACAACAACAACAACAATCACTCATACTAGAGCGCTAAAGAGCCACCTACCACGAAGAGAGAGAGCTCACTATATAAGCCAAAGAGAGCATAAATAAAACAGAGAGAGAGAGTAAAAGATCTGTAAGCTAACAGAGGATCGGGAACTGAAGCATTTTGGTCGGGGAATTGAAAACAGTGGTCGGTCGGGAGTAGGAAGGAACGTTACTTTGCAAAAATTGATTAACAAAAAATTGATTAAAAAAACGAGAAAGCAAAAAAAAAAAAACGAAAGAAAAAAGAAACATCAAATAAGAATTACACCACATCGAGAGAGAGTCCAATTCGCCATACATACATTACAAATATATTTAAATATTGAAAATCGGCATAAAAAAAAACAAACACACACACAGAAAAGGAAAAATTGGGGAAAGAAGAATAAAACCCCATACAAAAAGAAAGAAAAACCAACAATAACAACAGGAACAAACAGCAACTACAACTAAAGGACGCGGGGCGGCAATTTCCGTTGATTATTTTCTACACGTGTTTTTTCTCTGTTTTTTTTTTTTTCACCTCAATAAAATTAATAATTTTTTTTATTCTTTTGCATCGTAATGTATTAGAAAGTTATATATGTTGAAAGCCTAGAATAACAAATTTAGTTGTTGATACTTTTACCAATTATTTGTTAAACAATTTAAATTGAGAGAAGTCGTGTGCCGTAGCAACAGCAGCAGCAATAACAGCAACAACAACAACGTAATGTGAAATTCAAATTGAAGAAAACTTTTTGTCTCGAAGCAGTAGTAGAAGAAGAAGCTGAAGCAGTAGCAAAAGAAATAAAAAAAAAGAAAAATTTTCAATTCTTGTGATTAAAGTGCATTTCTACCACATACATAACTACATACATACAAAACATAGAATTTACATATATACATTGCTATATATATACATATATATATATATATATATATATGTATTACTAATCAACAACAACAACCACACACAATAAATAAAACGCAACGAAATCCAAGCCGAAGCCGCCGCCGCCGCATCAGCAGCAGCCACAAAAACCCAGCAGAGCAGCAAACAAAAAGCAACAAAAAAAAAAAAAGAAATTCCACATTGAGAATAGAATATTAAATAGAAGAAGAACTACCAGAAACAACAACAACTACATAACGGCATAAATTTTTTTGCGGCTCATCTATGAAGATGGAAGTGCTCTCAGTACAAAATCATATTCAGGGACAATTTGGTGTCAATAAAATTAAAGGTGAGTACCCACACAACCCAATTAAAATTTAAAGAGAGGGCTAGTAAACTAAATTTTACTTTACACAATAAGAATATACACACATACATATGCATCTACATATCTCTTTAATAATAAGCAAACAAGAAGTGCAAGTGCTCTTATATCTGTGTGTGTGTGTGTGTGTCTCTGTCTCTTTGCATTGATTAAGAAATGAAAGTGCCGGTTCGGTTGGTCAGATTGCTGGTTCATTCCATCGTTCTGTTTCTCTTTTCATATTCAATTCCAATTTGTAATGTTGATTTGTTTGTGTGCGTTTCTTTTTTATTCTCGTTTTAAATTCAATTTCCATTGTTAAATCAAATTAAATTAAATGCAAAATTTGTATCCTCATTTCAATGGGGCGGGGAAAAACTGAAAAAAAAACTTAGTTGCAATGGCAAATTTTTGCTTTAAATAAAATAGTTAAATTTTTTGGTAACTTTTTACTTCTCAGGCGAAATTTTAATTAAAATATATATATAAACTTTTACATTTTGGGTAATTTTTGATGACATTTCTATTGAAAAATATTTAAAAGTTAAGATTTTGTGTAACTTTTTTTTTTTTTTGCAAAATTTCAACTGAAAACATATATAAAATATACAACTTTGTGTGAATTTCATGAACAAGTTTTTGAAAATTTGTGTGAATATTGAAAAAAAATGTAGAAAAATGCGTCAGAATTCGTTTAACAGAGATTAAAAAGTTTCTCTTAAATTCTCCTAGTCATAAAGTGGATGCAAATTGTTTTATTTTCAACTACAAAAAGTACTTAGTTTTGTTTGATAGGTAATAAATAATAGTTTATGTTTTGTTTAATAGTTAATATAACGGCCTAGAAACTTTAAATTTTATCAGTTTTATAAATAAAGGAAAAAGAAATTTTACTTCTCAATCAAAAATCAAACAAATTATAGAAGTTTAGAAGGAAAATTTCAAAGTTTTAGAGCATGCAAGCACATTTCAAATGAAAATGAATCAAAGTTTTCAATAAAATTTTCAAAAAAAAAAAGTAAATATTTTCTGTAAATCCAAAAAAATTTAATAAAAAAAATTTTGAAAGAAAATTTCATACTTATGGAGTATGAAAAGTTTCGAAAGAAAATTGTTTGAAAAAGTTTTCAATAAGAAAAGAAAAAATTCAAGAAATTTTTATGCAAATTACAAAAAGAGTAGAGTATAGAGAATATTAAGTGAAAATTCGTTACAGTTGGCAAGATATCTTTCAAGAAGAAAGAAAAAGAAAGAAATTTTTATTTATTAATTTATAAAATTAGCTATAATACATTAAAATAAAAAATATTATAACTAATTGTTAGAAGGGTTGAGTGCTAGCGTCGAGGCCTTCGGCTCAAGAAAGAATTAATTTATCAAAGTTTTTTTTTTTTTTTTTTAAAAAGTTGCAAAAAGTTTAAGAAGCAAATTAATGAAATAAATGGCACTGTAATTTATATTACATAATTTTTCCATATATAAATCACATTATTTAAAGTCATTGCAGCATTTTACATTACCCATTTTATTCGATTACTTGTTAAATATAATTTAAAGTATTTTCCATGTAAACTTTTTCACTTGCAAATCTCTTAAGATACTTTTCCATGCCTTTAAAAATGAATAGTTATACCAATATAAACTATTTGCTAATAATCTATAAACTTTTTTTTTTATCTATAATGCATATAGAATTGTAAAGATTTGTTTATATAGATTAACCTAGTTTTGAGTACAATTAGCTTTATATTATCTATTCTTTCGCCATATATTTTTACACAATTAGGTAAATACGATTTCCTTCTTTATATTTTATATTTTTTTTTTTGTGGTTGAATTCCATCTCTCGCTCTTTTTACAATAGAATTTATTCTTATTTTTTTTTTTTTTTTTTTTTTTTTTTTTTTTTTTTGTTATTAAAATACATATTTTTCATGTATATTTGTTGTTGTTGTATTTTGCTTTTGTATTGTTTCTGTTTTTCTTTTTTGTTTTTGTTTTACGGTGCTCTGCGCGAACTTTTTATGCCATTATGCCATGTATTTCGGTTTATGGCCCATTTTTGATTCAATTAATTTTATAGCGTATGGAAACATTTCATTTGATGTTTTCAACAAATTTTCCAGACATAAAAAAGGCATGAACCAACCAGCTAACACCAAACAGTCAGTCAGTCAGCCACTCAGTGAGACAGACGGACAGACAGTTAGCCGATTTCTTTTTTTCTTGTTTTTTGTTTTTCCATTTGCCCTTAGCAATTAAAAGTTTTAAGGTAAATCTTGCCTCTAGCCTTGATTGGACATTAAAAATTGTAATCAGATTAGAAAATTAATTAAGTATATTTCAAAAAAAAAGAAAAGAAATCCAACCAATCATGGAAAATTTACGCAAACATACAAAAAATGTTTAAACAAAAGGTGCTTTATAAATCTAAAATTATGCGTATGTTTAGTCTTGTTTACTTCAAAATACGTGTCACAGGATGTGGCTACATCACTTGAATACCCTCTAAATCAGAGATTAAATGGGGTATGTTAGAGATGAACAAAAGAAGGGCAACCTAAAGTTTTAACTAGTGGCAGAAGTTTGCTTAAAATCATTAAAAATCGAAAGAGAAGTAAAAAAAAGAAACAAAAACTGGCTTCTTCTTAAGGCATAAACTATTAGAATCCACTGTGTGCTAAAGTTAATGGAGACGACTTTTTGGGGCATTGCTTTGGTTGAGGAATTTTAATAGAGAAATTGACGAAAATTTAATTATAGGGTATTTGGTTATGGAAAGTACTTCAATGACTTGAGGCATACACTTTTTATCGATTCTAACTTAAAGGGTATTCTGTTAGTCATTGTAATGGTAAAAAATATCGACTTAAGGCATAAGATACTTCCGTAAAGGGTATCTTATATCGACTTAAGGCATAAGATACTATTACTAACTTTCTGTATATATCTTCATAAAGGGTATCCAGTTAGTCGGCATGATGACATAAAATATCATCGACTGACGGCGCGACCACATGCAGTGAAGAAGAAAGCTCTTCATTTCTTTTTTTTCGAGGGTTGAAAAGAATAATTTGCATTATGCATTTTACATATGTACATATACATACATACATATGTATATGTACGTATGTGTGTATTTTTATGTATGTATATCCTGTTCTTGTGTCTGACGTGGGGATTATGCAACATCCTGTTAATCCTGTCACTTTAAACTTTTGCACCAAGCAAAGAAAAGAGAGTTGTGCAAATTAGACAGGGGACCTAGACATCGAGGAGGCAGACATGTGCACACAACACACACACACACGCATACATATGTATGTATGTATACTTATGTACATACATACATACATACATACATACATATGTAGATATTCGACCAACAAAAATGTAAAATCACCCAGAGGCGAAAACAACAAGCGGTAGGCAGGCTGGCAAGCAGGCGGTCGGGTGGGGTGTCGTCCGGGCGTTTGGTTGACGACGACAACATGCAACAACATGTCGCCCCACACACACACACACACACACACACAATCACATATACGTACACACACTCTCTGACATCCAAACATGGCCAAAGCGCTCTCTCAGTCAGTCAGTCAGTCATTCAGTTTCTGTTTTTCCATCTCTTTTCCTCTGTGTAGGCCCTCCCTTTCCCCATATATTTGTACCGCCCTCGCCCTGTAGCAACGTATTTGCAGTCAATTTAATTTCATGACTGACTGAGCGCATGCAATTTTATTTTCGAAGGACATACGAGCCAACCCAACCCAAACCCAAACCCAATCCAAACTCAGGCCGGGCAAAGCTATGCCATGCGATGCCAAGCCAGAGCCAGACATGCATATTCATGCATATGCTAGTCAAATGTGGAAGCCAGAGAGACAACGATAGAAAGAAAGAGAGAGCAAGAGAGAAAGAGAGAGCCATGTGACCACCGGCAATAATGTTGTTTAATTAATTACTTAATTTCTTTGAATAAACATTAGTTATGCTCATGTGTTTGCCTCCTTCCACACACACACACACACACCCACCCACTTCCACTCCTCCTACTCCTTCATCATCATCTTCTTACTCACTCTCTTTTGGCTCTCGCTCTTAATACACTTTCTCTCTTTCTGGCTGCTGTCTGATTTCGGCTTATTTTCGTGCAGAATGAAAGGGTTATCAAGGAGCTGATTTAAAATCTAACATCCTTTACCCCCTTTCGCATCCTCTCTTCCCCTCCACATATCAAGCATGTAATGTGAATGACTACCGAAAATTGTTGGATAATGAATAATTAATCGTCAACTGCTTATCGATTACTTAAGCAACATGTACATAGATACATACATACATACATATGTATGTATGTATAGATGTTTATATATGTATGTATGTACATACATATGTACATATCTACTTATGTACTATGTGCTTTAGGGTGACTCTGGACTCTGCCAAAAAAAATAACAAAGAAATTTAACACTTTCAATTGAAAAGAAAGATTTTTGTGATAAAAGATTCAAATCTAACTAAAAGTTGGTAACATGCCAAAAAAAAAAAAAAACAAAAAAGCATAAGCCATGAACCACCCCTCCCTGCCCGATAAGAATCTTTTTGAACAACCCTTGATTGTAGTTGTGATTTTATAAGATAATGAACAGTGTCCCTAGATAGTTAGCTAGAGCCCCTTTTTAGTTACATAAGTATTAGCCGAAAACTTTTGAAGTTACTTTGTATTTAACTGCATAGAAACATACAAACAGAAGTCAATTTAGTTGTCTGTAAGTATGTAAATAGTAGTTGTATGTAAATATCCAGAAAAGAGGCACAGTTACATATGTACATACATACATAGATAAGGAAGAACTGGACTTCAAATATTGAAATAGAATACACAGGCAAACATGCATACATACATATGTATGTATGTACATATGTATGCATGTAGTTCATATGTAATATGAATCTTTCTTTACCTAACGGCACTCTAGGCTTCAACATTGGTCGAATAAATTGAAATCCAAGGCCATGGCATAATACAAGCCAATGTGTCTGGGATTGAAGTGATGCACACACACATACATATACATATAGAGACACTGTGTACATTTTATGCATGCATGTATTATATATTTATATAGATATAATAACAACAGGAGTGAGAAAGAGTGAGAGAGAGGGAGAGGGGAGTAACGTCAACAGCCAACAATCATGTTTAAGGTGTGCGGTTAACTTGGATGAATTGATGCTGTTTCAGTCAGCCACCTCTCTCTTTATCTCTCGCTCAGCTTTTGCTTATTTTTCGTACGGTTCTTGATGGAAGATCTATCTGGGTGTTGATGAAGAGGTGTGGGGGCAAGGGTGTTTCGAACATTGGGTGATGTGTTGTTGTTGTCTCTCTGTTCAAAATCAAATATGCATACCAAATGTGCACACATTCATACATATGTATATATTTATGTATTTATACATACATACATATGTATGTATGTAAAGTATGTGTGTGCGTTGTAATTAAATGTGTGGTTGTCATTTGTGTGTGCGTTTCCTTTTTGGTCTTTCGCTTTTGACTTTGTACACAAACCCTTCTTTATTTTTATGGACATCAGTGACACTTGACAAAATCCAATAAGGAAAGAGAGAGGTAGATACAGGCATATACACATACACACACAAAAAGCAAGAGAGAGAGTGGCAAACATGTGCCGTTAATTTCTTAATTACGCGCGGGTGCGCTGCGTGCCTAAACGAAAGGTAACAGACCATGGTACAACGACTAAAGAACAAGTGTAAGCGAGACGCACGCGGAGACAAGAGACGTTCCATACAAAGAGAAGAAAAAAGAGTAAACGAGAGCAGGAGCTTCTAACGCTGCCTCGGTTTTGGTCTCTGTTTCAGTCTCTGCCTTTGGCTCTGCCTCTGTACTGCTGCTGCTGCTGCTGTCCATTCACCAACAGTCGCTATTTGTTGTTGGTTTGTAGGCAGCAAGACAAGGTGGGGAGGCTCTTCAAAGAGTTTCCGCGCTAATTACAAGACGTCGTTGAGACAAGCCAAGTAGTTAATTTGTTCGTATGCATTGTAGGTGTGTGTGAGTGTGTGCGTATATGTGTGTGTGTGTGTGCACATTGTAAGGCATGGCAACAGCAAGAAATTTAACTGCTTTTCATACATACATATGTATGTACATACATACATACATATACGCACATAAAAACACACGAAGAAACACAATGGCATAAGAAAGACAATGGAGGAGGCAAATGGTTATATTTTCCCTTAAGAAGACAATTCAACAAAATCTCTCAAACGACGACGGTCTTTCTCAAGATCTAGTCAGAGAATAGCAAATTATATACACACACAGTTACACATACACACACACACACACACAAACATATAAATGTATGTATACATATAACAAATTTTAAACACAATTCATCAATACGCAACGCAACCCAACCCAATCCCTCCCATTCCCCCATATTCTGTAAAAAGCAAACAACAAAAACAAAATTTGTATATCTGTCCTACTGTGCGAGTAATAAAATAACAGCAAAAGAAATAAAAACGTCGCCGTGTAATAGTATGTGTGTGTGTGTGCAGTAAATAGGTAGGTTCAAAAGTGAAGAAGACGTCATAATAAAACCAGATGAATACCGCGGGATAAAGCCATGCGGAAGAGAGGCCGGCCGTAGTATGTACGTATGTGTGTGGGAGGGACGACCGAGAGGAGACGGGGGGAAACGGCTGGCTATGCAACTGCAAACGAAATGTAAAAGAAACTGACAAAATGAGAATACAAAAAGCAAAAAAAAAGGAAAGAAAACCTGCCGACTAACGAACAAACGAAAAGGGTGGGGAGGTGGGGAGGGAACTGTAAGCAGTGCTGCCGGTGGTAGAAGGGGCGGCAGCAGCAACACACTCGTCAGCTGGAAACATAGAAGCCGAACGGCTGATTTTCCAGCTGTTGTTGCCAGGTGATTTTTTCGTTCACTTTGGAAGCTTCTTGAGTGAGACAAAATGGCGAGTCTGCGCATTAAGCGCTCTGCCCCAATTTGAGTGAGAATGTTGAGTAGAATTTTGGACTTGTGTGTGAGTGCAGACATCAGCTGTTTTTTATTGGTCTGCTTCTTCTTCTTCTTTAACTTCTTAACGTTTTTATTCCAATTTCCGATTCCTCTATGCTTACCGGTCGGCCGGTCGGTTTGTCTTTCTGTCGGTCGATGAATTCATAGCTTTAGCTTTTTTCTATTTTGTTTCATTATTCTTACGTGTTTTTTTCTTTTCTGTTCTTTTTGTTGTTGTTGTTTGCGCAGACTGGACGAGTCCGTTAACCGCACCAGGAACAACGGGCGTTGGCGTTGCATCACCAGCACCCCATCCAGCAGGAGCAATTGATGTAGACGAGGAGGAGTATAACGAGCACGAATTGGAGTTAAAACTGGACGTTAACGTTAACGTGGATAACGTGGATGTTGATGTTGTCGATGGTCATCCAGCATCTGTGCTACATATGCGTCAGCATCAAGCACTCAGTACACGGTCACGGACGGGACCAATTCCTGTACCGGTTACGGTTACGGCAACGGCCACAGCCAAATCATCATCATCATCCTCAATGGCGGCCAGTTTTGATGTGGTCAATGGTAGTGCTGCTGCAGCATATCATCATGCCTATATGACCAATGTGTTGTCCACTACCACAACTGCAGCTGTCAGTGCCACCGCCAACACCAACACCACCACCCCACCGCCAACGCCGGCCACTGCCGTTGTATTGCCCGCTTCCCCATTACAATCGACGGCCGGTGCACGTTTTGGAGCAGCTGACAATTTGGATGATGTTAGTGCCATTGCTGTCGAGGAGTTATCACAGCAATTGCAATGCAAATTGCGTGATGCCAAGAGTCGTCATTTGGCCTGCACTGAGGTGACATTGCCCTATGATCTAACCCAAAGGATTGCGGCCGAAATTATAAGAATGTCGGAACGAGAGCCATGCGGAGAGCGTGCTTGTACGATTTTCATTGAATTTGAGAGTGAACCGAATAATGCAAGGTGAGTGTTGGACTATCGGTTATACATATATGTATATACATATATCCTTTATTCCTAACTTACATATCCTTTTTCTCCTATATTCACAGACGCATTGCATCCTTTAAGGTGGATCCCGATACAGTATCAATTTTTGAATTGTATTTAACATTGAAACAGGACAAAAGCGGCTGGACATCCTTGCTGCCGCAATTTCTCAAGTAAGGATGATGGACCAACATGAAATTGAATTGAAATTCTTTTCACTTGATTACTAAACATTTGTTGTTATTGTTATATTTGTATTATTTACACAGAAATCTCACTCGCAGTAATACCATTATTATCAGTCCCGATTTCACATTGACCAAGAACAAGCTCTATTCATCAGAGTGAGACGGATCTCAAAAGGAAGAACAAGAAGAAGAAGAAGAAGGAATCGCTGGAGGACTCGTTATTGCTACAATTGAAAACTCAATCCCTCCGAACAGAAACAGAGCAGAACAGAAGCAACAGAAGCAGCAGCAGCAGCAGCAGTAGAATGCAGTAGCAATGCAGTCATCAAATGGACCTCCTGGACTGGACCACCCCTTCACACCTCCAATATCACCTCCCAACTCCTCCACTTTACAACTCTCCTACACTTTCGTCTTCTTTAAGAAAAAGGAAAATCAAAATAAAAACAACAAAACAAATGAAAAATCAAGCAATCCCAAAATAGAGGCAAACTTTGGACCACAAAAAAAAAACAAAAACAAAAAGCAAATAAAACTTAAAGAAAAAGAAGAACAGCAGCAGCAACAACAACAACAACAAGAAAAAGCAAAAGCGAATGGAAATCGAAGGAAAAACAAAAAGAGAGAGAGAGAGAAAAAAAAAATGAAACAATTATTTTGAAACAAATCAACTGCAGTTGCAGGCAACTCAAAACTCTTATTGGACTGACTTTTTGGCTTAAACAAAAAAAAAAAAAACTAAAAACAAAGAAAAAAAAAGTAACTTTTTGAAAAAAAAAAAAACAAAACCAACAAACAATACACACAAATATTCAAAATATTCAAAAACAAAGAAACAACAAAAAAAAAGAGGAAAATGCAGAAAAACTTCACTCAGTGAACGGTTGTCGGTTATCCGTTTTATTATTAACAAAAAAAAAAACAAAGAAAGAAAGCAAAAAAAAAAAAAAAAAAAAGAGATGATGATGATGATGAGAAGTGAAAACTAAATCAAAAGAAAAGGCAAAAGAAAAACCCCCCAACAAAAAAATCGAAGATTATTAAGAGAAAGAAAGAGAAAGAGAGAGTATTAGCTATGTATGTATATGGATGCAACACCAGAAAGCAACAACACAAATTAATCCAATGAAAAAGAAATTCTATATATAATGTAGTTGATATATATCTATATATATATATATATATAGATATATGAATATGTATATATTTATATATATACAGAGTGCGCCATCTTAATGAGAGAAAAATATTGTTAAACTTTAATTATTTCTGTTTTCTAATTATATACAAATTTTTGTAATTTTCAACTGGTTTCCTTCTGAAACTCCATTACTTTTTGCCCACTGTGCAATACTTTTTGGTTTCAAAATAAAGATCTTTGATCTTTTCGAAACATAGAGCCCGATGCCAGGCTATTGTCGATATTTTGATATTTGTGAAAATTACATTCAAAATTATCTATAAAGATCAATGCTAGAAATTGCTCTTATATTTACCTCAGTGTTAAATTAAAACACTTTTCCATTGTCTCCATTTGCAACATAAAGATCGACACTAGAAATTTTCAATATTTTCATTGTAGTGAAAAATTATAAAACTTTTCCATTTTCTTACAGAACATTTCGTTGAATTCTTTCGTTTTATAGTTGAACTATTTGAAAAGTTTATAAAAACTCAACAAAAGCTTTCGTTTAGAAGACAGTTTTAAGACTTTAAATCTTGAGATGAGGCACCCTGTATAGAATGCTATATATGTACATCTTAAATATAATGTTTTTTCTTCAAACCAATCTAATTAGGCTACATATATATATATATATATAAAAAAAAACCATCTATATACATACAAAAAAAAAACAAACAAATTTATATATATATATATATATATATATATATAGATATATCTAGATATATATTGAAAAACAAAAAAAAAAAAACAAACAAACAATAAGGGAAAAAATGATCAGTAAAAGAATGGCAAAAGGAAAGAAAGTACGAATGAGAATGAGAAGAAACGGAAGAAGATGTTTGAAAGAAAGGAAAAAAAAAACAAAGTTGATGTGATATTATATAATAATTATTAATATTGAATATTGATAAATGCAAAAAACAACACACACACACAAATACACACACACACACACACACACACACATACCACAGGCAATTAAATAATTTTAATATTTTTTTTTTTGGGCTTTGCTTTAGAGGCAAAAAAGGGGAACTTTACTTTGTGGCAAGAGCAAGTTCCCTCTTCTAATTCAAAAAAAAAAAAAAACAAAAACAACAATAATGTTTATTAACAATTTCAACTTATATGTATTATTAATTTTAATTGTATTAGTTTTTTTTTTTTTTAATATTTTGTTCTCTCGCAGAGTTTCAAAAACAGCAAAGTAAGAAAGTTTCAACAAAAAACAAAAAAAAAAAAAAAAAAATTAACAAAAAATAAGGAAAAAAATCTATCCATATATCTATATATATATATGAGAAATATTTATAATATTTGATGTGTTTCTAATTTTAAGATTTTATTATTAAACAACAACAACAACAAGAAAACAAAACAACAATTCAATGTGCGTAGCTGTGTGTTAAAACAAAAAGAAAAAATGGTAGTTATTAGTTAATAACATTTAAACAAAATGACAAACAAAATTGGTTACAAATTCTAACAAAAACAAAATTTCGTCTAGTATTTAACGATCGAACAGTTATATATATATATATATATACCTAAATATATATATATATACTTAAATTGTTTAATATTTATTTTTATTTTGAATTTGATGGGCAAAACTTAATGAAAGAAATGAGAAACGAAAAGAAACTTTTGGTAATGAAAAAGAAAATTTGAAAAGAAAAGGAAAATATATATAAAGTCATCTGTGTTAATAAATTTTAATAAATAATTTTTAGCGTAGAATAACGAAAGCAAAATTTAATGTAAAATGCAACAACAAATTGTAAAAGCCGTTGAAATATTTCCAAAAAAAAAAAAAAAAAAAAATCATAGACACACACACACAGAAAACTAAGCATTAGAAATTTATTATTTGCAATAATTTAATTATATATATATATATACACATTTTTTTTGTCACCCTTCCCCCTCCACCCTGCCCCCTAACCAATTCTCAAAAAGATCTCGTATAACTGAAATACGTATTGAAAAATTTGCTTTATATTTATTTCAACACAAATGGATGAAACATAAGAAAAAGAAAACATGTTTAAGCCATGCGCCACTCAAGTATAAGTTTTTGTTCACACACACATACACACACACACACACTCACATATATATACATATAAACATACACTTTCATGTGTAAATAGGGCCACCGTAGCAGCAATAACAAAAAAGAAAAAAAAAAGAAATCTTAAGATATATATATATACAAATCTATATATATATATATGTTCTATTCTATTCTATTAACAATAAAAATCGATGAAGGCAAAGGAAAAAAACAAAACGAGAGAAAAAAAAATATGTGAACATAATTAAAGCAAGTGAAAAATAGAACCATGAATGTGATCTATTTAATAATAATAATATATCTATTTAATAATTATCAAGAAAAACAAAAACAAAAAAAAAAAAAGAGAAACGAAAACACACACAACAACAACAACACACACAAGTTTAGAATGCTTCAACAATATCAAATTAACATTATTAATACTCAATTCCATTTACGTTAAGATTGAAAATCGACGAAAAAAAAAAACAAATTGATTACATAACTTCAACCTGTATTTGCTTACTTCAAAGAATCAAGAATTACAGAAACCTTTCAAGTTCTTCTACAGAACCAAAAGCATCGAATACTTTTAAAAGACAGTTCCAAAATATCCCTGTAGTCCGAAAAGCGCTATAATTTTCTTAACTGAACAATTTAGAAAGCAAGATTTCGACTTTTCGATAGTTTTCACTGTATTTTTGCTACATTTCAACGCAAGCCTAGCGTCCTTACACGACGAAGTGACGCAAACTTATGTAAAACTAATGGAATTTTCTTTATCAAACGTTTGCTAGAGTTTGTTTCAATTCAATTTCTATTTCCTATGAAATCCTTCCGTTTTCTACAAATCTCTGAAGTTCCTCTGAAGGGAACAATGTTAATCCATGTTGAAACTTCGTTTCCTTAAACCTCTATGGTTGAAGAGTCCTTGAATATAATACCTATGGTTCACTATAGTTATTCCATCTGAATAATTCAATTCACATCTGAACAACTACGATAGTAAATTTTCGACTGCTTGACAGTTTAAAGATACTTTGTCTTTAAAAGCTAGTTACCATAGGTTTCTTGCATTATTTCAACGCAAGCCTAGCGTCACTACGCAGCAAAGTGACGTGATCTTATGCAAAATGAATGGAATTTTTGATTATGACGAGGTTGGAGACATTCTCTGTAGTTTAAATGTGCAGCTTAAGCACTATAGTAAACCCATCTGAACAATTGGGGATTGTAAATTTTTCGACTCTTCGACACTTCAAATGAAGTTCAATTTCCACTGGCTTGGTATTTTCATTTTGAAGCATTTTCCAGTTGTCTTTTTAGTAAAGCAAACACAATAGAGTTTCAAAGTAAACAGTTTTAGATTTCCTATTATCGATTTCAAAATTTTAAATAAAAAAACAAAAAAGAGGCGAATTGGAATTGAGTATTATAATTGTTATGGGACTTTTGTTCATTTTGTTTTGCAGACAAGTATTAATCATGATAAATAATTGTAGAAGAAAACGTTTTTAATTTGTAGCAGTTAAAGTAAAGAAGATCTATATACATCTCTATATAATTTCTATAAAAAAAAAAAAAAAACAAAACACTTTACTCTTCATCTCTCTTGTTTTTTTTTTTCTGCGCAAATGCTTTGAAAAAACACAAAAGAAAATTGAAAATATGAAAAATAAAAGAAAACTGTAGATAGCAACGCTTTTGATGTTGTTCGATGAGAAAAACAAAACCAACAAAATAATGGTTGACGATATAATTTTGATTCAAAAAACATTTTGATTTTCGATGGTTATCTCCAAAAAAAATTACGTGGATCGTGGTGTAAAAAAAGAAGGATATATCTCTTATATATATACACGTCCAGTGGCTCCTCAAAGTATTTTGTAAACAATAAATGATATGAAACGAAACAAAAACAAAAGAAAATGAACCGGTAAACGGTAAAAAATATTTATACTATATATACATACATACATATAAACAAATATATACATATATAGGTATATATTTGCGAAAATTGATGATTGATGATTGTGTAGCGAGTGTTTTTTTTTTTCCTTTACATATTCTATATACATACATATATATATGTATATGTGTGTATGTAAATTGCATGTATGTGTGTATGTATGTAGATCTATTAAATTAAATTAAATTAATTATTAAATATATATATATGTATATGTGTGTGTGTTAAAAGGGAACCAATTAATGCATTCAAAAACGAACAAAGTAAGAAAGAACAAAAAAACACAAAATCAAATTACAAATCAATTAAAAAAAGAGAAAAAAAAACAACAAAAAAAAAAAAGTAATTAACTAATTATTTAAGCCTCAAAAAGGAATGCAAGAAGTGAATATAGAGTGAATCAAGTAATTCAAAAACAAAAAGCAGAGCACATCAAAAAAAAAAAAAAAAGAAAAAGAAAAGAAAAAAGTAATCCTGATTATTATTATAATAAATATAAAAAAACAACAAATTATATATATATATATATAGATATATATCTCAAGCATAAAACAAAAATGATCGTTCACCCAATCACCAATCATATAATATATATATATATATATAACTCGTATAGTTGAACAGAATGCAGTAGTTAAATTTTCAGATTCTCATCAGATTTTTATTCATTTGAAAAAGAAAATATTTGAAGCGATTATCCCACCATGTGATTTCAAAGAACAAAAAAAAAAAATCAAATTTCATTTCAATTTATCAACTCAAAATATACTCAATCAGCTGTGCAATCAAACAAGAACAAGAACAAGAACAAGAAGAAGAAGCAGATGGCATTCTCGAAATAAAAACAAAAATTAAATAATTTCAAAATATGTATTACCTATATATATATATATAAAGTAATGGATCTCCAATGGATTGTTCCAATTGTTGTTTTCTGTTTTCCCCTTTTTGGTTAGTTTTTTTTTTTTTTTGGTCGTCTCACCTGATCCTAAAAACAATATATATATATATATACATAAAGATAAAGGAGAAGAAAATCAGAAACAAAACAAAAAATTTCTATGTTGTAAATCATGTAGAGTTTAAACAATTTCCATTATTACTATATATATATATATACACATATATATATATGCAAAAGAGATCGGAATCGAAAGTGTAAGCGAGAATGATGATGACGAAATACAAAAACAAATAAACAAACACACATTTAGTATATATATATATATATATATATATATACTATATGTGTACTATCTATATAAATATATTATTATAAATGTATGTAAAACGGAAACAAATTTAAATTTTAGTAGCGCTTAACAAATTCTAGCAATTTAACAAATTTTAATTAATCAAATTGAAAACAAGAAAAATACAAAAAAAGAAAAAAAAAAACAACAAAACGAAAAATTGAACAAGGCAAACAAATTGCAAAAAAAACAAAAAAAAAAAACAAATAAAAAATAATTTTTTTCTCTGTGTAAAAGTTGAGTAAAAACAAAAAAATGCAAAAATAAACCACAAAAAAAAAAAACAACAAAAAATCAATAAAAAAAAAAACAATAAATTTTTTAAATGTGACAAAAAAAATAACGCGATTGTGTCTTATTTCTATTGGGGGGAGAAGGAAGAGGGGAATAAGAGTTTGCACTCGGTATCGATAGAAAAATTAACTTTGGTTGAGATTTCTGTACTTTCTGGAAATGATATATAAGCGTACTTATATATTATACAGATATAAATAACTATATATCTGCAATGCAATAAGTTCCAGTAGGATCGCAGGATTGTTTCTCTGCCAACTCTCTTTTTCATTTTATTTACTCCAATTCTTAATTATTGTTATTTATATTTAACTTATTTATCTATTTATTTTCATTTCTAAATAAAAAGTTGTTTAATATTTGTTTGAAAATTGGTTATAGCTTAAAGCCAGAAGAATGATATTTTTATATATGTATATACATATACTACATATATTTTATATACATATGTGATTTTTTATATATATAACACATATTTTATGTACATAGCATAGCTTTTATGTATATATTTCATCTGCTGGCATATTTTATAGTTTAATAATGCAGCTACTATTTCCATTAGATCTGCCAAAAATGTATTATTTTAATACTAGATGAACAAAAAAGCCAAATTATTTCATTGTACTCACCCGATAATATGACTCAGCAGAAAATTCACATCCACCCGGTCCGCCGCCCACACACCGACTGAATTTTCGGCGCGGAATGGAGCTCTTTATATAGCATTGCCATAGTGTTGTAAAACACCAACATTCTAGTGTTGTTAAATTTTCGCAACTGTTAAGCTTACATGTTCAGCCACTGTTAACACTAAGCTTCTGTTAACGTAACAGTGACTCGCAAATGATTCTATTGACTTAACAGTGATGATAACGTGATTCTGTTAACTTAACAGTGACTGTTAAGTTTACATGTTAAGCCACTGTTAACACTAAGCTTCTGTTAACTTAACAGTGACTCGTAAATGATTCTACTAACCTTACAGTGACGCGAACATGATTATGTTAACTTAACAGTTGCTGTTAAGTTTACTTGTTTAGCCACTGTTAACACTAAGCTTCTGTTAACTTAACAGTGACTCGCAAATGATTCTATTGACTTAACAGTGATGGGAACATGATTATGTTAACTTAACAGTGGCTCGAAAATGATTCTGTTAATTTAACCTGACTCGCAAATGATGCTGTTGAGAGTTAACAGTACGACGATCGGCTATATAAAGGCCCCCATTTTGAGCCGAAAATTTAGTCAGTGCGCGGGCGGCGGAGCGAGCGGACCTATATTTTCTGCTGAGTCATTATCAGGTGAGTAAAACTAAAATATATATATATATTTTTTTTATATATTTTAATGGATTATTTTTTCAGATTGCAGAGTTTTTGGACTTTATTTTATTTTGTTTATTATAGTTAATGTATAAATAAAATAGGTTTTAAGTATATAATATATGTACATATATATATAAAATGTATGCTATATACATATATACACATAAAGCATGCGTTTTATATGTATATACACAACAGATGGATAGATTTTGAGACTAAAAAAATCTGAACTTGGAACTATCTTCCATATATAGGAAAATTAAACCAAAAATTCATATAAATTTAACTTACTGGAAGATTTTGTCTATTTTAACACATTTTTTTCTAAAGTTGAGTTGAAACAAAGAGAAAATTTTTTTCGCTAGCTGTATTTTGTTGTATATCTATAAATCAGACAACTACAGTCGAAACTCTCTATAACAAACTCCAAGGGACCGCATAATTTCTTCGCTATATAGAAAATTCGTTAAATAGAAGAGATAACTTACAAGTTGATATTCGTTATACGGATATTCTTTATAAAGAGATTAAAATACATTTAAAATAGATCGAAATTATAGTGTTCTTAACATTGGTTCGCTATCAAAAAAAAGCTTCGTTATATGGGTGTGCGTTATAGCGAGTTTCGACTGTATATCTTATAGAGCGATTGTTATGCGAAAAAGAAGTTATACTTCCATAAACTTTGGTTTTTTAAGCGAATATTATAAAATTCTGTGTCTGTGAGGTTGTTATAATCCCAAACGTATATCAGCAAGTTTTTAAAGAATCGATTCACTATATCATATAGGTCCTAGAGGAACTTTCAATTTAAATTCAATTCCTTTGATATACTTATCCTTCTTTTCATTGTATTACCTATTCCAAAAGCAATTTCTCTTGTTTAACCAATGACAAATTGTATCTATGGGAATATGATTTTCTTCTACAGGACACATGTGGTCATTTAAAAAGGATCAAAGGGAAATATTCTCCATATTGTAGATAAGACCAATGTGCACCAGTGCTCCAACTATTTCCATTCCAATTCCACCCACAACAATTGAATGATTCACCATGCTCCTGCGGTCATTGTAAATAACCATTTGTTATCCCTTGATTTGATTATGTAAAACTATTGACCATATGCTTACACTGATTCCCTCCATATGCTGGTGGTTGTTCATTATTCATTTTTTTTCGTTTTATTTTGTTCTATTCAGTTTACATTTAAATTGTCTTTCAATTTCTACTATTTGTGCCACTATAGTCATAGCCAGTTGTTGTACTAATCTTAAGCATAAGTCTTCAAATCAATTAAATGGCCATCTGTTGACAGTTTGACGATGCTTCAACTTCAGTTTCAACAACATCAATATCGGCATCGGCATGGGCTTTGGTTCCACTATCCTCGACCAGCTCTTTGGCATTGGTTAGAGTGGTAGTAGAGCTGCTAATTGTGTTAGCTGCCATTGTCCTGTGCTTATGTGAGGCTAATTGGGCCCGGGAGAGTACACTGCCATCGCAGGTAACACAATGGTAATGTGTATGACGCAGTGCATAGGAACAGGTTGCCAATGAATCGCATATCTCATTGCTGGCAACCTTACGGAATCCGGCTGCCCGTACATATTCCAAACGTAAATGCAAACGTCGATGGGCAACCACTTTGTTTGAATCTGTGCAAACGTAATCGCATTTACGGCAATGGAAATGTGATGATTTCTTGGGAACAGCGGCATCTGCAAATGATAGAAGGGGGGAGGGTTAAACATTTAGAATGGATTTAACTCATACAGAGAGAGAGAGAGAGGGAGAGAGAGAGTGAAATATACATAGGTAAATAGAATGGGGGAAGAATAATTTCAAACGTTTGAATTTTAATCTCATCAAAAGTTTTCATCTAATTGATACTTGAATTTGATAAGATTTGTGGTATATAATGTATGTTTGGCCTATGAAAAGATGAGTTAAATACCATTTTGAAATAGTTCACTATCCTTCAGAAGAAGAACAAAAGTCCAGAGATTTCATTATTCTAAAATTTTGTATGAAAAAGTATTTAAATCTTGAATGATTCTGGCTAAAGGTATTTCTCTGTTCGTTTGTTTGCAAATTAATCTTACAGTTTTAAAGTTATTGTAATACAATTTATCATACATTTATCTTTCTGTTATACGTTAAACATAAGTCGAAACTGGGCGGATCGAATGACTGTATTATATAGATACCATAGGAACAATCCATTAGATAGAGTTTTAGATTAGTAACTTTGTTGGTTTCTTTTAGATTTGACATGTATGTATGTATATTAAGAATCGGTTGGCTATATCATATATATGTATATATTCTCTCATCATTCCTGGTTTAATGCTTTACCAACCTGTTGAATCTTCTGCTGCTGTGCCATAGCAACAATTACTTATGCCACATTGCATATTGGCCCGATATTGTTGGAAATCGTCACCCATTAATGTATCCATACGTTCATGCCGTGCCGTATGCTGTACAAATCGTGTCTTATCGCAAAAGCTATAATGACAATCCCGTCGATTGCAATGGAAATGCGATTGATGATTCCTATAGCCGCATTGCTCAAATGTGCAATCCTCATTAAAGCGAAATTTTAGATAACCCGTTGGTATATCTTCGACCCGTGTACGTTTCGACATGGATCTTGGAACTTGATTATCGGATAATGTTGTTGTTGATGCTGCTGCTGTTGTTGATGGTGCCGAAGCAGCAGCCGCTGCAGCAGCAGCAGCAGCAGCTGTTGCTGCCGCTGCATTAATAAGCATTAGCTTCTGTTGGGCCGCATTCTCGAGTAGTAAACGCATATCCATAGTTGGTCCATGTTGTTGTTGTTGACTGGCTGCAGCCAAAAAACTGGGCAATAGAACTTGCCTTTGATATAGATCGATAAGTTGTTTAAATTGCACAAGATTTAGACCAGATTGTAAAGTTGAAACTGCTCCCCCTCCTCCTGCTCCTCCTTGCTGTAGTTGCAAATGTAAAGGCGCTGGAGCTGTTGCCGCTGATGTTTCATAAGGCTCCATAGCTGGCGATGCAGATGGACGCATACTTAGATCCTCGGGTTGATCAGCCATTGATATTGTCGCCTCCTCCATGTTATGGGATGAACTGCTCGCATTCTCTGGATAAAAAGTGCCAGCTGCACGCACAACTATAAAGAAAGGAACTAGTTTATATAGTAACTTTTCTATATGTATCAGTTATGAACTAAATTCTACCTGAAACACGTTTCAAAATACGGCAGGATGTTTTCTTAGATGGGGCTACAACCAGAGTTGGTGACATCGGCTAATGGGAATGGAAAAAACCAAATGTTATTAGAAAAGTGAAGATTCTTGAACCTCTCTTCCCCTCTTGTATGCCTACTTAAACGTTACTTTAACTGTTTTGAACTGCCAACTTTCTTTGTTTTGAAATTTCAAATCACAGTAACCCTTAAGAAGTTTCGCTTTAAAACGCAATGTAACTTAATATGTTGTTTGAGTCACCCTTGAAGGTTCGATTGGGAAATATAAATTGGGATTATATACATATAAACACAGAAAATAAATTGTTTAAAGACTGCTCATCTTTTACCTTTTGAAACTCGTAAGACTAAATGGCCTTTCTTAAGGAGGTAATCTTTAATTTTTTTATTGGAACCCCCCTAAAAAATTTTCTTAATCTATTTCTGCAAACTTCCTATATAGTTCTGAACAAAGATGTTGAAGTCAAGTTCAATAAGTTAATAGATACCCTTTAGTTAAGCTAGAAAGATAGTCCTAGATTCATGTCTGCACTCTTTATAGATAGTTCTAGATATTGACTGAAAGAAACGACCTTAAAGTAGGGCCTAAGAAGCCAATAAATGGACTCTGAGTTGAGATCAAAAGTAAGATCTAGATGCGTTCGTTTACCAATTCCTAGATAGTTCTATATTAGTCGGGCTAAATATATCAAAGATGTACCTTAAATTTTAATCAATAGATAAACCTAGATCAATCCCTGCAACATTTTTAGATAGTTCTACATGTTGCAACACCTTGAGTTGAGCTCAATAGATAGACCTAGATCAGTTGGTTCATATTTTCCAGATAGTTTTAGATATTCAATCAATAAAAATTCTTTAGAGTTGGACCTAGATCCGTCCCTTCACACTTCCCAGATAATTTTAGATATTTGATTAATAGAAAGTCTTTAGAGTTGGGTTTAATAAGTCAATAGATAACCTTGAGTTAAGGTCAATATTAAGACCTATATCCCTAGCTTCATATTTCCCAGATAGATCAAATGAAAGAACTAGAAGTCGGATTCAATCAGTCAATAGATAGACCTTAAGATGAGGTCAGTAGATAGAGTTTAGGATATTATAAGGAGAGAAATCCTTGATCCTTGATAGACCTTCAGATCGCCTCCTTTAAAAGATATTTTTAAAAAATTTGGTAAACAGAAAGTAAATCTTTGATCTAAGCTAACCAAATCATTTCCTTTAAAAATTCCCATGCCAAATTTATTATTCCATATGGTTAAGTTTCACTATATATATAGGGTATATAATATTGCCATGTAAAAAAGACTTAAACAAAGATATCAAAAGAATGTTAAGAGAAAAGGTAAAATGTTTCAACTTTTAACAACTAAGATTGACTTTCAATCTGTTTTCTTTTATAATTTTAAAAAGTAGAGTCCTAGAGGGTTAAGGAACTCGAAAGGCTTTGCTTACCTGCATCAAAGAACGGCTTTCCTTAGATGAATCCTTATTAAAGCCCGGCAATTGCCTCTCATTTTCACATCCTGCCACAGTTTGCAACAAATTGCGTGTTGTCTCTATAGGAGTTGTGGCATTTGCTACTCGACATCTTTTACGATTTCGACTAGTTGTTGATGTGAGATCTGAATTATTTACTTGATCCTCCAAATGGCTTTCACCCGGCATTAGAATTCCAGATGAGCCAATTGATTGCTGTTGTTGTTGTTGTTGTTGCTGTTGCTGTTGTTCATTCCTTTCCAATTTGAAGCTAGTGAAAATGGCTTGCGGTGAGTGTTGGGCCTAAGAAAAAAGAAAAAGAAAAGGGAAAAATAGAAAATAATCAATCTTAATAGTTTTTTTGGGTGAGGTGAAGAGGGTGGAGTGGGGGGAAAATGCCATTGCTAGGCGCGTCGATGGCTAACCAGTTTTATTATTATTTCCGAAATTACTGTTAATGTTTCTTTTTCAATTATTTCTCTTTTTGGCCCAAAATGTCACTATTTAAATTTTTTTCACGCATTCAATCAATAATAAAATTATACAAAAATGACAAAAAAGAGAAACCACTTGAATGAAATCATTTTTTTTTTTTTGTTTTTTGTTTTTTTTTGGAATGCCAACATATAAATACTCTAACAATCTGTAATAGGTTAAAGGAAAGTTAAAAGTCAAATGTCTATATGCCTATATAGATCATGGTTAAAGTGCAACTGAACAATTGCTAAGCCATGGAAAATGTCTAGAAGAAGTTTGTCTTAACTTTTCTTTAGCTTGGATGAAATTTGTTTAGAATTTTGTTAAACATATTTGATTTGATTTTTTTTAAGGGTATTGAAAGCGACAATTTTTCATAATAATAATTACACCAAAATATTTTTTTTTTTTTTAATTTTTTTGTCGAAAGACAATAATGAAACGAGTTTGCCTTTACCTGATAAGTTGTGGCACACACACAGACAAATATATATATATATATATATATATATGGATATTTCACATATAAGTACATACACACCTTATTTGATTAAACACAATACAAGTGTTAGTATGTGTGTGTGTGTGTGTGTGTGTGTATAGGGTATTATAATTATTATTATTTCTCTTGTTATTATTGTTGTTGCCATGTGAAGGCGTCGGATATATTATTATATAGAATATGTATGAATGAATATGAATATTCAAGTACATAAAATGGAATATGACCCACTCCACTTTATACGATTTCCACTCACTTTACTACCATAATTGAGCATTTTTTTTTTTTGGGTTTTTTTTAAAATTGAAGAATCCTTAGAAATCAATTAAGATTATTTGTATGAGAAATTTTTTGGACTTTTTACTAAATAATATATTAAATTAAATGGAAAAATGTTGCTTTTTAAAGGGAAAGAGCAAGGTTTCACTATAAATTTTCTATTCTCTATAATCTGGGATTAGTTGAGTGAAAAACCTTTTCAAATAAAACCTCAACTTTTTAAATATCTACTATTTATACTTTATCAAGAGAAATTGCATTTTTAAAAGGCCCTATTTCTGATCTATAAACAGTAGAATACGATTATAACGACTCCGCTTATTGCGTCCGTCCGGAACTTCGACGACTTGGTTGTTCCCCTTACAAACTTATATGAAAGGCCTCCGGATAGTACGTCTTCCGGATATTATGACGCAAAACTGTCATTCCCTTGAGTGTCGTTATAACCGGATTCTACTGTAGTTTCATCCATTGAAATTAAAAAAAGAAAACCAATCATTTCAAATAAACAATCGAAAGAGTTAGTATTAAATTTAAATAAATCAATTCCCATAAAACAATATTCTATAAGTACAAATAATCTAAAATGGCCGCTAGGGGCGCCACGTGTTTGCTTTAGGTTCTTTAGATTTTTTTCAACATCAAATCAAAAATAATTGTAAACTTTGTACTAAACTTAAATAGAATGATGCTTAGATACATAATCTAATATATAATATAATCTAATATACAATATATAATCTAATATATAATGACCGCTAGGGGCGCCAAAATGACAATCATTTCGGCTTATTCACATTTTTTAAAGAAGGCGACAAACTTTTAGTTAGCCTTTGTATTTAATTTAAATAGAGATTAACTAAAGATCAACTTTTAAACTACACAGAATCATAGGAGGCCGCTAGGTGGCGCTAACTTTAGGTTAAAGTTAAGGTTTTGAGTTATTTTAAATATATTCAAAACGTTTAACAATTTTGGCATTAGTATTAAACTTAAATGTCAACATAATGTAAAGTGACCGCCAGAGGGCGCCAAAAATTAGGGAATTATTTTTAATATGTTGTTTTTTTATAAATACCTAAACGTTTTGAAAACCTTTGTATTAAACTTAATTTAAAACAACTTTAAACATATAAAAACTAAAACGGCCGCTAGGTGGCGCCCGTCAAAGTAAGTTCTTTAAGATATTTATGTTTTTTAAGAGCTATTTTAAATTTTTTAATGTTTTTTTATTTACTTTACTAGATAGATAACTGTAAACAAGTTCTATATGTATATATAACCTTCTTTGATCGCTAGGTGGCGCCAAAATTGATGCAAACTTGAAGTTTTCATCATTTTTGAATTGGTTAAGTTCTGGCTGAGTGCCGAAAAGGGTATCTTATTGTCTTCTTATCTGCAGTCTATCAATTTAATTGGTTCTATATGCATACATGACTAAAGGCCTAAAAGGGTATCTTTTGGTCTGCCAATCAACTAAAAGAATTTATAATACCATCTGGAAATAAGGACTAAGAAATCTCACTGATATTTGTAAAGTATATTTTTTCAATAGAAAACACTTTTCAAAAGCTGCAAACAAAATCTCGTATATCAAAATGTTACTTAAAATTGAAATGCTTTTTACTTTGTTTGATTGACAAAGTCTTCTCTTCAAATGGTTAATCGTTTAACAACATTGTGTTGCATTGTTAACAATTTGCATTTCGATGTATTTTGTATTCTAAGAATTGGGTCATAATCATATTTTGAATAGGCCCCATCTTGTGCCCAATAATTGTCGACATTTCCATTTACTCGACACCGTTTCCCCGCATACAAATTTAGCTTATTTTCCTACAAAAAGAAAAAAGAAGAAAAAAAAACCAAAAAGAAAAAGAAGAAAAAAAAAAAAAACAGAATACCGCAAATGGCAATGGACAAAATATTTATTCAAATTGTCTCGTTGTTGTTGTTGTTGTTGTTATTACTGATTCACACAGACACTACAGGCCATGTATATACCTATTTTGCCTCCTTTACCTCCCCCTCAGTAACCCAACTCACATCACCCTCTTTGATACCCTAACAACAAAAATTATTTTATTATTGCTGTTGTTGTTGTTGTTGTTGTTGCGTGGGCTGGGTAATCGTAGCCACAAGTGCGTGTGTTTTGCCTTTTGCTTGGCCTGCAATATGAATTGCGGCTCAAAACAGAAAACAGAAAACGAAAAAAAAAGAAAAAATTTGAACAAATTGAAGAAAACAACAAAAAAAAAAAATAAAAATTTTTTTGTATGTAGAAATTATTAAAATGACAGTTAAAAAAGCACAAAACGTTCAGGCTTGAAGGGGACGTCGTGAAATAAATGCGGAAACACTTTGTTGTCAATATTAAATATGACGAATATGGCAAAAACCAAATCCGAAAACACTCAATAAGATGCAAGGCACATAGCAAAATAAAATGCCGCATTAGGGGTACCCCTTTGGCCAAGCCAAGGCGAGGCGAGGTAATGCGATGCGATCCGATCCGATCCGATGCGATGCGACTCGACGCGTGCTCCCATACAATGTGGCTAAATGTGAGGAAGAAGAAGGGTAGGGGGCGGTAAGTAGGTGCAAATTTCTAATATTAGGCCGCCAGACAACACACACAAAACAAAGTAAAACGCAGCACTAAAAAGGAATAAGGGCATATTATCAATATAGACATGTACTATATATGTAAGTACATATCATTCGATATAAAACGATATTTAGAGATGGCATTATCATATACAAATCAGATATGCCTTATAGGTTTACTAATTCTATCTGTAGAAATTATCATTGGGTAGATTCCACTACAAAGATCTTTAAGGATCTTCTTTGGGGCAAACTTTATTGATCTATATTATAGAAACCACTACAAAGATCTTTAAAGTTTTATTTTGGTACAAACTTTATTGATCTGTATTATACCTAGTATAAGTTAAAGGATCTAGAATCTTGACTCTTGATCCAAAAAGCCGCAGTATCTACTTGATTTTAAACAAAAACTGATCTTCCATATTAGATCCAGGTTTACTTAGTTGATTCCTAATGGAAACTGATCTTCCATCTTTGATCTAGGTTTACTTAAGTTTGAAGGGTTTCGAACTGAACTATTGCTTAACGAAAGCACATAGGATCTTAGAGTTATCTAAGTTATGTGAAAGAAATACTTCTTAAAAGTTTCTTCCTAAGTTATGTGAAAGAAATGCTTCCTAAACAGTTTCTCTTTTCTTTCCCAGTGGATCTAGTTTCAAGTATTGTTTCACAAGGGGAATAGCCTACACACAAAAACCACTGTTTAAAAGCTTGAAATTTATTGTCAAATGTTAAGTTTAGGTATTTTTCTTTGGTTTTCAGTTTAAGAAGTACCAAAAAAATAGAAAGAAGTAAGAAAAAAAGTTACTCAAAGTAAGTAAACCTTCAAGTTTCTTCCTTCTTTCCTAGATATATCTTTCCTACACACACTGGTACTGCAAGACCACTGTTTGAAAGCTTTACAGAGCAAAGAAATGAACAGATTTGAATGTTTTAGTTTAAAAAGTATCACAACTTAGATAAAAGCAAGGAAAGAAGGTATCCAAAGTTAGTAAACCTCCAAGTTTCTTTCCTATATCTTTCCCTACGCACACACTGGGAAAGCATTAAAAAGTAAAGAAATGATCGAATTTGAATGCAAAAATATAAAATTTAGTTATTTTCAAACCAAAATTTTAGTATACGGCATAAAAGTTTAAATAAAATATAAGAAATATCAGAAGGTAGAAACTAAAGTTAGTAAAACGCAAAGTTTACACTTTTCTTTGTGAGATATACATGTATATCTATCCTGGAACTCAAAAACTACTTTCTGAAAACTTTAGAAGGCTTAGTAACAATAAAATTTAACTATATTTAATGCCAGCTTTTCGATAAGCTACTTCAAATTTCAGTATTCAGTTTAAAGGGTATCACAAGTCAGAAAAAAGTTAGAAAAAGAGTAGCCAAAGTTCCTCTTTCTATACGAGATAATCTTTTCTACGGCTCAAAAATCACTGTTCAATGGGTTTTCAAAGAAAAGTGACGATTAAATTTAGCTCACTTTTTGCTAAACTGTTTCAGATTTCAGTAAAGTTAAAAAATTAGTGCCAAAATTTCTTTCTTTCCTTTACAAAACTTGAAATATCACACACATTTCTATGTGTTTGTTCTCCCCCCCCTTTCATTGGTACTTACACTCTTGTAGACCTCAACAAAACGATTCTTTGGCGGTCGTCCACGTTTCCGATTGAAGAAGCCATCAATTGAGGTAATTTGTGTTGGTTGTCCACCGCCATCGCCGCCGATTCCGATCCCACTGCAGCCGCCTCCGCCGCTGATGCCGCCTTCGCTGCTGCTGCTGACCTCTAAACCGCCATTCTGATCCATTTGTCCTCGTCATAGGCTACTCACTCTGCAGCAAATCAAACAACTGAAAAGGAAACCAAAGAAAAAAACAACAACTGAAGAATTCAATTTGCAAATATTTCCCAAAAAAAAAAAATGTTAATTAATTTGCGCTCTCTCAGCAGAAAATGAAACCAGAAGACGAAGAAAAGGGTTTAAGTTTGTGGTGGGGGGGGGGGGGGGGGGGGGACTTTGACCACACCTGAAAAGGTTAATAGACTTGAACGTTTCTAAGTAGAGTCTGGAAAAAAAAAAGTTCAGGTTTCGGCGCCAGGCTTTCTTTACCCCCCCAAGACCCTTTCGCTCTTACCCTTTTGCCTTCTCTTTTTATGCATATGAATTTGACTTTGAGGTGCAATGACTTTGTTAGCAGAGTTCTGGCAAAATGTTGGCTTTATGTATCTTTTGGATGTATCTTTTCAGCCACCTACGAAGTGAATTCGTGGAATTCATGCATACAGTAAGTGAGGCAAGTTAGAAGGACCTTTACGCTTTCATATCAATGATTGCATACAGTAAATATATGGCCAAAACTAAAAGGATGAACTTTAAGTTTCAATTTAAACTAGAAGCAAACTTTCAAAAAAAAAAAAAAGTGCCTCTTCTTTGGTAATCCATCTTTGATCTTGGTTAAATGGGTGGGCCTGTCAATTGGCTTTTGAAATCGAGTGACTAATTGCCAAGCCAACATATTTATATGCCCTTGCCCTTGCCATTGCTCTTACTCTTGGCTTGGAGCCGCTCCCCAATCCTGCAGATAGACATCTACATGAATGCATTTTTGTGCAGTCATTCACTTCCCCCCCCCCCCCCATATCTACACACACACACACACACACATGAGCTATACACATACTGTGTAACAATCACAATTGCCAACTGCCAATGGCAGAAAGGCACTCATTAGCCTTTTACCTACCTTTTTGCAAATGCCGCAAAACATGAACATGAATTGAAGGTCTCCTTCCTCTACTCTCAGTTCACTTCTTCCAAATAAACAAAAGCCCAGATTCTTTTGCGATTACGTTTACAATTAAATGACAGTTTGATGGCCAAAGACACAACAACAACAACAAGAATAATAAATAAATGAAAAAAAAAACTAAATTGTTATCTTGAAACCATTTCACTTATTGTTAGATCTTTTTCTCTCTCTCTCTCTCTCTCTCTTTCTCTCTCATATGTCACATTTCACTTCCGTTTCACTTAATTCCATATCCTGATATTGAAAATATTTTTCTTATGTATTTACTTGATGAATTCATTCAATAAAAATACATTACGTGATCGAAATATTAATGTATCACACAAATCAAAACAATAAAAAATGTAAAAAAAAGAACCGACACAACAAACACACACTCTCGTACACACACACACACGCAACCGAAACGAAACGCGTCTATTGGCGTCGAGCAACAGCGATCGAGTGCCGGCGGTTGCCGCTAGCCTGGCCCAAATGCTGATCAACCAACAAATGTAAGCGAAGTCAAGCTTAAAGCTTTAAAGCTTCTTTCTTTAAGGCACAGAGCTGCAAAGCTGAGGAAAAACCAAAATTGTAAATATTGTTAGCATTTGGTTCTTAAGGGTATTAACAATGTTATATGGAGCAAGCAATTCTTTAAGCTTTAGTTCAAGTTTTCTCTCTAACTGGGAAAACTTTCTTTTGCACTTTGATCTTTCTTTTACTCATCCCTTTAAGAGGAACTTTAACTTTTGTAGCATCCTGAGAACTGACTATTTTCCAAAGCAAGAGAGTATAGATTCTTAAAAATCTTATAAAGATAAGAAATCTTTGTTTTTTGAAACATTGAATCCCTTTTTTATATACGCTTCCTTTTTTAGGTTCTACGTTTTTAAATATTTGAAAATGTATTTCAGTTCTATAGCATATAGTCGACCGATTCAACTAAAACTTAATATAGATATTTCTATTTGTATTAAACTTCCTATGGGAGCTATATTATATAGTCAACTGATTGCGATGAAACTTGGTGGATAGCTTAGAAAGTATATTAAACTCATAAACAACAAATTTTGTAATATTCGATTGAAAAATAACTAAGTTATGGAAGTTGAATTCTATCCTCGACCGATCGTTCCTATGGGAGCTATATGATATAGTCATCCGATCGGGATAATTCCGAGATATAGAATGCCTGCCTATGTGCAGAACTTCAGATCTGTAGTTTTAAGGATCTCGAAGGAGCTTAACCAACTTAGCTCATCGTGCTGATCAAGAATTTATATACTTTATATAGACGAAAAGGCTTCCTTCTATGCGTTGCAAACTTCTGACCAAAATTGGTATACCCTTGCAAGGGTATAAAAAATAATCAAACTAAATTTTATATTACAAAAGTATTTATCTTTTAGTATTTATTTCTTTAATGCAAGTTCTATAACTAATCAAATACTTTGTCTATTTGGAATAACAAATGAAAAATATATAATATAATAATTATATAAACAAAACTGCTGGCAAATTCTAAATTCTTCATATGCAAATACTACTTTACATATGCAGCATAACTGTAAATTAAATCCATACAAAATGGTCAAATAAGTCTCTAAGGCTCCATAGCTTCAATTGGTCTCAATATAAGTATACATATTTACACCTACTTACTTTCACACATGCAAACATGCATACATGCATACATAGATAAATAATTATCTTTTCTAAATGCCAAATCTCGCTGCTTCTGCTGGGATCTTGGAATTTCCAGGCTCTCTCTTTGAGCTTGCTGCTCACGCACTTCATATACTCTCTGTCAGTTGCCGCGCTTGCATCTCGCGTTTTTTTGGCAAAGTATTTTTTATTGTTCTCCCTAGTTTTGGCGTTTTAAAAGTGAATAATAGTGCATATGAATTAAATATTTAGAAAGTTTTTGTTATTAGCTTTAAAATGCAACTATTCGCATTAAAATCGGTGCAATAATTCGCCAGTTTTTATTGCCAAAAGTTTGAAAAATTTGTCACGGGGAAGAAGAAGCATATGAAAAAATTTGCGCGCCTTTGCAGTCTCAGTCGCTGTCGCTGCAGTCGTTGCCGTCAACGGCGACGTCGCGTTGTCGGAAGATGCAAAGAAAAGAGAGAGCGCGTAAAAAGTGCGTGTGTGTGCTTAGTGAAAAATATTCTAATTGTAATCGTTTTTTTTTTTTATTTATTTTTTGAGCTTCAGTGCAAAAGGAAGATGAAACGAATGAAAGTGTGCAAAAAAGTGCGTGTTTTGCGTTCTAGTGTTGCAAAATATCCAAAGTAATGATCGTTTTTTTGTTGCTTTTTTTTTTAATTGCATGTGCATAAAAAAGTAAGAGAGAAGTGTGCAAATGAAAGAGAGCGTTTAGAAATATTGCGTGTCTGTGTTTTAGGGAAAAATATCTTTGTATTTTTTTTAAGTACATGTGAATGGCAAAGAGAGAGCCAAAAGATAGGAAAGGTAAGAAATTTTAAAACAATGCAAAATAAGCAAATATCTGTATATGTATACATATGGGCATTTCCATAAAAAGGTCAACCTCAACCCAAAAAATTAAAAGTTCACTTATATATATTTTTTTAATTAATAATGAAAAAGGAATATTCAAATTTTAATAAATCAAAAAGTTTAAAGCTTTGCGAAGTCGCGATGGCAAGATATCGAGCTTTAAAGTTTAAGTTCAAGTCTATTGCCTATTTTGATTATTTTTAAGAGCATCTTATA
This sequence comes from Drosophila austrosaltans, assembly GCA_035045865.1. Lineage (NCBI taxonomy): Eukaryota > Metazoa > Arthropoda > Insecta > Diptera > Drosophilidae > Drosophila > Drosophila austrosaltans. The sequence continues at coordinate 4,463,409 of JAWNOQ010000207.1, forward strand.
AATAATTTTTTTTTGAGTTAAGTGTAGTTGTACAATTATACTCATATTCGAAAACTTTCTTTATTACTACAGTTTGTTAAAAAAAAATCCAGAACAGCAAAAATATAACAATGAACGGGAAAATTTTCATTTGCCTTTTATCAATTTTCTAATGTAACGTCACGCCAGAAAAAAACACACTTTTGTTTGTTACTTCGAAACTGACGATACAAATTAAGGGAAACTTTAACTTTAAAGCAAGTTTTAGTTATCTTATACAAATCAAAAAAAAAATCCGAGTTTAAACAAACCGTTTGGTTTTTTTTTGAGTTCGAACATGCGTAACGTCACGCCAGATTGCGAGAATACGAAAATTTCTTGACATCCATCGGATGCATTTTCTTTCATGTGGAGAAGAAAAACAGCTAAAAGCAGCTAAAACTGCATTTTTTTCAAAAACTGATACTTAATATAGAATATTTTTGTATAATTCCATATATCTATATTACTACGTATAATATTCCCATTCCCACCAATATGGTGCCTAACAATATTATGGATAAAAAATTTATTTCTTTAAGTATTTCAATTTTTTTTAATTTTTTGTTTTGTTTTGTGTTTAAAACAATGTTCTAGTTTTGTTTAAAAATGTTTTTGGATTAATTTAAAAAAAAAATTTCCCTTGGAAATTTTCGTAACGTCACGCTAGTAACGTCACGCCAGATTTAGAATTTGAATAAAAAAAAAACTATGAACTTGTTTTTGATTTGCTAAATTGAAAAATAAACTTGTGTTATTTAGAAACATTACAAAAAAACATTTACTCAAAAAATCTTAGCCAATTCGCAGAGTTTTGAACTTTTGTCAGTGAAAGTCAGAAACCCCACTTCGTGCGCGTAACGTCACGCCAGATCATATTTTGGCTATAAAATCGAATCCTTACATTCGATTTTTATCAAATTTTTTCTGAACATAGTTCTACATAAGTACTATGAATATACGAAAAAACTTTTTTTCAAATCCGTCGTTTTCATCTTTTTTTTTTAATTTAGTCGTGCGAACGTAACGTCACGCCAGTTATGGAAATGCCCATATGTATTTGTATGTATGTATGTATACACATACATACATTATGTTGAGCCGTTAAGCAGTGTGACCAGTGTTGATGAAAAGAAGCTTTTGCTTTGGTAAATAGATTTTCCCAGAGAACGAAATCCTTAATTCTATTCTATTATTCGTTTTTGTTATTGAAATGAAAACAAACAGCTGATTCAGTAGACGAATGTACTAAGGCAAAAGCGAAAACGTTTCGAACTTAGCTTCGAAAAGTAAAACGATTGTTTTTTTAAATCGGAAATGAGAACAGCAGTTGCGAAACGATTTGGATTTGAGGTCGATTCGAAAACGAGGCTTGTATATGTATGTATAGTATGCATATGTATGTACATATGTAAAAATTTAATTTAATTGTTAATTTTCAATGAGAAATTATATATACATATATATATAGACTTTAACTATATAGTTTTATTAAATCTATATTTTTATAAATCAAATTAAACATTATGAGCTAATTGTTATTTTAAAAGTCCAAGCTAAATCCAATCCATGCTTGTCAATATGATGTTTTGGAGGAAAGACAATATGCAATTTATTTTTAGCAGCTGACCACTAAAGAAAGAAAAAGAAAACAAAAGGCATTATTATTAGTATTCTATAAAGTCAATTCTATATATAGTTCTACCGTTATCTTGGTATCCTCCATGCCCAGCAAGACTATTTCAGTGCTATTCTTATTCAATACTTCACTGCCAGTGCCAATATCCAGGCCAGTTAGTAAAATATTTTGAAATATATGAATATCTGTACCAAGTGGATATATATCCAATTCATTATCATCATATGGATAATCCAAAACGAATGCATAGATGGTAGTATTAATATCATTTGGACCCGGAAGTCTTGTTGTATACCAAACATTTGGTGTTATTGTATCATTTTGATAGATCCATGGGATACTACCATAAATGCCTTCGCCATTGATCTTAAGCCAACGACCCATATCCCTTAAACGTTCCTCAAATATTGGTAATATAGTTCCATATTTTGTGGGTCCCACATTGATAAGGACATTGCCATTGCAGCTAACAGTGCTGACAATTTCTAGAAATAAACAAAGTGTGAACAAAGTTGAATTAACGAAAAGGAAATGATCAATTCTTACCCTTAATCACTTGCTTGGAGGTCATAAAGTCATCCAATGTGACATCGAAACGTTGACCCCAGCTCGTTCGATCCAATGTAAAGGCATTCTCCCATTTGTGAGTTTGCAAGACGCCCGGATTAAAGCGATCGGCACAATTATAGAAATCGCCATGCAAACAAGCTGTACCAAAACCCCAACGATCATTGGTGACCACTGTCTCCCTAACGGGACTATCATTGTATAGCCAGGCAATAAACTCTTCCGATTTCCAATATTTAGCCGGTGCCTCCCAATCGCCATCGGACCAAATGATCTCTGGTAAATATTGTTGTACCAATTCCATTTGTTCCGGTCGTACCTTATAATTGACATAATTCTGTTGCATTAGCAAATGCAATTTGTCATCGATCCACATACGATTAAACCATTCAAAAAGTGAATAGTACAAACCAAATTTAAGATCGCTAACCTCACGTATAGCCGATGAGAGTTCCTCTACAAGAAAGAGAGAGAGAGAGATATATTAATGGAATTGTGGGAATTATAATCATTTACTTACTAATTATATCCCTTTTGGGTCCCACATCCATGGCATTCCAACCGAAACTATATTTCGATGGCCATAGTGTATAGCCATCATGATGTTTACTTGTTAGAACAACATATCTAAAAGTAAACAATGATTATATAAAAAAAGGAACCTTTTGAATCTACACTGTAGTGACTGTACCTGGCTCCGCTATCACGAAAAAGCAACGCCCACTGTGTGGCATTGAATAGCTCTGTTGTGAATTCATCTGCGAATTGCTGATAAGTGAAATTTGGTTTATAATTTCGTTGCATAAATCGTATATAATCGGGATTCTTTAAATCTAGAAATAAAACGTATTATATAGTAAATAAAAGTAATATATAATCATAATAACTCACTCTTCCAATTGGTCCAAAACCATTCGGAGCCAAAACTTGGCACCGTATACACGCCATAATGCAAAAAGATGCCAACTTTTGCCTCATCATACCAACGGGGCAATGGTCTCTGATCTAGACTTGACCAATTTGGTTCGTAACGTGTACGTGGCCGAGGCACTTGGCCCATACACAAGTTACTATTGAGCAGGAGAAGCAGCGGTGGAAGGAAATATAGTAAATGAAGCATTATCATATTGTTATTCTTTATAAAAAATTTTCCTCAATTGCTTCGTTTAAATGTTGTTGTTCTCCGTTGCAAGTTCAGTGCCTAACTAAGTGAAGCTAAACTAAAAATGGAATTGAATTTCATGTGTTCCACTGGCTACGGCTGCTGAGCTCGAAGTCTTGCTTGTTAGTGGGTGTGTCTCTCTCTCTCTCTCTCTCCCTCTGTGTGTGTGTATGTAGACTGTTGATAAGCTGCGGCAACATTTGTTTAAGAATTTATTTATCAAGAAATTTCTCACACTATGAAGCAGGTTTGGCAAGCCAAACTAAAGGGAGGAATCAGGGAGGAGCAGCATATACATATATGAGGGGAAGAAGTAGTGCTATAACTATTATATATAGTAGTTACAAATATGGACAATCGTAAGGGTAAGAAATAAGGAAAAAACTAGGGCCGGAATGGTGATGAAATATTTATTTAAATAAAAAACTAAAAAAACACAATTCAAATACGATTTGCTTGGGACATCAACTTGTTTAAAGTTCTATATCTCATAAAAAAAACCTACCACCAGTTTCCACTTCTTATAGCAACTTTAGTTATATCTGAGGGGCAATGGATAGAATGGAATCCAATGGCATCTTCTTCAGCAACTAAACATATTCAGAAATCTTCTAGCGGATCATGATCTTCATTTTAAGGTCCTGAAGTCCTTTACCCCTGGTATATGGGCTCTAAAATTGTATTCCTTATAGTTTCTTGAATGGGCAAATCCAATTCAAATGACATCCAATGGCAGCTGAATACTTTCAAAAATTCTTCAGCAGATTTTGAATGTGATTTTAAGGTCCTTTAACAAGAAGTTCTTTATCATGAACTTGATTTTAAAGTCCTTTAACACTGATAGATTTGCTTTCAGCTTCCATTTCTTTAAGTATTCTCAATGATATATGAAGACCAATGGGTAGATTCAATCCAATGGCATCTTCTTTTTAGCAGCTAAACGCGTTTAGATTTCCTTCAGCAGATCTTGAACTTGATTTTTAGGTCCTTATGTATTTTTATTCATTATGGTCTAATGATATATGAAGGGCAATAGATAGATTCCATCCATCCAATTCATTTGAACTCCAAAATCCTTCAGCAAATTGAATTTAATGTCTTTAATTCCTTTATATTTGCTTTGATTTCCGATTTCCGATTGTCTCCTAAAGGATATACGAAGGCAATAGGCAAATCCAATGCAATGGCATCTTCTCCACCAGCTGAGCATCAAAATCTTGCAATAAAGAGACTGCAACAGAATCACTTGGTTTAAAGTCCTTTAAGGACCTTTTCGTTGTTGCTAGAAACTTAAATTCTTGCTAGTTTTTCTTATGGTACATCAAGGGCAAATGGATTCTTCTACAGATCCTTTTACTTACCATAAATTTGTCTTTTTATTTTCTTTATATAAAAAATAATGATAATAATTGTAGAAATTTTTTAAATATAACTGGACACACAGCTAACCGACCTGAACGATTAAACTGATGATACAAATGGGCGAAGGGGCGTGTGCTTTCATAGAAAATTTTCCTCCTTTTTTTGAGATGAAAAACAGGACGACTTCTTTTTTTTCAATTGAACATAACAGTTTATTTTCTTTATCGCTTTTTCGTTTTTTATTCATTTTCTTTTTGTTTTTTGTTTCATAAAATGCTTTCATTTTCTTTCTTTTTGCTTTTTTGTTTTGTTTTATAATTATTATTATTATTTGTTGCTGTTGTTGTTGTTGTTGCTGCTGCTGTTTGCTTGAATTGTCTTGTTTTTTGTTTACATTTTTCACGTGCACGCAAACCATCTGTCCGAACTACTATTATATATATATATATATATAGTTACTATATCTTTCACGATTTCCGCTTACCATTTTCTTTATCATTCTCATTTTTTTTTTTTTTTTGCAATTAACAATTGAAATTTCTGTGTTGTTGGTGTGTGTGTGTGTGTGCTTGTATATGTGAGTGTGTGTGTGTATAGCTTAAGCCTGGACAGTTTTTTGTTTACATTTTTTTCTAAATTTATTTTTGAATTCTTCATTGCAGTTTGCTGTTTTTTTTGTTTCTTTTTTTATTGTGAGTGAATTGCATTAGTACATAAACGCACACAACCACACACACGAACATATATATACACACACACACATGCAATTACAGATACATTTACTAAAAACATATATCTCTCTAATAATGCTACAGAGAATTTTACTGTGTGTGTATGTATATATGTATATATGTCCTGTGTGTGTGTGTGTGTTTCCATTATTTCTTTGCCATTTGTTTCTTTTAGTTTTTTTTTTTTTTTGGTTTTAAAGTAAATTTGCTTCATTGCCATTTAGTAGTTTTTGTTGCTATAATTAATTTGGAAAGGCAGATTACACGGATACAAAAAAACACAAAACAGATATTATCTATATAGATATATCTATATATATACATATGTATATCGTTTTAGCTGAAGTCATTTGGCCAAAAAGTATGCTACGAATTAAGAAATGTCGCCAGGAAATGACCTCTTACATTATTTTTTTTTCAATTCATTTCAGATCAGCACAGTTACACTACAAACTATATAGACTATATATATATATATATATATATATACAGTTGCATTTGGTGAGTGGAAATTCTTTGCTTTTTTTTTTTTACAACTAACTGCATTCTAAATACTCTTTGCTTTGGGCAAAAGAGGAGTTGCCTTTTGAGAAGAAATTGGCCTACAAATAATTTATTATTGTTAATTCTATTCCCAACAGTTTTTGGGAATTTTAAGAAATATTTGTTTCTTTGAAGTCGTTTAAATATATATAGGATATAGAAAGCCATTTATGCATATCTTTGGGCTCTTGAAAATGAAAGTCTATACAAAAATTGTATTTCATGTTGCATACTTTTAGGCCATTTATTACTTTTTTTTTCTTTGGAAATTTGAAGATAAACTTTTCATAGAGACTGTGTTCATAGCAAGTGTGTGTTTTTCTCTCTCTTTCTCTGTGTGGATAAGTGCTTAATTTTTCTTTAATTTAATTAAGTGTGAAATTGTAGGGCAATTGTGGTAGTCGGTGAGAAGAAGTAGTGCAGAAGTAGAAGATAAATATATGTGTGTGTGTGTGTGTGTGTGTGTGTGTGTGTGTTAGTCCCATAGTTGGTTTGTTTTCGGTTTTTGGTTTTGAGCAATCTTCTTAATACAGATCGGAAGGTTTTTTAAATATGTGAAATCGAGTTAATTTTCATTGAAATCTATAAGCAGAAGTAGCAAGTTGTATGTGTATTTGTATGTGTGTTTGTGTGAGAAGAGCTTTTCCTTTTGTCCAATTGGCCTAGCTCTTGGCCTGGAAAATATGTTACAACATGTGGACGGGGTAAAGTAAGGAGGGGGGGTTTATATATATACCTATATTTGTATGTACGTTTTACGGAGTTTCTTTTCTTTTCTTTTTTTTTTTCTTGTCTTCTTTATATGGCCACTACAACAATTTGTCTAGTTGATTGATGAAAAGCGAAAATTTGAACATTGTATTTCTTTCTTTTTTGTTTTGTTTTTCTTTTTGTAATATATATATTTTAGTTTATTTCATTTTCATCTCTTTTTTTGTTTTGTTTTGTTTAGGAGGGTGGAAGTGGAAGTGTTGGTAAATTAACTAAAAGTGTATTGGATTCTTCTTTAAATCTCTTTTGCTCTCTATCTCTTGCTCTTTCTATGTCTCTCTTTCTCTCTGTTCATATTCTTATCCATGTTTTGGTTTTAGGCCTTCTAGGCTATGCCTTTATTTTTATTTTTTTCTTTTGTTATACTCATTCACTTAGGTTTTATAGTCTAGCTTTTGTGGTTGTTTTTGTTCTTTGTTGTTGCTGGTAAAAGCATTAAGCGCCAAAAAAAAAAAACATTTCTAAAACTCTATGCTTGCAGCTCAGCTTCTTTTCTATATATAAATACATATACATATATATAAATATATATAGTATAAGTACATATCTAGATCAACGTGCTATACCGGCTTATGGAACTACAATGCCAAAAAAAAAAAAAAAACAACTCTTGCAATAAATATTTAACACTGTGCAACACTCAATTGCTTCCTTTACCAATTGTCAACACTAACGCCATAAAGTTATGTCAATATACTCAGTAAAAGTAAAGCGCCAAGCAATTTGGTTGAGAAAAGTTTATAATTTTTGGATGGGTTTTAAGTGGATTCTTCAAATTCAAGACAATTTTTGTGGAAAGTTTGTGAAAAGCTATTTAGAAAATTGCTTTCTTCCATTAAAACACATGTAACACGCTTCTAAAGCTACCTTTCGAATCTGTGTGTAGGCTACTTTTAACCATTCAAACACGGTTTTTCTATAGAAGAACGCCAGTTAGACGAAAAATTTTACAGTCTTAAGGCTTTTTTTACAGTAGAACGCCTATAAGACCATTCCATGCAACATTGGAACCATCGTTTTTTAGTGTAAAACGCCTGTTTAGGCACAATGTTCCACTTTGTCAAGGCTTCTGTAAACGCCTGTTAGATTCTTTGAACCACTGAAAATTGGTTTTCTACAGAAGAACTTCAGTAAGACGTTATGATAGTTTCTAAGAAAACTTCTGTGCATCTTTGAAACATGAATTTTGTATCGTAAGACGCAATGTTACGTGCCTAGGCTAACTTTTTCACTATGTAATGACTTCTGTGGACTACTAAAAAGTGGTTTTCTACAGAAATCACGTAGAATTCACTAGGATCAATGGAACATGCGATTTTCTAACAAATTTGATAACAAATAAAAGTTGCTTCTTGTAGAAGTTTGTTTTTCGAAAGTAAGGTTCCCTAGGGAACTATGTGAAAATATCAAATGAAATAGCAAATCCAGTAAATAAATATATCTTTCTTTATAAACCTTATTTGCATTTACGGAACTTTGAAAAACTCTTTAAAATGGAACTGTTAGCACTCACTGTGACTACATTCTGTTGTTCTCTCATTCAATAACCTTTTCGTTTGCTTTTCTCCAAGGAAAAGTAATCTAAAAAGATAGCATTTATATGTACAATGTATTTCTATATAGAATAACTTAGTAGTGAATATTTCTCTCTCTTGACATTTCATGGAGCTCTATTTTTTACAATTACTGACTATATCAACTTTCAGATGACGCTAGTTCTAGTTTTTTTTTTGTTTTTTAATTGGTTATAGAATCGATGACTGAACAACTGCTGTGCCGTGTTGCATCATAGTGTGTAATCGTGTAATTATATATATATATATGTATATATACTGCACATTTATGTAAATATATTGAAAACGAAGGCAACCAACCTTATATGCACGATATAGAACCGATTAAATGGATCTGCGTTTTCTTTTTTTTTTTTTGCTATATCATGCGATAAAGTAGAGCGACAATTCGTTCAATATTGAAACTTGGCTAAATCTTTTTTCTTTGTTTTGTTGCATGTTGCAAGTTTTTTCTTTTGTGGTTGGTTGTTGTTGCTGACGCGCTATCTTTTCTTTTTTTTTTTCTTATATAATTTTGTTTGTTTTTTTTTTTTTTTGTTGTTTATTTTTACAATATTTTCAACTTTAGGATCATAGATGTAATAACATTAAATAACATTTTTGCGTAAAACTAGTATTTCTAATGTTCTTTTGTTGTTGTTGTTGTTGTTGCTGCTGCTGCTGCTGCTGCTTGTTGCTACTGCTGTTTGTTATTGTTGCTGGTGTTGTTGCTGCTGCTGCTGCTGCTGCTTCTTGCAATATGCCATTATATGCCGCACTATGCCGACGGTGCTGAATTGGCTGTCGTTGGGCCCGCCCCCGCTCCCGCCGCATTGCACTGTATTAGGCCACTATGCTGCGTCGTTGTTGCTCCTGTTGCTGATGTAGCAGCTGTCAGCTGTGTTGTCCCTCCAGCTGCAATTGCTGGTGGCACAACTACCTGATGATGATGTCCACCACCATGATGGTGATGATGATGATGATGGTGGTGATGGTGATGATGGTTCAAATGATTCAAATTATGATTATTGTTATTATTGTTGCTAAAGTTTAAAATTAGTGCACCACCAGGACCACCACCAACACCGCCTTGCATGGGGCCACCGGTGTCATTGTTTAGCGCAGATGATGCGCCGCCGCCACCACCAATACCATCCGCTGACGCAACGGATTGAGGAACTGCCGAAGTGCAATAGCGTGTTGTATCACCAAATTCACCGCTTGTCAAATCACCCAATATGCCACCCAATAGACCACTACTGCCGGCTGGTTTACACGAGGCACCCGCCTCCGGTTGTGTACATATGGGCGGTGAGGCCGAATCGCCATCAATCAGCGATGCTGAGGGGGTGGTGGTGTGGCTATTGTTGCTTTGTGAATTGACATGCAGGGCCTCAGATGAGGAGGTGCTGTTACTGTTGCTGCTGTTGTTGTGCGGCTGCTGTTGCTGCTGCTGCTGATCGCAAACAGTATTGGTGTGATCATGCGACAGCAATCCAGAACCATCTTGCTGTTGCTGCTGCTGCTGCTGCTGTTGCTGGTGTTGTTGCTGCTGCTGCTGCTGTTGCTGTTGCTGTTGCTGTTGCTGATGATTGTGTTGTCCACTGCTATCGTCGGTTAGACGCAATGCCACCTCCAAATCACGCAACACATCGGTCTCCTTCTCATCGATCAAATTGAAACGCCTATGCAGGGCGGTTACGTGCGCAAATGTCAAATTTAAATGGGTGTGCAAGCCGAGCAGCGCTATTTCTCGGAAATGCGCCGCATACAGATGCGCTATCACATGAAATTGCAAGCGTAAAATCTTTCGCGCGATCGACTCAAATGAGCCGGGAAACTCGTTTGCGTATTTGGTTGGGAATATCGATTCATCGCTGACCGTCTTTTGTGTGAAAGTCATCACATAATCGATATACTGAGGTGCCGCCACACGTGTCTTCTTGCCCTTCTCATCGAACCATAAGTACGTTCTATTAAAAAAGAAATGAAAGAAAAAAAAAACAATAATTTAGTAATCGTATATATGTATATGTATGTGAGTAATCAAATCCCCCTTACCTGTTGCCAGGTCCAGTCATATCTGTGCAACCGGATTGTGTACAAAATTCACTAATAGTTCCATAAACCAAATTCACATGCTCAAATAGAGCCAGGGCTGCAAAAGTTACAAGAAAAAAAGAGAAAGTGAGAGAAGAAATATGATTAATTTAATATATTTTTAATAACGTGAACTTAAATTTTATCAAAAGGTCTGCAAATGTCTTAAAGATAAGCTTCCTTCAGCTCTACAAATTTTTATTGGATGATATCATAGGTGATAGATATAGGAATTCAAACTGAATCATTTTCTTGTAACTTGTAATTATTTTCTCAGAAAGTTGGGGTCTTCAAGTAAAAGATATAGGAAACATAGATATTCAATGTGAATCATTTCTTGAAAGGCAAAAGTCTTGCAATATATTGTTCCAAATGGATAAGCTTTTACATAGAACTTAAACTTTTTAAAAAATAAAGTTACAAAATTACTTTTTGCTTATCTAGAATCTATATAAATATGTATAATGGTTTTTTAAATATCTTGAAAATATAATCAAATAGAATCGAATAACTATAACCTTTTCCCAATGATTGTTTAAGAAGATCTCAAGAATGCTATTAAGAAACTCTGTTGTTGGATCTACATTTGTTTTTCTAGAAAATGCCTCTTTAAGGTAGACTTTTTATCTCTAAAAGTATATAATCAACTCCATGGGGCTATAAATATCGATAAAATGTAGCAGCAGGTGGTCAGTTTATACATTATGCCCATGACACCATCATCATCATCATCATGATGATGACCATATGTGTTCCGGTACTCGATGGGTGATAAGCTCGCCCAGCCCCAGTCCAATTCATTTCATATGAAAAATGTATGTGTGTATGTATGTATGTATGTATGCAGTCTTAAGAAGGGGTCAATGCCAACTCAATATTTGCACAAGTACTACATGGGCAACAAATTACGTCAGCAGCAACTGAAATTGCATTATGACAATGACGGAGCAGCAGCAGAGATACAGAAATGAAAGAGATGGAAAAAAAAATGTAAAAATTTTGTTGAATGAACTCATTTTCGCTTGATTCCTTGATTGTTGGCTGGTTGGGTGGATTGTGGGTGGAGTAAAACGATTGACCTTGAATAGTTCAATACGTGTGCATCATCATCATCATCATTGTGAGAGGCGGAGCAATAGCACCCACAGCTACCAATTTGTTGATAGATTTGTCAATTATTTGCATCATTAAAGTCAACAAAAGGCAAAAAGCTGCTGTGCGTTAATTTATACTATCTGGGCTCTATATACATACTTATATGTATATGTATATGTATGTCTATATATCTAAAGATTGTTTTACAAGATGATGTAATTTTCTTAAAATTGCCAAGTCAACACGAATAAGCATGATTCTGATATATATATATATATATATATATATAGATGTTGGATGTGGATGATGTAAGCAACCTTTCTCTTCTTCTACTTAAGCACAGTCAGGTAATTAATTCAGGATGACAGAGATTGACAAACAATTGCATACTTTTGGGCACACATGGTGGTTTAATTACATACAAGCTCAAGCTTGTCTATAATTAAAATGACTCACAGAAATGACAAAAACAAAAGAGAAGAAAGGAAACATCAACATTATATCCAATTACAAAACAAGTTGTTGTCAATTAGAACTTTCTTAAGTTTTTCTTTTTTTCTGTTTATATCTTGATCTAAAAGAAAAACTAACCTAAACATGGTAAATTAACGATATACATATGTAGATGGCTATATGATTTGTGTTATCAAGCTAATATCTTAAAAGTTGCAAAAAACTGGGAGAGAGTTCATAAAGGTTTCTAACACGAAGAATACAATGTTTTCCAAAGAAGCACTTTAACACATCGACACTTTTGAATATTAAGTTCCCCCCCCCCAAAATTTGCCTCTGGATCCATCCCTATGTTAAGCAGATAGCTTCTATTAATACAGTAAAACTTCTATATAGTAATCTTTTATATAATATTTCTCCATATAGTGAAATAATTAATAAAATAACTTCAAAGCTTTCTTTTTCTAGTTTAGTGTATATATCGTAATTTCTATATAATGATATTTCCGTATAATGCATTTTCTATCTAATGAAGTTTCCATATAATGTAATTTCTATATCTAGAAGTTTTTATATAAAGAAATTTCGAAATAATGCAATATTTATAAAATAAAATGTTTAAATAATAAAGTTTCTATATAATAAAGTTTCCTTTGATTGAATTTTGTAGCCAAAAAAGTTTCCACATAACGCAATTTCTATATCACGAAGTTACTATATAAAGAAGTTTCCATATAATAAAATTTCTATAAAATAAAGTTGCTAAATAATCAGGATTCTATATGATAAATGTTTTCTTGAATGAATTTTCTATAAAATAATGTTTCTATATGATAAATTTTGTATTTAATAAAGTTTCTATATAATTAAGTTTCTATATTTTAAAGATAGTTTCTAGTTCCATATGAATTCATTATAGGCAAGTTGAACTGTATAAATTTTCTTATTTTTTAGTTTGCATATTATATTTAAATCTGCCAAATATTTCTCTAGATAGATCTGAATAGATCCGAATATAGATCAAGAATATATAAATGTATAAATGATATATCTCTTCTACATTTGAAAAGCTGATATTTCCTATAGCTGATATTTCTTCACAAAGCATTGACAGAATCCATTAACACCTGTTCCATTAATCTGATAGGTATATCTACCCATTAGCCATAAGCTACTTTAATTGCTATAATTAACATTTCCCACTTCTATAACGACAGCAAAAAATGTGTTCTAGTCAGTTAGCATTACGTCTGAATAAGTTTATTTCTGTATTGGGGATAATCCTTATTTATATGTAGATCAACTAGAATAGAGATTAAAGGGCATTAGCCAGACGTCTATAATCCACCTGTTGCAATCTTCCTTTGACATGGAAAACAAATTTAGATCGATTTATATATATACAAATCACACGATAAAGCAAAATACAATCTCTCTAGAGGTGTATAAATCAAAAATTAGAAGCAAATGGGAAACAAAAATCACGTGAAAAATTCAACGTAAATAAACAGCACGCAATGTGATAAAGAGTATACACGCACATACATATGTACATATATATATATACGTGTGTGTGTGTGTGTTTGTGTGGGGAAAGAGAGGGGGTAAAGATAGAAAACTTACTATGTGATGCTAGCCACTCATTGTAATCCAAACCAGCTGGAAGATCCACTAGGGCTTTGAGATCAGCTTCAGGTAATTTACGTTCTAGAACGCTTTCCTCCAAATATAATTTGGTATCTGTTGAACTTTGATCGCCATCCCTTTCCTTGCGACGGGCTTTGCTGTAATTAGACAAGGACAGAGAAAGAGAAATTAGATAAGTGCAAACAATAGAGAAACTTATAGATAGTATGATGGTATTATAAATAGTATATTCACTTAGAAGGACTATTTCATCTCACCCAGCTACACATAGAAAACTATCAACCGAATCCTGGGCATAACGATACAGGGTGCCAATGGTTTCACCAATTTTAGCGGGTATCGTTGTCACTTGCCACATAAAACGTGCCGTTTTTAATATACATTTAATCACATAAGATGATGATTGTGGATTTGTTGTTTCGGTTGTTGCTGTTGCTGTTGCTGTTGTATCGGTTATTCCTGGCGATAAACCGCCGTTTGATGCTGCTGCACTTGCAGACGATGCTGTTGATGATGATGATGATGCAGATGCAGAGAAAGAATAGCTTTGTGTTGTTCTTGTTGTCGTTGCTGTTGTTGTCGTTGTTATTATTGAATTGTTAAATATTTGTTCTTTTTGTAAATTTGTTATTTTTGGTTCTGTTTCAGACTGTTGAAATGTCACTGCTATTGGCACCTTGGAGCTTGGCGTTATTCTCATTTTTTTTTTAATTGTAAATTTTTTGCAAAACGTTATTTTTCTTTGTTTTTTTTTTGTTTTGGTATAATTTGTTGTTGCGCTTTGTGTTTTTGTTGTTTTTTGGTATTCTATTTACGTTACTTTGGTCATTTTGCCTGTTTGTCCCGCCTATGGAAAACCGTAGCCAAACAGTGGCAAAGCCCAAATGAATCGTTTTCAAAAAAAGAAGCAAAATATAAAAAAAGAACGTTATCGGTATGCTGCTTATTTCTCTCTCTCTCTCTCTCTATCTCCCTCTCTCTCTCACGCACAGTCTCGTGGGTATCTTGTGTCTCAGTCTCAACGGTAGCCCTGTGTAATCAGTTGGACTGTGTTTTGTACTGGGTCGATTAAACTCAGTAAAATTTAACTTAACTCACTCAATGCTACAACCAAATGGGGATGGTGGGGGGGGGGAGTCCCTGGGTCGGGAGAGAAGATAGCGCCACAGCGGGAGGGCACCGGGGCATATGCATGGGCATTCTCTCTCGATCGGCACCCCAAAAATCCAAACGGCAAAAGACAAAGAGAACATTTGTGTAGGTGTAGGTTTAGGTGTGCGAGTGTGTGTGTGTGTGTGTGTATGTAGTTACTTGTAAAGCTTAACTGGCATTTTTAGGTGGTATATTAGGACACTAATTTTTGTTTACAAAACGTTGACTAGTTTTAGTCTCCTTGACTAAACTAAAGCCTCTACACACTACACAACAAACAGTGCCAAAAATATATTCACAAATAATTTCGTAGCGAAAAGGGGTAAAAAATTATTTAGATTTAACTTTATAATTTCGACTGTAAGAAATTGTATTATAACTTGTCTAATTTTCAATTATCAATCACATATTTTTATTGCTTAAAGATCCATCCAAAACTTTATTGGGAAACAATATTTATTTTAGAGAAATTTAAAGCAAAGCTTACTTAACATCTCGAATGGAATATAAGTTAAGCCAATTTAGTTATATGACGATAACGATAAAAGATTTAGGAACAAAGAAAAAATATCTTTTACTATCAATATCAAAGTATATATATCATATATGTATATATATATCAAAGTATAGATTACTTATTTCAAAATGTTCTTCGGTTTTCTAAAAGCAAAAATGCAAAATTTTTGCATATTTTATATTTATTTATATTTTAAAAATAGTTTTAATAATAACTTTTCTTTCCTCAAAGGATCTTCTATGTTAGAACAATTTGATTTTGTACACACGAATCTTTTTGGATATTCTAAAAATTTTAAGTTATTTTCTAAAAATTCTAATTGAAAGAAAAAAATATGATTTCAGAATGGAAAAGTTAAAGAAGGGTTACCTTTAACAAAACTTGAAGAATATTTCATAAATTTTAAGTAATTTGCAGAATAGAATCAAAATTTCAGAATAATGGAATACTTTCCCTATGTCTGTCCGTTAACTATTTAAAATATGATCTCGCATACAATCAGAGGTAAAAAGATCATTAAAGATAGTTTCTAAAAAGCTTTAATCAAATCTAAAATATAATTTTACCTCTTATATACTAAATATTCTGCCTCTTGAAAGTAACTTTTTGGTATTCCCCATACAATTCAAACAGAATCCATGGACCCATTGAAATACATTGTAGAGAGCATCAAATGGGCACATGGTGAACGACCGCCAACTACCTATGCCACTTCTTTCTCTTATCACTACGCAAAATCAACAATTGTTTTGAACATTTTGTTTTGTTCTTTTTTAGTTTTTATCCGGAACAATAACAACTATAGAAAAAAAAAAAAAATAGTGCGTAGCACACACATTAAAGCCATTTAAACTTTTGTATATATACATACATACATACATATATGTAGTATAGTATTTGTCGAAATCTGAAAACTTTTGTTTATCACGGTGCTGCTGTTGCTTGGCGTTTAAAGTCATGGTTACAACGACTTTCCATGTGCCCTATAAGTAGGGTAGGGTAGGGTAGGGTAGAGTAGAGTAGAGTAGAGTAGGGTAAAGTCGAATCGCAGGCAACGAAGCGTGCTGACCAAAATTAAAGCGATAAAATAATGTACCTCCATTATACATATATACAAATGTATATATATTATTTTGGATATATATATACGTATGTATGTATGTATGTAGTATATAGATAGATACCACACATTTATCTCTAAGCTTTTTACAAATTGTGCGCGGGGTCGCCGAGCCGTAGCATTTTTTTGTTGTTGGTTTAAAGGTAAAACGCAATTGACTTTTCAGTTCACTGGCCCACACACCCACAACTCCCCCTACTCCCCCCCCCCCCCACTACTATACCAATTTCAAGCTCAAGCCCAACCTTTTAGAGTGATAATGAAAATTTGCCCGCATCAGAAACTAAACTAAACGAGTCCACAAACAACAAAATTTTAAATATGCATAGAATTGATAAAAGGTGCCAGACAAAATAAATGGGGGGAGCCTCGACTGTTAGCTAGGGTGTGATTTTTAAGGTCCTTGATGCCAAGGACCCACCACCATCATCATAAAGCAGAACCATTACCGGCAGCAGGCGCCAACCAACCAACATTTCATTTTCAATTTCAATTTGTTGCACACACGTAATTTACGTGTCATCATTGTTGTTGTTGTTATTGTTGTTGGGAAAAAGGTGCTCTCTCTCCTCTCCCTCTCTCGAGTTTTCATTTAAGCGCATTGATGGCCCAAAAAGATTTCACAAGAATCAAAAAAGGTGAGGCCCGGCACCCCATCAAATTTGTAGGGGAGGCAGGAAGGAAGGGCGTCTCCAAATTTCAAGTATGCCCTTATTAGATGATGTTGCACTTAGAATTTGTTTATGTGTGTGCAAGAGTGTGTGTGTGTGTGTGGCAATTTTAATATAATTTAAAGGTACTTGAACGATATTTTATCGTATGAGGAAATGATATATCATTCTTTGTTAAATATCAAATTAAATACAAAACAATGAATATACATACATTTATCTTTTAACGATATTTGTGAAATTGATGAAAAGTATTTAAGTATTTTTTCAACAATTACAATTAGAATCTCAAGTGAGTTAGAAATACGTCTTAGATGTGGGTCTATTTAGGAGACCATTTTGTAGAAGTTCTGTTTGTATATATCTCCTAACGATAGTTCAAAATTTTGAAGCAGTATTCTTATTCTTAGATAAATGTGAACTATATGAAAAGAGTATTAAAGTATTTTTTCAACATATTTCATTATTACAATTAGAAGCTCAAGAAATACGACCTAGATTTGTGTCTACTTAGGAGATAGTTTCTAGAAGTTCTGTTTATATATATCGCATAACGATAATTCCTAATTTTGTAGCCATATTTTTACGTATTATTATAGCTTTAGAGAAGATAGAAAT
Source organism: Drosophila austrosaltans (assembly GCA_035045865.1). Lineage (NCBI taxonomy): Eukaryota > Metazoa > Arthropoda > Insecta > Diptera > Drosophilidae > Drosophila > Drosophila austrosaltans. The sequence continues at coordinate 4,481,128 of JAWNOQ010000207.1, forward strand.
GCACTTATGTATTTTTCCATGAACTTTGTAAAATAGATTCATAGTATATGGTTGAGGTAGAAATACTAGACGTATTTTCAGATATGTACATATTCTAGCGATAGTTCCTAACTTCGTACCGATATTTATATGTACGTATTACCACAACTTAAGAGAAGATAGAAATGCATTTATCTTTTGGTTAGTTATGGTTGAGGCAGAAACACGTCTACTTTTTAGATATTTTATAAAAGTTCTGTTTATATATCGCATAGCGATAGTTTCTAATATCGTAACGATATTTTTACATATTTTTCATTCATATTATTAGTAGAATCAATCAAGTTGAAAATGTTTCTTATACTAAAGTATCTTTTTTAAGATAGTTTCTATAGATAACGATAAACTCAGCATATCGTAGCGATATTTCTTTGGAATTACTTGCAGATAGAAACTAATAATGTATGTGAAAAAAGATTCATGGATAGTTATGGTATTGGAATAAAACAGAATCAACTAAGTTGAAAATGTTCTTTTTTTATGTTTTCAAGATATTTCATACAAGTTTTGTTTGTTAATAATTCAAAATTTTTTAGTGTAATTTTTTTTTTTCTTCAAATTTCTATAACTCTTTCAAGGTATCATATAATCCACACACACATAATATCATAATGTCATAGTAAAAATGGATAATAAAATAAACTTTTCATGGACACAAAAACACAAATTTCGAAATGGAGAAAATGTAAACTCTTTATGTTTATTTAAACACATAAATGTAATTATAAATTTTTGAAAGGATTTTGAGGCAAACAAAAATAGTTTTTAACTATCACGAATGATGTCACATTGTAAACAAATATTTCTTGTTTAACTATCGCCTTATGACGTTATAAGAAAAAAAAAAAAACTTACTTACTGATATTACGAACAATTCCACATTCATTTCAAAATTCCATAACATAATTTCATCATAATTTTTGAGAACTTGCATGGGTTAAAGAGAATTTTATGACTTTTAAACACAACAAAAAAAAAAATATAGAAAAAAAAAAACAACAAAACGGTTGACCGTTTATAAGTGTGTCATTTCATCAATAGGCCAAACAAACAAACAAACAAACAAACAAAAAGCCAAGCAATTTGACGTCGTCTTACCGGGGCGATAAGAGGTAGAATGAAGAACAAGAAAGCAGAAAAAAATTTAATAAGAATTTCACAAGAACATTCAATGAACAAACATACACAACATGGCACACGAATAACAAACACACACACACACACACACACAACACACAAACATACATTTTTATTTCCCTCTCTCTCCCTCTCTTTATATATGTATATATAATTTATGTTGTTTTTGTTTTTCTTAATAATAAAAACCTCGTTTTAATGTGTCGGCAGAAAAGTCCGCAAATATATTGGCACGTTAAATTTTTTTTATATCGCATTATATATACATATGTATATATATATTTTTTTTTTCTTTTATTTTTGACGTCGCCACACAGCAACGACGAGGCAAACTGAATAAATGCTAAAACTAAAATGCGAAACGAGCAACAAAAACCGATAAATAAAATTTTTGAACACATCATTTCCGGATACGGGCCTACCTATTGGCCCACCTATAAGTGGGTGGTGCTGATGGTGGCGATGAGGGGAGGGTCATATAGATATAAAAACAAAAAAAAAAAAAAAAAAAATAGTGAAAATATGTAAGTCGGGGGCAAGTGTTTCCCTGACCTTGCAAAATATTTTGCACTTGAAATTATTATTATGGGAAAAAGAAGACAAATCGAAGGGCCGCCCACAACGATTTTAATTTACACTATAATTAAGGGAAAATATATTAAACATATTAGGGAAATTTAGCAGATTTTAAAGAAATTGTAGAGAAAAATTAAGAAAGAGTTAATTTTAGAAGACTTGAAAAAGTTTCTTTAAAAATCAGTTGGGAAAGAGTAAAATAGTTGTATAGTTTAATTGCCTATTCTATATAGATTACTTAAGCTTATATTGAAGAAATTTTAAAGGAAAATTTTCTAGAGTTGTGCGATCTCTTAACAAGACTTTTGAAAGTCTTGAAAAAGTTTTCCATTTACTCAGTTGCGAAAGTTTCGTGGAAAAAAAAGTCGTATAGGTCAGAAAAAGTTGTATAACAGGAAAACTAATGTACCCCTTTATATAAGATAATAAACTAAATCCCCTGGAAACCACTGAAAGAGACCCCCCATTGGAACAGAACCTGTCTCAATATTATATATATTATATACATATCAAGTCTATGAAAGACAAAACATATGGCAGGAATAGTATGACCAGAAAATTTACCAAATGGTAAATGGGTCGAGTGCTGACACAGGGGGTAATGTGAGGGGAGGCAAAATCCATTTGGTGCACAACAATAAAATATTGAGGCATATGCACTAGCTCACACACACACACACACACACATGTAGGCACGCGCACACCTCTCACAACAGTATCTATCGGTTACCATTCCCCTCCTCCCCCTCCTCCTTCTACAAAATGAAATTGGGGCCTGACCATGAGCACATATGTCGCGACCCATATAACCATTACCAAGTGCCAAACAACCCCCTCTCCCCACACACACACACACCGCTCCACTTCACGACGCCACCTCCTCCTACCCCCCGGTTCCCTTTACCCAATCCAATTGCCGCTCCATTTATCGCATACGATAAGTGCTACTGCTCTTTCCATTTCCACAAGTAACAACAAATGAACTAAAACCAAAAACCAAATTCCCAATAGGCCAAACATTTATGGGAAGGGAAGGGGGTAGGGGTAAAAAACCAGCTCCATGAAATTGATCTATCAATTAAAAAGCTTTTGCTATTACCACACACACACACACAGACAGACGCAAACACACACTCACACAGACACTAACTGCACTAGATAAATACGGGAGTATGTAGATAGTTAGGCTAGTCCCCATATAGACTATATATCGGCCACTTGAATTCGTCTCGAGATATGACTACTCAATGTATTGGGAATCGATTAATTAAATGAATCAAACTGAAGTCATATATATACTATATATATATATGTATATGAACGATTCATTAGCAAAGTTAAAGTATTATCCAAAAACTAAATAAATATAATTTCCATTAAATAATTATCTTCACACTCTTCTCTACCTCTAATCTTTGAGAGATTTTTTTCAGTTAATTACTAATTAACAAGTTAGTAGTACTAACTTATGAAATATAATTTTTAGAAAGAATTTAACTCATTATATGCAATTATTTTTTGTTTTAGAAAGGAAATCCATAGAATTTATTAAGTAAGAACGAAATCTTGTATCTACAAATATCACTAAGATATAATGAAATATAGAGTTCTAGTTTGCCAATGGTTGTTGTTTCATTTGTTGTTGCTTATAATCTTTAAATTATGTTTTTTTTTTTATCAAAATCAAAATTCTTCATTTTCATATCTTGCGATCTCTGTCTTTTTATCATTTTATTACTTTTCTTTTTTTTTCGGTTAGGTCTAACATATGGTAAAATTGCTCAATCATATGGTTTTATTTCGCTTGTTTAGGGGGTTATACATACATATGTATAGTATATATACTAAAAGTCAATTTCGATTTGATGTTTATGTTTAGCAATTATGACATTCATCTAGGATGTTAATGATAATGATGATGAAATCGTGAAATAAATGGCAAGATACAGTTGATTACAACAACACGATATATACATATATGTATGTATGTTGATGTATGTATATATTTATATTGCCAAATATTTAGAAACAAAGGCGCGCGCATCCACGATACACACAACAATAGACACAAAATGACAATGGCCAGAGAGTTAATGGGGCCGGGTCGGGTCGAGGGGGCAATATTATTCTTTTGCCTCTCATTGTAACTGTCATTATCTATGTATGTAAGATAGATACGCGAGTTTGTACATACATATATAAAGATAGAGTATACTTGTGGGTGGTTGGGGGTAATGGAGGTTGTGTCTGTGTATGAGAGGAGCGCGTCTTGTTATTTGTTGACGATGTTAAGTAAAGTAACTGCGTATGGCGTCTTATAAGGTGTTGTAATGACTATACAGATATTTAATAGTAAAAGCCGCACAACAACAGTCATAAAAAAGAGCAGACCGAGACAGAGGAAGAGATGGTGAAAGAGGGGATATAGGGGATATAGGGGAACAAAGTTGGTAGGCACATGTATGTATAGAATGCAGTCAACCCCTCAACTCGGTCCGACAAATATGATTACAATTCAAAAAAGTAGAAAAAAAAAGAAGATAAGATATAGCAACAAAGCAGGGCAAGTCGAATGAATTGGCCAATATTTTCTTTTTTTACTCATTCTGCTTCTTTTTCTCTTTTTTTTTTTTTTTGTGCTGTGTTGTGTGCCTTCTTTTTGGGATTAGAGACTTTGCTCCTCCCACCCTCCTTCTACTCTCATAAATACATATTTCCAATCATGCCAATGATGACGATGATGTAATAGATCTGGGGGCTATAAATATGTAGCTTGTATTTCGTTATTTAGTGGTTTTTTTTTCTTCTCTATTTCTTTCAATGGATCTATGAATATATGTATATGCCTGGCACAAAAGGGCCAAGTCAGCAGCATAAAAACAAAAACAAAAAACGTGACAGAATAATGGCACAGGTAACAAAAATTACATCAAGTCAAACGTCATACATACGTGGAAGGTCGGTCTCTTACCGCCCGCCCACTCAATTCACTCTTGGTGAATGAAATGAAAGTAAGATGTATGTATGCATTATTTTTGAAATCAAATTATTGGGGAGTGTTGTTGTTTTTATGTAGTTTACAAGGTCCAAGCAATTTGAATTGAAAGTGCAAGGGGTTAAATTGTAAAACAATCATCCAAATTTGACCCCAATGACATTTCACTTCACTTCACTTTACTTGAAGCAATTTTTGTTATCTGATTACAGGAGAAGAAGGCAAGACAAAAATTTTACTAGACCCTTTGACAGTTTTTTTTCTCTCTTTTTTGCTGACATTTGATGATGATTTTTTTCTGTTCACTTTTGCATTTGATTATTATTCACATTTTTCAAATCAATTTAATAAGTAAAAAGTAAAAGTTGAATACAAATATAACGGTAATTGTACGTGTTGCGTTACTCTACACTGTTTTACCTATATTCATATATATATGTATATACATATGTATACTATGTATGTGTGAGCGTGTGTGTGTGCATAAATTATCATGGCAAATCAAACGATTGCAAGTTTAATTAATGACAATTAGGTAGACAGAGACAGAGAGAGACAGGCTAAGCAAAGGAGAGTAGGAGGAGGAGGAGTTTAAGACAAAATGAGGCGGACAAGAGTACAAAAAACGTCGGAGTCGTCGTCGTCGTCAAGTACAAAGATCGTGCACTCATTTGATCGATGTCAATTTGTGAGTCAAACCAAATGTATTACGAATATGCAAGTGAAAGAAACACAGAGATAGAGAGAAAGAGAGAGAGAAAGAGACAGAGTAGGTGGTCTAGTGCATGCTTTTAATCCCATTGTCAGTAATCCTCTCTCCTCAATACGTATCAATCTTATCAATAACAATAAACATTTTATTTTTGCACACTTTTGAATTCTATCTAAATGACTATAGTAAAGTTTCAAGTTGTGAATCGCAAGCAGAGGGAAATGACGATCAGACGATCAGACGATCAGCCTTAACCCTCCCCTCCCCTTCCCTTCCTCCTCTTTCTTATCAAGAGTCACATTGTTGCCTAGGTTCGATGCATAACTGTTAACTTTTTAATATAATTGCTATTGCTCTTAATAGTTTCTTTCACTAATTGAGACAACACTTCTTTTACTTGATTATCCATCTATCTCTTCCTACCTCCTCTCCCTCCTCCTCACTCCCTTCCATAAGATTTTTCAAGTACAGTCAATCAATCAAATGATTGCATATAAAAGCATATAACTGTAAAGTTCTTCTTCTTTTTTAGAGTAGACAAATTGGCGTCGTCGTCATGTACAACACACACGATCAATTGGTTTGGAAAGGGGGGAAGGGGGAGGGGGGGCTAACGACAAACATCTGACAAACTTTTCTGATTTGCTTTTTATTTAGATTTTTTTTTTTTTTGAAGGTTGAGAGCTGACAAATCGGTGATCTAGCTCTCACACATACTGGCATCAGCCGGTTGAACGCGTTTTTCAAGTCCATTCAAAAAAAACAAACGTATTGATGGGGGCGGCGGGTGACGATGACGACGACGACGACGTCAATTTTTGTATATTTAAGTTATAATGATTAGATTCGCTCTCACTACCGTTAAGTTGGCAGAAAAACTGACGTGTTTTTTTGTTATTTTTTGGTTTTGTTTTATTAACTTTATTTATTATTAATATTATATATATATTTATTGTTTTTACATGCGTGCGCGCGCGCCTCGTGTCGGCAGAATCAGAATCAGAAGACTGTTGTTTGTCGCTGTCGAAGGCGACCGAGAGCGTCGCGCGCACCTTTGCCACCAGCGCAGCAGCAGCAACGACAGCGACCAGACAGAGTTTTGTTTGTGTGTTAGAAGCACAGACGCGGAGAGTACGTGAGAGAGTCAGAATGGGAGAGCCAACAAGCAAGCGAACAGCTGTCCACTATTGCTGGCTCCCACGCTCTTGCTCACTGACCAAGCTTCCTCTCTCGCTTCTACCTCTCTCACTCTGTCCTTCATTCCCCACCACTCGGGTTCTAGCGCCTTGCACCTTTTGCATTTTGTGCCTTGCACTTTGAATGAAATTGGGTAACGGCAGTTTTTCATACCCTTTCCACCAGCGTCATACATCAAATTAGTCAGAGGAAGAGAAAGAAAACAAGAGACATTTACGTCTCTCAAATTACAGAGTATATTCATTATCAGTAAGATCTTTAGCTGTTATGCGTAATGGAAATTGGAAATGAAAGAACTGCAAACTTTATTCCAATCATTTTTGAGCATCGCAAGTGCGTATTAGTTATCGCTGAGAGGTACCAAAGAAGTGGTCGGCTTGCGTGTTTTTCTTTTTTTAATGAGACATTTGGCTAGACTGATTTTATTTTGCAAGAAGTAGCTAGAGTATATGATATTCGGGGTGCTAGAGGTAGCTTCCGGTTGGCTCTTTTAGCAATCATTTTGTTTTTTTTTTTTGTAAGCTTTCCAATTGTGCATTGCGCAAATATGAAGCTCACATAAATTTTCGTTATGCAAACAAAACATACATAAGTATGTGTGTGTCTGTACTATACACCATGTCGATGCGCCGACGTTCTTGTTGTCTGCAGCTAGCGAATGACGCAGATGACGAATGCCACACAGTGAGAGACCGAAAAAAAAAAAAAAAACAAGAAATAGTTGTACGTCTGTCTCTATCTCTCTGTCTCTGTAGCAGTTGTTCCTGTTTTTGTTGCTGTCTCTATATGTGCCTTTTGCCTTTGCCAAGTTCAAAATTATTTAAAACAATTAATATTCATTTTGTTCCGTGTTATTTGCAATTAGTGATCTGTCTCTCTCTCTCACTCGAGCGCGCCCGCGTTATCCATCTCGCTTACACTCTCGTTAAGGGAAGGTGTCAAAATAACAACAACAAAAAATAAAAGAAATAAATTTTGCAACCATAAATTAATAAAAAAAATAAAAATAAGAATCACATTCAAAAGGCAAATGAATTAAAAAAAAAAAATTCCCTACGAAAATAGAAATAAGACAAAAAGTCAAAATTAATATCCCTCTCTCTCTCTCTCTCTCTCTAGCCGGATCGAAAATGTGTTTACTAATTTGAAAACAATGTTGAAAAAATCCCAGAAATGATCTAAGACACACACAGTGACATCAATCGGGTAAATTTCCATCAAAGTTTTGTTTATAATTTCGACAATTTTCGAGCATCAATGGTTAATTAATTAAATTGTATGTGTGTGTGTGTGTGTGTGTATTTACAGTAAACGTCAAATGCCTCCTGGAATATTAAATGAAAAGGAAAGCAGCATCAATTGAGAGAAATCCAACGGAATATTCCAGTTACCGAAAGTGTTATACATAGGAATATGGAACTGAATAATGTAAGTGAAATTTGTGTTAAATAATATTGATTTGCAATGTGTGAAATTTTACATCAGTTGTCTATATAAAAAGCAATAACTAGGTGTAATAGAGTTACATCCTTATATATACAAATATTTATTGGATTATATGATCATCACATTTACTATGACTTCTCTAAATACAGGGTGCTTTAGAAAGAGGTCTCTCTCTCTCTAGCTTTCCGCTGATGATGAAACTGCTCTTTTTAGGTATGGCGACATTATTTAAATTGTTTCAACAAATGACCAAATTTTGATCAAGATGTGTTATATTGATTACCCACTTCTCTTCGCTTCCCCTCATCCTCCCTTCCTAACCAATATAGGACATTTAAATAACTCATGGCAAAAAGGCATTAATCTATCAAAGCCACGCTCCATTTACGCGACTGATGATGGGTAGCACAAGTACATATACATACATACATAGGAGTGAAGCGCGTACATACATACATATATACAAATGTACGTATGTATATGTCACCATAAAACAATAAAGAATTACGCATTAATCAAGCTTAACAGACAAACAACAAGACGAAGCTCAAGCTTTGTGTATATGTTTGTATATAGTGAAATTTTCTACATTTTAATTAGCTTTCGGGAATGGATGAGGGGCTCATTGGGATGGTTAATTGGCCAAAATGTCTTTTCGATATGAATCAGCTGAGTGAGACAAAAAAAAAACCAGCCATAAATTGCAAAAAGTACCGTTGGCCATTTGGCGGTACGGATACACAATCAGCATACACAAGAGAAAAAAACAACAACAACAAGTTGACAGTAACAAAAAGAGATAGATAGACTTAACCAGAGAGAGAGAGAGAGAGATAGAGAGAGTGAGTAAAAGAAACATGACTTGGAAGAGAAGAACGTGAGCTTGAGTTGCTCTCTTCACTATCTCTGTCTCCGTCTTACGCAGCTGATGACAGCAACAGCAGCAGCAGTTGTGATGAGTCATATAGCTTGACTGGCACTTGGCACCCACCTCCCTCCTTCTTGCTTTCCCTTCACTCCCCCCACATTAGTTGCGGGTGACGACAACTTACTGACATTAATGTTTTGTTGATGAAGGTTAGAAAATAAAAAAAAAATTTAAAAAAAAAAAACGCCAAAAAAGTTATAATAATCATAATGGAAAGTATTTGAAAAGAGAGACGACGCCGACGCTGCTTCTGCTGCTGCTGCTGCTGGTTGATGATGGGCAATAACATGTGGCTAAATGGATTAAAAAGAAAAAAAAAACGCCGGAATAAGAGATGGACAGAAAGATGGCACGAGAGGAAGGGAGAGAGACAGACAGACAGGCAGGCAGATATAGTGAGAGAATGAGGGAACAAAAGCTTAGCAAGTAAATGAGCCGCAGCCGGAACTTGATGACCAACCTGCCAGCAAACCGACCAAACAACCAGCTTCAAGGTAACATTTTATGAGCTACGTACGTACATACAAATATATCCGAAAGGTATGTACGATAATTGCATACATACATATATCTCTTTTTTTTTTTTGTTTTGTTTTTGCATGCGGGTGAAATTAAGAGACAAGACAATGTATGTTTGTATATGTATATTGAGGCTGGTTTATATGTTCATCAAAATAAAAGCAATGAAATACATTAAGGTTTTAATGAACTTACATGAGAGGTGCCCCCACCACTCCACTTGTCCCGCATGTGTGAGTGTGTGTTGTATGCCACTAGGTCTATGGGCCTACTACTACAGTAGCTCATAATCTGCCTTTAAGCCTTTCACCTTAACAAATAACCTAATGACACGATAAACCAAATGATGGTTTATTGCCTGCTATATTCATTACTCATCACTCATTCATACATATATATAGTGTTTTGTATACCTTTACCAAATTTTTGTACTTTAAACAGTTGATCAATTAATCAGAGTACTTCAAATGAAACTTATCAGAAGTGTACAAAACTTATCATCCATTTCTATGGAAATCAGGAGAATCGATAACGAATCGATATATGATAAAGTAGACCAATTCGTTTCAAGTTTAATCTATAGATCTGTAAACAGAAAACTCTTAGCTCTCTTGTGTATCTTATCAGTTTTGTTTATATATATATTCTATATTTAACTGCCAACTACTACTTTAACCTTAGGATTATCTTACTCAGTATAAAGTGATGAAACTCAGAACTCGGATGATCTACAAATTGCTGTAAATCTAACCTAAGCATATATAGTAGCAGAGATATATGTATACACAGACATGCAGGTTAATTGTCAATGTCAAATGTTGATACCAACATTATATTCGACATTCATTGTTACTGTTATACTTGGCAAACCACTAACCACCAAGCAAGCATTAACCACCAAGCAGCCACCATCAATGCCATCTTCTCATGATTCGCTTGGATTCTTTGGAAATAGAAATTTCCGTTGACCTTCCCCCATTGTTCTGGCCCCAAAAAAAAAGTGTTTGTTTGTGTTCCAAAATTTTCTAACAGTTTATGCCCCACAATCACACACACATACACACAGGCTAATGGACAAATAATTACCAAAGTCAGCATCATCTGTATCTGGGTAACTCCAACTAACTAACGTTATAACCAAGAGTCAGACAGGTCGTCGGTCATTTAGCCATTTATCAGTGAGACTATATATATCTCTCTTTTTTTTCTTCTTTAGTTTGTTTTTATGGCAATTGTTTTAACATAATTGCAATAACAGGAATAGGCAAACAGAGAGGAAGTATTTTGACTCAATTATTTCAAATGGTGACCCCAATTTTCTATATACCGTTATAACATTGACAAAGAAGTTTTCTATATTGATAAAAAAAAAAAATAATATGGAATTGCAAGAGATTCATTTGAAAAAATCAATTGGGATTATAAACTAAACAAAAGTTAAATATTCTAAATCTGAAAATATTCAAGAAAATTAAGCAATTCATCTGAGATTTATGTATTTTGTTTGTCAGGTTATAAAGGTTATTCAAATGGTACCTGAACCGAACCATTTCAATAAAATTTTTATAAAAGAAGCATCCAAGTTCATCGGAGAAACAGGAACCGACAAAACGAAGAAGAGCAACCAACTGGATACGCCTGCTGATTCTTCTACTTGAAATACTAATTTCATGTATAATCTGAGAAAAAACTCTTTGTTGTCTCACAAACAGCTGTTGCTTAACTTTGTGCAGAGTCATTAAGTGTGTGTTGTGTGTGTGTTCCACATCAGAACTTGCGTTACAATGTCAATGAACGTAGGGCCTATACAAGAGATAAAAGTTGGTTAAGGAGAGAGAGAGCGAGCGAGCGAGCGAGCGAGGTAGCACAGGGGTCATGGCACCTGTTCCTTTTCCTTCTGTTTGTTGCTTCTTTTTTGTATGTTCTTACAGTAATCTTATTTAAATACCAACCAACACAGGGCCAGGCCAGGCCAGGCCAACCATCTGTGGTCAAATTTTTGTCATCTATTTGCAACATATATTAAATTATATATATACTTTTCTCGTACATGGAGATATACATATATACTCGTGTGGACTATATAAAAAAAAAATCTATTTTTCTGTGCGGGTCGTAAATTGAGTAAAGCCGTTAAAGTGGTTTCTGTCTCTATGTTTCGTTAGTGGCTATAAAACAAAATGGAAACATAAATTTTTTTCATCTCTTCTCTGTTTTTTTTTTTTTTTCTGCGTAAAACACATATAAATTGGTACAGGAAATTAAAACGTTAGCCAAAAACGAAAAAGACAAGTAGAAGATAAATGCAAAATAAGAGAAAAGAAAACGTAACGAAACGAAAAAAAAAAAAAAACAGCTGGAGCAGAAAATGAAACACAGATGCGAAGCGAAAAGCTCAGTAAAAGGGCGAAAGTGGCTGCTTTTGGACCAAGATTAATAATGCCAAGAGACATGTAAGAGAAGTAAGGCACAAAAAGTGCAAGTAAGTAAGTAAGTAAGTAAGTAAGTAAATGTATATAATGGAGTACACTATCTGTACAGTTGAATGGAATCTGTGGCAAACTACACCATATATATGTATGTATGTGTCCGTACAACTTCCTTTGCGCCTCAATGTACAACACTTGGCGGAGTTCGTTTGGGTGAAAGCAAAAAAAACTTAAATAAATAGTTGCAAGCTTTCTAACCAAAGCTGGGATAAATGATGGAATCGCTGCGAGGGTGCTAACACACACACACACATAGATAGGGAGATGGACAGAAATTGTGCAAGATCTTATATAGAGATGTGTGTGTGTTGGCATTCGCATGAAGGAAGAAGAAGGTTTCATATTCAATCGTTTTGATTTTAATTTGACATCTCAATAACAGTATTTGTTCCATTCTATAAAGTTTCCATAGCTGATATAAAGATCTATGCCTATAATACATAGATTTTCAATTTTTTGCCAAACACCCACAAGATCTAGCAAACCACTAAATGAGCCACGTTTGTTTTTTTTTTTTTTTTTTTTTTTGTTATGCTTGACAGCGTTCAATTAGCAGTTGCCATTTGATGAGGGAGTTGGTACAGTTAGCATCAAAATGCATATAGTGTGAAGAAGCAGATGAAACTGAATGTTGCAAGTTGATATGGTAGAATGGAATAGAGTAAAGTGAATTTGTAGTATTGGTAAGTAAGGTGAATGGTGTGCCTAATTTTGTATTTCCTTTTTTTCGTTTCTCGTTTTTATAGCTGTTCACTTTTGTTGGCCACTACTGTCTAAGACAATATTACTCATTTATGTTGGGACAAAAAAAAAAAAAGGGATTTCTTTTCATATTAATATTTGTTTACATCATTTTTTATTTAAATATTTTTTTTTTCTTTTCGACTTCTTGAACACAAAATCACTATGGATATATTATTATGCAAATTTCTATTCTGTAGCTGCCTCTCTCTCTCTTTCTCAGTGCCATTGACACGTTGTTTTCCTATGCGTGTGTGTGCGTTCGTGTGTGTGTGTGTGTGTATGCATGTGCGTGTGTATGCGTTGTTGTGCTTGACAGGTTTATCATCGTCATCATCATCATGATCATCGTTTGCTTCTGTTATACTCTTCCTCTTGCAATAACAACACAAATGATGGTTGTGTGTTTATGTATGTGAGCTGCTGCTGCTTCTTCCTCCTTTTCTTCTTCTTCTTCGTCTTCATTATTATTATCATCAACAAACAAAAAAAAACAGTTAGTCATTGTTTTGGTGTGATTTTATATACTCTCTTTTAACCATTGGGTATATTAGTCCCACTCACATTCTACAATCAAAAAATGCAACCAAAATCACGTATACGTCGTGGTGTTCTATACTTTTATTAGATTTTAAACTGTTTGTTCAGTTGAATCTATAGTTTCTATGCTAGCTTTGAAAATAAATAACTAATATTACGTCATGTTCTAGCATGATTCTGAAGTAAATAAAAGTATTTGATATGTTTAGCATACTTTAAGGAGTCGTTATATTACGCATACGCTCCATATAACTAATATTGCCCTTGTTCTTGGTTCAAGAAGTCATAATATTACCTAAAATTTACATATAAAATAGAGTAGATCTTTTCCATTTTTTATTAGAGGGTATTCAATAGTCGTATTTATAGCTAATCAAATGACAATGTGATGTGTCTGTTGTGAGCTGCATGTTTAACTTTACTCATACATATACATACATAGATATATACATATAGAGGTAGAGAACTTGGAAATTATATTAATATTCCTCTTACACCTCCTCCAACTTCTCCTCCCTCTTACTTCTTCTCACTCGTTGACTCTTAAGTTGTGCCTTATTGTATTTGAATTTTGTTTCATTGTCAATATTTAGTTTTCTAACTAATTATCAGTTCAGCGCACTTTGCTGCGCGCAGCTTTTTCAAAGTGTTGACGGGGGCAGTGAGCAGTGTCAACGCGCTCGCTGAGGGGCTCAGCTCAGCTCAGCTTGTTCAATTTTTGGAACGAGGAGGAGTTCATTTAACTTTGCTTAATCATTTCAAATTGTTGTTAATTTTTTATTTGTGTGTGGTGGTGGTGGTGGTGGTGGTGGTGGGCTGAATTTTCATATTTTTGAATTCTAAAGCAAATAAGGAAGACGCAAAAATAAATTTAATACTCATCCTCTTACTTAGCCAGGCCATATTTAGATTTGCCCAAGTTGTGTGTGCGTGTTAACAGTGCATTAACAGAACTCTCTGTTCAGAGAGAGCGAGAGGGAGAGACTCATTCGGTTGACCTTCAAAATGTATTTGACCAATGTTAATGTTGTTGTTGTTGTTGGAGTTATTGTTTCTTTTTCTTTGTTTCTATTTATTATATGGCGGCTTAGAGGCCTATGCATATATATATACAAATTTTTGTTGTTTCAAAGTAACTTTTTTAGTTTTTTGATATTTTAATTACCGCTTGAACCTTGAATTTGCACTACAAAGTGCTTTTAGTGGTCTGAAACCAGCACACACACACACACACACACACACATACAAAAGCCGCTTGAGAAATGATAGTAATTAAAGCCATAAAGAATGACCAAAAACAAAAACAACAAAGAAAGAAAAAATATTTTAAGCATTTATCTTTTTTGGAGCTCTCTGGTTTTTTGGCCCTTTTTACATTGGTTTTTTTTTTTTGTTTTTTGTTTCTTTTCACCTTCACCATTTGTTGATGGATATTCTACAATTTCCTGGGCACTTGACATATATATATATATATCTTTTTTTTACATTACGAAATTTTCTTTATCATTTTTTTTAGCATCTGGTCTTGAGATGAAGATGAATAAAAGAATGCTTTCTTTCATATTATAATTTTTTGTATGCAAATGTTGGGAACTAAAACGAAAAAAAAACAACCCTTTGAAATTGAGCAATTTGCATAAAATTCTCATTGCGAAATGGCTTAAATACTTGAATTAACGGTACACATTTGTCATTATTAGCCAGCTCTTTCAAAAGGTTTACAAGATTATACAATTTTTTAGAGTTTTTTGAATAGAGTTTATATAATCACTTCATTCTTCTATATATATAGAGTGGCTGTGGCTGGCTTGCTATTAATTTTATAATCAAATGCAGCCACACTAATTGTTAAAATCTAATTTTATAGCCCATATACAGGCACACTAATTATCAATGCATCAAGTTCACACACTCGCATTATTTATGCTGTACAACAAACAAATATACATACTATAGATAGATGATGATAGATATATGTGGGTATGTATATACATATATATATGTGCATGTATGTATATATATATATATATATATATATAATTTATGTTAATTTTAATATCAACTTACGCCACTAGGCCGCCTAAAAAGGCAACCGGACCGCCGCCAATAAGACGAATCTTGCGATGACAAGAATCGAATAGAGATGTTCGGGTGGGCGCCTGCGAAGTGGGTGACATGATGATGTGACCACCAGAGACAGTGTTGCTGTTGTTAATAAACAGATCTTGTTGTTGTTGCTGTGCTGCTTGTATTGTTGATGATGATGCTTTCCACGCTGGTTGCTGTTGCTGCTGCTGCTGCTGCTGTTGCTGTTGTTGTTGTTCACTTGTTTTGCAATTGTAATTACTTATGTAGTTGTTGTTATTGCTGTTTTTATAATGAGTGTTGTTATGTTTGTTAATGCAACTATTAGACAAACTGTTGTTGTTGTTGTTGCTGCTGCTTGTATTAATGCTGCGACAACTGTGATTGCTGCTGTGACTGCTGTTGTTACTATTGCTGCTTGTGCTGCTGCTGCTGCTAATGCTATTGCTGCTGCTTGTTGTTGTCTTTGGCTTCTTGTTGCGCCTGAGAGCCGATGCCAAGTTATAGCTAGTTGGCTCTTTCTTCTTCTTCTTTTGCTGTTGCTCTTCGGCCGTTATGGTTGTGGCCAAATATAAGAAACTTGGTTGTTGCTGCTGCTGCTGCTGATGTTGTCTAAAATAATAATCTGTTGCTGATTTCTTCTGATCCTTCTCCTGATTTGCCGATGTCACCTCGACTACTCCACTTCCTCCTCCTCCTCCTTTTGATGTTGTTGTCGTCAATTGCTTTTGAAGCAGCTTTTGCTGTTGCTGTTTAAGTTTTTGTAACAATGTTGTTTTGCGTTGCTGTTTGCTGTTGGCTGTTGCCGCTGCTGCTGCCGCTGCTGTTGCTGCTGCTGATGTTGCCGTTGTTGTTGCTAATGCTGTCGTCGTACCGAAGCCAAGTTCCACAATATGTTGTGTGGGCGCTCTCAACATTATTCACTGTCACTTTTCACCTCTTTTTTTTTTCTTTCCTTCTCTCTTTTTACTTTTTTTTCGTTTTTGTTTTTATTGTGATTCTGTTTTTTGTCACTTTGTGCTTTGCTCATTTGTTTTAAACTTAAAATTTTGTTCAATTTCATTTCATTTCTCTCAACACACACTAAGCTAAACTTTCTTCTAAAAATATATAATTTTTTGAAACAAATATGGAATTAAGTTAGACAAAGATCTTTTTTTTTTTTCTTTTCTTTCTTTCTTTCTTTCTTTCTCGTTTTCGATTTCAACTTTCAACTCTTGTTGACTTGGGCACGTGTGTGTGAGTGCGTGTATGTGTATGCGTTGTTGTTAAAAAATTATATATATTTTTAATATTTCTTGCTCTATAAAATGATATAATAATATCATCAACAATCAAATTAAACAACAAAACATTAAAATGTTTTTTAACTCGAGGGAAAATGTTCATTTTTCTTTTCTTTTTATATACAAATTTGTATAAAATAAAGAAAAATTTCTCCAAGTAAACACAAAATATAATCCTCAAAGTCTGTCAATCGACCTAGTGTACCCCTTGATGAAAATTTTATAGTAACTTTTAGCTCAAACTTTTAGCTGGTTCTTATCAACTGTATTTTGTGGTGGAGAATTTCAGATCTTTAACTATGCTAGCTATAGTAAAACTTTAATGAATAGTACAGAAACTGAGATCTTCTACTATACCAGATTAAATACTATAACATATAGTACATCTTTTACTATACCATATAGTAAGACAAAACTTAGATCTTTTACTATAGTATATAGTCTACTACAGTAAAGATTGTACGATCTTTAGCTATACTAGATGTTATAAGCTACCAAATAGTATAGAAACTTGCAAATCTTTTACTATACTAGATATAATACTATATTAGATAGTACAGAAACTAAGATCTCTTCCCCTTTTTAGCAAATTTCACAATTTGCCAAGTAAAATCAATAATAATCGTTATTGAAAATGCAAATTTTGAAATGGAAATTTATTTCAATTATACAAGATACGATACTATATATGTATGTATATGTATATAATGCTATGCTAGGTAGTACAAAGAGAGAGAGAGAGAGAAAATATACTATATATACATAATACTAGTGCAAATTTTCGCTCTAATTTTCAACAAATTTCACAATTTTTGGCAAAAAACAAAAATCAATATTAAACTATATGGAAAATATGTATGTACATATGTTGCTTGTCAAATTCGATTTCACCATATTCCCCCTAATTTATGTATATAGTAATTATTATTGTCAGCTTTGATTACAATTGCTAGTATTGAAGGAGGTTGGCAAAAAAAACTATTACCAAATAGTTTTGGTCATCTATTGATTCAATATATTTAGCAAGCATTTTTGCACCACAGTGTCATGGGAGATGCAAAGGGGGCAGAACTGACCACCAAGCAAGCGACCGATTGCTTGCTTTTTATTATTTATTTTAGTATATACATATATATACAGTCATGTATATACAAGTATAAACATATATTATAACTAAACTATACTATATATATATATATGTATATATATGTGTGGGGTAGCGATCGCGTGAGTTTTTTGACTCATTGCGTAGTAAATTGAATACACAAACATGCACAAATACATTTACATATATATATACATATACATATATATAGCATATATACTCTCTGTATAGTAGATTGTGTAGAAAGAGTCTTTTGCAAGTAGGCGGATGGTTGTAGTTGTAGGCGCCTTTGCGTTTGCTTTTGCCTCTGAGCTAAGCTAAAATCCGCTTATATGTTAATTAGATTTATTTACTATAAAAAATGAATTATAAGTATTTGCCTTGTTTGAGTTTTTTTTTACTTTTTTCTTCGCTTTTTGTTTTGTTTGCCTTGCTGTGCTGTTGCTAATTTGTTTTATTATATCAACGTTTTTCTCATTTCATTTCTTTACTTTTTTTTTTTTTTTTTTTTTTCATTTATTGCTCATTTCTTTGCTTACTTTTATGCAAATTACTTGGCAACAACAACAACAAGTTGTTGTTTTTTTTTTTTTCTATTTGAAATTTTAATTTTAATTGTAAAAATAAATAAAAAGAAGGCAATGATGATAATAATGCCTAGATGGAAGCAGAAGAAGAGGCTGATGTCTGGCTAAACAAAAAACCAAAGTAAGCGAGAGCGAGCTCTTTTCTTATTGTTTTTGTTGTAGTTGTATATATTTATTTTGTTGCTAACTTAAACTTTTGGCACAGGCCAAAAAGAAAGTAAAAGGCAACAGCGAACGAAACGACTTCGTCATTCGAGGAGGCTTACGCAATAGCCGCAACAACGAAAAGCATATGGAAAAAAACAAGGCAAGAGAAAAAAAAAAAATTAAAACTCATCATTAAAGAAGCATAGCATAAGAAATGGCCAAATGGGCTGGGCACACACATACACAGCAGAAGCCAAGAAACAAAAAAAAGAAGTTGAAACTGGAAAACAAAATGAGCCACAGTCAGGGTACTATGTGTGTGTGTGCGTGTGTATACCCAATACATGGACATAAATTGGCAACTGTAACAGCATATCGAAAGGAGTCGAGCCAACTTTATGACTCTGAGCTGTTGTTTTCTTGGTTAACTGTGCACCCGATAACCTTCACCCAAATAAATGCTACCATCATGCTAAAAGCCTTGTCCGAGACACAGCTCAGAGAATGAGAAGAGAGAGAGAGAGAGTGGGAGAGCAAAAGTGCAGGCTAATTGAAATAGATGAAGGAGCCATTTTACACACTGTGCCAAAAACCAATACAATTCCATTACATGAAAAAAAAAATGCATCAATTTCATTTCAAATGAATTTCAATCGTAAAAGAAGTAAAGTAAAAAGACTTCTCTAAACGAAAACTTTCCTGGTACCTAAAGAGAACCTTCCAGAACTTCAACCCAATTGAAATTTTATAATTATCAACTGAAAAAAGGGTTTATCGTGGGAATTGCACAAATTTTACATATATTTTTAATGGTTTTCCGGTTGGAGATATTTATAAAAAATACTTTTTTTTTTATCAATTTAAAATATTTTCAAGAATGAAACTAACTATTAACGGAAACTCAATGTTTTAGTAAAAGATAAAAGACTTTATTTTGTTCAAACACTTAAACTCTTACGTATACGTAATTTATAGAAACTTTCCATGCGTATACGTAATTTATTTTAAAAATTCTTTAAAAAAGTGCAAACGTATAAGTAATTTTAATAGGAAATTGCCTACTACAATATTGAGAAATTCATCATTATAAATATGATAACGTTAAAGATTTTATTTTTACAGTGTTTCCCGAAAAACTTTTCGACAATTAATCATGCCAAAAAAATATATATACATACGTAAAAGCATGTCAATAAAATGAAGTAGCAGAAGATGATTACAGATTTTGTTGTATGAGTCATTAAAATTTTGAGTTAATTTTGTGTTGTTGTTGGTTATTTTGTGTTGATGCAGCAGAATTTCCCAAAAGGCACACGCCATTATATACATATAGATATATATACATATATGTATACATATATATGTAAAGCTTATCTGGGCTATAAGCTATATATGAGTCAAAACGTGCTTGGGGACTTGAATGATTCAATCGAAAAACTTGAACTCGAGACAAGTGAAGTGAAAATAAGATATATTATACAAAGAAAGAGACAGACAGATAGACAGAGTGAGAGAGAGAGGGAGAGACAGACAGGGAGAAAAAAGAAAAAGGTGTGAAAAATAGAATGGCCTTACATTTTTGACACTTTGTTTTGTAACTTTCACAATGTCAGAGAGTACTTAAAATTGGTTTAAAACCCCCCATCATCATCATCAACAACATCATCATCAAATGGAAAGGTTTTAGCCAAAACAAAAAAACAGGCAGAATAAACCAACAACAACAACATAAACTAAAAAAAAAACTTTCTAGACAATTTCAATTAGTTAATTACAAAAATATATGAAATGAATGCAAAACTTCTTTTCTAGGTAGAATCAAATATTGGCCAATGGCCATTACCATTTCAAGGCACGTTGGCTTAAACAGAGAGAGAGAGAGAGAGAGAGACTAAATGGCCAAAAGAAAGCTATATAGAATTGGGTGGGTGATATTCCGATGACGAAGACAATGATGATATATGCTTTGATTCTTTCTTTTTTTTTTTTTTTTTTTTTTTGGCATTTTCAAGCAACAGTTTGTGTGGCTTTCTTCAGACTCATTTTCATGCAGAACTTGGCAAATTGACACTAGACATTTCAGTACGCTGCTTACTAACTTGGCTTACTCTGCTGCTGGTGCCGCTGCTGCTTACAGAGAGCCACGCTTCGAGAATTTTAAAATGAAAGTTCGTGCTTTGTTCATGGTTGAAAAAGCATGCGGAAATATCCGCAAGAAATAAATCGCTTAAGAAGAAAAAAAAAAAAAGCACGAAGAATAATGTGGAAAAAGCAATAGAAGACAGGGAGAGAACAAGCAAGCGAAGGAGACAGATAAAAGTCTAGCCAAGAAAAAAAAAAATAATAATTATATTATTTTAATGTGTTTCTTTTTCCTTTCTTTTTCTACTTCTGTTTGCTTTTCTTTTTCTTTTTTTTTGCCTTTTTCCTGCTTAGTAAGTACCAAAGAGCAGCTGTCGTTTTCTATCTTGCTTGTTGGATTTACTGTGAATTTTCAATTAAGCCAAGTTGCTAGCTGGTAGTAGATTTTTAGCCCGCCTGTTGCGGAAAATGATGAAAGCTTTCTCTCTATCCCCAAATGAACCCCCCCCACCAGCCCCAACCTCTTTCTATTAGATGACGATGAATACGATGACTTGGGGAAGGGTTTGCTTGTTTGGTTTACCACCGAAGCAAAGCATGAAGAGAGTGTCATGAAGTGGCAAGGTTATGCGTTGTGCATAAGCAATTAGCTTTTGCGGTACGGATCGCTGCCTCATGATATACACACACACACACACACACTCACACACTCTCATTTACTACTATATTTCTCTCTTATAGTAAGCGTTGTGTATCTACAACTTTGAGGTCACACACATTATATATTGATATATGTATGTGTGTGCCTAGAAAAGTCGGTTTCCACTTTTGAAAATTGAAATTGATGCAACAACCATACAAAAATAAAAAAAAAAGTGCTGCGGCTTTCCACAATTTCATGCAATTGACGAAAAGATAGTTTTAATGGTTAGCAAAACATATTTCATTATCAACCAACATAAATCCATAAAACGTACAACAAATTATTTTAAAGATACACCTCCCTCCCTCCATCCTCTCTCTATGTTATGCAAGTGTTTAATAGTACTTAATCTAGAGAAATCTTAAACAATTTTCGAATAAGAGGAAAAACTTGAAAGTAAATTTGAATTTTTAAAGAGGTATGGAAATCTTTTTAAAAATTTTAAAGAACTTTAAAAATTTTGTTTTTAAGAAGACCAAGAACTTTGAAAGTTTCGAAAATGTTTGTGAATTTTATTTTTAAGAAGTTTGTGAATCTTTTTACAAAGCTTTAAGCAGATGTCGTATCGTATGATCTACGATATAAAATAACTAACTAAGATATTGCCTGCTCTTTAATACTTTTCCAATTAATATTATTAATATTTAAAATATTTTAGTATTATATTAAAATAGATCCAAATTCTAGAGCTGAAAAGTTTTTGTAAAACCTTTTGTAGTGAAAATCTTTTGGTTCTGTTTTGGATTGGAATAATCCTGAACTATTTTCAAAAACATTTTGTTCTGTTTAAGTTGGATAAAATCTTAAGTTAGTTTCGGAAACTTTTAGTTTGTAAGTGGGCAAGTTTCATAAGCATTTGTTTTTTGTTTTTAATTGAGAAAAGTTTCAAGTTCTGTTTAGTTGTGAATACTCGTAAATTTGTTTCATAAACTTTTTGTTCTGCTTTAAATTAAGAAAAACTTGAATTAGCTTTTTAGGATTTTGTTTTAGGTATAAACAGTCTTGAAATAGTTTTGAAAAAACATTTTTATGATTTCAATCTCAAGTGGTTTACGTTTACATAAGTAATGCAAAGCTACGAGTATATACACATATATCTCTATGGTGATCACAATTCAAGTCTCAAGGGCTCGACCCCAACGCATCCATCCATCCAAACCATCCATCATGAGGTCTTGTGCTCCTCGTCGTATCTGCATTTGGTTGATCGAAGCTCGCTCGCTGTGGCAGCGATTGCAACAATTTTCACACTCTGAAGGCCATACAACACATATACATATATATATACCTATATATATATCTCTATACATGTACGATCGGCCAACACAAAGTTAAACCATGGCAGAGTCTCTTGAGTGAGTGAGTGTGACTATACAAAAGACAAAACCAGAGCCAATCATGAATCGATCTACGTGCAGTTACTGACTGTAGGCATTCGCTTGTCACTACCCCCCCGCTCCATTCCCCTCCCTCACCGCCTCATCGTCTGTTTGCTGTCATTTAAAACGCAGCAGCGAAACCTGAACGCGATTGCAAACCCGCCAAGTTCTCACGGCGAGTTACACAAAACGCCGCACATCACGTTTCCAACATTAATGGGATGCCCCCCCCCCCCCTCTCTTCCCCCCACGCTGCAACCCAATGTAAACCTCTATCCCCGTTTTTAATCTCTTACTCCCTTCATTCTGGGAACCTTAATATGCCCGGCATATCGCTCGCTTCTTCCTCTCTTTCTCTATCTCTTTTTATTATTATTATTATTTGTGTGTCTCTTTCTTTCTATAGATTGCTCCATTCACGACGAAGCTCTCAGGCTTTGCACATAAAATTGTACAAAGCCCAAAACGTGAGAGAAATGCAAAAAAAAAAAAAAACACAGAAACAGAAATATAACGAAAATAAAACATAGAAAAGACTCAGTAAAATTACCAA
Source organism: Drosophila austrosaltans (assembly GCA_035045865.1). Taxonomy (NCBI): domain Eukaryota; kingdom Metazoa; phylum Arthropoda; class Insecta; order Diptera; family Drosophilidae; genus Drosophila; species Drosophila austrosaltans. The sequence goes on from JAWNOQ010000207.1 coordinate 4,504,374, forward strand.
AAAAAAAAAAAAACCAAAACAAAACAATAAAAATAAACACATAGACCCAATTAAATCGTGTAAAAAATAAATACATGCACACACACACACACTCACACACACAAATCTACGCGCTAATTAAGCAAATTAGTAAAAAGAAGAAAAAAAAACTAATTTTTTTTTTCATTTTGTTTAAATAAAAATGCTGCGGTCAGCAGCAGCGGCGGCGACGTTGTTTTTTATTTTTTCTTATTGTCAACAGAGCTAAAAGAAAAAAAAAAAAAAAAAATTTGACCCATAAAATTTCCCACCAAATTATAGTAATTTTGCTAACTCAATTTGGGGAAGCAACAAAAGAAGAGTGACAGAGAGAAAGAGAGAGGAGAGGGCAAGGGGAGGGGGGGGGAACAGCAAAATTATAGGAAAAACCAGCCGTTAGGGAAAAGCGGTCAAAATAGTGAGGGATCTCTTCTCTCTCTCTCTCTCTCTAGCTACTTTTTTGTCTATGGGATTCGATTGCGAAAGTAGCCGAAAATTGCTGCAACTAAAAGATGAGGAGAAGCATGATAACGGATGAGGAGGAAAGAAGGAAGAGGCGGTAGGTAGAAAGAAAAAAAAAACCAGCACAATTTTCACTATCCAGTTGCAAGGCTTCTTTACTTGTGTGTTTGTGTGTGTGTGTGTGTGTGTATGTTGAAGATGCCGCCGCCAACTTTGTTTTTTGCTGCTGCCACACAGCGGCACAACCGCATAATTATATAGCCCCACACAGATCACAGCAGCTGCTGCCATGACTGATGGTGGTGGGCGGGCAATTGGACGACGACAACAACAACAACAGCAACATCATCTACAGCAACATCTAATCCAACTAACGCAACCAAACTAAACAACATGATACATAGTGAATCTTATTTCACAAATTAGGAAATATGAAAGACATAGACACCACACACACACGCACACGCACACACACACACACCTCACATACATATACATATATTAAATATGATATTCCTTAACAAACTACTAAACTGGTTTGAAAGAGTTAAAAACCATCCACACCAGATAATTTAATCTATAACTATACATTGCCTTATAGTAAATTAAAAGCGATTTCTTGTGTAAAGTTTTTTTTTTTTTTTTCTTTTCCTTTATTTTTTGTTTTAAGATTTCAAGAAACAACATTGCCTATCTAAGAGGAGAGAAGAGCTTGATCTATAAAGCATGACTTGTTTCTTGAATGAAATGTAAATGAATACTGTGGGAAAATTTAATGGAATTTTCGCATTGTATAACATTGTATATTGCAATCGCATAAACACACAAACATACAAACATTCTTTTCTCCCCCAAGTACACTACTTAAATTCAGATAAATTACAAAGTATTCACAATCGTTATTTTGTAAACACAATTGAAAATGTTTTCCAAGCTGAAATTGTAGAATGTTGTTTTGGTATTGTAATCAAATTATAATTATTATAAAAGTTTATGAATACTCCATTTTGAGAAGTAAACATTTTGGGTAAAAAATTGAAGCAGATCCTTCTGCACATCGACAACGATAACAGTAGAGAAATTATGATCGATAGATATAAATATTTAAAAAAAAAACTATGAATTTTAAGTTATTGTTATTTAAAAGTTGACCAAGCAAAAATCTCCTTTAGAAGACTATAAGAAAAACGTATGTAGTTATTAATTTCTATAACTTGGAAAACGTTTCGGAATTTTAAATATTTCCTTTCCATTAAGAATTAAGAATTATCGATAAATATTAATTGTTCTACTTTAAGAGCAAGTATTAATTATAATTTGATTTGATATATAAACTGATAAAAATAAAGACTCTTTTTGCATTGACAAAGTTCTTACGATAACTTGATCTGCTAATCTTTCTGCAGATCGATATCATTTATCGATAGGTATAAATATTACTAATAAGAAAACCATGATTTCTAAAGTCTTGTTAGATAGAAATAGTCATTGCTTGAATCTTTTCTAAGAACACAAGAAATTGATCGTTTTAGACAACTTGACTTTGTGTAAATCAATATCGATAATCGATAGGGATAAATAAGATGAAAAATCTTGTTTTTTTTTTTAGGTTTCGATGATTAGAAATAATCTTAACAAAATTTTTTCTAGAAGCCTTTAAAAAAGGTTCAGGATTTTTGCTTCATCTTTATAAATTAAAAATATTTGATAAATGTTATTTAATTTTGTTTTGTTTTCTCTCAAATGCTGATTTGTTATATATATAATTTAAATTGTTATTTGGTTTTGACTTGTTTTTTGTTTGGTCTTAAGCCAAATGTGCCTACTTTTCAAATGTTTTTCATATTTTTTTTTCCTACTTTTTTAAATGTATGCTAATTTTTCTTCTTTTTTTTTTATACAACAACAAATTGATAGTTTGTAAATGTAATATCAATGCTGAAACCACAGTGCACAGTGCTTCTCTCTTTGCTATAAAATATGTATCTTTTGCCTATTTGCCGCAATGTTGTGGGAGCAAAAGTGATTTGTCTCTGAATCTGTGGCAAAAGTATAGTCGAAATATATGTAATATATATGTTTCTGTTTGTATATATGTATATGTATATATATATTGTGTTTGGGCATGGAAAAAAACTTTGATTGCAACATGGATTTCCCATACAATTCTTCTTCTTCTCTGCCGCTCTGCTTTTTGCTGCTGTTTTTTTTTTTTTTTTTTTTTGACATTTTTGTGTGGAAGCCAAGAAAAGTGACAGCTAACAATTATTCTCTCTCACCACCAGCAACCCCCCTCAACTACCCACAGTTCGCTCTACTTTTATATACATACATAGATGAATATATAGTATAGTATATAGAAAAGATATATGTATATACCATATCTTTTCATCTATCTCCCTCTCTCTCTCTATCTATCTCTCTCCCTCTTTGTTGATGCAATTAGCGGCGCGTGTTTTATAGCTTGAAAAGGTGAAGAGAGAACAAACCGAAGGAAAGGCAAGCAAAAATCTTTTACAAGAAACAAACAAGGAAAACATTTGCAAAAATATTTAGCTAGCTGCAATTTGATTTTAATTTAAATGAAATATCTATATACAAAGATACACACACACACACACACACACACAACAAACACATGCATATTTAGTTTATTTTAAGAAGCAACCAAAAAAAAAAAAAAAAAAAAGGACAGCCGGCAGCTGAATAATAAATTTAGCACGGATGTTCGATTTTCTTTTCTTTTATATATACAGATACATAAACTTATTTTCGCTTTGCCTCTTTTTTTGGTTATTTGGGGTTTTTATTTTATTTTTTTTTTTTTTTTGCGCTTTGCTTCGATTTGGTGCGGGTAACAGACAACAGCTGACATTGACACTTTTCGTGTTGCTTGTGGCACAGCAGCGGCAGCAGCGCCGCGTTTAAGGTTATTTATAAAAGTAAAAGAGAAAATGTTTTAGCTGCTGCCAGCCTATACACGTGCCAAATCGATATGACTTACAAATAAAGTTATTGTGTTTACCGAGGGCCAATGTAAAAGTTGCCATGATTGAGAAGTTTCTAAGGTCTTAGCATTGATGTGACGCAAAGGACTTTCACACGAGTTGATCTATCAAATTGCTTTGGCAGGACCAAGACCCGTGTCGTTCATAAAGGGTGACCATCCATAGAAAGATATGGTTCTTAATCGAAAATTGCCAATATTTTTAGAATCAATCAACAATTAAGTAGCAGGCAAAAGAAGTAGAAAGACCAAATAAAGCTTCTTACAATTGATAAAAACTATTAACAGGATTAATGAACAGGACCTTCAATAGGAAAAAAATGTGCAAATTTTAAAATAATTGGAATACTCAACTTTTGTCAGATTTTCAATATGCAATTTTCTTCTTTGTGCCAGCTGAAGAGCAATTGATGTTTCATAATTAATCACAAATGATTGAAAAAGTACAGGGATAAGAGGGAAAGTGTTTCGAAAAATACATAAAAAAAAAAAATGTTCCATTTAAGAGACGTATCCCCCCCTAGAATAGAAATGTTTGTTTAAGAGAGTTATCACTGTAATAACAATTGATTAAACTAAACTTTGTTCTATTTGTTTACCAAAGTCAACTAAGAATGAATTCAATGAACTGTTTCTTTCAACTCGAACAAAGCTACGAAAATCGAATGATACCCAACCCAAAAAAATAATGAATTAGATTAGAAATTTACGTACATACTATATAGAGTCACCTTTAACATGACTCAACCAGTACAAAAGCAATGAGAAATTGTCAAAATATAATGCCCCCGTGTATATTGTATACCTGATCTAACCCAATGGAACTTGTTTCTTTCATTATCATGCCACAAAGAAAAGAAAAGATAGGGTAAAGATATAGAGGTTACTCAAGTCAGTATAATGCAGAATTTAAAGAAAAGAATCCTTCCACTTCTTTCTATAACTTTTCATGTACATCTCTCTGTGTCTCCCCCCCTTCTCTCCCTCTCTCTCTCGTAATAACTGGCTAAAAGAGGTGTACACTAAAAATTGTTGTCGTTTAACCGCAACCAAATAAAGAGATATATATAAATATATATGTCATAATGCTTTCAATTGTTATAGATATTTGCTGTATATTTGTTATTTACTTTTGGTGTATAACTATTTTTCTTTTTTTTTTTTTTGCTTCTTTTTTCTTTTTTGTTGGTGCTTAATTTCCGTGTCGTTATTTGCTGTTGTTGTTTTTGCTAGTCGCACTTAACCTTCAACTCGCATTGAAGCCAATTTGACTGTTTTTTTTTGTTTTCACACCCGCCATTGCCGCCCGCCTTATTCTCTTCCTTCTTTGGTTTTTGTATACACACCATCAGCTCCTTCCTTTACCCTCTCTTGGTTGTCGTCTTCTCCTCGATCTAGGCAATTAAATCAAAATTTATGAAGTGATTCTAAATAACGCGTTGTTTATTTGTTGTTGTTGTTGTTGTCGTCTCTAAATTTTCATTTCCATTTGCTGTTTGCTCGCGTTTTGAATGAGCTTTAATTGTTGCCGATTTTTATGTAGGCAAACGACAAATAAGAGTGAGAAAGATATATATATATATGTATGTATATATAAAAGCACCGTTAAAGGTCAAACGAGCATTTAGCAAAATAGAGAGAGGGAGAACGAGTGCAAGATGGAGCAGATTGGGGGGACAGGGTAAAACGTTGAGGCCAGTCAGCCAGCCAGTCAGCCAGCCAGCCAGCCAGCCAGTCAGTCAGTCAGTCAGAGTCTATTGCCTTCTCACTCTCCTTCTGTCTATTTTCTCGACCAGTTATATAGACTTATAAGCCGCCGTTGTCGTCGTTGTGTAGTAGTAGAATTATTAGTATCAAAAGAAATAAAAACAAGTTTCACAACCTCCACCACCACCACCGCTGTCGTCTCGAGAGCAGGAAACCTTGCTTGACTTGGCTTGGCTTGATGAAGCTGCTGCTGCCGACGTTCCTGCTGCTGCCGTTGCTGCTGCTGCTGCTGCTGCTGACGGGTGACGTGAGCCCAAACCCCGCAAGATGCACATGCAATGACACATACATATGCGTTTGTATGCTAGGTTGCCTGGCGACACAACATACTCATGCATATATATGTATATATGTATATGCTTGCCATAACGGTTTGAAAAACTGGCGCATCGATCGAAATTGTAAGAGTTTTGTTCTTCTGCCCGTTTTTTTTCTTTCTTTCTTTTTTGGCTTATATAGATTTCAACAGTCAAGCAGCAGCAGCAGCAGTTCTTTACAACAAACTTAAGTGAAATCCAAGTTCATATTGGAAAAAAAAAAAACAAAATGGTAAAAGAGGACACCACCACGAACCATTTAAGATACCACACATTGTATTGCATTGCATTGATCTAATGAACAGCTTTCCTTTTATAGCATCTAACTTGTATATAGAATGAAGATGGCTCAGTAACTTATGCTATGGGAAATCTATAGCCTAATAAACGTTTCATTAGCACCGCTGCTGCTGCTGCTGCACACCTGCCTCACTTCTGACAAGAAGTATAGATAGATACCTTAATAATATCGCACATACGCCATGTGTGTGTGCGTGTGTGTGTGTGTATGCCATGTTCTAGAAGCATATCAACACTACTTTTAGTTGTTGCCAGTTTGAACCGGAACTAAATTGTATTAATATTGTTGAGTAATAATGCAAATTATCAATGGAAGAATGCCTTAGTTAGTTGATAGTGTTTAAGTTATGAGATGTGGAAAAAGTAAACCAAAGAACAATTTTTAGCTTGGAAACGAATGAATATAGTTTCTTTTTCCTTTCTCCTTTATTCTTAATGAAAATCTAGTGTTGGGCAACTAGTCAAAGGGTAGAGGGTTTAAGTGTTGCTCAACTAATCATATAAAAGAGTTAATAACTCTTTTTTTTTTACAGTTACTCGTCTAACACAATTAAATGATTTTTATAGCTTTATGTTTTCTTCTAGTATAACAGATCGGAAACCATTATTTTATAAACGCTCATTCTCTTGATTGATTTCTTTCTTTCTCTTATGCAAAAATAAAAGAAAAAAAATCAATAATCAAATGACAAAAACAAAAAAATACATACGAAAAAAGCCCAATTGGGTGACGCATTTGGCATTGGAGGAAACCAGCAGCAGCAGCTGCCCGATGTTGGTTAGGGTGTGCAACGGAAGGGACTTCAACACCCCTCCCCCTGCCCCTGCCCACACTCACCACACACAAAAAGTGTGAAAATTAACACGCTGCCAATGCAAAAAAAAAAAAAGAGAAGCAACTTAAGTATTGAAAGTTTCTACTTATTGAACACGTAGTAGTAGGTGGATACTATATTACTGCAGGAAGAGCGGCGGCGACAACAACAAAACCGCCAGGATTGATGCCCCTTTTTTTTATTTTGGACAGGAAGCCCGTCAGGAAGTGGAAGTGCCTGAGCAGTTGCTGTGGCAAAGGAAGTGGTTAAAAAAACAATAAAGTGAGAGAGAAAGAGAGAAGAAATTATTGCAGACAGCAGAAGGTAGGCAGGCAGGCAGGCAGACAGGCTCGTTCATGAATGTACCGTAACAGTTGCTTCTGCTGCTGTTGTTGTTGTTGTTGCTGCTGTTACTACTACTGCAGTTGTTGCTGTGCCAATTCTAAGCGTTGCGCTTCGCCGGTTTTGCAACTGAACTCAAAGCAGGCAGCCTGGCTAGCTAGCTGCTGCCGCTTGCTGCTGTTGCTGCTGCTGCTGCATTGCGCGTAATCAGTGAAGCAACAAACCGTGGCAATAGTTGCAGAAGACTTAGCAGCAGCAACAACAACACAACACAACACAACAACAGAAAAAAAACATTTAAAACTTGTCTGCAGTGTTTGGAGTCGAGTGAATGACACAGTTTTACACACACACACACACATACAGGCGCACACACACACACGCAGTAGTAATCGCCTCTGTTGACCAAGTTTATCTTACATTTTCCATTTCCAGGATACACAGAAGAAAATTAAACTGCATTTTCTTTGTATTTATTTGTTTGTTTGATAGCATTTCACTTAAAAATTTTCAACTTTGCCCGTGTCTTTGATGCGGCATCGTTGCCGGACATCTTCAAACAACGAAAAAAAATTAAAAAAAAAAAAAATAAATATTTTAAAGAAAGAACACCAATGTCAAATATTAACGACGGCGAGACAACGGACCTAAACGACCCTCTTCAACACGACCGTGCAACCGTAAGGAAATTTCTATACTGATTCAGACGTCTAAATGACTGACTGACTGACTGGCTATGGCTATGGCTATGGCTATAGGCTCTGGCTGGCTTGGCAACACACACACTCACACAAACACAAAAGAAAAGAGGGAGAGAACAAGCGAGAGGCCGACAGCGAGAGAGAGAGAGAGAGAGAAACCAAGATACGACCACAAACAGAAGCTGGCAACGCGAAAGCGGAGCACTACAACTACAACAAACAAGATGACGACGGCTGTGATGATGTTGTTGTTTGTTGTTGGCTCCAACTGTTTTCTCTCCCTGTCTCTCTCTCTGTCTATCGCTCTTTTACTTGAAGTCGAGCGAGAAGCACTCTGCCACAGCAAGAGAGTAGAGACAGAGAGAGAGTTGTGGCTGTGTAGTATATGTTTTGCATATAAATGCGCCGCCAGTCAACGTACACACGTATATGTGTAAAAAGTAAATGTGCTTCAACCACTTGTTTGACAGCTAAGCCAGGAGCGCAAGGGGAATAAAAGCGCCCAAAAACAAACATGATATTCTGCCATTTACCTGCTCGGGTAACTTTCCATTGAAAAAACTAAAATAGATTTTTCTTATTTCAGGTAAAAAAATATCATCTCTTACGACTAAAGGATATCACAGTAATTTCGACTTTGGGTAAGTAAATTTATGGCTTAATATATTATGAAGATAATTCTAAGATCTGTATTGAAATTATTTTGAAACTTAAAGTGCTACGTGTTCCATATTAACCCTAGGCCCTAATGGGCCCACTTTTACCCAAAGCTAGCCCTGTATAAACATTGAATTCTCTCGCACGCTCTTTCTCGCTCGCTCTCTATTTATTTCTCTCTGTGCCGGAATTGCTCTCAGTCGACATCAGCTGAGCTGCAACAATATGAGAAAACAGCTCATGTGTTTGATGCTCAGCAGCTGACAGCTAAATTGTAGAGTTGCCAGACAATAGAAATGCAGCTGGTACGTTTCGAAATGGTAGTAGAATCTACTACTATTTTCTTTTACTTAAAGTCTACGTACAACATTACCAAAAATTGCATTTGTTGTGTGAATAATTTAATTCCATTCATAGATTCCTCTTCTTTGCGTTTTTACTCACCTGAAAAGATAGAAAAAACAAACAAAATATATATAAAATCAGTTAACGGCTAAAATGGATTTATATCCTTAAGGTAACTAAGATAATTTTGAGCGAAGAAGCCCGCATAATATTATACATCATTAGCACCCTAGCAGACCTCCCTGGGGTACAATTATCACAAGATCATCTACTGCCATTAGTTCTTCTTGTGTGTGTGTGTAGTGTGAGGATACGAAATAAAATCAAAAATCAAATAGAATAACAACAACAACAGCAACATAAAATGGGAACACAGGAACTTGTATTTAATATGGCCTCATCTATACCTTTCATGGAAAAGCAGCAACGTAAAAGATACGAAACGAAACGAAAAGAAAAGGTGCCTCGTCATTCAAGACAAATATAGTTGAAACAGGAACAACAACAACAAATACACATATATAGGTATCCAAGAACCTATCTTGGACAAGCATCTGTCCCAAACCATTGAGAATGGGAGAACAAACTACACGGTCAAAGACGAAGAAGAAGCGAGCAAGAGAACCAACCAACAATTCGTTGCATTCTCCTCGCATAGACACCTGTGACCGCCCGCAATGCAACCGGCACAAGTTCATTTGCACCGCACAGAAAAGAAACAAAAAAAAAAAAAACTACCAAGTCGATGAAGTAAAAAGCAAAGGAGCAGCCGGAGGGCTAAAGAAAGAAGATTGCACTTTACCATACATCACAAAGCGGCTGCTAAGTACTTATGATTCATTCTTTAGCATTTGTTTTTTGTGTTTTTTTTTTTTGTTGTCTTCCAAGTTATTGCAACTCTAAATGCAACACGCTTGGTTGGGTTTATAGCGGTTCAAGCGATTCGTCTAACGAATTGGCAAATATTCTCCCCAACCGCCTCCTCCACTCCTCCCTATTATTTATTACAGCGATTGTTTAGTTGCTAGCTTCGTTGCAGTTGAGTGCGGGCGGCCAGTTAAAACGGAACACACAAAATTCACTACCTTTTTTTTCTATTTATATATGTATGTATATGTATAGTATCTCCTTTCTCTCTGTTGGTTAGATGTCTTTCTTTAGATGTGTATCTCATTTGCTCTCTCTCTATCTTTGAGTCATGTTTAAACATGTATGATATTTGAGAATTTCATATATTCAACTAGAGATTGTAATCTGTTTTCTAATTGGTTTTAGATATGTATAAGCGTTTTGGTTTATAGATAGGTAGAGATTACATATGTATATCCCTAATCCGTTTGCTGTATGAAGAATATTGCAGATGAGCTTATACTCGAAATCTAATGATCCGTTTATGACAAAGATTTATCAGATACTGGAAATTTATTACATATTCTATATAAAATCCGAGCATCTCCATACGTCTACTCTTGTTTGTTCACTTTACAATGGATATAACAGATATTGAACATTTATTATACATATATTTCTATAGAAAATCAAAGTATTTACATATATTTCATATGAAGATCCTAAAACTTTATGCCTTTTAGACTCCCCTCCGTTTCCTTCTCTCTCTCTCGAAGATTTTTAATTATAACTGATAAATTTATATTGCATATATTGATCAAGTATTGGTAAAATATATACAAATTCCCCCCACTAAGTTTTGTTGTTGTTATTGTTGCCGTTGTTGCTATTGTTTTGCCTTTCAACTAGTACTGATTGATTGTATCAGAGCGAATGTACAAACACACAGACATATGGGCGATTGGAACCGGAACTGGAATCAGAATCTTTAGCATAAATATTGATCTCCTCATATCATGGTATGCTAAAATTAATTGCAAAATGGTGAAAGGAGGCGACATTCAGTTAGTATAGAAGAAGGGGGTACGGTGGGTTAATGTAGGGGAAGTGAACTATAGAGAATTGTTTTCCTCTCTCATAGTGCAAAAAAATAGGAAAAAAAAAGAGAAAATAAATAAATAAATGAATATTGCTTTTTTGCTATTGCTATTATTCCTGTTGTTGTTGTTGTTTGCTTGTTTGCTTGTTTATTTGTTTCTACGACGCTTGCGGCAGCAGCAGCAGCAGCTCAAGGAGAAGGTGGAGGAGCTGCTGGCGGCAGACGGATGGAGAGAGGGAGCGAGATGAGAGTTCCGTTTAGTCGGTCACGCCACTGCCAACCACATAAATATAAGACGAAACAATAACAGCAACAAATGTATCAAGATGTGTTGTTGTTGTCGTTGTTGTTGTTGCTGTTGCCCGCTGCTGCTGCTGCTGTGGGTCATGCGCACTACCAATGACGTCAGACGTAGCCATCAAATTAGGAAGTGCGCAAAAAAAAAAAAACAAAAAGTCCCATTTAAGTCGGTGTGGCGACTTGAAGTTACCCTGCAACAAATATTTGGGGGGTATATGTGTTCCCCAAAAGGGATTTCTTTTATTCATTCTCTGCTTGATTCGTAGCCTTTCTCTTCTAATGCCGAAAGTGACATGTTTTCCTACTTTAGCACTTGGCTAATATGCTTTTTCCTGTGCCCGCCCACACAGGGTATTACATGTAAAAAAGAAACAATGGATTTGAATAAAACGCCACATACTGTGCATGATTTATGTACTATATGTCGCTGTTAACAGTTAAAAAAAAGGGGGCGTGCCATCTTAAATGCGACGCATACATGTATGTATGTATATGTATCTTACATGTGTGTATATGCATGTTTGTAGGTGTTAGAATTTTCCCCCCCTTATCATGGAGTTTTCACTGCGTGAAAAAGAAGCAAGAAAAGAAAATGCGCAGCAAAAGTTTGCAAAATTTCATCACTTAAGCGAGGAGGAGGGGGGGGAGGTTAAAAGACCAAAAGAAGCAGCAGTGGCAGCAGTAGAAGGAAAAGCAGAAGGTCGGTCACACTCTCCCTCTCTCTGTCTCTCTCTCTCTCTCTCTATAGCCATGAAAATTCTATAATGTATACAAAAATCAGCTGTTCACGCTGTGCGCCATAGACACATATGCTTGATGTTGTTCTCGCTCTTTCGCTCTCATTCTGCCGTTGTCTCCCTCACAGAGACTTTCCTTTTAGATGGCAAAAACAAAAACAAAAACAAAAAGAAAAAAAAAAATTGCATGAGTTTTCCAAACAAAATACAACGCAATTTTCTCGGCGTGTTGGCTTCTAGTTTTTATTACCCACATTTTGGAAAACTAATGAAAGAAATATATATGTTAGAAAGAAGAATATATATATATATAGAGAGAGAGAGATATATACATTTTGTATATAAAGGTTAGGGGTCTGAGAGTTCGAGATTTGACACCCTTGCATAAAGGATATAAATGTGAATTTTGGTTATGCATCAGCGGGAAATATGATGATATAGGAAAAACTAATTCTTTAGCCCTTGCCGGATATGTTTTCCATATGTTTGTCTTACTGGATTAACTTTATATTCCTTAAATAGAGATACATCTTTGCTTACCGACAAAAGCAAGTGACAGTTTCCTCAACATCCAGGGGCAGGGACAATTGTGTTGCGGTATTACCACTACCGCCACCTCCATTAGTGCCACCAACAGCAGAACTAGCACCACTTGCACCCCCACCACTACTATTATTATTATTGTTGTTGTTGCTATTGCCATTGGCCTGCTGACGAGGCACAGCACGTCCTGGCACATGACGAAATGTGGCTGCAAATGTCGAGGATAACGATGAATGCGATGTGGATGAACGGGGTGTCCCAGCTGCTGTGGGTGTCTGTGGTACTGTCGACGAACCATCACCAGCATCTGCCAATGGCACTGAGGAATATCGTACTAGAATGGCACGGCTAACCCGATTGCCGCCCGTCAAATTCGAAATGGCCCAGTTCATTACAATCGAATGAACACGCTGCCAGAGAAACTAAGCTAAGAACTAAAAGCACAACTGGCCACTAAACGCATGCAGCTCTCGTCTGCAACTGAATGCAGTTTGTGTACATTTAGCGAAAAACCTTCGTCTATAGTTTTTAACGTTCATTCTACAAAATTGATTTTGTCTAGTGATTTGTGAGCCGTCCATCTGTCTGTCCGTCTGTCCGTCCATCCGTCGGTTTTTCGTCTCCAGTTCCAACCAACCAACCACCCAAAAAAGAGAAAAAAAAAACGCCAGTTGTGGCCTCGGACTGCTGTTAGTGCTGCTGCAGCTGTCAATCAATGAGAATTCCAACACAGTGGCGAAATGGCCAACTGTCATTGGGCCGTTTGGCGAATTGTGTGCCGTACCCTTTCCCCCCCTCTACATGATTCTATTTATGTCGTAGTTTTTTTTTTTGCCTTTTCCCTTGTGCGCCCTGTGTGTTCCTCCGTCTGTCTAATTCAATTAGAGTTTGTACTAAGTGCCCTTCAAGGCTGTCCGCGCCCCAAGCCATCATCATTTGGCGCGTGCGAAGAGCTATCATCTAACCATTGGAACTCAATTTTTAGTGCTAAGACTTCAGTTTTTAGCCAACAGCAAAGAAGTACACAAATAACCCCCCATATGTACATACATATATGTATGTATAGTACCTAATCCACTAACCTCGATGCGGTGTTAAAACCTTGTCAAAGCGCACATGTGAAGTGCTCTATGAATAGCAAATCTCCATAGATACAGACTACACAGATGATGACAGAATAAGATTGGGAAGATTAACCTTTTGCACAACTTCCAAAAGGAACATTTAGAAATCAATCGAGAAATATCTAATTACTTTTTGCCTACTGCTGTTGCGATGCCTAATGAAAGTCTTGACTGATTGAATACAGAGAGAGAGAGAGAGAGAGGAGGGGGGGAAAGAGACAGTAAGGTTTCAGACCTGACGTCTACAGACATCAAAATGTCACTGCAGCAGTACGCTGCTCTCCTTTTGCCATCCCCAATCAACTGACGTGTGAGTGTGCTTTTTTCTTCTTTTTTTTTTTTTGTCTTTGGGGTGTGACATGTGACACAATTTGTAACTCTTCTTGTTTTTCCTTTGTCCCTTTGGATTTGATGACAACCCGTGTAAAGATTTGACTATATGAGTATGTATATATACTATACATATATATACACACATACATATAAAGAAAAACCCCATCAATTTGACAGCGGGACATATGTGTGTATGTTTGTGTGTGAACTTAATTTGTTTTCCGAACAAAGGAAAAAAGTTCATTACGGGCAACTCATACTGGCAACTAATTTGAAATGAAATTGAAACTCAAAAACAATTTAGAAAATTAACTAAGATTCCAAAACACTTTTAAATAGAATTAACCAATTAAAATGTAGGAAAACATATCCATGTCCAGCTAAAGTAATGAATAAGATTTTATAGTTTCAAAGATTTAAACTTTATAATATTCTCAGTTTAACAATAAAAAACTTGTTTAGTTTTGGAATATATAAAAAAAAAAAAGCCACATCAAATACTTTTCTATGGCTTCTCCTCTTAAGGAAGGCCCCGGCGAGATTCGAACTCACGATCTCCTGTTTACTAGACAGGCGCTTTAACCAACTAAGCCACGGCGCCCATGTATTTGTCCGTGCAAAAGTTATGAACTTGTACAAAAATATGCATTCCGGATACAAAGAACACAACCATATCTTTCCAAATCGAATAAAAAAAATATTTTTTCTTTTCAAATCCAGTAGAAACAAACAAAATGGAAAGCTCCATTGTCCGAATACCACTCTTAGGCGGACAATTTCTCATCGCAGCGCGCATTTTCCGCCCAAGAGAGTTTTCATTTGAATTTGAATTATTTTTAGAACATTTCTTTTCATTTCGAAAAGTTTAAAATATGATTTAACAAGTTTGCAAACTATTTTTACACTTAGCTTTAAAAGAAACAAAAAAAAAATTTTTTTTAATTTTGTTTCAGAAATTTTTTTTTAAGAATTTTTCATACATAGCATAATTTGTCTTCTGACACTGCCGAAGAGCATCGGCGCCGTGGCTTAGTTGGTTAAAGCGCCTGTCTAGTAAACAGGAGATCGTGAGTTCGAATCTCGCCGGGGCCTATAAAGTGTAAAGTAGCATGAAATTAATGGGGTTACTTTTTTCAATAAGATTTTTTTTTTTTTAAACAACAAAATAATTATATATCAAGCTTGCTTCAGGGAGTACAAGAGAAGGATAAAAAAAATGTTTTTATCGAAAAAAAAAATCAAAGTTCTCTCGCAGTCGGTAGGATTCGAACCTACGCTCCCAGAGGGAATCTGATTTCTAGTCAGACGCCTTAACCGCTCGGCCACGACTGCTTCTTGCAACGAAGCCGCCAAATGGCACTATTTTAACAGCAATCTTTCACATTGAAAACTTTGATCTAAAAATGTACCATAATCATAAATAATTAATTAGATTCCCCCTTTTTTGTTTTTATTAAAAGATATGTTAGCACGTAGACTTATCAAAAATGTTTCAACATATTTGTAATTATAACTAAATTTAATCCAAAAAAAAAAATAAAAAAAAAAAAGAAAAGAATTTTAAATAAAAATAAATCACACACACAACTTATCATTGCGTAGTAGGCCCCGGCGAGATTCGAACTCACGATCTCCTGTTTACTAGACAGGCGCTTTAACCAACTAAGCCACGGCGCCGTTGCTCGTTGGCAGTGCCAATATAAAACTTGGGCGAACGCCATCCAGTGATGGTTTCTCTTTTATCTTTTTAAAAAGAAAACAAATGCTTAAATTAACATTTGCCAACAACAAACAAACGAAACGTAAAACATATGCATGAATGTTTATTTTAGACATGTTTTTGGTAATAATAGAATTTCCATGAATCAATTATAACAAACTTGGCCAGGCTGGAACAGTCTGCTAGTGTGCTTTTTAGTCGCTTAATTATTATTGTATATATTTTTTTTATAGACATGTGTCCACTTTATTATGACACTTAATTATTGCAATTGTGCTAACTAGAAATGGCTAAATAGTATATGGATGGATGGCTAAAAGCCCTTAGCCAATAAGGAGAAATGCTTGTTATTATACGACTAACGTGTTAACGTTTAGTTCTTTCAAGTGATAACCACTATTAGTTCTCTTTTTAAGTTTTCAACATAAATTGTCTACTTTTCCACATGGGCACCAATTGGCGCCGTGGCTTAGTTGGTTAAAGCGCCTGTCTAGTAAACAGGAGATCGTGAGTTCGAATCTCGCCGGGGCCTTTTCCCTATGATGCGTCTCTGAGAGAAGAGAAGAAGGGGTTTCTTTTTTTATTATATTATATTTATTTAAATAAAATTGATTAAAAATTGTAATGGAATTGGCGAGTCGAGAAAGAGAGAGGAGAGTTCAATAAACTCTACAATAATCGCACAGTGTGGATGAATAAATGTGTACTATATATAGCAGCATCATTACTATGTACAGATGAATGATAAACGCAAACAAAAACGCTTGCTATACAGATTATATATATATATTTATATATCTGTCTATATATATATATATATATATCTTTTGCTTTGTGTTTGTTTAACAAATTAAAAAAAAAAAAAATACTTTTTAATTTTTGATTACAATTGACAAATCAATACAATTGCTTATTGATTCAAGTTACCACCTGATGGCCATAAAAGCTAAATAAATTCCAATTGTAAAATGAAGACATAGATTGTTGATGCATGTGTGTGTGAATAGATGGATATATGTATGTATATTTATGTTTATTTATAAGTATTTATAATGGTTACAAAGTAAATGTCAGTATAAACAAAGAGACATTTGTCTATTTATAGCAAGTAATATTAATTCCTTTCCATTTTATATTGAGGCAATTATTAATTTTTATGTTTATATATAAAATAATAATGCAGTCTTAGTGCATTCCTTCTAGGATATATGTATATATGATAAATAAGAAAGAATAAATCAGTTAGTTAATAAGGCATATATAACTATAAAATCTATTAAATAATAATATATTTGCATATATGTATATGTAAGTACATATGTACTATGTACGTTAGTAGATAAATTGAAGACTCTTCTCTTTTGGCGACAAAAACAACCAACAAGATTTAGAGACGAAAAAAGAAATTTCTTTTTGATATGGCCAAAAAAAAAAGAAGAAGAAAAACAAAAAAGAAAAATAAAGGAAAAAAAAACAACAACAACAACAAAAAAAAACGAGGCCAATTGGCAAAAGGCCAAATGGGCAACGAAGCGAAAGAAAGCAAAGAGGAGGACATCAAAAAGGAAAGAGACATTGTATTTGTGAGCAAGTGAGATGGTAGACCATCAAATTCTTGATGTCGTCGTAACTATAATCCTAGTTTATACATACATATGTATGTAAATATATGCACATATATACAAATCTATCAAATCAAATCAATTTGAAGTTAATCGCATATATGTATGGACATATAGTAGAATGAATGTTATGTATTGGAGGATTGGATTTTGAATTTGTTGCAACTAATTCTCTATCTCTCTTACCCCATCAGCCAATCGACGGTGTCGCGCAAATATTCCGGAATGCGCTCCAGTTTGACGGGATTGTCTGCCCTTTGCTCCTGCAAAAATAATTTGCCTTTTTTTTTTTTTCTTGTTGTTGTGGTTGTTGCTGCTACTGCTGCTGATGCCTTTTTTCTGTGGTTTTGACTTTTTCTTTTTTGAATTTTTTTTTTATAACCAAGCACACACACAACTCTCACAGCACAACACACTCTCTCTCTCACACACACACACACACACGTCGTGCGGGACCGCCAAGAGAATTTCGCACTTGAACGTTTTCTTGTTAATCAATATATATTGAGAATTTTATTTATTTTTGTTTAAACAAACTTTTCACATCAAAAAATTTTCTCGCTTCTTCTTCACTTTTGTGTGTTATTTTTTTTTCCTTGGGTGCCCCCTCCCCCCAACCAACACCGATTGCCGATAGCATTCGATAGATGATTTTGCGCAGACACTCGATAGACCAGATGACCACCAGATGACTGTGTGTTTAGCTTTCAGTGTTAGGGATGAGCGGCAAGTCATATGATATGAAACAGTGACAATCACATGGCAAAGCATGAAAGCTTTTTCCTTTAATATCAAGCTTTAAGCAACCCTTACGGGAGCTTTGGCAAAATTATCAATTATTTTTTTTAGATTCTTACAAATTGAATTATTGAATAATGAGATAAAGAAGTCAGTTTCAATCTAGAAAGCATAGAGAATTACATCTTAATAGAATTACTAATAATACTAACTGTAAATTCTGACTCTTTATATGTAAACAAGTAATTCAAAGTCAAACGAGTTTCTGCATTCATTTATCATATTTCTGCACGAAATAACATTTGAATTTAGGTCAAATCGTTTCATTTAATTGCAGATAGTTGTTAAAATGTCAAAAGTATATTCTGGTAGGTTAAAGGTAAGTAAAAAAATATAACTGAATCGACTGCGTTCGATAACAATGAAAACAAACAAACGGTTATCGAACTATCGATAACAACTTGTATTCAGATGGCAGCATGCCTTCATATTCTAGTCGCACACAGCTGTTCATACAACAAAATTATTCATATATTTTTTTTTTTTTGATTAATTACATAAAATGGTATAAGATTAACTCATACTTTTTCAATGTAAGGACTTTACTTACTAATCGCTCTCCCAATCACAATATATATATATATTTGCTATGGATACTGCTCCACCATCTACCACTTCTGGATTCACATCGACGTATGGACGTGCGGACGACTCTATGTATCCAAAGGCAAGTTCCCTGATATTGGCCGGACTTGGTGTTGCCGCTGTGGGATTCGCTGGCAAACATTTGATACGCCGAATGCCACAGATGACAACGAAATTCAATGAGGCTATCAAAAATTTGCCCAAGTTCGACGCCGAAAGTATGGCCAATTCGAAATACTACAAAGGTGGCTTTGAACCAAAGATGAGCAAACGTGAAGCTGCTCTTATATTGGGTGTCAATCCCAGTGCCAATAAACTAAAGGTGATTCTTTGTCTACGAACATACTCCGCCACCTTCAAATGATTGAATATAATGTATACTGTACGATAATTTTTCACGTTTATACATAGATCAAGGATGCCCATAAGAAAATCATGCTGCTCAATCATCCGGACCGAGGAGGATCACCATATCTGGCGGCCAAAATCAATGAGGCCAAAGATTTTCTTGACAGTGGGAAATGATAATAATTGTTATTTATAGTCAAGTAAAATGACCGCGGTGACCCGCCGATTTGTATATTGAACTAATTTGTAATTAGTATGTAGGCGTGTATCAACGTTCCAAAATTTGTTATGAGATTGTTTTGTAGTTTCACCCGCATCTGAAATTAAGAACATTAAACTGAAATTTCTCGCAGTTGATGAGCACTGTACAAAAGGCTTTTGGTTTATTTAACAAATTACGACATAAATAAATATATTGTTTTGTTTTATTATTAGTAAAGATAATGGTGGAAAATTGCTGGCGATTCTTTGAAACAAACAGGATGTTTACTTCCAAGTGTTTTGTCTGTTCAGTCTGAATCAGTTTATGTAAATTCAATACCAATAAAAATCAAATTTATTGATAAAGAAACATTTTCAGATAAGCCAACTGTTTTGCATGTAGAAGAGAGAGAGAGAGAGAGAAGACCTCCAGCGAACTAAAAGAGTATATAAACGTCAATACAGTGAACACAACAAAAATTTTTGTAACCAGTAAAGTAAGTAAGTCATTTTGCCATCCTCCGACAGCGAGGCCCATTAGCTCAGTTGGTTAGAGCGTCGTGCTAATAACGCGAAGGTCGCGGGTTCGATCCCCTCATGGGCCAAATGAAATTTTTTTACTTTTCCTTTTTTTATTTTTTTATTTTTTGTATAAAAATATATATTTATTTGCCAAATTCCTCATGTAAACAGCCAAGACCTGGTCCAATTCTGATATGTTGTTCACTGCATCTACAGCCATATCTCCAGCAAATTATGAATCGTATGGTACATGTAATATACTCACCCAACTTGCATTCTGCAAAATATATACATATATATAAATATTTAAATTTAAGATGTCGCGTTAGCCAAAACCAAATATTACCCATACGCATAAAGGGATTATCCATAGATAAAGTTAGTTTCAATATTTGAGAAAAAATATGCATTAGCAAGGCAATTTGAACAATTTTCTGTACCATTGTAACCGGGCCTAAGCAACTACTGTGATTAACTAAAAACTATGGTAAAAAGAAATTAGTTTATCAACTTCTATAAAACTATACAACAACAGCTGGAAAAGCTCAATGGATTTAAAAAGAAAGCTTTTTTTCGAAATGGAAATCAAGGGAATATCATCTAACTCTTTATAATTCAACAAAAAATGTGTAGAAAATAAGATTTAATGAGAACTAGAAGAGTGTGAATACATATTATTTGCATATAGAAGCCTCGATTCCGAAAAAATGAAGTATGAAAAAGATCAGTGTAATGGATAATACAACTTTTTGCATAGTTTATTTTTTAAATTTTCGTTGTTCGCCTTTGTCCATCATGGAACGTAATTGATTTACGGAAAACATTTCATTTTGATTTTCATAATCTTTTTTAAGTTTCTCCCAACATGATTGAAATTCATCATCTGGTGTTAGAACATTTTCAAAAATAATCTCCAATTGTTTTTTTGAACGCAAACGTTCATAGTCACTCTGACCTAAGCCAAAAGTTGTTCCTATTTCCGGTTGTACCAGATCCTTGACATGCATAAGAGCATCATCTTGTTGTGCGGGTGTACGAATCGGTTTATGATCCACTCGTCCCACATTTGGCTGTTTTTTGAGATCATCACAGAATAGACGATATGATGTATCTTTAGTATATATATTTGCTGGTAAAGATGATATATTACCAGTTGTTGGCAATGGCACATGTATCGAGAGTAGACGTGAAAATTCTTTATAGTTAACCAATTCCAATGAAGATTTCTCCGGATTCAACATATTGAAATGAATCATTGTTGTTCGTATCTTTGGACCATCGATACGTAAATGTAATTTGTGCATTATTTCAATAATCTTATTGAATGGCAAATAGCCACATTGATCCGGATCGTTTCGCTCCAGCAATGAGATTAGATCAAACATATGGAAATTATGACGTTTATGTAAATTCTGTCGCCACATATTCAAATAGCCAAAAGCTTCAATTAATTTATCATTATTAATGCATGGCGATATGTTGTCAATAAGCATTTTGCCATTACATTCGGCAATATGGGTAGGTATGCCATGGGTCATATTTGGTGGCACAACATACGGATATCTGACAAAGGCATACGGATATATGACAATTCGCAATCATAGATAGGTTTATTTTTTTTACTTACTTTTTATACTTTTTACCCAAACGACTATAGGTGCGATCAATGAAATCCATTTGAGTTTTACTTACAATAATCACTTGATCGAAACATTGTTGCATGCAACGTTTCACCTTGCCACCATTATCATCGACACCATAATATTTACCAAATGTGTCACGTCGATTAAATGATTTAGCATATCTGCCAAAGAAAGAAATCAAATATCTATATAGTATATTACAAATTGTATAATTACTTACCTTCTATTGATCTGCTCAGCGGGAAAATAATGATTATGACTTATAATATATTTCTCATGAAATTTGGCATATTCCTCATTAACCTGTTTGGCTGTCCTTGGTGGCAATATAATTGGATAGACTTTATCTGCAGTGTTTGTGGTGCAACCAAATGTTGTATTTGTATTGGTTACATGATCGGGTTTAGCATTAGCCGGCTTGGCATGTCCCAATTTTGGTTTCTTAAAATACATATCCTCGGAGAATTTCTCTTTAAAGGCGGCAAAACGTGATTTTGATAATTCAATGGCCAATAAATTGCCAACACTATTATCAGGCATAATGGGTGATCGTGGTGTAACAGGATGATTGGCCTTTAATCGTTTACATTCGGCTCTGATCATATATTCGGCCTTCTCTTCAGGATTGGCTATAAATAGACAATCACCGATACGATTATCCTTTTCTCCAGTTTCTGAGGGCAAACCTGCTGGTCTTATATTATCACTTTGATCATTATAGCGTTCATTATTGGCCGCCATATCGAATGATCTTTTCTATATAGTTTAGTATATATATATATATGTGTGTGTGTGTGTGTGTGTGTGCGCTTTAGTTTTTGTTGTGTTACTACAAATTTTCGATTAGCTAATTATGATATATAATGCTAGGGCTAAGAGGAAATAGAATGAATAATTTAAAATGTTTTTTGTTTTTTCTTATTGAATCTTTCTGCTGCTCGTATGTATATATAAATAAATTGTTTTATTCATTTTATAAATTAGTCTATTCCACTAACTAAACTATAACTTATTGTTGACAATTTTTAACAATTTGTTGATTTTTTTTTTTTTATTGTACATGGTACATTATATTCTCAATTGCCTTCCCTTAGTTAAGCGCATAGTTCTTTTGCAATATAAAGTCCCAGGTATCCTTCCAGCGTAAATTAATAATATCCTCGGCAGACATTTTTGTCGAGCCATAGCTTAAAGGTAAAAACTTGACAAAAACAATGCAGACAGCAATAAGCCAAAGTAACAAAGCCGCACGATAGGCTCGCACCAAATGTATAGCACGTCCATGGCAATATCGCCGTAATAGATAATCCAAATGCTCCAAGACATAACATAATAATAGCAATTTAAATACAAAAGCTGGCAAATAGTTATGCAAGAAGAGAGTCCTATCGACAAAAAAGTATGGCAAATAGTGCATCAAATAGCCAATAAAGAATGTATCGCCGGCAATCAGAAAGCGTTCCCATTCCTGTTGAGATATATCATAACAGAGGCGACGCCGACGCACTGCATAGAAGGCTAGCAGAGCTGCATAGATGAAGAGACCGCCACTTGCTGTATACCAGATGAGTACATTGCCAAGCAGATAAATTTGTGCACTTGAATTGCCATCCACCCAATAGGCAATTCCTTTATCCAACAGCGGCCATTCGTGGGGCATTGAACTGTACATATGACTCTGCAATTGTTTGGCATGCCAAAACATTTTCGTCTGCAATTCGAATAATTTGGCCCAAAATGAGAGACGTGTCCGATGTGTGGGAATCATTTCGGCCGATAGAAGTTGTCGTTCTCGTTCCCTCTGATCTTGAGCTGTGGATTAAAATTATGATTTGTAGTCTTGGTCGATATAGAATTGTACTTTCTCTTACTCTTTGTATAACGATGTTCCTCCACATTCCAAATGGCATCATCGTGTTCCTGTTCCCGATCAGCAACCACTTCATGCTGATTGAAGCCCCAATCGGGTAATTGACGTCCACTGAATTTTAAAGCAGCTCCCGTTGACTCATGAATCAGACGTATTTCCGATTTGATGGCATGCCATCGATCACCTTCCGTTTTCCTATTCAATATCTCAACACGCCATAATAGTTCGCCGGCCATTTTAATCTCATAGTCAATGTAGCAGCTAACCTCTTGGCATTGCGGTGTCATGGGTGCTGCCACATCGTGGGAATTTAGGGCACGACTGGTAATGCCGTGGACCAACTGAATAATATCACCATGACGAATAGCATCTGGTTGATCACCAACAACAAGATCATCCCGCTCCGGCCTCTTGACAATCCACCAATTGTTGACATCTTTAAATGAATAGCAAGTAACCTGTTGTTGATGGGATGAGCCGCGTTTATCCTTATAGCGGACGGGATAGACAGCCGCATGTGAATGTAGCCAACAGGTGCGTCCATGTGTATGCCGCAATGTAATCTGTGAGCCGTGAACCACTGCCAATGGTTGACCTCGTGTTATGGATGCCAAACCGCCATCTAATGAGGCCTGAAAGGCACTTGTCATAATGCTATCATGTGGCCCAGCCCTATGCAAGGTCTTTAGATGCACATAAAAGACACCAATATAGACGAACAGTGGAATGCCAGCGAATAGCAAAAGCCTACCCAATGCATGCAGCCAGAGTTGGAAAGCTGTTCAAGAAGGGGGGAAAACGATTACTCTTTAACACAATTTTCATTGTACTTATCTTCTTCTGTACTTACTTGTCAATCGTGCATCGTACAACAGTTGCCACAGGTGGCGACACAAAAGGTATGCAGCCAGACCGAGAGCTAGGAATCCCACATATTTAATACTACCAGCACAGGCCAATGAGAAGCCAGCAGCTGCACCATTAACCAACCATTTAAGGCTACCCAAGCGGCACCTTTGAAAGCGCAACAAACATGCTATGCCCAGAGTGCTGCCCAGTAACAGCATCGATTCCATAAGAACGAAACGCGACTGGGTCAAAAGGGAGTTATCGAAAACAATTAAAAGTCCACCCACAGTAGCTGCCCATCGTCGTAGTTGTGCCTCTAGCAAAAGTTTATAAACGGCCGGAGCCAAAAGACTGCCACACAGAGCGGGTATGAATCGTAACCAAAAGATGGGTACATTTGCCCCATACGGGGCACCAATCCGTGAGAATGTATAGTTGCCATCATAGCCGGCGAAGCTCACCAATCCGGCAATTAATTGTTTACCCAATGGTGGATGTTGATCGAAAAAGAATATGTTGCGCATATAATGTGAAATATATTTGCCATAATGCAGTTCATCGAACCTAGGGAGGGACGGGGGTATAGAACGAGTTGTTGTTTTTATTGTCATTTGTCATCCATCAAATGGTTAACTAATACCTACACAACATGGGCTGGTGTTGCCAACTTGTAGAAACGTGTCCCAAACGCCAAGATGAATAGGGTCCAGCTCAAAAGATCAATGCTCAGGCTAACGGTGAATTGTGGTGTTGATGTTGTTGTTGCATTGTTGTTGTTGTTGGTCCTGAGGCAATTGTCATTATCATTGATGCCGCTGGCAGCTCCATCACATGAACACGAACGCGATCTAGAGCGAGAGCGAGAACGTGTCGAGGTAGTTGCAGTTGGCGAAGGTGAAGTTTGTTTTGGCGTCGGCGTTGGCGTTGACGTTGACGTTAACGAAGAATGCCGGCTCTCTGAGCGACGACTGCGCTCAACGCTGCCGCGTAAAGGTGCAGCGGCAGCAGCAGCAGTAGCAGCAACAGCAGCAGTAGTTGCAGCAGAGCCAGTGGCATTAGCTGCATTCAGGTGGCAGTTAATATCGCGACAGCAATTGAGTATGGCGGACAGACCACCGTTACAGCACAGTGGTGAAGTTGAATTGGCAGCTGTAGGTGGTGAGGTTGTTGAACGGCGATTGTGTTGCTGCTGTTGTTGTTGTTGTTGCTGCTGTTGCTCGCCTGTGCTGCGAAAGTGAAGTCTTTCGTTTTGTTCGCTGTTTTGATTTTCGATTGGCTTATTTTCAGCTGCAATTTGTTGCTGTTGTTGCTGCTGCTTTGATTTGGATCGTGTTATTGCCGTCTTGCGGCGTTGTATGGTACTTGTGTAGGTAGACGACATGCTGGGACTCTGCTATTGTTGTTGTTATTAGTTTGTTTATTTTACTTTTAATCGTGAGAATTTGTATTTCTCTTTATTGTTTCATTGTATTTTTGTATTCACTTTCACTTTAGTTTTCGTTGTTAATATATATAGAAATAAATATGTATATTTAGATGCTTACATCTATGTAAGAATGTCTGATCTCTTCTCGTTGTAGTATGCCACGTCGAGAAACAAAAAAAAACCTGTTCGCACTTTCTTTTAGCTTCTACGCAGACTCAAAAAATTATATACAATTCCCGCATACTTTTTTCTTCTTCTTTTCTTTCAATCGGAGGAAAGTTCACATAAATACACACAGTCACTCACAGAGTCAGATGCCCAACAACACACAAAAAAAAAACATTTATTCAAATATATTTACGATCTTTTTACCGTATTCGGATTTGGATTTCTTTTACTCTTTTTTATGCAGCGCAAAAGCCCAACTTGCTGGCTGAAGATCTCGACGCTCACTGAGACTGAGAGAGCGAAAGAGACAATGCGGTTGGATCATGGTAGAACGTCGACATTGTGACAGCGCTGCTTGTGTGCGCTGGAATGTGGACAGCTGCGCTGCCTTTGTGGTTGTTGTTGCTATTATTATTGCAAATGTTATGGCTGCTGCTGCTGTTGTTGTTGTTGTTATTATGCTGCCTGTTTTGATTCTTAGGTTCTTTTCTTGCTTTTGCAGACTCTCTTCAAATTGTGCGCGCACTCTCTCTCCTCTCTCTCTCTAGAGAAAGAAAGAGAAATCTTTCTTGCACTCATGCGTACTCTTTCTGTTTTGGTAACACTTAACGGGCGGCCACCTGTAATAAAAATAGCATTTACCTGGATATTGTACAAACGGTGTTTAACACCTTTTTAACTCCGCATAGCGATGACACGCGACAAAAGATAAGCATCAAGTGAAATGAAAGAAAGAGAAATAATAAGAATAAGCACAGATCAATAACGGTAAATGTACAATGATAGCTTAATAACAGCAAAGCTTCTTCTTCTTCTTCTTCTTTAAAGTTCCGCTTTCTCTTTGACTCGAAGCTTTCTTTTAGTTTAAGTTTAGAGAATAGTATAGTGTATAACAGTTCTATTGATGGTATAACAGTTATTTTGATTTCCAGATCTTAATATTTCTTCACCTTCATCTGGAGGAGAGAGTCCCCCCTCCTTTTTTGTTAATCTTCCATTATCAATCTTTTACTTTTGAAATGAAATTTCTCTCAACTTTATTGTATTGAACCACCCTCTCCAAAAATTAATAATACATATAATTTATACACAAATACGAATATAGAATTCACACACACACATACATACACACAGAAGGACTCGGGTAAAGTTGCAATTTTAGAGAGCAAACGCGAGAGTCAGGAACGATGTGAACCGATACAAAACCGAGCACAAACTGCAGAGAATATTGCTAAAGGACCAAAACTCCAACCAAGCCAAACCCAACCAAAACTGAAATCCCGACACTTAACCCAAACCCTTTTGTGTCTGGTCCAAATGTAGACTTTTGTTGTTGGTGATGAAATGGGAGACCCTCCTCAGGGAGGACAAAAGCCAAACTGCTGATGTAAGCAAGAAAGAGAGCCAACCAAAAGGCATAGGTAAAGCACGTGTTAAAGATAGACAGAGACAGACACAGACAGAGTGACAGAGAGAGAGCGAAAGAGAGAGAGAGAGAGTGGTAGAGATTTGAAGAGAAAGAGGATGGATTGAAAGTGGAAGCATTAAATGGAATGAAGTTCAGCTTGGAGTGCAACGCGAATGGGTGGAGGGGGTACATAGTATAATGGAGTTTGGGTTCCTACATGGCCACGGACACGCGTCCAAAAGGAGGCGAACTGCACGACAATGTGTTAAGGTTGGAGTTGGAGTTGGTGCGGTGTTGTGCTGTGCTGTGTTCTGCCTGCTGGCCTGCCCTGGCCTGGCCTGGTCTGGTTTGCTGGTTTGGTTTGCTTTGCCATGTTGGTTGGCTGTCTGTATGGCGGATTGGTTGGTTGGCCCAGCTTAGCGGGTGTGACTGTGAGTGGTAGCCCCAGCCTCGCGGCCTTTGCTGCACAAGTGCAAGGATATTGTCGCCACCCTGGCCTGGTGCCTGATGCCTGTTGCCTCTGGACCTGTGTGTGCATCGTTGCAGCATCGTGGCAGCATTTGGCTCTTGCTGATGTTGTTGTCTCGTTTATGTGTGTGTGTGTGTGTACCTTTATGTGTATGTTTGTGTGTGTATATGGCAGGGGGAAGGACGAGTATATCCTGTACCCAGTGCCGTGTGCCCGTGTGCCACTTTGGGCCATGTTCGTGGCCGTGGCTCGTGTTTCCCTCCAGCCAAGGACAAGCCTGCGAAAGGACGTCGTCGTCGTCGTCGTCAACGGCGATAATGTGGCACACAATGACATTGACATTGAACTAGGTCGAGGACGTTGTTCCCCTTTTTTGTTGTCTCGGTACGCTCCAATCTACTTCTACCGCTCCACCACTCCCCAGCTCCTCGATTCCCACCGCTTTTAGAATTTCAGCGACCGTCGTGTTTGGTTAATGTATATATCCGTAAACGTGAACGTATCCGTGTATCACATGGACCTTCTCTTTCTTTACCTTTGTCCCCAACGTGCAATGTGCACGTTGCTTTTAAATCGAATCACATGGATTTTAAAGATTCCTTAAAGTATAAGGATAAAGAGGTCATTTTTCTTTGGTAACCAGAAACTTAAATGCCTGTGTGACAGGATATGGGATATACATATATCCTAATTCGGCTTAGATCTAATATAATTTCTAGCATTCAAACACTTTTTTTTCAGTCTATAATCTAACATCTATAAATTTGATACAAATTTGCAAAATATTTCTACAAATTTGCATAAGATTCTCGTAATTTGTTTGATTCTTTGCAAATTTTAAGAATTTCCTTTAGATTTCAATTCATTTTCAACTCCTTGGATTCAAAAGTTATTGGGATGAAACCCAATATCTACAAATTTTCTTTATTTTTATACAATTTTTTTCAAAAATTTGTCAAATATTTCTACAAACTTTTAGTAGAGTTTTTACAATTTTCAACTTTACAAGTTTTAAGATTCTCCTTTACATTTGGGCTCTTATTTGACCATTTTGAAGTTCTTTAGAAATTCCATTTCAAATACTCTTAAGTTATTAACAATTTCTTAAAGGAATTTCTATAGTAATTTGTTTCTATTTATATTGAAGAATTTCCATGGCTTTATTTTGAATGTTAATTAATTTTCTTAAGATTTCAACTTGAATTTAGATGAGATATTTGCGGTTTTTTTGTTATGCTTTATGCTTGTTATAGTATTGATCGAATTTCAGTTCTTAATTCCTTCAATTTATCCTACACGCACACACACACACATATACCTAAGGACTACACAAAGGCTAGAAAAGCAATTGGAAATTTTGTGCTAGAGCAAGAAATTAATGAATTTTTGAAAAATAAATTGCCTACAATTTCTGGCTGGCCACAAAGCACACGAAGAAGAAGGAGAAGACGAAGAAGGAGTGGGCGGGCAATTGGGAAAAAGAGGAATCAGAGTCGGAGTCGGAGAAAATGCCAAGGCTTTTGATGAAAATGAAAATGAAGATGAAGAAATTGTAGTAGGAAAACTTCAGTTCGACAATCAATTAAATTTCATGGGGCAGGAGAGGTTTAATCAAAGCACAAAATGCCATAACTTTAAACTGTATACATACATGTATGTATGTATGTATGTATATATAATATATATATTTACATACATGTACACATATCTATATGTATATATAAACATTCTCTATATATAGTCTAGCCAAATGGCAAAAATGTTTCCCTGTCTCTGTTGGCATTTTGTCTAAGCTTTTGTTTTTTAGGCGTCACTGAGTTTCGAGCAAAAGTATTTTATTTATTTTAATTTAAATGAAATGTATTTTATATGTACATACATACATACACACACATACATATACATACACACACGCACACACACACACACATTCATGCATACATATACATACATGCATGCACTTGAATGTGTGTATTTTTTTAACTGATTGGCTAAGGGATGCAGTTTCTATATAACACGTAAAACACACACACGCACAAACATACACACAGACATACAAACTTTGTGCAATGTACATGGATTATGCACACACACACACACACATACATATTCAATATGCACTTGCACACTTGAATTTTCTACATATATAGAAAATGCAACTAAAATGTTTCATGCAATTTGTTTTTGCTGTTTTATGGTCAGTGTCTCGTCTGGCCGACCTTTTCACCTCCCCCCCGGGAACCCCATCCTAGTTAAGAACTCCTTGTCTCTATCTCTCTATCACTCTTTCTTTCTCTCTACCCATTTGCCATATGTATATGTATATATATATATATATATATATAACTGACTGCAGAATGCAGTTATTGCAGTCTATCAGGAGCGGACTTTGAAGGCATTGTGAAATATGTTTTACATTATTAATTGATATATATATAGAATAAAGAATATAGAGATATAGAGTATCTATATTTAGGTTTGATATTTCATTCACTAATTAAATTTATTTTTTATTATTTAAAAATTTAACATAATTATATAGAAAGAATTAAAGTAGCCCTTTTGTCCTTTTTCTCATTATCTAAGATAGTCAAGAACAAGTTATAACAGTTATAACAGTTGCAGTACACAGTAAGGATAAGTTTATAAAAACTTTTGATTTTAGCGCCCTAAACATAACTGCAAGTCTATGATTCCGTCACTGTTTCCCATACTGCAGTTCTGGGTAAAAATTTTTGCCATTTGATTGCATTTTGTTTTGGGTGGCGATTGGGCGATGGTATATCGGTTATGGTTAAGGTTATGGAGTATGGGTTAGTGGACGGATGGGACAAACGGATGGAGTTTTTGTGTGTGTTATTTGTGTAGAGTTTGTTGCACTTTAGCACTGCAAAAGTTAGGTGTTGTTGTTTGGGGCTTTTAGCTCGTTGGGCCGTAATGGCAAAATGCAGTGCAGAAAAACGCATTTCGTTGCGCACATGCTGCATGCTGTATATGCAACAGTCCAAGAGAGAGAGAGAGAGAGAAAGAGAGAGCAAGAGTTTTTGATAAGAGGCCTTAGGGTGCCTGCATCCTGGTTGCCTGCCTGTCGCCTGCTGTGCATATGCCTAGACATATGCATATGTATGTGTAAATCTATGTGCGTGTGTGTTTATTTTTTTACTGTTTTATATTTGTGGTTTATGTATTTTGGTTTTTACATAAAAGATTTATTTTATTTTCTATATATATACAGATGACACATACATATATATATACATATATATATAGAAGATATATAGATATATATTATGTACATATAAAATGTGTTTTTTTAGTGGTCTCTCTGTGTGTGTGTTTTTAGTTGAATTTGCATCGTTGTCGTCAAATGCAATTGGTACAGTTGTGCACAAAACATACATATCAAAAATTCAATTTGAAGTCAAGTAACATAGCATACTTTTCAGCATCAACTCTTTTGCACCCAACTACACGCACACGCACACACGCAGATATACTAAAACATGCTTATGCATGCACTTGCACCCATACAAAGATACAACTGCAAGTACAGAATAGTTTTGTGCTCTCCTTCAACTAAATTCTGACACACCAAAAATGTGGGTGATTTTTTACGCGTAGAGCAGCTCCCCTCAGAAAATCAGAGTGCTACATATGCACCAACATGATCACACGCACACGCACACACATACCCCAAACACATACAGAAACTGGAGGCAAGTGGACTCAAACAGTACCCAGTACCCAGTTCCCTGTACCAGTAGCTAAACCCGCACCAGGAGAGCACAGGAAATATAGAAATTGGGCAGCCTTCAGGAACACCGCCAGCTCCCTTTTATCCATCTCCAACATCTCTTTGGAACAAACAACAAAACTGTGTTGGCTGGTTGGTTAGAGTGTTGGCTGGTTAGTCGGATGGTTGGATGGTTGGTTTGGCTCGTCAACTAAAACGGAGAGTTGGGGTGGCGGTTTAGAATTTTAGATTTTAGCGCGTTTTAGAAATTTTATGAATGAATTTTCGGCGTCGCTGTCTCTGTCTCTGCCTCTTCCACCTACACCTCTATATATAACCTCATAGCCCATTCTCCAACTCCTCGTGCTTCTCCTGATACTACACTCCTACTCTATCATAGCCTTGCCAATGCCAACTCACTTTTAGTTTTTGGTTAGTTTTTAGTCCCCATTTTTCGGACGCTCGTGTTTGACCTTGCCTTATTTTTTCCCCTTTTTTTTTTTGTGTTTTTTCTTTTGTTTCTTTGGGGTGAGAGGGTAGGCTAGGCTAGGCTAGGCTAGGGCTTGTTTAGATTTAGTCGCCTGATTCGTTTTCCAGTTTTTTTCTGTTGCTGTTGTTGTTTAGTTATTTGGTTTTGGTTTGCTTTGTTTTTGGCTTGGTTATATATGCAGTTGGCACAAATTCGCAATGTCTGCATATAGTTTTCTTTTATAACAATTGCATATTGATTTTGTGCATTTAGCAAGAAAGACCAAATTGGATGGAAAGTTTTTTTTTTTTCAACTGATGCAACAACCAAGTTGTGTCTATGGGTGTGTGTGTGTGTTCTTTTCCACTTTAATCTTACTTGTTAGTTTCCAGTTAAAGGATCAAGACAAACTTGGATTTATATAGCAAGAAAATACTAAAGTTTTAGATTAGTAAATAACTATTAGCTGTCATTTTGAGAAGATCATTGAAGTAATGAAATATATTATTAGTTATGTCTTTGTCTTGTCCTTCTAAACAACTTTCTTCAGAATAATCAACGTACAGGAAGTCAGCCATTAGCTAAGTTCCTATATAAAGTTAAACTCGAAACTAAAGTATGCCTTAAATCTGTTTAACTTAAGACATTCTAACATTCTAGTTGTAGTATTCATACTATGGAAAGTGTTTCAATATATTCAGTGAAACCTCCCATGAATGGTACACCGCTTGTTCGCTTAAGAGTAATTTTCCACCAAGATACGAAAATTTGAATACAATCGCCGAAACATTCTCCTGCTTAACAGATCTGCTACACCATAAGAGCTGTTCGTTTAGGAGATTTCACTGTACTGTCTTTACTTGTTGAAAGACTTTGAAAAGTAAAAGCTTGAAAATCTAGAAAAACTATTAAAAAAAAAGGTTAATTTATATAAAAAAAAAGGAAAAACAATTCAAAGAAGTTAAAATAAAAATTCCATCAAAAAGATGTTTAATTTAGATTACAAAAAAAAAAGCACAATTACAAGCAAAAGCACAGTTGACTTAGATTAAAAGTTAAAAAACTGATAATTTTAAATAAAAATTGTAGAAAAATCAATCCAAAGTCGGATGATTACTGATTAATGTAAATTGAAAGATTTAAAGAAATGCATCAAAATTCAACCAAAAAACGTTCGATAATAACTGATTTTTGTAAATTGAAATATTTAAAGAAATTCATCAAAAACAATCAAAAAAATGATTTGGATTAGAAATTTTTAAAATTTTATCTCCTTCAATTAATTTAAAGGAAAATAAAGCGATATAGGTATCGTTTAGATTTTAAATTGAAATTGTTTTATTACTTTTAATATTAAAAAATTTATTTTGCATTGAAAAAATTATAAAGATTTTTTGAATATTTTATATATGTATGTAAAAAAATCCATATCCATTGTTTTCTTTGCCTTTCTATGTGAATGAAGTGTACATATGTAAAAATCTCATATTCCCCCCCCTCAGTCTATACCCCTTTTTTAGCACTATATCAAATCAGTCGCCGGACTCTCTATTGAATATAGAGACATCTCTTTATATACACAAAATGGCGTGTATAAAACATAGCTATATATAGATAGATATATAAATATATATATATATATATATATATATATATATTTACACATACCTAAATACATATATATATATATTTTAATGAGTTTTGCTTTGAATTTGATATAAGCAAAAGAGAAAAAAAAATATATATGCCTATAAAAATGTATTTGGGAAAAAAAAACTGTTGCATACCTGCCGGCGCGCGCGTTTAAATTGACAATTGAAAACTGACTTGCAATTGCCTACAAAGAGAATGGCGTTGGGTGTACGAGAGCAAGAGATATAGATAGACAAATAGAGAGAGAGGGAGAGAGAGAGAGAGAGAGAGATAAAAAGATGAGAGAGAAAATCAAATTCAATGCCCCAACGCATAGAGAGAGAGTATAGAGAGAACGAGATAGATGGAAAAAAACAAGAAAGAGAGAAGAGCTTCGAGAGCCGAAGCGAACACTAAACACAAAAGCGAAAGCGAGGAGTTAAACATAGTGTAAATGTATGTGTGTATGTATATATCCATGTGTGCGTGTGTGTGTGTGTTGATTGTCGCTTTGTCGGCATTTTAAAGAGTAAATAAATTGGTCCTGCCTTTGGCACAAACAAAATTTTTGGGCGGAGGGAATCCAGAGTATCGGGCATACATACACACACGCATCGTCATTCACATCGTCGGTATTGCCTCGTCACCAAACTCTATAAAATTTTAGGCCCCCGCCCCGGTCCGGTCCGGTCATCAACAAACCGGCAAAAGCCGGCCGGACACAACACACTTTCAATCAGTTTACGTTTAAACGTCAGCATCGACACTACATATGCACGTTGTCTACGTCATCGGCACTAATAACAAAAAGAAGAAGAAGAAGAAGAAGCTATAGCTTTCCCGCTTTTGTCGTACCATTTTGTTTTCTTTGTATATGTGCGAGTGTGTGTGTGTGTGTGTGTGTCTGTGCGTACGTGTCTGTGTCTCATCACTTTCACGTTTTATGTGAATTATAGAATTATATATATATAGTATATATATATATAAATAATAGTACAAAGTGAGTAGAAAACAGATTTCAATAATCAAGTGACTATTATTATAAATAAATTATTATCAATAATTGCAAATTGCAATCAATTACATATTGCACAAAGCAAAATTAAACATTTTAATGATAAGAATTTAGATTAGCTTGGCTTGGCATTCATTTAGTTAAGATCTAAAGCAAAGCAAAGGGCTAAGGCGAAGATATCAGATAGATCAGCCTTGGAAAGAAAGATAAAGATCTGCTACTGAAAGATATCTTTAACTGCAAGGATGTTTAGTTGAAATTTGAAACTCATGATTTCTATAACTATAAAAAGATTTAAATTCAAATTTGATTCTCAAAATTTCTTCAACTAAAAAGATGAAAAAGAGCAAATCTACGCTTAGTTCTAAGTACTAAACTCTTAGCAATTAAGGAACCTGGTAAAAGTATGTCACATTGTATAAGGAAAGATAAAAGTACGTCAAATAATTATCATAGTCTTTCACTTTTGAAGAAGTTCAATAAACTTTTATATCTTTGCACATTGCTCATACGCCCCATGGGAACGTTATCATTGCCGTCACTCATTCTCGATGTCATCGTGTTACGCATGTGAATGTGACCGCGTTTCCTGAAATCTACCCAAAAATCTATATGCATATATATAGATATATATATATATATATACCATACCCATCCATCTGTGTGTGCGGAGTGCATTTTGCAGACGGGTCATGGCCACGGCCACGACAACGACCACGTCCACGACCACGACAACGACCACGATATAGATGCGGCCTCTCGGCCTTTGCAATTTCACTTTCATACCCAACACACACACACACACACACACCAGATGCATACACACGTATATACAGAGGCACATTGCGGGAGTTATGCTATAGACAAGCAACGGGCGCGCGACTTGCACTCAGCCTCACAGTTTGTCTTTCGCAAATGCCCCTGATGTATCACGACCACGACAATAGCCACGCCCACACGGCGACCACAGACAACCTGGTAGGAACAATGACGTTGCCACAGACACACACACACACACAGTGGTTGCAATTATGATTGTAATTGGAATGGAAAAGAAACTAATGGGATAAATGTTCTATCTACATATATTAAATCTTGAAGAATGACAATATAACTATATTAGACAATATTTCTTACTAAGTACATATATAGTAGGTATATTTTTCTATACTTAACCCACTGTGCATTGCATTTGTGCCGCACTTGTAACACATTCAACAACTGAGGTGGGTGACGCTTTTCTGACCATCAAACAAAACGAAACGCATCGCATCGCGAGCCACAACTTGCTGCCTCCTGTTAAACTCCTACTGATGTTTCTCCTGTTCCTGTTCCTGTTCCTGTTACAGTTTACGGTTAGTGTTCCTGTTTCTGATTCTGTTCCTGTTCGTTGCTACCACGACAACGGCAACGACGATAACCTGATGATGATGATGCAATGTCGCACACACACACACACACACACACACATACATAAACATGCAGCGGGTAGGATGCACACATACAAATGCATTTACAGTTGGAGGCATCTACAACCCCAAGTTTTAGAGTGCACTTACCTCTAGTTATGCCGGGGTCGACTTTTCAAACGTTGGCATTGGATGGGGGGGTTCGGAGAATTGAGTTTTTGCATTTAACGGGGGGAGGAGAGGGGAATGCGAATGTGAATGCTGAGCCCTGGGTAGGCATTTGTTGGGAGATGGCTTTTGTTGCATCTCTTCTTGTTGTTGTTGTTGTTGCTTGTGTTGTTGCTACTACTACTACCGCCGCGTCATCGTCGTCGTCGTATCCGTGCCTAGAGTTCTCGTTTTGTGTGCGTGGCCTGATTTCGTCGATTGGCCTTGCAATGCGGATTTTCAGTGTCAGGGGCGCGCAGTCAGCATCTTTGTTTTGGTTGTTGTTGTTGTCGTTGTTGTTGTTGTCCGCATTCAGCTCGAGAGTTCATCGGATGCATATGGAAATTTCTGTATTTTATATTGGATGGGTCATGTTTTTGTGCATGTCCATCTTTCTCTTAGAACATGAGAGATAGGTTTGTGCATTTTGATTGATTATTCAGTTTAATTAAACTAACTAATTTTTATATCATTGTGATTATATTTAGTACATTTCTCACTGTGCACTTTAAATTGCTTTCAATCAAATGGAATAATTGCATTATTTTCACTTCATTTGCAAATTAAACGGCTTTGTTTCTACTCTCAAAGATCAGTTCAAATGTTAGTTAAATGTTTGCCCTATATATAATACTTTGTCTTGGTCTTTATTCTTGTCTTGGATCCAAGCAAAATGGTGAATATATAATCATATATAAGTCCAAGTCCATTTTTGAGGAGCCATAAAGTATACCAAATCCTTTACAGAAGATCATTACGAAGTTCTGGGTGTAACATGTAAAGAGAACGAAGTGGTCAGCTGCCTAAGGATCAAATGCTCCAATATAGATAACTATTGTCCGGCTGAAAGATATTGCTATAATCCGGAATGCGTTTGTCGTCCTGGCTATCGACGTGATAGCAAGAAGGGATCCTGTGTACCGAAAAAATGAAATTCATTAAATTAAGTTATTATATATAAAAGAGTCATGTGATTGGAATACGTATATATATATATATAATTTAGATTATATATATAGAATGTAACGTATTGAAATTTCCTTTCTTCCTTTCTTTGTTTTCATCTTATGGAACTAAATGAAACCGTTAACTGTTATTTCCGTTACTTACGGGATCCGTTAGAGTTATATCTTCCTTTTATTAACAGATGCTATGTACAGTTAGTTTATTTCACTGTCTCACCATTGTCTCCGACTAAAATCCAATGATTTTTCTATAATAATCAAACGAGCGAGAGCGTAAAATGGAATGAGAGAGAAATAGAGATGAAAAGAGAGCGAGAGTGAGAGCGACAAGTTTGGGGCTCTCTCTCTTTTACAAACGATACGATGTGTCTCCTACTCTGTCCCCCCCCTCTATTCTCCTATTAGCAGCCGAATATATTCGTATAGCCGTATGCCGGCTATCAATGCGCAACCCGAAGCTCTTGTCGTCTACTCGTATCCTTACACACACACACACACGCACACAGCAAACTAAAGCACCCGAGGAGAGGAGCTGAAGTTGGAGTGAATCAATGCCATGGCGGGTCAGTAGCAAACTTACGCCACACGCCGCTAGGTTGGTTGGCCCTCGTGTTCGTGTGTTGCTTGAATGCGGCTGAGGCGGCAACCGTTCCAGACAGTGGGTGCAAATGCATGTGCATATGCATGGACTGCAACCAGACATTGAACGTTGGTAAGAAGTAACAGCCAACGGCCCATTTTGTGCGCGGACCCCCCCCCCCCCCCTCCCCCCGTTTACACCCTAACCCCTTATAAATCCCTACCCGCCCCCTTCCACCTTCTTAAAACACCCATTCAGTCATCGTATATTCCCCTCCCTCCTCCTCCTTCTTGTCATATTTATTTTTTTTTTTGTTCGCTGACTCATGGAGAGAGTCCTGGGCCCTGTGGGCAGGCCATAAACGGAAAAAAATAAAAAGAAACAAAAATAATAATAAAGAAAACGAAGAAAAGAAGAAAAAATTGCTGCTGCTGCTGTTGTTGCTGTTGCTACTGCACCTATCGGCGCATTGCGGTTGATGTCGGAATTTTTTCCTTTTGTTGGTTTTTTGTTGAGGACGCCTTGCGATTTATATTCTGTGTCACGGGTTCGCGCGTCATGGACAAGCTGCAAGTGCAATTGCAATTGCTGCTGCTTCCGTTGCTGCTGCTGCAACGGTTCCCAAGTGAAAGTCATTTGTCTTTTGATGTAATCCACAAAAACAAATGCAAGGAAACAACAAAAAAATAAAAATGGATGACTTACCGCAAGTTTTCTGAAGTAAAAAATCAATAATTAGCCTAAGCCTCTAAATGAACACTTGATATACATATTTATATATACATATATATATCTATATCTAAATCTATATATGTATTCAAGTTGAAATTTATTTTTGATTAGACTTTTGCGCAAAATGTATCAAAATGAACAATTTTTTGGCTCAAATTTCTAGCCTAATCTCAACTAGAAATGTGCCGCTGTTGTCGCCGTCATTGCTCTCTCACTCGCTCTCTCTCTCGCTCATTTAATGTCTCTCTCTTTCTCTCTTTTGTTAACAAATTACGCGCAGGTTTGGCGCTCTTTTTTTTCCCCTATGTTC
This sequence comes from Drosophila austrosaltans, assembly GCA_035045865.1. Taxonomy (NCBI): domain Eukaryota; kingdom Metazoa; phylum Arthropoda; class Insecta; order Diptera; family Drosophilidae; genus Drosophila; species Drosophila austrosaltans. Next base: position 4,542,771 of record JAWNOQ010000207.1, read on the forward strand.
CTTCATTGTGGGCCTTTCCTTTCTTCTTTTTACACGTGGGTGGTTAGGTATCTGTGTAGATGCTATGCAACAATAACAACAACAACAACAACAACAGATGCAACAACAACAATAACAAACATTTTGAAACTGTTTTCACTTTTCATTCAAAAAGGTGACCAAACCATATAAATGTCTTTATCCTGATCTAATACAGTCGACAATTTCTATAGCATACTTTTGTGGTTACTTGATAATAAGATTCTTTTCTTTCTTTCTTTATTTTTTTGCTATACTATTTCAGTTGCCAACGCACAACAACATTTACCCCAGTCCCAGCCCTTAAACTATCAACGATCTTGGCAAGAAACGCACAATGAATTTCACACCCTTCGGCAACACCTTCCCTGGCAATATATCCGGTCTGCCGCAGTTTACCACAAGCTCAGCGCCCCTGGTTTCAACGGTAACGGCTGCTGTTGCCGATGTAACTGTAACGGCAACCAACAACCCACAGCAGCAACAACAGCAGCAGCAGCAGCAGCAACAACAAGATGCTGGCGGTGGCGGCAACAACAATCGTTACCAGCAACAACAGCAGCAGCAGCAGCAGGTAACAACGACTGCCGTGGGCATGGCTCACTTTAGTCAGCCATCAATGACAGCTGGTCAGAGTGGAGCTGGTGGCAATAGCAATAATAAATTTCGAAGCAGTCAAGAAGAAGCAATGCAAGGGGATAAATATAACAATGGACATTTGGTGACATCGACACAACAGCAACAGCAGCAGCAACCACAATATGCCACAGTTGCCTATGCACCGACTGCCACAGCAACAAGCACTGCAGATGCACTACAAGCTAGCACCTCCGGCCAACAGCAACAGCAGCAGCAAATGCAGCAGCAGCAACAGCAACAACAACAGGTTGCAGCACCCCAAGAACTGACACAGGATCTATGCAATGCCATACTCCAGCAACAAGGTAAAATATTCTCACGAATTTCTCTTTAAATTTAAATCATAAAAATGGATAAATTGTTGCAATTCCATTCCATTTGCAGTGCTACAAAATACCTCCTGGCAAACACTAACGCCGGGGACAACAGTCGCTGACTACCTCTCGCATCTTCCAGCCAATACATTGCCCCTGTCACTGCATCATTTTCTCAAATATTCGGCCGAAACGATTAAAAAAGAGAACCAACAGAATGTGGTAATTTATTTGACCTGAAATCTATGTCCAAGCAAATTTTGTTCAAATTGAATTGAATTTTCAGGTACTACAAGTGCAAACGGGACCAGCCATTGGGATTAATACCATTGGCACCACAACCATAAGTATACCTCAGCAGGAGCAATTGCCGCTGCAACAGCAACAGCAACAGGCTGCATTGCAAGTGCAGCAACAGCAGCAGCAGCAACAACAGCAACAGCAGCAGCAGCAGCAACAACAACCGCAGACATCAGGAGCGACGGCAGCAACAAGTACAGGAGGAGGAGGAGCAGCAGCAGCAGCAGCCAGTGGCTCAGCCACACTGACCAGTGGCAGTGGCACAAAGAAAAAGAAACGCAAAAAGCGTAATAAAGAAAGAAAACCAAAATTACGTCCAGGCGAGATACGATTAAGTACGGCACTAGATGGCAGCCCGCTCTATATGTGCCCCGAATGCCATGTGGCGTATCCAGAGCCCGAATTACTCGAAGTCCATTTGGTGGGCCATAATCTGGAGAAGCGATATGTCTGCGATATATGTCAAGCATCGTTGAAACGAAAGGATCACCTTACACGGCATAAACAGTCGCATAATCCGGAACGACCCTACATCTGCACTGTTTGCCTCAAGGCCTTCAAACGGAAAGAACAATTGAGTTTGCACTTTGTTATCCATTCGGGTGAGAAGCGGCATCAATGTCAGGAGTGTGGTAAAGGTTTCTATCGCAAGGATCATTTGCGCAAGCATACCCGATCTCATATTGCCCGCCGTGTTAAAGCTGAGCTCAATAGCCATGTGAGACGAGAGAATGGCACGAGTATGCTTCAGCCAGTGGTTACGGAGGCGACAACAGCTGCCTTGCAGCATGCCAATCAATTGGCCAGCCAACAGCAACAATTGCAGCAACAACAGCAGCAGCAGCAACAACAGCAGCAGCAGCAACAACAGCAACAACAGCAGCAGCAACAACAACAGCAGCAACATCATATTGTAATAGCCCAGCAACAGCAACAACAGGCCACAGGACCTGGCCAACAGCAGCAACAGCAAATGCTAAATTAGCCCAATGATTTTTGTAAAGTCAGTTAAACAAAATTCCAAATTCTAATCTCGAAACTCACGATCATCGATCGAAAAATAAACAAAACAAACATACAACAAGCAGCAGCAAACATTCTCGGCAAACACAATTTTAATTGACTCACACAAATCGGATATACATACAATACACACACACATACATGAGATATAGCGACAGCTATATCTATAATGTACACCACAAAAACACAGTGGCCTAGATTTTGAGAGAAACACCCACCAAATGGAGTTTTTCCCAAAAAAAAAAAAAAGAAAAAGAAAATTGTAATTTCAATATACAAAATGAATGGTATCGATACGAAACGATATTGAATCATGATATCAAATGGTACGTACTGTGATCACCAAAATAATGTATTCTTCAAGTATTTTTCAAAGTGATTTCAATATTTCAATATAGTTTTTGTAACATATAAAACTGGACCACTGTGCCAAAGAAACACAGTAAAAGAGAAGAGAAAAAAGATAGTATCTCCCAATAGGCAAAACAAAAAAAAAAAAAAAAACAAAAAAGAAACAGAAGTAATCAAATCAAATTTTGTACAATTGTAAATGATGAACAAAACAAGAAAAAAATCTTCTAATTAAGGCAATAAACTGAGATCGATCGTAGTGTATAGTAGAAGTGGGGGGAGGGAACGGTACTATTCGTTTAGTCATGAAAATTTAGTTGAATCATCTTTCGAATCTGAATTTTATTTTTTTTATTTTTTTACTTGCTTACTATAATAGAGAGAGTATATATGCATTCGATCTCAGATCTGCTTTCCATCATAAAAAAAAAGTATTTTTCTAAACAAACAAAAAAAAAACGAATGTGCAAAAGATATAAAATTAATAATAATATTAAAATGATCATTTTTTATGCGACACATATTTTAGTAAAAATGTATTTTTGTACAAAAAAAAAAAAAACAAACAAACCCAATTAGCATAACTATATATGTATGTAATATACACACAGACACACACATATATATATAGATATATATATATATAATATACAATAAAGTTTATGTAATTCATTACATAAGCAATTGCAATTTAATTGTAAGTCTACGAATTAGGCATAATGAGTGTGTGTATGTACGAAATATTTATAACTTTTCACTAAAATGATTAAAAGACAATTTGTAAATATGCAAGCAATTATCAAAAACCAAATTTAATTTTTACAGATGGCAACAATTGTACACATACATACATACACACATACATACATACATACATACACAATCAAATGTGGTGTAAGGTAAGGCAATGTTTTAATTTTTTTATTATTTTTCTTTCCTTAAGAATGTTTTATTGCAGCTGCCATCGAATTCGATTCGAAGTTAAAGTCTTCAATAAATGAAGCATCGGGCTCTCTCACTCTCCCTCTCTCTCCCTCTTTCTCTTTGGTAAGTACAAAATACTATTGCTTATAACTAACACAGCTGCGATTGATTCGATCTATAGTATATATAGTGAATCACTGATTCAACGAAACTAACAATTTAATTTTAACAGTAACATAATATAACTCCCGTGTGCGTAAACTCGCTTTCAATTCCCCAACATCTACATCTCTGTGCCAAAAGCGTTTCAGTTTTCAGTTGGCTCGGGTACAGAATTTTCCTTTTCATCCTTCATATAGTTCAATCTGAATACTTGCATAACAAACTGTACCATCTCTCATGTAGAAAAAGAAACGTAGAAAAATTATTAATTCAAAAAAATGATATATATACCTACTCACAACTACTACTACTTACTGCTGGGGTTCGATGTGCTGGGCATTTGGTCCTCTGGTTGTTTATCTTTTTATCAATTACATTGGGAGATTATCTTTATAATAAGTACCCAATTGATAGCTATAGACTTCAATAGCGCAATTATAGACGCAAGATATAGCTTTGATTACAATATCATTGGCAAAGACGCTGCGGGAACGCGTACGTTTTATATACTCATCCAAATACTCATCCTGAAAGAACCAAAAAAAAAAAAAGCAAATTTTCGCCCAATTACTACTGCCCACGAATTAAAAGCAATCCTTACTATGTAATCCATGGCAAGTTGTCGGACGACATCGTGCATTGACCCATCACCAAAGATTTGTAATGATATGGAACAGAAGAAGCACGCTCCATCACCCGCACCTTGAATCAATTCGAAACCCTTGGATTTCATGAGTTCATCAAATTCTTTATCGCGTCTCCGCCATTCTGCTCTACTTATATTGCTATTCTCCACATTGCTTTTATCCTTGCTGTTACCCACCTTTCTAATCCTCTCATGGGATAGCGATGCTCTATGCGTGGCTCCGGGATTCGCTGTGGTTGCGATTCAGCGTGGGAGGAGCTATATATGGAATGAAAGAAAGAAAGCTTTGAGGTATTATTTTACTTCACTTTATCCTTTGCTAGTTGGAATAATTCTAAATACTACTTTCCTTCTTGTTTTAATGAATTTTGTAAAAAACTAATAATACAATTTTTTTGATCAAGAATTATAACTAAAAAAAAGAAAATAGATATCTATATTTATATGATTTCGAAAGTTGTGTTGTTGTTGCGTTGAACCTTATCGAACATATAGTATAAACTGAAATGAAAATCAAAAAAGGAAAAATCTTTTTAGCAGAAATTTGAAGGGAATTCCAAAACATACTTCGTTAGTGAATCACAAATATATATAGATTCTTTGAATTTTTTCTCGATTTCCTTTTTTAATATTAATAACAATAAATTGAATTATTTGTGGTTATCTTTTACTTTATTTAAGAGTACTCATAAATTATGTACGTATATTATGCACCATTTGTGTATATATATGTATGTGTGTGTGTGTGTTTGTGGGGGTGTGTGTGTGTGTATAATGTTTCCTTGTTTGATTTTCGCATGTGTACACGGATATTAAGCTTAATCTTAGATTATTACAAAGTAACTATTAGTTTTATAAGAAGGAAGGAAGTTAGGCTATATGTACTTGTAGATAAATATAACATAGCAGAAGATCGGACTGGATTTTGGTTTGAAGCTTATCTCAACAAAATATTATTTAACTCTTTTTATTTATTATCGGTTTTTTGTTTTGTTTTGTTTTAAATCTGAAATTCGCAAGCGTACAATGAAAAACTGTTTACCATTGCAGTAGATTTTCCCCAATTGGAATTTAAGCGATTTTACAATCTTGACCTTATTTGCATCTACACATGTATATATACTTATACATCAATATATATATATATATATATGTGCATATTTATATACACATATAGATAAGTGTGTGTAATTTGAATATTATATAAATTCATGTTAGATCATACATAATTTCTGCGTTTATGTTTGTATCTTTTTGTTTCTGTTTTCTTTTGTTTCTTTTTTTTTGGTAATATGTTTTTGTTTTCCATGTGGTTTTCTTTCCTTGTTTTTGTTTTCAGTTTTTTTTTTGTTTTTATCTTTTTTGTTTCGTCTTCGTTCCGAAAAGAAGTATGAATCACTGTACAAAGATGAATAAGAAGCAACAGAAAAATCTCTTTTTTTCCTCTGGGTCTCTATCTTTCTCTTTCTCCTTCATTCTAACCATATATGTATGTATGTATGTGTCTCTTGTGTCCCCCATTTTTTTGGGTTCCACTTATGGCCCAGAGAAATATTTTCGCTTCTGGTCCTCCATATAGTCATGTGTGGACATTTGTATGGCCCGCTGTAGCATTTCGCTTTCATTGCCGCCTAAAACAAAGTTTGAAAATTCATAAAAAATCATTTGTAAGTTATTAAGAAATACTTATTATATAGACCTACCATCATTGGCATAGGAAGCTTCAAGCAGTTCCTGATAGAAACTGGAAGCTGGGGCTTCACTGCGTTTCTGGGGCGAATTGGATGATTGCTTCGATGTGCTGGGCTGTTGTTCGGCTTCTGGTGTATTGGCTCTGGCAGCAGGTGGCACATTTTCACATTTGGGACTCTTGCGTACGGGGCTATCGAGTACATCTTGGCTGTAACGGGAGAAGCATTAAAATGCAGTCTAGAGACACATTTTGTGTTACACACAAACACACACACCTTTGACCAGTCATTGCAGCATCGCGAGCATCATGACGCCGCTTCTTGCGCAGTGATCCATTCGAACGTCGGGATTTGCCCGAACGTTGGCTAGTTGCTGCTTTGGGCGATGCATTACCGTTGCTAGGTCCATGGCCGTGTGAACTAGTGCTACTCATATCTGTGGCATCGCTGTCATAGCCACCGTTACTGCCGCTGTTACTGCCGCTACCACTACCACTGCCATTGCCGCTGCCGCTGCCACCGCCTCCACCATTCAAATCGGTAGCCTCTGTTGGGGGCGCCAGTTTGTTGGCAAACTGACTCAGCGTCTTGGGTGAGAGTGTAAAAGTTGTGGCTGCCGCATCTGTTCCACTCGAGCCACTAGTTAATGTTGCTGTTGGCGAACTGACAATGCCGCCAGAGTATTTGGATGGTGAAGCATCCGATGAATCGGTTAACGCCTCAGCGGAAGTCACTGTCGAAGAAGTAGCCGAACTGGTTGCCGGATTAGTGCTACGCGAACGTTGCATATTTTCACGACACCATTGCAAATAGGATTCGCGTGCTATTTGCTCCTCGATGGCCTCGTTGGTGGCTTCCCAATCGGTGGTCTTAAGCTTGTCCTCAAACATGGTTTGTTCGATCTCCAGCTGCTCACTAAGATGCACTGCTTCCTTGGTTTGTAGGGCGGGCTTGTAACCAGCCAAGCCCAATCCCACACCAACTGTGGCATTATAAGGATCCAAAATAGCATTATAGTGTGAGCCACGCTGATAGGAAAGACGCAGCGGTGGATATCCAGGTTGAGATTGTTCCGAGTTGAAGATATTAATCGGATCTTTAAAAAGGGAAAATTTACAATGCAAAACGAAAGGAATCATCAGTTAGTTTTAGAAATATTCTCACTTGACTGATAGCAATAGACCTCAACAGTGCGGCTATAGATCTCAGATATGGCTTGGATTTCAATGTGATTGCCATGGGCATCGCGTGCACGTTTCCGCTGAATGTAATTGTTGATGTCCTCGGTAACAAACTGTCCGAAATACTCTCGATTCTCATGCTGGAAATAGAACAATATATAAATCTCTATAAATCTGATTCATTAATTCACACTTACAATATAGTCCATGGTATGCTGACGTATGACATCGTGCATTTCCTCATCTCCATAGATCTGCAACGATATGGAGCGGAATAAACAGGCCCCATCCTCCTCAACGGGTTTTAATTCATAGCCACGCTGTTCCATGAACTTGGCAAATTCACTGTCACGTCGCTGCCATTCCTCTGGTGTTATTTTGCGATCCTTTGGCGGTAGATGCTCATCGCCACTATTATAGCCCGAAAATGTCTCCTCCACTGCATTAAGTAAATTGGCTGCTGCTGCTGTTGGTGTCAATTTGCATGTTGTTTGTGGTGTCTTGGTGCTAGTTGTTGTAGCACCAATTGTATGTTCAGGGGATGTGCGACCCACAACAGAAGTGCTACTATTATTACTAACTACTGTTGGGACGGCAGCAGCCGTAGTAGTCGTATGAGGACTTTTGCTACCAACACCAACCCCAGCAGCTGTATGATTTAGCTTTTCACGCTCCAATCGATCGCGTTTATGATGATGACCATGTCCAATACGTTCCTCATGATGATCGCGGCGCTTTGATCGGGAGCTTAAAGAAATAAAATAAGAGATTCATTCAGTTGACTATTTAAAATGAAGCCAAACTATATTCAATTATTCAAAACTTAAAGGATATTTCTACAATTGTGGAAAAAATGAAATTTTTGTATATACCCCATACACAAAATTTGTTGTGTGGAGAGAAAATGAGAAAAAAAACTAACTTTCCCTTCATCAACAAACGTATGTATGTATGTATATATGTATATTTATGGATTATGCAGATGAACTAATGTGTATATAGTATGTACATATATTGTGTATATTGTGCACAACCACTCACCTCTTGTGGGGACTGCAACGGTGTGTGCGTGCCAGCTCGTCATACACCTCTACATTGCGACGCTGTGGACTCTGCGGAAATAAAAATAGAGAGAAATTTTGTATAGAATTCGTATTCCATGCGAAAGACAATTGGACAATGAATGGATGGGTGGACGGACATACGGACACACTCACCTGGCTGTGGCTATCGATGACGACATTGCGATGGGTCTGATTCACAACCGATTGTTCCCCAACTACCACCACCTGAGGCTCTTTATTTTCAGCATCCACAACATTGCCAGCCACACGTTTGGCACTTGGTGCACTCACTGGTTTAATGGTCATGGCTATGACTATGACTGAGATCCACTTCTCTACTCTGTCTGAGCAGAGTCCTATGGCTTTTGGGCGTCTGCTTCTCCTTCTTCTTCTTTATCGCCTCACTTTTGCGTCTTGCCTCGGCCACTGCGTTGTTGTGTATGCGTTCTTTGTCCCTGCGTCGATGGGCGTCTCGATTGGAGCTCAATCTTACCCACCAAACGCTTGCACTTTTTATAAAATTAGATTTCACTGTTCTTCTGAAATAGAAATGAAAAGTAGACAATAACAGCAAAAAAAAAAAAACACACACACTAAAAAAGACCACGAATTTTTCAATATTCAATTGGATGGAAAAATTCCGAGACGAGACAAGATTTTCATTCGCTTTGCTTTGTCTGTGTCTTTCTGTGTGGGTGTGTGAGTGTGTATATGTGTGTGTGTGTACGGATTTGTGTGTATGCATGTATGTGTTGAGGATTGCTTACAATTCCCTTTTGTATTTATGCAGAATTTATTTGTATGATTGTTGTTTATGAACTGATAGTATTTTATTGAATCGATTGCATGTCATGTCATGTGCTTTTGTTTTTGTTTTAAACAATATTTTGTTGTTTTTCAAAAGGTTTGCTATGCTCAGGTCGATTTTCTTGTTGTGTGGACGTCTTCTTTCACTTTGGTTTTTTGGGATTTTTTAGCCCATTTTCTGAGTAGCTGACCATATGATGGTCTCATGCTAGAGATGTGAGCGTGAGCCACGAAACGAATATCGCGAAATGATAACAAATTCGAACGCAGTAAGAAGAAAAGAGAAAACAACAAATAAATATATGCGCAAAGAACAAACTATCGATAAAAATACGGTTATTTTGAAATTGTTATATTTATATTTAAATTTTTTGATTTGTGAACCACCGTTATGCATACCCTAATGAATACTACGCATTTTGCTCTCTTTCTCTTTGAGTTATTTGTTTTTGTGTTTTTAAACATAAAATAAAGTAACGACATTTGAACAAATATTTGTCAAAGCAGTAAGCTAAATTTTTAGCAATATAGTATATATATAGTCCCGTATTTTACCTATTGGAACTTAGTTTGGATTTAGAAAATCAACGAAAATGAAGTCACTACCAATTTACGCTTTGCTTCTTTGTCTATTGATTTGGGAAGTTTCAAGTGCTTCCACCACATCAACAGAACAAACATTGTGGTTTGGCTCATCCACCAGTACGGAGCCGCCATCTCAAATCCCTGAACCACCAAAATGGTCATGGAACGACATATTTCGTCTTGTACACGAAAATAGGGGAAATAAATTATACTTTTTCTTTTAAAACTGATCTATATCTGTTGTCTTATTTGAATTTTGAAACCAAATAATCAATTTTGATTTGTAAACTTTATTTGAAAATATATACTCTAATATTTGTGTAACATACATACATATATCTATGAATTTAATTTCTATTCATTTTATATCAACTTATCATTGTGTGTACATTTTGCACTGTCTAGTAAATATTGAAACAAATGTTTCAAGTATTTCAATAAATCCATTAGACAACAACTGAGTTAATATCCAGTTGGATGTACTCTAATCAAAAAGCGAACATTTTTCCCCCATCAAAATAAAAATTCAAATTTCATATATTCATATGCACATTTATATTTGACATTCGTTAAAAAAGATAATTATCCCTTTCGGTACTTATGTTTAATAACGATTGTTCCAATTACTCATGCCTCCCCATCCGCTTCCATATGGCCTCCAGCCGTATCTCCAATTTGGTCTACCGCTTACCCAACGCCATCCGTATGGATAAGCACCAACTCCTTGATAATTTCCAGATTGGCCTGTCTGTCCATCGCTCGAAGCGGAACCTTCTTCATTATTATTCCCCTCAGAATTGTCTGTTGAACTGGCGGATGTAGACAGTTGATTGGCATTAGCGTCAGTGTTTTCTGCATCGGTGTTTCTTGTCGAGAAGCCCGATCGCTGAGACCATGAAAGGGAGCCGGATGGTACTGCCAGAGCAGCATTCTCTGCTAATGATTTTGCTCCCGATGAATTTTTCGTTGTGGTGCTTGACTGTTTTGCCCATGAACGCCAATTGCCATTGTATCCGTTTTCGTTCTCTCCATCGTAAGTAGGCCCCGATTGTTGACTTCCACCAGTACGCCCTGACCAGGTCTTGGATAAAAGTGAATTAGAAATGCCACCATTCTGTCCGGAAATTATAGTAGCTCCACCAGTATTTCCTTTATTTTTTGCTGTTGTGATCGTAGAGCTTGATCGCTTTGACCAAGACTTCTTCTTAGGGGTTGAAGAAGTATATTTCGTTACTGTAGTTTTTGTTGTGGAAGAGGTACGCTTACGTCCACCATTTGACCTAGTCTGTGAACTTACAACCACACCTGGAACAGAAGACGAGCTGGAATTATTGCTATCTACGGTAGAAGAACGCGTTGTCGTCGAAGACGAGGGCTGCGCTTTGTTGGACGATGTCGTGATTTTTGTTGTTGTAGTGGATGAACTAGACTGGCCTGAGTTACCATCTCCAACAACAGTGTTGGTTTGGCTGTCGCCTAATTGTCTACTTCCATTAGAGGAATTAGATGTGGTTGTAGTTGTTGTTGTTGTTCTGGAGGAGCTTGATTGATCAGAGTTTCCTCCCTCAACAACTGTGCTAACCACGGGAGTAGTGGACGAGCTTGATTCACCATTTCCTTCTGAAGAAGTCGTTGTTGTTGTGGTGGATGAGCTTGACTGATCAGAGTTACCTCCCTCAACTACGGTACTAGATTCGTTTACAACGGGAGCGCTTGATTGTTCATTGCTTTCCGAAGATGTTGTGGTTGTTGAAGAAGACGAGGGATCGCTTCCTTCCGAAGAACTTGTCGTTGTAGTTGTTGTTGTGGTGGAAGAGCTAGATTGATCAGAGTTTCCTCCCTCAACAACTGTGCTAACAACGGGAGTTGTAGAAGAGCTCGATTGATCATTTCCTTCTGAGGATGTAGTCGTTGTTGTTGTGGTGGATGAGCTTGACTGATCAGAGTTTCCTCCCTCAACTACGGTGCTAGATTCGTTTACAACGGGAGCGCTTGATTGTTCATTGCTTTCCGAAGATGTTGTGGTTGTTGAAGAAGACGAGGGATCGCTTCCTTCCGAAGAAGTTGTCGTTGTAGTTGTTGTTGTGGTGGAAGAGCTAGATTGATCAGAGTTTCCTCCCTCAACAACTGTGCTAACAACGGGAGTTGTAGAAGAGCTCGATTGATCATTTCCTTCTGAGGATGTAGTCGTGGTTGTTGTGGTGGATGAGCTTGACTGATCAGAGTTTTCTCCCTCAACTACGGTGCTAGATTCGTTTACGACGGGAGCGCTTGATTGTTCATTGCTTTCCGAAGATGTTGTGGTTGTTGAAGAGGACGAGGGATCGCTTCCTTCCGAAGAAGTTGTCGTTGTAGTTGTTGTTGTGGTGGAAGAGCTAGATTGATCAGAGTTTCCTCCCTCAACAACTGTGCTAACAACGGGAGTTGTAGAAGAGCTCGATTGATCATTTCCTTCTGAGGATGTAGTCGTTGTTGTTGTGGTGGATGAGCTTGACTGATCGGAGTTTCCTCCTTCAACTACGGTGCTAGACTCGTTTACAACGGGAGCGCTTGATTGTTCATTGCTTTCCGAAGATGTTGTGGTTGTTGAAGAAGCCGAGGGATCGCTTCCTTCCGAAGAAGTTGTCGTTGTAGTTGTTGTTGTGGTGGATGAGCTAGATTGATCAGAGTTTCCTCCCTCAACAACTGTGCTAACAACGGGAGTTGTAGAAGAGCTCGATTGATCATTTCCTTCTGAGGATGTAGTCGTTGTTGTTGTGGTGGATGAGCTTGACTGATCAGAGTTTCCTCCCTCAACTACGGTGCTAGATTCGTTTACGACGGGAGTGTTGGAAGCGCTTGATTGTTCATTGCTTTCCGAAGATGTTGTGGTTGTTGAAGAAGACGAGGGATCGCTTCCTTCCGAAGAAGTTGTCGTTGTAGTTGTGGTGGAAGAGCTAGATTGATCAGAGTTTCCTCCCTCAACAACTGCGCTAACAACGGGAGTTGTAGAAGAGCTCGATTGATCATTTCCTTCTGAGGATGTAGTCGTGGTTGTTGTGGTGGATGAGCTTGACTGATCAGAGTTTTCTCCCTCAACTACGGTGCTAGATTCGTTTACGACGGGAGTGGTGGAAGCGCTTGATTGTTCATTGCTTTCCGAAGATGTTGTGGTTGTTGAAGAAGACGAGGGGTCGCTGCCTTCCGAAGAAGTTGTCGTTGTAGTTGTTGTTGTGGTGGAAGAGCTAGATTGATCAGAGTTTCCTCCCTCAACGACTGTGCTAACAACTGGAGTTGTAGAAGAGCTCGATTGATCATTTCCTTCTGAGGATGTAGTCGTTGTTGTTGTGGTGGATGAGCTTGACTGATCAGAGTTTCCTCCCTCAACTACGGTGCTCGACTCGTTTACAACGGGAGCGCTTGATTGTTCATTACTTTCCGAAGATGTTGTGGTTGTTGAAGAAGAAGACGGATCGCTTCCTTCCGAAGAAGTTGTCGTTGTAGTTGTTGTTGTGGTGGAAGAGCTAGATTGATCAGAGTTTCCTCCCTCAACGACTGTGCTAACAATGGGAGTTGTAGAAGAGCTTGATTGATCATTTCCTTCTGAGGATGTAGTCGTGGTTGTTGTGGTGGATGAGCTTGACTGATCAGAGTTTCCTCCCTCAACTACGGTGCTAGACTCGTTTACAACGGGAGCGCTTGATTGTTCATTGCTTTCCGAAGATGTTGTGGTTGTTGAAGAAGACGAGGGATCGCTTCCTTCCGAAGAAGTTGTCGTTGTAGTTGTTGTTGTGGTGGAAGAGCTAGATTGATCAGAGTTTCCTCCCTCAACAACTGTGCTAACAACGGGAGTTGTAGAAGAGCTCGATTGATCATTTCCTTCTGAGGATGTAGTCGTTGTTGTTGTGGTGGATGAGCTTGACTGATCAGAGTTTCCACCCTCAACTACGGTGCTAGATTCGTTTACGACGGGAGTGTTGGAAGCGCTTGATTGTTCATTGCTTTCCGAAGATGTTGTGGTTGTTGAAGAAGACGAGGGATCGCTTCCTTCCGAAGAAGTTGTCGTTGTAGTTGTTGTTGTGGTGGAAGAGCTTGATTGATCAGAGTTTCCTCCCTCAACAACTGTGCTAACACCGGGAGTTGAAGAAGAGCTTGATTGATCATTTCCTTCTGAGGATGTAGTCGTTGTTGTTGTGGTGGATGAGCTTGACTGATCAGAGTTTCCACCCTCAACTACGGTGCTAGATTCGTTTACGACGGGAGTGTTGGAAGCGCTTGATTGTTCATTGCTTTCCGAAGATGTTGTGGTTGTTGAAGAAGACGAGGGATCGCTTCCTTCCGAAGAAGTTGTCGTTGTAGTTGTTGTTGTGGTGGAAGAGCTTGATTGATCAGAGTTTCCTCCCTCAACAACTGTGCTAACAACGGGAGTTGTAGAAGAGCTCGATTGATCATTTCCTTCTGAGGATGTAGTCGTTGTTGTTGTGGTGGATGAGCTTGACTGATCAGAGTTTCCACCCTCAACTACGGTGCTAGATTCGTTTACGACGGGAGTGTTGGAAGCGCTTGATTGTTCATTGCTTTCCGAAGATGTTGTGGTTGTTGAAGAAGACGAGGGATCGCTTCCTTCCGAAGAAGTTGTCGTTGTAGTTGTTGTTGTGGTGGAAGAGCTAGATTGATCAGAGTTTCCTCCCTCAACTACGGTGCTAGATTCGTTTACAACGGGAGCGCTTGATTGTTCATTGCTTTCCGAAGATGTTGTGGTTGTTGAAGAAGAAGAGGGATCGCTTCCTTCCGAAGAAGTTGTCGTTGTAGTTGTGGTGGAAGAGCTAGATTGATCAGAGTTTCCTCCCTCAACAACTGTGCTAACAACGGGAGTTGTAGAAGAGCTTGATTGATCATTTCCTTCTGAGGATGTAGTCGTTGTTGTTGTGGTGGATGAGCTTGACTGATCAGAGTTTCCTCCCTCAACTACGGTGCTAGATTCGTTTACGACGGGAGTGTTGGAAGCGCTTGATTGTTCATTGCTTTCCGAAGATGTTGTGGTTGTTGAAGAAGACGAGGGATCGCTTCCTTCCGAAGAAGTTGTCGTTGTAGTTGTTGTTGTGGTGGAAGAGCTAGATTGATCAGAGTTTCCTCCCTCAACTACGGTGCTAGATTCGTTTACAACGGGAGCGCTTGATTGTTCATTGCTTTCCGAAGATGTTGTGGTTGTTGAAGAAGACGAGGGGTCGCTTCCTTCCGAAGAAGTTGTCGTTGTAGTTGTTGTTGTGGTGGAAGAGCTAGATTGATCAGAGTTTCCTCCCTCAACAACTGCGCTAACAACGGGAGTTGTAGAAGAGCTCGATTGATCATTTCCTTCTGAGGATGTAGTCGTTGTTGTTGTGGTGGATGAGCTTGACTGATCAGAGTTTCCTCCCTCAACTACGGTGCTAGATTCGTTTACAACGGGAGCGGTAGATTGTTCATTGCTTTCCGAAGATGTTGTGGTTGTTGAAGAAGAAGAGGGATCGCTTCCTTCCGAAGAAGTTGTCGTTGTAGTTGTGGTGGAAGAGCTAGATTGATCAGAGTTTCCTCCCTCAACGACTGTGCTAACAACGGGAGTTGTAGAAGAGCTTGATTGATCATTTCCTTCTGAGGATGTAGTCGTTGTTGTTGTGGTGGATGAGCTTGACTGATCGGAGTTTCCTCCTTCAACTACGGTGCTAGACTCGTTTACAACGGGAGCGCTTGATTGTTCATTGCTTTCCGAAGATGTTGTGGTTGTTGAAGAAGACGAGGGATCGCTGCCTTCCGAAGAAGTTGTCGTTGTAGTTGTTGTTGTGGTGGAAGAGCTTGATTGATCAGAGCTTCCTCCCTCAGCAACTGTGCTAACAACGGGAGTTGTAGAAGAGCTTGATTGATCATTCCCTTCTGAGGATGTAGTCGTTGTTGTTGTGGTTGATGAGCTTGACTGATCAGAGTTTCCTCCTTCAACTACGGTGCTAGATTCGTTTACAACGGGAGCGCTAGATTGTTCATTGCTTTCCGAAGATGTTGTGGTCGTTGTTGAAGAAGACGAGGGATCGCTTCCTTCCGAAGAAGTTGTCGTTGTAGTTGTTGTTGTGGTAGAAGAGCTAGATTGATCAGAGTTTCCTCCCTCAACAACTGCGCTAACCACAGGAGTTGTAGAAGAGCTTGATTGATCATTTCCTTCTGAGGATGTAGTCGTTGTTGTTGTGCTGGATGAGCTTGACTGATCAGAGTTTCCTCCCTCAACTACGGTGCTAGACTCGTTTACAACGGGAGCGCTTGATTGTTCATTGCTTTCCGAAGATGTTGTGGTTGTTGAAGAAGACGAGGGATCGCTTCCTTCCGAAGAAGTTGTCGTTGTAGTTGTTGTTGTGGTAGAAGAGCTAGATTGATCAGAGTTTCCTCCCTCAACGACTGTGCTAACAACGGGAGTTGTAGAAGAGCTCGATTGATCATTTCCTTCTGAGGATGTAGTCGTTGTTGTTGTGGTGGATGAGCTTGACTGATCAGAGTTTCCTCCCTCAACTACGGTGCTAGACTCGTTTACAACGGGAGCGCTTGATTGTTCATTGCTTTCCGAAGATGTTGTGGTTGTTGAAGAAGACGAGGGGTCGCTGCCTTCCGAAGAAGTTGTCGTTGTAGTTGTTGTTGTGGTGGAAGAGCTAGATTGATCAGAGTTTCCTCCCTCAACAACTGCGCTAACAACGGGAGTTGTAGAAGAGCTCGATTGATCATTTCCTTCTGAGGATGTAGTCGTGGTTGTTGTGGTGGATGAGCTTGACTGATCAGAGTTTTCTCCCTCAACTACGGTGCTAGATTCGTTTACGACGGGAGTGGTGGAAGCGCTTGATTGTTCATTGCTTTCCGAAGATGTTGTGGTTGTTGAAGAAGACGAGGGGTCGCTGCCTTCCGAAGAAGTTGTCGTTGTAGTTGTTGTTGTGGTGGAAGAGCTAGATTGATCAGAGTTTCCTCCCTCAACTACGGTGCTAGATTCGTTTACAACGGGAGCGCTTGATTGTTCATTGCTTTCCGAAGATGTTGTGGTTGTTGAAGAAGACGAGGGATCGCTTCCTTCCGAAGAAGTTGTCGTTGTCGTTGCAGTTGTGGTGGAAGAGCTAGATTGATCAGAGTTTCCTCCCTCAACTACGGTGCTAGATTCGTTTACAACGGGAGCGCTTGATTGTTCATTGCTTTCCGAAGATGTTGTGGTTGTTGAAGAAGACGAGGGATCGCTTCCTTCCGAAGAAGTTGTCGTTGTAGTTGTTGTTGTGGTAGAAGAGCTAGATTGATCAGAGTTTCCTCCCTCAACGACTGTGCTAACAACGGGAGTTATAGAAGAGCTCGATTGATCATTTCCTTCTGAGGATGTAGTCGTTGTTGTTGTGGTGGATGAGCTTGACTGATCAGAGTTTCCTCCCTCAACTACGGTGCTAGACTCGTTTACAACGGGAGCGCTTGATTGTTCATTGCTTTCCGAAGATGTTGTGGTTGTTGAAGAAGACGAGGGATCGCTTCCTTCCGAAGAAGTTGTCGTTGTAGTTGTTGTTGTGGTGGAAGAGCTAGATTGATCAGAGTTTCCTCCCTCAACTACGGTGCTAGATTCGTTTACAACGGGAGCGCTTGATTGTTCATTGCTTTCCGAAGATGTTGTGGTCGTTGTTGAAGAAGACGAGGGATCGCTTCCTTCCGAAGAAGTTGTCGTTGTAGTTGTTGTTGTGGTAGAAGAGCTAGATTGATCAGAGTTTCCTCCCTCAACAACTGCGCTAACCACAGGAGTTGTAGAAGAGCTCGATTGATCATTTCCTTCTGAGGATGTAGTCGTTGTTGTTGTGGTGGATGAGCTTGACTGATCAGAGTTTCCTCCCTCAACTACGGTGCTAGACTCGTTTACAACGGGAGCGCTTGATTGTTCATTGCTTTCCGAAGATGTTGTGGTTGTTGAAGAAGACGAGGGATCGCTGCCTTCCGAAGAAGTTGTCGTTGTAGTTGTGGTGGAAGAGCTAGATTGATCAGAGTTTCCTCCCTCAACAACTGTGCTAACAACGGGAGATGTAGAAGAGCTTGATTGATCATTTCCTTCTGAAGATGTAGTCGTTGTTGTTGTGGTGGATGAGCTTGACTGATCAGAGTTTCCTCCCTCAACTACGGTGCTAGATTCGTTTACAACGGGAGCGCTTGATTGTTCATTGCTTTCCGAAGATGTTGTGGTTGTTGAAGAAGCCGAGGGATCGCTTCCTTCCGAAGAAGTTGTCGTTGTAGTTGTTGTTGTGGTGGAAGAGCTAGATTGATCAGAGTTTCCTCCCTCAACAACTGTGCTAACAACGGGAGATGTAGAAGAGCTTGATTGATCATTTCCTTCTGAAGATGTAGTCGTTGTTGTTGTGGTGGATGAGCTTGACTGATCAGAGTTTCCTCCCTCAACTACGGTGCTAGATTCGTTTACAACGGGAGCGCTTGATTGTTCATTGCTTTCCGAAGATGTTGTGGTTGTTGAAGAAGACGAGGGATCGCTTCCTTCCGAAGAAGTTGTCGTTGTAGTTGTTGTTGTGGTGGAAGAGCTAGATTGATCAGAGTTTCCTCCCTCAACAACTGTGCTAACAACGGGAGTTGTAGAAGAGCTCGATTGATCATTTCCTTCTGAAGATGTCGTCGTTGTTGTAGTAGATGTGGTCAAATTTGGCTGCTCATCTTGTTGTACAGTTGTTGACGTGTTTAAAGAAATTAAAGGATCGGTCCCCTTAGAGGACGTTGTCGTTGTTGTCGTGGATGTTGTCGTCTGGTTTGTTTTTTTGTTACGACGAGATTTGCTTCTTTTAGATCCTTTACGCTTTGATCTCCTACTTCTGGTCGTGGAACGTTTAGACCTAGATTTTGAGCGACGCTTGTTAGATTTTCCGTTTCTTGACTTTTTGCCGGATCTTTTAGATTTGGATTTGGATTTATTTAATTTTGAACTGCGATTGCTTTCCTTCGAAGACGAAGACGATGAAGAACTGGACCCATCTAAATCATTAATTCCATCGTAATTTTGTATCCCATCAATGATTCTTTCATCACTTTCATCAGAAGCAATTAGTTTATTTTTGATATTTGCACAGTTTATTGAATTTCCAAGTAGTTCGCCATCATGGAGAAGAATTAATTTCCCGAATAGCCTATCGAGTAGCCACAACCGTATATCTTTTCGTATTTCAATAAGAGTTTGTCGAACACTTTCACAACATGGCTGAGATTTGGTTTCCTGAGTGGCGATTGCCGACGTCACCTCCGTTGCATTTTGAGCACCTACCGCGATGGAAAGGAGTAAACCCAAAGACGCGATTAATATTATACGCATGATCTGTCCACAATTCCAGATAGACTTGATCTGTTGGCCAAATTGAAATATTTTCTGGCTTTTATACTTTACCATTTTTCGGGTTATCTATTATTATTATATTTCGTTATTATTTACGTAGATGCTTTTGTGGGAGCTTGCAAATTTCTTTATTGTTTCGAAATCCAAAAAAAAAAAACAAGGGAAAACATTTGGTATCCCCATTGTCTGCCACAGACACTTCGACGTCAAAGTCAAGACCAAGAACAACTGTGCAAAATATTTGCTTCAAGCATAGATTAAACAATTGTTAGAGTTTCTTTGACTTTACGTAAGAATTCAATACTCGTGGCAAATGCCAAAAAGAAAGCAAAAGAATTAATTTAAAAAACGTCAGACCTGCTGCAGCAAATATTTGCAAATGTTTCTCTTTTTTTTGTTTGTTTTTGTTCTATACATTATATACATACTACATACATACATATTTAGTTAGTATAACATTATTTATTTATTTTTTGTTTTTTTTATTATTATAATTCATATTGTTTAGCATACATTTCAAATGTTTGTGTAAGAATTAAATTTAATTGTGTGGGAATACAAATTAGGGATACATCTCTAATATTCATCATTCTCGAATGGATGATGGGGATGACCGTAGACACTGGAAAATAGAAAAAGAAAGTTCAATTACAATTTCATCAAATCATATAAAAAAAAAGCAAAATTATTATTAACTACACAAAAGCATAAAAAAGTTCATTTACCCTCTGCAGGCTTTTCAACAAGAAATTTACCAAATTTTTATATAAGACAATTGTCTTTAAGGGTATCAAAAATTAAGGTCAGTAAGTGATCTCTGCATAGGTAAACTATCAACTAGATAAAGTTAACAAAAGATAGTTTAGTGGGAATATACATTCTCTCTCTTTAAACAACAAGCTTGAAAAACTTAAAAACTGGTTAGCCACAATTACAATCTCTGGTGTGGGGAAGGGGGTGGTATAAAGCAAAAGAAAGGGGAGTAACACATTGAAATATAAAATTTACCATACGTTGCTCTCTCTCTTATTTAGTTTTTTTGCTAGTGATTATATTTTGTAGTATTTGTTTTATCATCAACCATTGATTCTATGTTTCTTTCTTCTCATTTTCTTGTTTTTGTCATTTTGGATATAGTATTCGATATTATTTGATTTAGAATTCATCGTGAAATGGATAGTATTTGTGAGCACCAGCCTCTCTAAATAAATAAATAGGCAATTAAAAAAAAAATAAACTCAACAAAAAATTTCTAAATAATACAGTGTAAGAACAATTTCAAAAATGTGTGTTGGTCATTCGAAACTTGTTTGTACAAGCTCATCCACACATCTTTGGTTTCAAATAACCAAATTAGAATTGAATTTTCGAAGAATTTTGCTATATAAACATTTTCTACTTACTTGAGCAGTGGCACCAGTCGTCCATTGCATTCAAAGCTCTCAATGATTGCTATCTCTTCGGGTGTCAATTCAAAATCAAAGACCTGGAAGTTTGATTCAATGCGTTCCTTGGTCACCGATTTTGGTATAACAATATTGGTGCGCTGGATCTGATAGCGAATAAGAATTTGTCCCGGTGTCTTATTCTTTTTCTCGGCAATTTCCTTGATCTATATCCACAAATAATCAAAATAAGATTAATTGGCATAAGAAATGTATTATATTATATGAAATCATCTAACCTTTGCCTCCTCCAAAATGACCGGATCACCCTTCTTTGCCCATGGACGATTTGGCGAGCCGAGTGGGCTATATGCCGTAATTGTAATATTCTTCGATTTACAGAATTCAATTAGTTTCTTTTGTGTCAAATATGGATGGCATTCAATTTGATTGGTGGCTGGTGGAATTTTGGCAACAGCCAAAACACGCTCCACTTGCTTCTTATTGAAGTTGGAAACACCAATCGATTTCACTAGACCATCTTCGACCAATTTCTCCATTTCCTTCCATGTGTCCACATAGTCGACGGGCGAGAATAGAGTCTTGCCATCCTTGTCGGTGGGGAAGAGTTCACATCCCTCCTTATATCCCATGGGCCAATGTATCAAATACAAATCAAGATATTTCAATTTAAGCGATTGCAAAGTTGTCTCCAAGGCATTACGGACCAAATCCGGTCGATGGAAAGTATTCCACAATTTGCTCGTTATGAACAAATCTTCACTGTAAGCAAATACAAAATTTACCAAATTTAACTTAACTCATTTTATGTTATTAGATTGGGGCATAATTACCGCTTGACAACGCCCTCCTTGATCTTAGCCTCAATACCATCGCCGACCTCATGCTCATTCTGATAGACATGGGCACAATCGATGTGCCTATAACCAGCATCAATGGCAATTTTCACAGCCTCCGTGACTTGACCTTTAGGACTCTGTAGGATGAAAAATAAACCAATTTGCATAAGTGTGAGAATTCTATTGGCACTTTTGTGCGAATTTCATTGTATTTCTATTGGATAGGAATGAGGAAAATCTGTTAGAATTTCACAAGATTCTCAGTTGGGTGGAGCGTGATTTAGAAATTGAAAAATGTGTCTCACTTGACGTCACTTATCAGAACTAAAAAATACAATTAGTAGCTGGCAAGAGCGAATATCAGGTCAGATTACAAATCCACACACAAGTACTATATACTATATATGGGTGTGTGTGTTTCTCCCCCCCCCCCCCCCCCACACTTACGTCAAGGTATGGACCAGCCCTCCACTGATAAGAATTGTATTGAAAAAAATCGCAAAATATTTAAGGTAAGAATTCCTAAGCAATTCTGTTTTATTTATTTTTGGAAATTTGGACTTTCAGTTTAAAGTTTCCTAATGATAGAGAAATGGCTACATCATAGCAAAACACATTAATCAAAATGAATTGTCTATATAATTATTTAATTGTTTGACAATATTTAAACATATTATTGTTCATTAATTGTTCTATATACACAGCCTATATATACATATTAAGCAAATAACGCGCAGAAGTACAATTATCAGTAAAGTCCAAAAAAGGTTTCACAATCATTAAATGATGTGAATAGAAGAGTTTACTATATGACCAAAAACTATGATACAACAAGTTCCAATTGGAACCACAACAGGATGCTCGAGTCTCTGTCCTCTTTGACAGATCTTTGAGATAAGATTGGAATTTCACAATGTTTTGTTTCGAAGACTGATTCTCCAAGTTTCTTAAGCAATTACTTTCAAAAAATAAAAATGCTTTAGATAAGCAACATAATCAATTTGTTTTCGGACCACAAACAATATGATACGTAATGATATGAAATGTTTGTTAAATTTTCCATTATCATTATTATTTTTTTTTAAGGACAAAAGGGTCACCTTGGAGACAGGCAGACAGACAGATAGACAGACAGAGACAGACATTGAGCTTAAGTGATTTGCCATATTTGAAAATAGTTTTTCCAATTAAAAGTTTTAAAATGATTTTCTAAATGGATATATTAAAGCCAAGCATAAATTATATTCTAGTTTATCAACAAATTATCACTTAACGCCCATACACATGCATACATACATATACTAGTTTTGGCACGCCCACACTCATACAATGACCGGCAAGAACCGATCTAGCAAAGAACTAAACACAACCGGCGAAATATCATTTATAGAGAGCGTGGCAAGCTTTTATTCTTTTTTAGGTTTTTTTTTTTATGTTTTGTTCAAAGAGAGAAACAAAAAAAAAGTGGAAAGAACCGAGAAGTTATGGGCAATGGAAAACTACTTGATTATAATGCACTACCAGTACATATGTACATATGTATGTATATATATTGTACAGTTATATAGTTACTGCAAACACTTGTTAAATTAAAATTAAAGCAATTTATGATCAATCTCTCTTTCTCTCTCTCGCTCATCTCTACTTACGCCCCAGGTGCCCAGACCAAGGATGGGAATTTCGTGACCGTTGTTAAATTTAACAGTTGGTACTTTGTTTGCCATTTTTCACAGTTGCTGTTTTTGTTTTTAAAAAGGATTAACAACAATTATAATTAATTGTTTTTTCTGTTTGGATTGCAAATGAATCTTTTACTAACAAAAACTGAACGCCGACACTCAGCTGTTTGCGCCTTTTATACCCTGCTAGCGCTTATCAGAATTATGCTAGCTTTGAGAAGCTTGCATAAAGCTCACATAAACGAGGGCTACATTAAATAGTTGTGTTTTTTTGTTGGCCTATGTAACGGCTTTTGTTCATTCAAAATGGAAATTTAAAAAATTTTATACTCACATCCTTACTTACATTCCAAGTTCCTAGTCCAATCAAAGGTATTTCATTGCCATCAGCTAAAATTGCCTTCGGTGGCTTATTGAGTGTGATTTGACACCTATATATATGCATATATATACAATATAAAAATATATAGTACAGTTTATCATTTGCATAATGTGGTTCACTTACCACATAAACTTCTCCGGCTTACCATACCTACGAATGGATTCTCGAACTATTGGTAAAGATAATTGACAACTTTTTAGAGGTCTCGATAGAAGAAACATAATTTCCACTTGTTAAACTGAAAACTTTTCGTCACTTTTATATTCAATTATAATTTCTATATTGAAAAATCAAAGCTTACTGTATATAATTTTGTTTGAATTGCATTACACAAAAAAACAAAATGATTAAAAGTATAAATCGAAGCAAAAACGAGCATTTTGAAAGCAAACGTTTTCTACTTGGCCAACTTTTTTCTTTATACCAATAAGTGAAGATCTTCAATATATAGAAAATCTATATAGAAATCCATTTCCAAAGGAATACAACAGAGTTTCAAGTTTGGTTTTTTCAAAAGCTAAAGACTACTGTCACATTTATTTTTAGAATATATCAAAAAGAAAAATTACAGCTCCTTATACATATATAAAGAATATAATATCCTAATTATCTACGATTGCGTCTTATCACTTTTAACATCAAATGGATGATGGGGATGTCCGTACGCTCTGTTGGAGAATCGAAATTTTGATTATTATTGAATTGGAAAATGATGTAATTTTAAGCCATAATACGCACGCCTTCATGGTCATAAAACGGCCATTGCAGTCCAAATCATCGATAGCTTTTAGATCATCAATAGCTAAGCCAAAGTCCCAGATCCTTTTGAAATTATCATACATATGCTGCTTGCTCACAGATCGTGGTATGACAATGATGCCCATTTGGGTCTGATACCGTAACAAAACCTGTGCCGGTGTACGCTCATATTTCTCGGCAATGGCAAGGATAACCGGATTCTTGAGTATCGGATACGAACCGGGCTTCTCATATGGAGTGTGCCCCGACCCCAGAGAACTGTAGGCAGTAACAGCTATAGCATTGTCATAACACAATGTTATTAGTGACTTTTGCTGCAAATACGGATGACATTCAATTTGGAGTACAACGGGCTTTAGCTTAGCCAGACTAAGCAATCGATTAATTTGCTTTTCATTGAAATTCGAGACACCAATGGCATGACAGAGGCCACTATCAACCAATTCCTCCATGGCCTTCCATGTATCCACATAGTCAATGTCTTCGAATACAGCTTTACCAGTATCCGGGCATGTGGGATATAGATTATCACCAGTTTTATAGGCCATGGGCCAGTGCATTAAATAGAGATCCAAATAATCGATGCCAAGATTACGCATACTCGTCTCGCAGGCAGATCTTACCATCTCTGGTTTATGGTACGTGTTCCACAATTTACTTGTGATGAACAACTTGTCACTGCAAATCAAATAAGAATGGAATCTAGTAAATACAGACAAGAGACGGGACTACAGTCTAAGGCCAAACCGTGTAACAACTCCCTCTTCAATTTTTTCCCGTATGGCTGAGCCCACCTGTGCCTCATTGCCATAGATGTGGGCACAATCAAAATGACGATATCCAATGTCTATCGCATCCTTCACTGCCTG
Organism: Drosophila austrosaltans; assembly: GCA_035045865.1. Taxonomy (NCBI): domain Eukaryota; kingdom Metazoa; phylum Arthropoda; class Insecta; order Diptera; family Drosophilidae; genus Drosophila; species Drosophila austrosaltans. The sequence goes on from JAWNOQ010000207.1 coordinate 4,567,756, forward strand.
TGTGATAACCTCCGGTGGACTCTGAAAAAGGAGAACAACAACAAAAGTGCTTGAAAGCTCCACAGCACTAAGAGACACAACAAAAAGCTTTCATATTTGACCCTGACACTGGCCTGGCCGTGATGGGATTACTTAATACTTACACGCCAGGTGCCCAGGCCCACCATTGGCATATTTTTGCCATTGCTTAATAGAAAGTTTGGAGTTGACATTGTCTTTTGCACTGTCTTCTTTATTTGTTGTTGTTGTTGTTTTCTTTTGCGCTTTCTTTCTGTTTTTTTTTTTCTTTTTTTTTTTTTGCTTTTTTTTTTGTTTTGTTTCTGTTTTCCTATTTAATATAATTTCTACTTAATATAAACACAAAGACTTGTGTAAATTTGGCTACAAATGACAAAGAAATTTTTGGTGACAGTGTTTCTCTTACATACTTATACATGGTTTAAATTTAGAAACTTTGTGTGCTATAATGCCAACAAAGTTATAGTTTCAATATTATTGGGCTAAATTGATTTGTTTTTTTTTTCTTTTTTTGGCAAAGCATTCTGCGATTGATTAATTGAAGTAAAACCATCTGGCTACTGAGTGTAAGCTACTAAACAACTACCAGTTGAAGTAGTTTATAATGGATAACACTAAATTGATTGGAATATTAATCCAAAAACAAAAAAGAATGCATTTTACCTTGAAATTTTGAAATACCCCCAGGAAACAATGAAGGGTCTAATATTTCAGTTGGCGTAATATTATTCAAATATTATACATTTTATTCAATGTAAATAATATTCATTGAAAAATGAAAGACATTCGTTAAGCATTGGAGTGGCTACAACAAATTGTTAGTTAATTTTTCGTTGTATTTCAAAATTTTTCCTAAATTATCGTTATTTGGCCATTTATCGAATTTATTTAGCTTTAAACGGCTAAACTGTCAGCAATGTGTTAATAAAGTTTGGTCACACTGTGTTGCCGGCAAAACATAAAAGTTATCTGTCCACAAAATAAAATGTTTGGTAGCATAAATACATATTTGTCCGGCGTTTTACGCGCAGCCGAGGAAGACGATGGTGAAAACTTGGCCACATTCCTCTCATTGCGCGATATCCATGTCCAGAACCACAATCTCTATATAGCACAGCCAGAAAAGTTGGTTGAACGAATGCTAAAGGTATATTTTGTGATTTACCCTTTCGCATTATCAATGACAAGTCCATTTTGTGTGCTTCCTCTAGAGAACATCAATGGAAGAGGCAGTCAGTGCCCATCTAAAGGTTCTATATAATCTGGCCCAAGAGCCACCCAACTATATGGATGCCTATAACTATCAGGCAGCATGTTGTTCGGCCGTTGTGAAACTCTTGCAACAGTTGAGAGATGAGAACTGGTGCCTGCCATTGATGTATCGCGTGTGTCTCGATCTGCGATATTTGGCCCAAGCCTGCGAAAAGCATTGCCGCGGCTTCACACCTGGTCATATACTGGAAAAGGCTGCCGACTGTATGATGGCCTGCTTTCGCGTGTGTGCAGCAGATGGACGCGCCTCCGAAGAGGAGACAAAACGCCAGGGCATGATGAATCTGGTGAATCAGTTGTTCAAAATTTACTTTCGCATCAACAAACTGCATTTGTGTAAACCCCTAATCCGTGCCATTGAGAATTGCTCATTGAAGGACTCGTTCCCGTTGCCAGAGCAAATTACCTACAAATATTTTGTGGGTCGACGAGCCATGTTTGATTCCAACTATCGTCAAGCTGTCGATGATTTGGCATATGCCTTTTCCCATTGCCCGGAACGTTTTACCAGCAATAAACGTTTGATTCTCATCTATTTGGTGCCTGGAAAAATGCTTCTTGGCTATTTGCCACGCAAATCTTTGCTTCAACGTTACGATCTATTGCTATTCCATGATCTTGCCCTGGCACTAAAAGCTGGCAATGTCAACAAATTCGATGAGATTGTTCGTACCCAGGAGCTCGTACTTATACGCAGTGGCATTTATTTACTTGTGGAAAAGCTCAAATTTATTGTCTATCGTAATTTGTTCAAGAAAGTCTTTGTAATCCGGCAGACGCACCAATTGGATATGGATGATTTCCTTACTGCCCTTCAATTTGTTGGTGTCACAGATGTATCATTGGACGAGACGCATTGCATCGTTGCTAATCTCATTTACGAGGGCAAAATCAAGGGCTATATATCCCATGCTCATAATAAATTGGTTGTATCCAAGCAGAATCCGTTTCCACCGCTAATATCGACGTAGTTAAGAGTTTGAAGAGTTGATCATGTAAAAAACAACAATATAAATGTACTAATTCTTTAAACAAATGAAAGCATTTATACTCTTATCTGTTGTCCCCCCTGAGCTCCTCAGTTGGATCTCTGATTTATTGGATTTGTGTTCTTCTAATACCAGTATACCAGTTTCCGTTCGAAAACTTAATTTTAAACCAATTTAGATAACTAAAATGAAAATCTGCTTAAAGAAGGCCCAAAGAAGTTATGCATTTTGCCCATGAACAGCAAGGACATAGAAGGAGAGACATAATCTCAACTTCCTCAAAAACGAATCAATTTGAAATTGATATACAAATCAATAAATCTAGTTGCTTAACCGATTTATATAATTTTTTATGAGATTGTCAACAATAAATGGAATTGCCAAGTTAAGATTCCATGAAAGAAATCATGTGGCTATAACTTGGCCATCTTTTGGCCGATTTCAAAAAGATTTACAACTTTCTATAGCTGAAAACTGCATTAAAACTTTTAAAATTTGCTGAGAAAAATTTTTATGAAATTTTTGCTATTTTTGACAATCTCACCCCTTTCAAAATTTTCAAATATTGGATCGAAATTTTTTTTTCTCATAAAATCCAAATTTAATTGCATTTTTGTAAATCAAATCCTTACGAATCATAAAAGCTATGATTTTTGAAAATCGAATAAAATTTGATGTTAATATGAACTCAGAAAATTGTGTTATATAGCCCCAGATCCATAGGATAATCGGTGTTTCATTTCGTTAATTTTGGTAGTAAATAGATTACAATATCCAAAGAGTTCTTCGGATTATTGGATTACCAAATTATATATACTGACTCAGTATCTTTAGTGACACCTAATTACCTTGGCAAATCACAAACAACAATATTATAAACAAACAAAATTGATAAAAAGAGAAGCTACCCAATTGGATCCAAGTGGACTGTTAGTCACCCCATGGTGGGTGGGAAAATCCTTCTTAGACATTGAGTAGCTCGTCTGCCTGATTAGATATTTACACATTAATGGGAAGTGGAACACAATTGATAAGATTCAATTACGATCAAATTCACTGACCATCCTAACTGTGGGATTTTCAAGATGGTTTACCCATAAATCAAAGCCATATCAGTTTATCAGTCGTGTGGGTCGTGCTTTCAATCAAAGTTGTTTTCCCTGCCTATAAAAGTGTCGACTAATTACATTTTAGGCATCAGTTGTATCTGAAGCATACGAAAATGAAAAGCATTACTCTAATAGCTGTGTTTGCCACTTTGTTGGTTGCCGTCTTAGCCAGACCTCAAGGTTCCAAGGAATTGGCCAGTGAATCACATCCTTTGATTTATATTGATATCTATTTGGATCCCAAAGAGCTGGGTGGACGATTTGAAAATTCGGGAAATGATAGTTCCGACAATCAGGATCGTCCCCAATTGAACAACAATAATAACTCTGGGGAGGATGATAATAATTCTGAAGAAAAGGAGCGCCCTGGAAACAACGAATCGAACAGGCCTGAAAAGGAAGAATCTGGTGAACAAGAAAAGCCTGAAAACAGCCAATCTGGTGAACAAGGTCGTCCAGGAAACAGCAACTCCGGAGAACAGGGCCGTCCAGGAAATAGCCAATCTGGCGAACAAGGTCGTCCAGGAAATAGCCAATCTGGTGAACAAGGTCGTCCAGGAAACAGCCAATCTGGTGAGCAAGGAAAGCCTGGGAACAGCCAATCCGGTGAGCAAGGTAAGCCTGGTAACAGCCAATCCGGTGAGCAAGGTCGTCCAGGAAACAGCAACTCCGGAGAACAGGGCCGTCCTGGAAACAGCCAATCTGGTGAGCAGGGAAAGCCTGGAAACAGCCAATCCGGTGAGCAAGGAAAGCCTGGAAACAGCCAATCTGGTGAACAAGGTCGTCCAGGAAACAGCAACTCCGGAGAACAGGGCCGTCCAGGAAAGAGCAACTCCGGAGAACAGGGTCGTCCAGGAAACAGCCAATCTGGTGAGCAAGGAAAGCCTGGAAACAGCCAATCTGGTGAACAAGGTCGTCCAGGAAACAGCAACTCCGGAGAACAGGGCCGTCCAGGAAACAGCAACTCCGGAGAACAGGGTCGTCCAGGAAACAGCCAATCTGGTGAGCAGGGAAAGCCTGGAAACAGCCAATCCGGTGAGCAAGGAAAGCCTGGAAACAGCCAATCCGGTGAGCAAGGTCGTCCAGGAAACAGCAACTCCGGAGAACAGGGCCGTCCAGGAAACAGCAACTCCGGAGAACAGGGCCGTCCAGGAAACAGCCAATCTGGTGAGCAGGGAAAGCCTGGAAACAGCCAATCCGGTGAGCAAGGAAAGCCTGGAAACAGCCAATCCGGTGAGCAAGGTCGTCCAGGAAACAGCAACTCCGGAGAACAGGGCCGTCCAGGAAACAGCAACTCCGGAGAACAGGGCCGTCCAGGAAACAGCCAATCTGGTGAGCAGGGAAAGCCTGGGAACAGCCAATCCGGTGAGCAAGGAAAGCCTGGAAACAGCCAATCCGGTGAGCAAGGTCGTCCAGGAAACAGCCAATCTGGTGAGCAAGGAAAGCCTGGAAACAGCCAATCTGGTGAACAAGGTCGTCCAGGAAACAGCCAATCTGGTGAGCAAGGAAAGCCTGGAAACAGCCAATCTGGTGAACAAGGTCGTCCAGGAAACAGCAACTCCGGAGAACAGGGCCGTCCAGGAAACAGCACCTCCGAAGAACAGGGCCGTCCAGGAAATAGCCAATCTGGTGAGCAGGGAAAGCCGGGAAACAACCAGTCTGGTGAACAAGGGAAGCCTGGAAACAACAACTCCGAAGAACAGAATCGCCCGGGAAGTAATTCTAATGAACAAGAGAACAAGTCCGATGAGCAGGATGAGTCTAGTCGCCCGGGAAACGAAAAACCCACAGAACAGCGTCCGGAAAATGACAATGCCGATGAGCAGGCACGTCCGGGAAATGATAGCTCCGATATTTCCAATGGAAAGGGCCAAAAGGCTAAGCTGATTGGAGTCTTGAGCCAACTGTTGGCGCAATTGAAAGTCTAAATTATGAGAAGAACGACGTGGAACCGACAAAGAGCGGACCACATGAAAATGTTAACTATTTATTTTTAATAATGCATGTTTTTAAATATTAGTTTTGTGAATAAAGAACATTTAATTGTTTGAACATTACAAAATATTTCTTTGAATACTAATTTCCTAGTTTTTCACTTATGTTTAAAATTGCCGCCAAAAGGTTTCAATTGAAAGTCTGTTAAACTTAACTTATCATTTGCGAGCAAATGAATAGCGGTTTCCTTTTAGCAAAAAAAAAGTAAATCGATAGTGGTGAGAAAACGTCGATAATTTACGTAAAATTAATACTATCGATGGTACCATCGATGGTATTCCCAACTCTAGCGGTGTAGTCTTTTAACAAAATATAGTAAAACAAACTGCAATTATTTGGTAAATATGTAGTTTTATAAAGTTTACAAAATCAATGCACAATTGGAATTGCTTAAGCGCGAATTCAAATTGGAATTGTTGTAACATTTGTTACCTAGCCCCATTGCCTAGTTGGATTTTGTTGGATTAGTGAAGGGAACGGGGAAGGTGGCGATGTACCTCAGAATAATCAATATTACTAATTTTGCTTTACATTTTAAAATGACATAACAAACACACGCACACATGCCACGTAAGTGAGAATTAACAAGCATTTTTCATTTTCCGTTTTAAACAGAAAAAGAAAAAAAACAATTTGTACCTGTCACCTGGAATATAGTTAGAAAGAGGCTAAAACTAACAAAAATAATAATAAAAAAAAAACAACATGTCAGCACCGGTCATTATCGAGGCCACGGCCAAGCAGACGGCAACGGTAAGTTTGAGAGAGGGGAGAGGAGGGACGCGGGTTTCAAGTAAATTGCTTAAAATTGAACCATTTCCTATCTCTTTTCCCTTAGTTGATTTTCATGCACGGCCTGGGCGATACTGGGTAAGTTTTACGCTAAAGATTCGTATCAAGATTTTGTTATTGTTTTTTCCCCTTTGCGATTGGTTTACAGTCATGGTTGGAGCAGTGCATTGGCAGCCATTAGGCCACCATTTATGAAGGTCATTTGTCCAACGGCACCCACACAGCCTGTCTCATTGAATGCTGGCTTTCGTATGCCATCGTGGTTCGATCTAAAGACTTTGGATATCTCGGGGCCCGAGGATGAGCCGGGCATACAGGCGGCACGCGATAATGTTCATGGCATGATACAGAAGGAGGTGAGCGCGGGTATACCAGCCAATCGCATTGTTATTGGTGGCTTCTCACAAGGTGGAGCATTGGCATTATATTCGGCATTAACATACGATCAGCCGCTGGCCGGCGTGGTGGCCCTATCATGTTGGCTGCCGTTGCACAAGCAATTCCCGGGGGCCAAAATTAATAGCGATGATGTGCCGGTAAGACACGAATCCATGCTGCTGAAAGCAACAAAAGATTATAATGATAAATTCTGTTCATTTACAGATCTTTCAGGCGCATGGCGACTACGATCCCGTGGTGCCTTATAAGTTTGGTCAGCTAAGTGCTAGTCTACTCAAATCGTTTATGAAGAATGTCACCTTTAAGACCTACAATGGACTTTCACACTCGTCGTCAGACGATGAAATGGACGACGTAAAGGTGAGCCACAACAATTGCAGTTCTGTCTGTCTGTGCGTGTGCGTGTGTGTGTGTGTGTGCTATTGTAATTTTATGAAATTTTCCAATGACCACTAATAGAATTTCCTTACCTTAACTTTGCTCTTCTCTCTTGCAGGACATAATCAGTAAATGGGTAAACTAACTTCCAAACAAACAAACAAAATTGCACTTTAGCACTTTTAGACCGAAAGAAACAGAAAAAAAAGAAAAAGATACAAACCCCCCGCCCGCCCGCATTCCAATTTGTGCGCCATCAGCATAAATATTAATATGAAAATGAAAATAATACTATAAAAGAAAAAGTAGTGCAAAAGTTATGATGAATGAACACGAACGAAGGAGCGCAGTAAGAGCAAAAAACAAAGAAAAGAAAAACAGAACAGAGCAGAACAGAAGCAGCAAAACAGAAAAAAAATATATTATTACACGGTTATTATTATTATTAGCCTAAACAATTTGAAAAGCAATCAATTATACAAAATTAAAATCTGAAAAGTAAAAATACATACTTTAGTTGTACTTGAAAACCAAACACACAGACACACACACTCACACCCACACACAAACACAAAAAAAAAAGAAGAATATTAATATATGTATAATGTTGATAATGAGAGAAAGAGAACGAGAGAGAGAGAGAGAGAGAGGGTGGGAGAGCAATAAGCAAATTACTAAAGTTTTCCATAACTTTGGGTATATTTCTTTTCCGTTTTACTTTAATTAAATGCCAATAAAGTTATTTAATCGAACAAAAACTAGATTCAAAAACAAATTAACCATAAACGAAAATGAATGGAAACAAAAATAATATTATGTCTAATTGGTTGTGTATGGAAAGTAATAAGAACACGGATTCCATAATTGAGAAACGGTTGTGTGTAACCATATCAAAATTTTGTGAGATTGCGATCCTTTCTTTTTATTAATTTGCTCGTTCGTTTCCCTTTTGCATCAAGGATTTACTGTGCTATATAAACGCTTTTAAATATAGTGTGTTTATTTTTCGTAGTATTGTATTTTCTGTTGTTTTTACTTTTCTTTTTTGTTTCTTTCTTTCTTATTTCGAATACAGCAACTGTCTAATAATCATCTATAAGATCGGTGGCCACGTTATATTTTTTTTGTAATGGCAATCAAACAAATATATACATACAGATATATATATTATATATATACATGAAATCCTAATGTAGAATTTTAATTTCTTTTACCAGTCCCCAATTTTCAGCCATCACTCAATCATGCCTCTCATCTATATATTTGCAGACACATTGGGATAACAGCCAGACAATGGCTAGAAAGGCGCAATGCTGTCAGATATCATAGTAGCAATTTCTTCCTCATCCTCCTCCCCCACACTAGTCATGAGCAGATGTCGAAAAGAACAGAAATACTGTGAAGCAAATTGTTGTATTTTAGTGATTATTATTTTGTACATGCATATGGTATATACATACACATCTATATATATAATGGTATATATATATATATATTTAATGGTAGATCTTAGGTATAATGAATTTCCTTAGCCTATGGTTGCTGATAATAATGAATGAATGAGATTGAAAATGAGATTCACATAGTGAAGCAACGAAATGTTGAATTTGGAAAACAAAAAAAAAAGAATAAGAAATAAAGTTATTAATGAAAGTGAAAGTCTTAAAGGTTATTTGCAAAGACGGCAATCATTTTATTTCAATCTACGCGCCCTTACTGTATTAGCTGTCCAGCACTATAATTTTGCAGCAGATACATATTTTGAATCTTTCAAAATGCCGCGGCAAATTGATGCGGTTGTTTTCCAACACTAATCAACCATAGCTGGGCGATTTATTTCGTAATGCCAGAAAGAATATAAAAATAAACAAATAAACTCAATTTTTTAACTTTTTTTTCAATTTTATTATAAAAAAAAAAACAATTTTTAGCACTCTGATAATTCTCTGTGGTATACTTTTGGGGTGCATTAAAGAATCCATTAAAAATTACAAGTCCTTGATCCTAAGATTACCCCTACTTATTATGATGCCAATCGATAGCAATCATGAAGGACATTCGAGCAAACCCGAGTCCTATCGGTCTGCGACAGGATCTGCACAAGTTAGAGCCTAAAAACGAAAAAATGATTAACTTCTCTAAGCTTTAACTCCGCAGGACGATGTTCGATTTCCACAGGACATGGTTTTTCAGAGTCACCAGGAGCAGGACTATCGATTTGCATTCAAGAATTTTCAGGATTCTCTGAAACATTTTTTAGCAATATTTGTAAGGGGGTTAGCCAGAAAAATTGACTAAAAATTACAAAAGTCCTTGTAGCTCAGCCATTACAAGGACTATCGTAATGTCCTATGGTCAAAGGATAGTCCTTGTTAATTAGCGTCGGATGGCATAGAAATATCTTGGAAAGTCCTTTAAACAGCCGAGAAAAAAGGACTTTTCTCTGTATAGAAAATTGTATATACCTCGCAAGTGCTTGAAAGGATCAGGACGAAATATATGTCAAAAAATTTTTATCGATAAGGACTATCTTCGGGCTGAAGGACATCTTGAAAGTCCTTAAAATGGCCGAGTTACAAGGATTTTTGTAATTTTTACGCAATTTTCTGGCTTATTTTGTGAAAAATCCAAGAGTTTCTGCTGTTGTTGTAGTACTTAACATAAATGTTGTTGTTGTTGGAACTATTTTAAAGCAAATGAAAAGTATTGCATAATTGTCGGGGCTAATTTTTTTTTTTTTTGCGAAGGGTTGCAAGTATTATGGGACCGTTACAACAATATTGTATGTTGCAATGCGGTTTTGAAAGGTGTTGCATACTTCCTAGCGATTTAGCGGAAAGATTGACACCATTTTCACCAAGTATTGCATACTTTTAGGTGTTTTAGAGACATTTTAAAAAATATTGCATACTTTCTGGCGCTTGAAGATCATCGTTGCATACTTTTAGGCGCTCCGGAAAGTATGACACCATTTTCAGAAAATATTGTATACTTTTAGGCGTTTTAGAGGCATTTTAAAAAGTACTGCATACTTATTGGCGTTTAAGGATCATCGTTGCATACTTTTAGGCGCCTTGGAAAGTTTAACACAATTTTCAGAAAATATAGTATACTTTTAGGTGTTTTAAGCCATTTTAAAAAGTACTGCATACTTTTTGGCGTTTAAGGATTATCGTTGCATACTTTTAGGCGCTTCGGAAAGTTTGACACCAATTTCAGAAAATATGGTATACTTTTAGGTGTTTTAAGCCATTTTAAAAAGTACTGCATACTTTTTGGCGTTTAAGGATTATCGTTGCATACTTTTAGGCGCCTCGGAAAGTTTGACACCAATTTCAGAAAATATGGTATACTTTTAGGCGTTTTAGAGGCATTTTTAAAAAGTACTGCATACTTTTTGGGCGTTTAAGAATCATCGTTGCATACTTTTAGGTGCTCCGGAAATTCTTACTCCAATTTCAGAAAATATGGTATACTTTTAGGCGTTTTAGAGGCATTTTAAAAAGTACTGCATACTTTTTGGCGTTTAAGGATCATCGTTGCATACTTTTAGGCGCTTTGGAATTTTTACACCTTTTCAGAAAACATTGCATACTTTTAGGCACTTATGGAACATCGTTACATACTTTTAGGCGTCCGGAAAATTTTACATAATTTTTAAGAAGTATTGCATACATTTATGTGTTTAAGGGGCATCGTAGCATATCTTTAGGCGCGTTGGAAAATTTATTGTAAGGAAGTGCTGCATACTTTTAGGGCGACTGCGATAAATAGTACTGCAGCTCCACGAGGGGATGCTCCAAAAGTATTGCATATTTTTAAGAGCCTATGAATAAAACACATGGTGACTTTCCTCCAATTTTATTAAGGGTGGTAGCCGCCAAAAAGTTAAAAAATTCACAAAAATCCTTGTAACTCAGCCATTTTAAGGACTATCAGTATGTCCTTTGGCCAAAATATAGTCCTTGTTAACTAGCGTCAGGTGACATAAAAAGGTCCTGGAAAGTCCTTTAAAAGGACGAGAAAAAAGGACTTTTTTCTGTACAGATAAATACAAATATCTCGCGAGTCCTTTGAAGGATCAGGACAAAAGTCCTATCGGGTGAATTCTACGAACAAGGACTATCTTCTGACCAAAGGACATTCCGCTGGTCGTACGGATTATTGAGATATTGACGATTTTGTGTTTTTCAACATGTTTTTACATTTTTTCTACTTGCTGAGAAATAAATTTTTTGTAGTAGATTTTTGAGGTGCACTTAAGAATTCATTAAAAATCCTGGAACCTTAGTTGACCCCCAATGACCCCGATGGGGATCATGAAGGATATCCGAGCAACCCACGTCCTTTCTTTCGGCGTCAGAATAGACGGAAGCTAGAGCTGGAAAACAAAAAAGGATAAACTTATAAAAGATAGAACTCTGCAGGAAAAGATTTGATTTCCGCATGGCATGATTTTTAAGGATCTCCAGGAGCAGGACTATCGATGTGCTCCCAAAGATTTCGAGGATCGTATGAAAAAATATCCTTCCAGTTTTCGCAGTCAAAATTTTCAAAAACATGGAAAAATCCTTGTAACTCTGTTATTTTAAGGGCTATCGGGATGTCCTTTGTCGAGAAGTTAGTCCTTGATAATTAACATCGACTGACAATCAGATCCTGGAAAGTCCTGTAAACAGCAGAAATAACGATTTCTGTTTCTACAGAAATTTGCATAAATCTCGTAAGTCTTTTGAAGGATCTGGACGAAAGTCTTGTCGGTTGAATATACAAACAAGGATTATCTTCTGTGTATGTCAGCCGAAACTTTAATTTGGTATTGAACTTCTTGGTGCGCAGTTATTACTATTAAACAATGTTTGGCCCTAGTGTTGCATTTGCTTCCCTAGAACCAAGAACGCGGCTCTTCCTCTTATCTTTGTCCGCATCGTTGTCTTTGTCCTTATCATTGCCCTTGTCACTATCCTTGTTATTGTCCTTATTGCCAGCATTCCTGTCCTTATCCTTCTCATTGTCTTTTGACTTGTCCTTCGACGAGTCCTTGTCGGTGTCACTCCTATCAAAATCATCCTTTGTAGAGTATTCGGTTACTAGAGATTCGCTTGAGTCGGTGAATTCGGTTTGGGCATTAAAGTCAACTTTCTCGCCACCTGGACGATATTCATTCGGATTCACTGACTTTGGCTGATCATCGCGTGGCGAGGGATAATTCTGTATTAATTCGGCAGCAAGTTCTCTGGCCAATTGTTCGGTGGCAGCTGCCAGGCAGCGACGTGACATAATATCCAATTCCCCACCATCTGGATCAATGACAGTCCCACCAGCCTCGGTTACCAGAAGATTGCCCGCTGCCATATCCCAAATGTGCAAACCAAAATAGTAGAAACCATCAGCTACACCAGAAGCTATCATAGCCAGACCCATGGCCGATGAACCAATGGAACGCATACTAAAAAGGACAAAAAAAAACCAATACAAAAGATTTCAAAATGAAAAGAAAGATTTTTAAAACTTACGCATGCGTCTTTTTTAATAGCTTCTTGGCATTGTCCATTACAACCACATTGCGAGCATCGTTCATGCCTGACGAATACTCCTGCAGGATCATGGCATGCTGCAATTTTAGTTGCCCACTCGTTGTTATTGGATCACCATTCAGATGGGCACCCATTCCACGTCTGGCGGTATAACAATCCTTCATTGGTGGATTATAGATAATACCAAATTCGGTTACCTTATCGATCAACAATGCCACCGAAATGCAATAGTAGGGAAAATGATGGACAAAATTCATGGTACCATCAATTGGATCAATTATCCAGGTGGGATCATTTGTTAACTCGACTTGACCCGTTTCCGTTTGCGATACAGCCTCTTCGCAAATGAATCTTGAATGGAAACAAATTTTATATATAGTATATAGTATAAAGATCTATATATAAGGTAAAACTTACTTGTGATCTGGATATCGTTGGATTATCGCCGCTATTATCATATTCTCCACATCGTTGTCAGTGCGTGTGAGCAAATCATGTTCATGCTGCTTCGTTGTATACTCCAGGTTCTGTTTGTTCGCTTCCAAGGTGAAGGAGCCAGCCTGCTTAACTGCTTTAATGGCCACCTCGAAACATTCATCTATATCGATCATGGATGTTTGAGTGGTTTGCATTTCTGTTGGCGGAATGCCAGTTGTTTCGCTACCATCGCCATTAGTTTCCACGTCGGAATAGAGTACACCAGTTGTATCCGGTGCAGTGTTGGTGGTTTTGCAGGCAAAATCCTTGGATGGATCGAACGTAACATCAGTGTTGATCAGTTTACTGCAGCAGCGTTCCGCTTCACCTTCATCGGTTTGTGTTGCTCCGGCTGGCCTTACAGCTGGAGCAGGCCCACCAGCAGGATAGGGTGCAACTGGTGCAGGGGCAGCTGGAGCAGGGGCAGCTGAAGCAGGGGCAGCTGAAGCTGGAGCACCTGATGCACGAGCAGTTGATGCAGGCATAGTTGATGCAGGTGCAGGCCCAGTTGATGCAGGAGCAGGAGGAGCTAAGGTAGTAGCTGTAGCTGTAGTACGCGCAGCACCTGAAGCAGTTGCCGGAGAAGTAGACGCAGCCGAACCAGGTGGACGTGGTTCTGCTGAAGAGCGTGGTGTATACATGGTTGGCGGTGGCATTGGCACATCCTGCGGTCTGGGTGGTGGTGGAGGTATTATAAACTCATCTTCCACAACACTTGCGGGCTTGGGTGGTGGTGGTGGTGATGGTGGCGGTGGCGGCGGCGTCGGTGGAGATTGAAGTGGTGTTGCCGCTGCTGGTGCTACTGCCGGTGGTGGTGGTGGTGGCGCTGTTGCTATCGTCGGTGCCGGTGTCGGTTCCGGTTCCGTTGCCGGTGGTGGTGGTGGTGGTGGTGGTGTCTGCGACGTTGTTGGTGTTTGCGAGACAGATGCCACCGGTGGTGCACGACTCAATACCGCTTCACTATTTGCTCTCGACAATTTGTCTCTATTCTTTAGTTGAGTAATTTTAATTTCCTCCACTCGCGGATCCTGTTGATTGGCTTTATGATCCTCCAAACCATATTCTCTAGCTGCATTTGCTGGTAATATATCTGAAGGTGCCCTTTGCGAGGGTATGTTCACCGGTTCCTTCTTCTTTATATCCGAGGGACGCCTTGAGCTATGCGATGCCCGACGCTCAGCCTGATTTTGTTCGGATATCCTTAGGGCATTGACTCGCGGATCTTGGGCATTTGCCACATGATCCTCCAGTCCATAGGCAGTTGCTGCATTCGAGGGATCAGCAGCCTCATCATCACTATCTCCTCTCGATTTCTTAGCCTTGTCCTTGTCCTTGTCAGCGCTCTTTCTATTGTCCGCCATTATAAAAAAAAAAACCCAACCAAACTGCTGCTGCTGCTGCTGCCCACCAAATAAGTTGTCAAACGTAAAAAAAAAAAAAAGATGTAAACAAAAATTTTGGTGTTCTAGGCCAATGGAATAGCTAGAACCAAATGTTTCCACCACCAACCATCCGATAAATGAGTTCAAATTCCAGGCCTATGCGATACTTCTTAAATGTAAAACTTATACAACAATTTTCAATATGGAATCTATGGAAGCAAAAAAGGGCAAACAAAATAAGCAACCCATGGAAACAATAAACTTTATTTTGTTTTTTTTTTTCTTTATACACATATATCTCGATAAATATATATATATATATATATAACCATTTTACCAAACTCTGTAAAACTAACAACTTTCCTTTTTCTATTTTTCTTCTCCCTGAAGTGTCCGTCCCGACACTCCTCTCTCTCTCTTTCTCTTCAAATCTTTCACTGGGCCCTGTTTCATTTCTCTTTTCATAAATAACAAGTATATATGTATATATAATACGAGCTCTAACAATAATTCATATTTTGTATATATATATATATAGATAGTAGGGGATATCTAGCAAAAAATCAAACATTAAGCTATAAATTTTCATCTTAGGCAAACTTACAACTTAATGGATAAATTCTGCATATATGTATATATATTAGTTTTTGTTGTTTTTGCAGCAGTAACTTCAATTGATATGTTTTCGTTGCAGCAAGTCTTCTGACTATATAACACACATACAAATATACATATATGTATATCGGGTGTATATATATGTATCGTATATAGGAATGATTTGGTTTTTTGGTTGTTAGCAACATTGATATGTATCGTTTTTTGTTTTGTGTTTGTTTTCTTACAAGCTAAAACAATAATTATAATAATTATAATGTTTGAACCGCATTGAACTTACGTAAAAGTCTCTCTCTTACTTCTGTTCCCCCCCGCTAGATATATAGATTCATTCATGATCAAAATCAACAAAAAGTGTGCTACAAAGAATCATACAAATGTCAAATTGTCAACTAATCAAAACAAATATACTTGAGTGCTTGTTAATTATAATAATAATAATTTGTGGCTCTATTTTTTGTTTACTGGAATCATGTGTATATATATTTTTAAATTCTACTAAAAGTACATACATAATCAACAATATATAAGTGTGTGTGTGTGTTTAGATATAATTAAATTTGTTTTTTCTTTTTTTTTTTTTATCACAACGAATTAATAGCAAAAACTTAAATACTAAACGAAAAGAAAAAAAAACGATTTCTACATACGACGAAAAAAAAAAGGATATATAAAGCAAATTCCTCTGACGTGCTCAAAATTGTTAACTACTTACTATATATAGTTACATACATACAATTTACATATAGCCAATTCCACAAAAATAAAAAACTACTAAAAAAATAAAAAAAAAACAGAAAAGGATATGGGGAAAAAATCATCAACAGAAATATATATATAAAATAGTTTCTTGTCATGGATTTTACTTACGCACTTGGATTTTAAGGAGACTTAAGAACTAAATTGTTGTAAGTAGTAAGTAAGTAAGTAGGTAAGTAAGTAAGTAAGTAAGGGAAGTGGGGGGAGATTTACATGTTTGTTTGTTTGTTGTTTGTTTTTAGCCATAAAATGCAAGGTATAATGGCAAAATCCTATATATGCATATATATATATGACCAAACTATTTGGCCTCAACAGGACGATTGGCAAACAATTGTTCAACAATTTGCTCATCCGCCAATGTTGATGTATCGCCAACATTACGATCATTTACAGCTATTTTACGTAAAACACGACGCATTATTTTACCGGAACGTGTCTTTGGTAATCCGGGAGCATTTTGTATAACATCTGGCATTGCGAATGGTCCAATACGTTCACGCACCATCTTCTTCAGATCGGATATCAATTTCGCATCAAATTTCTCATTCTCATTTGGTGTAATGAAACAATAGAGGCATTCGCCTTTAACCGGATGGGGTCGTGATACCACAGCTGATTCAGCTACACGTGGATGTTCAGTTAGTACGGATTCCACTTCGGCAGTGGACATTAAATGTCCAGATACATTTAACATATCATCGACACGTCCAGTGATCCAGAGATAGCCATCTGCATCGCGACGAGCACCATCGCCAGTGCAATAGAAGCCAGGAAATTTGTTGAAATACGTATCCTCGAAACGTTCATGGTTATTGTAGAGAGTTCGCATCATGCCGGGCCAAGGTTGTGAGAAGACCAAATATCCTTCACCTTCGCCCTTAATCTCAATGCCGCACTCATCAAGTAGAATGGGTTTGACGCCAAAGAAGGGGAATGACTGTAATATATATATATACATTTTATATTTATCCATTCCGTTGGTTGTTCAAGGTCTAATCACTTACAGCCGACCCTGGTTTCATTGGTGTGGCACCGGGCAACGGTGTTATAACATGACCACCAGTTTCAGTTTGCCAAAATGTATCCACAATGGAGCATTGCTCTTTGCCAATATAGCGATAGTACCATAGCCAAGCCTCAGGATTGATTGGCTCACCAACACTGCCCAGGACTCTATAATTGAATATCAATGAAAAATATTCCATTTAGTTCTCCTTCTTTAGTTGCTCAAGTGCATAAGACTTACTTGAGACCACTCAAATTGTGTTTAAGGACAGGTCCTTCGCCAAATTTCATCAGTGCTCGAATGGCCGTGGGAGCTGTGTAGAATTGAGTGACCTTATATTTGTCAATGACGCTCCAATAGCGATCATTTCCAGGAAAGAATGGTGTGCCCTCAAACTGGAAATTCGATTTGGAAAACAAAGCACTTTAATAAGCCAATTCACATCTGGCAATCTAATCAATTTCAGTACTCACAATAACCGAAGTGGCACCATTTGCCAATGGCCCATACACCACATAGGTATGCCCGGTAATCCAGCCCACATCGGCTGTACACCAATAGATATCGCCTGGCTTGTAATCAAAGACAATTTTAAATGTGGTTGCGGCATACAGTAGATAACCCGCTGTAGTATGGAGGACACCCTTTGGTTTGCCCGTTGAGCCACTAGTATAGAGCATAAACAATGGATCCTCGGCATCCATCCATTCGGGATAACAGGCTGGCTCCTTATCCTCCATTTCCTCATGCCACCAATAATCACGATCATCGGTCCAGGGTATCTCCTCCTCGACATGATCCGCCTGGCAGGGTGTCACACGCTTCAAATGGGACACCACAATACATTTCTCCACGGAATGTCCCATCTCCTCGACCTTTTCCAATGCCGTATCGCATAGAGCCTTCAGATATAGAGGTTTCTCTCCACGCCAAGCTCCATCGGCCGTAATCAATAGTTTGGCCTTGCAATCAACGATACGCTCCGCAAGCGAATCGGGCGAGAAACCGGCAAAGACAATGGAATGGACAGCACCAATGCGTGCACAGGCCAACATGGCAATTGGTAACTCCAATATCATGGGCATATATATCGATACACGATCGCCCTTCTTAATGCCATGGTCTTTCAAGACATTGGCAAAACGGCAGACCTCCTCCAACAGTTTGCGATAGGTGAGACCGCGTGAATAATCATCGGGGTGGTTGCCCTCCCTATGGAACAAGTCAACGAGAATAAAATAACAACAAAAAAATGAAAATCCATGAGGAAGCAGCACACTTATGTATATCGGGGGGCGGTGGTAATGGGGGGGCGGGGGTAGTAGCAATATTGCCTACCGTGCACTCTTTCTGCTGGCAATTCGCCCAATTTCTCAATCAAATACAGGGTGCCCACTAATTGCACCACCAACTTGAGCTCCCAATTATATCATTGACAGCAATTTGAGGGACTTCCTCCTAAATTGTAAACTTAATTCGATTGAACATAATTTTTGTTTAAAGCCTTTCTCTTACATTACAATTAGCAACACAGTCGATCCAATCCGATAAATATATATACACCTAGACAACAGACTGCACCTGTCATTCTATATACTATAGTCCATAAAAGTTTGTCTACAGAGATGACTTTTCTTTTGTTTTATAAAAAAAAAATGTAAAATTTCCGTCAAGAGATAATGTAGATGGTCTCATTCCGTAGAATCGGCAGTCATGATAATAACAATAATGTTTTCTTTTCTTTTTTTGATAACCAAACAAAGAGAGAGTGAGAATCTTAGATCAATTTAGCAAAGGAAATAAAGATAATTTGAAAGTAGAACAGACATAAGTATTTCTAGATAATAAAACTTTTAAACGAAATTAAATTGGCACTGTCATTATAATGAGAAAGAAATCTAATTGATAAGCTTAGTACTTAAAGAAAACAAATTATTTGCAATGATTAAAGAAAGTAAAATACATAATAACAAAGTAGTTAGTCATCTAATAAAAAGAGATATAACCGAATGTTCTAGCATGATAATACCTTTGTTCGTTTACTTGTTAGCCCAACTGTGTGGACTCTTAGAGCAAAACAAAACAAAAAAAAAACCTAAATACATTCAATTAAACAATAAAAATGTAAAGCTAAACAAAGCTTTTAGCAACAAGAAAAACTAAAACAAGATCAACGAAAAATCGTGACCGAATATTAAGTGATAGCGGATATCTATATACATATATGTAAATTCGATCTCGAATTCGTGTTGAAGGTTAAAAATCAAAGAGAAAGCAATATGATAAATCCAAAGAAAATGAACACAATTGCAAAAAAGGTAAACACAAGGTTCTATGACAAAGCATTAATACCAATAACTAACCCACCGCCCACTTGTCTAGTCTCGAACTATATACACGCATACACATGCATATGAATGAGTCAAAACAACAAAAACGAACCTAAAACACATTGAAAGGAGTATAAATCATAGATCGCTAAATGACCAGGCAATATAGAATATACAAATATATACATATATACTATATACATATATATATACATATATATATATATACATGTATACTAGACCAGCAATAACCGATAAGAATTAGCCGGTCGTAAAACGTTTCGGTTGTGCTTTCAGTGCATGGCCTGCCGGTATGAAGATGATGGCAATGGTTGTGGGAGGGAAAGAAAGAAAGAAAGTATGTGACGTATACAGTGGGTTATTTTTGATCAAAGTGAACAAAGTTCAATTCACTTTTCAATGGATATTATTTTGGTTTTTTTTTGTCACTGTTGATGATGACGACTGTTGTTTAATATTCGATGTGAAATATGGTAACATTTGAGCGAAATACTTGTATGGGCAATTAGTAAGATGATAAAAATAAATAAAACACGCATCAACAACACCTTCTCGATGATGATATGTACGTGATTAACTTTCCCCGTAAGTTTTTTGTTTGGAACAAATGTGTAATAATACTAACACTGATGATTGTCAAACTGTATGATCACTGTTAAGCGCTTAATTTCAAGACCAAGGCAACAACAACTACTAACAACAGTTCCATTTTTTGTTTATGCACAGTTTTAATAGCACTTATACGCCTTATCAATAGAAATATTTATGTGCGTGACTAATTATGGTTTTTGTATGAAGAGGAGGACTGGCTGAGTGGGAAACAAAAAAAAAAAAAAGTGGCGCGACATATTTATTCAATTCCATCCTCAAGTGTGTTAATTTCCAATTGGGAAGCCACTTACTACTATTAGAGCCAGTGACTGTAATCTAGCCGACAAATCGGTAGACAAGAAATTTTCCATGCAGCGGCAAGACGCGTGGCCGGCAGAAGAACAAACCTTATCAAAAATCACAAAATATGTATGCATATATACATATGTATGAACATACATACATACATATGTATGTAGGGGCTGCTGCTGCTGCTTCTAGCTGGCCTCTCCTGCACGCGTTTGGTAACATTATCTAAAATGGTAACAGCTGTTAAATTCGCGTGTCTAAGTAAAATTGAATCGAATGTTTTTGTTTGTTACCGACACGACGCCGGTGCTAACTAGCCCTACAGTTTGAGAGACATTATCGTACGATTACAAACAGCTGAGATGCTGCTGCTTTGCTGGAATGTTATGTTAATTTTTTACTTACATAAGACAATAAGACGCGTGTTATGCTTAAAAGATTAGCTACAACAAAGTTTTTGTAACTCTGGTACAAAAGGAAATGCTCTTTATATATTAACGGAAATTATTTGATTTATTAATGCTTATCATGCTGAACTAGAGTAATATACATCAGTTATATTGCAAACAGCTTGTAAAAATGATTATGCCCTTCATTCGAAAGGGCATTAACATTAGAATTACAGGTGTAGAAATCTGCTGATCTATCTATCTTTATCTCTCTAACACTTGGCAGCTATACCTTTTCCTTAAACACTTTGGAACTTTTGCTGGTGTTGCTGAGTGGGTGAATCAGACGATCGCGTGATTTTTTTTGTTTTTTGTTAAAGTGATTCTCAAACTTTAAAAATTGCGTGTAAAACTGTCAAAGGTAATAGATGATAGGCTTATACATATTTCTCTACCTCTTCTGTATCACAGACTGACTGACATACTTTAAAATAAAATGAAAATCAAACAAAATATTTAACGCAATTTTGTTTTTTTTTTTTCTTTCTTTTTGTTGCCTTTTCTCATTGTTATATCTGTTGTGTGGTTATATTGTGCACGATCGATTTGAATAAACAATTTTTGCGCGCCGCCGCCTTGTCAAAACGCTTACATAATAGACGCTTCCAAAAGCGTTTGTGTATATAATTTGATTTAATTTTGTTTTTGGAAACGAAACGTCAATGGATTGCGTTTAAACTAAAATTTAGTACACATTATCTTGTTTAAATAAAGCGTTTTGCTTTGCTTTAAACAATAATTATTACTCATTACGTGCAAATTGGGCTTACCACACACGCACACACAAACACCAGACAGAACACGCTGACTGAACAGAACACACTATTCTTGTTATCTTATCTAGAAGAGCAATTTAGAAAGCGAGGACAATGCGCAGATTGTGCACATTTTTTTTGATATCACTATTACTCTCCACAGTTCAACTCTCTTACTCTCACTCTCTTGCTCTCCCACGTTTCTTCTAATCGTAGTCTGTCAATAAGCTGTGTAACGGCATTTGAGGGGCCTGGGAGTTTTTGAGGTTGGTTCTCTTTCTAATGACCTTCCCATTCACATTTTACCTGACTTTCATTTGCATTTTACTTGCTTATACGCTTCGACACGCGCGCCTTAAAAAAAAAAAAACACAACAACAACAACACCGTTAAACATGTCCGTGATAACCCCAGATAACCGCATTAATATGGTATTAACATTTGTTTAACATCCCCACCAGATGATGCTTGTATTCAAATGGCGATGATGATGATGATGCGATGGTAATGATTTTGAACTTTGGTTTCAAAAACACAAAATATTGATTTTAATTTAACGTTGTGAAAGCCCTTGAAAATCGCCAAAGTGCACTTTTCGAAACACACAAATTCTGATTAAACAAGTTCACTTGAGGACATATTACTTAATATTTGTTTTTGTTTCGTTCCCCCCCTGGTTCGATATTTACATATTAAACATGGGAACTGGGAACAGAAAGTATTTTGTGTTAATCGACGACAATAACAACAGCAACAACAAAAACAATATAAACGATAAAACTATAAAAGGAAATTGATTTAATTTTATGACCAGGTCACAACCCAGTTGGGGCAAGTTTGGGGACGCCCCTGAAGTATTTAAAGCTCTTTAAAACGTGACCCTGACATTGACCCAGCAGCAGCAGCTGCAAAAGCTGCAGACATACGACATACATGCATATTTATATGTATATATACATATGTTAAACTAGACAAATACATAGACAGACAATGCTAGTCAAACTGTAAACAATTAACTTAACTGTTAAATCAACTGTCATATCGAATTGCGCGTAAAGTATTAATTTAACTTTTCAATTAGTTTAAACAACAACAAAAGGAGTACTATATGGATGAGCGCAATTTGTTATCGTATTTGAAATTTTAATGTCCAGTAAAGCTTGCAATTTACTTTGACCTTAGCGTAACCAACCAACCAACCAACCCACCCTCCCCTTCTCTTAAAGAATGAAGGGCCATTGAAAACATCTGTTTTTTTCTCCTTTTGGTGGCTGCGCAGAAGAATTCCTAAACAACCTACGGACCTACGTCACGCGAGTTTCATAACCAGTAAAAGGAAAGAAAGAAAAATCAATACTGTTATCCTTTTCTCAAGCAAGAACTTTTGTTTTCACACACGACCTACGCTATATAGTTAGTCTTGGCTCATAATCTGATTTAGATATATCATATTATATTTCTTGATTTTACTCACCAATAGTAGGCAATTTGATCTCCCAATCCGTTGCGTACATTACGATCTAATAGATTATAACAGATATTGGTTGAGGCTCCTTCCATCCATTTAATTGAAATGGGTCCCTTGGAAATATTGAAATTATATTGCAAGAATTTCTCAGGATCAGCTGGTGTTTCCCAATGGAATTGTTTGGCCACTCTTGACCAGAATTCTGAAGGATTATCCAATGATTCCTGATAGAATTTCTTATATTCATCGAAACTGGATATATAAGCCTTTTGACTAATGGCTGGATTTGGTTCGTATATTGATTTTTCCGCTGGCATTTTGAGGTTTTCTGTGTGTTCTATTTGTTCTATAATATATCCTGGTCTATTATTTCCTTGCTTTCCTTTGCTTTAATGCAATTATCCCTTTTGTGTGTGTGTGTAGATTGTATGTTTATTTTGATTTTGTGTGTGTGTTTTTTTTGTGTGAATGTTTTTGTTTCTCGAGCAGCAGCAGCACACGCCGTGTTCTGTGTGTGTACCGCACGGAATGAGTTCAATTTGAGCACTGACTGTTTAAAATAAGCATAGGCAAGCTTTTCGCATTCGGTTGCTGTGTAAAGCTTTCGGCGAATGAGATTCAAAGCTTTTCATTAAGCACCGTGGTCGGTTATTACCTGAAAAACACAAGTGAAAAGCAAATACGAATTCAAATTTATTATCAAAATTGTTGCCATAACGGAATCTAAACAAATTGAGATAATAGAATAACTAATTGAATCATTTTTCAAGCTAAATTTTCCAATGTTAACCCAATATATGTATATGTACACACTGTGCCACAGACATCATAGTCGAGTGGCTCTTTATCAGCATCATCATCATCGCATGGTTCGACAGACGTCCGCAAATCTATTTTGTCCAACAAAATTCGACTTCGGTTTCATCCTTATCACAATCACGGCGTAAAATTTCCAGAGAGGTAGGTGTGTGCCCCGTCGTCGTCCGTCTTTTGATTTTGTATAGCACATTAATCAGGTGATGCCCGGGTCCGACTCATACTGATGAACATGGACTCGGCGTGTGCCATCATACCAACACACACACACACACATACCAATCTCATCAAAATTTCGTCTATACCAATAATCGGTCGTCTCGACAACAAAAATTGATTGTGTACACAAGACGGCAATGAGAAGAAATTTCAGGGTTTTTGTTAAGTTCCGTATTATCGCCTAGATTTCGGTGCTTTCATTAATGAATGCGATTCGTTCAGTTCGGAGACATTATAATAATTATAATAATAATCCAAATCAGAAGGCCGGGCTAACTTCGGTTGTTCCGAACCTTGTATGCCCTTGCAAATGTTTTTTGTTTTCTAAACGATCGGACTCATAGGGTTTCTCTGAGAAAGTTTAGCAATTTTGGAAGAATCGTTCTGTTCTTGGACCAAAAGCATTACCTTTCCTAGGCTCTCAATTGGTCATTTTTAAACCGATTTTAAAAATTTTTACACGAAATTCGTCACTAGTTTCCCTTATAAGCTATTTTAATAAATTTTAAATTTGAAGAAAAAAAATTTCTTTCAACATTTTTGAAAATTTTGAAAGGAGGTCAAAAATTGCAAAAAATCTGATCGAATTTTTCTCCTTAAACTTTAAAATTTTTAATGTGTTTTTTAGCTATGCAAAGTTGCGGTGAAAATGATGTACTGTAACTTTTTAAAATCGGCAAAAGGATGAACAAGTCATGGCCTCAAGAAATAGACATAGAACATGTCCTTTGAAGGAACCTAAACTTCTCAATTCTAAGTTACATTGTTAAAAATTCAAAAACTAGGTTAAAAATTAGTTTTCCAAATTTGTATGCCAAAGAAATACTTTTTATCAAGTTAGTTTTAAGATAGTTTTTTTTTTTTTTTTTAAATCGGTTAAAGTTTGCCCAAGTTTAAGGATTGTACGAATTAGGTTTTTTAAATTAACTTTTCCGATGTCCTTAAGGCGTCTTTATGTCAATTTAAAAACATTTTCCATCAATTCTGTCATTAGTTTTTGTATTAAGAAACTACTTTAAAACATAACAAATTTCGAGAAAATATCAAACTAATGTTTTAAAATTTTGACAATGTCCATTCAATATTCCAAAAATTTGGAATTTTCTTTTAAAAATTGTTTGTTGCCAAACAAAAGATTCCAAGAAGCATAAAAAGCTTAAAAATTTTCAAAATTAGAACCTTTCGAAGTTGACTATGAATATTTCAAAGTATTTTTGTCACCGATTCTGTGACAATAATAAGAAATGATTGCTTTATAACTGGGAAGCGAAGTTTCATTGATCTAAACAGACGGACGTCTAATAAAATTAAATAAAGGATAATAACAGAAGGAATTTTAAATAGGATTTCTATTCAATCGAGCCATGAATATATCGGACATGATTGCCTTAGATTTGGTATTGTTCAGCATTAAGAGAGAAGTCGAAAAAGCTTTATGGTCTTTGGCATATGTAAGCTACTTGAAATCAGTTTCTAAATTATATAACTCTTACCGTAACAATGGACCAAAATGGAAATGGAATGAAATACCTTACATTCTATATTATATTTAATACGAGAAACCTCTATAAAAATATGCCTAGAATTTCTTGTTCAATACTCAAGAGTTAGCTACTTTGCTTTGATTCCTATTTCAACAATAAAAGGAAACATTACTTTTAATGTATTCTACATAAGAATGTAAGTTAATCCTTTCTTGTTCCTTAAAGTGTACTTTAGCTCATATTATTTATACATATATATGTATGTTCTTATTATCGGTTTTGTCCTTTAGTTTATGTCGACAGAGCGTTTCTCGCATCTACTTGAAAATGACTGAAAAGGAAACTAAGAAACACTCATATTCTCTCTCTTTCATTTTCAAGTATTTTTTCTACAGCTTTCAAGTATATATAAATATATAGGAGCAATAAACAAAGCAATAAAACTACAATTTAAATTCATATTAATAATAATATTAATATTTAGATATACCTTTTTTTCTATGCTTTGATTTTATGTTGCAACTTTACACAAATTACAAAGTTAATCTTTGTAAATCCTTCTCTTTCTTTTTGCTTCGATTGTTGAAAGGGTGGAAATATACTTTTGCAGTTAAATTAACTTTTCCGACAGTCTTTGCAATTGTCCAACAAATAAAGGAAAGTCAACATTAACTGACATTTAAAGCAAAATGAAATATTAAACAATCTAATGTTCCCCATCGAAATACATTTTTGACAACTTAACCAAGGCACATTTGGTTGAAAAATTTAGTATTTAAATTTTGGTCAATCAAGTCTTGATTAGTCCAAAACAGAGGATACTTGACATATAAAGTTTCACTCTGTGTTAATTTGTTTCTACATTGTTACAAATAATTTTAATCTTAATATGCATTACTCTATGAAATGGCCTAAACCATTTCTTATTGGATGGCACAGAGCGGGGCTTAAATGAACTTCGGCTTGCCAAAGTTAACATTGAGGCAGATTTCTCTTTTCTTACATCTTAGCAATGATCAATGATCTATACTGAAATACGAACCCGGATAGAAAGATTCAATTCCGTACAAGTTGGATCATCGATGATTGAGAGTCGAGTTAAACTCAATTCATTCAGCTTTAATCTAAGAGCGAGCAGAGCATGACTTTTGCTCTTCCATTTCCATTTGCTGCTCTGTGGCTGTGTGTCTTTCTCTTGAATTCTTATCTCTTATCAGTAAGGCAGTTTCCATGGGGGAGCTGTCGCTAGACAGGCAACCCGCAGGTCATCTCATTCGTAGCAACGTAGATTCATATTTTTGGCTTTACAGTTTATTTTTGCTTCTTAAATGCAACAACAATGTGTATGAATCGTGGTGTGGTGTGGTGGTGTGAGTTCAATGATATTATTCTGGGATGAGTTTTGTTCTGTGCGTCATGAGATAACAAATGTGTGGAAATCTGTTGATGGCAGTTTTCATTTGCCATTTTTGTTTCCGTTTTATGTTTTTAATTTTATTTTTATATTCTCGTCTAGTGATCGCCACTGGCGCTTAGGAAGGTCTTGTATTGTTCTTCAGTCATTAGTTTCTCGTACTCTTGAGGATCCTTGAGGGACACTTTAAAAAGCCAGCCTACAAAAAAAGGAGCATTATTTTAATTAGAGAATCGATTTCAATAGACCAAGATAAACCGAATCACATACCCTTTTCATAGCAACTTGTGTTAACCAAAGCTGGCGTATCCTCGACCTCAACATTCTTTTCTGTTACCTTGCCACTAACAGGTGAATAAACCTCACTAGCTGCCTTTACACTCTCTAGAGCACCACATTCGTCATCTTGTTTTAGCTCTGTTCCTGGTTCGGGCAGTTGGGCAAATACCACATCACCCAGCGCCTCTTGGGCATAACTGGAGATGCCCACAATGGCCTTGTTGGCATCTAAAAGTTCAACCCATTCATGTTTGTCTGTGTAGCGACGCTCTGAGAGAATAGAGAAGAGAATATTAACAGTTATATATATTCATTTGGCAATCATTGCAAAACTGTATGTTGCATAAACCATTCATTTACCTTTATCCAGAATAGAGGTAATATGAAAACTACGCCATTGTTTTATGGCAACAGGCGTAACAGTAGCCCGCAATTGCCTCGCAGTAATCTGAGTACCGAAACGTGCGAATTTCGTAATAAAAACCATATTTTTTTTGTATGTTATTAAAAGCGCCGCTGCCTCTGCTCCCTTGGACTTGTGGTTGAAAAGTGATGAAAATGAAAATGTCGAGCGTTAACGTTTAACGCCCGGCTATTTTGAAACGTGAGGGGAGGCAGTGACAGACAGGCTTATCAATATTTTTGATATTTTTATATTGAACTTTTTCGTTTTGGTTGACCCCGGCACAAAAACTAGAGATGAGCAACTAGAGATGTGGTCAAATGACAAGTTAGACTGATAACGATTAATCGATAATCAACTGTAGTGGAAAAAATTATGTTTAAATCATCCCTGCCTTGGCGCGTATTTGAAATTATTAGCTAACATTGCTTACTTTTGAATAGTTCTGATTATTGCTTTGCTTATTTTGCAAATCAACAACATATATAATCGTTGCGGGAGGTCATCTCTCGTTTTCCGTTTCTATATTTGTTGCATCAGCTCTTATCAGCTACAAAATGATTTTATTCAATAATAACTAAGTATTCTAAGTATACTATTTGTATTTACATTGCACATTGCATATTTATTTTGCTACTAACTGGTAAAAAAAAAAAATATTTGTATAAAATATGTATGTATAATATTGTAAGATTTCAAAATTTGAACTACACAGACACACACACATGTTTTACATTTTCTTTGGAATACGGCTGATCAAAGGCGGGGGAGTAGGTGGAGGGTGGGTATTATGGGTATATACATACATTATTATTTGAGAATTATATTTATGCAGAACGAAAAAAAAACAATACTTCTTTTTATTGATATTGATTATGGCGCAAGTTGCCATTGGGACTCAACTGTGGTGAGTAATCGGGTAAGGGATAGCCATTGGTGGCCACCAAAATAGTTTCCTGCTGCACTGGAGCCTGTGATGGTTGTCGCACAGGTGGTGATGGCTTACTATTCGGTGCCGGATACTGTTGGAAGGCATCAATATTGCGGAAACGGCGATCCAGTAAATTGGCATCACGGGACAAATGTGCTGCCCGAACAATGGCCTCTTCATTGACCTCAATTGTTTCGGCAGTTGAGCGATTATCCGGCACAAATACATCATTGCTATAGCCACGAATTTCCACTCTGTAAACGTTACAAAATTAGTTCAAATGCTATATGACCATGTGACCTTACTTACCTCTCTTCTTCTTCATAGGCGCGAATCGGTGGTCTTGTGGCCAGTATATCATTGGAATCCTTGCGTGGATTAAACAATGTATCCTGTACAAATAATTCGATTATTCAAAATGATGTCAAGGTATATCTTAAAAGCATACACAGTTGAGGTAATCACATTACAAATAATGGTTAGGAAATGAAATTATGATCTCAATGAGATTTTATCGTTTCGCAATTTATAAAACAGTTATCAGTTGAAAAATTCCAAAAACAAAAATGCTATATCAGGCAAGTGAACACAAGTCCTAAAGCCGTGTACAAATGTCGTAGTAGCTCTATGGGCGGTCTTATCAGTAGAACACTAAAGCTAACTTTAGGCATGTCGCAGTCATTTTTACCTATTTAGATTCATAATTTCACTTTTGTGTATATAGTACACATATTTTTTGGGTTTCGCCTCTTTTATATTATTGGACATGGTTGCTTAGTTGCCATTTATTATTTACAACATTGTTAGTTAGTAAGACAAGACAGACAAGAATGAATGAGATAATATGATGTCATTTTGGTATTTGGAATTTAGATTTCTTACTCACCGCTCTATCCTTATCGGTGGCAATGCGTATGGCTTGTATTACTAAATAAAGCAGGAGGTGAAAATTAATTAACCATAATATGAAACCCTTAAAGGATATAATCATCATGGCAATGGCAGCAACACCGCCAGCCATTAAAGTGGCTGCCAATGGCTCAACAGGTCCTTCATTAATGCTATTCGCATTATGTGTCAAGGCAGCCGAATTGAAGCGTCCATAATCCACACCGAAGATAACACCGGCTGTAACATCCATGGCACAGACAATCAAAACAAAGAAGGCCCATGTATAGATGACTGCCAGAGTTTGCTTGACATTGTCCTTGCGCACAACTAAAGGGAAAGAGAAAGGGATATAAATAGATATCTAAGATATTTGTCAACATTATCAATCATTTTTCTACGATATCTAAATGTGGATATGAAGAAGCAAATGGTTTTTTTTTTTTTCTCTGGAAAGTAGAGGCCCAATAATCATTCTATTGTTATTATTATACAACAGTCATAAAATAAAAAAATAAAATAAAAATTCAAACAATATTAATCACAAGAGGAGTACATTTTGCGAGGGTTGCCTAATATGATATGGAGAGATGACGTTTGTACTCTATGTAATTCAATTCAAAAACAATTTAGATGAAGAGGAACTATATTTCCAAACTGTCAGTTTCTTTGAGCTTAATGGATTGCACAATTTGAGGGACTTTTTTTTGTTTTTTGTTTTTTTTTTTTATCGTTCAACTAAGCTGCTTAATCAAAAAACAAATTCAAAATAATTGCGTATAAAATTAATTGTGATATGACAAATATCACATTACTAAAAAATGAATCATAAAGGTATTAAAGAAAAGAGTTGTCTTATCTAAAATGCATTTCAGTAACCAATATTCATATCCGTTATAGTACTACTTACACAGCAATAGCACAATGGATACAATTAGCCAGCAAACGGATACACCCAAATAAACACAATCCCAGATCAATAATTGTGTCGGATTGAAAACTGTTTTAACCGACTCCAATATTGTGGTATCATATTGTTGATACCAATCCAATGGCATTTTACAATAGTTTGTATGGAAATATACATCAAAGAAGACATATTTGATCATTGAACCGAAAGTAAGTGTCGGTGAGATATATAAAATACAACAATATGCTAAAATTGATGTTATTGTAAGTCCTATCCAGATGATGGATTGCACCTGTAAAATATATAGATAAAAGTTATATGTATTTAGACATTTATAATCTATATTAATGATATTTTAGATACGGAAATTTGATTTAAGTACTTTTGCCCTAACTAATTTTATATTTCTAGTGAACATGAATCACAGTCCAATTGTCCTCACTCTAAAAATTGCAATGTCAATATAAAATAAACTATCTCTTCTGTGAGTCAATGGATGTGATACGATTTTATGATTTAATTTTTAACTTCATTCTTTTCTTTTTCTCATTTTGGTTTATTATGAATTGCTGATGTGATTAGCCATGTTCTCAAGTGTATATTTTGGAGAGGGGTACTCCCTCCGGCTGATTGTATGATAGAAGGCAATTAAAAGAAGTGTTTCATGCCTCAATCTGTATGACAAATGTTAAAACCAATTCTTATCAAGTACAAGTGCCCAATGAGGTCTCGGTCACTGAATTGAGATACGAGATATGAGATTTTTTTCAGATTTTGATATTGATTACATACCACACCAAGTATTCCGGCCCATATTGTGGCCGTTTTCAATGATTGGAAATGTTTAATGCCCTGTCCACTGGCACCGTACATTATTATGGACCGTTTGGATTGCTCTTTTGTTCTATGTAAAAAAATGGGATGTCGCGGCGGAAGTAGCCGAGGTGAAAATTATATATGTAGGTTAGATCGGTTCTCGCGCCCGTTTTGTCGGTTTAAATGCTCGTGGACGGACGACTGTTTGGCAACTAAAAATCGAACCGGACAACCAAAAAGGGGAAAACGTAACATGCGCCAATTAATTTTGCGTTTAGTATTTGTTGGTTTTTGCTTTTTTTTTTGTTTCTGTTCGATAACTGGGCGATAATGGAATCTCTACTTTGAATACCAGCCAACTATCAAAAGGCAATTGTCCAATAGCAGTTTACGTATAAATATAATTTTGTATTTTCCTATATTTTCGCTGATATGTGTTCGCTTTTCGTTTCGTTTGCTAACTGAAATCAACTTTGTCGTCTTCGTTGCGTTACCAAATTGTATATGTATGTGTATGTATGTATCAATTTTAACTTTTTGTTTTTGCTATACGGTAAATACGTATGTATAAACATATTATCGGTTCCCAACTGATAAGCATTTACCTCTCTCTTTTACACCTTTGCCACCATCCTCCATTGCCCGGCAATGGTTGGGAGAAGCATTTTCCTTGGTCATCGTGCCAAATAAATCGAGCGCCTAAAAACGAAAATATTCAGCTTAATGGCATGTGAATCTTATCGAAAAAATGTTGTATTTTTTTTTTTTTATTATTATTATTAGATTCACATTAGTTATGTATTTAATGTTTGCTTTTACCGCTGCTACGCTCAGTTTGTTTACGCTTCTCTTACCTCATGACTAAAATGTTACAATGATTTCATTCGGCAGAATATCTTTGTCCGTTAGATTGACATTTGAAATAATTGCACGAGGATGGTGGCGCCCTCTGTCCATCGTTTTGGTAACAGGGCAAAGGCAGAGCGCTGCTTTCATGCCAATAAGATCGTTTTGATTATTTTGTATGAACTTTACAGTTATATGTTTTGAAATGATGTGTTACACACAAGTATTTACTGTAAATTACATGATGTACATGATAGTCGTGGCCTTTGTAGGTTGCACCCAATAAAACAATCCAATTTTTTAACAGCGACTTATATATGTATGTCACGTTTGCCTGACTAAATGGCAGCACTGGTCAAAGACCAGATGGCGCCACAAAACAATATCAGCTGATTTTCATTAGTGAACTAGTATCAAATTAACGCGCAACTTTCTTTGTCTGCCTAATTTTGGGACTTTCCCCCAAATATTTGAATCATGAGCGACACGGACAATTCCATCAATAGTTACGATTCCAGTTCCAATTTCGGCGATGATTGCAGCTTTGAGACCAGCTACGATTCCAGCTACGATTCCAGCTGCGACTCCAGCTACGATTCCAGCTACGATTCCAGTTACGATTCCAGTGTCGAAATGGAATTTGATGAAGGCGTTCAATATGCATTAAAAGCTATTTCATTTCCACCTAACGAGCGTGAAATCATGACAAGGGATGCGCAGATCATACGAAATAAAATTATAGAATGCAGTTCGAAGCATGATTCAAGTTTCCGGCTTGCCTTTAAGGGTCTCAGCTTGGCTGGCAGCTCTCTGGATAATGTTAGGATCAATTTACCAGATGAATTTGATCTAAATATGGTTATGAGTCTGCCTCTGATGCTTAGACCCGTCAGCGTTGTCATTGCTCCGGGTTTTATTTTTCTACGTGTGGTTGGTGGTGATAGGAATCATTGCTGTGTTAAAAGATATGATCAGGATTACTTTGTCAATAGACATGATCTACAGCAATGGATAAGAAATTGCTTTTTGGCTGTCATGTCTGAACTCCAATATGTTCGAGTCAGTAGAAGACGATCGTATTGCTTGGAGTATATAGCTCGTGGGACTGGCGTGGCACATACCTTTAGGGCCACCGAACAATCCTCAATTGGACGCATAATACATTTTGATTTTGTACCCTCATTCGAATTTAAATGCCATGAATGGCCCAATGGAATAAATAAAGTTCCAAATCGAAATTTAAATTGGTTCGCCGTGCCACGAAAGTATCATAAACGAAATTTAACAAATGATTCTCGCTCCTTTATCATAGCAGCTCCCCATTGTGAGCGCTTGCCTCTAAAGAACAAACAGAATCTCAAGAATTCAATGCGTTTGATGAAAGCTTTTCGTGATGCTTATAAAATGGAGTACTTATCTAGCTTTCTAATAAAAACTATTTATCTGAATGTGTGTAATAAGAAGAAAACACTCTGTTGGTCCCAGAGTCCGGGAAAACTACTAATACGAGTAAGTTTAACTTAATGATGATGGTTTAATTTCAGTTAACATTCTTTCTTATTTTTCATTTAGATGCTAGTTATTTTACTGCACTGTCTTATTAAAAGGAATATACCCTTCTATTTGGATCCACGTCAGAATTGCTTGGAGAGACTCAATGATGACATCATCGTCAATTATATACGTAAAACAAGACGAGGTATAGATAAGCTTATATCTTGTCGGGATTACAATTCTCTCACTGATGATGATTTACTTGAACTTTTTGGTGTTGAAATGACATATGAATAATCACCCAAACTTTAAATACACAACTAAACAAACTAAATGTTTAAGTATTATACTTTCTTTTGTATTATTATAAAATTTATGGGTTTATTTTGCATTATGTTTCATTTTGTGGTTACATTTTTAACATTTTCAGTTAGAATTTTTATTTGTTTTAGCAATATAAACTCGGTCAACTTTGACAAATATGGCAGATTACAAAAAAATACTCTGTTGTATCCCATTCCTTCATTCATCCAATTATCCATCCATCATCCTTCACAATCATTCGATCATCATCGTCAGGGTGATCCTTTTCACTCTTATAACATACAAACTAGCAAGCAACTTGCAACAGCAGGTACGTTGAGGAGGGCCTTGTTAATAACCGCTTAAAAACCATTAGAAACTAATCTTACAAATTAGATAAGATTTTAGATATACACAATTACACACACAGACACATACACATACATACGTACGTACGTACATATGCCATTAAGTAGATACAAAAAAAAAAAAAATAATAATAATAATAATTGGTGCATATTACACATAACGATTAGGTTTTCTTATTCTCCATCAAAATGGATCGGGTTTAGCATTATAATAATATATATGTATATATGTATATCGAGCACAAAAAACGATATCGTTTTCTCATCAATAGCGTTGACTCTCACGATCAGAATATTTGCCACTGAGCTTACTAACCGAATACCGATCCGAATAATTATCATATTTATCTGCCTTATAATTGATCTCTTGCGGTGTATAACCGATATTCTTTTGCCAATGTCGCGTCCAATACAAATCCTCATTACGTACTTGCGATGGCGTTTTCGCATCTCGGCAGACATAGACACAGTAGATCATACAACCGATTAGTGTAAGAAAACCAAAGATCAGGAATATAATGCCCAATATCCATACATAAACGGGCTCATAGAACTGAACCACAACAACAAAACCCAATGTGACCAATATAAGTCCCAGATTGAGTAAAAGCATTAAACAGCAAACTCCCTTGACATTTGGACAGAATGGATTTGGGGCCGACATCGTTTCAATTTTTGCTCCACGTTTCGTTGTCGAACGGGCACTTCGTCCCGTTTTGGCAGTGCTTGCCACTGAGTAGACACTTCTCGGTGCTCCACGTGACACGGGGCGATGACTATATCGGCTGTAAGTTGATTTATCGTTATTAAAGTAACTCTTTCTCTCTCTCTCTATCTCTTTCTCTGCTTACCTTATCTCAGAGGGAGCCTTATAGGCAGCACTGGTCACATAGATATCACTGCCAGCATCTCCTGCTGCCTGATCATAGCTCAAGGCTGAGGGTGCCCTTGGCGGTTGACGTGTTGGTGGCGGTCCACTCAATGAACGTGGCCCACCATTATCTGGTGAACTGGACAAACCCATTTGACTATGGCTATAACTATGCTGCAGGTATTGACCACCATTTAAACCATTCGTTGAACGTTTCTTGCGCGATGAATTATATTGCGTTTGGGATTGTGGTGAAATCCGTTCATGGGTCAATGTATATTCCGAGTAAGTGGAGGGTGCACGATGCGAATGCGATTCCTCGCCATCGGAATAGCCACGATTCGAATGTACATATGGTGGATCTGGTGTTAGTCGTCCATGGGTGGCCACATAATGGCTGCCCTTCAATCTGAAAAATATGAAAATTTCAAATCGAGAATTCTCTTTAGACATTAAATTGAAATAAACTCACTTTTTCACTTGTCGCTCATGCATTTTCTATGGGAATTTGGAATTTTACTCCTCTTTTTTTTTATTTTTGAAGTTTTTCTTTTTTGGGCTTAGATTTCGTTCAAGTTCGGAGTTCGTTTGACGGAGTTCACGGCAAATGTTCTCGACTAGCAATTCCACACACTGCCTGCAAAAAGAAAACACATTAATTACAGATCAAATCTCAAGTATACTTAAACATAAAAGGTAAAATTATCATCAATTGATTGTTGTAATTGATTTTATATATTTTTTATTTAACTCTAATTGGGTTTAACTTTTGAGGGCTTTCAAGAGGCAACATTTTGAGTTCGAGTTCTTGCCACACAGACTTTACGCCATGCCTCCTCATGCCACCACCTCACTTTACTCTTCAGTTCATTTCACTCCACTTGATGATTATATTGAATATGCTTAAAAGCAGGGGGGGAGAGAGAAGATACGACGGCAAACAACCGTAAAATTCTGTTGTAATTTATTTTAATTTATGATTTGACTTTTCTTGCCAAACGGACACACCCAGAATTGCTTTTTCTCTTTTTTTTACTCCATGCAGTTCGTTGCACCTGGTTAAGGTGATTGCCATTGGCCCATTGGTACATTGACAGTGGCCCCTTGTGTGTGTGTGTGTGTCCTTGTCACCAATTTTTACCGCATGCCACGCGCTCTCGACACAAAAAACTTTTGAGAAATTTTCTTTCAAGTTCATGACATGGAAATGTGCGAGCGAGAATAAGGGGGGAAGTTGCTGCAATTTGTCACTTGGTCACGTAGCTCTTTTTGGTTGCCCATCACCAAAAGGAAGCTAACAAACAACCCCCTCCCATCCCCTCCTCTCACCTCCTACTACTACTACTACTTGCTCCATCTTTACCAAGGTGACAGGTGACACACACTCAAGAGATAGACTAAGCCAAGGCGCGATAAGAGCACAACGCACTATTTAAAACTGGTCCCAGGGACCAGATGCCGCAAAACTTAATTACAGGCCTGTTCCAGTCTAGAGAATATGCTTTAGTTTAGTCTCTAAACCTTTGGGATAAAGGGTATATACATGTATTAATTTAAAGTGGATTAACTAAAGAGACTTGTCTTAAATTTGTTAAAGTTCATAAAAGAGCAAACATTATTTTGCCATTGGTTTACTCGATTATAAACGATAGTTATATATAATATATAATAATGATCCTATGATGATAGATATACATATATAATAGAGTATACAAACTTCGGCATGGGTTGTCCGTTTTTAGTTTATTTTGCTTTGCCTTGTTATTTAAATGAATATTATTATCGCTTTGGCTTTGGCTTTGTTTTTGCTTTTGTAGCTTTTCTTTTTGTTTTGTTTTGTTTTGATGTTCTTGTTGCTGATAAAATTGAGTTATTGCTTCGATTAAGCCAATTAAAGGGTATCCTTAGTTAACGTAGACCAAAGGGCAGAGAGAGAGAGAGAGGGGGAGAGTCTTGTCAAATCCTCTTCCATGTAAATCCATTGGGCCATTCCATCGATGAAGAGAATCCCAGAAGCAGCTAAAAATGTCGGCCCCTTTTTTGGTGTCTGTTCGTCTGTCTGTCTGTCTGTCTGTCCGTCTGTCTGTTTTTGGGGCCTCTTGGAGGATCTTCTGGGGGCTTAGCCCTTTTCTGCTTCTTCTTCTTCTTCTTCTTTATATTATTATTATTATTTCAGCTGTAAGACAATTTCTGTGGATGCATTTTGTTCGTTTGTTTCAGTTGCCTGGCGGTCAATCGCGATACAATTGTCTATTTCCCCTCCCTGCACACTATCAATCTCTCTCTCTCTCTCTCTGTTTCTCTCTCTCTGTCTCTCTGGATACTTTCAAGTTCAATGCGGTGATTTTGGCGCCCTGGGGATCGAGTGTGTGTGTAAGTGTGCAAACACGGGACGGGGGCGGGCCAGTTATAGCCAAAATGAAAAATCGTAACAACCAAGCCCCTTTCAGAACCCTTTTTTTGGGTTATGTGTGTGGTCTATTATGACCCGCTGCAAGGCTCTTAACAACCCACCCCCTTTCCCCACACACACACACACACATTCTCTTCATCATTTAAACCTCTTCCCCCTTTCGCTTGCCCTCTTGCTTTACCGCAGACCAAACTACATTCTTCCTTTTCTGGTTTGACCATTTTCTATCACTTGGCGGGCATCAAAGGCTGATTTGTTGTTGTTGTTTTTTGCAAATTCCCTAGCGTACCTACGAGACCTCCCCCTTCCACCGCACATTGATTTGTTTATGCGGTTTTTGTGTGTTTCTGGTTTTTCTCTGTTTTCTTAGGGCTCTTTGCCTTAAAGCCTTTTTGGGGTTTTCTGTTGTTTTTTTCGAAATGCCATTAAAATGTATTTGCTTTCATATTTACCTTTGGCGCTAACACAACGAAAGGGGGAGTGGGGGGAGCTAAACCATTTAACGCAACATAAACAGCATTAATAAGGCTAAAAAAAAACAAGGGATGTGTGGGGGGGGGGGGTTCACTTTTACGATTCAATATACGATTATATGATAATGGCTCCAACATACATGAATTTTGCATTTTGATCTTTGATGATGGATTTCACAACTTTCGCTTGCTTGGCCGCCACACTTCCGTTCAACGTTGTTCAACCCGTCGACAGCAACAACAACAACGACCGGAAGTGAAACAGTAAGAAAAAACCAACTCAAACGTAACAAGAAGTTAATTTGTAGCAATTTTCTCTAAGACAAAAGTGAGAAGTGAATAATAAACCAAAAAAAAAAAAAAAAAAAAAAACAGACTTGGAGCTGATTCTCCAGTTTCAGTTCCAGTTCAAGTTTTCCATGTGTGCGTGTGCGTGTGTGTGTTTTCTGGGTGCCATTTTGGTGGCTTCATCACTTTTGTGGTCAAGTGTCATAAAAGGTTGAATAGATATATTTTAAGACCTTAACTTGCTCTGCATTTGCGGCAACGGCGGCGTCTGGTCAAAGCCATGGAAATTTCATGGCCAGAGCAGACCCAGACCAAGCCAGGCCAGACCAGACCAATGCAGGTTGGAGTTTGCCACATTTTGTCGTTGTACTTTTTTTTTTTTCTTGTACAGTTTTCAGTTGAGTTTTGGGCGCGGTTTTAGAAAGTTTTTCCTCCGACTTTGGTTGTCAAAACTGGGGCACAAGGCATTCACTAGAACCGCAGGCCAACAGTTGCCTGGAGCAAAAGTGTAACACACACACACACACACACACACACAGGCAGCGCCTTTCACAAGCTGCCTTGATAATGGCCAGCAGGAGAAAAGTCTGCTGGAAGTTCTGGCTCAAAAAGTTGCTTGGCAAAAAAATAAAACATAAAATTACAAAAATCTTTAAATATTTTTTTTTTTCAGTAGAAAATGAAAAAAGAAAAGGAGCAGCACCAAGACGGGAAGAGCAAGAAGTTGCAAGGGTGAGAGTAAGAGAGAGAGAGAGAGGGGGAAACTATTTAGTGGTATATTTAAAGACAGATTTTGGAAACCATCCATTAATAAACTTTTGCAAAGATTTTATTTCGCATAAAGAGTTAACCAAGAAATCTAATTTTCCATTGAGAGCAATTAAAATACATTTTCTAAGGCTTGAAAAATATTGAAGTTCATGATTCGAAATGCATTCGAAATGATTTATGTCAGAAAGATTGAAAACCCGATTTTATAGTTACAGATTTGCACTGCAAAAGACTAATATTCTAAATTTTGTAAAAATCTACAGGGAAGGTGGGGGGGTATTTTGAGCCAAGGAGAATCGTGAGCCAGTGCAAATTTTTTCCTCCCAGTGACAGGTGCAAACGATTGTAATCGACTCGTCGCATGATAACCTATAACCTATATAAAAAAGTGGCTCAAGATACCCCCCTTCCCAGGTATAACAGCTGATATTTAGATATATCGAAAATGCTGTACAGTCGACCTTCCCCAAGTCGAACTTCTCTTATTCGAATTCTCTCTAAATTGAACTAAAATCAACTTTAGTAGATCGAAATCTGCATAGAATTTCACTTTTCTACGTAACTCGAACTTTTTAGCGGAAATTGAGGAAAGTTCGATTAAAGATATATGTATATTATGGAATTATCTTAAACGTACCGATACGCATTCAAAATACATAACAATTTTTGTAATTTATTAGTAAAGGAGAATTTTGTCCTCCTAAGAGAGGTAGTAGTCCGATTGGGGAGTGTTCACTGTATATTTATTTATAACATTTCAAAAACTAAATATTTCAATTGTTACTAAGAAGATGTTAAAGTTTTCAGCTAAATTAGAGAATATCTTTCGGTTTTAACAACAAATTGAAAAACGAACTGATATAGAAAACAAACCAAACATTTTGCTAATCTAAGCTAAGATATATAAATTACAATAATGCAACGATATATTAACTTTAATAATCTATCTGTACAAAAAAGGAATTTCCAGACAAATTCAAATTCAAAATTCATTTCTTTACAATAAATTTGAAAACCTTAAAGCAAAATAGTTATAGAATGCATTTCACATCTCTCACAGTGGAAGAGAAAACCCAAAGAAAATTGAAGAGAGATCAATTTATTGGTAAAAGAGAGTTTAGTTTGATTGGCTCAAGATAAGGTTGGGTTCATTCATTTATGGCCCAGGTGATGTGTGGCATGATCTTAAAATCGTCAAAATTGTGTTGGCAAAACAGTTACATTTCTTGTTGGCCCCAATGGCCTCAATATTTATCAGTGGAAACAGTTAAACAATAGAATTTGTTAATTTTTTACAGCTCTGGCTGAGTTGTCTGCTTTTTTTTTTTGTTGTTTTTCATTCCAAAAGTTGGTTAAATTGTTAAATTTGTTGTTGGCCGTACGGCCGTGAATGTTATTTAATCGTTTAGCTTGGTTGATTTTACGACTTCTTGGCTCTGCTACATGCTTTTCTCAATAATCAGCATAAAATTTGATTGCATTGTTAAAGGAAAAACAACACAGAAACACTTAATGCTTGATGCTGATTTAGCTGCCAACAATCCAACTGGCGGCCATTAAAACTGGTGATCTTAGAAAGACGTTAAGTAGCCAAAGCCGTAGCCACATAGCCATGGCTAAAGCCTTATAGCCATAGCCGATGCTGATGCCGATGCCTGGCCAGCGCGTTAATCGCTTTTAATTGCTAAATTACGCTCTCTGCATGGGCAACATTGTCCATAGCCAGAGTACCAGTCGCAGTCGCAATCGGAGTCTCTGTCTCAGTTTTAGTTCCCGTCCAGTTTGCCGCCTGGTCGCAGACCTGCTCCAGACCAAATTCATCCCAGGAGGCGGCTGTTAACACTCTTTCTTCTGAATCTGTTTCGGTTTCTCAGTCCACAACAACTGGAACTGGGGATCTAGGCAATGTTGCTAATGCGTGTAATTAGCCGCAAAAAAAATAAAATAAAAGAAAAAAAATAAAGGCATAGAGAAGAAAATAAAGCGGCAAGACCACTTAACTGATTTATTAAAACGTTTTTCCATTAAATTTTTAACCCTGCTGGCTATTAAAAACACTAACACACTTACATACATACAAACTGGGCAAAAAAGAGGCCGCAGACCGGCAAAGAGCTACCAAAGAGCCACCAATGGCTTGGCAAGAGGGTAAGGGCATAGGGGAAGGGGGGCATCAACGCATACCGAAAGGGCAAAGAGTTGAAAAATGAGCAGCATTTAAAATTTTGTTCTTTACTTTACTTCTTTGTGCACAGTGGGGAAAAAACACAAACACACACACACACACAGACACACACACAAATTGATTGCATTAAATTTACCGCAATTTGTAATCAATTAAACCATGGCCAAAAGATTTCATTTTTCCCATTTGAAAGTTGACCGATTTCAAAGGAACTAAGTATATATACATGTACATATATATGTATAATAGGCATCAAATAGAATTATAATTTGCATAAAATTTTTTAT
The DNA here is from genome assembly GCA_035045865.1 of Drosophila austrosaltans. Taxonomy (NCBI): domain Eukaryota; kingdom Metazoa; phylum Arthropoda; class Insecta; order Diptera; family Drosophilidae; genus Drosophila; species Drosophila austrosaltans. Next base: position 4,608,869 of record JAWNOQ010000207.1, read on the forward strand.
CACTTTTCGTTCGATTTATCCATCATTTGCATATAATTACTTTTATTTAACAAAAATCTATTTTTTTGTTTCTTTTATATTTAAGAAATATTTGCAAAGTTTAATAAATATTTTAAATGATAAAATAAATATTTGAAAAACTTAATAAACCAATTAAATAACAATATTCATATTTAAAAAAAAAAATAAAATAATTTCAATAAAAAATAAAAATTACAAAAACTTATTTATAAAAAAAAAACTTAAAAATAATATATATATTTAAAAAATAATCTATATGTTTTAAAAATAAAACAAATATTTAAACAAATGCAAAAACTAGCTTTTTAAGTTTTCATTTTTATTTATAAAATGTTTAAAAAATAAAACAAATACAAATATTAATTTAAAAAAAATATTAAAAAATAAAAGAAATATTTAAAAAGTAAAAAAAAATTTAAATGAAATAATCATTTAAAAAGTTACAAAAACTTTCTTTCTAAGTTTTGTTTTTTATTTATAAAATGTTTAAAAAATAAAACAAATAGTTTTTAACGTTAAACAAATACTAAAAAATAAAAAAAACATTGAAAAAAAAAAATTTTAAATAAATATTAAATAAACATTTGAATAGTTACAAAAACTTACATTTAAAGTTTTTTTTTTATTTATAATATGTTTAAAAAATAAAACAAATAGTTTTTAATTAAAACAAATACTAAAAAATAAAAAAATATTTAAAAAATAAAATCAATACTTTAAAATTTAAAGTTTACTTTTTATTTTGTTAAAAAATAGTTTACAAATAAAAAAATACTTGACAATGAAAAAAACATAAAAAAATAAAATAATTATTTAAAAAACAAAAACAAAGAAAAATGACATAAAAAATTTTTATTCATTTCATTTTGTCAAAATTTGTTTATTTTCAATAGAAATCTTTTAAAAAATTAACTTAATTAGATTTTGAATGGAATGAATATACTATTAATTATTTTTAATATATCTTAAAATTTAAAAAAAAAAACTGATTTATATACATTTATAGAATAATATTCAAAGAGATATATTTATTTGCATTTAAACTTGAATTGTGTTAATAAATCTTTGTTTTTCAATAGTTCCAATAATGTTTTATAGTAAAGAAAATAAAAGAGAATTGCTATATATTTCTGTATAAAAAAAAACACTACAAAATATTCTCATTTGAAATAACAATAAATATTATTTATATCAATGCAATAATTGCATTAAAATGTAATCCTTTTTTAACAGGTTAAGGGGGAGACTAATGTGCCCATAGTTGGTTAGGGGAATTTTTCAATAGGATTTGTGCCACTGTTCGTTAAGTGGTGACGGTTACAAGCTGCCACACACTGTCCTATTATCCATGTCAAAAACCCAACGCCCTGGCAAAAATTTAAATGGGCGGTCAGTTGGCAAAACATTTTGACAACCCCAAAAAAAAAAAAAAAAAAAAAAAACAGAAAAAAAACATACAGAAAACGAAAACGTAATTCAAAAAACCCATCCAAAAACCATAAGTTACAAACACTTTCTAGCCATAAATGAGTAAAGGAGGAGGAGGAGGAGGCATGTTGTCGTCTATGGCCAAAAGGAATGAAATTAATTAACGTGGCCAAGTGCGGGCTAACCAAACCCCTTTTACCCCTCCCTGATGAAAGTGCGATAAAGCCGAGCCACATATTTCGTTTATTAATTTTTCTAAGCCATTAAAATCAATGGCCAAGCCACAAATACGAAGAATGAAAGAATGAAAAAATGAACCAAAGCCAAAGCAAATATAGACACAAAAAAACATTGAAGAAAAAAAAAAAGAAGGTTACAATTGCCATTTTATTATTGTTCCGTTCTTCTTTCGGCTTTTTTTTGTGGGTAAACATTATTAAATCTCAACACTCGTGAAGAGAGAAAGTTGACTTTATGGCCAAAATGATAAAGCCACAGCGGTTGGTCGCAGAGCCCTTGCCAAAAGTACAAAAAAAAAAAAAGCTTTCAATTTTGTTTCCCTTTATTTTTATTTCGATTTGATTTTACTTCTTCGTCTTCTGTTTTGCAAACTCACTTAAAACTACAACAACAACAACAACAACCTCAACCCACCGCGAATTCTAGTTGGTCAAGGGGCTAAAACTCCAGCTGTTGTTTGTTTGATGATGAAGTAAGGTGTTTTGCCTGAATTTGGATTGCTTTTGGGTTTTCGGTTTGGGATTGTGTCCCATCACGTTTGATACATTAATTTCAATCAAAATGACACGCCCCCTCTACACCATTCTTCCTCTTTGTCATCCTCTGGACTTGTGTACTCATATACTAGCGATTTGCCCAATGCCAAGTGTAAAAATATCAAAGAAGCTAACTTCGGCTCTGCCGAAGTTTGTATACCCTTGCAGCAAAATAATTAGTATAAATGTTTAACAAAATCAAAAAAAAAAAACAAAAAAGAAAAAAACACATATAAAAATTTTCACTTCTTCACCGAGCATTGAACCATCAAACACCGAAGCCCATCGTGCCAACGATCTCCACAAACTACGCCACCGTCCTAATTCGATATATATGCAAACCCATTGCATCTCGCTCTGTCAATTTTGTTCTGTGGAACAACACAACGCAAATGTTTCTGTCTCTCTCACACACCGCGTGGTGACGAATTTTTGCATATGTGTGTGTGTGCGTGATTGCTTGGAATTTGTTTTTGTTTCTTTGCTGCCAAAGAAAATTGCTTATTTTACTCGAGGTACCTCCACGTTTTAGTTAATAACTCCGGTGATAATTATCCGATCCGACTAATTTTTAAACTTGATCTGGATGATCGATTAAGGAACTTAACTTTTCATGTTTCAACCATGTAGCTTAAAATTTAAGCTCAAAAACGCATGGCTAAACAGACAGACGGACAGACGGACGGACGGACGGACAGACGGACATGTCTCAATCGACTCGGCTGTTGATGCTGATCAAGAATATATATACTTTATGGGGTCGGAAACGTATATTTCTATGCGTTACAAACATCTGACCAATTTTATAATACCCTCTGCAAGGGTATAAAAAGGAGAGAAAAAACAACAACAACAACAACAACATCAAACGCAACAGTTGTCTAAAATGTAAGCCACCTTATGGGTATCGTTTTTGTGGCCAAAAAAAAAAAAAAACAAGTTACCAACTATAGAGATACCCTGAAAAATTGTCTTCAAATTCACAACAGTTGAAAAATTTATTTCACCTACTGACAAAAGTTCAAACACTTTCCTAAGCAACTCAGTGGCGCCACCTATTGTCTAATGTTCTACTTACTTCTTATTTATTTTTTACATATTTGGTTTTTTCTCAATTTTTCTATATTTATATCAAAATGAATTAAATATAGATACAAATATTTGTTTTCTAATTTTCTATTACTTCATTCAAAATCTTTTCTTTATCTATCTAAGAGTTAATATACCCCTTCTATAGGGTATATTAAGCCACCATGTAAGCCTTTGCTAAACCTATGAAAAAGCATTTTGTGTGTGTGAAATCTTTTGGAAATTGAAGAGAAAAAAAAAATGAAATGCCAATAGGCAAAAAATTGGCCAAAGCAAAACGAAAAACAAAAAAAAAAAAACTGAAAAATGTATTATAAAAAATTACAATAAGAAAAATTGTGAAAAAAAGCAATAAATGTATATAGGTACATATATAACTTAACATGAAGCCACAAGAAATGGTTTGAAAAAAGACATTTAATGAATAGAAAAAATTTCTTCAAGTGCAAAATAAAATTCACTTAATAAGTTTCAATTTGTTGACTTTGATTACTACAAGTTGTTGATAGATTAAAAAAAAAACATTGATGTGGGGGAGGGAAGAGGAAGTGGTGGGTGCCAGATGATTTTCGGAAGCTATTTGCTTGATCCTTTTGAAAGAGAAATAAGAAGTGTAGCAATAGGAATCCTTATGGGCTTGCAAAAGAGGAAGACTACAAAAGATAAGAATTTATCTTTTTACAATTATTAAAATTTAAAATTTTCTTTTTTTCTTAGCCATTTTTTGAAATTAAATTAAGACAAATAGTTAATAGATGACTAATTAAACACACAAAGAGTGAACTCTGCTTCCGTATGCTTTAGTTCCTCTTTTTTGCTTCATTTAGTTATAATTCTCATTTAGTTCTAGCATTGAATGCACAAAGGGTTGAAAGCAAACTCTGCTGATGAGGGAACTTGTAAGTTCTTGAAATTCTAAGAAAATATGTATATGCACTATATTCATATAGATCAACTGTGTCATAATACGATATGTATAGATCATACACAACTATTTTATGCATATATTGAACATATTTTTTATATAAATATAATAATTTTCATTTAACAGGATCTAAGTTGGACTTTTGTTAGGCAAAGTATGTAAAGTTAATCATGCCTCTTTTGCTCCTCTCCCTCTCACTCTCTCTCTCTTTCTTTCTAATCATATGCATTTATCAACATATATATAGTTAGATATATATTCCAGTTAAGTATGCACATTAAATTGCTTTTCATTACTATTGGGTGTCGTATATTGTGGATAACAAATGTGATTCGCCGATTTATGTAGAGGAGCAGGCACTTGGGCCTTTTGGGGGTTTTTTTTTGGTGTGTGTAGAGCATTAAAATGCTCTCTAAAGCAGAACCGATAGAGCGATAGAGATCATTGTCAGGTGTGTGTGTATTCTTATTTAACTGTAACTTGAAGTGTCGGCGGCAAAGGTAAAGCCAACTTATGCGCTTTGCTGGCGGTGGTTGATTCTAAGTGCCGCTGAATGGTTGTGGTTGTGGATATATGTATGTAAGTATGTGGATATGTATCGTGAGGCGGCATCTGTCTGTCTGTATCTTAGCGCACGGTCTAAATGGCACCCAAAACAATGCGCATAATAAATATATGTTGACGGTTTGCTCAAGTACTTGGAGTACTACAGAAGTGAAGTGGAGTGGGGAATAGAGACCGAAGTTAAACTAAAACCAGTTCCTAGACATAGCGTATATATACATATATACATATATTTATGGGCAGTGTGGCATGATAAAAGTCTCTGTATAAGTGGAAATTTCGTAAAGAAAAACCGTTATGACTTTTGTTTTCTTCTCTCCCTCTCTCTCTCTCACTCTGGTTAGTTGTATCTGTTTCATTAGTAGTTCAAATAACTGCACAAGTGTCTTATATGTATATGTATGCACCACGCACCACGCACCACAAAAGAGACTCACACATAGACAATATAGACACATTTTCTGAGCGATGCTTCTTCAATTTGATTGCCCAACTAGTTGGCTAATCCAACCACAACAACAGCAACCACAACAACAACAAAAATTGCCTAGAAGTCTATGCAAAAACATTTTAAAGTTTATAGCCATTCCATGGGTCGGTCCAATGAATAGCTCCATGGATATCAACATAGAGTATCCACATTCATTTTGGCTGATTTGGTCAAAAGAAAAACTGGCTTTTGCTTTGGTTCCCACGCTTTCAGCTTGCAGCTGCTGCTGCTGCTGCTGCCCCATGTCGCCATTCGAGAATGCCCAGAGAATGGTCGCCCGTCTGGATAGATACAAACTTTATTCGCCTAAGACTGGTATTTGATTTGGCCAAAGATTAATTAATATATTTCTCTTTGCATTGCATTGCACATAAAAGTGACTACAAAATATCTATACATATGTACTTATAATATCTTTGGATTTAGCATCTAATCCTAATCTTGATTTAAATTTCAACGTTAGCTCAATCATGGAAAGTTGTGATCGTTAACAAACGAAATTAATAACTAAGTATAACATTTCTTTTTCAATTTTAGATCTAAGCAAAAGTCCATTAGTTGAAAAAGTGTGTCCCAAATTTGAAAGTAATCGGTTAAAAAATGGTTCGAGTTAAGAGAAACGAAATTTCAGCTTTTGTTTTTGATTTGACAATCTTAAGGATTGTCTGATGAGCTTCTAATATTGATAAAATGTTATCTTTAGATTCTAAAAATAACTCTTTAAAGGAAAAATAAAAAATATTTTTGCATTGTTTGCCGATTAACAGAGTGTTGACTAATAAAGGACCTTGAAGGATTCAAGGATTCATTTTCTAGCAATGAGTGAGTGAGCCAAAATGAATGGCTCACTGAACTGAGCCACTGAGCTTGTTCACTAGCTCATTTTGGCACACTAGCTCATTTTGGCTCACTAGTTCTTATGGCTCTAAGAACTAGTGAGCCGGTTCACCTCAATGAGTTGCTTTTACCCAAGTAAATTATTGACATATTTTTATGCTAGATGATCTATAAAGATCTTTTATGAGATCATTTCTTAAGGCTTCTCTCATAAGATGTTTTTTCTTAGGATCTTCTATTTAATTTCTTATAGAAAATCTCCTCGTTTTTCCCCCACATACTTTAGTTTAAAATGCTTTCAAATCGCTTGGCAAATCGTTGATAATAAAATCAAAAACATTATATAATATAGGTTAACTATACCAATACAAGATCTTCACTTTCACATACAGATTTCCTTTGTTTGATACATCATAATTATTCATTGAAAAATGATGTTTTAACTAATTTAAAGACCTAAACATGATGACTTGAAGATCAAGCAAACATTTTGCTGATAAATAAGTTTTTTTTTTCCATTCACAAATGGAAAATATATAATCAACTTAAGAGTTGAAGATGATGCAAACTAAACACAAATAGCAATTTGTTGTTGTTGTTATTTGGTAAGGTTAAATTCAACATTTGCCCGTTAAATGCCATAGCAAAGATTGTCAAGGTCTTTCGGTCTTTTGGTCTTTAACGTCGGTTAAAATCACACAAAGATTTATGTAGAGGGGTGGAGTCAATTTTTCTACCTATTTTTTTCCCCCTCACTCTTGTTTTTGTTACTTTTACGATTTTGTGTGTGTGTGTGTAATTTTATTTTCAAATTTTGCACCAATGTTGAGTCTCATTGTTATATTTTTAGCTGGCAGAAACCATATTCCATCTCTTTTTATGGGATCTTTGTTTGTGGGCGGAGATTGAAATTTGTTAGCAAAAATACTTTAATGTCAAGTGTAGAGATGAATAGTAACAAAGTAGATGATACCCTGTACTAGTAGCTTTGTCTTAAATGATGTTAATTCCATTACTTCATACCTCGTGTTTTATTTACTGATTAGAGGGTACAACAATTCGATTGTTCAATTGTTTATTCGTAACGTAAAAACCAAACAAAACACAAAAATCATTAACAAAAGATGTCGAAAACTAAGCACACGGAGTACATTGACATTCCCCTTCGCCTACAATCTACCGCTCTGTACCCCAGCCCTCCTGCCCTCCTGCCCACCTGCCTTATGTTTGTGGAATTTCTTTGTTTCATTGAGAGTTTTCTTTTTCCTTTTTTTCATTATGTGAGAAATCCCATAAAAATTTCATGTGAGTTTGTTTTTTATCTTAAATTGCATTTGAAAATTCTTTAGTTGTTGTTGTTTTTATTCTCTTTGCAAAACAAGTTTCTCTAACATTAACTAAACTATAAATTGGCAAATTGACATTCAGTTGAAGCAGATCTATCAGTGTGTGTGTGTTTCTTTTCCAGTATCTTTATTGCCGTTTAAATGGAATTTCAGTGATTTTTTTCTTTTCGTTTTGTATAATGACACGGGACATTCATTTACGTTGCGATGACATCATTATAAACATATATACACATCATCTGAAACCACATCGTTTGAAGATTTCAATTGCAGCAGCAACAAATGTGCACTAATCAAAATTTGCGAGGGTTAACTCCAAGATAAAGTAAAGTTAGCTAATAGGGAAATTTGTTTAAAGTTGAAGTGGAAAAACTAAGAGTAAGAGTTTGGAGTACATATATGTATATGCATATATCTATAGGTATAGTATGCATATAGAGATTAGTAAATGTAAATAGAATGCCGAATTATATTTCAATACTTTAATAGCTACCCTCAAATTTGTGGCCAGATTCATAGATAGAGTCTCTCTGAAGTCAGTGCCATCAACAGCAGCTCTCAAATGTCATATGAAAGTTGCAGCACAAATACTTATTAGACCCAACATACGATGATAGGTTTATATATATGTACATACTTATGTATATAGTAGATATATCTTTCAGTTGTTGGTTACTCTGTCTGTCTGTCATTTTCACACAAAGTCAAAGCTGAGATTGCACAAGAGAGACTATGATTTAATTTTACATAACTGACTTTTGCCAATGATGATTAGCGCGTTGATTGATTTCACTTGACAGTGTAAAATTTGCATAGGCTAGGGGGGAGGGAAATGGTGGAACACACCATTGCATAATCAACAAGATGTACACTTCTTTTTTTTTTCTAATTGTTAGCAAAAACAATTCAAGCAAAGAAAGAAAGAGATAAGAAGTAAAAATTATTATTATTTTGTTTTCATCAGAAAATAAGAAAAAATATAAAACAGAAACTACAAGGTGGGTGAGTTAACTTCTAAGCCGAAGTCTATATACCCTACAAAGCTACCAAAGAATTCAAATTCACAATGATCCACAATAAATTTATAACCTGCAGCAGTTGAGGTTCCTTCGAAGTCCTGTTTGCCGTTATATGTAATCGCAAAGTCGCAGTTCCTTCAAAGGAAATGTCCAATGTCCATTTCATGCGGCTATAAATTGGTCATCTCTTGACCGATTTCAAAAAATTTTACATCAATTTCATTAAAATTTAACATAGCAAAAAAACTAGAATAAAATTTGAAATGTTTGAAGAAAAAAAATTTTGATCAAATTTTGAAAGGGTTAACATCGTCAAAAATCGTAAAAATTGAATAACATTTTTTTTCCCCAAATTTCAGAAGTTTTACTGTAGTTTTTTGCTATGCAAAGTTACGATAATAACAATGTAAAACTTTCTCAAATCGGCCAAAGGATGGCCAAGCCATAGCCGCAAGAAGGCATTGGACGTTTTCTTTTAAGGAATCTCAACTTTGCAATTTCGTAAAAATTCAAAACAAATCGTAAGATAAGTTTCTATAAGACGTATAAAGATTTAGTTTATCGAAATCGTTTAAAATTCAACCAAATTGGAGACTTGTCAAGTTGAGCTTCCTTCAAAGATATAGAGAAATTGATATTCTTTACTTTGCCATCGTAAGATTTTACATTAACTTTATGGCTAGTTATTTTTAAATATAAAAATTATATTAAAACTTTAAAAATTTCAAGTAATTTATCGGATGAATGACTATCGTAACACTGTTCGTTGTTCTCTCTACTATATCTTATATAGTAGGAGATAATTTCGACCACAATCAATGTATCCTTATAGCAAGAGTATATGTAAAAGCAACGTATTTGGCCACTGGGTTCAGTTTTGAATTTCTATATATATATATATGTATATATAGTTAGTTACTGGCATCCGTTTTACTTTTATGGGTTTGGTAAGCGGACTAAGCAAAGTTGCCTTTTAAAACTAAACATGGCCAAAGGGAAGAAATTCTGTTTTTTTTTCGTAAGTGGAGACTGAGCAAATACCCTGTAAGCCGAGAAGGATTTCAAGGGAATTACACTAAAAAATTAATCGGAAAATTTCCATAAACTAACGTATATGTCTTATGATTCAGATTTTGCTAATTATCCACATGAATTTAAGCTCTAATTTTGATTTTAGAACAGAACGAAGGGAATCATCTGAGTGAAAGATGTTTCCCTCTAGTGTCCTGTAGAGTTTTATTAGTGTAATTTCTTGAATCAGAAGGGGAAACCCTCCATATTCATATATAGGGTTAGTCCGAAGGTTTTCTTATCAGATATAAACCTGAGAGAGAGATTACAATATTATATAGAATGAAAGAATGCTACTCATTCATGGAAATTTGCCCCCCATAGATTTGCCAGATTTCATCATTTCCATTTACACTAGAGGACTGTTTGTATAGGGTATAGCAAAACAATATAAAAAAGAAAATATGAAAAAAAAAAGCAAAGCAAGTTCTGTTATGCTTAGTCGCATTGCATGAGAAATGCAAAAGAGAAGTAAACAGATGATAGTAGATGGAATGATACGAAACAGAAGGGCAGAGAGGGAGGAGAGAACGGGGGCCATTTAACTATGGGAGACGATTTAAACTTTAAGTATTTATAAAATGCTATGCTCATTGTGTTTGCTCTATGTGAATTGACATCCATTATGATGATAATATCTTTGGTATATAATTTAAGAGATTACTTCTTTTGTTTTTCCGAGGGAAAAAAGGGGAATTACAAATTTGAGTTGAAGTTTTGCATATTATTGAAAGGAAAAATTATTGACTATTGCTACTATTCTTAATCTGAAATACTTTCCTTTTGGTTGGTTCAAAACAAAAGAAAGTGATAAATTTGGGGATTTTTTTTTGTTTTTTTGTTAAACAATTGAAATTTAAATACTAAATCAACAATGAATGGATGGATTATGAAAAATCCAAAGACTAAACCAGAAGTTGAGTTGATTATTGGGGAAATTCATTTGTGGTTTAGGTCTTCTAGCTTAAACGGATGGGAAACCAGTTAAGGCGAGTTATTACCAAAAGGCAAAACAAAAAAAAAAAAAAAATACAAAACGAGAAACTTGAATGACCCCCGAGGAAAAAACCTAAAAAAAAAAAAAGAGAAATCATTCAATCACTCAATAAGACATTCGAACATGCAATTTGATTTTGGTTATAGGTATTCGATACGGGAAATCAATTTATATATATGTATATATAAACGTACATATATGTATATGATTAGTATGTGCTAGCTAAACTCCTGTGCAATTTGCTACAACATTTTACGGATCGAACAAGAAGCCAAAAACAAAAAGAAGGCAAAACTTGAATGAAACTTTTTCCTGCAATTATTATTTAGCTGCTGTTTCTGTTGTTGTTGTTGTTGCTTTTGTTGCTTTTGTTGTTTTATTTTTGGGGTGCTGTTTGCTGACAAATGACATAAGCAACGAAATAGCAAGCCAAAAAACCAAAATGAGGCAATAACTTGAGTCAGAGAGTTCAGTTCAGTGGCCATAATATGAAATGGAAATGGTAAGATAAAAAGATGAAGAAAACAGCAGCAAAAAAAAAAAATTATACTAGAAGGATAAGCCATGCCGAAGTTTGTATACCCTCATTTAGTATGAATATTAAGTCACATATAAAACTAGTCGAATCTAAGTTCAATGTTCGTGGGATGAGAATAGAAAACATTTTTCATATTAAACATTTTCCGTTTGTTCCTATGATAGCCATAGCATATAGTCAACCGATTCTTTTAAAACTAAGTATAGTTATTTGTATATATACTAAATCTACCAATACCAAATTTTAAGACAATTGCTTTAAGAATAGCCATGATATTGTTCTAAATGTATATTCTTGATAAAACGTTCCTCTGGAAGTTATATGATATAGTCACTCGATTCTGATAAAACTTCGTGGAATATGTAAAGAAGTATATTGAACTGCTAAAATATTCAATTTGGTCATATTAAATTGATATACAGAAATGTTATTGATGTAAACTTCTATGCCCGACTGATCGTTCCTATAATATAGTCATCCAATCGGAATGATTTCATGATTTACAATGCCTGAATCAAAAAGGATCTCATTGATACAGACAGACAGACTGACTCATCTCATTATACTGATCATGAATATATATACTTTTGTATGGTCGTAGAAATCAACACTTTCTATGCATTGACCAAAATCAATATACTTTTTCTTAAAGGGTATACAAAAAAAAAAAAAAAGAGCGAAATCATGACGTTGACCAGTTGCACATATAAGGCAAATCTTTAAAGCTCTACCTTTTATGTATGGTATGGTATTTTGTCACTATATGCATATATATATTTATACATTTATACATAGATACATATATATATTACTTCATATTCAGGGTCAAAGCCCACGCTGAATACAAAAAGAGTCAACAATTTGCGGAAATGAGCAGATGCTTGATGCACTTGAGTTTCTTTTGTTCGATTTGGCCAAAATCGAAGAAAATAAGAAAAAAAAAACAAGTTTAGAATATATATTGTGGGTCGATGGTATCGTCTACATATATGTAACTATATATATATAAGCCCACATACAAATAAACATGTACAACAAAAAAAGAAAAAAAAAAACATTGATATGCCAATGCACGAACTAAATAAATAAGTGAACAGCAAATACATATATATATATAAAAACTGGCTTACCTTCTCTCCTCATTGTTATACAGTTTGTTGTTGTTGTTGCTGCTGTTGCTCTGCTGCTGCGCTGCTGCTATTGTTTTGCTTATTTATTGTTAACGCTTTTTGCCAGGCCAACAACAGAAAACGACAGGTTGTTAGTTTTTTCTCGCTAGACACATTTCATTACACATTACACCCGAAGAAAAATCACAACTCGTAGATACTATACACAGATATAATTATATATATAGAAAATGAGATATTAAAATGACATATGTATGTATATATATATATATGTGTACCATTGGCGTAATTGCTTTGTGTAGGCCAAAATTCAAATTGTACTCTTTACTTGTTCTAGCCAAAATGTCAGCCAACATATATTGTGTCAAGTATGATATAATCGTTAAAAATTGTATGAATGAAAGGCGTTTTCAAGTTATTTTCACACTCACACACACACATACACACAAATATATTGTAAATTTATACCCATTAATTATATATCTAAAAGGGTATATTAGCTCGATGAGAGAGGCAAAAAGATCTATAAATGAAATAATAAATCAAAATCTGATATTTGATTTTTAGTTTAAATTGTTCTCAGATAATCATTCAAATATTTAAACATGTTAATTGCCTTTGTATACCATAAAAGTATTATAAAACTGATAGATAGGCGTTATTCATTGGATTAAATTCCTCAAATTGCATTCAAAACAATATATGGCCTCCCCCATATAGACTTTGCTATGTCTGTACAATCAGACAACAACAAAAAAAAAACTGTGTAACGAAACTCCATTTGATTTATAACTAACGCTTGATGTCGGTTTACGTCATTTTCCCACGATCCCTTCATAACGTTAGGCCCCATGACGCAATATGCGAGGCATTTAATTTGCCATTATGGCTTCTTTATTAATTAACATAGACTGTAGATTATTGGTTGAATGATTATGGCCATATGTAGGCTATAATTCCAGGAATGAGACCCTATATGCAATGCAAGACGAGTCTGTGTGTGTGTGTGTGGGGTTATATATATATATATACATATATAAAGTATTAAACGCAAAGAGCCAACAATGGACAAAACTTGTCCGGTTTTTTTTTCTGTTGTCGTTGTTATTTTTTTTTTTTGGTTTTTATTCAGCAAATTGCAGCCTTATAATCTCTTGGCTTAGGCTAATAATAGCAGCAGGTTTTCGGCCAACACACACATACACCAACACACACATACTAACACATGTAGTCACACACACACACACAAGTACACATAGCCAAAGGGCTTAGCAATTTTTGCTTGTTAGAAACAATTTTTTCTTTCTCTCTCTCTTTCTGTCTCCTTTTTCGGGTGAAAAAATGTACAAAAAAAAAATCAAACATAAAAAAATAACCAGAACTCGAATTTAAATTCAAATGACACTCACGTAATCGGTCTAAAAATACATATATATATAAAGTATATATGTATATATGAAATTTATTTTGTGTTATTGCGCTTTAACAAATTATTTGTATTTGTATTTGATAGTATATATGTAGTTGTTGTTGGCGTTATTAAGCGCCGTCGCGTTAGACGAAGCGCAAACGTTGCGATCTCAACTCAAACTGATCTTTCGTGAACACACAGTCAACCCGATTGATCAGAGCCAAGAAACTGAACCAGGGAACAGAAGAAGTAACTATTAGCTTTTGCACAGCACATGGCTTTTTCTTTTCAACTTTTGTAATGTTAACTTCAAATATTTACTCTGTTGATATTAATCTAATACGATATAAAAAATATAAATCCATTTATTGAAAAAAAAAACAGTTCAAAATTAGTTAACTATATGTATAATATAAGACTCGATTTAATTCAACCGCCTGTTTAAACTACTGTTAGTATAAAATATCTCTGTTAAGTCTCTGTTATGTTAAACGTTAACGTCGAAACTGACCGAAGAAGCACAAAACAAAAAACTGGTTTCGAACATAAGCTACCTGTAGCTTTTGATCTCGCTCCCACACTCACGCCCTACCTCTCTCTCTCTTTCTCTTTCTCATCCTCTGTAGTAAAGATAGTTGTTTCTCTTTGCCGGTTTCTCTCTTTGCAATTCTCTCTTTCTTATTTACTGCACTTTGCACTTTTGTTGTTGTTGTTGTTGCATTTAATAACCGTTAACCGAAAGTTCTGCAACACGTGCAAAGCCTAACAATGACAGAGAAGAGTTGCCAGCAAATTGTTTGGAGGGGAGTGGAAGTGGGTGTGGGTGTAGGGGTAGGTAGGTAGAAGTAAAGCCTGTCAAGTTAGCACTTTGACCATCTGTCGCACGTGACTTTCAGCTTGTTGAAAGGGTCTAATTTGCATCAGGTCATTAGGGCATAATGAGGCCAAATCTTACTCCCCTCTAACTAAGTATCTATCTGTTTATCTTTCCCCCCCTTTGCCTCTGCCATTCCCTCTCCCTCTTTCTGCATCTTTAACTCAGCTGGGCTCTTCCCTTTGAAAAGATCTCAACTTTTTCTTACAATTTGCCCAATGCTTACAGTACAGTGGGTCTATATGGTGGTAAGAGAATGGTAAGAATTCGTACTTTTTGAAATATATTTGAAATTTGTTTATAGGTCATGAATTTCCACATTTGGCCCCACTGTGCCTTGTGAGGCAAACTACTTTGCTTGCAAATTTATGTACATAGTCATGTATATATATATATGTGTATATATTATATACATGCATTGGTATATACTATACAGACATATGTAAATCAGCATGTTGCTCGCGTGCACACACACATGCACACGCACACAAAGCCAACAAAAACTGGACTAAAATAATATGGCGCATTTTGAATTTCCGGTTGACGGCCATTTCAACTCAACCAGAAGCTTGACTACAGAAATAAAACAAAAAACAAGAAATGAAAAATACCACTAAGTAAACGAATTTTCTTATTCTTTCTTTCTTTTTGTTTTTCCTTTTTTTTTTTTTTTATGTGATGTGTGTGCACTTGCAATAAATGTTTATGCCGATTTTGCCGAGTACTTTGTTCCATCAGCGCAAGCAAACGAAAAATGTTGGTTTAAATTACCGGAAAATTAGTTTCATGTCTACTATATATCCGGATTAGAAGTGCCCGAAGTTATAGCTAAAGGCTATAACTATATACTATACTCTATATATTTTATTTTTGGTTTTTAGATAATGTAACTTTCGATTTTCATAAAGTTGCTTTCTTAGTGAAACAAATATACTTTCGATTATCATAAAATTTAGTTGATATGAATAGTTATCTCTGATTAACTACTGGATGAAGAAAGCAACCCACAAAATCGTTCTTCTATATATAAATAGTTTAAATAATATTGAAAAATGGTTATCCAATTGACCATTCGTTAATTAAACAATCGGAAATGTCATTCTTCTACAGATTTTATATAGATATATAGCTTGAAAAGTATATAAGGTCTCGATATTATATAGTTTTACTTACCACATTTGTAAAAATAACACAGAATTTTTCCCAATATCTTCATCTTTACAATTTCTTTGGTCCAACTTCCTTTTGATTTATATACATATACATACTTGCCTGTAAAATAGTTATATATATTCAGTGTTTTATGTATTTTAAAGGGTATATGCATATGGGCATTTCCATAAAAAGGTCAACCTCAACACAAAAAATTAAAAGTTCACTCATATATATTTTTTTCATTGATAATGAAAAAGAAATAATCAAATTTTATTAAATTAAAAAGTTTAAAGCTTTGCGAAGTTGCGATGGCAAGATATCGAGCTTTAAAGATCAAGTTCAAGTATATTGTCTATTATGATTATTTTTAAGAGCATCTTATAAATAATTTTTTTTTGAGTTAAGTGTAGTTGTACAATTATACTCATATTCGAAAACTTTCTTTATTACTACAGTTTGTTAAAAAAAAATCCAGAACAGCAAAAATATAACAATGAACGGGAAAATTTTCATTTGCCTTTTATCAATTTTCTAATGTAACGTCACGCCAGAAAAAAACACACTTTTGTTTGTTACTTCGAAACTGACGATACAAATTAAGGGAAACTTTAACTTTAAAGCAAGTTTTAGTTATCTTATACAAATCAAAAAAAAAAATCCGAGTTTAAACAAACCGTTTGGTTTTTTTTTGAGTTCGAACATGCGTAACGTCACGCCAGATTGCGAGAATACGAAAATTTCTTGACATCCATCGGATGCATTTTCTTTCATGTGGAGAAGAAAAACAGCTAAAAGCAGCTAAAACTGCATTTTTTTCAAAAACTGATACTTAATATAGAATATTTTTGTATAATTCCATATATCTATATTACTACGTATAATATTCCCATTCCCACCAATATGGTGCCTAACAATATTATGGATAAAAAATTTATTTCTTTAAGTATTTCAATTTTTTTTAATTTTTTGTTTTGTTTTGTGTTTAAAACAATGTTCTAGTTTTGTTTAAAAATGTTTTTGGATTAATTTAAAAAAAAAATTTCCCTTGGAAATTTTCGTAACGTCACGCTAGTAACGTCACGCCAGATTTAGAATTTGAATAAAAAAAAAACTATGAACTTGTTTTTGATTTGCTAAATTGAAAAATAAACTTGTGTTATTTAGAAACATTACAAAAAAACATTTACTCAAAAAATCTTAGCCAATTCGCAGAGTTTTGAACTTTTGTCAGTGAAAGTCAGAAACCCCACTTCGTGCGCGTAACGTCACGCCAGATCATATTTTGGCTATAAAATCGAATCCTTACATTCGATTTTTATCAAATTTTTTCTGAACATAGTTCTACATAAGTACTATGAATATACGAAAAAACTTTTTTTCAAATCCGTCGTTTTCATCTTTTTTTTTTAATTTAGTCGTGCGAACGTAACGTCACGCCAGTTATGGAAATGCCCATATTCGTACCAGTTTGTCTCAGTTTTGTTAGCAGCTTCAATGTCAACACACAAATGTTGCCGTGGGCCGTGGAATGTGGACAATTGTCACAGCACAGTTGATGCATTTGCCTCTCATTGTCGCCGCAGACATTTTTGTGGCTTTAAGGTTCTTAGCAAGAACTGTCAGTCAAGTTGAAGATATTTTTGGTATGTCAACCCACGCGTAGATGTGTTGCATTTTGCCCTTTCTGTTTTGTTAGTTACTTTTTGCATTGAAATGTGCACATGGCATTCTCTTTCTTAGTATCTGCATTTTTATTTTCCTTTCTCTCTCTCTCTCTCTTTGTGTGTGTGTGTGTGTTTCGTTTTGTCTTTTTGTTTTGTATGTTTGTTCATGTCTCTGATGCTTCTTCTTTGGTACACACATACTGCAAGTCGGCAAAGTCGTAAAAGTTGCCTCTGTGCCATAAAAGTTGCATAAAAACTGCTACTGCTGCTGTGATTTTACAGATGCGTGTCATGAAGAAAAAGTTTTAGGGTCCCAATACCATACCCAGGCCTTTAATATGTCAGAAGGACTTTAATACGTATAAACCATAAAGTTTCATCCTTGCCACCTCAAAATGGCAAATCATTTGCACGTCATATGCAACTACATACATGAAAGAGCAAACAACTAAAGAAAAAAAAAAGGAGAGAGAAAAAGTCAAAGAATTGAACTTTGGCTTGGGTCTTCATGTATCTGGATTTAATTTAGATAAAAGCTTTGCCACACACACACACACACACACACACACACACACTGGCTCCTTAGTGGCAAACGGAGGCTTTCTTTGATGCGTTGTCAGATAATGCACTGAAATCAATTCCATAAACACTTTGGCAACCAGACCACCAATCGCAGTCCAACCAACCAACCATCCAACCAACCAACCATCTGTTCCTTGTCTTTTACTCCTGCTCCTACACTACTCCTTGTGTGTTTAGGTTCCCTGTGCTCCTCTTTTGACAGCGAAACGACAATTTATTTTCATCGCCAGCTTAACATATTGGATGGATATATGCTTGGTGGCAGCGTTTCATGTCAAGAAGGACTCAAGCTTAACAGCCCCCCCAAAAAAGGTTGTAAAGGATATTAGCTAAATGGTTTTGTTTGCTTCAATATTTTAACAAGTTTTTCTTGTTCTTTAAATGGTATGAACAATCAGCTAGTGATTGCTGATCAGCTAAATTAAAAGCGTTCCATTTCTAAGCTTCTCTGTTCTTATTATTGGTAACAGATCGTTTGAAATTATAGAAATTTTACTTACATTACATATCTGAAATTTGAAATAAAGTTATATAGTTATATAGTACGATATCTGAATGAGTTAGTATACGGATCAAATCACCGCTATTGTTATGGCTTAAATACCAATTGTTAGTTGCAGTTAGTTGCTCTTCCCTTCCCGTTGATCTGTCTGTTAATGGAAATCTATCTTGGCCAACTTCAAAGATGACTAAGAAAAGGAAATCATTCAAGCGATTTCTTTATCATTTAGATGACTTTGCTTTTTCCAATATCCTTTCGAACAGTTAAAGACAATAACAAAGAAATTGTAATTAATTATTCATTGACATTTATTGATTGAATTTGATAATGGTTTTTTATTTTTTGTTTTTGTTTTTGTTTTTGTTTTGTTTTGTTGTTCTGCAGCTTTGTTAAGTTGTTTTTAAAAGAATGTTTTAGTTTTACATTTATAATATGTGTTTGCTTTCCTTTTTTTCTTGTTTTGTTTTTTTTTTTTTTTTTTTTGGGTTGGTTGTTTGTTGTTGTTGCTTTTGCATTGTTTACTTAAAACAGACATTCATTTTAGTTAGTTTGTTTTTTGGCTAAGAGTTTTTTTTTTTTGTTTTTTGTTGCTAATTTGGTTACAAGATCAAAAAACATTATGATCATAGGAACCATGCAGAAGAGTTTTTCCCTTTTTCTTTTCTTTTCTTTTCTTTTTTACGTTTTTATTTAAATTCTCGTTTTTTTTTTTTTTGTGTTTAGTTTTATTTTATATTGTATTATTAGTTTTTATTAATAAGTATTTCCAAAAAATGTGTTTGTTTGTTTGCTTTTTTTTTGTTCGTTTCGGCGGTAAAGAGTTTTCCTTTGGTTTAAGTTTCATTTGTTAGCCAACAGAAAGAAACAAAGGAAACAACTTGTGGATTGAAACAAGTTAGTAAATGTATAAGTGTGTTAGTCTGTGTGTGTGTATGTGTGTGTGTTTATTTTGTAGCTCTGTATAAAGGATTGCCTTGGCTTGATAATATACTAACAACAAATGTAACATATAATATTCATATACATATATGTATATATATAATCAAAAATAGTTTTATTTCATTTTTGTTTTTTTCTTTTTTGTCTTCTTTTTGTTGCTGTTTTGTTGCTGTTGTAGTCTTTGCATGTATATTTGTAATTTTTGTTTTGTTGTTGTTGTTGTTGTATATGCATGTAGGAGGGCTCTGTTAAGGGTACTCAAATATCATCAGTATTTAAATACATATATAGTTATATATATATATATATCTTTAGTGTATTTACTTTTTGGCCTTGTTCAGTTGCTGTTTTTCTTTTGTTTTGTTTTAGCTGAAAATGCTTTTGGTCTTTTACGCATTTAAATTTTCAATTGCAATTTCTGATTTCTCATTTTTCATTGATTATTTTGTTTTTTCTCTGCTTTAATATGCATAAATTTGATTCGATTTGATTTATTGTTGTTGTTGTTCTTGATATATCTATATAGTTTTGTTAGGAAATTATCATAGGTACATATATCCATTCAACACAGTTTTATTTATTTATGTAAACGCTTCTTTGTTTCTATGTATGTGTGCGCATGTGTGTGTGTGTGTGTTTTCTTAGTTGTCTATACATATATATCTCTCTGTATGTAGTATATATAGTTTTTTTTCTTCATATTGTTTTGTAGATGAGAAAAATAGTGACAAAGTGAAAAGTGAAAATAAAACATTAAGAGAAAAGGAAAGAAAAACTAAGCAAATGCAACCGAATTGATGGGCTAGAATCGTTTAAAATTTTCGTATTTGATTTGAATTGAAAATATATATATGTATATATATATATATTCACTATGCCATCTATCTTTGATTTTAATACTATCGAAACCATTTGAAAAAACGAGTCAATAATCTTGAAAAATTTCCATAACTCGTTCCTTAACCGCTAAATTTAACGGTTATTATACCCTTGCAAAAAGGGTATATTAATTTTGGTCAGATGTTTGCTACGCATAGAAGGAAGCATCTCCGACTATATGAAGTATATATATTCTTGATCAGGACGACGAGGTAAGTTGATATAGCCATGTCCGTCTGTCTGTCTGGATCAACACGATCTCCTCAGAGATCCTTAAAGGTAAAGTGCTGAAATTTTGCATATAGGCTTCTTTTTGCTGCAGGCATTGTATATGTCGGAATTATCCCGATCGGATGACTATATCATATAGCTCCCATAGGAACGATCGGTAGAGAATAGAGTTAAACTTCCATAACATTGTTGTTTTTCAATCGAATTTGTTCTTTATGTGTTTT
Source organism: Drosophila austrosaltans (assembly GCA_035045865.1). Classification (NCBI taxonomy): domain Eukaryota; kingdom Metazoa; phylum Arthropoda; class Insecta; order Diptera; family Drosophilidae; genus Drosophila; species Drosophila austrosaltans. The sequence goes on from JAWNOQ010000207.1 coordinate 4,629,561, forward strand.
TAGTATACTTTCTAACATATCCACCAAGTTTTATCAGAATCGGTTGACTTTATCATATTGCTGCCATAGGAACGATCGGTGTTTTTAAAGCGATTCCCACGAAATTTGGTATTTGGAAGTTTACTATATCTAAAAATGTATGTATGTGCTGTGGTTTTTGACAAATCGGTTGACTATATGCTATAGCTCCCATAGGAACAATCTGACCAAAAACTTTTTTTCTTGAAATACTTTTTTTTACTCAAGCTACAAACTTTTAATATTAGTTTAACTTGTTTTATATGCTTTCAAATAATTTTGTCACATTGTAAATATTTAATTGTTATATGACAGTTTGCAAGGGTATACGAACTTCGGCACTGCCGAAGTTAGCCCATCCTTCTAGTTAAAGCACACAATTCACCTAGACAAACATTCACAGCAAATCACGAAATTTTTTTTAGCCGACTTCAGCATTTTAATCTTTATCTAGTCTCGTTTCAGTTGCATTTGCTAAAGTTAACAAAAATTGAGTTATAGTTTTTTTTTTTTTTTAAGAAAAGAAAATATGATCAATTAGTTTTACTTCGATGTTTTTCACAATTTCGCAGATCATATATATAGTTATATAGTCGATGTCTTGGCGATGATGAAATGAAACAGTGTGAAAGAAAACTCAAAGCCAAAGATTTAGTTTAGTTAGTTTTAGTTTCAGTATCAGTTTTAGTTTCAGTTTTAGGTTATTTTTTGGGGGGAGGGGGGCGAATTTTTACTTATTAACTAAATATTTTGATATTATTATTATTATATTTATATATATATATATATATGTATATGTATGTATGCTTGTATGTATGTATGTATGTGTGTGTTACATTTTAGTATGCCACATAATACTCATTCATAATTAACAACTAATGAAAGTTTTTTCTCTTATTCTTGTTTCATTTTTTCTCGTGGGTTTTAGTGTAAATATTAAAAATATTTTTTTATTTTTATTGTTTTTTTTTTTTTTTTTTTTGTAATTTGACTTGGGCCTTATGTAGTTGGGTTTTTCGTTTTTTTTTTATAATTTTCCCGTTTTTTTCTTTCATTGTTGTGCATTTGTTTTTGTTTTTTTTGGTTTTTGGTTTTAAAATTTAGTTTTCTTTCAGCGAAAGGTATAAAAAGTTTTTGTTTACTTTTACAGTTTTAAAGATTATCTATATAATGGCTTATAGTGTATATAGTACAAAATTTACAGTAGAAGCCCAAACTAACTTCCCAAAAAAAGAAAGAATAAACAATAAAAAATACTTTCATAGTTAAATCAAATGGTAGCAGAAGGCGCTAGAAGGCGTGGTGTACTATGGTGAATTGTGGTGTGTTCTATGCTGATGTATGTATATGAAAGGAGACCGATTCTGTGGTGTATAAAAGGTTAAAGAAATGAAGGGATTTATGGGGGCGGTTTTCATTTTATATAGCAAAAAGAGCTAAAGGCTTTTATCTCGCTATAAGCATCTGTGTGTGTGTGTGTCCCTAATAAATTTATACAAAATCCGTGCTCAGAAAATAGTTTACAAATATTTGTAGTTTTTGTTTAAGTTTTAGTTACACTGTCCTTTGGGCGTGATATACATACATATATACATACATATATATATGTATGTATGTAGTTTTTGTGTGTATAAATTGTATATATATTAAATTTGTGTGTCTGTTTGTTTGTTTGTTTGTTGGCTTTTAGTTTAAGTTCTTGTTGGAGAAGCTCGGAGAGTTACGCGACTTTTTTTTTAAGTTTTTGGTTTTTAGTTTCGTTTTGATTGTTTCTAGGCTGTGAGAAATTTGTTTGTGTGCTTTATTCTGTTAATATATATATATATATATATAGTATATGTATTTATCATATTCATAATCGTATATATACGTTTAAATTGACCCAAAAAAAGTATTGTGTGTTGTATACAATTTGTAAGCAGTGTAAATTTCTTTATCCATATACATATATGCACCTGTGTGTGTGTGTATCTGTGTCGGTGTCTGTGTGTCCTTTTCCCTTTAGAGCTTCTGTTTAAGCTGTGCGCTACACTGTTCAGCAAAAGTTTGCTTTTAGTTAAATCTATATCTAATATGTATGTGTTAGTGTGTGTAGCTGTGTGTGTGTGTGTGGTTATCAATAAGCATTCTAAAGTCTAGAAGAAAAGCCTTGCATAAGACAGGTAAATCGTTGTAAAGTAAATATATTGCCACTTTAACTTTTTGATATGAGAATACCAGCAATTGGCAGGAAAAAAACTGATTTGGAAATATTTCAATATTTTTGCTCAAAGAGAGAGAGAGAGAGAGAGAGAGGGAGAGGGAGAGGCGAAGCTTATGCTTTTGTGTCAAAATTCTAGAAAACTCATTAAGGTATCTTACGTTTCAGTTTATATCCCGGCAACATAATTGTCTCGCTTTTCACATCATTTCTCTTCTCGATTATACTCTGTACCCATAGGGTAAAAGGTATGTATGTATCTAACAGGCAGAAATAGACATTTACGACCCTATATATATATATATTCTTGATCAGCATCACCAGCCGAGACGATTGAAACTTATCCGTCTGTCTGTTCGTCTGTCCGGATCTTGGAGACTATAAGAGCTAGAGCTACCAAATTCGTTTTGTCGATCCATCTAGTGTGTAGGCAGATCAAGTTTATTTCAAATTTCAGCCCCACCCACTTTTGCCGCCTCAATGAAGAAAAAAACGAATAACTAGAGCCATATTACAGGCATAGAATTGTTATTTGGCACATCTAATAATATGGCCAAAATGCAACTGGTGACCACAATTTAGTCTGAATCGGGCAATAAACATCGGAGATATACCCATATCCGTTTTGTACTGTAACGCCAAGGGCGACATTGGCAGCCAGGAGTGAGCGAGACAGCATACACTCGCTGGCGATTTTGAGAGTGTTTGACTACATTAAATATCTCTACTTGGTACAGGGTATAATCAACGTCGGCAATAATAATAAAAATATTTCTTAAATAAGCAAAATTTCATCTTGGTTCAGTTAAAAACTTTTGTAAATTTTGATATTAAGATCAGATCAAAGTTTACCCATTGAAATATATTTGATTTTACGATTATTTACCAAACCAGTGTTGCCATATCGCCAAATTATTGTAGCAATATTCCTTTTTTTCATACAATTTGCCTGTCTGTTTGTCTCTCGATGGCTTTTTACTTTTCATTTGCACCATTTGAATTTCGCATTTTTTGTTCGTTTTTTTTTTCTCTTCTTACAAGTACAAAAAAAAAAAAAAAAAAAAACAATTTCAAAGGGGGTAAAGAGGGGTTAGTAGTAGTAGTAGAGTTTTTTTTTTGTTCTCTTTCTTTTTGGAGTCTTTTGTTGAATAGCAACTACATTTTAAGTACAATTACATTTAGTACAATACATTTAGTTTCACTTTAGTTATACCAATTAATGTTTAAGTTAAACCACCTTATAGCGCAGCAATTACATTGCAAAATCAACTCAAATCAATTGTTAATATATGTATACGTTTTACAAACGCTCACCTGTCCACCGACCACCCAAGAATCAATTGATGAAACGTGCCTTCTGTTTACGCACAAAGTCCTGTGCCTGTTTATCATTGAGTCGCAGCTCAAGGATTTGCAAAATTGGATTGCCTGCAAATCAGATGGAGAAATTTTGAATAAGTTTATATACTGCTCATTCCTGCTCATTCCCTTGTTCAACTTACATTTATCTTTTTGCTGCATTAGCGGCAATTCAATTTGCTTTAAACCATGAAAATTATCCACACTGGTGCTGTAATCCGCAACTCCTGGTATATTGCCAAGGGCCAGAAATGCTTCACCACCAAAATCATTTGCTGTTAGGACATCATGATCCATTACAGTGAAACAAATCATTGCTCCATCGGTCAGGCATTGTTCTAAGGTGACCGAAAATTCGAAACATTCATCGAATATGGGATTCAATGTGCGCTAAAAACAAGAGAAGGAGAGAACGAGAGAGGGAGACGATTGATAAGCATTTGGGGTGAAAAAGGACGAAAAATATTTCAACCAAAATGCTTACCTTATGCACATTTGTCTGCTGTTCCATACAATGAAGAAATATACGTCGTGGCAATAATTCAATCACCACAAATGGATCGCTGAAACCATTTGGATCCAAGGGTACAACATCACGGGCATGTAATACCTCTACACACAATGAATCGTGATTGAAATAAGCTCGAACGGCCAATGAACCATAAGGACCGGGACTTATGGCCACCAATTGTTCACGCAAACGATTCATATAGAACATATCGATAAGGCGATCCGTATCCGTTTTATGGAATTGCAATCTTTGCTCAATGCGCCAAAAATCTTCCGTATGGAGGCATTCCAATAGTAAACCTTGTCCTTCGGCATGAAAGAAATCAACAAGGAGTTGCAATGCCTCATAGAGTCTTTTATGAAAATGTGTCGGCTTATCTGTCTCATCGCCCGTTTCCATTTGTCGTGACATTTCACCCAAAACTGTTTTCCATATGAAACGTAACGAACGATTAAAATTCTTTGATAATAATGCACTATTCAATGCAGCAAGATGACAATCCAGATATTCCAATAAGGGAACTATTGCCTGATTGGCTGGCAGAGAGTCCGGTGACCAAGCCAAATGGAATACTGCTTTTTGCAAGGACATTTGCATTAGCGGTGCCAATTTTGAGAGAATACGTTCACAACGATTTTCCATATGCGTTAAACTGGACTCGAGTAAATTATCCGCCGACTCTTCTAGGGGCTGCTCATCCGAACGGAATTCGGCCAAAGTGCGACGCACATATTCAACATTATTCACTGTGACACACATATCATCGGAGCAACGAAATGGCCCCTGTTGTTCATAATAGCCACCTTCCGCTAGAGCTGTATGTATTAGATCGCAATAATGCATTGCCGCCGAGCAGACAACATCAATCAATTGTGATTCAAGCATTATGGCCGTATCCTCATCGGGCCAATTGATAACTTTCCAGAATTCTTTGATATTTAACAATGTGCTGGCCGTATCCACCGATGAGCTGCTATAGCGGACAATGCGCTCACCCTCACAAATGGCATCCATGCGTATGGCAGCGCGTATACGTTGCAGTGCCTTCGCCTTGCTAACCATCATCCAACGCTCAAATGTGGGTATAAACCATTCATGGCTATTGGTCAATGCCAATGGTTTCTCTGGCGGTTGTGGTTGAGCCGATAAATGTCGCTTCAATTGACAGAATTCTTGCAATGCGAGAAAGAGTTCAAATGGTTTTGTATCGACTGGTTCCTGATCACCCTCCAGCACAGCATATTGAGAGAGATTCATGCGTACGCCCGGCACTTGACCAGCAGCCATACGACTATAGATCTCATCACCTACCATTGAATCGTATTGCTTATAGATAATGCTAAAATACTGAATGCCATTGGTGCTGCAAAAAGAAAAAGAGAGAGAGAGAGAGAGAGAGAGGGGGAGATTCACCCATAAATGAAGCAATTAGCTTTGATAACTTTCAACATTTCATCCATTCATTTTGGCATGGCTTGGTCCCTGGACAGGACAGGACAAGCCAGCCACAAGCTCTGCTCTGGTCTGCTCTTCACCTTGTCAGTTATTGCTAGAAACCATAGACTTGTCCCATCCTCTTCTATGCATTCCTATGTCTTTGTTGCTTGCCTGCCTGCCTGCCTGCCTGCTTGCCTACCTACTCCACATCCTCATGGGAGCAACGTGAGAGCATTTTTATGACAGCACAATTAATTTGAGGCTTATGTGTGTGTAAGCCACTTGATGTCCCTCATTAAGGTCCCTTTTATGGCCTCACTAACTGGGGCAAATATGTGACTGATTAGTCCAAATGGGAGTCATTTTTGCACAAAAACAAGGACAAAGCAACATTCTAAAACCCAACCAACTGTCTATTTATGACTAAAAGGGCAAATTAACAATGGGCATTATATGCTTACTCCACTTCTTCTCTCCTTCACCCCTTTCCTCCATGTCATTTACATAGACATATAAATAAGTTTATCTCTATCTCTTTAAAAATACATTTTTAATCAACATTTCAAATGAAAGATAATTGGATTATTTATCTGATAAATGTGTGTTATATACTAAATTGAAAGAGATTAATCTTACATTCTGTGATAGTTGACCATAAACTCTAAATTTGTATGCCCTAGTACATGAAAAGGTTACATTAGAGATGCCAAACAGTCAGAAGGAGGCATTTCTGTTCTGAGAGAGGTCCATCTATCTGTCCGTACGTATGCTAAAATCTAAGATCCCATAAGGACTTGAGCTATCAAATTTGGTTTTAACATTCGTCTAGTATCTACGCACATTCCATGCAATGCATTTTAAATGTTTGCCACGCCCACTTCCGCCTCTCGTAATATAGAAAAAAAGCAGATAACTAGAACTGCAGTAAAAGTATTAACTTCATATTCGGCATACTTAATAATATAGTCAATATGTATTAGTTGACCAAATTTTTTTGATATTGGACAATAAATATAAAATATATAGATATTAGCATTTTTTACTGAAAAGATAACTGATAAGAGTATTTTATATGTAAAATTGATAAAGAGTTTGACTTTATAGTCTATATCTTGATACAGGGAATACTTAAAGACATCCACTTGGAATTGGTTTTAGATCCAACAACTTAGTTTCTTTCCTTTCTTTAGTTATTTTCGATTTCTTTAGTAGTTTTCTGGTTAAGCCTGCACCTTAACTCTATAGTTTACATCCTTTTGTGTTCAGTCAGGATAGATAGATAGATAAACTGTCATGACAACCAATTTGTAGCCCCTCATTAATGAGGTTTATGACTTTGACCAATTGACAAATGACCCACCCTTCCACCCAATCCACCTACCAAAAAAAAAAATGATTAGAGTCGACAACTGTAAAGTTGTTTACAGACTTTTTAGCCACTCTTCATGGCCTGTCTGTCTGTCGCATACCCTTGGGAAAATATCCAATAGATGGCAATGGATGCCTGTTACACTAAGTTGAAATGAAAATGACGCCATTTGCGTGGGTTGCCGTTCAATTCAATTGGGTCAAGTCAGCCAACATTCGACAATGCAGTTCGCATGGCAACCTACTGGAACGAGGAGGTACGGGGGGGGGGGGGGGGGGGGGGGGCAACAACTTCCACTCTAGTACTCCTCTCCTCTCTGACGCTTTCTTTATTTTTATTTTTGTTGCTTTTGCCTTTTCACAAAGTTTTCTATTTCGTTTTGTTAAACTGCTTTTGTAAATTTTATTTGCCCAGTCAGACGACCCTTGAAAATGGGTGTCTGTTGATGGGAGGAGGGAGGAGGGAGCGAGCGTGTTTTATGTGCGACACGTGTCTAACATATTTAATTCAATGCAGCACAAAGGTAAAAATAAAGAAGAAGAAAACAAAAACCCGATACTCACTTGTCAAAGAGGGCATGATAGTAGGTCTGTCCCAGCTGGATATCGGCCGTTAATGTTGTTACAAAATTCGATAATGGATTGGGCAAACACTGCGATTCACGTAAAACATTTTGGCCCCACATAATGGAACCCTTGCGCAAGGCATTGACCACTTCGCCACGAACACCCTTATTGAAGGGGCAAACGGCACGAAATGCTCGCATCGAACCCAATAGACCAAGACAACGCAGCAGGAATTCCAGACGTATCAGCGATGGTGGATTCAATGCTGGGAATATATCCCGATGTCGTCGAATTTGATTTAATGAACGTTCCACAAAACCATTCATTGCCTCTGCCAGCCATTGTTCAAGATCACGAGATAGTGCCTCCTGATTGGGTTGATTCCATTGCTTCTCCACATCGCTTAACAAACGATGCAAGAATTTTGGATCCAAGGGTGTAGATCGATTCAAATGGGCAGCGGCAACATATCTAAAAGACAAGACAAATAATACCAGCTCGTAACTCACACACACACACACACACACACACAATTATACACACCTTGCCATTGCACAGTGTAAATCAGAGAGATCAGCCTGCACTGCCGTCTGATGTAGTATGGTCAATGCTGGACCAGGTAAATCGCCACACCAGGTCCATGATGGCTCATGTGTTGTTACCTCATGCTGCATGAATACCGATTGCAATTGCTCAATTTTATGTACTTGTTGCTCCGGATGGGGTTCCTCGGCGGCATTGCCACGATCCTCACGAGTCGAGAGCCACATCTTGAGACGTATACGACCCTGAACGGTACTCCGATGACTGCGTGCCTCCAGCTTAAACCATGCATCCAATCCGGTTGATGGTATATCAGCGAGTGGTATATTCACCGAACCAAGAAAATCATCTTGGGAACCCTGTCTGGCCGATTGGCAAACCTGTTTAAAAAATCGACCCAATCCACGTACACCGCGAACTTCATTCAAACGGGAAACAGCATCCATGACACAGCTTTCATCATCATGATCCCAAATGTCCAAATGAAAGGTATCCGTATTGATGTCATCAATGTCGCTAAGAAAAATTATAATAAATAACATTCAAATTGTAGTCCTAGAACAAAAGAGTTTCTTATACCGAAATGATTGTTCCTACATTGCATCTATATGACATAATCAAACGATTCTGATTAAACTTGGGATATATACCAAAGTGGGAAATATTGAATTTGTTTAGTATATTTTGAAAACCAATAAAGTTATTGATCTAAAGCTCAACTTTCGGTCGATAGTTCCTATGGGAGCTATATGATATAGTCGTACGATCCGGTTAGTTTCAACATATATAGAGCGTACAAAAGAAAAAAGGTTGTATGCAAAGTTATATCACGATAACTTTAAAACTAAGCAATTTGTTTGCACAGAAACAGATAGATGGACAAGGCTATAGCAAGTCAGCTTGTCGGTGAGAACAAGAATATATACTTTATAATAAAATGTGCTTCCATTTTTACCTTTTTGTATTTAACATCTCTCTTTGCAAGGTTATAAAAATTTGGGATTGTATACCACATGGAAATCGTTTCACGATTTCTTTCATTAAATAAATTTGCATATAAATTGTTATTTGTCGTTTATTGTTTGGTTTTTTCACTTCTTCTTTTTTTAAAGTCAATTTTTATTATTGTTATTTAATCTTTATTTTACATCAAATTTGTTAAGGGATATATATATATATATATATAAATGGGAATCTATATGGTTTTTGTAATAGTCGGTAATACTACGAAACTTTAAATTGACTCCAAAATGGAAATGAGTAAATGTAGCATTTTCCATTTCATTTAAAGAAAAAACTTCTCGCATTTACTCAAATGTGTTTACATGGAGGCACTTTGAGTGTGTGTGTGTGTGTGTGTGTGTGTGTGTGTGTGTCTGTGTCGCTTTCTTGCTTGGAAATCTTTGTTAGTTATACTTTATTGGTTGCTTGTCAAAGAGCATATTTTAGATCAATTCCATGGCAATTTTTTATATATATATCTCAATCGTTTGTGTTTATTTACCTTACAAACATATTTCTATGTGTATGTGCATGTGTATGTGTATGTATGTATTACACTGTGCTTTACACATTTTTTTTCTTCATTTTTATTAGTATAGCATCATAAATTTGATTGCATTTATATTTATTTTTTTTCCTTTGCAAAGATATTTTCGAATTTGATGATGCAATTAAGACGATTGGTTTCATTTCATTACGGTTTTATTTTATATATTTTGTTTGTCTCGGAGGGTTAAAAGTGTCATTTGCTTTAAATTTCCCTCGTAAATTATGCATAACATTTGGGGATTGAGAGAGAAAAAAAATTGGGGGAAATGGGAAATCGTTTAAGCATGTGACACAGATCAAACAAAATCGGCAAAAGTTCACAGTTCGCCAGTGTTTAATAAAGAGAAAACGAGACGAGAGAGTGGGAGAGGGAGAGGGAACCCATTTATCAGGCGATGAGGCGTAAATGAAGTATCCCAACAAACACATCCGGTTGCCTCAATCCAAACAATTTTCTCAATTGTAATTCCAAGAATTTTAGTTAAATTGTAAAAGCAGGCACAGACAGACAGCTGCCATTTTGTATGGCCTGGTAATTGAATAATTTGTTCCCTTCATTTTGTTTCCTTCTCAATAAAACGATATATTTTCTGGCAACAACAATTGCCGCGTGATTGAATTTAAAAAGGGGGGTGGGGGGTGTAAAAACTTCATTTCGTTTTATACTTACAATTTGAATTTCTCATTCCATTTTGGTGTAAGTGTGTGAGGCTTAATGCTGGTTGCCTTGATTAACTTGGCCGGCACTGGTCCGCCCAGCGAGTCGCGCTGCTCCCGTCGACCGGAGCCGCCATCGCGTCGCTTAAAGCTTAAACGAAAGCTATGCTTGCGATGCGGTGGCGAATCGGTGGCACTATTATCAAAGCCACCGCTCATATCAGCCGATAATGCGCGCGGTGTCGGCGGCAGCGGCAGCGGCGAAACGGGCGGACCTCCACCACCACCACCAGCATCACCGTCCGGTTGTATGCCCAGCATGCAATAGGGATCCGAGAAACCTAAAGGAGAGAGAGTAAGAGAGAGAGGCAGAAGGACATTGTGCATCATTAATGAAGAGTAACTACGGACTGATGACATTAAATGGCAATTAATGGAGTCGAGAACCCGCTGGCAATGAGAGCCAGCTGTCTGGGGTCACACATTGCGTATGATTAACATTTCATTTGCATAAAGTGCCGCCTCAATTATTAAGTATCTGTGATTTACAACACTGCCACACTTACACACACACACACACACACTCACACCCACATACACCCAATGAATGGCAAATTAAAGTGTAAGGAAGAATAATAATAAATAGAAATACGTTTCTCTTGAAAACGAAACGAACTGCTTTTAATTATCAGAAAAAACTTTCCTCAATTATTTTCCAGTTTTCACCTTGTTTAACTATTAAAAATTCATATTCTTCCCAGTTAAACCAGATTAACTGGATTTCATACTTTTATTTTTGCTTCTGTAGAAAATTTAGTTCGTTGGAAAAAAAAAAAAATTGAATGAAAATGTTAGCATACATTTTGGGGCGGGCAGCCATTGAAATTGTAAAATGGCTTAACTCACTGGCAAGGCAAGAGGCAAACAGAGAGGGGCAGGGGCAGGCTTAGTAGTCAGAATTACAGGAATTACAGGATAAGGAATTTTCTTGGTAAAAGCCAATATCCACTTGAATCGAATTTACCGATTAAAAGCCCATGCTGGCACTATGCTATCCTACACGTACACACACACTTATACAAATATACATACATACATATATATATATGTATATACAGTTACTCTGAATCGTACCTGTAACCTGATTCATTTACCAATTCAGTTTATATGCTTTGCTACTTACTTACACTCACTTACATGACCTTTGAGAGCTAAGTACTCAATATAATGACCGGGGAAAATGATGATGGCTCTTATTGTTGTAGTTCTACTTGTTGTTGTTGTTGTTGTTGTTGTTATTGTTGCTGCCTTTCATGCTCGAATAGACTTACGTGGGGCATGGAACTTGGAACTTGGTTGCATCTGTTCGAACTAATGAAAACTGAACCCGTTGACGCGGTAAGCGGTTGCTATTGCTATTGCTGCTGCTGCTGCTGCTTATACCTTCTTCTTGCCACCTTCCCCCTTCCCTTCCCATCCCTCCCTTGCCAGCTTATTTGTGCCCATCGAGAGCAAACAAAAGCGGCTCACTCACTCACTTCACTATAGTCAGCAGCATCATCATTATTATCATTATCATCATCAGTAGCAGGAGCAGGTGGAGTAGGAGACTCAGTAGCCATGGCCACGATTCATTGGCAATATTCGCGTGCAGACACACACACACACACACACGCACATACAAACACATAAGCAAAGCTATAGATAGCACAGTGCGTGCCATATTTATATTCTTATGCATATAATAATTATGAAAATCTTGAAAAGTTTCAAATTTTTAATGCAATAATTAAGAAAATCTCTAAAAATTTCAAATGATTAAAACCAAAAATGAGAAAAATTTCGAAAAATTTTCAATTGAGATTTGAATTCTAGAAGATTTTCATAATTTATGCAGTTTAATTATTGAAATTTTATGGCAAATGACAACTTTTATTAAAAAAAAAAAAACCGAAAAGAACCTAAAATTTGAGGAAAATTAAAAAGAAACAACTCAACTTATTTCTTTCGAAAACATTTTCTAAACAAATTGTATAAAATCTTTAGTAAATTATATAATCTGCATAACTTGATGTAGTTTTTGACAGTTGTCATTTTCGACGTAGAAGCTGAGCTAAATCTGACAGAAAAATTTTGAAAAAAAAAAATATGAAATTTATTGAATTTACTAACGCATGAGAAAATAAATCCTGATTCTAGTTAAGGTTAAGTAACTGAGAGAGTATATGAGGTATTCCACCTCATTTCATTAAGCGATAAGTGGCTTATAGACGCATATATACATACATATATGGTGCGGACTGTATAAGGATATTTACTCTATCTACCACTATACCCAATTCAGAACATTTCCTCATTTTCCCAGACGGCAGTACATTTAACAGATGCCAAAAGTGGAAAAGGAGAGAGAAAGAGAGTGAGAGAGAGAGGGGAGAGGGAGAGGTTGTGGGCACCGATGGAGCAACAAAAGTTGAAGCAGTCTACAACTAAACACTAAACTAGTATGGATGAAATGGAAACAGAAAGAAAGAGAAAGAGAGAGGCACAAGTAGAAGCAGAAGAAAACAGAAGTAAATGTTGGAGATGGAGCTAGAGAAGTTGGTGGAGCAGTTGGGACAGCACTCAACGTATTCCTTACACATCCTTGAGCACATTAAAATGCGAAATTGCGTTGGCTCGTTTCTCTGTTGATGCCACTGCCGCAGTCGCAGCTATTGCCGCTGCTATTGCTGTTGCTGCCTCTCGAGCATAATGAACGAAAATGGGTAGCATTAAATTGCAAATTTATTGAACGAACACGAAACGGTTAGAGGGGCCGGGCAAAACTGTTATAACAACAATAACAACAACAACAACAGAAGAACAACAAATACAGTTTATAAACCAAAAATGAATGAAAATATAAATGTAGTCAACGCAGCACATGATGCAGATGCTGTCGATTGGCGCCAATTTTATTGGCTTTTTGATTTGCCTCATAATGCAATTACCTAACCACAGAATCAAATTTTCTATAAGTTGAAAAATATTTACTAATACACACACACACACGCACACACAGTGACATATTGATAGATTGTTAGAATGATAGAAATTATTTGCTTACCATTCGCATCTTTTGCCTCTAAGCCATCAGCCTCAATTACCACAGCCGAGAGGACAATTATTTTTGGTTTATCCTCAGCAGAGGCATGCAGCAGGCGATAATGACGATCCGGATTGACACCAAAGGCGCGCTGGGCATGCAGATACATTTCGTCCTTGTAATGAGCAAACTGTAAATAGAATGAGACATAAACAGAATGGTTGATATTGAACTCAGTGACACACACACGCACACACCCAACTCAAGCGTATGTGTCAGTATAAATTTCGTTGGATAATTTAATTATTTTGTCATTTTCATTTGCAACAGCAACAAAAACAACAATAAACAATATTATAATATCATTAACGACGACAGACCAAAATCAACAGCAATAACAGCAACAAAATAAAAAAGGCAAACCCGGAATTTGCATATTTTCACACCAAGCATATGTTAATATATATATATGTATAGGATAGATTCAGTTCAAGTTAAATATGCATATCATTCAATCATTAATTTCCCTTTAATGACTTATTGAATAAGCCAACTAAGTTGCTTACGCTTCTTCTTCTACATTTTACAAGGATTTCAAGTTATTTATTTAAATCAAAAAAAAATTTACACCTTTTGTTAAATTTATTATCGTTCTTTGTATACTTGGGTAGCTCATGAGTGAGTGAGCCAAAATGAATGGCTCACTGAACTGAGCCACTGAACTTGTTCATTCAATATGGCTCAGTTTAGCTCACTAGCTCATTTTGGCTCACTAGCTCATTTTGGCTCACTAGCTCATTTTGGCTCACTAGCTCAGTTTAGCTCACTAGCTCATTTTGGCTCACTAGCTCATTTTGGCTCACTAGTTCAGTTTGGCACACTAGCTCATTTTGGCTCACTAGCTCATTTTGGCTCACTAGCTCAGTTTGGTTCACTAGCTCAGTTTGGCTCACTAGCTCATTTTGGCTCACTAGTTCAGTTTGGCACACTAGCTCAGTTTAGCTCACTAGCTCATTTTGGCTCACTAGCTCATTTTGGCTCACTAGCTCAGTTTAGCTCACTAGCTCATTTTGGCTCACTAGCTCATTTTGGCTCACTAGCTCATTTTGGCTCACTAGTTCAGTTTGGCACACTAGCTCAGTTTGGCACTAGCCGACCGCAAAGTGAACTCATGAGCTATCTACAGGTTAGCCAGTGAGCCATATGAGTGAGTTGGCTCACTTCGAAAAAAAAAGAACGAATGAGCCGGTTCACCTCAATGAGCTGCTTTTATCCAAGTATATGTATTTGCAACATTTGGTTCTTATATTTTTATATTCATTTCATATTGAGCTGCCAGTTAATGCAAAAAAATTTCGTCTTCCTTTTTTTATTTGTGTTGTGTGTGTTTTTTTTTGTTTTTTTTTTTTTGTTTTCTTTCTCTCTATTGATTTATCTTCTTCAAAATTTATTAGCTTACAGACTTTTGATTTTTCTATCACGCTTCATGTAATGCTTTCATCATCAAAATTCTCTCTACTTTATTTTAATTTGATTTGATTTGATTGCCTAGACAGCCCAAGCAGCGGCGGCGTCCATTTAAATTATGAAATTTTCTTCATTATGATTGCCCATGAGAGCAACAGAGATAGAGCGACAAATAGCGAGAGAGACAGAGAGCGAGGGAGAGAGAGAGAGAGCGCTTTTTTTTTTGTATAAAAAAATCTTAACAATTGGATATTTATCTTAAGCTTTCAATCATCATTTTATATGAGAAAATTTCAATGTGATTGATTTTTATCAGATTATATATTTTTTGTTTTATAAATTTTAAAAGCAACATTTACACCTAAAATGGAATACTTTATGCAGGAATGAGTTGCCTTAAGCAAATATATACATATAATTGAAATTGCTGCATATGTATAGTAAGTTGGTTTTGAAAGCCAGGCTAATGCAGTATGGTAACTATAAGATATGATGACGCTTAGCAGAATCATAAAGAAGTTAATTAAGCAAAAAAATGTATAGTTCATGCCAGTATTCCTATGTTACCGATATGATATAGTCAAACGATTCTAATCGAATTTGCTAATGAAATCAAGATATATGCCAAGCTAGTAAATATGAAATGTGATCACAATATAGCAAAAACCAACAAAGTTATTGATCTAAAATTCTATTCTCAAACAAACGTTTCTATGGTAGGTATATGTTATAGACGTCCGATCCGGTTGCGTCTGACATATATACAGCGTAAAGCAGAAAAGAAATTGTATACAAAGTTTGATAGTGTTAACTTTAAAACTGCGCAATTAGTTAGCACAGATCTAAACAGATAGCAGACGAAAATGGCTATATCAAGACACCTTTTCATGCTGATTCTTTAGATAGTCGTAAATGCTTCTTTCTAGGCATTACCAATATCTGTTTGAAGCTAATATACCTCTTTATCTGAAATCGATAGTCATTATGGAAATCTTATAAATTAATTTCCTAACATTCCCATTATTTTAGCTTCCTAATGTTGTATATTGAGTATTTCCTCTTTTTGTTATAACTTTTATACATTTTAATTGACTTAGGGTTGCTCAAGTTTTTGCAAAAGTGGGCCCTTAATTAAAAGTTCAACAACTTGGCAACTCTCGAAAAGCTATTTTGGCTTGCGGAATTCCCCTTTTCAAGTGAAGTCTGCACTAGAGTTTTTGTGCAACACAAATAGTTGGCATATTTTCATTATGAATACAAACATATACATATATGTTTCTGGTAGATTTTCCCTAGAGTTTGTTTTGTTTGAATTTTTCATTAATTTCCATTACACAATGGCCACAAAAACCCGAACCGAGCAAATTGCATTTATTTGTAATTATTTACCATTAAATGCAAAAAAAAAAAAAGAAAAAAAATGAAACCGAAAAAAAGCACAAAAAAATAGTTGAGGGGGAAATGGGAAAATAAAAATGGCCATTTCCAACTTGAATGCCAAAGTCTCCCGCAGAGTCCAGGCCATGGCAAATAACTCAGCCTTTTGTGCCCCTCAACCGGTTTGCCCTTCGCCATTCGGCATTTGCTTTCTCCCCGCTCTCTGTCTCTTGCTCTTTCTCTAGTTACTCGTTTCTCATTCTATCGGATTTACTTGGAGAAGCTCCCGTGAGAATTGAAGGAGCAGCTGAGCAGCTTCACTCAGCTCAACTCAATCACAGCAGGACTAAAGTTATTTTCCGCTGCTAAATAAAACTTTTATTATGCTGGCATAACCTTGCCTCATCACCTCATATACCCCCGCCGCTATTACCTCGTCCTCACCTCATGGTTTTCCCTGGAGCTGGCTCAAGTTTCATTAGTTGTTGCTTGGCCATCTAACAATTTTTCTTACTAGTAAATTAAAAACGATAATTGAAAAATGAACTTCGAGTTAAGCTTCAGCTAGGAGCAAGGGGTTGCACCAGGGGAACGAACGAATGAACCAACGAATACAAATGAAAAGGGCGGGCAAAGAAAAATATTGTGAAAATATTGGAAAATTTCCTTTCAAAAAGCATGAAAAAAAAAAAAAATAAATAAAATGGCAATCACAGAAAGCAATTGAAAGAACTTAAACATATTTAATTGAATTTCTTTATAAAAAATAAAAAAAAAAAACCTCAAAAAAGAAAAATGAACTAAATCTGCAAACAGACCCAAACAGACATTAATCATTTAAATTACAAAACATTTTGGCTTAAACCGAAATACGGCCAGATTAAGGTCATTCAATCATTTTATAGGGGGGAATGGGGGGGGGGGCGGTGTGGTGAACTTTTTGAGATGTTTTGCGGCCCCCAAATCATGTAGCGGCTTAATTTACTTCATTTTGCAGAAATAATTTGCATAAGTTCAACCCCAAAAACTGAACCACAGAAAAGTCAATTCATCAATTAGAGTATCATGATTCCATAACCATGTTTGATAATCTACACCAGAAATGCATTAGCAATGTGTGTGTGTATATGTGTGTGTGTGTGTATGGGTATGTATATGTGATATGGAAACCAATTATGCATTTTAATGCCATAATTAAGTTTACTTTTTCCATAACAACCATTTCAATTAGGGAAATTTAATCTTCTTGGCTCCATTTTATGATCTTCTTTTAATTTAGTATATCAACTAACTTATTTATACTATTTAAAGAGCATACAAGATTCAATGCCTAGTTTCTCTTATATATTTCACATTAACATAAGCCATATTGATTTACTTTCTTGTTAAAGTTAAAGTTGCTTTTACCTTTCTTGGGCATTGTGTAACTTACCTGTCCGCCTGGCGCTGGTGCTCCCACTGTATTGGCTATGGTATGCAAGACCTCAATATATAATTTCTCTTTCTCATCCTGACGGTCAATGGACTCCTCAGGTGCTGGCGGATCACGTTCATTCTCGGGATTAGCTTCGGCACGTGCTTCCGCGGCACGCGTTGCCGACATGCGACGATTTTCACGTTTCCATCCAAGAGAAGTAAAATTCTCAAAATATGAGCCATCCGTTTCCTGTACACTGTAAAATGTGAGAGAGAGAGAGAAAGATAGACAAAGAAAATGTGGGACAGATGAGTATTGGGAAGTTTCGAAAAGAGTGATAAAGAGTTGTCTGTATCTGTGTGCGTGTATTCAAATTGACTAACTGAAACTGTCAGTGTCAGTGTCTAACTTTAATTGGCACTGTCAATATGCTGTTGCCTTATTTTTTTTTTTTTTTCTACCCCATTTTGTCTTGTTTCTCTACACATGATCCCTGCTTTCTAGATTCCCACCCAACGCACACACACAGACACATACACACTTACACATATAAATGTATGCAGAATGTCATACCTATTTCAATTTTGATAAGGGTCGACGACGAGAACGACGATCCATTCCAGCCAGAAATGGCCTAACCCTCCACCCCACTACACTAGGCGTATGCTTGATATTTGCCTTTCGAGTTGTACGCTAATTGTCTACAAATATTTAGCTGTTTGCATATTTGATGGAAATAAACTTTTTTTTTGATTTTAATCAAGAGAGAGAAAGAGAGAGAGAGAGAGAGAGAGTAAGGCAAAGTCACTATATAATAGAGATATATGGCGTGCTTATAGGACTAATCATTTGATTTGAAAGCAGCCCAGTAGAAACAGCAATAGCAGCAGCAGCTGTGGCTAAAAAAGTTGCCACCAACTTTTTTTTTTTGCACACTCAGCACAGAGACTTGCGTCTGCCTGTCTGTCTGTCTGCCCCACATACAGAAGGGAGGAGGAGGGGGTAGAAAAAAATAGAGATAACGGAGATGGAGAAAAATTTCTAAGCGGCTTAACTTTTTGTTGCCAGAGCAGATTTTATTTTCAGCTTTCAACTGAAACGACTCTAGAAAAAAAGAAAAGATAAAAAAAAGTAGGCAACACTTTTTTTCACAGTCAATGCGACTCGGAAATGTAGGCAACACTTTTTCATTTTCAATACACTTTGGACTAGAAGGCTGTAGAAAAAAGTTGTCACTCATAGAAGAAACAATAATTCTATATTCTTAATAAATAAGAACAGTTGAAGCGATTTTCAAGAGCTATATAAATAAATTAAAAGTTCTTCAACTAGTGGGATCGAAGAACTATAAAGCACATATGAACATGTTTACATTAGGACTAACATTAGAAGATCTATTTGAGCTTCTTGCTGTTCAATTTTCTAATTTAAAGGCAAGGGCATAAAAACTTCGGTTCGTTTCAAATATTTGCTTTTCTCGCTTGTTTTTTGGGTTTGCTCTAGGTGTTGGGGCGTGTGAAAGTGAAAATGGTCGGCACAGCAATTGCTGTAAATGATAGGCTAAGGATACAAAAAAAAAAAAAACAAACCAAAACGAAAAACGACAGAAAAAAAAGGTTTGCTTGCCGGAATACTCCGACTGCATTGTTTGTCAAGTTTGTCAAAACAAACGAACAAACAACACAAGAAAAAAGAAAAAAAAAAAATAAAAGACAAAATACGCACGAAAATGAAAATTAAATTTTCAACTTTCCAGGGCTGTTGTTTGTCTTGCTACTTTCCTATACCCTGCACACTGTCAAGAAGGGTATATTAAAATCGAAAAAGAATAAAAAATAAATGATCGATTTCTTTTAGTTTAAATTAGTTAACAAGTTCTTAAGTAAATAGGTTAAACTTAAGACTCAATTCAATTTGGTCTCTCTTTCTATAAATATTTATTCTACAATTTTTTTTCTTTTTAAATTTGCTTGCAAATTGTTTTCAAATCATAAATAAAACATTATCCTTGGGGCAACAAAATGTGAAATGTCATTCAACATTTATTGATTGCTGGCAAATTTGCGATAATTTAACTGAATATCAAATTTCTGCTTCGTGTTACTGCTGATGATGGTGGGTGTTAGGGTATATCAAAAGTTGATAACTTCTTCGCTTTTTTTTTTTTTTTGCATTGTGATTGCTTTGTGATTTGTGATTTTTGTCGCATGTTTTGTTGTTGTTGTTGTTCTTGCTGGCAATGCAACACTCAATTTCGCAGAGAAAGTTTTCCAGCTGACAACTTTTACTTTCCATTTATTTATACTTTGCTTTTTGCTTACGTTCCTCTATTTTGCTTCTCCTTTTTATTTTTATTTTTTGTGTATTATTTATTTTGGCATTTAACTTAAAGGTAAATATTGTTTTTTTTTTTCTAAAAAAGGAAAACTTTTACTGATAAGCAAGCAAAAATCCGTGGATACAATGGCACACTTTTTTTTTTTTTTATTTTTTCTGTGATAAGATGAAAAACTGTTGAAGAATGCCACGAAACTTATGCAATTTTGTGAAACTTTCAAGCAAAGAGAGAGAGAGACTCAAGAGGCCGAAAACCAAGTTTATATGAAATGTGACCGACACAGAGGAAACATTATATTTTGTCGAGTAACCCAAAGAGGAGGCATAACCACCCACCACCCACCATCTAAGCTTTGCTGCCAGTCCAAACTGTCAAACAAATATAGAAAAAAAAAAAAAAACAATTTTGCCTTAAACTTGTACAGTTTAATTGTAAGAGAAAGTTATTGAATCAAAGTCAATTTAATGCCAAAATATGAAGAGTTTAAATAATAAAAGTAAATCGATTAAAGTTAATTTCGTGGCTGGCTAAATAGCAACTAACTTTTAAGTATTAAATATTTTATTAAGTCTAATGATTAATGGAAAATAAATTGATGCTTTTATATATATAAATATATTAATCAGTAATGACAAAACTAATTTGTTGACTATTTTTATATATCTGTTGATTGATTTATGTGGTTCTTGGTTCTCTCTTTTCCTTTTTTTTTTTAGAGCTAATGGCAACAGTTTTTCGACTGACTAATTATGCATAATTAACTTGATGCATCAAAGATATATATATGTGTATATTTGTTCATGTATATTTAAGTGAAATGTCACTTTGTTTATGATGATGCTGCTGCTGCTGCGTTTTTCATGTAATAGAAAATTCTCGCGGTTTTTCCAAGTGCAAAAGCAAGGAAGCGACTAACCAAACTAAAAATCTCATTTCAAGCTTAATTAAATGTAAACCAAGATACCAGAAAACTCACGCTCATTATGCGCACATTTTCAACAGATTATGCAAAACTGTAAGATGGAGCCAGGTGAACACCAAGGTGATGTACCAGGTGAGCCATGTGACTCTGACTCTCTTAGATGTTGTTGTATAAGGAGGTTAGCTTAGGTTGGGTTAGGTTTAGGTCGCCAGGATACAGTTGTTTTTTGTTGTTGCATCTTGTATCTATCTTGCACTTTTCTGCGTGGGCTTTTCTCGTGTGGCAAGTTATCTTTTCTTTTTTTTTTGTAGCAACTTAACAGATAATTCCATTTCCACCACTTCAATTCTAAAGAGTGTTGCACATTGACAGAGAGAGAGAGAGAGACCCAGAAAGAAGCTTTAAAAAAATAAGACACTTTCAATGTGAAGAACTTTTTCTCCACTTTTTTGTGCCCCAAAAAGAAAAGCAGCTCTCAATCCCGCATTTGCCACGCCTCATAGGCAATACAAAACATACCGAAAGAAAAAAAAGAAGATCGAAAGTTTTGTTGTTTTGGAAACTTTTGTAATTACATAATTATGAAGGTCGCTCCCCTGATGAAAGTTTTATTTGTGCGGGATGTGGGGGAGGGTAGAAGTAGAAGGACTGTGAGATGGAAAATTTGTCCCCTCCAGGAAATGCAAAAAAAAAAAAGAAGATATTTATATAGAAACATGGCAAATCTTTAAAACAAAAATTAAAGTACATTAATTAATTGGTAAATAATTCATTTTACTTGTAAGTCCTTTTCGGGTCCCCTTTGGCCCCAAAAATTTCGTGTTATTTATATTTGACTCGCTATCGCTCTCTCTCTCTCGCTCTCAAACCTCTCTAAAATGGGGCTCTCATTAGTTGTTGCTGGCCTCATTCCCTCACTCGCTCACTCACTCTCTCTCACTCTCTCACTCTTCTATCTATTACTATGGCTACCATCTGCTCCTGCTCCTCCTTCTGCTCTTTCTGCTTGCATAATTTATGCATTTCACATGCGAATACCTTTCACATCATGTGCAAATGTCTGCCAGACTAAATATTAACATTTCTATCTCAATTCCCCTACTCTCTCTTTCTCTTTCTCCTTTCAAGTGGTGTGTGTGTGTGTGTGTGTGTATAGCCTTTGCCTTGGTTAATTATTAGAAGCAAACATGCCTTTCCAACTTTACCCTATACCAACTATAGTGGACTATGTATGTATATTGAAGACAGACTCTTTAATTTCCAAATTCATTTGCTTTTTTCCGCACATCATCAACTATGCATTAAGGGACGCCATGAGGACCGACCCCTACTCCGTTCCCTTTTTTTGTACGTTTTGTGACTTACCCGGAATTGGAGCGTGGATCTACCTCGGGCCAGCTTAGGCGGCGTTTGCAAAATGCCAATGGCGGTCGTGGAGGTGGATCCGGCTGATGCAGCGGTGAATTTCGTTGCCGAAACGAACCGGTACGCGGTGGTGCCAAACATTCCAAAGCACGTGATTGACGACGTGAACCATGGGGCGATGATGAGGGATATCCTGCAAAGATACGTGAGTGTACAACAACAACAGAAACAAAATAGAAAGAATAGAGGAAATTAGCTTTTAAATATTTCAATTTCAAATTGTGTAGCAGGATATTATTGTGTTTAACAACTATATATAGTAAATCTGTCCATCTGTCTATTTCTTTGCAGATTTGACATCTTAATTTTAGACCTACGTTAATGAAACTCGGTCATTAAGCTTTAAAGGCATATAGGTTAGTCAAGTTATTAAATTGATTCAATCGGATTACTATAAGTTATAGTGAATGTAGTAATTGTTCTAAAAATACTTTATTCTTCAAGTTATCCCAAGCAAACTTAATATAAATAAGTTTTATACCACCAATAGGAAGAAATATAAAGTTCTTGTACGATTATTTTTATGCATTCACTATAAACAACTGCATTAAGCTTTACCACACATATTCCAGAGCCCAACAGATTGGCATACTAGTGACCATAAAGTCCATTAGGTGGCAATCAGTAATTACCTTAGATAAAGCTGGTCTAAAGTTAAAATACATTTTTCATTGTGATTCGGCACAATGTTTGAGGTAGACTAAATGCAGGTGTGACATCATCATTATCAACATCGAGAATATTGATTAATACTTTGCATATGCGCTGTATATATTCTAACTGCTATGTCAGTTGAGGTAACTTTTGAAAGGGTATTGGCAAGCCCTAAAGTTTCATTACTCCACCGAGTTGCAACGAGTTCTATTTTGTTTTTTTTTTTTTTTTCTAGCTTAATCGCTTCGTACAATACATTCCTGTGTTTAAGCTTTAAAACCAAATGTATTGGTTTATTGTAAGGACGAACAATGGAAATGGAAAAGGGCCAGATAGGGAGAAAGCAGCCACCGAATGCATGTTAATGGGCTAATGTGGCCAACACACGCGATGAATGCCACAAGCATACAAGGGAACAAGGACTAGAGGGACTAACCGAAGACCTAAAAAAAAGGGGTAGAGTCAAATAAGGGACGGAAGGAAGGATGATGGAAAGAGGAAGGAAGGAAGTTGAAAATTGAAAGCAGTCAGGAAGTCAAAATGAAGGTAAAAGAAGAGCAACTACAAAAAAAAGGAAGCCAGTCGTTCAAGTCAAAGTCAATGTGATGCGGTCAATGCGGCTAGCTGGAAGCGATGATGCTCACTCAAGGTAAAACTAAAAGGCAAAATGCAAGCCGCAACCTTGATATTGCAACAAGGGCAACTGCTCCATCAGATGCTGCTACTGGCAGTGGCAAGGACAATAACTAAAAAGGAAATGAAGCCCCAAAGAGCCACAGAGACCGAGACACAGTGACAGAGAGGCATAGAGCAAGACGAATAGAAAGAGGAAAGAGGAAACATTTTTTGGGCACATGTATGAAAATTTCCCCTTCAAATTTGTAGTCAACTCAGTTGAAACTTTACCCACACCCATACACACATAGAGAGAAAGAGACAAGAATAGATACAACCACAAATCACACACACATCGAGAGAGAGAGAGAGAGAGGGAGAGTCAAATGCGCTTACACGTTGACTGTTTTCGGCTGTTTGCCACCTCTCAGACCCAATGTCATTTCTATCCAAACCATACACCCCACCAAAAACCGCCAGTTTGTGGCTCGTGCAACAAGATAAGCCAATTTCAATTTTCATTCAAATGCTGTAGAGACGTCACTGAATCAAAATCTAAGCAAATGCCAAGTCAATGCTGCTGTTGTTATTGTTGTAGTTGATGCTGCTGCTTGAATAGTTTCACACACACACACACACACAAACGCATACAAACATCGACACAGACAGATACAGACATGCGGAAATCTGTACACCAAGAAGACATTGGTTT
Organism: Drosophila austrosaltans; assembly: GCA_035045865.1. Taxonomy (NCBI): domain Eukaryota; kingdom Metazoa; phylum Arthropoda; class Insecta; order Diptera; family Drosophilidae; genus Drosophila; species Drosophila austrosaltans. The sequence goes on from JAWNOQ010000207.1 coordinate 4,653,784, forward strand.
TTGTGGCCAGGACACGCTCTGGCATCGCCACTGTCATTGCCATTGCCGTTGCCGTTGCCGTTGCCTCCAGCGTCTGTGCCTTATCCTGACATTTAAATGTGTTTGCATTTGCCAACTACAAACGACTTGTGCCTTCATAGGGAAATAGCAGCAAATGGCAAGGAAGAAGAGCAAGAGAGACAGAGATAGAGAGAGAGAGAATGGTGCTGGGGCAATGGTTGGGTGGAAGGGGGCACATCTAGCCAAGATGAAGGAGACCCATATGCATGTTGATTGCTTTGGTTCCCGCATAGTTTTCCTGCGGATTTGTCTGCACATTTTGTTTATGCATATCTGCTGCTGCTGCTTTGCGATTTTTCTTCTTACTTATTTGCTTTTTTATTTCCCTCGTTTGTTCTTTCGCCCCCTTATCTCATTCTTTTTGCTTTGGCAAAGGAAAAAAAAGGAAAAAGAGGAAAACTTTCTGGTAGCATTTGGCTTGTAATGTGATTTTCATGATTTCCATGATTTTTACATATATTGAAATTCGATGACAACGTTGACGCCCAAAACGCAAAATTCAATAAACTTTGGCGTTTTGTTTGCACATTTTTGTGGCTACCGTTTACACACATATACATACATACAAATACATACATACATATATATATATATATTTATATGTATCTATCTATCTGTCTATCTATTTGCATGCGAGGGCCATTTCGAAAGTAACCAATATGCCTAGATCTTTTCTTTTAAAAGGAGTCTTTATTATACCCTTGCAGAGGGTATTATAAAATTGGTCAGTTGTTTGTAACGCATAGAAATATACGTTTCCAAACCCCATAAAGTATATATATTCTTGATTAGCATCAATAGACGAGTCGATTGAGACATGTCCGTCTGTCCGGCTGTCTGTTTGAATCACATTTCAAGCTACATGGTTGAAACATAAAAAGTTAAGTTCCTTGATCTATCAAGTATGATGGGTTTGAAAATTAGTCGGATCGGATAATTATCACCGGAGCTATTAACTAAAACGTGGAGGTACCTCGAGTAAAATAAGCAGTTTTCTTTGGCAGCAAAGAAACAAAAACAAATTTCAAGCAATCACACACACACATACATATGCAAAAATTGGTCACCACGCGGTGTGTGAGAGAGACAGAAACATTTGCGTTGTGTTGTTGCACAGAACGAAATTTAAAGAGCGAGATGCCATGCGTTTGCTATATGTATATGTATGTCGAACTAGCTTAAGTGAGTTAAGTGAGGATGGTGACGTAGTACGTAAAGATTGGTCGCACGATGGTTCGGTGTTTGGTGGATTCGATTCTCGGTGAATTCGGGAAAATTTTTAGTTGAGTTTTCTCTTCAATTACTTTAAAAATTTTGTTTTTAAATTAAATAATAAAACAATGAAGCTGCAAGGGTATACAAACTTCGGCAGAGCCGAAGTTAGCTTCTTTGATATTTTTTACTATATTATTTTCTCAACTTCTGAACTGACCCTCGTTTGTATAAATCTACATATGTATGTACTTTTGTTTTCGATTTAAGTTCCTTTTTTTTTTTGTGTTGACATTTATTTATGACCTTGCCAGCTGAGCTCTGCATATCTAAAGCAAATACTTTTGGACAATGGGGCGTATGTGGAATATTTATTCCTAACTCAACAAAAATTTATCAATTATTAATGCCAGAGAGCAACAGAGAGCGATGGCTACAAAATAAAATGCTTTAATTTCAATTCCAAGAAACACATTCCTAATAATTTATTGAAACAAATTTTGCTTTATATAATTTCCATTTTCATTTGAAAACTTTTTCAAACAAATTGTGCAATTATTGCAGAAATATTTCCCAGCAAACACACACACACACACACAAAGTGAATTGCAGAAGAAAAAGAACTTTCATATGTTATTTTGAAACCGGAAGAATCTATCAAGAGAAGGGTAAATGCAATAAATATGGAAAATAGTTTTATTTGAAAAGTAATTGCAATGCTGTGGTGTTAGTTGAGTTGGTCTACTTTCAGTATCAGTGATATATGTCACATTAAGGCCATAGACTTGGCCCAAATTCTATATAATCATGAATAATCATTACACCTGTCGCCTTGAGCTGATTGATTTAGTTAGCACACACACGAAAAAACGGAGGGGCGAGTGTTGAGGTGAAAAAATTTATGAAAATAAATAGAAAATAAACTTACCGAGTAATGGATTAGTGGCATTTGGATTGCCGATTACAACACCGCCGGCTGGATAATTACCGCCTGATGATGTTGCCACCGATACGCCTGCTGTTGGCTGTGCTGGAGCACCATAACCAATGCCACTTCCGCTGCTTAGCCCAAGGCCAATACCACTACCAATGCTTGCCTGTTGTTGTAATGGGGCATGTTGTTGTTGTTGCTGTTGTTGTTGTAGCTGCTGCTGTTGTTGCTGTAGTTGTAACTGTGGCTGTTGCTGCTGCTGCTGTTGTTGCTGTTGTAACTGTGACTGTTGCAAAAGAAGATGTTGTTGCTGCTGTTGGTGCTGCAAAACGGAAATATTGCCAGGTGCTCCACCTAAACCAACACCAACACCTCCAGCAACACCAGAACCACCGGCTTGCTGTTCAGTTGATTCTTGCCTTGAGAGTGAAAAACGGCGATTGCCCAGACCCAGACTGGATATGCCACTTGTTACATATTGTTGCATAGAACTAAGGAAACTCATGGCGGCATCTGTTGCTCCTGTCTCAATGTTCCTGCTACTTTTCTGTTGCTGTTGCTTTTACTTTCTTTTTCTTTTTTTTTTTTTGCTTCAGTTCCTTTTTGACTTTAACCTCTACGATGTCTTTCACTGGATTTCCTTCCTTCCTTTCTTTCCTTTTTCTTATCACTGGCGTAATTGGCTTAGATTGTTGTGTTTGTTGTTGTTGTTGTTGCTGTTGTTGTGGCTGATGCTGTTGTTGGCCCCCTTTGTGAAATTAATCACTTGGAAAGCCCTGGGATTTGCTTCCTCCTTATGTAATTATAAATTTTTGGCCTCAACTCTCAGCGTTCTGCAACAAGAGAAAAGAAAAGAAAGAAAAAAAAAGACGGAGAACAAGACAAATGTAAGATGTGTCTACTTTAATTTAAGGGCTTAAATCGATATAAATACCGAAATAAATAAATATTTTCGTCAGCGGATTACAAATAATTAAAATAGATAAAGGCCAAAAGGTATTTCATTTGATGCTAGGTAACCCAAATTGGAAAAACAAAGGATCCGAAGGAGCAAAACAGAATGATACCATAATTTCATCATTAATGGCCAAACATTAGATTCAAATTTAATTTCGTCCAATACAATGAATAATGATAACCATTTCTATTATTTTTCTATTCGAACTGCATCAAAAGATTCCCATTTTAATATTCTTTTTTTAAGGGAAACTCAACCGTTTCCATTGTTGCTTGTCGACGAAAGAAGAAAAAAAAAAAACCTCATAGCCACAACCGAAATTAAAAAGATAGATCTCATCCCTTGTGTATATATTATTCAGGGCAAACAAAGGAAGCACAGCATGCAGACATTCAATTTGCTTTCTTTGCCTTTGGTATTCGATACCCTGTTAGGAATGTGTTTAAACGGGTATGCCGGAAGGTGCCAAAGCCTTGAAATGATATTAAAGAGCTGATCTAAATATGTTCTTTGTAGGTTGATAAAGATAATGATAACGACAACTAGATAAGAAGAAACTTCTTTTCTTTTTTAAAAGGGTATACCAAAGTCGACTTCGTGAGCTTATTGTAATCTGCGTTTTGCGTTGAGATATTCAACTTATTTTGCACTTTGCCATTCATTCTCATAGTCAACCGTTCATCCCTTTACTCTGTCGGCACTTTCGGTATTTGTCTTTGATTGAAAGTCCTCGAAGGGCTGCTGTTTGATTTGCCCGAAAAACAAAAATGAAACGTAGAGATGAGAATGACGTTGAGAATGCCAGAAAGAGAAAGAGAGAGATTGAGGAGAAAACAAAAAAGAAAAATGATTGGCTGTCTTTTTGTTTTATCAATCGATTGAATTGTAAAGGTGAAGCATTTCTTGTTCATTTCAAGGCGCTGCTGGATGGCAGCTAATTAATTTTGCTTCAATTCAACTCCTTTTTGATTGACACACACAAACACACTCACACACACACACACACACAGGGAGAATCATGGCAAGGACTTGTCTCCTTGTTGTGTTGCTTTCTAATTAACATTTAATCAGGTAAACTCGGTGAAGCATTTTGCGGCTACGACACGACTAAAACGGCTAATCGATCTGCATGAATAATTGCCACCGTATCTGGATATGGCCAGATTACATTTTCATCTAGCTATCTGCTCCATAAATTAGCTGCCAGTATACTAATAATCATAATAATTATTATAACCGACAAAAACAAAAGAGAGAGAAAAATATATAGTTGCTTAATTAATTGCCTTGCCTTTTGCGAATTTGTTGTCTCGCATTTTGCAAAAAAAAAAAAAAACGCAAATGAAATACGCTTCTCGGGAAACGTGACTTGCTTTGCTTTGACTTGCTTTCGTTAATTTTATTAGTTATTTTCATTGTTGTTGTTGTTTTTTTTTTTTTTTTTTCATTTTATGCGCTAGCAATTTTGCTGGCTCACAAGAATAGAGAATGCGAAGAAAAAAAATGTAGCATACTTATTAGCTGACAATTTTTTTACACTAGACAACAAAGAAAGTAAAAATAAGAGATGAAAGCACATTAATATATGTAAAATGTTTAATCTTTCCAGATTGAAAATAAAATATGAAATATGAACTATAGTAACATTATAAAGATGACTCGAAATAGTTCAATTTTGAGAGATTTTAGATTTAATGAAGCAAGCAAGTCGACCTTGTCGACATTGTTTATACCCTGTACCAAGTAAATATATTTAAGGAAAGCAAAAACTCTTTAAATCACCAAAAATATAATATAAAATCGGCCTTACATGCAGCAATAGCGAGCACAGCACATACAAAACGCATATACGTATATCTCTGATATTTATTGTCCGATTTCGACTAAATTTGGTCACCAGGTGCATTTTGGCTATATTATTAGATGTGCCAAATAACAAATTCTATGCTTTCAATATGGCTCTAGTTATATGTTTTTTTTTTAATTAGACGGCAAAAGTGGGCGTGGCAAAATTTTTAAATAAACTGGATCTGCGTATACACTAGAAGGATCTACAAACCAAATTTGGTACCGTTGGCTCTTGTAGTCTCCAAGATCTCGATGTTCATCCGGACAGACAGACGGACATGTCTGATCAAGAATATATATACTTTATAGGGTTGCAAATGTATATTTCTGCCTGTTACGTACATTTTGGCGATTTTAATATACCCATTTACCCTATGGGTACAGGGTATAAAAAGTATTTTTTTAAGGATCCTCTAAATTTCCAGACGCAAGGACTATTATAAACTTTTCAATTATAGAAGCGATGATTTATTAATTAAGTAATTCTTCTACTATTGCAAGCGATTATTCACTTTAACTAATAATCAACTAGATGACCCGTCTAAAGTTGTTCGTACCAACTCAGAAACCTTCAAAAAACATAATTTGCTATTCAATAAGATCTAAAATTCAGTACATATTTCTAATAGAAAACGATAAGAAATTTCATTCAGGCATCATTGTGGTAAATTTCTCTTACATGTTCACCTTTATCATATTGTATGATGTTCACCCTTTTTCACACAAACACACACAATTTTTAGTCCACATGGAACAAAGAATGTGCTTTAAATTAAGGGTATTAGAGAAACCTTTGCCCAGTGATTCTTTTCATTAACAATGTATGCTTTTTATTATGGTTTTTTCTCTCTCTCTCTCTCTTTTCTCTTTTTTTGAATTAAACTCTGTGTTATTCCGTATAATTAAACGCACTTGAACTCTTCTGGCATATCAAACACAATAGAAGGTATTAAAATGCTGTGCGTGTGTGTATGTGTGTATGGCTTGTTTTGAATCGCATGAAAGCAAAATGAGAGTAGCACTACGGCAGCAACTGGCCTAGCTGGCAAATGGGGAAACCAACAGAAACAAAGCAATGCAAAGAATTGTATGCTGACCATTTAGTAGTGGTTGTCTGTGTGGGTTACTTTTGTATGTATGTGTAAGTGTAATCATTGGCATAGGTATGCATCAGTATTGGTGCTTGGTCAGCAAAAATCCTATTTACTGGCAGTATAATTAGCGTTGAGGTCGAAAAATAATTTGCAAAAACCATTTTGCCTGCTATCTAACTCTGTATGGCTCAAATTGTTTTCTATGTTGTTTTTTTTTTTTGTTTTCAATGCCTAAAAATAAATACACCCACACAAACACACACATATATATATATATATAGAAAAGTTGATTTATATGTTGCACGTAAATTTGCCATTAAGAGGCAGACAAATGTGGAACAATTAAATGAAAATGGAAACAAACGAAATGAAGTCCAATTCAGGAAGAGCAACAGCTGCCACCCAGTCAAACTGATGTACAACCACATACACACACACACACACACAAACATAAACACACAACCACACATAGGCACACATACAGATATATATATATATATATATGTATATGTATCTGTTACAGTACATATGTGTGGCTTGTTGTCCTTTGTATATATTTTCCCGCCTCTGATCTAAATTCGCAGCCAACTTTGACTTTAATTAAGATTAATTAGTCAGTTCGGCCAAGCCCCAAGAGTGTAGGGAAGTTCATATTCCTCTTATCATCCTCCCGCCCCCCTTCATCTTTTTGCCCCAACCACACAAAAGAGATGTTTGTTGCTGTGTGTGTGTCGGTGTGTGTGTGTGTGCTAATGAATCCTCGGTATGGCAGCAATCTATTTAGTTTTTATTAATGATTACTCATACGACATGTGTGCCAACTAACCCTCAACTAACTATCAACAATACAAAACAACAGAAACAAAAAAATAGAAAAACACCAAAAACACACAAAAATATAGTAAAAATAATAATAATGGAGAAAAACCAACTAAATGAAATGCTCGTTGCATTAATGTGGCCTCTTTCCTTGTCTTGAAACTATAATTAACTTTGTTTTTGTTTTTGTTCGTCAATGGAAAATCAACTAAAAGTTGAAAACTTTTATTAGTTCCTAAAACATTTTCTTGCTATGCAAATGCAAATGATCAAAGGATAACAAAGAATATTTAAGGAGAATACAATAAGACGAGTAAAGCAAATCGATTAATCGATTTCAGTTAGTAATTCAAATTGTAATTCAATAATTATTCTTACGCAAGTTAATTATTGTTTACTTTAGAAATTAAAGAATGGAAATTAAAAAAATTGTTAATCTTTATTTGAATTTGTTTTTATAGTTAAAATAAAATTGATTTCAAATCTTTGTAGCCCCCTAAGGTATACTATATATATTCCCATTTACGGCCCAAACACTCTCTAATATATTCTCTTTGTTAGATTTCCACGGCTAAAATTATATATTGCCAATGGCCGTTGATAATTTATAATTTCTATATATATATATCTGATTCCTATAAGCCTTCTTTTAATGCCATATTTTCATTTCATTTAAGTAGGTAAATTTAATTTGAAAAATTTCATTTTCTTTCCAATAACAAAAAGAAAAAAAAAAAAACCAAGAAAAAGAAGAAGGAAAAGGAGAAAACGAACTCCCAATGTTCTCTTTACTTATCCCTTTTAAGTCAACCAAAGCCGCAACTGGTGAAGAAGAAATATTTGTTTGCCATGTTTTGGCAAAGTTAAAAATAAGCATATACTCTCCCCTCGTCTTCTAGCCCCCTCTCCACATTTCCTTTCACTTTTTCTGCTCCAATTTTATTTGGTTATAAGAGATATGAGGGGTAGAAGGGTAGAGGGGGGAACCAGGCATCAGGGGTAGCAGCAATTGTAAGGCAATTTCAAAGGCAAAATTATTATGTCGCTTTATGTCATTTTTTTTTCTCTCCAGTCAAGATTTTTTTTCATTTTTTTTTTTTTTCAAGGCAAACTGTGCCGAGATGAATGTGTTCAGCATTTGGGAGAATTGAAAGGGAATGCTTGGTAAGGGGGTATGAGGACTAGAGAAAAAGGAAATGGTGGGAGGGGGGTGGGGGGAGGGGGGAACGGTCAGGGGTGTAGGTACGTGAAAATGACAAAGCAGCTGCTGAACAACAAACGGCAACGCATGCTGTGGCATAAAATTTATTTTCACTCCTCTTCAGTCGTCCTCCGCCCCTCCCATGACCATGATATGTGGCCTTAAATCGAAAGCGAAAAGGAAAAAAAAAAACATAAGAAAAAACTTCACACAAATACAATGGAATATGGCGGAAGAGTGTGTATATGTCTGTGTCTGTGTGTGTGTGTGTGTGTGTGTTAGGGGCGAAAAGGCGAAAACTCGTTTACATAGCCAAAGCAGACATTTTCAGATTCGACATTTCAAAAGGCAAATGGCCAAATGAGGAAAAACAAAAATAACAAACCGGAGAGAGGCAAAAAAAAAATGAACCAACAACAACAGAACAAGGGGAGGGAAGGGTGATAAGGGGGACAAAAAAACGCACCGAGAACTGAGTTTAACAAATGTGCGGCATTCAAATGTCTTATTTGGTTTTAGCTACTGCCGTGTGCTCGCTACTTCTGTGTATGTGTGTGTGTGTGTGTGAGGGTGTGCAAATGGGCGTGGCAAAACATAAATTACTTTACGCACGAGCTGCAAGCGAAACGCGTTAACAATTGTGGGCCTCCCCACCAAAAAAATATATAACAAATATAATTTAGTTGAAGCAGTAAAAAGTCAGCCAACATTTGAAGGTTAGCCAAATGGCCGTAAAAATAATCATTACCAATTTAAATAGACCCAGTTAGTACAGGTATACATAACATATGACTAAAACAAACATGAAGAGAGATCAGGCCTTATGTTAACCCACAAATACTAATCAGTACTAAAGATTTAATTACAAATATATTTAAATACAAATCCGACTATAAGTCCTTAGGACTTTTCTATTTATTTAACAAATTAAGCCAAGTCAACATTAAATTACTTTGCCAAGTCTTTTCTGCTTAAAAAGGAATCATTTATTTGCCAGGTCCTTCCAAGAAATTAACATTTAAAGGCATTCTAAACTAAATTCTAAGAATTAACAATAATTGTTATAGACAACTGAACGGCTAAAGTCGTTTGCAAAGGACCTTGGTAAGGCTTATAAAGAAATGCAGTTGGAAGGACAAGATTTGGCACTAGTTAACAAATCCCTTATGCTATACTTGGGTAAAAGCAGCTCATTCAAGTAAACCGGCTCACTGAGTCTTTTTTTTTTTTGAAGTTAGCCAACTGATTCATATGGCTCACTTGCTGATAGCTCATGAGTTCACTTTGCGATCGCCAATTGAGAAGAACGCAAAATGAGCCATAAGAACTAGAGAGCCAAAATGAGCTAGTGTTCCAAAATGAGCTAGTGAGCCAAAATGAGCTAGTGAGCCATTCTGAGTCATACTGAATTACCAAGCACAGTGACTCAGTGACTAATTTTGCTCTTATGTTGATCCAAAGATAGATTTAGATCAGAAATATATATTAGTTAAGACAGCTTAAAAATTGTATGCTTTTTTATTGTTTTTTATTCTAATTTTTTCATTGCCTAAATAAAGATTAAATTCAGTGTTTGCTGTTATCTTAAAATTCTGTAAAGGACATTAAATTGAAGAAGTTAGTTGCTATCTGTCAGTCTGTCTGTTTGATTACAGAGATCTCAGAGAGCATAAGTTCATTTTAAATCTTTGTTGCATAATTTGATCTACATATATTTAAGCTATTGGATTCTTTTGATTTCAACGACTTTGGTTTTTAAACTTTATTACTTAAAAAAGTATGAAATTTCACTAATGCTAACCGCACTTTTCAACAAAATTATAAAAGAGTTCATTAAAATTAAAATAGTCATTAAAACTGCATCTTACACCAGCGATCTACCTTTGTATATACTACATTATACAACCACAAGTGTATATATTTCTTGTCATGTAAAATACTTAGAAATTCAAAACATTTGTCAATTGCAATTCCTTGGCAAAATGGAAATTTCATAAAGTCTTCAATTATATACATATAATGCTTCAATTCAAACCAAACCAACTAAATGGCAAATTTGCCTAATTGACAGCTATTTGGTATATTGCAAGCATTTTGTATTTATACACACACAAAGAAGAAGAGGAATGAGTGGTCCTTTTTGACTGCTCTCTATAAACACCATTAGAGATGAAAGAGAAAGGAGCTTGCCGCTCGTCGTCATCGTCAGCGTCATTATGATCATCATCATAAATCAGAAAAGTGCAGCATATGCATCACTTTTCGCACACAGATTGCGTTGCCTTTTTTTTGTCTATTCTTCTTGCTCCTTTTTAGCCATGCCATGCCATACTATGCCATACCACTGGCTATTGTTTGCCATGGCCAGAATGTAAGGGAACCAATCCTTTGGTTCTCCACTGTCAAATGCAATAAACCATACTACCAACTATGCTTCTAGATGGTGAACAAGAAGCTGGACAAACAACAACAATGATTCAGGGGTGAGCTTTGAGTAATGTGGCAAGAACATGCAAAAGTTCATAGCCCCCTTATCTTCCCTTCCATCTCACCAAATTGAAGGCGAAAATAGCAGGCAGTAGCAAAGCAGATGAGAGCCAAGACCCAAAACATAGACTTTATTTCGTACCAGCAAAAGGGGTGGAGAAGGGAGGGGCGGAAGGAGTAGTTTGTACCGTCTTCATCTTTGATAAATACGCTCCAGGGTTTGGTTCGAACCAGAACCAGAAGCAGCTGCAGCTTAATTTGTTAAAGCACAAAACATGCATGGCGTATGAGCAATTTGTGCAAATGCAACACAAATTCAATTAACTGGCCAGACAAGCAAGCATCTCGTCATCTAACATCTACTTACCACCCGCTGCTGGCACACCCACAACCAATGGATTTTCTCCATAAACTACTTGTCATTAATTACAAAAGAAAATGTCAAAAACATTGAAAAGTGCCCTGCACTTGATGATGCACAAGCAGCAAATTTTCCACCTTCTCTTGATAAATCGTTAAATGAGTTGGTTATTCCTCCACCTGCCTTTCTACCTTCTGCTTGTCCTTGCCTCTCTCTTTGTCCGAGGTCCTGTAAACATTTTCGGTTTCTAATTAGCTATACCATTGGAAACTAGGTAACATAAACATACAAGTTAGTAGTAAAGTTTTCTGTGTTTTTAGTTTAAAGTGCAAAATAATTTTGGGCAAAAGTTATATGAAAAGTTTAGTCATATGTGTTAAAGTTAATTAAATGCCCTGGCCTCGTTTAATTAAATCTTACGAGTATTCTAATCAAATTTCAAGCCATCCTTTCATCCTTTGACATATGCACACACACACGAAAAGGAATGTTCAATTAAAACTATTAAATTACGCATACGCCGCGTTGTGATGCCGACAATGCCAATGTCGTCTAATTATCATTCGTAACCCCTTAAAGGCAACACCAAAATTTTGGTTTCAAATTTCCCTCTCAAATAATTTGAAGAGCCTAATCATTGACAGATGTAGAGACAGCAAGAATAAAAGGGAGAAAGACGGAGATAGAGAGAGAGAGTTCTGGAAATATTCGCAGGAAATTGGAGGCGCGTCACACACACACAAACACACACACAAGCATACATAATTAATGTAGTGGCAGAGTTTGGGCTGTATCCTCTCTGTTGCCTAATTGTCAAGTAGCCCGAAACCGCACAGTGAAATAGAATGAGAGAGAGAGAGAAATAGGTAAAGGTTAGTGTGGCAGCAACAACATCAACTGGGGAAAATCAACATTTAATTGTTGCCGTTGCCAGTTGCCATAGCTTTTGATATTTCAGCATTTTCACCGCCCATCCCCAAAATACTGTTAGCTGTTGTTTTGGTAGTATTTAGTTACCAATTCAATGACAAGCCTAAAAGAAAAAAAGAAAATCACACAATTCCAATAGATAGTTTTTCTAATGCATAGGTACATGTGTGCCACACACATGTTTAGTCAGTCCAGCATTTCCCCTTTTTTGCCAATTCAATTTTAAAGTCTGTTCCAATCATAGTAATAGAAAAAAAGGACTAAAATTACCAGTAAAACTCTAACTAGGTGATAAATGGCAAAACGGTTTTGCATGTTCAACTGAATGCAATCAACCATCAATATCTACCAACAGCGACGAATGATTCACTGTCATTCAGTTTGAATTGATGTAAGTTATATTAGATTAATCAAGTGAACTTTATTTAAAGTAATTAACCACTTGAAAAATTATCTAAGTGGAGTGTGGGAGAAACTTTTCATGTTAATGGGTTTTTCCTTCCCTTTTTATTTTACGTCAGTGAATCAATTCAGTTAATTGAAGCTACAAGAATTGAAACAAGTTTTATTTGTTTTACCCAATCAGGCAAACATTCAACACACACACACGCACACCCATACACACACACAGGCGTTGAACCCTACATTTTGCCTTCTGTGCACTGAACTTGAATGTCACCTTTGCCGTTGTCTGCTGCTGCTGCTGCTGCTGCTTTTTGTTGTCTGCCGTCTGATGCGTTTTTTGACGCCAATCAGATTGCCATGCCACCCACACATTTTAACCTCTCTTCATCTTAGCCTTCACTCACATCACACACACGCACACTTCCTTATCCTCATTCTTATCCTTATCCCTCATGTGTTTGTGTGTGTTTCTACTAGCAAACGCTTTGTTTGGCTTTGACAAGTCAAATAACAAAAGCTGAGCTGAGCTCGAAGCAATGAAGGAGCGAGCAAGATGTACGAAAGATACTCTCCAGGCGATGCAGTGGCTCAAGCTCAAGCTCTACACACATTGTTGCAAATTACAAGAAAATCCAAAACGGCTCAATGCACAAAATGCTTCAATAAAGGCGAAAGGTGGCAGGGACCCAAGGGGCAGGATGTGGTGTAATGGGGAGTAACTTGGTTATGGGTTTGCCAGACATACAACATTTCCAACTGGCTGGCTGGTTGGTTGGTTGGTTGGTTGGTTGGTTGGCTTTAAGTTCATTTTTACTGAGTTAACACAAAAGGCCAACATAAAAATTGCTTTTCAGCCTTTTCTGTTCGTGCCACTTGTTGTCGCTGTCGCTGTTGCTGTTGTTGCTATTGCTATTGTTGTTGTGGCTGCTGCGAGTAGTCATTGCCATTGGCCTTTATCCCATTCTGAGTTTATTGTTTGCACTGGCCTTTGCCTCTATCCCTTCAACCCTGCACCATGCCCATCACCCGCTTCTCCAGTTGCCGTCATGTCTGCAATTAAAGGAGCCGCAGCTTATTTACGTCCCTGACAATGCGGCGTATGCGCAATGCACTCATTTCCTCCGCACATACGCACGTACACACACTTATGCACATTCCCTTCCTTCCGTCCGTCCTTCCTTCCTACTTTCCTCTTCACCACTATCTTCAGAACTGACCGCCCAACAATTCATGCATACATTTTGTTTTTTTTTTTTTTTTTTGATTTTTTTTTTCTTTTTACTTTCATCTCGCATTTTCGTTTTTATTTTCTGTTTTTGTGCGGGGTCTTTGCAATTAAAATGTATTTTTATTGTACGCCTTTCCACACATTTTCACGTTTTTTCACTCTTTTTGTTTGCTTAAAATGCGCGGTAATTAAAAAGCATTGAGGGGAAAAAAGGGCTGACATGGCCGGCGGGGACGGAGGTGGAGGCGGAGCGGGCCATGGGAATGCGCTCCAAATTTGTTCAAATATGTAGAAGCTATGTATGAAACAACAACATTCCATTTTTTTTTTTTCACTCGCAGTCCCATTTTGTACATTGAAAATTTTCCATAAATATGTACATATATACATGTAGTTAGGGAACGGGATCAAAAATGAAAGGATGACCATCGAAGTCATGCGAGGATATAACCAATAGTTTCCATATGGTATATATGGCAACATATCAAACGCTGTGGCATTTATTATCCCAAGATATATGGCAATAAACGAAACGAACGCTGTGCCATTTTATAGCTACTGCAAATGCAACTAAAGAAACGGAAATAATAACACACTGACAAATTGATGCCCGCTAGAGGGCGCTAGATAACCAACTAAGAATGATTGATGACTTCTTTGGAAATGTTTTTTTTTTTTTTTTGGTATATTAAAGTTTTAAATTATAACTTCAAGGTAACTAAAGATTGACGGTTCTAAAGCAAGATTTCTGTTTTGTCAGTTTGCCACTGGCAGAAGTGAGAGAGAAATATATTAGATTTAGATAGAAGGGCTTTAAAATGTTGTAATAGGTGAAATACTAATATATGTTATCAAATATTGAATTAGGTAAATCCCCTGATATTTATTTTAGATTATATTCATTCATTTATAATATGTTTGCATGCATTTTAAGCTATTTTCTTTAAATGTTAGTGTTATGTTAACTTCTACTGTTCTGTTAAGTTCAAATGCTCGGTTAAAACCTAATGTCTGTTAAATTATAGTGTTGGTCAACGTTTTTCAGCAATGATCGTTACTGTTAAAACGATTCAAACTGCTAAAGAAATAATTCTCTCTTTCCATTTTTCAAACTTTTCAAATTACCCATGCAAAATATACAATTAAAAATGAATGGGAAAAAAATAATGTAATATACCATAAAATATAATCCCCTGTTAAATGCAAAATGGAATGAAAGATTAATTCTTTTGCTACATTCTAATGGAATGTATAATAAAAATCTATGGAATAAAATTATATAATCATAACAAATCCCCTTTATTGTGTGATGTGTAATGCAATTGTGTGTGATTAAATAGAATTACTTAAATAATCTGAAAAATATGTTGATAATTGATAATTGACCAAGGACATATGGATAAATGTAAACAGTAGATATATATATATATCTATAAATATATTATAGAGTAAAAGCAATAGAGAACAGTTGTATGGAGTATGAGAGTAGAAGACAGACAGTTGATCCTTTAGATATATCAAAGACTTTACCTAATTTTAGTTAAGTGGCTTTTTTTTCGAGTACACAAAGATGCCTACATAAAATTTTCATAAACATATATACGTACGTATATATTTATATATATGTACATATATTTAAGCTTAAGAGCCACAAAAAACAAAAAAAAAATACGCCAAAAATACTAAAAATACCAGAGAAAAAAAAAAGACCACCCTCAAGGGGATTTGAAGCTGATGATAAATAACCCATGGACGAGAAGGAAAAGCCTGTCAGTCTTGTGTGTGTTCCTTCATTTTTATATCTTTAAAGTAAATACCTATATAAAGCATATATAGGTACTTTTTTATATATATATACCTATATAGATGTGCATATATATTTATATGACAAGCAGCCTACGTTTTATGCTGCTTGTTGTTGCTGTTGTTGTTGTTGATGCTGTTGCCGCAGAGCTGTCAACAAAACGTTAAGCAGGATTAGCGCCTTTTTGCATTGCGCTTTTTGTTTAGAATGAGAGAGAGAGAGAGAGAGAGGGAAATACATTTCTAAAGTGAGACAAAGAGAAAGATGCCAATGCCAATGCCAGTGTCGCTGCCAATGTCTCCCATCAACAAGGTGACATAAGAGCAACAATGACAACAGCCAACACCAACAATTTTCACATATTTTGCATATGCCTTTAATGCCGCAGCTTAAGAGCATAAAAATAGCAAAAGTCGCTACGGGGCGAAGGACAAAGGACTAAAAAGATACAAAAAGTATCTCACCATGTCGACAGCTTTATAAATACGTACATACATACATATGTATATACAAACATATATACATTTATATAGTATATTCTCCACTTGTTTCAGTTGCTGCTGTTGTCTGTGTCTTGAGGCAGCAGCCTCCAAAATGTTGAAGCAACTTGAAGACAGTCAGCAAGAGAGCACAGAAAACAGTAGGTAGGGGAGTGGGGAATGGAAGTAGAAAGGATGTGAGGCAACATCCAATGTCTGAAAGCAAGCAATTGGCATTGTCAGTTGAACAAAGTTTTTAATTAAAATAACCGAGCAATAAAACAGCGCAAAAATAATGTGACAGGAGAGAAGGGCAAATGAAACAAACTCCTTAACACACACCAAAAATGAGAGTTTAAGGGAAGACCACCCCCCTCTTCTTGAGGAAAAAAAATTGGGAAATTTGTTAACGACAATATTCTACCAAAAAAACAAAAAACCGTCTACACTGCACAAAAAGCAACGAGAAATCAAAGTAAAGAACATTAAAAATAAAAATTTTAATAGAATTTTTTCATTTTTTAATTGGGAAAACATAGTAAAATGCTGAATTTTCAAATTTTTTTCCAGTGTGTGTATGTGTGCGTGTGTGTGTGTGTGTGTTACCACCATTCAGCAGGGGCTAGTTGACTTTTGAGTGTAGGTATGAGGAGTTTGCACCAAAAACGCAATTAAAATTTCATGGTATCCCCTAAAACCTTCTATTCAGAAATTTACGCCACTTGAATATTTATTGCAGCAGTCGAATAGAAGAAAGGTCAATGCAATGTGGCCTTGAACTTGAACCCTTTTTTTTCTGCGGTTTTTTACTCTACTCTTGCCCTTTGTTCGATATTGTTGAACAAAATTTTCTTGTATTTTTTTTCAAAGGTTTTCATGCTCCACTGACTTGCTGCCCAGAGAATGTGAAATGGAAATGAAAGTGAGCATGACAATGAGCAGAACAGAGTTGAGTAGAGCAAAGAGTAGCAAAGAATCTTTGGCAAACTGGAGAGAGAGAGAATAAAAAAATGCTGAAATGAACTCATTAAAAAATCATAAATCAAACCATCCAATGCAAGTTGAAAGCTGCATAATGAAAATTAAAAAGAGAGCAAAAAAAAAAAGAGGGGAACAACAGAAAACAGTAGGAAAACTTTCAATAAAACGAGACAGCAAAGGAATGGCATGAAAGGGAGGACAAAATTTCACAGTTATACTATAATGATGCGTGCGTGCGTTGGCGTGAGTCGCTGCCAAGATTGATTGATGACATGACGTCAATTTGCTTCACAGTCCAACCAAGAAGAAGAAGCAAAGGGAAACAACAGAGAAATCAAAAATGAAAAAAAAAAAACCGAAACGAAACAGAAAAGTATGCAAAAGACCAAATTGTGCATGATGTGACCAAAAAGGAAAGAAAGAAAAAAATTGGGCGTACACACACACACACACACAGAGACAGGCACACACACACACCCACATACACAGAGGGGCGTGATCCTGCCGCAATGGCGATAACGATGACGATGTGGTCCTCCGTCTACCATCGTCCCTATGAAAAGACAATGAAAAAGGCATTAAAATTGTGGTCAGTCCCATTTCGGGGGATTCCACAATGGTTTGAGATATGATGAACCACTCGTGGGCGTTGTTGTGGTGCATGTTTGGCTTGTTTTGTGGGCGTGGCAACCAAAAGAACTCCGAAAAGAAGAAAAAAAAAAAAATACAACAACAACAACATACACCATACAAGACAAGAACAAACCAACTTTGGTGCTATTTTTATGGCTTTTGGGCGGAAACTTTCCTCTACCATGGGAGATGTAAGCAAAAGAGATTGTTGGGGAGAGGGGGGTATGTGAAAAATAAAATTTTTCAATAGCAAAAGAAAAATGTATCTTTTCTACGTATTTTTCGGTTTGTTTTTTTTTTTTTTTTTTGTTTTTTAATTTACGACAATAAACAATGATAATAGAGCAAAGATACTTTTGCACTTCAATGGAATAAATCTTCAACTTTATAGATAAAAATATATATAGATGTATATATATATACATACATATATAAATGCAGATGTGGATAATTTGAAATTTTTCTCATTTGCTAAGTGAATTCTATATGTATAACTAAATATTTTGGCACTGTAAAGAGCTTAACATCTACTACTAACTAACTAAACTTTCGTTTTAGCAAATTGCATTCTAAGAGTTAACCATAAACCGAAAATAGTAGCAAATGAAAAGCTTAATTATAAATAATTTAAGCTTCTTTTGGTTTTATTGTATTGTAACTTTGTTACGATTTCAGTACTTAAATAGTTTTGTGATCTCATTGTGGAAAAGGATTTATGTAAATGAGAATTGAAAGGGTTTTTTTTTTTTTTAATAAGGACTAACAAAAGACAACATTTACATATTGTTGAATGGAGTGAAAAAATATTACAAGAACATAATTTCAAATGTACAAAGAGAGAGAAAGGGAAAGAATCGAAAAAATGTAAACATCAGTTCAACGAATTTCCTTAAATTTATATAAAAAATATAAAGAGAATCTATGTGAAAAATGTTTGCTTGGGGAAAACAAAACATTTACTTCCTAAATAAGAGTAAATTATTTTATATATTCAAATAGATTGGGTAAAGAGTAAAGACAAGTCGTCTTAGACACTTTCAATTTGTTAGAAACTAGAGGGAGGAGGACATGGCTTAACCAATACCGAAGTTTGTATACCCTTGCCAAGTCTACAATTTTGTATACAACATTGCTGCAAAATATTATTCAAAATCAATTAAAAAAATTGATCGGATTGAAACATTCTGAAACCTTCCTGTTTTACAGATCATTCCTTAAACAATTTTGAAATATTTTACATAAATCTGAAATGTTTTACATAAATTTCATTGCCACGTTTAAAGAACCACAAGTTTTCTACTTTCAAAAGTGAATAAAACTTTTCAAAATCAAAGGATTTTAGCCATGTTCTTAGGGCTCTAAGTCACCCATCTGTTAAGCAATTATACAAATTTTTACATCAATTTTATTGCAAATTTTCATAGTTGAAAACTACATAAAAACTTTGAAAATTTGAGAAAAAAAAAAACAATTCAATTTTTGAAAATTTCATGACATCGAATAATTGAGTAAAAACTTAGTTTTTCCGATTTGAATAACAATTATTTAAATTAAAACTCATTCCAAGAAACAATTAAAAACTTAAACTTTGTAAATCGGTTAAAATTTAACAAAATTAGAGCCAAGTGAAGTTGAGGATTTTGGAAACTTGAAACAGATGGAAAAAGTTGACATTATCTAGTTAAAGATTCTCCTTCCTCTTCTTTGCTTTGCAAACTTCTGACTAAGCCAAATGTACTCCGTCGTAAAGGAAGGGTATGGAAATTCACTTCAATTGATGCTTGGAATGGCAAAGTCTACTTAAATAAAATATTCTATATATAATGCTATTAAATTAGACATCACTTAAAAAAGCTGTATTTCTGTCAATTTCTTTCTTTTTTCCTTTTTTGGGCTAGGTAAAAGGAAAGAAAAAAAGTGAGAATTCAGCTGTTTATTATCCTGTACAGGGAAATGAAAATTATTACAGAAATAATTTGTTGACACTCCAAACAGATGGCTTGGCAAGCGGACCAAAAATCACAAAAAGAAAAAAAAAGTATCTATGAAAATTTCATGAAAATCAACAAATAAAAAGAAGGGGGAGAAAAAAAATAAAACAAAATATATCTAAGGGAAAATCACATAAAATTGTTGTTTAAATACTTACCGCAAAAGGCAAACAATTTGATGGCAATGCGGCAACATTTTTGCAGGCAAACTGTCTTAAAATCCTTAGACTTGTCTTGCCTCTACTACATCATGCTGGGCACGTTCCTTTTGAATGTCCTTGCTGATGCTGCCACTGCTGCTGCTGCTGCTGCTGCTGCAAAGAAAAGATAAAACCGAATCGGCTTCAGCAATTACTTCAACTGATGAGTTTCTAATTTAGAGCTTAATTTCTGTGTGAGCCGGGAAAGAAAAACTGTTAAGAGATACATGCACATTTGATACTCTATAAACATTTGATAAACCAATCAGAAAGACAACTAAGAAATGTTGAACCCTCGCTGAGTCGTTGATAACAACTTGTGGATCTTTTGTGTTGATACAGGGTATCCCTAAGCCGAATTGCCTAAGGCAGTCCTTTTTTCCTTTTCTTCCTTTTTTTTTCACTGTTTTTGTAGCTTTTGGTAGGAAAAGTCATAAAATGTCAGCAGCATACGCAGGTACACAGGTACATAGCAACAAAAACAACAACAGCAATTTGCAACACTTTATGAGGCCCAAAGAAAAGGGAAACCTTTCACCTTTCTCTACACATTACGTATACGACCCATTCTAGCTGAGGGGACAATCCCGCCTTCTGCCTATAAATTTAATGCTAGAAATTGCTCAAGTTATTCCCTTTTTTTGCTTTTTCTTTTTTTGGGGGGGGGGGGGGGGTTTCGTCGTTGTAACATTTCCTCTTTTAGTTGCTTTTTGGAGTATCCGTTTCCGTTTGTTGATTTTACGCACTCAAGTTGGTTGCCTCTGTGTCTGTGTCCTGTGGCCTCAATCCACGTGTCCTCGAGGTAAGCAACACACACACACACAGAAACACACACAACAACAAAAAATAACGAAACGAAAAGTAAATTAGAGTGTCGCCTGTCGCAGGCTCAACTACAGTGTTTTCCTTCTTTTTTTCTTTCTTGGTTTTTCTCTTTTTAGACCATTAATTGCCTTTGGTTTTCTTTTCGGTTTCAGTTTCTGGCACACCCTCGTGCTCTTTCGCCTTTCCTCTGTCTTCTCTAGTTCTTTCCCCATCTCCATATTCCTTCCTCCCTCGCTCTCTGTCGCTCTATTCTTCCAACTGGATCTCATGCTTGATTGCTCGGGCGTAAAGCATTAGAAGAAAACCAAGACAAAGCAAAAGATGCAGGGAGAAAGAGGGAGGAAAAGAGCGGGTGGTTAACAGTGGGTTAGAGTGTGTGGGGGGGTTTAGATTGAAATTTGCTGATTTGATGATTGGCTATTTGACTAAAGAAAATGGCACATTTCAAATGCTTTTCGGCTTACTTTTCTTCTTTTTTTTCTGTCGAAAAGAAAAAAAAAATGAAATTGCCATTCCATTTAATTCAAATAGTGAGACAATTTGAAACTCATTTATATTCTAAAGCAATAAAAAACAAAGGAAAGGGGGGGCTAAAATGGTTAAAAGAAAAGATAAGTTGGGGGGGGGGAACACCAATTGAAATCGCAGATACAAAAATGAATTGTACATATATGAAATATGGTTAAACGATTTAATTAAAGTTAACTTCCTTTTCCCCCTTAACTAACTCTTCAAATTTGGTATCCTTATAGCAACAATTAAAGGATAATCCTTTCTCTAAAAGGTCTATGAATTAACGAACTCAAAGTCAAAATCAAAGCCACAAAGAGCACAGAGAGAGAGAGAGAGAGAGAGAGAGGCCTAACAAACGCTTGTCAACATTGTTGATGTCTATTGTGGGGACCACTCCCACTCCCTAACCCAATTCCACCCCATCCACATCCACTGACAGAAAGGCAAATGCTGTCACTGACAGTTGTAGAGTAAAGTGAAGTAGCGTAAAGTGAAGTGAAGTGAAGTGGAGTGGAGTGGCGGGTGAAGACAATGCAAATGAAAATGTGCAACGACGCAATGGTCGAGCTAGGCAAAACTGACAGAACTGTCAAAGTGTCTTTATTGTGTCCACTTCGTTTGGTCAATTCTTTTTTGGCTATGTCCACTTTCAATAACCACCCCGTCCACCTTACCAACCCTTCTTCGCGCTTTTACCATAGTCGTACCTAACTCTCTTTCTCTCTCTACGTCTAAATGCCATTTTCAGTTTTAGATTTTCACTAAAAGCTTTTTCTTAATGGTTTGGCATCAATATTTTGTTCACCCGAAAGAAAAAAAAAAAAAACAAACAAACACACAGGAAAAAAGAAACGAAACGACGAAAAACCAGAAAAGGGAAATGAGAAAACATAGCGGTAATATGGATGGGCGGGGCAAGAGGGCGACGAAGGAATGAATATAACATAGCCACAAACAAATTCACTTTGTGCATTTTGACGAATGAAATTGAATATAGAAAACCATCCAGAACAACAACAACAACAACAACAAGAACAATACCGAAGGTAGCAAAGCAATAAAAAAAAAAAAAAAACCACATAATTTCATTTCACTGTAACCGATGGAAGAGAGAGAGAGAGAGAGCTGAAAGCTGGGAACTAGGCAAAGGTAGCTAAAATGAAATGCTAACCCTTTTTGCCAGGGCCAAAACACTTTTCGGTATTTTTTTATTTTTTTTCTCGTCATTTCTACATATACCCTTTATCTATAAATTGATTGAATACGAGGGCATATTTGTTTATATCAAATGTTTAAGTTTATTTATTTCAATTCAAGAAAGTTGAAGCTTTGAAAATGATTAGCTAATTGCAGGACCTTCCTCTTTCTCTCTCTCACTCTCTTTGTTGCTTTGTTTTTTCTATAGATTTATAAACATTTAACACAAATTAAATCCACTTTTAATAGACTTGTCTAATTCTTATTAACTGAAACATCATTTTATATATTACTGAATATATTCAAGTCGGAAAATAACTTTACATTTTCGCTCTGGTAAGGCATCTTTTTTCTCTATGTAGTGCTCTGACTGTTGCCTTTTTGCTCGCTGTCTGTGCCAGCATTTACACAATATAAAATACACACACACATACACTCACTTACATATATATATATATATATACGTATATATAGGTACATATATGTGTGTGTGTATTTTTTTTTTTTTAGTATTTCGGGCACGTAAAACATCAACGCATAAATACAAAATACAGAAGCATGTGGAAGGAACAACAGCCGAATAGCGAATAGAAAGGATGAAAAGATGGAAGAATGGAAAAGTTAAAGCTGTTGTCCGTTAGATATATATAGAAAATGGCATCTGCCGATCAGTTAAAATGTGTTAAACACGTACATACCTACATATAGATATATAGATTGAACCAATTTAAGAGACGAACTAACTAATAATTGCACTCACTTTCCAACGCTCTCTCTCTCTCTCTCTCTCTCCTCTGTCTTCTGTAGAGTAAAACATTTCATTAATTTGCTATTCATGAAAATTTCTAGAATTCCTCCCTAAATACTTTTAATGAATGCATACACACACACACATATCCTTGTGCTTGATAGGTAAACTAATCCAGCTAGTTGTCTACTTTGACATTTGAAATTTGATTTATTGTGCAAGTAAGTAAATTGTAAGTCTTCTTCATATATCTAGCAAATAGAATAGA
This sequence comes from Drosophila austrosaltans, assembly GCA_035045865.1. Lineage (NCBI taxonomy): Eukaryota > Metazoa > Arthropoda > Insecta > Diptera > Drosophilidae > Drosophila > Drosophila austrosaltans. The sequence continues at coordinate 4,676,957 of JAWNOQ010000207.1, forward strand.
AAAGGTTTAATCACAATTTGAAATATGACCTTAGCATTGTCTGCATGTCCACACGAGTGTGTGTGCGTGTGTGTGTATTTTTGAGTTAATCAAATCAATGAGGAAAACTGAGAATTTCATTAGCCTGACACATTAGTAAGGCCAATTAAATACCATTTGTGTTAGAACAATGGACCAAAGAATTGCACAACAAGTGCAGGAGAGAGAGAGAGAAGGAGAGAGAGAGTGGGAGAGCAATAGAAAATATTTGAATAATTTGTCAATTTGGCTCACCTTTCACTTTTGCTTTGTTTCAGTGACTAAACGTATATAAGAAACTTAATTGGCAATACAAGATGGAACAAATGGAAGCCTTAACAATCGATTAGCTAATCAAAGTTATAGATATAAAAATTACTTAAAATTTTCTTCATTGTTTTATTTAAAGTTGAATTGTTTTTTAGTAATTTGCATGCCACTACGAATGAATGGTTACAAATCGTTTGAAATTGACAATTTCTTATGTTATGTCCAAATGCTGTGAAATTTTTCCATATGGTTACCTTACACTTCATTCCCAATTTATGGCCACATTTTGTGGCTTTCGTTTCGCATGAATTGTAAATAACTTGTACATTTGCTACCTTTTGCTATACCCTTGCAGAGAAAGTTGATTTAACCATGACAATCTGTTTATCTTTATTTTTAAGCTATAGACTTAAAACGCAGTAGGTAAGCTTTTATGATATGTAGGTTTTTAAAGTTAAGGTAATAGTCGGATTGGACCACTATAAGCTATAGGCACTATGGGAATAATTGGTGTATTATTACGATTTTAGAACAAGAAGTGGCAAAAATGTGACAAGAAGTCTTCTATTGATATTCTTTTTAAATTTATCTAATATGTTGAATGAAAAAAGTAATTGAGTAAGCACTGCAAGGGTACACGAAATTCGTCATGGCCAAACTTAGTTTCTTTGATATTATTTTCCTGGTTTTTTTTTTAGTGGGCAGCATCTGTCAATATTTAGTAAAGGCTTTGGCTTCCTTTTCCAACTCTCTTGTACAAGAATAGGAGAGAGGGAGGGGAAAGGAAATAAAGATGGAAATTCAATTTGTTATAATTTGAAAAAATTTCATTTTTTCGTTATGTAAATGTCGTACGATAAGCTACAGACGATTTAAACCAAACAAACACACACACACTTACCTATGAAGTAAGATAGAGAGAACATATATACATGTATGTATATGTGTATATATGTATATGAGCATATGGATATGGATAGGAGTAAATGCTCTTGGCACCACCCTGATGAAGAAAAGCAATTTGTGGCAGCTTAAATGTCAATACAAATGGGGCGAGTGGCTAAACTTACGATTTGGCCAAAAACTTGAGGCTATAAATAGAAGGGGTGGAGAAGCGAAACACGTCTTGGTTATTTTTAGCCCGAGGCAAAAGGCGTGTCCCATAAAACTAAAGTTCTGTTTTCTCAGATGGACACAGCGTAAAAACAAATTGCAAACGATAAACAGAAGCCCAAAGGCAGCCTACACATGTCCCCATATATATGTATATGTATATATAGGTATATACACTTGTTTATATACACCTACATGCAATACATATATATATATATGTATGTATGTATGTAGAGCCATCATCGATTAAAAGAGACATGGTCACAACTCAGTCCTCAGGCCTCAGTCCAGGTGGTAACAAACCTTTTGTTCTCTCACAGATGCCCATTGATTGTTTTTACCTTTTGAAAACATTTTTTGGATGGGTAAGCCAGGATGGGTCTGTATCTCTCTCTCTCTCTCTCTTTGTGTGTGTGTGTACGCGTGGGTGTAGGCTTATATCTGTTATTATCCTTGAACAAGAGCATTTCAATTGTAAAAGTCCTGCTCTTGTCGCATTGTTTTCAGCCTGTCAAATAAGCATCATCCAAGCCTATCAAAAGTTACACTGTCCTACATCAATAAACTTGTTAACTTCTTTAAATAAACAATTGTTTGATCTCAACTTACTTTAACAACGCGAGAAAGTAAAAGAGAGAGACATGTACCAAACAATGCATTCGAATCTAAATATATATATTGAGTCTGCTGAAAATCTGTATTTCTAAGCCACAAAGTCTAAAGCAAAAAGGGTTATTTGTATGTTAAGCAGTGTTGATATTATTAGCATAACTGTCAAAAAGTGTCTCTATTATTGGCTTATTGGATGCAACGTGGCGTATGATTAATATATATATATATATATATGATTATAATAAAGCCTTTCGTTCTTTATATGCTGCGACATTTATGTCTTTTTTATAGAGTTCACCACATAATGAATGAGAGACATAGAGAAAGCAAGGGAGAGCGAGCGAGAAAGATATATGATTACGATTATTATTATTATCATGTGTACAATTGCTTACAATAAATGGAAAAGCTCTTCGTAAAATTTTTAGCTCAATAACTCAATCAGATTTCGACACACAAAAACAGCAATAATAATATAAAAAAAAAAAAGATATACACAAGCAGACAGAACATTTTGATGCATGGCCAAAAATATAACACAGAAAAGAAAGAGAAAAAGACTGAAGGGGAAAAGGGAAAAGAAAGAACGAGAAACGGGAACAAGAAGCAATATATATTACTCAATATAACTGCAACGAATTTCAAATGCTCTTCACTCTTTTTAGTGGCAAAATTCTATCTTCTGCAAACATAAATTCTCATCGACCCAAAAAAGTATGCTACGATTTAATTTTTCAGCAACTAAAAGCTTCAATTAACAGAAAGCAGAAAAATAATGTCAAAAATTGTTCAAACTTAATCAAAAACAAATGCAACAGACAATAAACAATACAACATATGTCTATTGATCAATGACATAGTGTTAATACCCCAATTGTAGTTGTAGAGCATCACAAAAAAAATGTATTATTTTCGTCAGTGTTTTTTTTTTTTTTCTTTTCTCATTTTTGGCTCCCTGACCACGTATATTTGTTACAAAATCGATGAATCAAAGTAAATTACCAGAAATAAATGAGATAAAATATGGGTAAGCGAGTCAGCTCGACCTCGCCCAACCATTTCCGCCGCAATATTAGCCAGGTGGTGTATAGCTTACGCAAGTCTAAGGAGAGCAGACAGAGATGGAGGAGATGAGAAGTGTGTCTTTGATTTAGCAGAGGATAAACTACAAGTTGACCTGAAAAGCAACTACGTGGGTTTGAAACTAGCTAGTTGTCGCCCCTATTGTGAAATTCTGTTTAGATGAATGGCAGCCACTAATGTTGGGTGGGTTATAGGGGTTGTGTGTGTGTCTAACACCTTGTTCATACCCACCCTAACACTCATGATGTATGTCTGTGTGTGTGTGTGTGTGTGCGAGTGTGTCCCTGCAGGAAATTGAAAAAGTTTGTATATGCCAGAGGGGAAACTTCCGTTTCAGCTGTTCCGTTACGAATGAGTTCGAGTTGAGTGAGCGGCGATGGCGGCGACTAATTTAATAAGGCAAACGCGAAAGACACATGGCCACTTTTTACTATACACTCGCACACCCCCCTACCATCACATATATTTACCACACATACACACACACACAGACAAATTCAGTCTGTGGACACAATGCTTTCTCTAGGCTGCCAAATTGCCAGTGTTTCTTTGCTTTCTTTTACTTTTTCTAAACTTTTTCCGTCTATTTTTTTTTTTTTTTCAAAGTAATCATATAAATATTTGTTGGTAACTGTGTTAGTTTTCCACTCATATGTGTGTGTGTGTGTGTGCGTGCCGAAAAAAAGTTTTGCGTGTTGCGTGTTTATTAAAAAGGAAAAGAAAGAAAGAAACAAAAGTAGAAATACAAAGAAACTTGCCCCACTTTTTTTCTTTTAGCCCTACAATGATGGCTTTTGTCTGACCCATAAAGTGAAATTCATGGTCAGCCAGTCTCTATGGAGAGTTCGGGGCGTGTTTTTGCAATATATTACAACTAAATATCGAGAGAGAAGAAAAACAGAAATCCAAGCTAATGAAAATGAAAAAAGTTCTCTAAAACGTAACACTAGACAAATGAAATGCCAAACATTAAGAGCTACAAATAATCGATAGAAAACTTTCTAAATAACCAAACATTTTATACACTTTTTTTTATTGTTTCAATAATGTTTTACAAAATGGCAAATTTCCAAGCTGTTTTATATAAATTGTAAAGTTTCAAGTTGTTCAACCTTTTCCTAACCTAAAGTTACTTGGTTTAGGAATCCAATCGAATCATATGCAAAGGATCTTTGCTTTTAAAAAACAATTCACTTATACACACATCATTATTATTTTTATTATTATTATTATGATTTCAACAGTTGGCCAAATGGCCAGACAAGAAGCAAAAGACCAGGCTATATGCTACATGTTACTTGCTGTTTAATTTATCGCCTAACCGGGGGAACGGGAAAAAAAAATATTGTTTGCCTACGACACTCCAACATTACCCACACACCCACACACCCAATGGCCATAGTCTTCCCCTTCAACTACTTGGTTGCCCCACCCCCCCCCCCCCCTCCCTGTCCCCCTTTCTGTCGTCAATTCTCTCTATTATGGCCATAATAAACTCATTAAAATGCAACACGCTGGTCACTGTCAACGCCAGCCGAACCGTTGTGGCGGTTTGGGTTGGGGGTCCTCTACCATATGGTTGAGTGGTTCCTTTTCGACTTGACGGTCGGCCATGGTGGTTTAGCATACGCAAAGGGCCAAGTAGGAGCAGTAGAAGGAGACGATGCTATTGCGCTACTGCTGATTTTCCACCCCCGCATTCGCATTTCTCGCTGGCTAAAAGGTTTTTCGCTTTTCCTTTTCCTTTCCCTTTTTTTTTTTTTTTTGTTTACATTTTACTGGGCGCGTACCGTGCTGTTGGTCCTATTCGTCCTGCTGTTCCTTCTGGTATGGCTGTCGCTGTCGCTGCTGGCTAAGTGGGTCAATGTGCTTTGAACTGATTAGTGTCGGGCCTTAACTATGACCATCATTATGATGATGATGATGATGATGGTCGTGTGGTTATAGTCGTGGTGTTTCCACTGTGTGACCATGTTTAAATGTTCCATCACGTTCCTTAAAGCCATATGTCCACCGCACACACACACACACACACATACACAAAAATCTACAGATGCTATGCATAAATTTTATTGCAGAGGCCAAGTAAAATCGATAAGATATCGTTATGTATATGTATGCCACGCCTCCTCCATTCCATATTTTCCCACTCTCTCTCTATTTCTCTCGTTCTCCATTTTCAGTTATAACGAAGCCAATAAATACAGGAAATTATTATCACATATTTTGAAAGGATACACTTGAAGAAGAAAGTCGAAGGAAAATAAAAACCAATCAAACCCCCATGGAATTCTGTCAGTAATGAAATTTCATTTATCTGAAGAACTCGATGCCTGATAAAAATCAATTTTTTTTTCTTTCCATATATTTCAATTATTTGAATATCGATTTGGAGTTTATATACAAAAAGAAAGTTCAACTCGTAGTCGTTTAATTTCGCTAAGAAGAACGAGTTAAGGAGTCTTGAGATAAGAGAAGTAAAAGCTTAGATTTTGCTCTACTGCCGTTTATTTTTCTTCGATTTAGAGAGAATTTGAATTAGAGAAAGTTAATTTAAAGGATAATTTGACTGTATGTGCAGTCATAGTCCTCATTATTCATAGTTTAACTTTTCAAGTGGTTAGCTGAATCTTTCAATTAGCTTTTGACAAAAATAACTTTTCCATTGTTAACCACTAACGTTTCCAAATGAAATCTTTTTAATTTTTTCTCCAAGTGTATTATGTTTTTCTTTAGTTTCTTTTTTTTTTTTTTGGTTCCGCTTCTGATTTCTTTGTTTGTTTATGTTTTATGTATGACCAAACAAAACACAAAAACTCGAAAAGAAAAAGATGCTTTCAATGCGTCAAAAAATTTAAAATGAAAATGTTTATATTTATGTTTATATTCATGGCCAGTCAGTCAGTCGGTTGTTCGATGGAAGGAGAAGATTTTTGACAGTCAATGCTATATAGCCAATGGGGCTATCATTAGTGAGGCAAACTTTTTCAAACAATTTGCAAATTTTATGTTTGTTTTCATTTGACATTTTGTTGGCTCGTATATTTTTTCTACATCCCATTCACTCTTTGGTCTCCCCTCTCTCTCTCTCTGCCGTTCTCCCTTTCGTCCTGGGCAAGTTGAGTAACTTCATTTGGCGTTTATTGACAGCGACAACTGACAAACATAACAGCACAACAGCAACAAATACAGAAGGCAGAGAGACCCAAAAAGCAAAAGCAAAAAAAAAAACAGAAACGAAACAGTAAAAACAGCTACAACAATAACGGGATGTTGTAACTTTTTATCAAGTTATTAACTTATCTAATTCGATTATGGCCCACGCGGCCGTTGCCCCTTCTGCCTTAAGGGTGTGTACCGTTACCTCAACCTAAACCACTGTATGGCTGATGCCTGCTGCCTGCTGCCAGTGGATCGTCCTGTTCCTGCTCGTTTCCTACTTCTGGCAGACGCGCCATGTCGATGTGGCAATGCCGTTTACATAGCAAAGCAATTCAATTACAAATGTGGCAGCACCAGCATAGAGCAGCAGCGGCAGGAGCAGCACCAACAACTTTCATTGTCAAAATGGCTGCCTAGACAAACAGAGAGACGGACAGACAGACAGACTGGCAGACAGACAGGCAGGCAGACACAGGAAGAGGCATAGGCAAGTCTATAATAAAAACACAAAATGGGAACAACAAAAACGGCTGGTGCTTTGAATTCGCGTTTTGGCCCATTTAAGATGTGTTTATGCGTGAATAGAATACACGAAGTATTCATATGTGTGTGGAAAAAACAAAATTCTAAGGCTCAACATAATATTTAGTGTTTGTTAAGGTGAAGTTGTATTTGCTGTCATTGCTGCACCTAAGCTCTGTTGCTCCTTTAAGGAGTTGCCACTATCTTTCAGGCTAAGCCAGAGTTGCCACTCATAACTCATTGTTAGCTAAGTACTTATATACCAACTAACTAGAACTCTTTAAAGTAATCTATAGTTTTTTGCAGGTTTGTTAAATTATATACTAGGACATAACATCATATTAAAGCATAAGAGTATTAAGCTATCGGATTGTTATCAAACTAAACCTTCCTCTCTCTCTCTCTCTCCCTCTTTCTATGTCAGCTTTACTTTGCTATTAAATATCTATGGCCCAAAAATTAGTTATCGCATAAACTAAACTAAAAATTATCCAAATCTCTTTTACTATCTCTACAATATCTCTCTCTCTCTCTCGCTCTCTCTCTCTCTCTGTCAGTTTGTATCTCTTTCGCACACTGTTGGATGGCATGGCCTACAGTTTTTGGTTTGGCAAGCAGCAGCATCAGGTCTCTTTGTCAGTTAAATTTTTACGATTTGTTGTCAAAGCCCGCATAGAACATTAAACTGTCTTCGTGTTTTGCCTACAGCCAGGCAAGCAAGGACTGGCAGCCAGGACATCTACTTCATCCCACCTAGCTCTTATTTTGATTTCCTTTTTTTTTTTAGCCCAGAGAGACAGAGAAAGAGGGAGGGAAAGAGAAAAGTTGGCCATTTGTCTGGCTGTCGCTTTTAGTCAGTTATAAAGTTTTTAACCTTTATGGAGTGCGGGCCATTGTTGCTGCTGTTGTTGTTGTTGTACGTGACCAGCAATTGCTACATTGTTATCATGCATACACACACACATACACACACACACAAGTAGATTCGTATATATGCACGTTTAGTATGTAAATATATGTACATATATACATATATCTAAGCTCTGCAGTTTCTGTTCCGTTTTTGTCATTTTTAATAGCATTTTTTATTTTCCCTTCCCTTTCCATAGTAATTTTTTTTTTTTTTTTTTTTTGTGTTGGTCCTTTTGTTTGGCAATTGATTTTCGCCAGTGAAAAGAGCAACAACAATGAACAATGAACATAAAGAAACATACAAAATATGATAATAAAAGTGGACAGACAATGGGTATACACCTCCACCTTCACCTCTAGCTTCAGATCCTACATTCGACCCCCAAAAAAAAAATAGCCTGAAAAACTTGCTCCTCTTATTGAGCTTTTCCAATCAAACTTGTATTTTTGTTTTCTTTTTTTGTTGCCATTGTTGTTGTTGTTGTTCTTGTTGTTGTTGCCTGGCCAAAAATGTTATTGAAAGCAGCTTAATACGACAAGTAAGCTGTTCCATTATGCCACAACATGTACCGAAAAAAAAAAATGAAAATGAAAGACAAGAACCAAAACGGGGGGGTACAGGGCCAAAGTCCATAGCACAAGAGGCACACAAAAAATATTCGTACGAAAGAAAAGTAGGCAGAGACAGGACCCCTCATATATACACACACACACACATACAATCATATAGTGGAATGAATGTAAGGACATTAACAGGACAGTAGCCCTAATATCAAATAAAATGCCCAAATTGACTACTTCTTTTGACTAATAGATATGCTTCAAATGATAATACACATTCAACAGAGTGATAAAATTTAGAGTCCTTAAAGTCCTCTAGAGCAGACAGTTCCTACAGAATCTAAATTTAAAGTGTTTTTTGTTATTCACTTCTTTTAAGTTTTTAAAATCAGTTTGAACATAGACATTAGATAGTCATTATTACCTTTACACTTTCTTAACTGCAATCCGCTCCTGTGTGGACCAACAAAACTTGTTCCCTCTCTCTCTCTCTCCCTTCTCCACCATGCGGCACTATGCTCTTTCCCCATTGTTGGTTCAAAAACTGACGAAAATCAACTTTTATATTTTTGCACAGAAAAATGAGAAGAAAAATTTGCTTATTCCGAACAAGACAAAAAAAAGTCATATTTAGAGAGAGAGAGAGAGAGAGAGAGAGGGAAGTGAGAGGTGTAGAAAAAATATTCATGGACAGAATTTAGTCACAACAACAACAATAACAACTACAAGAACAAACAAAACAAAAAGTACATAGAACAAGAGACTAGTAGGTAATATGTAACTGCATAAGTATGATTGATGTTTTTGCTAGGCCAACTTCAATTACCAATTCATAGGGGAAAGTACCGGAGATGGCTAACAACAACAACAGCAAAATCATTAAGCAAACAACAACAAGAACAACAGAAAACACAAATGCCTACGAAACGTTGCCTGCTTTTTTGCGCTTCAATTGTTAGTAAAGAAAAGCAGCTAAATGAATTGGGGCAAAATGCAAAGAGTGAGATGAGGGTGAGAGAGAGAGGAGGTAGGGAAACCAAAGCCATGGCATTGTTGTTAAGAACAATTTCTTTTGTTAAGTGGGCGAAAATCCTTGTTGCTTTACCCACACCACTCCCCCACGACAATCTCCCTGTCGTTTCCCCCACCAAGATCTACAGCATTTAATGTTTGCTTTTATAATTAAGCGATTTTTTAATTAATTTTTGTTGTTTTGTTTGTTTTAGACACATTACGCATACGCCACATGAGCTAACGCAATTTGAGACAACACAAAAATACAAAAAACAAAAACAATATGAAGAAGAAATGCTGCTACTACTTTAAGGTCTAAAACATTTAACACTCCATTAAAGAAGTTGGCCAACAACTTGCTGACTTATTGCTAGTGAAAAGAGAGAGAGAGAGAGGAGGAAAAGATTCCGTCTGAGAATGAAAATGACATCCTTCAGCATGCTGACAACGAAGGACAACTAAGCAACGCCAAGAGTTAACTAAATGCTCGACAGTTGCATTTAGCTATGGCAAAAACTCAAGCTACAAACTTTCCCTTAACTGTAGCTGACAAGGCTTGAGGCATTTCTTTGCTCTAACCATTTCATTCCCCCTCCTTTTCGATTGACTCTTTATATATATCCGGTGCCGCAAACACTTCCTGTTTACAATTTAAACTAATAAGCAAAAGGCAAAGGAGTCTCACAGCAACAACAACAAGGATGACAAGCATTCTGGCTATGCCACAGCCTGTGCCTATGTCTTTGCCACTCCTCCTCTGTCATCGTCATCATCATCATCATCAACATCATCCTTGTTGACTGGCATCGTTTTGAATTTTCATTTTAACGCCATTTCATTTTTTTTTTTTTTTTGCCATCTTTTTGCTGTCATATTCAATAAATCGAAATTGACATTTGCCACAGCAGGGGGGACGGCGGTCCGTATATGCAAAAGCATATACATATATATAAATAAATATGAGGAGAGACAACAGAGCGGATATTCCATAAGCAAGGATATTTCATTAGCTCTATGGCAAAGAAAACAAAAAAAAAAAATTCTCATTTAAATTGCCTTTCCTACGCCTGGTTTAGGCCTAATAATTTCAATATTTTTTTAATGGTAAATCAGAAATTGGAAAAAAAAAACAAATTTCCATGTTGCCAAATGCCAAATCTTCCTACATTGACTCTATGAAAATGCTTTAGATTCCTTTTGCACTGGTGCGAATCTTAGAAATTCCAGGTCTCTCTTTCATTTGTTTTATTTTGGTTCACACTTAATTAACATGGATTTTGTAGCACTCTTTTCCTTTTTTTTTTTTGATAGAACTCTATTATTATTTCACTTCACTTTCATTCGCATTCCATTCAATTTTCACTCTTCTGCAAGGCAACTTGTTAAAACTCAATTAACTTGTTTAAACGTTAGGCAAGGTAGGCAGACATTCTGGCAGGCAGAGGGGTGAATGGGTGTAGCTGCTATAGCGTGTTGGTCTCAACAATTTTGCTCCTTTTGAAAAACGTTAAATATTTGCAAATACTTGGGCATAAGAGCACTTGAGACAAACAACACCAAAACAACAACAACAAGAACAAAAAGCGCAATCAAAATGTCAGTATTAAACAATAAACGTTAGCTCAAATTTTACATGAACTTTTTTTTCTCTTTTTTTTTGTTTTTAATAATTTTTATGATGAGCACCAACAACAGCAGCAGCAGCAGCAGCAGCAGCAGCAAAGATAAAGAGGAGGGGGTGGGGTGAGGTAGAAAAGAGACAGCCAAAACTGTCAGTCTGTCAACGTGTTGCTATGAGATGAGATGAGAGCCAGTTACCGTTACTTCTACTCACAATGGTAAAGTGGCAGCCAACGAAAAAAGCAAACGGGAAATATACATACATAGAGACAATGGGTAAGGTATGCGGTGGAGGGTGGAAGATGGCGTTAGCGGTAGCTGTGGGAAAACAGAGACAGATGAAGGAGAGTGCGAGAGAGCATTACAATGTTTACGTTATCTCATTTAACACTTGAAAAACTTTTACAAACACACATGCATAACAGTTCTGTCATGTTGGCCTTTTTCTAGCTATATTTTATGCACACCTACGCTTGTCACTTATATTATGGGAATCTTGAGATATATGTATAAAGAAAATTAAATTTGTTGTTGTTGTTGTTGTTGCGTTAATACTATAAAGTTTAGTTTGGTATTTCTGATTTGATTTTGTAGTTGCCAAAAATGTCAAACTTTCTGCCAAGATAAATTACTTTTATATTATTTACAACAACTGAGTTTAGCACAGTAAAGTTTTTATTTCAGTTAAATTATAATTTATATATAACGATTCCTTTGTACATTAGTGCACAATTTGCTTGAACTTTTTTTGTTTTTGATTTGTTGAAAGGTTCTCAACTCTGATGCATGTCTGAACATGTCTACTGTTTGCTTCTCTGTCCGTGTCGGTATATATATGTGTGTGTGTGTGCTCTGTTTTAAGTAGGTGCCTCGTTCGCTGTCTGTTAATGCCATCTCATTCTACCTTACATCCATGTCGGCTTTCTCTCTTTAGTCTGGCAAAGGCATTTGCACATTAACAGTGTGAAAAATTATGATGGAGACATAAAACAGTCAGCTGAGGCCCAGCAAAAAGCAAAACAGGTTTACTTTTTGGATACCCTCAGACCGACCCTGCCCCCATGCCACATGTGTGAAGTAAAAGTTTCAATGGTATTAGTTAGTTGATTGGGTGGATGGGTGTTTGTTGTTGCTTTTTGTCTGCGTGTGTCTGCTTATTCTAATGCATAAATCAACAAAGCTCAACCAGCCGACTCCCAAGGGAGTCACAATTAAGAGGCATGCCCCCTGTAGCTACACCTGTCCCTGTCCCTCTCCCTGTCCTTGTTCATATATACCGTTACTCCCTCGTATATACTCTATATCTCATGTGGCTCATATCGTGGACTCTTGTCTCCAAATATCAATAATAAATGAGAGCTCAGAAATATTAAGAGTTGAATTGACTTAAGTCTGGCATATATAAATCAATCATGTGACAAGCTGATAAACATCCAAAAACAGTTATACAAATACATATGTATTTACACACACACAACAATGCTTGTGTATGTGAGTGAGTGCGTGTATGCATTTGCTTAAGACAATAAGAGCCAAGTAATTTCAGGATTTTGGTTACGCATTTATTGGATTTTCTCTTCATGCCGCTGCTGCGTTTGGTATTTTTAGATCAGCTGCTGTGCGCAACAGTTTGGAGCTAATGTCTATTTATAGACAATAAAAAGCTTTTATTATCCTACAACAAACACTGCCCCCAAACCATACCCTCCCACGTAATTTTCAACTCTCTCTCTCTCTCTCTCTCACTCTCTCCTTCTTTCTTAAAGATGGTAACAAAATCAGCTTTGCTATCTTTTCTTTGCATGCAGCAACAATTATTTTAAGCCACAACATAAGTATGCTACACTTTCTTAAACAGGATATTAACGAATGCGCAAAAGCATCTTAGAGTAGCTGGCATAAAGATTTAACAACATTTTTTTAAGGTTAAGTGAAAGAAAACTACAAGCAGAGCTTAAGAAGTATATTTCAATGCCTTAGAATGTTGCAAAAGTAAACCGATTTACGGTAGATATATAAACATATATCCAATATAAAGAAAACACCCATAGGGAACTTGGAGAAAAGCATAATACATAAAAAGGAAATGTTCTCCAACAAAAAGGGAACCCAAAAATCCTTTCTTTTACATTTGTTTGTTTTTATATCGAAATATTAATATAATATTGTATACAATAATCATTCGGTAAGCTCTTATTGGCAATATTATTTGGATTATTGTATAGTAAGTTGTATTTGGTCTTTAGTTTTGTCTTAGTTCTGCATGAAGAAATTCTTTAATAATCTCTCAAGTTGTTCGCTTATATGCACTTTGAATGTCACAAAACTAAGTGGTATGAAAATGTGTATGTTTTTCTTTCCTTTTCTTTTTCTTTTTTTGATGTACTTTACTTTTGCATTTCTAATGCTTTATTCTTGAATCCATCCCCGCTGCCCCTTCTCCATTTTGCTTCAATTTGGCCGTTAAGTATGCAATGCTTTTTCTCCATCTTTGCATTTCAAATGTGTCTAGTCTTTTACTTGCTTCTTTTTTTTTCTCCTTTCTTTTTGCTTTCCAGTACATTTTTTTTGTTTTGTATGTTAAAGAAAAGCATTTGCTTTTCTCCCTTCTATAGCCTTAACCCATTTCATCGTGTTCTCCCTTTTTTTGCGCACAATTACGCAACAACAACAAGGACAATAAAAGAACAAGGAGGAGGTAACAAAAAAATAAAAACGAGTCGGATAAGAAAAAAACACAAAAAAAGAAGAGAAAGAGAAACGTAACGCAAAGCATGGCCCGTAATCAGAAAGACGTAAAAATTTTCTACAAGCAGGTAACAAAAATATTTGAAATTGCTTTTTGCTTTCTGCTTTCTCCTTTCATGCTGCTGCTCCTGCTCATAACCTTTCTTTCTACCTTCATCCATTTGGTTCGGTTTGCCCTCTGTTCCTTTAGGTAGCACTTCGCCTTGCTTTTGGACTTTGGTTTGGTTTCGGCAGCATTCCATCTGGCTGCTTGTTGTTAATGGCATACATTTTAGGCCACGTTCGTCTGTTTCTTGACATTTTTTCCTCTCCACCTTTCTCACTCCCTTTCAGTTCGACGCTTGATAAGGTTAATTGCCCAATTTTTTTTTCACTTCTTCCCTCTTTTTTTTTTTTTTGTTGGTGGCGAAATTCCCGTAACATTTTTTTTTCCTACTCTTCCATCATTTTCATTGAAACATATCGAATTGTGATTTGACATAAACCCAAAAAAATGGATAGCAAAAATAACTGAAATATTTTCCATACCCTCAACATAGGCAATTGATGGGAAGCAACAAGACTATAGAGCTGGGGGTGGGGGTTCACCACATTATTTTATATATACATACAATTTGAAATCGCCCATGTCAGTTGATAACCATGGCAACTACTGATATTATTATTACAATGGATAAATGTTAAAGTACAATTAGAGGAATCAACAAATGTATATGGCGGTCATATTAAATTTCACTTCATTAAATTATATAATGGCATGGACGAGAGCGGGCATGTAAGCTTAAATTACATACAAATGTTATGTGTGGTAATAATATAATTGCGTAAATATGTTGCTAATTGATGATGTAACAGAGATTAACCGAAAAATATAAAAACTAAAAAAAACTCGAACAAATAAATTAACTTTAACTATGGCACAGAGAATGTTAAATTGAAAAAAAGTCGAAACAATATTTACTAAAGCATTAATAGAAACAGTGGCTGGCCAAGAGAAAATGGTAAGTTGGTTAATTTTAGTGTCAAAATACTTAAGCCACAAAGAAGAAAGTCACAACTAAGAGATAATTAGGCCTCTTATCATTTCCGAGGGAGGGAAATGCTATTCTCACTTATGATTGTCAAACATTTTACTTTTTCAATTGAAGTTCGAATTCCATTCCATCGAAAACTGAAATACATCGAAATTAAACCCGATTACTCTCACAGTCGAAGGTTGTTTTTGAAATTCTGGATGGAAAAGTTTTAGTTAATAACAAAAAGTGTATTAACTTCGAATCCAAATCGTTTTAGAGAGAAAGAGAGAGTGAGAGAGATAGATTCGTTTACTATTCGAAGCAAAGTTCGAAACTTTTTCGATCTTTTGTATTGAAACAATGAGAAGAATGGCTATCACAGGCGAAACACTTTTTTTCTAAATGTCCTGTAAGAAAATTTCTACTTAATTAGAAACTGAATCGAATCCATCCACTAATTTGTAATATTTTACTCAACATACTAAAGATTTATACAAAAATAGTTGGCATATAAAAAAAAGAACATACATATATGTATTTAAAGGAATTTCTCTTCATTCCACTAATTAAAAGGCAAGTTGAGTTGGACCAAAGAACTTTGCTAACAATCGACAATGGGAACAGACTTCAATTCCGAATCCACATAAATTTATTCGCAATCGAAAACGAGAACACAGGCCGGAATATTATATATATTTAAATATATAAAAAAGTGTCAAATATATTTAAATTGTGTAGAAAAATTTGACTCTTTGGTATATATATGAAAAACTATCAACACCTTTCGGCCGACAGCTTTGCCAAAATCTTTTACAAATCTAAAAAATTTCACACATTCCCAAAAAAAAAAAAAAAAAAAAAAACTAGAAAATTTGCAAACTTTTGCACCAGAATGTCTGTATGTGTGTGTGTGTGTGTGGGTGTACTTCTTCTTCTTGTTTTTGACGCCCCATTTTCAGTTGACCACAAAAACCACAGGAGAAAAAACAGGAAAACGAAATAAAAGAAAAAAAAAAGAGTCGAGGCAGATGAGCGGGCGAGCGGGTTGGCGGCAGGCAGGCAAAAGGCAGATGCCAAAACAATATGGCCAAAACGAAAGTGCCTTAACTACTACAATAAAATAAAAATAATTATGACTAACAAAAAGTTGTTGGTACTTTCTTTCTACCTTCTCTTTTTTTCTGTTTTGTTTTGTTTGTTTTGTTTTACTATTTTATTTCACTTTGGGTGAAATTAAAAGACAACTTGTAACCTTTTAAAAAATATGCAAAACAACGGAAAAGAAAAAAAGGGGGAGGCGGCCAAAAGTCAGAGCACTTGAAAGTTGATTTTAATAAAAATGTCCTTTGAAGTTGCACCAATTGAAAAGGTTTTCAAAAAAACAAAAAAACGAAGAGTGGGCGGTGCTGCGGTTAGAAGGAGGCAAGATGTGTAATAAAGGGAAGGAAAACAAAAAAAACACTGCGGAAAAACGGAAGTAAAATGGAAATTATGATAGTCCTTATGAAGGAAGCGTAGGAAAAGAAGCAACTGCTAGAAATTATGTAATCAGCAGAAAAGAAAACAACAGACAAAAGAGAAGAATAAATTTGAAGAGTTTGACTCCCAGTCTAGTAATATTAAAAGGGGGAAAAAATGTGCTGGGCGGCGTTACCAAAAATATGTCTCGATGTTAAGTGCTTCATTTAATTAACAAAAGTTGACATGAAAGCCATGGCCTTATGGTTACCTTCTGCTCCATGCTACTCCAATCCCCTTCTCCTTGGGGAGCCCGCCCGCACCTTTAGGATGTTTGTGTCCTCCAGATATTTGCTCTACTTTTTCTTTGCTTTTAATTGTTTCTCGTTGCGCTTTAACCTGACAGAAGATACTTTCATTTTGTTAGAAGGTTTGCTTGCCTGTCTGTTTAGCCTTTTTTTTTTTTCTTATTGTATTAGAATTAGCATGTTCAGAATACTAAAAACGATCAAATTAAGTAGCTGAAAACAAGAAGCAAGGAGTTGGCCTCACTTTTATTTAGTATATATGTATATCTTGCCCATGTACAGCAAATCCAAAGCGAGAAAAGAGTATTAGAAATTCGTTAAGCAAATTGGTTTTTGCTATCTCCTCCGTTTCTTTTATGTTTGTGTTTTCACCATGACACGTGGCTAAACACACTCACACACACACACACATACGTTTGTATATAAACTCCTATCACACACTCATACGTCAGGTGTGTCGTAGAAAGTGGGTAGAAAAATACTTTTAATTAATTTTGTGGTGCTGCCAAATTGGTAATATCACTAAAATTTGATATCCATTTACATATTTAACTATATATATATATATACATATATGTATATGTATATATTAGTTTTGTTGTTCAGATTTTGGCCAAAATTTAATTATAAAACAACAGACAACTCTGACAGCAATTGGTAAATAAGTTTTTGGATTTTAATTAATTGCCTCAACATAGTGTTTTATGCCACTCTTATGCCATTCCCTTTCCCCTCTCCCCCACCCCCTCCCACCCTACTCCTTCTCTGCATGTATAGCACATGTTTATATATTGTATTGTATGTGTGAATATATATGTGTACCGTTATTTGTTATTACATTTTTATCTCCTTTATCGTCATTTTAGTATAAAAATCATCAACAGCTGCGCATTTCACAGACAACAACCCGTAAATCTGCAAATGACATATATATATATATATACATACATATGAGGAAACAAATTGCACTACGGTAATGCCACATACACAGGGTGATCCATCTCTGTGATGTGACCTGTTGAAATAGGAACATATATATACAAATTATAGTAGTAACTATATTGAATCCAAAACTATGCCAAAAACCAAAGACCAAGAACTACTTGCAATAAGTAAGACACTTTAACAGATCACCCTATATAAACATATATATAATAAATATATCTGGGCATAACACTTGTAGTTCATGTCACATATACATACGTATGTATGTACGTACATATGTTTCTCTCTGGATGATAAGTCTGAAGTCATTAAAGTTGCCCCTCGCCCCTGGCATCAATAATAAACAACAAAAACAACAAAAAGAAATAAAAGCGAGCCCATACAATATTTGTTTTTTCATTCTTTTTTCAAAAGAGAAAATATGACTCTCAGTTTCGATTTGTTTAACTTCATTTGCGTGTGTGTGTGTGTGTGTGTGTGTATAAAAAAACTGTTGAATAAATATAATCTTCAAACAAAATCAAATTGAAACTGATTTTTTAGCAAATACATAATTTATTCAGAATATTCCATTGCCAATCAAATAACGAGTATCACAAAAAACAAAAAAAAAAACTCAAATATTCATTTATTCATTCATTGATTTTTGAAATGTGCTCCTTTTGCATTAGCATATTCATTTTGATTTATTAACAAATTTCATTTCTAATAGAATCTATTAATCGTTTTTAAACTTTGTTTACCAACACTTAAATATGATTCAATATGGATCCACAGCACTGCCTTTAAGAGTTACCATAGATTGCAAAGTAGCTAAGAGAAAACAGAAACCCATAAAGCTTCGCTTCGAAATAGTCACAATTCTATATTTCAACTACTTTACCATTCTTCCCCAGGCAATCAAATTGAAGAATATTTGATCAAGGCCTTCATTTTTTTTTCACTTTTTTTGAACTCTTAAAGTCAAATTGAATCTTGAAAACAGATATTATAGCACTTAACACTTTGACCGCTTAATAAATGACTATACACCTTTAACTTTCATATAGACATATACACACACTCATGCACATTCGTTTATATAAAAAAAAAAACACTTTAATAAATAATGAATTGATATATTAATATCGCCCCAGAATGAACGAACGAACAAACGAAACAACAACCGTACAAAAAAAAGAAAAAAGAGAAAAACGAACACTTTAAATATTTCATAACAATTAAAAAACAATAAAAAATTCAACTCGATAGGCATAAATTGGTATTAAGCATAAATAATGAGACAGTTGAACAACAACGGGTAAAAAACAATCAAGGACTCACCTTTATTCAAAAAAAAACTCGTTTTTCTGCCTCTTCAATACACGGCTGCTTGTGAAATTTTCAAAAAAAAAAGTTTTTCCTCTGTTTTTTTTTGTTTTCTTTCCTTTATGGCTGCATAAATTGGCACTTGGAATAACTCAACTTGCCACGGCGCGGAAATTTTAATGCAAATTTAAAAGTGTTGGCCACGTTTTATATGGGTCGTTTTGTCGATTTCTATTTCATTTCATTTCCTTTTATATATATACATTATTTTTTTTGGGCAAATTTTACTCATCTTTTTTTTTTTTTTTTTGTTTTTGGTTTTTATGCAACTTTTTTGTTAAGCACTTTCAAAAAAAAAAAAAAGGAAATAGAAATGTGAAGAGAAGAGTGGAGGAGCCAAGGTTGGTAAAGGATCGTAAAATAAATGTTCTATGAGACAGTGTGGGTGCCTATGTGTGTGTGTGTGTGTGCAACAGTTGCCGTGACTGTTGCCTTTACCGTAACCGTAACCGAATCGTTACCCTTGCGTTAGTTGTCCAAGCCAACAAATGGGTTTTTATTTTTATCGTTCCAAGCGAAAGCAATAAAAAAAAAACTCAAAATAAAAAAAAAAGACAAGTAAGAACCGTGCAACAGTTTGCAATTATATGCGGCGGTTAGATGGGACGCAAAAGAGGGAGAGCGGGAAAGAGAGAGATAAAGAGATCTTGTTATTGCCCTGCCTGCAATTTGCAATTTGGCTTTTAATTGTCTTTCCGCTCTCAATTCATTTCAATTTCAGTTTCAATTTATGTTTCATTTACGTTTCATTTCAAATAACGCGACGCGCACTTTAAGCTTAGCTACAAAACAGCAACAACAACTTCGTCTCTGTCGCCGTCTCTGACTCTGGCTCAGTCTCCTTTTTCAGTTTCAGTTTTAGCTTCTTCTTCTTCTTCTTCTTCCTCTTTGCTGCGCTTCGGTTTTTGTAACTGCAATTTCGAACTTCGACTTGAAACTTTGCTGCTGCTGCTGTTCCTCCTGCTGCTGCTGCTGGCTGCTGATGTTGCTGATGTTTCTTTGCTGCTTGTGTTGCCTGCTGTTGGTGTTTCTGTTGCTGTTGCTGTTGCCGCTGCTGCTGTTGCTACCCTTCAGCGCTGCCTGCCATTTGCAAACTGACTTGCTCCAGTTTTGTGTTTCACCTTATAAATGCGAATCGCTCCTGTTGTTATCCTTAAATGTGAGTCCTGCTTCCAGCTAGTCGGTTTGTCTCGTTTGATAAGAACGTTCTATGTAGTAAACGCGAAGTCTGTGTACGTTTCACTGTATATGTGTGTGTGTGTGTGCGGATATGTGTGCGTGCGTGAGTGAGTTAGACCAAGAGAGCGCAAGCGAATTTGTAATTCGAGAGCTTTGAAGAGAGTCCCACCAGCTGCTATTGCTATTGGAAGGCCAACTCAAATGATTGAGAGAAAGAGAAAGCGAGAGCAAATGATAGATTGAGAGAGCATTATTTCTCATTGTCGAAGCTTTTTTCTTCAGTTGCGAACTATTCAAATTTGAATGCGAGAGAATGAGAGCTGAACTCAAGAACCAAATTGATAAATATGAACACTCACTCTGATCGAAAGCATTATAATGTGGATTCAATATTTTACTGTTTACGTTATGCTTTAAGTATAAACAAAGTTTTTTTTCTACAAAACTTACCGATGACAATAATGGAAAACTTTTCGAAATCAGCTAAAAGATACAGTGTAAAGGCTAACGGACAAGGAATCTCAACTTCACAAGGCTACAATTTGGTCGATTTTAAAGAACTATATCTTTTTTTGCTTCATAGAATCGAATTTTTTGTTTGAAAAAACTTTCAACTGAAAAATTAAAAAAAATTATGAGCAGATTTTTGTAATTTTTGACAAAAATTTGGCCGAAATTTTTTTCAAAGTTTTAATGTGCATTTTTGCTTTGATTATAGCGGTGTAAAACTTTTCAAAATCGGGCATGGGATGGCCAACTTATAGCCATATGAAAAGGACATCAAACTTACTCTTTGAATAAACTTTAACCTGACAAGGCTTCAATCCAGTCAAATTTTGTCCGGTACTAAAAAGCTTTATCTTTTTTTGCTTTCTAAAATCTTCTGACATTAAAAAACTAATTTTCGAGCAAGTTCTGTTCAATTTTCAACTGTAAAAGTTTTAAAAAATGCAAAAGTAACAAAAATTAAAAAGAAAATTTAATACAAACAAACCCTAAGAGCCAAGATATATATTCCAAAATATATTGTCTTGAATTCTTATTCTTTATTTCGTTTACTTTAAAGGGTAAATTATATTGACACGGGAAGTTTTTTCAATCATTTTGTCAAATTTTTGGGGATTTTTAAAACACTCAGGGCTATATTCGCAGTCTGTCAGAAGCGTAGCATACTTAGTTGTTCGCAGTTCCTTTTGTTTCTCACTCTCTCACTGTATGTCTCTCTCTCTTACAGATTGTCGTTTTAAACGCTTTTTGTGTAGAGGTTTGGAAGCATCTGCGTTCATGAATGAACACCCTCCTGTTGCATTTGTTTTTATTGTAAATGTACGTAAGGTGTAGGCAGACTCTCTCAGACCAAACACGAAAGATAGAACTCAGTCAGCTAGGCAGGCGACCCTCACGCACACACCCAACTCATATACACACACAGACTTTGGTTTGCTCACATCTACTACCACACTACTATCTCTAAGCTCTTACGTCTGGTCCCTGAAAATTCAAGATGAAGGTTATGCATTCACACAAAAACTCCAAAAGCTTTTACCAAAAAAAGAAAGCTCCCTCTCTTACTCTTTATTATTTGGGCGACTCTCGCACTCTCTCTCGGTCTCTCTTTCTCCTCCAAAATGCCGTTCGTGCTTTCAATTTAACATGTTGCTGAGCTTCGCGACGACGACAACGGCAACGATTTGTTTTGTTTTCTGCTTTGTCGCGCCCCAAAAATTATGCTACAGTTTTGTGAGTGTGATGAGCTCCATTAAGCGACTGACGGTTTCCTTTCCTTCCTGCGTTTTTAAGCGATTGTTTCAGCTATTTGGTTAAGTCTTCGTCGTCGTCGTCGTCGTCGTCATCGTCGTAGTCGCTAACCGTCCTCCCTCTGCCTACCTCTAACGACCCAATTTCATGCCTTCACGTACACAAGACTCCCAGGAGCTTGAGTGTAAGCAGCATGACCAAAAATTAAAGACATTTTGTTCCTCTTCAGATTTTGCAGTCATATCTTAAGCTAGATTGGCTTTAAATTGTTTTGTCGTTCTGTTGACACTTTTCCGGTACATTGGTACAAGAACTGTGATTGATTGCATTTGCATATGTTTAAATCCCTTTTTGTCAATATTTATGTATTGCTTTTATAATACTGACTAGATGTTTGTTTAAAAAGTTTCCGATCGCATAAAGTGTTAGAAACCATTGGGAAAATTGTGAAACAATATTTTACTTTTAACATACTTTTACCTGTTTTTTAGTATTAATAGTTACGAAATGCGTTTGATTGATGATTCATTTGCAAAAGGGTACACAAAGCTAGTTGATTTTTGGGCAAAATCCAGCAAAATATCAACAACTGTAATAGCGGACGGCTCAGCTTCATCAAAGTGCTACAGAGTCCAGCTGCGTGCCTCTGCATATTGCTATATATTGATGCTGATGATGCTCCTGATGCTCCTGCTGCTCTTTTGCACAGTGAAAATGATAAAAGTTTGCCCTCCTACTCTTGGTACTATCTTTTTCTTAATTTGAGTTTGGACCAAAGTCAGAGTCAAAGTTGTTTTGCTGTCAATGATGAGAACTTTTGAACTTTGATTGGCTGACTACAAGTATACAAACACAAACACCGGCACACACATCTTCTAAGGATTTTGGTCAATGTTCATACCTCGATCAATTTTATTTTGAAAAAGATTCACATTAAGTTAGTGGATCAAATTGGTAGCTACGTCTAAATCATGCTTTAATATTTCTTACTTTGTTTTGAAGTTAGAATTTTAGTAAATTTAAATTGGCCATCTTAATGAATGTGTAATTTGCATTATAAGCATAGCACATAGCAAAAAGGCAAAACAAAATCTTATAAATACACCCAACTTTCAGTTAATACCTATACCATTTCACCAAGCCCAATAAGAACAACAACAACAACAATAACATTCTATGATAGCCTGCAGGCAGACAATTCTGCATCCGAATGCATTCCATCAACTTCATTACGTTCACAGGCAGGTAGAGTGAAGGGAACAAAAGCCATTCAGGTAGATGGTTTGCCTTTGGGACTGCAGGAGCAGCAGCAGGAGCTTAAGCTCAGATAAGCCTGCACGCTATGGCCTTCCCTCTAGCTTAATATATGGGATCCCAGTTGATGGGAAGGGAAGAGGCGGTGGTGAGAAATGCAAATGAAATGCCTTTAACAAAATGCCAAAGCGCAGCAACAGCAACAACTGACAGAAATGTCTGTCAGCTCAACAGCGTAGCAAAATAAATTGCTAAACTGCCGCAATTTAACCATCCCTCCCCCTCACAAGTGATACAAATCACTTTCACTAATTATGCTTTAGTTTTGAAATAGGAAGAAAAAAAATCTAATCGCCCACAAAGGCACGCAAACGTACTAAAAAAAAAAGAAAAACAATAACGGGAATGGCTAAAGGAAGGTGGCAAAAAAACCAAAAAAAACGACGAACCAAAAGTCCAAATTGAAAATGTTGATGAGAGAGCAGTTGGTCACGATTTTGTCATTAATATTATTATGGTCGGGCATTAAACGGTTTTGATTATTCCTTATTGAGTTGCTTCCCTTTTGGTTAATAACAGACATTACCAAAATAGTCCGAAAAACGTTTACCACAACTAAGAAAGTAAACATCGAAAGAATTTCTTTAAAATGAGTAAAACCGAAAAAATGACTAATAAACAAATCCAATTTTTTATCAAAATAATGTTAAAATTTAAAAAGTAGCTTGAATTAAGCTTTTTAGGTATTTAAGGGGACTTGCTTAGTGAGAACTATAAGGACCAAAGAAATACGTAAAAATAATAGCATACTTTTTAGGGGCACGTTGACTTTTTCGACACGTTGTGGCAATTTTACAGTTGCTGGCGACTCTGGGCGCTCCCACAGATCGGTGGGCATTACAAATATCTTCTATGCCACAAGCTGACAGCTCTCCATTTTAGTTTTGTGTCTCTTGTTGTTTTTGTTGTTCTTCTTTATTTGTCTACTTCTCTAGGTGGACATTTTCGATGGTGCTATGCCCGTCTGTCTATCTGTCTGTCTACGAGTAGTATATGTGTCTATGTCTATGTCTCTGTATTGCCACATGGGTGTGACCGCATTTGCACCTGAGGTCACGACAAAACCTTCAACTTGTCGTCGTTGTTTAGTTTAATTAAAGTTTTTCTTGAAAATTTTCGCTGTGGATGGATATTAAGCGAATTGCTTTATTTGCTCTCTGTCATTTCATTCGAATTGAGTAATTTATTTGACTGTCATGCCACGTGGCATAACACAGATTTTTGTGTCCCTTTTCCCCTTTACCAATACAGGCAAGAGACTGTACATACATATGTACATACATTTATGGTTATTTATTTTTCATTAATTTAAAAGAAGTATACAAAAAAAAAATAAGAGAAAATAAAAAGAAAAAGTTAAATTCTTTCGTTTACACTTTGACTACTGTCTACAAAGTTTTTGTCACGTAAATCAATTAGTATGAACGGTTTTGTTACCTCAAAGCGTCGATGGATGGCAGTACCTACAAAGGTGCACAGAAGCAAAGGAAAACACCTGCTGTGTTATTCCTCAAACTCCAGCTGAGGGGGTCATTAAAACAACAGGGATAAAAACTGAAACGCTAAAAAATAGGATGGGGGGTGTAAAGGAAGTAAGCTATATATAGATATGGAACGACAAAAGCAAATTCAATGAATACATTTTATATAAATCTTTAAAGAAAGATGCTGTGACGATTAATTCTGTTGATACTTTAACCCTAGTATCAGTTTTTCTGGGTCAATTAAAGTGTTTCAAGGTCATCGGCAGTGTTTCCCCTCATTCTACACCTCACGGACATTTTTACTTTTGGTTTTCTGTTTAACTCGTCATAAATTTTATGCCAAGCCTCTCTTCTCAATCTTTATCTGGAGTTGGACAGGCGGCCGAGCCATATGCTTCTTGGTCCACTCCCATTTCTTTTTCGTTTTGTCTGTTTATCTGTTCGTTTCTGTCTTACTGTCTGCCTTTTTGGCATTTTACCAGCTGCTACTCTTTATTTAGTTGACCAATACGAGGAGAGGTGCAGAAATAGTTAATAAAAAGAAATAACTAGAAATAACATTAAAAAGAGGGCGTAAAATGTTTCAGTGTATGTTTTTTTTCCTATTTTAGCTTCATTAAATTGTAATTCTCAACTAGTTCTATCAGTTCAGCAATTAATTCTGCTGATAAAAGAACTTGGTAATACTCGAAATGGCTATACAAACAACATACTGAATATGATTATGATTGCTAATCGGTTTGACTAACTAAAGAATGTCTAAATAAGAAAATAAATAACATTTTTTAAGACTTTCTTAATTTAGATAACTGCACAGTTAACCCATGGCAGGTTAAGGAACTTTTCCATTTGGCAATTTGTAGGGAAAAAACAGTATTTCGTCTGCTGCTACATAACTTGATTCCGAGTTGCGTGTTCGTTTCGTTTTGCTGTCTTTTTCCATGCTGTTGTTGTTGTTGTTGCTACTAACCATGGTGGTTTGGTTTGGTTTCGTTTGCCCCTCAATGATGATCGATGCTCTGACGTTGGTCCTTTCGTAGCTAGAAATTATGACCACTGATATCAGGACACGCACAAAAATTCTATCGTTGTGTATGTGTCCTTGTGTTTTCTGGGTTAGTGCTATCCTGTGTGTCCTGTGCCGAGTCCTGGTTTGCATGAAAATTGGTAATTTTCATTTAATTTATTGACTAATTGCATTTACACTAAACTAATGGGAAAACTCTCTGAAAATGCCAAATAAAATGGCAAATTTATCAATTTTTATCACGCGTCGGCGGCAGGTAACGAGCAAATGGCGGTGGGAGGGATGGACAAAAAAAAAAGGGTGAAAGAGTGCCGCCAAAAAAAATGATAAATATGCCAAATCAACGACCGCGTCACAAAATATTTGAAATGCTAATTTACAAAATGGTTCCACGCACACAGACACTCGCACACACACACACACATACCAAAACAGTCGAAAAAATGTGAAGGCGTGAAAAATGTTGAGAGTTTAATATAGACATGAAAATATATATATACATATATATATATGTATATATATATAGGTATGTGTAGATGAAAAATGACTTGTTAGGCTTTAAACTTTTCCCATTCCCACCCCCACCCTCACTTATTTTGTTGGTGCGTCTCAACTGTCAAATGAATGTCAACAAGTTCTTCTCATGGTCCAGAAAATTCATGGTTGTTTACCAAAAATCTGCAGGTGACAAGGTCGCATGTTGCAACTAAAGTTTCCCCAAGCTTCCAATTAGATGGCATCAAATAGTTTTTCTCTCCTTCCCCTCTTACATGCCGAGGTGTTTTAGATTAAGTTAAATATGTATATAGTTGGC
Source organism: Drosophila austrosaltans (assembly GCA_035045865.1). Classification (NCBI taxonomy): domain Eukaryota; kingdom Metazoa; phylum Arthropoda; class Insecta; order Diptera; family Drosophilidae; genus Drosophila; species Drosophila austrosaltans. Next base: position 4,703,263 of record JAWNOQ010000207.1, read on the forward strand.
ATTGAAAATGAGTGTCCAATATACTCAAATAACTTGCTTCTAAAACTAAAAGAAAGTTCAAATTTGTTCAAAAATCGAATTTCATTTGAAAATAAAGTCTTTTGGAACAAAATTAAGATAAACTTTTACGTAATCCACTCAATATAAATGGCAAACATTGCTGTATTTTAGGAAGGATTATCTAACCGAAAGGGTATAAGAACTTCAACTTTAGCTAAAGTTAAAATCCAGGCTGTCACCATTGTTAAAGGCAACTCCCCAGTTAACCTTTAAACATTGTTAGTTTTCCCTGCTTGATTCTTCATTGATTCAATTAAATCGGAATAGTTTTTAATTATCTTTAACTTTGCGCGCACAGCAACAATAAGTCAATTTTTTTCCATCAAGTAGAAACAACTTTAGCTTAATTAGTGCAAAATTGAAAGCATTTATGTGGCGGAGACCAAAAAAACAAAACTTTATCCGAGTAGTTTCAACAGAACAGAACAGAGCGACGTTGCCGTTGCCGTTGCTGTTGCTGTTGCCTTTGCCTTTGCCTCTGCCGTAGCTAGGACAAGAACAAGGATCTGAGCCAAAAGAGAGTGTAAGCACTTTCATTAAATTTTGAGCGGACTTTTTGAGTTGTTTGTTGTTTCTTGTTGGCCATTGTCTAAAGTTATGGCCAGCTAATTAGAAACTCATAGAGGAGGAGGAGGAGTGATAAGAAAGAACCCAAGGAAAGGGGAAGGTTTTTAAAAAGAAAGAAGCAAAAGCCCTTAACTGGGCAAAAAAAAGGATATCCTGTGCATTTTGTTTGTAAACTAAACAATGTGTGAGGTGCAAACAGATATATACATATATGTATGTATGTATGTGTGTACATAAATAATCGCTAGAACAGGCAACAGACAACAAAAGGCAAACACGGAAACAACTTGTTGCAACTACAAACAACAAGAACAAAAACCAATGAGTGGTATACAATATGTACATACATTCAACAAAGACACTCTTTTTGTGTGTGTCTGTGTGTGTGTGTGTGTGTGTGTAGCATGTAGCATGTGGAAAAACATTGTTGGTTATAAATAATTTATATATTGTTTACCGAGGCAGGTGTAAAATCTTTCCCTTTCTCATACCCTTGCTAAAAAAAAAGAAAGGAAACAGACAGAATTCAATCATGGCCAAAAGTTTGCCACCAAACAAAGTGACAAATCGAACAACTTTCTTCTATATAAGATAAAGAGAAATTTGATGAAGCGGGATATTGAATTTGTTAAAGGGTTCTATTAAAAAAATAGATTTAAGGGCTTACATCGGTCATCCCAAAGCTTGTATGTCCTTGCAAACTGTTTTTTTTTTTACAATTATGTACTATACACATCATTTGGCTGAAGCATAGTAAATCATATAAAACTAGTTAATCAAAAATTGTATGTGGATGGTATTCAACTAAAAAACAACAAAGTTGTGGATATTAAGTTCTATTAACGACTGATCACTCTTAAGATAGCTAGCTACATATATGTATGTATGATATAGGAAAAATTAAGTGTGCTAAAGTTAACCAACTTCTCTTCTTCTTGCTAACATGCCTTTGATACGTACATATGTAAGTGAGGTGTGATGTGGAATGGGTGGGCGGGGGATGCATTTCTGTCCATTTAAAGTTAAATTTGCTTTAAGCAATTTAAAAAAATATTCAAAATTGATTTCATTCAGTTGAATGTGGTCTAGCCCCCAGCAGCAGCGCCAGCCGCAGCAGCAACCATTAAAACAATAACAAGCCGAAATAAAAAGAAAAACAAAAAGAAAATAAAAATCAATTTTTACATATTGTAAATAACACAAAAGGCAACAATTGATGCAAAACATACAGAAACACACATGTAACTGGCAATCTAAACAAAACAATTGAAAACAACACAAACACAATAGGGGGGAACTAACTGTAAAAAGGAAACAGGATTCGCTGTGATAATTGAAATGCTGTCGCGTGCAGCACCAATAAAAAGCAAAGCAAAGAGAGAGAGAGAGGGAGAGGGAGAGAGAAGGAGTGAGGGGAAAAGTGCTGCTTGTTAGTGAATGGTAGGTGGGTGGTCTGTTTTTTTTTTTTTTTTTTTTTGGTTCTGGCAAATGGTCTCTGGCATTTAAGCTAAGCGCAGGCAATCAGGCATAGGCACGGCCATTGATTGTCCCTTTAACCTTCTCCCAATCTAGGGCAATATCAAATACAAGGACAATATTTGCAATGATGTTGTAACAAATAAAAAACAAAAAGATGGGGCAATTGACAATTTCAATTAAATTTATTAAGATGCAACAAAAAACTCTCCATTCATGTTGCAGGAGAAAATTAAGCTGCAATATGAAAAAATGCTTATAGTTCAACTTACCGTTTTATATATCTCCATCTCGTTTACTCAAAAAAATAGCATCACTAAACAAAAAAATAAGAACAGTAAAATCATCCTTGAAAGAGCAACCGCACGATCTCGCCATTTCACTCTTTTTTTATACTCTCTTGCTTTTACTGCAAATGCCGCCATTTTGGCAGCTTCTTACAATTAATAAGGTTTAATTGCTTAACACGACAATTACCGAACCGATATTGACGTTTAAGTATCAACGAAAACTTAAATAGCTTTGTAATTTTATACATTTAGTTCTTACTTTTGAGTAAGGAGCATTATTACATTATTTTAACACAATCATCTGTCCGACTTTACACTCCGGTCCAAACCGCGAAACTGATTAAAAGAAACTAGACAAAAAAGCGGAGAGTGATCAAAGCTGTCGCTCTCGTTTTACAGTGGAACCTAATTAGGCGATAACAATTGAAATCTGTTTTAAAAATGTTCCCATAAGAAATTTTTTACAAGAATTGTTACAAATTCTTTTATTTAATGTGTATCTAAATGATGTAAACAATTTTTTGTTAATTATATTGCAGTTCAAAGCCTTATTTCACATATGATCTTATTACTTACTTTAAAAAATAATTTATTATATTCTCATATAGACATTTGTGATACTTTTAATTAATTACACGATATGTCAAATAATTTGGATAAGTTTTACTTGACTGCAAGCCCACTGTAAATATATGATTTCGAGTATATGTATATAGTTGTCTCGCTCTTGCACACCTTATGATCTGAGCAATACTGAAATCTTGTTATTAATTGTTTTGTCCTATTAATATTGGAAATATGCAAAGGTTTCGACAAATATTTGGACAACAAAAATGTAAAGTGATTGGCATGATACATGTGGAAGCGCTGCCAGGTGAGGGGACAAGCAATAGGCCAGTAATAATAATGTAATCTGGGATGACAATTAGGAACACCAAATTATGCCGGCAAATGGAAGCAGACGATAGAGAAGGCCATCTACGAGGCGGAATTGTACAAGAAACATCATCTGGTCAGTGACTAAGCAATTGACAAAATCAATTAATAATATATTTCATTATTCCAGGATGCTGTACTAATAGAAAATATGCATGATATACCCTATGTACCAGAACGCCTTTTGGGACCCGAAATCGTTGCCTGCATGACACGTCTGGGGCAGGCAGTGCGTCAAATTGTGCCACAGAGTGTTCCTTGTGGTGTTCAGGTTCTGGCCTGTGGCAACAAACAAGCCCTGGCCGTAGCAAAGGCCAGTCAATTGCAATTTATACGATCTGAGGGCTTTGTCTTTGGTCACGTAGCCGATGAGGGCTACACTGACGCCTGTGCTGGAGATTTGCTACGCTATCGAAGACTAATCGATGCCCAAGATGTGCTTATTTTTACCGATATGAAAAAGAAGCACAGCTCCCATGCAATCACATCGGATGTAAGTCTTCTGGATACAGCTCATGCAGCTGAATTCTTTCTTACCGATGGCATTGTGATAACAGGCACAGCCACTGGCCAACCGGCAAGTCCCGAGGATTTGAAAGAGCTTTCCGGTAGAATCAAAGTACCTCTTCTCATTGGTTCAGGTGTTAACAAGGATAATGTTGAATTATATTACAATGAGGCTGAGGCCATGATTATTGGCTCGCATTTTAAACTCGATGGCGAATGGCAAAAAGAGATTAGCAACCAAGCTGTTGAGGATTTCATGAGAAAGATCTATGAACTTAGAAAATCAAAATAAATGATGGTAGATATAGATTTATTGATAGTTTGTGCAAATAAACACTATTTATATAATATAGAATTGGATACAACACACACGATACGGAGACAGAAGATAGCGAAAAGCGACAATGTTAGGTCTCCATAATGTAAATGATTATAAAAATTGTTATTTTGTATAATTGAATGAATTGAATTACTTATAAAGATAGTTCCATCTTAGGATTATCAAGTCTATTCAAATCTCCTATACTTAGAATAGCTTATTCCGAATGCTGTATAACTAAATCAAGTCTTCACGATCAAGAAAATAAGTTGCTAACGCTAGTCAAGCAACTACAAAAGTCTTTACAATTACCTAAACTCTACCCAAGGCCAAAAAAAATATAAACATGTAACATAGAAAACAATTCGAATAATGTTACAATACTGAATAAGTCTCAAACATATAGAAAACGTATAAGTTTTCAAACTCTACACAAAAACAGACAATACATAGAAAAGAAAAAGCTTTAAGTAATGACATACTATTGATGATTCAGAGTTAATCCAGAAATATTAGATAGAGCAAGATATTGAAATTCGTTAGAGTCATTATCAGATGAACTTACATTTCCCTTTCATCCATTACTACTATAATAGCTAGAATATATAGTAATTTTATATAATTGAATGCGATACAAGTGTTCTATCTTCTGTTTTTGTATCGTGAATTTTGATATGCCATAAAAAGTTTTTGGCCAAATTTCTAAAAGAGATTAGCAAAGAAATCATAAATGCGTTCACGCAATGAACTTGGTTTAGTGATGCCTTCCACTTTGGGAAAAGCAAACGGTTTCTGCTCCTTTACATTCGTTGTGGTTGTATCGTGCAGTGTATCATCAAATTTTACACGTTTCTTTAGTGGTGGTGAACAGATTTGCTGTTCCTGACCTGGAGTTGTCCATCCACCATTGCCACTCTTTTGACTGCTGCCACTTGAACGTAAGGGGTATAGAATGTCTTGAAAATTACCATAACCCAAATCCGAATCGAAAAGATCTTCGCGCTTCAACGCGGACGGTATGGTATTATCCACATTATGAGCCCGAAAATATGATTTGGAATCAGAATAGCGACTTGCAAAACCATATGTGGGATCATTATCAGCATTATTAGCTGGTGTGACATTTGAACGCTTGAGTATTCCACGTACATTATTGGCCATTTTATCACCAGTGGCAATCATTTTGTATAATTTGGAAATGCGATTTTCTTTATAACCGTTTTCTGAACCTTTATCTCTTAGATGAACAGAGGATGTAGCTGTGCCGGACGATGTTGGTGGTTGTGGAGCCAGGCGCTTCTTTACCCTATTGTGGCTTACACTTGGTGTTGCTTTACGCTTGCTAGGAAAACAATAGCTATGTGGTTTGGCCTCCTCCCAATCCTCCTCATCGGACTCAGCTGAGCGGTTCTTATTGCGAAATATGGTTTCATACTCCTAAAAGAAAAATTTGGAAATTAGCATAATCTGTAACCTATCTTCAGGAGCTGTACAAATGTTAAATTTTAGATTGCTATTTGTACACTTTCTTTCGATGTTCACTCACGCATTTTCGTTTATTGGGACTCAGTACATAATCCGTTCCAAATTTCTTAATATCCTTTTTCCGTATGGGAGTCCTCTTGCTCGAGTCCTTGCGTAAAGTTTTGCGACATTGTACATGCAAATCAATGGCATCGCGTATAAAGCCCACCCAAATACGGGACAATTGCAAATCTCCAGCACCAAAAATGATACCATCACTTTGGCACGTTAATTTGAAATTACCGGGCAGCATTTCATACACTTTGCACTTCTTCAGAGGGAAAATGCAACAACATTCTAGGGAATTCTCAACAACAGTATTGGGTGGACGTTCCTTAATCATTTTGCAGTACATAAAAATGTCGGACATGAGGACACAATAGCGCTTGATCTCAGTACCCTTATGGGTAATCTTTTGCAAGATGCCCTCCTTGATGACTCGACGTGAAGGCTTCACTATGTTTGGCGTACGATTGACCAAGGAATTTTGCAAATGGATCAAATATTGGGTAATCTCCTGTTCTTCAACACAAGAATTGATATGAGAGGCAGTGGCTTCGATTTCCTTAACAGAGTCTAAAAAAAATAAAATACATATGAAATATTTTCTCTTTAGGTACTTTTTTTTATCTCTTGTCCTACCCTTGAGAAATTTATAATCTGCATCTGCGGGACTGGTGTAGAGTAAGACTTGCTCTAGAAGCAATTTGTATCTGGGTACTCGTTGTATGGGTACAATCATTAAGGAATTTAGTTTGCGTTGAACTTCCGGGCGACTTTCCGTCTGCTCCAGAAATTTACGAAACACCGGATTTTTACTTATTAAATCCTGCAATATGAACAAGGCGCCACGATAATCAAAGGCGTATACCGAATATAGCTTAAAGAAGGGAGCCATTTTAAGGAAAGCCTGCGCAACATTCTCCATATTAGCCTCCAGTTCCTTTAGAAATTCTCCATTTAGGTTGTGAATCATCTCAATCTGTCCAAAGAGAGCTGTGTGATTCGCACCATCTATTATGGCCTGCTCTTTAAGTGGCCTTACAAAATAGTTCATTAGGAGCTCTAATTGCTCCAAATAGGATTTTTCCGAGGATATGATTTCCTCCACAGCCTGCATACGGAATCCCATGCGTTTTCCTGCCTCTGGATTGGGTGAGCCAATAGGGCTACTGGAATTGCTGTCCAGCATAGAACATACTGGAAGTCAAATACATACACATAGTTTACATCTGGCCTTGATATCCTTTATGCCTTGTCCTTACCTTTTTTCCGGGATTTGGCAGTAAGTAAATTTCGCTCCTGCAACACTTGACGCAGCTCACGGCTAAAGCTGAGGGGTGTACGCGGTGAGGAGGTAAGTCCTTGACCGCGAGTTTTTTGCCTGGGTGTATACATTTCTGTGAAGATTATTCCACTTTTCCACAAAGAAAAACCCAAATGAAAGTAAAAAAAAAAAATAAAGAAAAAGCGACGCCAACACCTGCTGCTGCCCGTTCAAACAAAACCCGCTACTATCGATAAATGTAGCTCTGAAAGCGATAACAATACAAACACAAAGCCCTTAGAACTTACTCAGGTAACCGGTCTGCTCATTTTAATAAACACTAATTTACTTAACATAATTTAAAAAAATGTAATTTATTTCACATAGCGGCACTTTTTTATTTCAGCATTATTGAGAACTGTATTAGTTGAAAAATTCGACATATATATGAAATCTGAATCTTTAACATGGGGGAACTAGTTCATACACAGTCTTTTAAGTTTGTAAGGGCTACAAAAAAAGAGAATATAACAACAATTTTCTAATTGTATTTACGTGTCCGTGGCCACTTATTAACCTTTGCATGTTTGTTTATGTGAATTAGCTGTAAGAAAATGCCTGCCAAGTTGGATGACATGGAACTTCGTATAGTTCGGCGTTTAAATGAGGAGATTGGCAAAGATGTCAATCGACTAAATCGAGCTGCTGTGCTTAGGGATCACTACAAGGATCAAATAACGAATCTATACCAGACGGTAAGATAGGGAGTTGAAAGGTCAAGAAAAAGTTATTTTAATAACTGACTTCTTCACAGCTTAACTATGGGGATCCCCAGAATGTATCCTGCTACAAATCGGCCTTTCAATGCCAGCAACAAGTTTGCGAAAGTATTGACTTTGAGCTCGAGAAGCTCAGTCAGTTTGAGGCAAAACTGAAGCAAAAACTGAAAGAATGGCAGCCTGCCCTAGAAGGTGTGGCTGAGGATCTACAACAAGTCCGACAACTGCAGAGGCTGACACAATATTTGCGTTTGGTCCAAGACATACAAGAAATTAGCTCTGCTCTGTCCAACAGCATTAATGGCAAAGATGAAGAGAAATTAGTCAACATTTATCTAACCCTTTACGAGAGTAACGACTGCGAACATAGTGTGGTTGGACGTCTTCATGCTGTGCAAGCCCAACACTTGAAATCCTTTGCCGAACGGACTGCTATCTATTGGCATAAATTGCTCTTAAAGCGTTTGTCCAGTGAATTTGAAACGGTATTGAAGGCCATGCGCTGGGCCCATGCAGATCAGCAGCCATTAAACTATACACCTGGCCGGGATACAGCCAAAGCTCAACTGTTAGCAGAGTACATGTTTCTAATTAAATCTCCAGCCGAAGAACATAGTTCTTTAAAAGCAATAACACCAAGTATACTCTGCCCGCCCATAAGCCAAGTCGTGCAGCTTCTACTTGCCCCATATCGTCAACGTTTTATGTACCATTTTACAGGAACCAGACAAACAAATCGTCTGGATAAACCCGAATGGTTCTATACACAAATTCTCAATTGGGGTAAGGAGACGCATTTGTTTGTTGGACAAACATTCCAAATGTCTGCCACAAAAGCTGGCAAATTGGACTATAATTTAAGGGTAAGCAATACATGAAATTTTTGGACAAAGGTTCTCAGCTAAGAAGCTTTTCTTTTCCAGTTGGAATTTATGCGCGGCTTAGTTCAATTGACCATTGAGAAGTTAGTTTTAGATATGGAGCAAATTGCACAGGAGCAGCATCTTTTCACCCATTTTCTGGATGAAACTTTAGCCTTTGAAATGGAATTGCGTGAGAATTTTGGTTATCCCTCAAGCTTTCCCAGCGCTATATCTGTCATCACACAACCAATGTATCTACTGAAATGGATAGCTCTCGAAGAGCAATGTAAATATAAATTTCTATTATCTAAAAAGCAAAAGTAGTACAACATGAATTATCTTTCATTATAATAGTTTGCGCCGAGAAAATGGACTACATACTGCAGGCGGAATGTCCATTCCAATTGATTGATCCAAACACTTATGAAGATGACCTGAAAATACCCAAATGCGCTGATCAGTTTATGCGTCTTTTGGAAGCCATAAAGGATCGTTACAGTGCACTGATACAACCAGGACATCAGCTGCAATTTCTGCATTTACAATTGGAGTTAATCGACAGCTTCCGCCGACGACTGGTACAATTGCATAGCAGCGGTTCTGTGGCCAGTATTCCAATCTTAAATGCCATCAATTACATCATCATGGTTTTACGTGAATGGGGTGAAAATATCCATTATTTGCATTTACATGCGGCTCTGGCTGGTCCAAATGCCTCGGAAATTAATTCTGTATTTGAACATGCTGTCGCTGAATTAGAGCATTGGTCCCGGCAGCTTATAAAGGCATTAGCGTCCAAAGCAGTGAACGAAATGAAATCAAAATCGATGGCATATCGTCATGATGCATGGCCCACTATGCCGGAACAGTCTGGCAAAGAACCCTTTATTCTTTCACCTAGTGGCGGTGAAATGTTTCAGGTTCTGGTCACTCTTCTACACAATCTAGAGCGTGAGCTATCCTCTAATCTTTTTAATCAAACGTTGCGACTAATGGCTCAACAAATTGATGAGTTTATGCTGGAGAGTATGGTGATGAACACAAAATTTTCAACATCGGGTGCTGCGCAATTTAATTATGATATGACAAGGAATCTATTTGCTCTCTTTGGCCAATACACCAGGCGGCCAGAGTTACTATTCAAAAGGTAAAAGACAAATCAAGTACATTTATATAAAACTTAATTTTAATTTTTAATATTTCATACAGAATTCATGATTCCACTAAATTATTGATCGCATCGCGGGGCACAGCTTTACTTTTGCTTGAAACATTGCGCAGTCATCAACCGGTAGAGGAGAAGGCGAAACCTTTGAGGGAGCTTCAAATTCTTAGCTTGGATAGCAAACAATGCATTGAAGTCCTCGAAAGGCGAATAGATATCAAAATGTTTTAAATTAGAACTTATATTAGGATAAATTTGGAATGAAAGAACGTGTTTGTATGCTTTATCAAATAAAGATATACCAAGAGCCAACATTGCTATATATAATTTAATAAGAGTTAGATAACTAAGGCTTTTCATCTATTAAAAATTATGATAATGCAGCTTGACCATAAAAAAAGCTAAATTATTATCAAACAGATATCTATAACTGTATAATATATATTTTACATTTTTTCAATCAATAATAATATAGAATTACTTGTAGTTTACAAACAAAATTATTCAAATTTCAAAAAAAAAAAAAAAATAAACTATATACATTTGTACTTTGATCCTAATTTATATGTATATATATTCTGTATAAACAAAATGCAATCTTAGAAAATAACATAGTCTGCTTTGCACAATGCTCTGTTGAATCTCTGAATAATGTGATATGGATTTGGTACTCCTTCAGAAAGCATTAAAACATGCATCTGAAAGAGATGCAAGCAGTGCTCCATCACTCTTTATTTGAAAAGGAATGATAAGATATCAGACAGATCTAAAGGCCCATAAAGCATACATACAAAGTAATAATTACAATGAATAAGTTTAGAATATAAAATTAAATTAATTTAATTTTTGACACGTTTATTCTGCCTCTTGGTTGGTTGCTTTCTTATGTGACGATCTGCTTGGGACTTGGTGCCAGGCAACTCGTAACGAAATATGATGCAACGTCGATCGAAAAACAATTTTAGATCCTTGGGATCATATCGATGTCCCATTTGCTTAAAGTGCAAATAGATTTCCTGCAAATCGATGGGCTCATACATAAGAAGACTCTCATGTAGTTGGGGATTGGCGCAAAGCAGATTGTGCCAGGCTATATGAAAAGGTACCAACGGTTGTGGCGTTTTTTTGCTTACATTGGTCTGTAGGATATAAAATTCAAAATCATCGCATAAACTAGGTCCTTGAGTTTGAGAGAAACGTAGTAGTTCAGAGCCAAAAGCATCTTGGAATTTTGTGTCTGTTGGGACAACTTTAGCCGTTTCATGGTGACTGAAGCTATGAATAGGTCGAGATATAGAGCAATGAGGCTTCTCTGGCGTAATGGAAGCTGGTGTGGATTTAGAGCGTGGTAGTTGAATATTTTGATTTTCCGGCAACTCTTCCTGCATTATCGGATGCGTTTGATTGTATATAAATTCCAGCATTTTAATGGCCTGTTTCCGTTTCAAGGGCTTTATGCCATAATTGTATAACTGCTGGAGTATCACTGATTCAGATAGTTTGGTAAAATCTGGTTTCGGGGTACTACAAATACTGATATGATACACTTTACCATTAAGCTCCAATTCCTCTTGTTTATTGCTTTTTGTATCTATTTTTCGGGGCGATTCTGGTATAGTTTCGACATTAATTTCACCCTTTAGTAGCTGATCCAGCCCACTGGGTATCGATACATCTTTATTAGAATCTATAGCACTTTGAAAGACCATTTGATCAAATTCATCGAACTCATCCTCAATTGATTTTACTTGCTCTGTCAAAAATTCTTGAAACTTATGACTACTTCTGCGATTAAACGTAGGCTTACTGGTGGGCTCCAAAAACGAGCCTTCTGACCAATCAATATCCATCTGGGAATTTTTAACGGATGTCTGTGATAAGTTAAAAGGCTGAGACAATCCTTTATCTTCTAAAATACCAAATTCAGCTCTTTCTTTACTTATATTGGTAGAGTGTCTTGAGCTCTTTAAATATTCATCCAAATCTTCGGCAGTTTTAAAGTGATCTATAGTTGACTTTTTTATTGATTGAGGTAAAATCGATAATGATTCTCCGTCACTACCATCCGAGCTGTTATGTGGTACATCTCTAGTTTTATTGGCCTTCCAAATGGAATAATTTATTTCATCATCCGACAACAAAATGCCATCATCATTATCGCTTAGTTGAGTCAAATCAATGCTAACATTTGAACCAAATGATTGTAAAGCTAATTTACACTTGGTTAAAGAATCTGAAGGTGAATCATTCGAGTTATTCCAGTGACTAAAGCTTAGGGGAGATGCTTTTGAAAATGATTGAGATTTGGTCTTAGAGATGTTAATAGAATTGCTGTTTGGTTCGGGTATTAATTTATCCGAGGTATTCCAGTGACTAAAGCTGAGTGGAGAACTTTCCAAGTCCAATTCAAAGGAATTTTCGCTGGTTTTCCGCGGAGATGTTTCCAAATCCAATTGCAAAGATGATTGAGAGTTGTTTTCTTCAGACTTGGGATGACAAGTATCAAAATCTTGTAATGATCTAGCCGAGTTATTCCAGTGACTGAAACTAAGCGAACATGTTTGTATGTCTATAGATATAGAGCTTTCCTTTTTAGTTTCGGCAGGAGATTTTATGTTGGCTATTGAGGAACAAGGCTCTTGAGAGGATTTGAGCATAACCGAAGTGCAATTAAGATTATCAACATCTGAATCAGATTCAATAGTGAGGCTTTCCTTAAGATATATCGCTGGCTCTGAGCTAGACTTTTCCGATTTTGTATCACCCTGAGTGAGATCTATAACATCTTAAATAAAAACAAACTAGTCAATGGAGTATACAGATATGAAAATTTTTAACTCACCTTCATTAGTTATCGGCTGTGGTGTAGCGTCTGAAACAGTCTTTACTAGAAGTGAAAAATTAATTTAAAAAATATATTTACAGTTAAATAAGATGGATACCTCACCCACCTTCATCACTGGAACTGGTGTAGATCTCATAAGTAGTTATTTGAGAAGATTCTTCTTGCTGAATGCTAACATTCTTATAAACTTTGACTGAAAGATTTTTAGCCTCTGAACTTTCGCTATATAGTTCTTCATCGGAATCAGCAAACAGATCGGGTGAAGTGCACCGGGTATTACTTTTAGGTAAACTAAGAGTAGATGTACTAGATGATTGAACTTCAAGTTGTGGTAGGATATTCTCCTTTTCGGGCGACAGTCTAACTCGCTTGTCTGGTGGCTCTTTCAATGGACTGCTGCTGGTAGAAGAAATCTGTTCCGTTTCGTTTACTTGCGTGACATCCTCTACCATATTCTCCACTACCAACTGCTCCAAATCATCCAATTCCATTTCAATTGCTCGTCCATTATCAAAATGTTTCTCCAACTCTTTGTAAACAATTTCAAATTGTTTCAAGCGCTTCAAAGTTTTAGTATTTAGACGTTTTGGTGACAAATCTCGTCCTTGTATGGCTGACCAGTCTTTAAGTAAATGCTCCGCCGGTGTATGGCTTATTTCTATCAAGTCTTTCACATAATATGAATTCAATTCAAGAGGATCTTCACTTGGTTCATTTATAACATATTGTTCTGATGGGACATTGAATTTTTGGAGTTTCGAACTTATAAATTCATATGGAGGCATCATCAAATCCGATGGCTTGGTCCTCACATCACATTCCATTAACAAAGCAGCCAGTTTGCCTTCCAATTTCTTCTGTTGCACTTCGGGATTACGCAGTGTGAGCGGTGTAAATTTGTTGGCCCATTTGGCACGTTTTCCACGTCTAAGGGCAGGCAAAGCGGCCGCATATGCCAAAGGATTATAATCTAAAATAGATAAAGATTAGAATATGAGATCTTTAGACAAGACACAGTTTCTTTAGGAACTCACCTTCCTTGGCGGCCGTACGAAAACCATATTTCTGTAATTTACGACGAATAGTTTCCGATGAGCCTTCTGGTTTCTCCTCCCCCAATAGGTTGACCACTTCATCATCATCCACTAGACGAGAATTGCCCTGCTTGTCAGCCTCTGATTTTGATAAAGCCAACGCCATTTCAATATCATCGGGACTAAAATTATCAGCTAAACAATGTTGAGCTGTGACTTCCGAGAAGATTTGTTCATTCTTTAAAAAGTCACTGATACTGGATTGCTTTCGGTTGCCCTGAGTTCGAGATTTCCCTCTACGAGAGCTAACACTTTTTGAATTTAGTTTGGGTGCCTTTTTAGGTCTGGGACCAGGCGGCTCAAAAATTTGGTTATCACTTGGCTTCTTCACACTGGAAGAAGGATTAGCTGGATCCTCTTCAGCTTCCGCATTGTCAAAGTAAGCCGATAAAGACAGGGCAGAGGTGATCCTTAAAAATAAATACAAAGTTGCAATTTTGGTAAATATTTTATTATTGATTAACAGGAACTACACAAAGTAGAGAAACTACAATTACCGAAGCTTTGGCTCATTATTGTTGTTGGCGGCCGCTTCCTGAAGCTTTTTGAAGTTGGCCCTTCTCGTATTTCTATCCATTTTGTTAACGTTCTGTTCTCTGTCTCTCACTTTCATCCAGAGCCTCACGTATAAACTTTGCAGTTCTTGGAGCAGCAAAATTAAACAATTCACGACGATCCACTTCCTCTTCTGTGGTAGCTAATAGCTTGGCCAACTTTTCATTGGCATTACGTTGAATGGGTGTTAAACTAAAAATATTTTAAGTTATTGTCATAAATTTAAGTGTGAAAGGCAGAAACTTTCATGTTTTACTTACCTCCAAATGCCAAAAAGAACAGTTCCCACTGCTAGCACAGCATAGGCAAAGCGATTGCGAAATGTAAAGGCAGGAGTACCTTGAGTGCGTCTGGGTTTTCTTTTGCTCGTATCAATTGAGGCCATTACTCTTACATACGTCTTCGTCTTATATAATTAAATACATTTTATAATTTCACAACTAAAATCTCAGTAAAACATGCAAAATACGCCGCGTTCAGTAGAGAGGGTTGCCAAGATGTTAAGAAAATGGACAAACAATATCAAAGGCAAATTGACAAATAATTTGTGTGTCCTGAGTACTCGATTATGAAAACATATATAGGTATTTATATTTGAAGTTTACAAACTTTCTTTATTTCTATATCTTTTAAATTTACAGCGGTAAAACAAAAGTTAACTTTTAAAATTTAAAACACTCGACATCCCTAACTGTAACTGGTCAGCTGTCCCAACACTGTACAACACTGACTGCTACAGTGTGACAAGGAATTCCGTGATTTTATTTATATGCATCTTATATATATTTTATAAAAATCTATAAATACTCGATTGAAATATTTCATATATTACGCACAAAAATAATACTTATTTTTACTTACCTGATGATAACTTCGCAAAAAAAATTCAGCTCCTCTCGATCCGCTGCTCACGCAATTTATAAAAACATATTTCTTCTTATCTTTGTCTTTTTCGCGTTTTTTTTTTGTACTTTCCCGCGTGAAGTTTTATTTCAAGTGATCAAATTTGTTCGCAAAAGTGGAGCGAATTTAAATTTGTTCGCAAATGTGAAGCGAATTTAAATGTATTCGCAAAAGTGGAGCGAATTGAGTTAACATTCCAAGCGTCTGTTAACTTTCTAAGCCTCTGTTAAGATAACAGCATCATTTTGGAGCAATGTTAAAACTTAACATTTGCCGCTTGGAATGTTAACAGAGGCTTACAATAGCCTATAAATAGACCCCATTTCGCGCCGAAATTTTTGTAATATGTGTGTGCTGCGGACCGAGCGGAATTGGATTTTTTTTTGGCTAAGTTTTTATCAGGTGAGTAAACATAAATAATAATATTTATTTATATTTTTATGATTTATATGTATATATATAAATATTTTTTCATTGCTTCCCGCTTTGAAATTTTTAAATACAATTTTCTCCACATTCCTTCGACAGAATTTAATAAAAATCTATCAGAACAGACTTATGTAGTTTTATGCTAAATTAACTTATCTAGAGTGCATTCTACGACTTGTGCTTAGAATTCTCTTATTTTAATGCTCCATAATATTAATTTTATTTAATTCAAAATAATTAAAAAGAGATTTCAAATTCAAATAATGCCGCGTCTGTAAACCGATTTAGATGAAAAAATATAACAGTGAATAAACAGCGAACGTCGTTATTTTGACGGACTTACAGTGACAGCAATTATTTAGAAAATATTCATGTATAATTGATATGAATGTTTAAATAAGGCTATTTAATTAATACGTTGTACTATTCTAATCATATATTATTTTTAAAATCAAGTAGTATTCTTCTGATCCCCTTATACATTTATTTGTGATTATCGTTTAATCTCTCTGTTATTTTAGTGAAAGTCGCATTGTGCAACACTGCTTTTACTGTATATGCGTAATATGTTGTTAATTAGCAAAGAAGAAAAAAAAATTCAAATCAATTTAGTTTGATTTGTATAGCAATAAAGTGCGGGCGCAGACGTCACAACAAAACCCAGTTTTAATTGTAAGTAGAGTGGAAAATATTGATAACCCCCACTGCAAACAATTACAACTACAAAACTAAATCTCACAAATCTTAGGAACCAACAACAACAAAAACAAGTGTAGAGCATCAGCAGCACACTAGCTGGAGAATTAGAAAAGACAAAGGGTAACTACAACTGCAACTGCTGTGAATACAGTAAACAAATGTTCAAACAGATAACGTAGACAAAGCAAAAAAAGAAAAAAAGCAATTCAAAAGAAGGAAGCAAAAACGAGTTGACCACTCGCGCACACACACATACACATAAAAACCCGATACAACTGCAATTTTGCAGAATAACAAAAAAAAAAAAAAACAATCTCTATCCATTTTGTTAACGTTCTGTTCTCTGTCTCTCACTTTCATCCAGAGCCTCACGTATAAACTTTGCAGTTCTTGGAGCAGCAAAATTAAACAATTCACGACGATCCACTTCCTCTTCTGTGGTAGCTAATAGCTTGGCCAACTTTTCATTGGCATTACGTTGAATGGGTGTTAAACTAAAAATATTTTAAGTTATTGTCATAAATTTAAGTGTGAAAGGCAGAAACTTTCATGTTTTACTTACCTCCAAATGCCAAAAAGAACAGTTCCCACTGCTAGCACAGCATAGGCAAAGCGATTGCGAAATGTAAAGGCAGGAGTACCTTGAGTGCGTCTGGGTTTTCTTTTGCTCGTATCAATTGAGGCCATTACTCTTACATACGTCTTCGTCTTATATAATTAAATACATTTTATAATTTCACAACTAAAATCTCAGTAAAACATGCAAAATACGCCGCGTTCAGTAGAGAGGGTTGCCAAGATGTTAAGAAAATGGACAAACAATATCAAAGGCAAATTGACAAATAATTTGTGTGTCCTGAGTACTCGATTATGAAAACATATATAGGTATTTATATTTGAAGTTTACAAACTTTCTTTATTTCTATATCTTTTAAATTTACAGCGGTAAAACAAAAGTTAACTTTTAAAATTTAAAACACTCGACATCCCTAACTGTAACTGGTCAGCTGTCCCAACACTGTACAACACTGACTGCTACAGTGTGACAAGGAATTCCGTGATTTTATTTATATGCATCTTATATATATTTTATAAAAATCTATAAATACTCGATTGAAATATTTCATATATTACGCACAAAAATAATACTTATTTTTACTTACCTGATGATAACTTCGCAAAAAAAATTCAGCTCCTCTCGATCCGCTGCTCACGCAATTTATAAAAACATATTTCTTCTTATCTTTGTCTTTTTCGCGTTTTTTTTTTGTACTTTCCCGCGTGAAGTTTTATTTCAAGTGATCAAATTTGTTCGCAAAAGTGGAGCGAATTTAAATTTGTTCGCAAATGTGAAGCGAATTTAAATGTATTCGCAAAAGTGGAGCGAATTGAGTTAACATTCCAAGCGTCTGTTAACTTTCTAAGCCTCTGTTAAGATAACAGCATCATTTTGGAGCAATGTTAAAACTTAACATTTGCCGCTTGGAATGTTAACAGAGGCTTACAATAGCCTATAAATAGACCCCATTTCGCGCCGAAATTTTTGTAATATGTGTGTGCTGCGGACCGAGCGGAATTGGATTTTTTTTTGGCTAAGTTTTTATCAGGTGAGTAAACATAAATAATAATATTTATTTATATTTTTATGATTTATATGTATATATATAAATATTTTTTCATTGCTTCCCGCTTTGAAATTTTTAAATACAATTTTCTCCACATTCCTTCGACAGAATTTAATAAAAATCTATCAGAACAGACTTATGTAGTTTTATGCTAAATTAACTTATCTAGAGTGCATTCTACGACTTGTGCTTAGAATTCTCTTATTTTAATGCTCCATAATATTAATTTTATTTAATTCAAAATAATTAAAAAGAGATTTCAAATTCAAATAATGCCGCGTCTGTAAACCGATTTAGATGAAAAAATATAACAGTGAATAAACAGCGAACGTCGTTATTTTGACGGACTTACAGTGACAGCAATTATTTAGAAAATATTCATGTATAATTGATATGAATGTTTAAATAAGGCTATTTAATTAATACGTTGTACTATTCTAATCATATATTATTTTTAAAATCAAGTAGTATTCTTCTGATCCCCTTATACATTTATTTGTGATTATCGTTTAATCTCTCTGTTATTTTAGTGAAAGTCGCATTGTGCAACACTGCTTTTACTGTATATGCGTAATATGTTGTTAATTAGCAAAGAAGAAAAAAAAATTCAAATCAATTTAGTTTGATTTGTATAGCAATAAAGTGCGGGCGCAGACGTCACAACAAAACCCAGTTTTAATTGTAAGTAGAGTGGAAAATATTGATAACCCCCACTGCAAACAATTACAACTACAAAACTAAATCTCACAAATCTTAGGAACCAACAACAACAAAAACAAGTGTAGAGCATCAGCAGCACACTAGCTGGAGAATTAGAAAAGACAAAGGGTAACTACAACTGCAACTGCTGTGAATACAGTAAACAAATGTTCAAACAGATAACGTAGACAAAGCAAAAAAAGAAAAAAAGCAATTCAAAAGAAGGAAGCAAAAACGAGTTGACCACTCGCGCACACACACATACACATAAAAACCCGATACAACTGCAATTTTGCAGAATAACAAAAAAAAAAAAAAACAATAAAAAATAAGTAAAACAGCAGCAACGATAAACCAAAAAATAAACTGCTAAAGCAACAGCAACAATAACAACGCCCACAATAGAGTGACGGATCATCAACGGCCATTGGCCATCGGGCTACAGCTGCTGAAACATGGCACGGGAGGACGAGGAACGCATTGTGGACAATGAGCAGGTGGTAGCTGGACGTACTGATGCTGACAATGAGGAGGAGCGAAGTATTAGCAATTCACAGGACAATGAATTGGCCCTACCATCGGGTGGATGCTGCATGCCATCAAGTACATGTCATCGTTTTCTGGCCTTGATCTTTATGTGTCTACTGGGATTTGGCTCATATTTCTGCTACGATAATCCAGGAGCACTACAGTTGGACTTTAAGCGTGATTTGGATTTAAGCTCCACACAATTTACTCTAATTTACTCCATTTACTCGTGGCCAAATGTGGTTCTGTGCTTCCTTGGTGGCTTCCTGATTGATCGTCTATTTGGCATACGCTTGGGTACCATTATATATATGATAATATTGCTTGCGGGACAATTGCTTTTCGCCACTGGAGCCCTGTGGAATGCTTTCTGGCTCATGATAATGGGACGCTTCATCTTTGGCATTGGAGCAGAATCGTTGGCCGTTGCCCAGAATAGTTATGCCGTTTTATGGTTTAAAGGAAAGGAGTTAAATATGGTGTTTGGTCTGCAATTGTCGGTGGCACGATTTGGTAGTACTGTTAATTTTTGGGTTATGCAGCCCATATATAATTATGTCAGTCAGTTATATAATACCAAAGATCATACAGTTTTGGGTATGGTCTTACTTTTGGCTACTGTAACCTGTGTGATGTCCCTGTTCTGTGCCCTCGTATTGGGCTGGATGGATAGGCGGGCCGAGAGAATTCTACAAAGAAATAACAATCCTTCAGGTCAAATACCGAAACTAACCGATATATTTACCTTTCAACCACCATTCTGGATGGTTTCCATCATTTGTGTAGCATATTATGTAGCTATATTCCCATTCATTGCCTTGGGTCAGAAGTTTTTCATGGATCGTTTCAATTATACAGAGGCCGAGGCGAATACAGTTGACTCTTTGGTCTACCTTATAGCGGCAGTATCGTCGCCCATATTCGGTTACATTATTGATAAATTGGGGCGAAATGTCACATGGATTTTTAGTGCGACATTGTCAACGATTTTGGCCCATACCTTGCTTACATTCACCCAATTGAATCCCTATATTGGTATGGTAATAATGGGTCTATCCTATTCTATGCTGGCTGCCAGTTTATGGCCATTGGTCGCCCTCATTATACCCGAATATCAGCTTGGCACTGCCTATGGCTTTTGTCAGTCTGTCCAGAATCTCGGTCTCGCCGTTATCACCATATTGGCCGGTATCATTGTAGATCACAGCAACGGCGATCACATGTGGGTGCAGTTATTCTTTATAAGCTGGCTGACCATTGCCCTGATATCCACTGGCATTATCTGGGCATATAATAATAAAAAACGTGGCAATTTGAACATGACGCCGGCGCAACGAGCAGAGTTCGTCAATGTTCAGAATTATCAGCATTTCGAATAGAAGGATAAATATTTATGTATGTTGGTGAATTCAAATTGATTGTGAATGATTCACAGAGCACCCGCATTGAATTGGTTTAACTTTTTTCGTCATTCTGTGTATTGTTTAATTATATAAATATGTAAGCATAAAAAGTTGTTCTCGATATGATATGATATGATCTAATCTGATCTTTATCCGTGATGATGTGTATAATTATAATGTATTGTGATGGTATTTACGAATTGCAATTGTTTTTTTTTTTTTGAGAGAGAAAAAAAAATTATATTCATTTTATGATTATTAAATTTTACAAACAACAAAAACTTAAAAGCATAAAAAACAAAAAGAAATAATATATAAACCAATTGAAATATTTTTACTTTTACGCATATGTATTTTTAGACCAATTTATACATTGTAATATTTAAATAATTAAAATCTAACTGCAGTTACTGTTTTGTTTCATGTACAAGTTCCACAAAACGATCTAACTGATGAATGTTTAATAAAAATTAAAAAAAAATAGAAGAAAACGATCAAATTTAAATTCTCAATAAGTTTCAACTTTTTCTCATTACATGCAACGGTGACGCAGTTTCAAAAGCTATTGCGTTGCAAATATTGGTAGATATTTATTTTTTTTCTCCACTCCAATTTCAGTAGAAAATCCAGAGAAGCTTTTATTACAATCGTGCATATGCACTATGCTCCAATTGCTGTATCATCACACCTAGTAGTCCAAAATGTATAACACGTTCGCACTGCATGTAAATTTATCATAATATTTTCCAAAATTAAAGATCAACAATTAGCGACAAAGTTGCCTGTGTGTACTTTTGATCCCAGTCGAACTTTGTGTTTACAATAGATCTAATCACCGAATAAGACAGACAAATAGAATTCTTATAACTAACAACACAAATTCAAAACATAATTTCTTTACAAATACTAAAATTGGAACGATGACTTCCAGTCTGGCATTAGTTTTTGTCACTGGGAGTAGAGCTTGAGTACGATTCAAATCTGTGTTTCAAAAAAGTTTTCTTTATTTAGACAAAATTGTGTGTATAGAGACAGAGTACTGTATATGTATATAATAAATCTATATATATATATATAAGGCAAAATACAAATGTATGGAGTTTGTATAATTTTAGTTCTTAAAAAATTTTTCGACAAACGGACTGCGACAATTGCAACATATAATTTTTTTGTGTATATAAAGTACGTTAAATGCAATCGTGTAACTTACGATACTAATACAAGACATTATCGGATTGGACGGCATTGAGTTACATTTAAAGGCACATTTTTTGGATGAAATGGAATAATATTTTGTACTGCCATGTAAAGTGCAATATTGAAATGTTAGTTAAGGTTTAAGCATTTTAATTGTTACAGCTAAAGTGTGAAGGGGGCGGGGGTAGGTCGGTGGTGGGTGGATATTAGTTTCTGGTGTATGATAAAGTATGAGAATAATGGTTATGCATAGCTTATTTCATGCTCATAGGTCTTCTCCCTCAAATCATGATTATCGGGCAGAGCATGATGACGCAGGCCGCACAAGCGTGGACCATAGCGCAGCATAATGATAATGACACCGACAATGAATAGGGCCAGAGCGGCCACAGCGGGATAAAGGAAATATAGAGCCATTATTAGATGTCGCTTTCCCGTTTTTGCAACTCCACGTATTCCTCACGCTGACGCTGTTGATGCAGAGTGCGACCCTCGGGGCGGGGCGGACGTTGGTGATGATGAGAAGAAGGATTTACTGGCTCTAAATCGTCAATACCTATGACAAGGTCGTCGTTGGTGCTAGTTGGGAACACTTGCTGGTGTGTTGTTGGCTAAAAGAAAACAAAATCCATACAGTTTTTTTTCATCAACCATTTTGACGACAACAACTCACATGAAACTGTTGGAAATACGATGCGTCTTTCAATTCTGTAAAATCCAGTGGCGGTTGCTTATGCGGTGTGGCTGACCAAATGGATACAAGCCAACGATTGCCTGTATGTCTATCCTGCCAATATTTGCGATGCTTGGAGCAGCAACCCAAAATGATATTCAATATAATAATTGTGCCCAAGACAACTGTGCAAATGGCAATTGTCACATAAAACGGCGAAAAATTGCCGTAAATGTGACCAGTGAAATATGGATTCTTCTCGTATGCCTTACGTTCCTCTTCGATGGTGGACATAATCCTCCGGAATCAGTGTTTTTCCTTATTTTCAGATTGAGAATGATGCCAGTTGCTCCTCCTTCAGGGATTAGCCACTTGCTGTAACATTTACAATAAGAATAATTAGAAACGCTGACGCAGCAAACCCAAAAATGAAACTTTTGTTCCAATTTGTCACTTTTGGGCGTGGCACAAGGCAAACAAAAATGCCAAAGTAGTTTCTACCATTTGTTTTGTTAACATACCATTTGCCTGCAATATATTGTCGGTTCAATTCCAAATAGTTTCATTCAGATTTCTTGATTTCTTCATTTAATTTTGCTGCAACCAAAATATAATGTTTAATCCACCTGCAAATGAAACGAAAACAACGCCCAAAGCCAGGCTCCGATGTACTCGATACTTTATGGTGATGGTATGAGTGAATGTATCGAAGCGAAGAAAACACCGCCATAATCTTAAAGCTATCGATCTCAAGTCAGTCTATCGATTACATTCCGATCACAGTTTTAGGTAGTTCTGATTGGACAAATCTAAAACGGAAAAAAGAGAATTTGACTTTCAGAGTGTATTATCATATAAATATTAAATAAGCAGAGATTGAATTACTATAATTTGTAATAATAAATTAGCTATTTTCAAATCAAATATATATATTTTCAATGTACACTTTGTAACTTTACATAAATATGCAGCAATTGAACACAATTTTATATATCATTAATGTTAATTCATCATCATATAATAATAACTAATGCAGGTTTCGTAGCTACACAAATATTTATTTCCTTTAACCAACTATTCAATAGTCGGCGGATCAACAATATATTATATACCCTTGCTATCCAATTATCTATTTTGTTTCCTCCATTACTGATCGTAGGTCAAAAAATTATCATTCTGGGTTATATGACGGGCCAACAATCGTCCATCGTCAGTTGGTGTACTGAACGCAATACGATCCACTGGAATCTCTTGACCCAATATGGTATGACACTGTACAGCTCTAATCAGCTTACGAGCAATACCCTGACGTCGCTGTAATGGTGAAACCCAAATCCGAGAAATGCCACAACTGTAAATTAAGAGATTGTAAAATAAATATGTGCATATAAATTTTGTAGAATAGCTCAGATTTCTTACGTAGCCTCAAAAGTCTCCTCGCTAAAATAGTCGGTGCCATCAATTTGTATAAATCGATGAGCCTGGCTAAGGGGCTGCACCAGGCATAGGCCCACAATTTGTTGTTTTTGTACAGCAAAAAAAGCCACAAATATCTTGGGCACTATATAAGAAGAATAGCCCAATTCTTTATCCACCACTTTGATTAGATCATGAAGCCTTTGCAATCGAGCAACTGGAGCACGTTCATTTAGCCGTATAATGCGGCCATCGGTTGACCATTCCGGACATGCAGCAATAACATCCTCATCGATCCATCCTTTAAAGCGTAGAACATGTACAGAATTATGATATTCTCGATGTAATTGTTCCTCCTCGGGCTCATGGACGGTATAGACCAAACCACATTGTTGGCATTGACGAGCCCCAAATTCTTTTTGGCCAGCATCAATCTGATATTGATTATAACCCGTGGCAGCAGATGATAGCCAACGATGTCTGTTGGGAGCTTTCAGCCGTTGTGACTTTTTAACCAAAGGCTGCAATCGTTGGGTAAAGATGGGAAAGAGTTTTGCTGGAGCAACGGTATTTACATGATTTACATGGGATACGGGTTCAGGCTCAGGTTGGGGCACATCTATTTCCGTTACAGCTTTAGCAACATCTTGAGCTCTGTCTATGGCCGATTCTTCGGCATTAATTATCTCATATAGCTGATCAACTATATTGTTGGCTTCCGCCTTATGACTATCCGGTTCGGCAATAAATATTTTGAAATTTGTCTCCGTGCAAATGTTATTGCTTATAAGAAACTCTAATAGTATTTGCTGTTGCTCAATTATATTCGGATCCTGAGTATTATATGGCAAACGTTGACGGTATGAGGCAAATGGATCAACTGTCGTTGTTGATGTAGTTGTTGCTATAACGTGAAGATCACCATCAAGATCCTCCTCTGCTTCATCGTGCAATTTCTCTGGCAATGGTACCGATGCTGATCTTATAGGCTCGGATGATTCGACAATATCATCAATCACTGTATCATCTAAATTCTTCAAAATTGCATCAACAGTTGCCTGCTCCGCGGAGAATATGGTGGATGACTTAACACGCAATCTACGCGGTGTCTTTGGCGGCTTACGGATCAATTCGATTTTGCCATGATTTACGCTGGCTCTAATGTGATCCGTTATACGGACCTCCATTTGAGTTTGACTCTTTCGTCCAGATTTAAAGAATTTACGTTTGCCCAGATCACTTGAAGGCTCATTTATTGTCGGAGACACGGTAGTTGGCATTGGTTGATGTCTTATTAATGGTATAACAGGTTCCAAATCCATGGCAAAGTCAACATCATGCAGCTGCTGCTTCTGATAACCACGTTGATCTTCTTCATCTTCACTGAGATCGGAGAAATCAGTGCTGGTCATGTTATTGTTAGCATCATCTTTCATCACACTCAATGGTTTAGCCATTTTGATGGGATCCTTGGCCGATCGTAATATCTGATAAACCTCCTCAACTTTGGCCCGTTCCTCACGCTTTTGATTGATAATTTCCTTCAGTTTTTCATTGCGTAGGGAATTCAAAATGTAATCCAATTGGATGGGCGGTAGATGACGAGGTTGGACATGGTTTGGCTTTCGTATATTGTGACTAACGCCCCTATTGATGCCCAAACGCCGACGCGATGAGGTAGGTGAGGTCTTAATTTTGCTACCTCGTTTCCTTAGGCTACCACCGCCACCAGATCTGATGACGATATTTTGCCTTTGACTGGGTTCTTTGGCTTTTGAATAGAAAGCCATTGTCGGTATGCTTTGTTCCAGGTTCTTTTTACGTAGTTTACCATGTGGAGACCCATCCGAAGATCCTGGTGACGTTACAGAGGATAAGGAAGTAGCACTTCTTACACTCTCTTCTGGTTGAGTTTTAAATAGTTTCCTGCTAGGCGAATCCCTAGAAGACATCGATGATGTCAAATTGCTCTTTGGTGAGGTTTTGTGTTCCCTCTTGATAGCTTTGCGGGGTGGTGGACTTGGATACCCTGTCGAGGACCCGGGCGAGGACATGGAAGAATCACATGCAGCCATTTGTACATCATTATTATCATCTCGATTTAGCCGTCTCGTGCTTTTTGGGGTACGTGGACTGTTGCTAGTGCTTTGACTATTGAGACGCATTGTTTTGGTAAATAAATGTGGCAGCTGTTCTGCTTCTCCTCCACCCGCAGCCACTCCGATCGGACGATCTATCACATTGCCATGTGTTTTCTTTTTGTTCTCCTTGTTGGTTTCTGGGGAACTGCTAGAGCTACTGCGTAATCTTCTACCTTCGAAAACTGACTCTTTACCCATGAAGAGACTTTTATTTACCTTCTTCATATCTTTGCCGTGGGGCTTTAGTGGCGATAAGCCCAACAACGTATCCTCAACTTCGTCATCATCTTCGATTTCGTTTAGTTTGCTACTGCGACTACGGAACAATTGTCGCTTGCGTTCTGACAGATGAGGCGTAGCCAAACGTGTGGACATGCGTGTGGTTTGCCCACTCCCCTTCGGGGTGTCCATAATTGTTAACAAACTTGCAAGAGATGTTTTAAGTCGCAATTAAACAATAAAAAAAATTTAAGATAGCCCGCTTTTTTTAGTGCCAAATCAAGCGATCAGCGGTTGTTGTTATCGAGTACCACCACTAGAGATGTGATCACTTGATCAATATCTTACATTGAGACCTGTGACTGGCAATTCGATAAATGCTCAGATTTAAGGGTAAAACTTTTGCTCTAATCAAATGTATCATACACTTGATATTTTTGGCAACATTAAGAAGTATACAAATTATTCATTTTAATGAATTGTAAAAAAAAAAAAATTACAAATATCGATTTACAAATGCCAGCGACAACTGTGATCACTAGTACTTCCTTTTTAGCTATTTTTCTTGAATTTAGCGACTTTAACTGTCGGCTGTTATTAACATAATAAAACATAAAGTAACATTTTGAGCACGCTGTCGAAATGTTAGTTTACATTTTCAACACTGTTGAAATCGGAAACAAAGGTGGAAAAATCAATTTTTTTGGCAATTGATTAAGTTAGTGTGATTAAATTAAAAAAAAAAAGATAAAAAGAGGAGTAAAACCAGGTAAGTTTTTTTTAAGAAAAACGTAAAAAAAATACAAATAATATTGAACTCGATGCCGCAGAAGAAGTTAAACTGCAATGTGAAAAAGAGAAAAAGAATATGCGTAAAACGCCATTTTTTTTGTGTATGTGTTGGAAAAAAAAATGATAGAGGAAGATTGGTAACAATCCTGCCAAACGCGTCTGATAGCTAACTTTTTTTTTTGTTGGAAAATAGAAAATAGTACCAATTTGCTTTCTCTTTCTTCATCTTTGAGGTCGCGCTTTTATCGCGCTCTCACAATCCTTTTGCCGTCGCCGCGAGAAACTGACGTTGTCGTCGCCGCGTAAGCCGCCCCCCTCATCTCCCCATCAATTGTCAAGTAACTAAAGAACCGTGGAAGACAACGCTGCTGAAAACGTTGACGCCGCCGCCGCTAACGCTGCCGCCGCAACAACAACAACAGCAACAACTTCAACAAGCACGACAGCATCAACGATGCCCGGAGCCGGCACATTTAAATTGTTCATCGGTAATCTCGATGAGAAAACTCAGGCAACTGAGCTGCGTTCGCTTTTTGACAAATACGGTACAGTTGTCGAATGCGATGTGGTAAAGAATTATGGCTTCGTTCATATGGAGACGGAGCAGCAGGGTCGCGATGCCATACAAAATCTGAACGGTTACGTGTTGAATGATAATGCCATCAAAGTGGAGGCAGCCAAAAGTCGACGCGCCCCAAATACGCCGACAACGAAAATCTTCGTGGGAAATTTAACCGATAAAACGCGTGCGCCCGAGGTGCGTGAATTGTTCCAGAAATACGGAACGGTAGTGGAATGCGATATAGTTCGAAACTATGGTTTCGTTCATTTGGATTGCGTCGGTGATGTGCAGGATGCCATTAAGGAATTGAACGGTCGCGTGGTTGATGGCCAACCATTGAAGGTGCAAGTGTCGACAAGTCGAGTGCGACCCAAACCGGGTATGGGTGATCCGGAGCAATGTTATCGTTGCGGACGTTCCGGTCATTGGTCGAAAGAGTGTCCGCGCTTATATGGTGGCAGTGCTGGAGGCGGAGGAGGTGGACGTGGTGGTGGTGAACCGCCATCACCTCTCGGTCCTGGGGGCTACAGAGATCGCATGTACGGTCGGGATCCGTTTCCGCCGCCACCACCGCCGCCACCGTTTTTGCGTGATCGCATTATGGATGGCTTTAGGGTAAATGCCGATAATCCTTTAATTCCTCTTCCCATCTCTTGTTCCCTGCTTGATTGCCTTGGCTATTTAATTTTGCTCATATGTATGTATTTCCTCTCTAGGACTATGACTACTATGATTCACGACGCTTTGAGGATTCACGCGATCTCTATGAGCGCCGGTATCAGAGCGCACGTGTGCGCGATTTTCCGCCTCCGCGTGAACCTATGCCTTTGCCCCCACCCTTGAGCGGTAGTCTACGCTCATTTAGCGTCTCCCGTGGTTATGACACCATGTTTAGTCGTCGGTCTCCACCGCCACCGCGTAGCAATGGCATGAGTCGCTATGGGTATGTATTCGAAAACCGTATTAGCATTCACTCCAAAATTAGTTATATTAACCAACATATTGTTTTTACATATAGATCTCCGACACCACACGGCTATGAGGATTTCAGTCGGGATTCCTTTGATGATCGCATGATCTCATCACGTGGAATGCGCGGTCCATCGCCGCCTGGGCGTCGTTATGCGCCCTACTGAGATGAGTTTTACTATTATGGCAGCAGATGAGCAACAACAGAAGAAACAATATTTCCCTTTTCACACAGCCATAACAGCAGGAACAATAACTTTTACAATTATCAAACATTCATCGGCGACGGTATAGAATCATCTACCTGTTATTGGTTGCTTTGCTGGTCGCCAGCAACATCAGCAGTAGCAGCAGCAGCATCAGCAGCAGGATCCACATCGGCACATTATTATAATTTTAATCAGCAAATGGGCCTGCTGCCTTGTACAACATTTTCACATTTCTGGCTCCCTGTTTGGTAATATCGTCTAGCCGCACCGTAATTACACACACAAACGTCTACTCACACCTACTCTAACACACCTACACCAACACACACACACCTACACCTGACACACTCACAAAGGACATTTGAGCATTGTTTTGACTGAAGCGCGTAATCGGATTTATGGGCTGAGACTTTAACCATTGGGGGGAGGGGGATACTACACTATTTGTGGATACCAATAAAATTTGATAATTCGTAAACAGAAACAGAATATCCAATGCAATCTTATCCTTTTAAACATGCAACATTAATAGTCAGTAAAAAAGAAAAGAAAGTTTCCTTTACAAAAAAAATATGGTTTATATTTATATATATTTTTATACATAATAAAGCTGGGCATGAGTCAATGTTTTGTCAGGACAGATAAACGTTTGAGTAATCCAAGAAGAATAGTGGCTGCAAGCAGAGAATTGGACTTAGTCAAACGTCTTTCCCTTTTTTTAAGACGTTTCAAGTAACACAAAACCTCGAATCATGTACAGCTCCATTATATATATATAAAGTGATGATAACGATTAAAGCTAAACTCTATGTAAAGTCTCCACAACTTCAAAGGCAGTATTCCACGATCATTTTATAAGTACATAAAGAAAAAAAAAAGAACTCAAATCTCTAATGCTACGCTTGATCACCAGAACTGGCTACAATACGTATACTTTTTTGCGTCGATGGTATAAGCAACTCTGCTCCTTCCCTTTCGAGTGGGTTATTCTTTGTTTCATCTGTGGCCTTACCATTTGGACTATGTAGTTCCTGCATCTCGACGGGATTTGCTTTATCAAATGTAGGAGGTATTAGCACGCGACTGTAAACAAAATAACACAAATGGTTAATAACAAATGCAACGATATTATCATCATTTTTACTTACTTGCTGCAGAGCAACCATATCATTGAGACAAGCATCATCATTGACGTCACACCGAAAGTCCAATATGTTCCCAGTCTGACGTAAATGAATCCCACAAATACAGGGCCCATAAAACGCGAGAGGCAACCCGATCCAGTCATCCAGCCCATCCATACACCTTGTGGCCTGGGACCCAATACTTTGGAGAATATCGTTTGGATTAAAGTCACACCAATGGGATATCCAATTGATGTTAAGGCAAAGCCAATTATGAATTGGGTTAATGTCAAAGCTGGCAATTGGCTACACCATTCTTGCTCGGGTGGACAACCCAAAAATATGGGATCATTTGATGTTAAATTGGTTGCACTCGAGTTATAGGTAATGGCCAATTTTGGTGGATCCGGGCCCCAGGGTATAAAGAGAACACGTCCCAGAACCATTAATAAGAATCCTCCCCAGATAAGGACATATCGTTCGGCAAATAGTTTGCACATTGGTTCAATTAATACGAAAGTTACGAGGGAAACAATTGCTGCGGTGGCCATCATTAAGCCCATATACCGTAGAGCCTCTTCGTTGGACCAGGCAAACATATCCATTGTCAAAGCTGTACCCAATCTGGGACAGAAAATGAAAAGCATCAAATTAAATAGTTCTTTAACCGAAATTATCAACTTACGTTTCCAGCAGCACAAAATTGAATACCAAAACGAAAAAGGCTACAATTAAGGTCCAGGCTGATAGATAATTGGGTTTAATGCTCTTCCAGGTTTCCTTCTCGGAGGTCCCACCCTGCATTACCATTACCTCTCTGGCAGCAATCTTGTGCTCCTTTATGAAAAAGAAATTCTAAAAATCCAATCGATTTGGAATTTCAATTTTACTCACCTCGAAGATGCCCGGCAGAAACATTATAAAATTGCACAAGCTCATAATCACATTTATCCAACCGCCGGCGGTATACATATTAAAATGAAATGCACCCCATAGCCAAATATGTCCATCTTGACCCAATGGTGTAACAGCTGCTTGAAGACCTGGTCCTATAATGAAACCCAATACCTGGGCTAATGAAACCATTGACACGGCATGAGTCCTTTCACTCAATCGTGTGGCGGCTGATAGATAGGATCGGCATAGGGCAATGTTTGCCGAGCTAACACCAATTAGAAAACGTGACGCCAACATCCAATAGGCGACATTCGATGGACGCAGCTCCAATGATGAATATATGCCACTGGCCAATGTGAACAGAGCCAACGATATAAGCAACGGTAGACGTATTGTGCCTAATTTATTACCCCACCATCCAAATATTGGACTAAATATCATTTGACCCAAAGGATTTGCGGCCACTATAAGACCCAGGAACTCTTTGTCCGCATTGGGATCTAGCTGAAAAGAGTAAACGAAGGAACAACATTCTCGTTACGTAATCTCATAAAAATCTCAACGCATTTTGGATTGCATTTTGCAGCATTACTCACTTTATTAAGATATGGCCATACTCCAGTTAATATAATGCTAAATCCCAGGGCCATTAAAAACATGGTAAAATATATAATACGCACTGAACGCCATCTTAAACGGTATTCCTCCAGTGTTTCTAATCCATCATCAACATCTTCTGGCAGTCTCTTGGTTTCCAAACGGCTGCGCAATTTCTGCATTAATTGCGCCATGTCTCCGACCGTTTCTCCTGTGTCTTTACTTGTGTGTTCCTACATGCATATGTGTACATACATATGTATATGTGGATATGTGCGTTCGTGCGTGCGTGTGTGCTGTGTGTGTGTCTCTATGTTCTATATGGGTCGGTGTCAATGTCTTCTTTGTGTGTTTTTGGGGCCCCTCCTCAAGCATCACCCACGTAGCGGCATGCTGCAAGTGAAGATGACGCTGTTTCATACAAACATATGTATGTATATTTATTTGTTGTCTATGTTTGTGTTTGTGTATGTATGATATATATTTGGCTGAAAATGTTTAGTAACACTTTTCAATTTATCATTAGGCTTACTTAAAGTATAAACACATAAAATTGACCCCAAACTTGAGATCAAGCAGAAAAAGTTGTCGCCTAGTTATATAAGCGCATCTTTACAGTGGTAGCAGAAACTTTTGCAACATGTGCAACTGCAAGCTTTTTTATCTATGTATGTATGTGAGTGGGCGTTATTTAACTTTTATTCTTATAAAAGTTATTTCATTTTTTTTTTTTACGCAACAATAATTCAGTACTAAAATTCGATTGTATTATCGTTAGGTTGCTTAAAAAATTTAAAATAAACAGTTGGTATTTGAAGTTTGGGGCCTTAAAACTTATAGTATACATGTACAAATGTATGTATTACATATGTAGGCATCTAAATGTCTATATAATATGTGGATGTTTCGTTTTTAGAGTTCTATTTTAGATGGGAAACTTTGTTTTTATTGATGAAATAAGGAATTAAACTCAATTCCCCCTCAGATATTGCACTATACATTTTTCTATAAAGTTATTTACGCTTATCTAATGGAAAACCATTTGCAGAAGAAAAAAAAAAAAAACAGTTTGACGCCACCTTCAACTATTTAATGGACAAGTGGAGACAATCTTTATCAAAGCGCACAGCTGTTTTCTTAATATTAAGCACTTTCCACGCTTATCGCTTCGTTAAGACGTTAACCACTTAGTAGATTTTTTATAATACAGTCATCCATACATACATATGTATACGTCTGTATGTACATACATATATGCACTTATCTAGGCATTAGGCGGAGGTTCTATGTATGTATGTATGTATTTAGGAGAGGAACCTTAGTCTACTAGTCTAGCAAAGAATCTAAGTTAGCAACTGATTATTAAGCAAATTTTGAGTGAACTGAAAGATTTTCGTTGTCTTTGATAAATTTTGATAAATTAGTAAAGACATATAAATACATACACATGTATGTAAGTATTTATTTAATAATATATTTGTATCACTATAAAGATTTCATTTTTACCTTAAACTTCCGTAAAGCCTTAATTACATACAGTTATTCTCTGACTTTAATGCCTCTCCTCGTAAGTGTGCATTCTAGTTCAAAGTGTCTGTATAAGTGTTTGTTGTTGTCGCATATAAGGCGATGATAACAGTACGCCAAAGGGGTGGTGATGAAAGGGTTATATGAACAGAGAGAGAGAGAGAGAGCGTGAGTAATATAACCGATCAGATCACAATATTTTTATTGTTGTTGGTCGCATTTAATCAGTATTTTATAGAACAATTGTTTATCGAGTGTGTTGTAAAGATAGTAGTAAAGTACACAATACTTTGTTTTTTTTTTTATTCACATTTGCCTGATCACTAATAGTAGTCTCGTTTGTGTCATGTCAACCATGACTGTAATGTTTCAGTAGGGGGTAAAGAACTTGGTTTTCCAATGCAAGTTTTTCACAGTTTTCCGGTTCAAATATTCGATAAGATGCAAACACGCACACACACACACACACATACTGAAATACACACAAAGAGACACAACACAGAGATACAATTGGTGCTATACAATGTAGCAGCAACAAGTTGACCGTTGACCAAGGCTAAACCGTCTCTCTTTGTTTTATTTTAATTAACTTTTCCTATTGCTTTGATTTTGCATATCGTATACATACATATACATACATAGTACTTGACACCAATATTCAAACATTCACTCAAATAATTCGTTGATCTTTACTCGAAAAAAAACTAAAACAAAGCACAAACAAATCTTTTTTCAATCTTTGGCTGGCTGTATGTAAACATATGTATGTATGTATGTACATTTATATATGTATTTACATGAATGTAAAATTGTTTCACTGAAATACTTCTTGTTCATTTTCCTTCTCCTCTGCGGGTACCTTCTATTGTTTTTTTTTTTGTGCTTGACAGTGAAATTTAATTTTGTTTTACCAATTTATGCTATTGTGGAACTACCTGTTGTAATGAGAGAGCGCGTTTACCTGTTAACACAAAAAATTTCAACAATAGAACCGCGAATTTAACAGAACCTGTTTGTAGACACAACGAAGTGTTCGACTATAGCACATTCTGTAAATCTTTATGGGCAAATAGAGAATACTCAAATTTGTTAAAACTTTCAATGTATTTTGGTGAGTAGTTGTAACTAACCGTTGAACATAGTTTAAATATAAAAATTTCAGAATAAATGGAAAAATATTGCTTTTTGCAAGCATCTTGCCTCAACTAATACGCTCTCTCTGTAATGGGTGTGAAAACCTGTTATGGTGCGATCAGATGCTGTTAAATTGTCTTTGCTCGCAAACGATGCTGTTAAACGAAGTAACGGCTTTTTAAATTGAAAACTTCAATGCATTAGCGAAAATAACGGTTATAAAAATGTACTTTATAGCAAAAAAATGTAATTTCCCCAATTAAAGCTTAAAAATATACAACAAATTGAAATATAAAAAATTCGGCCACCTTTTAAATCTGTTGGCGTTGCTGCAAACGTCGTAGGCGACGCTGACGCAGCCAAGGCAAGCTCAAAAAGCCTTTTTGGACCAGCGGCATGGGTGGTTCTGGAGTTGGAGTCTGGACTGCTGGAGGAGCCTTGGTGGGGATGTTATGCGAAACATACAATCTACTTGGACGTCGGGACTTTTGTCGCTCATTTCTTGCCATTGCCTTTGGATAAACATCGTTCATAATATTCAAACTGAATACATCGCCGGCATTGTTGTCAGCAGCCAAATGGCTAACTGTATCCTGTAGGACGCGGGGAATGCGCTCCACCACTTCCAAAGCATCGCGAAAAGGACGAATATCACGATCGGGCGTCTTTTGAGGTGGTAAATCTTCTTCTATGGAAGTCACTTTAGTAATTTTTCTAGAAGTCTTCTTTGGCTTGCGAGATTTTGACTTTAAAGGTGCCGGACGTGTTAATGTTGGAGGATTTTTTTCCAAGAACCAGGGTTCGCGACGCGTCAAGGGTAAAACCGGCTCCACGGCAACAGGTGTGGTCTCCAGTTGCCTTTGCGCACGTGTTCCTAGAGGAGAAGGACGCACCAAGTTGTGGGCAAAATCATTGAACCATTCCAAATGGTCAACTGAACGTTTATGTCGAACAGCATCCGATTTTTTAGCAGTAGGTGTATCCAAAGCATTAGCTGTTAAGGCTGAGCCTTTTATTGGTTTATATATGGTAATGGTAGAGCGGCGATTTCGTGGCGTCTTTAATCGTGCTTCCAGAGTTTCCTTCTGATCGAATTGCTGGGCATTGCGTACGAAACGATTACTGCTTGGTCCTTGTATCAGTATTTCAAAGGGAGTATTAAGTGTGCGTGCATTTGTTTGCATTGTCTTGATACACTCCGTATCCGAATTTTCATTATTGCACTCACACAGACACTCCTCTCCACAATAGAAACCCAAACAACCGCAATGCTCACATAATGCCTTGCAATTCCTCTCGTGTTTATGCTCCATCAGGGGATTAGAGGTACTTGACAGTGCCTCAGTGGACGATGTTGTCGAAATTGCATTTACCATTTCAACTTGATTTACAGTTAGCCATACTATGGTAATTGCCAAAACATTGACGTATATATGATGATCCTTCGATTTAGCCGGCATCTTGCTGGCTCTGACAACTACTGGGCGGGTACACACCTGCTTTCTGACTAAGCATTGGCCAAGTTGTAGGGTTTTATACTGCTGACTTTGTTGAAATTATAGAATCTGAGCAAAAAGAAAATACTTTATATTCGTTCGTGACGAACTGATAAATTTCCGTTCACTGCTTTTTAGAGAAATTTTATGCTGACTTTGCTGTGATCTTGAAACAATTTCCAAAAATCTAGGTTTCCCCTAACAATTCTTTATTTATACATAATGATGAACTAATTCATTACGTTTTTGCATGCCAAGGTTAAATTCTTAAACTTGAACTTGAAACAATATTCGGTGTTATTTTGATGTTTTTCATAATATTTTGCTTTAATATTTTTAACCGACATGCGCTCTTTCACTAATAAAACCATGCGAAATTATTTTGTATTGCTTACGTTCAGTAATTTGATCAAATCGTGCTATTTGATACATTTCGTACATATACCGTCGAAAACAGCATTATTAAACTTACCATTCATTAAACTTACCCTGTGTCATTGACGAAACGGTTTCAAAATGTGCAATGGTTAAAATATATACAAATTTGTATATTTGTATATCTTATATACAATAAGACTTTCGAATAATATACCTCTGGTCTGAGAATTTTATGTCTTCCACTCGATATTTATTGCAAAAAAAAAAAAAAAAAAACAGAAAGAGGCCGAACTAAAAAAACAAATAACCTAACGCCGTTTGCCTTTGCCTTTCTTGCTGCCTCCACCGCCACCACTGGCGCCGGCCGGATTGCCACTAGATTGCTGCTGCGATTGTTGATGATGAGAGGCACCACCTTCACCACCTGGCTTGTTCTGGCGCGTCTTGAGCTGTGGTATTTTGCTAGCCACATGAAGCATAATGGATTCACGTGTGGGAAACTCATTGCTGTACAAGGTTCCATCAGCATTGCGCAGCTGGACACGAACTCGGCCACGGAATTGCAATTCCCTGCTCTTCTCTCGACAATATTGTTTATTCTCAACCACAAAATGCAAATTGGCCACCGAAAGAACATCACGCATCTCCATGTAGGTAGGATTCTCTACACAATTCTCTTTTGGCAGGCGTCGTCCTTCTTGGCGGGTCTTCTTGCTATTGATGTAGGCTGGATACAGGCAAATCCATCTACGTAAATGTAAACGAGGTGAATTGGAAAGTTAATTTATTTTGATGTTGGGATACTTACCGTTCCACTTCGTTGTGTGTCTTATTGGGATGCCAATTGGTACGTACTGGTGGTGAAGCAGCCATATTTAAATTAAAGTTTTAACTATTTCTTGTAAAATAACAACGATTTTAATACAGATTTTTACAACAAATTGAAAGTCCAGTCCACGCAGGCATGGATTAGAGATGGGAAAAAGAAAAAAACAAATGTTATCGCATTGAAAAACAGCTGATACAGTGTTGTTCAACTTGCGCAAAGGAAAGAAAGGTAACAAAACTGAAAATATATTTGTTTGTTTCGCAAACAATCAGTTCGATCGTACTGTTTTCTAATATTTACATTTATATAGATTTTTTCAAGTTGTTTTTCTTTGATTAGTTGTCATCACTAGGCTCAGCAGTTGTGATGTAGTGTTGAGAAACACTGCAAACAGCAGAAGGCCGAACCAACTACAAAAACTGCATGCGGCCATAAAATAAAACTCCCAATAAAGCAGTCTGTTTTTGGTCTTTAACTGAAGCGCGGCGTTTTAGCACAAATCAAATTTGAAGTGCCGCGAATCCCAAATTAAAATCAAACAAAACGGAATTCTAGTCACGCGTGTTTTCGAGGGCTAACACAAGCAAATACCCCTCCCCCAGTGTACCCGTCCCAACCAAAGTAAACTACCACCACCACCCCCCCGTAGCTCATATACAACACTAACAACATTGGCCAGGGCCCGTCACAACAATGGACGAACTGAATACCATATTGCAGAAAACCAAAGATAAATCAACGCAAAAGGAGCAGGATGAGGTGAGTGTGTGGGTGTGTGTGCGTTGTATATGTGTCTTCGTGAGTGGGAGCTAAATGAACTTTGACATTTCTCAACTCCAAATCTCTAACCACTTCATTATTCTGATGCTTTATTTACATGTCACCTTCAATCTGTTACCCCATTCCACCCCATATACCACACTTTCCGCAACACCACCACAATGCCATGCCATGCCATGCAGATACTTTTGCAGCCCTTTTCGTACATCCAAGAAATTCCTGGCAAACAATTTCGTTCGGAATTGGCCTTGGCCTTCAATCACTGGTTGCTTATACCGGCCGAAATGTTGACGCAAATTGGCGACATTGTCCAAATGCTGCATAATTCCAGTTTACTGTAAGTATTTAACAACATTTATTATAAACAAATAGATATTATACATATTGTTAGCCATACATTAATATGTTTTTGGTACAAAAATAAAACCTGTAGATAATCAATTTTAGTCATTAATAATGCTTGTATATACATATCTTTCCTACGTGTTGTATGTGCTTTTCGATTTTTTTTTCTTTTTTGAAATAAATCTCATCATTTCGTTTTTCAAAAACTGTGTTGACCTTTGCATTTTTCAGTTGGCTTTGTTGTTTACATTTTGCTTGCCTCTCCTCATCTGTTTAATCTCACCTCACACTTCCAATACATAGATACATATGTCTATATATGCATATACATATGTACATATGTATATGTACATATACGTATCTATTTAACGATTTTTGTTTCCTTTTTTGTTTATGTAGATTTTAGCCTGAAATGTAAATTTTCCCTTCCTTTTTTCTTCTTCGGTTTTTTTGATATGGATGGATAGAAGAGTAGAGGGGTAGAGGAGCTTGTATCTAATCTTTGCGCTAGCCAATTTGGTTATCATAACTCATATCACAGTTACCAAAAAGCCAATTTAACTTATTCCCTACGGAAAGAACAACAAATAAAAACGAAATATGTCAAATATTCATTTGTTACTAACCCTTTCTAAACGGTGTTTTTGGCTAATACAAATTACATTCGATTTCCACGGATAATATAAATTGAAATATTTAATAATATGGTGTGAAATTTGGGAGGGCAAAGGCGAAAAATAAATTCTACTTCACGGATGACTCACCTCTTTATCTGCCTCTTTCGACCTTGTTGGCCCATTTTATATGTACACACATATTTTGACTGTGTGTATTGTACATACTCAAATCAATTCCAAAAAAGAAATTTCATCATCATGAGCCCGCAGTCTTTTGTTTTTTTTTTCTCCCATTTTTATTTATAATAAATTTCAATTGAATTTCTTTGCAAACAAAATTTTGTAAAACTTCTCTGACTGATAAATGTTATTCTGGTACGACTTCTATATACCCATTAATTGAGGAAGCAAAAAACGAAAGAAAGAATATGTAATGCAATAAAACAATTGTTTTGTTGTTTAATTAATTAACATTAAATTAATAAAAAAAAAAAAACGTGTGCTAATTCAAATGGTCTACTGTAGCAAAGTTGTATGTATTTATGTACATATAAAAAGTCAAAAGTTAATCCTACTCAATAGAGGGTACTTGTGGATATTTATATTTTCTTTATAGCGACTTACTTTTTATATAGACATTGATCAGTTATCTATACCTAATTATTCAGGTTATGCACATCAATTACTAACCAAATGCAATTCATAATACATGCAATCGAACTTTTTTAATTCAAACTCGAATTCATTCTCTTATTCGAACACAAAGTTATATCTATTATAGAGAGTTCCCACTTTTCCAACTCGAACTATTTAGCATCCCTAATGTTCAAAACTGTATATACTCTTTCAAGCTGACAACTATGCATTATTAATGGGTATTGGGTAAATGAAATTGCATAAATTATTTGAGATTTCTGATTCATTGATAACATTCAACATTTGACTTGAGACCAATTGAAGCGAATCTAAAGCTTTTCAATTAAAGTCGCCAGTCAAGCTAATCAAAAGTATTGAGTTTCAGCGGCCTCCCCCCTCCTCTCTGTCGCCACCCCCAGACACCTGTCGCCTTGATTTATCTTATGCAAATGCAAAAAAAGAAAAAGTGTCCTTCTTTTGGACTAAAGCCTTTTCTTTGTTCCTTTTGGCAGCTCTCCCATTACTATGTGGATGACAATGATAATAATGGTGATAATGATGATGTTTTTTTTGCTTTTTCTTTTTTCTAATGCATTTTCATATCGTCAGAAAAACTTAGTTTTACAACTATACACTTCTTCCCGCCTATCCTCCATACCCCGCCATGCCATCGTCCTGCCGCCTTGTCCTTTTTCCATGCACTTATGCCCATTGTCATTTAGTCAGTCTCAGGCTTGTCACAACTCTTGCCACTATTTTTAGCATCATCAACACCATCAGCCCAAGCAGCAGCAGCAGCAGCAGCTCCCTTTGTGCGTTCGTTTTTCTTGCATCAACGCCCACACGCTCACTGGCTTACTTCTGCCTTGTGGCCCTGTTTCCCCAGCTCAATTCCCTTTCAATGCGAAAGAGGGCGTGCGGGCGGGCGGGCGGTTGGGCGATAGGGAGCTCGGAGGTTGGGTTGGGCTGGGCTTTAGCGGAGCGCAAACATTTTTTAATTACGCAAATGTCGGGCCAGTTTGCCTTGCCAATGGGCATATTCCAGTTATTGAAGCGATGAAAAGGCACTAAATAGACAGAGATATGATGGTGGTGTGAAGGGGTTCAGAACAAGGAGGCAAGAGTAAAGGATTTAATTTATATTTATAAAGCATATATGTACATAAACACACACACATGTCTATATATATATTATATATAGGGACAGAGAGGCTCAGAGAGCGAGTGGTTGACATAAATTTGTGGCCATGTTAATCATAGAAATGGAATTTCCACTCAATATTTTCATTCTAGTAATTGAAATTTTCTATAAATGCCAAAGTTAAATAGAAATTTCTCACTGAAACTATTATTACCATTAACTATTCATTTTTGTATAAATTTCTCTAATTGAACATTTTTTGGACATTATTTTTTATACTAAACTAATTGAACATGCCATTGCATATTCCGATTATAGTAACAAAAAGAAAAAACCCTCAATGTTTTACGTATATACACATATATATACATAGATTCGTGTCTCTTCTAACACCTAACTTTCCAGCATTGATGATATTGAAGACAATTCGATACTTCGCAGAGGTGTACCTGTGGCCCATTCGATTTATGGTGTGGCCAGTACGATAAATGCAGCAAATTATGCCCTGTTCTTGGCCCTGGAGAAAGTGCAACAATTGGGACATCCAGAGGTAGGTAGGAGGGGATATATAGTACTAATAATTCATTTTGTTGATATATATCGATCGAGCACAGGCAACTCGTGTTTATACCGAACAATTATTGGAACTGCATCGTGGACAAGGTATGGAGATATATTGGCGTGATAGTTTCACATGTCCCTCCGAATCGGATTACAAATTGATGACTATCCGTAAGACTGGCGGTTTATTTATGCTGGCCATACGTCTAATGCAACTATTTAGCAGCAATAAAGAGGATTATTCAAAATTGACTGCCATATTGGGTTTATATTTTCAAATTCGTGATGATTATTGTAATTTAAGTTTAAAGGAGGTGAGTAATAAAAAACAATATAGGAAATAATACGACCGATATATGTACATATATATATTCCTTGTTATTTTTAGTATACGGAGAACAAAAGTTTTGCCGAGGATTTGACAGAGGGAAAATTTGGTTTTCCAGTTATACATGCAGTGCGTCTACAGAAACAGGACAAGCAGGTTTTACGTAAGTTCCTTAACCTTCTTACTAACAACAAATTCTAGCTGTTTATATATATATACATATATATATAATTTGCTTCTTGTAGATATATTAAGGCAACGCACGCACGACATTGAGGTCAAGAAGTACTGCATTAGTTTGCTGGAAAAACTAGGCAG
Source organism: Drosophila austrosaltans (assembly GCA_035045865.1). Classification (NCBI taxonomy): domain Eukaryota; kingdom Metazoa; phylum Arthropoda; class Insecta; order Diptera; family Drosophilidae; genus Drosophila; species Drosophila austrosaltans. The sequence goes on from JAWNOQ010000207.1 coordinate 4,744,682, forward strand.
TTTTCAGTATACACGCAAGGTGCTCGAGTCCCTAGATGCCGAGGCCAGGGCAGAGGTAAATTTCTTCTCACGAATAAGTATGAGAGAATTGGGTTCATTTTGCTAATACTATTGCCATTTGTCTTTTTTGTTATAGGTTGCACGTCTGGGCGGCAATCCCTATATGGATAGATTGTTGAATAAGTTGTTGTCGTGGAAAACTAGTGATACAGTCAGCATCACTGAGTCGAATCAAATCAATCATAATAATATGACAACAACAACAACAACAGGAACAACAGGAACAAATCGTATTGTCAGCCCCAATCAGAATACATTAAATTGCAATTAACAGCCAAAGAGGCAAAAGAGGGAGGAATTTTGAATTGCCGCTGCTGCTGTTGCCACCTCTTTTGCTGTAAATTCTCGACCTCAGGCTTCCGCAGCACTAACAACAACAACAACAACAACAACATTATCATCATCAACAACAACAACAAGAAAAACAAAAACGCAAACACCTTCTGCCGCCTGCCTGAGTGCCCCATTGTGGCATTTTCTAAAAAAAATGAAAATCTTTTAAGAATTTTTTTGTTTTTTTTTTTCTAATTACCACTTAATTACCTACTACTACTACTACAACAACAACAAGAACAAGAAAAACAACGCGAGGAAGCAGCCAATGGTCCTTCTTCAGTCATAGAAAAACCTAACCAACAGCAGCCTTACAACCAGAAAAGAATATGTAAAAATCGCATTGTTAAGCCAAAAGTTAATTGATATAAGCAAAGCTTATATATATTTATATATATATACACATATATAGTGGTTGGATAATGATGAGCTATAGCTAGCAAAGCTTTTACCAGAATTTCCTTTTAATACATTTTTTTTTTTTTAGTTTCTATTTTAGTTAACAAATCTCAAAAATATTAGCTCTTATTATTCTAAATGTGTATTTTCTATAATTTAAGCAAAGAAAGAAAAAAAAAAAAGAACAGATGCAGCAACACTTAAAGCACGCTAAAACCATCAAAATCGGTGAAAACTTTATCTTGAGCCACAAGTCCACTATATCTCAACGATACTCAATAGAAAATATATAACAATTTAATTTTTTTTTTTTTTCAATATTGTTTAAGACAACAAATCGAAGAGAAATGTTTAAATTTAAATTGAACTGATCATCATTAACATATAAAGGATAAGGAGATTCTTATTTTACTTGTTATTGTACTTATTTGTCGATTATATAGAAGAAAAAAAAAACATTCGATCTTTTTATCATAAAATTGTATTATTTATATCCTTCTATACCTTACCTTATTCTGCGTATTTGTAGTACAAATTTTTATGTACTAAATTGAAATTGGAATATAAAGGAATTTTGTACAAAACGGAATTGTGGCTCAAATCAAAGTACAAGTATTCAAAAAAAAAAATATATATATATATAAAGCAAATAGCGAGCTAATAATAATTGAGAAGATTTTTCAAATTTCTAAATGTAATTTTTCTCCACTCTTAAGAAACTATCTTCTTCAATTCCTTTTTGATCAAAGCTAAACGTTGTTCCACTTTAATTGTTAAATTACAAAAATTGAATACCAATTGAGAAGCAAATCATAAATATATATATACACACAATATATATTAATATATATATATTTAAATTGTTAAAACTATATTTGAAATATTGATAAAAAATGATGCACTGCACAGCAGGATTTTTTGCACATTGCACCACCTAAACTATATATATATATATATATCTACATATATATATATATAAATATATATATTTTTATTGTAGTTATACACACGGCAGACAAAATGAAATGCTGAACAAAAAAAAAATTGTAACAGGGGGGAAAAAATTGAGAAAACTATGCGCAAGAGAAAACCAAACATTTTAAGGTAGAGGAAAACAAAGAAAAATATGGTTAACTATAAGAGGAATGAAGGGAGAATATTGTGGGGGGAAATAATAGCCAAGAATTTAAAATGCAGCCAAAAAATTAATAAGCAACAATTGCTAAGCACCTAACATTTAGCCTATATATATATACATATATATGTACACATACTATATACCATCATTATATTGTCTTACAAACGGAAAACCTTGTAATATGTATTTAAATAAATATTGTATTTATGCCAAAAAGGGATTGAAACCCTGATATAGTGAGAGTAATTGAAAATAATACATTCAAATGAAAAAGAAGCAGGAAGGATATCGAAGTAAAAGCAAAAAGATTGCTGATACCACAAACTCACAATCGGAAGAAAATGGCTTCAGGCTAATGTAAATGCGAAAGGCGAGAATAATGGACAAACAAACTGAGAAGGTAGCCCGTAAGTTGTTAATTCACATTCAAATTTATTTATTTTTTTTTTTTTTTGAATTTTTATTTCAAAAAGTACAACTTTTTATTTGGAATTAGACGAATAACAAATGATACCTATAGATAAAGGACATACACATATTATAGATATATATTCCCATTTATGATAAACTTAAGTACTTACACACAGAATAATTATGTAAGGTATTGGATTCTAATTAGTGATTCACTGCTTAAGCATCTTGCTCAATCATGTCCATAATATGATAGAGTTCATCATCCTCATAGACACGATTATCTGCGTTATCTTCATCGCCTTCCTCATTGTCCTCCTATGGGAAAGAAACAAAAACAAAGATTGGTTTAGTTATTGATGATATCGTCGCTTACCCAACTCGATTTTATGCTTACCTCAAAACCAAAGCAATTGTCTTCATTGACCATTATAGTTTTAGGCTCCCGTTTGACCATCACCTCGTCTTCATTTTTGACAAGTTCCACTACAACCACTTGGCCATTCTCGTCCTGAACTTTAACAGTGAACTCTTGCGTCTCAGATCGTTCTTCTTTGATTTGAAAACCTTTGCTATCTGATTTACTTTTTAGGCTACGATTTATAATAATTGGTTGCTTATTGATAACAGGTGACGGCTTATCTATCACCTCAACTTCCTCTTCGATATAATCCAAATTTTCCACCTCATTGGAATACTCAATATTTTCTTCCTCCAAATTCCTTTCGATATTAACAAGAGAATCATCCGGTTTGATTCTTAAATTGCGACCCATTTTAAGTTTAAGTTTCTCCTCTTGAGCATTTACCGAATCATCATGGATCTCCATATGACGCATTAGATTGCCCTTATGGGTGAAAATTCTGGGGCAACTGGGACAAGAATGTAGCTTTTGACGTGGCGGCCGAGGCTGATAATCATCATCATGTACCAGATTTATGTGACGCTTCAACAGCTGCTGCTGACGAAATGTTTGTGGGCATTGCTCACATTTAAATGGCTTCACATTTAAATGAAGACGCATATGGGACTCTAAATGTCGCGGGGAAACCGAAGCATAACTACATAATGTGCACCGGAAACATTTCTCCCCCTCATGAGACTTAATGTGCAATTTATATTGATAGCGATCGGGTAAATGCTGCCCACAACGTTTACACTCGAAGGGTTTGTCCTGCTCCGTATGCATATTGGCCACATGTGTACGCAAATCGGCCCGACGCCCGCAAGTAGTGGGGCATAGCTCGCATTGGAAAACTGGTTTATCCACCACACTATGGATTAATTTATGAGCCTTCAATGAATTTGATTGAGTAAAACGCGCCTGACATATATCGCACACATAGTTCTTCTCTCCTGTATGTATAACACTATGTCGCTTCAATTTAAACATATCCTGTGAGGCATACGTGCAGTGTGGACACTGATATGGCCGTTCGCCTGTATGACATGTCATATGTCGCCTTAGTTTTGTCAACTCTACACTGGCATAGCTGCATTCCGTGCATTTGTGTGGCTTCTCTTTGGTATGCTTATATCGAGTATGACGTATCAATTCTCCACTTGTTGTAAATGCACGCTCACAATATTTACATTTGTGAGGCTTTTTACCCATATGGGTATTCATATGATTAACCAAGCCAGCATTCGCTTTAAATCCTCGTTCACATATGGAACACTTGAATCCATATTCATCATCATGGACCAGACAATGCCGTGTTATCAGATATTTACGGTTTGTTGTATAGTCGCATTGCGAGCACGAGAACTTGTGGCCAACTTTTGTAGCCATTTCCTTCTTTTTGGCCGTTGACATAACTATCTTTCCCACCGGGTAAGTTTCAGCCGGCTTTAATGTGTATTGCTTGCCCGAGTCTATAAAATCGAGTTCTTGTGTATTTGATTGATCGTCAACGTTTTGATCGTCCTCAAATTGATAGACCTCTTCCACGGGGTTAATCTCAATTTTTGTGGGCTTCTCGGTAAAATCTTCTATATATTCCTCAATCAGTTCTTCAACAACATTATCATCATCATCTGCCAACACCTCTTCTACAACTTCTGGTGGTGGTGGTGGAGCTGGTGGCATTTGTTTTGCAGATGGTTGTACCCGCTTGACTGAGGGATTTGGTTTTGCTCCTGCTGGACGTACACTAACGGCAGTTATATTCTTGACGGGTACAGTTCGTTTCGGTGATGTTTGAGCTGGACGCAATTTTATAGCTAAAATAATACAGATTTTGTAAATATTAAAAAACTTTCGGACAAGTTACGTGGGTTGAAATGAAATACTATTTTTCCCACCGGGAAACTGTACTCATAGCTAACTTGGATCTATGTAATTGGCTATCAATCTTGTATCTTACCTTTGTTCGACGTTATTGTCGTTGTTGATTTGCTATCCACAGCTGCTCCGGATCCTGCTTTAGATCGCGTTAAGCGACCGGACTGTTGTTGTGCTTGTTTGGCTTTCTTTTCAAGTTTCTTCTTTAATTCCAATTGCTTTTTAGGCGTTGTTTTGATATAACAATTTCCCTCATCGTCTATAAAATATTTATCCTCATCATCATCGTCATCATCCATATAGTCTGACTCGTTAACTTGCTCCTCCTGCTCCACTTCACTGGCAGCATTTCCAGTATCCAATTCGACTTCGTAGCCTTCGTACTCTTCATAATCCTTGGTTTTGACTGATTTAAGAACTTTATGCTTCACCTTTTGGCCCTGACTGTCGCCTTCTTCAATTTCTTTATGACAGTTGTTGAGAAAGGATTGCAGGTCCTCACTTTGCTCGGGACGCCTGTTTTTGGACATCTAAAAAAGAGATATTGGTGGATCAGATCAACAATAGGTGGCGACCCACAGCGGCCAATTTGCTGTGATGCGACCTCAGGCGGGTGCAGCTTATGGGCGTCTATTGATTTCTCGCTCGTTCTATCTTTAGTCGAGAGTCGGTTTTCTTACCGTTACTAATGTGTTTTAAGTGATTTTTCATTAATTAGCTTTGCTTTAATTTTAAGAACTCAGTCCAATAGATTTTCTTGTTTATTAAATGCTTTTTATTAAATTTTTAGTGCAAACATATTCCGTCAGAGGCCATTTTGCGTAATTTTAATTAAAAGATGGCGACATATGGCTTGTACCATCTCTAGCTCAAAAATACTGCAGTGGCATATCGATAAAAATACCAAACCAACCTGATCAGAGTCGGTTAATTTATTTGCTTCTTTGCAAACACCGTTGCATTTTTAAAAAGCTGTCACGATCTGCAAATGACTCAACACTTAATACCTCCTCTTCCATGGTAAACAGCAAACTTTAACTATATATCGATATTATTTTAAATAAAAAGTCGCTTAATTTTTTAATTATGTAAAAACTGGGCAACGAAATCCCTCAGTGGTCTCGTTTGCAGTATTTTGCTTTCGCTAGGATTAAAATTACTATTTTAAATCCGAGTAGTGATATTTAATATATCCAAGTTGTAACGGTTACTTTTAATTGTCACAGTTATCGGAGTAACAGTGGCGCGTCGGCCCTCGCAGCACTGGCTGCAAATAAACAAAACTGAAAGAAATCAACAAACTTTCGCTTAAAATGTCGTTTCATTTAAGCACCAAAGAGCGCTTACTTCTACTTATTGATGACATTGAAATGATTGCCAAAGAGCTCATTGAGCAGGCACATCAAAAAATATCTAGCACCGAACTGGTAGATTTACTGGACCTGTTAGTATCTAAGGATGAGGAATTTCGCAAAATGCTGGAATTAGCTGATGAGCAGGCAAAAGTGGAAGAATCGATGGATAAGCTTAGAGCCAAAGTGGAAGTGCATGTAAGTATTTGAACAAAATTGTACTGTCCATAAACCTGACTTATACTTTTCAATAAACAGGACAAGGAGATACAAAAATTACAAAAGTCCCTGAAAGATGCCGAACTCATTCTGTCCACGGCCATATTCCAAGCACGACAGAAACTGGCGAGTATCAATCAGGCCAATAAACGTCCTGTCTCATCAGAAGAGCTTATTAAATATGCCCATCGCATTAGTTCTGCGAATGCTGTGAGTGCTCCCTTGACCTGGTGCATTGGTGATTTACGACGACCCTATCCCACAGACATTGAGATGCGGAATGGTCTATTAGGTAAATCCGAACAGAATCTCAATGGTAGTGGAGCCATGACCCATCTAAGCGGCGCTCTGACCTCTGACAGTCAGCGTAGTTTGGGCAGTGGTAGCGGTAGTGGCAGCGGCAGTGGCGGTGGTGGTAGTGCAGGTGGCGGCAGCGGCGAAGTGCCAAGTGCCTATCAAAATCAGTTTAATTGGAACCTTGGTGAACTCCACATGTCCATGGGTGCGTCAGGAGGTTCAGTGGCATTGGAAACGCGAGCTCAAGACGATGTCGAAGTAATGTCTACTGATAGTTCGAGCTCAAGTTCAAGTGACTCGCAGTAAATCTGATATCATACATATATAAATATAAGTTTAGTTAAGCATATTTAATAAAAAAAATGTTTATAGTTCTAAAACACTGCCTCTCTAAAATGTCCCAAGCAGCTTTTTGCAAGTTGATCAAAAATGCACATATATAAAAAAAAAAACGAAATTATAGAATCATAAACCATTCAAAATTCTCTCTGCCTGTAGATACAAGGATAAAACATAACTTGCGATCTTTATTAAAAAAAATGAATTTGAATCGAATGAGGTCCGCTTCTGGTAAAATAAAAATATCAGAATACATTTGACATCTCTAAATTACTTATCGATAACAATTGCCGGTTTAAATGTTAAACGAAGTCTTCGGAACTATTAAATAGAAACTGGCATAAGTTAGATGCATTTGAAATCTATAATAGTGTGCAAACTGTGAGTAAATCATTAATAAAATGTTCAATTAATTGATGGGATTGACATTTTTGCAGCCCTATTTGTTATATCGTTAATATCGATATATGTATGTGTGAGCTGTGCCCATCACTATACAAAAAATTAACATTAAGGCGAAAACATAGTTTTTTAATTTTTTTTTTCCTTTTTAAATAAAAATGCGACTTGTTTTAGTTAAGAGTAATGTCTTCAATGTGTAGTTGATAATTGCGTGCAACAACACAGAGAAACATAATTCGTGCATATAATAGTGAAAAGCAAAAAGTGTTACGACAAATTTGTAAAGTGAGTAGAGGAGACGACGCGGAGTCCCGCAGTGCGTGCGTGTGTGTGTGTGTTGATGGTGGTGTACGAGTAGAAGACAAAAAAAAGAGAAAAAGCAAACGCCGAGGCGACTCCAAAAGCATTTGCAATATTAGAAAACATATTTAAAGAAGCATCGAAAAGGAAAAGGGAAACGTCGACGAGGAGGAGGAGGAGGAGGGAGGACACAGGGACAGGCACCCAGCAAACCCGCACCCCGCATAGCATACGCATAGAGTGTGTCCCACCTCACACGACACTTTTTTTCATTTGTTGACTAGAAGAATGCATGATCAAAAGTTTGCATTGCATGTTTAAGTTATAATTGTTATTAAAACAACAAAAGCAAGTGACATCAAGCGGAGGTTTGGCTAAAGGCAGGACTTATAACTAGGTCGACAATTTTTACAACCGACCGACCGACCGCCCGCCTTTCCCCACCCCCTCTGCATCACAAAATCGGACTTTGAAAGGGCAACAAAAATGATGGTACAAGAACCTGTGCAGGTAAATCGATAATAAAATTAAAGGAAAACAATTTGCAACTCTCTCGCCATCTCTTTTACCCCTTGCCAAATTCTTTCTCTTCACTTTCACTCATCCATAGGCGGCCATATGGCATTGTCTGAACCATTACGACCACAAGGATGCCATTTTCCTGGCCGAACGTCTATGCTCGGAAGGTGAGTACTTTAATCCTAAACAGGAAATTGAAATGAAAGGTCTCCCCATTAGATTATTAAATGTTTTTTGATTAAAAGTGGAAGTCGGAGAAATACTATGAAATATCACTTCATTTTTGGTCTACCAACGTGGTTAGAGTTCCGGGAACTTTGTGCTCTTAAATGTTTACAAACTCTTTTAATTGGTGCATGCATGCGTTAATCCTGCACATGACTGTGCTGTGTCCGCCTATTCCAACAGCATTTCGGAATCGTCAATAGTTTTGTTGAAGCTGGAAAGCTAAAAGACGTAAGCACTTTGTTTTTGAACAAGACAGTTGTGATTTCGCTTAGAATACAGAGCTTCCATTATCACGTGGTAATTTGTTCCAATAAATTACAGAAAGTTAGAGGCATATACATATGGCATATCTCAGATTTAATCACTTCAACTGAGAGCTGGAGAATTTTGATTAGCAGATGGTTTAGTTAGCATTGCCTGCAACGACTTGTCCTTTATCCGAATATTGTTTGCAATAGATATTGAATAGCGATAAGTAGGGTGAGACCTTTTGTTTCATATATATAGATACATTTTATTTATATTTCCATTTAAATAATTTCAACAATTTCTTATATTTCAGTTGAAAGTGATGAGACGATCTTTCTATTGGCCACCAGCTATTTTCGCTCCAATCGCATCCATCAGGCCTATTGGCTGCTCAAAGAAAAGTCACGCCGTTCACCGCAATGCCGTTTCCTACAGGCCAAATGTGCCTTTGAGCTAAAGAAATATGCCGATGCGGAAAGTATTTTAATAACCACTGGATTTGTGGATACAAAACATTTTGATGATTTGCAAAAGGAGTTTGGTGAACTGGCGTGCTTTGTTTATCAACTGTTGGCGCAAATTTGCATGCAAACCGAACGCCACAAATTGGCAGTTCAGGCATTAAGGCGAACATTGAAATTGAATCCATTTATGTGGCAGGCATTTGCCGATCTGTGCCTGCTGGGACAGGATGCAGATGCTGGATCAATATTTCAAATACAAAACACAGATGTGTTCAATACGTGTCAGGGTAGCTCAGCGAATGCTAATGCTATGGTTATATTTGGAAGTAATGGAACGGTCAACGGAAACGCCGGCGGCATTGGAGGAGTAACACTTGGCGATAAGGAGCAGTTAACCAACTATTTGATGAATACACCCATAGATCAGCAGACACAAACTCAGACACCGCAAAACCATATAATTAATAATAACAATATTAATCTCAATAGCTCCATTGGCATGCTAAGAGGTGGTGGCACTGGAGGCGGTGGAGTTGGCGTTGGCCTTTTGGAAGATACCCCAATGTCTGGGTATAATCAAGAATATGATGCTGCCAATATAACACCCTTTCGCAAACAATTCAAATATCTATCCACCATTTCACCCAGTTTTGGCATTATGCCTCTAACCAGTCCATGTGCTGGCGGTGATAACTCCTTTATTGTTGCCCCATTAAATTATTCCACCTATCATGGATCACCAATGCCACAGATTTTCTCCGAGGTCAATCAGGATGCAAAAATGATGGGGAAAAAGCTCAAGACTCATGGTGTTGTCGGTGGAGGAGTTGGCGGCGGTGGTATAATCAATCGCAAGGATGTTAAACCTAATGTTTTTACCCAAGCTGGTAATATCACTCCACGTACACCCATAAGTAACAATAGCATAAACAATAATGTTAGCCAGGCCAATGGTAATCCCATTACCGGTAATCCCAACAATGCCGTCAGACGGAGTTCTCGTTTATTTAGCAATTCCACCTATTCCTCGGTAAAGGAGAACAATAAATCACCCAATTTGACTAATAATAAATTTGTCCAGCCGCGCTCACCGCCGAGGAAAACCAAAAATCGTATACCCAAAATATGTCTAAATAATGAACTAAAAGAGAAAGTGGAGACTATAACCACATCATCTATAACAGCATCCAATAATATTAATAATAACAACATTAATAACAATAATAATAATAATAACAACAACAACAATAACAACAATGGAAGGAACTCAACAGATGAGGTAAAAGTACTCCTTAACAATAGCCTTAATAACGCCCAAACGATGGCCCATCAATTGCTCAATATGAAGAAGCAATCAGCCGATGGACTAATGTCTCTATTAAGAGATTTGGCTGAGGGCTATAAACTCCTCTCCAATTATAAATGTAAGGCGTCTATTAAGCATTTGGAAACGACAATACCAAAGCATCATTTATCCTCCAGTTGGGTGCAATCATTGATTGGTTTGGCATTCTATGAACAAAGGGATTATGAGTCGGCTGTCTCAATATTTCGACTTATACACGAGATGGATCCACATCGTTTGGATTATATGGAAATCTATTCGACCTCCCTGTGGCATTTACAGCGTGAGGTGGAACTCTCTGCATTGGCCCAAGATTTAATAAATCAGGATAAACGTAATCCCATAACCTGGTGCGTATCCGGCAATTGTTTCTCATTGCACAAGGAACACGAAACGGCCATTAAATTCTTGAAACGAGCTGTACAAATCGATCCCGATTTTGTCTATAGCTATACACTGCTCGGTCATGAATTGGTTCTTACGGAAGAGTTCGATAAGGCAATGGATTATTTCCGTTCGGCTGTTGTTCGAGATCCAAGACATTATAATGCCTGGTGCGGCATTGGCACCATCTATTCCAAGCAGGAGAAATACGAATTGGCGGAATTGCATTACATCAAAGCATTGAAAATTAATCCACAGAATTCGGTAATTCTTGTCCACATCGGGGCCATGCAATTCTTCATGCAGAAAAAGGACTTGGCTCTGCAAACTCTCAATACGGCAGCCACATTAGATCCAAAGAATCCATTGGCTAGATTCCATCGTGGCTCCATATACTTCTCATTGGGCAAATATCAAGAAGCATTACGTGAACTAGAAGAGCTAAAGGAGATTGTGCCAAAGGAGTCTGTCGTTTTCTATTTAATTGGTAAAATACATAAGACTCTTGGCAATATGGATTTGGCCCTAATGCATTTCAGTTGGGCCACCGATCTGGATCCTAAGGGTGCCAATAATCAAATCAAAGATGCCTTCGACTCAATGGCACATCCAAGCTGTTGTCCAGCCACATCGTCTGCCAATGATACAAACACTTTGGATGTTGACTTTGAGCCCACTTCAGAGCGTTCCGATGATTCAACGCAGGCTCAACAGGATGTTAGCTATGATAGTGACTATTAAGGATCACACAACAACACGTATAGAATGAGAGAGAGAGACAGACAGATAGACAGACAGACAAGTCCTGTGGTTGTATATACAGAAAAATAAAACAAAGAGAAAACACACACACTCTCACACACACACACACACACACAACACTCAAACAAAAAAGAAAATAGAAGAGGAATCAAGATTTCTGTGGAGAAGTTGAAAAACCCCATTAAAATGAATGAAGTATAATTAATAATTAAAACAAAAATCGTCTAGATAACTTTTAGCATTAGTAATTTAAAATACAACAACAACAAAACAGCAACAAAACATAAGAAAACTCTAAGAAGCATCAGCAACAACAACAATTATAAATTACCTTTAAAAAAAAAACAACAAAACAAAACATAAAAAACAACTATACACGAAACAATGATGTGGCCGGGGGAACTTTTAAATCTTAAGTTGAGGATAAAGTTGATCAAGGCACAGCAGGAGAAGAATTTTGGGACATTTAGGAAACAGGGAGAGAAAGAAAATTCTCTCAGCTAAAAATTGATAATGATCTGGGCCATGGGCCACACCAACAACAACAAACAAAAAAAAAACAAATATACAAGATTAATCAAATTTAAAAAAAAAAAAAAACTGAAAAAAACTTAAATATTTCTTTATTTTTAAATAAGGATAAATCGTAAACAGCTCACATATAGCAGATATATATATATATACGTTTTTTGATCTTAATGCAGATCTCGAAAGAATATTGTATATATATATATTGTCTGTATATAATATTCATTGAAAAGTTACAATAATTTATTTTTCTCCTTAGATAAATGGTTGATCTCTGTTGTTTGTCTGTGGCCATTGCACAAGCTGCTCATGGGTCAATTGTTGGGTAAAGTCAATCACTGAGCGTAAACGATCCAATTCCACATCAAGCATCATGGCCATGGCTGGCAAATGATCATCCAATAAATAATATTTACGTGGACATTCCATGTGAAGGATTAAGTTGACATCCTTGGTGCCAAATATTTTGGCTATGGATTCACTCACAGAAGAAGAACTGCGAGAGCTTAACGAATCCCAGTTGGGTGATGGTACAATATCATTCTCAATGCTGTGTTCGTATGTGAGCAAACATTCTGGATCTGGATCTGGATCCTGCTGAGGTGGCAGCTGGTGTATAAAGTGTGCTGGGTACTGTGTAGGTAGTTTAGATGGCGATGAAGGCAAAGAGAAGGATTTTTTATATCGTAGCTCTACATTATGCTCTGGCTGATGGGATAAGTAAATTAGAGATCCGTTTGCCTGGATTTCTTTGGATTTGGTCGAAGTTGCCTCTGGTTGAGACTGCAATAATTGTGTGAATTTAGTTGGACATGAAAATTCTTGGGGCTGAATATGTTTTGGCGGACGACCACGCTTTGGTTGGAATCCCGGTAATTGCTTTAGCTTTGTTTGTTTTCGTTGCTGGTTGCACCGTGTCCTGGGATTGGTACTTCGCTGCTTACGGGGAAGTTGGGTGAGACATCCTGCTCTTCGCTTAACTGGTGGCATCCGCATCTCTTCCGCTTGCAAGGACCGCTTAACTATCTTTTCTTGACGTAGTTGAACAATTTTCATTCCTTTATTCTTGGTTTTGGCATAAGGCGGACCATGACTAATGCGTAGAATTTTTGTTCCAGCAGGCTCGTTTTTTGTATTAATCATTTGACCACAAATTAGCTGACTGTATTCAGATTCAGTTTCGTCAAACAATTGCGGAGATTGGGTGTTTTTATTAATTTTCATTATTAATCGCTCTGATCTGCGTAGCTGCCTCTGTTGGCTAGATTCTTGCAAGTTAGCATTAAGCTCAGCCTCAGAGCAATAAGTGCTCGGCTCGCTACCGGTATACGTCCCTTGAGACATATTTTAAAAATATTTCTGTTTTCAAGAGCAGTTACGACGTTACTTTGAAATATTTAAAAGAGTGCTGCCAGCTTGTTGGAATTTTAAAAGGACTGCCACTGACTGACTAGCACTGGCGTAACCATTTTGGTGTAACGATTAGCCTGGCTTCTTCCTTTTTTGATATTATTTTTTTTTTGCTCTGGTCAGACTGGTCTAGTTATTTGACTTTATTTATTTGGATTTTCTTTCAGTACCATATAAGAAATCGTACATACGGGACGGGTTTTTATCTGTAATTTGGTATTCCGTCGGCCTTTTTCTTTTCAATGGAGACGGCTGTGGCACCAGGTTACAATATAGCCAAAGATCCCTTATTGGTAAAGAATCGGATATTCGTGGGCAATTTGCCCATATGCACACGAAAGGATTTGGAAAGCATTTGCCATCCCTATGGTAATGTGTTAGGCTCGGTGGTGCAAAAAAATTTCGGATTTGTTCAATTTGAATCAGAGGAGATAGCTACAAAGGCGGCAACTGCATTAAACCGTTCCACATTCAAATCGAAAGTTTTGACAGTGCGTAATGCCAGCATTAAGCCAAAGCCAGTGGTAAAGAATCCCATGCCGATGGTAATGCCTAGCCAAATGCAGCCAGTGGCCATTCAAGGAGGGCTAGTAATGTCGGCAGCAGAGGCGGCGGCTGTAGCTGAGGGTGCATCCGGCATTAATGACTGTGAAATTGTCGTAGTGAACAGGGAAAATACGTAAGTAAAATGAAATTAAAAACCTTTAAACGGATTTATTCAGAGGGCCCCTTTTAAAGGAAATATGCGGAATATATAGAGGAGCGTTTGAGAAAGGTGGATATGCGAGTGGATGTCTTATTTCCCAATGAAGATGTGATGCTGGGCAAGGTGTTAGCCAATATCTCATCACGTGGCTGTTTGTATGCTGTACTGGTGACACCACAACACGAGTCCTTGAACAGTATTACAGTTAATATTCTTTATGGAGTACCAGCGGAACATCGTAATATGCCTCTGGAAGATGCCATTACTTTAATAGCGACAGATTTTCGATTAAAGAAGCAACGCGATGCTGTCCCTCCCAAGGCGCACCAACACAGCCAACAGTTAGGACAGCACATGGCACACCTTCATCACCCACAACAACAACAACAACAGCAGCAGCAACAAATTATCAATCGTCATCCTGACCAAATCCAACAACTGCTTGATATGTTGGCACACAATCGTCCCTTGACTGCTCTGCAATATGAATGCATTATTAAGTATTTGGAAACTGAACGTCAAGAGCAACTCAAAAGAGAATTGGGTGAATCAAATGCTTTGGCAAAACTAAAAGCTCCGGATCCTGAGGTCGAATTGCAGAAGAAAATGCTAAGCATTATGAATAAGCCCGCTGTAACTGACATTAATTATGATCTCATGTATCCCACACTGGATGCCGCTAAGGCAGATCAGCAGCTACTGGACTTGTTGAGTGATTCAAGAGTTTGGTCTGCCTTGGAAAGCATTTGGACACGTGAACTTATTGAAACCGTTGCTGAGTTTGTATAAAACGAATTTAAATTGTACAAACACAAGAAATACAATTTTTGGCAGTTTACATCAATTATACATTATTTTTTTCTAAAATGTATTTTCTTTCTAATAAATCATTTTTGCCATAATATAACATCTAAGGCCAAGAGCGTTTAGCCTCATGTCCATCATACTTTTTGCGATATTTCAAACCAGTCACTAGTGTCGAACTCTTTGGGAACGCGGTTTGTCCATTGAATTTTGTATCGGTTTCGGGATGGAATCGTAAATATTCATATTGTATATGCAGATTTTCGGGCAAATCGGCACGCTTTAAAGCATCCAGCGGCACCGTAGTGTCCACAGATCTCTGGTAGAATTCTATAACATCAGAGATGGTCACCATCTCATGCACTTGGGAATTAGGCACTGAATGATTGAATTCCTGTTGGCAAGCCGACAGAAATTTGAATTTATCCTTGAGGTCTCCAAATCGATATTGATCTCCGTTTTTATTCAGCTTTAAAGTGGCGGCCACTGAGCGTACCATTTCCCCTGCATTGGGTGGCGGTGTGTAGGGTTTGTGTGGACGTAGAAAACTAAAAGAATATTCAAGGGATTCGAGTAAGTAATGAATTTTTGGTTTGTTTCTGACATGTTTACCCTTTTGCTGCAATTGATTCACCAACAGCTGCCAGGGTTACATTCTGGCCTTTGGGCGTAGATTTACTGGCAAAGCATCGCACTAAGCTGGGCAAACTTTTTAATTGATGTTGCTTTAACATTTTTAAAATAACTTCAATGTTTTTGATATAATACAGGTTGCGGGTGCCGTAATAGTATTGCGCCTAGAGTTGCCCCTGCACATGGCTGCTGGTTATTCGGCAACCCTGGGCGGTCGCTATTTTAAAATCGATAACAATAATATATGTTTAAGAAAAAAATTATGCATTGTTTGCTGAAATTGGACACGCTTCTGTTTCTATAATAATACAAGAATTTGAACTGTAAACAAAATCCTAAATTTCTTTATATATGTCAGAGGTATTCGAACAAGTTGCATGGAAACTTGTCACTATTATCGATAGTGTCTGCGATATAAATTATCGAACAAGATTTTTCGACTTAAATCAGACGGTCACATTGCTTCATCTCTTTCTTTTTCCGGTCGCGAAATGGTAAGGAGTGCAATACTAAACTAAAACTGAAAAAATAATTTGTAAACATCGCAAATGTGTTGGCAAATATTTTCTTCTAAACTGGAAGGGTTAATTGTAACAATGTGTGTCACTCGCTAATAATAGTATTTTGTTAACAGGGTATTGATATCAACCACAAGTACGATCGCAAGGTTCGTAGAACCGAACCCAAATCTCAGGATGTTTACCTGCGTCTGCTGGTCAAGGTGAGTATAATCAATCAAAAGCTGTTCAAATTATCAAAAGCATAAGAAACTTATAATCATTATTGTTTTTCTTTAATCCCCGATCATTGTAGCTGTATCGCTTCCTCCAGCGTCGCACCAACAAGAAGTTCAACCGTATCATCCTGAAGCGTTTGTTTATGAGCAAAATCAATCGGCCACCACTATCTCTGCAGCGCGTCGCTCGTTTCTTCAAGGCTGCTAAACAGCCAGAGTCCACTGTGGTTGTTGTTGGAACCGTAACCGACGATGCCCGTTTGTTAGTGGTCCCCAAGGTGACGGTGTGCGCTCTGCATGTCACCCAAACCGCTCGCGAACGCATCTTGAAGGCTGGCGGTGAGGTGCTGACCTTCGATCAGTTAGCTCTACGTTCACCCACCGGCAAAAATACGTTGCTGTTGCAGGGTCGTCGCACCGCTCGTACTGCCTTCAAACACTTTGGTAAGGCTCCCGGTGTACCCCATTCGCACACTCGTCCCTATGTCCGCTCCAAGGGACGCAAATTTGAACGTGCTCGTGGTCGTCGCTCCAGCTGCGGCTACAAAAAGTAAGCAGCAGCAACCGGAACAACAACATTGGAATGATTGGGGGAGCAGCGTTTACATCGTCGTCACTTATTGGTTATAAAAGATATTGATTTGTCAGAGATCGAAGGATATAAATTCGCCATGGCGCCGTACCTCGTCATTGGCAATAAAGAATTTTTGTTCCAAAAGTTGGAAATGCTTTTTTTTTTCTCCCATTGTGATATGTGATGTCCACGTGGTAAGGTCACAAATACGGTGCCAAATCTTCCGTGTCTTACTGGAGTAATTGGATTCTATGATTTTGTGATGTTTTTTTTTTAAGTTTATTTAACTTGGCACGCACAAAAATAGTGCTTAAAGTGTCAGGAAAAAAATGAATTCACACCAGGTTCTGTTATTGATTCGCATTGTAAGACATTGGTCTGGATCATCTAAGGCTATTACAGGTCGGTGTTAATGCAATTAATTGATTGGCATAAAATGATTTTGTACTTTTTGATAGCTATCAAGTGACTATAAATCATCCGCCAACATTCCTGGAGTAATGTAAAATAACTTGCCCTATGGGAAATGGAATGTTATTAGGATCAGCATAATGATTTTAGGTTGTCACTCCTAATTGAGTATTACAGAAAGCTGTTTGGACTGCGAATGTCTAAAGGAAATCTTCAAGCATGAAACATGCAATTTCTCAGGTAATTTGTCAATGGATAGTGGAGCGCACTTTTATCTAAATCAAACGAGTGGCAATAGTTTCACCTGCTAAAACAAAAAAATCAACCGCCAATATTTATAAAAGTCGTGGTAAATGAAAATCATAGATGTATTTTAAATTATTCGAACGCCTTAATCTATGAATCTGTATATATATATATATATATAATGGACAACTGGAATTCAATGCAAATGTGTGCTCCAGTAATTGATCAAAGGCTGATCCTGCGGTTGCACGCCCAAGACCTTTTTTAATTTGATTTGCACGCTCGAGGATTTGGCATGATTCAGGCAAATAACTTTGCTGAAAGAGAAAGAGATGGAGGAACCATTAAGAATATTGTTCTAGAAAGAGAGAGAAATGGTTTGAGGTCGACTTACTTTTTCCACTCTTCAATTAAAACTTTAGTCTGTTTATTAAGCACCAGTTCAGTGAAATTTTTCTCTTCCACCGCCTTTACCAGTTTAACCATGAGATCAGGCACTGAAAAGTTATATATGTATGTATATTTATAAGATCTATTGTTTGGGTTACTTACATTTTCTGGGCATTTCACCCGGCCATTTAACTGAAACTTCATGACCGTTGACATGGCGATCAAGAAAATCAATGCGAAATACTCCAGTGCTAGCTATGGGAACTGCTATATCATTCGATACGGATATGATTTTGTATTCAGAGCTTATAGAATGCTGATGTTGGGCATCTATGCGGATTAGATTGTGCATGGGTTCGGGAAAGAGTTTCTTCAGACAAACCATAAACCGAAATGTACGTTCCGGCGAACCTCTTACAATAATCTTGATACCCGTCAGAGCACAGTAGCAAACCATGGCAAATTCTTCTTTGCGTAGAACCTTTTTCAAATGACGCAGTGAGAAGAACTCCTCTTGTTCGGGATCATCTATGGATTCTTCATATTTCTGTATCATAGGCAACGTAGAACTGTTGTAGGTTAATCTCTGGGCTGGTGGTCGGCCACTGCTTTGGGGTGGCAGCCAGGGTAAATTGCCAAAGGTTACATGTTCGGTAAGGAAACGTGAGCCAGCCAACAGAAGCCAGGCAAAATGTGAATGCAATTGGGGAAAAATATTTT
Organism: Drosophila austrosaltans; assembly: GCA_035045865.1. Classification (NCBI taxonomy): domain Eukaryota; kingdom Metazoa; phylum Arthropoda; class Insecta; order Diptera; family Drosophilidae; genus Drosophila; species Drosophila austrosaltans. The sequence continues at coordinate 4,763,325 of JAWNOQ010000207.1, forward strand.
CTTCTCCCGTCAGTTCTGGCAAAGAACGATAAGAGTGAGTCAGAAATTGTTGACCCGATAGTCGCCTTTGTCTTGCCGTCGAATAGTTGATTTCCTCAGTCTCTTTGGTTCTCAATGCACCCGCTTGCAACTCGGACGACACTTTCTTTAAGTGCTCGGCCAGAAATGGTTTAGTATTTAATAAAAAATATTTATCCTTCATTAAAACTATAATAGAAAACAGTTGAAAGGATCCTCGAGCCTTCAGATCGCTCACACGAAATTTGTGGCTGAGAATATGTCCACGGGTAGAGTCGCCAAAAAATACAAATTCACCATCCTTATCTCTGGCTGTTGTCTGTAATTTGTTAAAGGATTCTCATATTATATTCGCTTTAATTGGCCGCTTAATGTCAGTCCCTACCTGGTTGGCATTCGTTCTTTGGTTCTGGTGCTGTTGCTGCTGCTGCTGGGAGAGAACTTTGTTGGTATCTATTTCATTGCTGAGACTCAGAACCGCCGCCTGACTGACCAATGTAGCCACTTCGGCTAGCACTGGAACTCGTGTGCTCATAAATGTGGCTCCACTTTCCGTATCATTGCTGTATATGGCATTGAAATTGTGCCTGCCCATGGAATTGCAAGCGGAGCATGTTAATTTTGTTTGTTGTTGTTGTTCGAGCTGCAAATCCTCAACTTTTGTATCCCGCAGCGTTTGTGTACAAAAAAGGGCGCAGGGTCCATGAGCCTCGCAGAAATGACAAAGTGCTATAACGGCATTCATTAGGATTGAATCCAATCCCAGGAGATTATTTGTATAGTTTTAGACTATTAGGACAATGAGATAGATTGCCTTATTCAATAAGGCTTATTGCACTTTAATTATTAAAAAAGAAAACTACGTTTGTTTTGGCAACTAGTATTCTAAACAAAACCAGTCATATGATTTGCAGGGTTGAAAAATTATGTATCGATACTTTGGTTCTGTACTCAGTTACGATACCAAATTGAGTGCGCGCCTAATTTAAAATTTAAACATTCGACAGTAAAATTTGATTATGCTCGCCGAACCGGTTTTTTATTGCCCTGAAAACTTTTGCTAAATTTTACAAAGAATTTCATATGGCAATGGAAATCTAATATGTTTGCGGTCTAGTTGAGAAAAACTAGTTTTCTTTTCAATTATAAGACTCAAATATTTTTCATTATGTTGATCAGTGACTTTTAAATGATCTAATCATTAAGACCATGAGAAAGAGTAAAGAATCAGTTCAAATAGTTATTATAGGAGCAGGCGCATCAGGAATAGCTGCAGCTACACGTCTATTAGATCAAGGATTCAAAAATGTTTTAGTTCTAGAAGCGGAAAATCGTGTAGGAGGACGTATTCATACCGTGCCCTTTGCTGATAATGTGGTTGATCTGGGAGCCCAATGGTGTCATGGTGAAAAAAATAATGCAGTCTATTCTCTTGTGGAAAATGAGAATCTAACCGATGGCACTGGCAACTACTTTAAAGATGTCAGAAATATACGTTCTCACAAGGAAGTTGTGAACGATGAAAAGGCTTCGGCTATAAAAAGATTTTTAGCAAATTGTTTGCCAAAAGCAGAAGAAGAATACAATGGTTCGGTGGGACAATGTTTGGATGAAAACTTTTGGAGGGGCGCCAACGAACTGGGGGATCCCAAACTGGTTCAAGAGATTTTGGAATGTTTCAAAAGATCGCAAAGTTCTTTGGACGGTTCGGATAACTTGGATGAAGTTTCTGGCCGCACACATTTGGAATATAAGCCATGTGAAGGTGATCAATTGATCCATTGGCGTGATAAGGGTTTTTACAAATTCCTCGAATTCCTTATGAAGGCCAGTTCCGAGCAAGAAGCTAACGATCTAGGTGTGATCAGTGGGCGTCTCTTGCTAAATAAAAAGATTACCAAAATAAATTGGAAGACTTCCTTAAATGGGATCAATATCGAAACTAAGGATAATGAGACTTTTATGGCCGACCATGTAATTTGCACCGTCTCCTTGGGTGTTCTTAAGCACTGTCATAAGGAGCTCTTCCATCCACCTTTGCCTGATTCTAAATTGAAAGCCATCCAAGGCCTCAAATTGGGGACTGTTAATAAAATCTATTTGGAATTCCCATCATTACCCAACTCATTCATTGGTTTCTATTCACTTTGGTTAGAGGCAGATCTGCAAGAACTTCGTCTATCTGAAAGATTTTGGCTAGAAAGTATCAGTGGTTGTCATCGTGTACTCCATCAGCCACGTATTCTTCAAATTTGGATTGGCGGTGAACATGGCCGTTATATGGAAAGTCTTCCAGAAGCAGAGATCCTTGAAGCTCTTCAATGGCTTTTCCGGAAATTCCTTACCTTCGAATTGCCTCAACCTCAACGCATTTTCCGCACACAATGGCACTCTAATGAAAATTTTCGTGGAAGTTATAGTTTTCGTACCACATTGGCTGATCAACTGGCTACAGGTCCTTGGGTACTAGAAGCACCTCTTATAGGCCCAAATGGTGACCTAAAGTTGCAATTTGCTGGTGAAGCTACCAGTCGCAATCATTATTCCACTGTCCATGGAGCTATTGAGGCCGGTTGGCGCGAAGCAGATCGCCTTAACGAAGCATATTTAGTTTGACATTTCATATTCATTTTCCGTAGGATCTTAAAACGGACCTATCGGTGGAATTTGTCTATATCGGAGGGGTCTAAAAAACACATATATACATTTATACATTAGCTAAATCTTATACTTTTAATTTGCAATCAATTTAATTTTTGAAATGAAATTTAGCTATTATTAAAAATATTAGTTCTAAAGAAAAGTGTTTTTTCATTAGCATTACTTTTCCCAAATTCCAATGAATTTTGAAACTCAACATAATCATTACGATTCATTACGATTACTTTTTTCCTATATTGAAATGAGATTTTACTTTTTTTTTCCAAATGCTATTTTAGATACAACGAACTCTCTTTCCCCTCACGTGTTCAAATAGAAAAGTTAAACCGATCAATTGGTTCATCTTATTTCCATGCCCCATGCCCAATATTTTTATTTTCTTGTTCTGTTGCTAATTAGCTGTTCAAATGTTTGTGTCCCTCAAAATTTCCACTTGTCATCGCCTCAATGATGATGACGATGATGGCTCACTTAGATTACACCTACACAAAAGTATATCAGTCTTTAAATATCAACGCGACTAAGATGTCTGGCATGGGTCGTGGTCTGGTTATACGTTTGGTTATTATTATAAATATGATGATGATGGCTGTACCATTGAATGGGCAAAATCTTACTGAATTTCTATTGCATCGCCAGCGGCGTTGGTTGATCTTCCAGAATAGCGGTTCGCTGAAGTTCAGTATTGGTCCCTCAATGCCAGTACCATTGGGTGATCATGTGACATTTCGTTCCTGTGTGCTTTCGTATACCCTTCAAGGTGGTACCTATTCCTTGCCAACTACACCAATTTGGCCCTGGGATAAGTGGGAATCAACCTTTGCTCGGTCTCTCAGTCAGATGAGAAAAAATATTGAAATCCAAACGGCAAATGGCAAAATCAAATATGCCGATGATGCTAGACTTTTGGTCTATATAGCCTTGGAAGAGTATATAGGTCGGAGGAATAACGATATGTCTATGGGCAGGCCATGTCTATTACGTTCCATATGCGAAAATGCACAAATTCATCATCATGTGGGTATATTTTCGGAAATTTTAAACATTATCTTGAGGTAAGGCATTAATGGAACGAAATTCTAAATTGAGAAAAACATATCTTAGATACGAATTTCATTGCAGTCCGGGTAAGGCAGATCTGGATATATCATATCATGATGCATATGCAGCCGGTCGTGGTGGCATCAATTGCCTAAGTCAATATAATGCCTGTCCACGTGGCCAGAACTTTTTGGATGAGCTCTTAATAGTTGAAAATTATTGAATATCGAAATCAAAATCAAATTACAAGCATAAATTAATATATAAATTTTCGTATGTATTACAAATCAAAGAAAAATTGTTAGATTCAATTTGTCGGTCATTATTAATAATCGTCTTTATCTACAATAAAACTATCTAGAATGCTTGCTCCCCTGGGACAATCTTCGTATTGCATGAAACAATCAATGCCAGCCAAACCCGCCGCATACGCCTCTTTATAATCCTCATCCAAGGGGGCTTTACCAGGTCTGGAAAATGCAGAATGCTGTAAACTTAATATCATATTCACATTCTTTTCGAACTTACGTTAACAAAACATTAACCAATTCGGCCATAATGCCTATATGTTGGTGGATCTGTGCATTCTCACAGATATTACGCATCAGACATTGATGGCCACGTCCCAGTGTGTTATCACTGGCCTGATCCATATACTTCTCCAAAGCAGTATATGCAAATACTCTTGTATCATCTTCTGGCATTGAGTCCAATTTCTTAATTTTCTGTCGTAGAGAACGAGCATAAATCGTCTCCCATTTGTCCCATGGATACAATGGAGCCGATGGCAGAGTATAGCCCCCAAAATGTAGCGTATAATAATAAACCAAACTACGCCATGTCACACCGGGATCCTCCAGTTGGGTGGCCATCACTGGACCAACTACTAACCGTATAGTGCCTCCATTCTCATATATCAACTGATGCCGCTTCTGGCGTGCCAGAACATAGTCTGTGAGATTGGATTCCTTGGGAACTAATACATCATATGCGGCTTCAAGTACAGAGCAGAAAGAAATCATTTGTAGAAACCAAAGAAGTAGCGACTTCATAATGGAAATGTCGTCTGTCAGCTTTGAAGTACTTTATTAAAATGCGTCCAAGTCAAAATTCAAGCTCAGTAACCGTCACGCTCAATATTTGTTTAAGTAATTATCACTCAATTTGGGTTATAAAAATCAATTGTAACAGAAAGAAGTAGAGGAAGGAAATGAAAGAGAAAAATAACCTAAAATATAAGTAACATACATTTTTATATACATATGTATATATTGTTGTTGACTGTCAAAATACTGTTGTCCTTTTTTGGCCGACAACCAAATAATCCAAATATTGTCAGAATATATATCTATATATATACACTTTGGTTCCACATCACTTGTCCTGTCCCTGAAGGACCATAAAATCATGTTCTGCAAGATCGAACGTCGTCCTGCATAATTATACCCTCAATAAGTTAATTCTTTTTCTTTCTTTTTTTTCAGCTCTAACTTTTGTATATCCTGCAACAGGACGAATGGAAATGGTTTACAAGAATGTCTTCGGCGATTACTATCAATTCGCGTCATAGAAGGTGGAATTCATTTAGATCTTCAGGACTTGTAATTTTGTACACCAAAAGTATAAAACAAAAATTTTTTCACAGCGAGCAGAAAATGGGTAAAAAAAGGCAGAAAAACACAAAATCGTTTATATCTCGTCTTTGCGCAGGGCCATGGGAATGTCCTTTCGCTAGAAAATAGTCCTTGTTCGTAGAATTCACCCGACAGGACTTTCGTCCTGATCCTTCAAAGGACTCGTGAGATATTTGCATTTTTCTTTATAGAAAAAAGTCCTTTTTTCTCGTCCATGTGAAGGATTTTCCAGGACCTTTTTGTGTCAGCTGACGCTAGTTAACAAGGACTATCTTTCGGCCAAAGGACATCCTGATAGTCCTTAAAATGGCTGAGTTACAAGGATTTTTGTGAATTTTTGAAAATTTTGGTGGCCACCCCCCTTAATAAAATTGGAGGAAAATTACCATGTGTTTTATTCAAAAGCTCTTAAAAGTATGCAATACTTTTGGATCTGCAATACTTTTAATCGCAGTAGCCCCAAAAGTATGCTGCACTTTTCATTGCAGCTCTAAAAATTTTCAATAGCGCCTAAAAGTAGGCAATACTTTTCAAACTACTTTAAAACGCCTAAAAGCAGGCACCACTACTCAGAACCCGTGCCGAATCGGCCGGAGCGCCTGAAAGTATGCAACGGTGGCCCTTAAACGCCAAAAAGTATACAACACTTTTTAAAATGCCTCTAAAACGCCTAAAAGTAGGCACAGCTTCAAAAAACACATGCCAAAACGTCCGGAGCGCCTGAAAGTATGCAACGGCGACCCTTAAACGCCAAAAAGTATGCAATACTTTTTAAAATGCCTCTAAAACGCCTAAAAGTAGGCACCGCTTCCCAAAACCCATGCCAAATCGTCCGCAGCGCCTGAAAGTATGCAACGGTGGCCCTTAAACGCCAAAAAGTATACAACACTTTTTAAAATGCCTTTAAAACGCCTAAAAGTAGGCACAGCTTCAAAAAACACATGCCAAAACGTCCGGAGCGCCTGAAAGTATGCAACGGCGACCCTTAAACGCCAAAAAGTATGCAATACTTTTTAAAGTCCCTAAATCGCATTTAAGTATGCAACATTTTCCAAAATTGTTGAAAAAATGCTATACTGTTCTATTGGCTCCAAAATATCCTTTTCAAAAAAAAAAGACAGCGCTGAAAATTATGCAATGCCTTTATTTGCTATAAAGTTTTTCTTAAAGCAACTACAACAACAACAGCAAAAAACTCTTGGACATTTTTCTGAAATTTAGCCGATAAAATGGTACCAAAATCACAAAAATCCTAGTTACTCGGTCATTTTAGGGACTATCACGATGTCCTTTGGCCAGAAAATAGTCCTTGTACATAGAATTCATTTGAAATTTGTTTCGTCCTGATCCTTTTAAGGACTCGCGAAATATTCGCGATTTTCTTTTTCTTGTCCATTTGAAGGATTTTCCAGGACCTTTCTTTGTCTGCTGACGTTTATCAACCAGGACTTTCTTTCGGCCGAAGGACATTATGACAGTCCTAAAAATGGCTAAGTTATAAGGATTTTTTCGAATTTTGACTGTTTCAATGGCTAAGCCCCTTGCAGAAATTGGCAAGATATTTTTCATAAGATCCTAGAAAACCTTGAATGCAGATCGATAGTCCTGCTCCTGCATGTCTTGTAATTTTTCAGGGAATCTTATATATAACCCAAAAGAATACCACAAAAAATGTATTTGTAAGTAGTGAGGAAAAGATAGAAAAACAAACAATCATCGATCATCATAAGTCTCAGCAAGACTATCAGAATGTCCTTTATGACGAGGAGAGGTCCTTTTCTCTGCTGTTTGAAGGACTTTCCAGGATCTGATGCAGCTCCATAATCCTTCTGTTGGAGAGCCTGAAAAATCACGCCCTCCGGAAATCGAAAATCTTTCTGCCGAGTTATAGTCCCGAGATACTCTGCATATCCTGCCGCAGGACGAAATGATTTGGTTTGCTAGAATGCCTGCTATGATTCCGCTTGATGTGAAGTTTGAATTATATTCCACCTATAATCGAAATAATTATAATAAATTAAAAAAACTCAATTACAATTGTCAAATATCCTGATCGTTTTTATGTACTATTTTTTTTTCAGAATATAGATATTTATCTTTTGTACTGACCATCTACTAACTAGGTGGATCAATTTTTAAATGATAATCGTTTGGCTCATCTGGGTCCTGTTTACGCTTCTTTTTGTCCGACAGAGGCCGAGGACTGGTGTCACCGTTTAGTAGTTTCTTATTAAAGACCATGCACCCGGATTGATCCTCAAATTTAAAAAATTAGCAAACTTATCTACTGTCAAAATACATCTCTAAATTTCATTCATAATTCGGTATAAAATATCGATGATTCTATCGACTTTACGCTCACCTCTAATATTAGTTGACAGAATCGGGTAAGGGCAAGCAACTAGAGAAAACGGGAGAGACATCGAAACATACAAAAAAGGAAAATCAGCCGAATTGTTTTTTTTATGTTATTGTTTAAATTAAATGGAACGCCTTGCCTAATTGTCAATGCGAGTGCTATTGTGTTATAATCGAGTGTTTGATTATATTTTGTGCATTCATATTTCATTCATTCTAGTTGCGGTAAGTCGCGTCATTAAACTATGCGTATGCCTGGCAACATATGTATGTATGTATGTGTGTAGTTTTTTTAAGTGAACATGTTTCTGCTTTTTTTTTCTTTCTAGATGTACGTTTATATATGTATGTAATAGCTGTCGGTGTTTGGGAGGGGGGAAAGACGATGATTTCTTCCGGGCTATGGTGCAATTGTTTCAGGTAGGTCCTCTCCCTCTCTCTGTATACTTGCCAGAGGCTAGATTTTGATTTGAATTTTTCGCATAACTTTAAGGTGCTAGTTGAATGTCCTAACCACCGTTTCTCTATCGGCCAATACAATCTGGAATTTCATTGAAAGTCTGCGAAGGTTGTTGCTAATTCCAATAAAACTTTGCTTTCAAAAAACTAAAAGGCAAAGCAGGCGTAGGGGGACAGGACAGGTGCATTACGCACAAACATATGTACATACAAACAGACACAGACGCGTACCGTACACAAGCACATTCTCATACACGCCACAACAGCAGCAGCGGCAGCGGCAGCAGCAGCGGCAGCGGCAGCAGCAGCAGCAGCAACAACATTGGCAAAAACAATGGCTGGAACTACGATCACCACTGCAACACCAATGGAAATTGATGAATTCATAAATGGAGCACTTGTATCTTGGGTAAGTAAATTTATGCTTTATGCATAAACAATTTCAAGTGTTCAATAAACAACGGCAAAAACAATTCAGTCTGTCTCAGCCAAGGTCATTGTAACTCGGCTTAAAGTACCGTAAACTGTGTGTCAGTCAGCCAATCTAACTTTTGTGTTGTTGTGTTTTCATCATGGCCGGTTTATGACAGCCGAGGGCGGGCAAACCAAATATTGCAATAGTATTAAAAAGCAAGCAAAAAAAAAAAAAATACAACGCATTGAATGCAGTCAAAGATGATTTTTTATAAAAAAAAATGAATTTAAAATGAGGCGCTTTACACTTTGTTCACCGTTAAATTGCCTAATCCGCACCTGTGTAAATACCATTAAACGTGGATTTGTCACTTGCCCATTCTTATTCTTTTCTATTTCTTTACTTTTCTTTTTACCCACTCACACACACAGCTGGAGTCGTGTTTGCCTCGAGCTGAACTGCTAGCCGGTTATACCTCTCTACTAGATGGTCTAATCATTCACAGCGTTTGGTTACAAATCGATCCGGAGCCTCAGAATAATCCATCGGAACTGAACGATCTAACTGGTCAGGCATTGAGCAAGGCGAGAGCCAAGAACTTCGAATGTATTGTACGAAATTTGAAATCACTTTTCGAAGAGGAACTCGGACAGACGATACTCGTGCTGCCCGATGCTTATACTCTTGGTTCGTATCCAGAGAGCAAACAAGGATTGGAGCAAATGAAAACGTTGCTCACTTTGCTCCTCGGAGCAGCCGTTCAATGCCCAAATAAGGAACTGTTTATAGCTCGTATCAAGGAATTGGATGTAGAGACACAACATGCCATAGTGGCCCTCATAAAACAGGTGACCGATAGCCATAGTCTGGTTCTAACTGAGGACTCTCTGGAACGCCTTACACCTCAGCATATGTATGGTCATATATTGCGTTTAACTAAGGAGCGGGATCATATGTATTTGAAGTGGATTGAAATGGTATGCGTGGAACCGGAACTTAATTCCAGTGAAGCCAGTGGAGTGGGTGAATGTGGGCAGGTTGTTGGAAGAGTGGGTGTTAGTTCACCATCTAGCAGTGGTACTGCCACTTCTACTCCTTCCTCATCGTCCAACTCGGAGAGTAACCATCTGGCTGTTGAGTGTGCTGATTTGAGGTCAAAAAATCGCAAGCTAAGGCAGGAACTGTAAGTTGACCTAACCCCCCGCCCATTTAAATGTCTCATAAATATTATAATGAATTTGTTTTCTTTAGTGAGGAAAAATCGGAAAATCTCTTAGAGTTGCGTGAAGAACTGGATGACAAGAAAGTGCGATTCGATAAGCTACGCCTAGAAAGTCAAGAATGGTTTGCCGAGGCTAAGCGAGCAGCTGCCTATCGTGACGAAGTTGACATATTACGGGAACGCGGCGAACGTGCAGATCGCTTAGAGATTGAAGTCCAAAAATATCGCGAAAAACTTGGAGATTCCGATTTCTACAAGTCACGGGTGGAGGAACTGCGTGAGGACAATCGTGTTCTCTTGGAATCCAAGTATATTACCATAATCATAACACCACCGAATTCACTAAGGATCCGGTGATCTTTTATTATAATTTTACATTATTGTTTTCCCCTTTTCTTTGCAGAGAAATGCTTGAGGAGCAGCTGCAGCGTTATCGCAAGCGTTCTGAGCATGCCATTACCTTAGAATCGGAAATTATCAAATACAAACAGAAACTCAATGATATGGCATTGGAGCGGGATGTGGATCGTTCCAAGTTAGAAGAGCTGCTTGAGGAGAATGCCCAATTGCAATTGGTTGCCAAGAATCTCAATTCGTCATCGATATCTCAGGACGTGGATAAATCCTTCTCCGACAATGAAGAAGATGAATGCAATTCTGGTGATAATAGCCTATCCGAGCAGCTAACGAACAATGCCCAAACTCGCGTCCTAAAATTAGAGCTAGAGAATCGTCGTTTAATGGCTGCCTTGGAGCAATTAAAAGAGAGTAGTTTCCATGAATCGACAAGCAAAATGCTGGAACTGGAGAAGGACAAAAAGAAGCTATCTTTGAAATTAGAACAAATGCAGGAGAACATACAGAGATTAACCCAACAGAATGTGGAACTCGAAGGTGTGTTTAAGAATGCCCTCGAGGAGAATAAAAAGTTGCAAGATGCCGTGGATAGTCGCCAAAAGAGTTATGATCGTCAGAGTGTTGAACGTGAATTGGATCGTCAAAAGCTATCAGATTCAGAGCAACAAGTGGAGACTTTAACCAAGGAGAAGTTGCGTTTCCAGACTCTAAATGAAAGTATCCAAAGGAGAGCTGAAGATTTGGAAAGACTAGTTGAAACTAAGTCCAAGGAATTGGATTTACAAAAGGAAAAATCTAATCAATATGAAGAATGTAAACAAAAGCTCTATGAGATTGAGCTCCAAGTAGCCACCCAAGAGCGTGAGAACTTGAGTTTAATTAAGGAAGTGGCCAAGCTAAAAGAAAGCACCGAGCAAAAATCTGTGGAGTTGGATGAGACTCTCAATTGCTTAGAAGTCAAATCTAATGAATTGTGTAGATTAACTAAACTGGTGGAAGATTCTGGGCAAGTGCATCAAAAACTGATCGAAATGGAAAAAATCAATCAAGAATTGACCAGTCAAAGAGTAATTGATCAGGAAATGATTACCACTCTGAGAAACGATCTAGTTACTGGCACCTTGGTTAGCAAGAAAGTTAAACACAATCTAGAGCAATTGGGCCTTAGCCAAGATGAGGGACAAGATGTTGAATTGGATGTGGAGCAAGTAGTGGAAAAGTTAGTTCGCAATCCCGAGACCTTTAAAACAGTTAGAGAAATCATGCTGACTGTCAATCGGGAAAGGGAACAGGAAGAGGGGGGCCTCAAGTCCGACATGTGTGTTTTATGCCATCGTCAGGAGATCTTTACTGTGGAGAAGAACATTGAATTGGCAATTGCCCAATCTCAATCGCAGGAATTAAGCTTCGAACACAAGCCCAATAGGGATACATCAGAAATGCTGCGCCTCAAGGACTCTTATGGTGAACTGCAAACGGAAAATGCTCGTCTTAGTGTGGATGTAGCTACTTTAGGGTCAAAGATCACCTCCCTAAATACTCAACATGTCGCTCTACAATTGGCCAATTCCCAGTTAGCTGCTGAAAAGGATTCACTCCTTAAGGATATCGATTCACTACAACAAGAGCACAAACATGCTCTCCAAGATCAGGTCACCTTGCAGTGCTTGCACGACCAGCTTTCAGCTGAATATGAATCCTTAAACAAAGATAAAGAACAACTCAAGGCCGCTGTTAGAGATCTGCGCCAAGAATTGAGAGAGACACGCGAAAATTTAGCTTCTTTGGAACAGCGCATCGAAGAGTTGAGCTCCCAAAATAATAATTTAAAAACATGTAGTGAAGATTTATCAATTTTACGAACTGAACATTCCAAGCTAACCGATGATTTTCGTAATCTCTTTGCCACCAGTGATCGGTTTAAGAACGAATATAAGAATATACAAGAGCAGTATAAAATGGTACGCATGGAGCACAGTGGTCTCAAATTGCAGAATACCGAATTAACTGGTGAACTCAATTCGAAAACCGATCAAGTGAGGCTCTTACAGATCGAATACACCAAAGTCCAACAGAAATGTGACGTAAGTTTTAATGACTTTAATTTGTAAAATTAGTTTTTATCTAAAATTCCCATTGCCATTTCTCAGATGCTTATCCAGAATAATGCAGAACTGGATTCGGAAAGGAAGGCTCTAATGGACAATACGTCACAATTGCTTTCACAATATCAAGAATTGTTGGCCATGTCTCTGGAGGATAAAAAGCATTTTCACGAAGAGGAAAAGAACTATGCGGAACGTGTGCATAGCCTGAAGCGGCAAAAAGAGAAACTCGAAGAGAAGATTATGGAGCATTACAAGAAATCAGAGACCACAGTGCAAAAGAAGTATAATACAAATTATAATGGAACTTTGTCACAGTGCTTATATCAAAGGTTTTCTTTTTTGTAGGAAACCATTTGCCAGCAGCCTCGTCAGACGTGTGAAAAAGGCGAGCTCCGATTTAATGAACAAAGTGCCAAGTCGTGTAGGTTTAATATAATTATATATATAATGTATATGCATATACTTATTTATTATATGGTTAATCCAGAATCGGCGTTCTTGGGTTGATGATGCTCGTGCCAGCTCTCAGTTTGTCATTGGCTCTGAATCTGGTGGCAATGAATCGGACAATAGCAATGAAGAGCCACTATCAATAACCTCGGACACTCATCTGCTGCAAAGGAATATTCCTTTGCGACAAAGTTTGCAGCGGTAAGTCCAATAATTAGTAACTTGTTTATCCTAATTTTTATTGGTTAGGAATTACATTATCATTATTATTATTGGTATCGGTTAAATCGAGGAGTTGGAGCATTCGTATCTTTTTGTGTTAGTTATTAAATTCGGTTAATGGTAAATCTTGTTTTTGTTCTATTTTCATGTACCCCGCACATACCATACCGCCACACACACACACGAACACACCCACTACAACTATATCCACCACTACGCACCACACACGACTCTACAACTCTGTCCACGTATTACATGCTAGTAGGGACTTGCTGGATAATCCCATGCAACGCGGTGGGCAAGTGCGCAGTAGCCTGCAGGCACAGAAACGTACGGATTTATCTAGCTCACGTAGAAATAGTGTGCACGGGTATGAGCTGTTGTAAAATGTTTAACAACCATTTTTTTTTCCACCTCCACCTAAAACAAATCCTTACCTTAAAACTCTTTGTTGTGTGTCAAGTGGCATGCGGAAGTAATTCTATAAGTTGCCAGAAGCGATAAGTTATCAATCGATGGCAGCGGCTGCTTTCTGGAATCTGTGGAATTGTATTTAATTTCTATTTGTGTAATTAATTTGTATTTACTTACTTTGCAGCAGTCTTGAACCGCCCGATGTGACGGGAAGCAGTTTAACTCTGGGCACTGCCGGTTCACGTCGCACAGTTTATTTGATTGATGAGCAAGCAGCTACAGCGGGACAGACAGCAACGTCGGCGGCACCCTCTGGCAGTGGCGGCAGTGGAACGACAACGCCAACACCCAGTAATAGTAATAATAATGCTGCTGCTGCTGCTGCTGAACCTCAAACACCACAGAAATCCAGCCAAATCGAGGGTAATAATACTAGCGGACCGGCCAATAGTCCCGGTCCATCGACGTTCCTTATGTACAATCGGATTAACACTAGCATTGGTGCAGAATCTACACTTAATGAACATAGTCCTTTGATACAGTCCAGTGGTGGCGGCGGTGGCGGCAATGGCAGCGGCAGTGGACAAGATGACAAATCTTTGCGTAAACGTAATGAAGATAAGAATAATAGCATCTGGTATGAATATGGTTGCGTCTAAAAATAAAGATAAAGGATATATAATATGATATGATACAGTATACGTCCAAACACAAAACATTTTCGAATTTTGTAATGCATTTGCGCTGACAAAGTATTTTTTTTGTTTTTTGTTGTTTTAGAAAAGTAACGAATTTATCTGTCGATGCCTTACTGTAAAAGTGCTTCTTAACTAGATATGATTTTTGCCTTAAGATGAAATATACCTATATATATATATTTATATTTTACATTTAAGATATAGTTTATATTACGATAAATTTAGAAATTTAAGAAGAAAAAAAACTCCAAAAAGGTATCGAAGAGACTAAGCACACATACATACAAACAAACAAAAGCGAATTCATTAACTTATGTATATGCATATATAGTTAGTAGGTATATACAACTAAAAACTTCAAATATCATTTATATATTGTTGATATTCCAAAAAAAACAAAAAGGAGGGATCACATATTCATATATAATAATCAGTGGCGGACTAGCATAATTAAGCAGTTATATATATGTTAGTGAATATCATAATTGTATCGATTATTTATCCCACATTATTACATCTTTCGCTATTAACAGTATTTTCAAATCCAAATGTACATATACATAAATCTATAATATAATACCCACTTATGAAATCTCTACAGACACAGACAGACTATATAATCCTATCGAATTTCATCGTTATATATATGCACTTTTGTATAATACGATTAAGTCAGGCTATAGATAGTTTTTTTTTTTTTTTTGTGTAATTTGCTGACAATATTTAATTTATAAACAATCTATATATACATACATCAATGGTTTTAGAAAATATTTAACAGATATGTGTGTTATATATACTGGAATTTGATTACCACACCTCTGAATATCCGCCACTGATTATGATTTGTTTTCCAATTGATAAAAGAAAGCAAGGTCGAAATGTACGTAAATATAGAGTGTAGCCTAAAAGAGTTGAATTTTATTACTCAATAATCAATTGAACACAATTACCTATTTTCATAAATGTATGTAAATGATGCTGCCTTATTATTACTAACCGATGCTTATATCGCTGCCTAATATTTTACATTGATATGAATAGTTTAAAAGTTCTAAAAGTTGATGTATCAAAAACTTCTCGTATATACTTATTTACTATTTACATTATGTATTCCTATGTTGCGCCTTCAAATGTTTTGTGTATAACTCATAGATATTTTATATATATACATATGTACGTATACTATTACGAATACGTAAAATTATTTATTGAACGCAATAAAAACAGACAAATTGTCTCCAAATACATAAAATGACAAGAACTATTACCCCAAATTCTCACTTAACAAGGCGTTGCCTTAAAAAAAGACACTAGATAAACATTTAGAGTAAGATAATTTTTTACGAATACGTAAAATTATTTATTGAACGCAATAAAAACAGACAAATTGTCTCCAAATACATAAAATGACAAGAACTATTACCCCAAATTCTCACTTAACAAGGCGTTGCCTTAAAAAAAGACACTAGATAAACATTTAGAGTAAGATAATTTTTTACGAATACGTAAAATTATTTATTGAACGCAATAAAAACAGACAAATTGTCTCCAAATACATAAAATGACAAGAACTATTACCCCAAATTCTCACTTAACAAGGCGTTGCCTTAAAAAAAGACACTAGATAAACATTTAGAGTAAGATAATTTTTGAAAGAGATAATAAGTATACACTTACTATATATAGGGTGAAACTTTCACATTATATTCAGCATTTTAGATTGATGCGCAATGTGGCTGCTCAAATTGTTAACGACATTGGTGATTATCCGAAGGATTCAAGTGCTATTTATTTAATGGAACCTTATCTATTTCCCCCCCAAGATATTGGCCCACCAATTGACCGCCAACTGTGATGTCTGCCAAAGTGACAGTAATGTGGCCTGTCACAATGAGACAAGCTTTTCCATATGCATGGATGGTAAGTGATCGAAGCAGCGGATAGATATGCAAAAGTTAGAGCTAATCACGATACTCTAACTCTGCAGTACGAGTTAGATTTCTACATGATACGGTTTGTAAAATTGCTTCAAAATTAAAACTATCTGCCTCTGAGGATTTTCAGCATCTTGTGGAATATATTCATTCTAATTAATTTTTGAAAGTGGTTAAGCTAACAGTATTAACAAGGGCAATCGAACTATCTGTGGCTAATGAATATGCAAGGTTTTCGATGAACTACATTTCCAACATCTTCCGATGAGCTAAGCTTTCGATTTCCGGACGACCTGCTTCTTTTTTTTGTAATCAAATTGATAGACATAATCTGGGACAGAATATGGGCAAATCGGAGCAGCGATAGTACGAATGGTATAGATTATTTTAGAGCAGAGAAGGACTTTTTCTTAATGGTTAATGTTACACGGTCATTTCCCAAATATCCTTAGAATGTTTGATAAAGGGATACTGGAAATACGAATTGTTTACTTCTATTTAGGCAAACCAACATACAATTTGATACACTGTCCAACTAATTCATACTGCACCGATGGCATCTACACTTGTTACACAAACACGGAACCCAATTGTAAGCGAGGGCAGGATACTGATGGAATAGGAACTACTGATTCAAGCTCCACCACTGAAGAATCTACCTCCACCACTGAAGAATCTACTTCCACCACTGAAGAATCAACATCAACCACTGAAGAATCTACAACAACTACTGCAGCAACTACAACAACTACTGCTGCAACTACTACAACCACTGCAGCAACAACCACTACCACAACAACAACTACTACTCCTAAACCTACAACAACGACAACAACAACAACTCAAAAGCCTACAACAACCACAGAGGCGGCTTGGAGTGCAGAAGCCACATGCCTAACAGCAAATAAGGCGGCCAACTACAAAAATGAAGATGATCCCACATGCAAAACGTAAATATATATATATATATCCAATGATTCTACTTGGAATCATACAAGAAACTAATAATTATTTCAATTTATCAATTTTGTAGATCAAGTAATAGAGCAGTATTATTAGGGCTCTCATTCGAACAAACTGATATGAATTTTTTCTATTTTCTTTCAGATATATTTACTGTTTTCTCTTAAATGGTTCGTATTATCCAAGAGTTGCCGATTGTCAATCGAGCAAACCTTATTTTGATTCATCACTTAAATCGTGTGTTGCTACCCTGCCCGCTGGTTGCACTGGATAATTTAATATAATTATACTACATATGTGTATCATATCAAATTGATAAGACCAAAAAATAAAAATTTGATAACAATATTAATAAGATACAAGATAATAATATTTTAAACGAATATTTGATTTCATTCCAATTGTAAGTTTTAGTTAAAAAAGTGAAGCGAATGCGTTAAGTACAATACAATGAAACTTTTTCTTGCATTGGTAAGTCAAGGATTCATTATCCTGAAATTGAAATTTATATATATATATACACGTATACTGGTTTCAAGGTTCAACTACTTGGGACATTATCAGATGATGTGTGGAGTACCGAAACGGCTTGTTCAAATGTATCCAGCCCTTCGAATCACAAAAATGAAAACGATTTAACGTGCTCAACGTAAATATTTTTTTTGAAAAATTCATCATAAATATTTGTTTGTTTTGTTTTTCCAATATTGTTTTAGTTTCATTTATTGCTACAATTTCCAAGGGACCTTTAACCCCAATCGTTATGAGTTGCCCCAAAAATACACCACATTTCGATGCTGATATTAAAGCTTGCGTTAAGACTAAACCAAACTAAAATTGCATACTTGAAGAAGGGGGAACGACCAGCAGTGAGAGTGTTGAGCCCATAAGAACCACACCTGCAGATTGGAGTCCGGAAGCCACATGCCTATCTGCCAATAATCCTGGCAGTTATAAAAACAAAGATGATCCCACATGCAAAACGTAATTTGATGGAAAATTAACAATTTGCAAATGGCTGTTGTAATGTTGTTGTAATTTGTTTTCCCCTTTCGATTTGTTTTTTAGATACATTTACTGTTACCTCTTAAGTCCAAGAGTTAACAATTGTCGATCGAGCAAACCGTATTTTGATTCGGCAACTAAATCGTGTGTTGCTTCCCAACCAGCTGGTTGCATTGGATAATACTTATACAGTATTCAAAGTGAAGACCCCTACCAATTACATATATAATAATGTCTTCTGACAAGATCTTTATCTATTGAAACAAAAAGTTTTCTAATGCTTTGCGAATTGTGGTTAAAATGAATGAATGTAATCAGCTAATAAACTTTAATTGTTTTTAAATTTTAGTAATATGTATGTAAAAACTGGAATAACTGCTTATATATATATTTTATATCCATGTTTTGGCTATAAAAAAAATAAGAACAATTGATCGTCTTACCCAATTTAAAGATTGTAACTGATTGATCATCTTTATCATCGTATATAGATGTATTAGCCGATGTTTCCACTTGCTGAAAGATCAACACAAAAAACTTATTTCAGTAATATGTCAGGCAATCAATACCGATCATAACACACACACACACATATATATATAAATTATTTTTATTTATTGTTACCTATCGTGATTTGATCAACAACATTATTATTTTGGCAAAACAAATTCTAGGAATTAGCTAGACAGCAGGATTTTTATATCAAATGAATGATATCTTTGGCTGGCTTTATGATTGGGTAATAATTCTAATTTTTTTACGATATCCAAAAATAGTTATCAAGCTAAATAAACAAAACTCATGGTTATATCTTTATCTCTGTCATAGCTTTAAAAGAAAGAATATTACTATTTCCCTCCCTTAATGGTTTAAGTTTTCAGTTTCTTCATATATCTAGCATAAAACAGACGTTTCGTCCTTTTATTTTTTTTTATTCAAAATGTTTAAAGTGCGTGTGAGTTCTTTTTTAAATTTAAAATATATCTTTTCGATAATAAAGTCAATGAATCATTGGTTATACTCTTTATATATGTACATAAACATTCCAAATTAAAACTGAGTGAGACTCTTGAGAGAGATTTCCTGACGCAATCACACATAGTTATTATATTTCCCATTTTTTTCATCTTTCAGGCATCTTTGTGTTTCAGTTTAATATTACCAACAATATTATTTGCCCAAAATCAGTGCAATATATGCCAGAGGGAAAGTAACACAGCTTGTTATAATGAAACCACATTTTCCATATGTATGAATAATAAAGCCACCGGTAATTTTATAGTGTGTCCAACGGAATATCAATGCACCGATGGTATCTATGTATGCTATCCAAAGGCAATCAGTAGTGCCGCTTGTGCGCCTAGCGATGATTCCGCTAACTATCCATCAACTACCTTAATACCATCATCATCATCATCATCAACATCATCGACGACATTCACGTCAACTGAATCAACTACAACAACAACAATTACAACAACAACTACAACAGCTCCCCGAGATCCCACTATTATGTGCCAGGATTTGCAGGTTCAAGGATTCTATCCAAATGAACTGGATTCATCTTGTGCAACGTAAGTAGAACACCATTCAAGAGTTACTTTAAAATTTTAACAATTATGTCTTTTAAGCTATGTCTTTTGCTATAAAAAAAGTAATGTTTGGACGGCTCAGGTTTCGTCATGCGGTACCAACAAGTGGTTTGATACAGACAGGTGCACATCTACAAAACCCGATACATGCCAATGATTGAATATCTAACTTAGTTATCTAACAATTAAATATTTATATTAATGCAATGCATTTTGTGTGGCAGATCAGCAATCGACAGGTCTTTGGGATTGGCACAGTGTTGTCTGGGAATTGTAGTACATATCCGTATTGCAATGATAAAGCCATCCCAGATAGTCCTTAGACAACTTATAACAGTAGACATAACTGAAATTAAAGTATAATAAAATAAACCAATTATTATCTCTTCTATCACTAATCAATTGGACTCTTACTCTTTGCAAGTTGTATCAGTTTCAACGCGAAAATAGCCTTTCTTGTTTAATCCGGCACAATATGTATTCGGATCGAATGTTGATTCTGTTGTAGTTGAACTAGATAGATCTGTAGTTGTCGATGGAGAGGTGGAAGAGTCTACCGTTGTTAAAGTCGAAGTGGAAAAATCTGTAGTTGTTGAATCCGTGGTGGAAGAATTTGCAGTTGAGGTGGAAGATTCTGCTGTTGTTGAGTCAGAGGTGGAAGATTGTAACGTTGTTGAATCCGTAGTGGAAGAATCTACCGTTGTTGAATCTGACGTGGAAGATTCTGCAGTTGATGAATCCGAGGTGGATGATTCTGCTGTTGTTGAATCAGAGGTTGAAGATGCTAACGTTGTTGAATCCGTGGTGGAAGAATCTCCCGTCGTTGAATCCGAAGTGGAAGATTCTGGGGTTGTTGAATCAGAGGTGGAAGAATTTGCCGTTGATGAATCCGAGGTGGAAGATTCTGCCGTTGATGAATCCGAAGTGGAAGATTCTGGGGTTGTTGAATCCGAGGTGGAAGAATCTGCCGTGGTTGAATCCGAGGTGGAAGAATCTGCCGTTGATGAATCCGAGGTAGAAGATTCCACCGTTGTTGAATCCGACGTGGAAGATTCTACCGTTGTTGAATCAGAGGTGGAAGATTCTACCGTTGTTGAATCAGACGTGGAAGATTCTGCCGTAGTTGAATCCGAGGTGGAAGAATCTGCCGTAGTTGAATCCGAGGTGGAAGAATCTGCCGTAGTTGAATCCGAGGTGGAAGATTCTGCAGTTGTTGAATCAGAGGTGGAAGATTCTACCGTTGTTGAATCAGAGGTGGAAGATTCTAACGTTGTTGAATCCGAGGTGGAAGATTCTACCGTTGTTGAATCAGAGGTGGAAGATTCTACCGTTGTTGAATCAGACGTGGAAGATTCTGCCGTAGTTGAATCCGAGGTGGAAGAATCTGCCGTAGTTGAATCCGAGGTGGAAGATTCTACCGTTGTTGAATCAGAGGTGGAAGATTCTACCGTTGTTGAATCAGAGGTGGAAGATTCTACCGTTGTTGAATCCGACGTGGAAGATTCTACCGTTGTTGAATCAGAGGTGGAAGATTCTACCGTTGTTGAATCAGAGGTAGAAGATTCCACCGTTGTTGAATCCGACGTGGAAGATTCTACCGTTGTTGAATCAGAGGTGGAAGATTCTACCGTTGTTGAATCAGAGGTGGAAGATTCTAACGTTGTTGAATCCGAGGTGGACGAATCTGCCGTAGTTGAATCCGAGGTGGAAGATTCTGGCGTTGTTGAATCCGACGTGGAAGATTCTGCCGTAGTTGAATCCGAGGTGGAAGAATCTGCCATAGTTGAATCCGAGGTGGAAGATTCTGCAGTTGTTGAATCCGAGGTGAAAGAATCTGTCGTAGTTGAATCCGAAGTGGAAGAATCTGCCGTTGATGAGTCCGAGGTGGAAGATTCTACCGTTGTTGAATCCGTGGTGGAAGATTCTGTTGTTGATGAATCCGATGTGGAAGATTCTGCAGTTGTTGAATCTGTGGTTGAAGAATCATTTGATAGATCTGTTGTTGTAGATTCGGTTGTGGAAGAATCGTTCGATGAATCTGTTGTCGTTTCTGTAGATTGCTGTGGTGAAGTATTTGCTGGATCATCTGTTGTTGTCGTCGATGGCCCACAAAAAGGCTGAAGTGTATAATTTTACACAAAAAAAAAAAAAAGTCCTTTACATTTAGTGAAGCTCCAAAAATAAAATACGTACTGTCGAAGAGTCCATGGACGAACAATAAGCAAAGTTCTCCAGCGTGCAATATGATCCTTCGGGACACGAACGAATGCTACCCTCATTAACGGTTGCTTCATTATAACAAAAACCATATTCAAATTCATTCAAACAAGCATAACGGTTATCGGTGAGGGAGCAATCCGAACAGCTTCTTCCATCGCAAGCAGCACTTACAGTCTCACTGGGTGCGGCACATATCGCCTCCGTGTCGGTGCAGACACTATTGTCAGGACAGGTCTTTATGGTGGTAGAGTCCTCGCAATCAATATAGGACTGAGTATCCACACAGGCAATGCCCGTACTGAAGCAGACATTGCATCTTGATTGACCAAGGGTTGTACCCATTAATGCGATCAGCATTACAATAAACTATGTAAATAAACAGATGTGCATACATATGTACATATATACTATTTTGTTTCTCCATACATACATACGAGTACATATAGGAATCTATGTTTATTTACTTACTGATATTAGTCTCCACATGGTCAGAGTTCTGCACAATGAAAATGCCTAGAATAGTTGTGAATTGCCAATCTGCCGTTTATATAGGTGGCACGAAAGTCTTCCCTTGCCTTGGGTGTGGCTTTAGAACACCGTAAAGATAACCAAAAAGAAAAAAAATCAAGGTTCTCATAGTGTAGTGAATCACATGGCGCCGTAAACCTACTTATTTATTTATTTAACTTTTCATTGTTTTTGGCAGTTAAAAGGCCAAGTTGAATGAATTTGCAAACCATTCATAGAGCAGTTGGCCCAGTAACACGATGTTCCAGTATATATATGTGGTAAATATATATATATAATATGTAGTATATCTAACAATTATTTAAGCAATCCCCAACAAATATCCTTTTTTGACAACTAATCATGAGACTAATCAAATTACCTTATCGATAAAATTGATATCATTTGCTATAGTCTATTGAATAAAGATAAAAGTCTACCAAATTTTTTTTTTTCATTTCAAAGGTATTTGTCGTATTCCTGGTGAATCTGATCAGTCATACATGGAGCGATTGCAATGTCTGTCAATCAAATGGAGCTGCTTGCATCAATCAAACATCATATCATCTGTGCTTTGGATCCGATCAACCGGATACCAATCAAACATTCATCTGTACTGATGGATTGGTGTGTACGGATCAACCGGTAATTTGCTTTCAGCGCAGTGAGACACCATCCAGTTGCGGCGATACGGATAGCTGTGGCCAGTGTGCTCCAAATTATGTGTTTGCCTGTACCTCGCGATCAACATTTGCATTTTGTTTTGGCGCCACCACGCCCACAAATGTCACTGGCAGTTGCCCGGATAATACTTTCTGTGATGCGTCTACCCAAGAGATTTGTGTTAAACAGACCACAGATGATTCCATCATATGTCATTTAAATTGAATGCAAAAATCGTGTATTATCTAGTTTAATATATCATTGAATAAAAAACTAAATTACTGCTTTAACATTTCATCTTCACTTGAATGACTTAACCAGGAACGAACCAAACGAAGGGATGGCAAACGGAAACGCCACTCGTCGGAACAATAGGTATAGATCTCCTCGCCTAGTAGTAGTAATTCCATGGCAAATTGCCGTTCATCATCTTGCCAGGCGCGTTCGTCGGATCCGCCAAAGATTTCCATGCGTACTAAGGCGGCCATAGTTGGTCCCAAATATTTTTTTAATCCTTGATATAACTGAGTTTTGGTTAAAGGTTTGTGGGCGGAGCAGGAGGAGGAGGAGGTGGAGGAGTTTGTAATTTGTGAATGCATCTCCGATGCTTTTGACTTCTTTAATAGATCATGTTCAGCCAAAAGTTTGTCATATTTCAGTTTTAGCTCCTCATGGTCTGTCATTTGTATGGATGTGACAACAGAATCCACATCGGGATTGATCTTATCCTCTACATTTTCTAGACTATGCCCCTCATTTTCCCGAGCAAAGTCAAGGACTTTTAATCGTTTACTTGATTCGTCTTTGTGCTGATCCGGGGCCTCTTTTTTTCGTTTCGTTGCCTTTAAGTCAATCTTTTGGACGTCTGCTGCTGCCTTTGCTTCCGAAGACGGAGTTTTCGTTGCCTGCTTCTTATTAACAATATTTTCATCATCATCATCGTCGATCCCATTATCAACATCGTCATTAAAATCCAAGCCAAGTGGACATTCAAATCCGGGCGGTGGGATTAAATGCTTGGCTGTTGGCTTCTTCAACTTTACCATCTTTGGATCTCCATTCTCATCAAGATTCTCAATATCCCAAGCCAAATACTTGTTTATCCTGATCAGGGTCGGCTTTGGCATTTGGCTGGTAATCAATCTGTCCATTTTGTAATTCATAAAACATTCCATGCGAAAGTGTCGTGCACATACTGCTCGACTGGCCAACTTCTTAAGATCGCTTAGTTCAGTAATTTCCTTATTTGAGCAATTCTTTAGCCATGCCTTAAGGCGCTCCGGATCCCTCACTGGCAATCTAAAGAAATGCATTTTGGGATTACGTTGTGACGATACTTTGCAATTGTGGAAAACACAACGAGTTCCGCCCATTGAGAAATAAAATCCAATTCCACCTTAGATTTGAACAATTTGATTTGATTTTTAGTCGTCAGTGTGACCAAATCACTTTTAGGTCCCAACCTTTCAATATGTAGCAGCTGATAATATTATGACCCGTCTACACTAACCACATATTTTTAAAGTGACCAAAATCAATGAAAATATAAAATGCAAGAGTCTATTTCTAATATAAGCTATCGATTGAATTAAAAATAGTATAAGAAATTTAAAAATTGTTTTATTATCAATAAAATATGTATAATCTGTTTTCCTTTAGTTGCAGTTGGTGAAAACATTTAACTCAAAAAAGTTAACAAATACGCAACATTTAATTTTGCTAATCGATCGCAGTGTGATACGGTCTTCACGATCCTTTGCAATTGATGACAACTCTGACCGTTAGTCGTCGTTGACATTTTCAAACAATCAAACAAAAAGTTCTCTTGCGATCAACGACGAAACGACGAAAGTCCATTTATAAAAAAAAAACGGAAAAAATAATGCCAAGCTAAACGACAAAACGGGATTATTCAATGCGCCACGATGACAACTACCAGCACCACGAATAAACCATATTTAATAGAAATTCTAAAATACGACAAAATTATTGGAAAACGACTAAGTTAAACTGTGCATCCGTCTCTTTCTATATATAGAAATTTCTATATATGACGAAATTGAAGCAAAAAAAAAAAAAACAAAATAGGTTGAAAAGAATAATCCTCTAAGGCAACAAGAAACACCAAAAGGAAATTACAAGAAGGAAATCTAAAAAAAAATTGAAATGGGCAACCAGCCGGGAAAATTGCAGAATCAAACCCAAACAGGACGACCCAAGAAAAATGTGCATTGGAAATCTGCAGGCAAGTTTTGATAGAAATTCTATGGAACAAATCATAATATTATAAAAACGAAAGCAAAAGAAGAAAAAATGTAAAAACTTATGGGCCATAAAGGCAAGTGGGAGAGCTGGGAGAGTTAGTGAGGTGGGAGAAGATCGCCAGGTTTTTTTTTTTTTTGGTTATTTTTAGCTATTCGTTCAAGTGGTTGCCGTTTGGCCTAAAAAAAAGAAATTCTTGTCTAAAGTAACGGAAGAGAGCGAAAGAGAGGCAAAGAGATGGCGAGAGAAATGTTGTATGATGTGTGGGAGCAAGAGAGATTTGATCACAAAGTTTAATTGTTGTTCTTGTTGTTGTTATTCTTATAGAGCGTCCTTCTCCGCCGGGTCGTCCAATATTGACGCCACTTTCCCTATCGGAGCAACAGCCCGATGTTGTCAATCTTCGTTGGGAGCGCCCACTAATGGATGGTGGTTCCCCCATTACTGGTTATACCGTTGAGCATCGTCGAATGGGTTCGCCCCATTGGGTTAGGGCCACGCCCACTCCCATATCCCGTTGTGAGGTATGCATAAGCGGATTAGAGCCCGGCTGGCGTTATCAGTTTCGGTGTTTTGCCGAAAATATTGTGGGACGATCCGATGCTAGTGAATTATCCGATCCACTGACAGTTACTTTACAACGAAATGCGATAACGGTACCCCGTTTCATTGACGAATTGATTGACACCAATGCCGTTGAGGATGAGCGCATCGAGTTTCGTGTAAAAATTTTGGGTGAACCACCACCAGAGATTAATTGGTTTAAGGATGGCTACGAGATCTTTAGCAGTCGTCGTACGAAAATTGTAAATGAGAATGATTCAAGTGTCCTCATCATACACCAGGTGGCGCTCACTGATGAGGGTGAGATCAAATGTACGGCCACTAATCGTGCCGGTCATGTGGTAACCAAGGCGCGATTAATGGTACAAGCTCCACCAAAAATACGTCTACCACGCACATATGAAGATGGTCTAATTGTGGAGGCGGAAGAGGTGCTTCGCTTAAAGGTGGGCATAGCAGGGCAGCCTTTACCCGCCATAACCTGGCTACATGAGGGTGAGATTATTGCGCCCGGAGGACGTTTTGAGATCGCCAATACGGATAAGAATTCCATGCTAAAGATAGATAATGTATTACGTGAGGATCGCGGCGAGTATATGGTAAGGGCCTGGAACAAATTGGGCGAAGATGTTACCTCTTTTCTGGTCACAGTCACTGCCCGGCCACAACCACCAGGCGCTCCAAAGCTAAACATGTCCTTTGGCAAATCGGCCACATTGTCCTGGACAGCACCACTGGATGACGGCGGTTGCAAGATCGGTAACTATATAGTGGAATACTTTCGCTTGGGTTGGAATGTTTGGCTTAAGGCAGCCACCACAAGATCATTGACAGCGACTCTCCATGATTTAATCGAAGGTTCTGAGTATAAGTTTCGCGTAAAGGCTGAAAATCCTTATGGGTTAAGTGAACCATCTGAGGAATCTGAATTGCTCTTCATACCCGATCCAAAGAGGGGTATTGTCAAACCCAAATCGGCCACGAAAATAGCCGGAGAGGATATATCGAAGGCAGATAAGGATAAGGACATATCGAAAGTACAGGTTCCGCCCAGACGTAAAACTCTTTCGCCTCCCCGCCCCCAAGCAGATGCTGCAACGGGCATGTCGCCCAGTTCGAAGAGAAAGCCAAAACCTCAGCTTATTGACAATGAGCAACTGCATCATGAAATGTCTTACGGCACTTCAGTCGAAGCGTTAAAATTGGATGCACGCAAGAGTCCTGCTCCCACGACAACATCCTCGAGTAGTACCAAGCTAAATCTCACACTGATTACCACAACAGCTTTGCCCACAGATAAGCATCAAAAGTCACCCCAAAGATCGCCACAATCAACGCCGGTTCCATCATCACCATTATCATCTCTGAAACTGTTCAAGTCAAAGATCAAAAACGAAACGAGCAAACCTCCAGCACTGCCCACACCCTCATCACCGCCACTTTTGCAACGAAAACGTAGCCTTAGTCCGCCTGTTAAGAAGCAACCACTTCCAGCACCTCTCCGGAAAAGTCCAACACCTCCGGAACCAATTAAAACAACGCCTGCCCTACAACGTAGCGCCGAACCCGTCCAATTGGGTGTTAATCAAAATGTGAGACGATTTTCAGGAAATGCTTTAAGTCCGGCTAAGAATGTACCCTCATTGGCATTGGCTGTAGCCGCCAATGCCAGCGCCGTGGTGGGTGAAAAGTTGCCCACCATTGAGATAAGTTCGCCTCCAACGCCAACAGCAGCGTTGGAACCGCCATCACCATTGTTATCGCCATCACCATTGCCAACTCCACCAAGCCATCGTGGTCCCAGATCGTCTTCGATTGCAGAGAAACATGATGAAGTTCATACCAGTAACGAATTCATGCTGGTCGTCTTTGATAAGAATAGCAAAGTTAAGGATAAAGACAGTGGGTATACTCTTCCATATGGACAACACACATTGGTTTATATGGTTTTATATTACATATTATGAAATCTCACGCTCTTTTGTTTCTTTTTATAGAACAAGATTCCTTTGAGCTCGATCTGGAAGATGCCATACAACCTCCCCCAATATCAATATCTGCTCCAGACTTGGCTTTCTTGGAGTTCACCAATTTGCATACAACGTTTCCATTGCGCCGTTCAGTTAGCTCCACCGAGTTGTTATATGAACGAGCCATGGCGAGATTCTATGAAGCTGTAGAACTGGAACAGTCCTCGAAATCAGCACCAAAGCCCGAAATACATGAAAAACTAGTACCACCGGCTAATCTCCGTAAACGTCTTGGTTCCATATCTGAGGCGGAACGGGCCTCGTTTGAGCGACGAAGTGAGCTGAGACGTCAGTCGGCAGATATGGTATCGGCATCACTGGGACGCAAATGGGACTCCAGGGAGAATGTTAACGAAATTGTAGCGACGCACATGTCGAGCCTGAGAAATATTGAAAGACGGGAACAGGAAAAGAATGAAAGACATAGGGAAATCCACGAAGATGACGGAGAAGCGGAAGCCGAAGATGAGCACCTAACTGAGAGCACAGACGATGAAAGTGAAGAACTCGATGATGATGAGAACGAAGACGATACTGGTGGAGGGGGTAAACCCCTAAAATCTAGCTATGATTTGGGTTCAGATTATACTGAAAGTACGGCTTCATCCGAACAAGATTCAATAGAAAAATTCAAAATGGAATTAATGGCACGAACTCGATCACCCAGTCCCCGAGATTTGGAAACATATCATCCTCGAATTATGGCCGGTGGAACATTTACACCATATCGTGCGCCCACACCCGAACAGGCGGCTGTAGTTCTAACACGTCCTGTTCCCTTGCCTAGTCCTGATTTTGTGCCAAAACCAATATTGAAGCGGTCATCGAACGAACATGTGGAGCAGGCACTAGGTGTAACTGTTGAAGGTACAATTCAATCACAAACACCTGTTCCATCACCTGGACCCACTGTCTCTCCAACAACAGCAACAATTACTACTACTACGGCAGCTAGCAGTAATCTTAAACTAGATTTGGCCAAGGGATTGAAATCATTTTTCAGTCGCGACAAAAGGACAACTACCGAAAAGAATACCGAAGCCAATGAGGAGCTATCGAATCCATTGGAGAAAGTCAATGCTGCTGCCATAGCTGCCGATGTTGAATCGAAACGTAAGGCCAAAGAGTTGGAAGATCAACGTCGTCTCGAGGCCGAACGTTTGATGCTAGAGGAGGCTCATGCCGCTGTCGATCATTACAGTGATCTGGTACGAGAGGTTGGCTCTAGCCATAGATACCATAAGCCGCTGTATCTTGATCGTGATGAATTGAAAAGGGCAGCAGCCAGGGCCAGCGATGAGGAGCAGGATGAAACGTTGGAAATTAAGCAACGACTGATGAATGATGATGATTTGCTTTTGGCTCCGCCGCCCGTTAGTCGGGAACGTCGACTTTCCATTTCAGAACGTGAGCAATTAGTTCATGTACGCGATGCATCAAGTAATTTGGCTCTAAATAAGGTGGCTTCTCGCCAAAGCAGCGAAGAGGAACAGTTGCCATCTCCTGCTCCTAATTTGCCACCAGCTTCTACTGCTGCTCAAGTAGAAGAAGAAGAGTACCCAATGGTTTTAGTGGTGCCACCGCCAAAGACGAAATACAAACCAGAAGCGGAAAGTGAAAGCTATATGGGTGACGCTGTGGAAGCTCGTCCTGATGCCCGTGGCAGAACTCGTTTGGTCAAAGTGAAACGAGTGATTAAGCGTCGCATACCCTCACGCTCACGGGATACATCATTAAGTAGGCCACCCGCCATACAAAACACTTCTCCACCCTCATCAACATCCGCATCCACAACTGCACTGGTCTTATCGTCTGCTGATCGAGAACTATTGGAGAAGGCATCGGCTCTTGCTTTAATTCACTCCGAGGAACAGGCCCACGAGAAAGTCCGTTCAGCGTTAAGCTATTCCACAGACTTGGTACTCTTTCTGGTCGCCTGCTATGTTTATTTATTTAAAGATGCTCGACTAGTTCTGCCCATATTAGCTCTGATGATCTATCGTCAAGTGGGCGAGGCTGTTCGAGCCTGGTGGCAACGGCGCAAAGGTGGCAACTAACTGGATGAGGATGAGGCCTCCATTGATTATCGCTTTTATTGTTTAAGTAAGCTCCCTTTTTCTTTTTTTCTTTTATTTGGTTTATTGATAATTATTATTGAGCTGCTTAACAGCCGAGTAAGTAGTAATTCAATGGCAAAATGAAGAGTTTCTTTTTTGCACAATTTAATTGAATTAATTAGAGTTTTGTGCAGTGTTTAAACAGAACTTTGTTTAAGTTAGTTTAAGGTTTTTTTCTATAAGTTCGTAGTGAGTGTGTGAGAGGACTAACTATGGACAGAGATGAAGTAAGAGGATGAGGAGTTGAAGGAAGAAAAGGAATCAACATTTCTGTATACGTAAAAAAAAAACCCTTGAAAGTAAATTTGTTTAATTATATTAATATTTATATCAATGTGTATCTGTCTCAGAGAGAGTGCAACCGTTATGTAACCGAAACTGTTGAAACGGTGAACTATATTAACAACAAGAAAAGAAAAGAAAAGCAAAAACAAAAACAATCCCTTTCAGCCATTCTCTGCCATGTATTATTTTTGAAAGATAAATCGTGTTTTTTTTTTTGTATTTGAAACGATCAAAAGTCTAATGCTATATATATATATATAATAAACCGATTTAAATGATCCCCATACATACATATAAACCCTCTTTAACCGTTTCATAGACGCATAGACGGAGCCACAAGGAGCTCCAAATCGGTCATCACAGTTGCATTCCCTGATGTCTTGTATGAATGTAGATGATGTGTATGTGTATGTCTCTTGCCACAGTTTTTTCGTGTTCAAATCTCCCAAAAACAAAAGAAACCCCCAAACGATCCGCTAATGTTATTGAAATATGTTCGTTTTGTGGTTTCATAATTGTCTCCAAAATGCATTGTTGATATTTGGAAATAAAGTTTACACAAAACCAAGAAAGAAAAAAAGACAAATTTCATATTGGAAAACCTTCTCATGGAAGAGTCGTGACCAGAATTTGTAGATCACGTGACCATAAGTAAAACTGTTTATGGATCTAAATTTACTCATCTGTTTGCGAATACAATTAAGATAAAGTTATTTTGATTGTTATCAAAAATTGTTCTCCCCATTACCACCGGATGGGAATTTCCGGGCAAGAAAAGGAAAAACTATAAACAGATCGAAGAAAAGATAACATCAGCAGCAGCGGCCAACGGCATCAGCATCAGCATCAGAGGTAATGTCAACACAGAATCTTCTGCGGCAAATTCTTGAAGAATAATCTAATAACTGATAAGTTTGGCTATATAAAAAGGGAGAAAGGTAATTTGGTTTGCAGTTTGCAATCTCTAGTCATGGCTATTTCATTGACTGGTGGGCTATGCTTTTTGGCCCTCTGCACGTTGGCCTACAGCCAGTGGCCACCACAAGCATTGCTGATTAATGGAGGTGGATCTTTAACTCCTTTGGAAGCGGGAGCAGGTGCTGGAGTGGGTATTATACCTCCAGCACCAACGCTAACACAGGATTTAGAGGAAATTATACGTCTGATACAATTTAAACCGATTAAACAACTTGTTTTGCGTTACCTTTTGAATGATGCGGAATTCCAGGCATTTGTGAGAATTATTAATAGCCAGGCCGGATTCACTGCCCGTTGGCGTCTGCTATCCCAACCGGAATTGATACAATTTTTGCAATGGGTTGACCAACAACTGGTGGCCTCTGGTGGTGGTTCATTCGAGTTTGAGGAACAAGAATTGGTTGTCAGTCTATTGAATCGTTATCCATTTTGGTCCGGTTCGGTGCGCGGTTTTCGTGGATTCTTAAGTGAATTGCAAATCTATTTCCCGCAGTATGCCATACGGGGTCTCATCGAGGCCAAGGTACTGCAGCGTGGAATATTTTCCCAATTCTGGTCCCGAGTACAGGGCCTACAAGCTGTCTACGAACGTTGGTTGACATTGCCGGATACAATTGCTGTATGGGATCAATTGCAGGCTGCTGGCATTGATAAAATTCAGCTAGATGGCATCATTAGGGAACTATTTGGCTGGACTGTGACTGGACCAGCAGTTGCAAATGCAACAACAACAACAACAACAACAACATCAACCGTTGCACCGCCTACCACAAGCCAAGCTGCTGTTTTGCCTCCAGCTGTACCTCCATTAATTGTTTAGATGCCTACAATCTCGCAATACATACATACATAAATATATATATATATATATATCTATTATATATTTGTTTAAACCATTCAAACTAACTACAACTATGCAATTTTCGGGATTTTGGTTTAAAATTTCAGCTTGCTTAGGTTATCGGATACCTTCTGGGTATTCGCAGCTGGCTTCTTCTTTTGGTTCTTAATGGGGGCCACCGTTGGTTTTGGTTTCTTAATAACCAAATCCTTATGCAATGTCTTTAGGCTGGCATCAACCTTCTCCTGCTTGGCCTTGACCGTTTCCTTGATCTGAAAAAAGAATTAAAAAGTTCTTTCAATATTGCCATCAAACAAAATTATAATTAAAAATATTTTAAATTGAAATGGAACTTAAACTAAGACAACTGAATCGATTCAGAGAAGATTTTCGGGGTTTCCTTTTACCTTCTTAAGCTTTCCTTGAACTTCTTTAGGCTTTTTGCCCTTGCCCTTATTATCGGCTACTTTAAACAGATTTTTAGCCTTCTTCGATTTATTGAGGGGGGTCTTTGGCTTGGCACTGGCGGAAGTGCCAGCTCCAGCGGCCTTCTTGTTGTTATTAGCCTTATTGCGACCCATCTGAAAAACAAAAAAACATAAAAAGTGGACAAACTCTGTTTTAAATTGGTTTTTTATATTAACATAACTATTTACTTTATTTGTTTAACATTTAAATACATTTCACTTTTGTAAGGGACACATCGTCCTCAAAGGCCTCCAGTTCGTCAGCTTTTCGTTTCTTTAGAACAATCTCCTTGGGTGTGGTCAATAGCTGATATGTAAGCTTAAATGTCACTCTGTACATGTCCTTATTGGGAGCCACATTGCGAACAAAACTAATATTGAGTGAATGATTATTGGCATCCAATGGCGAACCCAAATTCTGTTCGACCAAATCTTTGACCAGATCCTTGGTATTGTCACCCTTGGCAAATGCATAGACATGAACTATGGGATAATTAAGTTGATCTTTGGAAAGATCTTTCAAGTCATCTTCTTTATACAAGGCACGAAATGCATCCAAGAACTCCACAGCCATGGCTGGCAGATTCATGGTTATATGTATGGAATATTGGGGGGAATCGGATTTGTACCAACGCTGAAGCAGATCCTCTTTCAGATCTGTCAAAATGAATTCTCGTCCATCTTTGTTAAACATTTGGATATGATTAAGGCACTTGTTCCTCTTGGCATTATGCTGCAGCCAATGAAAACTATTCGGATTCAGATCATTGGCCATAACTTGACAACGTTTCTTTGCAGCCGGCACACTAAATGGACCGACGCCTGCAAAGACATCGTAGAGAACATCTCCAGATTGCAGTAATTTGACAATCCGTTCATGTTCGGTGGATAAACGGGGATTCCAATAGACCTGTGAGAAATCAAATTCAAATGGAATACCATTCTCTTTGGTTTCCACTTGGTAATCCTCTTCACCACATATCAATTCCATTTGAAAATTGCGATAGGTGTTGTCTATGGTCGATGCCTTGTTGACCACCGTACGACAATTGGGTAACTTATCCAACAGAACTTGGCCAATGATGCTCTTGAAGGGTAGCAAATGATCACGCAAATTTAAGTGAACTATATGACCAATACGGGAATAGGAGGTCATACCCTCTTCTTCTAAAGGCAGGATACTTTTTAATATCTCATTAGCTGACCAATTGTCATAGCCAAGTTCTAGTTCGCCAAAAGAAAAGTTCTGCTCCGTAATATCCTTTTGCTTCAGCTCTTCAATGGGCAGTGACTCCCATTTTGTGATAGGCAATGGATGGAGTAGGATCTCCTTTTGTTGAGTCTTCTCCCCTTCTTGATCAACTAGCCTAACTGGCTTAAGTTTCTCCATTTTGAGCATAAATTTCTTAAGTATTGGCATCACACGATCCACTTGGGATTCGTTTATCCTAAGCCTGGGAATTTTCACATTTTTGTTGAACTCTCCACGTTTTAATTGCCGCATGTCGCGGACTTTTGCTGGTGGCAGCAGCTCCGGTGATTCCATATTATTGTAGTAGTGGCGTTGGCGAAGAATTTCTTTTTGTACTACTCTTTGTCGTTGTAGAAGTTTAATCAACTGCATTAATTATGTGTGGGAAAAATCTAATTAAAATTTACCTTTAACGAATTAGCACTTGGTTCGTTACTTATAAACGGTTACGTTTACATTAGGGGAATTCGTCTATTTGCCTGTAAACTTAACATAAGCGAATCCATTTACCAACACTAATGTTAAAGTAGCTGATTTGTCAGCACTAACTAGCAATGAGCGCCACAGAAACAACAACGAAAGTGGAAATTTATCCAAAAAGCACATATTTAAGGTAAATTATATTAATGGCAGTGCTATGTTAAACTAAACAAATAGCTTAAATTTAAATTGCAGTCCAACTGAGCTAATAAAGCATCGACATGCTAAAATTGAGTCACCAAGAAGTGGTCTTAAGCGAACTCACAATGAGGGAAGTCCGAAAGAACTGGAGGAACTTCAATTGGCTTATGGTAAAAACTGATACTAAAGAAACAATTTAAAAAATGAAATTATAATGTATATCAAGTCTTTCAATAGCAAACCTGAGAGCTCAGTTATCTGTGCCCCGCATAGAACGTTTGGCAGGACGAGCTTTGGCCGCCTATCATTCAGATCAACATGTTGTGGAAGTTCTCAGGAAGGATGGAAAATTTGAACATTTTGGCTATAGTCACGGAGGAAAGTTCTACTTGGAGTACTATGAGACCTTGTTTCTTGTAGAGGTGGTAAGGATGTTTAATTTGATCAGTGTGCCCATAAGTTAAGTGAATTTTTGTTTTTTTTTTTTTTTTTTTTTTTTTATTACAGAACCGTCTCCAACTAGAATATGAGGGAATGATTGTATCCATTGAGCAGGCATATAATTTGCTCTTAGGACCGGATGCAAGTGATAAATATAACCATTATTTAGTTTACTCTAGCTTAAGTCGTCTTGGTTATATAGTCGTTCGACATCAGAGACCTGAAGTCAGTCGAGATGACTGCATTTGGGCCCTATTGGAAGAGAAGATTACCCACAAACCCATTAAGGAAAATATTCGAAATTCTTCTATATTTCATGATTTGCAAAACCAAATGGAGGCTTCCACGCGAAGAATAATGAGTCAAGAAGATATTGAATCAAAGTATGACACAATTGATTTCAAATACATTTTAAGCAAACGAAAGCTTTGCGAAGAAGATACTCCAGTTTGTTCTACTGGTAACAAGAGAGTTTGCCTAACAACAAATCACAGTCTGGTGGATATATTAAAAATGGATTCCAATTATACTAAATTTCAAGATATTTTCCAAAAATTTGATTTAGTTAAACTGGACAAATCACGACCAGTCTGTGATGATGATCAGACTCAATTAAATATAACTTTTGATTTGTATTTACCGAACGAAGGTTTTCGAAAAAGTTGTTCAAATCAAATTCCCAATTTTAATGTGATTATATTGCCAATGAATTCATCATTTCCCGTTCATAATGATATAGCCCGATTACAATCAAATGTACCATTACTGATCATATCGGTAAGCGAATCAAAACAGATACAGGCATTTCTATATTATATTAGCTAATAATCATCAGCAACACAACGTGTTTCCTCAATAAACGCTTCAACGTGCCAAATTGTCAAAAATTTAAAATATTTTTTTTTTTAATTACTTTGCCGAATTTTAAGTAGAAAAGCAGCACATTTGTTCGTGACAGAATGTGATGGGTCATGCTTAAAAATTCTATAATAACAATTAGAAAACCTTTGAAATTGTAATCATAAAATGTATTTTTCTTAGCAAAATTTTTCTTCTGAATTCTTTTTTTTTTTGGATAGGCTTAAATAAAAAATTTTAGTGCTAAAATGGTAAGTTAATGGCCAACATTGTGATTGAATTGAAAAGCATTCAACTATTTGCCAATTTGCCTATAGACACCACCAATGGTTTGGATGATTGGTGGCCCATCAAGTGGCAAGGGAACACAATGTGAGAAAATTGTGGGTAAATATGGTTTCATTCACATTGATCCCGATGATATAGTGAATAAGGAGGTATGCACCTTATGTATAAGTTTAATTTTTTGCATACTTATGATTAATTGTTTAGATAGAGGCAAAAAGTGCAAGTGGTAAGAAATTTGAAAGTTTACGTGCCGAAGGGCAAGAAGTGCCAATATCTGAAATTTTACCATTTATGGAAAAACTAATTATGGGTCAACGTGGTGGAGTTAAAGGTTTCCTTATAGACGGGTATATATATACATATATGAAAGTCTCATAAATGGAAAATTGTCTAAAAACCGGAAAAAAAATGTTGTTCTTTTTTTTTAGCTACCCTCGTTCTTTAGCGGAAGCAAAGGTGCTGGAAGAGATTCTAGGATCACCAGATATGGTTATTGTCTTGGAAGTTCCACCGGAGTCGGCAAGTACTCGGGCGCAGAGCGCCGGTGGAACATTGCGACAGAATGTTTATAAAAGGAATTCCAAATCCATTATTGAACAATATTCCGATAAGGCTATTCGTGTTGATGGTGAACGTGATGCCGATCTGGTATTTGAGGATATTGTAGTCAATTTTGATATACTGATTAAGAATCGTGGAGCGACTCGTTTGACAATTGAACGTTGAACATGCAAATTAACATCAAACTTGGCCTTAGAAATTTCTATCAAAATCATAATTGAAGTATTTAAAAAAACTATAATTTGGAAAAAAAAAATTGTAAATTGAAACAAATTCAAAAGAAGAATAAAGCATAGAGGAGGAGGAGGAAAGCTCAGCTAGCATGCCCAACAAGCTTTTTAAGCTTTAACTCTGTTGGATAGTGAGTGTGTGGGCGAAAGCTTTTAGTAGAGGCGTACCGAAACCGTTAGCCCAAAAGCCTTTAGTCGCTCACGACCTATGCTGCATTGAGGGTGGATATCGAAAACAAGCAAATTCGAAAACGAAAACCGAAAACCAAAAACAACAAACTAGCAACAACAATCAACAAAAGGAAGGAATTTCATTTACCTAAATTTTATTCGCAATTTGTTCACCGAGAGGTCAGAAGCATCAGCAGCAGCACCACCACCGACGTTTCTATCTCATCTGTATTAGCATGGTGAGTGTGTGCCAAGTGTGTGAGGATGTGTGTGTGCGGATGTGCGTGCGGATGTAGTGTGTGCGTGCAAACATTTATTAGATTTTTTTTTTTTGCTTTGATTTAAATTACCCTTTCTCCCAACCCCACTCCTCCCCTTCAACATCCCCCTCCCCCTTCACTCTTCTTTTTGTCTTGCCCTTGATCTACTTGCATTTCACTTGACCTTGCCTGTTTACGTTCCCGTTCCCGTTATTATATTACTTATACGCTCTGTAAGCTTTGCTCTCAGCTGAAACTAAGCAGTTAGTCAATCAGCTGTTTTTGCCGTTTTTACTACCTATAAATAAAGTCTGATGATGATGTGAAATTCCCTCCCAAAAAAAAAAAAAAAAAAACACAATATACAACAACAAAACCACAAAAAATTAGCAACTCAAATTTTAACCAAAAACAGAAACAAACAACCACAAAAAAAAAAGCCGAAATTTCACATTCCACACACAACAATAATAATAATAACAACAACAACAACAATAACAGTCGATCTCCAATCGATTTTGACGTCAAAAGATTTGCATTAATTTGGACTTTAGAGGAATTTCTTCTCTATGGCGACGGCGGGACGGCGACGAGCTTGAATCATTAGCAAGTTGATACTCGCTTCTCAGTGCACGCTGTTATGCTCCTCCGTCTCTGTCGTCGGCCAGTTAAGAACTTGTGTGGATCGAAGCCGGTTCGGTTTTTTTTAATGGTCAATAAGAAATGTAGGAATCAATCGAAATCACGACGAATCATCTCAACGACGACGACGAAGAAGGCAACAAACAAAAGTTTTAAATAATGAATAATAGTGAGAAATTGTACAACTGTCATAGGTCAGTTTCCTTCACATACACACATATCTATCCATACAAACATATACTTACATACATATGTACTTATACATATTATAAGAGAGCAATGGAAATACATATCCTTGTAAATGACATTTGGAAGTCACTGAACTAAAAAAAAACTTACGTAAATTGTACCATGAGAAATCATAAAGTTTTTCTTTTTGCGTAGAGCAAGCAAAAGCAAAAATTTGCTGAAAGAAAAACTGAAAATCCCAAAAACAAATTTATGCTCTAAACAACCTGCCGCCGACTGCTCATTATCAAAGAATCATACAAATTTATTTGTTTTTATTTTTTTTTTCGTTATTGTTTTTCTGTGTTGTGTGTGTTGTTAGATGATGATTTTTCGTTATACATATATTTTTGAAACTTTTCTTTTTGCTAAAATCGACGACAATGCGGAACCCATTGGCAGGGGAAACTCAAATACAAATAATCTGTACATATGTATCTACATATGTATGTATGTGTATATATGTATATTTGTATACACTATAAACTAGAGAAAGATGCTCTCTTCAATTGTTTATAGTAATTGAAAATGGAAAATGATTCAATTAACGCACCATAAACTTCCGTTTTAATATAGATGAGGTTGTCAGTGATCTATCTACATACATATATATGTATGTATGTATGTACATATATACATTTCAGTTGAATTTGAAATTCTAAAATCACCTAGTCAAGATCAATGTCATATCTATATATACAAATGTATATATATATACATACAGTTTGACAACAAAGTGTTTACACAATACAAAAAATTTTCAATTTCTCACTTTAAGATGAAAAAGAAACACTAATTAAACGTTTTTCGTAAATTTTTTTAATTAAAGTAGATTAGCTAAACTATTTACTTATAAGAATTATAAAAAAAAATGTTAATATCTTTCCAACAACAACAAAAAATAACAAAAACTTAAGAAGTCACAAAATTCAGCTGCCAACTAAGTGTTTACACATCACGCTATTTGGGTTCTTTTCTTCGAAATTTTTGCATGTACCGTTGTTTCTTGGAATTTTAATAGCGTACATCTGTAGCAGCTTCAATATATTACGTAATTTTGTCATTCGGCGCAAGAATTGGTTCGATAACAACTGTCAAACTACTAATTTTAGATGATTAAGAGATGCCATGCAGAAGGATAAGTTTTGATATGTCCTAGTTGGTTTATTATAACCATACCATCCGGAAAACGGCAGCAGAGTTCGCTGACATGTTTCCAATTTCACTTAAAATCGTGTATAACATCCTAAATCGTGCCCAAACAGAAGGAAGGCGTGAAACAAAGCCTACAACCGGACGGCCTCGCATCATAACACCCAGAGCAGAGCTCATTCTGCTCCGAAAATTAAATGAAAATCCTGCAATCTCTACCAGGATTCTTTCCAGTGAGCTGTAGGAGGAATGTAGCACAATCATTTCACGCGAAGGTGTGCGAAAAGCCCTGAAACGGAATGACTTCTCATTCCGAGTTGCTGGCAAGAAACCATTGAAGTCGAAAGAGCACATTGAAAGGCGATTAACATTTGCCAGGATGCACATTTGCAACCAGATTCATATTGGGAGGATGTTATATTTTGTGACGAAACCAAAATGATGCTATACTATAACGATGGACCCAGCAGAGTGTGGCGCAAGCCGTTAAAAGTCCTAGAACCAAAAAATATAATACCGACCTAAAGTTTGGCAAACTTTCGGTGATGATTTATGGGTGCATCTCAAGCAAAAGAGTTGGTGACTGATGCTTTATTGAAAATATTATGGATGCCAATCAATATATGGATATACTCGGCACACATTTGGTGGCCAGTGCCAACAAGTTCGGGTTCTTTGTTGATGGTAAACCAATTTTAAAGTTTTACCAGGACAATGATCCCAAGCATAAGGCGAATATTGTTAGGTGCTGGTTGCTCCATTATTGCAAAAATGTTTTGAACACACCTGCCCAAAGTCCAGACCCAAGTCCCATTGAGAATTTGTGGGCGTATCTCAAAAAACCTACCGCCAAGCGACATCCTAAAAGTAAAACTGATCTTAAGACCACTATATTGGAGGAGTAGCAAAATATCTCGGTGAATTACGTCCAAAACCTAATTCAATCGATGAACAGACGGTTGGGAGCCGTTATAGATGCCAATGGGGGGCATACAAAATATTAATTTTAATATGAGGATATATAAAAATGAAAACTCTTATGTTGTGTAAACACTT
Source organism: Drosophila austrosaltans (assembly GCA_035045865.1). Lineage (NCBI taxonomy): Eukaryota > Metazoa > Arthropoda > Insecta > Diptera > Drosophilidae > Drosophila > Drosophila austrosaltans. The sequence continues at coordinate 4,803,573 of JAWNOQ010000207.1, forward strand.
AGTTGGCAGCTGAATTTTGTGGCTTCTTAAGTTTTTGTTATTTTTTGTTGTTGTTAGAAAGATATTTAAATTTGTTTTTGTAATTCTTATAAGTAAATAGTTTAGCTAATCTATTTTAATTAAAAAAAATTACGAAAAACGTTTAATTAGTGTTTCTTTTTCATCTTAAAGTGAGAAATTGAAAATTTTTTGCATTGTGTAAACACTTTGTTGTCAAACTGTATGTATATATACATAAGTACGTATCCACACGCAATTGGAAAGTTTATAGTTTTTAGGTTATTGGCAAAATGCCCAAATGTTTTAATAACTACATAGAACAGCGAGAGCAGCAACAAACAAATGTATGTATGTATGTATGTATGTATATATACATATGTATGTATGTATGTATCTGTCTATATACAATATCGAGTTTACCAAATCTTAAGCAAAGTAACAGGATAATGGAATAGAAAGTCCAATTAACATAGAGACACATAAGAAATTACTAATCTTTAATGTTAGTATAGATTAATCTAGATTAATCTTTAATTTTAGTTCACCGTATCTACTAATCTCTTTTGAATCCTAGTTGTCCTATTTCCCATTATGCCATATAGTCATATTCAATGGCAGTTTTTCAATCCTGAATTTATCGATTATAATAGGAAAACTTTGTCGGAATAAGATTAATCCCAATATATATAAATATATTAACCCAACTAACTAAATTGTAAACATTCCCAAATACATCCCCTCTATCGTATAACTTAATTCATCGTAAAAACAATATTGAGATGAAAACTTTTACTTTTGCTGTCTTGCATCTGTTATGTGCCTCCCGCCATTCACTTTTTGTGTAGTTATTTATGTGTCACCAAATGGCCAGGAAGAAGGAGGCCCAAGACAAGATCAAAGCGGAGGAATTACGTAAGGCGCAAGCCGCTGTAAGTAGGTTATCCCAGTACATACTGCTGTGGTTATTGTTGTGTGGTGGCATGTTCAGCTATATATATATCTACACAAACACTGATCTACATATAATCCCGCTCCGCTTACGAGTCAACAACAATGAGAATGAACTAATATTGTAAAATTTATTAGATGGCTCCTCCTCCTCTCCATGTATATATCATTATATTTATAAGATAATTTACTCTTCCAGTCAGATATACCAATCATTTGGATTTTGGGCGGTCCTGGTTGCGGCAAGGGTACACAATGTGCCAAAATTGTGGAGAAATATGGTTTCACACATCTGAGCAGTGGAGATTTGCTGCGCGATGAGGTAAGTAATTGATCCATTGAAATGATCCAATGAAATATAAATGGATTGGTAATATATTTACTATATACATACATATGTAGATGAAGAAATGACGAAAGATTGAATGGTTTTTTTTTTTTTTTTTGTTTTTTTCTTTTGCACCAGGTGGCCTCCGATTCGGATAAGGGACGTCAATTGCAGGCTATTATGACAAGTGGCGCCTTGGTACCAAATGAGGAAGTTTTATTGCTACTCAATGGAGCTATTAGCCGTGCCAAGGGCAGTTCAAAGGGTTTCCTTATTGATGGCTATCCTCGTGAAAAGAATCAGGGGATTGCGTTTGAAGAGCAAATTGCTCCCGCCGATTTGGTTTTATATTTCCAGTGTGCCGAGGAGACCATGAAAGATCGCATTTTGGCTCGTGCCAATGCAGCGGCCGTTAAGAGGGCAGATGATAATGAGGCAACCATATTGGCACGTTTGAAGACCTTCAAGGATAACACCAATGCCATATTGGAACAATATGTCGATAAGACATTGACGGTAAGCTTCTCTAATCCAAGCAAAGGTGTGGGGGGAGGCAGGGAAAAGTCCGTTTGATTACATTAAATTTATATTTATTTTATTAGATAAATGCCAATCGGCCCGTTGAGGAAATCTTCTTGGATGTCGTTCAAGCCATTGATTGTGTGTTGAAAAAGAAACAGCGAGCAGCGGCCCAATCTTAACTAGTTTAATCAAAACAACAACAAGAGCAACAGCAACAAAGCCCAATCTAATAACACCAAAAAATCTACACCAAAATGAGAGGAAATCCTAATACCAAAAAAAAAAAGGAAAGAAAAATCCAATTATTGTTAAAAAAAAAAAAAGAACATGATTCTCCCATGTTCTTTCTAATGCAAACTAAGCAATGTTTTTTTCGGTCAAATGCTTTAAAAATAAATCTTTAATATACAACAACAACAATAACAAATGATGATGATTATGAAAGTGGCAATAGATAACTCTAGCTTAGTCTGTTCCCAAGTAATTGGACACTTTGCATTCAATTAAACATGTTAAATGAATCGTTAAGTACTGGCCAATTAATTAGTAAAATGCAAATCCAAGTTTAGACACGATTTATTTTTGTTTAATTAAAGTCAAAGTCCAATTAGTCATAAGGTTTTTAATTGAAACCGCAAGGGCACGTGGTTCAGTTTGCTTGATGTATGTATATATTTTTGAATGGCAGAAACATTCGAAAACGAATGTTTAAGTAAATGTACAAACACATTGCGCTTATAGCCACGTGCTGGAAATGCAGGAAATTGAACAACAAAGTGTGAGAGACAGAGATAGAGAGAGAGAGAGAGGGAAACACACTATAAACAAATAAATTTAGTTTGGTGAACCAGTTTTGTTGTAGGCGTCGAGGAACTCTATATTCATTCATTTTCTGATCGACAATCATATACTCTGGGTAAGGCATGGTCAAATCTAGTTTTCATACGTATCTGACAGATGGGGACTACTTATAAAAGAGAGAAGGAGAAGTCAAAGAGAAACAAAAGTGAGTGATAATCTGTATCCTTCCATGTTGCAGTTGCAACTTTATGATGATTGGCCATCAGTTGTTAGCCATTAACTGATTTATATTAATTTAATTATTTTCATTATGCAAAGTGTCTTGCATTTATTCTGATAACAGATTAGATTTAGCTTTGACTTCTTAATTTAGTGATATCATTCGTGTGTGTTTATTTAAAATTATGTCATTATTGCTCCCGATTAGCTAATTTGCTAAATATAACTAACACTTTAAGTTGTGTGTCGTAACATAAATTTAAGTTTCGATCGAATTTATCATATGTTCGTTAGCCCCTCCTCCTTTTTCTACTGGTACTTTAATTCAAGATTTTATCAATCGATGATCAATTGAGTATAGAACATGAGCAAGAAAGATAGAGAGAGATTGAGAGAGAGGTTTATAAGTATTTCTCAATTCTCAAAGTTATCCTTTTCTTTTAGTATGTGTAAATTGCAACTTAATTGATATAAACATGTAGGTTCCTTTAATCTTTCCTATTGTTTTTTAACCGACTTCTTTCAAATGCCTAGAAAGTGTGCGTCATGAATATCAGATTTGAAAAAAAAAATAAAAAATACAAAATAGATTTGGCATAATTTATGACAAAACAATAACCTAAACAAACAAGAAAGAAAAATCATATCAACAATCGCTTTGAAATCGAAAAAAAAATACACAAAAAAAACCTCTCTGGTTTTTGGTTGAAAAACTGGTAGAAGTAGAATCAGAATCAGACTGAGAATCATCTGGCTGGCTGGCTGGGCTGGCTTCTTGATATTTTTTTTTATCACGGAACTAAATACCTAAACGAAAAACGAACATTGAACGTCATCAGCAACATCACCGCCACTCAAACTGGAGTGGAGTGAAGCGGAGCGGAGTGGAGTTTCGAGTTCTCATTGGAGAGCATCATCATCATTATCATCCATCCATCCACATCCACTTCTCGAGACAATATGTAGAAATTTTTATGTAAAATAAGTTGTTATGTAAAAAAAAATACAAAAATTAAAAACAACGAAAACTAGGAGAAAATTATCACTGATGATTATCTATATACTCTACTGTGGCTAAACTCGATGGGAATTCCAATTCCTCAGCCAACAAAAAAAAAATAAAATCAGCATGACTGAAGCAGGTTTATCTGTTTGTTATTTGTATTTATAATTTCTTTATTTCTTTTGACTTTTATCTTTTGTTTTTTTCTTTCAAATTTCAAAAAATAATTTTTTTTTTTTTGCTTTCTTTTTGTTTTGTGTGTGTCTTATAATTAGAATAAATATTAATAATAATGATAATAATTATAATAATAAAAATAATAATAGTAATAGTTTAACTGGGGGGGGAAATATCACAAAATTTTGATTAGAGAGAATTTTTTTTGTTGTTGTTCTTGTTGTTGTTGTGGTTCGTTGTAAAGCTATAAAGATTTTCTTCAGTCCAAGAGTTTCTCAAGTTGAATTCCTCATTAGATTAGATTAAATTATCATCACGATACTGATGATGCTGGATCGGAGCATTGGCATTATGTTGCTGATGATTGCCGCCAATTTTCCTATCAATCCAATCCAAATAGTGTGTAACTCGTGTGAATCCTCCTGGAATATTTGTCTCACAACCATCGGCGGGACCAAAACTGGTAATGCCAACAACCATTTGGCTACCCTTCAGGACCAATGGGCCACCAGAATCACCTGTGCAGACGGTCTCATCTTTCAGGCCTTTGGCACACATTACACCGGCCGTGACAACATCATATTCCTCTGAACATTCAATATTGGATATAACTTTCAATTCCGTATATTGCATATTATCTGAATTGGACATCTCAACCATGGCGCCCCAACCACTGGCCACCACACTCATTCCGGTAAATTGATCGTGTCTCTGTCTGGGCAACATGGCGGGCTGTATGCGGGATGTGAAAACAATGTCCATGGGCAATTTGACCAATGCTATATCATTTGCCGCCGTCTCTGGATTGAAATGCTCGTGGACAATAAACTTATTGGAACGTACAACCAGTCCACCCAATTCTTCAGTATCCTGAACACTCTTTGTACCCAAATAGACATCATAGTGTGTTACACCCATGGTGCAATGGGCTGCCGTTAGTATCCAGCGTTTATCGAGCAGAGTTCCACCGCATAGAATACGTTTGCGCCACAATTGTTTGCCAATTAACATCACTTGATATGGGAACTTTTCAATTTTACCATATTTCGACTGTCCAATGGCATAGCCCGATGTTGTCGTGGGCATCAGGAATAGGCACAGGAATACTGGGAATAGTGTTAGCATGCTAAATCCTCGAATTCTGTTGCTGTGCATTTTGTATGTATTTGTTTTTGTTTGTTTGTTTGTGTTTTTGGTTTTTAGGTTGATTCTTATCACTTTTCACTTTAGCTTTATCAAAATGTTCCTTTGCTGCTTCTTCTTTACTGATTATCATACACCAAACATTAAAAAAAATATTCAGAATCTTCTTCGATATTTATTGTTTTTTTTTTATTTTTTTTTGGATTAGTTTAAGTATTTAAATTTTGTTGTTTCTTGCAAGTTCTGCGCGGTTCAAATGTTAGCTTGAATCTAAATACATTCTGACAGAGTCGCGATATTTTTATACCTCGCCGATATTTGCCGGCTATTGGGGAGCCAGCCTCTTTTTCTCTCCCTCTCTGCGTTGCGCACTCTCTTTCTCTCTCGCTCTACGGTTATAAAAAGCTTTAAGCTGCTCTTATTAGCGTTACAGTGGAACACAAAGCTTAAAAAAGTAGACAGTTGTTCATCAATATTATGTACATATGTATGTACATACTAAAGAATTTCAATTATCCCGATCAATCAGAATAGTCGGGGTATTTTGAGAATTAAATCATTAAAAAGGTTTTAAAAATCATTTCAATTGATCCCCAATTAATTATGTTGCGGTGACCTCGTTTCCGAATCGCTTTAAAGCGTTTATCTATCTAAAAATCAAGCTAAATCGAAGTTGGAAATAAGAGAACAGGTGTCAATTCCGATTCCTTTGTTTGAGTTCACAAGAAATTATTAAAAAAAAAAAAATCCGCTTTAAACATCATTCTTAAACCTGACATATATGTATGTACATATATAGAATATCTAAATATTTTGCATTGATCATTTAAAAAGTACCCAATTCTATTTATCAATTTCAAATGGAAACCTTTTTTCTTTTTGGAATTACTTTGCCCCACTATAATGGGTTCAAGTCAAGCTTTAGGGGGAGTAAGAGTCCAAATTCGAGTCGGTAGCTGACTATTATGACAGCAAACAAGCCATTAAAATCTTGTTTGTGTTTGCGGGATTTTATTTTGTCTAATCAAAGTGGCAAAGAGACAAAGAGATAGAGAGTGAGAGAATTATTAGATCAGAGTTCAATTTCCCCTATAATTCAGATCAAGATCCTGCAAGTCAGCATCATTCGACGAAAGAGGAGATAAGAGTGACTAACGGATTAGGAATTGGGTTGTCGCCTTTTTGATTGCGTCTTCGACCAAAAATAACTTTTACACAAAATTTCACAGACTTTCAATGATTCCACGAAATGTGTATATTTATTTTTTGTGCTTCGATTATGACTATGAAATTATTAGAGTTTATCTTGAAGAGAGCTATAAACAGAGAGACAGAGAGAGAGAGAGAGAGAGAGAGGGAGAGGGTAGAACAGGTATGACGGGAGGTGGTCTGGTGCCAACCAGCCGGAGAATTTCGAGTGACAAATACTCGCCAATCGGCTAGGCTAGTAGCGACTAGTTTTAAAACTGTTTCATTCAGTATATGGAATTTTTATTTGACTTTTAGTGTGCGTTTTTGTTTTTTTGAAAGTTCGTTTTTTGCGCATATTGTTTTTTTTTCTCTTCTTCTTCTTCTTTTGACTTTAGTATTTAATACCCATTAACTAATAGAGCAATGGGTGATTTCGATATGATGTAATGTATGTAACACAGTCGAACGTCCCCCAACATGAAGTGCCATAATCCCGCTAAAAAGTTGGAGTTGGAGAAGTAAAATTCTGTCCAAATTTCGCTCTATTGACGTTTATTTTTATTCAAGCTAGAAAAATTCGAGTTAGGGAAGTTCGACTGTAATTGTTTTAATTTTTCTACTTGCCCTTCTATTGCCCAATCGCTTTAGGGACAGAGTAGCGTCTGCTAAATGTATTACAACGTTTTAAACGTATTACAATGCACAAGTTTAGCAAATGAAAGGAAAATCTCTTGAAGCCAATTTAACGACATTCCAAAGCGGCACACATAGAAGTGTAATAAAGAGAAAGTCCCAAGAACTGTCATCCCTAAACGAAGAACATAAACAGAGAATCACTGTAAAAGGATATTCAAGAAACACCTTGAAATGAAATACGATGCCCATACAGTGAAAACTGTCTTGGGCGAACACCAGCAAAGGCAAATCTTTTGCCGGTGTTCGCAGAGTTGTTCGCTCATGGATGGAATAAGAGAATTATTCATCCAAGAGATGAAGATGAAGCGGGAGCTGTCCTTTAGAATAGTTTCTACGCGGATTATCATTCTGTAAATGATCTTTGAGACCTTAAAACTGGCAAATATAGGGTATGTTGCAGTCGGTGCTATTATATTTGAAAAAAATATGTTTTGGTTTGTTTTTAGTTTCTTAATTGCACATTTTGGCTTTGGTCTTTTTTTTTTTTTGTGTGTTTTTGTTTTTTTGCATGTAAACAAAGATTTTTGTTGTTTCATGCGAATTTAAGTCGAACTTTTGCTGATGAATCAAAAATGTATTGTTTACTGTTGTTGTTGTTGGTGTTGTCGTATTTGTTTATAAACAAATAATTAATATGTAGATTCTTTCCACTCTGATTCAGTTCAAGTTAACAGAAATTTTGTTGTTAGCTGTTATTCTGGGGATTTTTCATGAATGCTAAAAAGTTTTCCAGTTTTTCTAGCTGCGTATTTCGGCATTCGGTTTACGGTTTGCGGTTAACGCGGGTTTTCGGTTATCAAATTAAACCAGAGAATAGAAGAATGTGTTAGAGTTAATTCATCTGGCGCCAGTTTGGTATTTTGTTAATTGGAATGAAAACAATCATCGATCGATCGACCGATCGATCGAAGCCGTCGATCGCATTTTATTTAATTTACTTAATTAGCAAACCGAAATTGTAAAAAAAAAAACATGTCGAAATGGTTTTGTTTTGTTTTTTTTTTTTTATTGACAAAAATTAGAACCAATGGAACCTTAACGATGAAGCTATGCCAAGAAGCAGGGGGGGGGGGGGGGGGGGGGTGCCAAGGCTGTTCAATTTGAATGGCGGGAACGTGCAACACGCTAAATGATTCAATTGTATGTATAAAAAAGAGATAGAGTTTATAATACCGTTATATTGCAAGTAAAGTCACTCTTACTCTTACTCTTTCGGTTTGCCATTAATAAATTTACTCTTAATTAAAGTTTAATTTAATTTAATATTGTTTTAAACCGAACTTTGCTTACCAGTGAAATTTAGTGTACTGTTTCCTCTTCTGGACAACTGAAATTAATAATTAAAAATAACTAAGAGTTAGATAGTTCATTATGAAAGGTCTTAGCATAGTAATAGAGAAATCTGATTTGATTACAGGATAAATAGGAACACAGAACTCGAAAACGTTCATTTAAAGTATAATTAAAGGTAGTCCTAGTCTTAGTTAATCTAGACCTGATTTCATACTTTAAAAGAGTCTATTTTCACATTCAAAAGTTTGTGTATAAACAAAGTCCTAAGCATTACCCTTAAGTTTAGTGAAACGGAAAGCAGAAACTACTTTTGGACAGATTCAATTAAAATTCGTTGTGATCCACCTGACCAAATGCATGATCCATACTTCAGAGTAGGACCAATCAGTTGGATGTAAAGAGTTTTGGTTGTGAAAGGATCGTCCAATTCCTTCAACCACCATTAATCAAAAACTAGAGAGAGATAGATTAACCTTCCTTAAAGTTAATTTACAAATTTGATTAAATGGTCTCGGATAATCAAAATCTTTCAACTTACTTTCGAGATTTGAACCCAATTCGAAAGTATTCATTATCTAGAGTATTTTGTAAGGGTATTCCATATTCTTACTTTTGATCTAATCTTATAAATGTTTGCTTCTCTTTATTCACAAAGGTGCAAATGAGAAAATATATATGTATACATAGATCTTAAAAGCCGAAATTAATTGGTCGTGAAATGGTGTGAAAAATTATACATGTTACACACAAAAATACACACATTCAGCAACCAAGAAGAAGAATTCCTTTGTCTGGGGAACCTGTGGAATTTAAGTTTTTTTTTGTTAGGAATTTAATAGCTTCCCGTTTTGGGGCGTTGTCACAATAATATAAAAGATCGATCATTCGATTCTTTTTTTTTTTGGGCTTTTGGTAATCTAATCAATCAATTAGCTTTTGCGGCACATCGTCAAATCGAATCCAATAAACAGTTTATAGAACTGGTTCAATCGCATTTATATTTTAACTCTTAAGAAGAAGGTGCAATAAAAAATCACCATATTGAACTAATTTCAATTTCCATTTTGGGAAACCTGCAAAGATTTATTTGTTCTGGACTGACTATAATTACATGTAAATGCTATGCAAATTATTTTGTTTTTTTGTTTTGTTTGGGGGGGACTTTGGAAACACCCGAGAAATCAGAGAAAAAAAAATGAAATGAAATGACAACAAAAATAACAAATAACACAACAAAGATCTTAACTCAATCCCAATCCCCCCACCAATATCCCATATCCATACCATAAAGTTCAGCGGCTTGCGCTAATCTGGCGCCAGACATCACATCTTGTTTACCTTGTGCGAGAAAGTAGTTGACCTTGGTTAGTATTTGTTTTGGTATTTTTGCTAGAAAGTGGATCGATCATTAACTTAAGCTACGCAGTAGATATATGTATATATAATCAGATCGTGTGTCAGCGAGTGAGTGCATTAACCGCTAAAATTTGTTTACTCGTTACCTAAAACTCAATATCGAATCGTTAATTGACGTCACCGAAACGAAACGAAACGCCGACGCACCTAATTTTACAAATTAATTAAAATATTGGAAAAAAAAAAAAGAATTTGAAACGATTTGGAGAATGATCAAGCATTTAATATGCAATGGCGTAGAACCAGTAGTCACTCGCTCTCCAGAAAGCAGTTAAAATTAACAGCAGCAACAACAACAATCGCTTTTTGAATCGCTTTTTCAATGTTTAATGGGTGGGCGGTTGGCGGTTAGCGGTTAGGGGTCCAGGGGGCAGAGGGCCAGGGTTAAAGATATAAAGATGCCACCAAACTAGATCCGGTTGGGTTTTTAGTTCTCTCCTCCAACCCAAAGCTGAATTCTGAATTTCAAAGAAAGAAGAAAGAGCCAACAAACAAGTTGCTGAGAAGAAGAAAGAAATTTATGGCGTTTCGGAATTCCCCCAAACAACACACACACACAAAAAATACTGGGCCAAAAGACAATAACAAACTCCCATTCCATATATGTACATGTTGTTGTTGTTTGTTTTTGTTTTCAATCTCTGTGTGTGTAGCAAACAAAATTGTTCGAGTCTAGCGATTATCATTAGCCAGCTACTAAAAAAAAAAAGAGAGGGGGGGAGAGAGATTAGATGATCGCCAAACTCCGTTACTGGCGCCAATTCTACAGACATTCAAATATATATATGTATGTATATGTATGTATATATACATAGGTGGGTAGGTTGAAAAGTATATTGACAAGGGCATATTATACCGTTAGTTTTAATGTTGATTATTTATTAATTAAAGGGTTATGCGCAATGCGTCTGTCAAACTGTACATACTTATGTATGTATATTTGTGTAAGTATATATCTTCTGAAAATTCGATAAATATTTTCGAAGATATACATACATTCCTAAATATTTGGAACGCATTTTTCTTGTAAACTTGATTTCGAATTCGGTAATCTCGAATTTGACATTTTTATACAATCTTTCTAGTTTTATTCCTTAAAGTTTCAATCTATCCCTTAAAAGAATCCATCAAGCGACGTTTTCTCTTTTAACCCTTTTCAAATGGTTACAAATTATCGAGTACTTTTCATCCTGCCCTCGTGGAACTGCAAGTGCCGCCGCTAACCATCAAACTGATTGGTAAAAACCCATGTGAAATGTTTAGCGGCCCAAAAGAAAGTCATCAAAAATGTGAATCGTCATCGAAATTAAAACAAATCGCTCATATTAATATTATTATAATTGACAAGTTGAATTCCTCCTCATCGACAATTCAAACGATACGATTTTGCCATATAATCCGTCAAGTTGTCAAATTAAATTTACATAATCATTAAATATAAGTAACTTATGTGGAATAGAGCCCAATAATTTGGTGCCGGTGCCGGCTTTGCCAGACAAACCTGATATCTTTGCGGCAGTAAAGATAAAGGGTACTACTATATATTGATGAAGTTGGAAAACCGCATTTAACCACATCAAATCTAATATTTTCGAAACGTGTGTGTGTGTGCTCGTAAAGAAGCAAAAAAGGTTCTATACAAAATTTATGGGGATTGTGGAATTTTTAGTGTAAGCTTTGTATGTCTGGTTTTTTTTTTTTTGGGTCGTTTATAATTTGATTTTGATTTTGAGTTTTTTTTTCGCGGCAATTTGGCGCCGCGCGAAATAATTAATTATCAATTTGCTGCGGCGGACTGGCGACAGGCTCTTCTGAGTAAGAAGACATTAATATGCCATTTTCATTTCGAACTCGAACTCGAAATTTGCATATAAATTAGAACATTCTAAAGTCAATGCAGGAATCGTAAATTAATACAACGACAAAACAACAACAACAAATAATAATAATAATAACAAAACTAACTAACTAACAATAACAACAACAACAACAGGAAACCTGATTTAATATAAACTTAAAGCTAAAAAACTGAAAAACAAATCATAATTGGTCAATAATCATCATCATCGAATCGAAACGAGCTCTTTTCTGACGTCACAACAGCCCTTACTTACGATGAACCGCTCGCTGCTTGTCAGACGACAGATATTTTGCATGATTCAGACAACATTTAATGTCAAATTTAATTATTATCTCATTTAATCATAGACAGAGGAACAGAAAACGTCACGTAGTCGAAAAAAAAGAATTTTTTTTTGTTTGTTTACTAAAACAAATATTTGTCGAGACTTCCCCTAAGGCAAATTAGTTGTGCACGGTTATTGTTATCTATGTATGTATGTTTGTATGTATTTATATTTGAAAGTTTCACAAACTAACTCACAAAGTACAAATGATGGATTTGCCTAAATGGGGACTGTATGATTACATCTGTGTGTTAAGGTTGATAGGGAAGGGGGAAGAATCTCGCATGGGATAAATCATATTATATAAATATGAAATGTACATACTTATATGTAATTAAATCAGAAAATGCAATGACATTTTACTCAAATCCAAATAAAAGTCTTTAAAAAACAATAAAGTTTATATCCCATGTTTATATTTACAATAAATATATTTGAGAATTTCATTTTGTCTGGCAATTAATGCGAAATTTTTACATGGAATTTCAAATATCATATCATTTAAATTATATCGCATATCGCAAACAGTCAGTGAACTTGCGTGACAGTTTGGAAATTTTGAATAACAAAAAAAAATTTGGCGATTGAAATTTATGGCCATAATCGAAGAAATAATCACATTTTACGGTAAGTAAAATACTTTCTGCTGCTCTGATTTAGTAGCAATTTAATTAAATTCACCGATAAATATATAGCAGCTCATGCTTGTTGTGGCGATCTTGTGTTTACAATTAAGATTGTAATTCTTTAATTTATTGACATAATACGCATAACATCATATTATGTATATCCATTTCCCTTAATAAAAATATCATCAAAAACCTGTTACGTGACGTTTTTAAAATGTAACGGATTATGCACAGTCACCGTGTCAATAGCCGGTAGATGGCGCCTCTATCATTTATCGATAGTTCAAAATAGTCGATAATAGACAATTCTTAATTTGCCACCATTTCACCATGGCCGCTAATTCACCACGAAATGCAGTTAAAGAGCAGTGCTGCCATTTTAGCTATTTTCAAGTCAGATCTGACTTCTTTTATTAAGAATTGCGGGGAAAAATTCCCCATTATGTGCTGTTTAGCTTATTTTTTGCATATTCTAGTTACTTTTTTTCCAAATCTGGCTTATTTTGACGGTCAAATTCTGGCAACACTGTTAAAGAAGAAAACATACGCATTGCAGACCATAATAAACAAATTTGAATATAAAAATGAAGGAGAGAGAGTTAAAACGAGCTTATAACAATGTTTTGGCCCAAGCCTTTTCCACTTCTCGTCAGCATCTATTTGCTGGAAATCTATTTGGCGATATATTTGTACTAAGGTGAGGCCACAATTGTTGCAAGCCAAATCAAAGTGATATTTACAAATGAAATTTTATTTATAACAAAGCCTCAAGGAGCTGTACAATGAAGAACCGCCCGGACAACTCAAACTGTTTCCGCAAGGCAGCCAAGTGGATATCAATTGTTTAGTCTTTCACAAAGATTTTCTCATTGTGGGTTCGGTGGGTCTTGTCTATGGCTTAAAATGGCACGAGGAAACGGAAACATTGGACTCAAGACGTGCCTGGGAGGTGAAAATACCCATAAAAGTAGATGCTGTTGAAGTCCCTGATGTAAATTCCCTATGGCTTTGCTCGGAAAGTGATACTCTATATGCGGGGTGTGGCGATTGTATGGTATATCAAATTAGCCTCGAAGACGGACGAATTTTAAGGGATTTTTCTGGTCACACGGATTATATACACTGCGTGGTGGGAAATTCTTCAAATGGCTGCATTTATACGGGATCCGAGGATGGCACAGTGCGCATTTGGAGCCACAAACAAAAGGAACAAGTCAACCAAATAGAACCCCATAGGAATGCTCAGTTGCTGCGACCAGATTGGGGAAAATGGATTGGCGCTGTCGCCGTCAATGATGAATGGCTTGTATGCGGCGGCGGTCCGTTTCCATCTATTTGGCATTTGCGTTCATTAGAATGTCCACGTGACTTTAAATTTCCTGCTCGGGTGCATGTGTGCGATTTTGTTGAGGATTCTGTTTTAATTGCTGGCGAACATGATCATATTCATTCATACACTTTGAATGGCATCCTTGAGGCGAGTATTCCTGTGGAACATACCGCTTGCTATTCCGCAATTTGGCAAACAGAACCATTAAAACTGATGTCTGTTGCAGGATTTAGTAACAAATTGCATATACTGAAAGATTTCCGATTTTTGGATAGCAAAATTGCACTTTATGGCAATGTAGAAAACGAACAGGAGGAAGATAAGGACGATGAATATTATAATTAAGCGATGTAGGTTATTATCATAGATATTTTTGTAAACAATATCAATTCAAATCACAATAAACAATGCTATTTTAATAAGCCAATAAGTAAACTTGTCCAGGCAACATGAATATTTGTAATAATAATTATCAAGCAAAGGAGGTAATCATCCTTATATATGCATATATGTACATACATATGTATGTACATTTGTTTGTATGTGTTTTTTAAAAATGCATGTTTTTCTCAAATAGGTACTCACCGTTTATCCTTTCAATATCGTGTACTATTTTAACACACCAAAACGACACATCACCAAAAAAAATATCACAGAAATTAATCACAAGAACAAAAATGGAAAATGTAGCGGTAAATTTTTGCCTTATTATTGCACTGCTTATTTTTCGTCTTGCAGTCGCGACTGCGCTGTTTATTTTACGTCTTGCAGTCGCGACTGTGCTGCTTCTTTTTCGTGTTGCAGTCGCGACTGCGCTGCTTCTTTTTCGTGTTGCAGTCGCGACTGCGCTGCTTCTTTTTCGTCTTGCAGTCGCGACTGCGCTGCTTCTTTTTCGTCTTGCAGTCGCGACTGCGCTGCTTCTTTTTCAGCCGCGACTGCGCTGCTTTTGCCCACGGGAGCCCGCCATTTGCATTTTTTTTTGCGCAATAAAAATAGTCGTAAAAAGTTAAAATTTAATTGGGAAATAACTTGAGAAACACTGAACCGATATTTATTTCGCATAAACCAGATGATAGCCGTATTAATACACATTATTATGGCAATAAATTAAACTTACAAAATTAAAAATCAAAACCGATTACACTTACAAGCAATTTGGCACGCGATCGTCACAGCCGACGGAATAGAACTGAAAGAGAACGAAATAGAGAGAGAGGCAATGCTCTCACTCAAAAGATGAACACCGAAAAGGACGACAAAATTATGACTCGTGTTAAAGCGGTAAATGGTAGCGCACGTATGTATGTATGTATGTATGTACATGTACTATGTAAAATATATATATGTATGTAAATGCATAAAACATCCCAATTCGGGCCAAGCAACATAAATAACATTTCGCAGTCAAAAATCTCTTACCAACTTCATTTAATTTTTTCAACAATTGCCACCCTAATCTGTAGACGGATCCAAGTCCATTTCTGGAATCCCGTCTTGAGAATGGAGCCTAATGATGATGACCCCGACCTGTCAGATTTGGCCAATGAATTATGGCAAGCATGTGCACAAATCTATCAGAAGTCATCATGAATATACAATATACGATTTCGAAGAGTTTTTGATTCATTTCGCTTTCGTCTAGCGAAAGTCGATTCAAGCACACGACGAATATGATTTATTGATAATTTGGTACAGTGGAACCAGGCTATACACTACTCTCCACGGTATTCACTTTGTAAGTTTAATGACTGCAATTAAGAGCGGTTATCATTAGGCAGTTTTCACTTAGATCAACTTTCTGATTGATCATGCTTGTTTTTCAAAATCTGGGGTGGCCTGTCCTTTTGGTCTTTGGGTCTATATATAGATCTGACAACAAGCAAACTCCTACATATATACAAGCATAGGTTATTTATGATTATTTAATGAATGTCACGAGCAAAATGATGTACTTGCCAAGGTTGCCAAGACAAACTTGATACACAAATACAAAAGAATCCTTTTCGTTTTCCTCTTTCCATTATAACCGATATGCACGTGGTCTGCCTAGTAGAGTATTTGCAGTTTGAACAGCTTTATAAATATTTTGAAACTTTTCCACGATCATTGGATCACCTCTGGAGCCAATTGATAAGACTTATTGACACAACGCCGATGACGAACTACGCCTCCAAGTAGAACTTGAGCCAGAGCCAGAACCAGCCCCTCTAAAAGGCAAAAGTTGCAATCGAAATTCCAAGTTTTACGCGCTTTCTGATCAGTCCGATCAGTCGTGAATGTTAGTGTGAAATCTCACACTCGTGGCGTGAATGGAGAACAGAATCTGAAGCAAATCCGAATCGGATTTGGAATCGGGGACCCACGTCATGTTGTTGTCAGACACACACTGGACTGATAACTTTTCTCTAGGCAATCCCCCCCTTGATGGCACATTATTTCTACGTTCGATGACGGTGTACCGAATGGAGTCCCGATTAGGCAGCTGCCGCTTTCCGGAGGTGGTGGCTTTGGATTGTATTCTGGGTACCTAATAAATACCCAAGGTTATTGCCAGTACACTGTCAGAAAAATAAACGCCCTCAGAGCACCAAATAATATAAAGTGAAGATTAGAAACGCAGTAAAGATACAAGGTGAAGAGATGTAATGGATACCTAGGAAGAAACAACTATGTAGGTCTCCTATGGCCAATCGCATCTTCTTGAGCCTGCACTTGCTCCACATATGGGCATTTTATCGGTCAAGTTCAGAGCTATAAATTTTATGGCATGTAATATGGTAGATAAGGGGCAATCAGAAGTGCAGTTTGTAAAGGAAGGAACGCCGTTCTCTAGAGGGAGGCTCTGGGCCGATCTTATGCAGTTCCATTACATTGAAAATATAATCTAAGCAATTTTTTAGAATTGATAGCAAACTAGAGGAAGGAGAGCGGAACGAGGAGATGGAAGAGGCTCGTGTTTTGAAAAGAAGCAACAAAAATGCCATAAATCACTCGAATATACACATTCTATATGTATATGTACTATATATACATACAATATGGCAAGTGATTCTGATTGTGAGATCTTCTATACGTTCGCGCGTGGTATAAAAGCCTGGACTATCGGAGCAAAATAATTCAATAGCATTCCAGCAAGTTGTGTGTGTGGTACTTTCCGTAATTTAGAAAACCAAAATGAGAATCCTGGCAGAGGTAAAACCAAATCAAGAAGTTTACGTTTCGGGGTTTTCCATTTCAATGAGATTTATTGTTTTTCTTGGCGCAGAACCAAATCCATTTGCTCGATCCGTCGGAGCTGATGCGACCGGAACCAACATTTGCCGATAAAAATCCGTCAACCTTTCGCGACTACAGTGTGGATACCAGTAATCCTCTGAAGGAGCGAGTACGCCAAACATATCGCCAAATGCATCTGAACCAGACAGTGGACTTTGTCAAGGGTAAGACCCAGAGGAATACTATACGATTCGATGTCCATTGACATCCTCTCATTTTTCAAGGACGTCGTGATTTCTGGCTTAAATTCAATACCATGAAAATGACTGTGCGAGAGGCATTGGAGAAGTTGAATGATCTGGTGGATGAGTCCGATCCGGATTTGGATTTGCCCAATATAATACACGCCTTCCAGGCAGCTGAGCGGGCACGTGCAGAGTTTCCCGAACACGATTGGCTCCACTTGACCGCCCTGATCCACGACCTGGGCAAGATTATGGCCTTCTACGATGAGCCACAGTGGGCTGTGGTAGGTGACACCTTTGCCGTGGGCTGCCGATGGGGCGACAGCATTGTGTATAGGGATGAGAGTTTCGAGGGTAATCCAGATGGCGATGATCCCAGATACAACACGGAGTATGGCATCTATGAGCCCAACTGTGGCCTGGATAACATTCTAATGTCCTGGGGCCACGATGAGTACATGTACAATGTGCTGAAGCACAACAAGACCAAGTTACCCGATGTGGCCTGCAACATTATACGATTCCATTCCTTCTATCCTTGGCATAATGGAGGCGATTACAAACACCTGCAGGCACCCAAAGATGAGGAGACCAAGAAATGGGTGTTGATTTTCAAGTAAGCAGCACAATTGATGACATAGTTCTATATACGAATCTCTATTATATCTATTATATCTCTATTTCTCTAGTCGCTACGATCTGTATACCAAGAGCGAAGTAGTGCCCGATATTGATGCCCTGTGGCCATATTATCA
Source organism: Drosophila austrosaltans (assembly GCA_035045865.1). NCBI lineage: Eukaryota > Metazoa > Arthropoda > Insecta > Diptera > Drosophilidae > Drosophila > Drosophila austrosaltans. Next base: position 4,821,671 of record JAWNOQ010000207.1, read on the forward strand.
GACATTGATTGACAAATATTTGCCTGGTGTTTTGGAGTTTTAAATCCTAGGCATACATGTATATACTTATAAATATCATAATCACATTTTAATTAATCTCCTTTATATAAACATTTACATATGTATTCACATTAAAATTATATTAAACCAATACAATACAATGAAAAGGCATATTATATGTATATTGTACTCTACCACAGATGATTTAATACTATTCATATTGAATGATAGAGAATCTATATCTATATTATAATAGATAGATCGTTCAAATAGTAGTTGATGTAATCGTAAGCCAGAGTACGATTACAATTGACAGTTGATCGAATATTGTATACCCTAGCTGAAGGGTATTAAATCACTAGATTTTGGAATAAAAAACCTTGCAAATTAAAGGAGCAATCTGGTTTGAAATTTACCCAAGTAAGGGCTAACTTGAGTTGGAATTACTTGGAGATGTTTAACTACATTTTGTCGCTAAAGAGAATGGAAAACTTTCCGTATAGAAAACAATTATAATTATACCAATTAATGGCATATTATATGTACTGCTTATAGTTTAACCTATCTTCAAATTAAATCAGTTGCTGAAACTCGCAATGAAAAACGCATTCATTATATGTTGGGGGGGAGGGAAAACTAATTTTCCCATTTCCATTGTCTCTCTGCGTGATGAGAATTATATTTGACACTTTCCACAATAACTAGTAATTTTCAATGCAAATGATCTAAATAGGAAATAACAAATATATATTTGTATATAAGTATGTATGTACGTACATACATACATTCACATAGATCTTACACGCAGTTTAAGTTGATTAGAGGAGGCGACAAAGGTTGTTTTCAGACGGGGCGGGATGCGGGCGCAGGTGGACTAAATCAACTAATGATAAGGCTGGGGGCATTAAAACCTGCTATAAATGGCACTGATCAGCTCAGTCGGTTAGTGGGATTACAGTGAGAAACATCATGTACAGCTGCTTAAGATTGCTAACAGTCATCTTTGTATGCCTCTGGCAACAGGCAACCACCAGTTCGGATAGTTCTGTCATTATTGATCTGCCCGATCATGGCAAATTGCAGGGACGGGACAATGGTTACTATTACAGTTATGAGTCCATACCGTATGCAGAGCCACCCATTGGGAATTTGCGTTTTGAGCCACCGCAACCGTATAAGGGGAAATGGAATGATCTGGAGAAGCCATTTGATGCCACTGAGCCGCCTGTTTTATGCATGCAATGGAATCAGTTTATTGACGCTGATGATAAACTAGATGGCGAAGAGGATTGCCTTAAGGTCAGTGTCTATAAGCCAAAGAATGTCAGCAGGAGTACATTTCCCGTCGTGGCCCATATACATGGTGGTGCCTTAATGTTCGGTGGTGCCCAACAAAATGGTCATGAATTACTCATGAAAAATGGCGAAGTGATATTGGTTAAGATTAGCTATCGTCTTGGCCCATTGGGTTTCATTAGTGCCGAAGATAAAGATTTGTTGGGTAATTTTGGACTTAAAGATCAACGTTTGGCTCTGGAATGGATTAAAAAGAATATTGTCCATTTTGGTGGCGATGCGGAGAATATATTACTTTTGGGCCACTCGGCAGGTGGTGCCTCAGTGCATTTGCAAATGTTGAAAGAAGATTTCAAGGAATTGGCCAAAGCAGCCATGTCCTTCAGTGGCAATGCCCTTGATCCGTGGCTAATATTGAAAGGCAGCCGTGGCAGAGCCTTTGAACTGGGCCGCCATTTGGGTTGTGGCAATCTATCGAATTCTGTGGACTTAAAGGAATGCCTGAGAACAAAAGATGCCCGACAGATTGTGAGCGCAGTTAGGCATTTTCTTGTTGTCAGCTACGTACCATTTGCTCCTTTCGGGGCTGTCATAGAACCAGATATAGATGGAGCTTTTATGACCAAGTCACCGAAAGAAATCATTGAAAGCGGCAAGTACTCACAAGTACCATGGATGGTGTCCTATGTAACGGAAGATGGTGGCTATAATGCTGCCCTACTTATCGAGAAGAGACCACCATTTGGACAAATATTATTGGATGAACTCAATGATCGTTGGTTCGATTGGGCACCCTATCTATTCTTTTATCGCGACTCCATGGACACTGTGCAGCGTATGGATCATTATTCGTGGCAGTTGAGACAGAATTATTTTGGTGATCAGAAATTTAGTTTGGATAACTATTGGACTGTCCAGAAAATGTTTACCGACGTCCTATTTAAGAATCAAACTCAAGTGGCTATTGATCTTCATCGGAAACATGGTCAGAGTCCTGTATATGCTTATATATATGATAATCCAGCTGAACAGGGCATTGGTCAGCTTCTGTCCAAACGAAATGATGTCCATTTTGGTAGGTTACTTCAAATTTAAAAATACAAATATAAAGTCATTTCTCTCTCTCTCTCTCTCTCTCTTCCTTTCTAGGCACTGTCCATGGCGATGATTATTTTCTGATCTTTGATATTGGCTTACGTGGACCTCAGATGAGTTCAGCTGAACAAACTATATCCGATAATTTCATCAATATGGTGGTTAATTTTGTAAAGAGCTCAAATGGTTCTCTATCTTATGGGGACTGCGATTTCCGGAATAACGTGGGCAGTGATCAGTATCAAGTGCTATCAATTAATCGCGAGGGTTGCTCTAATCAAGAATATGTTGATCTTCCCTAAGGCAATAAAATTTAGTTATATTTGTAATACACAAAAGCATAATTACAAAACAAATTTATTGTTTCACATTCATTTGCCATTGATGATATTGGTAAGGGTCACAAGTAAGTCGAATAGCTGCACTTGTAATAATATAAATGACAATAGGCTAGGCTAAGGAATGTTTAAAAACCACACAAAACTTGAAGAAGAGGCTAACTAAGACCGTGCCGAAGTTTCGTATACCCTAGCAAAGTGTCCATTTGGAAATTTATTGTAAGAATTCGAATTTAAACTAACTTTTATGAGATGTTTGTATGGCGTCTTTATGATATAGTCAACTGATTTTGATGAAAGAGTTTAATCCCAAAACTTGTTATATATAGTCAACTGATTTTGATGAAACTCGTTAGTGTCATTAGGATATATACCAAACTGAAGAATACTAAATTTGAAGATAATAATGTGAAAACCAAGAAAGTTATTGCTCGTAACCTCTATTCTGGATCGATCATTTGTATGGCAGCTATATAATATAGTCATCCGATCAGGTCGTTTCTTAAATATATTCATCCTACATCATAAAGAAGATTATATGCCAAATTTAATCATGATGGCTTTAAAACTGAGAGACTTATTTGCATTGATACAGACAGATGGACATGGCTCAGCTTCATTCTAATGTGTCCCAAACTTCTGACCACAGTTAAAGTAGCCTAATGGCAAGGGTATTATGGATTAAAAACCTGTTGCATAATCTCCTCCTAAGCCAAGTTGAATTATTTTACTTTAAGTCGGTTTTTTTTTCTCCATACTTGTAATCTGATCACCCACTTGCGTGATTTTAGCATTTAGATGACCTGTCAGTCATCTAACCATAAGCCTGTGGATATAAACCAGTTCCTGAAAATCTTGTTAATTGGTAGCACGTGAAACGGATTCGTGTATGGTTGCAAGTGATGTGCTGTCCACCCCAAATACTAGTACAACCAGTACCGTTATGCAATTGTTATACAACTACAATTAACTTAAACTTTGATTGCTGTGACTAAATATTTTAACACAATAATTGTAACAATCTCAGCCATTTGTTTTTATTTTTACTCTCAGAAATTTCACGAGGCTTTTGTTTGTGTCACAAACATTTCTTCCACAGATAGTGAAATCGGTGTAAATCGTTGGTTGGTTATATCTTTTGGCCCATTACGATTTGTTTTCATCAGAATGATAAATAGTTTAAATGTATATTGAGAAGGTCACAACAATAAATTCTTCAGATATGTCCACATTTTTCATACATGAAAGAAATTGCCGTTGTTTGTACTTAAGCGAATCTCATTCTATATATGTATATATAAATTAAGGTAAATATTTATTAAATAATTAAACGTTTCACTTATTAAGCAACCTCCATTGACAAGACCGAGAGGATGTAATATTATCAATATCAAATCAACAATCTCTCAATTCAAATATTATTAACATTTAGTATGAATAATATTGAATCAGCTGCTGGTGTATAAATATAGACTTTTATTTGTTGTATTGATTGAATATATTTTAAATATAAGTACACAAGTATACGATTATGTAAAAACTAAATAAGAGTGGAATATATATGGTATATGTATCTTTAGAACTCCAAAACACCAGGCAAATATTTGTCAATCAATGTCTGATAATATGGCCACAGGGCATCAATATCGGGCACTACTTCGCTCTTGGTATACAGATCGTAGCGACTAGAGAAATAGAGATATAATAGAGAGATTCGTATATAGAACTATGTCATCAATTGTGCTGCTTACTTGAAAATCAACACCCATTTCTTGGTCTCCTCATCTTTGGGTGCCTGCAGGTGTTTGTAATCGCCTCCATTATGCCAGGGATAGAAGGAATGGAATCGTATGATGTTGCAGGCCACATCGGGTAACTTGGTCTTGTTGTGCTTCAGCACATTGTACATGTACTCATCGTGGCCCCAGGACATTAGAATGTTATCCAGACCACAGTTGGGCTCATAGATGCCATACTCCGTGTTGTATCTGGGATCATCGCCATCTGGATTACCCTCGAAACTCTCATCCCTATACACAATGCTGTCGCCCCATCGGCAGCCCACGGCAAACGTGTCACCTACCACAGCCCACTGTGGTTCATCGTAGAAGGCCATAATCTTGCCCAGGTCGTGGATCAGGGCGGTCAAGTGGAGCCAATCGTGTTCGGGAAACTCTGCACGTGCCCGCTCAGCTGCCTGGAAGGCGTGTATTATATTGGGCAAATCCAAATCCGGATCGGACTCATCCACCAGATCATTCAACTTCTCCAATGCCTCTCGCACAGTCATTTTCATGGTATTGAATTTAAGCCAGAAATCACGACGTCCTTGAAAAATGAGAGGATGTCAATGGACATCGAATCATATAGTATTCCTCTGGGTCTTACCCTTGACAAAGTCCACTGTCTGGTTCAGATGCATTTGGCGATATGTTTGGCGCACTCGCTCCTTCAGAGGGTTACTGGTATCCACACTGTAGTCGCGAAAGGTTGACGGATTTTTATCGGCAAATGTTGGTTCCGGTCGCATCAGCTCCGACGGATCGAGCAAATGGATTTGGTTCTGCGCCAAGAAAAACAATAAATCTCATTGAAATGGAAAACTCCGAAACGTTAACTAGTTGATTTGGTTTTACCTCTGCCAGGATTCTCATTTTGGTTTTCTAAATTACGGAAAGTACCACACACACAACTTGCTGGAATGCTATTGAATTATTTTGCTCCGATAGTCCAGGCTTTTATACCACGCGCGAACGTATAGAAGATCTCACAATCAGAATCACTTGCCATATTGTATGTATATATAGTACATATACATATAGAATGTGTATATTCGAGTGATTTATGGCATTTTTGTTGCTTCTTTTCAAAACACGAGCCTCTTCCATCTCCTCGTTCCGCTCTCCTTCCTCTAGTTTGCTATCAATTCTAAAAAATTGCTTAGAATATATTTTCAATGTAATGGAACTGCATAAGATCGGCCCAGAGCCTCCCTGTAGAGAACGGCGTTCCTTCCTTTACAAACTGCACTTCTGATTGCCCCTTATCTACCATATTACATGCCATAAAATTTATAGCTCTGAACTTGACCGATAAAATGCCCATATGTGGAGCAAGTGCAGGCTCAAGAAGATGCGATTGGCCATAGGAGACCTACATAGTTGTTTCTTCCTAGGTATCCATTACATCTCTTCACACTGTATCTTTACTGCGTTTCTAATCTTCACTTTATATTATTTGGTGCTCTGAGGGCGTTTATTTTTCTGACAGTGTACTGGCAATAACCTTGGGTATTTATTAGGTACCCAGAATACAATCCAAAGCCACCACCTCCGGAAAGCGGCAGCTGCCTAATCGGGACTCCATTCGGTACACCGTCATCGAACGTAGAAATAATGTGCCATCAAGGGGGGGATTGCCTAGAGAAAAGTTATCAGTCCAGTGTGTGTCTGACAACAACATGACGTGGGTCCCCGATTCCAAATCCGATTCGGATTTGTTTCAGATTCTGTTCTCCATTCACGCCACGAGTGTGAGATTTCACACTAACATTCACGACTGATCGGACTGATCAGAAAGCGCGTAAAACTTGGAATTTCGATTGCAACTTTTGCCTTTTAGAGGGGCTGGTTCTGGCTCTGGCTCAAGTTCTACTTGGAGGCGTAGTTCGTCATCGGCGTTGTGTCAATAAGTCTTATCAATTGGCTCCAGAGGTGATCCAATGATCGTGGAAAAGTTTCAAAATATTTATAAACCTGTTCAAACTGCAAATACTCTACTAGGCAGACCACATGCATATCGGTTATAAGGGAAAATGGAAATGGGAAAGGAAAATGATGTAATTATTTTTTATTTGTATTTCAAGTTTGTCTTGGCAACCTTGACACGTACATAATTTTGCTCAATCCCATTTATAGTCGTGACATTAATTAAATAATCATAAATAACCTATGATTATATATATATGTATGTATATGTACATATGTCCGATCTATATATAGACCCAAAGACCAAAAAGACAGGCCACCCCAGATTTCAGAATCAGAAAGTTGATCTAAGTGAAAACTGCCTAATGATAACCGCTCTTAATTGCAGTCATTAAACTTACATAGTGAATACCGTGGAGAGTAGTGTATAGCCTGGTTCCACTGTACCAAATTATCAATAAATCATATTCGTCGTGTGCTTGACTCGACTTTCGCTAGACGAAAGCGAAACGAATCAAAAACTCTTCGAAATCGTATATATATTCATGATGACTTCTGATAGATTTGTGCACATGCTTGCCATAATTCATTGGCCAAATCTGACAGGTCGGGGTCATCATCATTAGGCTCCATTCTCAAGACGGGATTCCAGAAATGGACTTGGATCCGTCTACAGATTAGGGTGGCAATTGTCTACTATCAAAATGTGTAGGAAAATTACTCTCTTTGTTTAGCATGAAGCAATTTAGGGATAATGGTTTAGTAAATCATGTTTAGGTAGAATATGTTTGCTAAAGTTATTATCAATGCGTAAACTTTAAATTCTTTCAAACTTTTGGTTGCATGCGCCCAAAAGTATGCCACATAATTATGTAGAAAAACATATTTGGATAAACTTTGCAGAATAATAATCTACGTCTTTATATTGAAAATCGATGTTTACATTGTAAAAGTCTAAATTTATCATATGATAGATAAAAGTTAAAAGACGCTTAAATTTTTTTTTCCATGTTGGAAAAACCAGCTGTTGAGTTCTTAATAACAAATTTTCTTTCATTATTCTGTTTTACTTTTGTGGTTGTTAATTATTTATAGAGCTAATTGTTGCCATTAACCAAAGTATGACAGAATTTCTTGTCATTAAATCATTCTAATAGATTTAATAAAAACTGTAGATAAAGATTTTTAAAGTATTTAAATTTTTAATTGCATTACAGATAGAAAAAATAAACCTTAACAATGTGAAATTTCGTTCCCTTTATCCCCTAGGATTTCTTATCTTTAAAGTGAAGTTTAATCCATAACTTTATGTTAGGCAAAAGATATATGTATGTATATACATATGTATATCTGTGCTTTGGCATATAGAAAGTGCATTGTATATACATCCATAAACAAATCCCACCTGAGGGGCAATAAAATAATAGATATATACATATGTCTGTATATAGCATATTTCTTGTCTCTGTCATGCTATACATATGATGAATGTATTTTGAATGTAAAAGTTAAACAATTGTTATGAGTGTAAAAGGTTTAAATCTTTAACCACATTTGTTAAGTCTATAATTACAAAATGTATGAAAAAAAATCCGTAAATACTTATGGCTAATAACTAACAGAACATTTTTGTTCAGTGCATTTTTTTTTTTTCTTTCTTTTTTAAACATTGACTAAAGCCTAAAGTTAGAACAACTGAAGGCAATTATGTGGTCCGTCCGCTTGACACAACTGGAGGTCATTTCTATAAGTCTTTCCTCTCTCACATACACAGACAATGGAAATAAGTTAACAACTTTGTGAACAAAAAGAAAAAAACCCACAAAAATTTTTCCATTGCTATTTTTGGGAATCTTCAGCAAGATGAATCAATAAGTGAGTGTTCGTTTTTGTTGTTGTTGCTTAATAGATCTTACATATATGCTGACTTATTGTTATTAATAAAATTGAAATTGCATTTTGATTAGGCTGATATTAGAGAGAGAAAGCGAGAGAGAGAGATATAGATAGAGCCTCAGGGGAAATACCCAAAGTAAGTACACAAAACTACGCAAAGGCCCCAAAGTAAACAAATGACAAAAAGTGCATTTGCATATAAACAGATACTAAAAAATAACAAATAAACTACAAAGACAATTATAATGGAAAACTGATCATGATAAATAATAATCTTATTGCTTTCATCGCACTTGGGCAAAAAAAACAAAAACAAAAACAAATAAAAATAAAATTCATTTCATTTCAGTTTGGATTTTTTTAGTTTACATCAAGCGGAGATCTTTCTACACTCTCTACCTGGTTTAAGTGTTTTTATCATCATCATTGTAGTCGTTGTCATAGCTTCACACTCAACGCACTTACACTCACACACACACACACACTCATACACTAACACTCACAGTCACACACTTACAAACAAATTAGTCATTGAAGAAAAAGAAAAAATTCCGCAATATACGTCATTGGACTGGCTAACAAATACTCTATAATAAGGCATAACTAATACATTATAAACTGGGAAAAAAATATCTTAGACGACATCTAACGTACAATTATTACAACATGATTGCAATTAAACAATAAATATAAATTTTTTAATATTTAATAAACTATTTTCTTAATGATCTTTGCAAAGACAAATTCTCCTTCCCTTGGCTAATCTGTGTATACCCTTTGCAGGGTATTAAAATCAACTTCTGCTTGGGGCTTGGGCTTTGGGGGTCTCTGTGGGTCTTGGTTAACCATTTCAAAATTTGCTTCAATTTGAGTCACTTCGCTGTTGTCGCTGTCGATTGGCGGTTGATGGTTTCGTCGGCTGTCGGTTTGTCGCTTTTGTTGACTCTCTCCACTTGATTTAAGTTTCAATTTAGTGGTAAGGCAGAGTGCGAGACAGAGAGAGACAGAGAGAGAGAGAGAGATGTGGCGCTAGCCAGGGGGGGAAAAAATTGATATAAGTTTCGACATGCCACTGGCCCTAACCGCAGTTGTCTGACCGCATTTGGCGGATGAGGAAGTCGGCTTAGAATAAGAAAGTGCTTTAAAACTATTTGAAAAATGTGGAAATTTGGTATTACTTTTGTTACAGTGATTTACTACAGTGGTAAGGAAAATAAACAAATAAACAAAACATTTAAAAGATTATTCGTGTGTGTGTAGAGAGTGTAAACAAATGTTGATTGTGTGACAACACCTAGATACTGAAAAAAGTAAACCAAACTGTTCACAATGCTTATAGTATAATATCTCAATCTCAAATCAAATCAGAATTGGACAGAGAGTGATATGTTTATGGGCCCCATCCCCGCACTCTATGTATATATACAGTCTTGTCATGTCATGGTTATATCATATGGTCTATATAGTCTGTCTTTAAATTGTATAAAATTTATAGAGACACTTACAAACAGGTCACCTGATAGCCTGACAGTCGTCTACCTGTTCGACAATCAGATATTCTTGATTATTCCTCGTCACCACCATCATCATCATCATCATGATCATCAGACAATCATCAAAGTCATGTCCAATGCGCATGATACAAAAAAACAGACTCATTTCCATTTTGTAAAGGAATAACAATATGCAAAAATACAAAAGGCAATAATGAATAGGAGAACTTCTCCTATTCATTATAAATCAATTTATCAATTTACAATCATTAAAAACCGAAATGTTCTTTAACAAATTTGGTGTTAATTTTGTCAATTGAATTTAAATAATGTGCTAATATAATTATAAACTTTTTTAATGTAAACTAAATGGTTTTTTATATCTAATATCGTTTCTCTACTACAAAGTTGACCGTTCATATTTTAGTTTTTTGTTAAATTAGGCTTGAATTTAGATTTGTGTTAAATTTTTCCATAATACTTAAAAAATTAGTTGATAATTTACTCTACTCTTAAACCTGTGTGTGTGTGTGTGTGTAATTTGAACTTGTTGTTGGATAACACGCTAATTATCAATCATTTTCAATTTAAGCTTTGTGCTAATTTTCCTTTTTTTTTTGTTTTTTTTTTTTTAACTTTATTAATGGTTTGGTTAGCCCATAAATTAATATGAAAATTTCATATCTGTTGACACTTGAATTAGACTAGTGGGTGGAGTGTTGAATATATATTAGCTGCAGTTTATTTAAATGGAAATTTTTAGTTCTCAACAGACAGTTAAACTGATTATTTGTTATAAAAGAAACAATAAATTGTTCAATTAGCCAGACTTAGCCAACTTGCGCAATACATTCTAACAAAATAGTTAAGAATTCTTCTCTGACTCTAACCCGGAACGAGGAAGCAGCTAAATGTCATCGCTTGACATTATTATACCCTTCCGAAAAGGGTATATTAAGAAGTCAGAAGTTTGCTACGCATAGAAGGATACTCTTGTTCAGGACGACGAGCTGAGTTGATATAGCCATGTCCGTCTGTCTGTCTGTCTGTATCAACATGAACTTCTCCGAGACCCTTAAAGCTACAGTGCTGGAATTTTGCATAAAGGCTTCTTTTTGCTGCAGGCATTGTATATCTCGGATGACTATATCATATAGCTCCCATAGGAACGATCGGTCGAGAATAAAGGTAGACTTCCATAACTTTGTTGTTTTTCAATCGAATTTGTTCCTTATGTGTTTAGTATACTTTTCAACATATCCACTAAGTTTTATTAGAATCGGTTGACTATATTATATAGCTCCCATAGGAACGATCGTTTTAGAGCAATAACTTGAGTGTTTTTAAAGCGATTCTCACGGAATTTGGAAGTTTAGTATATATAGAAATGTCTGTGCCAAGTTTCAGCCAAATCGGTTGACTATATGCTTTAGCTCCCATAGGATGAATAAGACAAAACAAATTTTTTGTTAAAATACTTTGTTTTTTACTCAAGCTACAAACTTTTAATATTAGTTTAACTTGTTTTATATGATTTTTAATGATTTTATCACATTGTAAATATGTAATTGTTATATAACAGTTTGCAAGGGTATACGAACTTCGGCACGGCCGAAGTTAGCCCATCCTTCTAGTTTTTTTTTGTAGAGTTTTTCCATAGTAAACAAGTTGGAAAGGTTATTAAAGTTATTTGTCTTAAAGGAATTGATAGAAAAAAATCCAATGGATTTGGTGAGGGAGTGGGGGGAGAAGAAAGGTGCCTGCCTGTTGCTGTCTACATTGAATCTGAACTTTACACAGTTAATTGTTTAACTAATGAATGTGCTAATTAAACGAGTAATTACGTCTGGTTTTCGTGTGGCTGGTGGAGACATGTTTCACCTGATTCGATTGATTGAAATGTAAATAGGTTAAATTTTAATATTAAACAATAATTTTTTTTTTTACTTTGGTTATTAATAGCGGACGACAGAAATAGACACAAATTGAGAGAAAAAGGGAAAATGGGCGGAGGAATACGGGAGAGTGAATATATAGCCCATCCCATTAGCGTCACAAAGTGTCACCGACAGACATATCCATTAACATGCGATTGCCTAATCAATTAACACTTCTCCACCTCTTCTCTCTCCTCTTCTCTTCTCAGTTTCGCTAACGGTAGCACAAGATTTTGGCTATGGCGGCAAACATGGACCCGAACACTGGAGTGAAGACTTCAAACGTTGCAATGGCAAACACCAAAGTCCCATCAATATCGATTTATTGAATGTCGTCGAGAAAGAGTTCACCCCATTGGAATTTATTAATTTTGATGCCAAACCCAAAGGTATACAGGTGACCAATAATGGGCATACGGTTCTAGTGAAAATGTCATTCGAAGAGGGTGATGAACCGCGTGTCTTTGGTGGCCCACTGGCAGAACAATCTCCACGGGCCGGCTATCAATTTGAACAATTTCATTTCCATTGGGGTGAAAACGATACAATCGGCAGCGAGGATCGTATTAATAATCGTGCCTATCCCGCCGAATTGCATGTGGTTGTTAGAAATTTGGAATATAAAGATTTTTCCAGTGCTCTGGGTCAAGATCATGGTATTGCCGTATTGGCATTCTTCTTTCAGGTAAGCAAACAACTTGTGAAATGGTCAACAAAGAACTTTACTTAGTTTTCTATTCTATTCCAGATTCAAGGCACTGATAATGTCAAGTATAATGAGTTCATTAAACTATTATCTAAAATAGAACATAAAGATATGTCAGCAAACTATACAAATCCAGTGGGTCTACGAGATTTCCTTACATACGATTTGTTCAACTATTATAGCTATATTGGTTCATTGACCACACCGCCGTGTAGTGAGGAAGTGACATGGATTGATTTTTACACACCCATTGATATATCTGAAAATCAGGTGAGTGAGGGAGAAAAATCAATCAATCAATCAATCGATCAATCTAATTTGTAAAATTTTCAGCTTAATGGTTTCCGTCAATTAACCGCCCATGATGAACACTTGAAGAACAATTTTCGTCCCATTCAACCGTTAAATAATCGAACTATATATATGCAAAAATTGGAAATGTCTCTGCCACCAATCCATTCAATACCCTTTGTAAATGTGGATAATTTAGCTGGCAGGATAACTACCAGTGCCTCATTCTACCTACTTTTGACTAGCTGCCTTGGCCTTGCCTCTGCTGTTTTTTCAATGAGTGAATTTTAATTAGAGGGGGCGGTTAAAATTTATGTCGTTTGACTGTTCTAGTTTTTTTTTTCTGTTCTTTTTTTTTTTGGATTTTAATTATATATTGTGTACGTGTCCCGTGTCAGAGGGGGGGTGCGGTTAGGGTAACTGGTTAACCTCTTGGCTTGGGTTAAACGCAAACAAACGAACACGTGAGTGTGCCTATCGCAACGAAATGGGCAAATATTCGTACACATATTGAAATTCATTCATAATTTATATCTGGCACATGTCGCAACAAGCCACCAATATAGACATACGATATATATACATACATATACATATACAGACATTGTACCTACCTCTGCAATAGTTAATACTTTAGCTACATATTTTCAATGCTATTGCACATTGTGATTTTAATAGAAATAAATTATTGCTCTCTCTGTTATTCTCTATTTGTCGATTAGAGTAAAGCTTTATATTTAATTTAATATTTTAGTATAATTATTAAATATCTAATAAATATGTACACACACACACATACATACATACAAATCTTTATCTTTATGAAACGCATACCAAGAAAAGCCTCTGAGTCTGCGTGAAAAGCTCTTAACTGATTTTCCATTGTAGTTAACCGAGGCGTATATGTATATCAAAATGACCTCCAAAGATGTGTCAAACGGTCCACATAATTGTTTCCAGTTTCTCTACACAAGCAACAATGAATGGGCCAACCAATATACATATATTCTTGGCAATGACACATATCGAATGCTCTTACTAACTGAATTATTAACTATAGATAAGCATATGTGTATATATAAGGATGGTGACTAACGTTAAGTTTAATGTCTGCTGACTAACTTTCCACTTTCTTTTCTTAACTTTTTAGAAAGTGTATTTAACCAATTGTAAGTAATGGAAAACCCGAATCATCTTTATATTTGTTGATACAAAAAGAAGAACAATTTAACTTATGATGTTGTCATCTGAAAATATTCTCTTGAATTAATCAATTAATTTAAATGTTAAATTGGTCAACTCGTTTCTATATACATATATATAGATCTATATTCATATAGATATACATTTAATTTGTCAAACAAAAGAATTTTGCATTTTTCTTTCACTCTCTCTTTGTTTTTCTTTTAGCTTTATGCAATAGACTTGATTTTGGAAAGTGTATAGTTAAAAAAAAAAATAGAATGAAGCAAGCAAGTCGTCCATGCCGACGTTGATTATACCCTGTACCTAGAAGAGATATTTAATGTAGGCAAACACACTCTCAAAATCGCCAGCGATCTAATATAAAGTTCGCCTAACATGCAGTAGCAGCGAGCGCATGCTGTCTCGCTCACTCCTGCCTGGCAATGTCGACCTTGGCGTTTCAGTACAAAAAGTATTTTCGTATATCTCCGATGTTTATTGTCTGATTTCAACTAAATTTGGTCACCAGTTGCATTTTGGAGACATTATTAAATGTGCTAAATATGAATCCGATACTTTTTATATGGCTCTAGTTAAACGTTTTTTCCTAATTGCGGAGGCGAAAGGGGGCGCGGCAAAAATTAGAAACAAACTTGATCGGTGTACACACTAGAAGGATCTACAAATCAAATTTGGTAACTCTAGCTCTTATAGTCTCCGAGATCTCAGTGTTCATCCGGACAGACAGACGGACATGTCTCAAACGACTCGGCTAGTGATGCTGATCAGGAATATATATACTTTATAGGGTCAGAAATGTATATTTCTGCCTGTTACATACATTTTGACGACTTTAATATACCCTTTTACCCTATGGGTACAGGGTATAAAAATTAAGCTGGAAAACACTTAGGTATACCTGCTTAAAGTGTGGTAAAGGTAGACTTTTCAGTACAAGTCACTAATTACTTTCTAGGGGTAGGGTAGGCGGTGCGGTAACAACATCGAGTAAGTGCTTTTTTCGTGCTTTGAATGCGTGAATGTTTGTTCGTATGTATATATGTACATATATATATATATATCTGTTGTCAAAAGACTTTTAATTTTTAACCCAGACACAGCAAATGCGGCTGAACTTTTTTTATTTATTTTCCGGTACTTCTTTCCCCTTTCGGGCCGGCGTCTCTGTTGCTTCCGCTCTCACGCTATCCTCTTCTCTACTCATTTTACAGTGGTGAAATAAATATATATATATATACAAGTAAAAAGTCAGAAATAAACCAAATATCAAACAGAAAATGAAAATTTTAACACAAATAATAGTTAAGGTAACGACTAGGAGATGCTCTTTAGGAACTGGAAGTTAATAGAATCATCCATTAGGTGTGCAAAAAAAGAGAAAGGGAAGAAAGGGATGACCACTTGCCACCGGGTCAAAAGGTTAACTAATGTTTTGGAATAACAAACTTATTGCTAATTCTAATAGCCTCTTATTAAAGGGTTTAAAAAAGATAGCAGCATCACATTAACATATCATTATATACCTATATATATATATATATATATATATTTTTGTCTATTTGGATGTCGGATTATTTAGAGAGAGAGAGAGAGAGTTACCGTTTCCTCGCCATCAAAAGTTCAACACATTTTATGCTAGCTACCCACCTTTTTTTTCCAGTACACCCCCCCTTAACATTTGTTCCTCTCCCCCTCCCTCTTGGCATCAATAATCAGTGGAATTAGATGACTTGTTGGCATTATTGCTCTATATGGATGGACTATAGTGACATTGAACAGAGCAAAGGCAGAGCGAGAGGGGGTGGGGTTTGGGGGCGGATAGATAGAAATTTGTTTTTAATTAAAGTGCAACTGTTGAAACCAAATGCGGCAAGCTTTAGTCAATTTATGGTTACTTGATGAGACAGATAGAAAAGGAGGGAGGGACGGGATTTGAATTGAAATTGGACATTCGAACTATACATAGTTGATCAAATTGTATCGGATTTTACAATAGCAGCAACAAAAACAAATATGTATATACATACATTTATTTTGTGGCTATATTTAATTAAAAGAAATCAAATTTTCTTTTATATAAATTTCGTTTTGACTGTCTTATGATGAAATCTGTTTGTGGCATCAATAGAGACTTGAGTGAAATTTGAACGCAATGAAGCCTTAAGGACATTATTTGTGTAGCGTAAGCGTCCTTTTTTAACACTTATATAAATATTTTAATAAGAAAGAAGAAAAAATGAATTAGGATGACATAGAAACGATATTAATGGTAAATAAGTAATTAACAAACCACAAACCATGCAAAAAGTTGATGATTATGAACAGTTATTTCTCTTAGTTTGTGTCTGTGTGTGTGTGTGTGTGTGTGTGTGTATGCATGCACCGACAAATCATTTCAAGTTACAATGGCAAACGACGACAAAGTTGCGGCTTGTTGCGGCACGTGCAGGTGGTTACCAACATCATGCGGATCACGTACCAATATACATAGTTAGAGTCCATTATATGGAAGCCCATTTTAGATGCTAGTTGAGTAACAACCTAGTAAACAGTTTAACTTTAATTAAACAACAACAACAATCGTTAGGATAAAGAGAGCAGGGAGAGCCGGCTAATGATTTGAGTTTTCCATATCCTTCGACTTTTACCACTTTGATTTACCAAACCACAACAGAAGCAACAAACAACATCAACATTAATAACAAACAAAGCCGCCAAGTTCAAGTGCACACCCATCCAACAAGTAAACAATTGAGTGCACTACTACGACGCTTGGATACCCTGTAAAACGAAGCAAAAAGTAAGCATCTAGAAAGATGTCTTACTTTACAATATATGTACATATCTCTGTCATATTTCTTTTGCATTCTACTGTGAAGAATGTAAAGTATTAGATTTTGATAGATATAAAATATATTATTTATTCTAATAGGATGACAAATGGATAGCTCCACTAATTATCTTTCAAGACCATTTAACAAATGACCGCCTCATTTATGTTATATAAACATAATTTACACTTTCTCTATTATATACATTAATTAAAGCAATTACCCCAACTGATGAAGGGTAAAAAAGGTTGCTAAGAAAAAGTGACTTTTAATGAAATATGAAATGCACACACACACACACACACACACACACACACAGAGAAACCGAAACAAACACACTCATACAATGGCAACTTTGTCATTTCATGAGCAGCAAAGAGAGTCGCCTGTTCTCTCTCTCTCTCACTCTCTCTCAGTCTTTGCAGCTAGCATAACAGTGAATGATGCATGCACATGTACACCGAGTGCTGAAATATGTGTATATCTGTGTGTGTGTGTGTGTGTCTGTGTTTGTGGGGGGAAGACGAAATGGAATGGCAACTGCGGCAGCCTCTGCTGCTGCCTAGGCTAGGTCTCATCCACAGCCACAGCCGACAATTTCCTTCTCGGTGATGGGGCAAGAACATTTCATTCATTGATAAAACTGCCAGCTGCTGCTGTAATGTGGCTCAGTCGTGCGCCAACTCTTCCACCAGTCAGAACCGGTCTCAGTTGATGGCTCAAACATTTCAGTCACATTTAGATGATAATTCTTTTCTTTTCTTTTTTTTTTTTTTTTTGGGGTTCAAGAATCCAATTTTTAAATTAAATATATAAACTATATAGTAGAAAGTAAAAGTGCTATAAATATTTTTAATTTATCATTTTCCTTTTTCTTGGAAAATTTTTAAAGACAAAACAAAAACATATATAGAAATTGTGTGGAAAACAAAAAAGGAAAACTTTTGAGTTTATTGCCTCATTGGCGCCATTTTGCGAAACTTTTGTGATGACAGATTGAAAAGCAAACTTTTTGGAAACTTTGGAAAACTCCAACAACAACAACAAATATAAAGAAACAAAATCGGAAAAACTGTGAAAAAAAAAACTTTAAATCTTAATCCAAAATGACCAACTCTGTTAAAGACAAAGAATACAAATGAGATAAACAACAACAATTTGTCATCAAGAAAGAAACTAAAATAATAGAAAAAACAAAAAAAAAAACAACACTTTCAGGTAAGACTAACTAAAACAACAACAAAAAATTTCCAATACACATTTCGTATAAATTAATATAGATGAGTTAGTTTTTATTAGTTTTCATTTGCACAAATTTGTTCAAGTTATTTTCTTACTATCCAGGAATTTGTTCATTTGGAAGTTGGTTGTCCTTCTTGTTTGCCTTTTTTTTTTTTTTGTTGAATTTAATTTTCTTTGACAGAAACCTTTTTCGGTATGTGGGGTTTTTTTTTTGTTTTTTATTAAGGTTGACTGCGTCCAAGAGTAACTCAACTTTATTGACATTCATGTAATAATTTGTCCAAAAGGGTAACCAAAATATAGCAATGAAGCATTTTCGTAGGTTAAGAAAGTATATTGATTCTTCTTATCAGATTGATTGCTTGGCTAAAGCAATCCAATTTTGGTCTCTATTTGTTTATGTGTCTACTATCAGTCTCAAAATATGTGTAGTAAATCGAGCATACCCTGTATTTTATTTAAGAAGTGCAATTATATAAATTGCCTTCTCCAATTTTAAATGAAATATTGTCTTCAACATGCAAATATAACTTGAAATTTTCAAATTTAAAATGAAATTCTTCCCTCTTGTACATGCCTAGACAGCATATCAACACAGTGGCGCTCCTAACGGCCATTGATGTTGTATTATTTTCCAAAGCTAACTTTAACTTTAAGTATTAAAACCTTTTGCTATATAATATCTCAATCATGAAACAAATAAAAAATTTGTATTATTTTTTAGCTTTCTAAATTTTCTAAATTAGTCTCCGAGATGGACATGTTGTAGCTGATCAGGAATATGTATATATATATATACATTATCAGCTTGCAGCTTCCTTTTTGCCTGTTGCATACATTTAGGCGTCTTTTATTTACCCTTTAATTCTATGAGTAAGAAATAAATACAAATGGAGGAAACATTTTACAAAACTATTCAAATTGGAATGAAAATCGAACCAAACGACTTGAAACATTTAGTTTCAATTATGACCATGTGCTGGATATACTATCTCCAAATATAGGGTATCCCAAAGTTGCCTCCCAAACTAAATAAAAGAAAAACTAAAGAATAGCAGAAAAACATTGATTTTGATTGATGAATAAAAAATCAGTTCCGCTGCCATCAAAATCTAAGTAAATGTATTTAATATATGTGCATAGATAGAAAACAAGTCAAAGCTGAATTTAATAATGACAATGATTTCCAACATGTTACGAATAAATCTAAATTTCATTTATCAAAAGTCACTTTAATATATTCTTAAAGCATTACTTTAATACAAAAACTAAAACCAAAGGAGAAAAGTTCAACTTGTGAGGTCAGGATTAGTGATACGGAAAGATTAACAAGTAAATACAAAAAGATTTTTGAGAATTTTACAGCAATTTTTGTTACCTAAATAACTTTTATAAAGTTTCTTGGCCTGTGTAATATTTAGAAATTTATGTTTTTTTTAAGCCCAACAACTAAGCGGCTTAGTTTATACACCTTAATGTGTTTTAATAAGGTAAACTTAAAAAAAAGTTTCAACCAGAAAATGGGATGATAAATGATTAGAAGAAAGAGAGAGAGAGAGAGAAGGGTCCACAAAGTGAAAAGTTTCTTTTTTTTTTATGTTAGCCCGTTTCCTTGGCTATTTGAGGCCCTTGCGCTGAGACACGTTCTGCCTTTTGTTTGCCTGAGACAGGTGAGTGGCTGCTGCCTGAACTGGTGTGCCTGTGCCTGAGCTTTGTTGCATTTATCAAGTAAACCAGTTTGGGTATTTTTTAATTTTTTTTTTTTTGTTTTTTGTTCGCATTTTTTGTACTGTTGGCATGTCCTTCTAAGGATTTGGTCGAGACCTGCATACATATGTATGTAGATGGTGGCTGTTAGATGCAAAGTGGACAGGTTGGAGATGATGAGGCTACTACTACTGCTACTACTGCTTCTATTACTACTGGTGCCATGCTGCTTGGCCTCAAGTGGGTTGAGGATGCAGGTTCTTCTGATGCCAAGTAGTGCCACTTGCGGAAAAGGACATAGAGAAGGCAGCATGAAGAAGAAAAAGAAAGAAATGTAGTCTATATTCTTAAAGTTGTTTCTTAAATCCATTTTACAAATTTCTACAACTACTTGACATGGCCCAGGCCCCCAATGCGGTTCAGTTTTCATTTTCAATAGCTGCATAGAGCCGCCCACCTACCAACGTCATTATCATCATTAGTTCTCAATTCTAGCATTTAGTGCATTTAAGTGTCTTTTAATGATGATGATGATAATGATGATTATATTAAGGACGAAGGCTGGCCCAGCCTTGTGCTTAGCTGTAAAACATTGCATTTAGCCATAGTTAGTGAACAGATAACACAGGGGTAAAGCAAGCAATGGGGGTCCTGTTGGTGATGCCAAAGCAAAAACGGGTGTCGGGCTTTGGAGGTTTAGGTTTGCAGTTGAAATGAAAATGTTAGCGCGCGATAGCATAAATCAATATATCACTAGGGGGTGCCAGCAGTGGGTGGCATAGCCATAGCAAAAAAAAACACTATCTATATATAACTATATATATATATATCTATACATATATATACATTTGTCCATACAAGCCAGATTACAAGCGATGACAAAATAGATGTAGCAAAAAGGCAGAAAACTGTTTTGCTTGTGTGTTTTTATTAGCAAAAATTCGATTTATGAAAAATATCCGAGAGCAAATGCAATGTTCACTTTGTTGCTTGTGCACACAAGGGGAGGAGAAAAAGTTTACCAAAAATTTATAACTAATTTCAATTTAATAGATTTAAGTTAACATCTTTAATTTCTGACCCAGTGGAAGCTTGTGTAACGCTTAAATATGTATCATATTGATCCACCTCAAAGTGCTTTCTACTATTCCAAACAAATGCCGGCCTGCATTACTTTTTAAAGCCAATTCAACTGCACACCTCGCTCGATTTGTTGTTGGTCTTGTAAATGACTTCAACTGGAACAGGATGTGCAAACAAAAAGCCTGTCATTAATCACTCCTGATAGATATTGCTCATTCGTCAACATGTTGTCTTGGTCCTTTACTTTCATAATTGGCATACAAAGTCCTCTAAGCTAAAACAATTTACAAAAAAATATATAATTAATCTAGAGATTACAAATGATTGTAAGCAATCTGTTCTGTAATAAATTTTCCGTTGTTAACTAAATTTAATGTACCCAATGGTTTAACCTAAGAGAAGGGGGTCGGTGCAGGGAAAGGGGTAGGGACAACTTTATTTAATAAAACTGTTGGTTTATCCCACACAGCTGCAAGCTGAAAAGTTCAAAAAGTGAACGACGCGCCGTTGCAATGGTTGCGAAATTGAAAATCTTATTTGAATAAATTATTGTTGCATGCTTTTAGGCGCCATTTCCTTTTTTTTTTTTTTTTTGTACCAACAACGAGCATAACGTTTTTCATTTCATTTAATTGTTTGCCTTTTTCACTGAGAAAAATCAAGGGCCCTTTTTTTTTGTAATTAAACCAAACCATTTTTCCCGCCTTTTTCATATTTGTAATTAAAAAAAATGTTCTGCGACTAGAAAGACATTTCCATTTGCATTTCCTTAACAATTATATTCCTGCTTAAGAGTTTGCAGCGGAAAATGTGGTGGAAAATAAAAGAAATGCTTTTTCTTAGAAAATGAAAGTACATTTAATGCTTTGACTGGTAACTAATGTATCATCTAAGTTGTATGTCCCTTTTGGCAATGTTTCAATTTGCCTTTAAATCGAATCAAAGGTAATCGAATAAATGTCACAATGGCCCTTAACTATGACCAGACAATCAATGAAAAAAAAAAAAGAAAAATAAAAATAAGAAATACGAAGTGGGCAAATGTTCTTTAATCATCAATTTTATTTTTTTTCCCCATTCGATGACATTTCAGAAAAACGTTTAACTACAAATATTGAAGGACTTCAATTATTAGTCATATGAAAAAAAGAAAAGGTATTTTAACCAATTATAAAAAAAGTAAAAAAAATATATATTTCGAAAGTTTGTTCCAAGTTTTTGTATACTACCGTTTATGGTTTTTGACTTTCTCAATCGCAATAATGTTTCAATCAATATTCTTTTGTCAGCCACGTTGTTAATTGGAAGCAGGTAAGAAAAACTTTTGTGCAAAACTTTCTTGCAACGAATTTGTTTGGAATAGTTTTTGGAAAGTAACAAAAAGCTAAGAAAGATAATTCTATGGTGGATACTAGTTCTGAACAATTTAAGAACTTAAAGTGCATACTATTAGAGAAATGATTATGTGAAAAATATCATTGATGCTCACTTGCTTTTCTGCGTTACACAAAATTTGATAGGGTTTGATTTGAATTGTATACCTTTGCTATAGGGTATTTGAAATGCAACCAATATATATATATATACATATTTTTATGGTTGGTAAAAAGGAGGGACTTAATAAACCAAGGCAACACAGCCAATACCATATTGCCCCCCATTTGATGCAGCAAACACATGCAACCCATTTGAACGGAAATGTTGACTAAGTAAGTAAGTGTAAGCCGCTTTTTGTCAGATACCTTTTCAAAACGATACACCTTTTCATGTTGTGTATTCATATTGTTTCTGATCGTATGCTATATAATAGCATGCATATGTTTTTGTATAAATATCTTTACATATGTCAATGATTAAATGACATTCAAATTGCCATTGCCATTGCCAATGCCAATGCCAACTCATTTGAAAGTTTTCATAAAGTTGATGTTACTTTTGAGGAGAGAAAACAGAGAGAGAGGAAAAGCTGGCATAGTTTTTCTTTCTGTGTGTTGTTGTGAATTCTGTGTATGTGTTTGTGCTTGTGTAAGAGAGTGTGAAACCGATGACAATTTCAATTGGCCAATTAGGGCAAATTAAATGCTGGTAAAAGAGCAACACAGCAACAAAATAAAGTAACAACAACAAGTACAACCTCTCTGAAACTATTTTGTTGCACCCAAAATGGAGCCAAAAAAAAAACTAGCAAAAAGATAAAGAAAAACAGAATAAATAAAGTAAGAAGTTGTTTTGGACATCTTTCAAAAAGTAAGTAGTTTATAGGCATAAGGACGACCAGAATATTATGAGGAGGGTCAAAATGCGGGCGAAAAACTTTTCCTAGTTTCCAGTTCTGTTTTCCACAGTTGTCAAGAGTGCTTGAGGGAAAGTGAAGTAAAGGGGATGGGCCACTTTTGCGTACCAAAGATCCATCATCCACACAAACTTTTCTCACGTGGCCACAGTTAGCCCTGATGGTCCAATTGGCCAGTTGGCATCTCTCACTCTGCTTATTTAATAAGCAATTAAATGGCTTTAATTAAATGTAGATGGATTTACATAATCATCTCAGGCATTTGAATATGAATCGATAACCATTTGCAAAGCTCTCTACACTAACACGATTTTGGTTTACTTGGGCAACATTAATTGAGTTTTCATATGGTAATTTTAAACAATCGAATTAATAATATACTAAAATTGACAATTGAATTGCACTTAACAAATATTGGTCAAGATTTGGATTTACACCTCATTTCTTATTGGAATTTGCAATTTACAAAATAAATCTTGTTGTGAATTCAATTAACACATTTGCAGTCTAAGGAAGATGATACACATATGTTTAATAGATTAAAGGTGGCCCTAGGAACGGTCATTTGTAGAAATTTGGCCATGAGATGTGTATATGTATAAGTAGTAACACCCGATTGGGACTATGCCTTATAGTAGCCCAATCTGACTAATTCTTAAACTTGCAACACATATACATATATATAGTTTATATACCAAGTTTCAATCACATTGCTTAAAAATTAATGTCTAATACCGGCAAAGAAACAAACAGATGGACGGACAAACGAACACTAAACCCTCTATTGGGGTAACAAACTATGTAAAACTGTTGCAAAAGGACTTATTTTTGTTAAATTGTGCTTATTATTGAACATTTATTATTTCAAGTTGAAAAATAGATTCAATTTGTGCTAACTTTAAAAAATCGTTTAAATTATTATTTATAAATATTTATGAAAACAAATACCAAATATACATACGTAAAGTAAACTATTGGACTCTTGTTGATTTGACTTTTGTGATATTTGCTTATTGCAATTTTTTGTATGTTTACTTTGTTAAAAAATTTGCATTTTAATTGATATAATGGATATCGACAAAAGTTCCACATGAACAATTCAATAATCAAATGATTTAAAATATTGAATAAAAAAAAAAATGTTTTACTTTGTGTAACTTAGATTCACTGTCCTGACAATTCGCGAACTTTACTTTTGCATTTCCCTTACTTTTTGTTATGTTGTTGTTGTTTTTCAATATTTTGACAAGGTTATTAATTTCACGCAGTTTTTTCTTCTTCTTTTTGTGATAAAAATAAATTTCTTAATTCATATACCACTTGCATTTAATGAGTTTGAGTTAGAGTTCTTTTGGAGGGGATTTTAATCAAAGCAAAGTAAACTGAAATTAAAGTTAATCGTTCGTTTTCTTTCTTCTTATCGTTGCAGCTGTAACTAATTAAAATAAAACGTGGAAAATCGAAATAATGCTGAATGACTATGGGGGCCATTGCCGCCTTTTACTGTTTGTTAAACGATGCTGCATGACTTTTACAAGGGTGACTGGTAAAGGTAAATAAACGGAGAGAAAAGTCACGGTCAGGTCAGACGGCAAATCGAGTATACGCAACGTGGCACGTTCCACGCTTCAAAAGAAGAAAAATCGTACACGTAAAAATCGCAAAAAAAAAAAAAAAAAAAAAAAAGAAACCAAAAAAAGAAAAACAAAAAGCCAAAAGTCAAACATCATAATGGATATGGATATGGCGTTGAACATGAATGGTACAGCCACCACATCCAGTCTTTGGATAACCAGTACTGCTCTTTCCCTTTCCGAAATATTGGTGAATACGACAAGCCATGTTGTCAACACATCACCGTCATCGGCAACAACAGTGGCAGACACTGGGGCATCAGCAACGGGGAAAGTCGATGTCCATGTCGATGAGAAGCATCATCATCATTCGCACCATGCCCATCCAGATGAGGTAAACGACAACAATGTAACTGCAGTATTGGGGTAAGTGGAATTATGTTAATCAGCGAATTCAGTTATGCAAACAATGCCAGATCAGGACAATTCACAATTGATTGTTATAATGGTTGGAAAAAAGTGTGAAGTAAACACTTAAATAAAGGATACAATAAGATTGAATAAGAATTGCGAACAATAGATTTCCATTATTGATGGCTGATTCTTTGGCCAGCAGTGCAGCTGCTGCAAATCGCAAACAAGAGAGACCAGTTGAGAGGGAATAAACATATATAAATCTCACTTGTTGATGTAATTGAAGGGGCATCTGCGTAAAGAAAAAGCATCTCTGGCAACAAGCCAATTGAATGATTAGCAAAGCATTTTTAATTCAGTTCGATTTTACTTTTAATTTCTTAGTTTTTTATTACCAAAAACTATAAAATTGAATAAAGTAAGAAAACCAAAATAAGTAGGCAACAAAAAACTTGTCGAAAGTATTTTTAACTGATATCAAATATATTTAACCTCTCATTCTAATTGAAATCGAGATGTCAAGTTAAACTTATTGATTGCTTGCTCTAGGCAAAGGCTTAGTATACATTTTTCCCCTAATACTAAATCATAATATCATTCCAGCTCATTTCCCGGCTATATACACTATCGGGATAAATATGATCTTAGCTATATAGCTAAAGTGAATCCATTTTGGTTACAATTTGAACCCCCCGATTCGAGTACATTCTATATAATGGCCGGACTCTATTGTCTTATATCGGTTGTGGGCTGCATTGGAAATGCATTTGTCATCTTTATGTTCTCAAATCGGAAATCATTGCGCACTCCTGCCAATATTTTGGTCATGAATCTGGCTATTTGTGATTTTCTAATGCTAATCAAATGTCCTATAGCAATTTATAATAATATTAATGAGGGACCTGCTTTGGGAGATATTGGTAAGTGCTAAAATAAGTAACAAGATGTTGATAACAAGAATCTCTTATGGGAAAATGTTTCTATTAATCTTATTCACAGCTTGTCGGATCTATGGGTTTGTGGGTGGATTAAGTGGCACTTGTGCCATTGGCACTTTGACAGCCATTGCATTGGATCGATATAATGTTGTAGTACATCCCTTGCAGCCATTACGACGATGTTCAAGATTACGCTCTTATATAATTATTCTATTGATCTGGTGTTATAGTTTTTTCTTTGCTGTAATGCCAGCTCTGGATATTGGACTATCGGTATATGTGCCCGAAGGATTTCTCACCACCTGTAGCTTTGATTATCTAAATAAGGAGACTCCAGCTCGCATATTTATGGCCTTGTTCTTTGTGGCTGCCTATTGTGTACCTCTGTCCTGTATTATGTACTCTTATTTCTATATACTTAAGGTGGTATTCAAGGCAAATCGCATACAATCGAACAAGGATAAAGCCAAAACGGAACAGAAACTAACATTTATCGTTGCGGCAATAATTGGTTTGTGGTTTCTAGCCTGGTCCCCCTACGCTGTTGTGGCCATGATGGGTGTCTTTGGATTAGAGCATCATATCACACCATTGGGTTCTATGATTCCAGCATTGTTTTGTAAAACGGCCGCCTGTGTGGATCCATATTTGTATGCAGCCACCCATCCCAGATTTCGTATGGAAGTGAAAATGTTGATCTATGGACGTGGAGTTTTACGTCGAGTGTCGACAACACGCTCTTCGTATATTACACGATCCAGATCATCGTTTACTCGTCGTTATCGTACGACTAACGAATTTGAGAATCGTGGTGAACCCTATATAATGAATAATAATCTAATGATGGTACCCGAGGAAACTGAAGAGAATGAAGAGATTATTGTTGTTGCTGAGATTAATAATGCTCCAAATCAAACTGAAATGGAGCACACGAGTAAGTTTTAAATGTCCAAACGAAGTCTGGTGGAAATGGTGAAAAGTCAGTCAAGTACAATGGTGAGATGAGGTGAACAAATAATACAAAAAAAAAAAAAAAAAAAAGAACGTCTTTAACCTTGTTCTATCTACATACATACATAAATTCCCATTTATGCATTTCAAACTGAATGCTTTCCTATATGTTCCTTTGAAATTTCGCATATCTATCTCTATAAGTTTTTTGTTTTTTTTTTTTTAAATTTTCCAACGGCAACAAAAGAAAAATAAGTGTTTTAAAAGATATTCAATGTTAGCTTAGCATAATAACAATAGAAATAAGAAATATATATATACACTATAAAAAAAAACGAGCTAATTTTTTATCGTCTATATATGTATTTAAAAAGACTCAAACCCCGAAAAAAAAACAAAACAAGAGAAGGTCTAATTATGAAAAAGCAAATGGCAAAAACAATGGAAAAAAAAAGTATACCTGGCCTATTGTATTTAGTCAATTGTCATGGAAATCCATCTACAGCTGCAATTTCTTCTTCAAAATTCCATGACAACGACATCTTATGTCTATGCCTATACAAAGTACTTATATATACATACATACATACATACATACATGAACGACAACAAGACCATAAAGTGATAGGAAACATATTTAATGAGCTTACAAAATATTACAATAGTTGTGCGAGGGCTGTGTGAGAAGTAAGAAATCTAATGAGAGAAGGTATATATACATATATATATATTGTATGTGGTACATTGATATAAACAAAAATTAAAAACAAATATTTATGGATAATAATATTAATAAAACAATATAAAATATATAAGTTTGAGATTAAATATTAATCATACAGCCCTCTCTAACCATTAAATCATATACAATACATATACATACTTATATAAGTCTAAGTCAATAAGTTCAGCCACGCAGACATGGGCAGAGCAAGTGGAAGAGGTAAAGCCAATTATGTGGTTAAGTTAAGCTTAACAATTGGTACAAAGTATAAATTGCATAAGTACTTATTGAGACGAAATGGAAATGTGTCTAACAAAGGCAAAAGTAAAACTAATCTCAACCACTATACACATTCGTATATAAAGGATTTGAGATAATTGCCACTGAGCCCCAAAGAGTCAAAGTCAGCGCCAAAAGATAAATACCAAATTTCCATTTGTTTAGCAAGAAGCTTAAAAATAATGTAATATTTTAATTGATTGTGCATAAGTTTTAAGTATAAGTTAGTCGAAAGTGGCACTTAATACTCGTATCTTGTAGAGAGAAAAGTCATTGCAATGATTCATGCGTTTTTTTCTTTTCCATTAACAAAATGACAAATTTAATTTTACGTAAACTGAAAGGCCATATGAAAAAAATAAATATTTTAATATATTAAAACTTGAAAGTCAATAATATGACTTAAGTTGTTGGTGTCTTCTTTCATAAAATCATATATATATAAATTCTTTGTACTTTTGTTCAAATTTAAAAAGCCCACTCTGATGCAGATATATATATTGTATATATAGATGATTTTGGTAACTGAAACAACCTCTTGAAAGCCAATGAAAATTGTTAAAATTTAATGAAATATATTTATCAGTTTTTTTTTTGTGTGAAAAGAAAAGAATTACTAAATTTTGATAGAACATCTATATAGTAAGTTATATAGATAAGTTATACATATTAATATATATATATTAATAATAATATTTATAATATATATATATGTATATATATATATATTTATCTAAAAACCAGATTATTTATTGAGATATCCAAATAACGGCATTAATAATGTCAAGGCGAGTACTTGTACCTACTTTTACATATATATAAATATATGTACATATATATATATATATAGGTATAGTGTAAATGTTTATCTATCAAACGAATTTATATATATTCTCTAGATGATACCTTAATATATATGTATATACATACATATATCTGGCTATATATGTATACAAGCATACATATATATATATATATTTATATTTATGTACTCCCTGAACAAAACAATGCTAAAAAAGGACATTTTAATTACTACCTAACAATTCTTTGTGTGTGTCAATCTCTTTGTGTATATGAATGTATTTGTATGTGTGTGTGTGTGTGTGTGTTAGAACAATGAGCCATTCTGCTTTTACTTAGTTGTTGTAATTGTTCCTCGAAAACACAAAAGGTTTAGTAGAAAAATACCAACCTAAACTAATTAAAATATGTAACAAAAAAACAAAAAAAATTCACTTGGACAAGCATTGTTTGTATGTATTTCGCTATACAAATGTGTGGGCGAAAGACAGAGAGCAAGAGTAAGAGAACACAGAGATCATCAGTGAGAGGAAACGAAAAAAAAAAAAAAGAAATAGTTTTATCTACATAAGTTTTTTTGTAATTAATAAATGTTTTGAAAAATAAATGTCTCAAAAACAAAAACCAAAAATTTAAGAAAAGCGTTTGAAAAACTTGCATGGAACAAATGAAAAATTTCCCATTACGAGCATTTTTTTTTCTTTAAAGTTGAAGTGCTAACTCAATTTCAAGGATCATTTTGGCATAGGAAATAGTTAAAAAGAATCAAGTGGAAAAACTCATATCTAAAGAAAGAGTTTCGGAAAATTAAGTAAAGTCTTGGAAGAATCTTTCAAAAAAATTGAATAATTCTTCGTAAACTTTTTAATACAAGTTCAAATTTAACTTGATAAAAGATAAATTTTTTGAAAAAAATTAACAGTTATAGATCGTAGCAGATTTTCTAAGTTATTTTGATGGGCAAATTTTCAATATATTTTTAATGTTTTTATCAAGGAGTGGAAGGTAATTTTTAAGATGGGGATATTTGATTTTTTTGTATTAAAGGTAAGCCTAAAGACTATTTCAACAGGTGCGAAAGGAATTTGAAATTTAAACCAAAATAACACCTTCCGGCCGGCCACAAGTCGTATACTTAATTTGTCCTCAATACATTCAAATGCCACTTGCATTATTTCCCCCTATTCAAACAGCTGTGAGCTTTCATCCCAGTATTTTATGATTACACAAAAACGGCCATACACCCAAACATAGAGAGCGACAGTGAGAGAGAGCGAGAGAGAGAGCCATCAACACACACATAGAAGGAAGAAAAGAAATTCATAACACACAAAAAAAATTTAGTAGTCGGCTTTTACAGCAACATTACGGCCCGCTGCAGCAACAAACACAAAAAAAAAACTAAAGAGAAAAATAGAAACAAATTGTTTAAACAAAATTAAGAAAAAAACATAAACAACTGGAAAAAGTGAAGTGAAATAGTTTGTTTAAATAAAAGTTTTTGAAAGTAGAAGCTGCAGCAGCAACAGAATGTAAGTTTGCAGCATCTTCAGCATCCTGATAATTGATAACATTTTATTGGATTTGTTTTTGATTTTACACTTAAGTATTAGCATAAAATTCTGTTGGGTTTTTATTTATTTTTTTTCTTTTTTGGTAAGGCAAAAGCTTAACCGGCTTTCAAAGCTTCTTCTTCTTCTGTTTCGTCTATTGCAAGCAATTTACAGCAATTTACACAGACATGACTTTGGGCCGATTGACTGCGTATAAGTATGTGTGTCTGTATGAGGGCGAGTCTCACTGTTGTACAGTGGGCCACGGTCAAGTAATCTAAACATTGCTTAAAATGAAGCCAGGATGAACTGACCTTCCATTTAACTGTTTGCAATGATATGTTGTTTCTTATTTAGAATTTAAATAATTAATACTACATTAATGGTCAAGTTAGTAAAGCATTTAAGATTAACTAAAGCACTCTAAACTTGACAAATCATAGTTATTTATGTATATGAATGGCAAAAGTATCATATTTTCGATAATATTTCTAACTAGAATCGTGATTAGTCGAGCTTCGCCAAGTTATAGCTTTTCTATATGACTTATCCTCTAAAATCACTTTATAAAAGTCGAAAGTTTTACATCTCTTAGGATGATTTTTAAGTTTAAAGTAAGTAACTTATTAGCTTGTAGTTTGCTTTTAAATAGTCTCAAATTTGAACAGTCAAATACTTTGGAAATTGAAGCTTGTTAGTTTATGGCATAGTAAACTCTATAAATATTTGAATGTAGGACACAAAAAGTGATTATTTTACCCATAGTGCAATATTTGTGTTGTTAGTGTATGTATGTGTGAGTGGGAGCGTGCGTGTCTATGTGTGTGTCTGTGATTGCTGCCGGCCAAAATAAATATTGACTAAACAAACTTCATATAGGCACAAATGTTATTGCCTCCGATTTATCATCTTTAAATGCAAACTGATATATACATACAGACATAAAAACATATTTATGTGCACACATATGCATGTAAATGTAATTTAGCCAATTTCTATACACTAAGAGAAAAAAATATGTGAAGTTTGCTTATGCTACCTAATACGAAATTCTATTTTAAAATTTGTTTTAAATTGTCTTCTCTTTTTAATAGGTTAAGAACTTGAATTCCCCGTTATTATCTTTTAAAATTGATCTTAATTAGTTTACTATTACTTTCTTTAGTTTACATTGAATCAAAATGTTCTATAGATTTGAAGTTTTCTCTCAGTGTAGAAACGTTCATATGTTGCGTGCCTGTCATGCTCTTATCACTTTGCTAATATGCAGTTTGTCTTAACTTGCAAGCGGTCTTGGGAGGGGGTACGGGGGATACACTTGAAAATGTTTTCCGTGATAAACACTTTTATGGCTTATGGCAACAGCAACAACAACAGCAATAAACCCTCTTGTAGACAAAGTGTCTGCCACACTCCAGGCAACGGCGGCAACAACAATTGACAGCGACACAAATGAGCAAGCAAAACGCAACTCTCACTTGTACTTGCATGTTAGGTGGCCATTTCTATCCCTTTCTTGCAAGCACCCACCCAGCCAACATCATATCATACTCATGCTAACGGTAACGCTCATGCTCACGCTCATACACTCACACTCACAATATCCTTGCTATCCCGCTCTCACACTACTCTCATTCGCGCACCCAAATAACTCATATGACACTTTGCCTAGGCGACAATGCAACTCAAGTGATGATGGGTCTCCCCCCCCCTTCCCCACCTTCTACCACTCATCATCGGTCCTCTCACAATTCATAAGTCCTGGCTTCTGTCATTGTTGCTTTGTCTTTTATAGCTGGAGGTGTTTTTTTGCTGTTGTTGTTTGTTGCTGCTGCTGCGAATCTGTGCAAGTAAATTCATGAATGAACTCAAACTGCGAGTCGACGTGTGGGCGTGCGTTCGTTTTGTTTGTGTGCTTTTTGATAATAATAAAAGAGCTGTCACTTGTTTTTCTATAAGTTTTTAAACATTCAAATCAGCACAAAGTCAATGAGAAGTCTCGGGTAAGGACAATAAAATATGTAGATGAATAAAAACAGTGTGAAACATGGCTAAATAGTTGACATATTTCCATTGTCCATTTTAATAAATACCTTTAACTAAGCAAATAAACGTATTCTCTATCTGTCTCTTTCTCTCTCTCTATCTCTTTAATTTCGTGGAACAATAAATTTTATGAATATAAATTCCTAAATTCAGTACTCAGTTTTAAAATTAATATTCTGCCTTTTGTCTTTTAGCTTAACAAAGCTTACACAACGACAAATGCAATTATTCAGGCAATTTTTTGGTACCAAATAGTTAGACAATAGAACGACTAGTACAATGGCAATGGACAAGGAGGCGAAAATCCTTTATCCTTATTAGTTTTTTTGAAATGATTCTCATGTCCCTTACAGTATTCTTTAGTACTGGAAATTTAACAATTTTCATCTTAATATTCTGTCTGTCTCCCATTTCGTAGGCAAAAATTCTGATTTGGGATTTGCTGCTGTTGGTCCCTGAGCTATCTTTTGCCAGACTTGCAGGTTGTTGTGATGTATTTTGTTTTTCCTATTTTGTAATTATTGCAGTTTGGCAAGTGATGGAAGCAGCAACGGCTTCATCCGGATTACACGCATCATCTGTGTTAGATATATACCCTTTGCCAGATATTGATATATAGACTTTTTGGCCAAACAAAACATTTTGCAACTATGCAAATTTTAACACTAATAGATAACAACTACAGCCATTAGCCGATGGCAATTCAATTTGGTATATATAATTTGCTTAAATTTTTGCATTACAAAGTCCTTATCAATGTTAATTTACCCCCCGCCCTCTTCACATTGACATTTTGATGGAATTTTTATGATGAAGCTTGCCGGTATATCGATATGGGAAATATTACGTATACGTATACGGTGATTTTTTATTATCATTCATCGATTGCCGAAAAATCATACCGATGCCTGCAATAATTTAAATTTCATCTACATATACATACATACATACATGCATGGGCATATCTTTACCAGCCCCCCTTCCCCCTTTTCTCTTTCCACAATGACGTCAATTCTAGTGTAGTGTTGAATGTTGAGTACTTTTTGTGTATTGTTTGTGTTTTCATTACGCGCTGTGGCGCAATGGCAGCAGCAACAGCAGCAACAACAACATCCATAACCAGGAAAAACAAATCGAAATAGTTTTTCTTCTTCATTCGGCAGCAGCTGCACATTTTAAAGCGGCGGCAGCAGCAACAGCATTAATTAAATCAAGGCAGAGGCACATTCACGGCACAACCACAGACCCGACCCAGCAGTACTCGAAGTTCGATTTTTATATATGTATGTATATACATATAGTACCATATTTTTTGCTTTCATTGTTGCCCCATTTCCATTTTGCTTCCTACCAAATACATGGGTGTCGAAAGCCATTAAGAGCGAGAAGGGTTTCTGAATGACAAAGATCATCCTAATCAATTTGTAATACAACAAATTAGTTAATTTGATAAAATAAGGTCTGATCGGTTTACTGTATGTGGGAAAACTTTCCTGATTTATAGGATTATCTTAGACAAATTTGCTTTAAAGTCTTTCCTAAGCTTCTTTGTCATGCGGCTGATGGGGCGTATGAGTAATGAAAGCCTCACAAAGCTCAGCAGTCAGTGCTAGAGAAGCAGCATTTGCCTGACCTCTAATGGTCAAGTTTAAAAACTATAATCTTTATATCTATCTTATGTTATACAGTCAATATTACCTTACTCAAGGTTCTCTAACTCGATTTCACTTTAATTCAAACAGAAATGACTGACAGTAGAGCGAATTCTGCATAGAACTTCACTTCTCTAACTCAAAGTCTTTCTAACTTGAACTTTTAGCTGGTCTATGGCACTTTAGTCTTGAAAAGTTTCTACTGTATTATAATATATGTATATCTTTACTAAAAGATATTCCAGAAGAAATTTGAAAACTTTTTCTGCATTGTTTAATTGATGTTTACTTTCAAATATTTTTGAAAAATTATTGCCCCTATACAAACTAAGCCCATGACAGTATATAGACACTGCTAATGACCATCGTCGTGGTACATTTCAGTATCTTTTTCCCTGCCCCCTCTCGATTTCCTTTTTTTCTTTTTGGCAGTTGAAGGAAGAACAACATTTGATGGGAGAAGAGAAACGTATTTTTCCAATATATATATATTGAAGAAATATGTTTACAAAAACATAAATATGATTTTTAGGATATGATAGAGAAACAAGAATTTTTGAGGATTTCAAAACCAATTTTCACAATTCTCATTTTGAATTGAAATAATTATTTAAAGTAATTTTTTTATTATCTTTAAAAATATCTTAAATTAATACTTATAACCGAAAATCCTAGGCGTTCTGTTATGTTTGATTTTGAAATTGATTTTGTTAAACTTTTTCAAATCAGAGATTGATCTATATGGAATTTGTTCAATTAGAAATCGATCTGATATTGATTGAGAATAACAATTTCAATTTCAAAATGAAGCAAGCAAGTCGTCCCTGCCGACATTGAGTATACCCTGTACCAACTAGTTATATTAAATCAAGATCGGCATCAACTTAATTCAAAATTTCTTTTTAATGCAGCAACAGCTACCGCATGCTATCTCGCTCACTCTTTCCAGCTAGTGTCGCCTTGGCAATTCAGTTCAAAATGCATATTCGTATATCTTCGATATTTATTGTACGATTTCGACTAAATTTGGTCAGATAATGCACTTTGGCCACATTGTTGGGAGTGCCAAATAAGAATGTGATTGCTTTAAAACTTCTCTAGTAAATCGTTTTTTCTAAATTGCGGGGGCGGAAGTGGGCGTGGCAAAAATTTTAAACTCTTGATTTGCGTAGGCACTAAACAAAAGTTCGAACACTCTCGAAATAGCAATCAATTCAAAACAAAATTCCCTTTTACATGCAGCAGCAGCGAGCGCATGCTATCTCGCTCTTTCATATCTGCCAATGTCGCCTTGGCAATTCAGTACAAAATGCAAATGGCTATATCTCCGATGTTTATTGTCCGATTTGAATAAAATTTGGTCAGTTAGTGCATTTTGAATATATAATTATGTCTACCAAATAACAATTGGATATCTTTATTACAGCTCTTGTAAATTGATTTTAAAATTTTATTTTTTCATTTGCGGGGGCGGAAATGGGCGTGGCTAAAATTTAAAACAAACTTGACCTGTGTAGACACTAGACGGATGTTCACACCAAATTTGGTAGCTCTAACTATTATAGTCTCCGAGATCTAGGTGTTCATACGGACAGACGGACGGACAGACGGACAGACGGACATGTCTCAATCGACTCGGCTGTTGATGCTGATCAAGAATATATATACTTTATGGGGTCGGAAACGCTTCCTTCTGCCTGTTACATACATTTTAGCGACTTTAATATACCCTTTTACCCTATGGGTACAGGGTATAAAAATATTAATTATGAAAAATAAGTAAGAATAACCAAGAAATTATCTTATTTAAATCCACTTTTTGGTCATAAAAGCAAAAACCAATCACAAATTCAAAAAGACAATCCTAGTTACAAGTGTTTAATTTTGATTATTTTTTATAAATTTTTTTAAATTCTTCATAAAATTCCACACACTATCCAATTTGTTGACAAAGCAAAAATATGTTGTAGAATATATTGTGAATTATTAAAAACAATAAAAAAAAATAACCTTTACAGTCTGTTGTTTTTTTTTTTTTCTTTGTTGTCTATGCAGTCTAACCTTTTTGGTTATTTGATTATTGAAAAAATTTTATATATACATATATATAAATATTTTAACTTTATCAATATAGAAAAATAAAAAACCTTTTTTCATTTTTTTTCTGTATTGTATGCCAACAATTTTGTATATATATATATATATATATATGTATATGTATGTATGTAAAAACAAAATGCAAAACACATTTTAACTGTGACCTTTTATTAGAGTGAACGTTTGCCTACAACAATGTTAGAGCCATCATTTTGGCCAACTGCAACTGACAAAACTTAATTAAAAATTTTTCTCTTTATATTTTACATATACAAATATATTTAAAGTGAATTTCTTTTGCGAAACATGACGTTGACTATGACGATGATAAAAAGGCAGTAGTAACAACAACAACAACAATAAAAAGGAAAAGTGCCACCGAAACCACATCATCATCTACATCGTTATTATTATTACTGCGACTTCTATATCATAACATTATTGTTAATTTAATTATCATCGGAATGCTGTTGGACATAACTTGGCTACCGACTGCCTGTGGTTCATTGGCACCAGCTTTAATACCGCCAGCTCATATTGTTATCCTTTGGTATTTCTGGGAGAACTATGCACGATATGTGGACAGACGATTTTGCACTTGCTCCTGCTGGGATACTGTATTCAAAGGGCCCTACGAATCGGGTGTGGCATCGTATAAGCATATGTACTTCAATGCCACACCAAATAGCTTCAAAATGTGGATGCTAACAGTGTTTGCAGTGATTGCACTATATGAATGCATCAAAAGATTGATGGCCCTAATACTCCAACAGAGAGTGAGATATTCCATGTTGTTGCTATTCCTATTGTCGATATTCTCGCATTACTATGCCTGGTGGGCGTATATCAACTACTACAATGATGACTACTATACACAGTGGAATCATCAGCTCTTCTTTACAGTAAGTTAAACCATCAAAAAGAAAATCATGTAAGAGCATAGCTATTCATAATTTATTGGCAAAGTTGTAAAAGGGGGAGCAAACTCTTAAAACTTAAACAATAAATCGCTGCACTTCAACATGGAACTTTATTCTCAACCACTTTAACCCACACACACACAACTCAATCTAGTGTTAGTACTTGACCAAAAGAAGAGAGAGATAGAACTATAAGCTAGAAGTTTTTTATATATAAACAAAACATTAAGGAGAAAAAAAATTAAAAAAAAAAAAAAATAAACTTGAAACTATATTAATGAGGCAACTTATTTCCAATACCAATTAGTTGATAGTTGTGTGTGGCAGGATGAATGAATGAAATCCGATTGTGATTGAAAATAGAAAAAAAGGCAGCATTAGTCCCAGAAAAATTCAAGGAAAATCTATTGAAGATGTGGGCGAATGATGAATGAATGAAATCAGATTCAAATCGAAAAGGAAAAATCCTATTAAAAGACCATTTCTTCTCAGAAATCTTAGCTTAAGATATATATTTTTTGTTCTTTTCTTTACAGATAACCGAATTGATTTCAACTGTTTTAGTAATGCATTTGGCATCGACAACGAATGTGGTAACACCGAAAAAGGTCTTTTGCATAGTTGGCATCGCCTTGCTACATATCCTTGCCAGCAGTTTTGATCAATTCTTTATGAATGTGGTGCGTGGCGAGGGGTATGCCCATCAGATAGTTCGTGATATTGGATTTATGGTGCCCGATTTATTACAATTATTTGTCCCAGTCTGGCTATTGCGTCAGACACGGCGTGAAAGCTATTCGACACGTCCATTCCACCGAGATCGAAAACTGCATCGAGATATTGTGGCCATGTTGTGCCTGGTGTCATTGCTCTTTGTCCTTTGTACAGTTTTGTGAGAGCGACTTATGCTGGATGCCTACGAGGAGGCAAATGGAAAGAAACTGGAACCCGTACAGGATGCGGCAGTAAGATTACTCAATCGTTATCGTATGCTGGCCGCCAGTGGTAATGTGCACAACTAGAGCAAAGACAACACACACACACACACACGGGGATGGGGATGTGAGATCAAATGAGATGATAAGAAGAAGTTATCGACATGGACAATATGCTAGTGAGTGTTTTTTTTTTTTTTTTTGAGAGAGAGAGGGTACGCAATTGCAGAAGCGCCCATTCCTGTAGTATTTTTGAGTATTTTTTTTTTCTTTAACCATGTTCAACATTTGTGATAGTAAATTATCGTCTATTTTTTGTTTGTTTTTCTTTAACAAGTTCTTGTATTTTTGTTTTAAAAGAAAAAGCATATCCGAGATTAGCATTAGAACACACATATAGAACATATTTATATATATATATATCAAAACTAATCAAACACAATCGAGTAGAAAGGAGAAGATGATGAAAAAAAAAAACCACTGTTAGCTTCCATTTAAAAACGTTGAACAATAGGTATTATATAGTGAGACATATCCCCCATATATCTATATATATATATATATACACATACATAAAAATACATATATAGTTGAATATGTAGGAATTATTAGAACGGCGAAAAGATGCTCAGAAATCCTTAGGATTCACTTTAGATACAACGAAATACGTAAAATCTATTTGTTTTTTCTTTTTTTTTTTTTGTTTTTGTTGGAATACCCACCCAATCCCTAAGTGTTATAGGATTTAGACTGTTAATGGATAATAAAAACAAAAGAAAAAATAAAAGAAATATTCCAATAAATTGTAGTGAAACGATCAACAAACAGACAGACATACAACAATACCCTGTAGTAATCAAAATTAGTGTTAAATAATATTGTTATACATATGAGAAGAAAAAACAACAAATCACTTTATACACAAAAATACATTTAAATAAATTAACATATACATATTACATACATACATATATATATAGTATATATGAAATAGCCTATAAAACTTATACACCTACATATACATATATTCTATATTTTATGTGGTATTAAATAAACCTTAAGAGACTGAAATTTCCTCTTTTTAGTAGTTTCCTTTTTCTTTTCGCATTAGACAAACTTCGTAATAGTCAAAGTAAGTAAATCGAAATCATATTTCTATGTATATTCTATGCCTTTAGGGCAATACTATGTATATGTCACATCGAGAAAGAGCAATTGTAAAAATATTGTAATGCCTCTTTCATTCCAACATTCCAACTATCCGTCTGTTTGTTTCTATAAATTAGACTAGAAAAGTTTATATAGTGTAGCTGGATCCAGATTGTGAATAGAATAGAATATGTCGCGACAATAGACTCGCTAAATATATTTCTGTAATAAGTTTTATCTGAGTTTTAAAATTTTTATACAAAATTAAATAGCAAACACTTGCTATCGCACTCACTTTCGTGCCTTAAGAGAGAATGAATACCATTTTACTCTAGAATTTATTATTTTTAACTGATTTCAAGTCAATTTCTGAATCACAACAAAAAAATATAAAAGCTATTTTCGGAATCAAGTATATTTATAAGTTTAATAATTGATCATCTGATATTTTAGTAGAAATATTGATTTCTTTATTATTACCAGCACCAAATTTGACACTGGACTCTTACTCTATCGATTATCTTCACTTTTATTTTATATTTCTACTTATCCAAATACGATGACCTAGAAACATACGATGTTATACCACCTATTATATCTGGCTTCTAACTAGAAATTATAACTATAATTGGACTACGCGACCAAGAGCGGATAATCGAACAAAATTGAATAGTTAATTCTTTAACTACAAAAACCAAATTATTAGGTATTAACTAATTGTTTATAAACTTAAAAAAAAACAGCTAATGCTTTCTAATCTGTGATAATGATAATAAAACAGCGCATGCATTTTTGTTTTGTTTGTTTTTTCTTTTATAGTTTTTTTTAAATTTATTGAAATTGAAAAATTGTCTCGTTATTATATATATATATCTATATATATATGTAAATTTTTATATATATATAGCGCTAACTCTATATACATTTACAATTTCAA
Source organism: Drosophila austrosaltans (assembly GCA_035045865.1). NCBI lineage: Eukaryota > Metazoa > Arthropoda > Insecta > Diptera > Drosophilidae > Drosophila > Drosophila austrosaltans. The sequence goes on from JAWNOQ010000207.1 coordinate 4,861,762, forward strand.
ATTACTAAATTGCATTTTCCAAAAATACAATTTTCTTGGTTTTTTTGTTTTGTTTTTCTTTTCTCTTTATGCTTAGTAAAAATGTTGATTGGTTTTCATTTTCTTACAAAATTAGAAGACAGAAAAGCATATTTTAAATATAATGGAATGTTTTGTGAGTGTGTAAGTGTATGTGTATATGTGTGTGTATGTTTATGTTTTGGTGTTTAAAATGTTGTAATAAAAAAACAATATTACAAAATAAATTTGTTTTACTTTAAAAAAAAAACAAAACGTAAAGTCAACTAAAAAACTAAAGCAAAATGGACGGGTTGTTTTTCTTTTCTATATATATAAGGTCAAAGTGCCGTCAACATACATTAAACGAAACCAAAGAAAACACAAAAATAAAAATTGAAACGAAATCTTGCCTACGAGAAATAAAGTTGGCAGTGGAAAATGGAAAAACTCTTTTGATTTTCCAATTAATCGTTATTTTGTGGTGTTTTCTCTCATCAAAGTTTTTTTTTTTTGTTTCTAGTGAGAGTCTGAGTCGTTGTCTAAGGCTGATCATATGTGTATGTGTTTGTGTATGTGTATGTGTTTGTGTATGTGTGTGTTGTTGTGTGTCTTCTCTATGCGTTGTATATATAGATTTCAAATTATATGAAAATCTCTGTACGCTTTCTGACCTGATGGCCAGTGGTGGAATGGAGTACAGCATCATCGGGATCATCAGCGCCATCGGCCCCCTGATCCTCATGCGTTAAATAATCACCTTTGTGCCTGTGCAAATAGCGGCCAATTAGGAAGAACATCAATATAAGCAACAGGAATAATATAACCAAAAGACCTATATAAATGACAAAATAGAATATATATATAGAGAGTATGTCAATACACAATATTATTTATCCAAGGACTTACAAGCCAATAGAACAGAATCCACTTCATTATAGGCCTTACGCAATTTCTCTTCATCAACCAAAGGCGGCGGCCTGGTCTCAATTTCAATGGGCGGATGGGTTACAGGCTCAACGCCACAAAAGTCTTCAGTTAATATAGCTAAAAAATAAATAATCAACAAATGTAAACAATCTAATTTTATATTCCAATATACAATATTGTCTACTTACTGCCCAAAGATTTCACATTATTCGGTGGATTCTGTTGGAACATCAGTTTTAATGGATATATATCATCGAATTGCACTCTTGACACACAACCGATAAAACCATCGGTCATCGATTCATTTTTACCAATATACATATATTGAATATTATTAAATTGAGCATCGGCCGAAGCTTTAATATCAAAATTATATTCAACTGGCTCATAATTATCAACTTGTAGAACGACAGTTGACCCACTATTTTTACGCATGAAATGCACATCATGGTATTGACCTAGACCAAAATGCTTTTTCGGGAATATTATCTCCTGACGTTCGAAACCAAAATCAAACACGCATCGCAAATGACCTAAAAAGTGGGCAAAGAAAAAAAAATACACGAAAATTTCAGACGACAAGAGAATTAGGCATTCGGAAGAGTTAACAAATCGCTCAACACAATTATGAGAATTGTTAATGAAAAGAAATGAAAAACAAATTGGAAAAATAAAAGTGCCAATGAAAGATTAATGGAAAGTGGAGTGATTTGAACAGTGTTACTTAAAGAGTGATTTAAACAGCGTTACTTATGTAATTGTAGTAATTACATTTAAAACCGATTTTTAAAATAGTTATGCAACTTATATATATATAATATTATGTAATAGTTGAATAGTTTAAAGTTTTTTAGTCGTTTTCTTAAATACAAATCCATTTAAGATATACTTTTATATAAATATTTTTTAGTAATGATTTAGTTTAAATTAAAATAAAGTAGAAATTTTCAACTGATGCAACAAAAAGTGACGAAAAGTCTCACTTATCCTTCATGTCCCACCGAAATATTATGAAATATTTCAATTACCGATAACTACATATATCTATTATATATAATTAGCTTTCCAACATTCCAACTTTATGCAAAGCAATACAGTCGTATATTAAGAAACAAGCAATAACCAAAGCCTTTAAAGCGGTTCCCCTTTAAATAATATAGATATAGATATTTGATACATCAGACACCTATCTATGTGAACAGAGTGAAATAATAGCAAGTTAAATAAAGCAAGTGCAGAACCAAAGAACAAGCAAAAACAGTTAAAATGATGCTTAAATAATAAATAAGAAATGATAAGGTGATATGTTGTGATCAATATAGATACAGGGCGATTTTGTTTATAAAAATGAAATATTTATATATATATAGTTAATGGGATATTCGAACTCACCGGAATTAGAAATTTGTATAGTTAAATATTCGCCAGTTAGATTCGATGAGAAACCCAATAGGAAACCCTTTGGAATGGTTGTGGTAAAGCCAACACGTATATTTTCAGCAATAGTGGAACGGAAAGATCCCTCGAATTCATAACGTATAATAGAACTGGAACGCAAATTGACGCCAATTTCTAAAAAAGAAATATTTTAATGTTGTGAATTTATATATAAAACCAAAAATCAAAAATCAATTCCACTAACCATCTGCACAAATTGGTCCCTTGAAGGCGCTCCAACGACAATCGCAACCATAGCCATCATATCGTTCAATGCAGGTGCCATTATTCAGGCAGGGACTTGATTCACAACGACCCACACAACCTGTACTAATGCCATAAAGTCCACGCATGGAATAGTGCTTGAGATCGACCATTTTGCCATTTAATAGCAAGGCACGAATGCATCCGACATAACCATCACGATACTCTGTGGTAGCTCCTATTACCAAATCGGAGGTCAAGTGGAGAGCTCTTACTGGACCTGGCGGTTCACGGACTTCGGCTTTAATGGAGCCATCAACCACTAGGCGAGCCTCTTTGCGATTTCTCTCCACACTGACAGTGTGCCAATTATTATCGTTCAAATGATAGCTGGTGCCCACATTAACTCCCAGTGGTCCACTGCCGGCTTGATATTGGAATTGCAATTTGTTGCCATTAATGAGACTCAATTTGATATAGTCCGATGGTCCGGTGGCATGGAAGATAACTGAATTCTCTTGTGTAGTACGGAATTCCAGATAAATATCACCCGAATGACCCATATCAAACGGTGGCAAGTTAATCGAGGCATCGGCTATACGGAATGTTACCACATTGCTAAACAGATCATCTCCCTCACAGCGCAATGGACCCAGTGTGTATCTTCCCTGTTTCTCATCCAATGGAGTGCCAGTGTCACCAAATTTCACAGCTCGTACAGGTAAATATTCCTTTTCTCTAATATCACCACCATCTTCAGTCCATTCCAAGGAATTGGAATCACAATTACACCATTTAGTTGGATCGTGACATTTGCCGAGAATACCACATTCACATTTTCTTGAACCCGGCAAGGCACCTGCCCAATAATCCATTGGCTGATTGTTGCGTGATATCCACCACGAGAACGGACGGAAATTGCCAGCCTCAGCTAAAATATTAAATTCACATATTAATAAACATTTCTATCGACATTTTTCTTGAATCCATTCACTTACAAGGTGAATTGAATAGCCTGGAGGAACGACAGGAGTAGCTCAAGCGCTGCCAGCAGGTATGAGATCGATTGAGTAAGGCTTCAATTTGCAGTTGGTTGGCATCATACATAATTGATTGTTCAAATGAACCTGGCTCCTGGAAACCATCGACAGTGGTCGTATGCTCTTGGCTGTGGCTCAAAGTAGTTATCACACGTCCATCCGCTAAAAGAAGAAGAAATTCATTATACTCCATTTCAATTGAAAATAATCTCTTTTGTCATTTACTTACAATAAAATTCGCAAGTTACGGGGAATGGTTCCAAGGGACCACTGCCATCTACATCAATATTAAGATTAACACGCTGCTGAACATGTTGAACATTCTTGAGAGCCTGACAGGACAAAGGATTGTTGGCTACACAGTAAGAACAAAAGAATAAGGCAAAGGAAATTCATTAAATACAACAGATTTGGGTTAACTTTTAGTAAACTTTTACTTACAAGTGTGACAAACAGCTCCCGCATAGCCCGTGTGGGCGCAATCGCAGAAGAATTCCATTGAATTCTGATGGCAGACACCCTTATGTTGACAAGGATTTGGATTGCAACGATCTATCATTTGGCAGGCATCGACGACAACTTCATCACCGCAACACACTTCCTCACCTTGCACCCAATCCTGGGGTAGCTTATAGTTGCCATCAACGGATATAAGTCGCATGCAACCGACAAAACCGTTTTTCTCTTTGCCACCAGCAATATAATAGAGACGCCCCGTGGCTATTTGCAGATTCTTAGTAGTGGTCATGGGACGCTGATCAATGTTCAGGATCAAACGATTTCTTTCAATCGATATGACAAACGAATGCCATTTACCATCATTGAATTGCTCATCATAGTTATCCAATATAATTCTTGGCTTTTCTTTCGGTTTCAAATCAATCTTCACTTTACCAAACTCGAGGAACACTTTGATATATCCACCAGAATAGAAATCATGATGCAACATCACTCCACTCTCTTCATACGTACGGAAATAGAAGGAAACATTTAATCGTTGAGAATTCTCATAGCCCTTCAGACGTACAAAGGAGCTACGTGTGGTAAATGTCACTGGATATATCGGTGGTGATGGACAGGCATAGATGGTATTAACCTTCTGATACAAATACGCTTCGCCCAATTCCACGCTCTCCTTCATGTTGCGTATAAAGTTGGTAGAATTCAAATATAGATTCTCCAAGCAACCAGAGAAATTCTGTTGGACAATAAGGCCTTCTTGAACATTGGGTACGCCACCCAAAAACAATTCACGATTCAAGTTCAAACGACTGAATTCACCCTTTATCCTGCCACGAACTATTACACGATCCACAGAAAAGATTATGTCACGACGATTCCGGGATATGACCACATCATGCCACACATTATCATCTAGCAAACTGCCCACCGACAGCGAAGTCATTATATTAGAACCCAAATCCAGATTCAATATCATTTTGTTGTCTTTAAGTTGCAGAGCATAGTAATCGCCCTGTGTACCACGGGAATACATTAAAACACCATTGGCAAATGCCGTTTTGAAACGGAAACGTATGGATTCACGTGTCGAGGCGATAGCTTCACGGCGTAGATCATAACGCACCAATCCAGTGCCATTAAAGTACAAATTTTCCGAAACTAACGAATATATAGATGGATTAATAAAAGTCTATCTTCCGATTCCGATATATATATAGTACTTACTATAGTCACAACCGTAGAGCTCTACACGCATGGAAATACGATCATGCCAGCGTGTGGGATTTATACGAACCCATTGAGCTATAATGGGCACTTCGAAAACATTGTAATGTATGGAGTTGCCATCCGAATTACCCTTAAACATCTAAGAAAAAGAACAAAAAGTCATAATTTTAATATTGGATCGATTTGGGTAGAATGATAATGTGCACGTTTTTTTTTTTAGGAAATATAGTGAGGTGAATTAATATTGCGTCTTCTTTTTTTTTTTTTTCTTTGCCTCGATATTAAATTATTAACCGTTATCCATTGTAGTTCCGTTAGACTTTTGCTATTCACCACAGAGCCCATGCCATAGATTTGCCGTTAGCTTAACATAATATTTTTATTTTTTTATTTTTAGTCACCATAGTGCATTAGATTTAGTAAATACCTGCGGTTCGCTAGTGGGATTAACATAAGAACGCCAAAATTCACCATCATCAGAATATTGTACAATATATTCTGTTACAAATTCATCCGTATGCATACGTCCCATTGTTGCAATCTTGCGAACCATACGCGGCGCACCCAAATCAAGTGTTAGGAAATGATTATAGGTATTCTCAACTGGTGTCCAAGCAGCGTTCCCTGTTGTATCATCATCATCACCATTAGCATATTAGCATTAGCATTTACATTGTGTGTGTATTTTGTATTAGATAAATGTTAGATTTAGTTTCAGTTAGTAAACAAATAAAAGGACTTTTTTAAGGTGCAGATGCAGAGTTAGTAAGCACAAACGAAACAATAGAATTAAAAAGGAGACCAAACGCATTAAACATAATCGGAAAAGCAAATACAAAAAAAAATGATGTTAATACATAATTTTGGGTTTAGTTTTTTTTTGTTCTCGAAATACCACACCAACCACCACATTGAGAAATGAACACACACAGGCACACACATATACATATACATATATATCGCATTCCAGAGTAGGGAGTGAGTGTTGAATGGATTCCTTCCTTACCTTGACATTACCACCCGGTTCTTTATAGTCGGCAAACTCTAAATCGGTTATGCCATAGCTTATCGTATATTCGGTGACATATTCATTGCTATGGGGACGTCCTTGTAGGGCTATATGCGTTACATTTCTCACCAGACCCAAATCAATGATCAAACGTTGATCAAAATCCGAATTTTTCGCTGACCATGAAGTACCAGCTTCAATGGTGATGGTGAGGAGATGGATGGTGGTGGCGGGGGTGAGGGCAATAAAATGGGCAATAAAATAAAATGATAAAATTGTACGAAACAAACGAAAAAGAAAGCAAAAACAAAACAAATAAAAATCCACTTAAATTAAATTGATCAGAGAAATTCGTTATGCCTTGTGCTCTAGTTTTCCACCTTTTTGAATTCGACATATTTCGGTTTATCCGGTTGTACGCGGGGTGTTCCTCAATTAATAAACCATAATTTAGGGGCGATTTCGATTGACAGCTGCAAGTGGTCCTGTTGGTCGATCTCAATAAGGGGTAGAAACCCCGCCGAGAGTGCAAAATGTGTAGAGAGAACAAAGCAAAAGGATTTGGGGTAGGGATTTGTATTTGGTGTTAACACTAAATGAACTAGTCACAAAAGGGCGGGAGAAGGGTGACGGTTGAGAGGTCATGGACAGGCACAGGGATAGGGTCAGTGGTAGGGCGAAGGCTGCACAATAATTGCAGCATGCTTTTGTTTTAGCTAAGTGTGGTAAAAGAAGAAGCAAAAGGAGCCATTCGAAACTTCTCCTTCGGTCCGTATTTCAATGCCGCATGCATTTCAACTCCATAAAACTTTATTTCGGCAATATAAACAACCAAACAAAAAAAAAAAAACGAAAAACACAAAGAACAATTCCCATCGATAAAACTTTTTGTGGCAAGGTAAAATGAGGCTATTACCTACCCCTTAGTTACCTTTAAACAAGTCATCCTGATTGGCTTCGGTTCTTGCGGTTGTTTGCTTATCAACTTAGTCAACTAACTAGGGGGAAACTTGCCTTAGGAAACGAATAGAGAATTCTATTTACTCTAACATCTTAGTGATTATGAGGAGAAATATAATACTACAACTTTTTTAGTAGCTATCTATATGGTAGGATCAAGTATAGAGTATATAATATATTCAGAATAAAAATGAATGCAAAATTAACAACGACAAATAAAGTTTGTCTAAGCCAGAGTCTTATTTCCATTTTGCCACCACTCCTGACTTCTGTGTTTCTGTGTCGTTCTCCAAATATAGATTTATAGCCTTTTAAGCATATTTCCGGCATTTGCTGTTTCACTATTATGCCCCCCATACAACAAATCAACACACAAATACACAACAACCACAGAAACTGCTGATAGACAGGCTGGCTGGCTGAAACGAACGTAATTTTCGCCCTTATTCAAGAAAAAGAGAAAGATTACAAGGCTTACTTGACTATAAACATATATGTATGTATATATAAAACCATGATTTATTTATTAAAAAGATAAAACAATTGCACAACTTTTCATAATGAATCACTAAAGGATTCGAAATATATAGTAGAAAAATATATGTATACATTTATTACATTACGATTTTTTGTAAGGTTTAAGCAACACTTCCTTGCAGTATTCTAAAACATCATCTTCCACTGATGATTCTGATCTTTCGAGTTGGATTAGATCACCAATATGAAGCCAGGTAAACTTTTGATGACTTTCGGGTAGACAATCCCGGAATGCAATGGCAGCACAATAGTTCTCATCAAGCAAATGTTCTTCGAAATGCCAATTGGACATAAGTTTATCGTTTAAATGTAGAATAGTGCCTGTCAAAGGCGATGAAGACTCCTCCAAGGTATGGGAAGAATCAACAGTAAAACTAATTTTCTCCAAGTCAACTGTGATACCAACACCTAGTTCCTTGACATAGGCCTCCTTAAGGCACCAATGTCGCATAAAGGCCTTCAATTGTGGCCTATCCTGGGATTGTGCTCCTATATAGGACCATTCCTGTGGCGAAAATTTACTTTTCATAAGCCGAAAGAAGTCATTAAGGGGTTTGCCTCCATCATAGGAGATTTTCATTACATCAATACCGATGCCAAAGTCATGATGATCATCATCATCCCCTGCTTCACCTGCTGCTCTAGTCATGCCAGCAAACACCACCAATTTACCCTGATGCGAAACATTAAAACTCAGCATTGACTTCTTCCCCTTAACCAGAGACACACCCTCGCTGCTCTTTGGCAACCAGTAGGGTTTACCCCTGGCGTCACGCCTAAATTGCACTTGCTGATAGTCCTCATGGCTGCAGCCGCTCACATATTTCCGCATTAATAGACGGCCAATTAGCGAGGATAGAAAATCATCAATGAAATGAAATTTCATTAGGCGTTGTCTCTCCTCGATTTGTATGGCGGCCACTGCCTGTGACAATTGAGGCAATGTGGGTGTCCATTTGCTTATATCAAAGGCCCAACGTGTGCAAATATGTTTGCTCATTTGTTTGGCACGTAATAAATACACAATATATGTTCAAACAACAAAAGAAAACATTGTTTTTATTTTCTATTTCCAAGTCTTCTGCCCTTTCCGAACGATCTTCTTCTTGCCACTCAATGTTTAGTGTGACCGACAGCTGACAACGACAAAATATTCAAACTAAGGCCAACGATAGATACCGCAATAAAATACCACGATTAAGCGCGAAATTTGAAACTATATTTAAAAGTTTCAAATTTTGCATCCTTTAGGGAATTGTGTCCAATCATTTTACACTCAAGATTACAGTTCTTAAAGGACTTTTTCTATCTAAAGTTGGTTGGGTATAAGGCATTTCTTAGGGAGTGTTTGAAAATAATAATAAATCAAAACTAATTTAAACAAAGCACAAAACTCAATCGAGGAAACTCAAAATTATCTAAAGACCTACTTATATGCATACAAATATGTACCATACTAATAAGAAACAATAACTTACCATTCAGACGAGCCTTTTCGGGCCCACGATCGTTTAGCGATGAGGTAGCTGTTAAAACAGCTCGTTCCATCAGCTGTTGGTTGCATTCATAGTCGGAAAAGTAGTCGCTGAAGGCATCTGCAAGAGTAAGGGAGAAAAAAAAGAAAATAATAATAATTGAAGAAAAAGTGATGTTAACTTGACCCATATACGATTCCGTATTCTCTCATATATGTCTAAACTGTCAATGAATTGTAAGCAAATGTGCTGAGAGTCGACGTTCACATACCCTACACTTTTTATAAAACTAAAAAACTAAAGTTTAGATCTTTGGTTTTGAACATTGAGAAAAAATCATTGGCGTTAATATACCCCATTTTACCCTACACGCAGTGGGTTGGCTAGGAGCCAAAAAACAAGCATTTTAAGTACATTTCAATTACAATATAATTTTCTGTATTTTCTTTTTCTTCTTGTTGTTGCTGATTTGTGTTGTCTAAGTGGGTCCTCGGCTTTTTTTTATAGATAGGTCGTAAATTTTCCAACAAAACCACTAAGTAAATAAATAAAAATCTGCAGAAGAGCAAAAAAAAAAAAAAGAAAGAAATACGGAAAGAAAAACTGCTGTTCCATATCTTCTCTGTTTGTATATAAATATTTCGGTTGCCATTGAGACAGTGCCGACGACACTGTCACTCAAGACAAAAGGATGCATGTTATATCCCCTTTCCCCTCATCATCGCCAGCACTTGGGCATGATAAAACGGAGCCGGAAATCCTAGCATAGACAATTGCAATCAACCCCCAAGAAGGTGATGGGTGCAGTACTTCTACTTTTGGGGTAAACAACCCTTAGGGATGTTTGCTCAACAAGACTTTTGAGTTCGTGTGCACATTTTAACTTTTACGTCGACGTTGATTTTGACTTTCACATTGAGCTCTGGCCTCCCCCCTAAAAGCAGATTAGCCAAAATGAATCGTGATAGAGGCGGCCCCTCATTCTCTATATATGTATGTATGTATATATACATATGTATAAAAATCTATGTACACGCACGCAAAAATAAAAACAAACAAGCAAAAAAAAATCAATACCATAAAAAACTTTGAACTACTTTTTTTTCCTCTTTTTTTGCTTTGATAATGATGGTGGCCTTACACGCTAAATGTATTTTTCAAATTTCTGCGGGGCTCTTTCTTAAGAAAGTATACAAAGTAATAAGTAAGTTTACCAAATAGCAAGTAAGTATACACACAAGTTTTAATTATGTACTTAAATTTTCTGCATTGATGCCGGGAAATGTTCTTAATCTGCTAATTAGATCAGATGGAGTTAAACGATGATTCAGTTGGTGGCAACTCTTCTTCAACGTATTTTAATTGGTAATGTCAAAAGCATCATAAAAGATTAATTGAAAGAAATTATCTTGCTCAAAGGGATTGTCACCAAAAGATTGAAAGTAAATAGTCCCCTTTCACTCGATCTGCCATTATTCTTCGAGTTAGACAGGTGAAATTCTAGGCAGATTTCGTTCTACCTACTGCCGTTAATTTTTATTCAAGTTAGGGAGAATTCGAATTAGATAAGTTTGATCTAATTAAAATCAGAAAGAACTAGATCATAGGATATAAAAAGAGACTGTTATTATAGGTAATTTGTCGCTATATTCTTATGGCAGGAAAAATCCCATTTATTGAATTAATGTTTATACATTAATGGCCCCAATTTCAATGGGTTTTTCTTTAGAAAATTAGCCAAAGGAAAATACCCTTATTTATATTGAACTAATTTTTCCCCCCTCATTTGAAAATCGTAATTTTATTTTATATGTATGTACATTCGTATGTAGAATATGTAATAAATAAATCTGGCTAATGTTCTCAATGAAATAAATATGACGTGACCGATTTTTGAAAAGCAATTTCCGCCGTTTCGGATCATTCGAAAAATGTGAAGTGCGAATGATGTGAAATAAATTAGCAAGAGAAATGAAAGGGGGGAAAGAAAAGTGTGTAGTAATGTCTGAATGAGGAATTGGTGTGTGTGTGTGTGGCACTAAGAGGATGAGTGAGGTTCGTATGAGGAGGAAGTACTGCAGTAGCGGGGCGTTATTCTCTGTCTGAGTGAAGAATTGAAAATTGTTTATTTTTAGTCATAAAAATGTTTGCACATGAACTTTGTATAATGTTTATGCACACACATACACACACGCGCACACAATTGAAATACTGACAAATTGTCTAACAAATAAATGAACAGCACTCTTCGGTGTAAAGGGGTGGCAGGGAAGAAAATTCGAATTGGCAAGGATTACCGCAAACGGGAACGAGAATGAGGGCTAACATATGGTAAGCAAGAAAAGCACGTGTAAAACACGAGATGAACATAATAAAAATATGCAGACGATGCGCAGACGTCAAAAAGATAACGTCACAAAATGCCGGTTCCAATTAGAAAAAAATTAAAACTTTAACTGCAGAATCATATGAAGGCAGAATATAGGCGAAAGACGAGAGCACCATAACTAAATCGTTGATAAAGTCAAAGAGAAGAATAGCCTAAACAAGGCGTTGTTAATCGGTTTTTGTTTTGCCCTAGCTGTTCGTAAGCAACGTTATGATCGCTCTCTTTTGGGCTCCCTCTCTTGTTCGCTCTCTGTCTCTCTAACACACTTTGTCACTCTCTGGTGATCAGAGCGAAGAGCGAGTTAGAAAGAAAGAGTAAAAAAGAGTGACGAGTTTTCAGCTTTGGGGAACACGCCCAAAACGAAGAAATGAACAATATAATATGAACTTGGCTTACGTTAATTAATTGTATTTGTTTTGCCACTTCATAATGCATTTTTCATATAAAAGTTTTCAATTAACTTTGATAATAATCTCTTGTACCTGCTTGCACATTTCCCACGCTGTTGCTGCTCAGCAGAAAGATGAGGTAAATTGTCGTTGTTGTTGCGGCTGCTGAAGCTACCTTTGCATTATATTTCAGCCTCATTTTATTAATGGCTTCGTTTAATATCATTCACCACCGAAATTGAGTTAGAAACACATTTATTACTGCGGCCGACTCCTGTATTTCACAAAACGTATTGGCAAAACACAACAAATTAAGTTCCGCTTATCAATTTAAAAAAAAAAACAAAAAACATTTACAATTAATGCTGCTGGGGCGGATGACGATGACACACTTATCTTAGAGGTGCAAGACCATCGATGGGACTAATCGACAGCATTTCATTCAAATGCATCGATGCTTTTTTTTATCTATCGATAATCAAACAATCATATGTAAGTAATCGATTACATATAGGTATTTTTCGCTCCTCTTACCGTTCGCATGTTAACGTTTCCTTTCTTTTCGCCCTCAAAAAAAAAGTTAGTTGGCGTGCTGTCAGTTTACAAGAAATTATTATATATTTTTAGATTTTCTGTGTAAACTAATTGCAAGTTCAATTGTATATTCAAAATGTACGGCGGTGACGAATTTTCGAACAATGGGGTAAGTCCAGAAACGCTTTTAACCACTGGACGTTAAATTGCCGACGAATACAGAAAAAACATAACCAAACTTTTACCGAATGTTGTGTTTTTACTTTTTTTTTGTCTTACTTTTTTTCAGGATTTCTATGATGACTACGCCCATACGGGTGATCCGCAGCTGGACTTGGAGTACGAGCGTAGTTATTTCACCAGCCGGATGCCGGATAATGTCAAGTATTTCCTCATGAACTTTTGTCAGGCAATCAAGGATGGGAATCTGTATGACATACAGAATATGTATGAGAATACCTTTCCCCAAATAAGTGATCACCATTTTGATAAAACCGCCTGGCCAGAGGAGCAAGAGGTTGCCACCATTGTTGACAATGAGAAAGTTTTCCTAATCCTATACAAGGAGCTGTATTTCCGTCATATACACGCCCGTATTCCTGGTGGACCCAAGCTCGATCAGCGTATTAATTCATTCTTCAATTATTGCGATTTCTTTAATTTAATCATTTCGGCTCAGAATCCGGTAATGTTGGAGCTACCCGACATTTGGCTATGGGAACTGGTTGATGAATTTGTCTATCAATTTCAAAATTTTGCCCAATATCGGTAAGATCTCATACCATTACATCAAATATATTCTCTTCTCTATAATGTTACGTTTCATTTTGTTATATTACAGTGCTCGTCTAACCGATAAATCGCAGGATGAGATCCAACAATTATGCGTGAATCATAGCAATGTATGGAGTATATTGTGTATTCTTAACGTCCTGCACTCTTTGGTGGATATATCCAATATTAAGAAACAATTGGAAGTCATTTCTCAAGGTGTTGATCCACAAACAGTTGCCGGTGAATTTGGTAAATTGTCTTTCTACAAAATGTTGGGCTACTTCTCTCTGGTTGGTCTCCTGCGCGTACATTCGCTGCTTGGTGACTACTATCAGGCCATTAAGGTTCTGGAACCGATTGAGATTCATAAAAAATCGGCCTATTCCCATATACCCGCGTGTCAGATATCGACTTCGTATTATGTGGGCTTTGCTTATATGATGATGCGTCGTTATGCAGATGCCATACGTACATTTTCGGATATTTTGCTATACGTACAGAGGACAAAGCAACTATATAGCACTCGTTCATATCAAAATGATCAGATCAATAAGCAGGCAGAGCAAATGTATCATCTGTTGGCTATTTGTTTGGTATTGCATCCACAATGCATCGATGAATCCATCCAACAGGTTCTAAGAGAGAAGAACTATCATGATGCCATGTTTAAAATGCAATGCGGTGATCTGGATGTGTTCAAATCCTTCTTTATCTTTGCCTGTCCACGATTTGTTAGCCCCTGCCCACCGGCCGCCGATGCCCCAATGGAGGATTATGTCAAAGATCCCATGGAGCATCAATTGCTAGTGTTTATGGATGAAGTGAGGCAACAAAAGGATTTACCCACAACAAGATCATATCTAAAGTTATACACCACCTTGCCCTTGGCAAAATTGGCATCATTCATTGATCCCAATGCCAGTGAAGATGATGTGTCCAAGCTTTTGATTCGTCTGCTATGTTTCAAGCACAAAATGCGCAATCTTGTATGGAGCAAAGGTCCCAGTGGATTGGAAGGATCATTCAAATCCGGATCGGAGGTAAGTCCTTGACTTTTGTGTAACGCTTTGAACGAACTTTATTAATTTTCCATTTTGTTTTCTAGCTTGATTTCTACATTGACGACGATATGATTCATATAGCCGATACCAAGGTATCTCATCGTTATGGCGACTTCTTTGTACGAAAGATTCTAAAATTCAATGACCTCAATCGAAAATTAAAGGGCGTCAACATTTAAATTTGATTCAATGTAAACAATAATGGTAGACAATAGAGTTTATAATTTTCCAAACTGGACCGATTTTTCAATAAATAAAGAACAAAATTCTGCAAAAAAAAAGACTAAAGCAGGAAATGGTCCTACAAAAAAATTTCAAATGTTTTTTTTTTTTTTTTAATGTACAACTATAAGCGAATCTTACTGCCTATAGGTAAGATAAACCCCATGCGAAACCAAGACACACTACCTTTTTTTTGTAGCTGCAAATTTGTTTCAAAACTTTTTAGCTCTCTAATCTCCAAGATCTTAGCATTCATATAGATATATAGACAGCCGGACAAGTCTGCATTGACTCGGAAATGTTTCCTTCTACTTGTTGCATAAATTTTAGTGTCTTTTACCCATTGGGTAATATGTATATAAATACAAATTCATATAGTTAACCGATCCAATATCCAGTGGAAAGTGTTTCTTAACTTTTTTATGTTTATAGATTAAATATAATTTTTATTGTTGGTTGTTTTTTTTTTTTCTTGATGCGCTTTGAATGATGAATACAAAAAAAAATTATATTAAATTTTTGCATTGCAATTTTTGAAAGTGTGAAAATTGTGAAAAACATTACAAAGCACACACACATGCGAGTCTAAAGTCAAAGGATTGATGGTTGTAGACTCGAGAAGATGGGGGGCGATGGGGTTGGGAGTACGATGAGATACTACAGATATAGATTATAATTATAGACGAAGTAATGCTGATGTGCTGAACCATTTCCGGTTAATTGTCATTTATTTAACACATTGTTCCCAATGGGAATCCCAAGCGCGTAGCTGTAAAAGTGAAAAGGATGGCAATTATAGTTTTGCTCTTTCTAGACTATCTTTAAGACTAAATTACCTGACAATCACGACTGCAATACCATTGATTTTGACAGCTGGCGCACATAAAGGTGGCCTCATAACGTTCACAGTGCTGACAGCGACGATCCGCTTCATTGGTGGTGCCTACACCACCGCCGCCTCCATTCATTGAGGGACGATTGTCCCGGAGTTTATTTTCACTTTTGATCTCACCACGTTCGCGATCACGTTCGTGCTCTCGATCACGATCATGATCACGCGGACGCTTCTGCTCATCGTTTAAATAATTGGAATGTTGTATTGCTCCACCTCGTTTAATGGAGGATTTTCCTTCTCGGCCATGGACCATTGGACTGCTATTGTAAAGAGGTTTGAGTGAGCTGGCAGTTTCCTGATCATAATGGTTTTCAAAGGAATTTCGTAGACTTCGGTGATGATGCTGTTGGGTTGGAAACGAGTTGGCTCTAGCTTCAGCTGCCACGAGATTCGGCGTTGAATTGCCTCCCAATAGATGTTGATATCTAAAAAGAAAAGATGAAAAGTCAATGATCAAAATCGAATTATATTTCCATGTTTCCATATTTGTTCTCTAATCGTACTTGCTCTGCTGTGCTTGCAGCATTTGTTTAGTTCTCTTGCTCAATAATGGAGGAGGCAGTTCTTCCATGTGATGATCCTCTGTCGCCATAGTTAATTCCTGCATCTCACGACGTCCGGCCGGCATAGAGTTTCGCCTACGATAAGCGTCCTCGAATTGTGCTACTCCTGACGAAGGATCCTTTAGATTAAGTGCCCTGTATAAAAAAGAGAGACGATGGATTAATCGGTTGCTTATATATTAGAGGGAATGGAAGAGGACTCTCTGACTGGGTGTTTGTTAGTTGGTTTGGTTACACATTACACTCACCCTCTTAGCAATCTTAAATTATTCTGACTGCTTTCCAACTGATTGATGCAACGCTCCAATGCCGATGGGCCACCATATTTCGGAGTAATTGGAGCATTCTGCTCCTCCAGTAGCATTGAATGCATCTCATATAGTTCTGGAGTGCTGCAGTTTTTATTCACTAACATTGGCAATATGTCCTTAATGATTAGAACGCGCTCCTTGCGCTCCAAGCGTGAGCGTAACTCTTCCTTCACACAACGCAAATGTATAAGACGATTGGTTTCCTCCTCCTTTTGTCCAATTAGTTTGTCTAGCGTCTTTAGATCGGCATCAATACGTTTCCTTTCATCCATAAACGATTGCAATTCAGGAGTAAGGGAATTTAATTTGTCATTGATTATTGTGTCCAGTTCGGTATAAAGTTCCTTGATGCGATAATGAAAATTAGCATCACTGTTTGTGAGATCGGGATAGGATTTCTGTTGTCGAGGTGGAGTTGCTGCTTGCTGCGATAAGGGACTAGCGGCTGGTGGAACAGAAGTGCTTGACGCTGGAATTGGGGATGTGGGTAAGGATTGGGGGGCGGCGTTCATATATGTTGCTGCCTGATTGGTGGTTTGAGTAAAAACGGTTTCCGAACGACGAGGCTTCTGTGGGGGCTGTGGGGCAGTAAATGTGGAAAACGAAGCCATTGCATTTGTTGTGTTAACTGGTGGTGATGGTGTCGGCAGACTGTCAACAACAGTGGATTCCACCTTATTTAGAACAACCTTTTGTTTTACATTGGTGGGATAGCTAATCTCCATGGGCTCGCCCAGACCAGGTGGTGGAGGAGTCGGTGTATTAAGACTGTAGGCCATACTGGCCAGATCTACTGGTTGCTGCTGAACAGGCTGCGGTTCTTGAGGGGCCAATGTGAAGGCAGGACCTAATTTTAAAAATGGTTCAACTGGGTTGATCATCGGGATAGACTGTGATTGCAACTGCAAATGCTGTGGGTGCTGTTGTGGATGCTGCTGTCGCTGCTGTTGTGGCTGCTGTTGCAACTGCGGCTGCGGCTCCTGTGGAAGTTCTATCGATTCTAGCTTTGTAGCAGGTTTTGCCATTATAAATTCCAGCGTATCATCATCGGAGTCAACAACTGACATGGACTTGATTCGTTTATCGCCAAGCGATGTTGGAGTGCCTGAACGACGTCGCTTGAAATTTGTTTCTACTACTGGAACATCGGCTATATCCTCTTTGATCAAAGTGTTGTTGTCGGTTTCCCTTTGGGCAAGTTCCTGGGTCACTTGCATAGCAACTGATAAATCAAACGGACTTAAATTAGCTGTAGATAAATTATGTTGAGGAGGAATAACTTTAGCAGCACTTAGTAGAGCTGGAAGAGCGCCGCCACTTGCTTTTAGTGTCAAGAATTCATCCAAAATGGAACCATTTTCCTTTACTCCTTGAATTACTGGATCAGGAGCTTCATTTTCTTCTTCTAGCTTAAACTTAGGAACAGGAGGAGCTTGAACTGTGCCCATATCGCATTTCAGAGGAGTCACTGGTGCACCCCGTTTGACGGACTCCAGCTTCTCGGGTGACTCTTCATTTTCTGTATCATCCAGACATATTAGCTCTGGTGACTGACTGATACTACGACTAACTGGACTACGGCTACGACTACGACTACGGCTAGGCGAGTTGGCATGACGGTCCACAGTATGTTCCACCATTGGAGGACGTCTAGGATTTGAACGATGAGTAAATCGTTGATATCGTGTTACAGTATATTTTAAAGATCGTAAATAACCATCGGGATAGCGTCGCAAGCGGCGGAGCCTATAAGCGAATGTATTAGATTTAATGGCCACCAAAGCGACACTCAAAATTGGCCGGATTTAGCCACTTACCACAACAAACTTCGACGCTTAAAATAGAAACTTGACCTGCTGCTTCTTTTTAATTGATTAATCTGAAGCTGAGTCTGCGTAGGATTTGAAGGTGGCTTTAGGGGCCCAGGCTCGACTTTGGTATTCACCGGCTGCTTCTCATCCTCTTCATTTTGTTGTTGCTGCTGCTGCTGCTTATGCTCCAAAGTCAAATTCTTGAGTGAACCAGTGGAGCTGGTTCTTTTTGGGGTACCCTCTTGTCTTGGTTTATTGCTTACAGCGGCATCCATCAGATCATCCTCCTCGGGGCTATATTCATCGCTGCTTAGATTTGAATCAGACGAATCATAGATCTCTACATTGGCCATAACTAAAGTAAATAAACAACAACAATTAATTACCATTCATCTTGTCTGAAATTTTTGACGTTAGCAAAAAAAAGCGTCTCGTCAAATTTTTGTCTGCCGGCTCGGTCAAAAACGCGAAAACCTCTACAAAACTGAGTTTATTACCAGTAATTAGAATATCAAATCGTGAGCATAGTTTGGAAGTTGCAGATTTTTAATTACACTCAATTGACAAAAGGCTTACTTTACCTAATCTAAGAATTCCAATTCCCAGAAAATTTGCGTCTTTTTCTGTTCGCAAAAAGGAGGCAAAAGAGACAGTGATTGTGTGCCCAGATGCTCCCAAACTAGTTTGCCAAAGTGTAGCTGTGCAATTTAAATACCTACGAAAAAACACCGAAAATAAAAACCAGTTGGCAGTCCCACTACATTTAAATACCAACTAAAATACCGAAATAATCACGCAGCAAATAAACAACAAATTTAACAAATAATATAAATTCGCACAAAAACAATTGCCACAAAGAAACGGTAAATAGTATAGCACTCATGAGCAAACATAATAAGTGGAGGGCAGCGTTTATTAAAGATCGAGAAGTAAACCATTAATTGAACTTCAATCTTAAGAATGTTACGACAGCTCCCACCAACCGATGCTGCATTAATAGAATAATAAAATTATCAATTTTAAATTCATATGCAGACAGTCGCGGGAGCAATAAACTGTCTCATTTGATAATAACAAGAGTCGTTCTATTCTTGATTTCATTCGGTTATTGTTTTGCAGTTCATCCAGTTAGTGTCTCCGGAACTCATCCATAACTCGCCTATTTGCAAACCAGTTTAAGGTGTTATTATTTGCCCACTCGCAATATGCACAATTTGTTCCTGCAGTGCTTTTGAGCAATCGAGCGCTACATTAGAACTTATAATCATAATCTAATCCAATCCACGTCAACTCACACCAATACATATGGTCCGAGATGAGCGCGTGACCGTGATTGACCATCGTGGCTACGCATATCCATACATACATACATATGCATACATATGTAAACCAAAAAAAAAAAAAAAAAATACGTTAAATTAAAAATCTTTCCGTTTTTGAATTCAATTCGAAGAATCACCATTAACGAATTAAAAAAAAAAAAAAAAAAACAGTTGTTTAATCGGCCCTTACCAATTTGAAAACCTTTTAATCCATACATAACTCAAGCTGGAGTCTGTTTGGTTATATTCGTATCTGAATTAAAAAGCATTCGATCAAAATCAAAATGCGTTAAGTGAACCGTTAATTTTTAATATTTAAAAAGAAAAATAAATTAAGTTATGTGTTCACGCTAATTTGCATCTCTAACACCGAGCATACATTATCGCGCGACTATATCTACATATGTATATATATGTACATATATATACGCATTGCTGTACATATATGTATATGCCGTATTTATAATGACTCGCTATTGTACGGACTTTGTCCACTTTTGGAGTGGCAGTGCAATTATTTTCAGTTCTATTTCTATGGGAAAGTCGGCAAATCGACAAATCATACCCATCTGGATTGATAAGGAGAGCAAGCGTGATTAGATTTCGTTAGTTTTTTTTTTTTTTTATATTGGTTTAAATATATCTCTTTGTTGAAATTATATCTCATCGGGGGTTCTGTGTCGATTCAGTTCAGTTGACCAAATCAAATTGGTTAGGGCAGGTGTCGGCAATTGCGGAACAAAGCACAAAAGGTTGGTCATTGAGTGATCCAAAATGGTTTAATGACGAAAAGAAGGGGGGAGGGGGCCATAAACCAACCTAGCCAGCTTTATGACCTTTACATACATTTAGATTACGCTACGCTATTTTTCTTCTTTAAAGTTTCACCACTTAATGCTAATAAATTACGTAAATTGATTGTTAACTGAGAAGGTCGTGATCTCTTTGTTTTTTAATTGACCTGACTAAATTTTTGTTACAGATCAAAAATGGTATCGTTGGAGGAGCTAAAACAATTGAGACTGATCCATTTATGCATTGCCATAACATTCTTCACATCGGGAGTATGCATTAATTTGGCCCAATTATTATTGCACATATTGGTAAAGCCCATAAATGAACGACTCTTCCGTAAATTGATGTACTATTTGTGTTACTCCCTCTACAGTCGTAAGTATTGGGGCCAATTGTACCATATCGGTGGTGTTGATTATGTAATGATTATATTAATTACTATGGATACATATAAATTATTCATCAATCACTGCCAAATAACAATATATTACCATTATATTTTTATGAATTTATAATCATTTTAACGATTTTGGTTGCGCAATTGCTAAAATAACTAATCTGTCTGCGATTAGTCCAATTTATCGCGCTTTGATTTCTATATAAACTGGTGAAATCGACAATTGAAACAGTTTTTTAATCTTTCTTTACAGAAATTGTTTTTGTTGCCGATTGGTGGGCAGGATGTCGCATGCGTGTCTATATGGATGAGGAGGATCGTCGCACTTATGCCGGAAATGAGCATGTTTTATTGCTAATGAATCATAAATACGAAATTGATTGGTTAACAGGCTGGATGATATGCGATAAATTGGGTGTCCTGGGTAATTGTAAGGCCTATGCCAAAAAGGCTATTCGTTATGTACCCATCATTGGCTGGGGCTGGTGGCTGGCCGAATTTGTCTTCCTTAATCGCAACTTTGACAAGGACAAAGAGATTATAGCTAAACAATTGAAAGTTGTATATTCGTATCCTGATCCCACATGGCTGCTATTGAATGCCGAAGGCACACGTTTCACACGCTCAAAACATGAGGCTTCTGTGAAGTTTGCAGAGGAACGTGGAATGACGCCGCTTAAACATCATTTGATACCAAGAACGAAGGGCTTTACGGCCAGTTTGGCTACACTGAGAGGAATTTGTCCAGTAATTTATGATATTAATTTGGCTTTTAAGCCAACAGAAAAGGTGCGATAATTAATATATCCCTTTTTTGCTTTGTGCTTATAATCTTTTTGTTGATGTTTTGCAGACTCCGTCCACCATGTTGTCCTTGTTGAATGGCAAGAGTGTGGAGCCTTATATGCTCATGCGACGCATTCCTCTTGAACAAGTTCCGGAGGATGAGACCGAAGCAGCTGCCTGGCTACAGCAATTGTTTGTTGAAAAGGATCGCATAATCGATAGCTTCCTGGAAACGGGCAGTTTCTTTGAGAAGTCGGGTGTAAAGGAAACACCCTATGAGAATCTAAAGCCACGTCTTAGTTCATTAATCAATTTTGCTGGCTGGGTATTCGTATCGTTATCTAGCATTTTCTATTATCTGATTACTTCATTGTTGGCAGCCAATTGGACGGCATTTATTACTGCCCTCTCAGTGCTTGGACTCTGTAAGTTTGCATTTAATTGCAATTGTTCCCAATATTCAATTTCATTAACCATTTGTATTCCTCTATTTCAGTTTATTGGCTGATGGGACAGGCCATTAATAAGACGCAGATCAGCAAGGGTTCCAGTTATGGAGCCACTTCAAAATCATTCGCATCAACATCCACCTCAACCACCTCATCAGCAAGCACAAAATAATTTTGGAATGTGTCCGTCAGTTAATATTTTTCTCACAACTTTAGTCAATATGGAGCCTAAGCTAAAGCAACTCAATTATATAAACAAAAAAGAAACACACACAAAACGCTTAACAAAGCGCCAAATAATAAGCTTTGAGAAAAGCTCTCTCAAAAATTAAAAAAAAAAAAGCAAAAATAACAAATTCAATTATAATTCCTCATCGACTATATCGAATGGTTTATAGCGTTTGACGATAACCCAAATTTGTTTAGTTTGTATGTTAAAACGAAACATTTTTGAGTAGGAGCCATCAAATTTATTGTATGTATGTATGTAGTTTTGGTAGTGAAAGCCTACACATATAAGTAAACGTGTTTAATGATTGTATTTGGCAGAAACAAAAGCAGTTTGCAATTAAATTACAAGCAAAAACAAATGTCGGTATTGTATCTTTGAAGTTTCAGTGTGACCGTAAGTTTCGTCACCTGCTAATACCATATTTTTAAAAATAACAGCAAATAAATGCTGATGCCAAATATAAGGAAGGCGAATAATGAAAATTATTAAATGTTAGTCCTCTCTCAAAAGCTGCAAGTTATATGTAATAATTCCCTGTTATAATTTTGTTGGGAAAGAGAAAGCCTCGTTTAACTCGTGGAAAAGCTAACAACGAATGCTTTTTAAAATGTGCCAAAATTCAAAAAATTTCTTAAAATAAGGTAAGATAAAGTAGAAGAGAAAATACTGTTGTTTACTTTAGAAACACTAGGAAGCCAAAAAATATAAATATTAATTTTTGTTTAATTTCTGTAAATCAAAAGCTAGTTGTTAAGTATGGTTATTCAGTTTAGTTAACAAGATCAGAATATAAAACTGTTGGAGGCGATAAAAAAGTGGCAACATCTGTCAAAAAATAGAGGGAACTAATGAAGAACGGTCATCCAATGGAAATGCACTTATCGGATAAAAATTGTGGCAAAATATCTTTAAATGACAACTTGAGACCAAGTTAGGACACAAAAGCCAATAGCATGATGACGCTCTAGTATAACAAGCGAACAAAGAATTGATAAGATAAACGTGCCGACTTTGGTTTAGCCGAAGTTCCTATACTCTTGTATCATACGTTATGAGAACCTTTTCTATAGTACTAATATTAGTTTTTAATCAAAATTGGTCGATTCCTATTTAAAACGGATTGCGGATAGACATTTATAATATGTCTTATTTTTAGTCGCTTTTTTTTAAGAAAATGAACAAACCCATTTGAAAGAGTATAATTTAAAAGATAATTGTAGATAACAAATTATTGTCAGCATTTTCAATTGAACTTTGCTCCACCTAAAAACCCTATTTCTAAACTTCCATTTCCCTCATTCTCTCTCATTTACAAAAGTCTTCTCACAATTCTTCATTACGTAGAAAATCCGTTAGTTTAAGCTGTTGTTTATTTCATTTTCTGATCTTTCTAATTTCCGAATCAGACCTCTGTCTACACAAGTTTTAAGATGGGACTGATTAAAAATTCAAATTATTTGCTGAATATAATAAGCGTGCCGCAAAAGTTGATAAGACAGGTGACGTTTAAATGAAAATAGTTTGTTCTTGGCAACTATGTAGATTGAAATCAAAATTGCCCAGGGACTATTCAAACAGTTTTGAATTGTACCATTTAAAAATATAACACGATAAGCGAGAAGTTTCCCTACTTGAGCAAAGTTCCGCCCACTGTGGTAGTAAAGTATTTTCCTACTCATTGACTAATAGATAAGGGGTGATTAATTTTGTTAATTTATAAGTTTCAATGTCTTTAATCATTAGCGATTCTTATCAGACGAAAAACGAAAAAAAAAAAAACACAAAAACGAAAACGAACAAAAAAAAAAACTTAAATGTCCCCATGTTGTTCAGTTCGTTTCAGTTTTATTTCATTCAGTTGACCAGAGCCGCTTTTACAAGCAAGTTGAACGATTTCCTCTATAGTTTTTATTTTGTTTTGTTTTTTGCTGCTTGAGGAGCAAACAGCGGAGCGCGGAGCAGAAGGCTGATAGAGAGATCATAAACAAGAATCATGTATGTACATACATGTATATGTACTTGCGCCGTCATAAAGTTTTCATATCACTTTCGGTTAGAGCCATAATTTTGTTAATTACTAAAATCTAAAGGTTTCCGTTTACGATTACGTAAAATTGTGTGTTTCGATCTCAAGCAAGTGCTGAACATTCAACATACTTTAAATTATTTTTAGAACGAAATGGTAAAACTTTTGGGACTGAGGCGTCTATTGATCGCCATCACCTTTTTCACATGCGGCTTCTTTGTGAATATAGTTCAACTATTGTTGACTGTCTTTGTGAAGCCGATAGATAAGAGGCTCTTCCGTAGTCTGATGTACTATCCATGCTACTCCTTCTATAGCTGTGAGTATTCCCTCATGCAAACTATTATTTAGAATATTTCCCTTAATAATTTTGTATCCATTGTAGTGCTTGTTTTTGTGGCGGAATGGTATGCCGGTTCCAAAATGCGCGTCTTTATTGATCCCGAGGATGAAAAGAAATATATTGGAAAGGAGCATGGTTTGCTAATTATGAATCATACCTATGAAATTGATTGGCTTACCGCTTGGATGGTCACCGATAAATTGGGAGTTTTGGGTAACAGCAAAGCCTATGCCAAGAAGGCCATACGATATGTTCCCATTTTGGGTTGGGCCTGGTGGCTAGCTGAATTTGTCTTCCTCAATCGTGACTATGAAAAGGATAAGCAGATTATTGCCGAACAACTGAAGGTGTTGTGTTCTTATCCCGATCCTGTGTGGATACTACTTAATGCCGAGGGAACTCGCTTTACTGAAGCCAAGCATGAGCTATCGGTGAAATTTGCCCAGGAACGTGGAATGACAGTATTGAAGCATCATTTAATACCACGTACCAAGGGCTTTACAACTAGTTTGCCCACCTTAAGAGGCATATGTCCTGTGATTTATGATATCAATTTGGCCTTTAAGCGTGATGCCAAAACACCAAGCACTATGTTGTCCCTGTTGAATGGAGATGGTGTAGAACCCTATATGTATCTGAGGCGTATACCCTTGGACCAGGTACCGGAAGGTGAGAAAGAAGCTGCTGCCTGGTTGCAGCAACTGTTTGTGGAAAAGGATCGTCTGATTGATAGTTTTCATGAGACTGGCAGCTTCTTTAAGCAATCCGGCGTGAAGGAGGTGCCCAGCAAAATCTATAAGCCACGTTTGTGTACAGCCATCAATTTTCTCAGTTGGGCCAGTTTCTCGGTTATTTATATTTTGTATTATTTAATTACCTCACTATTGGCGGGTAACTTAATTGGTTTCACTGTGGCCTTTTCCACTTTGGGACTCTTCTATTGGCTAATGGAACAGGCGGTAAATGTATCCCGGATAAGCAAAGGATCCAGCTATGGAGCCGGTACCTCTAATAAGGCGTCAGCCAAATGAATTTCGAACGACATCAGTCAATGTACATAATCACTATGCACGAAACAAAAAATAACTGATAAAACTACCAATTGTATAGATAAAATTATATAAATAAAATGGATTACTAGGAAATGCCATTTTTAAAATGCCGCTTGAAATGATAATAATTTTATTGCAGCCACTGTACTTTGTTCATTGTTCGTAACAGCTGATTGCAACTTTCTGCTGGTAGTCCGTGCTCCCGTTGTTTTCCCGTCAGATCTTGGTTTTTTAAAGGTCTATTTGGGTAAAAGCATAAAGAATAATGATTTTTTATGAAAAAAAATTAACAAGACAACAATTGACAATTAATGGAAAAGGAATTGTTGTAATGCTAAACTGAGTTCATTCAAGTTTTTTCTTTAGTTTTTTAAACAGCTGACTCATAGTGCTGTGTAACGTTCAAAAGTAATTCGCAACAGTATTTTGGAGTGTTGGCTAATGTCCCAATTGAAGCAGCTGACTATTAGTGCTGTGTAACTATCAAAACTGAAATCAGTCATTGTGCCAGAAGTATTTTCGCTAGTATTCCCTAGTGCTGGATAATATAAAAATACTGCAGCTGAGCAATATGTGGTGAGTAATTGCTCAGTGTGTGCAGTGCTGCCATTTTAGCTATTTTCAAGTCAGATCCGACTTCTTTTCTTAAGAATTGCGGGAAAAAATTCCCCATTATGTGCTGTTTAGCTTATTTTTTGGCTTATATTTTTCAAATTTTAGCATATTCTAGTGTACTTTTTTCCCAAATCTGGCTTATTTTGACGCTCAAATTCTGGCAACACTGAGTGTGTGGAGTATTTATTCTGCGTGGGGATTACTAATTTAGTGTGGCGAGTTTTTGTTCAATTTTGTTTTTGTTTTTGAGCTAACGGAAAATTAAGTATACGTAGGACCTTCGATGACAAATGCTACACATACACACCAGTAACTTAACCCACTCACTCGGATCTTACAGAAACCAAAAACACCTAGTAACTAAAAAAAATTATGCACATACATGCATAAAATATGTAAAGTACAAGAATTGAAGAATACACAACGACAAAAAAAAAAGAGAAAACTACAAAATCAAAGAGCAATAATATGTGCATTTTGAAGGTGAGTGCGGGGAAATGTGCGGAGCCATGGGCATTACAACAGGAAACACACAAAATCATGGATAAAACCAACAAAAAAAAAAAGTGACGTGCAGTGAAAAGTGAAACGTAACAAGAAAAAAAACTATTTTATATGGCACCCCCTCGCTACTCCTCTCTTTCGCTCTCAATCATTCTGTCCCTGTCTTTTTGTCTCTCTCACTCTTCGCTGTCCCCTTGTCGTAGGCTCAAGGACTGACTGTTTGTATGTAT
Source organism: Drosophila austrosaltans (assembly GCA_035045865.1). Classification (NCBI taxonomy): domain Eukaryota; kingdom Metazoa; phylum Arthropoda; class Insecta; order Diptera; family Drosophilidae; genus Drosophila; species Drosophila austrosaltans. The sequence continues at coordinate 4,888,740 of JAWNOQ010000207.1, forward strand.
GTGTATGTAGATGTGTCCAAGTGGGAGTAGTAATAGAGTACACCAGGGCGACAGGGGGTCTCTCCCAATACCAAGTGCAACAAAAACGAACGAAACAAAAAAAAAAGAAGAGAAAAATATTTTGTCTTTGTTCGCTACGGGCAAAAGAAAGCGAAGCCAGCGGAGGCAGAGGCAGAGACGCCGAGAAGCTGATGACGTTGAAATCGAGTTACGTTACTCGCAAGAGTTGGCCTATAAGGCTATACATATGTATGTATGTATGAATGTGTATGCTTGTGTGTGTATGTGTTTGTGCATGTTTATATGCATGTACGTGTCTATGTATCCGTAAGACAGCTGACGTTTGGGGTAAACTATAAGCAAAGATGCAGGGGAGAGAGCAGCAGAAGAGAAGGTTAACTACAAGCTTGGAAAAGCAATAAACCATTTAAATCAGATCATTTCAAAAGAGGAAAATACGACAAATCTTAAACAAATATATGTATGTATGTAAATACATTAATTCATTTGTGTAGTTTAGATCACAAATATGATCGTTATACATACATACATACATACATACATACATACATATGTATGAATATCCGTTTGCCATTTGCCATGGGTCGGGCGGGGGGTTAGGAGGCGTCTCCGTAGTGGCAACTTGACTACGTTGATTATGCTGACTGATCTTGTTGATTCGCTTTTTATTATAGCATGCCGATTCAGGCTCCCTCATGGACAGATTTCTTAAACTGTCCCATTTGCTGTAAGGAGTTTGCATCCAGTCAGCGTCCCCCAATTAGTTTGGGATGCGGACACACCGTGTGCAAACTATGCCTGACCTCGCTCTACAATCGGCAATGTCCCTTCGATCAGGTAAGTTTATCCAATGTCCGGAATATATAGAAATTCGAGTCACCTTATTCATTTATTAATTATAGACATATATTGTCACCGACATCGACAATTTGCCAATCAACAATGCTCTGCTCCAGCTGGTGGCCAAGGGTGGATTGGCCGCCAAGGAGTCATATTTGGAGCTGGATCAATCGCCACCACCGCCCCCAAGTGTACAGAAATTGGATGCAGAACAATTAAAATGCTATAAATTGGGGAAAAAATGCATTGAGGATTTGGCATTGCATCTAAAATCGTTCCTTAATCTAAATGTCAATAATCTATTGACCAGGCCTATGCAAAGGAAATTGGTCACTCTGGTCAATTGTCAGCTAATGGAGGATGAGGGACGGGTTAGGGCATTGAGAGCAGCTCGTTCCCTGGGCGAGCGGACGGTAACGGAACTGATACTACAGCATCAGAATCCCCAGCAATTGAGTTCAAATCTCTGGGCAGCGGTGAGAACGCGTGGATGTCAGTTCCTAGGTCCGGCCATGCAGGAAGAGGTCCTAAAGCTAGTTCTATTGGCTTTAGAAGAGGGCTCGGCTTTGTCTCGCAAAGTTCTGGTCATGTTTGTGGTGCAACGGCTTGAGCCGCATTTTCCGCAGGCCTCGAAAACTAGCATTGGCCATGTGGTACAGTTGCTCTATCGCGCCAGCTGCTTCAAAGTATCGAAACGTGAAGCGGACTCTTCTTTAATGCAATTGAAGGAGGAATTTCGCTCGTATGATGCTTTGCGGCGGGAACACGATGCACAGATTGTTCAAATAGCCACAGAGGCGGGTCTAAGGATTGCTCCAGAGCAATGGTCTTCCCTTTTATATGGTGATATTAATCATAAAAGTCACATGCAGAGCATCATTGACAAACTGCAAACGCCCTCATCCTTTTCACAATCGGTACAGGAGCTGGTTATTGCCCTGCAGAGAACTAGCGACCCAGCCAAGCTGGCCAATCTTCATCAGCATTTGCAAAATTTGGCCAACATTGATCCCTTAGTTGAAGTGGCCGGATGGGAGGAAGTGGCTCTTGCCTTGGATGCAGTGCGTCAGGCTGTAATGGGTTTGGTTAACTTTCTCCAACATCATGGCATAAGAAAGCCTCAGGAAGGATCCAATGGTGGAGGCGGAGCGGCTAATATAAGTAATCCCAAATATAAAATCAGTTTGTGCCGAGATTTGAATGTGCGCCGGGTGTGTCCACGTGGAGCCAGCTGCACTTTTGCCCATTCCCAAGAGGAAGTCGAACGCTATAGGGCTCGTCATAGAGGAAAACCGATAAAAGCTTTGCCAGGTCCCCCTCTTCCCTTAGCCATGAACAAGAAGCCACCATTGGGACTTGAGACTGATGGTCCGAATACATCTGGGCTCAGCATGAACTTGTCGCCAATGCGTTATTTGACACCATCCAGAGGTTATTCACCAATGGATGCACCATTGGCATCACCAGCAGCCCCACCACCGATGATGCCCCTACCACATCCATTGGGTCGTCAAATAAATGGTGGCTTAATGGTGCCTAGAGGGAACTACGAATCACGCTTTCCTCCGGCATACGGACTACCCAGTAGGAATCCATTACCCTTGCGGGAATATCCAAATCCCTCACAAAACCGAAACAACCCACCGAGTTATAATTTGGCTCCGCCTCCTCCGCCGCTGCCAACGGATCTATATCATTCAACAGCTGCTAATTACTACAATAGCAACAGTAATAACAACAACAACAATCATAAAGAGCTAGGATTACACCCTTGGAATCATGAAGCCTATCAGCAGCAGCCGTCCACAAAGACTTCATCGAATCCTAGCCGAACATTGTCCATTGATACCTCATTTTATGAAAAGAAACCACCGCCACATTTAGATGAAACTGGAGCCGATATCGGTGATGTTTTGCCTCTATCGCATCAAAGTCTATATACCAATCAGAGGCAGCACAACAACAATAACAATAGTAGCAGCAATAATAGCAGCAACAACAACAATAACAACAATACATCATCGCTTTTATTCTGGAATAATCCGAATAAAGAATCCGCCAATTTTGTACGCTCCGATTCCATATTGGATGATGATGCTAGCACATTTGAGGTGCCAACTGGATCATCTTCCGTACATAGCCGCTATGGTCCCATATGTCCCAAAAGCTCAACAACCAACAACAGCACGACAAATACCAGCTGGAATAATTGGTTACTACTAGATCAACAGGATCAGCATCAGCACCAGCATCAGCAACAAATTAAGAGTAACCTCAAAACAAACGATCTAGGCTATAACTTCCAAGTAGACGGCAATGAAAATATCAATGCAATTAAGGTAAGTAAATCAATATAGCATGAATATAGATATACCAGAGATATCATATTCTATTATATGACTTCTTTAGCTTAAATGGAAGGTCTATATCGTTATTATTGTGAGCATTCAGTTGATGTTTCTCCAAGTTTTGTTCTGTTCTTTCATTTGGTTTTCAAGTGAATACAATATAGATCGATTCAAATTGTTCCTTTGTTTTTCAATGCTCTACGTATAGGAATTGTCGTTAAAAAAAAGTATCTTTTAATTGGTTATTTAGTCTGACATTTTCCATATAGTATATATATGTACATATTTATTTCTAATTTGGTTTAATTGAACTCTCCTCTCTAATGGAATTGTTTTCTCTTTTTGTTTGCATGTACAGAACTCAGGGCCTGGTGATAATATGTTTATGTGGGACAACGATGTGAATGTAAATGCCAGCAATTCATCATCCTCGTCAGCAACAATAGTGTGGAGCAATTGCGATACCATGTCCAATCACAACGAAAGACTGAAGCATCAGCAGCATCAGCAACAATTATTGGTTCGTAAACCTCAGCTGTTGTCCGAGGATAGCTTCGAAGGGGGCATCGATAGCTGTATGATGCGCCAGTTGGAAAAGAATCTGGTTGATATTGTCGATCCAGATGATAGCGGCATCAAGGTGGACTAGAATGCAACATAGTTTTTCTCATCCATCGAAACTCAGCCAGAGGATGCGAATGCATATATAAATATATTCATATATATATATAATATATATATATTCTATATATACATAACGAGAGAGAGCCAGAGAGAGAGTGGGAAAAAGAAAGAAAGAGAGAGAGAATATGTCAAACGCAATCAGTTCAAACTTTGTAGAATTTGAACCAAACAAACAAAAAAAAAAAAAAGAAAGCAAAAAGGAAAAAATAGAAAGAAAGAAGAATGTAGTTAATGCTGTTCCGTTATTGGATCAGTGCCAAAAAACAACAAAAAATAATAATAATAAAAAAAAGCAACAAAAAAAATGTAACAAAAAATTGGGTTGGGAAACTATATAGAATCTATATTATATAATTGTCTATTAGTTGATTGTTCAAATTTAACACTAAGTCTTCGGCCGCGCCGATTGAAGTCTGTTTAAAATCTTGTTACAAGCAAAGATCCAAGTAGAAACTAGATATATGTGTGTGTGCATAGGAATATATATGTACTTGATGTCAAACAAAATCAATAATCAGAATCCGAAGCGAAAACCGGATCGGTACTCAAATTTAAATTCTAATTGTATATATATATGCGTGTGTATTAGCTAATTTTTTTTCAAGGCAACAAAAAAGCAAAACTATAAAACACAAAAAAGAGTTACCGGAACCGAAACGAATTGAACCGAACTGAACCGAAATGAAATGAATTGATTTAAACCGCAACCGAACCCAAAAGAAAAGTAAGAGCAAGACTAAAGATTGAAATATCGGATAGGCAAAATGCTAGAATCATTTTTGTGAAAAAGAAAAAGAAGAAACACAAGACTTGCTAATAGATTTTGTTTCGATTGATTGACGGATATATGTATAGAGAAGGCAGATAGAGCGTCTAGAGCTAAGCTATATTGAAAAGAGACACACTTATAGATCGAATCGAACCGATCAAACGATCGAGCGATTGTTTTATCTCTATTTCAAGCAATTTTTTTTTGTCTTTTTAAAAATATCAATTTATCATTTAATGTTTTTCTAGTTGTTTTTTTTTTTTAACTAATTCAAAAACAAATGCTATTTTTTTATCTATATATATATATATGAAATACAAACACACACATTACACACACACACAGACACACACACACACACACATGATCGATCATTTATATTGTATGTGGATAAATGTTTATATTTCTTAAAGAAATTTTAATAACGCTATTGTGCGATGTTGTTGTTAACTATTGTACTATATGTATATATATATATATACATATGTGGATATATATATATACATATATATATATATAAAATATCTATTATTAAATTTATTAAAAATAAATTAAAACAAATCAAGTCCCTTTCCCTATGAGTAAATATCTACGAAGGAAAGTTTTAGAATTGTCAAATTTGTGTGTCAGGGCTTTGAGAAATTTACACATACCTACAAAACAACATGCAAAACTAACTAAACTATACAATTATACACATATTTCTAAATATATATATATATATATGTGTATATACATATATATATATTTAGTGTGTTATGCGCGCTCTATTATTATTAATATTATATATTAATGTCACATTTGAGCTGATTTTAATTTTGCTTCAGGAAAAACTATATATGTATATATATATATATATATATATATATATATATATATGTAAAATGATAATACTAAGCTTCATAATATGATTTATATATACATATATGTATATATATAGTATATCTATATATTCTTTAGAAGAAACAAAAACAAAAAAGAAAAACTATAGCTAAAAAATGTAGTAAAAGATAATGAAAACGATTATGAAGAAGAAGCATAAATGTGAAAAACTAATGAGATTTGTAAAATGTATTTGTAATATCTGTGAACCTCGATCTAAATCTACTCCACCCAACCCAACCCAAAACACTCCTCCCCCACCCCCCCCCCAAAAAAAAACATATTGAGAAAGAGCAAGAGTGAGAAAAAGAGAGACAGACACGCACACAGACAGAGAGTGAGAGTGAGAAAGAGTCCTCGTCGTGTATTTAAGTCTCAAATCTGGTGTAGGCCCTTTACCGAGTGGTTTACTCTCAACTTTCTGCAACTTTTTTATTATTATTATATAGACATATATATTTTTTTTTTGTTTATTTGTTTTTATATATGATATGTTAAACCCAATGGGTTCATAATTTAGCTAAAAGAAGAAAGAAAAAAAAAAAAACAATGAAATGTTCTTCTAAAACCTTGCAAGTTTTATGTACTATATACATATGTACATATATGGATATCTTTCTATGTATATGTATATACTTATTAAAAACAAGGGGGAAATGTAATTGAAACAGATTTCGTTGTTCCAGTTGGATATGCCTCTAATATGAATTATATATATAAATATATATGTATATATATATATATATTTTTTATTATTATTAATTAGTTTCAAAGTTCTGTTTGCAAATTTTTTTAATTTATTTTATTTTTATCAATAAAAAAATTTTCAACAAAATTTTTTGTTCAATTTTAATGTTTCGTTTTCCCATTTGTAGTACACTCTCTGAACATATCAAAGCCAAGAACCACCAGTTTAAACAACCAAAACTAACTAACATCACCACCAAATAAATGCTAACCTATAGTTAACTAAACTAACTAATACTAGTTATGGACAATCCACATATACATATATATATGAAAATTGTATCTAAAATGATGAACCGATAACTATATAAAACACAAAAAAGAAAAAAAAAAAAACATAAATATATTTGATAGGAAAAAAAGCTTCTGTTCCTCAATAAAAAACAAAAAAGTAAACTAGGGTTAGTGATACAAGTTTTTGAATTAAATGTCTAACAATTAGATAAAACAAAATGTATTAACAAAAACAATTTGCTGTAGCTAAAAAACGATGAAAAAAACTAAAACTAAAACAAATAATATTATGTCAAAGACCTGCCAGCGCTTTGTGAACCACCAAATCCAAATATTCCATAATACCGATACAGATCTGCTATATATGTATGTATATATATTATACAGTCGAACTTTTTCATAACTTGAAAATTTCAAATTAACGAAGACTTCGTTTAAGATTTAACTCTTATTACCCGTTCATTTTTGTTCGAGTTAGAGAGGGAATTCGAATTCGAGTTCGAGTTAGAAAAGTTCGATTGTATATGAATCTATGTGTGTGTAAAAATTGATCTTACAACTAGCAATCTACCTAATGCAACAACTAAAGATAGAAAAAAAAAAAAACAAACACAAAGAACTCTTCCAACGCATCAAATGCGTTCAGGCGAGGACAATACTGAGAATCCAAAAAAAAAAAAGAAAAAAAAACCAAGCAAACAAAAACCTTATTTATTCCTTTTAATATTCTCCCTCAAAACATTTTTTCGCGGCGCTCAAAAATATTCCACATAATGTTATTCTGCAACTTGTGTGTGTATTTTATAAGTTTGACGATTCTTAAATTGTGATGATGTGAAATTTACAGTTAACATAAAAGAAAAAAACAAAAAAAAAAAAAGCAAAGAACAACAACTATTTCCAGTTTAATGGGAAACGAAACAAATGTCTTTATATTTAAAAAACAAAAAAAAAAAATAAAAACAAAAAGAAAGAAAAAATTTGTGAAGAAAACTCTAATACTGAAAAACAACAACTATATATACGAGTATGAGATACAAAGAAAAGAGAAACTGTATTTTGACCCCGCCCCCCAATTTCCTATTCCCCAACTCCTTTTAAAACCAGCTGCAGAATCTGTACTCGTACTCTTAGAGGTTTTTTCAACCTTAAAAAAAAACGTTTGTAAATGTGTAAAATGTGTTAGAAACTAACTAAAAAGAAAAAAAAAAAAAAAATACAGTGCAAGTTCAATTCTTTGTGTGTGTGTATGAGAATAAATCCAATAAAACGATATTTAATCGAACAATTATCATTTCTTTTAATATTAGTTTAGTATTGAGTGGTTAATGAGTTTATTATTATAAAAGGATAAAGGTGGGCTAAGAATCAGCTTAGTTAGTATATATACATATCTATGAATAGTATTTCTGATCACATACATATATACTAATACATAAATCTTTAGGCATATGTGAATAGTATTTCTGAGCTAAAAATAATGCCAAGAATCAACTTACTTACCATATGAATAGTAATTCTAATCAGTAATTCTAAAGAGTCGACTTGTTCGTATTTTATAAAATTGTTGTTTTTGCAGCCCATTTCTATATCTTAACAATTTAGATAACAACTTATCTGTGATGTAAAACAAAAAAAGAATATAACCCCAAAGTTGACAACAGATCTATGTACAATTACAAGATATGGCACACATTTAGTTGATGTTATAAGAACGATATCTTTATAATGAGTATAACAATTTTACAAACAATTGATACATTAGAATGAAATACAATTCCCCGCTTAGATATCTAATAGATGGATAAGATTAAGTTCGTGTGGTTTTTGAGGTCGCATTTTGACACATCTCTGTCCACATCACGATCCTCACAGAAAGAGAAAATTAATATAATTAACAAGTTCAACTTGAAATTCAACAATTTTTAGTTGACACACACACACACACACACATTATTGATCCAATTGTGGTTTCCACATTTCGGGTATATCCACTTTAGTAATTTCACCCAATTCCAAAAGTAAGACATCACCATTGTGACCCTCTTCAATGGATTTGATTAGATTTCGAGCACAATCTGTGGCATTTTGTCGTTTAACTTTTGGGAAAATTTCATGCATTGGTGTACGATATTTAAATGTCGTTTTATTATCTATATTATCCAAAAGTGGTGTCTCAGTAAAGCCAGGACAGATGGTAATGAAACCCACACCAGAGTGGGAATAATAAAATGGATTCTATATACATATAAATAACAAAAAGAAATTTAAAACAGACAAAAAAAAGGGGGAAAAATATGGAAAATTCGTTGACTTACAGCCATGGCACGGGTAAAGGTTGTGACACCAGTTTTAGCTGCCGAATAGATGGCCATTAGAGGTGTAGGTTGTAGGCCAGCCACTGATGATATGTTGACTATTAAACCACCCTTGCCTCCCTGGGACTTGGACATATACTCCAAGGCTATCAAAGTACTATGAATAACACCCAACTGAAAATAAAAGGAATGGAATGGATATATTGTATATAAGTAGATACATTTATGTATTCCCAACCTTACCAGATTAATCTCTATGGTCAGTTCTATATGCCGATCATTCATTAAGCCCATCCCATTGACCACCAGATCAAAGTGTCCACCCAAATGTTCAACTGTTGCTTTATATGCCAATTCTATATCTGATTTTTTGGTTATATCCACCTTATGATAGAATACATCAATTGTTGGATAATTCTTTTGCCAATTGTTAAGAATCTCGTTGTTTTCCATCAAATCGAATATGGCCAGAGACTAAAAGATTAATCAATTAGATTCTAAAATTGTATCAAAAAAAAAAAAAAAAAATTGTAGACTTACCTTAATTTGCCTTTGCAACAGCTCTTGTACACATTGTTGACCAATGCCGCCAAAACCACCAAGGTAAACCACATTTTTGTTAGCCAAATCCATAATCAGTAAACTCTAAACAGCAACTAGCCAAGTTAATGCACTATACACGACCACTTTCGATTCTTGACTGAGACAAAAGATCGCAACATTGAACGAATTGTTTTTGTATTTTTGGTATCTAAGCTTTTGAAAATTTGAATTAACGGCTGCTGCGCATGAGAATGGGAGATAGAAATGCGACTAAGAGAGAGAGAGAGAGAGGGAGAGCGAAAGCTTCTACAAAGATATAGATCGCGCCCCCTATAAAAATAAAGAAATACTGCAGTAAATATGTATATATGTATTATATTCCGCTGATTTGTTATTCGAAGTTCTCTTTTGTTGGCTGCCACTCTAAAGGGGGTAAAATTCCATTATATATTATTGATAACGTGGCTTTAAAATACGTTAATTTACCGTTACATAAATGTGTCAGCTGTTTAGCTCTCGATATGCAATATACCGTTAGATTTTACCTATGTAGATAATACTGGAATGGATAACAATATGGATTAGGCCATTTAATTTTTTTGTCTTTGTTTTTTTAACCATTTTCGCATTGGCAACGGAACTAGGTTGACTTTTGTCACATCCGAAGCCGCTGTGTAACTTCATCCCCCGCACATGTGAACAATAATAACTTGATCGATTGCAATTGTGGGTTACTCTTGTGCAATTGTAATCTCTGTCAGTTTTGCGTATCCGTATCCGTATCAATATTAAGTTCACTATTACGACATCGCCATCGATCGGTGGAGGTCATTGTGCAGACTTTTGGCTTCTTTGGTTACCCATCCATTCATCCACCCATCCATCCATCCATCCATCCATCATATTGTAGGTGGAATAGACAAATAAATGCAAGTGGTATAAATAGCATTGAATAGTTCAATAGCAGCATCAGTTTTTGTTTACAGTTACCAGCAATTGTTGTTAAGAAAAGTGAATATAATTATTTTTTTTTTTTAAATAATAATGATGATGATGCACTGTTTCATTTGGACATTTGGCCTAATCATTGCAACGGCAACGGCAGCTAATCTGAGGCCTAACACCAATCTGAAATCGGATGGTCGACGTTATCAGGAACAGGATACAGCAAGAGCATTCTATTCGTATGGTTATAGTGATGCAAATGCCGCTAGAGCGGAATATACAGTACGAGATGGTTCGTCCAGGGGCTTCTATTCGTATGTGGATGCAAATGGAAAATTGCAAACTGTTCAATATGAAGCTGGCGGTAGTCAGGGATTCAAAGCGGATGCCAGTAATTTGCCAAAGGCTCCCGTTGATGATGGCAAACCTCCACAGCCAGTGTCTGAGACGGAAGAAGTGCAGCAGGCGCGTATTAGTCATCTCAAGGCTTTAAGAGAAGCGGCTGAGCGAGAAGTGGAAGAGGCAGCACTAGCTGCTAGTTTGAGAGAAGAGAAGGCGGCACAACAGGAAAAAGAACAAAGGGCAAGGATTGAAGACCAGGATAGAGAGGAGAAGCAAGAGGGTCTCAGTGAGGAAGATGCAGCCATTTTGGAAAGAGTTCGAGCTGAACTCACCGCTATGTTGGCCGATCGTCAGAATTTACGCAAAGAAGAACAGAAACTGAATTCTGACGAGGGAAAAAGGGAAAAGGATGATCGCAAAACTGAGGAGAATCGTTCGGAAGGTGATCTGAATGAGAGACAATCTCCAGCCCAGCAGGACACTTCAGCCGATGAAGATTCACGTCTGCGCACTGTCTATACACTGTCAGATCTCAGTTCTAGTAGCTATCTGAAGCTAGGCGATCTCGAAGATCGTCTCAATCGTCTCGATCGTCTCGATCGTTTGGATAGCGATGCTCTACGAGTTCCCATCAGTTCCTACTACACTCTTGTCTCCCCCACCACTAGATATAGTGTGACCACACCCACCGAGCTAAGAACCCTGCATCCCGTGGCTCTCAGTCGCAGTTTGTTGTTGAGCAAAAGGAACTGAGATCACTTGAGGACGTGGATGAAATTAACAGCAGGACCTAATGATTACCTAACATAATGTCAAACATTTGCTTAAGAATAAATGCAAGATAGTGCACCGTAGTGCCGAAAAGAAGAACAAATATTTTTTTTTTTTTTTTTTTAATAAAGCAATGCACCTATACCCACCCCCCCATTGGGGTCTTGGGGTCCTTTTATAGAAACTTCCTACGAACTAAAAAAAAAAAAATAAAAAACCTTAAAAAAATATCCTCTTTAACATTTATTTGAGCAACAAATTAACCAAATTTAAAAAAAAAATAGTGAAAGAAAAGTGAATATATGCATCATATATACTATATATAGCTTTAGGCCACTGGCAAGTAGTCCCTCTCGATCTCAGAATTCCGATTATAGGTATAGCCACGACTGGGCTGATATACATAGATCGGCTGTGAGTAAACAATATGACTGGGTAACTTTACTTGTTTCTCACTTATCAAGAGATTGCGCAGCTTCTCCGCCTCGTAACGGCGAAAGAAGGCCACTTTTGCGGCAGCCACTTCGGGTGTGTCTTGAACTGGCTGTGGACCTACCTCACTGTGGCCAGCCAAACGTAACTTTGCCTCCTCATGGGCAGCCAGATGTTGAGCTCTTAGGGCAGCGACTTCTGGTGTCTCTTCATTTGCCTTTTGTTGTTGCAAGTCAGATGAAGTTATATGGAAACCCTTTGTGTCCGCAATGTATTCGACACTTTGGATTTTATTATGAGCATCCCGATAGCTATAGCTACCTCTGATGGTGCCATCCACAGTGCGAGATTCCTGTTTGCTGGACAATGGACCGGCATAACCATAGGCATATTGTCCAAAATCATCCTGAGAGTGATATTGATAGGGTTGTGGTAAAGGTGCTCCATATTCCAGCCAGGGTGTCGGTGCTGCTCCGGCACTAACAATACCCACAATCAATGAATACCAAAGAATGGCTAACAATTGCATCTTTGATGAATTTTTAGTGGATTTTCTTTTATATTTGTGTTTTCTTTTTTTTTTTTGGTGGGGGGATGGAACGCTGCTAGTGTATGGACTAGTACTCGCTCGCTCTAGAGAACTTCTGTGCTGACTTTAAATGAGGATTCTGCCTTTTATATATCGAACATGACATCCTCTGCTGCTGCTGATGCTGCTGTATCCAAAAAAAAATATGTGCCATTTCGTGCATTCCCAGGAAGGTCGCCAAGTTTTTGGGGTTTACTTTCATATTCCTTTCGGCTTGCTGTATACTACATAAACATTATGCCGATTTCAACAAGTTCAGCATAAATTTGTGCACAAAAGCCGCAATTTGTTTTCATCTGTCTCTGTGGCACAGGAGTCATGCTCGGATCTTGGGCCAACAATCGTACGAAAAAGGGCAGAGGGTCGAGACCAAGTTAACCGATGCTGCTGCTGCTGCTGCTGCTTCTGCCAACAACGACAACAATGCCAGAGAGACCAAAGAACTTAATCAGACTTCCCCAGTGTCGTAGCAGCCAACTGACGTTTTTCCCCTCTCTCTCTCTCTGCCTCCGTCTCGTTTATGTTGTAGAGGTCAAGGAACCGGGCCACTGCACATTGGGACAGATCGCAAATGCATGACATGAAAAATGCTTAGCATAAAAAATTATTTTATTTTTATTGTTTTTAATTAAAATTTATCAATCTATTGGAAAAAAAAAATGCAAAATAAATATTTTATTTAAATTGTTTTTTGTTATTCCATTTAAAGAAAGGAACTTTTTGAATTATTTATAATAATTTATTTAAACACCTAACAGGATTTTATTTATAACAATTAAAGTGTTCCAAAATATTCTTTTAATCTGTTTTAAAAGAAAAGGGCTCTAAGAATTCTAAACTACTTTTGAAACAAAGGTTCTAGAATTTTTAAAGAAAAGATCTGACTGTGCTTAATAAGAAAAATCATAAATTACTAAATATAGAACTTTAACAGAATTTTGGAATTTTTTCGAGCTGCTCTAAGATAAACATTATACAAAAATATTTTTAAGACAAATGAAAACTTTCCGTTTAAATAAACTTATTTTTTATAAAAAAGAGGGAGCCAAACATTAATTTAGATCAAAATTATATATAAACAATTCAGTCCACATATAAATTATGATCAAATTTTTCTAGTTCCGGTGCAGTGTGCAAGTTATGGTTAGGAGATTGGGCTACCTTTTTCCAGTTATTGTCGTTGTCGTTGTTGTTTATGCTGCTATTAAATTTAATTGAAATCAAAAAAAAACAAAAATAATTTTTGAATTATGAAAAGTTAAGGTTAAGCTCAAGGCAAATTTGTGGTTAAACTTAAATCAGGATGTGAAAAAACAGAACAAGAAAACGGACTACATCCTCTTAACTATTGGTAAGTCTTCTCCATAATCAACTGGAATGTATTTTTGCAGTGTGCTTGTGATATCTTTATTAAATCCTTTTTCTTGATCAAAATATTACATTTGCTCAATAGTAGAAACGTGGAATATAATAACGAGGAATGGTATAATGTACAGCTGCTGGAACAGCAATTACACTCGATCTACGTGACAATATATCATTGCGTTGCTTCTCCGCCTCCAAACGTTTCAAGTGAATCGATTTGGCAGCAGCCACTTCAGCCGTATCGGCAACGGGTTGAGCCAATTCCTTTTCATCATCCTGAATGCGAGACACTAGATTACGAGGACTGGCAGCTGTGGGTAAATTGGTAGCCGCCACATGGAAACCATCGGAATCGGCAGTATAGTCAACAGTCTGAAGTTTACCGGTGGGATCACGATAGCTATAACTGCCGCGTGTGATTCCATCCAATGAACGAATCTCCTGCTTGCTGGACAATGGCTCGGCATAGCCATAGGCATATTGGCCTAACTCATCTTGGGCCAAATATTGCTGCTGTGTCGGAGTTACCAAAGATGAACCTTGAGCCGCATAACCATACGGATAGGTTGTAAATATGGCCAAACCTTGGACCAATGAAGCCACACTCAAAGTGCTTAATATGAAGAGATGAGAGAGCATGGTGTTTGTAGATGCTGTTCCTGGCTAGTTCACTTAACGTTCTGTGGATCAAATGTTGTAGGCAAGATCCTTTTATACCCAGCCATGGTTGGAATCTAGAATCTAGATTCTGGTCTGTCTTCTCAAGTGCTTGTCCACTTGTGTCGTTAACGGACATCACCTTGCTCCTTGTACACTCCTCGCTCCAGTTTGTCTTTCTTTTCTTCTCATCATGTTCTGCATCTACATATGCACATACTTGGGGCCTTCTCTTCGGTTCGTTGTCAATTTGGTTTAATTGTGCACATGGCTGAGTGGGCTGCGATGATATCTGTATTGCATCTGGCTTAGGCCTCAAGGCCAGAAACCAAATTCCCTTTTCGGTTTCTTCATGGTAATTGATATTCAGCAGCTCCACTCCAACTTCAACTGCAACTTGGATTCCTTTTCTGGCTGGCACAACGGGCAACCCAACGGCATTTCAAGGTGAGTGAAGGCCAAGGGCCACATTTGGCCTGAGACGAAATGGCCTCGCGTTCCTGATCCCACCCCTTCTTCTTCTTCTTCTTCTTCTTCTCCACCTACTTTGACTCCATCTCCTCCGCTGGCTTCTTTTTCTTCTTTCGCATGTCTTGACTTGGTTTATTTTTAGTTTCTGTTTCTTATTTCTTGCATCGCTGCGCCTGATTAGGAAGCGGGTTATGGGGCGGAGAAGGGAGAGAGGGAGGGTACTTCATCAGGAATTGGCCTTGTTGGATAAAAGCATTTTAATGTTAGCCCAAGGTACTTAACTTCAATCAAAGCTTAATTCCATTTGACTTCTATAAATTCTCCTTTAACGATTCCAAATTAAGAGAAAAAGAAAAGAAAACGAAGAAACTTCCTCATCCAAGCGGCAATGAATCCTCCAACTGGATGCACATAACAGTAGAAGTGTGATCGGGGGAGTGGGTAGGAAAAAACTTCAATTCCAAACAACAGAAAGGCTAATTAACAACAGTCCCCCCCTCCTTTACCCATGTACAGTTTTAGCCCAACCCAATTCAAACGCAGGTTAAATATTCGAATCCGGTTTACTATGACTTCATCATGGCTCGTTGGCCACAAACTAACCAAATAATTTCGTCACTCACTACCAATAAATCATTGTCAAGTGTTTTTTCTATTTTTTGGTCAAAAGTCTTTGCCTAGTACAAACAATAGATTCTAATCGTATGGGTTCTCTCCACTCCACTTAAGTTACAAACTTTGTCATTGACCACCCGGTGGCATAATCCTTACTATAGTTCCTTGACCCAACATTAACCACAAAAGAAATCCTTACAGGAATTCTTTGGACACTAAGAGAAATAGTTTCTAAACAAACAAAAAACTTAAAACTATTTTTTCAATGTTTTTGAGCTGAATCAGTTTTAAAGACAATTTTAAAGGCAGCTAAAAGAAAGTTTTCAAAAACGAAAATAATTGAAATATTTGAAGATCGAAAAAAATTATGAGAAATTTAGCAACTTTTAAAGAAAAACCAAAAAAAAAAAAGACAATACTTCATATTTGATTGTAAATAAAATGATGATAAAATTAGCTACTATTTATACCCTGTAACCATAGGGTAAAAGGATATATTAAAGTCGCTAAA
Organism: Drosophila austrosaltans; assembly: GCA_035045865.1. Classification (NCBI taxonomy): domain Eukaryota; kingdom Metazoa; phylum Arthropoda; class Insecta; order Diptera; family Drosophilidae; genus Drosophila; species Drosophila austrosaltans. The sequence goes on from JAWNOQ010000207.1 coordinate 4,904,824, forward strand.
ATGTTTGTAACAGGCAGAAGGAAGCGTTTCCGACCCCATAAAGTATATATATTCTTGATCAGCGTCACTAGCCGAATCGATTGAGCCATGTCCGTCCGTATCAACACCTAGATCTCGGAGACTAAAAAAGCTAGAGCTACCAAATTTGGTGTGAACATCCGTTTAATGCTTAGGCAGATCAAGTTTGTTTCAAATTCAATTGCCACGCCTACTTTCGCCCCCGCAAATCGGGAAAAACCGAATTACTAGGGCTATATTGAAGATAACGTATTCATATTTAGCACATCCAACTATATAGCCAAACTGCACCAGCTGACCAAATTTAGTTGAAATCAGTCAATAAATATCGGCGATATACGCATATGCGTTTTGCATTGGCTGGCAGGAGTGAGCGAGATAGCATACACGAAATGAAATAGATGGCTATTTCGAAGGTGTTCGACTTTATATAATGTAACTAGTTGGTACAAGGGTATACCTCAATGTCGGCAGGGACGACTTGCTTGCTTCATTTTGAAGTAAAGTTATAAATTTGAAGAACTTAACTAAAGAACTTACCAAAATTCTAGTGGAATTTTAGCCTAGTGTATAGCCCCCCCCACTGTGAGCTCATTTGTTTTAAGTCACCTTTCCCCCCACCACACCCCCTCATACTAATCATGGACGGCATTAAGTTGCTCACTTGTTGTGCGTGTTTTGTTCTCTTGTCAAATTTCACGCATCGTTTTCTATTTTACGGCCAAATCACACACACACACACACGCCAAAAAAAAAGCTCCTCCAGACACATTTAAAAGCTTTCACTCGGCAGGGCACACACAGCATTTGAAATAAAAAAAAAAACAACAACAAAGAACCGAAACATTTTGAGTGAACTTTCATGGGAGCTGACTGACTGACTGACTGATAAGAAAAGATGGAACAAAACGGCAGCGGGAGAGTATAGTGTGGGGGGGACTTTGTTTTTGCCTTTTTGATAAATGGTTTTTTGTTTTGTTTTTTGTTTGCTATTCTTTATTTTGTGCTGTTGCTGTTGCTGTATTTGTTGGGTTTTGTAGTGTTGATGAAGTCATCGTAGCCAAAGAAGAAAATACAGAAATATCTCTCAGAGGATTACGTATATTTTGTATATTAAAATAAAATAAAACTAAAAGAAAAAAACGATGAAGAAAAACACTGGAAATGGGTTAGAGGAAAGAGAGAGAAAGAGAGGGAGCGATAAGGCAGGGGTCATCTTTGTTATTGTTTTGGTAAGAATTTTTGGCGCTTTAATTCTCATTCATATCTTTGAGTCTCATGGGTGTAGATCAGGAATGCAGTCAAGGGATTTGAAGTGGCTAACAGATATATGTAAACAGGAACTTAGTTGAACTTCCCCAACTCGAAATGAACGGCAGCGGAGCGAAATCTGCATTAAATTTCACTACTCCAACTTGGAGATTCCTTTGGAAAGTTAAACTATATTCGGAACTAAATTTGAAAGATATTGTTTTCAATGTTATCATAAGAAAACTATTATATAAGTCGACATTACGTTCTATATAGTACTCCTGTTATACTTAGCCATCGTCTTAGAATTCTAATTGCCGGTTTTACCATTGTCTTAGCAGTCCTTTTATCCCTGTTGTCCCAGTACTCAGTCTCTGAAGACTATAACTTATACTACGTCTTTGCCCAAAGAGTCCCATTATCATTTACTATCGTCCTAGAAGTCCTATTATTCTTTTCATCGTAATAGGAGTCCCATCATTCTTTACCATCGTCTTAAGAGTCCCAAATGACTCTTGGTTATTCAAAAGTATTAACTTTTTTTTGGAAAATCGTGCAAGAATTTGCTTTATATATAGATTATAGATTTACTTGAGCTCCTTTTTAGCACTGCTAAAGGAGAAAGTCCCTTCAGAATTTAACTATCTTTCACTTCTTAAGTATGTTTCTTTTAAAATATTCTTTGGTATATGTATTTTCTGATTGAGAGAAGTTTCATGGGCTACGCCTATGGAACCTCACTCACAATTTTCACTCAAATTCGAAAAAAGCTTTCGTTTGGAATAGAAAAATATCACTCATACGCCGCTTGGACTCTAGTTTGTTGGCTGCGCATTTGCCCAACAGTTAGTTGAGTATCAACAGCGACAGTAAAACGTTCGAAAAACTTAAAATAAATAAAGCAAATAATTAACTAAATCTTTTTTTTTTTGTATATTAACATATTTGAAAAAAATACAAAACAAAGACCAGTTAATACTGTAAGTTAAAAAACTATTAGTGAAGTGTTATAATTTTGGATTACGCATCATCAGTTTCTATATATATAGAATTTCAAATATCATACCGATGCCTATTAGATACATCTTCGCTCTTTTCCATCGTCATCTTTAGCATTTGCATCATTTGGCACACGAAAATGAAATAATATTGAATGCAAAAAAGAATTTCCAGTGACCCAGAATTGCGGGAAAATGTTAGCTTCATTCTATTGTTTGAGATAACAAAGGATTAGCATCATTTTGTAAGGTTCAGGTTAACCAAAAAATCCCTGCACTTCCCGTCTGTATGTATCCCTATCCCTATCCCTTCTATGGCGCTTGCGCCTTTCATAGTATTTTGGAGGGAGAATGGGTGCTGATGTCATCTGCTGACTAAAAAGATGCATATTATGTACACATATACATATGTATGTATGTGTATCTATATACATATGTATGTATATAGTTGGTATGACAGCATAGCCGTCCCCTCATTTTGTTGCGTGTTTAAATATATATTTCATTTCCTGCTTTTTCTTAATTTATGCATTAAGTTCGAGGCGACAAAACTAATTCATATTATGTTAGGGAATCATTTTTTTTCTTTCACCAACCCCCATCCCCATACCTCTTCATATTTCTCCCCCTCATACAGTTTCATTCATGACCCAAATTTGAAGTCACTTGAGGTAGGCTTTTGGTGTACACATTCAAAACAACATTTTTTTTTTTGTTCTTCTCAAGGGGGGGGAATTTGAATTTGAATTGAAATTTACTTGAAAATCAATTCAAAATATATAGACTTTCATATAGCATATAGCCGATTTCCAAAGGGTATTCAAAATAATCTTATTTTCCCCCTTCCGGAAACTTTATTTTGTTTTTTTGTTCTCTTCCCCTTTTATGCCTATCTTTCAACACAGATTCATTATTTCCTTAATTCAGAAATCCAATTTAGTCTCTCCAGATTTGGTTTTAATAAAAAAAAAACTAATTAAAATGTTGGCCACGCGTTTCGTATGTACAAAGATCGTATATATATATATATAGTTATAGAGTGGGAGAGAGAGAGAAAACTTGTTCGTCAGTTTTAAAAGTAATGGCAAAAGTGAACAAATTATTTATGGTCTGACAGTCAAAAGAGGATTATTTCATTTTCAGATTTCTTCCTCTACATCATTCTTTATCATGTTTTATGGCTTCCAATTACAAGTTGAAGCGAGGAGTAGAAAAAGCAGAAGAAGAAGTCAAGAGTTTGTCAGTCAGGTAATTAGTTAGTTAGTCCCGGGCATCAGGTAAAGACACAGAGAGAGAGAGAGAGAGGGAGAGTGGAGTGGAGATGTTGTGTTATGGTTATATTAGTCGGGGTCAATAATCTCTATGCTTAATGATTGATGATGCCAATATATATACAAGGCATATAAATATCATCAACCCAATGATTAGATATAATTCTGTTTGCCTTTTTTTTTTGTCTATTTTCTATGCCTCACCCCATTCGCATTAATTGTACGAATGACATAAGCAGAGAGAGAGAGAGAGAGAAAGAGCGGAGATTAAAATGACAAAATGGAACTGTTTACCCATCCCACCCACTTGGCCCGACCCATAACCCATTTGATATGCTCTATGGCCAAGGCAATTGCAAGTTGAAGGTCAATTTTCTGCACCCATTATATCCAAATTGACCTTCAATCTTTTAGTCTCTGTTACTACCCTGGAAAATAATGCATTTCAGACTTCAGTACAAATCTTCTTTACAATTTCAATATTTGTTGAAGTAATCTGGAAATATTTTTGGTAAATGAGCATCCAAAATGGGAATTGTTTGAAGTCAGTTTGGTTTAGAGCAAAAATGAAAAATAATATAATATTTTAAAATATATATAATATTGTTTATAATCAGTATATCAATATATATCAAAAATATGTATATATCAGCTCTACTTTCTTTAGGATCTCAGAGAGATAACTATGTATGTATATCTAATATAGTATATAACCATCCATTATCTAGGTATATTTCTTTGAAATCTAACATTAATTACTTTGCATTTTTTCAATTTAATACTTTTTAAGCAAGTTTTTGTATCTTTAATGATAGAGTATACAAAATTTCAATATATACAATATGTATGTATGTATATTCCTCTTTTATAAAATCCTTTTGGTGGCTTAATGTGCATTTTGTAAACAACTGTCAAACATGACCTACACAATCATATCTCACGATACCAACAAAACTGGTTAATATGTATCTTATCTCTCGCATCTCTTAAATTATGCTCCCAAGTGGCTACCACAGTTTCGCTTCCTTTGGCTCCCATTCAAGAGATGGGGAGACCAAGAGAAGATTTAACTGGATGGTTATTAATGGCTTTCGATGTATTAAAGGTTTTTGTTTTTTTTTTTTGCATTTTGTTTACTGTTTATGGTTAACAGTTTTGTGTTTTGCATATCTATAGAGAGAGAGCGAGAGAGAGAGAGAGAGAAAGAGAGGTGCTAATTTATAGTATAAAGAAATAGAGATAGAGTAACTTTAGGATAGAGCATTACGATGGCGTCATTTCAATTTTAAATGAGCAACAGTTGAAATTTGTATACATATATTTTGTTTTGTTCTCTAACCAATTGTGATATCATCACCACAAAATGTGAGAAACGAAAGGGAGATAAGCCCAAGGCAATTAGGGTAACATAACGAAGTTTTTTATACACTATCTCTTACGAAATGGGTTTCAAGTTTACTTGATTGAAATGTGGTATGGAATATAATGGAGACCAATTACTATACTTCTTGCGTGTTAGGTCAAATAATCAAAGTCAATAAATAAACTAAAAATAAAATATTTTTTTTTGATCAATTATTTAGATTCAATATGTCAACGGAGGCCGCATCACCAGTACCAGCTACAGAGGCACCCCCCACCACCGAATTGGGACAATTGGCCTTGGATGATGCACCAAAAGTCAGTTTTACGGATCAATTTAAAGCATTTTCAAAATTTGGTGATATTAAATCTGATGGCAAATTGATAACCTTATCGCAGAGCGATAAATGGATGAAGCAGGCCAAAGTGATTGATAAGAAAATAACCACCACGGATACGGGTATCCATTTTAAAAAGTTTAAAGCCATGAAAATCGGTATATTGGATTATAATAAATTTCTCGAAGATTTGGCTAAAACGAAAAAAGTTGAATTATCAGAGATAAAGCAAAAGTTGGCCAATTGTGGTGCTCCTGGTGTGCAGTCAGTTTCGGTGAGTAAAGATAAATCTGAAAAAAGAACATCTCTAAATCTCATTTCTAATGGTTTATCCTTTTTCCTTAAGGCTGGCAAGGCAGCTGCTGCTGTGGATCGTCTGACGGATACCAGCAAGTATACGGGTTCTCATAAGGAACGTTTTGATGCCACTGGCAAGGGCAAAGGTATTGCTGGACGACGAAATCTGGTTGATGAATCGGGCTATGTTAGTGGCTATCAGCATAAGGATACCTATGATGGTGCCCATTAGATTCCCTCTCACACTCCTTCTCTACACATTTTCCTTCTTTTCTGTGTTTTTTAATTTTTTTTTTTGTTTCGTAACCTGAATTTAATTTAAAACATTCTCTAAACTAAGTTGTGATTATTTTAAGTGCTTAAAAAAAAAAATAAAAGAAAAAAAAATTTGATTTTTATTTTAAAAACATTTACCATATGTTTTTTTTTTTTTTTTAATATTTATACATATACCCGAAAGTGCAAAAACAAAAAGAAATACACAAAAAGTCCACAAAAATCAAATTTATATCGTAAAATATATTATGAGAACCAACACAAAAACATAAACAAAAAAAATAAACTTTTTTGCTAGTCTTAAGATCTTGAAAACTTTTTAATATTCCACAAAACATACATATATACATATATATCTACATATATGAGCTAACTATATGTGTTACGATTCATCATATTTAAGAATTCCGTTTTGAATAAAGAGATAAATTTGAATTATCACTTTTTGATTACATTATATAGTTTGAATAAGATAATTTGTTTTTATAAACATTTTTTTGTGCTAAATCTTTAAAAGCAAACAAGAAGGATGGGCTAACTTCGGCCGTGCCGAACTTCGTATACCCTTGCGAACTGGTATTTAACAAAAAACATATTTATAATGTGAAAAAATCATTAGAAAGCACTTAAGACAAGTCAAACCTACATTAAATGTCTGGGGCTTGAGAAAAAAAATGTAATTGGACAAAAAAATTTTTATTCCGATTGTTCCTATGGGAGCTATAGCATATAGTAGACCGATTTGGCTGAAACTTAGCACAAATATATACCCAACTTTCAAAAATCAAATTTCGTGACAATCGCTTTAAAAACACCCAAGTTATTGCTCCAAATCTATATTCTTGACCGATCGTTCCTATGGGAGCTATATGATATAGTCAATCGATTCTGGTGAATCTTGGTGGATATGTTAGAAAGTATATTAAACTATTATACAACAAATTTTGTAATATTCGATTGAAAAACAACAAGGTGATGGAAGTTTAAGTCTATGCTCGACCGATCGTTCCTATGGTAGCTATATGATATAGTCAACCGATTCTAGTGAATCTTGGTGGATATGTTAGAAAGTGTATTAAACTTATAAACACAAAAATTTCGTAAAAATTGATTAAAAAATAACAAAGTTAAGGAAGTTCTCGACCGATCGCTCCTATGGGAGATATAGTCATCCGATCGGGATGATGCCGATTTATACAATGTCTGCAGCAAAAAGTAGCCTATATGCAAAATTTAAGGGTCCCGGAGGAAATCGTGTTGTTCCAGACAGACAGACAGACAGACATTAACTCAACTCGACGTGCTGATCAAGAATATATATACTTTATATAGTCGAAGATGCTTCCTTCTGTGCGTTGCAAACTTCTGACCAATACCCTTGCAAGGGTATAAAAATGTTAATAGTTTGTTTTTGTTTTCATTTTCTAAGTTTCTTTTTTTTTTAAATTTAGTTTATCAATTTCTTTTAATAATCTGACTAATCTATTTTTCTGCTTAATTTCTTTTTTGTTTTTAAATGTTAAAATTGTTTTTTTTTCGACTTAATTTTATAATCTGATAAATCTCTGTTTCAATTTAGATTATTTTTTTTTAATGTTAGTTAGTTAAAATTAGGAAATCAATTTCGAACAATGGAGATGTCTGTTATGAAAGGTTTCATTTATATAGATTTTTGATCAGCTTTAAAAAACAAGAGTACCAAAAGAGATATATTATATATATTCCAAGAAATCGGTTCATTATGTCTTAATTATAAAATATAGACACCTAAATAGAATTTTATCAAATAGCATGATGAACTAAATGGATACTATATATCCATTATGAAACGTCTGAACTTTTGAAAAAAAAAAAAAAATAAATGGAAAGGTAATGAATTTTAAGTCTCAGTTATCTTAGTACTAAAAATTGAAAATATTTGTTTAAAATCAGTAGATAATAAAGGATAATTAGGATTCTTATATAAAAATTTCATCAAATATCTAATTAACATTTGTTCCATTTTGAAAATTGTCACATTCTATAGAGAGTTGGGCCAGTTGATCATTATGTAGTTATATTCATTTTTACAATTGGTATTATGTCAATCATCATTGGACCAAAAACCAGAGCAGTGTGAAGCAGATTAAACGCTACAGCGATCAGAAATGGAAATTGATCCACCTGTTTGGCTTGCACTTGCATAATGCTTAGACCCAGGCCTACATTTGAGATCGATTGCATTGAATCGGATTTATTGTATATATCATATAGCAGCGGCAATTTTTCTTTTTTGCGTATATAAAAGTAGCATCGGTTGGCCTTTAAGCAAGCAGTTTGACAGCAGAGCTTGATCAATCTCATCATGGCCTATCGTGGAAAAAACGCTGTAGTCACTGGTGGAGCTGGAGGAATTGGTCTCCAGGTGGCCAGGCAATTGCTAACGAATGGAGCAGCGGTATGGCATAATAATTAAAAGGATTAGAAGGAAACCGCCTTGCCTTATCTAAATGTCAATTTTTACTCTCTGTTCTTCTATTGCATTTAGAAGGTGGCCATAATTGATTTGCAGGATAATTTGGAAGAATTTGTCAAGCTACGGGCGGCACATCCCACCCAGAGTGTGATGATTATCAAAATGGATGTGGCCAATCGTAAGGGCATTGAAGCCACCTATGAGGAGATTGTTAAAACCTTTGGCAGCATTGATATAGTTGTCAATGTGGCTGGCATTTTCAATGATAAGGATGTGCAGCGTACATTATTGGTCAATTTGGGTGGCATTATGAATTCCACACTAAGTGCCTTGCAGTATATGAACAAGGAGAATGGTGGCAATGGTGGACTCATTGTTAACATGAGCTCAGTTGTGGGTTTGGATCCAATGTTCATAATACCCGTCTATGGTGCCACTAAAGCGGGTATTATTAATTTTACCCGCTGTCTGGGTGTAAGTATTCTCTTTTATCTCTTGATAACTATATTTGGGAGTTTTCTTTTTATTTCAATTGAATTAATTTCAATATTTTCGATAGTTTCTTCTAATCCTTAATCATCAATTAATATTTAATCCATACAGAATGATCATTTCTATCAACGTTCGGGCATTAAGTTTGTCACAGTTTGTCCTGGTGCCACCATGACCGATATGTTTACCAATTTCACTGAGAAGATCATTTTTCCGGAAACTAGTGATGAGACCTACAAAATACTGGATAGACTCAATAAACAAAGTGCCACAGATGTGGCCAGATGTATTCTCAGTGTGTTGGATAAGGAGAAGAATGGAGCTGTCTATGTGATTGAGGGAAAACGTGTCTTTCCGCTTGAAATGAAACAACTCTGGACAGGCAAGGAACAGGCCTAAGACTACTATGAAATATTATTTGTTTTTGTTTTTTTTTTTGAAGCTGTTGCATCGACTTTAACAAATATATAAATATTTTTGAAATTAGCATTTAATAAAAACCATTTGTTATTGGTTAGCTAATCTTGGCGCCACTTAACTAGAACCTCATCTGTACGATATCTTTGGGTAACAAAGGCATCTTCCAGTGGCATTGTAATGCCCGATTTGAACATCTCAGCACCGGCATGGGCAATCATTAGACCATTATCAATGCAATAACGTTCATCAGTGGCAAAAAGTTTACCGCCACGTTCCTCGCACATTATTCTCATCATCTCTTGTAAACGTTCATTGCATCCAACGCCACCTACTATCAGAACCTAAATGAAGAAAGGAAATTATAGTTAATCATAGAATTGCAATAAATCCTGGGCTGGATTCACTTACCTCTTGGGATTCACAATGGGCCATGGCACGTTCGGTGATCTCCACTAACATGGCAAAGATGGTCTCCTGCAGGGAATAGCAAAGATCTTCTTTGCTAAAAGAGACTTCTCCTTCATCTCCAGCTTCATCCGCTGCCTTCTTTCTTTTATTCTTTCGCTTATTTGGCTCTGCCAGTTCTTCTATATGGGATAATATGCCCGAAAAGCTTACATCCATGCCCTTGACTACATAGGGCAGTTTGATATACTTTGTGCCCAACTTTGCCATCTGTTCTATGTTGTATCCAGGACTAGGATCATTGGATAATTTGATGATTCTTGCAAATCGATCCAAGCAATTACCCACAGCAATGTCTATGGTCTCGCCAAATATGCGATATCTCTGATTGGAATAGGCTATGACCTGGGTATTTCCGCCACTCACATATAAGACAATTGGATTCTGGGCTTTGGTTATCAACCGACCCATCTCAATGTGACCAATACAGTGATTGACTCCCAAGAGTGGTTTCTGCCACAACAGTGAGAGTGTGCGCGCCACTATAGCGCCTACGAGTAGAGGTGGTGCCATTCCAGGACCCTTTGTATAGCATATGACATCTAAATCTTTAGGTTCTAGTTGTGCCTCCTTCAGACTGTCGCGTACCAAACCTAATATAGCCTCGCGATGGTGCTTGGCTGTTTCTTTAGGCAGGAATCCTTCACCCGGTGGAGTGATGTAGGTACGGCGTACGTTGGCCAAAACTTCTCCATTGCGAATAATGCCAATGCCTATTTTATTGGCACTGCCCTCGATACCCAACGAACAAACCATTAAAAAAATGTGGATAACTTTACAAAACCAAATGTAAACAATGGTAGGCCGGTCAAACAGCTGATTTAAAGAGTCCAAGTGGCAAGGCGAATGGCAAAACCTTTCTTATGTTTTGTTTATATTCTTGGCAACTCTGTCATCGTACACGATACAAGTGTTGACAACTCTGTGGATCTGTTATTTTATACGGCCACACCATAGGTATCGATGGTACCAGGAAACATAAATCCTGTGCTTCTTGAGACGGATTCATTTCGTCTGTAACAATCCAGTCAGCATGGCCTCTACGCCGGCTGAGGAGATTTTAGATTTAGCTAAGAATGGAAACAAACAACATGAAGATGCTGCGACTGCAGATGCCCCAGTTGACGTGGAAGTGGAACTGGAGCAATCTCAGCAGCTGGTTAATCAGGAGTTAACACCGAGAACAGTTGAGGGTAAAGTAGAAACTGTTTCTATCAAAGGTGAACTGGCATTGCAAGATCCTGTAGCAGAATCCCTGCCAGACAGCCTCAATTTTGCACAACTTCAAGCCCAGGATCAGGTTTCAGAGGAAGATAAATTCCAGCTTGTTCATCCCGCAACTGACATACTCTCGCATGTTCACTGCCTGGCCCAGCTGGAGGAACAGCGACGTAGTTTTGAGCAACAGTTAGAACAACTTCGCACTGCCAATGCCCAAAAGGATAACATGCTTCAACTCCATCAACGCGAAAATGCCATTCTCGAAAAAGAGAAGTTAGCCTTTCGCAAGGAAATGGATATGGCCACCAAAGAGAAGGAAGCCACTGTCATAAAATTTGCCATGAAAGAGAAAATGCTTATTGATGCCAAAAAAGAGAAAGACGCAGTAGAGAAGCAACTGGCTGAGTCTAAGAAAGAAGTTAAAAATGTCGCCACACGCTTCCAGGCAGTGAACGAGGAGAAGTCCAGGATCACGTACATTATTGATGAGAAGGTAAATAACGAATCTCTTGAGTTAGTTTCTTTCTTATCATCAACTCTTTTTTTTTTCAAGTGCAACGAAGTTCGAAAATATCAAAGAGAATGCGAGAAACTCAAAACAGAAATGGGTCATTTGGAGTCCAAACTGAAATATCACATGAACAAACTCAATATGGAAATGGAGGCCAAAGCTGTAAGTTAAAAGGGGCATCTTTAGTTGTTCACGGCTCTACATAATTTGTTATTTTTATTCCCTTTAGGCTCTAGAGCGTAAACTGGAAGAGGAGAGAAATGCACCCAATAAGCTGGAAGAAAAAGCCAATGGTAGGTACCTAAATGCTAAGAAATATTGCTTATTGTACTAAAAAATGATTAAATTTTAAGAAAAATTAAAAATAGAATTTGAGGCCAACTCAATACTGCTTAAGCATGAGATTACCAGCAAGACTGAAGCTCTGGAAAAATTAACCAGAGAGCAGCAAAAGCAAAACGAAGCCCAGAGGGAGCTTAAAGAGAAACTACAGGAGATTACTACAGTGGCAAGTTAAAAGAGAATTCGATACAAATTGAATAACCAGATTATAGGAAAACAATTAAAATTTTGTAGCATGAACAACTTCTGGGGGAAATGAAGCAATTAAAGGAACAACACAATGGCGTGGAGTTAGCTTATAGTGATGAGTTATTGAATTCTGCGAAATTGAGAGGACAACTAGAAGAGCTGCAACTGCTACGCACCCAGAATACTATGTGGGTTTAAATTGTTATTCTTTTTATAAGTCGTTTTGTCATAATGGATTTTCCATCGTTTTCAGCAATGAGGCCAAACTATGTGCTGAGGAAGAGCGTGTAAAACAGCTAGAATCTTTAGTCGAGGATCATGAAACGGACTTGAAGCAATTGCAATTAAAAAAACAGGAACTTCTGTCGATTAACAAGGAAATGAGTGAATTGATTGTCCAATTACAAAACGATATTTGTCTAGCCGAAGCGAAGGTAAGATTTTTCTTACACTGATTCATTGAATTTTAAGACTTTATTATTTCACTTTAGTCTCAAGGCCTGGAGGCAGAGAATAAACTTCTAAAGCAGGAGAAGCTCCAATATGACCAGAAATATGCAGAATTGGAGAAAAAATTGAATGCTGAGTTCACTATAAAGAATGAGGAGCGTCTTATTTTGGCAAAACATTTATCCGAAAAGACCAAGTTGTATGAACTAACCAAGGAAAAATTAGAAAATCTCCAAGGGGACTTTGAAGCCAATCAGCTAAAGCACTCGACGGTGGTCAAGGAAATGCAGCGAGATCTGCAAAAGTACAAAAAAGGTATGATGGAGCCATCGAAGGGTATAAGCTATTGCAGCAATTGCCAACAAGCCATGAATGGTAATTATCCACTACCAAATCAAAGTCAAGCCCAAGTCCAATCTCAGGTGGAAACCATTAGATCAAATAGTCGTGGCAGCAGTCGTCGTGCCAGTGAATCATCAGAATCTGAAACTGTGACCAGCAGTGTAACAGCAACTCAAACAGTGGTCGATCTTAATGCTGTGCCCTCGAAAAAAGTTCTTGTGGAGCGTATTCTACGTCTTCAGCAGGCAACAGCGAGACAAACAGAGCGCATCGAATTTCTAGAGAATCATACTGCCGCTCTGGTGGCCGAAGTTCAAAAGAAATCCAAAGTCGTTCAACACTATATGCTCAGAGATCAGACAGCTGGTGCCCTTACCTCCTCCAAAAGTGATCAAAATAAAAGCGAGCTGGTAAAATATGGCAATGGCATTATGGCAGCCATTTATGGTGGAGTCAAGACTGGCGATCAATCCAATAGCAAAGCTATGTCCCTAGATTTGTCACTGGAGATTAATAAAAAGCTACAGACAGTTTTAGAGGATACGCTTCTCAAGAATATAACGCTCAAAGAGAATTTAGATGTTCTGGGATTAGAGGTGGACAATTTGACACGGCAACTGCGTGCCCTAGAGACTCAAAAAGTATCACCCAAGTGATCCACATCAAAATCCAAAGTATTCCAATATCCATTCCATATGCAACCATTATGTACAGTTTCAGTCAGGCTTAAGTTATGTTTGTATATATTAAAAACAAATGAACAAGAAATGATTCTTTGGCCTCCACTTATAGGACACCTTCATAAAGTGTTGAAGCAACTTTGGCAGGCTGACCTAAACTCATGGAAACATCTTTGGATGGCTTTTCTCCTGGCTCAGCCATACGTGCCAGCTTATTATGGGTCTTTTTAAAATGCACCTTCATCATGGGATTAGCCTCACCAGTTTCCTCTCTTACATATTCTCTCAGCAGAGGAGGCAAATCGATATGAGTGGGCAATATAACTGGGGCCAATTTTTTAGCATTGCTTAAGAATTTGGATTCCTCTTCAACTGGCACTAGTTCATAGTCGGCCTTGTAGCTAGTGCTAAAGATCTCTATGGGCTTGGGTTGGGTAATGCCTCGCCAAGTCTTCTCCACAGTTACACGGACCTTACGAATCTCATTGGGCTGTAAAATAAATTGTATTAATATGCAATTATTACAACTTATCTTTATGTTTGTTCACCTGTGCATCCTCTGCCTGCACTTTCAAAATCCGCATATAACATGGTTCTGGGTAACGTTGAAACATGTTACGTATGACCATGCGCCCCACTCCCCAATTAGGTAGTGTCGACACCAGTTCCCATAGAGTGTTGCCGCGAAAGTCCGTGGTGCGTCCTATATATTTGATGACTTTTTGACTCATGTTTCAATTATATTATTTGACAATATCAACATAAAAATATAGTCTTTTTTTTCAGCGGCATTTAGTAAGTTTCTGAGAATTGGCAACACTACTTATGAAAAATATTAGCTTTCTGGCAACGCTCAATGTTCCCAAAAATGTGAATAACAAAAGAATGTTATCGATAACTTTTTCATTCTCAACATCATTTTATTTCATTAACCGTGCAAAAATATAGCAATAAATACCCAAGACGCATCTAAGTTTATACATCGGGCTTGTTCTCTCCTTTATTTAATACCCTATTCATTTTTTCTGCACAAGTAAACCAAAATTAGCTTCTGGCCTCACTTTTCTATAGCCGTCTCACTCTTCCTTTTCGCACCAACACTTTTAAACGAAACGTGCTCTGGCTCGCTCTTATTTTTTGTTAATAATATTTGTTGTTAAATGTACAAAATACGACCAATAAAACTAGCAGAAAAAGGCCGGATAAAGGAATACGAAAAAGCCACCCAACATGGACGATGTAAGCAAATGAAATTCAAATTGTTATGATTCGACGAAACTTTTTTTTTTGTTGTTACAGCTTGATGACTTGGATGGTGACCGTTTAAATGAGTTTGAATCTATTTTGTATGCTTCCATCCACTATAATGATGATACAGCTGAGCAGCAAGAAGGCTCAACATCAGCAACAGATGCCACAGAGAGGAACGAGCAGCAGATGAGAATTGTGAGCAACAAGAGGGTGATTAACCAACAGCCCGGTGCAGGCAAATCTGGAGTTCCATTTGCCAGATTTCGTTATTGGGAGCAGGGCAACAAAGAGATCAATGTGGCTTCCTCTACCACTCCACCGTTACCTATTGAAAGTGAGTATGCCGGGCAGATAAATATTTTACCGGAGGATATTTGAGAAGTCAATCAGACTTTTATTAAACTAAGTAACATTTGTTTTTAGAATTTATTGATGAAGCGAGTTTAAAATAATAATTGATAATGCTTGATTTCAGATGTTACATCAAAATCATCTGACATTGAACTAAAGTCGAAGGATAAACGAATGCCACCGCCGGCTACCAAGCCCCAAAAACAAAAGCATTTAAATAAAAAATCGCAGCAGCCACAGGTGAGAAAGGAGAAACAGAAACCTGCACAACAAAAACAAGCCCCGAAGCCCATTCTGAAAGCCAACAGTAAAGTTGGTGAACAAGAGCGAATGGCTGACGATGAACCCGAGCGCTTTGACCAAAGACTTTTGATAGCTATACCTTGTAATTATCAATCGCCTTCAAAGAAAGATAAGCCCTCTACGGGAAAGGGAATGGGAGGACCCTTTGGCAAGTCGTATCGTAAATTGGAACAAATGCAACGTTTGGCAGTCAAGCAGCAAAAATCGAAGCAAGTTTTGGCTAAAAAGAAGCAGGAACAGCAGCAAGACCAAAAGCCTTTAGCTCCTATAACATTAATAGAACTGCAGTCATCCGATGAAGAGGATGATGACGATGTAGTTCATGTACCTTTACCGCCTGTGCCAGTGATTGAATTGGATACAAGTGACGGTGAAGCCGAGAACAGTCAACCATCGTATCATGAGGAGAATGCCATGGATGCAGCCGATGTGGAAATGGGAGCTATCACATCAACGGAACAGGCAGAAGAGCGAATGGCAACGCCTCCACTGCACTCACCCTGCAGTTCTGTGATGTCCAGCGATGATTTTATAGTTCAAAAGGATACATCTCGTCTAATGGGTGAACGTGCGAGAGCCACAGATGAAGATTTGTTGGTTCTAACTGAAAATGCTATTAAAAATATTACAACTGAGGATGAACCACAACCATCTCAAGAGGCATTGGACACATCATCCGAATATGAATTTGTTCCGCCGTCGCGTCTGGAAGAAATTAAGCAAAATTATCGTGTGGATGAGCAACAATTTCGTGCCTTGGATGTCTATGAAAGTGAATCCGATCTAACTGAATCGGGTATATATGCCAAAGTGAAACCCAAAAGTCATCAACCCACCATAATACGGAACGTCGATTCAAACTCTGAAAGCTCCGATGTAGAGGAGGTTGTAGACTCTCATGTTAACAAGACGAAACGTTTGCGTAAACGCCGTTCTTCTAGCACAAATCACAGTCAATCCGAGGCAAATAATGATGATGATGATGATGATGACGATGATGAGGATGAAGACGAGGATGGTGTACATTCAACTGGTGTTCCCGGCATAGCTCGTGGCATGGCTGTGGAACGTTGCAAGCGTAAAATTCGGCGCCTAAGTAACAATCGACGACACTCTGAGGATCTGCAAAAGCAGAGACAAAAACCAAAGTCCAAGGTTTCGAATCAGGAAAAGAAGGCTCAAGAACTTAGCTCGGAGTCTCTATCGGAGGAAGATTTACCTAGTGCCCGTGAAATTGCTGAACGTCTTTTGCAACAAACGAATGCTGAACAGATTCGTACAACATCCACAACATCTACAGCAAATGATGCTGATGAAATTCTTTCTATTGGTTCAGATGCCAATACCGAGGACGAGGCTCAACATCAAGATGCTATAACGGAACGTATTACGGCTGTATTTGAGCGCATCGATGCCTATGCCAATCGAAATCGGGAACCTTGCTCTATGATGGAAGAGATTCCATGTTCTAGCAGTGCGCCGGATGAAACTGAAGTTGACCTACAGGATAAAGAGACGGCCAATAATCAAGCCCAAGCAGAAGAACTGGAAGAATCACTGGAAAATATTAGCACCGAAACTGACAGACAGGAAATAAATCAACGGATGGACGAGTCGATCGAACACCATAATGTCCAGAATGTACAAGATGAAGATACTCCTTCAATTCAAGTGGAGCACAATCTCAAGGCTTTGTCTGATGAGAATGATCAGTTCCGTAGTCGCGATATTGTTGGATGGAATGAGGAAATGTGCCATTTCTACAACGACAGCTGGAATGGTGAACAGTTCTCAGTGTACAAAATCCAAAAATCTATGAATCGTATGTAGACACTCTATTTTTATTTATCTATTCACTTATATATATCGTTTTAATTACACACAGCTAGCCGACATGAATGGCGTATTAATAATGCGGATCGTTATCCAGTTGTTCGTCCCCGCTCAAATCTGAAATGCACCAATTGCTTTGAAATGGGCCATATGCGCTCCAAGTGTCCGCGTCCACGTAAACCCAGTGTGTGCAGCACATGCGGCACAACTGGCCACACCGAGCCACGTTGTCCCTTTGCCATCTGTTTGGGGGTCTGTTTTTTAATATTTTGAAATCTAATCTACTAGAGAAATCTTATTAAACTTTCGTTTACTTTCAGTGTGGCACAAAGAAGGGTATCTATGTGCAACAGTGCAACAAGTGTTCATTCCATGCTCGTCTAATTTGTCAGCTATGCAAAATGCGTGGTCATGGCTTGGAGAATTGCCCTGATAAGTGGAGGCGCTATCATTCAACGGTAATGACTTCTCCTGAAAGGTTTCCAATATGTCAAATTTTGATTGTTTTTTTTCCCCGATTTTGTTTTACAGACCCGCTCCAATGTTTGCCTAGTTGACAGTGTCCAATATAATGCTAAACAGTGCAGTTATTGTGCTGGACGTGGCCATCTCTTTGAGAATTGTCGTCAACGAATTGGCGAATATCGAT
Organism: Drosophila austrosaltans; assembly: GCA_035045865.1. Taxonomy (NCBI): domain Eukaryota; kingdom Metazoa; phylum Arthropoda; class Insecta; order Diptera; family Drosophilidae; genus Drosophila; species Drosophila austrosaltans. Next base: position 4,922,589 of record JAWNOQ010000207.1, read on the forward strand.
TGGTAAATTATACCTCACAAATAATGTCACACCAAAAGGTCTACAAGGATCGTAGTGGGCCCATTAGCTATTTGAATGATTTAAGCTCGTTTTGTAACCCACAAGTGACCTTTCATTTTAATTGGAGTCAGCCGACAATAGCCAAATCAAGTTACTATGCCAAGTTCTTGAAGGCTGTCGGTTTGGCCAAGCGCGGATCGATGATACAGGATCGACCAGATAAGAAACTGGAGAGTGCTAAGTTAAAGTTAAAAGCTGCAAGCAATAGCATTCAAAAGAAGGACATAAGTAGTAATACGCAACAAACTACCTCCAAATCAGTAGTGCCTAACCATGACTTGGATTCGGACTCTAACTATAGTTTTTCTGAGCATTTTGAATTGCCTAGTTCAACGACAAACGAGGAGATTCAAAATGAAAACATGAACGAGACTTCTATGCCGGATGTTATACCTTTAAGTCAGACACCAGACGATAATGATGATAGCTTTGATATAATCAACAACCAGGGCATATCCATGTGCATTAGTAATGGAGCCAGTAGTAGTAGTAGGATCAACGAAGAGACACATCTTCCAGAAGCTCCCAGCGAGGGTAAAATCCTTATGGCGCGTGATCAGATCGAATATCTTTTTAGTCCCGAGGGCCGTAAATTTCTCGCCGGTGCCGCTAGCCAATGTCAAGTACGCGTACGTATGGATTTTAAAGATTATGGCTATGTCCTGGTCATATTTGGCCTGAAGCAGCATCAGGAAGATCTTCAACTAATGCTAATGCGTCGCCATAACGATGTCAAACGCAAAAGTGCGGAATTTCAGAGACAAAAGCCACCGAAACGCATTGATGTACTTATTCGTTTTATGCGCGACGGCATTAATAGTTTATCCACCAATCTGGGCAATGCCAAGAATCATTATAGTCGCATCAAAGAACTGGAAGAGATGAATACCAAAAACGGTTTTAAATTGGCCGAAAAGAAGCGACGCCAATTAAATATGATTCTATTGGGACAGGCTGGTCTAATGAATGGTGATATGCATCTCGATCAGCTATTAATGATACTGAGACAACTGATCCAGAGCCATTCACCTGATGGGAATGCCAGTTTGTCATTAAGAAATGATATTGAGAAGCATTGGCGCATGATATTCACTGCATATCCACATGCGGACTATGAATCGTTACTCTTTAATTATGGCAAATTGGAAATTAAAAATCGTTTACCATCCCTAAATATAGATCCAATGATATTGGGTCTAAGTGGCACATTACTTCATGCGCCACCACCGCCTAGTTGGCCACAAAATAACATGGCACCACCACCACCACCGCTTTCTTCTTCAAGCAATGCCAGAAAGAATCGTTTACCACATAAGCAACAAAGAGCAGCTACTCCTCCACCTCCGCCACCACCTCAAATACCACGCTCTCAACTATCTCAGATGCCTTTCAATAACCCACAGCAGCGTGCCCGTTTCCAAGATTTGCAATTGCAACGGAATAATCTTAATCCCGAATGTGTTCGCCTTTTATCAGAAATGGATCATTCCGATTCACATAGCAGCATTAATACAGATGCCAAAAAGCCTTCAATGTTCTGGTCAAGAGAGTCATTTAAATATCTTGATGATTTATTTAAAATGACCTCAGATGCAGATACATTGGAGCGCTTGGAACGTGTATTGACTCGCTCTCGTCGCGGACTTTTGTCGTATAATGATTATCGAGCTGTGATTCGACTGCATTCATTGCTATCCAATTGAGTAAATGGGACACGGAAGGGATCTATTAACATATTGTTAAACAAAGACAGATATACCATTATGTGTTTATCTCGGAGAGATATCACTTGGGACAGACGATTACAATGAAAAACAAATAGATATATAATTGAATTAAAAATATTGAATATTCTTTGGTTCTGGGAATGATCTAAGAAATCAATTTTTAAATTAAACTGCCAGGCCATACTTATTCTGTTAATTTCACCAGTATTTCATTTGCCATAACATTTTGCTATATTTGAAAAATCAAAGTATGTTTGCTCTACAAACTATAAAGATAATGCATAATTGATAAATAATTCATTTGTTTTATACAGCTTCTTAGTCATTTTGTTACAATTCCTTTAAGTCAGTTCGTTGATTGGTAGTTGGTCGTTTATCATTAGTCATCTTAGGCCGCCGTTGTCTGTTGTTGCTCTTGGGTCGTTGTAGATTGAGCAGAGGAGGCTTCTCCACTCTTTTCGTTGATCGCCAGCCAAGGGCAACGTTTCTGCAATTCCATGCGGTACCTTGGGTGACTTATGGCATACACAAATGGATCTATGCAGGCCACTAATTTGCAAGTGCAGGCTGGTATCATGGTGGCGCCAGGGGTCAATAGGCTCTTATCGCCAAAGGCTCCAATAAGAGACATGACACCATAGGGAGTCCAGGAGACAAAGAAGAGGAAACAAATTGTGATAGCTGCCTTGGCTATGCGTATTTCGGCCGTCTCCTTGCTCTTATCCACGTTGGAGCGCAACGATTCCACATTCATTTTTTTGGCCTGTTCACGTAAAGCCTTTTCATGACTAAAGACATGTCCCACTATTTGACTATAATAATATAGAATCATTAGTGTGGGGCAAACAAAGCTAAAGAAAAAGATGGTAGCCACAAATAGACGTGTATCAAAATTGTCCGAAAGGTAGTCAAAGGAACAGGAGGTGAGATATCCCTCTGTAAAATACAAAAAAAAAAAAAATTAACTTTAATTTTGATAAATTTGTTTTGAATTGGTTCATATTTGGCGCTCTGTTATTGTATGTTAATAAATACTAGAAATGTTAACGCTCTTTTGCGGTATTTGGCATTTTTCATATGTCATACAAACGGTCACACTGACACTCGATCTACACATTTTGCATTATTTTTTTGTTTGTAATTAGGAAAAACGTAGTTAAATTAACTATAAAATTTTTTTTTAAGTGCACTGAAGACTGAAAATTTATTAAAACAATTCAAGCAAAAGCAAGTGCAAGTGCAATAAAATATAAACGAAAAGGTCAGCAAATTCATCACCAAAAAAAGAAAAAAAGGCAACGCCGTTGCCCCTTTGCCTTTCCGTTGTGTGTAACACAGCGTCAGAAAGAGAGAAAAATAGAGTGAGTGTGAGTGCGAAAGAGAAACGTAAAAAAGTGGCTAGTGAGTGACTGCGTGAGTGAGCGAGCAAGGTAGAAAAGAAGAATATGTAATGGTAAATGTAAAATGGACGAAACCAAAACAGATGATATTTTAGGCCACAAACAACAACAACAACAACAACAACTACAACAATGTATGTATTCAATGAATGTTAAGTGCAAGAGGCGAATAAAAGAAAATTAGATAAAACACGAAAGAAAAAACAAAGTCAAATAAAATTAGCTCACGCCTGAATTTCGAGTTTCGAGCGCAAGCAATAAAAATAAAAAAAAAAAACAATTTTTATTTTGTCTCTGTGTGCGTGCTGCAGTTTTTTCTGCAGAAAAACCACCTGCATTGATTTATAGTCCAAGACGACGGCGACACGGCGGGTCAGTTGCAGGAGAGGATATATGTACACACACACACACTCAAGCATACACTGACTGATAAAAAGTATCCCACACACACACAGACACACATGGTCTGTGAGTTCAACACAACCATTCGGCACATATATGTAAGTTTTCTTTATTAAATGATTATGTTTAAAATATTATATATACACAAATACATTTATATACATATGTGCAAGTTACGTTTTCTATTTGACTCGCTAGATAATTATATTCATGGCTATATGACTTTTGCAGCACTAAAGTAATTACCATTGAAATCCCAGACCGAAGCCAGAGTCCCCCTTCCCCCTCCCCCCATAGTTGGCCAATAAAGTTTTCATACATTTATAGAGCATTATGATGTCTTTACTCCATTAAAACCAAAAAGTGTTTAAAAGGCTATATGTGTCTGTACAGTGAAATGTAGCGAAATCTTTATAGACTCTACAATGGTCTTTAAATTAAAAATAATCGTACCCGGTTTCTGTTTCATTTCTGTTTTAATTTATATATATTTAACTGTGGAATACTTAATAGAAGCAAGCACCTTAAAGGCATTTCGACAGAACCTATCGAACAGATCTATATATTGTTATTGTTTTGCATTCATTTTTGTATATTATTTTAAAATGAATCGCAACGGTGTGAGAAGTAATTTTTGCTTGACTGTATATACATACATGGAAGTATCATACGGTACGCAGCGTAAACGAACTGTTAATTACATATGTACACACACATACACAATATGTATCTGACTCTATATCGCTTCCCTCTCCTTTTCTCAACAATAATAACAACAACAACGGCAACAACAGCACCACCACCAACACTGTCACCCTCTCTTCTCCTCCCTTGGTGCATTGGTCGTTACGTTACGCGCTTTCCATTGCGTGCCCAAGGGGCATAATAACCGAGTTTATACGATGACGTCTTTAACGAATATGCAGATTACACACTTATGGCTCAAACCGAAACCGAAATCGAAACCGAAATTAAAATTCAAACGGGAGTTTGAAAGATTATATATAATTTGATAGAAAAATTTTAAAATATTATATCTTGTGGAACGTAAAGAAATCGTATCAATCGTTCTTAAAGTATCTTTAAAGCAATTAAAGATAATTAGAAGGATTATAGAAAGATTTATAATTAATTGCTTATGTAAGCAATTCTAAACCCGTTTGAGTCATCCTATAAACATTTTGTCATAGTGCTACTTATAGTTGTTGGAGAGACGCACCTACAAGTCATTCAGATACATACATTTGTATGTATGAATCGACGCACTACCTTTAGGTCATTGTCCCTAATGGGCCAACATTTGTCAGCTTAGCTGATAAGACTTAATATATATAATTTTTGTTTCACACGTGTAAGTTATATACTTATGGGCTTCGATTTATATATGTATATATTATGTACATACATATATCGTCGACAAACTAAAAGTTTGACCAATGTTTTATTTTTCTTTCTCTATATGTATGCGTGTACAAATACTCGTATATTAATATATATGGAATCTTTAATCCGATACTAAAGTAATTTGATAGATTGATTATGGTCTTAATGTAATTGAAGATATTGAAAACCAATTATTGCTGGATTTGTTTATTTCATTCACATAGCCAGACAAAGATGTACATACATACATATGTATGTAGAAATGGTTTCTTCTCATTTTGGGTATCAAATATACCTTTTTCCCTATTGGGGGGTGGGGGAGCTACTACTGGGTATGAAAAGAATACGTGATAGAATGGGCCATGGCATGGGCTATGTGCGATAGGCAACCAATGCAATTGTACATATGTGCTTCTTGGCAAGGTGAAGGTCAGCAGAGGGAGCACGTTAGCTAGCAGCAGTTGATGACTAATTACTACAATTATTATTCACTCTGAGTAGGCTAGGGCATTTTTTATTGAAAACTCACTAAACTTTTGTCGATATGTGAATGACACAAGAACTGATTCCATATTTTGTTTCTCTTTTTCTTTCGATAACGACAGATAACAGAGGAAGAGGGAAAAGCAAAAACACATACGAATTCTGGTAGTATATTTTGGACGATTGTGCAACTGGAACTAGTGGGAAAGGACGAAAACGACTTTGGAGACACCTGCAAGACATTAAAGTTGTCCAATGTCAAATAAAATTAATCCCAAACGCCGTGAACCGACAGCAGCAGCAGCAGCAGCAGTAGCAGCAGGAGTCGGCGGAGGTGTCGGCGGTGGAGCATCTGGTGTAGCCACCGCAAATACAAATACGACTGGAAGCAGTTCAACTGGCGGCTCAAGCAGTGCCGGTACTACATCATCGGCAAACACATCTTCATCGTCCAGTTCGTCATTATCATCCGCCGGAGGCGGTGATGCTGGCATGTCTGCTGATCTGACATCCCTATTTGAGTGCCCCGTGTGCTTTGATTATGTCTTGCCACCGATATTACAATGTTCTAGCGGGCATTTGGTCTGTGTGTCTTGCCGTTCCAAGCTCACCTGCTGTCCCACATGTCGCGGCCCCTTGGCCAATATACGAAATTTGGCTATGGAGAAGGTGGCATCAAATGTAAAATTTCCATGTAAGCATTCGGGCTATGGATGCACTGCCTCTTTAGTATATACAGAAAAAACGGAGCATGAGGAGACCTGCGAGTGTCGTCCATATTTGTGCCCCTGCCCGGGGGCCTCATGTAAGTGGCAAGGACCGCTGGATCTAGTCATGCAGCATCTGATGATGTCGCACAAGAGCATCACAACACTGCAAGGCGAGGATATTGTATTTCTGGCCACCGATATTAATTTACCCGGTGCTGTCGATTGGGTAATGATGCAATCCTGCTTCGGTCATCATTTTATGCTCGTCCTCGAAAAGCAAGAGAAATATGATGGCCACCAGCAATTCTTTGCCATAGTTCAACTAATCGGTTCACGAAAAGAGGCCGAAAATTTTGTCTATCGCTTGGAACTGAATGGCAATCGACGTCGTTTAACCTGGGAGGCAATGCCACGATCCATACACGAGGGCGTTGCCTCGGCCATACATAATTCGGATTGCCTGGTGTTCGATACATCGATAGCCCAGCTGTTTGCCGATAATGGTAATCTGGGCATCAATGTGACCATCTCATTGGTCTGAATCCATTATCATTCACATCATCCATTTATGAATTTTATGTTTTTTGTTTTTTTTTTTTTATCGAAAAGAAAATTGAATTTTTTTAAACATCCTCCTCACCCCTAAAACCCCCACTCGAAGAATCGGAATATATACTATACATATATAAGTTCTTGAAAGTTGATGAGAATTGTAAGCAGAATCGTTTCTAAAACGTTTCCAACAAATAAATATATACGGCGGAGTGCCTTGTACTCAATTCCGATTCGTAATTGTCCGAAAAAAAAATAAATACCGAAACATTTTTATTTGCAATCCTAAAAAGGAAGATATATATATATATAGATATGCAAAATATTAGATCGAAAATGTATTCTAGGCTTAACGAATGAGAGTTTCTAGAGAAAAAAAAAAGACGCAGAAGAGAATTTTGTAATGATTACGAATGAGAATGTTTCGGGATATATGTATTTTTTTCTGTAATTACGTATCGGATTTTGGAGCACAAGACCAGATTAGATAAAGCGCATATAGCATATATATATATACATATGTTTGCATAAATCGGGCGAGCAAAACCTGATTAAGTCTTAAAAAAAAAATAAAAAATTAATACCATGTCCTACATATATATATCTTGATATATATATATGCGATTTTCAATTTCTTAACTCTATGTCAAATGTTTCATTTTCAATTCCCCTTTTTATTTTGTGGTTTTTAGTTTAATTTAGTTTGTAAGAAAGCAACAACAACTATAAAACATACATACATACATACACACACAAACATACATACACAATGGTCTAGTTTAGTTAATGTAAATTATTTTATACAATACAAAAAAAAGGAAAACAAAAACGAAAATAAGCAAATGAAAACAAACAAAAAACATTTAAACTGTAATGGCTCGAGAGTTGTAAGATATAACAAAGAAACAAACAAACAAACAAAAAAAATAACGAAAGGAACAAGTTAACAAAACTTTTGTTCATCATCCAAAATGATAATATATACATACATACATATATATTTCTTTTCCTTCGAATTTTTTTCACAAAAACAAAAGACAATCCCTCACTAAACTCTCTAAAACGGGGTGAATCGATTCTATTCCGTCATCGGAAAATTGGTTATACATATACATATATATTTAACAATTAAAATCCCTTAATACTGTTAGCTCTATAGTTCCTGAACTCTTTAAAGAATTGTACATATTATACATATATATATATATATACAGACAGATCTATATCTCTCTCACAATTATAATGAATCCGTTTTTATTCAAAATTAACCATTTTGGTATTTTACGTATTTAACAACTTCAAGTAAAAGATGTGGGGTATATATGTATATGGGGGGACGGATATATCGTTGCAGGTTTGCATTCAATATTGATATTTGACTTTATCCAATAGTAGCACATTTAATTAAATCAAATCAAAAAAAAAATATCTCCTCGTAAAGTAAATGAACTTTGATCTTTTAAAGGTTAATAATTCAGGAAATCTGGAGCTAATGTTTTAGGATCTTAATTGTTGAATGTAGAACACAATATTCCGTAGACGCTCTTCCGTTCGGAAAAGAGAAATCTGTTGCACAGTGTTAATTGGCCCTAAAAATGTTCAATTTTTATATTATATTTTTATCACCCTAGTCCCCAACCATACCCTCGCCCTTCTTCATCTACTATACGTACATATTTAGTTTATTTTTCATAATTTTCACAATAATAAAAAAAAAAACCAAAAGTTTTCCGTTTTTATAATATCCTGTACCATTGTAAGGTAAAATGTAGTAGATTGAGATCTCTAAAGTCTAGATAGATATATATTTATGATCACAACTAATATTGATCATGTGTCTGTCTGGTCGTCAGTCCGAAAGAACCGTGCCTCATTTTCTCAATTTCTGTATGCCGACAACATTTTTCCCTTAATCTTTTGCCACCGTTCGCACATTCCACAGTATTTTACCGTAATGTTGGGAGAGTGAAACAAGGAGGTGTGAGTGAGATGGCTTGGAATTTCAAATTGCAACAGTGAGGGAAAGAAGAAGTCGAACGAATTTGTTGGCAAATTCGAGTGAGTTTAATTTTAAGTTAACACCCTTTATACTTTGTATAAGGTATCCCTGCAGTCGGTTACCGACTAACGGAAAAGTTTTTTTTTTCTTATTTTTGTTTTTATTTTATTGGACTAAGCTCACCCGTATTTAGTTCTTAAAATGTGCCGCGCGCCACTACAATACAAGAATCACACAAAACTACAAGAAGCGAAAAATAAACGTGATTAGTAAAAATAATAATAATAAATTTCAAGTTTTATTACAATGTATATTTATTGGTGTATTGATTATTGGAATGGGACAAAATGACATTATTCGCTATTCTTTTGGATCAATGTTGTGGGATTTATTGATAACATATAATGTAACAATTCTTTTGATACAAAATTAGATGCATAAAATGATTTTTCATGTATGTATTTAAAATCTGTGTCTGTATTTGCATGGGTATACAGTTGGTACAACAATTATTCGAACACCCTTACTTAACATTTAAAACACAAAAATTTCATTCCACACTGTATTTAGTATCAAACAAGGAAATTCAAGAAAAATATCTGACATTAATTAAGAGTTGCATTTATTTTGCACTCAAAGACTATTTTCTTTACAACATTTGGAATAAAAACGAGAGTATTCATCTAGAAATTCAATGAAAATATCTTAAATTGTAAAAGAATTGCACTTATTGTTCACACAAAAATTACATTCCACACCTTATTTAGTGAAAAAACATGCAAATTCAAGGATCTTAAGTTGAAAAAGAATTATTATTATTATTCACATAATAATTAAATTATTTTTCACATAAAAACTAATTTTCCTGCCGTTTACAGGATGAAAACGAGAATATTCACAAAAAATCCACGAAAAGTATCTTAGATTGATAAAGAATTCCATATAATTTCCACATAGGAACTACTTTTTCCACTGTTAATCATATTCCTAGCAAAATCTATAAAAAACTTATCAAAAGGATAATAAGTTTACTAAAACAAAACAGTTAATATCGACAGTGTAAGTTGTTTGAATAATTTTCATTTGTTGTTGTGTGTAAGTCAATTTTAATAGTATGTACGCATTTATATATATGTATATATATTCATTGCATGCATTTGTAAGTCCAGTCGGCCATAAGCATTACACACATGTAGGATCTTATAAGTGTTGGTGCGAAAGAGCAAAGTGGAATGAGAGAATAACCGATCGGCACGAAGTAAAGGGGTGGCTTGCTCGCAACACGAATAACAAAAATAATCGCGGCGTTGCGGAACTCCTCTTGACACGTGCGCATTGAAATTCGGTTTCGGTTATTGGCTTTCAAATCGCAGTTATTAAAATGTGTTCCATAAGGATACAAGTTTTGTTACAAATATTTGTAAGCTTAATACAGTGTAATTTTTGCGAATTCAATTCAAATCAGTGGTAACAAAGTAAAAATCAGCTTGGAAATTGTCAAATTAGGTATTTTTAATGTGTCTTTAACAAACGTTAGATAAATACATATGTATGTAACGTAATGTGTATACAATTTTCATTTTATGTTTATGAAGTTTAAATCGTTTTTTTTTGCGAATTGCTAGCTGCTTTTCTTCAATGTGAAAAATATAAAAAAATGGCGCCGCAAAGGAAGAAAGCAAACGCAAAAACATCAGCAGCGCAGTCGCAGCGGATGCCAACAGCACACATGCATACATGCCTCATGCCTATACACACATACAGTGTAGGTGACTATGGCTATTTGCGAATTTTCGAGCATTTGCAATTTGTCAGTTGTTTTACTGTAAAGGATACGAATTAAATGCGATTTTTGTTTGGTTCGGTTTTCGTTAAAAGGTATCTTTTTGCACAAAAAATATTAGTGTTTATTTCTCCTTTTTTTTAAATTATTTTGAGTGTTTTTTTTTGAGTGAACAAATGAAAGTTTCTTGTCATTTGGGCAACTAGATGGCGATGTGTGGACTAAAGGAGATTTGCAAGTTGGTAAGTTATACTTTTAATTTTTCCTTTTCGAATTGCAAATTTATTTCACTAAATGGAATCCAATTTAATCTTTGAAAAATAAAAGGTACTTAAAATTAGTATAAAATGATTTGTTTAAGTCGCAGTAATGGCATGGCCAATGCTTTTTAAAATGTTTTGAATTTATCGGTGACTGTATAATTTTGACGGCGGAGCAGATGTACATACATATACAATTTGAAGTAAGATTGATAGCTAATATACATACATACATATTTGATTAATCAACAGCCCACATTAATTTAGCGTTTTTTGTATAAATTTGGAATATTTTCATTAATCTGACAATATTACATATAAGTATATTCAGATCGCATATTCCTTGAATTTTCAGTAATCAGAGAAAAGTAGTAGATATAATTGAAAAGTCAAGAGCCTAAAATCAGTCTAAAAAACAACAGCTTTTAATCCAGATCCAAATTTAATGTACTAAAAGAAAAAGAAACGAAAAAATTTTTCGAGTAGATATTTTTCGTTGGAGAATCCTTTCACATACTTTTTCCTAAATCCCCTGCAAAATTCTTAAAGTGTAAGTTGTGTATTCCTCTTTAGCTGTTTTTTCGACAGATTTGATTGTTGTAATGCTGCCACGTCGTCAATCTGCTCCAGCATTGGCTCCACCTTGTTGTGTGGTGACCACATCGTCATCCAAGGAGGCCACTACGGCGGCAACAATGCAGGAAAATGCTCACAATCATGGAGAGTCGACAAGAACAACAACGGATGGTGCGGGAGAGCAGCCACTGGAGCGGCTCACACTTGTCTGTGAAAAGCCACAGGAGGCGTCTATAAGCGATTTTCTTGTTTCTTTGCTTGAATGCCCTGTATGTTTTGGTTATATGATGCCTCCGATTATGCAATGTTCCAGGGGACATCTAATTTGTTCCACCTGTCGCCAGAAGTTGACAGTTTGTCCCGTTTGCCGGGTAACCATGACAAATATCCGTAACTTGGCCATGGAGAAGGTGGCCTCCAAATTAATTTTCCCCTGCAAACATACCCATTTTGGCTGCCGAATGCGTCTCTGCTATGCTGATAAGAAGGCACATGAGGATGACTGTGAATTTCGTCCATATTTCTGTCCCTACCCGGATGAGAAATGTGTTTGGCAGGGACCCCTTAAAGATGTTTACAAGCATTTGATCACCAGTCACGAGAATGTCATCACCATGGAGGGTAGTGATATCATCTTCCTGGCCACCAATGTCAATCTTGAGGGTGCTTTAGATTGGACTATGATTCAGTCATGCCATGGCCGCCATTTCCTTTTGTCGCTAGAAAAGATTCATTTGGGCGAGGGGTGTCAGCAGTATTTTGCTGCCTGTCGTATGATCGGAAGCATGCGAGATGCCTCCGAATTTGTCTATGGCATTTCCCTAGAGGCCAATAATCGAACGCTTAAATGGCAATCAAAACCGCGTTCCATAAGGGAAAGCTTTGTGGCCTTCACCAATGCCGATTTTTTGGTATTGAACAAATCTACAGTGGAGCTCTTTTCTGAGGATGGGAATTTGGCCCTGAATGTTATTATAAACAGGGCTGAGGATATGAGTGAATCGTAATAATTTCCAAAAACCCTTCCCCGCTCGCCCCCCTTCTTGTATGGTACTCCCATATTATGGTGTTATTTGTATACTCAATTTATGTATTTTTCTTCAAACTGTCGAATGTTTTCGGATTTTAGTGAAAATTCTAATTTAAATAAAATCAAAATTATCTGCACGGCCCCTTCGGAACAACTACATATACTACTATGTATTACAATTTTTCGATTGATATCGATTCTTAATAGTTTTACCCATCCCAAACATTCAGAATGATTCCACTCACCTGGTACGAAGCGATCCCAGAATTGCGTCAGGGGCAATACAACCCATGGAGTACAGTACAACCAAATGATGACGTTCATTATTACGGCCTTTGTAAATGTCATATTTCGATTCATTGGCTTTGTTATGACATTAAATCGATCATATCCAATGGCCGCATTGGTCATACCAGCACCAATTCCCGAATAAGAGCCAATGGCTGCAAATATTTGACACCATGTGTTACCTAGAGCAAAGCCACGATGAAAGCTATTGTAGATGAATATTGGAGCTTTAAGACACATAATCAAGTCGAAGACAGCCAGATTAAGGACAAACATATTCGACGGTGTGCGCAACGATTTCGATGTACTAAATATCCAAATAACCATGCCATTGCCCACAGTAGAGGCAAAGAAAAGAAAGATGTAAAACACTCCCAGCATATAGTGCATCGAAGCGGGTGGTTCCAATTGAGTTAGCCAATGCTCTGGTATATATTGGATTTGATCTGGTGGTACATTCCAGCCAAGGAACTGCAAATCACCACCAGAGGACGATGAGACGCGTGCCTCAGGCCTTAAAGGTGGCTCACTGGCATTACAGAGCAGCGGTTCCATGGCGTCGTCGTCGCGATTAACAAATGACGCTGTCATTTTTTAAGTTGTCAAACGTTTTTTATACCTTTTTTTATCGGCCGAAACTGTGCTAGCTAATTGAATTTGCCCCTTTTTCCAGATTGCGTGACATTAAATCTTTTGACTTTTTTTTTGCCAACAAAGCAAGAAATATTTGAAATCAGTTAAAATGCTCAGATTTTATAAAAAAAAAAAAACAAAAAGAGCATGACCGCATAAGGTGGGAGGGTGGTGAATTGGTTAACCAAATCAATAAAACAAGTTTATATTGATTTGGGACTTAACTTTTATATACCCATAGACATTATAACTTTTCTAAATTATTGTTGATTAAAAATTTCCAATTGAAGATAAAACGAACGTAGTCTAGGTATAGATAGATATATACATTTACTCCACTTCAAATAATATTAATTAATCATTTGGGAATTTCTGCTTTCTTAATTCGGAAATATGGCTTAGAGAAATATATTTTGTTTTAAGGTTCACTTTTGAATTTAACGAATATTTCTTTCTGAGAACTTGACGCGACATTGATGTGTGTAGGTGGCGCCACTGTGTTGGAGAGATGGCGCTACATTGTGTTGTACTTTCTTATTGCCATCTGGCAACGCTGTTCATTATTTTTTTAGTTTTTGTTTGGAGCAGAAGTAGAAATTGTTTTCGTATTACCATGGATGAAGTGGACAAAATTATAATGCATCAGCTAAATCAAGTAGATCCGACCATTGAACCAACAGAAGAGCTGGCAAATTTTACACCAGCTCTTGTTGTGCGAGCTGTTTCCTGCTGTTTGCATGAGATATCGTAAGTCCAGCCGGATATTAAACTTTGTATATTTGATAACATATAAACTTCTTTACACAGAGGTCAATCTCTCAAGGATCTTCCACGAAGCCTTCCCATGGCCATGGCGCAAAGATTCAGTGTTGCCAGCACATTGGCCGAAAAGTGCCAGGAGAGTGGCTATCGCGGTGACATTGGCTATCAAACATTCCTCTATCCAAATGTTATGGAGCTACGGCGCCTTCTAATGTTCCTTATAGAGCAATTGCCACGTGAACGTCAGGTGGAGGAAGAAAAAAAATCCCATCCACTGAGCGGCAGAGAACAGCTGGAGCGTCAGATAAGACAGAAACTAAAAGCTCAACTTAAAGCTCCATGGGTTCCGCAATTCTGTCGAGTGGTGGCCAATAGAAAGTCCATGGGCTGCAGTAGTCAATGTATTAACTTTGAACCACAAATTAATCTCAATGTACCGTCAGCCAATCCCGAGGAGAGGAGCAAAGAAGTTCAACAATATTTTGATCAACAGGCACCTAATCTCTTCCAGCAGACATCGTCCGGTTGTTACGATCTCATAGCATCGGTTATGCATAAAAATGATTTGGATCGTTGGGGACATGTAGTAACAGATTCAGTAACTTTGTCTTTAGCTAACGAAGATTCCTTAAGCAAAACTTCAAATCCCATTGTTAACCCAACCTCCTCCCCATTAACCACTGAAAAGGCAGATAAATCTATGGAGACAACACCATTAGAACTGTTGGGTCAAGAAGTTCAAGAATTGCGTAATCAAACTGAGATAATGCTCAATCAGCGCAAAATGCTTACATCGAAATTAAATGAACTGAAACTAAGGGAAACGACAGCTGTAAAAGAAAAGGAAGCTATTGAATCTAAACTTAAGTCACAGGAAAAATTATCCTTGGTATTAGCGGAACCAACGGAAAATGTGGCAAAACTTGAAGCTCTGGTTGAGGCCACTGAAAAGAAACGGGAGACATTAAACCAACAATGGCAGGACTATCGTCGGCCATTAGTTGAAACATTGTCCACATTGCGCAATGCCCAGGAGGCACAACAGGTTCAAATTATACGCTCCTCCATAGAGCAACTTGAACAGGAAATTGTTGCCAAAAGTCAACAACATAATGAATTAAATGCTTCCTTAAAAAATGCCACTCAATCTGTGGCAAATCGTCAGGAATATACGCGACGTATTCATGAGTTCATTCGAAATATACGCAAACAGCGAGATGACATTGTCAAAGTGCTCGATGATACCCGTCAATTACAGAAGCAACTGAATGTTGTCAATGCGCAATTGCAGCGGCAATTCAATTATACCGATGATCTGCTCTTCCAAAGCGCCAAGCATGATCTTCATGCAAAAAAGGCCTACAAGTTGTTGGCCCAATTGCATAGCAATTGTAATGAGCTAGTTGAATGTGTCGGCCTAACTGGTAATGTTACCAAAGAAATACGCGATTTGGAGGTCCAAATTGATGGAGAGAAGCTAAAGAATGTATTGTCCAGTTTGCAACAGATTACCGGAGATATACAAAAGTTTGAACAACATATCCAAGAGCTTCAAACTCAAATACGTCAAGTGGAAAATGCAATAACCGCAGGCTAAATATATTCTGTGTCTGTGAAATAAAAAATATTTACTTATGTATTAGTGCCAATTTGTAATAAATTATTAACTATTGTTAGCCAAAAACTAAAAAAACAAAAACTTATCTCAATTTGGAAAAAACAAAACTCTATCTAAGTTTTACCACGGCTCAAAAGATATGGTAAAACAATGATGAGTCAATGGTTTATCGATACGTTTTTGTAGGCCCTCAAACACTTTTCTGTTAACCGTTTCTGCTGCTGTTAAAAGAGAGAAAGAGCCTCCCTCTGCTCCTCACCTACTCTTTCACTCTCATTGCAAAGTTATTCTCTCTGAGCATATTCGCTATGATTTATACACTTTCCAACTAAAATATGCATTTAATATTACTAAAAGTAATCTATTGAACTATACAAATTGACACACAACTTATGGAATGCCCAAAATTTAAATAATGATTTAAATTTAATTCCAATACATTCAGTAGGTGGCGTATCTTGTTTTTATATAAGTATTTGTAATATAAAAAAATATAGTAACCAACGACTTTTACACATAATAAATTAGGTTTTAAATTTAGTTTTCAATTCGAAAAAGACTTGGAAATCAATTTAATTACTTAATTAATGTACACAAACAATAATAAATATTAAAAAAAATGCCTTAATATTTTAGTTTTATTGTTTCACAATTGAAAAAGCATTGTCATTCGTTTGGTCAACAAATTTTAGAGTATATAGAAGTCGTTGGGCTGTTAGCCTGTCCTGCTACTCATTAATCTCAGCGTTGAAGAGTGTATTCGGATAGTTAATGCTTATGTAACAGATAGATGGAAAATCTAATTGGAACAATAAAGTGGATAAAGCAGTGTCTGTCTATATGTCTAGTAAACCTGTAATTACTAAATATAGATATAATAATACATCTACCTCTTCTAAATAACTTTTAAAACAAGCAATAATTAAGACTAATTGCAATTTTTGAATCTAATATCTAATGCTTAATTATTAATAAAAAGTCTTCAAAATTTAGAAAGTAGTAAATATGACCATATTAAGTACAGGGTGTATTATGGTCGACTTCTTTTAAGAATGGCTTTTCTCTCTCATTCTTTCACAGTGCTTTGATTCGTTGCTATCTCGCTCGCTCACTTGCTGTTTGAATGTTGAAGTGGCAGTTATAACTTGCCCCGGTGGTCGGTCGTTCGGTCGGTTGGTTGTTTGGTTGAACCGGCTGTTTTAGTTGTTGCTCGTCGTTTGAAGTGTTTTGAACAGAGCGCGCGCGTTCCTTCATTTTGGGCGTTGTGTTGTGTTTCCCTACGTGTTTTTGTTTCATTTTTGTTGATTTACTTTCGTTTGTTTTTAATTTAAAGTAAATTTCTAAGTAGCAAAACAGCAGCACAGCACTCAGGGCTTGGGCTTTGAGTGTTGTGTGTGTGTGTGTGTGTCTGTCTCAGTGTCTGTCTGTGTGTGTGTGTTGTGTGTGGAGTGTGTTTAGTGTGTCTAAGAATAACGTCATTCATACATACATACATAGACATACCATACATACATACATATGTACGAGTGTATCAAAATAAAGCACTTCAGTTTTAGTTGGTGGTGCTGCTGGTGGTGTTGCTGGTGGATGGTGATGGTCTTCGGTCTCTAAGCCCCTGTGCCGCTCCAGAACTTGTTTGTGACCGAACCGGCAACGGCCTAGAGAGTTTTTTTTCCTCTTTTCCTCTTTTTTTTTTTGAGGTTCTTGCAGGCGCGATAACAAGTTTAACCGGTGTGTGCGTGTGTGTGTGTGTGTGTGTGAGTGTGTAAGTCTCCTTCAACAAACTGTTGCTGCTACACACTGATGACGTCGACGAGCCCTAAAGGTCATAATTATATATGGTATATATATCTACATATATACAAAAAATTAAAAAAAAAAACGTCTCCGCTGACCAATTGAATTTCAATTAGAATTTTATAAAATTTCTGAAGGTCGTTTTGGGCCCCGCAAAATAAGAAAACAAAAAATCGCCTCTTGTTTTTGTTGTTTTCGGTTTCGGTTTTTTTTTTTTAATTGAAAGAATCATGTTTTTTTTTGTTTTTTTTTTGCCGGCCGGCTTCAGAATTTGGCGCCAGGCATTCACCTTTTCGTGCCGTCAATTCTTTAAATAATTATGATTCCATTAACACTTATTTAGCTCAAGC
The DNA here is from genome assembly GCA_035045865.1 of Drosophila austrosaltans. Taxonomy (NCBI): domain Eukaryota; kingdom Metazoa; phylum Arthropoda; class Insecta; order Diptera; family Drosophilidae; genus Drosophila; species Drosophila austrosaltans. The sequence continues at coordinate 4,940,402 of JAWNOQ010000207.1, forward strand.
ATTTGTTCATTGCCGTTACCCTCATTTGGAGGAAAAAAAAAACAACATTGGAATCGGAGAAAGATATTGAATTGAAATCGGAAAGCGTATGTCTGTTGAGGAATTGGGTCATTATAATATGATACATATACATACATACATACATATATAGTCAAACTTTCTTAATCCTGCGAAAAAGACGAGTGAAATTCTTTGCAGATTTCGATCGAGTACCGTTAATTTTTCGAGTTCGAGGTAGAAAAATTCGACTGCATGATAAAAATGCAGATATTTGCCATTTAACTAAATAAAATAATAAAAAAAATTAATTTTATAAAGGAATCAAATGAAATTATATCGAATAATTATCTAATTGGCCATGAAACTAAGACTAAAAAATTGTGTGCCTTTCCTGCAAGTACATATACATATGTATATATATATCATTAAAAAAGTTAAAGGAAACCCTCTGAACCACCCTGAAATCCACCTGTACCCACCTGCACTCGCCTGCACCTATTCCAGCTCCATCAAATAGTTAGTGAAAAAAAAAATGGAAAACAAAAATGTACGCCAAACGTTATACCCCATTAGCGACATATTTTAACGACTACGCCATAATTTGTTTATAGAAAAAAAAAAAAAAAACAAAAAAAAGAAGCAAATTTACTGATAAAATGTTATTATAAATTAAATTGGAATTTTTTTTCACCCTTTTTTTTTTTTGTTTTTGCAGTACGCAATCAAGAAATTCGAATTGAGAAAGCAAAAAGTCAATAAGTGTAACTAAAAAGCAATACAAGACGAAAGTTATAGAAATCAAAACTAAATAATAACTTATAAAGTAGAAATAAAAATAAATAATATAAAAATTACTATGACACCATCACCGACAAAAGAGGTCATGAGCAGTGCCCCAACAATTTCCCGGCGTCCGCGTGAAGAGTTTGCAGAAAAGGTGAGCAATATCCTTCACAAATTTACAATATTTAAAACGAGGTACAACTAAAGAGTTTCAGCAATCAGTGGTAATCGATATATGCATACGAAACCTATTTTAAATTGAAAATTGTAAAATGATTTCCATTTACATTGAAAGTCGACGTCGCACAGTGGGGCCTCTGCCCGAATAGCTGACCGAAAATCATTTTTTTCACCATCGCGTTTGGCAAAAATGAAAAGTGGAATCGACAGATAATACTTCAGATTTTATGGATCCAAAATATTATTGAAATCCGATAAGAGTTGTGGGTGCTACATCGTCTCAATGTGGAGACATTTTTCATGAAAAAAAAAAATTTTGAATTTTAAAAAAAACTTGCAACTTTGAAACTGTATATTGGCCGAATTAAACAACTGATCTCGAAAATTTTTACTTTATTCGAAAAGTAGATCATTTTTTAGTTATTTGTTGTAACAAATTTAATGTAATTTGAAATACTCAGTAAATTGGAGACGTTTCAAAAATACACTAAATTTTCGCATTTTTTAAACTTTAGCGAAGGAAAAACAACAGAGATTCACGGAGATTCACGATATAATTATATACACGTGATAGAGGGAATATTCACCTATCAGGCCTATATAGTGTAGTCTTGCGCTTTTTTGCGCAAATTTGTCAAAAATTCAAAAAACTAATGCAACCTCGCGTTAAAAACGCGTTCCAGGTGCAGGGAAGACGAAGAGCGCATGCAAAATTGGCAAACTGTTATTTGATATTTACATATTTATAATGTAACAAAATCATTGGAGAGCACATAAAATAAGTCAAACCTACATTAAATGTTAATGGCTTAAGAAAAAAAATGTAATTTGAGAAAAAAAAAATTTTGGATCCGATTGTTCCTATGGGAGCTATAGCGTATAGTTGACCGATTTGGCTGAAACTTAGCACAGACATTTTGATATGTACTAAACTTCCAAATAGAAAATTTCGTGACAATCGCTCAATAAACACTCAAGTTATTGCTCTAAAACTATATTCTTGACCGATCGTTCCTATGGGAGCTATATGATATAGTCAACCGATTCTGATGAAATTTAGTAGATATGTTAGAAAGTATATTAAACTAATAGGGTACAAATTTCGTAGTATTCGATTGAAAAACAACAAAGTTTTGGAGGCTTCACTTTATTCTCGACCTATCATTCCTATGGGAGCTATAAGATATAGTCAACCGATTCTGATAAAACTTGGTGAATATGTTAGAAAGTATATTACACTAACAGAATCCAAATTTCTTATAAATTGATTAAAAAACAACAAAGTTGTGGAAGCTTATTTTTATTCTCGACCTATCGTTCCTATGGGAGCTATAGGATATAGTTATCCGATCAGGATGATTTCTAGATATATAATGCCTACAGCTAACAGAAGCCTATGTGTAAAATTTTAGCTCTGTAGCATTAAGGGTTTTGGGGGAGACCAAAATGAATATTCCCTTTTAATGGTATATTTTTTTTTGCAATTACAATAAAAAATTAAAACAAAACATTAAAAAATCTGACTTAGTCATCAAATCTAATATAATAAGGTTCATTTGTGATCAAAAAAGCGTTTTTAAAGTGAATTTTATGGGTAAAATATGCTTAGAAATATTTTTCAACTTTGACCTTGAATATCTAAGCAACCCGAGCACGTGGCACCTCGGTAATAACTCCATTTGAAGCTTGAACAATTAGCTATCAAATGCTTTTTAAATTTTGAAAATCGCTTCACTACTTTAGAAGATATGATTTTTGATAAGCGAAATGAGAAAAGGCCCCACTGTGCGTCGTTACGCATTTTTCTTTCCCCCTTTTGTATGTTGTTGGTCTCTGGTCTGGTTTGGTATGGTCTGTTGCTATTAACTGAACTTCCTGTGTTTCTATTAATCGACCCGTAAAAACAAATGTGCTGAGTTTTATTCTTGGCATACCCCAAAAAAAAAAAAGAGAAGCAACAATAAGAACAACAACGACAACGGCAACGGCAACAGCAACGGCAAATTTATAAACAATTCACTTTAAACATTTGTTTGATTTTATTTTATATTTATTTTGTTTGTTTCGGTATTGTACAATAAATATACATATGTACATACATACATATATATACGGAATGGAAAAACCTTTGTAAGTATGCAAGAATCAAATAAATATGCCCAAAACCCCGTCTACCACCTCCCACCTCCCACCACCCACCAAACCATATCACCTGTCACTGACCAGGTGCTGTACATGGAGATGGAAATGCGGATGGAATTGTAGATGATGATGATGTTGAGGTTGAGGCAAATGTATAAAGCGATTTCCGTTAGATTTCCGTTAAATTTTATGTTTTGATTGCTCGTCTCGTTTTTTTTTCCCCCCCCAACCCTCTCGCCCTCTCGCTTCAACATTCACTCATTCGATTTCTGTGAATCGTCCGTGTCCCGTCATTTGTGACTAATCGTAGTCAATTCTGGTTTGTTCTGTTGGCCATGTGTAGGTGTTATTACGGCATCTACGTAACAAAGGCCAAAATATGATTGATAAGATATCAGGTCTTAAAATACAATTGATTATCATATATACTATATATATTTTTTTTTTTTTTTTTGCGATTCGATGTGTTGTCAACAAACACAAATTATATTGTTATTTAGCATATGTTAGTTTCATATCAGGTAGAAAGAAATACCTTAACGAAATTGCTAAAAAAACGAACTGCAATTGTTGATATCGGATTCAAAAATTGAAACTTTAAAGAAAGATATTCATTTGTATGCAGTAATTGGAATATCCTTCTAAAGAGGATAATTTGATGGCAGTTTCAAAACTAACAGAAAACTTCATTAATGACCCCACAGGGAATATATTTATTTGTGATCAGCTTTTATAATCGAGTTGAACTAGACATGTCTCTCCGTCTGTCTGTTTCTTTTCAGATTTTAGACTTTAATTTTTAAGCCAAGTGAAGGAAACTTGGTAGATATATTTTTTAGATAGATACGCGTTGGAGGTTTAAGAATGTAATAGATCGGACCACTATACATAGATATAGTCACTCCATAGTGACATGAATAATCGGTTTAGAATCAAAACTTTTTCTTCATTCGGCGCATATCTGCCTTATGTACTTCAAAACCATTCGTTTAATTTGTTTTTATGATAAAATTTTAATTTATTTAAACATTTTATATATTTAATTGTATAGTCAAGTACTGTAAAAAGGGTTACAAACTTGAACATATTCAAAGTTATTTTCTTTGACATTGAATTATGAACTAGACTTATTTTTTCCTCTAACGCCCAATTAGTCTGAAATGCAATTGAATATTTTTAATTTTTGTAAACTTTTTTTCACTTTTACATAATTCTGTTAAGATATTAAAAAATGTTTTTTTGCGCTTTGTTTTCATCGGCATTTTTTAAGATGACATCATATATAATATACATACGTAGCTCCAATTCTCGTTCTCATTCCCGTTTCAGTTCCACTTGAAATGCAAAAACAACAACAAAAATAACATAAAATAACAACAAAAACAAACGAAACGCTTGCAATAATAATAATAAAAAAACAACAACAGCAACAAGAACAACATATTTTAAATTCCCTGCTTAAGTTTTAATGAGAAATAGAGCGAGGGGCATGAGCAGAGAAAGAGAGAGCGAGTCATTCGACAAGAGGTCAATGGGTTCGTTCTCATTACATAGAGAGAAAAATTAAAAAAAAAAAAAAACTGATTAGCATTTCCATCCATAGAAAAAGAACTAACAGTTTAAATTCAAATCAAATTCATATGCAAATCTTTTAATATTTATGAGAAACAGTGAACAAAAAAAAAAAAAAAAAGGCGACAGAAAACACACCCAAAAACTGAAGAATATTGACAACTTCTTTGATAAAATTGACAAACTCAATGAAAGCCAGAAAAAAAATTAATCGAAATTATGCGCTTTCGAAGATCCTCTACCCTTAATCTTGTACCCTATATTGTAAACCCTCTATCTATATTTATTGTATACCCTTATTGAATACTGATTAATTTGGTAATATTCGTTTTACAATAGTTAACTTTCTCTTGTTTTCAGTTAATATGTGTTTTCTCTAAATCAAAAAGTTCAGAGATGAAAAAAATTAACTTTAAGAAAGAACCAGAATTTTTGTTCCTTTTTGATCTGTATATTCCCTGATGGAAAGATTATTTCATTATAAGTTGCTAAGCTAACCTTAGAATAGGTAATAACTGTTATTTTCTAAAGACTTATACACTTTAGAATATAATTTGGCCTAAGATTTTGTACCTTAAAAGTATTACTTATATATGTATGTATATGATATGATCGAGTATATATCGTATATATCGAGTTTAAAATGTATTCAACTTTTAAAAACCAAAATATTTCGAATTAATTTCTTGCTGCAGAAACCTTCTCTAACCTCGATAGAGAGTTCTTTCACTTGGTCACACGGTCAATGAATCTTTTAGCACTGAACTCAGCCTAATATACTCTTCCGATTCTACTGATTCAAGTTAAGCATAACAAAAAAGAATTGAAAAAGATGTCAACTGAAATTGACAAAATCAATGTAAATTAAGAGACAGAGGCACCAAAGCCTTACAATTGGTTGAATGAAAAAAGCGAAATGAGAAGAACGCTTCACGATCCTTTCTTCAACTTGATTGAATCGCCACAGTTTGTTTTTTTTCCCCTTTTTTCGATTTTTGGCAAAGGCTTCGGCTTGCTTACAGATCAATCAATAAAACATTTCATCTACCTGAGCTAATGCAACGAGTGAACGAACAGGCGAACCAACAACAAACAAGCAAACACAATATAAATTTATGTATTTGTGTGATATCGTCACCTTGTCTGTCGCATGCCAACAGCTAATTTGATATTATTCCGATTCAGAATTCCAATTCTGCATTAAAACACAACACAAAAAAAAAAAATAAAGGAAAGAAAAACAAAAACTCAGCCAAAAAGAACGAAATCTGATGCAATCGATGAGATCATCATCGCCGCAAAAATGAATCCACAACAACAACGATGATGATGATGATGAAGAAGAAGAAAGAGCAAGCATATTAAAACCCCATACATAGGAAGTAAAACATAATTATATATATATAAAAATAAAAAAAAAAAAAACAAAAACCTCATGCCTAACCCCATGCCCCACGCCCCATCATCACCCGGTTCCAGCTTCATCGGCTGTACCACTCCGTCCTCCCTTCTCATTTTGAACATAATCATTCAATTTGCTAAAGTTAAATGTTTCTCTCCTTTTTGTTTTCAAAGTGCAATTTTAGAATTTCCAAGTTAGTGCGAAGAACTTGAGTCACTTTTTATTTGCTTGTCTTTGGGTTTTTATGTCTGCTGGCGGGTGCATCATCCTCATCATCATCAGAAGCAGCAGAAGCAACAGCAGCCACAGCAGCATCTTTGTGATGTCTTCCTTTTGCTTCCTTGTTGTTGGTTTTTTTTTTGTGTTTTTGGTGCAATGGTGCAACAGCATCTTCTGCCCCCAACTTTGAAAATTTGCCGCTTGTTACACTTGAAAAAAATTAAGAAGAAAAAAAAAACTATGCGAATATATCTTATTAATGCTTAATTAATGATCAACTCATTAAGCTTGATACTTGATTCCATGAATCTGCAGTTTCATTTAAAACCAAGATGCATTCTCTTGGAAGAGTCTAAAAGGATTCCCCTACAGATACAGGATCTTTCGGTTACAGGATCACTCTGCATATTACCGATCTTAAGTCAAGAAATATGACAACTTTTTAGTGACAAGTATTGAAAACGAATCCTTCCTATAGAGTTGTTCTTGAAGATTTGAAGAGTTTTTTTGAAGGTAAAAGATCACATTGGTTGGAGGCTCAAAAAAAATTTACGTTCTTTTATTAAGATTCTTAGATCTTTCTAATTAAATTTTGACCATGATGCATTAAGAACATTTACAGGGAACCCCTTGGAGTTACTTGGGATTGTTTTGGAGTTCCCTAAAACGGAGTCTTGTAGAGATATTCTTTTTCACTTGAAGGATCACATTGTAGGCTTCAGATATTATCGATTCTTTGTCAAGATAATGACATTCCTCTGATTATATTAAAAGCATTTCAAAGGAATCCTTAAGAGTTATTACCGAAGAATTCAGGAGTATATTAAGATAGCTTAAGATATTATCGATCTTCTAACAATAATAATGATAAATCTCCAAATACATTTTGATCTTAACGCAGTAAAAGCATAAAGATCTCAAGAGTATTTTATAGGAGAGCATAACCGATCTTATATCAAGATAGTGACAACTTTCTGATATTTGGTTTAAAATTGGGTTATGCTAGGGACTATCAAGGATGTATAAGGTAGCTTCCGATAAGACTTGATATGGTTTGCTCATCTTTCTCACAAAGAGCGGTCAGCGAACTTTTAAAATTAAACAATTTTTTCCTATTAAACTCAATAAACTTTTGAATGAATAAAATATTTTACTATGCAGAATGTTTTATATATTTTTGTTTTTGGTTTATTTTTTGCTGTGTATTTCCCCTGATGTGGTTTTCTTTTGCTTCTGTTCTTATTGTTGTTTTTTTCTTTTTTTTTTTAACTGAGTCATCATTGAACAATCCATCCAGCATCATACTTACATATGTTGTGGTTGTTGTTGTAGCTGCTACTATTGCTTCTGTCTTCTGTGGGTCTAAAAAAAACCCTTTTGAGGCTGATCAGCTCAGCTGAGCTCGCTCTGGCTTTAACATCTATCTATCTATCTATCTAGATAGATTGTCTGTTTGCTGTCCATTTGTCTGCTACTGGTAGCATTTTATGGCTATCCAAATGCCTGTCTATAAAGTACACACACGATACTGGTAAATACGTACATATGTATAACCAACTATTTATTTATATATGTTTATACATATGTACTAATAGTCGTTGCTTATTTGCGTTTTAGAAAAAAATAAAAAAAAAAAACCTTGCACTTGTTGAATTACGGCCCAAACGTCTCGTCGTTCCATCTGACAACTTTGTCAACTTTTTAATTACATTATTAGTTTTCATAGCTTGGCAATTTGTGTGCAAATGATAAAACCAGCCAAGGCCTTTGGCCTTAAATTTTTTTTACTTGGTTTTATTCCCCGCCCAAAAGCCACATTTGCGGGGTATATTGATTTTGTTTGCTAGTTTGCAACGCATCAAATGAGGCATTGTTATCTCATATGAAGGCCAAATGAAGGCCTTTTAACAATTTAAACAAGAGCAATGACTAACTACATAGTATATACATATATATACTTATATGTCCATTCATTTTTATTAAATATGCAATGGATGGAGTGATAAAAAGAAAAGAAAAATTGTCACTAATAAGCAAAACTATGGCCGGATGTCATTGTTGGTCTCGAATCTCTATTCGTTGTTTCTTTTTTTTTTTTTTTTTGGTCAAAAAGGTATACAAAAATTTAACACCCCAAAGCGATTTCTAGGATCTGAGTTTCTTGTTTTCATTTTTGGGGTATTTATGTTTGGGTTTCGGTTTCGGTTTCGGTTTCGGTTTGAGTTTGGGTATCTTCAAGTGGAACTCTGTTAAATTGTTGCGTGCCATTGTGATATTTCCCAGGGGCGTGTTAGTTATACCTAGATATGATGAGATACGCACCAACAACAACGTTAAGGCAATGTGATGGGGTCTGTGGGGTATCATCTTTTCATGATGGACACACCTCGCACGCCTCCCGTTGAAGAACAACAACAACACCTGGTGGTCGGCCTCTGCTCATATCAAATGGCCATGTTTGCGCAATGGAATGGTCTGCCGCCCAGGTATCTGGATGGGTGGGTGGTTTTTTTTTTTTTTTTTTTTGGTACCACCTTTCTATATAATTCAACATAACCACCCCATTTACCATCTTTTGCCAACCCAATCCCCCCACCCAGTCCCTACCCTCACCCCATCCACTGTTTGTGTTCATCATCATAATTTTTTTTTTTTTTTTTTGCTTTTTGGGTGTGCTAGGCGTGGCATTTTTGACATGCCCAAAGCCCATTTTAGCCTCTTATCGTCGTCATCATCATCATCATCGTATTGCCCCCTACTTCTTCTGCTTCTTTTTCTTTGTTGCCATCTTCGTTTTTGTCATATTTTGTTATTTTATTTTGATATTATTAATTTAATTGATTTTGTCTTTAATTCGTTTATATTATTTTTCATTTTTCTCTTTCTTCGTTTCCAACAGCTGGCAAAATATTAACAAAAGTTTTACTGCCTCTTGTTATTTTTAGACATTTTCAAATGCTCGACCAGGGGGGGTCCGTCCATCCCCACTCCCTTCTTAACTGTATCATTAGAGCAAATGAATATTTATTTAAGAAAATATGCCTAAAAATTTACAACATCATAAATTGATCTTCGTGTAACACCAAACTTACGCACATTTATATATAAAATTATATATACATATAAAACAGATTTTTTTGTGGTTTGTTTAGCTTTAATTGTTGCTAATCATTTACGCTAGTCCATATAATTTTTTTTTTTTTGGGGAAACGAATTTAGTTAAGTGTAAAACTATCTACACTAAAAGAAAAGAAATAGCTCTATCTTCTTAAGATATAGTAAGTAATGCAAAAGTCCACTTTTTTCTTTATGTTTGAATTGCTAAACTTAATATATTTGATTAGTTTTGAAACCTTTAACCTATTGTGCTTATGCCAACTTTGTTATCTTCTTTCTTTGCATTAAGTTGTAATTCCCAACTAGTTTTAGCGTTGAAAAACTGAAAAGGCAATGCAAATCACAGAGTTGAACTTGATGAATCTCGAATTTGCGCAATACCTGATCACGAGTTGGGTAAACCGAAAGGTTTGATCAAACATATAATATTTTTTATATACTCTTTTTTCTTTTTAAATTCTTGGTAAACAGTGTAAAAAGTCAAAAAATTTACTAAAAGTTCTTTCTATAAGACAATTGAAGTTACCAAAAAATAATTTTGGGTATTGAATGCAAACCATATTTAAAATCTTTAAAAAATCCATATATGTACGTTAAAAGCAAATTGTAGTAACAATAAATAAATATTTACCTATTATAATATTTAAATTTCTATACCAATAACAATTACAATAGAAATTCTATAATATCTTCAAGTGTAGATCATTGGGTTTCGTTTGGTCTAATAGATCTTGGCTTTGATAAAACCACAAAGAAGAATATTGAGTGAAAAAAAAGCAAGCGTCAATAAGTAAATTAAACAAACCTTTATTTTTTTTATATATATATGTATATTATTTATATACTTTTTTTTTTGCTGGTGATGATTTGTTTAAAAATAAAACTCTACGTCATTCTGTCAGAGAAGTTTCAGTTATAGCTACTGCTTGCCATTTCTTTCGGTGTTTTTTTTTTTTTTTTGATTTAGCCAAAATGCCATATGGCCTATACCTTTCTCCCCTTTTCATGCTTCACCCGAAAACGAAAAAAAAAAAAAAAAATAATTCAAATAAAACAGTCATGGGACACGAGAGAGTTGCACAAAAAGATATCGCGTCATGCGTGCCGTCACTTGGCACCTCTCACGCCATGGAGTGAAGTGAAGTGGCTGGAGAAGTGTGGTGGTAAGGCAAGGTAAGGGCAGGAATGATGTTGTTGGTGCTGTAGCTGTAGCTGGAGGTAGCCCATGTAAAGTTAGTTGGTCGTGTTGATGGTCCATTTTCATTTTCTATATACATATGGCTGTTGGCAACTGGTCACGTTTAGAGCTAACACTGGGGAGTCACTGGCAAGCACTTCACTTCTTGTTATTAGGTAGAGGTGCTCAAGCCAAGCCCCCGCCTTCACCTCTTCCCCCCTCCTTGGTCATTGTTAAAGCTAGATCTGCACAGTGGGCATAGTTTTGATAAAGAAAATTAAAACCGTTAGGATTAAAGCATTTAACTTAGTTTAACAAATCAACCCATCTTATAATGGATATTAATATTTAATTTAAATTGTTTGAGATTAGAAAGTAGTATAGAGATTTTTATGTTATATATGGTTAAGTTGAGAAAAAGTTAAACGACTTAATAAAGTAATATCTATACCCTAACTCGAAGCGCTAAAAAAAGTTCGACTTATTAAAGGACTTTGAGTACGAAAAGTTAAAATTCTAAGCAGAGATTGCTCTGCCTTTTCGAGTTCGAATTAGGGAAAAGTTCGACCATAACTAAATCTATATAACAACTTAAGAAAGTAAAATCTATATACATATGTTTGATTAGCACAATTATCGGACTTTATATATGTATGTATATATTCAATTGTTAATTTTCTGTTTTATATATAAATTTAATTTCATCATGCAGATCGAATGACTATATAAAACTTGTCATGGTTGAACTTAACCCATTCTTGATAAATCTGGCCCATTGTTAGTTGGCCAGCTGTGCGGCCCGGCCGGCTGGTTGGTGGTCATAACTGTAAAAAACATGCTGTTCGCCCACTTCCTTGGACAGTTTTGTTGGATTTTGGTTTCATTTATTGCTTCATTTTGCTGCTAATGCAGCTGTGTGAGTGCGTTGCCATCCAAGTGTATGTATGCGTGTGTGTGTGTGTGTTTGTGTGTGTATGTGTTAATTTTTAATTGTGCTAAATGTGCACCATAAATATCAAAAAACGCACCAAATTCAACAATACATTTCAGCAATAACATTCACAATTCTCTCGCCTCCTTCCTTTGCCTTGCCCCAACAATTTTCAATTTCAACACCCACCCATAATTTGGCTCATTTTGTGGCTATTTTCAAGAGAGAGAGGGAGAAAGAGAGAGAGAGAGAAAGAGTGTAGAGTATAGAAGAGTGTCGGGGTGTGGTGTGTGGTATATGGGGGCATGTCATGTTGTTGATATTATTGTGGGATAATAGCTGGCATTGGGAACCTCCGCCAGCTGTCATTGTGTATGTGTGTATATACATATGTATGTGTGTGTGTGTTTGTAAGGTAGGTCATATACAAAGAGTTTTTCATATTTATTTATTTTTTTTATTTGTCCACACAATGCATCTATAGTTTGACACTTAGCCCCCGCCCCTGCCACTACACCCCCCCTCTCCACCATCGTATAACATCTCCCCTCCTCCACTAAATCCATTTCCAATGCCATGGGATGGAATGACAGTCATGGAGTTTTTATTGGCAGATTGGCCATTACAATTTTGTTGCAGTTGTGCAGAAAAAAAAGAAACAACAACAATTTAATTGAATTCATGATTTGAAATTCTGTAATCGAATATTGTATCGAATAGAGGCGTTAATGTTTAGACATTTCAATTTGAATTATATTCGCATGAGTCTCTTTGTCCTTTTTTTTTTTATAGACATTTTCCAATTAATTCAATTTTCAGCTGGCACAAAAACAAAAAAACAGTTCGCATTTATAAAAATTGATTTATATTTAATGAAATGAAATTTAAAATGACATTTTAAGAAATTCTCATTTGAATATTTGAAAAGTTTAATTCAAATTTGATTAAAAGACGAACCTAGTAGCCTTTGTTCTACCAACTATAAACTAGCTTGTAATTGTTACCATATAAAATTTACGCAAATAAAACTAGTTCTAAACCAACTTAGTAACAGATAAAGCCACAAAGCTTTAATGATCTAGTTCTTATACAATCCTCTAGAAAATCAGTCCATAAATGTAATCAATTTGTTAAGAAACTGAACAAATTGGCAATTTACCAAAGCTTGGGCATATTTTACTGATTTTCGTTGTAATTCTCAACTAGTTTAAGTATAACAGTTATGCAGCAAAGTCCGCTGACAAAAGAAGTTGGTGGCTCTCATCCTGTCCTATAAAGTTGAACGTTCTACAAATGGTATACCATTTGACCAGACCACAAATAAATGATTATTTTATACAGCTTGCCCATTGGTATATAAGAATATTTAATTAGATTTCGCCATACTTCTATTGTTAGTTCCTTTTTTTTTTTTTTTTTTATTCCACCGATTGAAGAATCATTTATGTGGTTTTTGTTTATTTCTTTTTCTCCCTTTTTTTTTTTGTTATTAACTATTTATACCGACATATTTTATTAATCTTTTCACAATAAACATTTTGCCGCAGTAAATATTTAAGAAGGAAAATGAAGGAGGCTCGCATTGGTGGTGTTGGTTTCATTTTGACCCACTGCTGGCATCATGCCTGCGTGTGGCATGTATATGGCAATGCCAACAAACTCTTTCTTTATGTTACCACACAATTGTATGTACATATGTACATATCATATATTCATCTGCAGATGCGATTGTATGGTGGTCAAGTGTTTATATGTTCAGCCATAGTCATATAAGTGCGAATGGTGTGGAATAATCCCGCTGTGATTTTAGATTGGCCAAGGTCCAACTAAAGCAGCAAAACCTAAAGAAAAATGTTTGTATTAGAATCGGCGAGTGCTAATGCCGCTGCGAGTGTGTGCCCCAAGTCCATAAAGTCATTCCGATACGAAAAGAAAAAAATTGGTTCAACTGTTATAAAATTGATTGCCAAATAAAACAAAAAAAGCAATATTTCAGAATCAGGAACAACATTTTTGTATGGAAAACGTTTACCATTTCGATTCTCTACCTTTTTCTTATTCATTTCTCCACCAAAGGAACTCTAGGGTTAAAATTCTTAAAGTCATAATTCCAATATCATTGGAACAATCATTTCAGAGCATAAGAGAAGTGCCACACTTGGTAGCAAATGTCTTTCGCCTTTATCTCCAAGTTTTTGGCATATTAAAGGCATTATGCTGAAATGATTTATTATAAAGCTCATGAATATTATTACAACATTCCAGCAAATTGAACACTATAAATTATACAAAAAATTTTAAGCCGATATGAAGCTTTGCCATAGATTTATAATTGCCTATTTTTAGGCGGCAGCTTTTAAAGTGATTTTTTTCTTTTTTTTTTCAAAATCTCATAAAATGAGAATTGTTAGGGTAAGGGGGGAGGCGAGATAATTTATCAGTACTGTATGTACATGAACCTGGGGATTAGTTGGATTTGAAATATGAGAGATTTTAAACGATCCCAACTGTGGATGGCAGAGTAAACCAAGCCTAAAAGTAGGCTAAATATTTTGGCCAACAGAAAACTGAAATTGCAATTCCAATTTTTTATTTAGCATTTTATCCAAACGGGCATTGATTTATTGCGAGAGGGGAAAACCCAAGGAACAACAACAACAACAACAACATACACACTCATACACATGTGCACAGTCAAATCATACCGATTAAGCACTTGAATATGTATCGTATATAAGCTCCCATACGAGGCAGCTGCGCCACTCAAATTTCACAGATAAAAATCTATAATGACTAACTGAATGGCTCTTGGCGGAATCGGAAGCGAGACAAATCAAATCAAAAATTGCCACAAATATAAAAAAATGGAAAATAGAATTTGAAACCGCAAAACACACACGAAATTCAATATACATAACTCTTCCAATCACCTCCTCCACTGTCAAGCATTTGCCATTCAATCACTCACTCATTAGGCCGAACAAAGAAGGTGTCTAGGCAGTCATCGCACTGTTTGATCAGCATATATGTATGTATATATATTTACTATATAGAATGCAACGGCATAGTGGGGGGAACTATTTAGGGTATGCGGAATTGCTGACACTTCAAACAAAGCCAAAGCAACATTCATTGACAACAAAGGCAACTAATAAAACAACAACAAAACACAGTAACAACAATAAGAACAACTACAAATCTAAAAGGTGTTTTGGCTGAGCATTCAATTCTGTGCTTTGTTTTTAGCCAAACACCATTTATACATATGTACCAGGGTATTTCGATGGGTATATCAGTTAATTGTAATGATGTTTGCTAAAGATCTCCATTCTTGGTTCTTGGTTAAAGGTTAACACAATACTAATATCGAAAGGCTTTCTTCTTTGTTAAGCTTTGGCTTAAAAATATTATATCAAACTTTGGTAATTAATAATTTTTCAAATATTCTGCAAGATGTACAACTTCTTCATATTTTCGAATTTGGGTATTTATAATTTAACTTAAGATTTTTTAAATTTCTTAAAAATTCTGTAATATATTCCTACAACTATTCAAATGAACTTATTGTACAAGTATTCATTTGTTAATGTGCTTGTGCAATAGTTTTTTACTACACTTACTTGTCATTATTTATAGGGTATCAACGTATAGAATCTATTGTTTTTGCAGTGGAACTTTCATTGTTACTTTGCTAATGAGTTCAAATGAGCTGTTGATCCCCTCACCTGATAACTAATTAGAGCGCTTTCTGATGCATAAATTACACACAAACACACACACATACACACATAAAGACAAAAAAGCAAAACAAATTTTCAAAAACACAGTTTTTGGGTTGTTTTTGAATTAGACCCTTTTTTTTTTCTTTTACATAATACAGACAATAGAAACCTAGGTACGAGCCCACGCATTGAGCTGGTGATTTACGTCTATACATACATATGTACATATGTATGTATGTGTGTATATGGCTAAAAGCGTCAACTTGATGATGAAGTTGTACGCTAAATTGGTCAAAACAAATGTACAAGATGAACGCGACTAACCAACCAACCAACCAACCGACCAACCGACCGACCGACCGACCAAGCAATCGACCGAGCAAAGTCAAAGCCGAGAAGCGAAATTTAAAGTGTGCGTAAAAGAGATGGCAATAAAAAGATATTCTAGTGATCCGCGTAATAAGTGAAGTTGGCTTTTTTTTGCTCAGTTGCTTTCTGGCAGTTGACAGCGTCGGACGCGAAGCTCTAGCTTTTCGTAATATAGCTAACGCTCTCTTTCTTCGCTCTTTGTTTTATTTATTTTTTTTTTTTCGTTTTCTGCAAGGTTGGTTGAGCTTAGAGCTTTGAAGCTTGGCGCCGCCGGCAAAAGCCAAGGTTAAATTGCTCCAACCATTAGCAGCGATGTCGTTTTTTCGCAACATACGTTCATCATTATCATCGTCAAGGGCCAAGAGCTCTTCCCGTGATACAACACCAGTTCGTAGCTCCAGCTCTCGTCCAGCTAGTGTAATAAGTACATCGACACGTCGTGATTCTACAACTAGTTCGACCCTTCAACGCGGTGATACATTTATCTTGAATCCGTCCGATGAAGATCGTCCGCCATCAAATTGCTCGACATTGGAAAAGAAATCGAAAAAATCGAAAGTTTTTAGTAAATTTAGTACATTTACGAAGCGTAAAAAGACACCATCGCCCTCAGAGGAGGCAAGCTATGAACATCATCCCAGTGATACGGCAACAAATACCTATTACAAGTGGCGGAACGATGGAGCAGATTCCCGTTTAGTTGACTATGATGCCCAGGCAGATCCCTTCAATTTCCTGTATGAACAACAATCGAGTTTAAAGGCATTACATGGCGATTCGAATATAAATCGTCAGTCGAGTATTGGATCAAATTCCAATTCAAGTGGTAGCTTTGATTCGTCTACATATCGTAAGAGTAAGCCACCAAAGCAATTGCGTGAACAGATGGAGCAATTGAAAACCCATACTAATGTTGATCTAGTGGAAGATCAACAACTGGAAGACGATGAGAGGGAGAAATACAAAACAATTACATTGAGTAGTTTTCGTAAATCGTTTCGTGATCGTCTAATACAACAGCAAAAGGATGATCCTCATAATCCCGCCTGGTTTGTTGAAGTGCCACAACAAGCAAACAATTCATCTAATCAACAAAACCAACAACAACAGCAACAACATCGTTTATCAAAAGAAAATCGTCCAGATTTTTTGGTTTTCGAAAATGATAATTATCGGCCTCAATCGCGTTCTCCATTGAGAGATCGACCATCACGATCTGTCACTCGATCGCCTGTTAAACGAAATGAGACATTCCGAGTGACACCACAAATGAGAAAATCCTCACCATCTCCTGCACCACCACCAACACCCTCTATAAGGATAGAGATTAAGAATTCCATTTCGCCTCATTCACCGGGACGTTTTGTGCCCGTCGGAGTGGCCAAACCCATGCCAACTGCGGATTATTATGCCAAACCGCATTCGCCCACAAGGCAATTGCCTTCCAAAATAAGCGGACGTTATCAGACATTGGTTCACATAGGCAGTGAACCAAATGGTAAATCTTGCATGCCACCACCCCCAAGCCGTGGAAGGGCTCCCACACGAATCCAATTGTATGGGAATAAACCAACATCAATAAGTAGTAGCCATAATACACGTCCAGCCTCAATCCAACCACATCATCAGCAGACCTATTTTGGGGGTCATTACAATGCACCGAAAAGTGCAAAAACCACATCAATAACCAACAACTGGCAGACATCCAGCAGTAGTGGTTCACGTGTTCTAAACAACTCGGCCACAAAATATGGAGGAGGCAGTGGAGGAGTTGGAGCAGAGCCCACTATATATCTGGGGCGTCGCGATCAGACACAGGCAGCACCAATGACACGTCCCGCCCCCGCTTTAATGCGACGCAATCGATCGCCTATCAAAATTCCCTGGCGGTAGGCGTAGCCGACCAACCGATCGACCGACCGACCGACCGACCGATCGTACAACATTTAGCGAGTTCTTTTCTCTTGCGTCATGCGAGAGCTTAGTGAATAATATAATTTTTTTTTTCACCCCCCTCTATCATCACCACGCACCCCCTTCTTCCTGTTTTTTTTTTTCATTATTTATTTGCAGTTTAATGATTTATGTATACATGTCATTCTCCTCACCTCCCCCCCTTCCATGACGCCCTCTTCCCTTAATATGGGTTGTGAAGTTTTATTTTATTTTTCCTTCTGTTAAGCAAATAAAATTGAAATCAGTTAAGGCAAAAAAGAAAGAAGAAACATTGTTTTCTCCGTAAAGGAGAGCCCTGGGGGATTTTTTGTATATTTTTTTTATTTTTTATTATCCAAGGTTTGTATGATAAACATTAACAGCAAAGATATGATCATAAATGTTCAGTATTTTATTGATTCAACGAACTGAAATTGTGAATAAGCAAATTCAAAAGGGTTAAGTGACGAATTCTTGATACCCTGAAATAAGTGACAAGTAGTGTGAAAATAATATTATAGCTTCAAATATGATTTTCATATATAAATTAAACATTTTAACAACAGTTTTTCCATTTAATAGTCATAAAGAAATCAAGTTTGACTAGATTAACTTAATGAACAAAAAGTTGTAGTCATTAAAACAGATTTTTATAGCCTCCATAGCAATTATCTAAATATGTATTTAATAATTATTATATTATGAATTATTTTAATAGCTGTGAAATTAAAAAAACAAACATTTAAGTGATATGTGAGGGCTATAAAAGAAAAATATATTAAGAAAAAAACAGAAGGATCCTCGATATACAAAAAAAAACTTGAATAGATATCTAGTTGATTCTACTTTAAGCATATGCCTTATATACCCCACATTTGTTAGGGTATAGATAATGCAAAAGGTGTTAATTATCAACTCACTCTCTATATATCTCTCTCTCTCGCTCTCTTCCTCTTCATTCTTTGTTGGCTGATACAATTTTTAGTTTGGTCAAAAACTGAGGCAAAGAAAACAAATAAAATATAAACTGAAATACTGAAAATATGAGTTCGTTTGTCTGTTTGTCTGTCTGTCTGTCTCTCTATCTGTCTAGATGACTATATGACTAACTGTGCATGAAAATGAGCAAATGTTACGTGACAAGCATTAAAATATGGCTAGCTCTAAGTGGATGGGGTTGAGGGAAGAGTATTGGGTATGAGGAGGAGTGGGGTTAGTTAGAAAGCAGCGCCAAATGAAATGAAATGATGATGAGGTTAAAGCCATATTTGGTTAACAGAAAAAAAAAAACAAAAAAAAATACATACGATATGAAACGAAGTAATGGAATAAATTGTCCAGAAACGCAAATGCTGATGTCAACAGTAAAAGAAAGAAAGATATATATATATATATATATATCTGTTCTATGCCATCTATCGGTGGTTTTATCTAGACTAATTAGTAAGATCATTGCCCTAGTAAAACAGAATCGAAGCTGTTTTATTTTTATTTTTTTTTCACTTTCTCATTTGGTCAAACAGCTTTGGCAACTCGACAAGTTTGGCTTAGAGTTACGCATGATCTTGATCTACATCCATAGTAGATTAGCCTCAAGTTGCCATTTTTTTTTGTTATTGTTGCTGTTGTTGAAGTTTATATATATTTTCTTTACAAAATCTTAACTAGACTGTGAAAAATTATGGCTATAATGTAAGTTTTACATGATCTTAAAACTTAACCTTGCCTTTTTATTTTTGACTGGTTATTTTTTTTGTTTATTGAGGGGAGAAGTTATCTGAGATCTTTGTGTGGGCTTACAAACAGGTTAAAATCATCAAAATTATCATTATCGAAACCATCATTAACGTTTATAATGATGATCAGCAATAATACATAGCACAAAAAAAAAAACCGTGTTAATTAATGCGAATTTTTCGACAGACGAAAGAAACTTCACTTGTTTGTAAGTACTTTAATTGTCTTCTTTTTTTTTTTTTTTGATACAGGGTAATGGGATAGGTTAAATGGGTATATTGAGAATTTTAGACAGGCGGGTGGGTATATATATTTTTTATGATCAGTCAAGAAAATATTGCCAGCAAGTAGTTAGTTCTTTATGAAAGAGGGAACTAACCAAAGAGGAGATTTTGCTTTCGTTATGACCAAGTTTCTTATTATGATTTGAGATACATAGATAAAACTTCCAAATGACAAATTGGTTATATATCTCAAGTATCGTATAATAAATTAACCGGTTTTCCATAATATGAAGATATAAGTTATAGATTTAGTGAAATTCGGAATGGAAAATAAGTTTTAAAATACTGTCAAATGGTTGGGTAAGATATGGCTACCATGCATTCAATTTATGATATATCTAGAGCAAATATAACTGTCCGGTATATATCCATCTATAATATAGTAATATATATCGATGTAATATTATAGATAGATATATTCTGCTTTATTGAACAATAAAAAACCATAGAAGATAGATTATATCTTTCAAATCAATTTGGAATAAGGATTATATAGCTAAAACGAACTAAAAGATGTTCTAAAGATCAAGAAAGATAAGGCAGAAGGTAATAAATATGAGTCAAAATGGTCTGTAAAGGGCTCGAAATCTATATAGTTCCATTTAGATCTTTATTCAAAGATTTTTTAAAGGATATAAACCATTCGTTAACCTTAACGTACGCATGAAATTTTTCTTTTATTTTATCTTTTTTGTTTTCTTAATTTGTAGTGTTTTTTCCCCCTCTTTCTTTACTGTGTATTTTTCTTGTTGGTGTTGTTGTTCAAGTATTTTGCAATAAACAAACACTTACTGTTCGTTCTGTTTCTTTTTTTTTTGTTGTTGTTGTTGTTATTTGGGGTTGGGCTTACATAGAAATTTATATTTCCAAGTAAACCGAAAGCCGGTTTTAACTATATTCAGTATATTGTTGTTGTTGCCGACCTACGATTTTTTGTGTCGTATATATGTATGTATGTAGGTACATATATATATATATATATATTTACTTTTTTTTTCACCGCAGACAAACAGTCAAGTCAACAGTCAACCGCTGCGTCATGCTATGAAAATCTGGAACCAGCTTAGATATAGACTTTTCGTATTTTATCTTTTTTTCAAGTTTGATTTTGGCCAGAACTTTATTTTTTTGCATCTAAATTGTCAAAGTGTGGGTGTCTGTCGCCTGTATCTGTCTGTGTGTGGGCTAAATCTTGGACTGGTATTAGCCATGATTTGTATATTCAACACCCAAAAATGGCAATTGCAACATATTTCTGTTACTTTTTTGGCTGTCATTTGTTTAGGTTTATGCTTGAACATTTGAGAAAATCCAAAATGAAATTAGATTACGGTGACATCATTTTGCGAGTTACTAAGAATTTTTTTTTTTTTTGTTAAAAATAAAGTAAAAATTACCCATAAAGAAACTGAATCCATGTGCAATCATTTACGCGGAAGTTCAAAACAGTTGAGAAATCGCTTGGTAACAGCACTATATACCTTTGATATATATATCAGAGATAGTTTGAGGTCATTAAAACACAACTTTCGAATATTTTCTATAATTTTAACCAATTTGGGGATGATTTAAAGAATTTTCAAATAGATTTTTTCTTTGGGGCATACAATAAAGATATATCTATTTGACTAATTGTTTAATTCTAATTTATCTAAGATTTTACGTTATGGAAATTGATTATTCAAGTGTTGAGTTAATATTTTACTCTATCAGCAATCAATTTTTTTTTTTTTTGCAATTACCTTATGAATTACTTTGTTCCCCCTTTATTTTTCTTTTATGCCAAGTCATTGTGACTTCGATCTGATTGAACGGGGCAAATTCTAAACAAATACAAAAAGGAAAAAAAAATTATTTTTAAACAATGATCCGACCCTAAGTCAGGCCCAATGTACATACATATATATATATATGTATATATGTAAATTTTGCAAATATTTATTTATTAAACGCAATATATTTTAATTAATTATTAAGAATTTTGTCAAGTATGTGTAAAGAAAATAAAGAAGATAATACCCAATATGCAAGCAAAGATAATTTGAAGGTGGAATTACCCCACATTTATACACAGTTTAAAAATGAAATGAAAAGAAGATCAATTGAAATTTATCGGGGTATAATCTATGCTAGATTTATATATAAGTAGGTATATATGTATACTCTCTATATCAATCACCACTAAAATAATAAAGTTATTCAAATTCTAAATCACAGATGTTAAACGATAAAACTTTCGCCAAATATTTGCCATCGAAGATGATTTTATACATATGTAGGTATATATTTATTGACATGGCCATTTGTTTAATTAGAGACGCATTAATCTCATTCTATTCGTTCAAAGTCCAATGACAAAGGCGAATGGCAACAAAATTTAAGCTTAAGTGGAAGTCAAACATTTTATCCCAATATCCAACAGCAACAACAACAATAACAACTGCAACTTAATGCCACATTCATTGTCAAACAAATGTTTGTTGCCACATTTTTACACTTCATCCTCAGTCGTTGAGCACATCAAAAGGGAAAGGAGGTGGAGGAGGAGGAGGAGGAGGAGGAGGAGATGACATCCTTGTCGGCCTACCACTTGGAACTGGGTCAGCATCGATTTTCGCGCCATGTGTCACAATTATTGGCAAGTAGCAACTGCCAAAAGGGCAACTCGAATTGCACTCAAACAGAAATCTAAAAAAAGGACATCAAATGGTAGCACATCCTGCATATTAATATCCATATATAAAATATATTCTACTGCAGTCAAACAGACTCTATAAAATATCAAAGGACATTCAAGTCAAGTTCGCATCACAGAAACCCTTTTTTGAGATATAACACACTGCAATAGATGGCTTAAACCACCAATTGAAAGTGGTAAAATGAATTCTGGCTTAAAACTAAATGAATGTCTTTCATTGGCGTTTCATTCTCATTGATGTTTTTTTCCATTAGTATTATTAAATCTATTATTTCTAACACTTACTTCTATGCAGATTGACTTGAAAGAGTTCTCCTTAAAGTTAATGTACCCATTTTTATTTTGGCAAGAGTATTTTAACAGAGACAAAGAGAAAGAAAACCTGAAAGATATAAAAATGGAAGCATGCCAAGTGCAAATTTTGTTGTTTCAACTTTTGTTGGTTTTGCTGGTTTTCTTGGCCTACTCCCCACTCTCCTGGCTTCCCTTTCCTCTCTCTCTCTCGTTCTGCCCCTGTCCTGCTGCCATGTAAGTATTTTTGGAACAAGTGCAATTTGCTCTTTGGCCAACTAGCAGCAGCAGCAGCCGCATGAGAGGAGTAGACCATTTCCAATGGTTTTTTCTCTTTCTTTTTCCCGGATATTTCGGTTATGCTTGACTCTTTTGGTATGACTTTTGGCATTGCCAATTGCTGGAAAATGGGAGGGGAATAGGGGGGGGAGTGGTGAAGGAAATGCAGGGAAAATGTATTGCTGGCCAATGCAATTACATTTCACATCTCCATACCCAACTCCATATATGGCTTTGCCCCGATGCAATGGCCCGTAAATGAGCTGGGCACAAATTAAGTTGTATAATCGGTAGAAATCCCCACTCGCTGTTCTTATTTGTTTCTCTTTTGTTTCTCGGTTTTTGTTTTTGTTTTGTTTGTGTCTTATTTTAAAGTAAATTAATTGTGAAATTTACATAAAATGTTCAATGGAAATGTAGGGCAACAAAAAGGGATTTATTTTTGGAAGTGAATTAAAATTTAAGTGAAATTTTAAATTGACATTAATTCGATAAAATCATGTAACATTTTTGATAACTCTGCAAGCTTTTACATACAAATGGAGAAATAGTGTTTTCTTAATTAAATATGAAATTTATATATGTATATATATGCTTGATCAGTTAAGTTGATATATACATATATGTAGATGTTTGTATATAGCCTTGGCCGTGTATTTTGGCCTTGCATTGCAGCAAAGTAGTCATTCATTCTTAAAGTTATGGTGCAACAATTAAGATACTATTGAAGTTAACGCGCCCCACTGATTCTACCCTGTAAACATAGACTATAAAGGTATATACACTTTAGTAATAGTAAAAATATAGGTACTAAAAGTATAAGAAATTCGACCTTTGTTCCTGATCGAGTGCTATCTTTTAGATCTTGCTCTGGGGTATACCAAACAGATAGTATTTCATTGGCTTCCCTTTCTGTTAAAGGGTATCAGTTAGTCTACCACTTAATTGAAATCAAAAATTTTACAAAACCAATATTTTAGTCAAGTCCACCAAGTATTATCTGATTTATCAAATATTTTCCTATTTACAGGGTGTCATCATACGCGAGGTGGAAGAGGGTGTCCGTTGTGAGCAATGCAAATCAGATTGTCCTGGCTTTGCGGCTCACGATTGGAGGTAAGTTTTAATATATATTTCAATTCAATTTACTTTAAATTCTCTTTCAAATTGAATAAATTGTGTACTTTTGACAACTGTCAGTTTCATACATCGTTGAACAGGTCGTATGTGTAATAACTGAAGTCACTCATACGCACCGTTTTTACCTTCATGAATAATTTTCACTGTAATCGAATAATAGCATATTATTATGAATACTAGATGAATGGAATATTTTTTGGTGCGATTTAATTATTAAATTAGATTGGTAAATTGACTTTATTTAAACAATTTAAAGAAAACAAAGACAATTAGCTATTATTTCGGCCACACACTGTATAAAGCTTTTTCAAAACGAAAGCTCTAACTGTCAGTTTGCGGGTTATTGCTTAAAACGGCCGTCAGATGGCGTGCCTATTTTCATTTCATATTAAGCATGAAAATGGGCTGAAAACAAACTGATATATAGTAATTTTTGAAATTACGTTAAAAAGGAAACTAAGATGAAAGTCGCAATGATAATATTAATGTTTCTAAATAAAATTGAATATATATTGTTATATATAAAAACAGAATGAGTAAGTAGTAGAAGTATATGAATGTTTTTGTAAGTAAGATTTAGCAGTCCAGACTTATAATTTTTATACACTTACTCAAGCTTTATTGTAGCCCAAAAGGTTAAATAAAACCTTATGTTATATATTGAAAAATCAATAATTTATTTGAAATATTTGCCGAAACGAAACCAAAAGAAATAACCATAAGTCAAATCGGATAAATAAATCAATGCGTCAGTGGCGATGCCAACAAATCTTAAAAACAAGAATTTCTGCACATAAAACTTGAAGGAAATACAAGAAAAATCGTGAAAATTCATTGAATTAAACGGTAAAACCGCAAACCAAAACAACAAGAAAACAGAGAAAGTAAAGAAATAGCTGGCAATATTATGATGATGATGCCATTGATGACAACCCATCCTCCGCCCCCTTATTATAACGATGCTGATGATCATGATGATGATGATGATGATGACGATGACTTTGATGATAATTATTGCCCCCGCATTGTATACAAAATAAATATTTATATGATTTGTATTAATTATTTATCATGCGAATGCTGCCTCTCTTTTATCACTCCCTCTCTCTCTCTCTCTCTCTCTCTTTCTCTTTCTCCCTGGTTCTCTTTATGTGTGCATTGCATTATTTTGTTACCAGAATTTTGTTGGCCTGCAATTAGGCCTAAACACTTAACGTTCCGGGCCACAAGCACAATAGAAAAAACAAATACAAAAGCTAATAATCTAGTTAAAGCCATAACGAAAGTTCTATACCCTTGTAATCTTGGATTCATAATGATAAAGTCAGTCTACTGCTGATCAAGTTTATATATATACAAATATATATATATTTGTTGTATTTTCAGTGCTGTTGCAAACTTTTATATGAAACAAATGGCAACGAGACTTTTTTTTTGTTTCTTTATTTTTGTTTTTATTAAGGGTATTTAAAATCGTTCAAATTACGCCATTAATATTTGAAACGAAACGATTGTTTAAATGTCTGTCTGATTGTCAGGCAGTCTGTCTGTTTGTCTGTCGTCTCCTTTGTCTAACTGCGGTTTTTGTTTGTTTTCAATTTTGACTCTGGCTGGCCGCCAATAACTGAAATTTTGCAAAATGATTCCAATAATATATATACATACATATGTACGTATATCTCTGTATGTATGTACAAGTCAAGTATATGGTATGGGATAGGGGGGCGTATGCGGCACCGGTTTCAATTTTCCCTGTATGTGTGTCGATGTGTTGCCCAATTTCCATTTGTAAACTTTTCTTTCGTTTTGGCAACAATTTCATTTAGTTTTGTGATTTTTTTTTGTTGTTTTTATCGCTTTAGATTCTTTATGGCAACTTTAATAGTCGAAATAAATTTAAAAACGTAAATTTATGAAATTAGCAAAAAAAAGAATAATCAACGATACGCCAAATTTATATGTACATATATGCAGCATGTAGTCTGTTTTATGAGGCATAGTAAAGAAATTAATTAAGTTGACGAAAACATATATCAAAGTCATAAAATTATACAAAATTATATATATGAGATAGAGCAATAGGATCTAGCTGATTAGTTAGGAATAAGAATATTTCCAATTGATTCTTTGTTTTGCATATAAAAACTCTATCAACATTTCTTCATTGAAAGAGAAGAGTAACCGATCATAGAGATCGTTTCGTTGGCTTAATGGAATGACCAATCGATTCGCTGTATTCCTTTTATAATGAAGCATGCATATAACTTATGATATCCATTAAGCTTTTAATGTATTTGTATGTTGACTTTTTGTTAAATGCATCATAATAATATAATTAACATTTTTTGTTTATGTTTTTTATATGTATGTATGTTTGTTTGCCTCCCATGTTGCAGTCTTTGTCTGTGGCCTTCTTTTTTGGGGGCTGATGGATTTCACTTCTGTTGCAGCGACAATTAAAAAAAGGCCTTGGCTTGCTTTTGTTGTAATAGTAATTCAACCAACCCCCTCCCTCTGTATCCCCCATCTATTGATTCTACTCCCTCTCTTTCTCTTTGAATTGATTGAGATACGATTGCAACATCATCACATCAATTGCTTGGGTTCAGCCTCAAGTTCAGGCAAAACGCGTGCAATTTTTAGGGCTTGAGAGAGAGAGAGCGAGCCAAGCAGCAGCACCAGCACCAGCAGCAGAAATGGCTTGAGCAATGAAATGTAGACGAGACTGACATTGACTGACTGCCAAACTGACTTACTGACTGACTGACTTCACACACAGCTGACTCTGACTCGTGTTTATTCATATGCTCACATGTTTGATTTATTATTCAGTTGTCGTTTGCCGCTTGCTCAATATCAACTTAGCTTTGCCAATTTTTCTTAGTATTAGTACTTTATACCCTCTATATAGACCCGAACAGGGTACTTTAATCTATATACATGCAGTTCTATATGTTGAATACTTTATAATGGAAGTTATTAAATATAAAAAAAAAAACATATTAAATATTAATTAACTTTACAAACGAATTGAATGAATTTCATAAAAATTATTCAACAAGTCCCATCGTTAGCAGCTGTAATAAAATGTATATATAATATCTTTTCCTACTATATTACAGGGTATTTTATGGTCGTTATTTCATTTTAAACAATCTTAATTTTATTTCGAGTCGAGCTCGAAAATTGCAATGCATTTAACTGTTAAAACAGTTGTTCGCCAGTTGCTCTAACGATCACACAGGCCTAAGTGGCAATGGCCAGGGCCTGAAATTTGATTAACATTAAAAAAAAACTATAAAGTGCATGTCAAACTGTTGATTGTATTTAACGCTCTCTCAACACTTTCTCGCGCTCTCTCGATCTCTCTTCTTTCAATCACTCTCTCTCACACACACTTAATCTTGTGTTTGTCTTAATGTCAATTTTTAACGTGTGTATGCATATGTGTGTGTGTGTGTGTGCTCTTATCAGTTTTGAAAATCGTGTCGCACGCATTTTACGGTACTTAGATAGCTGTCAAAATTGTCAGACAACTCAGTTCGTCCCTTCATTGTTTGCCCAATTCTTGCCAGGGCATGCAATAATGTTACGTAATCGCACAAACGTTAACAAACGCACAAAGTGTTTATTCTAAGCCGTGACGTAATCAAATAAGCCTTTTAAAAAACAAGCGCTTTAACCGTTTACCTATCAATCACTTCAAACAAAAACAAAAAAAAAAAACCCACAATGCAAAATTCACCTGTCAATTTGTGCGAGTGCAAAAAGAAGGATAACAGTGAAAGGAATTCGATACATGAAATATCCCAACTCGAATTCCGGCCTGACTCGAATAAAAATTAACGGCAGTAGAGCGAAATCTGCAAGGAATTTCATTTGTCTAATTCAAAGTCTACGTAACTCGAACATTTTAGCGGAATTATGGCAGATCGACTAATATAAGTTCGACGGTATCATACAATGCACATTATTTTTTTGTTATCTGAAAAGCTTTGAAGTATGTATATTGTCTTCGACATACATTATTTCCACTTGTAAAATCATAAAGTTGGACAGATAACCGAAAACTAATGACTTAATTGTTGTCATTCGAATTGAGTAAAATTTAAGTGTTTTATAATATTCTATAAAAAGTTGTGTAATTGTGTAACTAAGCTTACCTTTCGGCTCTTATCAAATTAAAAATCTTTCGCATTAAAATGAAAAAGGATCCAATGCAAGTGCAACCAATTTTGGTTAAAAAACAACCAAAATTTCCCACACGCGAACGGCATATGGCCATACGTCGCAAAAAGATCACAACCCGAGGGGATCAGGAGGAGGTAGTGGATGCCGATATGGAGCAGCGGTAAGAGAGCCAATATTTGAAATAATAATCATCATCATCATCATCAACAATTGGCTTGTGGGCCACAATTTATGAATTATTGAGGTGGTAATTATAGTACAAAAAAAAAAAGAAAATACTTCGGTTGGTTCTCTTTTTGCTCTTTCGGTTTTTTAAGTTTTGGTTTTGGCTTTTTTTTTTTTTTGTGGTAGCCACACAAAGTATTTATAATTGGGCATCAATCCATCGACACATGCAACAGCAAACAAAAAAAAAAAAAAAAACTTGAACTTGAACGCGTCGAATGAAACATTGGAAAAAAATAGAGAGGAGTGAAATAAATTCACTTTGATTTTTTTTTTTTTTTTTTTGGCTGCTGTTTTACATAATTTCGCACATATTGCCGGAATTGTTGGTTTCAAATTTTCATGTTTAGAAGCATTATTCAATTGGCTTTTTGCGTCTTTTAAAAATGATTAAAAAAATAAATCAATGTCGAGAAAATAATATACATACATATACCATATACAATAAAATTTGAAAACTTAACGGTTAACGAACACCTCGGATAGCGAACATTTCGGATAACGAACACATTTTTTCGGTTAACGAACAAAGTTTCGCATAACGACCAATAAAATACATAGGTGGAAACCTTAATTGCATATAAAATTTCCCGAATTCCCGTTATAGTTGTGCCCAGTGTGACCTTTTTTTCAAATGCACATTCAGTTCGTTTTTAATTATTATACGTTTTATTTTACTTTCTTTCAATAAAAGCTGAACTTATATATTGGAAAATTTTTTCAGTTATTTTATTTTTTTGATGCATTTTATGTTGTTTTCTTTTAGTAAAAGTTCAAATTAAACCATATAAGATTGTATTTTTTTCCAACCTGGAACGCATTATTTTATTTTACATTGATTTATATGGGAAAAGTGGTTTCGCTTAACGAACAAGTTGCTGGAACCAATTGTGTTCGTTAACCGAGGGTCACCTGTAATAGAACTTTTTGTATTATCATTAGAAATTTCATCTATATATAGCGTACACTCATCGACCATAAAAATGTTATCTAAATGTCATCAGTTAATGGTCAAAATGATGCATCATTCAACAAACAACCGCTATATTTACCTTTTGGGCATATTTCTTATTATAATTAAAATAAGATTTGCAAAAGATATATACACAAGCATGGGCGTGGTAAAAAGGGATGAAAAAGTTGAGCAGATTAAAAGTCGACCACAACTACTCGGTCATTAATCATCAACATAACTGAGTGTTTATTGAATCCCTATGAATGTCATCTTGACCACGTCAATGACTAACTCTGGCAGAGTAGTTTTTTAACCTTTTCTTGAAAGGGCTCAGTAAGAACGTTAAGAGACATATATGCCTACCTGATCAGCATGATTAACTCAAACATATCACTGAACTTACCATTGATCTATAGTTTTACGAATGTTAGCATATATATTTTCTAGATTTTGTAAGGGCATACAAAAATACAAGCTTCATTGGCCTTTGTTAGATCGTTTCTCTGATTTGTTTTACGTTCTTTTTTTTTTTTTTTTTTTTGAAAATACATTTGAACGGGCCGACAAAAGTGCTAATGGGAAATTTTTGACTTTTGCCCGTCGATGAAGAGTTCATGTAGCCAAAAGAGAAAGAGAGAGAGAGCGAGTGAGAGATAGATAGAGAGGAAAATGATGTCTGTCAGTGTTTATTTTAATGTGACGTTAATGTTGAATTTTCCACCGAATCAAAGCAAAAGTCAAAGCGAACAAAAATATAATACAAATAAATACAACAAAAAAAAAAAAAAAAACAAAACCAAATAACACACACAGAAAAAAAAAACATTTGTAGCTACCTTTTAAAGGTACATCACATGCCTTGTAGCTATATCTGTGTACCTGAACACAAGTACACATACATACATTATCCCAATGTGGAAATGTAGAATAATGGCATCATGGTTGCCTTAATGGCAACAACTCAACAGAGAGAGAGAGCGAGCGAGAAAGAGAGAGGGAGAGGGAGTCAACATAAGAGTCTCCAACTTCAAGCGCCGCCAAAAATGTATTTACAAGATACAAGCAGCAGTTAATTCTATCTATCTCTCTCATACTTTATGGTTGTCTCCTTTTTTTTTGCCATTGGCATTGGCTGGGATATTATAGGCAGGTGTAATTAAAAATCACCAAAATGACAGACGCCACATGTATCATATACAGATGCATATATCTATAGATATATATTCCTATGTATACACATAGATATAAACAGGTAGCTTCAGGTGAATAAACAAATAAATAAACACACACACACCGAATCGATAAATTTTGTTGTAAAACTTCCACAATGATTTGTATAGTTTTTTTCTTCTATCTTTCTTTTTCAATCCAATATTTACAAACTTGCGGAAAACTGAGTGGAAAAACTATTGATAGACGTCATTTTCTGGTAAATTTGTTTGTATGCACTTAAAATTGGAAACAAATTTAGCTAATAATAACGATATTGAATGGCCAAAAATGCCAAAACAAAAACTGACAATCAAATAATGAAAATTCCAAAAAAAAAAAAATGAAAGAAAGTTCTAAACTTTTACATGAATTGGATTGGAAGAAAACCATTTGGGAATATAATTTTTTAATTGTTTTATGAATTGCAAATCCAATGAGAAATGCCTTTTAGTTTTTATCATCATCTAATAAGTTCTACAAGCTAATCATTCGCTCTTCTGGCGTCTTTTTAGTCAATTTAATATTAATGTATATTTATCATATATGGCAAGAATATATCACAATAGTATATTTCACTTTATAATATCAACATTTTTTGATTCCGGCACTTAGCTTAAACATTAATCAACTGTTTCAGTCAAAGTCACGTTTTGAATTTCGCAATCAATATGGTTAAGGGGGAAAGGGGGAGGGGTAGGTACGTATGTACATATATAAAGGGTATATATGTATATGATATTTTGTGAGCCATTTAATGCGGCTGCTTATCAAATTGATAGACAGCTTGACGACGTGGACAATCTACATAAATGCGGAAGAAGCTATGATAGGAACCTTACCTGACTCTGTTACCTGGGTAGAACCTGTCAGGTGTCAGTGGCGGACAGTGCTTCCTTTTTGTTAATAATGCATGCAATTTGTAAGGCTTGGCCAAAACCGAAAAGGTTTCTAATTAAGTAGCAACTCAAAAAAAAAAAGAAGAGAAAAAACTGTGGACAGTCAATCTTGACTAGACACAGCGCCGGATTCGAAATTATGAGGTTTGGCGCCGCAAATTTACATGTGTGTGAATAGCAGTAGATTATCATTTTGTTCGTTTAGTTTAATCTAGACAAATTATACTCTGGCCGATTATTAATGACACCCGGCCCTGATTGAAGGTCTTTTGTTTTGTTTTCTTTTTGTTATCTAGGAGTATGCCAACCATTAATCATTTATGTTTACAATTAAAATAAATCCTCAGAAGTCCTCATAAATAATGTCATACCATCAAATGAATCTTTTAGCCAAGTAGGAAATGTTTTGACCAAAAGAAAATTCGGAAAACATTGGCAAAATGTCTGGACTTAAGTCAAAAGACTTGAAGTGCCAAAGTGTCTGTTGACTTGCTCATGAATGAAAACACTTGGCCAAACCAATCAGCCAGCCAGCCACCCAAACGCCCTCAACCCTCTCCCCATCAAGACGCACTCATCCACTCAATTCTCCTCCGTTGCCATCCCTGCCACAATACCACTACCACCTTATGCAAATATACAAAATTTACCCAAGTGCCGGCAAACAGGCAACAGGCAAACGAGCAGGCGGCATCATAATATTTTTACGGGCCATTTGACGTTGTCTTTATGGTTTTTGTCCGACTTACGTCCAGATATACATATATATACATATATGTGTGTGTGTGTGTGTGCAGATATATGTGTATACATTTCAATTGGCCTTTTAGTTAGTTGCGTTTTCCATGTAGTTGGTCATATTGTTACATCTTTTACATTTGATAAATGACTCGAACAGTTGCTTGTCTGGCCTACAATGACCTTGACCGTTTTATTTCAAATTCATATACGAAACGCAGCAGCAGCGGTTACTGCATTTTCCAATTGGCCATTAATCTACTTAAAAATATATATTTATATATACATACATATATGAAAAATAAAAGAAATGTTAGCCAAGCGCATTACCTGGAAATGGGTAAAACGTACGGACAGACAGACAGACAGACCAACGGACTCATTCATTAGTTCACTGGAGAAGTGACCCTTTGCCACACTGAGGGAAAAGTGTAATTAACTGTGAAATAGAACCATAAACACATTTTCAACAAAAACAAGAGCAATCGCATGTAGAAATGTATCAATATATCAATTTATTATTCTCAACTAAACATTGCCGCAATAATTGCGGATAACAAATGAAATTTTCTACTTGTAAAATTTAATTTTATTCGATTTTTGTTTAAGTTGAAAGATGTTAATTTTCCAAACGATTTAAACTAGTTGAACCAGTCGAACTCTTCCTTAACTCGAATTTTTTTCTAACTCGAACAAAAATGAACGGCATTTAATCGAAATCTGCATAGAATTTGAATTTTCCAACACAAAGTTGCCAATATTCAATGATATATTACTTAATTCCATAAAGATTTTTCGGATTTGATACACTCAAAGGTCCAAAATATGTCAAATACATTAAAATTAATTACAAGATTTTATATTTTACTGATTTTCTATTTGATTCATGTACTTAAAGATCCTCTTTTTTTTTTTGGTGTAAGTTACGATTTCCATTAGTGTTTCGTACTGTCATTGTGTGGGAATGATAGGCAGTACACTGTGATCTTAATTTAAACCGCACTGAACTAGAATTTTTTTTGTAATGCAAAATGTACACGGAAAAGAGTCACATATGTATGTATGTGTGTGTGTGTGTGTGTACCCACCGCCGTTTGCGCTAATGAAGAGCGTCATAAAAAAAAAAATAGAGAAGAAAAAGCAAGCAACGCATTGGCAATGCATAGCTAATAAGCGGTTCTTGTGGGTCCCGGTTCCCCTCATGAATGACGTTTTGCCGGTAACCACAGCAGCAGCAGCAGAGCAGCAATGATAATGACACAGCACTTGTTGTTGCTGGTTCTACTACTGCTGCTGCTGCTGCTGATGGTGTTGCTCCACCTCCTCCCACCCAACCGCTCTAGACTTTCTTTCTGCGGGCTTTCGTTTATGCGCGCTATGCTTCGTTCGGCAGCTGCTGCCTTCACTTCGGCTCAGGCCAAACGACGATAACACAACTAGCCACGGTACGGTCGCAACACGTTCGGGAGTTCAGTTAGAATTGAATTGTGTAACGGTGCGGGTTGCCTTCGTCGCTCGTCGCTCCGCTGCTCGTTGGGTTGCCCCATCTAAATGTCTTTGCGTCTTTCGCGCGCCTTTTTTTTTTTCGTTTCACCCGCTTGTCTTGTGCGCTGTGCTCTGTGTAAAATGAAATTATAAATATATAAATTTAATTAAAAATTTTAATACAGATAATTCTTAATTTGTCCATTGACCCCCGCCCGCCCGCTATGTGACGATGGCAATGTGCCGTGGTTATTTTTCTCGGGATATTTGTTTTGTTTAAATAAAAAAGCTGTCTCAATTCTCATATTTATTTATGTGGTTTGTTGACTTTGATGTGCAACAATCTGTGGCATCTATAAAATTAAACTAATGACTCAATCCGTTTTAATTAGCCAGTGACTTAGAGCACCCAAACTCATCCCCACCGTCCCCCATTTCGTTTTATACTTTTACTCATCTCATTTTGCCATTTCATGGCTCATTGCCTGTGTTTTTTTTTTTTTTATATACATTTTTTTAATTTTGTAACACATTGTGCACAGATTTCGCAAGAACTGCACAAAAGTACATATGTATGTATATATACTGCACTGTATATAATTAGGTGTATATATATGGTCGCCCCCAACTGACTGGAACAGTGAATGTTTTGAAATGCAAGTGACAAGTGCATCAATAAGATCAAAAGTTGTAATCAAAATAATCAAAAATGAAATTAGTAAATACGAAAAATACTAAACCTATGTATTTAAAAATAAATAGTTTAGAAAACGCAAGTGTTAAGGCAAATTTAAGGATCCTCAGAACTATTTGATAGATTCATTTGGAAGTTTAATTTCTTAAATCTTTAAAATAGAGTTATAATTTTAAAAAATTAATGCAATTGCAAGGAATTTCTAGATACTACTTCTACTTCTTAAAAGTCCTGAAAACTGGATATCATTGGCATGAAATTCTTCAACTTTAAAATCTTTTTCTTGGAAATTAGTTTAGTAGATTGAAAATAAAACACCTAAATAGATAATGAAAATGGTTCAAAAATCTACTTGTTTAATCAGATACAGCAAATAATAACAATCTTTAGTTTATTTTATCAACACTCAGCCATAGAGACTTTAGATGATTCTACTTTACTTTTGTTTGACTATAACACTTATTTTGCTCTAATTTGTTTTTTGTTTTTTTTTTGTTTTTGGTGATAAGTCACAGATACTTACAGATAATAAAATTCATTTCTATTTCTGTTTCTCTCTCTCTTTCTTAGTGCCCTAACAATGTTGCAATAATTCACATTGCAATTTTCTATCTGATTCTTTTTTTTTTTCTATCTGAGAATATGCCAACAAGAACATTAAGCTTAACCCCGGTCATAAATATCAGCTAAGCTGACTCCCCATTTCAGGTTAGCATAAGCATGATTAAGGGGGCCGGAGGGGACTGTTTGTGAGAGGGTATAATAATGCATGGGCTCTTCATATATATACATATGTATGTATATGTTATGTATGATACATACATATATTTATCTATGTATATATCTGTTTGTTAATTAGTCACCTAGTCTGTGATATCAGGAGAAAAAAATATATAAAAAAAGGAACACCGGGTTCTCGTCTTCCATTTGATTCAATTAGCGGTTGCCATGCATACAAACATATGCACAGTACACATACATACATATATATTTATATATATATATACCGCTATAGTAGGGCAATTGCATTGTTCTGCTGCTGCTACTACTGCACTTTTAGCCTTTTTCCCCCCATTGTTATTGTTATTCTTGTTATTGTTGTTGCTCTTATTGCCGTAATCGCATTAAAAGTCATTTAATCGAAAGCAAACTGCGTGGGTGCACTATCTATCAGGGGCGTACTATATAGAGGAGGCGTGGTTGCTTGGTAAACACACAATTATGTGAGAATTATGTGAAACTATTCCATAATATCCCCCCAACCCTCCTCATCCTTCATTTTCTAACAACACTTCCCTTAACTTTGATTTCTTTTTTTTTTCTTTAGGTAAATGGAATTTGTTTTAAAATTCTTAGTAACAGAGTAACTAAAAATAATGAGATATTTTCAAAGCCACTTTAGTTATTTAATAACTTTGTCTAGTTAGTTAGTTGGTTAGTCTGGCAGCTGGCGCCTCTGCCTTGTAACTCATTAATTTGACTCCGATCTACGATAATTTGCCTCTTTCCTGGTCACGCGATCGGGAAAATATGCCATGACACATCCAAGTGTGATTTTTCCGGAATGTCATTAATTTGCAATTGTTGAATGAGCATAAAATAAAAGTAGCTATTTTGCTTGCCATTAAAAAACAAACCTAGACTTGGCTTAAACATTTAATTGTAGTGAAATGAATCCCGTCAATCGACGCCTCTGCTTTTCTATCTCTCCCTCCGCTTGTTCCTCACTCTCTCAACGTGCTTGTTTGTATGTGTGTGTTTAGTATCATACACACCTTTTGCCCAGTTGTGGAATGACCCATGGCTCATAATTGAGATTTGTTGCACTCCTCCTCGTCTTCCTTGCCTTACAGCACAACGTTGACGTTTTTATGCGAAGCTGAGCTTTTTTATTGTTTATTGTTTTTGTAGCGACACAACAACATGAAGAGTGCAATTATAGTGGAAAATTGGTTTTGTGTTTCTGTTTCTGTTTTTTTTTTCTAGAAAAAAAAGGGGAAAAAAGGGTCATCGATATCTTTGTCTTTGTCCCCTTATCCACTGCCCCCCCTTTTTCTTTTTGTCGCCTATAAATGAATTTGACTTTGCTTATATCTCTGCTTATCAATTGTAATTGCTGTTGAGCGGTTTCTTCTATTTTCCCATTTGTACTTTCCCTCTCTCTCTCTCTTCCTAGCATCTGGCAATCTCTAGGGGCAACCACAGAAAGTGGTTGGCAAAAAGTTGTGCCTAAAACTTTGCTTTTTTGGCTTTTAATTACATTTATCTGGTTAGAAAAGTTTTGCCTCAATTTCGCATTTGTCGTCGTGCTTGGTGCTGCTGCTGGTATCAGTTATTATTTCCAATTAAATAAAAGATATAATTGTATCTACCATACTCTGCCCCACCTCCCCCCCTCTCTCTCTCTCTCACACTCTCTGTGTGTTTTATTCTCATTTTGACATATGTATGTGCTTTTGGCCTAATCTGAAAGCTGTACACATTTTAATGGCATTTTAATTGTTTATTTTGCGATAAGGTTGCGCATCTGCCTCTGAGGGAGAGTACGAAAAAAAAAATCAGAAATAAGACTCTAGATTATAATTGTTAACACATATGGTCGGTCGGTCCACCGTCGCATTGGTGCATATTGTCATTTGTGTCAGTTATCTGTAGAGAGGAAGACAGAGGCAAAGATAGTACAAATAATTACTATATATGGTATATATAGTCCAAGGTCTCTCATCAGATACTGCTGTGTTTAATTTTTTTTTCAAGAATTCTCAATATTATGCAATACTGATATCAGCATTAAATACAATTGACATGATCCACTGTTTATATGTACCTGAAAATCTGAATTCTTATATTAATTATCAATTTTTGGTAGAATATATATAAAATTTCTTCGATTATCTCTACACAAGTTTTAGTTGATAGATGCTCCAGTTCCAGTGTATATATAGTACATAGATTTAAATGCATAGTATATACTTTTTATATATAGAATAGATTCAGATGCAGCATCTTTATTTAGTTGGAGTTAATTCTAATCAATAAAAGAAAGTTGCTCCACCTTACTAAGATATAGAGCAATGATTTTAATTGATAACATTATATTTAGTTGTATTACAATAAACTATTGACTTGGCATAGTTTTAATTTATATTCCACTAGAATATTTGAACAATTTTTAATAAATATATATATACATTTTGGATGACACAAACGTCAAGAATTTTATTTGGCAAATATAAACTAAAATTCCTGCAATGTCTGTTTCGCCTCGCATTTCGTTTGCTTTGCCCTCAAGTCAAAAATGATTCGAAATATAAACAAACATAACTCGATCTTGATAATACATATATGAATGTGTTCATACCATACATACATACATACTGAAACGAGTACCTATATCTAGAAAAGTATGAATCATATATAACTATTATATATAAACAACAACACCCCCCCCTTCAACTGTTTTGTTGTAACATTGTAAACCTGTTGCATTTTCCGCATTAGAATATCGTGCTCAATTAACAAACAAGTCCTCAAAACAACATCAAGTTCCTCAAGTCCATAAAAGGCCAAATGAAATGGTAAGGCCATTTTAGTCCATTTGCTATGAGAGTTTACCCACTATTCATTCACTCTGTCATTTTGATAACGACTTTCGGTAAGAGTAAACTCTCGTGAAGGCTTATCTTACTTTTATTTTTGCTACCTACTACTTGGGTTCATTTTGTTATTTTGGAAGGTTGAGGAAATGGAATTTGACAATTCTGACGGTGATGACATCACTCCAATCCAAAGCCAATCCTACTTCACTCGCTCTCTCTCCCTCTCTCTCTCTCCCTACCTCCCTCTCTCTCTATCTGTTTGTGTGTGTTTATGTGTGTTATTAATCTTATCAAAATGTTGCCCAGAAATGTGGATGGATGATGCGTTTACCTTTTATTTTATATCATTTTATTTCATTTTTTCGCTAACCTTTTTAAAGTGACATTTGTCTGGCAATGGGTGTAGGTGTGAGTGGGGGGGGGAGGTGGTTGATAAAAACCACTAGAACTGTATAGAACATTCGCCTTTACCAAACGAACCATTTCTTAGAATTTCTCCCCGCAACTAAATACAATTTTCGACATTTAATTTTGTGTAGGGAAACGAAAAATAATTGAAAATTTTGTTTCACAAACAGAACTAATTTCCCAGATTTGTGTAGATTTTTCCTTCGATTTCGAATGTTATGAATAAATCGCTTAATTGGACAAGTTACTTTAGATATTTGTCTTTATAGCCATTTTGTATTGCATACCGAAACGGATGCTGAAACTTTGTCTTGGATCGCAAAACTGAAATCAAAAAGTTTCTCTGATTCTGTCTCTTCTCTTCTACTTTTGGCATTGCGGCTATGTTTGACTGGTGTGGGCGTATTTATGACGCTGATTATTTGTATCTTATTGAAAAATAAGTAAACAGGCAATTACTAAACTGAAAATTCTCGTATCTCTACAACAAACCCAACAAACCAAAACCAAAAACCGAAATCCTCAAGAATTTTCGGTTGCGTATGTAAATAAATTTTGATAGTAAACAAATACGGGGCAAAAACGAAACAAAAAGAAACTAGAGAGGGCGTGTCGAATATTTAATTCTCTGTAGGATAAAACGTAGCTGAGAAAGTCTTATAATCTATACACAGACAAAAGTTGGTTCTTAATGAATCCGACATTAAAAAGATAAATCTGCTGACACCGATAGATTTTACATTGAGAGAAAGGGGAACAAACTATTATTCAGTAACTTGGAGAACTTTGCATAGTGGTCACTTGGATGATGCTGGTCCTTGGGATTGATATACCCTTTTGGTGAGGGTATTACTAAACTTAAAGCAGTTCGTAAATTTTTTTTTTTTTTGGCAGCATAAAGGTCAAAATTAACACCTTAATCAAAATGTCAATGAGCAAATAACGCAAAACCCACAGAATTTCTTTAGACGTGCCAAATGAAAATAAAGAAAAAAGAAACAGTCCAAACTAAAAGTAGAAGAAGAAGTAGTACCAAGAAAAGAAGAAGAAGACAAGAACAAAAAGAAGAAAAAGGTGTTGAACTCAGTCAAGTTCATTATTTTCTATTCGTATCCAAAAAAAAAAAAAAAAAAAAAACTAGAGGCGCCCCCCAGCTGCTGCCGCTTAAAGGCCAAGGCGAGCAAAAGGCATAGAATATAGCAAAAAAAATTTTGATGAGTCAAACTATAAAAAGAAATCAAGAAACCGAGAAACGCAAGAAATAAAACAAAAACTGAAATAAAAACCCAAGACCAACAACCAAAATTCAAAATAATAATAAGCAATCAACTACAACAAAACAAGAAAAAAAAAAACTAAACAAAAAAGAGAAAACAAAAAGTGTTTAACTGTGCAAAAAAAGAAGGTCCAATTTGAAGTTGAATTTATTACAAAATAAAATGGTGAAAATGCTCGATCTGGATCGTCATGCCGAGTGTCCCCTATGGATAGCGTTGGGCTCATCCGATGTTCCCTGGACGGGCATGAATTATGCGTGCTTAAATGTTTTGAGTATTTATTGCAAAGTATTTGATAAAAAAGAAATTTACGATCTCATTGTAAGGTAAGCGGAAATAGTATAAAGTGTCTAAAGCTTTCAACAGATGGCACTAGTGAGCATTGGGGGAGGTGAAATTAAAAATAAAACGAGACAGTGAAGGCTGTAAAAATCATTCACCGTGGTACTCACTAGCTGTACATTTGATATGAAATTTTCTCTTTTTACAATTTTTAAATATTAAATTGTTAGAAAATATTTCATTTTTTAATTGAAAAGCAAAGTTGATAACTAATTCTATTGGGTTCAATGAAAAATATAAAATTGTTACTTCAAATTGTACCCAAAACGTTTCCAGGACTTTAGTAAGGAAATACTTTTTTAGTTCTTGGTGTTTTTTCAGTATCATGTTTTTGTATATTTTCTCAAATGGACTCTTCTTTGTTTTTGTTGCAGAAAAACCTGCCAATCGTGCAAATGTCCAAGGGAAGCGCATGCCATTTATCAGCAACAAACGACCAATGTGCACGAGCGTCTCGGCTTCAAACCGATGACACCCAGTCATGCCGATTCCAGTGTGGAGGCACGTGATCTTGGCTATACATGGGTGCCGCCAGGAGTACGGGTATCTTCCCGCATCAATCGTTACTTTGAGCTATTGCCCGAAGAGCTTGTACCGCGAGTGAATAGCGAAGGTGCCTGTAATCGAGAGCGACAGATAGCCTATCAATTGCCGAAACAAGATTTATCGCTGGAGCATTGTAAGCATCTGGAAGTGCAGCATGTGGCATCATTTGAGGACTTTGTGACGGCGAGAAATGAAATTGTATTGGATATAGGTAAGAGATTAAGCAACTAAATCAATATGATTTTAATTTTACTTTTGTTTTTTTTTTTGTAGCCTATATCAAGGATGCTCCATTTGATGAGCATTGTGCTCACTGTGATAATGAAATATCGGCGGGTGAATTGGTTGTGGCTGCACCCAAATTTGTAGAGAGCATCATGTGGCACCCAAAGTGCTTCACTTGCTCCACCTGCAATTCACTACTGGTGGATCTCACCTACTGTGTGCATGATGACAAAATCTACTGTGAGCGACATTATGCAGAAATGCTAAAGCCCCGCTGTGCTGGCTGTGATGAGGTGAGTCTCCTTTATATCAATTTGTCTTCCTTTTTCTCTTTTGTTCGCCCCACAAAGTCTTTCATCACCGAATTGTTATTTAATTGGCAAACGTGTAGCATACTTTGAGGCGCCCCCTTTTACCCACAGTTTTATTTAAGTTCTGCATTGTTGTTGTTGTTGTTGTTATGTGTGTTTGTCATTTAGTTTAGTTAGTTTTGGTTTTTATCGCCTGCCGCACGCAGTTCCCTTAAAATGGACTTAAGGTGTGGCTAGGGCTCACATTTTCTTTCTCTTCACACACCATACCCTACTCCATCACTTCTTTTGTCTCTCCCTTATCCTTACTATTGCCACTTATTAAAGGTTATGGCATTTTCATTGAACTTCACTTGCTGCAGCAGAAAATAAAATACACATAGCTACCATCCTAATATCAGTTCATTCATTGGCAGCATTCGATGTTGACGTTGGATGTGTGTGACGGAAAAATATTGTGAATTGTGAGTGGAGTAAAAATATCGACAGATAATGAAATCTCGAATAGAAATCGCTTGCATTATTATTATTTTTTTTTTTTTTGAGCTTTAGTTTTTATATAATTCGATAACATTTAATATCCTTCTAAGCATATATAGAAGCATATATGTGAATATATAGCCTTATTCTATGAAAAAAAAACACTTTCATTTTCGATAACCACTTAAAACAAACAGAAAAATATCAAAGAAGCTAACTTCGGCCTTGCCGAAGTTTGTATACCCTTGCAGCTTCACTGTTTTATTATTTAATTAAAAAACAAAAATTTTAAAATAATTGGCATAAATGTTTAACAAAAAAAAAAAACAAAAAAGAAGAAAATACACATATCTTCATCTCACCGTCTTCACCGAGAATTGAACCAACACCAAATATCCAGAAATCGCGCAGAAGAACTCTACATACTACGCCACCGTGCTTATTTAACTTACTTAAGCCAGTTCGACATATATAGCAAAAGCATGGCATCTCGCTCTTTCAATTTCGTTCTGAGCAAGAACACAACTCAAATATTTCTGTCTCTCTCACACACCGCGTGGTGAAGAATTTTTGCATACGTACATATGTATGTGTGTGCGTGAGCATTAAAATAAAATTAATTTCTTTCATATTTGATTATTGATTTGTAACCTTAATAATTATCCGATCTTGTTCAAACTTGGTGTAGGGTGAATGGGTAAAAATTGAGTTTAAATGCAACAACAAAAAAACAATAATTTTATATAATTCTTATTTAACCCCGCGCGGATTCGAACTCGCGTCTTTTGTGTTTGTACGGCAGATTTCTTAGAATTTTTTTTTGTTTGTCTGCTGCCAAAGAAAATTGCTTATTTTACTCGAGGTACCTCCACGTTTTAGTTAATAGCTCTGGTTATAATTATCCGATCCGACTAATTTTTAAACTTAACCTACATCATCGATTAAGGAACTTAACTTTTCATGTTTCAATCATGTAGCTTAAAATTTAAGTTCGAAAACGCACGAACAAACAGACAGACGGACAGACGGACAGACGGACAGACGGACAGACGGACATGTCTCAATCGACTCGGCTGTTGATGCTGATCAAGAATATATATACTTTATGGGGTCGCAAACGTATATTTCTATGCGTTACAAACATCTGACCAATTTTATAATACCCTCTGCAAGGGTATAAAAAATAGAAGAAATACATATGCTATGTATAAATAAAGCCACAAATGACCCATTTATCTGTTGGTATAAATTAATTATAATTATTATTCTTATTTGCTGCTGTTGCCACTATTTCAAATGCTTTGCTAATTAAAACAAAACATAAAATCAAATACCGATCCAAACCATTTGCCGCCGATCGTTTGATACTCTTTGCCTAATTTTATAAAATCAACTTTCATGGATTCTGAAAATCAATTTTTAATTTTAAATTCGAAAGTTGAGAATTCGTTTG
This sequence comes from Drosophila austrosaltans, assembly GCA_035045865.1. Classification (NCBI taxonomy): domain Eukaryota; kingdom Metazoa; phylum Arthropoda; class Insecta; order Diptera; family Drosophilidae; genus Drosophila; species Drosophila austrosaltans. Next base: position 4,983,417 of record JAWNOQ010000207.1, read on the forward strand.
ATTGGTGTGATTTTGGGACTGTTTCAATGTATTGATCTTAGGAATAATAGTTGAAAATCTTTCAATAATTTGCAAAATACATATACTCTTTGGATAAGGGTATAAAAATTACGCATACGCCGCGTGTTCGCAATGTTATTGTCAGTGTCATGAGTGAACATTTTTTGCCCGAATTTATGGCATACAACAACTGCACCAACAGATGCCGTTGCCGCTGCCGCTGCCGCCGCCGTTGCTGCTGGGACCGCTGCCGCCGTTTGGCATTGGCCATGCAAAAGGAATGGGGAAAGTAAGAAGAAGAAAAGATACATATTAAAAAACATAAATAGCAAAATGCGAAACATGAAAACGAAGAGTGCGAAGAGATAGTCAATTGATTTGAATTTAAGATATTCGACAACAATATTACCCAATAATTTGTATTTGTATGTTAAATAGCAGAACAGAGCTCTGCCAGATCAATGTTAACTTTTACAGCAGTGCTAGCAAACGAAATGAAGTTACAACAGTGTTAGCAAACGAAGTTTTATCAATGTTACGGTTACAGATTCTATAACGAAGATATTGTTTGCAATATTCCGATTGTTATATCAATAAATTTAAATAACTTTTGTTTCGTTTCACAAAAAAAAAATCATTTAAAATAGAAGGAGAACATATGTGCGATTCTACAGATTCTAAGTTTATATTTTCTAAATCGATTACCATAGAATTTTCTAAAAGAAAATATAATAATTATAAATAACAAGAACTTGATGTTTTCATTAAATATTTTATCAAAATTTCAAGTTCTAAACATTTTCTATTTTATTCATTTCAAAGTGCTGTCCGAAGCAATTTTAAATATATATTTAAATTTTAATTACCTATAATTTAGTTTTACATCTAAAAACTGAATATACCCATCTTTCCTATATGACTAATAGATATCTATATAACAGCTGCTGTGTCGTGCCTCCTGCTTGAATAAAAAGTCTAGAATCCATTTGGCCAGAACAGGAGAGAGAGGCAAACTGATTAGAACTGAAAGACGACCAAGCCTATTGGTAATGCTCTCATTTACCATATGTATCTATCCCCTTCCCCCATGGCCTACCCTTCACATACCCCTTTTTTTTTTTGTTAGCCAATTCTCAAAATTTTGCTTAGGCACTTGACACACAGCGCCCCAACTTAAGTGCAACAGTGGCGACAGTCGCCAATATACCTTGTTGTTGTGCCGTAGATGTTTTTCCGTTCGCGCTCCTTGGCCATCAATTAGCGCCTTTTCGTATTTTCTTTTGAATATTTTTGTTTTGTTGTTGTATTTTGCTTTGGCTCTCTGCCGTGTGATTCACTCGGAGGCCCTTAGCTATAGTTTTAGTAGTAGATGACATTAATCAGTTGCAAGACGATCGATTAACTGGCAACAACTGCAACTAGCAGCCAGCACCAGCAGCAGCAACAACAGCAACTAAAGATGTCCGGGGCTGTCTCTCTTCTCCGTCAAATCTAAAGTGAACGAAAAACAAGAAGCAAATATTGAAAAAGATAAATATATATACATATATATATATATATATATACGAAAATCAAATGTTTATATGCCGCGTACCAAACCAATCGGCAGAAATTTTTTGTTTTTAAAAACGTATAAAAATTTTGTATCATCAATTACCTAATCATTTTGCCAACGAATATTGTTAGTGTGTTGGTTAGGTGAGAGTGAATTGCGTTGAGTTGAATTGAGTGCGTGGTATATTTTTATACCGAAATAATATTGATTGGATGAGGGGAGAGGCCCACTAGCCCACAAAACAGAAGTCGCCATTCCCAGTGCATTCTCGACGCATTACGCAAGCTGAACGACAACGACAACGGCAGATATGTCCAATGCCAATGAGGAGGCCGCTTTAGCCGGCATTGGTGAACTTTTATTCTCCTTGCTAATCGGTTATCTAGGAGCTTTGGAATTTGCCTTTGTTGCTCGACAACTCTATCACTGGTCTGGACAGCATCCCAATGCGAATACGGTGCCAAATAGTGAAGAAGAATTGGCACGTTTTCGCCAGCGATTGGATAAGGAAATAGCTGAAGCGGGTGAAAAGGAAGCTCTAGCTGGTACCAATGTTATGCAGGATGGTGTTTGCTATAGCAAAGGTTTCCGTATTGATCCAAAAGGAGATTTGGCCATTGAATTAGAGCGGCAGCAAAAAATAGAAGAGGAAACTCGCCGTCAATTAGCCGAGGCAGAAGATAAACTAAGGAAAGAGCAACAACTTAGAAAAGCAGAGGAAGAGGAGGAAAAGTCAAGAAAAATAAAAGAGAAGGAGGCTGAAAAACAACGCGAGGCCGATGAGAATCAACGCAAACTGATTGAGGCTGAAAAACAACGTGAGGAGAGGGAAAGAATAGAACTAGAACGTGAGGAAAACGAGCGTAAACTCATTGAGGCTGAAAAGCAACGTGAAGAAAGGGAACGAATACAGCTAGAGACCGAAGAAAATGAACGCAAACTGATAGCGGCGGAAAAACAAAGGCAAGAGAATGAAATTTTACTGCAACAGCAGCGTGAAGATGAGGAAAACGAACGAAAATTACTAGCTGCCGAAGAGGAACGTCAAAGGATCCTAGCCGAAGATGAAATTCAACGACAGCTCTTTGAAAAACATCATCAGGAGGAGGAAGATGAACAAGCTCAACGTGATGCCGAAATAGTGGAACGTCTATTGGCCGCAGAACGGGAACGTAAACTAAGTGCCACCGAAAGTGAGCTGGAAGAGGAGGCTCTTTTAGAGGAGCAATCCCGTCGATTGATATCCAGTAAATCTGATCTAGAAACTAAACAGAAAATGATTGAAGAAAATGCTCGTCGTTTTCTCGAAGCCGAAGAGGAAATGGTGGTGCTACAACAACGTATGCTACAGGCAGCGCAAAAGCAAGATGATGATGATCAATATCTGGGTCTTCAACCCGTTGAAGAAGAACTATGTGTTAAAAAGATTTTGCCACCCAGATTTCAGGAACCTGTTGATGAAGAACCCGCCGTAGTTGTACAAAAAGTGAAAACGCAATATGGACAAACCAGCGGCGGAGGCATTGTAGAGGAACCTTATCTAATGAAAAGCAAAACATTAACATTTCCCGGTGTATCGGACGAAGGTTCTTCTATTGAACCCAATTCCAGTCAACAATCATCGTTTAGCACACAGCCTTCCGAAGCCGAACGCCCAGAGCCAGAAGGTGAGGACTATATACCCGATGTTCAGTACACCGAAGACTATCTACGTTCCCTGGATGGTATCAAGTCGCGTCCTTTGGTACGTGAAGATGGTTCTGGCAGGCGTAGAGCCTTTAAGAAACGTCGTTCCAGCGGTAGTTCGAATTCATCACGTGACTCTCGGACTTCTCGGGAAGAAGAGCTTAAGATGTTCACATCATTAGAAGAGGAGGAGCTACGACATGGCGATAGAGAGGATTATAATCCCATCAAGTATACTAGCGAGCCAACGTTGAGAGTAAAGCAACAGCATCATAGGCGTCACAAACGTAGCCCGGCCAAGGATATGAAACCAGCTACATCTGGGGATGCCGGCGGAACACTGGAAATGCTGGGCGAAGAAAATACGAGTCCTTGGGGTGAGGTAGTACCTGAGCACTATAAGGATACCGAATTCTGGAAACGTGAAAAGGCCTCATCCATAGACGAAGAGGAATTGGAACTGGAAAAGCATGCATCTGGTGAAGAGGTTTTTGAACAAACCGAAGCTAAAAATGAGCCGAAAGCTTCGTCGTTTGAAGAGGCAAGTAAAGAACAGAATCTAGAGGCTGCATCGGTGCTAAAACAACAACTTAGCAAGGTAAGTATTGAATGCGGTTGATTTTAAACAAAAGAAGATTCACAAGGCATTTCTTTTGCCAGGAAAAGGAGCAATCACAAGCAACGGATAGCACCTCTACTCCCAGCGACAATAAGTCGAATGTAAGTTTCCAGCGGAGCTTAGCACATTTATTCACCAAACAAACCATACGCTATATCTTAATCAAGCTTTAATTGCCTAACCCATTGTGCTTTCTCTTATGCTTATGCTATCTTCGCTTTCGCTAAAAAAGCTGCAGACCTCCACTACGACAGAGGAGCAGTCCCGCACATCACCAGGCCTAAGACGTAGTCCCCGCATTGACGAAATGGTGCAATATGAAGAACGCTGGTCGGCTAGCCACACACCAGAACCACCTACTATTGCAGTACATCAACCGGACACAGCTCCATGGCGGGATCAATATGGATTGCTAATGGAGGGCATTAGTGATTTTTATGACTTTACCGCATCCGTAAATCCTTCAAGATCCCGTCCCAATTCGCGTAATCCCTCACCGCAACCAAAAAATGTAGCCAATGAAATGGATGTAGATAATGAACATACTTTAGAAATCTATGATGATTCTCAAGATGGTTTGCCCGCTGGCGAAGTAAATCGTGAAGTGATTTTGGAGCTATTGGAGTTTACGATGAACAATGATATGGTGCATCTTCCTCACATGGATGAATTCACACTGCAAAATGTAGCCGATGATGCCAAAAATGGTCATGAAAAGATAGTGCCCATGGTATATGAAGCGTTGGGATCTGAGATAGAACAACAAACAAGGGATAATTCCCGTTCCAGATCCCGTTCAAGGTCGCCTCTACCCACTTCTGAAAATTTGGAGAAAAGCATTAGCAAACGAAGACAGAAATTGATTAAGCAAAATGATGAACTAATGGAAAGATTGTCCAATTCCACTGATAGTGGTCGCAATAGTCCCATGGAAGTGGTGGAAAGTAACAACCATGATAAGTCCAATATTGTCCTACCCGAACCAATTATAGAAATAAATGCTTTAGCCGAGGATGAACCCATGAAGGAAACGGAAAAAACTTCCAAAGAAGAGATGCGGCTTTTTGTGGAAGCTTTGCGAGTGGAACGTAACTCCAGGTCCAGATCAAGATCAAGATCACGTTCTCCTCTGCCCACTTCAGATAATATAAGTAAAAGCCTAGAAACACGTCGTCAAAAACGAATACAACATAATGATGAACTTTTTGAGAAACTCCATGTGGAATTGGAAGAACAACCAATGTCATCTACTATACCTGTTATAGAAATCATGGAAGCTCCGTCTGAACAAAGAGTTGTCGAAGAAGAGGAACCTGTCGATACCCCTGAAAGTATGGCTAAACTCTTTGAGCAGTTACGTTTGAATCGTGCACGCTCCACCAACTCACGTTCCCGTTCAAGGTCACCACTACCCAGCGCAGCTCATCTCGAACAAAGCCTACAAAAACGTCGCGAAAAGATGATAGCCCAGAATGATATGCTTTTCGAACAATTGCAAGAAAGAGCACGTACTCCCGAGCCTGAAAGAAGACTTACCGTAGAATATGTTTATGAAATTGTAGAAGACACAGAAGATCATAGAGATGCAAGATCATTGTCACCCTCTCGATCACGATCCCACTCTCCATTGGGTTCACCTTCAAAATCTCCATCTGAAAAGGATTTTCATCTAATGCTAAATCTCGAGGGTTCCGATCAGCGGACATTGCTTAAACATAACGAAGAATGGGAAAGTGTTTTAGCTAGCAAAATCAAGCAGAGAGAATTGGATTTGGAAGCATTACAGAAGCTTAATAATGCCAATGAAGAAATTGAACTAAGAGTCTTAAGTCCGACTGCATCGGAATGTGAACAATTTATGCCTGACTATGATCGAACAATGTCCGAAGTAGCCAGAGATTTACAAGAAGAATTAAAAGCAAATGATTTCAAACGATCAACTTATGTGGGTGAGTCACTCGACCTAAGTAGTCATGAATTCGGTCGGCGTTCTCGTAGTGCTTCTCCCATGCTCGACTTAGAGCTAGCTAGAGAACAGGCGATGGCTCAGCGTGAATTACAGGCAGCTATTTTAGATTCTATAACCGAAAATCGTCATGGGGCCAAGCCAAAAACAAGTGAATATGAACGCACATTCTCTGAAGAAGTAAAGGATACACAACGTATGAAAGAAGAATCGCTTAATAGTGGCTTTAAACGATCTACCTATGTGGGTGAGTCGTTGGACATGTCCCAATTGGATGATTTGCGCCATCGCACCGCCGAATTTCAACGTTCTCGGAGCCAGAGTCGTTCACCATTAAGAGATGATGAAGGAATTGCTACCCTGAAAGAAATTGAGTTAGAGGTGGCCAGAAGGGATATGCAGGATCAGTTGCTTGATAAATTAGCTGCTTCTAGTGTTAATTTTGAGAATTTTTCTCGTAACTTGAATGCTGATTTTTTAGATAGTGAGAGACGGGCATCCGATTCGGCATTAGATTCATATGGTGGTGGAGATTTGGAGCCTGAGGAATATCATCATTTTCGTAGATATTCATTGGCCCAGGAGCAACCGGTAGAAGAATATCCAAGCGATGATTATGTCTACATATCCCAAATTGAAGTACGAACTTTAACAGGAACCAGAACATGGTTAAAAGAGGATTTCTATACCCTTGAACCAGACCAATATACTGAAGTGGATTTGCAGGCACAAAGAGACACTTACGATGATGAAGTGAAAGATGAAAGATCCTGGGCCCAAGCAGTTTTGGCTGCTGAGGCAGAGGCGGCAGAGTTTGATGCCACCAATGCTATATATAATTTTGATATTATTGGAGGACTTGGTATAGGAGATGGTGGAGGAGCAGACGGCGATGAAGCCAGTTCGAATGATAGCGAAGATGAACGTCAAACAGTTGTCGAAATCGATGATGAAGAATATGAATTTGAAATTGATGAAGGCATCTCGGATTATAATGAACGTACACAGCCAACGGATGAGTCACATCATGATACTTCTGAATGTGAGGAAGCTGAACGTAATACCGATCGATATGCCAATCGAGGAGCACAAGATTGGGAAGAAATTGAGGATGTTGAGGATTTCTTAGGTGATGGTGCAGTAGGTGGTGCCACACCCTATTCCGATCCAGACTCATTCATAGAACAAATCTACAATGAGGCTATCAAAAATCGTAAGCAATCGGGCATTTTGAGGGATTATGAGACAATGGTTCAAGAACAATTACCACCCGATGCCGATCAAAGTGAATCCGATAAGGAGAAATCTAGTTCGGATAGCGAACGTCGATATGCCCTGTGGGCCAAAACTAGGGAGCTCAATAGATCACCTAGACACAATGAAGTGGATATTGCCTTGGGTATCACATTGGAACGAGATAATACGGAAATGCGTTATTTGGGTGATGCACATGTTGCCGCAAGGCAATCTGCCCGGCTACGTACACGTTATGGCTATAATCCTCAGCTACAGGTAAATGCTTTAGAAGATGATTTGGAAGTGGATATGAATTATAAACCCAAAAGGGAATACAATTGGCGAAAGAATTTCAAACTCGACGACAATGATGAAAATAAAGAAAACGATGAAAATATCGAACAAACTAAACCAGAAGAAATAGATGAAGACGATTCAATATACAAGAATGGTGATGAAAATGGCATTGAGGATCCTATAGAAGATGATGTAGATAATGGTGAACTCTTTGATCAGCGTCGCTATAGTTTTGGCGGTGAAAGCATAACGCTCTTCAGTCGTAGTCCTGTACGTGAAATTTTACCAGATTTACAAGAAGAAACTCCACTCGAATTGGATAATACTTTAAATGAAGAAGTCGAAGGCGAAGTCGTACAGGAAGAACCTCTGCCCATTGAGAAACCCAAAAAGAAAAAGAGCAAAAAGAAATTACGCAAATCCCAAGAAGAAGACAACGACAATGATTCGGATAATCAATTGTATAAGCAACCAAAAGAGGACTCAATGGAAAAGTCTTTGGATTCAACTAAAAGAAAATCACGTTCACGACGTAGTTCCAAAACAAGCCTCACAAATGCCGACGAAATGAATGGTACAGGACCATTTTCACCACGTGGCAGTTTGGCATTGGTCGGTGAAACATTGGAGAATATATCCGAATTGGCAATAGAGGAACCAACAGCATCATCACTCAAAAAGAAGACCAAGAAACGCAAGAAGTTAACCAAAGAAACTAGTACCGAAATTGTAGAACCTTCCTCCCTTCTGGATGAGGCCTTGAATGCGGCTTTAGCTGAAATTGCTCCCATATCTGTATCGACAAATCTAACTCCAGAGTCAACACAACAAAATTTACTATCAACCATTAGTACGGGACAGAGTCGTTGCCTAACACCAGCTTCATCCATAGAAGAAACTGAACCAATACAATCGAATCATACGAATTCAACGACACCAGCTCGCTCTGTGGTGGACACTTTTGATATATTAAAAGATGCCAATTTCTATCCGCTTTTCTAGGCTGCTTAATGCCAGTTTTGTTTGCTATACATATATATATATATACATATATGAAATATGATATAAAAATGATATGATATGATTTTTATTTCTTTTTTTTTTAGGCATGTTCATAAAGTCCTCTCCCCATCCTCCCAAAATAAAAAAAAATATATATACATATATATGTCAAATCCAATACATATTTGCACTCAGTTCCAGCTTCCAGCCGCCACCACCTACTCTGACTGCATAGGATCATCATGAATATAAACTATATATATTTATTTATATATATATATATATGTATATCCTCACTCTCTTGTTTTGTATTATACTAACTTAACGAAAAGCAAATCGAACGAACAACATTTGATTGTACGATATTATGATTTTTTAAGTTTTTTTTTTTAGTTTATTAGTTTATGCGAATTTCTTCTTTTTTTTTATTGTTTCTATATAAATGAATGGAGAATAAATAGAAAATGTGTATATGAAAAATAACAAAACATTTCGTCGTCGTCATCAATTTCATTCAAAAAATCAAGGGGGCGTCCTTGCCCCGGCTGTCTCTATATATAGCAATACCCTACCAATATTTGGCAAAATGCGATAAAAAAAAAAAAACTGCATACAAAATATATTTAAAATTTATATATATCCACTTGAAGCTTCAATTGAGATCATGCCCACAAGTGCACTGACATTCGGCAAGACAGCAACAAATCGTCCCACAATTGGCCATATATATACATACCTTATGCATATGTATATATACTATATATATGTATATATATATATAGAATTCTACATATGTTTGTTTATGGCCCAATTTGCATTTTGGCTTGATGATGTCATTGTTGTTGGCATTTTTCCTTTTGGGTTGACATACATACATACATATAGAAGTTAAGTCTTAATGCAAATTTCTCTCTCAGATATCCCATAAGTTTATTTTGTCTTTTTATAATGCCACTGTCAGGCATTATTTGTACGTATTATATATTATTGAAGTGAGACAGCCACTTAAATTGTCATGTATAAGAGAGAATAGGGAAGGGGAGTGGGGTGGGAATCATATACATATATATGTATATTAAGTCTTTAATAACTTGATGTTTCTATAATAATAATAACAATAATAATGGGAGACTTTTAATCAATTTTGCTAACAAGTCAAAATCATATGAATACAACGAAATTTATATGCTCTTTTTAGTTTGTTAAATTAACTGAAGATATAGTAGTGCAAAAAGAGGTTAAACTAAACCAATAACAAATCAAAGTGCCTATAAAATCGGTAAAATTTATTTGTTTTTTTTTTTTTGATTGTTTTGGTAATTCAAGAATATATCTTTTACTTTAGTTTTGAAAGATATATGTAAATATATAAAAATTGAACTAAAGCAAACCATGAACAAAAGTTTGAAGAAAATACTTATTCAATATGTACATATGTATACATATATACTTTGACTTTGAATGACGTCTATATATCCTTAAGAAGGTTTTATATTGCGTTTGCGGATTGTCTCGTCGTCATTTCAAGCGACAACAATACAAAAGTATGTGCAAATGTTTATTTTATTTTTTATGTGGTTTTTTGTTTTAATGCCTATATGTCATGCCGTTGTTTTCCTTCTTTTTTTTTTTTTGTCGAAATCAACGCACTTAAAATGTCATGTTTGTGTGATGGAATTGAAATTATATTGCACAAATGTCAACGTATTTAGTTTCGTCATTAAAAAGATGTTTTATATCATGAAAGAGAAAGGGCTAAAGGAAAAAGAGAAGAAACATTTCTTTTGACAAGTGTTTTCAACTGATTAGTATATACTTTCATGAGAATTGAATCATCATATAATCTACAGGAATTAGTCCTTGATTTATTACCTCAACTTACTTAGTATAATTTTAAGTTGCATTTTGCATTAACAAATGGTTTTTTTCTAGCATTAATCAAAAATTTTTCATACTCACTCAAAAAAGTATGCTACACTTTTTTTGCCCAAAAGCAGGCAATGCAAATGCATTCATATTTCATATGAAATTGTCTCTTTAGATCAAAATTTTGACAACATACGTTTTTTCACATAATTTATAGAATTTCTTGACATTTGTCTTTATGTTTTTTGTTATTGTTGTTATGGTTTTCTTTTTTTTCGTGCTGAAATGCTGCTGTCAAATTTTCTATGTCCTGGCCTTTGTCAAAGAAAGAAAACAATTGAGGAAAAACGAAAATGAAAAGTCAATAAGTAGAATGTTAAACACAAAGCAAATCTAACATATCTCATTCACACAATGGGGGTAGGGGGGGGGTGGAGCAGATAACAAATTATTTTCATTTGGCTGTCAAAGGCGAGAAAAATTTCTCACATTTCGGCAAAAAAGAAATTGTTGAAAATATTTATGACAAGCAAACAGGAAAGTGTGTCACTCGAGTGATTTGTTTATGCGGCTCACTTAAAGGCCACTTTACTTAATATTAGTTTGCTTTTTTTTTTTTTTGTTTTGTTTTGCTTTGTCTATCTTGTTCTTTAGCCGACTTATTTCTGTAAAATTCATTACGTAAAGACATCTGCTTGGAAGAAGAAACTAAAATAATGTATATACTTGCATATATCGTATATCTCATATAGCATACATATACACATACATATCTCCTGCAAAAACGCTGCCAAAAGTTCTTATTCAATAGTTGAAAATACACTATACTAAAAAGTATATAGAGTTTCCTAAACTGTTTGCCAATCCTAAGAAAAACATAGTTCCAATATCAATTGAAACTTTTGTCTTTGCTTTAGTCACCAATTTTCTCTCCTTTCACATGATTTTGCTAGATATTCAAACAAAATTCTTTAACTATATCATATGACTGCCATAATTCGGAGCAAAGAACAAATTCTCAAGGGTATCAAGCTTTCGGTATGGCCCTAGTTTCTTTTTTTTTTTTTTGACATGTATTCATTTTTCATATTTTCGGTTTTTTTTTTTTTGCTTTTATTATTGTTTCACTTAAAATTTTGCGGTAAATTTTTGTTTTAATATTTTCGCCTTTCACTTGAAATTATGCGTTATGGCTGGCAAATGAATTTTTCATCTTGTGTTCTTAATTTTTCTTGTTTTTTCTTTTCATTCTTCTCTGTCTTTCTGTTTGTTCTTCGTGTGACTAAAATGAAACACCTTTTGCTATTGCTTTGTGCATTATTTTCCTTGCGAAAAATGTTGATCATAATTCATAAAATTCTTGTTAAATGTCAAAAAGAAATGAAAAAAAAAGTTTTTTCGTTTGTCGTCCTGTTTCATTTTATTCGATTAAAAAGTATGCCAAATTCTAATCAATTTTCAAAAATACAAAAGAGCAAAATGAGCAAAGTGAAGGAGGGGGGTGGGGGGAAAAGCACAAACTTAAACTTGACCGACTGACGCAGTTTCCACACAATTTTTCCCATTCCCATTTCTGATTACACTGATCAGAAATGTATTTTTAAAATTCCAAAAACAAATATATACATATACATATATATGTATATATAAACATAATCTATAAACAAAAAAGACTCTCACACACCTTCTTTATACCCTGTAAAGCTAAGCTAAAGAGTATGTTAAGTTTGTGAAAGAAACTTAACTAAGTTTTCTTCTATTGTAAAGTTTTGGGATAAGAAAAAAGGTTATACTAATTCTCTGGATCCTTAGATTACAGATAGATCTGTAAGATCTATAAAGTGTTCTTGAATAAAACTTTATTCAGAATTGATAGAATTGATTTGTTTTATTAGTTTCTTCAAAGAAAAGTTCTAAAAGAAAATAGTAAATAAGAAGAACTAACATAACATTTGTTTAAATTGTCTAAAATATATAATTTCATGATATATAGAAAAAAAAAAAAACATTGCTATGTACTGGATATCATTAGGTCTTAACATCAAAAAACCATTCACATGGAATAACAAAAAAAAATGATCCGGAAAATATGGTACATAAATTTATAATCCAATTACCGTGTTTTTTTTTGGAAATAATTGTTAAATACATAAAACTTATCCAACAGTTTGCTGCAGTCATAATATAGAAAAAGAGAACTTTTTATCACAAAATCTTGGCCAAATTTTCGACCCAAAAATATATATTAATTTTTATATATTATATATATATGTATATATATACATATATAGATATTTATAGCATGAGAATTTTTAATATTGCATTACATTAAGCTCCATTGGCCATCTTGTTGCCATTTTGCCGTTTTCTGCTGTCTGTAGCAAAAATAGCAATAATCACAACTGAAATATATATACGTACTTAGTTCTTTTCTATATATTTTAGATGCAATGCAAATGCATTTTCTCTTTCTATATATACATACATACACAAACCATCCATAAATCAAGAATATTTTTCTCTATTTGTTTTTTTTTTTTTTTGCTCATTATTTGTACAAGTTTTGAACATGTTTTGACCTAGAACCTAGCCAAGCTGAGCCCTATATATTTCTATATTCATGAACTGTCCGTCAAATTTTAGAATGCTAATTTATATTTGTTGGAAAATGTTTAAAAATTTACATATATTATACATACATATATAGGCACCTATATCTATTTTACAAAATTTCAAATCTATTTTACCTTGAACTAGTTTGACCTTTTTTTTTTTTGTATGTTGTTTTAATTTGTCGAAATTTTAAAAGATAATTTTTCATTCTGCCTCGCAAGTGATTCGTCAATGTTAAATAAAGCAAATATATTGAAATTAAAATCAGTTTCCAGATTCTCAATGAAATGCAAATAAACATTTCAATTTACAAAAGAAAATATACGAGAGGAAACATTTTTCTTATGTTCGATTGAAAGTTAACTTTTTTTATACCCTGTACCCATAGGGTAAAAGGGTATATTAGAGTGATCAGCATCACCAGCCGAGTCGTTTGAGACATGTCCGTCTGTCTGTCCGGATGAATATCGAGATCTCGGAGACTATAAGAGCTAGAGGTAACAAATTTGGTTTGTACATCCGTCTAGTGTAGACGCAGATCAAGTTTATTTTAATTTTTTGCCACGCCCACTTTTGCCGCCTTAATTAAGAACAAAACGAATAACTAGAGTCATATTGAAGTCATCGGATTGTTATTTGGCACATCAAATAATATAGTTAAAATGCACCTGGTGACCAAATTTAGTCCAAATCGGAGATATACATACGTACATATATGCATTTTGTACTGAATCCCTAAGGGCGACATTGACAGGCAAGAGTGAGCGAGACAGCATGCGCTCGCTGTTGCTGCATGTTAAACTGATTTTTGAAGGAAATTGATGGCGATTTCGATGGTGTTCGAATTTATTTAATGTAACTAGTTGGTACAGGGTACACTCAATGTCGGCAGGGACGACTTGCTTGCCTCATTATACCCTTGCAAGGGTATATTAATTTTGGTCAGAAGTTTGCAACGCACAGAAGGAAGCGTTTCCGACTATATAAAGTATATATATTCTTGATCAGCACGACGAGCTGAGTTGATATAGACATGTCCGTCTGTCCGTCTGTCCGTCTGTCTGGATCAACAGCTTCTCCTCCGAAACCCTTAAAGCTACAGAGCTGAAATTTTGCACCCAGGCTTCTTTTTGCTGCAGGCATTGTATATCTCGGAATCATCCCGATCGGATGACTATATCATATAGCTCCCATAGGAACGATCGGTCAAGAATAGAATTAAACTTCAATAACTTTGTTGTTTTTCAATCAATTGTTACGAAATTTGGGGTTCCTAAGTTTAATACACCTTTAAACATATCCACCAAGTTTGATCAGAATCGGTTGACTATATCATATAGCTCCCATAGGAACGATCGGTCAAGAATATAGTCTTAGAGCAATAACTTGGATGTTTTGAAAGCGATTGTGACGAAACTTGGTTTTCGGAAGTTTAGTATATATAGAAATGTCTGTGCTAAGTTTCAGACAAATCGGTCATCTATATGCTATAGCTCCCATAGGAACAATAGGACCAAAAAAAATTTTTTTTTCGAAATACTTTTTTTTCTCATGCAACAAACATTTAACGTAGGTTTGACTTGTTTTATATACTTTCTAATGATTTTGTTACATTATAAATGTGTATATATTTAAATTGTTAAATAATAGTTTGCAAGGGTATACGAACTTCGGCACGGCCGAAGTTAGCTCATCCTTCTAGTTTTATATTATATATGATATGGAAATACATATATAGAAAATATTTTTCCAAATAAGATATGGAAACAAAGAGAATAAGTTCTTCTACTTTTTTTATGTAGTTTCGGTTTTTCAAAAAAAAAAAAAAAACTATAACTTAAGCAAGTAAACTCCAAGTTTATTAAAAAAAAGTAGATCTAAAAAAGAGTTTTCTAAAATTAAGATTTTATGGGAAAATAATTTTACTTTTCTTAAATGTAAAAGAAACATTCAAATGTTTTCCAACAGAAATTCTTTAGGCACCTGTTTTGTTACATATTTTCCAGTCATAATGGGATGTCTGCCAAATGCTGTAATGTTCATTTTCCAGGGGAGGGAGGGAGGATAAGGCATAACCAATCAATCCCTCCCCTCACCCCCTATATTAATTATACTTATACAATCCAACTTAGATATGTATGTGTTTGTATGTACATATGGATTTAGCCCCACGCAAATGTTTTAAAAGATCAATTAAAAAATCTATATAGTCAGCAGCCCCCCACGCTCTCATATTCTTGATTTCTCTCCCTCACTCTCTCTCTCTCTCTCTCTTCCTCTTTGTGTCTATCTCTCTCTTTGGTGGATATGGCCAAAATACGGCGGGTGCGACAAGTACATGCCAGGCAAAGAAAGAAAAAAAAAACGATTTTTTTTTTAATTTATGCTCCATCGATAATGATCATGATCATTATGATGAGATCGTGAGCAAAAGTTATATTGTATATGTGTGTGTTCGAGTGTGTCTGTGTGTGTGTGTGTGCAACTTGTGTCGTGTCGTGTGCACAAGCGCCAGCCGCCTCAACAAAATGAAGAAAGAAAAAAATTATTTAATTTTTCCTATTTTTGTATGTAAAGAGTATGAATGCCGCCTCACCCCTATTCCACTATGGTGCAGGTATTTGTCCGCCCACACAGCAGCAGCAGCACACACACTTACACACACACACACGTACATATCTGACTTTCTTTTTTGGCACCTGAGAAAGAAAAATTTATGATATATATCTAGAAAAATGGTGTAAAAACAAAAAAAAATATTGCAAACCACAAATTGGCCAATAATTCGCGCATTGCATTTAATATTCAATAATGCTGCTGCTAATGATTAGGCGATCTTTTTTCAGGGGCAACAACAATCAGAGAGAGGGAGAGAGAGAGAGAGGGAGAGAACGTGTTACTATAAACAGGCGTCGTAATGGGGAAGATTATCTATTCAAAAAAAAGAACGATCTATGATCGGGGAAATAAGGAAACTTGCTTTGTTCTTCGATCTATATTCTATCAAAAGATTTTCAAAGCCAGATTTAGATGGGGAATATATACGTATTTATATATAGATAATCGTTTTTCTTGATCCAATTAATAATTGTACATTTTGTTGCATTTTATAGCCCTTTTTGCTCTACGTCTATGCAGGGTTCTTTACCCCATTTTCATGCTCTCTTAGTTGCCCGATGCTGTTCTTGTTCTTGCTCTATCTCATGCTCTATCGCTCGCTCTCTCCTTCCCTCTCTTTCTCTCTCTCTCTCTCTCTCTCTCTCACTCTCTCTCTCTGCCATTGTGAATAGGCCGGCTGCTGTCTGGGGCGCGCATACTCTCGAGATTTTATTTTTACACTTGTCTCTGCGGCGGCGAAACTAGATACACGCACAACACGCTCAAAAAAAAAAAAAAAAAAGAATAAGAATAAGAAGAAACGTGTGTGTGCTGGCTGCACTATACAAAAAAAAAAAAAAAAATTTTCTTCCTTGTATGAAAAAATTTTCATTTCAAAAACATTTCGAAAACTGTCAGTTGGGATCGCGACGCGGTTAAGTCGAAACATACACATTTTAAACGGTTGGCGGTTTAGCTCGAAAACTCGAAGGAAATTATAATCGAAAGAAAGAATCACCAGCACACTATTCTTAGAAAGTTCAGTCGGTCATTGGAGTGCAGCAGCAATAATGGCGGATGTGGAAATTATGCAAACGGTGACGGAAGTCAAGAAAACGAAAAAAGTGAAAAAATCATCGAAACGTCGCGAATCGGAAGTGCAAATCAGCGAAGTGGAGGTGGATGCCTCCATTGAGGAAAGGGGGTAGGTGACGGTGACGTGTTTTTTGTGGCAGTTCGTAAAAAGCAAAAGCAAAAAAAAAAAAAAAAGAAAAAAATGAAAAAAGAAAAGAAGTAACAAAAAAAAAAAAGAAGTCAAAGGAGAAAAAAAATCCGGGCAAATGTACAAAATTTTGGCCCAAATTTTTGTTTATTTTTTTTTTCTCTCTCTCTCTCGATCCTCGCTGTTCATAAGCATTTCTCATCAAGTTCCTTTTTTTTTTTGTATATATCTCTAATTTTTTTTTTTTTTGTTTCGTATTTTGGATCTCGAAAATATGTAAATCTACTACTTTTTTTTGTTATGTATATAAATGTAACCATATTCGCAACACTTCCAACTCTCTCTCTCTCTCTCTTTCTATCTAATTATCTCTCTGTCACTCTCATTGAACCAATCAAAATTTAATGAAGAAATTCTAAATCAAAATTTCGTATACTCTCAAAATCAAATACTCTATCCAAAGTACTCGCATATCGAACTTTTACAAAACGACACGTTACAACTACTTTCTTTCCTCCGTCAAAAAAAAAAATACGTTTACTAAACTTAAAAGGTACCCAACATTGTATAAAAAAAAAAAAAAAAAAAAACAAAAACAATTGTCTTTGTCTCTCTCTCTCTCTTTCTCTCTGTCTATCTACCTATCTATCTTTTTGTCTGTCTCTCTCACTTTAATTGTTTATATTCGTTTTATGTACTACAACAATACAAGAAAAAACAAACACTTGCTTACCAAAAGATTTACACAAAGTGTTACATATACAATACATACATCCCAACATAACATATACATACATACATACATATACATACATAAACATACATAGAAATACATACAAATGTACAATGTATACTGCACAACACAAAAATTTGAAACTTATTAAGTGTTTTTTTTATTTTATTTTATGTTGTTTTTTTTTTCTGTTTTCTTACCACTGTAAAGTGTAATTCTCGACCACGTTTTGTATTTGTATTCTACTCTGTTTTACAGTTAATTTTCAGTGGCGAGTATACAAAAGCCATGGAAAAGGATTGGCATTCGGGACACTTTTGCTGCTGGCAATGCGATGAAAGTTTGACAGGTCAACGTTATGTCATAAGGGATGATCATCCATATTGCATCAAGTGTTATGAGAATGTCTTTGCAAACACTTGCGAAGAGTGCAACAAGATCATTGGCATCGATTCGAAGGTAAGTCATTAGTTTAATCAATCTATAAGTTTATTTTGCCTAATTCGAAAGAATGTCCATCTCTCCTTTCTCTGGCATTTACATAACTATTCCTTACTATTGCAAAAACCCATCGAAATTATTATATTTATGAACTTTGTTTCCTTTTTTTTTATCATTTTCTCTAGGATCTTTCCTATAAAGACAAGCATTGGCATGAGGCATGTTTCCTATGCTTCAAGTGTCATTTATCGTTGGTGGATAAACAATTTGGGGCCAAGGCGGATAAGATCTATTGTGGCAATTGTTATGATGCCCAATTTGCATCGCGTTGCGATGGCTGTGGCGAAGTATTTCGTGCAGGTAAGATATATACTTTATTTTAGCATACTTTTGGGCGGTAATAGCAAAAAATAAAACTAAGATATTGAAAATTTTCGAAAGCGAAATGAATAAAACTTGAATACTACTTCTCATTCCCATCAACTGGTTTCGTCAAATTAATTTGCTCTAGCAAGAGAATTTGTTGGCCCATAAACTTTAGTTTTACGACTAATGATCGGATGCAGCAGACTACAGTGTTGTTGCAACAAATTTATCTTATTTGCTTTACCATCCACAAACATATTTTGTGTTTGCCCATGCCCATGATGATGTGAGGAGAAGCTTACGTCATGGATGCCAAAGTCTAAATGCAAGTTCATTGTCTTCAATGAGACACCTTTAACCACCTTCACTCATCGCTCTGATGCACACTGGGACAGTTGTCATTGTTTTCTACTATAATCAATGCAAAGACTAAACCTTAAACTATACAACTTTTGGTCTTAGATGCTACAGGATTGCTCAATAAGGATTAACTAGATAAAGCTTCATCATTTCACAATTCGAATTTCCTTAATTTTGTTAGAAATGTTCATAACATTTGATCCACTGTAGCTGACTTGGCCCACGCTAAAGCGGCTTTCTTCCTCTCTACCACTGCGCTGCTCTCGCAAGCAGCTTTCTGCTCCGCTTTCAATTGTAGAGCAAATAAATATTTAAACAAATACAATACACAAGTTAAATGTTGTTGCCGCTGCCGTTTAAAGTGATAAAAATTTATTTGACATGCAATATTGTACATATTGTACAATAACCCCTTCTCGCCTTTATCCGTTCAATTGGAAGTGTTAAGACAATCACTCTCAATATGGCCATAAACTGCAGGAAAAAAAGGCCATGACACTGTGCCCAAGGTTGGCAAACAAGCCGTTAAAAAATACAGAAATATATATGTATGTATGTATATATAATATTTAAGATTTACGATTCCGATTACAAGTGATTTCAATGTCAATATAATGCAGCCCACACACGGATTCTGTATTTCTGTTTGTCAAAGGTGGGTTGACGTCAGAATGCCAAAGAAATAGTGAGAGAGAGCGAGAGAGGGGGGAAGATATTTGAACAGATAGACTGACAGATTGACTAACCGATCTTGCCAATCTGGGATCAACTAATTGTCTAATCAAATACTAAATAATTGTTAATATTTACTAAATTTTTTTTTAATAGAAAAAAACTCTTTTTTTTTGTAGATATATGTAAATTGTTCAGTTGACCAAATTACCTCATTCCAACCAACATTAATTATACATTAATATATATGTATATGCTATAGAAAATTTGTAGCATATATGTGAAATTTTAATGTGAAATCATCTTTTGACTATACAGCTAAGCTAATACAGAACCAGAAGAGATCTTAATGAAGTTTAAATACTCTTTCGCTTTCTAATATTTAATACTCTTTAGTTCATGAAAGCTAAAAGTGAACTAGTTCCATAAGAAAAAGGTTTATTAAACATTTAATGATGTTTATTTCAAATAGAACTTATTAACTAATACCAAATAGTTAATTATACATAGTTAGAGCTCCATCTAGCCATCTTATTTCTATATTATACAATCATTAGTTCTAATATTTAACAATCGTTAGTTCCTTAACTACTAAAACTGAACTAGTTCCATTAGAAAATGGTTTATAAAACTTGTTAATGACGTTTATTTCAAATACAACTTTTTTAATAATATTAAATAGTAAATTATTTATAGTTCGGGATGATCTATCTTCTTTCTATATTTGTTCTAATATTAAACAATCGTCAATTCTTGGAAGCTTAAATTGAACTAGTTCAATTAGATCTTTAGAAAATGATTCCCAATATTGGTTAAATCTGTTTTATTTGAAACAGAACTTTAGAAACAATATCATATAGTTAATAATTCAAAGATCGAGCTTCATATTCATCCATCTAAAGATGCTCTTTATGGTAGGGTATCAAAAGTTCCACATTAAGCACATTCAGTTCAAAAGACATGAGTCACAACAAAAAAATTAAATACCAAAAATTATATATATATATAAAAATTGTTTGCCATTAACTTTTTGCTTCGCCAGCAGACACGCGTCGTTGATATAAAAATGTTGATTCTGAAAATGAAAATGATTTGTGGCTTTTAAATTGCATAGTTCATAGTCATTAGAATGAACAATTTCGGTGATTTTTCCTTTGTGGATTTCTCGATCAGAGGCAAGAATTAAATGAATGGAAGAAAGGATGAGGCGAGGGGGAGGGGGGGGCACTATTGTTCTCTGGTATGAGGAAAGATCGCATTTTCACACACAAATATATATATATATATAGATGATTTTAGCTGTTTAGACTATGAGATCATTTGTTTTATTGCTCATAAATAGAAATGCGAGATTTGTTTAACTAAATATTGAAAAAATTTCAAGATGTTTTTCAAGTTTTTTGTTCTCTTCTCAACCGTGCTGCCGCCTTTTAAATGTATTTACAAACCTTTTGTTTTGAAACTAGTTGCTGGGTTTTTGTTTTTGATTCTTTTCATTTATTTTGTTTATTTGGCATATTTAAGTTTATTTATGAAATTTTTTATTGCTAGACATTACATTTCCTTAGCTTTGTTTCAATATTTTATTCCATCTGATGAAGTTTCTCATATTTTTTTTTCTATTGACAATTATGAGAATGCATTTTGAACTTTATAAACTTTTGTGTGCCAGTTTAGTTAATTGTTTTCAATTGATTTTTAACTGCAATTCAATTGATTTATAGCTAAGGTGGTGGCAAAGACAAAGATAAAATTTAATAATAAACCCACAAATGAATTTGATACAAGTCAACCAACGCCTTGTCTAACCATTTCCGTGAACTATTAATCAACTTCAAAAACAACAAATAAATGCCTCTAGGGCAAAAATCCAAATATGGTATAGAATTCATTAATAGACATTGTGACAATTTCCTATAAAGATCATACTAATTTTGTGCCACTGGGCGTTCTTACTAAAATATTTCTCTAGATCTAGTTGACATTTAACTTCCATTGAATAATGCAATAATGGTGGTTATCCCACACACACTCGCACGCACACACTTGGCACTTGACTGGCTTCCTTGAAGTGGTTCACCTTTACGCCCCTGTACCATAATATCTCAAGCAAACCACCGCTACCACCAACACCACCACCATCGTCATCTTCGTCATCATTATCATGTTGCACTTGTCGGTTGTCGGTTATCTGCTCGTCAATTCTCTTTACGATTCCATCAACCTGTTTCAACAAAGCAGTCGAAAATAGTTCATAATTGCATATAGTAAAAGGTGGCAGGCGGAGATTGGAAGTCGCTTTAAATGGCACCTAGAGGCTACCCTCCTCCCACCTTGTTGTTGAAAAAAAAAAAAAAAGAAGACTACAATAACAATAACAGGCAGGCAGGCTGGCCGCCCCACCAACACCAACGATCTCGAAACGTCATAACATGTGCCAGAGAGTTTCACTCAAAAAGCTTTTCCCACTCTAACCGGCGGCAGCAATTCCACTCCAATTCCACTCATCATCATCAACCAAAACAACAACAGTAATTGAGTGCTTTTTGGCATTTCAACTCCATTGCCATGCGGCTGAGACTCAGTCTCAAAACGGCTTTCAAAGCGTTTGGATTGCTGTAACGGAATCTTCATTATCGTAATCGTAATTTCGAAAAGAAAAAAAAAACCAACAAATTTCGGCATATTGTGTGTTCGGCAATATATACGAAATTCGAAAATACGGAATTTTTGATTATTCAGCGGCAACGTGTTGCATGTCTATAAGAATATCATATTGATTGCTGCATTAATTTTTATGTTCTCCCATCAAGTGTATAAAGAAATTGAAATATATTTCCGCACACTTAATTTCTAGATAATTTGGATATAAGCGTTAGCTTATAGAAGCCAGCGCATCATTTTTCGAAAAACTTTTATAAACAATTTTTGGTTTTTTTCTTGTAGTTGTTATAAACAACTATAGAAAATGTTAAATGATAAACTGCAGTAGAGTAGAGGGCCTTTGTTTTTCATCTAGTTGTCGATTACAAGAGAATGTAATAATTATTCAGCCAGCCCCAAAGTTTGTTGTTGTTGTTGTTGTTGTCTCTGGCCATACGCAATATCCTTTGCATTTGAACCAGTTAGCCAGCCCACACAGCATCTCTGCTCTGCTTATATATTATACAATTTACAAGTGGAAGGAGATTACTATCAAAGCGACTTTAACTATACCCATTACTAAATTGTTAGAAGTGTGTATAACACCTGTGAAATTTCTATGTATATCATTAGTGATTGCACTATAGAACAATTTGGCATCAAACAGTATTGTACAACACTAACATTGCAGTATAGAACTATAGAACAATTTGGCCTCTAACAGTTTTGTATAACTACTGATTTGCATTACAGAACAGTAGATAGAACAGTTTTCTGTATAACAATAGCTACATATATAAGTATTAATATTATATCTTTTATCAACAAAGGATGCATATAACACTTGTATAACAGTTGCATTTAAAGGAACCACAAACAATATCACCTTATTTCATACATACATTCAAATATTGTAACTGTTCTCAAGAGTACAGTTTTATGTGGCCCAACACACTTGTTCCTTGTCTCACTTCTGCTCGAGAAAACGATTAACCAAATCTGATAAGGCCAACCAAAAATGAAAAAAGAAAAAAATAACACAAGCAAAATCCCAACCAACAACCAGACCTGATCAAACGCAATGAAAATTTCATATACATAAACCGGAAATCATTTTTCCAAAACGTTTTCGGTTGCATTTAAACAAAAACAGAAACAAAAAACCAAACAGCAAGAAATGCGACTAGTACATGCTATTAATGTCAAGCGATAGCCAATCGACGTGTTCCACATTTTAAATAAAGCGAAATTGGAAAAAAAAAAACAACAACAACAACAACGCCATGAATATGCACGCAATTGAGTTGCAGATTGGCCAAAATGATGGGCAGCACTCGAATCGAATTTCTTTTCCTTTTACACTCGCAGCAATTGAATATCAATAACAACAATATCAATATCAATTGAGAAATGGAAATCAAAATGGAAATCCAAATGAAAATGGAATGCGCGATGAAAAAAGCTATGGAAATAGATCTCAGCTTAACCCATTTAAGTCCAATGAAATTGTCTTTTGTCTTATCAAAAAATCAGACTGACTGAAAATGTAATTTCTCTTTTTTTTTTTGTATACCTTTAGCAATTTGGGGTATATTGATTATAATTGAAAAGTTTGCATCTACTACAAAAGGAAAAGTCACAATAAAACATAAAAAATACAGTGAGTCCAATGAATAATTGGACAAGCTTTTACTTGGTATACACTGATAATAATTTATATATATATATATATATATATATACATATGTATCATATAATTTTCTCCTTTTCTTTGTGTGTTTTAGAATTTTGTTTACATACCTGTTATCATTTGAATATGCTTCAACTATTTGGTGTAGGGTATAGAATCTTCGTTATTAAAGGCAATTAACTAGGCCCACCTCTTGTTTCTAACTAATAAATCTTCACTCAGCATCTTTTTTTTTTCTCTTCTTCACTGTTTGTGGTCTACCTCCCCCCACCTTTAGGCCAATGACATTTACCCATTTTGGTTAGGCTGTGGCAGGTTAAACTCTAAAAACGATCTGAGTGCACATAGTGAAAATCTATAGATTTAAGCGCCGATAAACTTACACAACGAAAAAAACTGATATTAATGCTGCCATTGCCATTGCCACTGCCGCAGAAAATTTTAAAATGCAGACCATGCACTTGTTGGCCTTTTGTTTGACTTTTTGCATATTGTGTTTAAGGTTTTTTTTTTTCTTATTTCTGTTTTTGATTTCTACACTTTCATTTTCCATAGTTCCGTAATACATATTGTTATTTGGCTACGACAAATTCAATGCAAAAGCCATCAATCCCATATACCTGTCAATATATCATTAATTCAATGTCTCTGACTCTGTCCTCTGTCTCAGTCTCTCTTTCTCCATACACTTGACCTCAGGCGGCTGATTTTGTTTGTTGTAGGCGTCAACTGAATTTTTACTCATGCAACTCTCATTGTGGGCGAAGATGATGTCTTTGAATCTTCTCGGTCTGTTTCAATTAGTTTTAATTATATATACATACATATATGTATGTATTTTTGTATGTATGGAGGTTATAAATAAGTTAACCACACAACAGCAACAACAAAAAAAATCCATCTTAACAATAAGCCCTATTAGTGCCACTGCGGTTAACTACATATACAATAGAAATCGAAGTCATTGATCCATAAATCATAAGTCAATACACAAATATTTTAATTGCTTTCACACTTAAACTCATTTTGTATTAAACGATAAATAGATAGGTAGATAGAAGGATAGATAGATAAATAGTTAGATAGTTAGATAGTTAGATAGTTAGATAGTTAGATAGTTAGATAGTTAGATAGTTAGATAGTTAGATAGTAAGATAGTAAGATAGTTAGATAGTTAGATAGTTAGATAGTTAGATAGTTAGATAGTTAGATAGTTAGATAGTTAGATAGTTAGATAGTTAGATAGTTAGATAGTTAGATAGTTAGATAGTTAGATAGTTAGATAGATAGATAGATAGATAGATAGGTAGATAGATAGATAGATAGAGAGATAGGTAAGTAGATATATAGATAGTTAAGTAGATATAAAGTTATTCGGTTAGATAGTTACAAAGACAGACAGATAGATATATGGCATTACTCACTATATAATCTATTTTTAGCAATTTATATAGTAGAAAAGTCAATATACACAGGTTTATAATGAGTAAGTAATCTTTTTATATAACAAGTACATCAATTTGCTAAGATTTTGAGTTTCAATTTTTTGTTTTTTAAACGAAAAAAATTATAGAAAAAATATGATAATAAAACTTAACTCCTCGTAAAATCTTTCCAAATTTAATCAAATAATAATAAATGAAAACTTATATTAGTTTAGAAACGATTTTCTTCTAGAAAATTAGGAAATTCAAAAGAAAATTTCAAAGAGTTGTATAGCCAAAATTATTGTTTTTTTTTTAATTGAAAAATTTGAAATGAAATCCATATACAGAAATACTTGAAATTCTTTGCAAAAATCTCCAATTAAATAGACAAATTAAATTTCCTGTGGAGACAACTTCCTGAGTTAATTTAAGCACGCGCTTTAACAAAAAATTTATAATAAAAAAGAAAAAAAAAAAACATAATAAAGAATTTGGTTAACGTTTTTTTGTTTTAGCTTATTACAAAAAGTTAATTATTTAATGATTTATGATGGCTTGTTTGCTGTTGTCGTTGTTGTTGTTGTTGCTATTTGGCGATTTTGTGATTTTTTTTTTTATTTATAAACATTCGCCAAGTTAAATGAAACTTGTTATTTGGTAAATTAAGTGAAACAGAGCCCCAATATACACACAACATGATGTCATATCTAACAGAGAGGCAACGCCTTGAAGATCTAGAGAAAGAGAGACAGAGAGACAGACTTGGCGACGCCAAATTTGTCTCTAGAGGTTTATCGAGATCAGACCCCCAAAAATGAAAAAAGAAAAATTGCCTAAGCGCAATAGAAACTTGAATTTTTCTCTTAGTTAGCCACATAAATCGTGACTTATTAAGAAAGTTTATTAACTAGCCGAAAGTTTGGCCTCTACTGCAGTCTTTTTTTTTTTGTGTTATTTCTTTTGTTGATCAAGATTAGCATTAGCATTAGCATTAGGAATACCCTGCAAAAGAAGGGTATGAAAATCTATACGAGCACATGCAAACTAGGATAAAGTGTTCCTGGATAAATTGTTAATTTAGATATGGCTAGAATCACTCCCATACCCTCTATCAATATAGATAGGGGGGAATGGATTTTTTCTACTTGATATTTCATATTCATATTTATCGTATAGTTAATTAAAATAACATTAAATATCATGACCGATGTCGATATGCTGAGTTCGCGCATGAAATCGCGTTTACATTTACAATCAAAAACGATCGGGGCCGAGCGCATTAAAAAGGCCAAGGATAATAATGAGGATATTGCCGTATTGAGTATGTTCTTACCAAATGCCTCGGCTGTGGAAGAGAATCGAAATTTCTATTGCCAATTGGGTGACTATTGTCGCCAGGGTGATCCAAGAGCTACCAAAGCAGGTAATAAATTTGAACATCTTTTCCCAAACAAACGATTAATATATGTATACCATTTTTTTTAACCCATCAAAATTGTACATCATAATTTATCAATATTATGGTCAATAAATATGCAAATTAATATAAAGAAAAAAGAAAATCGCCCACAATGTTTGGCTAACCATTCATAACGTCATCGTACAACAAATAATGAGTAATCGCAGAGTTAAAAGATGATGATGATGATGATGATGATGATGATGATGATGATGATGATGAGCCAAATGCGGGCTAGACGCGGAACCGAAATTTTTAGATCTTCTTATTTTGAGATTGTCTACTTAGATAACTTTCAAGTTGTGGGTGTTGAGTCCAAGACAAAATTTACTACTATGACACATGGTTGTAGAAATTGACGGGGGAGTGGTGGCAGCTAATACATATGTGGGGCAATTCAAAACTTATTTAATTTTAAATAAGTTTTTAAGTTGTGTGTATGTATGTATATCTATTCCCTCTTTATACGATAAAAATTAGATTTATCTATATCATTAACAGGCCAAAGAGTTCATTCCATAATGTTACAGTTCGTCTCTCTTGGCTTGTCTGCTTTATTTTTGGCCACACGCAATAAATAAAATAAGTCAAGTCAAGTATTTTGCCTTGGGTTGGGGTTAGAAACCGAAACCCTTTCAAGAACCTCAAAGTTTATCCCTATATCGTGCAGTAAATTGTTGTTGGTTCCGTTTTGTTTTTTTTTTTTTTCTTTGTCTAGAAAATTTGCGTAATTTTTGCATTAATTGTTATGAAAATGTTTTGTTTTTTTTTTTTTAAGAGTAGCCTAGCCAAAAAAGGGTAAAAGGGTTCTGGGTGGAAACGTTAGGAGACACAGTTGCATGTCAGTTCAACATAAAGTTTTATTTAGTTTTTTTTTTTTTTTTTTATTGAAAATTCATAGTTGAGTTCTTGATTGAGTCAATGGGATTGGCCTGAATATGTCGTTGAATTGAGTTTTTCTTCTTTTTTTGTTTTCTTGATTGATCACAAAGCTACTAGCTGGGTTACTAGGTTGTGGTGGAATGAAACCAAAGTTCAAGGTTGTCATATGGCGGAAATTGATTTCCATATATTTAAAATGGTATTTATTTTTTTCTTTGTCATTCTCTTTGTAAAGGAACCAAGAAAATGGAATACAAAACTCGGCAATGGCACGAGAATTGCTTCTGTTGCTGCGTATGCAAAATGGCCATTGGCACCAAATCGTTTATACCACGGGAACAGGAGATCTATTGTGCTGGCTGCTATGAGGAGAAATTTGCCACACGATGCATCAAGTGTAATAAGGTTCGTATAGAGACATTAATGCACGGAAATTTTCATAAATTCTAATATCCCTATCTCTTTGTTGTTGTTCCTTTGGTTCTTTGCAGGTCATCACCTCTGGTGGTGTTACTTATAAGAACGAACCGTGGCATCGTGAGTGCTTCACTTGCACCAATTGCAATACCACACTGGCCGGTCAACGTTTTACTAGCCGCGACGAGAAGCCATATTGTGCCGAATGTTTTGGTGAATTGTTTGCCAAACGTTGTACGGCTTGTGTGAAGCCCATTACAGGTAAATTGAACTTTAAATAGTATTTAGCATAAACATCTAAAAATTGCTATTATTCTATTTACAGGAATTGGCGGCACACGCTTCATTTCGTTTGAAGATCGTCATTGGCATCATGATTGCTTTGTCTGTGCCAGTTGCAAGGCTAGTCTGGTTGGTCGTGGCTTTATCACCGATGGTCCCGATATTCTATGCCCCGATTGTGCCAAGCAGAAGCTGATGTAAAACAAACAAACAAAAAAAACAATAATAAAGAAGCAAAATCATCAAGAAGTCAAAAGGCAACTAAACTCCACTTTGAAGGGGGGGAAATTGGAATCGTCTCGTCACACTAAAATGAAGCCGAAAACAATTAGCCATTTATAACATATAAGCACTTTCAACGAAAATTCAATGGATCAAATCAAATCAAAAAAAAACAACAAAAAAAGGAAAAAAAAAAAAATACAACAAAAACAAAAGGATAAATTCTAGATGTATTGTAAAACGATATATACAACAAAAACAACAACAAACTGCAACAAAAACCTAACTACTAAAAAGCAAAATATGAAAAAGAAAATGCCTTACCTACACCTTGTATTAGAGTTGATAATGAGCAATTAGCTAAAAGAAACACAAAATCCTATTACAAACAAATCAAAAGTAACTAGTTTTTTTTTTTTTTTTAAATTTCAATAAAAAAACTTCTTATATATAGAGAGGGAGATATTTACTATATACATATATAGATTTATATATATAGCTAATGCTGGCAATTTGATATTTGAGCTTGTATAAATATTTATTATTCGTAATTGCATTTGGAAAAGGCAGAATGAAAACACTAAAAAAAAAAAAAAAGAAAAAATATATACAAACAAGAAAACAAAAACTTTACTAAAATGAAAAATAACGTACCAATTGTAACTATATATTGTTGCCACACATTTGAAAAACAAACAAACAAACAAATCAAATGTATATGTTCTATTTATTTATATTTTAAGCCTTCTATTGTTTTTTTTTTTTTCATTTTATGTTTGTAATCCCTCCTAACCGCGGGTTTTAGATTTTCTTATGTTGTATTAAACAAAACAAAGCCAACCTAAAACATTTGTAACAAGAACCACACACGTCCTAGCAATTTAATTGTTTAGTCTTATGTTTTTCCACGATTCTTGTTTTTTTTTTTTTAATTTTTTTTTCGAAGAACACTAAATAATTATAATATATACACACATATATCAATGTCCTTAACTATTTAATGAAATTAAAGCTAAATAAATTAATAATTATCAAATTGATTTGGGGTTTCACACAGTTTTAATCAATTTGTTAAATAAGAATTAGAAAGTTTTGGTGATAAAAATTTAGTGACGCCAGTTGCTCAAAACATTTAATCCAAAACTAATTTAGGTCTTAAAATTCTTCTTTTATGGTTCAATTAAACGATCGTGTGCAGCTGAGTTTTTTTAAATGTAACGTCCACAAGTGATAGAAGGCCCCATATAATCGATACTTTTCAATAAGATTTGTCCATCTCTAACAAACAATTCAGAGGCGCATTAAACATTTATCATTCGCTACCATAAACTAGTATCGATGGTATCGACTTCCAGCTGACATCGGTATCGGTTACTTTTAGACCAAAACTAATAATAAATAATAGTTAGTAAATTTAATTAATATACTTAAAAACAGAAACAATTGTACGCAATTTAAAAGCGTATTTATCGATTTATCAACTGACTAATCAGTGACAATAATGGTAGTGTCGGAGACCGAAAAGGTAAGCATATTATGGAGGTGGCACAGTGATGTCGTGTGAGGTGTGGGGGAGTGGAAATTGAGTTGGAGCCGCCGCGTGGTTTTGTCGTAGGTTTATATAATTTGCTATAGAATTCACTTTTTCTATTTTTATATTTGACACAAAATCAGTCTTATTATTAAAACGCATTGTGATAAATATTTTTGTTGATTTACTTGTGAATATTGTTGTATTGCTGCTGCGAATGTCTCGTCGTATTGCTGCCCGCCCTCAAGTGTCTCATATATTTGCTTGTAGCATCTTAAGCTAAGATATAAATTTGTGTGGTTTAAATTTAATACAAAAAACCGTTTGTAAGTTCCTGTATCGACAATTAACTTAAAGGAGCTTTTCTTTGCCTGTACAG
This sequence comes from Drosophila austrosaltans, assembly GCA_035045865.1. NCBI lineage: Eukaryota > Metazoa > Arthropoda > Insecta > Diptera > Drosophilidae > Drosophila > Drosophila austrosaltans. Next base: position 5,013,581 of record JAWNOQ010000207.1, read on the forward strand.
TCTCGAATATTCTGCAAAAGATCAGATATAGAGAGCGTGATAAAACTAGAAAAAAGCAACAAAAGAGAGGGGGAGACTTACACGTCCCAACTACGCTCCCAATGGGCAAGCAAACAATTAGCCAGCCTAATTTAACATTTGCATCATGTAGATAACTATTAACATGTAGAGAGTCGCTTATGCTTTTCATTTTTGTTTTGCACTTGAGATTTGCGATTCTGTGTTTTCTTTTGTTTTGATTCTTAATTTCCTTTCTGTTTTGACCCCCAAATTTCTTTTCTGGAACACAAAAAAAAGTTTTTGGTTATCGGACACAAATGTCTGGTTTGTTGAAAGAAAATTTCTGATTTATCGGAAAAAACATTAATCGATGTTTTGCTTAGAAACATCGAAAATATCGATGTTAGTCCACCTTATTATTCAAGCACGGAGATAGTGGTGGCGTGGCTTCATTTTCTCCAATCAGTAAAAATTTGCAAAAACCACACAAACACTAAACTTATGTCGATGTCATAAATTATACTCACACTCGCTCTCAAAAATATTCTCTCTCGCATTTAAATATTTCATTTAAGTAGCTGGAATATTTGCCAATCGTTCGTGTATGTGTGCCTGTGCTTGTGGCTGTTTCCGTGTATGTGTTCGTGCGTGCGTGTGTATATGGCAGGCGGTGTGAGAGAGAGGGAGAGAAAAGAAAGAGTAAATTACTGCAATAAGCCGACTGAATAACAGTTAATTTCTTCTTTTTATTTGTGCCATGGCAACTGCCGCCTCAAACTTTCATTGCACTGCATAAGTTTAAAGAAGAGCAACGGCCTCGTCAAAGCTTTGTCTCTAAACCGTTGCTTTTCTTTTTTTTTTATATATTTTTTCATCCACACACACGCACAAAGAATCTGCCATACAGCGAAAAGAGAGAAAAAGTATAATTCACATTTTGATTTGTCATTTTTTCTCTGTCCACGCAAGTTCATTAAGAACAGTTATTAATTTGCCCATTGCCACAAGTGAACAAAAGTGCAAGCAAACAACAAATTCACGAAATAAGTTCTCGAAGTAGTCACCAAAATAAATAAATAAAAATAATATTAAAAAAAAAAAGAAACGAAAAAGCTCACCTCACTCACTTACACACACATACACTCACAGTGAATCAGCATCAGTGTCAGCGTCTCTGATACGTCGACGATACGTCGTCCAGCCGCAGCCGCAGTAAACTTTACAAAAGCATCCCAAGAAGAAGTCGCCCCCGCCCTGTCCCCACTCATCATCATTCAACATGCAGAGCGATTTTCACAGAATGAAGAACTTTGCCAATCCCAAGTCCATGTTCAAAGTAAAAACTTCGCCCAACTTCAACTTCTCTCTGATCGATCAAAGCAAACTCTAATTCTCTAATTGGTGCTCTCTCTTTGTCTACATTCAGACTAGTGCTGTTACGTCTAACAGCGAACAGGTGGCTCCAGGACGTCCAGAACCTGCCCCAAATGCTCCAGCCGTTACCGTTGCACCAGTGCCTAAAGAGGAATCGAAAGCATCATCTGGTGAATCAACCGCTCCTCAAACCCCAGGTACTAATACAGATGAAAGTGTGCGAACGGAACATCTCTTCAAGCATCCGCTGCAAAACACATGGACTTTGTGGTATTTGGAAAATGATCGCAGTAAATCCTGGGAGGATATGCAAAACGAAATTACCAGCTTCGATGCCGTCGAAGATTTCTGGAGTCTATATAACCATATTAAGCCGCCATCGGAGATCAAACTGGGCAGCGATTATTCGCTCTTCAAGAAGGGTATACGGTAAGCAACAATATTAGAAGTAATCTTTGTCTGATCTGAAAATAGGTATGTTAAAGATACATACCCATAATCAGATACCACAGAAATTTGAAACCGTATACTATTTAACATATAGAAAATGAAATAATCAAACTCTGATATTTTTCAGACCCATGTGGGAAGATGCTGCCAATAAGCAAGGTGGTCGATGGGTAATCACACTCACTAAGAGCTCCAAAAACGATTTGGATAACCTATGGCTTGATGTGGTAAGTAAATAAAGCAACAAACAAATATTTAAATCCACAAGTTGTGGAGCTATTGAACCCGATTGGGGATTATTTTAAATCACGAAGCGACGTAATCCCAGTGGAGAGGATAACAGCTAAAGCAAATGCAATGCATACAATTTCAATCTATCCAATAAGTTGTTTGACTACTGCATCATTTATGGAAGGAATCTTTATTATAAAATCTGGCAACGACACTGCTAATCGTCGGTTACCATTAACTGGAATTGCCTGACAATTTTAGAAGTGCAACAATTGTTTGCTGTAATGAAGAATACAACATATTTTGAAATTATTCCAGAATTGTTGGAAAAGCAAAGCAAGTTCCTATATTTTGATGCTAATAAATGTAAACAAATCACTACCTTAATTAAGTCACTCAGTAATCAGGGCCTGGTCACAAAATAAGTCTATCCTTGAGGTTTTTGGCAATTCACTACTCAAAAGTAGTTTTTTTTTTTTTTTTAAATAAATAAATAAATAGATCTATCATTCTGTAATTACTCTTTTTTGTTTTACTTACAGTTGCTTTGTTTGATTGGTGAGACATTCGAGCACTCAGATCAAATTTGTGGCGCAGTGGTTAATATACGCGGTAAAAGTAACAAAATTTGTAAGTTATCTTATCGACTTTCTATCATTGCATTTCTTTTTGGTTACTTAAAAACATTCTATGACATCATCATTATTATTTTTAGCTATTTGGACGGCCAACGGTAACAATGAGGAGGCTGCTCTGGAGATTGGTCATAAGCTACGCGATGCTCTGCGTCTGGGACGACAGAATTCATTGCAATATCAACTGCACAAGGACACCATGGTCAAGCAGGGCTCGAACGTTAAATCGATCTATACTTTGTAATCACTTTTCTTTCTCTGTAAATCTTTTTTTTTTTTATATAAATTGCTTGGTTTAAAACCGGCGTCTATCAAACAAACAATCAATCAAGCAACACACAGGAAAACAAGATTTAACAAAAAATAATACCTATCATCCTTCTCCCCTTTTATCTATATTATCAAGAATCGGCATAATAATATGAAATGAATCCATTAATCGATCAACCGATCATCCGCTTTTTGTAGTCATTGTCATTAATGAATTATACAAGAAAAAAATAATTATAACAATAAGAAAGCTTTTAATTTATTATACAATGGAAGCACAGTCAGTCGGTTATTATTAATATTCTTAGCTGCAATTGTCATAGTTCAGTCATTATATGATAATTTAAGTTATCAACAAGAAATGTCCTCTCTCTTAATTGACATAATTTCATACAAGCAGGGGTCCATCTCTTTATGATTTGTAGACGAAATGCAGAATTTGGAACGGATTTAATGGGACATCGTTTCCTCCACTAGGTTGCGCAAATCGTTGCGCCCTGCTTCAGAGAGACCCCTACAAAGACGTTTAAGGAAGTGTCGAGGATCGTGGATTTCATCCTCTTCCGCCACCTTTAGTAAATGCAATATGCGAGATTTGAGATCGCGTGGATAACGGTCTTCAAATTCATCCATGGCTCCCTCGCTTATGCTAAGCTTGCGACCCAAATCACGCCAAGAACGGCCCAGTTGCTCGGAAATTTTTATAAACACAGCCGCCCGCTTCTCAGCTGTGAAAGCAGATGGCGTTACATAGTTTTGTTGAGGGGGAGCACTAACGGCCACAACGGGCGAGGCTTGCTGGGGCGTTGGCCTGATTTGAAGATGCTGCTGCAGCTCTTCGGCCAAACGTTCTTCCTGATACAAGTTCACGCCTACTGGAACCTGAATTCGCGACGATTGATAAATGCCCAAAGCCTCCAGTACCTGCTGGTTCTGTGTCATCTTCATCATTGGCGTCACGTCTTCCTCTCTTAGTACATCCTTGCGTTCAAGACAGTCCAATAAATCAAGTATATTGGTAATCTGATCAAGCCGGCGAGCGGACCCAATTTCAGAGGAAAATTCCGTCTTTAAAAATTCCAAATCATGGACACCTTCGCTGCCCATTTGCTTCACTATATCATAATACCAGTGTTGCGCCGCCATATTTTAATTTGGTTACAAACGGGAAGTACACTTAATTGAATGTTCTTGATATTAAGACAACTGTTTTTTATATCTTCGTTGGGCCGTCGTTTTCGATAGTTATGCCATCGATGAAAAAACATCGATGCTTTTTTTTTTTTGTTTTTTCTAATCGCTTTATCTACATGACTTATTTAATTATTTTGAATTTTAGTTAATGTAAAAAATTGTGATGCATTTAGCAATGAATAGATTAACAAATTACTGCTTCTTAAAAACAAAACCGCATAACTCGTTTGATTTGGTTTGTCAATTTAAAGCATTAGTAAAATAATAAATATAAAAACACATTTAATATTTGTTGTAAAACACGATATAAAAAAAGTAATTAATTTTCCCTTGTTTTATTTTCATACATTAGTAATGGCTTCTTCGTGAGGAATCACGCACATTTCTAACAAAACAACAAACTATCGATAACAACGCCCGCCCCTAGTTAGTATAAAAGCAGGGAGTTAAATTGAACCTGGTCAAAACGCGCTTGTATTAGCTTGTATTTGGTTTTGGCACTTGACCAACCTTTTTTCTCACTGCCTCTGCCCTAAATCTCTATCATAACGATGCTGGACAATCTCATTGAATTTGCCAATTATTGGTGGTTCCGTTACTTAATGGTAAGGGTTTCTTTCTATTTTTTTTTGAGAGCTCACTTTTAATTGGTGATACATGTCATAATTGATGAACCTTTCAAATGGCCATTTATAGGTAACGGAACTATATATGGTGGAAAAGTGGGAACGTGTTACTATACGTGAGTATAAATAATATTTTTGTGCAATTCCCCGATTAAAGCTTTGCAATTCGTCATCGCCATCGACTACAGCTCTTCAAGCGAAATTTCATGCTTATCTCGCTATTATTGTTATTATTATTACCCACTCTATCTCTTTCGCTCTCAATATTTATCTCACTTTCCGATTTTCCCTACCTACATCCCACACAGACGTCATCTTTATGGTTCTATTCTGCGTTTTTGGATACTTCAACTATTCGGTTTTGCTATCTTTTGCCGGTCTATTTGGGCCCCAAACACCAATTGTGGATATATTGCCAACAGCAGCAGCAGCGGCCGCCCAGGCAGGGCAGGGCGTCAAGGTCATTTAGTGGTCTCTTGGCACCAATAGCATATATGTATCAATTTAATTTCTTTGAATATTTAAATTATCTAATATGCATACATATGTGTAACTTGTGCCTCTTCAACACAACACTCGCACTCGATTGGTGTGGTGGTGGGCCCAGAGCTTTATCTAATCCACAAGCGCTTTACATCAATCAATCAAATTTAAGCACCTTGTCAGGTGTGGTACCTACATATACAAATATAGATATAGATATGTTAATCGCCAGCTGATCCGAAACTGAAGTGGATCTAACAAAGAGACCAAAGTGCACTTTGCGGAAGTGTCAATCAGACGGCGTCCAGTATTTAAACTAAGAAAATATTATGTAGACTTAGTTAGTCCTCCTTTTTTTTTTGTAATCTATTATGTGTAGTTCCAGGCGCTCGAGTTTTTTGATTTTAAACGACAAAAAAATAAATTTAAAAGAGTTTACTTCCATTAAAAACCAGTACAAATAAAAAAATAACCTTTTTAAATATAAATCGGAAATAATAATTATTCATAGAATATTAGTTGATATTTACATCCGACATTTAGATGGTGTGTGGGTGAGTCGCAGTCCAAAATCTATTAAAATTCTATATTGAACAGCTACGCACTATCTACTAGTTTTAGGTAAAATGTTTCATTTTTTCGATTATGAAAATCCTTTTTAATAATTAAATTACATTCTAAACTGAGTTTTACCTCGCCATTATAACATAGAAATGATCGGTATAAAACATTTTTGGTTCTTTCGATGATTGTGCCTAAATGCGAGAGAGACGATACAGTCAAAAGCTAAAATACATTAATCCCAAAAGGTTAAAATAAATATTAAATTTAAATAAAAAAAAAAACCGAAATAATTCAATATAGATATTAGCATCCAATAATAGGATAATGATATGATCGCCTAGACTGATACTAAAGCCTCTTGTTATTACTTTTGCCCCTACTTACTCCAATTCACAAATAATCAATGTTATATGTATATATATATATATATGTGTGTGTACTTTACTTTCGCACTTCAATGCTTGCTAAAAGTTACAATTCATTACAAAAATATATATATATAGAAGTATAGCCTATGGTTTATATAAATGATTTGTTTTGTATCGTTTTTTGTTTTTTCTGTTAGTGTTCTATTGGTTAATTAAATATGGTAAGAGAAAATGTGCGCATGCAGGCAGACGGAAGAGGAGGCAGAAGGATTTTACTATTCGAATGAATGGCTTATAACTGGCTGGTGCAAACAACCAACTAACTAACCAATCGGCCAACTAACCTCACCCCACCACCCACCTATATATACACACACACACACACACACACAATACAATAATCAGCAGAGGAAAAGGATTGTGAGGTGTAGAGAAAAGAGGGGATAAGGAGTAAGTTAGACAGGTTGCCTTATCATCATATACAAAAAAAATCTACAATCTAAAAACTGTTTTCGACAAATCACACACTTCCTCCATCTGTGCCACTTGAATCGTGCCACAAATAGCATCAGCAGAAGGAGTGCGATTTGATGGGAGTTTATTGGTAATGACACCAAGTGCCGGCCATAAACTCCATCTTACAACTATCTGTACAATTCATTCATGGATGCTTCTTTCTAATGACCACTACTCTAAGTGGTGGTGGTGGTGTTGGTGGTGATAATGCGGCCGCCTCTGCTTGTTAGGATGTGCTATCCAGTAGCACCGCAGACGATGATGATGACGATGATGATTGCATTTCCCCATTTGGCTCTACATAGACCAGACGCGGATCTTCTCCAAACTCCAGGCGACCGTACCGTGCTACCAGTGGAGTCTTGTTGTTGTTGTTATTATTATTATTGTTATTGTTAACCTGCGGCGCCCGTGGCCATTTTCTTTTGGGTTTCGTATGCGTAAGCATATGGGATTTTAGATTAGTAGACTGGGCAAAGCATTTGGAGCAACCATCAATGGGACAATGATAAGGACGGTCCCCAGTATGAATGCGGACATGGGTGCGCAAGTTAAAATCCAAGGAAAATCGTTTACCGCAACCCTCAAATGTACACTCGAATGGCTTCTCTCCCGTGTGTACCAATTGATGACGCTTGAGCTTGGAACTTTCCACAAAACTTTTACCACACACAGAACAGACATGACCGCGCGGGCCATGGGTATGCATATGTTTGCGCATTGCCGATTGATTGCGGAACTCCTTGAAGCAGCCACGATGGGTGCAACGATACTTAGAAGAATCCTCATCATCGTCGCCAGCAGCAGCCGATGAGCTTAGACGATTAATTCCACCGCTTAATGTAGAAGGATGCAAATTGACGGCGGCGGTGGATGAGCTGATAGAAGAGGCTGCAGCCGCTGCTAGCAACTGTTGCTGTCTCTTGGATGCCTTAAACGTTGCGCTAACACCAGTTCCAGCTACTCCCGTTCCAGCTGACATTGTTGCTGTTGTCATCATCGATGCGGAATTGCTTTTCAGACGCACATTTGTACTGCTGTTCTGTAGTACCATTTTGGTTGTTGTTGTGGCTGCTCCAGCCGCTGCTGCTACTGATGGTGGTGGTGGTGTGGGAATTAGTTCCACATTTTGTGGCATATTCTCTATGAGTTCTATATGGCCACAGGCCTCATCCAAATGGTTGTCTGCATAAATAAATTGCTCGCTTAGTGGTTGACTATCCTCCTCACCCTTGACCTCATGCCCGCCCATAAATGCATTGACCACTTCCTCAACATCGGTGACGGCCGAGGCGCTAAAGGGATCGGGCAGGATGACATATTCATTACCAATGCCATCGTTTAAAATATCATGAGGCATATCATCTATTATCAACTTGGGCACCCCTACGGCTGGCTGGGTATCCTTTATTTCTCTTGCCTCATCAACTTCATCATCCTCTTCTTCGTCGTCCTCATCCTCCGAGTTGAGTGATGACCAAAGGGTCACATTGAATTCATCTTGGGTTATGCGTATGGGCACTTTGGTTTGTTTCCAACGACGCGTTGATGCCATTACCCTCTTTTGTGTACAACCAACGGCACCACCAAAGGGCTTAAAATCTTGAGCCGTTGAGCTGTTTGAATCCTCACCATTTGTTTGGCTATTTGATGCCTCCTTCATGTAGTAATCGTTAGTTGCCTCCAGTTGCTCTTCTTTAATATTTGTCGCCTCGATGGTAGTCAGCATTTCGGAGGCTATCTCAAAGGCATTTGTTGTTCCCCTTCCAGCTTCTTCCTCGGCCTCATCCTCCTGAGACTCCTCCCTCTGCATCTCATCTTCGGCAATGAAGTCGTCCAATTCATCGTCGCTAGCCTGTTGCTGTTGCATTATTATAGGTGGAGGCAAAGCGTCTGCTGTGGCTATTCTATCCAAACGATCAACTGGATAATATTCATAGACATCTCCCGATATGAAGAACTCTCCTGTATCGATCACTATATTGGTCTCATCATCATAATCATCGATTATTTCCTCAATTAAAAAACTTTCATTCTCTGCTGCATCCAAATCACTGGTATATGGATGCTGCTCCACAATCGCCGGAGTAAAATATGAACCAGACGAGGAGGACGATGACGGTGCCACAGATACAGAGGCAGAGTTAGACGATGAGGAGGAAGAGGACATGGGCAGGGGTACGGCTGCAGCAGCAAGTGATAAATTTTTCACAATTGCAGCTCTCGGCTGATGCTGATGCGGATGATGGTGATGATGATGTTGATGGTGATGATGGTAGTTTCCACCGCCGTGATGATGACTTGTCATCGTTTTGTGTACCTCGTTCCCGTTCCCTGCTTAATTCTCGATTCTCTCTATACGCGCGCTCGCTGGCTTCTGTCTAGCTGTCTATGTGTGTGTGTGCGTGTGTATTCGTGTGGCGCTCTCTCTGTGTGTGTATATATGTGAGTGCGCGCGGTCCTTGTCTGTGTTAGTTTGTAGCCACTGCAAAAAATTTTTTAAGAGACAAATTAAAAAAAAAAAACAGTAATGCGATGATCGAATGAACACGAAATAGAATTACTTACCAAATTTCTGTTGGCTCTTATTTCGTTTTGTCGGTATTTGTTCTGCTTCTGCTTCCCTTTCCTCTGAAACTTGCCAGACCAGACAAAACGGAGACGGCGACAGCAACGTTCTCTTCTGCTCGCCCTCTCTCTTCTTTTGGCCGCTGCCCAGCAATTGTTTGTTTAAACAATTGTTTAACCTTGTCTTAATGTTTATGTAAATATTTTGAATTTTGCCGGTAAATTTAATATGGCGGAATATGAATTTTTCCAAGCACTTTCTCTTGCCTTTGCCTTTTGTTGTTGGTGTGCGTGGGCTGTTCTTGTGTGTGTAAATTCTCATCGAATTGCAGCCCTGCCAATCGATCGGCGCCAAATTGCCAATGTTTTAACAAAAATTAAATGCCTTTAGCTCAAATTCGTGTTACAACAGACGAACTTTCGAATGAAATGAAATGAATACCAAATAATTATTTATTTTATGAAGTTCTAATTGCAAAGCCACCTTTCTATACAAGACATACATATGTATATCGAGTATCGATAATAGTTTAGCCTTTTAGGGTTGCCATCCAGTAGGGTTCAATTTTAAATATTTTATAGTATTAGTAAAATTGTACAATTTAATCATGAAACTAATTATACTTTAATTCTCTTCAGTAACAAAATTTCTGGCAAATATATTTTATCTAATTTTGTTTCCACAAATGGCTCATTGCTCGCCTTTACTGTGTCTGCTGAGATATTAAAATCAGTCTTATTAAAAGTTACAGCCTTTCGATCTCCGGATATAGACAGATTATAATGCCTACAATACTTTATTAGTCTATCCGGCGATTCTATAAGCAACAAACGCAACAAGTATGTTACCGGCACTGACAGTTGTTTGTTGTGATAGGCATGCGTAAATATTTGTAGCAAACGCCTTGGGGGAAAAATAAAACAAAAAATCAATATTAGTCAACATTAAAGAAAATAAGTCAAAATTAAATGTTAATCAATTACCTTCTTATAATTTGTAATTTGGTGGCCGCCAAAGCACAGATAATATGCGGTAGGCGAGGCATACTCATTAAAACTCTGTACAGATTTCCCTGTTGATACGACATGCTTATTCCAAAGGAAAGCTTAAACCCTAAATCCTGGCGTACATAATCAGGTAAAGTGAGCCCTCGAGCCAAAGGTTCCAAAGAACCTAAATGAAATATTTGATACAGGGATTCTATAAGACATCTACGTTCTAATTCGCGCACTGTTGGTGATTTCTTTTCCTGCTTTTCATCCATTTGATCGTAGCAACAGAGGACACCATTTAAACACTCCTGCAAATGCTGGTCGCAAATCTTCGGATCGAATTTCTCTATGGTTTCTTCGCTCAAACGATAACGACTATATACAAGAAACATTATAATTGGCTCTAGGATACGTATTGTCTTGGCCGAATCATACATCTGTATGACGATCTCACGGCGAACGGCTCGCAGACGATCAAAAATGAAATCGTAAGCCACATGATAAGGCTTTCGTGTATCCATTAATATACTAAAAAGGGTTAAAATGATTTAATATTAGATGTGATAATATCAAATCCTGATACTTGCTCTTTCAGCAGATATTCGACAGTCTTCGTTAGGCTGGTCTCAGTGCGCAAATCCTTAGCTTTAGGTGTCTTAACATCAGCAGCAGAGCGTGTAAATTCCTTAACCAAGATTCCAGGTTGATTTTTATCACCATTTTTCAATTCGTAAAAGTGCAATAGCTTCTCGTGTATGCGTCTACAGGTTGATAGAATAAGGATAAGTACCCGATGGGATGATAAAGGATGAATATGCACTTTAATAAAACTTACAACTTTGCCTCGTCTTTGGGACAAAAGTTGTCACAAGAACCAATTACTTGGGCCATCTAACCAACGGAATATACACTATTAAATACAACACACAGCTGGAGATGATAACTGAGCAATTGCTAACGCTGACTGAGTTGTCAAATCAACAATTGAAATACATACATACATGTAAACAAAATTATTTGCTTCTCTTTTGTTTTTAGTTGCTTCCCCTTCTTTCGTATCTCCTATATTTTAAGTCTTCACTATGTTTGCGCGTTTTAAACAACTTTTCAAGCCGCATGTTGACATATGGAAAATTCTCAGTTGTGCCACTAGCTTTTGGAGCAATAAGCGCAGATATGCCGGCTCTGTAAATCGAAGACGCTTGGCAACCCTAGCCTTTATTAAAATAGCCGCTTGCACGGTAGCGAACAATAGCGGTAATATATCCAAAAGGAAACGAATCGTTAGCAAGGAGAAGTACCTAATGAGTCTGGAGGGCAAATCACAGCATTATTTGAATGCCTTGAAGGTCAGATGGGAGCAACTGCATGAAATTCCAGGGCTTTTTGCCTATCGATTGACCAAGACTCGGCCGAATCGCATTTTGCCCGGGCAGTATAATTTTTATACAGAGGTAGGAGTAAATACATATGTAAATTTCGGTAAAAAGACTACGTTTAAAATATTCCCTGTCTCTTGTTAGCTAAATACCGATCGCACCTTGAAGCGGCGCCTACCACAGACAATTGAGAATTTAACTCCCAAATTTAAGCCGCATCAATTTAATTTTAATAAAGTCGATGACCTGGAGGTATTGATGACCATAGACAACGAACGGGACAATGGTGATGTACAAATGATTATTAATAAGAGTCCCTTAACCAAATACCACACTCTAATCTGCCCCGATGTCAAGAGTAATCTGGTTCAACGTATTACACCACAAGCCTTAAATTTCTGCATCACCTTCTTGAGAAACATTGATGATGACACCATGCGAATGGGTTACAACAGTCCCGGAGCATTGGCTTCGGTCAATCATTTGCATTTCCACTTAGTTCATATGCCCCAGAAATTGTATATCGATAATGTCCAACTGAAGATCTTAGCCGGTGACTATCTATATCGCACTACTCTAGATATGCCCATACAGGCTTTGTGTTTTCTTATTGGTAACCATGATACTGAAGAAGCTATGCGGGAGAAGGTCAATAATGTCTATAAACTCACCGAGTGGATGTGCCAAAAAAACATACCTCACAATTTATTTATTACCCAAGACCGCTCGCCTGGAAAACAGGGCAACCTGTACGTGTTTATCTTTGCCAGGTCAACATATTGTGTAAATAAGGACGTAACCGCCTTTAATGTTGGTTTCTGTGAGTTGGCTGGATTCATTCCTCTTGGTGATCAGGAGAGAATGCGTAATCTAAGTGAAAAAATGGTGGTGCGTCGGGTGCAAGATATCACTGGAAACGCCATGGATAGTGTCTATGAGCAGGCCAAAAACATTGTGAATGGCACACAGAGCACTTGGCACTTGCCATTTACGTCTTGACTCATGAGTTACATATGAAAGAACATAGTGAAAGCGAACTGGAGAGGCTTATTATTATTGTTTCTATTTTACTCGGGACAAAATTACAGTTTACAATATAGTATATATAAAAAAAAGACTTAATCTTTCGAATTAACTTTTAAATTACAGGCATAAAACTAGATATATACAATTTAGCTTTACTAAAATTAACCGTGTATCTGTCAATGAGCTGCTGGAGCCACAAATCCTTTTCCTATAGCTGCTTTGCTAATAACCTTGACATTTTTTTCAATACTGTAATCTACTTTGGTGTCGCCATTCTGATTGCCCACCAAATCTATCAGCTTGGACAGTCTGTCCTGTGCTATACTAGAATGGATTATTGCAAAGAATCCCAGGAAATGATGTAAATTGTGTCTGTAAAGAAATCTCAAATGATTAGTTGGTGATATGGTTATAAAAGAGGTTACTTACATCATCAACAGAATGGGACCCAGCAATTCGTTTGTCTTGTACAAATGGTGAAGATAGGCACGGGTATGTTTCCGGCAGGTTAGGCACTTGCAGTCACTCAATATAGGGATAAATTCCTCCTTAATAGTCTCATCAGTAATATCTAGAAATGGAGTTACACTTGGTTTTGCGTTCTCCTCAACATAGCTAAATGTTAGCGCCTTAAAATTGACAGCCGCACAATATGCGTAAGATGAATCAAATATATCTATCCCCAGGCGTATAAGCTCTAGTATCATTAGTGGACTATATGCACCCGGCATCATTCTAGGCTTATCTTCCTCCAATTGTTTGACACAATGTTCTACTATGGGCAGAAGTTTGTTATCATCTAGAGCTGTGGCCGTCAGACCATTATTATGAAATCCTTCCAGAATATAACCACTATACGTGCCTTCGGGTTGTTGACGGGCATGCTTGATAGACTGAGAGCGGGCAAATGTACTAAAGCCGCCGACAATGGGCGCCAGTAAACTAGAGGATGCTGATTGTTGTTTATCACTTTTCTCATATATATAGTCCATAAACCGTTCAGTACGATCTACAGACTTTTGAATGCGCTTTTTAGAACTGTCCTGGTTAGTGTCGGCATCACAGAGTCCTTGATAGACATCTGGCTTAAAGCTGGCCACCATTTCCATATAACGCTGGGGCGACAGTGACTCTTTGCCTTGACGAGTAAATATTGGAACCACGTCCCGATCATTACCACCACTAGGCGTGTTCTCGCAGGGATCTCTTAAGAGCAGGACATTCCCTTGCCCGGGAAATCCTATATATTCACTTAAACTACCTGGCCATAGTGCCAGGGACTCTGCCATTTGTTGCATGCTCGATAAAGTGAGTTGAAGCAGCACCGGCACTAGTTCCTGGTTATTTTTGTTTTGAACATAATTCTCAAACAAATCAGCACTGAGGTATGGAATACTGCCGCCTTTTGTTGTCTGCATAAGCAATGGTGTCTTCAACCGAATTCCGCTGCTTTGTGGTTTCAAATCTAGTAGGCCTAGCCGACCCGAATTTTTACTTAAGTTCTCAACAAGAAATTTCATTTCGGCACGTTGTTGTCAGCAGGGCTGTATCGATATTCCGCCAAAAATAAACTAATCGATAGTTTGTTCCCCAACCTCTGTTAACTTAACAGTATCATTTTGGAATCGAAAATAATTCTTAACAGTGTCATGTTAGCTTACACTACACGATCATGTTAATATGGTAAATTTGAATTCGCTTCACTTTTGCGAATAAATTCGCTCCACTTTTACGAATAAATTCGCTCCACTTTTGTGAATAAATTCGCTTGATCACTTAAAATAAAACTTTACGCGGGAAATTACTAAAATCGCGAATAACACAAAGATAAGCAGAAATAATATCTTTTAAAATGTGTTTCATCAATTACGTGGGCAGCGGATCAATCGGACCTGGATTTTTCGCTTATTTATCATCAGGTGAGTAAACATTTTTTTATGTCAAATATTTTAATGGTGTATAAAATATGTTATGTATTTACATATAAAATGTATAATGTGCGTGTATATGTCAAATACATGTTACCTATATAAAACATATTAAAGAATATATTAATGGTGTACACCTAAATTTATCTTAAGACCGTCGCTATATTGACTGACATGGAAAAGTAGGCATCAAATAGGGGTTTTTTTTAGAATAGTGGTCAGGAAGTAGGGACAAAATGTATGTTATTGATAAATAATTTTTTTAAAAAAATCGGATTCAATTTATTTCCCTTTCAATGTTGTTTTTGTTTCCGAATTGGAAGGTTGTGTGTCGGACGAAGCGCAAAAGTTTGAAAAACTCACAGTTCGTTGAAACTAAGTAGACCGCCTTTGGTATAAATGATGGCCACAAATAAAGCGTTGCTGCTTGTGGTTGTTGTTGCTGTAGCGGGAGCGATAAGCGCGTCTTCGGCATCCAGCATTCCATCCGATTTGCCTTTCAATCCCTTGGAGCATGATTCTCTGCATAACAAGCATTTTGACGAAGGCGAGCATAATGCCCAGTTCGATCATGAAGCATTTCTGGGGGCAGATGAAGCCAAGAAATTCGACGAACTAACGCCAGAGGAAAGCAAACGTCGTTTGGGTTTGATAGTGGATCGCATAGATGAGGACAAGGATGGGCTGGTGACGCAAGCAGAGCTAAAGAATTGGATTCGATATACACAGAAGCGATACATTGACGAGGATGTGGGTCGCCTTTGGCGTCAGCATAATCCCGAGAATAATAAAACTATTCCGTGGGAGGTATACCGCAAGCTTATCTATGGATTTATGGATGATCTTAGCAAGGAGGAGCGCGAGGCAGAGGAGCATGGTAAGGAAAAATACATTTGCGATGAATGAAAATAAACTAATATTTTTCTAATAGGTATAAGCTACAAAAAGATGTTGGCTCGTGATCGCCAACGCTGGGCAGTGGCCGATCAGGACTTGGACGACAGTCTCACACGGGAAGAGTTCACAGCATTTCTACATCCTGAAGACCATCCTACCATGAAGGATGTGGTTTTAAAGGAGACCATTGATGACCTGGACAAGGATAACGATGGAAAGATCTCTGTCGATGAGTACATTGGTGACATGTATCGACCCGCGGAAGCAGGTGAACCAGAACCTGAGTGGGTTCTAAGCGAACGCGAGGCCTTTGCCAAACATCGCGACCTGGACAACGATGGTTATCTCAACGAAGAGGAAGTGAGACAGTGGATTGTGCCGCAAGATTTTGATCATGCAGAGAGCGAGGCTAAGCATTTAATATTCGAGGCTGATATGGATCACGATGAGCAATTGACCAAGGCAGAGATACTTGATAAATACGATGTTTTTGTTGGCTCTCAGGCCACTGATTTCGGTGAGGCTTTGGCCCGACATGATGAGTTCTAGACGGATCTCCCGAAAACTAGACGAACAACCCAACTGAGATTAATCTCTTCCATTCTAAACAATTAAGAATCTCCCACTCGAATGCCAAATATGTTAATTTTTTGTACACTCTTCTCCCTTCTAGATCTAAGACCCCAACTCAAAGTGCATTATATGAAAAAGAACAAACTAAATCAAACTAAACTAAAGTAAAACTAAATACTCAATTTTTTTTCAATTGATTTGATTGCGTTTAGTTCGTTTGCCTAAATGAAAAGCATCCCCACACAACCACCACGTCAGCTTTTGGTGGTCCATCATCAATCTCGGCATATCACTATCTCTCCTCTGCCCTGCTGTCGTTGCCTTTCCTATGGACACGTCATATTCACCATATGTATATGAACTCGAACTCTTACGCACACACATATACAGATTTTTCGTCTTTGTAACATAAACATTAATGCTGTTGTTGCCCCCCTTTTAAATTCCAGCTGCGAGAACATTCCACTTATGTGTGTGTATGTATATGTATGTCTGATTGTTGACCCGGTGGAGCAGTAGAGGCAGAAGAAAGAATCATATTAAATCCCACAACTTGGTTCAACATTGTTTCAAGCTGATTTCGAGCTAGGTTTTGTTTTTTAGTTTGCTTTGTTGCTTAGATAAGCAGTTTTTTTTTTAGCTGATACATACAATATATATATGTATACATACAAACATATGTATTCAATTTTGGAAATATAAGATGGACAAGACAACTAAAGTATGTTTGTGTGTGAATGTGAATACACAGTGATGATTCCTTAAATTAGATTTCTTTGAAATTTCAATTGAAGTCCAAACAAACGGAAATAATACAAAATAACACGTATACCACATGTAGGACGGGCGTGTTGTATGATCGATGATGAATTGAACAAATCTTTCAATTGAAGCTATAGATAGGGATAAGTGGTAATTTGTTGCAATTTCGATATATTTGTATATAGTAGATTTGTCTCATTTTAGGATGAAGATTCAGGAAAAGTCTGTGTTGATCAATTATCGAAGCTTGGGCAATAACTAGGAGACAAGATCAATGTAATCTACGCTCAAATATTTGTTGTTAATATGATAGTAGATAAATTGTATAGTAAAAGTTATAGATAGGGCAACAAATCCGAACCAATGTGAATTGAGACATAGCTTAAAATTTGAAAGAAAATCTACTTGTTGGGTTGTTGTTTTCTATATGCTTTATTGATTTTCATTGAAATAGACACATTTATATAATTATCTTGGTTTTTTTTTTTTGAATAATTTCTTTTGTTTTAAAATACAAAGTATTTAAAGTTTTTCTCAGTGTTGTATGCATTTGTTTTGTTGTTTCGGTTTTGTTATTTTCAGTACAATAGTATACGAAGGACTTTTGATCTTATTTGGTAAGTTCCTTGATTTTAGCAAAATGTTTTTTTTTTTTTTTGTTTTTTTTTTCAACATTCTTATCAATGATGCCCTATACGTCGTCAGTGTTTTATCATTTGATTTTTCTTCCATTTGTGATCCAACAACATCTAAATACAAATGTATGCTTGTGTAGTAATGTTAATTGTAATTGCAATGGAACGTTTTTACTTTACTTTACGTTTACTTGACTCTATCTCATCTCATCGCTTTCATTCAATATCTCTCAATATCCTACTACATCAACAAAATGACATTAATTATATGTTTTTATGTTGTTTTGCTTTTTCTTTGCGGCTTTTTGCTCTTCTCTTGCTATCCTTTTTTTTTTTTTTTTTGGTTTTACCTTTACAACATTAATTTAATTACAAAAAGTTATTAAATAATACAAAATACAGTTACAGTTACAGATTTTCGTTAATTGTTTTCCTTCCTTTTTTTTTTAACTTTTAGTTGAAATTAATGCACATCGAGAGAATATAGGGAAACAAGAACGAAACTAAAGCAGAATAGAAAGAGAGGAAAATTCCAAATTTCTTGAAAGAAAGATTGGCTTTTAACAAAGAAAAAAAAAAAAACATGAATAGGGCAGAGCGAATGCTTAAATGTAACATAAAATAATTAATAATATTACATAGAACTGACAAATAATGCTTCGTGGGTGTTTCCTTCGCCTCCGCTTCCAACTCCGGCTCCACTTCCTCTTCTTCTTCTCCTTCTTCGTCGTCATCATCATCATCATCAATAGCTTGTTCTTAAAGCAAAGTGCATTTACGTTTGGATTTGGGCTGGAGCACAGGGCAGAGCACTGACCGTATAGCCTCATCGAATACCGTCTTTAAACCCTTCTGCGTTAGAGCCGAACATTCCAAATACTTGACCGCCCCAATTTCTTTAGCCATTGCCAAGCCCTGCGGATACGTAATGGGTGCCAGTTTCTTGTCCCTTAGCTTCTCAATTGTATTCTTATCGTCACGCAAATCCAATTTAGTGCCCACCAGTATAATGGGTGTGCTGGGGCAATGATGACGCACCTCGGGATACCATTTGGCTCGCACATTCTCAAATGAGGCTGGATTTACCAGCGAGAAGCAAATGAGGAAGACATCTGTCTGTGGATACGATAATGGACGCAAGCGATCATAATCCTCCTGACCGGCTGTATCCCATAATCCTAGATTGATTGGCTTAGCATCCACCATCACATTCGCCGAATAATTATCGAACACGGTGGGTATATACTCGCCTGGAAAGGCATTTGTCGTATAGCTGATCAGAAGGCAGGTCTTACCTACGGCGCCATCGCCAACAACAACACACTTAATCGCCTGCATTTTGTTTTTGTTATTGGCTGTGCAAGTGCGAGTAGAGTACTTTGTGTGTGTATGATTGTGCGCAGTGAGGGGGGTACGGGTGCTGGTGGTGGTCGGTCGTTCTTTTTTGGGCGAGGGCTGCTGTCTGCGACTGTTGCTTTTTGCTTGCGGCTACTGAAATACTGTAGAGCGGCCGCTTCTTTTGTTTCCCGTTTAGTCCTTGAGACTCTTGTGAGTCGCCTCGTCGCCGCGGACGACTTAAATTTTGAGTTTTGTGCGTTTAATTTAATTTAAAAAATTAACAAAAAATTTAGAAAATTCAACAGAGTAGCGTCCAATATGGTTATCGGTTATCGCCCAAAATACTAGGGAAAATACTTGGAAGTGCAGTGTTGCAAAAGTTGAAAGAAGAAACGATTGCTATCGACCAGATTTTCAATGATGGGTGCCTATCGATCTATCGATTTTACAACCAATTGAACAAATTTCGAATAAATTTTAGTTTCTTTTTGTATATTGCCTAAGACACTACTCTAAATATCCTCACACCGCCATATAACTATGACTGACGTGTTTATTGTGTCTGCAGCCCGAACACCCATCGGTAAACAAATAAACAATAGTTTCTGATGAAATATTCAAATTCCAATTGGCAACTTTCTCTCTCATTTGTAAACGCAATCAACAGGTAGCTTCAATGGAACACTTTCTAAACTGAAAGCCTCTGATCTTGGGAGTGTGGTCATTAAGGAGGTACTTAAGAGATCGAATGTGAAGCCTAATGAAGTAAACGAGGTCATCATGGGCCAGGTGAGAAGATACAATCCGAGTCCGGGAGGGCGTAGGCCTATAAATTTGCATAATGTATTTTTTTTTTGTATTTTGTTATGTAAATCTTGGATAGGCGCTGACAGCAGGCCAGGGGCAGAATCCATCACGACAGGCATCGCTCAAGGCAGGACTGCCCATTGAAGTGCCAGCGTTTAATATCAACATGCTCTGCGGTTCTGGCTTAAAGTAATTCCTCTCAAAGTCATTTAAAATGATAAGCTAACTGTATTTTTTGACTTGATAGGACAGTGGTTTTGGGCTATCAGGCAATACGTGCAGGAGATGCTAGCATAGTCATCGCTGGTGGTCAGGAAAATATGTCTTTAGCTCCTCATACCATCTACTTGCGTCAAGGAGTGAAAATTGGATCGGGCACTATGCTTGATTCTATGCTCAATGACGGCCTCACCGATGCCATGGAGAACATACATATGGGCATTACAGCTGAAAATCTTGCAGACAAATATCAAATAAGTCGTGAAGCTCAAGATGCCTATGCCGTGGAGTCGCAGAAGCGAGCTGGAACCGCTCAGGCCAAAGGTTATTTTGACAAGGAAATTGTTCCCGTTGAGATTAAGGATAGGAAGGGCACCCAAATTTTTAGCAAAGATGAGTACATTAAAGGCGATAGCAATATTGAGGGACTGCGGAGATTGAACCCTACTTTCAAGGAGGGAGGATCTATTACTCCAGGCAATGCCTCCGGAGTTAATGACTCAGCTGCAGCTGTGCTGTTAATGTCGAGCGAACAACTAGCCAAGTCAGGTCAAAAGCCGCTGGCTAAAATTGTGGGCTGGACCCAAACTGGCATCGAGCCAAATGTAATGGGTTTGGGCCCCGTTACTGCTGTGGAAACTTTGGTAAGGATAGCTAAAAACAATTCATTCTTCCCCCTCTCTAACTTGGTTGCTTCTTAAAGCTCTCTAAAATTGGCTGGACAAGAGACCAAGTCGATCTATATGAGTTGAACGAGGCTTTTGCTGCTCAGTCCTTGGCCGTGTTGCAGTGCCTAAAACTAGAAGCGTCAAAGGTTAACGTGAATGGTGGAGCTATTGCATTGGGTCATCCTATTGGTGCCTCGGGTGCACGTGTCCTGGTCACGTTACTCTACGCTCTAGAACGTACTGGTGGTCGTCGCGGTATTGCCTCCCTTTGCATTGGGGGTGGCATGGGCATTGCTTTAGCTGTGGAGCGCATCTAAATTATATCATCAATGTATTTGTAATCTAATTGTATATGGTTATTGTGGTTTCGGCATCTGATATTTGTTGTATTAATTCGTAGGTCTAAAGTTTCCATTTTGTATTTTTGCAAGTAAAGTAATTTCATCCACAAGTGATATAATGAACTTATAATATGGTATCCTAAGTTTTCAAACAGTTGCAGATGTTTATAAATGGGTTATGTATGTTGTATATGTATAACCTTGACTTTCTATAGAAACGCACTGGCATGTGCATTACTGCACCTCTGGCGCGATCCATCTAAATTATATCATCGTTGTCATTGAAAGTCAATTGTATGCTTATAGCTTGTGTATCTTATATTTATTGTATTAATTAGTAGGTCTCTTCACATCTATAAATCTGGTGGAAAAATTTGTTTACTATTTATTTTTGCAACTAAAGTACCTTCCTCCACTTAGATTAGATACCACAAGTGCTCTCTCTCTCTCTCTTGAGATGCACTCAATGATCTCATCATCTGCTGTTTAAACTATTTTAGCCTTGTTTAAAAGGGCCCTTAAATGACCTATTGGGCAACCGATGGGTATCTCAAAGTCGTTTATGGTATTCGCAGAAGAAATCATATATGTACGTATGTAGCTTTTATTTTAAGCTATTGCAGATGCTAAAGTATGGAATATGTACATATGTAAATACTTTACAAACTACAGTGCACATGTCTTGGTCACGTTGCGGTGATCTTGCCTTGCTTTTTAAATG
The DNA here is from genome assembly GCA_035045865.1 of Drosophila austrosaltans. NCBI lineage: Eukaryota > Metazoa > Arthropoda > Insecta > Diptera > Drosophilidae > Drosophila > Drosophila austrosaltans. The sequence goes on from JAWNOQ010000207.1 coordinate 5,035,147, forward strand.
AGCAAGTGTTTTGCATAAGCTACGGAGCGTTTTATCTGAATTATATCACATACAAGCATGCAAATTGAACTAACAAGTTCTGCTTAAATTTCTAATTTTCTTTTTATAGAATACAAGTTTGTTTTTCCACTTGAATAAATTGCAGCGGAATTCTAAAATATCTGCTTGAGGATGACTGATTGTCTTTAAGATGGTGTTGTAAGAGCAGAACCAGAACTGTACCTCTTGAGGGTCTTTGATTCTCTAACATTTTGGGAATCTTCGGATTGAAGCCAATTGGATTGATACATGCAATGCGATAGCGTTCTAGCTTCTCTGATATTACTTTCAATGATATTACTTGCAATTAATGCTGATGTCCTTAAGAATATACATAAGTTATGTTTGTAGTTCTAGACTGCTATTCAGATGCAGTAGACGTCATTCCTTAGTAGAAAGTGGCGGGAAACTCGTCTAATCAGCTGATTGTACTTATGTTCCACAAAATATTTTGTATAATAAAATAGTCCATATTTATTTTAGCTTTTTACATATAAGTATTAGGTACAGCATTTTGTATTAATGTTATAGCTTAGTCCTAAAAGTAATTGTATCATTTGATTTTAAAATGATTGGCTGTTGCCACAAAACTAGCCTTTTTATGTCGAGTTGGCAGGTCTGCAATGCTTACTTTGCAAATTTATCGTTCGATCTACAATCACTAGCGTGCTGAAAACAAATCGGATTGAAAATTTTGTAAATTTTGTAAATTTTTCACAATTAAAGCAAAATAAGTTAATAAATTGCTGAAAAATTAGGCTTTACAGCCAACTGAACTGCCAAGATGTCGAACTGCATTGAGATTCCGTTGCAGGACACAGATGAGGTAGGTTTTTTCCGGTAATTTTCGGCACAGAACTTCTAATTGAATTTCATTTTTCGGCAGGTCATCGAGGTGGACCCGGATCAACTGCCGGATTGCCCTGAAGTGTTAAGTATTTTAAAGCAAGAGCGTGCTCCTTTGCATGTGTGGGTCAATGTGGCGGTAAGTATGATAGAGGCAGTCCCTATGTGACTGGTAGTAACATGCCGTTCCTTTTCATTTCCTTAGTTGGCCTATTATAAGCAAAAGAAGACTGAAGACTTTGTTACTTTATTGGAGGAGTCGCGAGGGCAATGTGCCACGAAGGACTATCGCGATTCCGATAAGGATTCCATGCGTGCTCTGGACATGTTGGCGGCCCATTATGTCCAGGAGGCGTATCGGGAGAAGTCCAAGGATAAAAAACGCGAGTTGTTCATGAAGGCTACCAATCTGTACACGAGCGCCGACAAAATTATTATGTACGATCAAAGCCATTTGCTGGGAAGAGCTTATTTCTGTTTGCTGGAGGGGGACAAAATGGATCAGGCCGATGCCCAATTCAATTTTGTTTTGAATCAATCGCCCTCGAATATACCCTCATTGCTTGGCAAGGCTTGTATTGCGTTTAATCGCAAGGATTATAGAGGGGCGATGGCTTTCTACAAGAAAGCATTACGGACAAATCCAAATTGTCCGGCTAACGTAAGAATAGGCATGGCTCATTGTTTCCTTAAAATGGGTAATCCGGCGAAAGCGAAATTGGCTTTTGAGCGAGCCCTGCAGCTGGATCAGCAATGTGTCGGAGCCCTTATTGGCCTGGCTGTGCTCAAATTAAACCAACTGGAACCGGAATCTAATAAACTGGGTGTTCAAATGCTGTCCAAGGCCTACACAATTGATAATGCCAACCCAATGGTATTGAATCATTTAGCGAACCATTTTTTCTTTAAAAAGGATTACCAGAAAGTGCACCATTTAGCCCTGCATGCGTTCCACAATACGGAGAATGAAGCCATGCGAGCAGAAAGTTGTTATCAGTTAGCTCGAAGTTTTCATGCCCAAAGTGACTATGATCAGGCGTTTCAGTACTATTATCAATCGACACAAATCGCGCCAGCTAACTTTGTACTGCCCCATTATGGACTAGGTCAAATGTATATCTATCGTGGGGATACGGAAAATGTGAGTTAGAATACTTATTCATTATGACATATTAAATTAAATAAAATTTTGATCTGTTTTTCCAGGCTGCCCAGTGCTTTGAGAAGGTTTTGAAAATTCAACCGGGTAATTATGAGACCATGAAGATTCTTGGCTCGCTGTATGCCCATTCCAATTCGCAGACAAAGCGGGATATGGCCAAAACTCACCTCAAGAAGGTCACTGAGCAGTTTCCCGAAGATATTGAGGCCTGGATTGAGTTGGCACAAATATTGGAGCAAAATGATTTGCAGGCTTCGCTGAATGCCTATGGCACAGCATCGAGCATTCTACGGGACAAGGCCAAATATGAGATTCCCGCCGAGATTCAAAATAATGTGGCTTCGTTGCATTATCGTTTGGGCAATCTGAAAAAGGCAAAAGATACGCTCGAATCAGCCTTGCAGCACGCTACATCGGAAATGGACAAGGATGTCAAATATTATGAGTCCATTCAGGTTACTATGAAGTATAATCTAGCCCGTCTCAATGAGGCTATGAGTAGCTATGATGTGGCTGACAAGTTCTACAAGGAAATTCTCAAGGAGCATCCCAATTACATTGATTGTTACTTGCGCCTGGGCTGTATGGCTAGGGACAAGGGATTGATTTTTGTGGCTTCGGATTTCTTTAAGGATGCCCTGAACATTAACAACGACAATCCCGATGCTAGATCCTTACTCGGCAACTTGCATTTGGCCAAAATGCAATTCGCCTTGGGTCAAAAGAATTTCGAAACCATACTCAAAAATCCGTCCACATCGACAGATGCCTACTCCTTGATAGCCTTGGGTAACTTTTCGCTACAGACTTTACATCAACCGAGCAGGGATAAGGAAAAAGAGCGAAAGCACCAAGAAAAGGCTTTGGCCATTTTCAAGCAGGTAATTCGAAAGATTGCATTCATTACTTGTTGACCCAAAAGATTAATTTTTAACTTAAACATTTGTCTAATTTAGGTCCTGCGCAATGATTCTCGTAATATATGGGCCGCTAATGGAATTGGAGCTGTATTGGCCCATAAAGGTTGTGTGATAGAGGCACGAGACATTTTCGCACAGGTCCGTGAGGCGACTGCCGAATTCTGCGATGTTTGGCTGAACATTGCCCATGTCTATGTGGAGCAGAAGCAATATATTAGTGCCATACAAATGTATGAGAACTGCATGAAGAAGTTCTACAAGCACAACAATGTCGAAGTGATGCAATATTTGGCTCGGGCATATCTTAGGGCTAACAAGCTGGTAGAGGCCAAGTCAGTGCTACTCAAAGCGCGACGTGTGGCACCCCAGGATACGGTTTTATTGTTCAATATAGCCGTGGTGCTCTCACGTTTGGCCATGGCCATTTTAAAGGATGAGAAATCCACACTGGAAATAGTGTTGCAGGCGGTCAATGAACTAGAGCTGGCCCACAAGTAAGTTTACAAAGTTAAATTGAGTGTAAATGTTTAAAAAATATTATTAACTCCCTATCAAAATTCTTCAGATATTTCCAGTATTTGTCTGTCCATGGGGATAAGACTCGTTTCAATATCGAAGTGGCCGGCATTGAAGCCAATACCTGTCAAGATCTACTGTCGCAGGCCCAATACCATGTGGGTCGTGCCAGGCGCATCGATGAGGAGGAACGATCGCTGCGCCGCAAGCAGGAAGAAGAACGTGAAGCCTTTAAGCTGAAGGTGGCCGAGCAGCGCAAGCGACGCGAAGAGGAGGCCAAGAATTCGCGTGATCAATTACTGGCCAAGCGTCAAGAGTATGTGGAAAAGACAAAGAATCTGTTGATTATAGCCGAAAAGGATCGCAAAAAGAGCAGTGGTCGTCCTCGAAAAGATGATTACATTTCGGATAGTGGCACTGATGATGCTGCTCCCCGTGCTGAGGGTGAACGTCCCCCGAAAAAGAGCAAGAGCAAGTCGGATCGCAAAAAAGGAAGCAAAGGTAAACGCAAAACTGAGAAGTATGAAAGCGATAGCGAAGAGCCCGGCGGCAGTAACAACAAATCTGGTAGAAAGAAGAAGAAGCAGCCGAAAGTTGTCAAAGAGTCCAAGGAGAAATTGTCAGCGAAGCAGCGACTTAAGATCGTCTCCAAGGAGACCATATCGACAAGCGAGTCGGAGAGTGATAGCAAGCGGAGTCGCAGCCGAAGCAGAAACAGAAGTGGCAGTCGTGCTAGTCGCTCCCGTTCACCAAGCGGTAGCCGCAGTCGAAGTAGGAGTAGAAGTGCAGCTAGTGGTAGCAGGAGTCCTGCTAGTGGCAGTGATCGTGTTGGACGCAAACGCAGCCGCAGTCACAGTGGCTCTGGTTCTGGCAGCGATTCTGATAAAGGTGTTACGCAACGTAAACGGGCTAAGAATCGCATTGATTCTGGTGGTGAGTCGGACGGATCCAAGTCAAGATCAAAATCAAGGTCAAGATCAAAGTCAAGGTCAAAATCAAGGTCAAAATCCAAATCGGTTTCAAGATCGAGATCAAGATCACGCTCTAAATCTGGTTCTCGATCGAGGTCAGCATCAAAATCACCATCAAGGTCGAGATCAAGATCCAAATCCCGTTCCAAATCCGGATCACGATCACCACGATCACGTTCTGGCACCCGTTCCAGATCTTCATCAAAGTCCCCATCACGCAGTCGCTCTGGTTCACCAGAGAATTGATAAGTTAAAGTTGCACAAGCAAAGCTGTAAATTCATTTAATTATTTTGAATTTATTTCGTTTCGTCGTGAAATGCAAAAGAATTGAATAAAATTAGAAAACAAAATTGGAGTGACAATTGCTTTAGAGGGTACGCTTATCTGATTGTGAGGATGAGGTCGTATATATCGTTTTAAAATTCATGAATTTTATTAAAATGCAATCACCATGAACCTCTTAATCGGTTTCGAACAATGTTTTAAAAATTGTTTAAAATTATCTATGTATATATATTAGATTTTCTAGTTGGGTTAGAAGATATTTTCTAAGCATGTAAAGAACAATTTGATTCTTAATTTAGCGGTATAAATATTTGACCTTAATCACTAAAATTGCAGTTCATTTAACCCCTTAATTGTATACAGATCTAGCCTAAAGAAATGATACAAAATTTTTTAAGCATCTTCTAGTAAGCTTAGATCATTAGGCAACAATTGGCTATAGCTTTTTATTCGAGCATCACTCATTTTGCCCGATTTTCTTCAATCATATCTCTTACAATCAGTGCCATCGGTTTCGAGTGTCTTAGGACAAAGGCATGATCGATTTTCTTCTTATCCAATTGGGCATCCACCTGGGGATATTGTTGCTTCAATTGCTCGTAGTATGAGATTGGAACCCATCCATCTGTGGTCCCATAATAGAATTTTAACAAATCCAAATTCTTTTCTACAATATCGTGCTGAAGGCCAATGACTCTAGCCATTTCGTCGTCGGCGAGAAAGACAACTTTCTCTGCCACCGAAGCCTTGGAGTATTTTAAAGCTGTGCCAACAAAAACTTTTGGTATCGAAAATATTAAAAAGTAGATCTGTATCAAGATAAGGCGCAGCCAAACGGGTAAGAGATTGAAAAAATTAAAGAAGATATAACCAAAAACGGAGTACAGGGGCATGGCTATTTTGGTGAATACCCAACCATTGGGTGACTCCATCATACGCTCAACGGTGGGAAAGAGCAAATAACATTTCTTGATGCGCTTTCTTACGCTCTGCTCTTGGAGAATCTGTAAAATCATCCAGGCGCCAATCGAATGACCAATTAAGTGGATTTTCACATCACTAGGAACATATTTCGTAATAAATTCGATTTTATGTTTTATCTGACCATCCAAATTGAAAAGCTCCTCATTACCACTTAGTTGGGGCACCTCACGAATGCTAGCCTCGGGTGGGTCATCGTGACCAGCATGACCTAGACAGGCAAATGATTGATAATGTTATCATTGAATTTGTTCATTTTTATTTTTGTCGCTTACTCACCTATTACCCACACGGGCAAATTACCCAACTCTTGCTGTAAGGCTGCTCCGAACTCTGTATAAAAACCAGGGAGTCCTGGATTGCCTGTGATGCATATGACCAATTCCTTCTCCGTTATCGTCTCCTCAATCCATTTCCCATAGGTTATTATATGAGTGGGTATGTTATTGATATTCACATATGCCTCTTGCATGATTTTCTCGATGTTGGCGTGGCAAAGTCAATGGTAAGCTAATTTCAGCAATTGCTCTTGTTGTTCTTTCGATGAGTTGTCCAATTTACCAGGTCGTAGACAAGCAACCGGTTTTTTTCTGTCTTTTTGATAGCCGTTGTGAATTTAAATTTGTTCAATTGCTCTCGGTATATCCGGTGCTAATTGCCTTCTACTCTTTAACTTTTTTTTCGTAGTCAGTTGTTTATTTTAATATTTTCGTTAATATTTAAATGTGAATAAAGGTCACAAGTTCAGCCAGAGCAAAAAGTTCGGACGGTGTAACAACAAAAACGGCCATCAGCACAGGACGATGCTGCCAACTTGAGTAAAATAGAACGGTGCCAGTTACCGGCGACTTAATCTTATGCTAAGTTAATTAAGAGGAACATCAACACAAATCTTCACATAATATATTCATATTATTACATTAATAAAAAAATTTTAAATATAATTCAAAGGCAATTTAAGGAAGGTAGGTCTTTATATATAACTTTGCCAGTGTGGACGGCCCAAATATGTTTGATGCTATTTACTTTTTTACGCGATTGGCAGCCCCTAAACAATTTGTCATTGTGTTGTGTATAGCTTCGAGAACGAACACGATAATAACAACAGCAACATTAATAAAAAAAAAAATAAAAATTGAACAAGGAATGTAGTTCTCGAATGTTCCCAAAACAAATAGAGAACGGTAATAAGTGGAACGAGGAAACACAAGGGAGAGACTGAAAAAGTGGGAGTAAGGAAAGGTGAAGGTATTGCCATGGATTTGTTTTGTTGGGGCAATACGTCGCATGGCCAGCTAGGCATGGGTGGCACTGAAGATGAGCAGGTAAAGACCAGTATTTTCAGCTGCAGTAGCTGTGGAAGTCATGAGAAATTGAACATTGTCTCTCTCCATTTGCAGATACTTGTACCCAGCCAAATGCCCTGGAAGCCGGATGCACCATTGCGGCAAGTTGCCTGTGGACACCGGCACACACTATTTTTAACGGCCAACGGCAAAGTCTATGCATGTGGCAACAACGATCAGTCGCAGTTGGGGCACAATTTGCCAACTAAAAGGCCACGTATGTCGCAATTTCGTATGTAACTTCCATATATCGTCTTGTCTACTGTCCCTTCTTCTTTCCGTCTCTTTGTACTTGCTTTTGTCATTATCCACCTCCTCCGCCGCCATTCAGCAAAAGCTTGGTCTGGATTCACATTTCTTAATCCTTTCCAGTCCTAATACCCGATCTCCAGGACTATGTAGTTGTTGGGATAGCTTGTGGCAGCCGGCACTCAATGGCTCTGACAGAATGGGGTCAAGTGCTGAGCTGGGGCGATAATGACTGCGGACAGCTGGGGCATCAAACGGATCAAAGTATTATTGAGTTGCCCAAAATAGTGCGCTGCCTTCTGGCCAAAACAGTTGTACAGATTGCCTGTGGCAATAACCATAGTCTGGCCCTCACAAGCTGTAAGTAGGGAGAGAAATACAAACGATAATATATGTATATATTCAAAATCATGCTTTTCCAGGTGGTGAACTATATTCGTGGGGTTCCAATATCTATGGACAGCTGGGTGTGAAACCACCTCAACAGTTGCCCAGTTCCAATTTTCCGATTAAGTTAACTTCACTCCTGGGCATTCCCTTGGCAGCTATTGCGTGTGGCGGCAACCATTCGTTTCTGATCTCCAAATCCAGTGCAGTATTTGGCTGGGGCCGTAACAATTGTGGTCAATTGGGACTAAATGATGAGTCAAACCGTGCATACCCCACCCAGTTAAAGACGCTTCGTACACTCGGCGTTCGTTTTGTGGCCTGTGGCGATGAGTTTTCCGTTTTTCTGACTAATGAAGGTGGCGTATTCACTTGCGGTGCTGGTACCTATGGGCAATTAGGGCATGGTTCTAGCTCAAATGAGATGGTGCCGCGTATGGTAATTGAGTTAATGGGTAGCACAATTACACAAGTGGCTTGTGGCAATCGTCACACATTGGCTTTAGTTCCATCTCGCGGTCGTGTCTATGGCTTCGGACTCGGCAGTTCGGGGCAATTGGGTACTAGGAGTACCAATAGTCTTACATTACCACAGGTCGTTATTGGCCCCTGGGTATCGCCTAGCGGTTCAGCTCTTTTGCAATCGAATGACGCAAAAGTTTCAGTTGTTATACACCAAATTTTCTCCGGAGGAGACCAATCAATAGTGACCACTACGTTGTATGTCGATAAAGTTCCGCCTACAGATCTGCGCCACTACATGTAAGTAATTCGCGGTAACGTAAAGATTCCATTTGTATCGATCTGTTTTCTGTTTACAGATTTAAATCCCAGATTCTTACATTGACGGCAGAAGCCACCAATCAATGTACCCACTTCAAGGAGGGCGATCAGAGTGATTTGGACTTGCTAAATTCTATGGAGTTAATATTCAAAAGTCAAGCATGCCTAAATGGTTCGTTCCTTTTGGCGAACGATAAGCATTTTGGTTGTTCCATTCGAAATAATGGTTTGGACTTAAATGCAGCGAAATTAGCTTTTGATAATCTCCGAAATGTGGAGAGTGAGAGCATTAAGCAGGTGGTAAGTACTTCAATTCCAGCCTATCCAAAGTTTCATTAATAATTTTTTCTTTCAGATATGGGATAATGTGACCAAAGAGCTGATTGGTTCTCTTGTGGCCTCGCCAGCAGACGTAGAAAGTATGCGTGTATATTTGCTCCTGCCGCTGTATCATGAATTTGTCAATTCCAAGCATTATAAGAGCCTGCATGTACCCTTCGCCAATGCCATCTTCAACTTAACCGAGATTCCCCGCAAGGTTTTAAAGAAATGGTGGAGTCAAACTCCCTTAGATTACTATGAACAAATGGTTAATAACTTTTTACATGTGGTCATTCACATAATAAGCTTTAAAATGGGTTTGGATGTAATTAATCATCAAGCATCGGAGAGACAGCAGAGGGTAATACATACCGCTAATCTCATATGAATTTAAAGTTCTAATTTAATCTTCTCCTTTCAGTTGTTGCCGTACAATTTGGAATTGGAGGTGATCTTAAAATTGCTTCATTATCTTTCCGTTATTAACAACGAACGTGAGGATAGGTTAAACTATCAACTCTTCCATTGGATAGAACTGTCAGATTATGTGGATGTTCAGCAGGAATATGTACGATGGATAATGTCAGAGAGTCAACAAAATTTTAATATATGCAATTTCCCATTCCTATTGGATGCCTCGTCAAAGACAGCAATGCTTCAAGCAGATCAGGCATGTCAGATGCACTCTGCTATGACAAGTGCGGCTTCCAGTGTGAGTGTGTGAATTCATAATAGATATTCTTATAATGTATTCATATTATTTGATCATTTGCAGGCATTTTATAATCTAATGGGCTTTGGGCTGCCCATGATTTCCCACTATATCGTTTTAAATGTCAGCCGTGAGAATATTGTACAAGATTCTCTGCGAGAGTTGCAGCGTTATAGTCCCGGTGATCTCAAAAAGCCGCTAAAGATCAAGTTTCACGGTGAAGAAGCTGAAGATGCTGGTGGTGTACGAAAAGAATTCTTTATGCTGCTTTTAAAAGATCTTCTCGATCCTAAATATGGCATGTTTAAAGAATTCGAAGAGTCTCATCTACTGTGGTTTTCTGATCACACTTTTGAGCCACCGCCCATGTACTATCTGATTGGTGTCCTTTGTGGTCTAGCCATTTATAATTTTACCATCATCAATCTGCCTTTTCCATTGGCATTGTATAAGAAGCTTTTAAACAAGAGTGTGGACTTAAGTGATTTGCGCGAACTGTCACCGACTGAAGCTAACTCCATGCAGGCTTTGCTGGACTATAATGAAGACGACTTCGAAGAGACTTTTGACTTGACGTTTGAAATATCCAGAAATATTTTTGGCCGCCCACAGACAGAGTGCCTTAAACCAAATGGCAATGAAATTGCAGTCACAAAGGATAATAGGTGAGAGGTCGTCCTCACTGATACAGCGAAATTTCTTTTTTTAAGGCATAATAATTCTTTTTAGACAAGAGTTTGTGAATCTTTACGTGGATTTTGTGTTTAACAAACCCGTGGAGTTACACTACAACGCTTTCCACAAGGGTTTTATGAACGTATGTTCGGGCCGTATCATACAAATCTTTCAACCCGAGGAGCTAATGGCTGTGGTGGTGGGAAATGAGGAATACGATTGGCAAGTATTGGAGGATAATTGCGAGTACAAAGAAGGATATACAACTGCCGATGAAACAGTGAGTGTATTCAATAGAAGATTTTTTAGTCATATATAAAATTTAAATCAATGTTTTTTTCGTCTTCAATTTTAGATCAAATGGTTCTGGATGGTATTCCATGAACTTACCGAAGCCGAAAAGAAGAGCTTCCTGCTCTACTTGACTGGAAGTGATCGTATACCCATTCAAGGCATGAAAGCCATTAAAGTAAGTGCAGAGAATTGCTCTTAAACTAAGAAATATATTTGCTAAATTAATTTCTTATTATTCCATTACAGATGACCATTCAGCCCACACTGGATGAGCGGTTCCTGCCTGTGGCTCACACTTGTTTCAATCTTTTGGATCTTCCACGATATAAGACCAAAGAGCGTCTTAAGTACAAACTGCAACAGGCCATACAACAAACTCAGGGTTTCAGCCTGGTCTGATCTATCCGAAGTGACGATCATTATGTTTTTTTTTTTTTGCCGATTTTTATCTTAGTAAAAAGACTCCCGAGTACAGGTATTTTCATTTTTCAAAATCTTTTTTTTTTAATTATTATTTCCTGAGAATTACTAAATATTAAAGAACGAAAAACTGAGTACACACACACACACACATTTATCAGCGATCAAATCAACTGGAATCTTGTTGTGTTATAGCTTTAAACACAAAACAAAACCCTAGCATAATACTTCATTGTTGTAAAAAATGAAAATATATATACAAAATCAATTGGTGAAAATGAACAAGTCTTAGTTTTAGATTTTAAAATCCATTTGCGCCCACAGCTAAAACAAGTAGTGGAGGCTAACATTCAAATTTTCGGTTATATATAATATTTTTATTGGGCAGTTTCTTTTAAATAATTTGCCTAATATCGATTTAAGACATTGTACATATTTTGAACATATATTTAAAAAGGTAACCCAACTTTGTAACATTTATTTTTTTTGCTGATATTACTTGGCCACGACGTAAAGCTTCAAACTCGATAACGATAAGCAGAGTTCAAAAAATATTCGATTAGAGTCCGTTGAAAGCTCTCGCATGTAATGCCACAGCTGGTGTGTGTGTGTGCAAATAGAGGCGGCATTATAAAGTCGTGGTATCAGTTGAGCTTTAACTTTGGCAAGGTACGCTTGCGGCGCGCCGCGTTTGATTCCCCACCCACGAGATTTGAAATTTAGTTGTGTAAATTATTAAGAACACAAGGCACTTGGTCTTGTCTTTGTTTTTTGTGTATTGTTTTTTGTGTTTCTTTTTTTGTTTATTGTAATTGCTTTTATTTTTATTTTGGGCGGCCCTCATATTGAATGCGTAGAGCGTGCCGGGTGTTGTGCCAAAACGGCAAAAGCAATAATCATACCTAAATACGTTACAAGTTTTTTGTTGCCTTTTACCTCGTTGAGTGCGACGTCGCGCCGGGTCAAGTCTACCGTTAGACTCATCGAACACACACACAGACGCAGAAAAGAAATTCAAACAGGTAGATCACCAATAAGAGCCCAACCAACAACAACAACTAAATACCAGCATTTACACTTTGGGGACACATTAGTGAGTAAAAAATTACTGTGCACTTAGGGGCTTAGGCAAGTTAACCTGTCATCCATCAACTTGGACTAACCAAAAGAATGTCGGCTTTCTAGACGTTCATATGAATGTATGAAATGTGTGGACACAAATGAGCAATTCATTTGATTCAAATATAACTTTCGCATATGCCAATACCGCAGATCCTGTCAAGTAACAAATCCCTCATACACACACTCACACTCTCCTAAATTGAAGAAGACACAAAAAAGTTATAAAAGAGGAAAGGAGGAAAAAAAAAAAACAACAACAACAACAAGAGACACAGAAAAAGCGGTTCTGCCGGTTTGCCCCTGGTGGTGATCTTCCGTTGGCGTTTGCTTTCTTCTTTCCTTAGCACGATTTGAACTTGGACACCAACAAATCTGGTTTATGTTTATGCGATCGTTTAATTGTGAGACACCACCACCAAATGTATATGGGGATGAATATTAAGATGATGGCCATGGTAATCATGCCATTGACTATGGATGATGATGATGATGATGATGATGAGAGCACTACAATTTCACAATTTTTATTTTGCTTATGACATGTTAGTTCGCTTCCTGAAGAGGATATTAAATTTGGCATTTCCGATATGAGGCGTCGAAGACCGGCCGACCGACCGACCGACCTCCAACCTGAGCTCACCTGCCTGCCTGTTGCCATTCCCCTCTTTCCTTTTGCACTCCTTGTGCTGGTTGGTGTGTTGTTAATTTTGTTTGCTTAGGTTTTGTAGCAGGAACAAACACAACGCAGCTTACAATACAATAAACCTCTGGGATCAAGCTATGAGTAATCGCTCCAAACCCATATATGTATGTATGTATATTGATATACGTACATAGTTGTATAAATATATATGTATGTATGTGTGCATGCATGTAAATGTCATTAAAACATTGTCGTCGTCGTCGTCGTCTGAGCGTTATCAAGGTCTGAAAACAATATTGAAATTGTATCAAATTTCAATTTTTCAACAATTAATTTGACCTATTTTTGAGCTGCATAAGCTGCTTAAAAATCGAAACTATCCAATGAAAACAACAAAAGCAACAGCTTTTGACTTCATTTTAAACATGATTTGCCAAATCGAACAGCTGTTTAAATACATAGTTAGAAAGGGATAGAGGGAGGTAGGTGGGCTCCACACTCTACATCAAGTCAAGCTGCTGCTGGCCACCTTCAATATCATTGTTTAAATTAAGCCAGTTGGAAATAAGAAAAAACGACAAAAAAAGAAACCCATAAAGACGAAACAAAGGCGTCTTAAAAATGATGTAATTTTTGCCAACTACAAAGTACAAGAACAACAATAAAGTTAAATGGAATTTAGCTTGGTTAACAGGAGGAGGATTCGTTATCGTTGAACTTATCAATGGAAGGTAGACGAATAGAGAAGGGGGGTAGGTATGGTTTATAGTCTATAACATATCCTCTAGAATAGGAAATTGTTTCAACATTCTTAATTTATGACCAAATTTTAAGGCCCCATTGTGTGGGCGTTATCTTTATATATGGATTTTAACTGAACACTTTCTGTGATATGATGAGAATTGATGGTGTCAGACAATATATACAGAGTGATCTAATCGAAATTGCATTATTGATAAGATAAATAAACGGGGAAAGACTTCATTATATGGGCGTATGTTGTGTGTGTGTGTGTGTGTGTGTGTGTGTGTCTGTGTGTGAGTAGCTCTAGCTGATGTCTGGGGGTATGGCATATAAACATATAGTTAATAATTCAAGCATAAAAAAAAACACAAAAACTTTTTGCCAACTGGCTGTGAAAGATTGGCAGAAGACGTGATCGAGGTCAGCTTGACAAATGGATATCAGTATGGCGTATCCCCTTTCTCCCCCTTTTTCCCCCTTCGACATGATACGGAACGTGTTCATGAAAACTTATGGTGAATGAAATGAATTGAAAGTATTTTCTTTTTATACTTGCGAAAACGTGATCATTACCAATTCGTTAAACACAAAAAGTGAATTAATTAGAATATTTATGTAAACATAAATATGTGCACAAACATAAGGGGGAGATGTATTCTCATACATATAGTGGAGTGGATCTTAAGCTATATATATGCCAAGGACTTTTCCCACACTCTTAAACTATTCCACATACATATGTTTGTATTTAGATCAGATCTTGGTAATCAATTTTAGTTTTTAATGACAACAATAAATAAAATGCTTCTTATCCTGTATGCATTACACGTATTTTTGTTTTTACTAACTAATCCATCAATGGGAATACCTTCAAATAGAATTAAGTCGATAAAAATCTACATGATATCATATGTACGAATAACAAAACCGCCAACATCACATGTCATACATTATACTGGGTAGGGCAAACAGTTCTCTAACCAAAAAAAGACATTCAACTTATTTGTCTTGGTGACTTCTTGAAATATTGTTACAAGTAGCCGTTGAGCTGAAGGTAAAAGTTGAAGCCAGACTGCTGGGATTATAATTACAATGGCAAGTGCTGAAACATAAAGTGTCAACTAAGGGGTTTTTCTTGGAAGTAGAACAACAACAACAACAATAGCAAAAAAAAACCCTTTAAACAAGTTAAGGCCCAAGAGTCGATTTCCAGATACTGTATAGGACAAACATATTAAAATTTGCATATGGCTTAAATGTCTCATTAAACCAAATAATATATGCATGTGTGTATCTATGTACTTTACTTGCTTGGCAAATATTACATTTTGTAAATGATTCACACTCAGTTATAAAGATGTTTATATACCCGTTTATCGTGTATGGTTATAGGGTAAGAAAGCAAAATCAACAAAAAGCCTGATTAAACGTCTGTTTTTTGGTGCCATAAAAAAAAAAAAAAAAAAACTTCACAAGTACAGCAAGCAAACGTTTCTTCTTCATTGTTTTTGACTCTTTTTTTTCTCTTATTTTGGCAACGTTTTCAACAGCTTTTCTGTTTGCAATTTTTGTTTTTTTTTTTTATTTTTTTATTTGAGTTACCCTCCAATAAAAGCAACTAACTAACTTGCAACTGGTAACCAGCTAAGAAAACACACACACAGAACAAGTATTCAAATAATGATCTTCTGGGTGATGGCGATGATGATTACTTTATGGTGGTCGGTTGTACGAACAACTGGAGATCTGGAGAGACTTGCTATGCGTCAGATCGTCGTGCTGTATGGATATGAAGAATGCGTCATCCAAAACTGGCGGAGTTCCAAGTTGAATTATAAATCCAAGCGGTGATGATGATGATGAAGCGTTCCGTTCATTGACGTTTGTTTTTTAAGATTTGGACTGCTTTAAATGTGTGTGTGTGTGTGTGTGTGTGCGAGTATTGGTACTTTATATACAAGTATTCCCCCATATGTGTCATGGATCTATTTCAAGTTATTGCTATCATTCGATTACAATCGATTCGAAGTCAAAAATTTAATTTGTGTTAAATCGAAAGTGTGAGTCTGTTTATTTAGAGTAGAAAAAAAAAAAGATGAAAAAAAAATTGTATCTATGGCCTAGACATATTCAAAAGATGATAGAGTGGTAGAACATTTTGATTCACTTTGCCATCGAGAATGGTGTTGGGAGCACTAAGAAATCTTGCCTGGAAACCAGCGGTTGGTGGTGGTACAATCTCACCCGGTCCCGGTCCACCGTCCGCTGATTGAGCATTGCTGGAGGCGCGATAGTAGGGATAGTATGGATAGCCAGGATATCCAGAAAAGCCGGGATAATAGTTGTCATAGTAGCCACCGTAGTTGCCAAACTGACCACCATACCATTGATAATATGGTGGTGGCGGTGGTGGTGGTCCCCAGGGTCTTGTGGGGGGTGGTGGTGGGGGTTGTGGATAGACCGGCCATGGTTGATAATTTGGAGGAGGTGGATGATTATAGCCATAACCATAGCCATATTGACGTCCATGCTGCTGATCCTCTGCGGGATAATAGTAATGGTGTTGATGCTGTACTGGCGGTTTCGGTGTAGTTGTTGTCGAGCCGGAGGCCACCACCAACTTAATTCCACCCTTACCAATAGTCTTCAGAATGTTCTCATCAATGCCGCGACCTGAACCGATTGGATCCTCGAGCACTTGTTGCTTGTCGGTGCGTGACTGCCCGGGTATCAAACTGTGCTGAGCTGGAGCCTTCTCCTGGAAACCAAGGCCGTTGCTTGCCAGACATAGGACAACTGAAAGCCAAGAAGTTTACACGACTTAGTTTAGTTTATCAGGAAACTCTTTTTTTTATTTTTTATGTAGTCTTTCCTTACCTATGCCGATGACCGATGCTCTTTGATCCATCTTTGCAGTGGGAATACGTTTGAAGTGGAGTTGCTATGGCTATTTATACTCTGGAAATTCAACTCCCAAAATGCAGTAACTGCAGAATGCATCTTCGACTGTAATCTTCTATCTGAAATGGTTTTCTCATTAGAATATTTAATGCATCCCATTGGATACGATACGATTCGATTTGATTCCATTTGAGACCCAAATTTTGTAGTCATCATTATCATCGTCTCGTTTCGTCTAGTCTCGTCTCGTTGTTGTTGTTGTTGTTATTGTTATTGTTGCTGCTGCCTTCGCTTTCTTCTTGATACCCAAAGAACCGTTGCTTTTGTTTCTAAAACATCTAATTTGCATACGAATCTTTTGGGTCTCGGTAAGATTGGCCGGTTCTTTGGGCAAATTGGTTTTGTCGCTCAGCGGAAACTTTCAATGCATTCGAATTGAGAGTTCAATATACCTTACTGATCTCTGATATATGACGTCATTTATATGCTTATCAAGCGAATAAGGTAGAACATCTCCCTGTATTGACAAAAGGCAGATTTAAGTCTATTAACAGTCGCCCGACTTTTATAGCTAACATTTCTCTATATTACATCATATGGCCTAGTGGAAGGGGAAAATTAACCTGTTCTCCACACAATTAGCTTAAAGAGAGCAAACGAAAATTCATTCTTGATAAAGAAAGAATGTATAATACACAAAGGTAGCGTCGGGCAGCAAAGGGAGTCCGGGTCCATGCCCCCAAGGTACAGGGGTACTATAATAATAACAACAAGACCGCCGAGCTGAATGTCAATGACTTTTTCTGTTCGAAACTGAAGCAAGAAAAACTTGTCCTCAAAATATAGCATACTTTCAGGCGCACGTTAAGTTATTTTGTTTATTAATTAATTGCAAAGTGATGGATAGAACAATGGGATTTAAATGGTAAACAGCTGCAATAGAAGATTATCTGATACTTGTAGATTCCCAAATTTGACCTCTTACTCGTCAACATTGACCAAAAAACCAAGATTTTCAGTAAAGAAAACTAAATTCACTAATCCTTTCCATTTGGAATCAGCTCTAGTTGAAATATTTCTGGAAATAATATATGTATAAATAAAAATCGAAAATACCTCCCCCACTGTGCGTTATCAAAAGAAGAATGTCGGAAGAATATAACATCAAAATGAGAACCAAACAAAATGTTCTATGAGTAATCACAGCCCAAGAACAGAAATCTTCTGATTACTTATGACGACCCAAAGGGGATGGAGGGGTGAACTAATTTCAAAGAGAAATACTGTTTGCATTGTGCAAATTAAAATTATATGTATACTATAATATGTATTTAGCAATGACTTATTTAGCACACTGATAACAATATAACGCTAAATGGGATCATGATCGACAACTTCAGTTGCAGGCAAAGTAAGTGGCAAGGAAATCTGACTCAGAACTCGTTGTACTTTTCGACAATCAACATCTTTGGAATAACGCTATAGCTTAGGAATTTATAAATAGTGGATAACGACAAGTTTTTCAAGTACTTTTGAGTTGATGTGGTGCACCCACGCACACACACATTCATTGATCTTGAATTATATTCAAGCTGTTCAAAGCCGTCTTTTAAAGTGTGCAAAGAGTCATCAGGATTGTTGTCTTCCTCAAATAAAAAACTGATGATCTCATATGTTTGCTTCAATATCTAGTTTGTGAGAGATCAATCTTATAGCTCACAATATTCGTGCATGTTCGTCACTTTGCAAGTGCGCAAGGCTCATTCGCGAATAGAAAAAAAAGCGCACGCACTATCTAATCTGGGAACTGATTGGTGTCCCATTGCTCTCCTCCACCGTCTAGCTGGCGTTGTATATTATCTTTGATAACTGTGCCGACAACTGACGCTGACGAGGCCAATTGATATGTGCAAGTGTATTGATGGTTAAAACGTTTCAACCGTCATCGGATCGGTTTAGTTTGTCAACGCTGTTCTTAACGTTCGGAATATGTGCGAAAATTGACCAAACATCCCACTCAACTAGCCAACATTAAAGAAGTGTTAAAGACTATCATCAGAAAGGATACATGATGGCCAGCAGCAGGTACACAAACACCCACACACACACGCACACGCACACACCATGGCCAGTATCGAGGCTTATCTCTCTTTAAATATTCGTTGGCGGCGACTCTTTTTTTTTTAAATATTTTTTTTATGTTTTTGTAATGATTGATTGATTGACTGATGGAATATGAGTGTGAGCGGTGTACACGAACTACTTGTACTCATTAAGTACCCTTTCTCCAGCCCAGCCAATTGAAGTTTAAAGTGAAGTGTTTACATCATGATGAACTTGGCTACGACCACACCCAAATGAATAATCTCTAAAGCAAATTTTAATGGTCCTACTATAATCCATTTAAGACTATTGCGTAACCAGTGCATATAGTATACATACTATGTGTATGTGGAATTAACAGCCAGCCAGTTAGCCTCATATCAGCAAGAAAAAGAAATAATACAATACAATAATAATAATAAAAAAGCAAACCAATAAACGCAGCAATAATAACCCATTCCCATTCCCATTCCAATCGCCCCCTTATTCCACCATGAAATATGACATTGATAAGAGGAGCCATGGAGCTATGAATATGAATTGCACCTACCCATCTAAAATCAAATCTATTAATAACCAAGAATGTGGGACTTTATTTTATCGAAATCAATTACAGACCTACATATATATTGGGTTTATCTGGAATAAGAGTTATATTGGATGAATTATTGATTTTGGACTATGGCTAGGCTAAAGAGTTAAAGCTTTCATTTCCGCATTAGGTAATTGCCATAAATTCTTAGCCCGACATTATTTTGTACAGAGCCAACGGCTCTAGCATAGGTTGTTAAACTTAAACGTAAATCTTATCAATTGGAATTGGGTTTACTTGGGTTTCCAACTTAAGAGGCTCTTTCCTAATCAACCAGCGTTGGAGGGAGGGAGGGAGGGAGGTAGGGAGGTGTGGGTGGGTGGTCATGCACATGACAACTAATTTTTAGACAAATGTATTGTAGATAACCAGCCAATGAAATGGGAATTTTCCTTTTTTTTCACTTCTGCAGAACAATTATTTCTTGTTAAATCAGCACTAAATCAAATAAACAATATTAAATAGTAATAAATGTATTTAAAAAGAAAACACTTACCACTATCATTTATGTTTTCATCAAAGAAACATTACACCTATCATATTATCTATAAGTTTGGTCTCAATTTTCAAAACTTTAGAAAAAAATAAGTCACGGGATGAGAGAACATATGTATGTATGTGGACTATCTTTTTCCATTACACTCCAACTGTTTTCTTGGAACTCAATCTCAAGTGTTTGATCGACTATAATCCATCCTGGCAATTAATAAAACTAGTTAAGTTTAAGCCAGTCTCTTTATGACTTTCCATTGTAAATGTTTTCTTATTATTGAGGGAAAAAGAATAATAAAAAATAAGTAGATAAATTCGAGTCATCATGATTATGGATTTTGTTTGGTGTGAATCTCATTTTGATCAACAAAAAAAAAAAAAATGGTTATCAGCGATCTTAGCCAACTAATAATGGACAAATGTGTTTTGTAAATTTTGTAATAATATTTCGTTTTAATTGTTATAGCCCCTCAACTTTACCCAATATGGAGACGAGTTTGCACGATCGCGATCGTGCTGGCTTCCAGGATTTTGTTCTTCTTGAGAACTATCAAAGTGAAGATGCCTTCATTGAGAACCTTAAGAAACGCTTTCAGGAGAACCTCATCTATGTGAGTACATCTGTTTAGCCATATGTCCTTTCTGTATTTAAGCGTTTCTTTGTCTCTTTGCCTAAATCTGTAATCTACTCTTTATCTATCTCTCTGTCTTTGTCTCTGTCTTTGTATTTGTCTCTATTCTGTCTCTTAGACAGGCTGCTGGAGCTGTGTAAGACTCTCCAATCGGTTTTTTGTCATTCAACTAATGTCACACAATTGAATTCGATTTCAGACTTATATAGGCCAAGTATTAATTTCGGTGAATCCCTACAAGGAGCTGAATATTTACACCGATTTGCATATCAAGGGTTATAGAAATAAGCACTTCTATGAGATGCCGCCGCATATGTAAGTATATTCTCTAATCCTTTGTCCACAAGTTAGGAATGTGTTTATGTGTATCTATGAATTTGAAATATTTCTAATCTTGTCTAGCTTTGCTGTAACGGACAATGCCTTCCGTTCACTAATCGAAGAGAATCGGGGACAATGCGTCCTCATCTCCGGTGAGAGTGGTTCGGGCAAAACGGAAGCCTCAAAGAAAGTATTGCAGTATATTGCCGCCTGTTCGGGTCATCAGACCACCGTTGAAGGTGTCAAGGATAAACTGTTGAAGAGTAATCCTGTACTGGAGGCCTTTGGTAATGCCAAAACCAATCGTAATGACAACTCCTCGCGTTTTGGCAAATACATGGACATTCAGTTCGACTATAAAGGTGTCCCGATTGGTGGCAACATTTTGAACTATCTGCTGGAGAAGTCTCGTGTGGTGGCTCAGATGGGTGGCGAGAGGAATTTTCATATATTCTATCAACTTTTGGCTGGAGCTGATGCCGCATTACTTCAGGAGCTGCGTCTGGAGCGGGCTCTAGACAGTTATAGCTATCTAAGTGATGGAGTAAGTAATTCAAAGAGATATTTTTGAATATGATTAACTAATAGGTTGCCTTCATCTAGCTGAAAGGCACTGTATCCTCCATCAATGATGCGGCGAATTTCAAGCAGGTGCAACAGGCTCTCTCTGTAATTGATTTCACTAACGAGGAGCAGCAGCAGATCTTTAGCATTGTGGCCAGTATTTTGCATTTGGGCAACATTAATTTTAATGAGGTCGATGGCAATGCCGAAGTGAGCAGCCGAGATCTGGTTGTCACTGTCTCTCGCCTATTGGGTGTGAATGCCAGCGAATTGGGTGCTGCTCTCACCCACCGGACAATCGATGCCCGTGGAGATGTTGTTACCTCACCACTCAATCACGAGTTGGCCATCTATGCTCGCGATGCTTTAGCAAAGGCAGTCTATGATCGTTTGTTCTCCTGGTTGGTTCAACGTCTTAATATCTCTCTCCAGGCCAAAGAAACCCGTGAAGCAAGAAATAATGTAATGGGTATTCTGGATATCTACGGGTTTGAGATATTCAATAAGAACAATTTTGAGCAGTTTTGCATCAATTTCTGCAATGAGAAATTGCAGCAACTCTTCATTGAGTTAACCCTGAAATCAGAGCAGGATGAGTACAGGAGAGAGGGCATCGAATGGATACCGGTTGAGTACTTTGATAATAAAGTCATTTGCAACCTGATCGAAGAGAAGCACAAAGGCATCATATCCATTTTGGATGAGGAGTGCTTGCGACCTGGTGAGCCCACCGACTTAACTTTCCTCGAGAAGCTGACGCAAAAGCTAGCCCAGCATCATCATTATGTGTGCCATGAGAAGGCTCCCACCCACATTCAAAAGATAATGCTTAGGGATGAGTTCCGCTTGGTGCATTATGCCGGCGAAGTAACATACAGCGTGCATGGCTTCCTAGATAAGAACAATGATCTGTTATTCAGAGATTTGAAGGAGACATTGAGCAAGGCGGGCAATTCAATTGTCCGTTCCTGTTTCCCTGAGCAGGAATTGCGCAGCAAGAAGCGCCCTGAGACAGCCATCACCCAATTCAAAACTTCCCTTAACAATTTAATGGACATTCTTATGTGCAAGGAACCCAGCTATATACGCTGCATTAAGCCCAATGATTTGCAGTCTCCCGGAGTCTTTAACGATCAACTGGTTCTGCATCAGGTCAAGTACTTGGGTTTGATGGAGAATTTGCGCGTACGTCGTGCAGGATTTGCATACCGTCGTAGCTATGAGCTCTTCCTGGAGCGTTATAAGTCCTTAAGCAAGGCAACTTGGCCAAATTATAAGGGACCTGGCGGTGCCAAGGCCGGTGTTCAGTTGCTGGTCAAGGATCTGGGCTATGATAACGAGCAGTTCAAATTGGGCGAGACGAAACTTTTTATTCGTTGGCCACGTACTCTCTTTGATACAGAGGATGCCTTCCAAGCTAGAAAGCATGATATAGCAGCTATTATTCAATCTCATTGGAAGGGTTTGATTCAGCGCCGCAAGTATCTAAAGTTGCGGGCTCAGGTCATTATTTTGCAGAGCTATTGTCGCCGTCGTTTGGCACAGCAGGCGGCCAAACAGAGAAGGGAGGCTGCCGATAAGATTCGTGCCTTTATTAAGGGCTTCATTACCCGCAATGATCCACCAAATGGTTTCAATGAGGATTTCATAGCCAATGCCAAACGCATGTGGTTGCTGCGCTTGGCCAAGGATCTGCCCAAGAAGGTCTTGGACAAGAGCTGGCCTTCTTGTCCTGCCCATTGCCAGGAGGCTTCCACTTATCTGCATCGTCTGCATCGCCTTCATTTGGCTCGCATCTACCGCCTTGCCTTGTCTCCCCAACGTAAACGACAATTCGAATTAAAAACTCTTGCGGAGAAGGTATTCAAGGGCAAGAAAAATAACTATGCAGCTAGTGTACCGGCTCCCTTCATCGATGACCGCATTCCCAAAGATCATATCCAAAAAGTAAACGATTTCGTGGCACGGACATTTGGCAGCGAACAGCTGAAATATCAATCTTTTTGCACCAAATTCGATCGACACGGCTACAAGTCGCGTGAACGCTTTATTTTGCTTAGCAATACTGCCATCTACGTTTTGGATGGCAAGACCTATAAACAAAAACATCGCCTCCCGCTAGATAAGATCGATTTTACGCTAACGAATAACAATGACGATTTAATGGTTATACGCATTCCTCTGGACCTTAAGAAGGATAAGGGTGATTTAATTCTAATCATACCATACATTATTGAGTTTGGCACCTATATCATTGATACTGTTGGAACGGCCGGTATTGTGTCCATTGTGGATAGGGATTCGTAAGTCTGAACAGTTTAAAAATATTTTCCATCTCATTAAGTAACTAACTTTTTCAGACTGGAGCACAATGTGGTCAAGGGCAAGGGTGGTGTTATTGACATTCAAACTGGCGCCGAGCCGGGAGTTATGCGTGATAAGAGCGGCCATCTTGTTGTTGTAAGTTTACGCTAACTGTACTTCCATGATATCAGTTTAATCCAATAATTCTCTTACTTTTTTTAATTTCTTTTAGACCACTGTCCAATAAGGAATTTAATAAAACTTTAACACGAAATGGCTTTAAATCAAACGACAACTGTTGTGTATTTATATATATTAATTGTGTACTTATGTTATTTTTTTCATTTCGAGTATATGTATGTAGATTGTTTTTACAAATTAATGTGAAATGAACTGTTTTAATTATTATGAGAATTTTCTAACCAAATGAACTCTTGCGTAATCATTCTTTTGGGTGAAATGTTTAAATTAATGGCGGGAAAAGAAACAACCAGTTGGCAACACTGTTAGTTGAAACGCTGCCATATTTCTGTCTTCGCTGTAATGACTTTCGACAGAATTTATCGACATGCATTTACAATCGATTTCGTAGCGAAAATAAATGTTCTTCACAACACTGCTCGACATAATACAGTGATAACAAACTCAGCAAGGGCCGTTTTGGCGTTTGTCAACCCTATTTACTTGTCCAGAACTTTTACATAATCTTGAAAATTCGGCGTAAATATCGTTTCAATTAAACTGAAATTCATTTTAATCGAAATCAAAGTACCCAGGAAACTGAACCGTGTATCTTTTTGTTTGCAGGAAAATCCTAGGAAGATGTCGTTCACACAAATCGCGCGTCATAGCAGCCGATTTGCAGCGGCCCTGAGCTCAGCGAGATTTTTTGGATTGGCCAGCAGATCCATTGTAGGCCAGACACAGACTAGGATGATGCATAAGGTTGCATTGCCGGCCATGATTAGCAGCCAAGTAAGTCATTAGAATCGGGCCGTTAACAATATTTTTCGCAAAAGACGGGACGGATTGACTTTACATTAGCTTTCTAACCTCATTGTAAAGACTCCTCAAGGGGGAAACGGTGGTTAGAATTTGTACTAAGGGTGTCTTTATGAACTTTAAATAATGATTGTGATTGCATCATTTTGTTTAGCATGAAACATAATCATAAATGCAATCACACGCACACAGCTAAAGAAGCCGGTGAATGTATGTATGTGAGTGAGAGGGAAAAAATCATTTCTCCGGTTTCTTGTCGTTTTGCAGAAATTCCATGTGCGTCAATATTCAGCCAAAAGTACTATTGAAGACATTAAATTCCGTGTCTTGAAAGTTGTCTCTGCGTACGACAAAGTTACAGCCGATAAGGTAATCCCAAATCTCAATCAGAATCCACTAACCAGGGCTTTCTGTTTTGTTCTTTACTCTCTTTTAGCAGAGCAGATGTGACTGGCAAATGCGTAAATATTCGGCTAAACCTCCATTGTCGCTGAAGCTCATCAATGAGCGCGTTTTGCTTGTCTTGAAGCTGTATGATAAGATTGATCCCAGCAAGGTAAACAGCCATGCGATTGCCAGTTGCTCTCTCTCTCTCTATCTCAAAAGTAAAGAAGAGAACAAGGCTAAGCCCAATAAATAGAAAGTTTTACTAATAATTGTTGTCCTATATATAGCTCAACGTGGAGTCACACTTCATTAATGATCTGGGTCTGGACTCGCTGGATCATGTGGAGGTTATCATGGCCATGGAGGATGAATTTGGCTTTGAAATACCCGATTCAGATGCCGAAAAGCTACTGAAACCTGCAGACATTATTAAGTACGTGGCTGACAAGGAGGATGTCTATGAATAAAAAAATGTAATTGTAATGCATAAAAAGCAAAGAAACATGAAAAACAAGATTACACTTTAATTTTAAAATAGTGAAAAAGTCAAATAAAATTTGAGTCGTTAAAGGTAAACGATGACCAGAAGAAATAGGGAAATTTCGAATTCGATATACAAAACTCGATTACTCGGACACTACTTCACTCTCGCATTAGCTTTTTAAAGCCACAACCAACTCTGGCTAAATTTATATAGCGTTAGGTTGGCAGCACTAAACTTTAAATGTCTGAATTAATAGACGAAATATTGGCGGGACTTGGTAAATTACAAACAAAAATATATTTAACAAGCTCTTGTTACTGATTTAAATGCTCTTTCACCCGGACCAGAGACCACCCACCGGTCGATGCATTGTCAGATAACCACGATGGATGAAATAATGGATAAATCTAACAAAACTCTGCTTTTCGTCGAGGCCAACAGCAATGGCTTATATTCGCCGCCTATCTCCATCTGTCCTGGTCAAAAGACTGTTAATTACAAACCGGAATACGAGCTGTCGCTAGCCAAAATATTAGTGAATTTTCAACAGCTGGTACAACAGCAGAAGGCGCCAAGTACCGAGGGCCAGGTCTCAGTTTTGGATGACTGTTTGGCATACCAACAGCGGGTAGAAAACTTGGGCAGCAGCGTACGAAAACTGAAGGCACTTTGCGATACTGTACAGCAAATCAAAAATCAGGTAAAAGAGCAAATTTGTTACGACGCAGAAGGGCAGGATTCGGATAAGGAGAACGAACAATGAAACGTATCTCGATTTATTTACAAAAATTAGCACCACATAAACTAACCATTAATAAAACAACTTATTTGCATTAAAGTATTAGACAGGATTTCAACGAGAGCCTCCAGGTCCTTACTAGATGAGTCATTAAGCAGACGAACATTCTCTTGAGATCGTAAATAATTAAGCTGTTCCAAATTATCAGCTATGGTATTTAGCGTTGCCGCTTCGCTAGATGTAAAAGCATCTGAGCAGTCTCTTTCTTCCTTGGGCATAAGTTTATCCAGTTGTTGAGCAAAGCCTTGGATTTGTTTGATCTTCTCTTGAAAAACTTTGTCCTTTTCGTTCTTAGCAGAAGCTTGCTTAGAGATCTTAGACAGTTTTTCCTTGAACTTTTGGTAGTCCATGTATACCTGCATGGCAGTGCGTTGCTTATCTAGCCGTGTGGTGTCAACTGGCCCGGATTGTTGCTGAGTTGTTTCTAAGGGTACATCAGCGCTTGCTCCCTTGGGATTGATGTTATTGGCCCGCTGAAGTTCGATACGCTTCTTCGGCGGTATCTTGCGCAGATTACTGGGATATTCCTCAAACGATTTAAAGAGCTCTGCAAAGTCGGTTAGCGAGCCTAGCTCCGAATCCTGGGAGAAAGAGGACTCCGGTGACGTCAATTCCTGCAGCATAACCTCTGGAATACTCTCAAAAAAATCCGCAGGTTTTATTACCGACTTGGTCACACAAAGACTCCTAAGAGTCTTTGGATGTTTTGCAGTCTTTTTATATACTTTGGCAGAGAATTGACTCAAGTCGATCTTGTCAGTGTCCATTTTAAATTGAAATGAAGTTTCCAGGGTTGCTTAATATCGATTGCCAAGAAAGAATTCATCGATAACACGAAAGCGTCTGTTAATTTGACTTAAATTCGGCTAATTTAATCTTTAAGGGCTAAAACACTAAAATTTAGAGCTGAGATTAGCCATATTCCGACTGAACGGTGAGCGAGAACTCGCCCTTTGGAATGGTATTGGCATGGTACCAAATACGAGTATCCACCAGCACAGCATCTCCGGGCTCCACGTAAAAGGAAAATGACTGACACTGATGATCGCACTCGGGCGCCGGAGCAAGGAACCAACTTTTGTTACCCAACAGCTGTGCCTGCCACATCAGGCGTGGTATATATTCAAGATGCATTACTGCACCTTGTTCGTAGCCCATCAAAATAAAGTCTGTGTGTGGCATTTCAGCATCGACGGGCAAAAAATGGGGCCGTGGAAATAACTTTCGTAGCTCGGCCAATACAACAGGTTGACACACACTCCAGCCAACAAACCATGGAGCACCTTCAGTCTGCTCCACCCTGGATAAAGGCATTTCGAGCACATCTCTTAGCGATTTTAAATCGGAATTGAAATGAAGAAATTGACAATCAGTTTCCAAAGATCCTGGAGTATTCTGATACAAATGCTTAATAAATTTGTAGTTGAGGCGCTGCTGGGCTGGCCAATGAGCCACTGCCTGCTTCACAATAATTGGCAGTGAGGAATAGGCATAGGGAGTGAATTCCTCTCTCGTTAAATTAGAAAGGATTAAAGGTCCTTTTACACCTTTGCAAAACTCGCAATCACTGATGGGTCGGGTGGCCTCCCAAACTAGAGAATTGTTGGGCAAAAAGCATCGAACACCAAGCAGGAACGATATAATCTCGTAAAATACGGGTGTAGCCACCAATATGAAGAATATAATGCCCAAAAGCCAAAGTAAATTTAAACGATTCGGATTGTGTTCCATATGCGTTTTACGAAAGGCTTCCTGGAGATCTTTAATGGATACGAGACCAGTGCGCATTGCACCCATATGAAGTGCATCCAACTTGGCCACGAATTCATCGCCAAGACGTTCGCGTACAGCTCGCAGGCGATTGCCCTGGGACTGATGGCGACTAATAAACTATAGGAAAAGATTTTAGCATTATTACATTGTCATTGCCATTATTTATCTACGTTCTCCCAAACTTACCAAAAACATTTTATGTTAATTTCATTGTCCTAGTATCAGTGTTGGATAAGCATCGATATTATTTGGTGATTAACGAACCATCGATGAGTTTTGATAACCACAAAAGTGATGTAAGTTAACAGTTTCAAATTTGTACATAGGGTCACACTACATTTTGCGTGTTTTTTTTTTGTTGTTATTGTGCTTTGCTTCTGCTCGGACGTAGTATCGGCCAGCGGGTACGGAAAAACTCGAATTGATAATTATCTTTAAAGTTGTAGTACAAAAGTCGTCGTGACAATAAATCGTAAAATGTGTCTTCAATGAATAGTGCATTTATTTAATTCATCAATTCAAAGTTAATCACTTAAGGCTCTCAGGTGCTGTCTCGGTCTTGCTCTCTAACTGTGTACCTCTTTAACTACTATCAACGTGACCCCAAAAAGCTGTCTGCTTCCTACGCGCACTTTCACTTGCAACAACAAGAAAATCTTCATCGAACGTAGCTTACTTACCCAAAATTATTTAGAGAATTGTGCAATATATAAACTGAAAATTGAAAGAATGTCTACTCAGGAGAAGGTTATACGAGTCGGTTCTCGCAAAAGCGAGGTAAGTTTATATATTAATTCACTTGGGTTTGCTTTCATTTGAAATTCAAATCAAATACATTCCCCCACACCTGCCCCTGACCCAACCCCACATGTTTCCGTCACACACACACCCCTTCTCGTTGTCTTCATCCATATGGCTCTCTTGTCACGCTGCCCGCATTTATGCAAGACTTGTTGCTCGCCCAGCAACAACAACTAAAACTACTATGCTTCTTTTGATTTTGATTTTTTTCTGTTACAATTTTGGTTAGCGTTATACAACAGCGGCAGCAGCAACAGCGCTGCAGCAGCGAAAGATCCGCATCACGCACTCTGAGACAACAACAAAAAACACAACTTGCGCTTGTTTACTTATTTATTTATTTATGACATTTGTGTTTTGGATTTTTGTATTTTTTTTTTTTTTTTTTTATTATTTTTTTAATTTTTTTTTAATTTTTTTTTTTAATTGCAAAGTGAATGGGTACAGATTAAACCTTGAATGCCAGTCTCAAGAAAAATGTTAAAAATTTTTAACTGATTTGCAAAATGTGGCGGCTTAGGTGGAGTTTCAGCTGAAGAAAGTTTTTCTTATTGAACACTAATAAACCATAATAATTGACCATGTATACAGCGGTCTTTAGGCTAAATGGCAGTTTCCTGTGTAAAGTGTTGGTGGAATAAGTGGATTAAAGTTGCAAGTTGGAGCAACACCGCGTTATATGCAACGTGTAGGAATGGTTGTAGAGGTCATTTTGTAATCCCGATCGGTAGTAGCATATTGGCCAAGTTGGCCTTTGGTATTTGAGCCAAGTTCAAAGTACTTAATAAAATAAAAACTTTTCCATATTTATATAGTTTATCTATCAAGTGTTACGATTTGCAATCTTCACAACAATCATAGTGGAAAATAAACAAACTATATATTTAAAGTATTTAAAATTTTATTATAATACGAGTCATATATTGGCTTAACCTAACACTACACTACTTATATAATACTAATATTATTTGATAAATTAAATCAGTCAAATGTATAAAATATGTCCAGAAATTCTCAACCTCATTTGGTCCATACAGGGTTAATACATCCGTCAACGTCAACAAACCACCAAAAAAAAAAAAAATTTTAAAATCAAGTTTTACATACATACATATCAAAGCCAGGCATTGTGCTTGGAATATAAAATTGAAATTACTTTTAATAACGCTAATTGCTATTGTTATTATTATTTTTTTAATTACCAGCCTTAGCACAATTTTGACCCAGCCATCACTTCATTTACTCAGTTGCTTACTCAGCCAGTAGTCTCTCCACTTGTAAAGCTCATTTATATACTTAGCATTTAGCAAATTATAAAATTAATTTAAAAAATTATCTTTTTTTTTTTCTTCACTTGCAGTTGGCGCTCATACAAACCAAACATGTGATTGGAAGGCTACAGAAACTATATCCCAAGCAAAAATTTGAGATTCGTAAGTGAAAGTACTATAGATAAATATGATCAATTGTTGCTATTTATGTTGTAAATAGACAAATATAAATTATATATTTATATACAAATTAAATGCAAAGTCATCAACATTGGGTAGAAACAAATAACGCCGAGTCATGCTTGAAACTAAATATTCTGTTTTTTTTTCGGATTTGAAGTTTCAACATGACTGGGCGCAAAAGTAGGACAAAAGTATTTGTCTTATCTCGAGAAATAATGTTAAATTTGTGTTAAACAATGTGAAATTGCATAAGTCGGCGCCCCTGGGGGGCGCAGAGATATTATAATTATTGCCATCGCAAATACAATTTTTAAGTATTTCTTTCTTTTTGTTTTACGATCTCTTTTTCACGTGCCATTTTGCCATTTGGCAAACTTTGCTCAATGTCAATGTCTGTGTTTCTTTTTTTATAACATTTCGTTGATTTGATTGTTGTTGATTAACTATAGAGCACATACTAGAGCACATTGCTTGCTTTTGAAACCTTTTACCCTGCCACAAAAGTGTATATTCATTTTGATCAAAATCCGATACTGCTGAAATGTAATATACAAAATAATTATATACATATGAAACCTTTTAAAGCCGACTTTATATCCTTTTTTGTTTGGATTAGCGTAATTTGATAACATTGTTTTTTTTTTGTATACATTATCTTAAAATAGTCTTGTCAGCTAACAATATTATAGAAGTCAAGTAAACAAAACTGGCCACAAATGTTTTTTGATCTTTGTTGAAAATTGGCCTTTAAATAGGATTAATCAAATATGTATGTATATATCAGGGTATCGAAACTTTGTTGTTATAGTTAGCCAGTTCTTTGGCACTTCTTTTATTTACTCTGATAGATGAGTTTTGCGATTAGATAGATATAGAATTTCTATTGACATAATCTATTGAAATGCAAAAGTTTTGCCTTATCAATTTACCAAAATCGGCAAAATATTTCAACCATCTTTTTGGTAGCAACAAGAAACAAACAATTTGATAAGATAGCCAATTTATGCTGACATAATATGGGAATTTATATTGAAATAAGCTAATGATGAGTCAGGCAATCCGAAATTACGTTTTTTAAAGGGGGCTTGGACGGGGTCGGTGTGCCCTTCTTTAAATTCGTTTATTTGGACGTATATACTATTGATAAACGATTAAAAGTAAATATTTAGAATCGTTTTGTTATTTATTTAACGACTTTCGGGGATGACCACAAACAAAGTCCAATTCAACACGCAACATCCTCTTTAAATATGCCAACTATATTTATTAAATACTGCTTCTATAATTTCAACAAAATTGCGATAAAGAAAATGCTAAAATAGTTGGAAACTTCATTAGCATGGCGTGATAACGACACTTCGATATCAACATGAAAGAAAGCTTCAAGTGCTCCGGCAACGGTCGAGGAGGAGGGGGTGGTGTGGTGTGGTGTAGACAAACTATGTGGATAGCATGTCTCACTTGATTGCTTTCCCAAAAAAAACCGGAACTACTGTGTACATTTGTTCTTTTATAAATGATAAAATAGCGAAATTAATCGAAAGATATACATACATATATAGTTCTCTCCAGTATGCAAATTGATAAGAGAAATGTTTTATGTAATTTTACCCTTGTGCTCCGAGACATTAATTTGACTTTGAGATAAAAAGAAACTTTTGCGACTGTTTCAGATACCATGTCCACTTTTGGTGATCGTGTGCTAAATATTTCACTGCCCAAGATTGGCGAGAAAAGTCTGTTCACACGAGATTTGGAGGATGCATTGCGTAATGGGGGCGTTGACTTTGTAGTACATTCGCTTAAAGATTTGCCAACTGCCTTACCCACCGGCATGGCCATTGGTGCTGTATTGGAACGTGAGGATGCTCGAGACGCTTTGGTGCTGCGCGAAAATTACAAAGGTTATACAATAGCCACATTACCGAAGGGAAGTGTGATTGGTAAGCAAAATGATAGAACGAATCTCTATTTAGATATCAATTATACTTATATATTTCCCATTTAACAACTAGGTACATCATCTTTACGCCGCACAGCTCAGATACGGCGTCAGTATCCTCATCTTATAGTGTGCGATATTCGGGGAAATCTTAATACTCGTTTAGCTAAATTGGACGCAGCAGATTCGAAATTTGCTGGCATTATTCTGGCTCAAGCTGGTCTGGTGCGTATGGGTTGGATTAGTCGCATTAGCCAAGTGCTAGAGCCCACGGATCTGCTCTATGCCGTTGGTCAAGGTGCCTTAGCTGTGGAGTGTCGTGCTAACGATGCTCCAGTTCTCGGAATGTTGCAGAAATTAATGTGCCTGAATACAACATGCCGGATTTTGGCTGAGCGAAGTTTCCTCAAGACTTTGGGTGGGGGTTGCTCGGCGCCGGTGGCTGTTTGGAGTAAACTTAAGGGTGAACCAATGAATGACAATAGTCAGGATGTGGACTTATCGCTAACTGGTGCTGTCTGGAGTCTAGATGGGGCTATCGAGATAAGAGAACATTTGGCTTGTGCCTTGAGCGAAAAGGATTCAAACTTTGAGCAGCAGCAACAGCAGAGGAAACGAGGGCAGATAGAGGAGGATGATGAGGCTAATAGCAATAGTCTAGACTCGCCGCCTGCCACAAAGCGGGCTAGAAATGGGAATCTAACACCTCCAGGCTCGAACTCGAGCTCCAATGAAAGCAGCCCACGACAACGGGGTAGTCCTCCGGTCATATGTGAAGATGGTATTACCCCAGAAACTGTCTCCGGTTTTAGTATGGAACAGTTGTTGGAGCGTCATATCGATCTGGCTCGTCAATGCCCCGTTGTGGGTCTGACTGACAATAACAATCTTGTCGGAGCTGGTGGTGATGGCGGCGGCGATGCAGACACTACCAATGCGAATGCAACACCTGCCCATTGTCCACTTCAGATGACTGTCGGACAGGATTTCATGGGCGAGTGTCCATTTGTTAATAACGAAACCAAAATTTCGTTTGCCAAAGCTGGCAAATGCCCAGTGACTCATACAGGAGCAGGTGCTGCATCCGAGCTTCCCACTCCGCCAAGTAGCCGTGCCAGCATAGGGAGCAGCATTGGCGATGAACCAGACAATGTGCCCACTTCATCTAAGTGCCCCTTTGCTGCAATGCATAAGGGAAGTGGACTAGAGTTGCCACCTAAGAATAATTCCGCTACTACTGCTGCTGCTGCCGGTGGTCATGCCAAGTGTCCTTTCCTCCAAAAGACAGTCCAAATGTTCGACTATGCCGATGAGGAGCAACCCAAGCCACAGCAACTGCCCGTGCTGATCGAAGAGGTTGACAATCTCTTCTGTGGCCTCTATCAGCACGCCTGCTACAGTAGAGAGATCTACGCAAAGGCCAATAAATTGGGTCAATCTCTGGCTGACGAACTGATCAAGAAAGGAGCTCTGGAGGTAATGAAGGTGGCTCAAGCTGAGATTCATGACAAGACGGTATCCTGAGAGTTATTCATCACATTATCCTCATTAATCATGCTTATCAATATACCATTAAGAAGAAAAGTTAACCTGTAACTCAATTTTGTTATCTGTTTTTGTTGATCAAATTGAGAGACGTTAACATCTAGCTGGCTTCCCTCTCAAATAGATAGCTTAATGTCTATGTTTTTTCCCCCTATTTGTGTTTAAGGATTCACAAATTGTTGATGGTTTTTTTTTTTTTTTTAACTATTATTAGTTTTTCCTTTTGAAAGGTTGAAATATAAGAAATGTGTATAGTAAACTTAACAGTCTTTTTACTTGAAATTCGTTTGTAGAACTCTAAACAAACGAACGGACATAAAATTCGACATGTGAAGAAGTCCAAGAGATCTCGCAACTATCGCAGGCCATAACCTAAACTAAAACTATGGCAATATGTGTAAAAATTGTGACGGGAATCAAATTGGACTATAGTGTACTTTCATATGATTTACAGTGTCGGAGTATTTGGCGAATCTTGGGCCATGCCACTGAAAGGAACAAAATGTGAATTGGGGTGACGCGGCAATAAAGATAGCATCTAAGCTTTCTAATAACGGACGTTTCACATTGCCACTGGCGGTGATTTAAATAAAATGCTTAATAGCGTCAGTCCCATTTTATGGATTATATCCACATTAAATTATTTTCAATTGTTTTTTTGTGTGTTTCACAATTTTTCTCAGTTGAATTGTTGTGTCTTCCATTGGAATAATACTCAATTATCACTGGAGGTAGGTGTCTCACTGGACGAGTCCGACCCTTCAGATTCAAAAAAGTTATCGTATTCTTTGTTCATACTTTCCAGATCTGCATTGCTGAATACCAGCATTGGATTTAACGTTTCTCGAAAGGTGACGTTCTCATCCTGTTTTCGATGTTGTTTGCTACAAGATGGAGTACAATCTAATTGATCATTTTGGTCTATAAATTTTTGCTGCTGCGACTTGGATTCCAAAGGGAACAATTTCTCGTCAACATGTTCCCAACGTTCGGCACAGGACCACAACCAGTTCGCATTAACCACTTTGATGCGTTCTTCCTTTTTTGCAACGTTCACTTTATGGGTGCCATCATTGGCGGCCACCAGATGTGTGATGTCCCTGCCAATGTCTGGATAAACTTCGGCTCCCAGGCTTTTCGCAATGAAATAGGCACGCG
The DNA here is from genome assembly GCA_035045865.1 of Drosophila austrosaltans. Classification (NCBI taxonomy): domain Eukaryota; kingdom Metazoa; phylum Arthropoda; class Insecta; order Diptera; family Drosophilidae; genus Drosophila; species Drosophila austrosaltans. The sequence continues at coordinate 5,069,818 of JAWNOQ010000207.1, forward strand.
ATTGTTCCAATTTCGTTTGCGTCGGTACTAATCCGGAAAACACCAAGTGTTGGCCCCGCAGCACTTCGGATCGAATTTTGGGCACAATAATCTTGAGATCGGGTATCTCATTGGTCTCATCATAAATAGTATAGAAGCGCTTGTAAATATTACGCAAAATGACTTCTAGATAAATTAAATAATCATCGGGATCTTCGATATCGATCTGTGCAGATTTCTGTCCATCGTTGCGGAGAACGACTTCAATCAAATTGTTAGCACTTCTCTCCTCCTCATCTTCCCTTTTGGTCACGGGTCTTGGAATCTTGAAGACGAAGTCTTTTTCCCCAACGTCCTTTGTATCCATGAGCTGGACATTTGACTTTTCACGCAATTCCTTTGTTAGGCTATCACAAATATCTTTTAAACTTCGATGTTTTTTGTCTTCACTCTTAGATTTCGTTTCCCCCTCTTTAAGTTGCTTTTCCTTCCTCATGAGTTCAACTGTCTCATCGAATCCTGCATCGTAATTGGATTACATCGTAATATATGGATTAGGATAGAGATACACACTTTTTAAATGAATACACTTTTAACTAAATACCTTTGAAGCCGAGTTCTTCATCATCATCATCTGACTCGTCTTGGGACAGGTCTGGAGGGGCATTGATATCCCCCGTATGCTGGAAAAAGTGATAGGGTTTCACTTGTATTAAATTCGTGGCCATATTCCACACATCTTCTCGATCATCAATGATGCAGACCATAGAATCACCATTTGGAAAGAGAGCCCTGCAATTGATAATTTAGTAGGGTTTAGATACATTGATAAATTAAACTCACATTAGGTTATCCATTTTGCTGGTGGCATTGAAACACTCATCACGAGACAAAATCCGGTGGGAGAACAATTTACCCTTAGGATCAAGAAGCTGCGCTATCATATGCGCATATTTACGTGCACCAAATGTACAAATATGCAGCTCATATAGCTGGGACATACGTTCTAGGAACTCTGCGGTGCCTGGACGAAGACATGTGTGATACCACGGCGATTGAGGACCATATAGCTGGAAATGGTAGATACCTTTCAGGTTACCCGGCACCGGGTCATTGGTGGTGTGTATGATCGTTTGATCTAGATCCACAAGTAAGACCAATTTTCGATCAGAAAGCAGCCGGCAAGTATCATCATGGCCAAGCTTTTGGGCCAGTTTCTGTGTAACCTTCAGATCGGGCATGGTATGAACCATGGGCACAGATGCCTCTGATGTCTTACTCTATAGTGGAAAAGAGATCTAATATTTACTTTTGGGATATGAATGAATCCAATAAGCGCATACTTTGCCATTCTGTTGCAAGTCGGCTCCGCAATCCGCGCACATGTCCCGCATAACAGTAGTGTGCAGGCACTCGGACAATTCCAGCAACGGATCTCTAAAATGTTCGCATATTTAAATGACATATGTTTATTGCATATCCCCTAATCTCACCCGTTCAATACAAGCTCACACTCCTTGCGTAGCCGCTTTCGGACCACACCGGCGTGAGTTGATTTATATTTCTGTATGTCTCCCGTGTTATTCTCGAGTTTGTCGCTGCTATCGTCATCAGTATCTTTGCTTTCATCGCCAACTTCTTGGTAAAGAAATAGAATTTGAGCGGGAGCAACATTTTGCCCCTCACTAACGCGCCATTTGTTAATTCTTATACGACGGGTACGAGTCTCGGTCTCTAGAGAAACAACTATGCCAGCACCGTCTGCACTAGCTCCAACTGGACACTGTGGTGGCGGTGACTCTTCCTCGCTGGAATGCTGCATTTTCCTTGATATATTTAACAAAGTTCAGGTAAGCCTCAAGTCCAAATCAGTGACTAAAAGTGCACTGACATTAACTTATACGGTTGCTGTGCTTATGCATACTATTTTGCGGGCTAGAGAAATGTTTAGCGATTATAAATTGAGTATGTATAATGCCCCTTACTCCAAGCAGAATTTGTAAAATAACTAGTGTTATCGATAAAAATGTTGCATTTAGAGAACAGCTGCTCGGGTTGTTTACATCGTTAGCGTTAGGGTATTCCCCGCAACTGTTCCATCAATTCATAATTTGAAACCAAATAAACAGTTGATGGAATACTTAAAAATTTGTTGATCATTTTTAATTATTGTTAAATAATAAGTAATACTCAGTTATTTACTTTCACACCAATAATTTTGAGCGTTTGAAAAATAATATACCAGGGAAAAGGCTGGGGGTTTACTTAAAAACTATTAAACGTTAATTTAGTTGTAAATAGAGTGTTTTAAATTTTAGTCTTGCAATACTTTTCAAATTTTTAAGCTGTTTTTACAATATTGTTTCTGATATCGAAACTCTGATTTCCGACTACACTAGTTTACATTTTGATAGCTCTATGTCTGTCGCCCAGGGCCGAATTTAGCTATATAAAAAGCATTTTTATTTAAATAGTAGTATAATAATTAAACAACAAAACCCAATCATGATTTTTTTTCCTTGGTTTGATACCAAATTCGAAAACATTTAGTGTGAGGACTTAACGTAAAATTACCGTCGATTTTAATTTGGTTAAAAATATATCGATACTCAGAAAATCTCAATCTGGCAACTCTATGAACAACGTGCTCTGACCTCTTTAAACATAGCTTGCTTTGCAAAGCATTATTGCATTTATTGGGAATTGATGAATAAGAATAAGGCAGCATGACCGGCGCTATGAAAAAAGACGTTGTTTGTGATTATTGCCAAATCGACAAGGAACCGAGTCTAATTTATACGCCAAGAAAAGTGTTTGGCGGCCGCAAAATAATCGACTTGCTTCAAATTATAACACAGCGTAACGTAAGTAGATATTGTTAGAAGGGGAAGGAGGCAAAAAAGTGGGCCAAGAGTGGCGCTAAAAATTATGGAAGCTGAAATAAAACCTATTGTTTTCAGTTGCCACTTAGCATTGGGATAAAAATATGCAATATCTGCGCATCCAGCTTGATGTCCACATCGGCCATTATAGAAAAAACCCAACAGTTGATCGAAAAAAGTCTGCAGACTGTGAAATCGAAGACAACGTCTGACCAAAACAAGAAGGAAAAGGAGCACAATAAGGATTTACCATTAGAAGTGATCGATTTAAATGTAAATACAGTCAACAAAGATCACTTAGAAAAGAAGAAACCCGAAACAAAAAAACAAGCCAAGGATGATGTCCCCGTAAGAGCCAGTCCGAGAAAATCATCACAAGGTACTACGCTTGTAAACCTGGTTAGTCCTAGAAAGAAGTCTGCTGATGTCGATATTGCAGATGCGGCAGATTCAGTTAGTCCCAAAAAGTTTGCACTAGCAACTCCAAAACTAGGTACTTCGAAAAACAAGGTCTTGCCTATATTTGATCTTGAAGAAGAATTTCTTGTGGATGCAGTAAACGTTACACCATCTAATGCTACCGTAAAGAAAAAGAATTCTGTAATACAACTGTTTGGGGCTAGTGAGACCATTGATGACAATCTCTCGGAAAATGAAGAAGATAATCCGATTAATGATGCTGGAGATGCTTCAAAAAAAACAGTGACAGTTAAAATTAATACAAATAATTTCGAATGCAAAATATGTGACTTTGTTTCCAAGACTGCAAAGCCATTAAAAGATCACCTTAAGTCCGTGCATAATCAGCAACGCCCAAGAATCTTTTACTGCAGCGCTTGTTCCAAGACATTTGGTTTGTTAAAAACTCTTACACAACATTTGCTTACACATGGGATATCAACACCTAAGCCCGAGCCAAAGAAGAAGAAGAAGATTGACCCAAAGCCAACAAAAGCTCAGACTACCCTTGTACAGCCCGAACTGGCTGTATTAACTGCCCTTAATGAACCTGTGGATAAGCCGAAGTCGGTTGAAAACAACATCAACTCTGATTATACCTTTCAAGTTAATGGTGAAAGTGCTTCGACACCGAAACCCATTGACGGTAGGCGTAAGTCGATGAATTTTCACTGCGATCTATGCGATTCGGAAGTACAAACTGTAAAACTAATGCAGGAACATATGAAAACTACCCATCAGGTTGACAAGCCAAAAATATTTAATTGCATCTCGTGCAGTAAGAAATTCAGTTCCAAGCAAAGTTTGGATTCGCATGTAGAGAAACACCATAACCCTGAGTCGGCGGACACTGTTCAAAAACCAAGGAAATTTCAAATACCAGAAACGGAAATTGCACAGTCTAAAAATGCAAGTATTAAAGACAAATCAAAGTTATTGGAAGATAAAACAGATGGGGAAATCGTAAAGCTATCAAAAAAGAAAGTGGAAAGCTCTCCAAAAAAAGAATCAAAAGAGATTAACGACTCGTCCATAAAAGAAGCCAAGTCCAAGCCAGAGAATGTCATCGATTTAAACAACACAGAAATTTCACTTTTGTCGAATGATGAGGAATCCCTGAATATAACTGTAAAAAAATCACCTCTAAAGAAACACAAATCTAAGCCAGAAAAAATAATTGGTTTTGAGAAATTCACTGAAATCACTCTTCCCTTAAATGACGAGGTATCTCCTAATAAGAATGTCAAGCGTAAACTTGATTCTACTAAGTTGAATGATGGTGAATTAAACTTGACTAAGAAATCAAAGAAACCTAAGAACAATTCAATCACAGATGACACCATTCAGGATATTGACGAGAATCTGGATGAAATCAACCATCAGGTGAAACCTCACAAAAAAATCAGACTGGAGTCTATCGTCTACTCTGAAACTGATGAAGGCGAAATAAGTTGCAACCAGTGTGGCAAAAGTGTCAGTTCCCGCAAACGGCTTGACTCACACATTCAAAAGAAGCATGGCAAATCCCTTTTGTGTCCCACGTGTTCTACGGTATATAGTTCTCACTTGAAGTATGTGAAGCACTTTGCCGATTGCGACAGAAGCAACGGTTTGCCCTGCGGTAAAAAGAAGTGTAAAAAAATCTTCCAAGATGACGAATACCTGATTTCCCACCTCGAAAAGAAGCATGATTGGTCTTAGAAGATAAAGGCCATTTACAATCACGTTACAAGTAAGAAATACCGCTAGATAACATCGGCCTGCCGAAGTTTTTATATGTACATGTGTGTATGTATTCAAATTCTTGCAGCATTTTAAACGGATATCCATGTTAATGTGTATACGAAGATGCTGTTTTATGTCTTTGATATAATGGTCTATTGCAATAATAGACATATGGTACAAAAATTTCTATGTTTGACATTTGTACAATTTTTTTTAGGTTTTATGAATAATAATAATAATGTTGCAATTTACAGTAATGTATAGCAGAATTTATGTTTTTTTGCACGCAACAAAAATGTTAATAATAAAATGACTACAAAACTAATTAAAGATATTGATATTTGTCATCAATATCGTATTTTTTTTAACTGACCTAAAAAAACAAATGGAAATATAAACTTTGCACTTTCTTAACTAGCAGTTAGTGCCAAACAGCAAAATTTCAAAATATGTATATGATGCTCTGTTTCACTCGCTTTCATTTTTATGCCGCCACCTAGCGGCTTAAATATCTTTATCCGTTAATAATTTTCGGCGGGGGGTTCTTTGAAAATAATTGGACATACATATATTCGTTTGTTTGGGGACATACAGATCCTAGTTACTTAGGTGTATTGAAATAATTTTAATATCGTCATATGGTTTGTCCGTTTTGGGATTCGCCTTGGCATTACAAATATTGAGAACCACCTCCATTCCTCGATAAACGCGACCAAAAACTGTATGCTTATTATCTAGCCAGGGCTATAAAGAGAATTGGGTTAATAATTTTGTAACGATCTTTACGAATCCGGTGCGGACTTACTGTAGGAAGAACTGTTATAAAGAACTGACTACCATTGGTGTTCGGTCCAGCATTGGCCATGCTTACCGTATATGGACGATCATGCTTTAAACTGGCCACAAATTCGTCCTTAAAATCATGCCCCCATATGGATTTGCCACCTGTCCCAGTTCCAGTTGGGTCACCAGTTTGGACCATAAAACCCTTGATGACGCGGTGGAATATATGGCCATTATAATAACTGCAATTATACAAGTTGAATTATGTATTTGCATTTGCGTTTTTTCCTTCTCAAATCACAAAGCCAGCCTTACCCATTTTTCGCATGAACACAGAAGTTCTCGACTGTTTTCGGGACCTCCTTGTAGAATAATTTCATATGTACGTCACCTTTTGTGGTATGAAGAACGACATTCTCATAGATACGTTGAATGACTAAAACGCATGGAACAATTTTGATTATATATTACAATATATGTGTATGGATAGAAATAGAAAAACTGAGTAAAAAATAACCTTCGTCTTGATTGTGTGTTAGCATAGAAGAAATGAGCATTAAAAATGGGTTAGTTAAAATGATAAACAGAAATAAACAAAAATTTTCAATAAACTCCAACGTACCTGTAGCTTCTGGCACGGCAATGGTATCTTCTTTCGATGGCTTCTCATTAAATACATCGCGATCCACATCTTGGAGATCCGAAGGCAGCCTTCTACTATACAAATAGAAGCGATTTTTTCTAAACAAGATAACGATTTAAGAGATTCATCAGTTTTTTTTTATGTATATATGTAGGTTACCCAAAACTTACTTGTATGCCGTACAAAAGGCAGTGGGATCATTGAGCAAATTCTGCAGTGCTGGATTTTCGCTTGCTTCATGCTCTAGCGTAATGGCAGCTTTCTGTCGCTTTATTCTTCCCTGGAACAGAGCCACTTGCAGAGGACGTATGTTGTCGGTCTTTCCCAGAATCGTTACACAGCGATTAGTAGTCACATTGATAACCTTTATGCCCAGCATGGTGGGATAAAGTAGAAAATGTCCCGTGCTGTCAAACAGAATGTTAAATGCCGTATTCTGGGACGTCTTCTCCAGATCTCTTTCAGCAGCCATTCTATTGAGGTAAACGTATTTTGGGAAATATAGAGAACGTAATGGAATTTAAAAAGAATGCATTGACGTTGTACCTTCGGCCAAACTCCATGTTGGGTAATGCATGCGGCGTCTGTTGCATTTGTGTGTATGTCGTAAGGGCTTCATCAAAGACTCTTAGCATTTTGCCGGTATGAAACTGAAATACGCGAACTTTCCGATCGGTTGATATGGCTGCAAATCGCTTACCATCCGGAGTTACCGAGATTCCGGTCACTTGTGTCTTTTGCTTGGCAAACTCATAGAGGTCTATGGAAATTTCAAAGAATTTAACATTTTTATAGTCTTTCTATTTCTCGACCACTTACTTGTATCTAGCTTCGTGTCAAAACTGACCAATCGTTGCGGAAATTTATAGTCGTGTTTAGAATTCTGCCAATACTCCAAAATGCCATTGCGATCCACAGATATAACCGTCTCCATCGCCACATTAAAACACATTGCCACCACCGGAGCAGAATGTAATTTATCCAATACATGCAAAACACTAGTGGCATCAGCTTGTCCATCATATATACGGATGCAGTTACTCTCTGAATCTGTGCTGTGTATGGATAACATGTTAATAAATACAAAGTGGAAAAACAAATCAAAAACTAACATGGCCAACCCCTGGACAGCATCTCCAGCAGCATTTATCCATTCAGCACACTGCGGCGTATAGCCAAGTCGAATGATATTGATCATATCAAAGTTAACCACATCGAAAATCTTAGCCGTTTGATCGGCGGCAGCCGAGCAGAGTAGGGTTCCGCTGCTATTAGTGATTAGGGATTTGATAGACACTAAATGGCTGCGAAAGTGCTTAACAAACTCTATGCCCAGATCCATTTTCTTCCAGAACTTAATATGACCATCTATGCTGGCAGTAATTAGAAATTCCGTTTTGGTGCACACCAAATGAGTAATGACATCCCGATGCATATAACTTCGTTCGTAGCTCTCTGCATTTGGTAAGTTTTCGAGGTATATGTGCTCATAGGGCAGCACTGCAGAATATTTATGAAAAATAATACTTATTAATGGGTTCAGCTAATTATTATAATTATTAAATGCATACCCTTTTTTTTCTTTGCCGGCACTGCTGCACTTTGTTCCGATGGCATGGGGCCAATCCAACCATCATCTTCTCCATCCCCATCTGTGTTACCGTTTGCATTGGCATCGGGATCAGCCTCTGGAGCCTGACGTTTTAAATTCTCCTTTACACTACCTTCACTCATGTTCAGTAAGTAAAAAAATAAAACAACAATCTATCAAAACATATGCTTTCTATGTTAGATATGTGCTATTTGTAAGAAAAAATCCGCCGATAGTATCGGTAATTCAAATCATTGAATTTTTCAACACTGAAATAGTTCTTAAAATAAGTAGTCGATATCTTTGACCGCGTCTTTTAAAAATTTATTTTTTGCTCAGTTTTCAGTACAGTGATCAATCGGTTCAATTAGAATTTTTTTTTTTGAATATTTATTTTTATTTTGATTGCCTCTAAGTAAATTTGGGTACAGACTAATGGTTAAGATCTTGAAATGTCAAAGTTGAACTAACAAGATTAAGCACGGTTAAATAACAGATGTTTGTCCATTTTATTCGGAAATTTTTTTGGATTTGTAAAATTCTAATTAATTTTTGATACAAATTCAATCTGGTAATTCACCAAATTCCTAGCGACCCTGATCTTTGCTTTGACTTCCATTAAATTAATCTGGTTTTATAGATATTTTTCCTACATGTTCGAATATTTAATGCCCTCTGGGCTCAATCTTCAATCCAAATAAAGCCCAAAAACGTGCCAATTAAAGCCTGGAGCTGATCTCAGCCCTAATTGTGGTGACCACAACAACGACCCAATGTTTATTTGGAACAAGTCGTTAAACTTTTTCGAGGCAATTTTTTTTTTTTTTTTTGTCGCAAATTCAGTTATGCCAGTCCAGGCGACAGTCGACGGGCAGTAATTACGTCTACAATTCCAATGTCTCTTGAAGTTCGCACACATTTTGATTTTAATGAAGGTCAAATTGAATAATACCTTTTTTGTTTTGCTGATTGATTTCTAACAAATGAACAAAACGAACAAAATACATACATATTTACATTTAAATAAAAGAGAAATCAATAAACAAGTTATGCATGTATCTAACAGTAGCAAAAAGTATTCAATTTGCTTCAACCTACAAATCGAAAGCTAGATAAATAATTGCTTCAGATTAATTCTTATTATGTCATAGAGAGTGTGTGTGATAGATAGAGAGAGAGAGAGGGCATTGGGAATTCGTTGTGTCAATTTGAGTCTAAGGAACTCTTAAATCTTTTGGGCAAATTGCCTTCAGCAAATTTGCTGCTGTTTGTACTTGAACTCACTTTACCGAAAAGTTCAAATTAGAAATTAATGCACATAAATCACTTTGGGCACAGTCTTTGGTGGTGCTGCTGCTGGTGGTTACTCACTTCAAACAGGGAGAAAAAGTCCTCATCTTGATCTTAGGGTTTTTTTTTTTTAATTTTTTTAATTAGCTAAAACGATTCTTATCACAATTGGCTGACTGACTGACTGACTGGCTGGCTACTGTGTCTGTGTAATTGAGGCGCGGATTAATGCCCCCTGACCAAGCCAGAAACAGAGACTTTTGTAAACTTGATTTGTTCAGTGTTTGACCTCCGGCCAGCTGTGGTTGCTTTTGTGCTGCTTCTTCTTCTTCTTCATCATCATTACCATCATTATCAACACAACTGTTGTTGCGGTTGGCATTGTGTAAAGCAGAATACATACAACTATTTCTATATATATATATATATAAACATATATATGTAAAGAGAAGAAACATAGAAACAAAGTTTCACTTCTCCTAGGCTGTGAAATCTTCTAGACATGTTGTGTCGTCCCAAGGCCAGCAAATTACAAGCTTAAAGAAAAAAAAAAAAAAACAAACCCACAAACACACACACACACAACACACAGAAAAAAAAGAGCCAAGACTTTGTGTGTGAACTGTAATCGAGTTCATTATCATAATAACCCATTGACCAACTTGTCAAAACATTAGGCTAGGTTGGAAGTGGGCGGTAGGCCAGGAAATTACCTACCAAAAGTGAGAACTCAAATGATTTAAAGGTCACAAAGAAACTATATTTATATACAGAATAAGCCAGGGGTAAGGGGAATTTGTTGATTAACAACGTTGATTTAACTATACATATATTATATATTTTAAGCTGAAAAAGTTACTTCTTCTTAATAATTTGATTTGATGAATATATGTACAAGTAGATTGATGTTTCTCTAATCTAACAAGCCGTGTTCAACTTTTATCAATGAGATATTATGAAATTTTCACACTTAAACTCAGTTTAATTTTATGCTTGATTTTAACTTTCCTCAAACAGAAGTCATTTGGATTTGTCACCTTAAAATCGATACACAATTAATCATTTGCATTCGGTTTGCCTGCAGGCAGCAGGCCGCTGCCAATGACATTAAATTGTTGCATTTAAGCCATAAATTTAATTAATACAATTAAATATTTTGAAAACAATTAATGAAGTGTCATTAGGTATAAACAAAACGTGAGCGCACTTGACCCAAACTTCTCAGTTAAGCGATAAGTTCTAAGTGAAAATGTGAAGAAACATATATATGTATATATATATGTATATACATGTACAATTTATATAGATACAAGTATGTAATTTTTGTATTAACGATAATGAACAAAAGTTTATGTACTTTAATGGTCATAAACAAAACATTTTTGTATTGTTGTGTATTTTTTTTCTGTTTGGCGGCTTGTTGCTTGAGAACGAAGCGGAAGTTGGCCGGCTAATTGGGCGAGCCATTATAAGTACTAATATATACTTAGATATATATATATATGTGAGAATCAGTCGTAGTGAGTTTATATTTAGAATCCTAAGTGTTAGCCATTTAAAGTTACGCTTCTTAAATATCTAAAAATAACAATAATCGATTCAGAAATTAAGATGTTAGATGTGAGTTATTTCTATTCATTTGCCACAAACAAAAACTAAAAGAAAAAAAATCCCCAAAAATCAAAAAATTCGTTGAATTTCATTGAAAGCGCCCCAGTGACCTTTATTATTGTGTTTCAAAGAAAATAGATATATGTATGTACGTGTGTGCATACGGAAATTGTAAGATAACCAAAATTTACTATGGTAATGTTATTTAATTAATTTATTATCTAATAAAGACAATAAAGCATAAACAAAATCAAAATCAAACAAAAGACCATTGCCAACAATGCTTTTTGCGCACACTTAACAAATTCTCACCTCAATAGGCCAAGTGGCAGTGGAGGGAGGTGGGCTAAGGCACTACGAATCGATAAATAAATAAATACACCTGATGCTGACAATATCATTAACAACAAAGGAGTACAGCGAATTATTTCTTTTTTTTTGTTTTTCTGTTTTTATTTTTTGCCTTTATGACTTTGCAACGATTAATGGAAATACGAAAATCGTAAAAGAACATAAAAATTCAGTAAGATGTTTGAACTTTGAAGCATAAGAACCTTTTTGAAGTCGTCTATAACTTTTAAAAGTGTTTGCATTTGTTGTACTCTATAAATGATTGGGATACTATAAATTGTTTAATATGTTTGCTATTTTTACCATTAACTATCTTTAAACAATTTGTGGAAAGTTATGAATTCACATCTCTTAACATATAGTACAGAATTAATTTCAACAAGATATTTAATATTTTTAAGCAATTTACTTTGAATTGGTACCTGACAATGTTTTCTTAATAGTTAGCAAAAATAACTTAAATTAGTCTACTTACTGATATTACAACTTGGTATAAAGATGTTAAGATTGTCTAAAAAGGGTATATCACATTGCAGAATTAGGTGGTGGATTGATTTCGAAAAACACAAATCACGCTCGGGTTCTTCTATATACATATACACATGTACATATATAAAAATGTTTGCATGTATGTATATACATACATACATACATATATTCAGCTTCTCTCTACATATGTTTAAAACTATTAAAAAAGCAGAAGCTTAAAACAACAATAATAATAACAACAACAAAAAAGCAATTTGGGCCGTTGTTAATGGTTATATATATGTACATACATACATTGATACATACATACATACATACATAGATAAGTAGTTAAATGCAGGGAACGCACTTCCGGGTCATTTGAAACGACCCATTTCGGTATTTGGAAGTTGGCTCACTGTTCGGTCTGAATGAATCTATGCGAAATGGCTTTTTTCCTAGTAAAAAACGATGCAAAACTTTTCGAAATCGGCAAAACAAAATGCCAACTGATGAAACAAACACATCCTTCAAAGGACCTCGATTTCGCAAGGCTCCCAATAGCATAAGTATAATTCTTTTTTATCACTCCACTCCCTTGGTCATCAATCAGGAACTACTAAACGGAAACAGCAATCCTTGTATTTTCTTTAGGACAAGAGGAGACGTAAACAGGAGGCTGGCGATTTCCGTTTAAAATTACATTCAGCAGATGTTTAATACATCAATTATTATAATTATTATTTATGTAAACTGTAAATAGTTTAAAATTTATTGTAATATAGAAAAATGATCAGGAAATTCGACAATTGTGATTAAGTTTTTTCTTTGTTTAAGATTATCCATTATTTTTTCTAAATTTAAGTAGCTAAGTTATAGTATTTTATGAATGATTATAAAAGACATATACTTTCGATCAATAAAATCAATTTTTTATAGCATGCTTTTCGGGTATTGAAGGTTCAGTGAAAAATTACAAGTCTTGGGTTCTTAGATGGTGCCAATCGACAGGGATCATTAAGGACATCCTAGCAAACCATGTCCTTTCGTCCTGCGGCGGGATTTGCTCAAGCTAGAGCTTAAAAACGAAAAAAGGATCAACTTCTCTAAGCTATAACTCCGCAGGACGAAGTTCGATTTCCGCAGGACATGATTTTTCAAACTCGCCAGGAGCAGGACTATCGATCTGCATTCAAGGATTTCCAGGATTTTCTTAAAAATTTCCTTCCAATTTTTGAAAGGGGGTTAGCCATAAAAAATGTTGAAAAAACAAAAAAGTCCTGTAACTCAGCCATTTTAAGGACTATCGTGATGTCCTTTGGCCAAAAGATAGTCCTTATTAATTAGCGTCGGATGGCATCAAAATATCCTGGAAAGTCCTTTAAATGGCCGAGAAAAAAGGACTTTTCTCTGTACAGAAAATTGCGTATATCTCGCGAGTCCTTTGAAGGATCAGGACGAAATGTGTGTCAAATGAATTTCATCAACGAGGTCTATCTTCGGGCCAAAGGACATCCTGATAGAACTCAAAATGGCCGAGTTATAAGGACTTTTGTAATTTTTAGACAATTTTTTTGGCGAAATTTCAGAAAAATTTCCAAGTGTTTTTTCATGTTGTTGTTGTAATTGTTGTTGTTGTACTTGTTGTTGTTGTAATTGTTGTTGTTGTACTTGTTGTTGTTGTAATTGTTGTTGTTGTAATTGTTGTTGTTGTAATTGTTGTTGTTGTAATTGTTGTTGTAATTGTTGTTGTTGTTATAATTGTTGTTGTTGTTGTAATTGTTGTTGTTGTAATTGTTGTTGTTGTAATTGTTGTTGTTGTAATTGTTGTTGTTGTAATTGTTGTTGTTGTAATTGTTGTTGTTGTAGCAGTAAAATTTTCGCTCAAATTGTACTGGGAATTTTTTAAAGTACCAGGCGAACAGAAATCAGCAGTAGGTTGATTGACTAAATTTTAAAAAGTGTTGCATATCGTGGGGGGCTGCCAAAATTTGACCGGAAATAAAATTTGTACTGCACTCTTCAGGGGGCAGCAAAAGTTTTTACACAAAATCGTACTGGCAATTTTTTGAAGTACCAGGCGAACAGAAATCAGCAGTAGGTTGATTGACTAAATTAAAAAAAAAGTACTGCATATCTTCCAGGGGCCACAATCAAAAGTACTGCATATCTTTCAGGGGCTGTAATAAAAAGTACTGCATATCTTCTAGGGGCTGTGTTCAAAAGTACTGCATATCGTTTAGGGGCTGTTATTAAAAGTACTGCATATTTTTCAGCTGCTTCAAGATGATAATCCTTTTTTTAGTGTTTTTAGCTCTATCTTTTGCATATCCTGCAGCAGAACGACAGGACATGGTTTGCCAGGATACCCTCGTTGATCCCGTTTGATAGGAAGACCAAATTCTTTATTACAACATGATAATTTATTATCATATTTAATTAAATAATATAACGTAGTTTCTTAAAATTACAATAAATAATAAAAATTAAATAAATTCAAATATCCTGATCGTTTTTTTTTACTACATATAACTATTAACAATTCATAGTTTTTATATTTTCCTTTGGAGTACAGGGACGTAATCCTTTTTGTTAGTTTGTTGCTTCTTTCGTCCTGACCATTTACTAGGCGTATTACTATGTAAAGGGACATCGTTTGGCTCATCCGACTCCTGTTAACACTCGGTTTTGTTCCACAGAAAATTACAGGACTGGTGTTTCCGTTCAGTAATTGCTGATTAATGTCCAAGCGACCGGAGTGATCCTGAAACCTAAAAAAATATTAATAAAAATATCGAAGAATCAATGGATCAATCAATAAAACGAATAATATAATAAAGGATTTACAGTAGTTATATACAAAAATCCTCAACTAAGCAAGGCTCCAGATCAATCAAAATTTTTAGAGTCGATTAAAATTGAACTAAATAGGAGCCTTGCGGAGTTGAGGTTCCTCGGAATGACTTAGCTTTAGGCATTAGAGGAATTATTTTTAATATATTTCTGCACCAAGTTAAAAAGAAGATTTCCAAAGGTAAATAGAGATATTATGCTATTCAGTTTGTTCACATAGAAGAACTGTATACATATAGAACTAATGATCTCAAATATATATATAAACATTTTGCGTGGAGTAAAACTGAGACAAAAAATAAATTAATTAACAAATTGCTTTGTTTGTGACAAATAATTCTTTCAATGATTACAAAAAAGAGAAAAAGAAAAGAGAAACCGATAAAACAAAAAATGTGATTAATGATTTCTCGATTTCGCATCAAAAGATTGAGAAGCCAAAGATCAAATGAGAACTTCAGAATTAGCCATAATTGTTGGCGGCATCTTTTTCACGGACCGAATACCTGGCACTGGCACGGGGCGTTTATTATAGCTCCAGGGCGTTGGATTCATTTAAGACAGAAACGGAGGAGTGTGGTGCGGAGATGGTGGTGCGAGAACCGTAATCTTTGGTTCCGCATAGCTGTCAATCAATAAATCATCAATCGATCTCTGGCGCATGGCAAAGACATTTGTTGGCACTGCAAAAATACCAAAAAAAAAAAAAATTAGAATAATTAAAATACATTTTTCAAATAAAACGATGCAAATGTTTCAGCTCAAACCATTAATTGAAGTAGTAAACTAAATTAATACTTTAAGTAATTGTTAATTTAGAGAAATTGTAACAAATTTGTTTAAAATAAAATATTTAGTCTGTATACGAATACTATAAACGAATGTATTTTCTATGTACTTTGATGCCATTTTAATTTTTTATACAAGGAAGTAAGTAACGGCCAAGTAACCAAATCATATACAATCTCTTAAGCAATGTTTGGAATCTCAAAAAATGTTTTGAATGTTGCAAATTTTTAGCTAACAAAAAGAAATAGAGAAAGAGTATCTCAAAGTCGCTTTTTTTCGTTTCATACAAAGGCAATTCACAAATAGGCCTCTAGCCAAAAATTGAAACTTGAAATTGTCCATTTGTATACGTGTTTCCCTGTAGCCATCTAAAGTCCATTTTGCATATGTGTAACATAATTTTAATTAACAAACAATTATTATTAAATTTTCATTGTTTGGTCATAAACATTTCATAGCTTGTCGTGATGCATTTGACAAACTTAATGTCAGCTTATGATTTTGTTTTAAAGAAATAAAATAAATTAAAAATACAATTTTTTGTTCTAGACAGTTTTTGGACCCTAAATTATTCCACCATTACTGAAAATCGCCTTCAAATAGAGCACAAATCATAATAAAAATGACAATGCCGATGATTTTGTGGCGTCTCAGAATATGAAATGAGCTGTGAAATACAAAAAAAAAACCTTGACGTGTAATATGCTTGTTATTTCTAGAACTCAGTCAAATGCTCCAGCAACAGCAACAACAACTACACATTTTTTTAACAATAATAATTTTCATAAACGACAGCAACAACAACAAGTGCAGACACAATTACCTAGATTTGTGTTGTGTGTTGTATTGTTGTTGTTATTGCTCTACGTGCTTAAGGGGAAGTTCAATGTCATTTTTGGGTTTCACTTAGTTAACAGGAAGCATTTGTATTGCGTTAATAATTGTTGTTGTAGTTGTTGTTGTTGTTGTTGTCTGTCATAGTTGGCATACCCTTGCAAGTAAGTTTAGTCAGTTTATGCCATCCTAATGCATCCTTTAAGTAGGAGCACATCTTAACTAAGTCAACTCTTTCTCGCATCCTCATCAGTGTGTTTGAGTTATCGATATACCCTTTGGCAAGGGTATACTTTAGCATAGAGTTTAAAGAACGGCAACCCTGGCCGACTTATCATAGACTTGTAGACGTACCTGGCCTGCTTATCAATTTGCTTTTTGTGCTTTGAGAATGACATTCTTAACACCGCTTCTGTTTTGCCATTATATTTTGCATAAATAATGCTCAATTAATTTAATTTTATTTTTGTATACGAATAGAAAAACAATAACAAATTGTTAAATGATATGTATATTTCGATATCGTTTCGATTTTGTTACGTTTCTTTTCTGACCATTTTTGCACAGATCATTAAATTGAAATTTATGAATGATCATTGGCGGTTTCTAGTTTCCAAAATCGTTTTGCTGATCGCTATTTTGTTTGTATTCGGTTATGAATGTCGTGCACGTAATCAGATTTTTAGATTCATTATAGTCAGTCAGAGAGCTCTACTATACATACATACATATATAAGTATATTTTGTTAACCAACTATTTTGCATCGTTTAATGAATTGGGATTTTTTCTTTAGATATATTTTCTCTAACCATTTATGCAACGTTGTTTACTATTATTAATATTTTTAAGCTGCTTTAAGATTTATCGTTCAAGTGGCAAATTAGAACAGATGTTGAGTCAGAGAATGATCAATCAGGATGTTGTATAATCCATAAAATGAGTAATTATAATGATCATGCAACTGGACTTGAGTCAGCAGCGGCAGCGGCAGCAGCAGCAACAGATCGGATATGTCGGGTCACAAAATTTGATAAATGAAAGATCGATAGACATTGTAGTAAATAATTGTTTCTTATAAATTTGAATATAAATTAAACTCCACTTTTATTTTAAACTAAGATCGATTATGAAAGATCAACAGAAAGGCAAATTTAACATGGAAGGAACTTTAACTAAAGAAGAGAATTTTTATGAATTTCACAAACTTTTGCATTTTACACTAACCGAAATAGAATAGAAGAAGATCTGAGAAATAACTTTGCATATTCAATCAATCCAATATGATAACCCCCCCCCACACACACACATTCATTTCGATGCGTCATTTTACACACATACTTCCGCCATGCAACAGACAACATCATGGCAGTTGATTGACAAAACAAAAGACTTAGGCAACAAACTTGTCGCTCAATATTATTCTTTATCAACTGACCTTTTTCTCTCTTTCTCGCTCTCTCTCTCTCTCTCTCTCTCTCTCTTAATATTAAACAAACAAAACAAACTACTTACCATGCATAAGCAAATGTATGAGCTTTAATTACATATGTACGCCTACATTTGTAGAGCCAAACACGTCTACTAGCAGAGGTAGCCCAAAGGCCATTGATAACTTTGGCACGTAAAACGGAATGAGCTGAAAAAATAAAGGAATTGATTTTCGGTTAGCTGAGAATTTTTGGTGTGAACGATAAATGTTGCTCGTTTTCAAACACGTCATCCCCAATGGAATGCAAGGCAACAAGAATTCGTTGCGCTTTGCAAAGACTCCAAAGAGGGGGGTAAGGGAAACAAAAAATAAAAAAAAAAAACACCGCCCACTAAACATATTGTAACTGAGTGGCTCTCAGTTTGCACGTAGCTAAATTTAAATTAAATGAAAAATTGATGAACTGCCGACATTTTGTCGAAGCCTCGGCGCTTTTATTTGGCCATTAAATGTTGTTTCGCTGTCGTCGCTGGATACTTTTTTTTTTGCTTCAAGTTGACAGTTGTCAGTTGCCAGTTGTCGTTGTCCGGCACCGGGACGCTCAATTACAGTAAAGCGCAAAGTTTCAAAAACAACGAGAAATAACGAAATATTCAACCAACCAACCCTCCCTACCCCATGTAAATGTAAAATTTTAAACAAGTGTAACACAGAAAAAAAAAAAGAAAAAAAAAACAACAACTAAATAAGGCAAGTAAATGTTAAAACAAATTAAATTTAGTTCTAAAAACCAAAATAAACACATGAACATGCAAAATATTAAACTCTGACTATTTCATCAACCAACAAGGCGTTCATTGACCAAATTGAACAAAATAAACACCAAACACAAAAAAAAAAGAAAACAAAAGTTAACAAACGGTTCACAGCATTAAATGCGTCATGGTTTAATCTAACAACAGAAAAAAAACAAACCACAATAATATCAACAGATACTAATACAAAAATTTGGCAATAAAAATTTTAATAAATCAACAAAATGAAAATTTAAGACAACACCAAAAAACAAATAATACCAGAAAAACTGAATTTCAATTTATAACAAAAAAAAAAAGACGAATTAAATACTCTTCTAATTGAAAGATATTAACAACTATTTAGACAATTTAAATGTATAAAAACTAATTTTAATTTTAAGTTAAAGATTGTGTTTAAAAACTTAAAGGGATTTACATTTATTCAGTCAATGAATCGAAGATGAAATAATCAAATTTCTTTACTCAAAATCCAAGAAAAAGGTTTTGAGGCATCAGCTAAATGGAAAAGCGTTTGTTTGGATTACTCTTACAACTTCCTACTAGGGTCTAGGGCTTCTGTAAAACAAATGGGGTAGGTTCTGGCTGAACACCAAAGATGATTTATAATGCTCTATAGATTGATTGATTGAAATGGCAGGGAATGTATGTATGTATATATGTATGTACATAATTTACTGCCCCATAAAAGATATCTCTTGCAATACCAACTTTGCAGCAACATTGTTTGAATCATAAAAAATTTACATGATTTATTCACAATTTGATTAATGAATACTTAGGAAATGTCCTTGGTGGCATAGTTTTTATCATTTTGAAGGCTTATACAAAGGGCTTATCATTTGATTTTACTTTTTCCAGTAAGTTTAAAGAGAATTGAAATGAATTTTTCTTTTTACTATCCAATGGATTGCTTTTCAATTGCCCACTGGTTGTATTTTCTGATTGAGGAGACACAAAACAAAAGCTGGCCAACTCCATCTAAAAGTTAATAAACTTGTTTTTTTTTTTTTTTTTTAACAGTAGCTTGTTTGTTGCTTTTATTGTTGTTCCTGTTGCTGTGCGTTTTTCAATTTGATTTCATTTTTGCGGTTTTTACGCTTGAGATTTCCTAAGAATGTGCACAAGAATTCCGCAAAAAAAAAACAACAAAAAACAGCAAACATTAAATAACAATAAAAATTCATTTGCATTTTGTTTTTTGTTGATTGCTTGGCGCCAGTTTGATGCTGAATCATTGTGAAATCGTATCGAGAACAAAAGTTGGCTAAAAATTGTCAATATCCAATTGCCACGTCAAGGCCAAAGATAACCAAATGATTGATATGTACATATACATTCGATATGCATATATATGGGTATATAATTTTTGCATTAAGCCAAGTTCTAATTCCATTCTATAATACGTTAAATGTTGCCAGCTGTTTTTTTTAATTTAAAATGCTTTTCATTATGGGTCACAGATCTCTCACTTAACTTGTCTTAACTATTGGCCATAAATTGCATTTGAAATGTGAACAGCTGTGTGCCCTAGAGAAGGCCATAAAGGCATATGCACACCCTCCCCCTCGTTCTCCTCCAGCTGGTTAGTTATTTAACACCAATTAGCTGGCATAAAAGTGAGATAAAAAGAACAGGGGGAAGGGTAAGCGCATTCTCCCTTTGTTTAATTAAACTTTACAAAAGCTAAAAAAAAAAATGAAAATTTGCCTTGTCATTGCATTTGTTCCGATAAATATATATATATATATATTTATCTAGCATATATATATTCTATATAATGATCGTCATTCAGTCGGTTTTTTGTTACCTTGTTGCATATATCTTGGAATCGTGTTTGGCTGCAAATCGTGTCTAATTTGTAGATTTGTCTTTTTTTTTCATTTAGCATTTTTTGTTGTTGTTGTTTTTTTTTAACCGATTCAGACACATCTGTGAAGCTGATGCACTACATCGATAGATATATAGATACAACTGTTGCATTTGCATTTGCATTCATAACTCAGCAGATGTAAAAAAAAAAAATAAAATAAAATAAAAGTGGAAACATTTGAGAGAGAAAAAAAATGACACATATTTGAATTTAGTTGTATTAACAAAATGTGCTGGCTACACTGTACTACAAAAACAAAAATAAAACATAATAAAAAATATTTTTAATCCTTCCTTATTTATATAAATGAAGCAGCAAGTCGTTCCTGCCGACATTGAGTATACCATGTATCATTAAGCTATATCAAATAGAGTCAAACACCCTCGAAATAGGCATAACATGCAGCGAACGCATGCTATCTCGCTCACTCTTGCCAGCCTTAAGCGTATATATTCGATATTTATTGTCCGATTTCGACTTAATTTGGTCAGCTGGTGCAGTTTGTCTTTATAATTAGGTGTGCCAAGTAAGAATACGATATACTTAATACAGCTCCAGTAATTCGTTTTTTCTAAATTGCGGGGCGGAAGTGGGCGTGGCAAACATTTGAAACAAACTTGATATGCGTATGTACTAGACGAATATTCGCACCAAATTTGATTGCTCTAGTTCTTATAGTCTCCGAGATCTAGGTGTTCAAACGGACGGACAGACGGACATGTCTCAATCGACTCGGCTGTTGATGCTGATCAAGAATATACTTTATACTTTTACACATGTTACATTCATTTTAGCGACTTTAATATACCCTTTTACACTCTGGGTATAGGGTATAAAAACAGGAACTTAATTAAAATTGGAATACATATTAATAGGCATGTCTTTGCGTTGATTCTATTATTTGTAGAATAGTATAGTTTATTTACTTCTCCTTCATGCCTACATCCTGTTGATCAACTTTAGGAAATAATATTTCTGTAGTTTAGTGTAGAATTAAGTCAACTAGCCGCAGCTGCATTTTTTACCCTGGCACCTGTTAGCCCCTCTTCTCACCTGTTTGTTAGACTCATCAGAGCCTCTACCTCTGTTTTACCGCCTCAATCCGGCAATTAATATACATACATAGCATTTGCCAAGTCAACTAATTTTGCTAGCCTTTTTTGATTACGCGACGATGACGATGGCGATGGCGATGAGGTTGAAGATGTCTAACGATGGGTATGAGCGACCACATCGATTGCAAGTGGGCCCCCGTTCATAATTGCCATGATTTTGCGATTTTGCCATCAAAATTTTAACCCTTTTTGCATTGCGTGCCCCGCGCTCCCCTGTGTCACCAAGTCACTTGAGTTTAATTACCCATGGATGCTGATTGACTGGATGACTAACTGAATGGTTTAGTGGGGAGGGGAAGGGGGTGGCTGGCTAACAGATGTTCATAAACTGGCTCGCGACTTAAACAATTATAAACTTGAACTTGTCTAATGTTTATTTATAAATATTTCAAAATGATTTGGCATGTCAAGTACCTTTCATTCCATAACCCGGAGATTGTTTAGTTTAGTACGAAACGAATCTCTTGGCAAAAAGTTGGCGTGGGAACTGAACTGGACATGGAAATTGAATTGGATTTTAGATGATAATGATGACCCTCTGTCTACTATTTTTCTGTATCTAATGGCAAATCGCTTCACTGCACAATTCAAGTCTAACTAAAACTAATTGAATTGAGGAAATAAATAACAAGATACATATATGTATCTAAAAAGTTGATTTCTAGTCTTTTTACATTAGACGTAATTAGTTTTGTGTTTTTTTTTTCCTTCTTGCAGATTTTCTGTAATAAATCAAAACAAAGAGCCCCCCCTCAAAGACTTTTTACTTACTTCCGAGTCTTCCGACTAACCCCAGTTTCAGTTCCAGTTCCAGTTCCGTGGTGCGTGTCCACTCGCCCCCGCCAAACACTTATGAAGGTCGCCAAGCGAAAAAGAAAAAAAAAAAACAGAAACAGAAATTATTAAGTATTTTATATGAGTAATGCCCATTAACTGAATTATAAGTGAAGTTTGGAGCTCTTTTAATGGCTTATAAAAAAAAAAATAAAATTGAAATTGACCATTAGACCGAACGGAGCCCCAAACAAAGAGCAGGAAGAGCTTTGACTTGCTTCGAAACCTGCAAAACAAATGCAAAATTAATCACAACAAAAGATGCTAAAATAAAAATAAAAAAAAAAAAGAGTTTTTATGGTAATAAATGTTTATGCTCATTAAAAAACAGCAACATTTTAAACTGTAACAAGCATTGGAACAAA
Source organism: Drosophila austrosaltans (assembly GCA_035045865.1). Lineage (NCBI taxonomy): Eukaryota > Metazoa > Arthropoda > Insecta > Diptera > Drosophilidae > Drosophila > Drosophila austrosaltans. The sequence goes on from JAWNOQ010000207.1 coordinate 5,092,508, forward strand.
TGCCATTGATTAATAGCTACTAATACCGTGTTGACTAAACATTTTATTAAGAGATATCTTTGATGTTGGCGCCATAGAAAACAGAGTTAAAAATCGTATTATAATGCTCGATTCTTAACTGAACTTACACAATTCTCTAGAATTTGAATATGACATTCATATTTTGTTGTTTAGTTTATTTGGGCTATCAAAGTTAACTTTTAAATGATTTCTTGAAATTAAACTTACAGTAGATGCCGGCTATAATGATTTAGAGCTTGTAACGAAAATAGTTTCGGATGCAATCGGCTATAACGATGCCAGTTCCTTGAGTATCGTCAGTGGCGGATCCAGGGGCGGGGAAAATGGGGGAGAGTTCCCCCACGAAGAATACAATGTTTTTCAATGAAGCATTTTGACACATTGACTCTTTTGAATATTGAGTCCCCCCCCCCCCCAAATTTGCCTCTGGATCATTGAGTTCCCTCCCCAAAATTTGCCTCTGGATCCGCTCCTGAGTATCGTTATAGCTGGCATCTACATCTATTCATAAATAAAATGAATAACCTTATAATTTATACAATATAACAAAAAGAAACCACAACTGTTATACAACGGGACATCTATTAAACTTGGCTTTACCTTAACCAAAACTGTAATACAATGGAATAGAATAGATATTCTACATATGTACATATAGGAGTCACTTAAATATATATTAAACTGTTATACACTGAATTCAAACTGGCAATAGTATGGAAGATATATTCTTGGAAATGTGTTATACTTTGGTATATCACTTCTGACTATAATTGTTATACAAAATTATTCAATATCGCTGCGCTTCCTCATCTCACGAATCGAAATACTTTATATATATCTCTCTCTATATTTTTTGTTTATAGCCAACTGTTATACTGCTACTTATTATTAATAATAATATCTTGTCCAATATTAATTATGCATAAATTTTTAATTGAGTTAGCGCCTGAAGGGTGGTGGGGGGTGTTATTACCTATCAATGTCACATTCGTTATCGGTTATTGAACGTGTCTGAACTCTGAGATTTTTGTTTTATTGTTGTTGCTGCTGCTGCTATTATTATTATTTTTTAAAATTCGCAAATCAATTGGCTACACTTAAAAATGAATAACTTAATAAATAATATATTAAATAAAATAAACTGTCAGTAGGAAAACAACAACAGCAAAAATCCATCTGACATGCAGCTGTCAAAATGTTTGAGGGGAAGTCTCTCTAGCTCGTGCCTTGTTTTTGATTTTTCGGTAGCTCAATCAAATTATGAGCGAAAACAATCATGAATAAGTGTATATATATATATCTATATAGTTAAAGTAATTGCTGATGGACTGGCAGATACCCATTAAACATCTAATAAATCTTAACTCTGTTACTTATCATTTATACAGAAAATCGGATTATGAATGGAAAGTAAACGATTTCAATATGTTTACACTTATCTTTATGCCGTGTACTGATATGCCCATCAATTGTTGCATGGTTACACGGTATACAAATACCAAGCTGGCAAAAAAAAAAGAAAAAAACAAATGATATGCATATTTAATAATGAAAATTTTCTACGCTATAAGCGGGGAAACCTTCAACTGTGGTTAGCATGTATTTACATTTGGAGTTTCTCTAGAGATTTCTCTCTCTCTCTCTGTCTCTCTCTCATCCGAATGTCCTTCACTCTTGTGAGGTAGGGGAAGACGATAACCTTGGGGGCATACTGCCAATTCTTCTTCTGTCCTTTTTGTGCCCTTTGAAACGAAAGACTTAGGCAACGAACTTGACTTTTTGCACTTGGTTTAAACGTTTTTTTTTTGTTTTTTTTTGTAGCAAATTTTTTGCAAAATGTCAGTAACCGTTAATGTTAACTTGTCTAACTGTAATTAAAGACATGGCTGACTTTAACTGCCCAGTCAATTGCTGCGATTGCAATAAGTCGCTGCCAAGGCAAGGCCTGACTTTAATCCCCTCCACCATCTCCTCTATTTGCACACAATCATGTCCAGTTATCTGTGAGCTGACATTAATTCTTCGTTTGTAAGGAAAATATTATTTCTTTTAATTTACATTTTCGCACACTCGAACACACACAGACACACACACACACACACTCGCATACACTCGCTGCTGGCTGTATTTGTCAAGGTTCTTGAGTTTTGGGTTTTGGATTTGAATTGAAGTTTGGGTCGCTGTCCTGTTGGCTTTTTCAAATGACATTGGTAAAAATATTTTCAGCTGCTCCACTTTGTGTAAAAAATTAACAATAATTTGCAAATGTATGCTAAGCGAGCCGTTTAAAATGTTTAATAAATATCTAACTTGGCTATATATAGACGGTAGATAATAGATAAGCACAGAGAGAGAGAGAGCGAGAGAGAGAGTGGGAGAGCGAATGGGAGAGCACAGTATCAGCTGCCCTGGAAAATGTGCCTCGTCATTGGCAAACAAAAACAAAACATAACTGACCATCAGCAATAAAAAAAATAAAAAACACCAGCAACAACAACAAACAAGCAAAAAGTTGATTTTAAATGCGATGATCAACAAAATATTGTCAACCTGACAATAAATGTGTGGGGCACGCAACGAAAGCATGGAAGGGGAGGTGGTAGCTGGGGCAAGCGTGGGGAACTTCCAAAAATAGCATTATCAGATACTTTTTAAGTACTCGCATAATGTGACAGACCGCGATTGAGATGATGAAATGTGAGTTATGAGTTCATAAAAGTAATCATACCGAGGTTAGCTAAAGTGTGATATATATACATATATATATAAATGATATGGCAAGAATAAGAAATAAGAGTCATTATGAGTAGCTAATTGTCTTATCTGTCATTTCCTTGATGAATTATTTGCCCATGTAAGAGCAATTTTATGTTCCAGATTTCATTTGAGAATTGAGAGAAAATTAAACCCATAAAAAGGACCTTTTCTTTAGACAGAGGCATCTCTGTTTCCTTAATATTTACTTATCATTTTTATATTTAAATTTATAATGAAGGGAATATTCTCTTCTCTCATTGATGGGCAAAATAACTGATCTATCTTTTGTATATATCTTTAAGATATCAAGAAGTTAGCTTGAATTTCGAGTGATAGGTAATTCTCTCAAGGCTTCAACTGTTATATCAATCAATATCTGTTATACAATTATACACGCTTTCTCCATCACTCTTTCTTTCTGTATTTCCTATCAAATAAATATTTCGTCTTACTCACACATGCCTATTAATTGTAATATCAATATCACGTTTTTTTTTTTTATGTATGTATATCCGAGCAACTGGTCGTTGACTTCATTCAACCAATATTATTCATATATAGATATACACATATATATGTCAAGGTCACACTGAGCTCATTGTGTCTTTCCACTTGCTATCTCTCTCGCTCTCTTTTTCTCTTGCCAACTCCACCGATTTGTGGTACGTGCCAGACAACATCTCAGCTGTTATACATTTCACAATGTAAGGCAAAACATTGATCATCTCAGCGTCAGCATCATTCACAACTACAACTACATTTTAGGGTCTTCTGACAATTAAAACTGCATTACGAAATTTGTCGGTGCATAAGTCAAATAGAGAAAAAAAAACCGCAAAAGGAAAACCCGAAACGGAAGCCAAAAAGTTAGCTAGACCAATCTTCTAGACCGACCTTGCCTTTTGTTCTTGCCGATTGCAGCTGTTTTGGGCTTCAAATCCACCCACAAGTGCTACCAGCAACAACAACAACAACTTTAAATCACAACTTTAGCAACAGCAAATCAAACACACTCCCCCTCACTACCTGCCTCCCCCATCATCTTCTCATGGAACTCGAGTGGGAAAACAAAAACAAACTTTGAAAATTTGTATTTTGGCATTAACACAAAAGTTCAGATCTCAGAGGAAAAAAAAAAAAACTAAGTAAATATATCTCTCTCCCTGTCTCTCTCTCTCTATATCTATAACTAACATAGTGTATGTGTGTGTGGGCTGCTCTCTTTGCTCTAGGGGGTCTTTTGGGGGTCTACTCTGTGCAGCTCCCTCAACAATGTTTTAATGTTTTTTAATACTTGAGCCGACTGGCGGCCGTAGACGCAGTTAGTCTTTGCACAGCCGCAACGGAGTGTGCACGCGTTTAGCAGCAGCAGCAGCAGCAGCAACATTAACATTAACAACAACACCAACAACAACAGCTGAAAATAGTTTTGAAATCAAAATTTCTAACAGATTTTCCCTCTCAACCAATATTGTAGAAAAAAAAAAAAAAAAACAACATTTGACAATTTGGCGAAAATTTTGCTTTGTGGTTTTTGGCAAAAAAAAAAAAAAAACTGTTCGAGTTCTGCGAAAAAAAAGTAACCACAACCAAAACGAATATTACGAAAACTTTTTTTTTTTAAATGTAAAACAATAAAAGAAAGAAACAAAAAGAAAACAAACAAAAAATAAGTGACATAATTGGAAAAAAAAAAAAAAACAGCAAACATTTTATTGAAGTTAACCTTCAAAAAAACCGACGACGACAAAACAACGACATAAAAAAAAGCCAAAACAAAAGTGTTCAATAAGTGACTCCACCTACTCCTCCTCCTTCTCCTCAACCACTACTCCACCCTCTGAAGCTCTCTTACTGTCCTCTCGACATCTTCATCATGGATGCGCCCAAGCAGGTAAATAATAATAAACTTTTAAACAAATTGCATTGTGTTGTGGCCAAGTAAATGATATTGTTATGCTTTGTTGTTGTTGTTGTTGCTGTTGTTTATTGGCAATTTTAACAAGTTAACTAGGCTAAGCTACAACAACAACAACAATAACTAAAAAGCTAATAATGCAACAAAGCAACAAAAAATAGCAGACAAACATCAACAACATCAAAATGTGCGTGACAAGTTGTCTCTGTCGGCTCTGTCTTTTGCCACCAAAAAACGAAAAAAATAAGAGAAAAAATAACAACAACAACAACAGCAGCAAGACAAATGTAAAGAAACTGCCACGCCTCTTGGCCCATTAACGGCATTTACAGAAACGTGTTTACAATATTGGTGAATTTTTTTTTTCTTTTTTTTTTTTCTTCGATTTGATGCAAAATGTGTGCGATTATCTTGTTGTGCCTGGTGTGTGTGTGTGTGCCTTAGTTTTGAGTGATTGCAATAATTTCTTAACATCATCATCATCATCATCATCATCAGCATTAGCATTTGTCATTAGTTTTACGATCTTCCCCTTCAAGCGAGATAAGTCACACAAATTTCACAATTAGAGGAAAATGCAAATATTTGCACATTATAATGCAATTTGATCAAAGAAAGGTTTATGAAAATATATGAAAAACTTTTTCAGTTAGCAAAGAAAATTTCGCATAATTTCAAGCTAAAGTTTTGAGTCTTAATTTGTTTTATATTATAATTAAAACTAAAACAAAAAACCAAAACTAAATTCTATTTCAATAGGAAAAGAAAAATGTTGTATGGGAATTGAAAACAAAATTTAATATATAAATCTGAAATATATATAAAAAACAATCATTTCCTTAAGTATTCTTGTTTACTTTAAGAAGTGATTGTCTTTGGTTGTATTTGGTTCTATTGGTTCTATATCAATTAACATATAAAATATTACAAAAAAAAAAAAAATAAAGACTCTAATTGAGATTAAAACTTTGTTAAAACGTTTCTTTAGGTAGGTAAACTCAATTGATATTCCAGTCTAGAATATATGAATATATATCCTAAACACAACAGACTGATCTTCCATATATAGTTAGATCGATATAACAGTAAAACATATAGGTTATACTTTATATAGCCTAAACACAACAGACTGATAATATAACTTCCATATAGTTAGACTCTTTCAGAGAATATTCTCTATCAGAGAGATATTCGAAAATACTTTTTTTCTACAAGCAACATAAATAAATTTTATACTTGAGTTGCAACTTTTATTTCTTAGTATAAATTACAAGCAATTTTATGTTCTTTGTTTATTTCATATTCAATATTGATTAGTTTTTGTTTAAAGTTTGTAAATGTAAAAGTGAAACTTGTTTATTAATATATACAAATTGTTAGCTCTGCTAAATACAAACTATGCTGCTTATTTTTTTACTTTTACATTTACACAATTAGAAAATTGTCAAATAAACTTTAGTATGGTAAAAAAGTATTAATAATTTATCTTTATCTTAGTTAGTTGTCTTTTCCTTGAGTTTTTCAATATTTTCCCCTGGACTTTTTACTGCCATGTTAAAAATTTAAACGGATATTTTACTTGATTACTTGATTTGAAACTCAATTCTGAAATGGCCAGCAGCCATTAACATTTTCTTTTTCCTTTTTTTATTTACATATATTTTCATGATGTAAAGTTTTGGTATTTGACTTTTATTATGATTATTATTTAGTTCAATAGTTTTAAAGTTCTTAGGTCATTGAAATGAGTAAAGAAAAGTCACTGTGAAACGAATCCAATTTTACAACTTCAGTTGCAGGTTCCAAAACTAAAAGCCATTAATCAAAAGTTAATGAAACTTTAGCCTACTTCAGTTTCACTTGATGCTTTATGGTTTCTTTTTCTTCTAAATGGCAAACAAAGTTATTGTAGTTAAATTTCATTTTTTCTCATTACAAGTGCCATATTTAGATAATCACTTCCTATTTAGATCGTATATATACTATATCGTTGCTTGCAATAAGAATTTTTAAATTGAATTTCGAAAGTGAATTTGGTTTCAAAATTTCCGACTTTAGCTGCACAAAAAAGGCAAAGATACACTTCAATTTCGTTATTTATTTATTTATGTATCTGTATCTCTTACAAAGATTTTAATTGGATTCTGTTGAGATGCTTCCCCATTCTTGTTACCAAAACTTGCGAATCAGTAGGCGTTTAAATATATATATATATAAAGTTTTATGTGCGGATATATATATATGTATAACGTATATTCATTTGTCATATCTTGAGTGGCAAACACGGCTGCTTTTGATTGTCAAATTGACAAAGTGAAGGGAGCACAGAGCACAGAATCAAACTCAACTGAAATGTCTGGGAATGCGATCAAACGTAAAATGAGAGACAGAGACACGGCGCGACACGTGCAAATAAATTGTTATTTCATTCTTTTTTTTTTTAGTTTTTCGAATGACAATGTGGAAATCAAATTTTAGGATTTTTTTCTTCCATTTTTTGGCTAACGGTAAACGCCTATTGTTGTTATTAAACAAAATAATCGCATGCTCAAGCAACAAACAAACAAAAATTGCCCAACACTTAACATTTACTTTGGCTTTTATTTTTTTTGAGAATTGTGCACAAGGTTAAAACAAAATAAAAATTGAATGCAATTAAAGTTTGCATTGAACCACCAAAAAGGAAAAAAAAAAAAAACATATACGAACAACAACTAGCAACAATTTTTGCGTTTTTTTTTTTCTTTTTAATAAACCAATGTAATTACAATGCAGACTGGCGGCTAAAACTAAATTTAAGGAACATTTTAAATTTAAAGTTGCAATTTAATTGAACCGCTTTGGCGAGGGCAAACTCTAAAGTAAGCCGAATAGAATAAGAAGAAGTCTTTGAACTAGAGAAAAACGAAGTTTTCCTCTTTGCCATATCTTAAATTGATTTATTAACTATACTACTTCTTAAAGGATCGATAGCATATCCTCTTGCCTTAACTTTGTTATCGATTTCCAATAAATTGAGGACTTCGATTGTTCTCTGATCTCTTTTTAGTGTTGGAAAGAAGCTTTTTATGTTTGTCTTCTTATCAAAATTGAGGACTTGGATTGCTCTCTGATCTCTTTTCAGTGTTGTAAAGAAGCTTATTATGTTTACCTTCTTATCAATTGAAAGTCATGGCAAAATATAGACAGATAGAGAGGCATAAAATAGATTCTATTTAATAACAGCATGTTTCAGTTTCATTCATTCCTTTTCCATCATTCCATCGTATAACAAGAAAATTCATCCCATAAGCCAATTATATTTATAATTATGATGTTAGTTCCATCTTAATAGATTTAAGAACAATAGAGTTTGATGAAATGTTTTTATTAACAGTTTAGTTCCCCGTTTATGCCACCCAAGAATTAAGAATTCCTTCTTTGCTTCTCTCTCTCTCCCTCTCTCGCACTCTAATACTATGTTAATTCGTTTTAATTATATATCCATTCTTAAATTGAAGGTGTCTTCTTGAGAAATGTATTTGCTAACCGAGAACTCATTCTAATTTATGGCCATTATTCATTTGAATATATTACCATTAAGAGGATCTCTCATCCGATTTTTATTATTATTGCATGGCATTTTGTTTATGCATATTTATGAGAAAAACGTTTCCACGTGCCAGCTTTAAGGTGATATCGTCGTCGCATGCCTGCCTCTCGCACTCCCTCATACACTCATTAATGCACGAAATGTGTTAAAAAATTAATAATAATAATAATAATAGAGAGAAAGAAAACATAGAAAAAGAATTAAAATTGGCAAATTCATTAAGACTTCCATTGTGAGTTTCGGCCAGCCAATTTGGCACTGGATTTGGGTTTTCTGTTTTCAGTTATCGGATTTGGGATTTCGGATTTCTAATTTGACAAATCTAAAAGATGACTCAAAGTCGTCGGCATAAGCAACTTTGATCAGTTCGCCATTGAATTAAGCCAAATGGTTCTTTTTCAGATGATTTCAAAATGTTTTTTTTTTTTTTTTTTTTCTGTCCAGCTTTATTAAAAATTCCAATGAAGTTACAATTTTTTTTTCCTTCGTTTTGATTTTGCTTTTCAATATGTTGCATGCGATTCTCAAATTTCAGATGAGTTTCGGCGGCTTCTTGGCAAACTTAATCTAACACATGTACCTTTATCTACACTTATGGCCAAAATAATAGGTACAAAAGCAAACCTTCCATTTAGAGTAAAATATTTAAGTTCATATTGAATTTGGGAAAGTGAATATATTTTTTTAGAAAATCTGTCAGTATAACAACCCTATATATGACAAAAACGTACACGGAAATGCCATAATTATTTTTTTTTCGACAATTTTTGTTCTGACACCCAATTTTGGCGTGGACAAAATAATAGGTACATTTTTAGAAAATTGTAAAAATTTCGAAAATTCTTAGCTCTATTGCAAAGATTCTATATTTTATTTATTTTATTATTGTATTAAAATGAAACTAAACAAAAAAAAAACACTTAAGATGGGCCGCAGCAGTCATTGCACTTATGAAGAAGGAGGGATCGTCTAAGGATTGAAAAAGTATAGACAAAAGCTTAGCGCTATTGGCAAAAGTATTGGTCGTACAGTATATTTTATTTATAATGCTTAGAAGAAGGAAAACAAAGCTTAAAAACATCGCGGCGACCAAAAAAAACGACTAAAATCACTGATAATCGGATCATTACGTTGGGAAAATAGGACCCCTTTGCATCATCAAAGTCAAATTCATGGAAAATCGGTTACAAAATTTTATACCGAATCATTCGCCGTAGACTTCAGAACTCTAAACAACATGACCGTAAAGTCCGCAAGGTTCTATTGTCAAGGAACAAAAATTTGAAGATGGGTCAAAGTTATGCATTAGCTTATTCAGACTCCTGCACGCCCCCTGGCGGGAAAAATTGTCGTAAAATCCAATGGAGTGGCGGAATTAAAATAAATTTGTGTTAAAATGACTCTTTTAGATAGGTCCGCATCCCCAGATATAAAGAATTTTGCGAAACGTTTTTAAAAACAACAGTTGAACATGGACGCAACAACATAATAGTATGGGGATGTTTTTCCAGGTCTGGAGTTCGTCTAAAAGTTTGAATTCAGGATACGTTCGTCCGATTTGCATACAAGGATATATTGGAAATCATTATGCTTTCATTTGCTGAGGAAAAAATCTTGTTGAGATAGGTTTTTTAACAAGATAATTGACCCGAAGCTTACACCTAAGCTAGTAAAGGAATGGTGTGGGAACAATAACATGGCACTTTTTGACCGGCCAAGTCAGTCCACGGACTCGAATCTTATAGAAAAAGTTTTTGACGAGTTAAATCACAGAATTGGATACCACAACTTTGAAAATAATGACGAATTAGGTAATTTTATCACAAAAACTTGGTCTGAAATACTTGTTAATACATTTAGACATCCAATAACTAAAAAATTTAAAAAAAAAAATAAAATTTAAAAAAAATAAGGTATTATATACCGACTATTAATCAAAAAATTAATAATTAGCTAAAAATACCATCGAAAAAATTGATTTTCGCAGATTATACATTCAATTTTGCTAAATGTACCTATTATTTTGGCCAGGCATTTTCTCTCAATATTTGCATTAAGGCTGAAAACAAAAGTTCTTTATAGTTTAATCGTAATGTGATCTGCTTTTAAACTTTAGAATATTCATATAATCAAAATAAAAAAAGATTCACTTGTTAATTTTAATTCTACTTTTAAATATTTCACTTTAAATTGAAGGCTTGCTTTTGTACCTATTATTTTGGCCATAAGTGTATATGTATATATCTTTTTCGTAAGCCATTGAGAGCCGGCAATTGCAGCAGCAGCAGCAGCAGCAACGACGTGTGACCAAGACGTTACACTGAGCCAAAGTTTTTATGGCAAAAAAAGAAGAAATAAGATTTCTTTGATCTAAAAAAGAAACTGCTAAAAAATCTACCAAAATATAAATGATGCTAAAATTACAACAATGAAAAATATTGTGTAGGAGAGTTCTTAAATGATGATTTATAAATACAGTACAGTCCGGTTATAATGACGCTTCAGATACCGACGATCGGGAAGACGTACTATCCTTTTAGTCATATAAGATTGTATGGGGACCAACCAAGTCATCGAATTTTCGACCAGACGGACGCTATAAGCGGAGTTGTTATAACCGGAGTCTACTGTATTAATAGCAAAAAAGGGATAAAAACCTTAAAGATTAACTAAAATTTGCTTAAAACTTCTTCTTTTCTAAGAAACTTCTTTCTAACTAGGGTCTTCTACCCACTAACTAGAATCCTGGGCTTAGAACACATCAAAATGATATTGAAAGAAAGTTCTAAAGATTCAAAAATAGAAACCATTCAAACCATTTGCCCTGACTAAAACTAATGAAAATTATTTGAAATACTTGCAAAGGATATAAGATCTATCTGGAATGGTTTTCACATATTCTCCAAAGTACAAATTTTGATCTAACATTTTCACAGGAATATGGCAGATCGATTCATTTAAGGAATTAAGTGTTTTCCTTAGTTCAATAAAGACTAATGTATACTGAGAAGATAAGGAACATTTCATAACTCTTTGGCATTTATGCAAAGTTGACATTTGACCTTTCCGCTTACACTCTGTTAATTAGTGTTGTTTAAAAGGATTTGCTGTGTATTAAGCAGATAACATTTATTTCAGTGTATGCTTGAGAAAAAAAAAAAAACCGCAAAAAAAAAGTAGCGACGTTTTTCTTTGTTTTCGTTGTTGCTTAGTTGGCCCGCACTTGAGTCTGAGCCTGAGTTATTACACGAGTTTGGTGTCTCTCCCCTCCCCCACACTTTAGCATTTCCATTATGTATGTATGTATGTCGCTGTCATCGTCTCACACATACGTACATATGTATACCTATATGCCACCACCCTCATACCGCCCCCGCAGCTGCCTCATTTGTTTGCTTTTCTGTTATGAAACGAAATTGTGTCAAGGTCAAATTTGCATGAACACGCTAAGCGGCAATTGGAAGGGGCGGATCGGTTAAGAGGAGAAGAGAGTTATGGAGGAGATATGTATTACTGCGACCCCCCATTACCCTCCCCCTGCCAATCTCAGTGTCGTTGACTGCCGTCTCAGCTGTTGTTTTGCGAGAGAGCTTTGCAAATAAGTTGGCCCCGCTTTTTTTTTCCCCCCATTTTTTTTTTTTTTTTTTTTTGTTTAAATATTTGCCATGCAAATGGCAAATAGACAATCAGAAAAACTGTCAAAGTAAATATACAAATAGAAAATAGCATGAAAAAAAGGAGAAGAGAAGAGGAGAAAAATAAACACTTGCCACACCCAATATGGAATCTGTGGCATCTATTTAAATTGTACTGTACTTGCCCCCAAACTCGGACCCCCGGGTGGGCGGTGGGTGGGGTCATTTCCCATGTTAAGCAAAGTCAACACACAAATTGTTGTTTTAGGTGTGAATAATTATGCAAGCTGCAATTGAGATACATATACTATATATATACAAATTGATCCTAATGGGAGGGCAGTGCGGGGTGCAAGGGGTGGAAGAAAGGGTACTGCAGTTGGTGGGGCAATGTGTGTTAATTGAAACTCATATTGAAACTAATTGAGGATACTTTGTTGCTTACATGCTAATTAAATGGCGTGAATAATGGGAAAGTACAATGGAGAGACAGAGAGGGAGAGAGAGAGAGAGAGAGAGAGAAGGAGATGATACAAATGGGTTAAGTGCGAGGGAAGATTCTAATGTTATTAAAACACTAATTGCATTGTTAATTGACTTGAAAGTACATCTCATTTTATTCTATACTATTGAAAAAATGTAATCGAATCAGTAGAATCAATGGACTTGTCCTTTTCAACCGTTTTATCATTAAATTGTTCAAATTCTAGATCATATTTATCCTATACAGTAATCATTATTCTATTATCAAATTGATAAACCTTCCTCTTTCATTTCTTTTGTTGGCTTAAAGCATTTGCAGTTAAAAACTTGCGGTCAATTACCTTTTTTCTTTTGCTAAAGAAAAAGATTCTCTCTCTCTCTCTGATTCTTCCTGATTCTGATTCCATAACAATTATAAACTAATGATCATTGTTAATTCAAGTTAATAAATAGAAATGTTTTAATACGCTCAGTAGATCTTTCAACAATTTCGCAATCGAATGGAAATAAAGTTAATTTCAGTAAGATTAAAGTTGAAAGAGATGAAAGAGAGAGAGAAAAAATTCATCAAATTATAAAATAATTTATCCATTATGAAGAAAACAATTTGGATACCAAGTAATTACATTTTAGAATTTGCATTTAAAATGCTTTAAAAATCATAAGATCCAGTCTTTATAATTACACAGAATAATGATCTTGCCAAACTGGATAACTTACTTATGCAATATTCCAATTAAAATGTGTTCAAGAAATTTTATGCAATTTCAACTATTTAGAATCATCGTCATAAAAAAAAACTTCCTCTATTATCACAATTTGATTGATTTCAAGATTATTTGCCATATAAATCATACGTTTCCATTCCATTTTTAAATTCATGGCATATCTATGCTATGATGAGATGATGATCATCCCAAAGATGATGATGATGAGCAACAAAGCGAGCCCCTTCTTCAATTAGCATTCAGATTGAGATGCATCATCATTGTCGTCGTTATTTAGCACAATTTATTTCTACCTTTCACATAACATTCCCCCATAATGTGAGGTGGGGGGGGGGGGGAGAGAATAAAATGTTAAACAAATGATATTATTGTTTTATTAATAGCTGTGATTGATGTGTGTCTGTGTGTGTTGGCTATTAACTATGATTCTTCTGCTGCCCACAGTTCTGTCTTGCTTTTGGCTTAAATCTCTTTCTCTTAGACAAATAAACAAAACGCCCGCACTCTAAATACCATTAAATTAGTCATAATTTAAAAGACAAACAAAGAAAAAAAAAACAGACAGCAAAACAATAATAATAAAAAAAAATCATTTCAACAAAAATGGTCAAATAAATTGATCAATATCAAATGTGCCGAATCGTTAGGCAGCTGCTGGAAAAGACTTTGAAAGGCAAATTGGTAGCTCCAAATTTGCAGGTGGCAACAGCATTTCATGCTAGAGGTGGCAAATGCTAATATAACAGAAATATAACAGCTTCAAATGGGTATTATAGTATACGAAAATGGCTAAAGTAGCCAAAAGTGGCATTAGAGGACACTAAAATACAAATTATAACATTGCCAAAGGTGTTATATCAGTTAGTTGCCTTATAAAACAACTAATTTTCTGTATAACAGTTGAAAGAGGTTTGTAAACAGTTGAAAGGTCATAGAATATAACAGTTGATAAACTTGATCAACTTATGCCAAATCAAGTCAATAGTTATTAATCATTTGTCAATGGTTATTACACTGTATAACAGTTGGCAATGTGTTATACTGACCCATTTTTATGCCAACTCCATTCACCACTCACTTAACACACAAATTTGCAACATGCTAATTTTGTTGTTTTATGCAAAATGTAAGTGCAATTTGTTTACTAATTGGAAATTCCTACAGGCAATTTATCGCCCAATCCCAAAAAAAAAGAAAAACTGAAAAGAAAAAAAAAGCAAAAGTGAACGCGCAATGTGGGCGACAGTTACATTGAGGTCCGGGAATGAAGCCGGATATTAGCATGCAACACAACGGACAACTTAGAATAGAACCCTGCCAATTGGCTGATGAAATGCCAATGCCAAGCGGCATAAGAATAAGCCATAAGACAACTCCACAAGTAGATGACATTAATCTCTGTTTAGCTTGTGGCATTGCACATCTTTGGCCCAGGCAAAGGCATTTGCATGCCAGACTCAAAGCCAGACACAGAGACACACACACAACATAGAGAAGTACCGACACCGTCACCGACAGCGACACTCAACAGTTCATTGGCAGGCAGGCCAGGCAGAGAGTTGACAAGCCCACCAATTCAAAAAGAAGTGGCCAGAAGCAGACACCAGGCCAAGTAATAAATGAGACACCAAAAACTAGAGATGCGTTTGAATAAGAACGAACAAACTCACGACAAGAGATAGAACCTATATAAAGTAACAAGATAATAATTAAGCTTAACTTACCAGTTCTTAGAGTATTACTTTAAATGGTTCTTGCTAATAAAAAATAAAACTACAATTTCATATAGTTATGAGCAGTTCCGCATCTGGCATGAGGTTAAGTTAAGACTCTTAAAATGCTATAAAAAAAACTGCATATGGCCAGGTGTAAAAGACAACATCATTACGATCATAAAGAGTTAAGCTTCGCTTGGCTTTTGGCATTAGCGTAAACAAAATGTCTAAAATACCCTAAAACAATAAATTTTCTTAGTTAAAATTGCATTTCTCTATACAAACTATAGGTCCATGAGATCTTTTTGTATTATACTATTATGTTAGCTCAGATTCTACAGATGCATTAAGCAGGAAAAATGTTTACTAATATGTTATGTATGCATGTATTAGTAATAATTACTAAATAAACACGTAAATTCCAAAGCACACACACATAGCTGTGTATATATATTTATCTTTCTATGTCTATTCAAATGCAACTTTGTTCTGTCTGGCTGCCCTCTCTCTCTTGTGTCGTAATACATAGGCTCGGAATTTCTAATTAACTTTAAAATGTTAATGTAATGTAACCAAAAGCTTCACGCTTCCATCTCTAGGTAAAGCCTCGAAAATAAAAACACGGCTTGACGACTTTATTTCCACGCCCCATGTCTCTTCCCCTCCCCTGCCCTTCCTTCCCCCGCCACCTATGTATCTCTCGTTTAATTTTTAAATGATTCAGACATTTACTGTTATTGCCGCCGCTGCATTTGGTCACTGAGAGATGTGATCTCTGCGGGTCGAGAGGGGGCCCCACCTGGTTTTTTTTTTTTTTTTTTTTTGTCTTTTGTTAGTTTTGAGTTTTCAGTAAACTTCTTTTCTTTTGCGGTGGCTTAATTTTTATATGCCTGGCTAACTGCTTGACCTTCTATTATGTCTGGCTGGCTGGACAAATTTTTCCATAGCATGAAGTAAAGTTCGTTGCCTAAGTCTTTTGTTTTTTTTTTGTTTTTTTTTTTTTTATTTTTTTTATGGGCCAAGACAATCGACAATCGGACAAACGGAGTGGGGGCGTGACGCTGGCAGTCCCCCTAGCTTAAAAATATAGTGAAACAACAATAGCAATAACAACATCAATCGAGAAATATCTAAAAATAAACCCAAAATGGCAGAACTTTTTTTTGCTAAAATAACCCACGCGACCCATCCAAAGGAATCATCTTTATCGTATATCGTTTTTTTTTCTCTTTTTTTTGTTGTTTTTTGTTTGTTCAAAATGTGGGAAACACTCGAAATTACCAAAAACAACAATCAAAATAATAATAAGAATAATAAGCTGAGTGAGTCTGGCACTGGCACCCGGATTCAGACGGACAAAACAGGCAAAGAGCGGGGGGCGGTGGGATGGAGAGTGAGCGAGAAATGGAGAACAAGCAATAAATATGATATATGTGTATATATACATATATTTATTCTATATGAATTTTTTATTCTTTTGCTTTGGCTGTTTTCTTTATTGATTTTTCAGACAATTCATCACGTGCGTCATTTAACAGTTCAATTTATTTGATTTGAATAATTTGGTTACCTTGACGAATGGGCGGGCATATTGATTTCATTTTTCACTTGGCAACACACACACACTCACACACAGAGACAAAAAATGAAACAGTTAGAGAAGATTAACAAATTCTCAGACATGTCTAAGCCATATCGAAGGGTCAAATCTTTTATGTAATTTTTTTTCTTGTATTTTTAATTAAGACTTTTACTTTTGCTCAATGTTTGAGCGTTAGAAATATTGCCATGATGCATATCAAGGGAATATTTTACTCTTTTCAAATGATACTGATCTATATCTGTTAGGTCCATGCCAGGGTATAAGAACTTCGGCCTAAAGAAGAGCAGGCCCAGCCCTCTGATTTCTTTTTCTTTACTTTTTTTTGAGTATTAATAGAATGTTACCCTCTCATCTGGGATGTACCCGTTCGAATGAAAGAAAAACAAATAATATAACGGTATATTAAACATCACAAGATCAATACTGATCAATTATATATAATATATATATATTTTTTTTAGGTGCCCCATAAGTAGTTGAGTTCAGGTTTATTTAGCATATTTCTTGATCATATGACGCGCGCTTTCTTTCTCCCCATCTTTCTCTTTCACAAACGCATTTGATTCGATTCGATTCAACCGGTTCAACTTTTTAAGCAAAGCGGATATATATATGGGTATATATTCATAATCTAAAATAACAACAATGAAACAAAAAGAAACACATTTTTTTTTTTCTGTACTTTCCAATTTTATGGTCAAACAAACAAATGTGGCAAATGATATAAGAAAGAAACGGCAGCGGCGGCAACAAAGAA
Source organism: Drosophila austrosaltans (assembly GCA_035045865.1). Lineage (NCBI taxonomy): Eukaryota > Metazoa > Arthropoda > Insecta > Diptera > Drosophilidae > Drosophila > Drosophila austrosaltans. Next base: position 5,109,717 of record JAWNOQ010000207.1, read on the forward strand.
TCCGGTTCTACTTTTTGTTGTTTAATAAATTGTTACAATTTATTTTTCCCCATTTTGTTTATTGTTGGGAGAATGGGGAGGGGGGGCACAGCACCCTCACAATTTGCAATTTGCACACAATTTGTCTGACAATAATTAATTATATTAATTAGTAATTAATTAAAGCATACGCTAGTCAAATGATACGGCTCCCACGCCACAGATGATGTCCATCATTATAATCCCCTCCCCCAAAAGACACTCACACTCACACACACACACACACACACACAAAATATCCCAAAAAAGAACAACTAAACTTTGCCATGATGAGGAAACAAACTATTAATTAATTAGGGTTTTTTTCTTGTTTTCTTTTTTTGCGGTTTGTTAAACACAGTTTTAAATACAATTTACTTAATTAATGATCAAATAGCTATGACTATTTTGTGGGGCGTAACAAATGTTTGTCCCGGGGGATTCTGTGAATGAGTGAGTGTGTCGCTGTTTGTGTAACTCAAATATAGTGATGGACCTGGAAAGGGGACAAACCGAATCAAAAAAAAAAAAAAAAAAACCACACAAAAACAAATAATTTATATAACAGTTTTCATTACACACCTGAAAGAAGAATACTTTATCCCTACTTTAGTTTAAAAACAAAATCCTTACCAACATAGAACAGCCCAAGGATAAACGACTTGATTTTCAGCAATTATACAAGTGTGCATTTTGTGATACATTTACAGTAATTATTTAATTTATTTACTAATTACTAAGATTACTAATTTTTAAATCACAAACTTTAATGTTGATAGAATTTAGCACATTTTGTTAGTCGTCCTCTTTCCGGCAGGCAAACATTGCTCTCTCAGTCGTTGCCACTCTCTTTGCTAAGCATTGTTGCCACTGTCCTTCCTTTTTGTGGTTGCCACTCTTCAACCTCTCGGTGGTTGCCACTCTCTATACTTACCTTAGCTGTCTGCCACTCTCCATTTTGTTTTCCCCTTTCTCTCTCTTCCTGTCAAACTTTTACCGCTAAGATTACCCCAATTAAGGGTTGCCAGATCCTGCTACTCCTCATATGCATGCAGTTGTGTTGCATTTCTTAATAGTTATCCATTTGCTTTCGAAATATTTGAACATAATGGGCAATCCTCCGTGTTCCTCACGTGTCCATCCCTCATGAGGAAAACGTGAACTTTCAGTTGGCGCGTGGCAAATTAATGGTAAATTTGTTGTTCTTCAAAATTCGATTGATGTAGCATTTTTTTTTTTAATGGCCACAACGAAATTTGTATGCCAAAATTGCTTAAAGCCACCTAAACACTAAAATTGTTTAGCACTTTACAAAAATTATGCAAAATTTTTAAACAACAACTACAACAACGAAATAAAAACCTAAACCCGGCAAATTTATGACCCAACTCCGAAACGAGTTCAACGAAAAAAAAAAAAACGAACAACGACAAAGGAGAAAAATAAAAGAGTAGAAATAAAAAAAAAAAACCAACAGAAAACTGACAGAGCAATGACCCAGAGAACTACTGAAAATGCCAAACTGGATGATGATGCTAATAAAAAACCGCTTCAACATAAAGGGCAAAACTAAATCATTCATTGGGGATTGGGGCGGGAACTATACTTTTGTTTTTCTTCTTCTACTTCTACTTCTCCCCTCTCTCTCTCTCTCTCTCTCGAGCTGAATGAGAGAATTGATATTAATCTAAGAAATTCGATTCGAAAATGAATTTTATTTGTCATTTGGCAGCCAAACAAACATGGGAACAAATTAGCACAAAATTAATTACATTTTAAGCAACAATAAAAATGAAAAATTGCTTTTATCGCCAAGTTAAGATCGATCGGCAGGCAGCAGCTGTTAGTGGAGCTAATCTCCCCCCTCCCCAAAAAAAAAAAAAATAAATAACAAGAAGATGAAGAGGAAGAGACAATCGCCAAAAAATTAAATGAGTAGACAAAACGGCATTTGTATTAACAAGTTGGCCTGGCCAGCTGCTGCTTGTCGTTTCCTTTTTTTTTTAAACTTCTTTGCCATTTCATTCGCTTTCACTAAAAAAAAAAAACAAACATTAATATTCATATTATTAAATATAAATCATTTTTTTTTTATTCATTTACTGGAAGAAAAAAAAATAAAGGCAAAGCCGTTGCACATTTCATATGTGCCACAAAAAAAAAAAAAGATACTGAATTACTTTTTTTTAGAAAGAAATTAAGATTAGGCAGATGTGGATGCGAATGCCAAAAGTGAGAGTGTTCATGTGGAGAGATAATACGAACTACTAATTGAATTTGCAATTGGAGAAGTCCATCTCAGGATGCTGTTGCTTGAATCTGTAGAGAGCAGAGAGAGAGAGAGAGAGAAGAGAGGATGCCAAAATGAGTTAATTATAGGATGCCAGTTGAACAATCATTAATTCTGCATACTTTTCAAGTATATCCTGTTTCTTGCGATCCTCGCTGGTTGGTAAACCCATCTCCTTCTGACGCTGATCAAACATCATTTTCTCAACCATGCTGCGCGTCTGGCCATCTAGATCCGATAGCTTCGATGGCTCGGGATTAATTTTACGTGTAGAGATTTCAGGATCTGTGGTAACCAAACGACTCCACCAGGTCATTTTATTGATTTTCTCCAATGTGACCAAAACCGTTTTGCTATCTTGCAAAACCCAAACGGATTCCTCCTGCTTAACTTCAGCGTATAGCTCACCATCGATAATGGGCTCTTGACCTTTAAGGCCCACTTTCAACGTCTTCTTGCCAATGGTGACCACAAGATCGCGGGACCGCAAAGCGTATGACACGTTGAAGGGAATCTTGAGCTGTGAATGTGGAATGGAAATAGAAACGTAAAGAGCAACCAATTCAAAAAAAAAAAAAAAAAAAGAAAAAACAATCGATTTTAAAGTTAATGATGATAATAATAACGATAATAACAACACAATGCCCAGAGATGTAATGTTTTTGTGATTAATGAATCAAGACAATTCTATATGTATGTATATATATATAATATATGAATGTGCGACTGTTGAGAAGTCAAAGTCAAGTAAAAACACAATCTTCTACTACTGCTGCTGCTTCGCTTCTACCCTCAATGTTTGCCTTTTGGTCAATGCAACCTTGAAGTCAGCTACAGAGAGCTAATAATGATCTATAAATAACTGGCAAGACAAGCACCAGCACCAGCAGCAGCAGCATTAAGAAGAGGAGGCACGTCTTCCACCTAAACTTAAGCCGCAGCTGCAATCTCTCACATCATCACATGTAAAGCGCTCGACGCCCTTCACCAAGCAACCAGACCAAGGATTTTAACTAGAACGGGAATTTAAGTTAATTGTCTCTGTCTCTCTTCTACTACCACTACTACTGCTACTACTACTTTTCCAATGACGAGTTCAAGGACGTACAGCGGTTGTTTCTAGGTCCGGTTTACAGGAGACGGCACAACCATTCTGCTCCATCTCACCCTCAAACTGGAATGCCGCTCAACAGGTTGCTGTTGCAGACATCCAATTGTGAAGTTGAAGATGTGCAAAAAGAGATTATTCCTTCTCCTAATCGTTTTTCCTTTGATTACACTGGCGTCTAGAATTATATGTACACCCACACACACTCGCAGTTGGGCCCATTATTAATAATGGCAAGAAAACACAAAAAAAAAAAAAAAAAACTAAGCGCAACATGCATACGATTATATATTAACACATTTCCCATTAAAAATTAATAATAATTAATGTATTTGTCGTGTGTGTGTGTGTGTGTGAGAAAAAGCCAAGCAGCATAATTAAATCTTAAGTTATTAGACAACAAAACTACAGTCTATGCAATCAATTAGCAAGCACACACACACTTATGATGTGCATGGTGGAAAATATATGTACAACAATGTTGGTTCGGGGGCGTGGAGTAGACCTTTAATTAAAATCTCACGAAGCATTCAAACCAAGGACATGACTATGACGATGACTACAATGATGATGGAGTTGGAAGCTTATAAAATGAACGTGTGTGTGGTGTGTGTGTGGGCTAGCAAGCACGCGGCTCATGTCAACAGTAGCTTCTTTCTATGTGGGCTGTGCATCATCATCTCGAACTCCTTCAAATTTAAATTTTTATATGACGGCCAGAGGAAAATGTGTCAAAAACTGAAACTGAAGCGGATGTCATTTTTCTTTTTTTGTTTTGGTTTAAGTACGCGGATGTATATATAGTAATATCTCCGATGACTGATGACTGACTGTCTAACTAACTGACAGTTTGTGTAGGCGTTTGGCCATAGCAACAATTCGCTTGGCAATTAGATTAACCACCATTTGTCATTTGGCTGGCAATTGGAATTGTAATGCGTATTCTTGCTTAATAAATTATGAAAGAGTTGTTGTTGCTGTTGGAACGTGATTTAGGCCGATTCTTAAGAAACAATTGCAAATGCAATCTAAATAGTAAACAAGCAACAATATTAAAACATTAAAAAAATTGAATGACTTGCCATGATGTAACTGAGTAGATCCTAACAAGGACAAACTGTAGAATCAAGGATCTATGGGACAACCTTCGATTGTTTCTCTAACTAACTAACTTCTCCAAATCTCTAACTCCGAAATCTACATAGAATTTCTCACTTCTCTAACTTGAACTTTATAGTGGGAAGTTCCACTTGTATATATGTATCTGATCTATAGTTAACTAAAATAGATCTTGACTGACTTTTTCTTTGGCATTTGCTGGCGGCTGCTGTAATTTATTATTTGTTGTTCGATGGCAAATGATGTTGCAGCTTTCCCACCCTCATTAAGAGAGAGAGAGAGAGAGAGAGAGAGAGATCATGAAGGTTATGCAAATATTGAACGATTCTATGCTTAAAAGTAGGAAATTAACACAGAAATCCAAGTGAGTTAGTGGTTGTCTGACTTACTGACTGACATAGTGCCATTAAATCAGCAAATGAAACAAAACAAAAGTCAAATCTCATGCAAATGGGCGTGCTAACTGAAGAATTGAAGACAAACATCATGATGCAGCAGCTTAAGTTAAACTTAAAGCAAAAGTTGAAGTCAGAGTTCGAGTTCAGAAAAGCAAATCGTAAATATATATCTATATATATATATATATGTATATATACATTAAAAAGGTGTCGTGAATGAATTAATGAAGAATAAAAAACAAATACAAACAACAACAACAACAACAATATTATTGATGATGATGATGACGATGATGAGAGATGGATGGTTGAAGAAGACGACCACGACATGGCACACTTATGCCAAAAGACAAATGGTAGGGGGAGCAAAATCGCACACAAACATACATAGATACATATATATAAATATATTTATATATAGATAGAGAGAGACACAGAAAGTTGGATTGATGAAGAGATAGTCACCATGCCGACAAAATGTCTGACACTGTCTGCCATTTTATGCAAATGTCTTTAATCGATCATCAAACTTTGAAGAGAGAGAAAGAGAGAAGAGAGGGGGAATAGAGATTTGCCTGGCTTACTTTGCACTAATTCTCGCTCAACACACACACAAACATTTAGGTGAAAGAAGAAACTCTTTTTTTTTTTTGTTGGTTCCTTGGATCGGTTTCGATTTTGTGACTTGGCTGCTTCTGCTGCCGTTTATTAACTGTTTTCTTATTAATTCTATGACTTTTTTTTTTTTTTTTTTTGAAAACTCATTTTTAGTGTTTCTTATAGATATCTGGCGATGTCTGATTGTATATGTATATATAATTTATGCTTAAACTTGGCGAGTCGAGATGGTGCCAGGCACCAAAAGTGGCGTAGAGACAATCGAAATAAACAAAAATCATTTGAAAACTAGTCAAAAAAAGATACAACAACAACAACAACAACAAAATATATATATAAATAAAAGAAGCTGAAATAAGCAACGCTTACTGAAATAGAGAGGGACAGGGGGCAGGTGGCAGGGCGGCGGCAGGGGTTACTATTAAAGAGGAGCAGAAACGATTGTTGATTGTGAATTGGCTACGATAATGTTATCAGACATTCAGCGGCAGGTTTCCTATTAAAAGCGGCTTAAACTGTCTACCAAAGAAAAAAAAAGAGAAGAAAAAAAAACTTGACTTATGTCTTGAAAAGCCAAACGGAAACAACTAACCAGAACAGAGACAGACGACGTTTGTTTAGTTGGTTAGATGGATGGATGGATGGCTGGTTGGTCGGTTGGTTGGTTGGTCGGATGATTGTTGTGGGGTACCACTTGAGTGGGGAATTGTTTGTGCGTTTAAATCTGATTAGAATGTTCAGCAACATTTCAAAAGCAAAAAAAAAAAAAAAAAAAAAACAAATCAAAACTAGTTCTTATTGGGCTAAGCAATCCAACAACCTCATGCTGCTACAACAGCACCTCTTCCCCCACCCCACCTACTAAATAGCCAACCCCACTCCCCTTCACTGTCAGCATACTTGGATGCTCAAGTGTTTTTTTTTATTGATATTTGCATGGGAATCCAAAAGTCAGCTTCATAGAGCAAAATGTAATTCATAAAATATAAAAAAAAAAGAAAATAAAAGCAAAAATCTGGTAGCCATTCGTATACGATTCTATAGCATATTATAGAGTTCTATAAGCGGATTTAATAGTCGTTTTCAAGGCAAGGAGGGCTTGAGGGGTGGGGGGTGGACTGTCGTTCGGTTGGGTGGTAAGGGTATTAGATATCATCCGGTTTCTTGGCCCACATAAAAAGAACTGCCATAAATAATGTCAACTCTCTGAACTCCAATCGATTAACTTCTCTTGATGATGTCAAGAATGAATATATATATATATATATAACCTATTCAAATTATATTCATTTAGAAAAAGATCATTAAACATGATAAGAATATGATTTTGGCTTATTTAATTAAGGATAAAGTGTGTCACAAATACAAAATTGACCTTCAAATTGTAGTCCCTATTTTTTTTTTAATCAAGGTTCGACTAATCAAGATTAGTTTTTGGTGTTAATTATCTATTTAATTTTTATGTGACAAATATGCTAAATATTACATTGAAATGATTGGCAGCAGATTGAGCCCCATCGCCCATTGACAACATTTACATATTTATATGGAAATCCATAATTTTCTATGCAAAACTTTAGTTTAGCATATATATTACTGGATGGGGTGAGGGGACTTCCCCAACAATTTTATACAGGTCGTATCTTATATTGAATCTCATTTGATTGAATATATTTGAAATTATCACTTTACAAATTTGTAAACAAAATATATTTTCAAAGACTTCCAAGAAGAACTTTATCTATATATGTATATATACCTTATATCTTTGTCGCATAACAAATCTAATTATCTTGTTATCTTACTTTTAGGCCTTTTTCTTCAGCAGAACAATACAATTTTTGTTGTCACTTCCTTTTGTACCAGGAATTTTGAAATTACCATTTGGCAACAATTTAAACGGATCTACTAGAAATAGGTTCATTTACCCAGTCATTGTCGTTTTTATTTTGGTCAAAACAAAGTTGAGACCATTAAGCAGGATTTATAATCTAAGCAGGTGTGAAAATATTCGTTATTCAGTTTCATTATATATATATATATCTATATAATATGGCAATTAAGAAAAACCCACAAAAAAATATATATGAGAGAAGCAATAACAAATAACAACAACAACAACAAAGATTCCAAAAAGCACGTCATCAAGAATTTTAACGCCAACAATTTCCGCCTCGAATGAATGAGAGTTGACTCACTCACTCACTCACTCACTCGCTCATTCAGTCAGTCAGTCATTCATTCATTCATTCACTCATTTAGTCAGTCAGTTACTAACTAACTGCGCATAGTTTTCTGCATCATTGGAAAACGGCCCGAAGCCACAAAAATAAATGTACTTTTTTTTTTTTTTTTTTTTTTTTTTGCATAACTTAAAAGCGCCGCTAATAAAAAATAGAAAAAAAAAAACCAAATAAATCTTAAAGCTTAAAAAAGAAAACGAAATTAGCCAAATGACAAAATGTTTTCTAAACAAAAAAAATTATCTTTTAATAGACGCAATCAACGGGGGGAATTGATTTGCCGTTGGGCCAAAAGAGCGAAACAAATAAGCGTGGCATACGTCAACCGTAAAAATGCCAAGCAAACCCATCCAGGGGGTTTCCCCCTACCCATCCCCTCCCTACCTCTCTCCCCTTCACAAAGATCAGGCCATAGAGCATCATCATTCAGCAGCAGTAGAAGAAGTCAAAATATGATTTAAATTATGAAGTATTGTCAACCAAAAATGAAAGAACAGAAAAAAAAAAAAAAACAAGTAGATAAAACTGAAATCGATTCAAGTTTTTGTGAACGTCACTAGAATTACCAAAAAACTGTTTTGCATTTCAAATATGCTAAAAAGGGGGAGAAAAAAACAAAGAGAACAACATATAAATAAAAATGTTGTTTGTTTTTGTTACCATTCTTCTTAGTTTTATGGGATTTTTTTCAAAAGAATGTTGCTTGAGATTTCAATTTTTCATACTCTGCATTCCATTTGTATGATTAAAAAAGGTTAATGAAGAGAAATAAAATGAGTTTATTATAATCCAAAATTCATTTCTCTCCATTTGCAGTATTTGCAGGGTATTTGTCAAGTCTATCATAGCGAGGGACTACTGTATAGCGATTTGTTCAATCTTGTAGCAAGTGTTGCCGAACTTCTGACTACTTTTGATTGCCTTCTCTCTGCTACTAATGCCTCTCGCTTTTATTTATACTATATTCTCAATTCCGCTGGCGATTCTCATCGTCCAATGCTCGCTCTGCTGCCGTTTCTTGGTAACTGGCGGTGTCAGGTAATCTTTGTCAACTCAGCTGATTAAAACCAAAACTCTCGACACACTTCATCACCCCAAAAAAAAAAAAAACAAAAAAATAAACAGAACGAACAGCAACAACATTTTCGAATGGCCAACCACCACTCACTTGTCTCACTTAAAAGGTGATAACAAGATGCTTGACAAAGAAACAAAAAAATAATAATAAAAACGAATCGACAAGAAAAAAAATTGTTTAACTTTTGCTGTTTATTATGTTCAGACGACGGCTACCACCTGAGAAGTCAAATGACAGATGGGACGGACCATAGACCGACCGAGAGACTCCCAAAAAGTTAAATCAACAAAATTGTAACAAATTATTAACAAAAGTTTTTGCGACTAGAGTTTGTCTTGCCAATTGGCGGTACACAGTGGTTGAAATAATTAATAACAAATAAATGGGATAATAAGAAATGGATTAAGAACCTTTTCCTACTCCTTTTCTCCTGACTAAACAAAACTCAAAACACTTCTTACTAAGGGATAAACTATATATTCCATTAGTATCTCTTTATATAGGATTCTAGATCAGTTTTATATAGAGTTTCCAACTAAGAATTAATAATAAATAAAAGGGTTAATTAGAAAGTCAACTTTTAACTTTTTTCTCCTGATTAAACAAAACACTTCTTACCTAGGGATAAACTATATAATCCATTAGTATTACTTTATATAGGATTCTAGTGCAACTTTGAAAAGAAATTCCCAAATTTACCATTACAAAATGTAAAAATTCAAATGTTTAATAATAAATTTTTAACAATTCTTTGAGATCATTTTTCTTTTTTTAAAGATGTTGTGTGTGTGTGTATTGAAATTTAATAGAGTTATTGAAAACCGTTTACAATACTCAAAGAAAAAAAAAACAAAGATGATGATAGTAGTAAATCAAATTCTATAAATATCCCATCAATTTATACGATAATTATACCAATTATTTATTTTAATTCTTTGAATTCTACACAATTTGTTTACCATCTCTGGATCACTGTGCAGCGCCACATTGCTTATTCTTTTGTATTCCTGATTTCTGGTTATATTGATATAAGGCTTTTGTTGTGGTCTTTGACGCTAAATGCTTTCATTAGAATAGCAAAAAATAAACGAAATGAGAATCAATAATCGATATGAAATATGAATATCAATAATTATATTTGTGAATGAGGGAACAGTGAAAGGGCGTGGCATATTGTGCGTTGATGAGAACCCTTAACCTTAATGAAAGGCAACATTAAAATATAATTTGGGTTTTGCCCCCGCCGCCACATCAAAAAATGATGTTAAAGCGGATCTCCAATAGAAAAACCGCCAAAGATCAAAATAGAAAAGAGGAAAAGAAGAAAAAAAAAAAGGTTATTAAAGAACGCCCACAATTGAAGGGCTCTTAAGATAACATTTTGATTTGTTCTCATTAATGCGGCGGCAAGAGAAAAGGGCAAACGAAAGTTTGTTTTAATTTTTTTTTCGAGGCAAAAGGAAAACTTCAAAGCCGGCAAAAAGTTTGATTTTGAGACTAAGACACAAATGGCCAGAGCCAATCGATCAAGAAATAACATTATGCTTGTATAAATATAGCACACAAAGTAACAAAAAAACAACTAAAACAACAACAAAATGTTATGCCATGCAAAATCCGGCAAGAAAGTCCAAGCAACAAACAGCAACAGCAACAACAACAACAAAAAGTTTGCTCATCGAAGCAAACAACCTGTTAATGACGCCGACGCAAACAGCGACGCCAACTGTGGCAGAGGCAGTGTATGCGGTGCGCGATGCTCCAATCTTGATCTGCTACCACAATGGACTTTAGTTTGATTCTTGAAGCCGTTTAGATCGGTTCTGTTTAGAGCGATCAAACATAAGCTAAAAAATTGAAATAAAAATTGAATATCGTAATATATATACGAGTATATAGAATCAAAGAAACTATAACAAATTTTTTTTAATTAACTTAAAAAAGCAATTTAAACGGTTCTTAAACAGCAGCTGTGCCCACCGCCCCTTTGAGGTGATCAGCTGAGTGTTTCACGAGCCGCAATAAAATTAACAACAACAACAAGAACAGCAAGAACAAATCAATTACCAAAAGACTGAAATACAACACAAATCAGATCAGTTCAGAGACAACAACAAACAAGAGACATTCTAAATTGTGATACTAATTAGTTCAAATTACCTGTGTGTGATAAATTAATTGTAATAAAGCAAAAGCTAAATAAAACAAATAAAAAAAAAAAAAAAAAAAAAAAAAACAAAAAGTAAGTAACAATCAACGACAAAACGGTCGAAAAAAGAAAAAAAAAAAAAACTGGCCAATCAACTTAAATATTTATAACAAAAAAAAGAAATACTGATAAGACTTCCGCATGCTTAAATAATATTTACACAATATCAAATACAATAAATAACAACAAATCTGATGAACAAGAAGAAGAACAACAACAACAACAATAACGAGTGTAAGACTCGACTTGCCACTTTGTCTACACCTCCCCCCTCCCCACTCTCGACCCTGTGTGTGTGTGTGTTTTAGAATTTAGAATTAATTGCAACAATTAAAGTCAAATCCACAAATTTGCATCTGTTCGGGGCAGCAGCCACCCAAAAAAAAAAAACAAAAAAAAAAACGAAAAATAAAATTTAAAAACCATTAAAAGAGAAAGGCCAAAATCGTCATCTAATAACAAATAGCTGGCAACAACAACAACAACACTAGAAGAATTAATTCACTTAATAAATACACAGAAAAAGCAACAAACATCATCGGAGGCTCTTAGATCGGGCCATAAATATCAAACAAGTTGGCTAAAACACACACACACAAATACCAAAAAATTAAAAAAAAAAAAAATGAAGGCAAATTTAAGCGACTCGAAAGTTCAGTTTCAGTTTAGTTTTTTTTTTTGTTTTTTTTTTTTTCTCCCATTTGAAAGTCAAAAAAATCTGGCAATGGAAAATTTACTAAAACCTTTTGGCGGGTGGAGGGGCATAAAGGTAAAAAAAAAAAATATAAAAAGATGTACCTTTTATAGAGTAATTAAAATCTTGACAAAAGTTTACCAATTAGTCTAATAACCCCGATTGGTATACTATACAAATACATAAAATTGTTAAAGAATTTTTGTACCTAATGAAAAATATATATATATGTATATTCAGTTGATATAGATCAAGCAACTTTTGATCCTTGTTAATTTCGGTATGGCAAATGGCAATGGGAAAATAAATTAGGATAAATTAGATCTCAAATATATCCTTAGATCGCATAGACAGTGAACTATTTTTGCATATATTATAGTATAGAACTACAATTTTTATACAAAATGTTATACAATATTGATAAAACGTAAATCTGTATCCATATCCTACAAAGTTTTTCGATAAAAAAACTTAAATTTTGCCTAACCTCACACTTTGCTGAACTTAACCTCATTTCAAACATTTCTAACCTCATTTCGTTTCCTTTTGTCTTTTTTTCTTTTTAGATGCAGGACTATTGGCATATACCACGCGCCTCACTGGCCTCCTCAAATAGCTCAGCCATCAGTTCGGCTAGCTCATCAAAATCATCAAACAAATCCAATTCAAATCCACCAACATTGGCTCAACGTAGTGGCGGTGCAATGTCCACATCGACGCACACAAATGCCACAAGTGCAGCTGTGACGGCAGCAGCAGCTGCTGCTGTACTTGCAGCAGCCAAACGTGGTTCACGCTCCTCCCAGGGATCCAGTGATAGTAATAATAGCACACGGGTAAGTAACCCAGCCAACTAGGAGGAATACACAACACTTTGAATTCTTATACACATACACACACACACACTACTTCTATAGTATCCATTCTATAATAATCCATTTTGTCATTTCTAGAGCGCCGCTTCGGGATCTCTGTTATTGACGGCAGCGAATTTGGAACGTTTTGCCGAGATTCATAAGAAGCAGGAGAGACAGCATAAAATGATCATCAATAGTGATCATCAGCAGCAGCAGCGATCCTCGGGTGGCTCATCATCGTCGGCCAATTATAATGCCAATTTAACATTGGCGGCCACTAAGGATGCAGTAATACCAATTGATGGACACCAAAACGATGATCCTAATTTGCATTATGTTAAAACCAAAGATCTTGACACTGTCTCCATAGCCAGCTCCATGCACTTCACCATGGTCAATGGTGAGAATGGCGGAGCCACCAAGAAGCAAAAGCGTGGACTCTGCGATCGTGGCAGGCAGGTGACAGTGTTGATTGTTAGCATGAGCACAATATTCTTGTTACTCATCATGGGAATGGTCTATGCACTAGAAAGTAAGTATATCAATTCTACATTTGCAAAACTCTAGAAGGAGAGCCTAATCCCCTCTCTCTCTCTGTCTATTTACAGTGCGCGCTCGTGACATGCCGAAAAGTTAACGGGCAAAATTTTTGGGTTTTTGATTTTAGCCAACTTTTAGTTTATTATTTATTAAACAATTTCTATACTTTTTTTTCTTCAATTTTTTTTATGCTATGTTTTGTCCAATTATTATTATTATTATATGTATTAATTGTTATTATGTCATCTTTTGTCGTGCTAGTTAATTAAGCTATTTATGAAAACAAATTATTTTTTTTTTCGATATATAAATTTTTTTTTTTTTTGAGAGCGAGAGTAGGGGAGAATAATGTTTGGTGGGCGTGTCAGTATGTTCCACATAGACTAGTATTAAGAGCAAATATTTAATATGTAATTAGTTATACAATTTAAATAATTTTTAAACAATTATTAAGAGGCAGAGAAGAAGGAGAAATTGTAACAGAGAAATATGCATGGAACACAAATCGTATATATATATATATATAATCATACATATACATAAGTTTCTAATAGTTGGATAATAACATGTTATCAAATCTGTATTTTCTGGTTAAAAACAATGAAGAAGAAGCAACTAAGTTATTTTATCCCTGTGATATGTTTAATACAAAAATATAAAAAAAAAAAACTGAATTTAAATTGAATGAAATAAATGAAAAATGTGTGAAACATTAAATATATACTAAAAGATCATTTTTATTTATCATGAAAGCAAAGGTGAGTCATGGGCGTAAAAAACAGTGACTAATATGAAAGATAAAAGAACATCTTCTCTCTCATTATAATAAAGAGGAAACTTTATGAATACTCCAAAATGATGCCTAAAATCAATAATAAAAATGAAACAATGACTGCAATAGTTGTGGTTTTTGCTTGAAGTTTTGTGATTGGGAAAAGTCAGTATTGGTGACTTTATGGATACAGTAAAAAAAAAAAACAGTACAAAGAATCGTTGCACACAATGAAATGATGAACACAGACGCATGACGAGTGCTTTGTTCCCATAATAGATATTGAATCAGCAGGACATGCTGAAGGACGTACTAAGCGATGTCAAGTTTCTAGCAAACGCTAGCTCTTGACCTATCCAACTTTAAGCCTATTGCTTAGCTTCGGTTATAAGCAATAACTAAACTTTGATCTTGAACATTTTCTCTATAAATTGCCAATCCAAAATTTAAAGTCTTTTAGTTTGTTCTTCCACTCTGTTAGCACATATGAAAACCCTTCAATAAGGTAAATAAATCTACCTATAAGTTAACGTATCGCTTGTTTAGAATATTCTTTTACTTGCAACCCCATTACTAGCAACAACAATAACAACAGCGCAAATTGTAGAGGGGAAAGGTCACTTGGCTGTTTGGCAACCAAACACACCTGGCAGCCTTGACAACCTCTTTGGGTCAAGCACAAACAAAACAAATGTAGGAAAATTGTTCACCACTTACCTCCACCTCCTGCAGAGTCTGTGTCCACATGTATTTGTCGAGAGTGCAACCATTTCCAGCATTTGGTTGCAATTTACCCAATTCACTTTTTTCCGTTTCATCCTCCACTTTTTCAATAGGCTTGGAAATATCCTCACGACTGGAGGAGTCCCCACCAGCAGTGGTGGCATCCAATTGTTGTGGACGTTTTCTATTACAACACAAAGATAAAACATTGTTTCGTTTATATGTATTCAAATGACAAAACATACTTGTCAGCTTCCTCTTTGATTATGGCAGCGGCCTCCTCATCGGTAATATCACAAATTTTACTTTCATTCATTTCCTTTTGACGTGCCTCAAATTCGGCGCGCTCTTTCTCCTCCTTGTGACGCTTTTCAGCTTCATGTGCGGCCAAAGCCAGTTTGGATTCCTTGCGAAATACATCAAGCAGAAGCTTTTCCCATTCAGCCGGATTAGCGCCAGTGTAGAAATCCGTTTTGCGTCGCAAAAAGCTGGCCAATGTTTGAAGGAACTGGAAAAAGAAGAAAAAAGCAAGCACATTTATCAATTACACCAATTACAATATACAGCTTCAGCAACAACAACGTGGGATGACCGCCTTTTCGCGCAACGTGCGCCGCGTCCAAAATTTACTTACATCAGGCACGCCTCCACGGTGCTTTGTGGCCAAAGCCAAAAGTATATGGTCAAACTGTTCTTCTTCGGCTGACATTTTAACTATAACTTTACTATATATTTCTTTATTTTATTAATTGCCAAAACTAAAAACTTCTAGTGCTTTCCTTTTTGTGTGATTTCTCAAAGTTTTTTGTTGTGCCGGTTGACAGTAGAGCTGGAATACCATCGATAGTATCGATGGAAATTTAGCTTTGCGATATGTCGATGGAAGATATCGATATATCGATGGTTTAAGGAAAGTCGAAAATTTACAAATGTAAATCACAGATTAAGTCATTTCATACAATTTTTATTTACCTAAATTTTTGCGAAACAACTATTACTTGGTATTTGGGCGAACCGATCCACTTCAGTATTGTAAGGCAACCGATAAAACTTTTTTATTTAATTGGTTTTGCAATTTTCTTTGCTTTAGCTGTGTTTTAAAGCCCGCCATATTTAGACGGGCAGGGGCGATTATCACTGGAAGCATCGAAAGAAAAACTAACTCTACACTAAAGCGAAGCGAAGTAAAATGACGCGCTCATAAAAGCGAAGCGATGTAAAATGGCGCGCTCAGCAAGCGAAGCGAATTTTATTTTTACACTCGCAAAAGCGAAGCGAATTCAAGTTTCGCACTCGTAAAAGCGAAGCGAATTCAGGTTTCACACTCGTATAAGTGAAGCGAATTCAAGTTTTACACTCTTTACCGAATTGCGTTTGATTTCATAAATCATTTTTTGTAGCATACTTTTGGGAAAAGTTACCAGTGATGCCACTTTTTTATTTTTCCGTTAGTTTAGCTTAATTATTTAACTGCAAAAAAATTAATAAAATTTTAAAAAATCTTAAAACTTAAGATCAACGGCATTATAAGTGTTAATAAATAAAATTTAATTGCAACTAAATATAACGAATATCGCCAAATTAAAATCGGTTTGGCGCAATGTTACAATTTGTATTTTTATGATGAAAATTTATGAAATTTATTTGATTAGCACTAACTTTCTAACAGGTCCAATGATTTTTCATATCCCAACAAACCGTTACATTGATTGACCAATTGAAAACTTGGCAAGAGTATACAAACTTCGGCACTATTGAAAGCTGCGCCAGCTCTCTGACTATTCAATTTTTCGTCCTTGTCATTCTCATTCGGTCTTTTGAAGGAGTCAGACGTACACTGAGTGCCGCGGACAGTTCAAGCAAAACAAAACTAAATCAAAGAAGTTGAAAAGTGCTAAATAAAATTGTGCAAAATTCAATGTTCTTTTGTTTTATGGTGAATTTATATCAAAAGTGTTAAAGAGAAAAAACTAAACAGTTTAACAAAAAAAAAAAAAAAAAAACAAAAATCAACCATCAAGTGTGAAAAAAATGTAAATCAAAATTAAAAAAAAAAAGAAAATACTTCCTTCTTTTTTTTGTTGTTTTTTTTACAGTGATATGTAAATTACACGCATACAGACACACACAGGCATAAGAAACAAATCACAAAATAGGTGAAAAAATAAGACGAGAGAGATTGCACATAAGAAGGAGAAGATCCATTTGGGTTATAGAGGAGCTCTCCCGGCTCCAGCTCCCGTAGGAGTTTGTCTGCAAAAATCGATAAAGTTCATACATAGGCACACAAACACACATATGTATGAATAAGTAAATAGATGGTTGTATACTGTGTTTGTGTGTGTGTGGGTATGCGTGCGTGTGTGTGTGTATTTAGGTACAGAGTAGTAGGAGTGCGCAGGAGGAAGTAGGAGAGTAGGAGAGTAGGAGAAGAGCATGCTCACACAATCAGAACAGTCTTCAGAGTTAACAATGTTGCTCACGTAATTAGAAACAGTTGCGTGTTTAGTGTATAAAAAAAATATCAAACAGTTAAACAAACAAACAACAATTTGCCAAAAGATATTAAAAGCCTATTAGGCTTATTAAAAAAAACGTTAAGACTCCACATTTTATCCAACTGTAAAACGTGGTCTCATTTAAATGGCCCGCATTATGTCAGTAAAGCTTTGAGCTTGCCCTGCCGCAACCCTCTCACCCTTGTCACGTTGACTTGATGTGAAGTAAAATTCTCTTGCTGCCATGTATTTCTGACGAGCCTCTGCTCCTACTCTTCCCCAGTCCCCTTTCACAGCTCATGGACTATTTTATTGCTTCTGCTTCATTCGGAATCTTGTTTCGCTATTTCATTTTTTTTTTTGTTTTTCCCTCCCCTTTATGTATGTGCGATGCGGTGCGTTCTGGAGACCGATACCAAGACCAGCTGCTGCTTCTACTTTGGCTGCTGCTGCTCCTCATGGGCGTAGGCAGTAAGCGGGATGCGATTTTAGATGTACTTCTTCCAATAAGTTTTTACTAACGGTCTTTATCTTTTACTAGAGTTCATATTACCGTTATATTCGTAACTGTCCATCTCTTTATTCGTTTTACATTGCGTATTAATCTACTCATATTTTTTACCTGGCAAACTTTGATCAACGAATAGTTGCTAGATAAGATTGGGATACTGGCTACGCCCATGGGCAATTTATTTGCTCCGCTTCAAGGTCAGTGTAAGGTTAGTTTTTGCCGATGGTATTGTTATCAGCAGCAGAAAAGGGCCATGGCAGTGATTTTAATTTGTTCTGCCTCAATGAAGGCACTGTGGAACGAAATCTATATGCAAGTAGTCAAAATAAAGTCAATACGATCTAAAGGAGGAAAAGAAGCAGACTGTTCTTGACACATCCTCATGAAATCTATAGCTGAAGATAGTTTTGATAGGTAATTTTAGTTTGATATTTCCATAAGTAACTATATAACTTTATAGTTCTATAACTTTTCTTTATTCAATTGGATATATCTTTATAACAGTTTTGTAAACTAACAGATCAACAGGATAAGAGCCCATCCTTAGAAATATATTATTTATTATTTAATTTGTTAACAATTATTTTATATACCCAAACCACTGTGCACCACTTAAGCACTGCGGTGGTCCTCTCTCCTTCTCTCTCTCTATCTTTCTCTGTATTTGCCGATGCTTCTGTTTTGTCGTCCCTAATTTTGTGGCAAAATGAGACGATGGTGCAGCTTCCCTAATGGCCAAACCAAATTGTTTGTTTGTTTGCTAGTGTTTGTGTATCCTTTTTGTCAAGATATAAAATATATATGTATATATATGTATATATATTTTTTCGTCAGACACGTACAGCCTCCTGCGGTTTTGTGGATGCCTTGGCATTCCCTTGGCTCAGCCTTGTGTGTGGGTGTGAAAGTTTCATTTGTCGACGTCATTGGAAGCTCTGACGTTGCCCTTTGACATTTATTCTACGCTCTCTCCCAGTCTCACTCTCTCTCTCTCTCTGCGAGTGTGTGTATGCTGAACCACTCTCTCTCCCTATCTCTGTGTCAATTTCATTTTCCCGGATGTTCTCTCTCTCACTCTCTCGTTCTCCTCTGTCCGTATCTTTACATAACAGTTATGCAATCCAACAGAGCATTTCCCTATTTTCTACACATTTAAACGAGAGGCTTTTCCTTTTTCTCGCTGAATTGCACTTGAATTTAAAAGGATAACAAGTTGTTGGTGTTGTCGTTGTTGTTGCCATTGTTTCGTAGTCCTCCATTTCTAAGTAGTGTGTCATAAGAGAGCATCATCATGGAGAAGGTTTAAGGCAATTGCCTAACAATGGCACAAGTAAAATCATCAGGATAAAGATAGATTTTGTAAAGTGTTAACCAAGTTCCACTTGAGTACAAGAGTATTAGCTTAGATTAGACATAATCCTTATTGGATATAGTGTAACCGATTCACAGGAATCTCATAAAAGTGTGCTCCTTTGTTAGAAATTTCTTATGTACACACACACTCACACACACACACACACACACAATTCTAAAATAAAAGGCATTTGAGACTTTTCTTTTCTTCACTCGAAAGCAATCTTAAAATATTGTAATTGGATACATTTTTGTGGCATTGAAAAACAAGCGAAACGGCGCCAAATTCACCGCAAAATTTGTGTTTGGCTCAGTGAATTTTCCATGAGCCGTAAAATGTTTTGTATTGCGTCTCAATTGAGGAGGATTTAAGTTTTATTTATTTATTGTGTGATTATTACTTTTAATTTGATTTATTTCTACCCCAAATCAATCGATTAATAATGCCAACTAATATTACGTAAGACAGTAAAGAAAAAGAGTCAGTTGGCCAGCTGATTGATTTTATATCTCTAGGATTACCCACACCCATCATAATAATAATAATAATAATGATAAGGCGTCAAGTCCCGAGGTTTCTCTACTATATATATACAATGTTACATACATACAAATTGTGTCCAAAAAATAAGGTGACATTGTATTTATTTTGAAAATTCTTTATTTATTCTTCCAAATCAATTTCATCCCCTTCAAAGTAATCCCCTCCCGACACAATGCACTTCTGCCAACGTTTTTTCCAATTTTCGAAACACTGGTTGTAGTCACTTTCCGGGATGGCCTTCAGTTCCGTCTTCGTTGCGGCTTGAATCTCCTCTATCGTGTCAAAACGGTGTCCCCGGAGCGGTCTTTTGAGCCTGCTGAACAGCCAGAAGTCGCACGGTGCCAGATCAGGTGAATACGGTGGTTGCGGAACGATATGGGTTGAGTTTTTGATGAAATGATCACGAATTACGAGTGCAGTATGGGATGGTGCATTATCGTTGCTCAACAAATTTCGACATTGCAAAAAACGAGAAAATCACTTTTAGCAGCTCAAAAAACGACGCGTATCTCAAACAGTAATGAATATTTTCACATGAAATTTGACATAGATGTCACTCACAGTACTACCAACATAAAAACAAAAAGAATTCTCCTAATCCTTCAAAGCGCGCAGTTTAAAATCAAATGTCACCTTATTTTTTGGACACAGTAGTATAAATAAATATCAATATCATGTTATTACACGGAAAGGTATATATATAGAAAGAGACCTTCATATGAACTATGTACTTTTGTTTATATAAGTGGAATTGAAATTGCATCCCAGTTAGGGTAGGGGCTAGGCAAGGGCTGTGTAACCTACCCCAAATGTTCCACTCCAGACATTGAGAACTAATGCAAATTGCCGAGAAAACGAAACATTTGCAACGTTTTGTTTATTGACTGCCAACTGCAGTTGGCTGCCTAATTACCGGAGAGAAGGGAAGGGAAGGGAAGGGAAGGGAAGGGGAGGAGATACGGCAGTAACAATCGTCCGCACCTTCACCAAAGCCAGAATGCCATAAATAGCCCCCCATAGACCCGCAACATTTTATCGCTTAACCTATAGATACAGATCGTATGACTTACATATCGCATAGAGAGAGGGAGAGGAGCTCGATTAATGGAAAAACAAACGAATTGCTGAATGCAATGCAATTGATAAACTGAAAGAAATTTGTTGTATCTTTATCTTTTAGTTCTTGACTAGTTTCGTTGATGATTCCATTAGTTAACTAACCTTAGAGCCTATGTTAATTGATTGCTCAATTAGCACTTGGATGCCATTCGAATTTTAACACTTTCCTCTCTCAAACATCCTCATCTTGAATGTACAAAGTCCATTTGAAGTCCGGTTTTATTTTTCTTTCAGTGTAGCATTCAGTAGCGAATAGTTGAAGATAAAAACAAAACCACATAATTGTAATTCTTTCAACGTAATTCCAAAACGCAATAAAAAAAAAAAAACAATCTCTAGTCCAGGAGAATCGAGGAGGGGCTATTGCTAATTAAAAAACCAAATTAAATGAAAAAATAAACAAAGTGTATAGATCTTTAGATACCCTAGATAATAGATAGATAATGATAACTAGACACAAGTTAATAAGACTAAGTTCTTATAAACTTTAAATAAAATGTGAAAGCTGCTCTTTTATTAGTCTTATTCTACTATAGAAGGCGAGGCTAGTTGCTGCACACATACTATATATAATGATAACTAGACACAAGTTAATAAGACTAAGATCCACTAAACTTTAAATAAAATGTGAAAACTTCTCTTTTATTAGTCTTATTCAACTAGACAAGGCGAGGCTAATTGCTGCACGCATACTAAAGATAATGATAATGATGATAGACACAAGTTAATAAGACTAAGACCCACTAAACTTTAAATAAAATGTGAAAACTTTTCTTTTATTAGTCTTATTCTACCATAGAAGGCGAGGCTAGTTGCTGCACACATACTATAGATAATAATTGGTTTTGTTTTTGGTACTTTAACTAGAAAAGGACATTTGCTGTGATAGTTCACTCCTCTTAATGTTGCATGTATTTCAAATGTACCAGCATACCTTCTTAAGTCTTGGGTATAGGCAAACCCTAGGCCATTCTATATACATAGGCTATCTTTTGATAATGAAAATAAATTGTTACTATTTTTAAAACAGTGTGGATTTTTTTTTTTTTATTCTAGTTCTACCTAATTGGGGTTGATCGTTTGAACAGCTGACTCAAGTGTACTTGGGCTATTGGATGGCTATAAAATAATAGGGGACCAATAAAGTTGGCCGACTACTTGAAATACACGTCTGATAAGAGAGAGGGAGAGAGAGAACATAAACTCGGGACCCGGTCAGATAATAAATGCGCCATTTATGATTAGGTCTTTTGGTTTTTATAGTAAATCATTGTGAATTTGAAAGTTTATAGAGAGGGAGAGAGAGAGCTACTGGTATTTTGATTAGGGGTAAAGATTTCCGGTATTGTGGAGGGGGGGCTTAATCGAAGGGGTATTGTTAATCAAAGGTCACTAATGACTCTATGACATGAACGCCCTTTTTGTGTTGTATTGTTTTGTCCTAATTGATGTTATTTATTCTCTTCCTTTCTTTCATTTTGTTTATCGCAAATGACATTATTTTTGTTTGTGCGTTTTTTTTTTTTTTTGTTTTTTGGGGTTATTGAAACTTGTTGCCTGTTTTTTTTTTTAGGCTTAATCACGATGGTTGTTTACATTAGGAATACGAGTATATCATTGGCCACGTATGTATGTACATCTATATATCTGTGTCCATATATCTATGTGTATATCTGTATATCTAGATGTAGGCCGCACGCGGCCAACATGTTTCGGACTTTGAACACACTGGAAATGTTCGGTTCCCTCTGCTCTCTGTTCGGTTCTATTCTATAGCATTCTGTCCATTTGGTGGGTCTTCTCATTTTGTAGTCTGCAGACTTGTTTGCCATATTGGATATCTCTTTTTCTTTCTTCTGTTTCTCTTCTCCTGCTTCTTTATAAATATTTATTTTTCGAATGGAGACTGAGATTTTTGTTTTCTTATATCTGTGTTCCTGGAACAGGGTGTCTCTGATTAGTCTATGGCATTATAAATGATTCTGTTGGTGGATAAATGTCAAAGCAATCTCTACAAGAAAAAAATATAAGAAAACCTTGAATTGCTCATGGACACGTGAATGGAATTTGTTCTCTAAGCATCAGCAGAGTTCAGCTATATAGATCATAAGTATATATATGTACATACATATGTATAAAAACAACACATTCTATATACATTGCTGTTGTTGTTTTTTGTCTGAAAATAGAATTATGTGAGTGTGACGCTTTAGTGAAAGTTATGCAAGGAATGAACGACAGTGAACAATAACAAATTTCAAAAATATATACAAAATAGAATCATATGATTTTCAAAAGCTTTCAGGATATTACAAATTGCGGGAATTATATTAAAGTTAAGACTTCTAGGATAGCTATTCAATCTTCTTGTGTCCCTAGGATCGTGATCTCGTGACCTTCTTATAAAACAGGAACTATCATCCGATCTACTTGGATCTAATTTAATTATAGAAGGTTTATTATCGTGATCTCTGATGGGACAGGAACTCCACCACCACCTCCTCTTCTTATCTTATCATTTTTGTTTCCTTCAACTTGAATTTAGATTAGAAAACATAAATTCTTTTTATATGTTTTTTTTTCTTCAGTTTGGGAATATACCCAGATTACATTTTCCTTTTCTTCAAGTCACCATTGTATATATTCAGTTTTTTTTTTTTTTATTACGGATCATTTAACTATATATATTTATATACATATTTGGCTGTTCCTTCTGCAGATTTGGTCTGTTCTTATCTTTTCCATAAATCTCCTGACACAATTGCAGGGGCACTTGAAATTTTCATTAATAAAATGGAATAAAAAACAAGAACAAAATAAAAAAAAAACTTTCCATTGCGCCTTGTTCTTTAGTACCATGATCCGACCTACGTCACATTCCATACAAGAGCCAGAGAGACGGAGCCAAGAGTCTTATCAGGATTCCATATTACGCATTCACTTACAAAATTCTAGTATACCTGACCTCCCTACCAATCGGCCGCCCCCTACCCCCTCGTGCACAATCACGCATGCAAATCGTGAAAGAAAAAAAAAAAATCATTATCATTGATACCAATCAATGATCCCCCCGCGTCCCCCCCCCCCATGAAAACCAGGAACACATACTTTTGCCCCCCTCCCCTCCTCGTTCCTCCGCATGCACTAGAAGAGTTCACTGTGCCAAATGGTGCCCTTGCCCGTGAGCCTCGTGTCCATTCGAAATCTTATCTTGACCGCTGCGGGGGGAACGAAAGGCGTGACATAGATTATTAATTCAATAAAATAAGAAAAACCAAAAGCAAAGCCAAAACACACACAGAGAGTATATTCACCTTCCTCTTGCCCTGTTCTTCAGCAGCAGACACTCGTTCGGCACATGTTAGATGCCTGATAGCGCGATTCACAAAAAAAAAAAAGAGCATAAGATGGCAAAATTTAAAGTGCTCTAACCATTGATAGATAATGAACGACTACTCAATACCTCGCACATAGTGCCTTTCCAATTCTCCCTCCTTGTGATCCTTTTGCACTGGAAATGATTGCTCAAATTGCTTAATATTTGACCTTCCGAATGTCATTGGTTATTAAATCGATATAATTTGTTCACAAAATAATTGAATAATAAACATTTGATGGATTTATACGGTATATGTAGTTGGGTACTCCCCTTCTCCTGTTTAAAAAAGTTTACCAGGTAGCTTTAAAATAACAATAACAACAACAACAACAACAACTTATTATTATCGCTTGAGAAATTTTCGACACTTATCTGCTAGAAGGAGCCGAAAAAACCGGTCTGGGTATGGCTACCCCTATACTATACATATACACCCCCCCCTCCCCACCCTCTTGCCCCCCTTGCGATGCCATTCCAAGTCTAGTAGTGGGCAAATTTCATTAGTGTGCGAATGTGTCACACTGTCGTCTCCGAAACAATCTGACAACGTGACGTACTTACTCTGACTCTACGCGCTGTTTGGGGCAGATAAGTTCGATTCTGAACGATCGCTCTTTAGCCGGCCGGCTATATATACATATATGTGGGGGACTTTGAACAATTTTTATATACATACTAACTAAATATATATGCACATATGTATACATACGCGCATAATTTTATAGAATGCCTCTCTGATAACTGATATCTGTAAACAACACGGGAAGTGATTTCTGGCAGTGGGACGCGTGTTTTGAGGGTGTTGGAGGGTGGATTTGGTTAGTGTGGACTCCATGAACTTGCCCTCCCCCTGCTTATCCTTATCAATGTGTGTGTATATGTGTGTGTGTTTTTTTTTCCTACTCTTTGATTGATTAATTTATATCATTCTAATTAATATGATATCCAGCTGAAGGGATTGGAATTGGCTGCTGTCACGAGTTTCTGTCATTTCTCTCTATTCTTTTTTTTTTTTTTTTGCCAATTTATTCACCAAGAGATTGTATGGAAAATTTTTGCATTTCTAACGACAACAAAGTCAAAATACGTTTATCTTTAAGATTGAAGATTCTTTAAATAGAATAAGTCATAAATTTGAATGTTCTTCAAAACAAGAAAGTAGAAGAAATAACAAAATTCCAAAAATATCAAGCATATAGAACTCATATTCAAATGCATTTTCTCTAGACCAAAAACAAAACGTAAACGAAAACAACATTCTTTGTTTTTTGATGAGAATTTGATAAAAAATTAACTGAAAATATAATAAATGATGTGTTTTTTTTCTGAATCCTTGATATCACAAGCCTATAAGGCAAGTCCTTTAATTGAATTTAAAGGAATTTTGGCAAAAGCTTTACAGAAAAATCTTAGAAGGGAATCAAATGAAATGCAAAATTTTGTTTCAAATTTTTTAGCAAACTCAAATTTATATCTCTACATTTGGAATACATACATACCAATAGTCGTTTTGTCATTCTTTAGAATCTGTTTTATTTATTTTATTTTTCATATTTGATATTGCTTTGTTTGGGATTTTAATAAACATTTCTCAGAGTTGTTTTTTATTAAATGAAATTTGCATACGTTTTTAGCTAATAAAATGCATTTGTTTATGTGTAGTAAATATATACATATATACGATATATGTATGTATATACATATTGATATACTTTCCAGCCCCCATCGGTTGTTGCATGTTGATAATAAATTCTTCTTTATTCCCTTCCCTTGGTTGATAAAATGAAAAACACTTCACAAAGAGTTACGTGATCGAATTTTTCAAGGTTTCCTTCCATAGACAAAAGTGCTAGGGGAGGGTTGGAACGATCGATGAATCGATTGATGCGAAATAAATTATTGAATTTGAAAGTGGCTAACAATATTGAGGACAAGCAAATGTCAAATAATAAATTGAAAAGGCGCACTTGAAAGAAATGTTTTTGGAATTTTTTTTCTTCTATATTGGATAAATATAGAAATATAATGCCTATTCCTGATAACAATTGTATATGTGTATATATGAGTCAATCTGGAAATCGTCTGTTTCAAACTATTATTATTGTAATGTCATGGCATAAGAGGACAAAGGGGCGGGGGTAGCTAAACGTCACATTGGGAAAGAGAGGGAGGGGGGGCAATAGAGAGTAAGAGAACGTGTACGAGTGAACGAGAACGATCAGTTTGGGGGGGCCTTTAACGTAGCTCGTTGGACGTTGTCTTGCTCATTCGCTTTTAAGCAGCCGTCAGTGTCGCGTGTGCCCCAAAAAGCGGAAAAACTAAGAGAAAATATATATAGAACAAAATAGTATTGCAAGTGGTGTGTACTCTCTTTCTCTCTCTCTCTCTCTCTTTTACTCTGTGTGCTTTTGTCTGTGTGTGGAAAATAGTTTGTGAATTCTCTGAATAATGTTGTCTTCCTTTTTTTTTTTTTTGTTTCCAATTTATTTACAGCTTATAAAGTGTATTAAAACTGAAAAATATATATACTAAATACTAAAAACAATAAACTCGAGAATCGAAAAATTCGAAATATATTTGAAATAGTCCAAGTGAGATAAAAACCAAGAAAGAAAACATTTTCAGCAAGTGCAACCGGGTATACAACATATAATGGCACCAATAACCACTGACAATTGCGAATTTGAATGTGCAACTGTTGATACAACAAGCGTCAGCAATAATTTTGAGAACTTTACAAGGGAGAATAATAATACTAACGAACAACAATCGAATGAAGTGCATTTGAGTGGCAACGATTTGCAGCAGCAGGAGCAGCAGCAGCATCACCAGCAAGATGATGAGCAGGAGGAGGAGCAGCAGCAGCAGCAGCAAATGCCATGGGAGGCACCTGGCAAACAAGGACTCTATGATCCTCAGAATGAGCATGAGGCCTGTGGTGTCGGTTTCATCGTGGCCATCGATGGCAAACGCTCTCACAAGGTGAAAAAAAAGAAAACCGAATGGAAATCCATTAATATAAAAGTGATATTTGTGTCATATAGATTTTACGTGATGCCCAGACCCTGTCAGAACGGATGAATCATCGTGGCGCCTGTGCTTGCGATAATGATACTGGCGATGGTGCTGGTGTATTGGCTTCCATTCCTCACGGACTCTATGCCAAGGCTCTGTAAGTTAAACATATCTAGAAACTATCTATCTACACTTACATATGTATATGTATGTATGTATGTATGTTGGTACATTTGTACCTGTATTTTACTTATGCCGGCTCTCTCCTGTGGCGCCTCTTTGGCCATTGATAAATAGCTTACACGGGTCTAGACATCGGCCATATCGTTGCGATCTCGTGCGAGAAATTTAAAAATAGAACATACAGAAAAAAAAAAAAACAAGCTGCCATGTCGTTCGTTTGCTACTGTCTATCAGTTTAATATACTCTTTAAATTCATTCAGAGTGCATTTCGAATAACTAGATTCTTGGCAATAAACAAACAAAAATCGGTACAAATAATCTATTATATATACATACATACGTATATACATATATGCTCGTATATAAAAACTGGAAAAACAAGTTTTGAATCTATTACGCCATTAAATCTTAAAAATGCCAGATGTGAAAATATTCAACATCCTTTGTATTATAAAGTAAACTATATAATAAAGTTTTGCCAATTTTTATTGGAATTAAGAGCACCGTGCTCCCCTCTACCGCAAAATGTAATTGTGGTTTTTGTGGTTTCCCTTTTCTTTTTTTAAGTTTTTTTTTGTTTTATAGAGTATACAAGTTGATACATTTCAATTGCGTTTAGCTGCTTCACTTGTTTGCCAGCCAGAACTCGAATACTATTCGTATATATAGTATACATATGTATATATGTATATGTACATAAGCAACATCATTCGAGCTCGTCAAAAATAGGTTTTTTTTTTTTTTTGCAAAAAAAGAAAAAAAAATTGAAGCACATGCATACTATACATCCTCTACATACATATATAGGAATATATGTACATATATATAGACCAATGGCCACATTATATATAAACAAATGTCTAAAGAATATATAGAAATATATATATGTATATATATACAATATTTACCCTAACATCTGCTCTTTAGATTTTGCTTTTTTCCCATTTCTGTGTTTGTTTTGTTAACATTTTTGGCACGACTCTCATTTTCGTCACGCCATACAAAAAAAAAAAAAAAAAAAAAAAATTGACCAAAAAGGCAGCAACGAGAGGGTGGCAGAGGGCTAAAAGGGGGGTGGTGCTCATGGAAAATATTTGGAAAAATGGCAAATTATTCCATTAGATTATATTAAATTTAACTACACGAAATGAGGGGAAACACAACACATTTACATTTGCACTTGAGTAATAAAAAGTGTCGAAGGTTTTAATAAAAAAAAAGGTAAAAAAAAGGGGGGAAATGTTTAACTCAATTTGCACTTTCAAATGCCAAAACAGCTGTTTATATACATATGCAAATAATAATAGATATCAGATGATATATATATAGACAATTGATGGACTTTAAATGTGATCACTTAAAAAACAATCTACAAATACTGTAAATCTTGTTTAATTAGCATCTAAAGCGGCCTTTTAATTAATATGTTCGAATGATTTTTTTTTTTTTTTTTTTTTTTGGAGGAGCGCGCGCGCGAGCCTCTCATCAAAAAATTGTGAAATAGTTTGCATATTCGTGCTAGACACGCACGTGCCCCGTGTCCGAGTAGTCCGTTCATTAAAGTCATAATACTATATATTAATAAAGAGAGAGGGAGAGGGTGAGAAAGGGGGTATCATTGGGGGGAACTTGCTGTTTGGACAGCGCAACAAGTTATTTCACAAAAAAAAAAAAAAAAAAAAAAAATGGGGAAAAAACGAATGCCAAGTTCAAGGAACGCATTAAGAATCCAACACTTGTTGCTGCGATATTGATATAAATATATTTATTTTTGTTGCGGTTATAATAATTATAATTATTATTATTATTATGAAACCCCCCACGGAATTGAAAGCTGCGACGTAATAAGAACAAGATTGAGAGATTTCATATATTTAATACCAGTATGTACATACATACATACATATGTTTACATTTGCATATGTACATACGTATGTACATTCTCGTTGAACTGGACAGACGGACAATTGACCGGACTTGACAGCTGTTGACGAAACGCTATGGTAGGGGAAGGGAAGGGAAGGGACCGGTACCAATGATTGTGAGATAAGGCAACTTGTTTCGTCATTTAACGCAATCGCAATGAAATTGCATGGCCAATGAATGGGGCGATGAATGAATCTAAATCTCTAGCGACAGATAGTTAGAGCAAATGCTTTGAGCTCTAATTCAATTAGAAATGTGAAACCTGCCTAGATTTATGGCGCATTATTTATAAATCATCTCTAAATACATATGATATAACCATGACCGACTCACTATCCGTATGATCTACACACAAGCACATGAGAGAGATATATGTACATAGATCGTGAAAGTTAACCAATAGTAAAATTCCACAAATTAACTTTTAGGATGAAATTGCTGTAAAATTATTCCATAAATTAACTTTTTTGTTTGGGGTGAAATTTTTGAAATTTTGATGATCCACTATGATTTGTTGTTGATCTCTTTTTATAATAATTCATATTTTCTTTGCTTTTAACCCTTCTTAGTGCTTCTCAAGGTGTAACCTTGCCGGAGTTGGGCAACTATGCCACGGGCATTTTCTATCTGGATGAGGCGCAACACTCATCCGCCGAATCTGAATTCAATGATCTGGCCAAGAAGTTGGGCCTAGATGTGATTGCCTGGCGTACTGTGCCAGCCAATCAGGAAGCAATTGGTGTGGTGGCACGCAAATCGGAGCCACTGTCGCGTCAGGTGTTTGTTCGCCGTCCCGAGGGCAGCGATGAGAAGACATTTGAGCGTCAGGTCTTTGTATTGAGAAAGCGTGCCAGCCATGAGCTGGCCAAGCAGGGTAGACGTTTCTATATCTGTTCTCTGTCTGATCGTACTGTTGTGTACAAGGGTCTGTTTACCTCGGATCAACTCTGGGATTATTATACGGATCTTAAGGATCCAGAGTTTGAGACATATTTGGCTCTGGTCCATACTCGCTTCTCAACGAACACTTTCCCGAGCTGGGAACGTGCCCATCCTTTGCGTGTGTTGGCCCATAATGGTGAGATCAATACCTTGCGAGGAAATGTTAATCTGATGAAGGCCCGCGAGGGTGTAATGCAGTCCGAATTATTTGGTGATCAGCTGAAGAAATTGTATCCAGTGGTGGAGCCCAATCTCTCTGATTCTGGGTCATTTGATTGTGTCTTGGAGTTCATTACCATGGCCAGTGAGCGTTCATTGCCGGAATCGGTAATGACAATGGTTCCCGAAGCCTGGCAGAATGACAAGACTATGCCACAGGAGAAGCGGGACTTTTATCAGTGGGCCGCCTGTGTGATGGAACCCTGGGATGGTCCTGCCTTGATAAGCTTCACTGATGGACGTTACATTGGCGCCGTGCTGGACAGAAATGGATTGCGTCCATCGCGTTTCTATGTTACCAAGGACAATGTATTGGTCATGGCCTCGGAAGTCGGTGTCTACGATGTGGATCCATCTCAGGTGGCTCTTAAGAGTCGCCTTAAGCCAGGACGCATGTTATTGGTGGATACCAAGGAGCAGAAATTGATTCAGGATATTGAATTAAAGTCGAAGATCGCCAAGTCGCGTCCCCATTCCGAATGGTTGCAGCAAAAGGTGAGTTACCCAGTACACTCAAACAAAAGCATAAGCCTCAGAAGGTACAGCCACAACAAACTATGTATATATGTATATCCATTGAGCAAACACTTTTCACATTTTGACACAAAATTTCGAACATTATAATTGTAATTGGTCTAAAAATTTGTACATTTCTCTCTCACGCATTCAATTTTGAAACCTGGAAACGATTGCAGATGGTGAGTTAGTCGTTTAGAAAACTATCCTCAGGAGAAATCGTAGTCTTTGAGCTTGAGTTTTGTTGTTTAAGTTTGCGTTGAGTTCCCATGCATGATATAGCCGCAAATCCGATAACATTATGGCTAAGAAATCTTGTATGTTTAATCCCTAGATAACCCTGGATGAGATACGCAATGCAAATGTTTTGAATACTCCGGTGGAGGAGCAGCCAAAGCTGCCAGCCTCCCAACGTGGCATATTTGATCCTCGTCTCTCGCTCTTCGGTTATACCACGGAGACAGTGAATATGCTGCTCATCCCAATGTTTAAGAACAAGTAAGTGGGGATCAAACTGTATGTATTCCAATGAGAAATACTGATTACTATCTATCTTACGCACGTGTAGGAAGGAAGCTTTGGGATCTATGGGCAATGATGCTCCATTGGCTTGCTTGTCAGGCTTTCAGCCAATTCCTTATGAGTATTTCAAGCAGCTTTTCGCCCAGGTTACCAATCCACCAATTGATCCATTCCGCGAAAAGGTTGTCATGTCCATGCAGTGCCCAATTGGTCCGGAGGCCAATTTGCTACAACCTTCGGCACAGCAGGTGCATCGGATTTGGCTCCCCAATCCCATACTGAGCATTCCAGATACCCAGCTGCTCAAGCGGAATACGCATCGCGGCTGGAAGACCAAGGTCCTGGACATAACATTCCAGTTTAGTGACGGAGTTCAAGGCTATCTCGACTGCATCGATCGTGTTTGTCGTGAGGGTGTTAGTGCCGCCCAAGCGGGCTATCAGATTCTGGTCGTTTCCGATCGGGATGCTGGCTCCAAGGGACGTGTTGCTGTGTCGGCTCTCCTTGCTTTGGGTGCACTGCATCATCATCTGATTGAAACGCTACAGCGTATGAAGGTCGGCATTGTGGTGGAGACAGCCGAGGCACGTGAAGTACATCACATCTGTGTCCTTCTGGGCTATGGAGCTGATGCTATTTGCCCTTACCTGGCCTTTGAGTTGGCCCAGGCTTTGCGGGATGATGGTGTAATTGGTCCAGAGGTCACTAACAAGCAAATCTACGCTGCCTATGCCCAGGCTATTGACACCGGCATTGCTAAGGTCATGGCCAAGATGGGCATCAGTACTCTGCAGTCCTACAAGAGTGCCCAGATCTTTGAGGCTGTGGGATTGGGTAACGATTTGGTAAACAAATGCTTCCGCGGCACTCAAAGTCGCATTGGTGGTGTCACCCTGGAGATTATGGCCAAGGAAGGCTTGGAACGGTATCAACTAACCTATTGCAAGATTTCACCAGACACACGAATTCTACGTAATCCAGGACAGTATCATTGGCGACATGGCGGTGAGGCTCACATCAACGAACCCTCTTCCATTGGCAGTTTGCAGGAGGCGGCAGTGAATAAGAATCTTAGCGCTTTCGAAGCATTCAAGAAAACCACTCTGGACAGTGTAAAGAAATGTGCACTCCGTGGTCAGCTAGAATTTGTGACCGATCGCCAGAAGATCGACTTGGATGAAGTGGAGCCGGCCAGCGAGATTGTAAAACGGTAAGAATGGATAAGGTATTCACACTGCTATTCCAGAAATCTCATCAAATTTTGTTAATAGCTTTGCTACCGGAGCCATGAGTTTTGGCAGCATCTCTCTGGAGGCTCATCAGACTCTGTCCATAACCATGAATCGCATTGGCGGCAAGAGCAACACCGGTGAAGGTGGAGAGGATTCGGATCGTTATTTGAGTAAGTTTACGTGGATATTTCTGAATTGGGTTTCGTCTTTACGGCTTCTTTTTCACATATTTACAGATCAAGATCCCAATAACAGCCGTCGGTCAGCTATCAAGCAGGTAGCTTCGGGACGCTTTGGTGTTACCGCCTCTTATCTGGCCAATGCTGATGATTTGCAAATCAAGATGGCTCAAGGCGCTAAGCCTGGTGAGGGTGGTGAGCTACCTGGTTATAAGGTAACCAAGGAGATAGCCAAAACCCGTAAATCGGTGCCAGGTGTGGGTTTGATTTCACCGCCACCTCATCATGATATCTATTCGATTGAGGATTTGGCCGAATTGATTTACGATTTAAAATGCTCCAATCCCAATGCTCGCATCAGTGTTAAACTGGTATCAGAAGTGGGTGTGGGTGTCGTAGCCTCCGGAGTGGCTAAGGTAAGTTTCAGGAGAATACAAAAAGGCAAAATATCCAACTTTTGTATTTCTTCCTTTGTATTGTAGGGTAAGGCTGAGCATATTGTTATCTCTGGTCATGATGGAGGCACTGGTGCTAGCTCTTGGACAGGCATCAAAAATGCTGGACTACCCTGGGAATTGGGTGTTGCCGAAACCCATCAAGTTTTGGTTTTAAACAATCTACGTTCAAGGTAAGTGACCGACCAGCAGAGTCCCTTGCTCGATCCACTCGATTCTCTTGTTACTAATCATGAACGAAACATTACCGAAAGTGCCTGGTGGTTATGTTATCCAGATGATGACAGCGTTGGAAAACGTTGATCAAGATTGATTGATGATTGATTTGTGGGCAAATATTTGGGCAGAGTACAGTCTATCGACTCAGACTCAATTTCGCCTCCACCCTGATCGCCTGATCCACCCACACATATCGATAACGATCGGTCCTGTCGCTCACTTGCTCACTCGCACGAACGTCGCGCCGCGCTGTGCTCCATTCGTAATTTCTCCTCATTACTTTAATTGAGTTTAGGAATATCGTTTTTTGCTAACATTGCCCTCCTTTTTATGTCTCCCGCTTCTCAACTGGTTCTCATTCTGATCTTGCTGTGCTGCTCCTCCATCCACACAGAGTGGTTGTTCAGGCCGATGGTCAATTGCGCACCGGTTTCGATGTGGTTGTGGCTGCTTTGTTGGGTGCCGATGAATTTGGTTTCAGTACAGCTCCTTTGATTGTTATGGGTAAGTTAAGGAATTTACCTAACTAACCAAGTAGTTATAATATCTCACTTCTTCTAGGTTGCACCATGATGCGTAAGTGTCATCTGAATACATGTCCTGTGGGCATAGCTACCCAAGATCCAGTTCTACGTAAGAAATTCACTGGCAAACCAGAGCATGTAATTAACTTCTTCTTCATGCTGGCGGAAGATGTAAGATCCTTAATCCTAAACATAATTTATATAAGAGTTGACTTCATTGGGCTTATCTACTCTTACAGATTCGTCAAATCATGGCCAATTTGGGTGTACGCAAGTTCCAGGATCTTATTGGTCGCACTGATTTCTTGCGCGTGGCCAGTCAACGAGATTCAAAGGCTAGCAATTTGGACCTTAAACTATTGCTTAAGCCAGCTTTGGAGCTACGTCCTGGCACCAATATTATCGGTGGCTCCATCAAGCAAGACTTCCAATTGGAGAAGCGTTCTGACAACGAGCTAATTGCCAAGGCCCAGCAAATCTTCAATGGAGCCGAAGATAATGTTACCCTTAAAATGCGCATACACAACGAGGAGAGAGCATTTGGTTCCACTTTGAGTTATCACATTGCTTGGTAGGTACACTAATCTTTTGAAAGTTAATGATCCTTATTAACACTCTTCCATTCTTCTATAGCAAATATGGTGAAGCTGGTTTACCCATTGACAAGAGCATCGATATTTTCTTGGAGGGTTCCGCCGGTCAGAGTTTCTGCGCCTTCTTGGCTCGCGGTGTTAATGTCACTTTGAAGGGTGATGCTAATGATTATGTTGGCAAAGGTCTCTGTGGTGGCAATGTCGTCATCACTCCTCCCGATACCGCCACCTTTGAATCGCATCTTAATGTGATTGTGGGTAATGTTTGCCTGTATGGTGCCACAGAGGGAACAGCCTTCTTCCGTGGTATTGCCGCCGAGCGCTTCTGTGTACGTAATTCGGGTGTGACCGCTGTGGTTGAGGGTGTCGGTGATCACGGTTGCGAATATATGACTGGGGGTTTGGTAGTCATATTGGGTCTGACTGGACGCAATTTCGCAGCTGGCATGTCGGGTGGCATTGCCTATGTGTATGACATTGATGGCACTTTTAAGCCCAAGGTGAATCCAGAGAGTGTGGAGCTGCTGCCATTGGAGTTGTCTGAGGACGTGTCATTGGTTAAGAAATTGCTGGTTGATTTCATTGAAAAGACTGGCTCTAAGGTAGCCAAGGAATTGCTCGATGACTGGGCTGTAGCTCAAGCGAAGTTTGTCAAAGTCTTCCCATATGAGTATCAGAAGGCTCTGAAGGATATGGCCGAGCAGGAGGCTGTAGAACAGCCTCTTAAGACTTCTGCCTTGGAGAATGGCAATGGCAAGCATGAACCGCACATTAAAGACATCGAAGAGGCCATTCAGGATGTGGCTCTGGAGCAAAAACGTGCCGATCGCGTATTGGACAAGACCCGTGGCTTTGTTAAATACAAGCGGGAGACGGCACCATATCGTGATGCGGCCGAAAGACAGCAGGACTGGAACGAAGTTTATAACTTCCCGCATGTACGCAAGAACCTCAAGGTCCAGGCTGCCCGTTGCATGGAATGTGGTGTTCCCTTCTGTCAGTCCAACTCAACGGGCTGCCCCCTGGGTAACATTATACCCAAGTGGAATGATTTGATTTTTCATGGTGAATGGCAGGAGGCGTTGCGTCAACTATTGCAAACAAACAATTTCCCAGAGTTTACGGGTCGCGTTTGCCCTGCTCCTTGCGAGGGATCCTGTGTCTTGGGCATCTCCGAACCGGCAGTGACCATCAAGAATATTGAGTGCGCCATTATTGATCATGCTTTCGAGCAGGGATGGATTAAACCTGAAATTCCTGAAGTGCGCACTGGTAAGCGAGTGGCCATTGTCGGCTCTGGTCCATCGGGACTAGCTGCTTCCCAGCAGCTAAATCGTGCTGGACACTTTGTAACCGTTTTCGAGCGCAACGATCGTGTGGGTGGATTACTCCAATATGGCATTCCCACCATGAAACTATCCAAGGAGGTAATTTAAACGTAAATTTCCCCAATCTTAGGAAAAATTTAAAATATTATTCAATTCTCCAGGTGGTCAAGCGTCGTGTGGATCTTATGGCTGATGAGGGCATCGAGTTCCGCACCAATGTACATGTGGGTAAGGATTTGAAGGCCGAACAGCTGCTGCAAGAGTAAGTACAAGGCTCCATATATACATTGGATATTATCTTAATCTTCATGTTTCCTTCTCGTTCAGATACGATGCAGTCTTGCTGACAACTGGATCAACCTGGCCCCGAGATCTGCCGCTAGCCAATCGCGACCTTAAGGGTATTCATTTTGCCATGGAGTTCTTGGAAGCCCAGCAGAAGAAACAACTGGGTGGCAAACAGGACATCATCTCCGCAGCTGGCAAAAATGTCATCATTATTGGCGGTGGTGATACGGGATGCGATTGTATTGCCACTTCCCTGCGTCAGGGAGCCAAAACCATCACCAGTTTCGAAATTCTTCCTGAACCCCCACAGAAGCGTGCCGAGGATAACCCCTGGCCACAATGGCCCAAGGTCTTCCGTGTGGATTATGGCCACGAGGAGGTTAAACTGAAGTGGGGCAAGGATCCGCGCCAGTATTGCACCACAACCAAAGAGTTTATTGGTGAAAATGGTCACATCAAGGGAGTAAATACTGTCGAAGTTGAGTGGACAAAGACCGAAACAGGGCAATGGCGAATGCAGGAAGTTCCTGGATCTGCAAAATACTTTGCCGCCGACCTCATCTTGCTGGCCATGGGTTTCCTCGGTCCCGAGAAGACAGTACCCGGTGAACTAGGCCTGGAACTAGATCCTCGTGGTAACATCAAGGCATGCAATGGACAATATGGCACCTCCAATTCCAAGGTCTTCGCCGCGGGAGGTGAGTACTAGCCTAGATTCTTTTCAGATCTTTTCCGAGTTAACGTTTTTTTTTCCTTCTGTAGATTGCCGTCGTGGTCAGTCTTTGGTGGTGTGGGCCATCACCGAGGGTCGTCAGGCAGCTCGTCAAGTGGATTCCTATTTAACTGGACGTGTCAGTGGCTTGCCAGGACCCGGGGGCGTGATCAAGACCTAAGATGGAACTTTGCGTCTGTGTGCATCGTCCTTAGTCTAGACAGAAATTCGTTTTCAATTTGTGATTTTTATTTTCGCGATTTTAGTTTAGTTTACACTTAAAACAAAAAAAAGACTTGAGTTTTTTTACACACACAAACAAAGAAACAAGGAAAAGCTTTTTCATTTAGTTTTATTTCTAGCTGGGGAAGAGCTAAGTGAGATGCCCTCCATTGAAAAGAAAAAACTGAAGGAGTCAATTAAGAGTGCAAAAATGAAACAAACTAAACAAAAAAAAAGAAAAGAAAAAAATATCCCTAAAATCCAAGGACAATAACTAGAAATTTATCGTTATCGTTATGAAATTAAAAACAAAACAAAAAAAAAACTATAATCTATACATACTACATACAAATTTAGAAATGCATTTTTTTCCATGTTATGTAAAAATTTTTGTTGCAAAACGAACAAAATTGGTATGCTGATCTCCTTCTAATCTATATATATTACCTAACTATATACATATATAAAATAGAAAAACACTCTCAGCCGATATCGAAAATGCATTTTTTTAGATGTTGTTTAAAACTTATTTGAAAACTACAATCGACAGTTAATTGCAAATGTATGTACCTAAGTGGCTATTGTTACATTAAATGCCCTTTGGCAGTCAAATGAGATGGCGAAAAACCACTATTTATATAAATATTTAATCCATCTATATACCCATACCCATATACAAAACAACAAAAACATATATTAGTATATGTATATTTATGTGCAAAACATTTGGTGAAATAAATATTCAATCTATTTAAAGTGTTGCAAAAAAAAAAACCAAGCCAAGTTTCATTATTTCACAAATATTTTGCTTGGCTTTAATTCAAGAAGTTGAAAATGCACGAAAACATCAAACAACATCAAAGAGAATCAGTATGACACAAACTTCTAAATAGTATGATAACAAACCGTCATCTGGTTATTGGTTATCTATATTTATCTGCATTTTTTGTCGCATCATTAAAACAATTGTATATTTCCGCTGCTTTAAACATAATAACCGTTTTCTAAACAAGACACGAATAACATCATTTGCAACCGTTAGCCAATTTTCAAATTTTTTGAAAAATATACTTAGACTATTTTAGTATATTGTTTGTTTGGTATTTATCAGTTTTTTTATTTTATATGAAAATACTGTCATTGTGAAAATATCATCACTAATTGAAAATATATCGATGCTCGAAATATCGATACACTCGTGATTCTTTTCATCTCTGGCCACACTGCGCGCGGTTTCCACGCGTATTTTTCTTGTAGTTGATTAATAAATTTTTTGTGAAAATAGTGGAGAAACGGCTACAATTATGGCGCAATTCGATCTTACACGCATCAACTGTCAATATCTGGACAGACATTTGACTTTCCCTCTGCTGGAATTTTTGTGCGGCAAGGAGGTTAGAAATTATAGTCTGCCGTGTCACCATCACCACCACCAACTAAAGGTTAACACCCCGCTTTTTTTTTGTATTCCCCCCCTTCCTGTAGATTTATAACCAGCAAGAATTACTGGAATACATTCTGGAGACGGTGAACAAGACGAATATGATTGATTACACTATGGACACACGCAAGCGATTAAATCTTAGCCAGGAGATGCCTGAGGAGCTGGTGCAGCGCAAAGCGGAGGTTCTGGCCACGCTCAAACAGCTGCAGAATGAAGTGGCGCCTATCATGAAGGCCACC
The DNA here is from genome assembly GCA_035045865.1 of Drosophila austrosaltans. Lineage (NCBI taxonomy): Eukaryota > Metazoa > Arthropoda > Insecta > Diptera > Drosophilidae > Drosophila > Drosophila austrosaltans. The sequence continues at coordinate 5,148,547 of JAWNOQ010000207.1, forward strand.
GATATTTTGAAGAACGGCGAGAGCATGAAGGACTCGAAGACATTTGTGAATGCTTTGCAAAAGGATTACAATTTTAAAATGGAGCATTTGTATAGTGCCTACAAGCTGGCCAAGTATTTGTACGAGTGCGGCAACTATCAGGAGTCCACCTCATATTTGTACTTCTGCTTGATTGTGATGGCTCCGAATGATAAGGTAAAGTCATCTTAACGTAATTTTCAATTCAATTTTAGCAAACAGGAAATACTTTTTTTTTTGCAGAATTATCTGAACGTATTGTGGGGCAAATTGGCGGCCGAAATTTTAACTCTTAACTGGAACACGGCATTGGAGGATCTGACACGTCTGAGAGATTATATTGATAGTGCCAATTTTTCAACCATTCAGGCCTTGCAGCAACGCACTTGGCTTATACACTGGTCGGTTTTGGTCTTCTTTAATCATCCAAAGGGCCGGGATCTAATTATCGAGATGTTCCTGTATAAACCATTGTATTTGAATGCCATTCAGACTATGTGCCCGCACATAATGCGTTATTTGGCCACCGCTGTGGTCATTAATCGTACGCGTCGCAATGCCCTGAAGGATTTGATCAAGGTTATTCAACAGGAATCGTATACATATCGCGATCCCATTACCGAATTCCTCGAGTGCCTCTATGTCAATTTCGATTTTGAGGGGGCCCGTCTCAAGTTGCACGAATGTCAGACAGTCATTCTAAATGATTTCTTCATTGTGGCCTGCCTTAATGAATTTGTCGAGGATGCTCGTTTAATGATTTTCGAAACATTCTGTCGCATTCACCAGTGCATCACGATTAGCATGTTGGCTGATAAGCTCAACATGAAGCCCAACGAAGCCGAATGCTGGATTGTTAACTTGATACGAAATGCACGTCTCAATGCAAAAATTGATTCCAAGCTGGGGCATGTGGTGATGGGAACTCAACCCTTGAGTCCATATCAGCAACTGGTGGAAAAGATTGACTCTTTATCTATGCGTTCGGAGCATTTGGCCGGTCTAATTGAGCGTAAAAGCAAACAAAAGAATCAAGAATCAATTGACTCCTGGAAATACTATTAGAAATGTGGCCTAAGCATAAGTTCAAAGATAATTTTTGTATTTGTTTAACGATGGCGAGAACGACATTCTCGCATACGGGGCGAATAAAACACCATCATTATTCGCATATGCTACAATTTGTATTTTTTTCTGCTTACAAAGAAATGTTTCAAACTGTGTCAAATACAAGTCTTAAGAATTTCCATTTATATATCATCTTCAACATCTCTTCCTGCAGTCATTAAACTTTTGCGTAAGTCATTCAAAAAAACACTTTTTTTTTATTACAGATAATGAAATTCGTATCTTTGGAAAGGATTCACTGTTTATTTGCTTATTTAATTAAATATACACATTTCACAATCTATAGAAACCAAGATCCAGTCGATCTTTAAAGAAAAACTAGCTTTAGTTTGAAAACGAAAGAGAAGATAGATCGAGAGAAAGAGAGAGAGATGGCATTAATATTTTGAGTAGTTGAGTTTCTTCAATCATCGGTTATAATAAACAATTTGAATCCGTTGATGTTTCTTTTGTTTTTTTTTTTTTAGCATTTACCATAAGCTTTGTCATGTGCCTTTTGGGCACGACCAGACGGATCTTCAGGACATCCCCAATCCATACGCGGTGTCCATTTTTCCACAGTTCTGGCAGCTGATTCACCTGGAAACTGTTCCTCGAATATGCAGCGATAGTAGTAAGCCTCTTTAGTTTTTGGTGGATTAATGGGAAATCGATGCATTGCATCCGCCAATTGATTGTCACTCACATGACGTTCAGCGAACTTGGGTAGAGCATCAATTAGATCGTAGCCAACACCATCGGAAAATTGTTCCTTTTGTCTCCATAGAACTGCTTCTGGTAAATCATTTTGATCGAATGCCTTACGCAAAATGAACTTTTCGATGCGTTTCTCCCGCACTCCGCCGAATTCATTGAGTGGTCCTGGAATCTTGTCCTGGGGACGTATTCCCATCACATAATTGACAAAGGCTGTGTCAAGGAAAGGTACTCGCAATTCTAGACCCTTGGACATGGTTACCTTGTTGGCACGCAGAATATCTGAGACATGAAGTTGTTCACAGCGTTTGACCATCTCCTGATGGAACTCTTCATAATTGGGTGCTTGGTGGAAGTAGAGATATCCACCAAAAATCTCATCGGCTCCCTCGCCCGACAGTATCATCTTGATGCCGGTGCTCTTTACATATCTAGACAGATAGAACATTGGAAGGCTACACCTCACAGTGGATATATCATAGGATTCCAAATGATAGATCAAATCTCGAACACCATCCAGGCAATCATCAACAGTGAAGGCAACCTCAGTGTGGTGGCTATTTATATGGCGGGCCACCATGCGAGCATGCTCGAAATCTGGTGACCCCACCATGCCCACTGAGAAGGTATGTAAACGATAAGTTGGCTCCTTTTCTCGCATTATATTTGTGGCTATCGAAGCTATTAAACTCGAGTCCAAGCCACCCGACAGCAAAGCACCAAACTGAACATCGCATTGTAAATGGGAACGAACTGCTCGTTCCATTTGCACCCTCAACCCATTCAGGTCAACTGATTTAGTTGGCGTTTCGTGCCTCCAAATTGGATTGTAGTAGCGTTTAATATCAAGTTCAAGTTTCACATGACCCTGGATATAGTGTCCTGGTGGGAAAATCTTCAATTGCGAACAAATTCCAATTAAACATTTCATTTCAGAAGCAAACATCAAATTGCCCAACTCGTCGTGGCCCAAGTAGAGGGGGATAATGCCAAAGGGATCGCGTGCCACCAGCAATTCCTGTTTCCTCTTATCATACAACACAAAACTGAACATGCCAGTGATATGATTGAGCAAATCTTTGCCATATTTCTCATATAGCTCAATGATGACATTGCTGTCACTCTTCGGCTGATAGCTGGAACGTTGCTTGGCTATATCTCTGGCCAATTCGATATAATTGTAGATCTCGCCATTGGCTATCAGCATTATGGAGCCATCTTCCGAATAAAGTGGCTGATGTCCTGTCTCAACACCAATCACTGAGAGACGTTCATGCACCAATGCCACACCCTGATTTTCAACTACAGCCACTCCAGTATCATCGGGTCCACGATGACGTTGTTTGCCACTCTGACGATAGGCCAATTCACGTAAATTGTGCTCACAGCCTTGGATACATCGTGGTTGAATAGATTGGCCATCAGACGAGAAAATGGCCAGGATACCGCACATTATAGATCAAAATATACAACTCTTAAATACTTTAATAATAATAAGTTTCACCCTTAAGCAATTACCTAAAAGTTTGAACTGTCGAACTTTTAATAATTCAGCTGCCTTTTATAGCTAAAATTTATGCAAAAATTTTTTTTTTTTTGTATTTGTTTAATTATTATATATTTTGTTTTTTTTTTTTTCTTTTTTATTATTAATGAAATCATTTTTTTGTGTTTCCCACACATTTTTAGCATATTTCGTTAATTAGAACTGGATTTATAGCGCAGAAAGTGAATTAATGAACAGCTAGAAATAAGAGTCACGTTTTAATGGACTCTTTGTTGTAGTTGTTGTTGTTGTTGTTGCTCATGCAACATTGTTTAGAAAATTTACAACCAAAATTAATCCGAAAATTTATATTCGGTTAGATAGTTATTAGCATAGAGTAAACATTATGACTAATGCATTCAAAAGACTTGGAAATGAGCATACGAGTAAACGAACTTTTTTAGAAATCGAAGGGTATTGAATATGAAATGTTTAAATAGATATGATACATGAGACTAATTAGTACTTTAGGGGCTTAATTAGTATATACACATACATATACATACCATTACAATGAAAAAAACAATAGTAAAAACTAATATTTGTATCATTGCCACATCCTAAACAAGTGGAATCGGAGATGCAGAAGAATTCTACAATACATATACTGAATCCAGAGGTTTCAATTAAACTTGAAAAGATTGAAAAACTTGTTAAATATATACTTAAACTTAATTTTAGACTCATCATTCATCATACGGTTGCAATCTCAACGATTTTAATCACAAACTGTTTAAGTTTAACTTTTCTTATGTGAAATTTCACAACAAATCGTCGCTTTACTCTGATATACACTAAGTGATCATGGGAAACTCTTTTTTTTTTTGGCATCATTTGTGTTTCATTAATTTCATATCCACACCTCGTACATGTTCTACTGTTACAAATTAGATCAAATTGGACTTTACATAGCTTAATAATTATGTGAAAATGCGCCATTTGTGAAGTTTTCTCACAATAACAAAATTTTGTGTTCCAAAAAAAAAAAAAATGAGTAATAATATTGAGAAAATATTTAATCAATCAAAAAATAAAAAAAAGCTGCTGATCCACAGTAAAAATTGAGCAGCTTGAAGAAATGGAAATGTTTTTTTTACCCTTGCTCCAAATATAAATCAATTGCAACTGTCATTTTATGCAAATTTTTATGTAATTTTAATTGATTTATTATTATTAATTGGCAATATATATATTTTTATTTATTTATTGCATTGGCCAATGTTAATAACAATGGAAGAACAACAAAAAGCTGCTAGTGTAGCAGTACATTGGGGCGTATGAGTAACGCGCCCCAATAGAGTCGGTTAACGAAAAGCTTTGCTCGGTTAACCAAAATCAAACCGTTCAAAACTGTTAGCTAACAGTGCGCAACTGTAAAGCTAACAGGTGGTTGCCATAGGTCCACGTTGAACATGTCTCGGTCGGTTGAGTTGACGATAAGAAATGCCAAGAGATAAATGCTTAAATCTCTGGACAATTGTTTAATTATGCAGACGTTTTAATTATCTGTCCAACACTAAGATGATGTCATGGTTATGGCAATAAATAAATAAATAAATAATTATGTCACGATAAGATTTATGAATGGCGCCAAGTTTGAATGGAAATCCGCTCCTGGGCGCTTGTTGCTTCTTTCAAGTCTCGTTGCCGCCGCCTGTTTCTGTTTCTGTGGCCAGTGCCTCTGCTTCTATCACTGTTTCTGTTGTTCTGTTTTCGTTTTCGTTCGTTCAGTAGCCGATAGAACGCGACGCTGTACGGAAGGAAATTGCGTATACGACGCATTGTCATCTCCGTGAATCTCATATTTAGGCGCGCGCCTCTTAGGGACAGAGTTGTGCTTTTCTTTCGCTTTTTTTGAAGTTTCAAATGTAAAGGTGCTAAGTTTTAATTGAATTAATTTAATTGCAAAAAAAAGAAACCGAAAAATTAAAATTAAATAACATTTCATGTGGTCGCTTTGTGCCAACAATAAGAAGCAGAGAAGCAAGAGGAGAAATTTGTTTTTTATTTTTTGGGTAATTCGATAAGGAAAATTGAATTTGAAATTTGCAGGATGTAAATTTGGTTTTCGGCTCAAGTGAAAGTTCTCAAAGTTCTCATTTCCAAGTTGATAGGCTCTGGCTATATGCCAGTTTTGTTGTCCTCAAAAAAACAAAAAAAGGGACAAGCTATACTTTATGTTTATTTAACAATTTCAATTAAAAATGTTGAAACGCGCGAATTGTTGAGCTTCGCTCGTTGGTTCAACAATAAAGTTAGGATAAACTGATCGATGAATTTTCACAAGACTTGTTAAAATGATATAAATCACACTCAACAACTTTCAACAAACACATTAACAATTTGGCCAAAAGAAAAAGGAACAAACAAACTAAGGTAAAATTTATGTGAACAAAAAACAACAAATAAAAAAAATTTTGAAAATAAAATATCAAATCAAAATCAAATAAAACAAAGTTTGTTGTTTTCTCTCGAATCGAATCGAATCGAGCATGACCTATTACTGTCACGTCCGAAACTGGGGAAGAGAGCAAACAACTTTTGGGTCACGTTTGACATTTGGGCCGAAAACGAAATGACGCGGGACCAAACCAAGATCCACTAATAACAACAACAACAATAATAGCAACAAAAATAACAGCAGCAATAACCAAATCTATATCCACATCCTCATCTATTCCATTCAACCACATCCGTTGTTGGTTGCCATGCCATGCAACAACAGCAACAGCAACAGCCAACACCAACATCAACTGCAAACCGGCAGCAAACTGAGCCAATTAATTAAAAAGTTTTCACGCGACCAAATCAAATCAAGAATTTGCTCAAGTATTTAGGCGGAAATATTCTATCAGACCAAGTTGGAATTTTACAGTTCTTACCATCATTGATGAAGCTGATAGATAGATAGATAGATAGATAGATAGATAGATGGATGGATATATAGATAAATGAATAGATAGGTAAATGGCGCGTCGTAGGCAAAGGAAGTAAACGGACGAGTTTATTGGCGGCTCAAATGAAAATCAATTCGCATTACTGCAGCCTCGCTGAATCCGCCACCAAAAAAATAAAAAAGGAAAAATAAGCGGTACAACAACAAACAAAACTTCGTTAAGCGCTCCACAGGCAACTCGTTTTGCATACCCTGTGTTAAGGATTTCAAGTTAGTCACCGAGGGTAGACGGCACTTTTCAACCCCCTTTCCCTTTGCCTCTCGATCTTGGTCTGTAAAGTATTCTAGTAGCTTAAATATCCACAAATGACAAAGCGATGAAGTAATTTTCGAATAACAAACTAGTTAAATAAAAAGTATAAGAAAGATAACAACAATAAGCTCATAAATTGACAAGTCCTGAGAAGTCCTTTTCATTGAATACTCTTCGACAAAGTTAAACCATTATCCTTTATGGTGTAGGGTAACTTTTCGTCTCTCAATTCTTTACAAGTCTTTCCTTTTTTGGTTTAGTAACGTAAATAAATTTCAGGTTTTAAAATATGCCAAAAGGGCTCGGTCTGGCCAGGTGATAATGTGCTTGACCCCGGGATTGACTTAAAAATAAGTCTGGGTGGCTGTTCTTCTGAACAACAGCCTCGTGGTTTGGGTTTGTTGTGTGTCCACTGACCCCTTCCATTAACATTACACATTTAGTGTCGTTTATTTTTAATCTAAGCTAAAGAAATGCTGCGTCAAATTTCATTGACTGGCTCAGGACTTTATCAAGTTCGTAATTAGTTTCTTGGGAATGTGAATGTGACGTGACACAAATTGTTCTTCTTGGCCGTTCTTCTTGTTGCTGTTTAATTTTCGGTCAAACTATTTGCCACAAAAAAAAAGAAGGAAACAAAAAAAAAAAAAGGAACAGAAAACCTTTCTGCTAGTCTGCTTTTCAGCGCCGCAGGACACGCCTTTGACTAATTGGTATGTGCAGAATGTGACTATGTATGCGGCGGTGTTTGTATATATGTGTGTCATAATTAAATGAATGCCTGGTCAGAGCTCAGCACACGCAAGCAAAAGCCCACTATAATCGGAGCACAAGACAGAACAACAACAACAACAACAACGGCAACAACAGCAAATAAGGAGAAGAAAAAGCCAAATGGACGACTACTGCAGTTTCTTAATTAGCTATTTTGACGCATTATGGTGGCTGGTGAAGCAAAGCCTCGAGCTCAGAGCATTGACTCGATTCTACCACCTGCCAGGATTGAAGGATAAACGAGAGAACGAGAACTTGAGCCAACAATAATGAGCTAAAACGAATAGTTGATAATGCTATTAAAGCGTGGCGCTTGTCCCAGACGCACTCCCTGGAGGGAAACCTCAAAACAAAAAAAAAAATATATAATCAAAATAGCTACTTATAATATTTTGAAAGACCAAAAAGAAAGAATGAAAAAACTTGATCTAAATTAGTCTCAACTTTTAAAGACAACTCTAAATTATATTGTCCATCAAATGTTAGTTTTGAATATCTTTTCCTGTCAGCTAACGAGACCTTAAAGAAAATTAATATCTTTAAAAACTTTTCAATTTATTTCTCTTAAATTCAATACCAAGTAATAAAATGGAGTATTTTAAAGGTCTTCAATTGTCTGAATTATATTGATAGCAAACAAAACTTTTAATTACAAAAGCATCTAAGGTTTCCAAGTAAGATTTGTAAATACAAATGGGTATAATTTACTTTCAATTGAACTGAATGTATAAAAAAAATTATAGCGCATTTCTTATAGTTAAATGTTTATTCAGTACCTAAACTTCAATTGAAACCCTTAAACACGAGAGCTGCCATATTTCAAAGTTGTCAAACAAATGTTGCCGGATTATATTAAGTTTAGCAAACAGTTGTTGCCTATTCAAATTTCAACACTTTTGTTCATTTTACTTTTACTTAAATTATGCATAAAACAAATTAAAATTCAGCAAATTTAATGATTGAAGTATTCAACATAATACTTGAATTAGTTGCATTTCAACAAACATCCTAGGAGATATCTTTATTGTCAACTAAATACTTGAAAATGATTTAAGTCAATAACTAAATATAGTTGCTATATATTTCCCTCTTCTTTATGCGATGCTTATCTATGACTTCTCCTTGCACTCAAATATCGACGACAATTGCACATTATCCACTACAAGCTCAATAATCATCAAGAATAACAACTCATGGCAGGGCAAATTCGTTCGTTTCTCCCCTTTCCTTCGTTACCAGACCCCTTTTTCAATAGCCATGACATTGAGAGCAGTGGCCAAATGGGGCCATACATACATACATACATACATACATACATATAAAATGTTTGTATGAATGTTTGTGTAGGAGATGAGAAGGAAACAAGCTGCAGTTATTTTTACTTATGATTGAAATTGAATCAATAAGACGCATTGGCAAGGTCAAGTTCCGTTCAGATGATTGCCCAGGCAACTGAACCTGTTGAAACCAAACGAAACGAAATCAAAACACGGCACTGTATTGGCACAAATATTTCGTTTGCCTATAGCAAATATCAAATTGCATTTTTCAAATGCCTTTCAATGTATGTACAATATTTCTATTAGCTGTAGGAACAATATGTCATGGGATAGAATTTAATCAATTTATTTATGCTTCAATCAAAACACACACACACACACACAAAATTTAATTCAATTCCAAGAGGAGACTTCTCCCTAACCACTCTGTTTGTCTGCCCCCCTTCCTCCACCTTCATTCCACAAAGAAAACATATGCAATTCGAGGCCTAGGCCTTGAAAGCAACATTAAACTTTTGTCAATTGAAGAACAAAGCCAAGAGAAGAGCCACAAATAGGAGTGGAGTATAGAATTGAGATGGAATGAGAGGGGATGAGATTGTATGGTAAGAATGACAGAGGTAGAGGGAAATTTAATATGCCCTTCAACAAGTAAATAAATGTAAAGCATTTGCTTGGGTGCCCCGTATCGGCGGCGTATACTTAATATCATACTTATACACTAAGGCAAACATTAGGGGCAGGCAGGTTGTTTTTTTTTTTCCTGCCTTACCACAATCATCTAAGCAGCTCAAAAACAAAGAGAAAAACTTTCTTTCTTTTTTTTTTTTTGGGTAAAGTTTGTACATGTGTAGAAGACGACAAATGATGATAAAATAATTGTCTTTACCGTCTACATTTAATTTAGTGGCTAGACTCTTGTAAATTTCTTTACCCGCAACAGCGGCAACATCAACACAAATAACAAAAGTAACAACAACAATTACAAGTAGAAGAAGCAACTAAAGTCAAGTACTTTGCACTCCCTAGGCATTAATAAATGCGACAGAAATCGGTTTTGTTGTCCCTGGAAACTTATGGTTGAGCAGTTTTTTTTTTCTTTTTTCTCGGTTTTTTTTTTGGCTCTGAACTAATTGTTCTTGTTATAGCCTAGTTTCAGGCGCGCTCACAACTTGTGGCATAAATTTCTCTTACCACACAGTTGGCTCCACAAATGCTCTTCAAACTGAGAGAAAATTATTTTACCTTTACCTTTAAAATTATTTGAAAAACTTAAAAACTGTTATCATTTGTCGTTCAAAAATATATCAAATATATATAGAAACATTTAATGAAAATATTATAATAACTAAATCCATTCTGATGAAGAGTATTCTTGTTATCTTAACACAAACGGAACTATTTAAATATTGAAAATTTCTTCTGGCCATTTAACTGATTTTTGATTTCCTTTTAATTAATTAAATAAATAACAACTGTCAGATAAATAATCTGGCAGCTTGTTAGTTGCATTTAAATGAGAGTGATTGAAATCAATGATTTTTCATCATTTATTTTTTGTTGTTTTTTTTTTTTATTAAATTTAAAATTTTGGTATTTTCCAATGCAAGGATAGGGCATGCAGTTTTCCACGAAAAATTTTTTCGGTTTGTTCTGATTTTTCTTTTGTTTATGTCTGTCAAATTGCTGTCAAGGCTGTTCTGTTCGGTGCGGTTCGGTTCAGTTCAGTTATATTTTGTTTTGTTTTGTTTTGTTCACTGCAATCGAAATACAAAACGAAACAAGAAGCCAAAAACAAAAAAAACAACCAAAAACTGCAACAAAATGGAAACTATGTATTGTCGGCTGGCCAAAAAAGAAACTTTCTCCTGGCATTGCGCGGTTTTTGGCAAGTTTTTGAAAAGTTTTCAGCCCTCTCTGCAGTTTCCACCATCAGCTGCAGTCGCAGCTAGACAACTAAATCAAGTTGGCTTTAATGAAAATGCCTCGCTAGAAATCACTTAAGCTAGAAAAGCTTAACAAAACTAGACCAGATAAAGTAATAAGCCAAAAAACAAAAAAAAAAAAAAAAATATGTTGATATGACTATCTGCAAATGTCTAGTTCATCAATTGTTTAAATACAACAGAACATTTGTATATATATATATATATCTGGACATATGTTCATTGATGTTTTTTCGATTTGTATAAATCATAGAAAAGTTCACTCTAAACTGCTCAATGATAAAATGAGCCTTGTACACTTTCCGTTTCTCAAAGATCTTAGGCTTATTGATGCTAATTTCTCTAGAGAACTATGACGCCATCTGATGGCTAACAATCTATTTATGTTTGCATTTATCGTAGTTATAGTTCACCTGATTTTAACGCAGTTTATGGTCGTTTATGTCTGTGTACATTATTTAAAATAATACCTATTTTTAGCACTAAAACTTGGGAAATCTCGTGAGTTGACGTGGTTTTGCAGCACAATGACAACTTATTTACACTCAAGTCACTTAGCTTGCGGCAGACCACGTAAGACTTAATCTCTCTCTCTCTCTCTCTTACTCATTTTGCTTGTCAAGGACCGATCATAGCAATGAGTAACAGCTGACGAAGCTTTCAGCTTACATACGCCCGAGTGCCTTGGCTTTCTCTTTGTCTTTGTTCTATCGCCTTAGATTCATTTCCTGTTCCTTTGTCCTTTTTCTCAGCTCAATTAGCATCTTTGGTTCTTTATGAATGTTTAATTACCAAGGAATATGAAAGATTTTATTTATTTATAGATTTTCAATACTGATCAAGAATCTATATATTAAAATAAGAACACATTTCTATAGAACAATTGGACATAGATAGATAAATAGATAAATGTATCTTTAGCCATTTTATTTACATATATTATACACTTACATATATACATACATATGTATGTTTGTATGTATTTGACTTTTTCTTTGGCTTTGTTTATCTTCTCTCTCTCTACGGCAAATGTTTTAATGACCAAGCGACGTCGCAATAGACAACAACAAATCCATTCATATGCACGGGTATTAAAAATTTCAATTTTTCCAAAAACTGACTAATACACCAAAAGAAAGAGAAGGAGAGAAAAGAACAAAGAGACGCATCAAGACAGAGTGAGAGGGAAAACTCCAAAATAAAATGAAAAAAAAAAAGTAGAACTTAGTTGTAGTTAATGTTCGGGGGCGTTTGCCAAGAATTTATTTTGTCTATTTGCTTCTGTAGCTGATAAAAATTCACTTTATACAACTTTTTGCTGTTTATTTACTTGAGCGCAAAGTGGCGACAAACCGTTGAGAGGATGGATGGTATGGTATGTAAAGGGGAAGGGAGGGGGGCATTAGTTGTTGCCAGTTACCAAAGCAGGGCAGACAATGGCGTCATATAAAAAGTGACAGACTAATATACTATGTATGTATGTATGTACATATGCAGTAGCAACAAATGTAACTGCATTTGCAAGTAGCTATAAATTGGTAAGGTTTGAGTTTACCAAGTTAATTGGATAGTCCGAGTGGCTTTACATTTTGCTCTCCTTTGATGATAATACCCTCTATCTATACGTGCAAGCGGATATATTGGCATCTCTGAGATGTAGGCAATAAATAGAAGAAACTTGAATTTTGATTCACGTAAAAGAAAGAAGAAAGAAGAAAGTTGCCATTTGGAAAAGGAAAATCATTACTAAGTTTAAATTTGTGTATCAACTGGAATGTTAATTGATATCAACACTGTTTCTTATCTTAGCCATGATATTAGAAGAAGATACTTGTTTGTGGTGAATATATAAATATTGACTTAAGATTCAGTAGTCATAAAATGAGATTATTTTTTTGAAGTTTGATTTATGAACTGCGAAAAGAAACTACTACTACAATACGTTTATTCTATTATGATAATATTCTTTTGATGTTAATCATTGTTGGTATTGTGCGACTAAACACAGATGTGCACAACTTGTAAACTCTCTCTCTCTCTCTAAGCACACACAAGAGGAGGATCAATTGAAAGTTGGTCCATGTGTTGCCATGTCCATGTCAGTTACGAATTGCAAACTGAAATCGTTAGTTATGCTAAGTTTATTTTTCAAGTTTATGTTCAATAAATTCCAGCAAAGACAGCACAGAAGAGAAAAACAGACAAATTGTCAACTATTGGTAGTGTTTTTTTCTTCTTCTTGTTTTTTTGCCGTTTAAGTTATTGCCCCATTTTCCTTAGTAGTGTTTGTTTGTTTATTAAGTTTTCTTCGTCTGCTGTGGCCTGTCAACAGGCACACACAAACACACACACGCACACCTCAAACATAATTTGTATATATGTATATATACAGGGTGCTGCACAGGGTAAACTATCATGATAGTTCATTGGGAGTTCAAAATCAAAAGAATGTCTCATATTGTTAAAATCAGTTTAGTTTCTTTTCTTGTTCAAATTGCTAAGGTGGCAAACGTCATAATGCAAGATTACGTCATTCGTATTGTATTAGTGACTTGTGCAAATTGGCAATGTGTGTGTTAAATGGGGGCACCCTGTTTATCCATACATATGTATGTATGTATGTATGTATGTACACATTAAAAACGCCATAAAATAAAATAAAGTAAAGCAAGAAAAAAAAAAAGAAAAGGCCACGAGAGACCGCAAATTGTTGCCTTACCTTTTTGGCAGCCAATGCAAACACAAACACATAATAATTGAAAAATTAAATATACACGCTGGCAAGCAGCCCTAATTCATTAAAGAGCTGAAAATAAATGGTAAGATAACAAATTATCATAGCCAAAAGACAACAGTAAAACACACACACATACACATACATACATACATAGATACACACAGAAGCCCATATGGAAGTAGTTTGTCAGTGTCCAACAGAGCAACAACAACAACAACAAAAGCAAGGAAAAAACATAATTTTGCAGCTTGTGCTCAGTTTCCATTAATTTTCGCCATATCAAGGCTAAATGCAAACCATTTAATTCCCATGTTTTAATCATAATTTAAAGCATGCTCCAAACGTCACTCAAACTAAAACTCAAAGTCACTTAATGTTACACATCGCAATTGTTTTTCATATTTTAGCCACGACCTCTGAACCATTCCCTCCCCTCTATCCTACCGGAACCACCTTGTTTTAATTTATGCAACATTTTGCCAGTTTTTCGTTTTTTGGCCTACTTGATGCTGCTATTCTAAAAATGTATATACATACATACATATGTACATATAAGAGGGTTGGATTTCATATTTTAAATATTTACTTTGAAATTTAGTCTATAAATTGTACCTATTTAACAGAGTTTACATATAGATCGTAGTGTTCTCTCATGATGCAGAATTGTGGAGAACAAACTTATAGATAGTAAAACTGCATAAGCAGGGCCTTCTTTGTAAGTTATCGTCATTTGATTTCTAACCGATCTGAAGTATATTTTATTACCAAAGCAAAATATTTTCTACACCAAATCAAAAAAAATATTTCTTATTTCTATAATCTATATATAAAAGTCTTATCAAGTCCTTGCAATTAAGTGGAATTAAGTAAACCTTTCAAACAGCCTTCGCCTCTTTATAACAAATTATGCAAATGCATAATGAAAAATTACACATGCTGAAAAATTTTTGTTTTATAAAATCTTCAAGGGCAAATAAATGTTTTATGGCTTTTATTTCTCATATCCTTGGCTCTAAAATGATGTTAAAGAAGGAGAACTATCTAGACTTTAAATGTTTTAAATGAAAGGAAACATACTCTTTTGTTGCACAGATTGTCCTATTACACATTCTATGCTTGGATCGCCTGTGGACTTATACAAATTACTTAATAGTTTAAAGTTTTGGATGGAATATATTATAATAAGTTCTTTGTCTGTAATTTCCATAAAGTGCACTTGAAAAAAGATGAAATGAAATTTGAAAATCGTTTTCTGAAAGCAATAACGATTGAAATATAATTTAAGATTCAAAAGTTATTACATTACCAGGATGTAATAACTTTTGTGGTGCATTCAAAAGCTATTCATCTTGAAGTGACTATATACATACATATATACCCCTTTTAATAGCGGTGTAAAAATAAAACAAAAAGAAAAAAAAAAGGAATATGTAGAAATATAAAAAGTATTTCATTTAAAAATTGCTCACATTGCATGGGGTAAGAAAAGCCCGAGTAGTAGTGTAAAGAGTGAGTGGGTTATGGGTGTGGATCTGGGTCTGGGTGTGGGTGTGGGTGTGGGTGTTTCGACTACGTACGAGAGACACCAATGTGAACTGGTCTGGATTAGTGCCTTGCGTTTGATGTGGCCTGCCTTTGTTTTTCCTGTTTTGCTGTTTTTGTTTTACTTTTATGACTTTGTTGATAATATTGCCTGTATTAAAGTTTTAGTGGCTCATAAAGCTCATCTTTTTGCTTTTGCTTTTGTTGTTGCTACTACTGCTGCTGCTGTTGCTTCTCCTCCTGTGTGTGTGTGTTTTTTTTTTAAATATATTTAAAATTTCATTTGAATGCCGTTGTGTATAAATTTTATTTGCCTTTCGTTTATAGAGCCATTTAACTCGATTTAACGCTATTGGGTAAAGGAAAAGCGAACATTGAAATAATCTTTGTTCCGTTGAAAATATTCGCATTTTAATTATTCATCATCCTATCTTTTTACTTCGCTAAGCATTACAAATTGACGCTTTTCCCTGTTATGGCGAAAATTGCATTGAATTCACATTTTGAAAGCATTGCATTGAGCAAGTCATGCAATATGCACGAGTCCGGCCAGAACTAATGCAGCTGCAGCATAATAAAATCTGCAACCACACCACAAATAAACTGCCATGTAAACGCGGAGAGATGCAATGATTAGCAGCCATTTTGTGTGTGAAATTAAAATAAATTACCAAATGGTTACATTTTCTATACACACACACAAATTCTGATAGGATATAACCTGCGGTACTGTGATAGTTTAAAATGATTCATTTTCTGTTCGTGAATATTTTTCAATTCAATTAGTTGGAAAGTCTTTCGCACGTTTTGATGTTTGCAAAACATTTTTGCTGAAATATAAAATGCATTAAATTATAATTAATATATACATATATATATATATATATATGTATATATATGTTGCGCGCGAACTATCAAAATTTATTAATAGTCCTTGCTAAAAGTAATTAAAATTGTCCATTATGACATAAATCAAAAATTTTCAATGCGCACGCCTAAGAGTAGGCAATGAAATTGTCTCATTTTTCATATTGCGTATACGCAGCATGGGTTTAGTTGATAATTATGTTGATGTTGAAATAACAAAAGGTAAATGAAAAATACGAATTCAAAGTTTGTTTTTTCTCTAATGAAGAAACAGAAGTATGTTTATGGATGTTTCCCTCATATTAAATAGACAACTGAGAAACTAAAGTATAATTATAATTAACTTTGTCTACTTATCAAATTAGATTAGATGTAGGGTTCCCTTTTTTTTAGAATAAAGTTGTAACTGGCATCAATTAAAAGAATAAATTGAAAGAATCCAAACTAATTGTTATTTTCCGCTGCCACTTACAGGTAATTGAAATGCAATTAGAAACTACTTAAGCAAGCAGCGCCCTTGGCATCACTCAAATAGTGTGAAATCCTTTATTATCCTTTGTCGGCAATTTCCTCTCCGCTCATTTTTTTTCTCTTTTGTTCAATACTCCTGCTCAAAAGGGGTATGCCATTTTTTATTATGCACTTAAACTGTCTTTCCTTTACTATTCATTTTAAAACTTATCACAATCAACCGGATTGAAGGACCTTTGAAAAGATCTTTCAATAATCGTAAACTTTGATACCATTTCAGGAATAGAAACAGATATATATGTTAAGGGTATTGAGACTTCGTCATGTTTAAAAGTTTATTTCGACTCTTTAGTCTTTTTCTCTGCACAAATATGCCAACTCATGATGTTTAATTAATTAAAAGGCCAACTGCAGGGGCCTTCAACCAGCTAAGTAACTACATACCTGCTGATTTCTCTTACTGCCCGTCCGCTTGGTTATTCGCTTCTGGCCATTTTTACACTTTGGTTTGGTCATTAATTTATTTTCAAGAAGCGCATAATTACCCTTTGCAACAGCAACAACAACACCAACACCAATAGCAATGAAAATGGCAACAGCAACTGCAACAAAATGCAGCTCCAACTGCTTGGCCATATTACATAGTAGATATATTTGTATGGAATGTCTGTTTGTTTGTTTGTACTTGTTACTTGGTTATGTGTGGGAGGATTCGTCCAGCCTTGTAGAAGGTAAAGGTACAGTTAAAGGATAAGCCTAGCCAAGGCAAACTCCGATTGCACGCTTCGTTTGCTTTTAATGGACAAAGCCGTGTCTGTGGCTTGTTTGTTTGCTCCTTTCATGCAACATAAATCGCTGGCTTAATGTGAAAATATGGCCAGCAACAGCAACAATAACAAAAGCAACAGCATTAACAGCAGCAGCAGCAGGAGTAGCAAAAGCGAGACTACAGGACTGCAAGCTGCAATCCTTTGTGCATGTCCTTGCTGGCATGACGGCTTGCATGGCGGCTGCCAGGAGTAGTTAGCGAGCCTTTGTCTGCCGTCGACATGAATCAAAAAACTTAATTATTTTCAGCCGCGCGATGGCGCAAAATATTTTGCTCAAACAAACGGGATAACAACTGGCTGTATAACAACAACAACAAAAGCAACACCAGCAGCAGCAACAACAACAAAGTCTGTCCTGCATTGCTGACATTTTGACGCAGCTCGCAAAATTTTACAACGCCACAAAAACAGTAGCACAACAACAACAGCAATCGTAAGCATATTTACAGTCAATTTGTTGTCTCTGCCCTCTAACCTCCGTCATCATCTCCTCCATTCACCCAGAGTTTAGCCTTAGCCCTAAAGGCTTATATGTATGTATATACGTGCACATATATACATATGTGTGTGGGTAGAGCGAGAGAGAGAGAGAGAGAGAGAGAGAGAGGGGGTACATATATGTAAAGTAAAGGGAGGGAGAAAGAAGGACCAGCTAAAGGCTACGTGATCCAAGTGTCATAAATTCCCATATGTGTATGTGTGTGCAAGTGTGTGTGTGTGTGTGTGTGTGTATGTGTTTGTGTGCAGAATAGAATATGCGGATATACAAAGGACACAAAAACGCAACACGCATTGAAAAAATGTTGTTTTTTGGTTTCATTTTGTTTTTGGTTTTTAGGCAATGACGCAAACAATGGCACCCTATATACTACATACACACACACACATACATACATTCATACACATTCATATTTATACGTATGTATGATATACATATATTTGAGTTTAGGATCATATAATAGCCAAAGCATCTGCTTGTGACAGAGAAATTAGCTTGATATATAAAAAAACAAACGTTTGCAACCTGGGGAGCAAAGTTTTCTGTCGCAAAAAGGTAAAAGAAATGAATGAAAAGAAAAATATTCCAATTTTTAGAAATTTGTATTGCCATTGGTTATGGAAATGTAAAAGAGACTATAAATATATATAAATATATATATACAAAACATACATATTATGGCATTGTTCGGTGTTTTATTACCCTATCAAACGATTCCTGTGGCAACATACACAAACATAAATCTCTTCTTAAGTAATCGCTAACAGCAGATCTATGAAATGGAATGGATCTCTCTTTCTCTCTCTCTCTCTCTCTTGCTGGCAGAGCTAAAGTTACTCAGTCTAAGCTTGACCAGTGTTACCTGGGCAACATAAAACTCTTATAATAACTTTTATGAATTAAGATTTTGCTTAAAGCTTAGCTAAGACTACTTAATCATTTATAAAAGAAAAAGAAAAATATTTCTTTCTTTAATTTTGCGCCTTAATCATACTCGACACTAATATGCCGCATTGTTTGTGGCACAGGGCACATACATACAACTTGCTGCTTGGTTTAAGTCCTTCAGCCATAACTTTTCAACCCAACAGGATAAATGCGTTGATATGGCAAACAACAACAACAATCCGGACACACACACACACACACACACACACAATAGAAATACTGTGAACCGGCACTTGGCAAGCGGCGTCATAAACTTGTTACATTGTCAAAGCTTTAAAAGGCCATATACAGGAAATACTGAATTTGAGTCCCCGCAGTCCACATCCGGCTCCATCACCTGTCCCATTGTATCCATTGGTACGACTGCGTCAGAAAGCAACAGGATGCATATAAATCAGTGGGAAAAAGTATATGCTCCCTTGCATATAAAATCGCCGACTCAATTTGTGCTTAAAAAATTGCTTTAAAAAAAAGAAAAATAAATGAAACTGACCTTTGCACGTTCGCATCGATATATGACAACCACATCGACATCAACATCGACAACGACAATCCCTATATTGCCGATTACTGTAAAGTGCATCCTGTTAAATGACATTAAATTGAGTTTTATGACTTAATAATGCCGCCGAGAGATGTCCGCCGACGCCAACATTGCAATTCCAATTACATATCAGCCGGTCGATTGGGTCCAACCAACACCACCACCACAACACGGCAAGGCAGCAACTAACCATAAGAGTTGTACGCACTGATTGAATTTGACTTGATGTTTCCGTGTTCCATGCCCCAATGCTCCACACTTCATGCTGTTAGTGCTGTTTATGTTACTGCTGTTGTTGGGATTTGCAGCTATGTATTGGTAGCGGCGGGGCGGGGGGCGGGATAGAATTTGGGTGGAATGGAAATTGAAATGGTCCTTGGGGAAGGAGGTGGCACATAAAAAACTGACTAGGCAAGCACGACAAATGTTTCTGACTGCTGCTGTCAACGTAGTTGCCGCTGCTGCTGCTGCTGCTCCTACAACATGTTGAGGCAAAACATTTGACATTTCTAGTGTTTGTTATATGAATGTGTGTGTGTGTGTGTGTGTGTGTGTGTTTGTGTGCGCGTATGCATGTGTTTCTGTGTGTGTTTACAAAGGAGGATGAAGAAACTCCAACAAACAACAGACACTCACACTGAGTGCCGCCAATGCCGCCAGTTTGCCACCAGTTTGCATTAAATGGCAAAAGTACAAGCATCCCCATATATAGATTTTGCCTTCATCTCCAGTTCATTTTCATTCCACTACAATTGTCTGTGGGTATGAGGTCTTTAAGATCAACTTTGATAACAATGGACAATGTGTATATGTATATAAATATATTAGTTTCGCTTTTCTTTGCATTGGCTTTGTATTAGATTAAACGTACGGCCAATACATTATCACATATTATCAACTGAAGGGCTTGGCACAGAATACATAATGAAACAATCGGTTGAGAATGTAATTTCATATAAACAATAAAAATTCTCCTTACATATTTAGTGAAATTAATTAGCCAAATGAATACTTTGACCAAAGGAAGAAAAAGTCTTGTTTTGCCTTTCTTTACATTAGACAATGTGAGAATGGTTTGAAGTAAATCTAAGATATTATGTTAAGCTTACTAAATTAGAACAAAGAAAAGAAGTTTGTCATTCTATATTAGTTATAGTAGTTATATTTGTAATACAATTAAATTAGATATATTTAGTTGTTATATTAAAGCTATGTACTGTAATACTATACTTAATCTTTAAACCTTTAAGTTATATAAACCAATTTTTGACTGATATTTCAAGTTATCAGTTTTTTGTTCATTGTTGATTTGATTCAAGAAAGTATTCTATATAAAAAATGAAAAGTTCCAATACAATCAAATTAATTTGTTATCAAGTTAAGTATCAAGGTTTAGCTTTTTTTTGTCCTGGCTGTCATTAAGCTCTTAAATACAAAATGACTTCCGTGAAATGTGTCCCAGAACTATATACTTGGAAAGGCAGTGATAAAGATATTTTTGGTTTAAAGCTGTAGCTGATTCTTACATTCGATTCACTTCACTTTTTGGACTAACAATCTGAGGATATAGAACGCAAATTGCTCATTCGTTTTGCAAGCAAAAAATTTAAGTTCGATTGATAATTGCTTTTAATGTGTTCAAGCTAATTAACATTTAGTTTGACTATGATATCTGACATCTGATAGATCATTAAAAAGTCGAATTGACAATAGGTTTCGATCTTGAGTTTTATTCCTTGTTGTTTGTATGTGTGTGTATGTGTGTTCATGGTTCTTTTAGTTTGTTTTTTATGCCACTTCTTTTGCACACTTTTGCACTTGTCGTTATACTCACATACATAAACATAGATTTATATATATATGTATATATGTATTACTTTATAGTGCCATTGGCAGCATTTGTTGCTGGTGTTGTTGCTATTGTTATTGTCCCTCCTCAGTACAGCCATTTCCACTTGAAATCTGTCAACTGCAACTATTTATTAAATTATATATACTGCCATTGTTAAATGTGAATGACTGGCTGAGTATGTGAAAGACTTGGCTGGCATGTGTGTGTCTCTGTGTGTGTGTCTTTATGTGTGCGTGTGAAATTTAAGATTTTTCTCAGACATGGTTTTTTCTCACTACAGATTGACAGCTTTATTAAGTATGCTACATACATATACGACTATATACATATATATAAATGATTTTCTTACTTATCTGCTTACAGATTTCAAGGAATCTCAATGGTTAGTCACATCAGGATTTGCACCATGTGGAAAACATGCCGCTTGCTTTTGCTGCCGTTGCTGTTGCTGTTGCCGTTGTATCAGCTCCTCGAATTAGGCAAATTGACAACAGCTTAAAACGCTTTGGGGCGACTTAATAAAGCCCACCCCCCGCCCAAAATCCAGCAAAAGAACACTGTCAACCTCAAGTATTCTCTGCACTTGGCAGTAAAAACTCTTACTTGACGACCAACAAAAAAAAAAAAACCAAAAAAAAAAAAGGTAAACCAAACCAAAGCAAAAAGAAGAAAAACAAAACAGAAGCAAATTCAAAGTGAAATAAAATAGGACAACACGATGAATATGGAACTGGAAGACGAAGAGCGGATTTGCCTCAGGTGAGTGTCGACAGTTTTCGATATGTTTGTGTGTGTGTGTGTGTTGGGTGCCTATATTGTTGTTGTTGTTGCTGTTGTAGCTGGCTGGCAATGATTTAACAATTGCATTAGATTGACTTTTTTTTTTTGTTGCTTGGCCTTAATTTGATTTGAGCTTCGGTAAAAAGAGGATTCTGGAGGCTTTTTGGGATACTTTTTACTGGATTTTGGGCACCTCGTTTTGTGTTTTGAATATTTATTTAAAGTTCTCTTAATGGAGTAAAAGTTGGCCTCGTCTTTTCCAAATAGTTACTCAGCATTGTTGAAATTATTGAACTTAAAACGAAAGATTTAACAAATACTGTATAAAAATTTAAATTATTTTTTGATAGAGTTTCTCCAAAACACATTCTCAAATCAATTACTGCAATTATCAAAATGCTTTTGATTATAAATGAATAGGAAGCCTAAAAAGTAGGCAAAATGGTAACAAATTAGAGACCTCGGTTAACTTTTAAAGCTATTATTTAAACAATAGTTTCTGTCCCTGCTGCCTTTACATTTTGTATAGTACATTTCATTTGTAAAGTTCGAAACAAAAGCGAACTTGGGGGAAATTGCCACAGAAATGTTGCAGCATTTTGCTGATAAATAATTGTTCACTTCTTGCCACATCAGCGACAAAAGAGACCCTGAAATAAAGTATAACAAGAAATTAAATATCCCATATAAACGACTCAGATCAACCGAGAAATTGATGATAAAGAGAAGAATTGTAAGGGATGTGGAGGTTGAGGGTTGGGGGGGGATTGAGAGTTGGTGTCGACGCCATTTTCTTTTGTTTACAATAATAATCAATTAAATGCCGACGACGCCAATGCAACAACAAACAAAAATGATGTCTAGCAATGTCAAAATGAAAAGCCAAGACAACAAAGGCTACAACAATGGCAACATCAGCAGCAGCTACAGCAGCAGCAACAGCAATAGCAGCGGCAACAGCAGCGGCAACAGCAGCAGCATCAACAACAGCAGCAGCAGCAACACAAACAAAAGTGTGGCGGCTATTCAATGTCAATCTCATATTTCAATTATGTTTTATTATAAAAATGGCAACAGACGCCATCCAGTAAGCTCAATGGACACTCACTTAAAGCAATCCAATTCGAAATTGAACATGAAATGTGCACAGATTTCCCACAATTATTACAAGTTGTAAAGTTTTTAAATTAGCCCATTCTATAATTGCGTGTCCGTTGACAACTTAGCCATAATTTGCCAGCCAATTTAAAGTAATAGTTCACAACTAAAACTATATCACTCACATGTTATATTTCCTGCAAAACAAATTACTCATACGCATAGTTGCCAGCGAAAGTACACTTAGAATTGTTTAGAAATTTGAGAAAGGACGCCAACAGAAGATTAATTTTATTTTTGTTAACACGTTTCTTCTTTATTATATTATAACTTTTTGCTTGTTTTATTGTATTTAAACTGATTAAAAGTGGTTTTGCTGTGTGTGGGTCACTGTAATATACACACACATACACATATAGGTTATACGAACACTTGTCAATGGATGATTGGGTGGGTGAGTGACAGTATAAAGGATTGCAGGCCTGTGGTTTAATCGAGTTATGCAATATTAATTACATAATAACCCCGCTGTACTTTTAATTTTAACCCTTTTGTTATTATTGTTATGGTATGCGATGAACAATTATGTATTGTGGCAAAGGTAGGGAAGGGGGGAGGGGCGGTAAAGCTTTCAAGATAAATTACGAATGGCTTAAGTTAATTTTGCAATTCCAATTGTTTATGCAACTGGAGAATAAATCTGATGCAAAAAAAAAAGAAGAGAAAAAGGTGGAGAAACAGCTGTGAACACTTTAAGCATTTCAAAAATTTCTGTATGTGCTTAATGTTATGCAAATTTCTTTTTCTATGCAAATTTTGATGAAGTAAACAACGAAACGAAACAGTCAAGAAAAGGCGACAGCAAGGACTAGACAAAAAGGACCACACACACACACAGGCACAGACATATACAGAAAAACAACTAGGTAAATGTTAAAGTAGAAGGGAAACAGCTTTTTACCTCTCTCCCTCAAGCGTTCTTTTATATATATATATATATATCTATCTCTATCTCTCTTGCTGCCCCATAAAAGTGAATTTTAATGGCAAACAGGCGAGACAGAAGACAGCAAAGGAACTGACATTTCGCCACATTTAATGTGGCAGCGAAACTTTCAAACTGCAGCCCCTCTCTTGTAGAACTCCTAGAAGTATGCAACAGCAAAGCTAATTAGCTGGTCCCCCATAAACATACATAAATAGCCATGTTCTGGCAGATTTTATGACCACCAATCTGATTCGTTCTACCACTCCTACTTTGACATGTTGTTTCTTCTTTTCGTTACTCCCTTGTAAATGTCAAAATTATCTCAAGTTTGACTTTACCTACTTATAGTAGTAGGTTTTCTCTTCTCTCTTCTTTTTTTTCTTTGGTTTCTCCTTTCGTTTGTGTGGCTCCTTGCTCTTCGTTTTCCATGCGGCTATCAGAGATTTGTGTCTGTTGTGAACATTTGTCAATTTTAATGGCTTTTGAATGCCATGGCAAATACTTGTAACTTGATTGCGGCTTTAAAAAGTGGCCACTTATACGGCTTATTGCCTTTTTTATACATTCATTCATTCTTTCGTTCGTCTATCGTTCGTTCCTTAGTACATTCTATTCACTTCAGTCACTTGTGTGACTGGCACTCTAAGACGACCAACCAACCAAACGACCGACCTCCCATCGTCTCGCACTTTCAGACTGAGATGTGTTTACCCAAATCAGAAGCAGCCGTCAAATAAATCGCTTTGATTTGAGCAAAAAGAGAATAAGAGAAAAAAAAAACAAAATTTTTATAAAATAAGAAGAAAAAAGGACATCAAAGCAATTCGCCTAGCGCGCGGGTGGAGTTTCAATGGCTAAGTTCCAGACCTAAGCGCATTTTATGCATAATAATGCGTAACAAGCACAAAGAAGCTGACCAAAAAAAAAAAAAGAAGAAAATACAGAAAAAACCTGAAAAGGAGCAATGGCATTTTTTAACCGCACCACTACTTTGTGGTTAAAATTTTGTGTTTGCCTTGATTGGATCGAGTTCTTTAAAACATTTTCACTTACCAAAACTTCTCGGTAAATGGTTTAATGGCGCCAACTTTTCACAAATTTTCTGTTAAACTGAAAAGAATGAAAGAAAAAAAAAACGCAATTGGTATTATAACTGGGAAAAGTGTTATGAGGTCTATTCTACTTTTTCTTTTTCATTGTCACCATCTTTATTTTGGTGTATTCTTTATCTACTTGCTTCCTTTTGCTTGCCTTTCTTTTTATTGTATCGCTGAGTAATTTTTCTATTTTCTGCTTTGTTGCGTCCTTTCAACTGCACACGGCACAGCACACCCATGTTGACCAATGCCCAACATTAACCCAAATCCAAAAGAGAAAATACACCTACACACACAGACACAGACTGGCATACATATATACAGACTGACTCACAGAGTTAGGGACAACCTTGTACTTGGAGCCAAGTTAACATTAAAAGTTTGGTGAGCTTCCTCAACCATTCCAATTTGAGGTCGCATCAACTTTTAGCCAAATGAAAAGGAAACTAGAAGGATGGGCTAACTTCGGCCGTGCCGAAGTTCGTATACCCTTGCAAACTGTTATTTAACAATTACACATTTATAATGTGACAAAATCATTAGAAAGCATATAAAACAAGTGAAACCTACATTAAATGTTCGTAGCTTGAGAAAAAAAGTAATTCGACAAAAAAAATTTTTTTGGTCCGATTGTTCCTATGGGAGCTATAGCATATAGATGACCGATTTTGCTGAAACTTAGCATAGACATTTCTATATATACTAAACTTCCAAAAACCAAGTTTCGTGACAATCACTTTCAAAACACTCAAGTTATTGCTCTGAGACTATATTCTTGACCGATCGTTCCTATGGGAGCTATATGATATAGTCAACCGATTCTGATAAAACTTGGTGGATTTGTTTGAAGGTGTATTAAACTTATGAACACCAAATTTCGTAACAATTGATTGAAAAACAACAAAGTTATTGAAGTGTAATTCTATTCTTGACCGATCGTTCCTATGGGAGCTATATGATATAGTCATCCGATCGGGATGATTCCGAGATATACAATGCCTGCAGCAAAAAGAAGCCTGGGTGCAAAATTTCAGCTCTGTAGCTTTAAGGGTTTCGGAGGAGAAGCTGTTGATCCAGACAGACAGACAGACGGACAGACAGACATGGCTATATCAACTCAGCTCGTCGTGCTGATCAAGAATATATATACTTTATATAGTCGGAAACGCTTCCTTCTATGCGTTGCAAACTTTTGACCAAAATTAATATACCCTTGCAAGGGTATAAAAAAACAGCCCAAATTAATCTACGTTAACCACTTGCTGCTCCTCTTTTTCTTTTTTTTTTTTTGCATTTTCTTCTGGTAAGCCAAAATGAGTAATCAATAGTTATGACTATTGCCTTTGATATAATTATTATAAGAGTGGATTGCTTTTTGTGTAAATGAATATCTAGAAAAATATTACCATGATATGCTCTATAAATTATAATCATCAATTTTTCTACTTTTCTTTGTTTGTTTTTCTTAATTGATGCAAAATACTTACTTAATACTTAGTTAGATGAGATGAAATTAAACTGTTCGTGTAAAATACTTCCCTTACTTTGCCACAGTAGCACTTTGGCGCCATCTCACTGGCAAGGTTTTAGCATATATCTACATTCAGATAATAATTTATTTCGATTTTAACTTATTTATAAAGTAACTTATTTGATTTATAGAAAGTATATAGAAAGGGAGTAAGAAATATATTTGTTCCTTTTAAGTTAGAATGCAAAGTGAACCTGAATGGCCCACACCCCAAACATATAGATACATCTACATACATATGTGTATGTGAAATAGTTTGTTAAACTTTTTCCTACAACTTACTTTCGCTTTAAATATATATTAAATCTAATCAAATCCACCCTTCCACACAGGTTTAACATATAAATTTCCCTCTAATTTTTGATCCTTTATTCCAAATTTCAAACTCTCACCAACTAATTTCTCGAAATTTAACTTTCTTAGAGGTTTTTCTTTATATATTTTTATTAATATCCAATTGATATTCATATATTGAAAAGACTTAATTAAATAAGTAAATGTGTATCAACCTTTGGCTCAAGATAAGCTCTAGCTAATGGACCGATACTAACTATCCGGTTATACCGCAACTTAATTGGCCCAACTTTCAACTAAATTGCACAATTGAAATTTAAGCATTATAATAAAGTGTTAATATGTGACTTATTGATGACACATGATTTAAGTCATCTTTAGGTAATTATCTTTAAATATTTGCTTAGCCATAGAAACCACTTTTAGGCCAATTCGAGTTCCGTAACCCCCCTTGCCTATAAACATCACTTTTGGTTGACAACCACGCCAACTGAAACGGCTTAAACGCTTAATAAATAAAATAAGCAGCTTGTTAGACATGGTTGTTATTGTTGTTGCTGTTGCTGTTGCTATTGTTGTTCTTGTTGTGGTTATTCCCCCGTTGTTGCTGATGTTGTTGTTATTGTTGCTACTGTATTGATGGGCATGGCCTTGGCAAGACAAGGCAAGGCAAGGCAAACCAAGTTGTTGCAAAGGGCTTGACAATAATGCATTGGAACGCCCCGTTGTGGCCCCAGGGCTAAGCATAAATATGTCAAGTGTTAATTGCTGCCACTTAACGCAGAGCACAAATTCAAACACAACCACAACACTCA
Source organism: Drosophila austrosaltans (assembly GCA_035045865.1). Classification (NCBI taxonomy): domain Eukaryota; kingdom Metazoa; phylum Arthropoda; class Insecta; order Diptera; family Drosophilidae; genus Drosophila; species Drosophila austrosaltans. Next base: position 5,176,037 of record JAWNOQ010000207.1, read on the forward strand.
CACACACAAATCCATAGACACACACGCGTGTGCATACACCATACACATACACATACAAATACAGATGAGAGAGGCGTGTAAATATGACTTTAATCTACTTAGCTAAGCAGCTGCCTCATGCTCTTGCTCCTCAAACTCAGAGTCTCATGACTCGAAAGCCACAGCACAAAAAGCAAACAAACTCACACACACACACAGGCACATTGAGTCACTGCGAATAGACCCCCCCCCCACACACACACACACACACTTGTTACACACCCAATAATATGCTTTAACAAGTTTCTTATGGCCATAAATTCAACAAGAAGCCAACAAAAGCTCATAAAAAGGGCTGACTGCCTGAAGGTGGAATGTAGCATGTGGGCCGTAAGGGGATAACAGAATGGCGGTATGGCTGGATGACTGGATGACGGGATGGTGCCTACTGCCGCTTTGGTTACTCTGTGAAAAACTAACCCCAGAGGCTGCCTGCCATCCATATACATATACATATATACATACGTACATACATACATAAATAAAAGCTAACATTGCCAGACATGCCTTTGACATTTCATATCATATCAAGAGCAAAAAAGAACACAAAGAAACCGAAAGAGGGAGAAGAGCCAAGACCCATGACAGGAAATTTCGTAAAACAAGAAATAGAATAGAAATAAATACAAAAATTTCTACACCTTTATCTCAGGTGGCGACCGCAAGTTACCCTATGCCTAAAAAAAATTGTACAAAAACAAAGTGCAACACGAATACGATATAAAATGTCAGCTTTAGATCCTTTTAGATCTTAAGGATAAATCTTACTTAGATAATAAAAAAGATGATGCTATTATATAATTTCAGCATTTCTCCTTTTTGCCTTCAATGATTACAGGGTAGGAAAACGAACTCTGCTCATGCCCCAAGGAGACAAGACATTTGACAGGCAATAGAATAGAAGGATATTGCGGCAGCTCTTATCAGACTTGTTTATCACATGGAACAACTTATGACTAGTTACTCACTATACAGGCATACACAAGCTATATTACATATATAAAGATATATATTGTGTATATGTACATATATATAGATGTCTATGAGGCAATATTATGCCACATCCTGTGATGTCTTAGTTAGTTGAAGGACATGTGTTTGATGATTGTCGCCGGGTTTCCTGCCCTTGGGGTCTATCTACTTGTCAATTGTGACAAGTGGTTTTGTGCGTTTTTTTTTTTTTTGTATAATAAGTTTATGTTTATTTATAGATATAAAAGAGGAGCAAATTTGTTAATGTTTGAAAATTTTCATTTAAACACAAGCCGCTCCTGTTAAAATGATGTTAATCATCATCATTAGATAATCATTATCATTATATTTGAAAGACAGAGAGTCAAACAGATAGTCAATTACCATATCAGTAACAATGTTGGCCAAGCAGACAAAATGATTTCACCTATTGCCGGATTGTTCGAACCGGAGCTGGAAGAGAAAGAGAACCTCATAATAATGTCCGCTCAGAGTCATATATTTTTTTTATTTATTTATTTTTTTTGCCTGTTATTTTTTTTTTTCTCACATATTAAATTCAGTCCATCGAATATTTTTGCGCTCAGTTGTCAAATGCCAGTTCAATGTGAGAGACGCGAAAAAAGAAAACATCCGAACATCCGAAATAAATATGCCAAGCAGGCCGCGGGCGGCAGTGCAAAAGCTAGATTCACATATAAAAATATATATATATAGAAGAACAAAAAGATATATATATATGTATAAATTAGATCTTATCGCAGCATCATAATATATAGATATATATATAATGTCTCCCCCCCAAGAGGTGAAATTTGGGGGTCAAGTACGTTCTTCATTCCAAACCAAAAGTTTTACAAGTCAACGTTTTCTTTTTGAATTTTTTTTTTTGTTTGTTTTCATTTTGTTGTTGGCAGTGCAAATTATTGATTTCAAATTGACCATTATGGATAGGTAGGCTATTGAAAATCCAATCCATACCCACAATGTGTGTATTATCGATTTTTTTATTTTGAATATATTGTTGCGCCATTATCAACACATTTATATAAGCGATAATTATATTAGGCGTTTATCTCGGTGCCTCAAACAACTTCGTGTTGCGATAAACGCACCGCTCACTGCATTGTCGTGTTATTTATTTATCTTTCGGATTACTCACTCGCATTCGCACCGAACAAAAAAAAGAAAGAAAAAAAAAACCGAACCCGATCATATCCAAAACAAAAGCACCAACACCACCAAACAAAACCAAACCAAGAAGAAGCAAGCAGCAGCAGCAGCAACCAATCCAACTCCATTTTTAGTCAAAGCAACCAGTTTAGTTCCAGATTTGTGTGTTGAATTTCATTATACAATGTGCTAATCAGAGACAAAAAAAAAAAAACGGAACGTGAATGTGGCCTGGCATGTGATATACTTGTATTTAATTGGATTAAACCTTACAGGTGTGTAAATAAAGTGAATATCGTATATATATAAATATTTTATATACTATATGTAGTATATGTGTTTATAGCCAAAGTGCGTAATTCTCATGATGATGCTGAAAATGTCAAAGATATGGTCGATTGAAATCATATAGCCATAGATCTATAGAGACTTTACGAAAAGGTGTTAAAAGCATTCATTTTACAACTGGCAAATTTCAGTAAACTGTCAATCGCATATGCACCGAGAGAAAAGTTATCATACAACAGAACCACACATTTTCCAAGGATTGAATACATTTTTAACTGATGAATATTTTATTTGTTTTCGCAAGAGTTTCTTCAGATTTTACCATTAAAATATCCTTAGCAACAATTAAAACCTTTTTGGTTTTCCATCTTTATTCACCTTTCTGTCTCTCTTTCCCTTTCTCTGTCTCTTTTTCGTTCTCTGTCCCTCTATCGGGTATTTCCATCTCAAAACCTAATCAAAACCAAAATGTTGGTTGTTCATATCGCCAAATGATAACTGATAACAACTATTTAATGTGTTTAAATGCCATCCAGTGATTAGGCACAATGGCCCAGGAAATGCAGTAAAACAATAGACCCAACACACACACACGTACACACAGCAAAGACAGTGGAAGGGGCATAAGAGAGAGAGAGAGAGAGAGAGAGAGAGAGAGAATTATAGTTTTCCCCATCTACCAAATGTGTATGCTATACAAAAAAAAAAGGTTTCAACTCCACAGGCCAAAAATAGTCATGCAAAAGGCAAAGTTTGTTTTGTAGAATGAAAAAATTTGCCAAAAGTTATACAGACAAAAAATAAATTTCAATCAAATCTTTTCATATAAATAAAATATATTAATATCATGTTAAATGATCCATTTACAAAACAAAAAAAAACGAATGGTTGTTTCCCACTGCGAACATCAAACGTTTTACAAAAATTCCATTTTTATTGAATTAAAAATAATTTATGCAAATTTATGTATATCTATATATTCATTCGTAATGGAACATTTCATATAAAATTTACCATATTGACTGCAATTTATTGGGATTTTTTTTGTATATTTTTTTTTGGTGGTATTATCATGCCTTTTTTTTATACGCTAGATTTAAATTTTTGCCTTCTGCGTGGTGCGCTTAAAAGTATGCTATATACAAGCATTATATCCTGCATATGAATGAGTTGATGCATGTGTGTGTGTGTGCGTGCCATCATATGACATGGTGAGCGTATTCGTGTGTGTCTAACTGCTAATTTGAATAATGACAACGACATCAACGCGCCATTTTCTAGTTGTTGACTGTCGCCGTCGTCGTCGTCGTCTTCTTCGTTGTAGATGTCGCCATTTTGCGTTTCCGTTGCGGCAATGGGAATTTGACTTGAAATAAGCTCATAAGAAACATATACATATGTATGTCTATATATATATATATGTATGTATGTGTATGCATACTGCCTCAGTCTCTCTGTTTGTCTCTCTGTCTGTCTCTCTGTCTGTCTGTCTGTCTCTCTGCCTCTCTGTCTGTCTGATGAAGGTATCTGGCATGGTAGGGCGCGTGCCAACAATAACAACAACAACAAGAACAACAAAATAAACAACAAATTATTCAACAGCTTAGATTGTATGGCATTTAAAATTGAAATGGAAATCTAAATGCTCTTCCTTCCATTAAAAATAAGAATACAAAATTGCATCCTTGAGACTTTCATCATATAAAGTTTTACTTTAAAAAGTGTTTCAACTAACAAAGCAAAGTCAATGGAAGTACATATAGAACAAATTAAATATATATACATGTTTTTATTCTAATTGAATAATCAGATCTACCATGACTTTTTTGTATGATATATAATTTTGTAGATATATAAGATCAATTTCACTGAAGAGTCCTTTTAAAAACTAGAAAAAGTGTGCCAAGAAGTAAAGAGGTCTTCCTTATTCCTTTTAAAAGCAAAGCAACATATTTCATAATAATTTGTTTTGGCAAACTTTTAAACATTAACATCGAACTTTTATATAATATTCTAGCTTATTCTAAATTAAGTATTTTGATCAGCTTAAATTACAACTATAGTTATTAGTTGCTTAGTCCTGACTAACTTAAGTTTAACCAAGCTCATATTAAGTTGTAGATACTTTTCCTTATATTGTGTAGTGTAAAGAGCTCAAAGCTGCCAAATTGATTCACGCTCCGGCCAAAAATGTTGACGCTTAGAAACCATTTTCATTTTGGTCTTAGACCTAAAGATGATTGTAAGTTGTTGAAGCTATTTTGTATGTGTCTGTGTGTGTGAGTGAGTATATGTGTGTGTGTGGGGTGAATGTTTTGTGGGGCAGAGCAATCAGCCAGCGGACCAAACTCGATGACAACTTCAAAGCGAATATTGAAATTTGCCTTCTTCGTTAAGACAAATGATTTAAAATTAAACTGAAATTTCAACATACAAATGTCCTCTTTTTTTCTTCCATTGCTTTTGCAGAACTGAGGAGGACGAAACGCGCAACATGGATGATGACAAGTTGGTCTCGGATGAGGTGCATTTGCGGCAACTAAGTCCGACGCCTTCATATGCATTGCAACAGCGGAGACAGAGCAATAGTGTGACACATTCCGCACCACCGGAGCTCACAAAGCGTTCCAGTGTCGAAACAATGCAGACAAAACAGGATGGCAAGATGGAGGAGAGGGATGTTAAGGACATGGAGTGTGAGACAGAAGAGGGTGTTATACTGCGAAGAGCCGTCGACAAGGGTGCCATTGCCTTGGCACAAATCGAAGACCTAAGACTGGATGGCGACGACGATGATGATGATAATAATCATGATGATGTTGATGGCCTGGGGTTCAGCAATCCCGCTGCGCAAACCACAAATGATGAAGAGATTATGGTGACAGCAACTGCTATAGAAACAGTACCCGGACTGGGTCCAGGACCAGGAACTACACTAGAAACAACTACGGCGGCAATAGACGCAACAACGAAAACCGAGGTAAGTCAGATGGTTTTTCGGCCCAGCCGGCACTTAGAACTAATTAAAAGCTAAACTAAAACACAAACAGCAGGATGCAACCACAAAGACGCCAATGATGACGATAGCAACAACATCTACATCAACAACAATAGCAACAACAACAACAGCCAAAACGATGCATGCCGCCAGTCCATCTCTATCGCTGGCAACGGACATGTCCAAAATCCCACGACTACCCGGCGATGGAGCACAGATGGATGACAATGGTGATCTGCCACCCTCGCTGCGTGCCTCCACCACATCAATTTTATCCAATTTGCGCAAAAAGCAGCATGCCATGCTAGCCGGTGTAGGAGTAGGTGGAGGCGTATCCAAACAGACGCCACTACGCGTCCAATCTGTACGCATTGTTGAGGCAAAGCGTGCCTATGGACCAAAGCGACGCACCGAAAGCTGCAGCATATTTGGCAATAGCAATTTTGGTAAGTTACCCGGAGATTGAAACAAGCAGAGAGAAAGACGATGAAAGCAATTAATCCTCCAACCTCAATCCCAAACCCATAACCATATTCTTAACTGTTTCTCCCCTCCTCCCTCCTACTCTCAACTTGTAAACGCACAGATCACGATATGGAATCGGGTCAGTCCATTTCAATCATCACTGGCAGCCAACCTCAGCGTCCTCTCAATAACGAAACCTATTCGGCCTTCAAAAGTGGCAACGTGGTCAAGGGTATACTCTGTCCATCGCTTACCAATTCCTTTAAACAGAGTTCCCTGGAGCGTAGCTATCTAACATATACCCATAGACAACGTCAAAAATCTTTGATTATTGTCAATGTGGTCGATTTCGTATTGAAAATTGTTTTGGCTCTGGTCTGGATCTTGCGTCGAGCTGAAACCGGTCCCTGTAGCACATGCGATGATACAGAAGTCACTGGAATGGCAACGGCCATTACTTGGTCGGTTTGTTGTGGTATTGCCAATATGGCTATTTGTTTTCTAGGCTACTGGCGATGCTTTGCCAACAATTATTTACATTGGGCTGCTGTCTGTACTTGGGTCCTGTTTAATATACAAGGTAAGACATGATAATTGAACAGAGAGATATCAATGAAGAGTTAATTAATGATAGATTAAATACATTTTAGTTCTTGTCTAGATAATTTGATTTGCTCCGAAAAGTATGCCATGATTATTTTAATTTCTTTTAAATTTTAAAGTATTGGTACTAGAGCTCCTCTCTTATCAAGTTTTTAGACTTTTAAACAAAGAACAATTGGTTTAAACCATGTTAAAAGTTCATGGCCATTAAACGTTATCCGATTTGTTTCTTGACCAGACTAAGAACCGCTTCGGGACACACACATACACATATATATACATAAATCATGTGCGTCACATGTTACGGCCATGAAATTTTGAAAATTCTGGCTAATCCTTTTCTGTTGTGGGCCGTGTCATAAATGTTTTATTGCCTCTTTCATGTACCGTACACGTCTGTATTGGCCAGGATTCGTTGGCCAGGGCGTTGGCTTCGCCGATCGCGAGTACCTGGTATGGTATATTCTATTTGTGATTTTCGTTCCATATGCCATGCTGCCATTGCCATTGAAATGGTGCGTTGTCGGTGGCACCATCACGGCCAGCTGTCACCTGGCCGTAATTACCATCATCAAATTGCAAAATGGAGAGGTAGGCCATCACACACAATTCCACGCATTTAGATTGCCAAATTGTTTTCACATTTTCCTTTTCATCTTATCGTTTTTGTTTTACTTTTTCTTTTTTTTTTTTTTCTTTGTTATTGTTGCAGGCCAGTCTTAATGCAGATTGCGTTTTATTTCAAATCTTTGCCAACTTCATACTATATACGGCCATCAATGTGGCTGGCATGTATACAAAATATCTAACAGATCGTGGACAGCGATTGGCCTTCATTGAAACCCACAAGGCAATGGAACACAAAAAGGAATCGGAAAAGGAATTGCAACGTACACAAAAACTCTTAGATTCAAGTGAGTTTAAATTTTGAAATTTTATGCAACATTTTGATTCATTTTGTTAGATTATATATATACAAAAATAAGGACAATATTGATATTAAAGTGGTAAAATGGTATCTTAAAGAAGTTTTTTTTTAGTTTCCAAACTAGAAAAAATATCAATAATAAACACAGTATATCTTTAAATTATCATTTAAAGTTTGTAACCCAAGATAATTGTTCCTGCTTACACTTCAAATAACTATCAAGGTACTATATTTCAACAAACGTCAAAGGTTTCAGTTTCATTTCAATATTGACTAACAAAAAAACTGAAGTTCTCTTGAGCTTGAGATTACCGTTCTCATTCAAAAACGGTTACACAAACCTCATATCGGTTACAGCTAACTTACTTTGCTTTATAAATACACTTTAAACCATTGTATCATCAACTTTCAATTTGGTATTTGTATTTCCTGTGTACCATTTTGGCCAATTTACCTTCGTGAGTCAGGTAGAAGTGGTTCAGAGTCTTGTTTGCTCATTTCACCTCTTAGTAATTTTATGTTGCTTAACAACTGCAGACCTGCAGTGCTTCGAGTGTTCCCTGGCATCTTGAATTTCCTGTACAAATACCTACATATACATATATACAGAAAGAGCAAGGCTTCATCTTTAGACTTTTCCTCCCTCCCGTTTACTTGCAGTTCTGCCCAACATTGTGAACAATCAAATACGTAGCGAAATGTACAAGGGCACGGATCCCACTGTGGAGACGCAGTTTAACAAATTGTACGTTTATCCCATGGATAATGTTAGCATACTTTTTGCAGATATTAAGGTAAGACAAACGCTTGAATATAAATTGTATTTTTATATTACATTTTTTTTTTTTTTTGTTTTACCTTTTCTAATATAACACCGCAATGGCTGTAGGGTTTTACCGAGTTGGCCAGCAAAACGTCTGCCCAGCAATTGGTTAAAATATTAAATGACCTTTTTGCACGTTTCGATCGCATTGCAGAGGTAACTATTAAAACTACAACATCTTATTAACTAAAATATTAAATTTATATATTAAATTCTCGTTTCCACTATCTGACTTTGCCTTTTTTCTGGTTTTCCGCCTTCTCTGATGCCTAAGGACAATCACTGTCTACGTGTGAAGCTGCTGGGCGATTGCTATTATTGTGTATCTCAGTTCGAAAGCGACAACTGGAAGACGCGACCGGATCACGCTGTTTGCAGTGTGGAAACTGGGCTGCACATGATAAAGGCCATTAAGGATGTGCGCTTGCACACGCATGTGAGTATAAAAAAAATGTGCACTGTGCCAAAGGAAAGGGGTGAGGCGAACATGAAACGCAAAGGAAAAACCCCCTGTTGGCGATTGTTGAATCCTTTTAAAGTCTCAGTTGCAGGCAGTTAAGCGAAAGAGAGAGAGAGAGGGAGAGTACAATAAGTTAACTTAACTGACGAAAATCAATAAAAAAAAAAAAAAGAAACTGAAAACTAACTTTAGTCTTAGCAAAGCTTAGATACTCTTTCAATTACTTTGTGTTGTTCGAACCGACCAAAAGCGCAAACTTTAATACAACTTTTTCATGCTACGTTTAGTTTCGATAACTTGAGAAACAATAGAGTTTTTAGTAGCAAAAACTGAATGTTAACCCTGATTGTTTCCAGAAAATTCATATGTTACAGTAGTTCGATAGGACCATTTGAAGAACCTAACTTACTTAAATGCCTAAAAATGCTTATATTCCTAGTTTTATCTACATAACTTAAAAACTACTATTTAAAAAATGCATAGAAACAGACAGATGTACCTTATCGACTCGACTACTAACTGACTATATGGATCGAAAAGGCTTATTTTATCATATCCTTTCCTTATATTTTATTTTATGATTACGTATTCTACGTATTTCATAGATCCTCGATCTCAATCTTTATGAAATTTTTCTTACCTCGGTATAGTCTTATTGATGCTCTTTATTTTTGAAAATTTAATACCGGCAAACATTTTTCAGCTGTCATCTGTTTTGCATCAGTTTTATTTTTATTGCACAAGATTGTTTGTTGTTCGGGTTGGGTGAGTTGGTGGGTGGCTTGGTGGAGACAAAGTGACCTGTGTGTGACCCAGTGTGCTGCTGCTGCTAGTGGTGGTGGCGGGACTGTTGCCCACTGCTGTTGGACGTGTTGACAATTCATTTGTATGCAAATCTCAGTAGGGAAAGCAAAAGGCAATGACAATGAGGACGAAAAGGAGGCAAACAACGTGGAGTGGTTAAATTTTTATGCGACAAAAAGTGTCACAAAAAAAAAATTAAATTGATTTTGTTTTTTTTTTCTGCCGTTTGTTATTGTTTTTTTTTTTATCCTTTTTTGTTTTTGCATTAAGGTTCATCATAATTTTTGCGAGTGTTAATTGCTGCGGCATTGTCGATGCGTGCGAAATCCAATGACAATGACAATGACTGACTGACCAACTGATTGAGTGACTGAATGAATGACTGACTGTCTGTAGGCAATGCAGCTGGTTTTGCCGTTATGTGCTTTGCATATTTTTATACTATTTTCCATTTTCGTTTCATGAATTTTCCAGGTGGATCTGAATATGCGCATCGGTATACACAGTGGTTCGGTTATGTGCGGTGTTCTAGGCAATAAGAAATGGCATTTTGACGTTTGGTCCAACGATGTTATCATTGCAAATCACATGGAATCTGGCGGAATACCCGGGTAAGCGATTACCAGTCACGTCTTCTTTACCCCCCCATATGACAACTGTGCCATGGATAGATATTTCTGTGTGTGTGTGTGTGTGTTTGTGGGGCAGGCAATGCAAATTGGTAGCCAAATTATTCACAAAGCATTGTTGCTTGGGATTTCATCTACAAACTTGACATGTCCATGAACACTGCGAAATACAGATCTTATGTGACATTCACATACCTTTAACCGAAATTAACCGATTTAAATGCAGTTACCTTAAACCACAAAACTAAGTTAATGAAGGATTAACTAAACTTATTTCACTATTTAGGGCAACTGATTTCACTATTTTCAGTTTTCATATATAGGAATTAGCACAGTTTTATGCCACGAGTAAGAAATAACAGCAACTTCGTTTTCGTTACTTCAACTAGTCCTTAAAGAAGTATCCAAAAAATATGAACAAATGCTTTAACTTGAGCATTTGGTTTGGTTATTGATTTGCTGACAGACAAATTACTTCTGCTGTGTTAATTTTCAAGAGGTCTGGAATGGTCTGGTCTTTTTAATCCGATATCCTGCTTATTCGCATCTTTAACTTTATCGATTTAGGCATTCGTAATTGTGGCATTTCATCTTTTAGCCCAATTGTTTTGGCCACAATCCACAGAGAAAGAGAGAGAACAAAACTATTCTACAAGCAAATTTGAGGGAAAACTTTTTTGGCTAAAATCTTAGACCAGCTATGGATTTTAATTGGCCAATTTTGTTCATGCCCAAACAACAATAATAACGAGAGCAACAACAATTGCTTAGTAATTTTGCCAGCTTGGCGTGTTTTTTTTTTTTTTTTGGACAGAAAAGGAAAATTCAACATAATAGAAACCAAAAACCAAAGCATAGCACAAGACGTTGCACGTGCACAAGAGGTGGGTGGAAGCGGATAAGAATGGTGGGTGTGGGGGGGGCATGGAAGTGTGTTTGGTTCAAACAACCAGCAAAATGTGTAAACCTTAGAGAGAAAATGGAAAAGCTCAATTTAATGTAAAATGCTTTGATGTAATTGTGGCCTAGGCAAAACAGAAACTCTGCTAACTGCAAAGGCCAAATCGAAGTCGGAGTCAAAGTAGTTGTCGGTTTATGCCCAAACCCAATTATGAAAGGCATACAGACCAAGCCACGCCCACTCACACACACACACACATAGAGAAAGAGAGTGAGACAGAAAGAGAGAAATAAAGGCATGGGCGGCACAATCGTAGCAAACGTATGCAAATATTTGAATTTAATTTTCACCAACTACGTTTTTACACCCCATTACCACCCAATCACCCTTCAACAGTCGCGTTCACATCTCGGAGGCAACTCTTAAGTGTCTGAACGATGCCTATGAGGTGGAGCCAGGCAATGGCGGTAGTCGGGACAATCATCTCAAAATGCTGAACGTCAAAACTTACCTCATCAAGCGCACCGAACCATTGAGGTAAGATTAGAGTGCCAAAAAATGGGTGAAAAATTGAGGGGGAGTGGACAGGGGGAGAGGGGTTTGAGGCGAGTAAATGGCATTTTACAATTGTATCCCTTATCCTATTTCTCGCCAGGCCAAAACGACGTTTCGGCACCCGCAGCAGTGCCCATTTAGCTGGAAGTGGAGCTGGCTCTGCATCTGCCACACCAGCATTACCCAAATCAATCTCGGCCAGCGGTAGTGGCAGCATTGGGGGAGTCACCACAGTATGTGGTGGCAGTGGGGCTGGTGGCGATGTCGTCAGCATTGATGGTCGCAGTCTGGAATATGCCGCCAGCATAGCTGTGCCCCCGCAACAGCCGGCCCAACTATTGCAACAGCAGCAGAAAAAGAATATCTCATTGAACTCTCTCCCCAATGTGGTAGAAGGGGTGGCCATGGATAACAGTCGTCGCTTAAAGAATGGTACAGCCGGCAATGCTATCGGCAATGCAGGTGCAGTTGCAATTGTTGCTGGTGCAGGAGCTAATGGGAATGGTGGTGTAGCACCAACTGCTGGCCTATCCACAGTTTCCTCACCCACAGCCATGATGTCGGCTCCATTGGAACAACAATTGCGGCCAAGAAACGGTGCTAGTGTACAGAATCTAACGGAAGCCATTGATGCGAAAGGATTAATCATTGAGGATGAGTCCACTACAGATTGGATACCAGAAATACCATTTAAAAATGTAAGTTCTTGGACTGTTGCCACATAATTATATGTACATAAATTAATTAAATTTTAAACAATAGTTAAATAGTCCCGAAGAGGGTTTAAATCGCACGGATTCAATACTAGTCGATCCCAAACAGGATCATAGAGTTTCGGTAACCGTTTTAGATGAGGAGGTAAGTTTAAAACTAATACCACAAGGGAGATTATATCTTTAAATTTGATTAATTTTTCTTATTATTAGATTGATGAATTTATCGAACAGAATATTCAAATTAATTCGAATAAGGAAATTCGCCGAGAATATTTAAATCCTTGGACATTGAAATTCAAAGACAAAGGACAAGAGCAGAAATTCTGTCAGCTGCGCGAGGATATGTTCCGGTATGTACTATGTGTGTGTGTGTGGGGGAAGTATGTATATATGTACATTCATTCATATGTGGGATGCGATGCAAATGCTAATGGAAAGCAAACAAAACAGCCCAAGGAAGTCTTTTTGCTGCTTGTGGTCTTTGTGTATATAAGCCTTGGCGCGGTGCTCGATACTGGGGGAGCTTGCGGCTTCGAGTTTTTGGTTGGAGCTTGTCCTCTGGCTGGTCTGTTAATTAATGAACTGTTGCTAATTGATTTTTGCCTTCTCCAACATAGCTCAAACATGCTGTGTGTGTTTGTCATTTGGATATTTATGGTGCTCTGCCAGGTCATCATCATTCCGCGGTGTACGCGCCTCATCATTTGCCTGGCTTCTGGCACTGTTGTCCTTACATTCTGCTGTGTTTTGGTTATGGCTGAGGAGTTTCCAGGTGATTAACATCATTTCACTTTTTCTTTCGTTTTTTCCATATATAAAGAAAACCTTTGGATTTTTTTTTTGCTTTTTCTCGCTTTTTCTAGGTTTGCCGCGATGTTTGAAAATTAATTCCGCCAAATTGGTCCATCAGCGACAACGTCGTACTCTCTTCATTTGTGGCGTCATCATTTCCATGTGCATGCTAAGTGCCATTGGTTTGGTTTTGTGTCCCTCCTCCACCTACAGTGGGACTATTGATGAGCAAGCTCGTCTCTATGCTAGAGTTCTCAATGCCAATGGTTCTGGTTTAACGGCAGCGGATAAGGAATATAAACTAAATGTCTATTTATCGGCAACGATTCATCATAATATTACCATAAGTACACCGACAAGCGGTGGTGCCACATCGGCTGCATCATTTGTGGATGCTTTGCTCAATGAGAATATTACAAGCGCACCCACCGATGAGCTGGTCCGTTCAACTCTGGCAAATGCTTTGAATTTCAATTTGTCGACACCATTGGAACACTTTGAGCAATCGCATCGACCCTATACATTGACCAACAATGGACATATCGTGTCCTTAAATAACACCACAATCAGTATTGATGATCGTTTTGGCATGAGACAGGCACAAGATGTGTGTGCCCATCCCGAATACATAGTGTTCACTTGGGTCCTCTGTCTCGTCTCCCTGGCAACTGCACTGAAATTGTATTATCTAGTCAAGGCTGTTATGGCCCTGGGTATGGTGGCATTCTATACCGCATTGATACTACTTAAATTCAATACAGAGGAAAGTTTCAGTCTTGTGAATTTGGGACGATTGGGAATGCCGTTGGGTGTACAAATGTTGATATTGCTTATATCATTTCTAGTGATGGTCTGTTACCATGCCAGATTGGTGGAGGTAAATTGCCAGATTCTTATATCACAAAAATATATATATATACATATAAATGAAATTGTCGTCTGTTTAGGTTACCTCACGTCTCGACTTTATATGGAAAGAGCAAGCGGAGCGTGAACTGACCAACATGAAATCCAATCGTGCGCTTAATGACACATTAATTAAGGTATACATTCCTTCATACTCATTTCTCTTTCTCCTCATTGTGCTTTTTCTGCGTTTGGCTCATTAATTAAATGTTCGATTTCAGAATATCCTGCCTGACCATGTAGCTGCCTATTACCTATCCGATGAGCATACCGACGAACTTTACTCCAAGATGCACAATCTTTGCGGTGTTATGTTTGCCTCCATACCTAATTTTCAGGACTTTTATTCAGAGGACATAGACAATGGCAAGGCGTGCATACGTATCCTAAATGAGATTATTTGTAAGTTGATTGATTAAATGCTTCCAATTGCCTGACCAATTCTAATGATGCTGCCTTAGGTGACTTTGATGAATTGCTGGAAGAGCCACGTTTTGCTTCAGTGGAGAAAATCAAAACTGTTGGTGCCACATACATGGCTGCAGCTGGCTTAAATCACGAACATTTGCGGGCACGTGGTGAAACCTCCGAGGACTCTGTATGCGATCTGGTGGAATTTGCATTTGCCATGAAACAAAAGCTGGAGGAGATCAATGGTGATGCTTTTAATAATTTCCAATTGCGTGTGGGCATTTGTAGTGGACCCTTGGTTAGTGGAGTTATTGGAGCTAGAAAGCCAGTCTACGATATATGGGGAAATACAGTTAATGTCGCCTCCCGCATGGATTCAACTGGAGAGAATTGGCGAGTCCAAGTGCCGGCAAATACGGCAGAACTTCTCTGCTCACGAGGATACACCTGCGTGGTAAGTAATGATTACCAGATGTTGTTGAGTTCTTTAAAAAAGTCTTCCATTTTGTGTTGTAGAAACGCGGTGAGATCAATGTTAAGGGCAAGGGTATGATGACTACGTTCTATGTACACCCCAAGGGTATTACAGAGAGCCAATTGATATCACCTGTACGCTTGCCAGCTGGCATCCCACAGGCTCCAACACCGAATCTTCAACGTCAGACTTCTCATCATGGTTCCTTTAGCGCTGTGGTATTTGGCATGCTGCAGGCTAGCAAACGGAGTACGGCTATAGCCGGAACACGTAAGAATACTATACTATAGTAAGCACTATAATATTCAAATTAATTTATGTTTGCTTTTACTATTTCAGCAACGGGTACACCTTCGCCACAAATACGTCGTGGCCATCGAGGTAGCACATTCAGTTCTGTGCGTCTCTCACAGAAATCGACTACAGTTAATCCCGTGAGGCGAAATACAACCCGGGTACGTGGTCGTTCGTATCGCCAAAAAAAGGTAAGTGACATACGTCAAAAGTTATTGATAGAGTAAGTCTTTTAGTGGCGTTACTATAATAATTTGACGGATATAGTAAAAAAATATCCAATCTGTAGACATATCTATGTGTGTATGCATATTTTTAGTTACTATTTCTATATTATTTTTCAATTCTATTTACACATATTAAACGTACATATATCCAATTTTATGACAGAGTTCCTCCAACAATTCGATAGTGACCCAGGCGAGTTCCACCTATATGCCATCGTTTCGACGGATCGATCAAATCGAGACAACCATATCAAAGAGTCACAACGATGCTTTATAGCCTACAACGCAACGTAGTCATTGGGTCTAAGTGATGGACATCTCACCTAGAGAATTTATTTTTAGAACGATTTTATGCAAAATAATGAAAATAGATGGAAAAGTAGATAACAGTTGCACTGGCATCTATCCTCTATGATCTATAAAACTATATAATTATAGAATTACATAATTAGACTTTTTTCTGTGGAAATTGGCACTAAAGCTACTTAGTAGATTTTGAACTTATAATTAGTAGAATCAATTAGATATAATTATTCTTATTATACCCATCTCAGCACAATTCTAGTCGTTACTTTTAGATGGATTAGTTAATAAGCAAGATACATATATAAATATATACATATACATATATATGTGTGTGTATGTTGAATGTTAAATGTTTCTAAGAGATCTAAACTATACAGTTTATTGCCAAACAATGACCACATTAAATTAATAAAAAAAAAAACCAACAACCAAAATATTCAATTAAATTTAAATTCGAAACCTAATAGACAATTTAGAAAACCATAAATAAAAATAGCTATTCCCCCTCCCTCCGCTTCCCAATCAAATTGGTGTACAAATCTTTTCACAGTTTCGTATACTTCTTTTTTTATTTGTTTTTTTTAGAGAAAAATTTAGAAAAGAAAAAACCCACATGTAAAATATTTTATTCGTCTTGATGTGTAAAAAAAAAACCCTAGAGATAAGCCCAACAAAAAAATGAATATAAAAAGAGTAAAATTATTACTCGTGTGGGTATGCATATGTATACATATATGTATGAGTATTACCGCTATAACCGAAACAAATTTATGCACCCATATTGTAATTAAATAAAAGTTAATACTAAATAAATGTGATAAATTCAAAAATGAGTCAAAAAGGGGAAATTGTGTTTTCCATTCAAAAGACTAGCGAAATAACGGAAGCTAAACAAATGACCAAAAACACAAACCCCATAAATATATCATGAAAAAGTTCCATTTCTTGAAATTTCTATACAACGGCAATTGGATACCCTGTACTGTAGCAAAGCAAAATAGTTCTATTGCACCGTAAGTTACCGTTTTTAGGAATTATGTATCTTTTTAATATTTAACTTCCAATTAATTTTGTAGAATTACAAAAAAAAAAAAAAGATTTTTAAATGGAAAATTATTAATTTTAATATTTTACTCATTACAGCACAATGCAGATACAGATTTTTGGTGAAACGAAATACTCTCTTTGATATAGGGTATACGAAGAAAAGAGATATACAAAGTGAAAGACACACACACATACAAAAACAGGCAACAACAACTAGCCGAAAGTCATCTAAATAAATGCAACCGCCACAAAACACTATTTTTATCACAGAGGGCAAGAGGGGGATGGTCCGTACCGGAGGTAGTGGTATGGGATATGGGACTAAGTGGACAGCGACAGCAGCTGGAGCCGTCTAGTCGACTGCAACTTCCCACGTTGGTTACGTTTCGTTGAGCGAAATGATGATGAACTCATATTCAAATTGTCATTTGAATGCACGCACAGCCCAAACAAGACAGAGATGGCAATAGAGGAAGCAATAATAACAACAACAGCAACAACAACTAGCCCTACAAATGTTGACCCAACCACTTGTACACTTCCACTTATTGGCGGCATTTGGCCGATAAGATGTTGTGATGTGTGTGTGGTTTCAAAAGAAGCGCACACTGGTCTACAAGTATCAAGTCACCAAAAAATGTTCCAATAAACTGTGGAAAATTTTAAACAATTTTTAGAAATTCTTATACTAACAATTTTAAAGAGAAACATTTTAATTTAACCAAGTTGTCGATGTAATGCATTGAATTAAACTTTTGAAGTCTAGTGATTGTTATTACCAACCGATAGTAGGTCCATAGCTCTAAAAATAACTTACTTTTTTTATAATAGTACAATAGTCTATTGCTTATTTACATACCTCAGTTCCACTGTGCAATGCCTTCTGCCGTGTCAAGTGAATGAAATGCGAGTAAATTTCACATTTCACTGCCTGTTTTTCGTGTATTTTTAATGTATGTAGTTTTGCCGCTTCCTCTTTTCTATGAGACGAAAAACGCCCACGAAAATGCCCTACATTAGAAAGTGTAGGGTGTTTCAATTTGATGCGGAACGCTTGGTAGCACAAAAATAATAATATTCACTTTGTATACGTTTGCTATTCAATAGCTTTGTGTAATGACTATACAAAAAGTGAAAGGCCGATAAAGAAAAAAGGGTGAACACGAGACATTTCCGACCGTACCGCATTAAAGCAAGTCTTAAATAGCCGAAACATATTTTCTCCTGCTTCCGCTGCCGGCGCCGAAGCAGGGCGCAACATGTGTTTGTCTGCTACAAATGCGAGTGTGTGTGTGTGTGTGTGTGTGGTTGTGTCTGTTTTTCATTCATAAAATTTTTTGGAAAAGTGCAGCAGACGTTGCCGGCGTCAACGTTATTGGCTGGCAATCATGAATTGAGCTACACATTTAGATTCATTTCGTCGGTAACACTTGCCGAGGGGCAACGGTAACGCGGATATTGTGAGAACTGCATGTATTAGTTTTGGTTTCCATGCGAAGAGTACAAGTAAAATAACATTGCAAAACACGAACCGGCGATGGCATAAGTAAATAAAACGCACAACAAGTTTGATTAAAACAAAACTATTTAAACTTTAAATAAACACTAAAAACAAAAATTAAAAAAAACGCGCCGACCGAACAGTGCTGTTAAATTAAACAATCCATCGTTGTACAGCACTACTGGCGAAAGCTTACAGCACTGCTCAAGAAATTTTGTAGCACTACCATCAAATTTCTTCAACACGATTTGGCAACACTGAACCCCTATTTTCACAGCCCTTCTCACCAGTGTTGCCGTTTTTCCCCGAGCAAAATAAGCTGAACTAGCAAAGAAAACAAGCCAAAATAAGCTAAATCCCAGAAAAAATTAGTTGAAAAATAAGCTGTTTTTTTTATTATAAAAACCATATATTTTTAAATTAATTTCATATTTATAAACTATAAAACGAAAACAAAAGAAATTTATACTTTATACGCTTATTCAAATCACATTAATCTGCTATTAGATTGTCGACAAACTCTTCGGGCTCATTATCTAAATGTTCGTCAGTTTCTAAAGATTTGAGGTAGTTTGGAGAAACTTTGCAATCAAAGCGACATTTGTCGTGTCGGTGCAATCCCGATCTAGAATTTAAAAATACTAGTTTTGTTTTGATGAGACTGTCACTTTTTGAGACATTATGGTTAATATTGAATTTAACGTATCAACGTTCATCCAATTTCTTATTTTATTAAATTAACTTGGCTGAAAACCCTTTCCACTTCGGCGTTCGTCCAAGAAACACAGCTTAGAAAACCGGTCGTTTCCGCCGGAGTCTCTGTAATTCATTACTTCAACCCAAAAATTTAATGGTGTCCTCAGTATTGTCTGTCAGACTGTTACTTTGTCAATTAATCGGTATTTGATAAACTTTATAATGGTAACTAAAGTGAAATATTAAAATTAGCTGTTTCGACTCTAGTATAAGCCAGATTTTCCGCTATCCGCAATTTCCGAATTTTATCCGCAATCGCTCTTGAAAATAAGCCAGATCTGGCCGAAAATAAGCCAAAACGGCAACACTGCTTCTCACCATATTTTTTGTCAGTGTTGTTTTTGTTTTCACGGTGAGAGGACGTTGACGCGCGCGCTTGTCGGCAAAAAGCAACAATAAAATTCATTTTAAAACAACAATTCGTTTTGTTGTTGTTAATAAACAAACAGTAAAATATGGTTTTTTAAATATCCATAAGATTTTGTTTTAAGTTTCGCTACGAGTGATTGGAAGCGCGCGTTTTTGGTGACTTTCGCACCATAATTAAATAAATTTGTATTGTCGCATACAAGGAATAAAAACGAAATCAGTTAACCAATTATTTGAAAGCATCCTCTTTTTTTAAAAACAAATGTTGCGGCTTATTACTTTCGCGTTGCAACGTCGCCGAAATATTTTTTGTTTTTTTTTTAATAAAAAAGAAACGTTCAAGTGTTTATTGCAATTATAGCAGCTATCCAAGTGATGTGTCAAGCATTTAAAAACACAAATCGAATAAATTAAACAAGCGAAATTAAATTTAATATAAATAATAAACATAAAAATCGACTACTTCTCGAAATTCTAATCTAAATGCAACGCTGTGCGACAACGACAACGAAATGCTGCTGAAAAAGAAACGCTATATGTTCGAAGAGCAGGACGACACGATTGAGGTCGTGGTTGTTGAGCCAAGCAACAACAACAGCAACAATAGCAGCAGCAGTAGTTATGGATCCAACATGGCCGATACACGCGAAGTACGCATTGAGGAACAATTAAAAGTGAAAATTGGTATGTAAAATTGTGCGAAATGTACATGAGAATGTTACAAAACGGTCAATGAATGATTAAACTTCGTCAGACAAGTGAAATTAGCTAAAAATATGGACATTTTCACTGTGAAAAGTGTAAAGGAATGTGTGTGTGCGTGTATGTGGAGAGTGGAAAGCACTAAACAATAAACTTGTTGTAAAACATAATCAAAGACTGCATATATACAATGGAAATGCAAATAGTTAACTAATAACCATATTGAAATTTAGTTAAATATTATTGTAAAGTGCTTTGCTATATTATTTTATATAGTTTGAAAATGCATTGCATTTTAAAGCCAACAAACGTGTTGTGCCGTTTTGGCATATACAATTCTAGCCTGGTGCTATCTCGCTCGTCCTCGCGTGTATTTTCTTTCTCTCTCTCTCTCCCTCTCTGTGTATATATGTAAGCATGTGTGCGTGAGTGTTTCCACTTTTTTTTTTTTGTGCAGCAAGTAACAAACCAACAATATATTTGTTGTTGCTGCTGCGCCAACACAAATCTAGTTCCGCTGGCTTGGCAGGGCTTGCCACCCGACATCTAAATGTTACGGCATCCACAGTGCCACTCTGCCCCCGCCCTTGTAACAGCCACTGTTTGCATGCAGCGCCCCTTTTTGTGAATGAATTTGATTTGTGTGCGTGTATATGTGCCTGAGTGTGTGTGAGACGCTTCAGCAGCGCATGTGCCAGCCAACACACACAAATACTTATAGAGAGCAAGAGAGAAAGAGAGCGACAGACCCCAGCAACTATGTGTGGGTATTTTCATGAATGGAATTTTGAATTCGGTGTACTTTTCTCTTACCAACCAACACATTGGCAAAAACGAAACAACAACAAAAAACAAACAAAACAACAACAAAACGTTAGCTTTCTGTTTTATGAATGATTATCAAGGGACGAGGACAAAGCTTTTCGATATTACCAAATTTGATGAAAGGTCAAACTCTCCCGCTCTCTCTCTGTCTCACTCCAGCATTTGCATGCTCTTTTTACCAAAAATTGCGGTTACTTTGGTGTACTTGACTGGCTTTACATTTCCTGTATAATTCAAAAGTGTAACAACAAAATTATGACAAAAACCACAAACAAAAAAAAGGTGGCCTTCTCCTCCTCCTCCTTTTCATCTCTGTCACCTTTCCATCCGCTCCAATTTATGTTTCACACCTGCCGGGGGATCCTATATATAATATATACATATAAGTCAGAAAAGTTAAACCCGAATTTCGCGGTACCCTCCCTGTGTTATATCTTCGTTTCCATTCTTTTAGGCCCAGTCGTTCCACACAACATATAACCATGAGATCGCTTATTAACAGGACTATGTTTGATTAAGATAAACGAATGTGAAATACAGTCGTACTTTTCTCATTCGAACGAAAAAAAAAAACGGCAGGCAGTAGGGCGAAGTTTGCGTAGAATTTCACTTTAAGGCAATTTGAGTTATGGAAATTCGACAGTATATAATAAGAAAGTGTATAAAAAGTTCGTTGAAAAGAAACTTTGAACCCGGCTTCTAAAATAAATGTAATTGTATCTTATTCTCATCAACACAATTACACACACACACAGCTAAATACACACACACTGGCATACGCAGTTGCTGTTTGCTTCTTTAAATTTCAATCTTTTTTTTTTTCCAAGTCATAAGCAGCTTTTGCTACGCTTCTTCAGTTTCTGCTTTGGCCATAAATTATATGCAATCTGAAAGAGCAAAAGCAACACCACCACCAGCAGCAGCAGCAACAACAACAATAAACATTGTAGCTGCTTTTGATTTCCGTTTCCCATCACATGAGTTTCCTTTCCTCTTCTTTTTTTTCTGTTCTTTTTGCTTTTCTTTCATGCCGTTGCTCTGCGGTTTTTTGGGCCCCATAAAACTTTTGCTTTTAGCTGCTCCTCATACATATCCCCCTTCCCCCACCTTAGAGATACAGACAGGCAAAAATTGTTGTTTGTTTATTGCACGCCTCAATTGTTTTCGTATTTTTCTTTGCATAAGCTAACTGGCTGGCTGGTCGACTGTTTCCTCTCAGCTGGTCTCTCTACCTTTCTGTAGAATCTTAAGTTTAGAGTTTACCCTGATTAGTGAGGCAAGGGGAAAGGCAGGTTGGATGAGTTTCTGCGGGTCTTTTTCCAGAAATTGATACATTTCTTAATTTCATTTGTAAAATTGAAAAAGTTTGTTGCTATTTTTGTAACTGTTTTTTAATGGTTACCAAAATTTCTTAAATAAAAGAACTAAGGGAAATAGTGGGATTTGCATTTAAGTTATAAAACCATTGCAGGTATGTCGGATTTAAGCTGTTTTCTTTACTTAAAATATAGATTAACTAAATATATTATATTGTTGCTTATACATATTATAAATAGAAGGGTTTTCCTTATCAGTTTAGGCATTAACAGATCTCCATATAGATTTTGAGGAGCTTTTGAATGAATCCCCTTTTACTTTACTTTAAATATAAAAAATGATTCTTCTTTTACGCGTTTGTTAAGTACTCACGTCGCCCAGTGACTATATAGATTTTAAATCCTTTTGTTATATATTATTGATATTCCCATATAGAAACTGTCGTTATCTCTTTTCTATGATTCTGGGTTTTCTTAGCTGTCTTTTTTTTTTTTTTAATTTCTATTAACGGTTTTGCTTACAAAAAACGGTTAACCGTTAACGATCAATAATTTGACATGTGCATATGTATTTGTTGTATGTATGTCTCTTGAACTTGTCCCAGGTCATTTTTAACAAATGAAAGTTTGTTAACCCCTCCCCTTTCCATCTCCACACACACTTAATCTGATGCCTAGCCGGCCTCTATATTTCCTATAATTATAATTTATCATCACATCATTAGGGCGCATTAGCTTCGTCACCCTGTCTCATCCGATGACCACTTTTTTTTTGTTTTTGTGTATTCACAACACTTTAGTTTTTTTTGAAAAAAAAAAAAAAAATTTTGTATTTTTTTATATTCTCTCCTCTCTGAGCCAAGCAACAACATATTTTTCTCAAGTTTCATATTTCCACTTCATTATGCTTTGCATGCTTAATAATAATACTTCCACATCGTGCTCAGTTTCAATTACACACACACCACAAGCACACCACATACACACACATGAATACATAAATACAAAGTTTCGCTTTTGTTGTTGCTGTTATTGTTGCTGGATGGATGGATAGATGGGAAGCTTTCCATTTTGTTGGCCATTGCGATTTCTACATCGTCGTCGTCGTCGTCGACCGAAATTGGCGTAATACTTTTCCACTTAATTAAAATGTTTCGAGCATAACCTAAATTTCATTTTCCATGAGAGAAAGAGATGGCTAGATACATAGATTGATGGTCGGCGAGGGAGGAACGGACGGGGGTGTGTGTCTGTGTGTAGGTTGAGGTGGAGGTACTAGTGGTAGCCATGAATGACTCAGTCTTTGGTTTTTGCCTCTTGCGCTATTACTCATAACGATAGAAAGAGATAGATAGACCGATGGGGAGTTTGGACAGATGGATACATGCATGCCTACATATACATATATATGCATATATGTATATACATACTTGTATAGTTAAGATCTATGCATACATATGCAATTTATGCTGAAATATTTTTTAAACAAACGACATTTACATGACAAAATAACCAAGAACTAAAGTTGACAACTTAGTTTAGATCCCAAGTAGTGGGGGGGGGGGAGCACACTTGATGAAGAGATGTTGGAGGGGGATCCTCCTTTTCTACCTCTACAAATTCCGTTGAACTTGAAAACATAGAAAACGTAGCAACGAACCAACATAAAAATATATGTTTTTCTAGCGCAATGACAACTACAATAAATAGTTTAGCTAAAAAAGGTAATTAATTAAAAGCCGGTCTCCTCGGACAAACGAACATAGAGTGTGCTGTATGTGTGTGTTTTAGCTGAGTGTGTGTGTGTGTGTGTTTGTGTTGTGTCTTGGGTCTTGTTCGTTCTAAAACTGGTTGCAATTGCCTGACTAGTTCTAGTTGCTTCTCGTTTGTTGTTGTGTCTCTTCTTTCTTTGGTTTTGTTCACAATTAGTGTTGTTGTTGTTTTTGTTAGTTTTAGCTTTTTAATTATATTTACAAGATCTTTTTAATTATATATACATAACCCACACATAATAGGTAAAATAGAACTTTAAATTGATTAAAATGAAAGATATTTGTTGTTTTAACACTAGAAACTATACTACAAAGATAAGAAAAAAACTTTACAAAACTCGAGGAAAGAAATAAAAGACAATAATTTAAACTTATTACAGTCAAACTTACCTAACTCGAACTCTCTTCAACTTGAACAAAAATTTTACATTTCTAACATTTTATGTCACCTTTTTTAATATTTGTGGGAACTTAAGTATTATTATAGTTTGTTTGTTTTGACTCTAAACTTTCCATAATACTATAATTTGTTTCCACTGTGCACATATTATGCCCACTTCCAAAGAACCAAGGAGCAATTTGATGTAATTAGCGCATTGCAAAAATACTTTACTTATTCAGGTCGCCTCTAAAGTCATTGCCAAAGCTAAAGGCAAGGCCAAAGCCTTGGACGCAAGGAATGACAATGATGATGATGATAGTGAAGTAGTTGATGATGTCTTCCGTCTTTGTCTCTGTGCTGGATGATGAGGCAGCCAGCCAGCCATCCGTCCATCCATTCATCCTCGCCCCGCACCTCTACTGTTAATGCTGCAATTCAACTCTTTTTTTTATGACTTAACGCTTGACCTCTTCATTCGCATTATGCCTTTGATGTATATGTATATGTGTGTGGGGGTCAACCTCATAAAAAAGTAAACCCCTTGATCTCTCTCTCTCGCTCCCCTCCCCCTGTCAAGGCTTTGAACTTCACGCTTTATTGTGGCGCTCATGTAATTTGTAATTAAATAGAATTCTTGCTGTCATTTTCTTGAAGAGAATGAGAAGGAGAAGGTTTATTATCAATTTTGATGCCATTATTTCAGCTTGGTTTGTTTCAAGTGCCGTTTTATTTTTTTGTTTCTTGTACCTTGTAACCCAAAAGCGGAAATGTCGTCTAAAGGGGTTTTAATGTTGGAGACAAGTTTTTAATGGTTCTCTTTTTTTGGTAATTTGAAATATGAAAGTATTTCTACTTGTTACAGGGTAAACCCAAAGCTTGTTTGCTTCTTGAAAATAAAGAAATTAGAATTGAGTTTGGGATGATGACTAATGTTATGCAGAGGTGTTGCTTGTTACTCTATAATATAGAGTCTATATACATATGTGTATATACATATATGTTTTTGCATTATCTTTTCACATTTGTTGTCAATAACTTTATGTATGTCTTGGCATTTATATTCCCCCCTTTGATCACACATTTCCAAGATACCTACAAAACAGACGACGTGTTGCTGCTATTCTCTCAATCATCTCGTAAACTTGTTAAATTCTTTACTTCACTTTGCTACCTACTCACTGCCACACACACGCGCGCACACACACCGAACACACATTGTAGCAATTGAAACCAGCCGCACACTAACCAAATTCTGTGGGCGTTTTACAAAAAGTTTATATATGATTATTTTCATTATATAAATGTATATACAGACATACATATATGTATATAAAGTCACAAATCAGTTGATGAACGGAAGGACGGACATACGGATAGTTGTCTAATGAGCAAACGAACGTTAGTTGTGTTATTGAGCTTAATTTGGTTATATCAAAATGGAAGTCGTGCATCGATGTCGTCAAAGTGGTGACAGATCGGTCTTTGTATTCTCCACCGCTCACTCTTCTCTCTCTCTCTCTCTCTCTCTCTCTCTCTCTCTTGACTGAAACTGGAAAACTGAAGGTTAATAGTGCCAAAAATGATTAGCAATTGTTAGACTTCAGGCAAATGGGTGGGCGTGTCGACTTTAAATGGATGAAAGCCAACTTTCAATTGGAATTGTAAAACAAAGAATTGATTACTCATCAATCGATCCATCCATCCATCATGAGGGACAATAGACCTCAATATAAATATGTATATAGTATATATCTCTATAAATATATAAAATGTCTTGTATATGTAAAATTGTTAATAAACAATGCAATGACGTTAATAAAGAAAAAAAAAAAAGCGCAAAGCAGAGAAGCCAGACAACGTGCGGTCAAAAACTGAAAAGAAAAAGGAGCAACAAATGTGTAAAGAGAGAGAGGAGAGAGTGGAAGAGCAGGCAGAAGATCAGATGATGATCATCATCAGATGAGGGGAACGTAATCAGACCGGAAATCGATCAGCACGTACACTCTCACACACACACTAACACAAGGAGAGAACAAGAGAAAGGGAAGAGATGTGAGGTAGAAAGATAGATAGAGACAAAAAGAGATAGAGAGAGAGAGAGAGAGCGATAGAGAGTCAGACTAGTTTAGTTTCTTCTTCTATGCATTGGTAAATGAATAAAATGAGACGCATTGATTAAGGGTCCATGTGGTGATATTGTTGGTGGATAACCTGTTTCTTGCGTTGTATGGCGTTGCATTTTCTGCTAATTTCAAGAAGAGATATTGCCCTTTTAGGAAGTTCTCTATGCATATAGTATATTTTAAGCGGAAAAAGGAAATCACTAAAAGGGTTCTTAAAGAAGGGGAGGGAGACGCAAAGGAATCAAAGAGGAAGTGCTGCAACAAGAATCATCCATTCCGTCCAGTTGGAATGAGTTGCGGGGGGGAACTGCTGCTTTTACACCTTTTTGTGTGTGTGAAATCTTCATGAAGTAGTAGCCAAGTCAAAGAATAAGAACAAGAAGTGCAAATACACACACACACAATCGCATTTAGAAGCTTTACACACAGGAAGCTGACGTTTAGACAAAACGGCCAGAGACCCAAGACCCAGACCAGACCACACCACCAGACATGTGCGCTTTGGCTGTTGCTGTTGCCATTACTCCACCGCGTCTCCTTCTCCATCTCTCTATCTATCATCTGTCTGCTGTGTAAATCTCTCATCCGCTGAAAAAGAGGAAAAAAAAACAACATACAAGAATTTATCTCTATTTCCGTTCTTTTGCATAAATGTTGCCTTGTGCTCTCTGGCCTGGGTTGAGTTGGTTTGTTTTGTGTTTCATTTGCTTTTTTTTTTAGAATTTATTACACTGCCAACTCGGTCCCGGTCCCGATTTCCCGATGCTTCAGCCGCCTCCACACACCACCACCACACTCCTTCCTTCTTTACTCCGTCTTCCATTTCTTTTTCCTCTTTGGCGCTCTTGAAGTAATCGCCTCATTAATTCGCGCGCGTTCATCAATTTGCATATTGTGCAAAAAAAAAAAAAAAAAAAAACGAGCAAACGACGACAAAAAAAAAAAAACGCAAAAGAACCAATGGAAAAACAGAAAAACGAAGGAAAAGCAAATGAAATCCACTTACAAAGTCTTTAAATTTAATTTTTCTGTAAAAGAAATCATGAAAATTGAAAGCATTTAATGATCCTCTTTGTTGTTGCTGTTGCTGCTGTGTCTTGGGGGCTTTTTTTTCTCTTCACCCTAAACATGACATTGAAATTAAGGCAAATGTCATTTGTTGCGGGGGTAAGAGGAAGGGGGGGGGGGGGGGGGGGGGGGGGGGTGAATAAATAGGAGCAAACACATTTTGATGGCGGCACGAATCTTAGAAGTTTCCTTCACCACATGGTTAGAGTTGGTTAATGTAGACACAAAAGGAAGTGGTGGGCGGAGAAAGTGAACATTTTCTATTTTGGTATCACATGATACATAAATCTATATATATGTATGTACATGTGTGCGTCTCCCAGCCCTCCTTTACCTAATCATAATGTTGTTTGTCTAAAGAAGATGAAGCAAAAAAATATTGAATGGCCTGGCCTAATTGGTTAATCAATGAAAGACATTAGGTATATTAAAGAGAGTATTTCTTAACATTAATTGAAACTTGAAATACTACATAGTAGAAATAAGTAACGATAGCTTTTGAATTATGTTCCAAAATTAACAATTTTCCATATTATTTCTTAATGTTCAAGATTTCTCCTATATAACAGCCAAGCTAGCTGCTTACTAGATACAAAAATATTTATATATGAATTTACATTCATGTCGACTATGGATATTTCCCAAAGTCTCGATGAGTTTGCCATTTCCTGTTCTCATGTGCTGCATACCACCCGGTTTCAACAAAATTCCGCAATAATTCTCATTAAATATACTATGTATATGTCGTCGTCGTACATATTGTTGTAGTCTTGGTTGGTCTTTTGCTGTGCTATATGCAATGAGTTAACTTCCGCTTGACAATATAAAAAAAAACCAGAAGCAAAACTCCCCGATCTTTCTCCCTACCGATCTTCTTTTTTTTTTTGCTTTTTATCAATTTCAATCCATCCATCGAACAGTCATCATGATTTGGCCCGGTTCAGTATGCTTTGTGGCTGGACTGTTGATGATTGTTTGTTTTGTCGTGCTTGGAATATGTAAGATGATATCAAAATATATATGTAGTATGTACATATATATCAGCAGTACATATTGTGAAGGTCGCATCATATTGTAAACTTTTTTAATTTTTTAGTTTATATCGAATAATTTGATGATTTTGTAGTTAGTTCTTAATCTAAATGTGCGGGATTTTCCATTCATCCATTCATTTTGTACAAATCTGAGAGGGGCTCGTCAGTGGAAATTCTAATCACAATAGGCATTCCCATTCATATTTATGGGTGACTAAAACTCAAATTACTACAAAAACGGAATCCCATTAAATTTAGGAAACTTGAAAATCATGTGAGACGACAAGACCCAATGACAAAACGCGAAACTATAAAAAAAAAAAATACACACACACATATGTACATATATATACACACACCAACAGACAGATAAATAAATTATAAAAACGTCACCGAAATGTATAAAAAGATTAGATTATCGACTTTGAAATACTCTATAAACAAGCAAGTAGGTGTGCAGCAGATCACAAAAATTTAATTTACCGCAATTTTAATAAAAACTTCATTACAAGTCATTACCCACATATGTATTCTATATATACTTATTATATTATAAAATAACATTGAATATATTATATATATTTAAATGATAAATGGAAAATATATTCCATAACTACTAATATGTTAATATTACAAGATTTAATTATGATACAACTACTGAGTAAATAAACTATGGCAAATGAAAGCTTAACGTACGTATGCAAGGTGTATGCCCTTTTAACCTGTATAGGGTATTTTAACAGAGTTGTCGTCCCCTGGAATTCCCCTTGACGAAATAAAAAAAATACACCGCAACAGCAGCCAATTTCATGAATGAAATTTACTGTTACGCAGAGTCAAAGACGACGAGAAACAGCAAGAGAGAGATAGATAGATAGATAGATAGATAGAGAAAGAGCTTGTCAGTGAGAGCTATTCTCAAAAGAAAGAGAGATGGAACTATAGAGGGTAGAGAAAAAAAGGGAGATACGCACACACATCATTTGGATTTTCATTGCGGAGGTCAAAAGCAAAAACACTTTTGATTTTTTTTTTTTGTCATTTGATGTTTTTTTTTTTTTTTTTTTTTTTTTGTTTTTCTTTGCATATAAAATGTGGTGTTTTTTCCCTCCCCCATTTCCCCGCCCTTTTTGCCTAGTTTCTTTTTTTATGTTTTGCCATTTGCTTTTTACGTTTTCATTCATTCACGTCTTTGTGTTATCAAGTAATAGTTTGTTTTTCTTATGACAACAATGTGAGAGCACACAGACGCTCAGACACACACATACATACACGTGCAAAAGGGAGGCAGCAAATATAACCCCATTGATAGGCAAGACTTGTTTATACATAGATACATTTATATATATAAATATATACACATACATATGTATATGTAAGTATATGCACAACTGATAAGGCACAAACACAGTCTACCTAGCCCAGCTGTGTCAATAGATGATGATGAAGAAGGAGGAGGTTGAAGGGAGAGGCCAACCAGCCGTCGAATCTCATTGAAAAAAAGCTATAAAAATGGGCAAAAACAAAAAATTTTTGCGCATTGCTGCTGCTGCTGCGCCTACATGACGCCTAGCACGCGGTATACTCTCAGACACACACACACGCACGCACACTTGAATAACATATGTATGTATGTGTATGCGTATGCGTACTTAATATATTTCCGCTTGACTGCTGCTAATTTCTTTTATTGAGCAAAAGTGCTGTTGTCCCTGTTTCCTTTACCCCCCTCTCATTTCTTTTTATGTTGTTGCTGTTATTAATAAATTTCACAACTCTCTGCATTGGTCTTCGGGTTCATTTGGAAGTCTAGCCAAGCGCCAGCCATGGTCGGTCGGGTCGGTCCATCCAGGTGGTAAAAACCTCATTGATATTGCAATTTAGCGCACACGCACTTGCCGCTGGTGCTGCTGCTGCTGCACACCGGAAGTCACGTAGCGTCCATTGGCCTTTTTTTTTTTAGCTGGTATCAAAAGAAGCCGAAGATTTACATAATTTACACAAAAATGCAAGCAAAAGCACACAGGTGTCAAGGTCAATTTTTTTGTGAAACTCAACTTTAAAGAAAGAGAGAGAGAGGAATAGAAATAAAATGTATTCATTCAACATATTATTAATTATTCATTTCGATATATATGTACATAGCACCAACGATACTACAAACAAATAAATAGTATCAATGCTTTTTTTTTTCTTTGTAAATTTCAATGCCCGAGATAAGTCGACTATACCATACTTGTAGATATCAGAGAAATGGAAGGTTAAAATCAAACAATTTACAATCATTTTAGAACATGATAACACGCTGTAAACACGTGTTTGTATCAACTTACAGAAAACAACCGAAATAATGAGTAATTCCAGAAAGGAAGGAAGGGGGGTTGGTTGGGTATCCCTTTTTTTTTTGTTCATGGGGTAATTAACGGTAGACTACAATTAATTTTTTATAAGTCTATTGTTTTACATACCTACATATATCAATCACAATTACTTGTTTCCGCTTGGCCCAATTCTTAAGATTAGATTAGGTTTATATACATATATGTACATATATATTTATTGGCAATTTGTTTTCTTGATAACTTTAAATATATAATTCAATTTCTCCGTATTCCATTCTATTTGCAGGCGAAGCAAAAAACCTCAGTAGTCGCAATGCGGCCAACACAAGTTGCAGTACACAGGGGACACGAGATGTCTATTGTACAATTGCTTTGGATCAGGAGGAGATTTGCCGAACGCCCACCATAGAACGTACTCTATCGCCCTTTTTTGGCGAAGAATATCAATTTAAAATACCGCGTCGTTTCCGCTACCTGTCGGTGTATGTATGGGATCGTGATATGAAGCAGGATAAACCAATTGGCAAGATTGCCATCAAGAGGGAGGAGTTGCACAATTACAATACACGTGACCATTGGTTCTCGCTGCGACCAGTTGATGCCGATTCAGAAGTTCAGGGTATGGCCCATATAGAGGTTTCCTTTGAGGAAGTGCCACAGCCTTTGACAGAGAGCATTGAGCTGGCCGCACAGCATGGCCAGATGCAGCATCATCATCAGCAACAGCATCTATTGCACCATCATCACCAGCAGAGGGCCCATCAAAATGACTACAAGGAGAACAGCGAATTGAGCAATATACAGAGAGCAGCTGCAGCAGCCGCTGCAGCAGCTGCCGCCGCATCAGCTGGAAGTGGACAAGGTGGACCAGCTGGCGTTGGTGTTAGTGGCGGCAGTAACTCGGCGGCCATGACTCTAAAGACACGAGCGGCTGGTTTGTTTGGTCATGTACATCATCATCATCATCAGCACCAGCAGCAGTTACATGGACAGCACCAGCAGGCGCCATCGAGTACCAACTCTTCTACAGATCAGTTAGCCAATTGGAAGAATGCTCATGGGCGAAATGTTCGAGTTGCCATCCATGTGTCCGCCTGCGTCGATTTGGCCAAGAAACAGGGCACCTGTGATCCGTTTGTCATCTGCACCGCGTACTACAGTAACAAGCAGCAGATCACCAAACGAACAAAACAGCGCAAAAAGACTGTTGATCCTGAATTCGATGAGGTTATGTATTTTGATCTCTGTATTGATGCGGAAGCTGGCAGTACAGCCACAACCGGCAGCAACAAATCCTCTGGCTCTCTTGAGTCTTCGGCCAATAAAGCTTACTCCATATATCCCCTAGGCGGGGCTGATCTCTGCGAAGTTGCGGTAACGCTGTGGCATGATGCCCACGGCGCTATGGCTGACAAGGTGTTCCTGGGCGAGGTGCGTCTGCCTATGTTTAATAAACAACAGCAACAGGCTGTTCAACCGGCTGCCTGGTATTATCTGCAACCCCGCTCTGCATCCAATAGTGGTCGCTCTCTAAATGCCACACCCCGTTCGTGCGCCACGCCGCCTGGGACGAGATTAAGTGGCGATTCGACCATTGGATCGTTGCGTCTGAATCTTAATTATACCGCCGATCATGTATTCCCGCTGCCCACCTACGATGACTTACTGAATTTGCTATTGGAATCGGTAGATCAGCGTCCAATTACCGTATCCGCTGTATCCATACTTGGTGAATTGGTATCGGGGAAAACAGAAGTGGCCCAGCCGCTGGTACGTCTATTCACTCATACGGAACGCATTGCTCCCATCATTAAGGCTCTGGCCGATCATGAAATATCGAATCTAACCGATCCCACCACCATCTTTCGTGGCAACACTCTCGTCTCGAAAATGATGGACGAGGCCATGAGGCTATCGGGTCTACACTATCTGCATCAGACATTGCGGCCAGTGCTCTCCCAGATTGTGGCCGAGAAAAAGCCCTGCGAAATTGATCCCACCAAGGTGAAGGATCGCTCGGCTGTCGACACGAATCTGCACAATCTCAAAGACTATGTGGAGCGAGTATTTGAAGCGATTACAAAGAGTGCCGAGCGATGTCCCAAGGTTCTCTGTCAGATCTTTCACGATTTGCGAGAATGTGCTGGCAAGCATTTTCCACGAAATCGTGAAGTACGCTATTCGGTGGTCTCCGGCTTTATATTCTTGCGTTTCTTTGCTCCCGCCATATTGGGACCCAAACTATTTGATCTGACCACAGAGCGACTGGTAAGTTAAAGCAATAAATTCAAATATCTATACCACCATTGACTTGATTGTATTTTAAACTTTTTTATTTTCTTTAGGATGCCCAGACGAATCGTACGCTAACATTGATCTCCAAGACGATACAATCTCTGGGTAATTTGGTTAGCTCACGATCATCCCAGCAGCCCTGCAAGGAAGAGTATACGGGCGAATTGTACAAAAAGTTTTGCACTGAACAGCACGTTGAGGCGGTTAAGCATTTTCTCGAGGTTATCTCCACACCAAATGGTTGTGGTGCTGCTTCCACGACGAATAGCGGCGGCAGTAGTAGTAGTTGTAGTACAAATCTGTTGCCAGCAGCAATGACGACCACGACGACGACAGCGACGCCATTAGAACCAGTATTACTAAAAGAGGGGTAAGTTCAACGAATCCTTTTTCTACACTTACAAACACTAACACAAGGGGTGTACACTTGGGGTGTTGCTCTCAATTCCAATTCAACAATATAAGAATAAGAAATGGAATTGAGAAGAAACCCCATTCAAACGCTGAAAAGGGGCTCGGCGGCGGTAAACTAAATAATTGTGGATGAAAATTTCTATCTTAAAAACTAATATACAACACCCTTTCTATATACCCTATAAATATTCTTTGGCATATATTCCCACCGAAAAAAAATTACTAAACAAAAAAAACAATTTGGTTAATTACGCTTTGTTTTATTCTAATACCGAAACTTTCTTTATCTTTCTCTTCTTTTACGCGCGCTGCTTTTATATCAATCAAAAACCAAAAATCCATCACCAACATCAACCAAAAAACCACCAACAAAATTCCCATCATAAATACACACATATACATACACACACACACACACACATAAATATATACAAAATTATACTAACGTCTAGCGAGGGGTAAGAGAAATTAATGTGCTTTTAATTTAAACTTTTTGTGTGTAATATATACGTACCTTAAAAATTAAGCTTAACTTTTCTTCATATTTTTTTTTCTTTTCGGTTCACATCAACAATAATGTATATAGTATAGTTTTATATAGTGTGTATATATTGTATGTGAGATGATATAGAAAAGAGATCGTGTGACAATAACTTAACTACATTTCTTCTTACCTCCCCTTTCGTTAGCATGATGACCAAATATCCAACCAGCCGCAAACGCTTTGGATCACAATTTAAGCAACGGTACTTTCGCCTGACAACGCACTCGCTGAGCTATGCCAAGTCGAAGGGCAAACAACCCATCTGTGATATATCGCTCCAGGAAATCGGAAGCGTTGAGCAATTGAAAGGCAAAAGCTTCAAAATGCAAAATTGTTTTAAGGTAAGTGAAATAAATGATGTGGAAACGTAAAATGGAAAGGGTAGGAATGATTATGGGAATAAGGGAGGAATAATGAGAGGCTACTGCTACCTTATCGAGAGGTACTTTTAAGGCAAATCCTGGGATATAACCCTTATCTTAAAGTGCATTCAAGGCAAAGGAACTTCAGATTCTCCACACCAATTTTGCTTATCTCTTGAAAGGGTATACAAATTTCTCAAGTTCTATAACTATTTTTAGTTTCTATAATTAAAAACTTTAAGCTAAATATTCAAATCAACACCCACCCATTCTTTGTTTCTGAACACTTTCTGAACCATATTTGTTCTGTTCAAAATTTTCAATTTCAATCTAGTTTGGCTAGAACATATTTTAGATATATTCACAGATATCTTAATTATTGGAATGATTAACTGTATTTTAATCTATATTTCCAACTACCTACCTACCTATTTTTGAATATATAATTCAATCTGCCTACAAAAGTTGCTGTTGGAGTTATTTTTTCATAATGTTTGTGTGACCCCCCTGTGTCGTCTGGTTAGAAGAGGGGAAGAGATTATACACTGAAAATGCATATTTTCATACCGGAAACTCATGATCTCAGGCGGCGACGGCAAGCCAGCCAACACGCCACACACACACACACACTCACACAGAATTTACATAGATTTATAAATAGGCAGCCCACACACATACACATATACATTCACGCTCGCGCGTACACCTCGATAAGCTTATTGCATCGCCGCACTGCTGCAGCATGCAAAAGACGCAAAGAGCGTGACAAGCATGTGTATGAGAGAATCAGATTGATTGAATGACTGACTAACTGACTGACTGACTGACTAACTGGCTGTATATGAGTGTGTGGGCGGGTAATAGCATCCGCGAGTGATGATGAAGCTATAGTAGAAGTTAAAGCCTAGCCCAAGACACACAACATGGGCAATTATTTATGCTACTTGGCTGAAAGTGAAAAGCGAAAAAGGGCAAACTTTCACCTGGACAGAAAAAAAAAAAACCACCAGTGAAAGAGGCAGAGAGAGAGAGAGAGGTCAGGGGACCGTAATGAATGCCTTGACAAATGACAAGTTGCTGCAATTAAAAATAATTAGCATTATTATGCAGATGAGTTGGTTGTTGTTGTTGTTGGCCCACAAACACCAAAGAAGCTAGCAGATTATCTTTTTTCTTATTGTCTCTTACCTTAAAAAATAAGCAAAAAGTGAAATTTCCAAATTGTAGAAATCTGCAGAAAGAATCATCATAGTTACAATGAGATGAAGTGGATGTGGGTATGAATGGGTGTGGGTGTATAGCACGGCCCAGGGTATCGTGTGAATGAATCAACTTTATATGCCTTTCTCTAAAGAACTTCATCTTGACTTTGTCTTTTGTTTTTTCTCATTGTGTATTTACTTTCTATTTTGTTGTGTTCTTTCTCCATTAGATTGTGCACAAAGATCGCTCGCTTATAGTACAGACCACCAATTGTGTGGAGGAGCGCGAATGGTTTGACCTGCTACACAAGATCTGTCTAATGAATTCCATCCGCATGCAGTACTTCCATCCGTCGGCATTTATTAGTGGCCATTATAGTTGTTGCGGACGATCGGATGAGAATTCGCCCGGTTGTAAAAATGTATCCGATAAGGAAATGGATTACTTTCAAATGGATTTGGTAACGGCTCTCGATCCACCATTGGATTTGCAACGCATCCACACTTTGATCATGTCCAATATGAATCTGTTGGAGTCTTTGTTGGATCCTTTGGCGTATCATCAGCATATGCCACAGTTGCAACAGCAGCAGCAAAATAATCCATTGGCACCACTCGCCACATCCCTGCAGCAGCAATCTCCGCAAGCTTTTGCTGAATTCAAGCGAACAATTGAAAAGCTACGCGAAAAAGCCTATGCCATTGATAAGGATCATCGGGACTATAAGCAGGGAATAACCCGCCAGTTGAAATATGGCAGCAGACAGGCACCAATTGGTGATGACAATTATTGGCATATGATGCGAGCAGCCGGACAACTTAATCTACAGCACCATCAGCAGCAGCAGCAGCAGCAACAACAACTGCAACAACAGCAGCAGCAACAACAACATCTCCAACCTGTACTCCCCCAAATGCAGCATGTACGAGCGAATCCTTATCAGCCGTCATCAGCTACAACTAATAGTAACATGAATGCCTATTTTATGCATAATCTCCAACATCAGCAGCAACGACACCAACAGCAACAGCAGCAGCAACAACAGCAGCAACTGCAACACCAACATCAGCAACAACAACAGCAGCAGCAACATCATCATCAGCAACAATTCCAGCAGCTACGCAGCCATCAGTTGCAGCGTCACAACAACAATCTGAACAACAATATTAGCAGTAATAATAATAATAATAACAACAATTGCGGCAATGCATCATCATCTAGCCCATCATCGACTGCATCGAGTGTAGTGGCCGCGCCCAGTAGTGCATCGTCAGCCCCCAAGCCAGCTCCGCCGATTTATTAGCGTTCAAGACAATGCGCATTCACCTTGCCCAGAGCGATCGTCATGTCGCGATAAGCAGGCATCGGCGTTGGGAATGCGCATCAATCCCATTAAATAAGGACACACTTCCAGAGGCACCGATGGAACTGAACTGAGCAGAGCAGAGAATACTTCGAAGGGTTATTATATGTTGTGTGCTGTAAAAAGGGAGAAACGGAGTAACAACAAAACAGTTTTATGCTACTTTTAAATAATTTTTTTTATATACATATATATATATATATGAAACTTTAGCCTAAGCTAAGTGTTTTTTTTTTATTTTTTTTTTTTTTTAAATTAACCGATTTTTATATACAGATTTTTACAAAACAAAACAGAGAGATAGATGAGAAACAAACAAGCGAAATCTAGAAATGTGTAAGCCTATTTATTTTTTGTATGTGCTAACATTATTTATACACACAGACAAACACACACACTCACACACACACACACGGATAAGCATTTCTATAGCGAGAGCGAAAAACTAATAATTATTTAAGCCGAATAACTCCGAAATTTCTAAGGTTCTTTTGTAAAGCTCTAGCCTAAGTTGAGAGGAGGGTAGTAGTAGGAGTAGAACATGAAGGAAGGATAAATGCATGTATGTAAGATGATCCGAAGAATATAGAAAGAACGAAGGATGAGATGTAGTAGCGAAATGAAATGATGTAAATAGCAAAAAAAAAAAAAAGAAAAGAAACACTCTATACATAAGACCCTTAATTCGACTTATATGGAAAACAAAAAGAGAAAGATTAATATAAGAGGAAAACTAAACTACATTATTATACCAGTTAAATTTAGGAGTAGTGAAATTTATAACAAAATGAATTGAAATACGTTAAATGAGAACTAACTAAACAAAAAGAAAACGAAAAGAAAACAAAACTTCATTGTATAGGCTCACACACATGAAGAA
This sequence comes from Drosophila austrosaltans, assembly GCA_035045865.1. Taxonomy (NCBI): domain Eukaryota; kingdom Metazoa; phylum Arthropoda; class Insecta; order Diptera; family Drosophilidae; genus Drosophila; species Drosophila austrosaltans. The sequence goes on from JAWNOQ010000207.1 coordinate 5,214,100, forward strand.
GAAAGAGAAACGAGAACAGAAACAAATTAGAAAGAGAGAGAGAGACAGAGAAACATAGAGCGAGAAAGAGAATGAGAGAGAGAAGAAAAAGCAAATAATTCTAACAAAATGTGAACGCTATATACAATGCTATATACAAATGCAACCTATGTATATATACATACATACGCATAAGTACATACATCTTACATATGTATATTTACATACCTTATATATAAATAAATATATATATATAGATACTATAACTGTCATACAGCTAATGTTATACACACCCAACATACACACACACACATATATATATATACACAAAATATGTATTAAAAGAAAAGAAAGAAAAGCATTGTTAAGAACAAATTTACTACTTCCATTTTACATACACACCCACATACATATACACACCCACAAACACACACACACATACACACATTTATATATTTATTAAATGCATTTAATTTCATATTTAAATTTAAAGTAAAATTGTTAACGCAAAATTAGATTTTTGGTTAGCTTCGACTTACTTCCACCGATTTGTTTCCAAAGCTCTTCCAATATGAATTACACATACAAACATACAATACATACATATATGCATACATATATATATGTATATATAATCTTAGAATGTTTAATAATCTTATACACTACTATTATCTAACTTTTTTTTTTTTTTGTTTTTGTTTTGCCATATATTTTTTCGTTTTTGAAAATGTCTTCCTCTTCTCTGCCGCATAAAAATTCAATTGCGCTCTGTTTATGCATTCCAATTACTTACATTTATATGCAATATATATATATATATATATATATATGTATATCTATATATAAATATATATATATGTTGTGCATTTCTTCAAACATATTTTTGTGTCTTTTTTTTCTAATCTTTCCAATTTTTTAATGTATATATTAAAAGAAAGAAAAAAAAAAAAACGTAACGGAGAACCAGAGAAAAACATATTCAATTTGTGTTTAATAACTAATTTTAATTTGATTTTTAAGCGAGCGTAAGCATAATTTTTAGTATACCTATTTTTTTTATCATTTGTAGTTTATAAGTTGTTGGTACAAAGAATCGAAAACATTATTTTTTAGTGAGAGCAAATTGCAAACAAAATAAAGCGTATCGCCAATGAATTTCGTTTTTTGTTTTTTTCTTTTTGTTTCATTTGATTTCGTTAATGTACATACACATATATATGCATATATATATATATATATATATATATATACCTATGAGAAGACTTTATCATTATTATCGTCATTATTATATCATTAATCACATACAAATATAGATTAATCCTCTATCCATCTGTCGCTATCGGCTTCCTTTTTCAAATTTAGTACCTCCAATTCTTGTGCTTTAGGAAAATCTGGCATACTGTTGTGATATCTTATGATATGATTATAAAATTAGATACATCTTTTAAATGTGTGTGTTAGTTAATTAACTGATTGATTAATTAAGGCGTATTTACAATACATTTATTAGATGATACGTTAAAGCTGTTAAGTATTTTTATTCGTATTGTGACAATTAACAAAGAAGCAATTTTTTCCAACAAACAAACAAAAAAAAACATACAAAACTTACAAATTATTCAGTAAATTAAAAAATATGGATATTCAATAATTGCGCGATTCCACCCACCTCCCTCCTACATTTTCTTTTTTTCAATCCAAAAGATTGATCTTTTTTTATTCCCCTTCCCCTGACCGCCCCAAATAGGCTTAAGCCTCTTGATTGATATGACGAATACGAGTGTTGTGGTTGGTTTCAAAACGCCCGTGGAACAGATACAAATACGAAACCCTATTTTTTGTAAAACGACAAAAAGATGACCTTTTGAAATAAATTTTTATGTATGAAATAAAAATATATATATATTATAGTTGCGTATTTTAATATTATAATGCATTTTCATTTTAGGGTGGTTGGGGGTTTTGAAAATATATATATATATATATATTACAAAATCTACCTAAAGAAATATTTTTAATTTCATTAAAATATTTACCAGTTTTTATTTAAATTGCATTTCGATAACAAAACGGCTACCTCGAATACCGGATTTCATTGTTATCGATAACGTTCGAGTACCGGGTTTCATTGTTATCGATAACATCCGAGCAACGGGTTTCATTGTTATCGATATTGTCCGTTATGCAAAGGCGCACAATTCAAACAGAGTTGCCATTTAACCAAGTATTTGCAAGCTTTTGATAAATACTTACATGTGAATTTAATTTGCCAACACAAGACAGAAAATGAAAACATTTCGAGTTTTTTTTTTAAAGAATAGAGAGAATACATAAGTATATACTTAAGTATATACGTCCGGTCTATTTAATTTGCACAATAAGTGGAATTGGATTAAGTATAATGATTTTTACCAATTTGCTGGGTTAAACACGTTTATGGAACAAGAACAATTGTTTTTTTTTTCTTAATTTTCTCACTTATATAGATATTTCATATAATTTTATGTGTCCTGCAAATATAAAGTAGAACATGTACATACTTATTGGAAAATCAATTTAATCATTATTCAATAACACACACACACATACAATTCTATTACAAGGGTACAAAAATTATACATTCATATATATGAAAAATTGGAAAATTTCATTTAATATTGATCGTCAACATTATCTGGCTACTATATAATCCATATGATTTCTAGTTAATATTCGTTTCCCTTTGTTTTTTTGTTTTTTTTTACATATATAATTCCAACAGATTGCTTGTATCTTATTGCTGATAAACTTTATGGGCAAATAAACAACAGTGTTAATTTGCTTAACAAGTTGAAGGCTCATTAATTAACCTTCTAAATATACATTCATAAATACATAAATATTCTTCTAAAACATTCACTTATTATATAGAAAGTCTACACCAGTGCAGCACATGTGTATATATATGTATATGTATGTATATGTATGCATGAGTTATGTACAAACACAGTTTAAAACAGAAATTTCATTGTTGTGTTGTGTTTTTTTTTTTGTTCAAGTCCTCTTTTATAATCATTAAAGATTGTTTTTTTTTTTTTTGTCACTAAGCTCTATATTGGTGGAGGTTCCTCGACATCAATGGAGTTTTCCCTTTCGGTTATATCTGGCATTTTTAATGAAAAACTACTCAATTTTCGTTCCGCCGATCCAAGAGAACTCTGCGAATCGGCCTTCAATAGTGTTGAGCGCCTTTCGTTTATAACACGTAGTGAATCATACATTTGATCGTCCCCTTCGCTGCCACCCCTTGCTGAAACCAATCCCCGTTCCATTGAACGTATATAGAATATTGAATCATCTCGCTCATTGGCAATTCCTGGTTTCGGGCGATAAAATTGTCTCGAACTATTACTGCGATACAATGGCGGAGCTATCGTTTTTTGTTCCTGGGATTGCTCTTGTGGACTTGTATTACTACTCGTATTAGTGGCCAGCGGCAGGGAATCGGGACGTGCCTTTTTAAGAGGTAAACTATTATTATTATTAACTGGGCTTACGTGTACATTTGCCATTTCAATCTTTTGATTAGACATTTCGCAATTATCTTGTGTTTGTATTTGCTCCTCGATGACATCAACATCGATGATTTCCTCTGGTACGCATGGTTCTATGCTAGATTGTCCGGATAATTGGCGCACAGGCTGTGGAGGTTCCGAACAAACTGACAATTGGCTGCTATAATGAATCAAATACAAAAGTCCATCATTATCCATTATCTATTGCCAAGAGTCCATTTCATCACTTACCGAAATTCCTTCTCGACCGATGGTGTTGCCGAGGGCCCGGAACTATAACGTTTTGGGGAGCGTAATATTGATTTTGGTATTACTTCTGGACTATGCAAATCAACTTGTACACGTCGGGAATCAATGCTAGAAGTGCGACTGGCTATTGAAGCACAGCGAGCTGTCCAACGACCACTATATGATGAATCCGACAATGTTGAGTTCCTATACAAAAAAAAAAAAAAAAAGGGAAAGATTTGGGGATTTTCTTGTTTCTGTTTGTCCTTGTCAAAGTCAGTGACTGGGGGCTGGCTTACCGTCTATTGCCAAGTGGACTACATCGTTCACGTCCCCCACCACCGCCTCCTGCTTCTTCGTGTTCAATTGGCCGCTGACGGGATAGAACATGACGTTTTGATGTATCAGAACGCTTATTGCGCTCACTCCGCTTCTCGTGTCCAGGCGCATTTGTACATGCCCCCATACCCATGCCGCCATCAAAGGACGAAGCTTGCCAATAGACACGATTCGCCGATGCTGATGATGCCGTTGGTGGGGGCTGTAGTAATGCACATTCTCCACGTGTCGCTCTTTGAATTAAACTCGATGAATTACTGATGAGGCGTGTCGTTGGACCAGATGCACCTGAGGCAGTACCCGAGATGCCCGTACGCGTTTGCCGGACACGACGAACGCTACTGTAACGCGTTTTCGTTGATAATTGCACAGTTTTATTGTGAGAGTGTCGATGTCGTCGGTGATGGTGTCGTTTTTTACCATATTGATGATATTGATGGAGTTCCAGGTGATTTAGTGAGAGCAAATTTGAATGATTAGTGGTGCAATTAGCAGTTGCATTAATGGTGGAGAGATTGGGCACGGAACCGGTGAAGGTGAGGCGACGCAATTGTGGCGAAAAGCGTGTGGATCTGATGCACGTTTATAATTTTGTCAATTTTGCAAAATGGAAATAGATGCAGCGAATGCGAGACCAAGAGAGAGAGGGAGAGAGAGAGGGAGAGAAAGGTGGGAAATGGCCAATTGAAAGTATATATGTACAAAATTTACAACAGGTGGAATGACAATGATATAATAGCAAATATAAACAAGCAATAATAATGTCCTTTAACGTGCTAATGGCTACAGATTCTACGGCCATTTGTACGATTATATGTAATTCATTGATCAATTTCATTAATTATTATTATTAGTTTTCATTTTTTACCTTAGCGATTTCGAGAATTTGATTAGTTCCGCTGTGAGTGCCTCACGATCGAAGGGCTGCTGTTGATATTGTGCGGAATTTGTATAAGGATCTTGTGGCTGTTGATGTGTATCGCCCGGCGATGAGCGGAATACACCAAAATGTTGATCCCAACGCGTTGATTGATATTGGGCACCTGAAACAGCGTCCCCACCCACCCCACAAATTATAAACCTATTGAGAGAATAATTCTTGTTTCAGAAACTTACCCATTCCACGACGCTGTGAAGCGGAGCTACTTTGATTGCTACGCGTTGGATTTTTGCTACTACCGCCACCAGCACGTAAACGTGCCGGTACCACTTTGGCAGCCGAATCTCGTGCCTCAAATGTCATGACACACGATGCCACAACAATGAAGCCACCAAATCCCATCACAATTGGTCCAACATAAGCAAAATTGTTCAAATGAAAGCCCTTCAAGTCATTTTTCACTCTCACTGTAACATTGCCACGTATCTCGGAGCCCATTGACAAATGATCCGCATAGTAGCCAAGTGTGGCCATGCCAGCACCCAAGAGCATTAGTGTAACACCCAAAATAAGGGCACGACATGCATGCCATAGACATTTGGAGGACATTTTGCCACGAACTACCTGTACGTTCCATGTTGCACCCGAGGAGGGATGTGCTCGTCGTAAATTGCCCAAAGAATGTTTACGCTTAACGGTGCCACCGCTGCCACCACCACCAGAGCGACGGGAAGGCATTACATTGACGTATATATGTATATATATAATATATATAGTTTATATATATTAATAGTCAGAGTTCATCAACGATATTCCTGTTGGATAAACAATTTCACATATACAAATTATGCACAAACAAAGGAAATTTAAATATTTGTATTCTCCCTTCCGTCCCATCCCCCCAGTCATTTATGTATCCACCTGTTGTTTCAACTGTGGGGCCTGTGGTTAAGGTCATTTTCGGTATTATTTTTATTTCCCTTACCATTTCTGCAGCTGTGTGTGTGTGTGTGTGTGCTTGTAAGTACACTTGTACTTGAGCTGTTGTCATATTCAAATGCCAACGGCGTTTAGCTGAAATCCAGGCTCAGGTCCAACAGTCGAGTATGTGTCAGGAATAGCTGAAGCACTTCCAAAAAAAAAAAAAACCCCACACCCCAAAAAGTATGCTATACTATATATATGCATAGGCACAGTGTGTTGCAATTAAGCGAAACTAAAGCCCACAAGTTGCACTAAAAGAGGACAAAACAACTCAAGTATCTGATAACAAGCCATCACAATGTCACCTCAAGTGGTTGACATTTTCAAGTATCTTACATATATATAAAATACATACATACATACATACATATATATCACACACAAACAAACAACAACAACAACTTTAACATTTCCAATTGGCCATCGTTAAATTTTGACAGCAAACACTTTTCCAAAGATGATAAATCACGTGAATTCAACAGTTTCCCCAATACATACAATGGAATATACATATACATACATACATATATATAAATATATATACACAGCCACACACAATTGACTAGTGAATTTGTTAACTAAATATTCTTCTGGTTTGATCAGTTTTTTGATTTGAATTTTAATTGCAATTGTTAACTTTAAGTTTTTGATGGTTTTTTTTATAGTTTACTGGAAATCAGTGCGTGACTGTTGAAGCAATTGTTTTTCTTTTCATGTATGTATACTTTTACCTTTACCTTTTTACCGTTACCGTTTTTCATCGTTAACAATGTCCTTTGAGCCATCATTGTTACTGTTGATTATTGTTGACTATGGACCATTTTCATTGGCATTGTTTCTCTTTTAGCATTCGCTTTTTGGTCTTCAACTCAAGTGTTTTTTTTTTTAATTATTTTGCAACTATATTTTTGCACTTTTGGGGTATTTTTTTTATTCCTTTTTTTGATTCTTGGTCCAAAACGGGGGGACCAAAAAACAAAAAAAAAAAAAGGAATGGAGCAAAAAAAAATTCAACTAAAACTAAAACTTTTCAATGCACCAAAAACATTCGCAGCGTCCGACCAGCATCAGCATCAACGCGCGTCTGATAAGATTACACAAAAAATGTTCTCTCATATTTTGCTTGCGGCCCCACTTTCACTCACTCACTCACTCTCTCTCTCTCTCCAGTTACTTCCAGCTGAAAGAGATGAAATGAAATCTCTCTCTCTCTCTCTCTTTGACCCAGGTACTATTGTAACTGTTGTTACTTTCAATGTCATGAACAGGAATTTCAATATTCCCTTGGGCATAAAACTATATACATACATACATATATACACAAAATACTGAAAACTTAATTATTAATTTTCTGTTAATTTAATTTGATAATATTAAAAATCATAACGGTTTTTTGTTTTGTTCTTAATGATAATTAATTGCCTCCAGATGATCTGATAAGATAACGTTAATGTCCTAAACAGCTGACTTTCATTTCATGCTCTCTTAGCTAAATTGAAATTCTCTTTTAATTTTACGAAGGACTTGCAAAAGGACATCGAAACTGGTATAAATGCTCCATCTAGCGGTGATTTTATTGGTTCATGTCAAGGACTTTCGCAAAAGAAATATAAATACAACTGTTATACATAAAGCACCCTCTGTCGGCAATCAAGAATCGCAAAAGTTGAGCGAATTCGATCGCAAAATTTGAGCGAATTCAAATTCGATTTCATAAGTTGAGCGAATTGAAATTCGATTTCAAAAGTTGAGCGAATTGAAATTCGATTTCAAAAGTTGAGCGAATTATTGTGTACGGTGTGAAAATATTACTTTGGCGCTTTGTAAAACAATAAGACATAAGACGGATGTTCATAATAAATTTGATAGCTCTAGCTTTTATAGTCTCCAAGATCTAGGTGTTCATACGGACGGACAGGGGGGCGAACAGGACATGTCTTAATAGACTCGGTGTCAAAGGACGAAAGTTTAACAGGGCTGCATAAGCAAAATGTTTTTCGATATGGTTCGAAACATTACTTAATCCTATATATTTCGTCCTCGCAAGAACTTTTGGCAAATTTGAACTGTAAAATGAAGTCCATCGGTTTTTTTTTTAAACATTCCTTAATGAGGCAGTGATTAAGTTTGTACTATGTATAATATATTTTGGATAAAAATAAATAAAAATTGAATATAATTTGTTAGTGTAAGGAAAGAGAGTTCTCTTTCTTTACTCCTACCATTATGATTCCTTTGAAACTATATATTAAACAATATATTTAAGATTGTTTTGGGATTCAAAACATTACAAAAAATACATGTTATAATGAACAAAATTGGAAATGAAAAGTTGGCTGTACAGGTAGATGGGGCACGTTTGTTTTAACGACCAGAGAGAAAGTGAGAAAAGGGGAATTAAATTTCGGAATTTTAACGTCCGAGTCCGACTTTGTTGAATTTGAAGATATTTAAAGATATTTTTATGTACATTTTCCCCTTTCCTCTTTATTTGTGTTATGATATCCTAGACAGATTTAATGTGTTTTAAGTTTGTAAAGGGGAATATTTCGTTGTAGTAAGAAATGGGCATCGCAAGTCACATATCTTTCGTTTGTTTTTAAAAACAAGAAATATTTTCATAAAATTTATGAAAAATGTCTAAAATTGGTTCAAATAATTCGATTTTCAGATTTAAAAACCATATAAAAAATGCTTAAAAGTGAATTAAGATATACATACTTTCCATAGTATATATACATATAATTCCATAAAGTCAAAATACTTTTCGAAAATGTATTGAAATTTTTATGCTGTAAAAATACTTTTGTCAGAAAAGTATTAAAGGTATTTTGTCGGTATTTTATTAATACTTTTAAAAGAAAGGTTTTGGGACTGTTTTTAAAAAAGTATTTAAACTTGGCAGAAAAATGTATAAATCATATTGTAGGTAGTTCGAATATATTTAAATTTGAATAATTTAATGGTTTCTATTAAAAATAAAATTAAATTTGTGCTATATATACAATTAAAGGTAAACAAAATGTACTTAAATTTAAATCATTTAATGATTTTTCATTAATTTCTATTAAAACAGAAAACAGAATTTGTGTAAAAAAACTAAAAGTAGTTCATTGAAAAAAGTTAAAAATTAAAAATAAAACTAAAACTTGATTGTATAAATACATATCATAGAGAAACATTAAGAAGATCCTTTTAATTATTATTTAAATTTAAAAATTATTAAATTACTATCAAATGTAAATGCCTAAATGACTTAAAATAGTTGGCACTGCTTCTCCGAAAATGTTTTACTCCTAAAATTTCTCCATTTCATTTGGAAATTCACCAAAAAGCTCTAAGGAGAAATAAACTTAACGAAAGTGATTTAAGGACATGCGCACGACTGGCACTTCCGAGGATATGGCGAAAGGGGAAATAAAGAAAAAAACACACGATGATTTGGACAAGTCGACAACAGTTTTGAAAGGTTTTCAGTTTGGCAGTCATAAGTGAAGTGTAACGGCGTATAGACGTTTCTTGATCCATACCGGTAGATAGATATAGTTAAATAGAGTTTATATCTCTCGACATCGACATCGACATCGGCAATTGACATCAACATCTCGAAAACTACGACAAATGCTGTGTATGTCCAATTGATGTTGACTGTGTTCAAAATTGTTTTCTAGTTTTCGTGTTGGAAATGGAAATATTGGCTTTAGTTTACTATATTTTTTTTTTTTTATAACAAAATATTGTCTAGAATTCTAGTTCAATATATATTTTAAGGTGCAATTTATTAATTAATATAAATATATTTATATGTGTGTATTTTTTTTTATTGTTGTTGTTTTTCTATTCCCAAAGCAGCTGGATGATAGTTTTTTTTTTTAATTCCCAAAACTGATAAAAAAATATGCATTAGTTGGTGAAATTAAACAAGTGTTTAAATCAAACAAAATAAAGAAAAGAAAAGAAAAGAAAAAAGAAAAAGAATATTAACTTAGAGGTTAAAGCAATTTCAATGCAGTTGGTTAAATGTGTGTTAGATAAATCAAATTCCATAAAGGAATTCAAATTAACAAAATGCGTTTAAATGCCTCAACGAAAACGACACGTTTGAAATCGAGAGCCAAGATAAGCCAAGAAACGTTTAAACGTAGCCAAACTGTGACTACAACAACAACAACAACTGCGACAACAACACTGACACCAATTGGCCAAATTGATTACTCTATACGTATATTAATTAAATTAATATTATTAACAACCACAATTATGGGCAGTGGAAATGGCAGTATTGGCTGTGCCAATGGTTTTGCCCAGGCCAATGCGATATATGTTGCAGTTAATAAAATTAAAGATCTGGAACTAAGCGCCAGCGGCGTCAGCGATATAACCACAAAGCCAACAACCGAAGGATTTCAATTGTCAACGACCACACCCACAAACTTTCATATAAAGATGACTTCATTAAGGGTTAGCAGCGATGGTAAGAAATTCATTTCACTTTCTAACAAACAATTTTACAAACTTTCTTTCCTTTTTTTTGTTGTTGTATATGTATCACGCCTCCCCTCTCTCACCCACCCCTCTCTCGCTCTGGCTAGTAGTTTTTGCAATTGATTAGATTTGCAGTTGGTCAAAACCAAAGAACTTGTACAAGAGCAAAAGTATTTTGTTGTTGTTTTTTTTTTTCAAAATGTTGAAATGAATAAGCCATGTTAAGACACTTGAGGGCAAAATATAGGAAAATCCTTAGCATAATGGTCTTGACCTTCATACAGAAAGTTTTCCCTTTACTGGCAAGTTGTAAGCTCTTTGGGCCAAAATGCAGTAAACTCATTTGAAAGGTATTTCTTATTTGTGTTTCCAAAAAAAGGAAAATGGGTTACTAAATTATTATATATATATATACATATATATGCTCATTAAGTTGATATAAATGGACTATTTAGGGACTGCAACTTAATTTAAACTAATTAAGAAAACAAATAAATTGATTAGAGTAAATGGTTTGTGCTTAAATAAACTAATTTCCCTTGGGTAATAAGGTTATAAAATAGAAGAAATTTATTTAATAATATCTAAATGTTATAAAGAAAGATTAAAGCTAAATATATCGGTTTGCCAATATACTTGAAAAGTTGCCCTATATTTATTTTTTAGCAAATGTTTGCTTTAATTGTTTTTTTTTTGAAACTAAACTAGGACAACATTTGGTAACATGTTAAATGAGAAACGATGAAAAGAATGAAATAGTGTTAAATTTAATATGAGTATATATATATATATATTAAATTATATTTTACTATTTAGTCTTTTATAAATGAAAGTAAAACATAATAAGAAAAGTTTAAGCATTATGAATTTGATAATTGAGAAAAACTCTTCACAAATATTACTTATACTTATATAAGAAAGAAAGATATATATTATTAAGCTAAATATATATATATATTCATTTTAAAACTATTAAGATTAAAAGAAATAATGCTTCTATATTGTCAATAAATGACTTTTCTATATGTTTCTTAAATATTTAATATTTCAAAATAAAGTATCATTAAAAGAATGTCTAAGAGATAAAAGTCTATAAAATTGATGAGAAAAAAATGACTTGAATGCATTTTCTTAGAGTATAGATAGATAAATATCAAGATAATATCTCTACTCAAGATCTTTACTATATCTTTATAGGAAATACTTAAAGTATATACTTGCAGATATCTAATATATATTTAATTAATCTATTAAATTAAGTACATTAAAATCTATAAAAATACATAGTGGATTCTATACGTAAATATTAAAAGGCAGAGAACAAAGATTAGTATTCTTTTAAATTAACTATTAAAAAAGAAAGTACTTAATTTAAATACTACTTAAAAGTATTTGAATATATTAAGAAAGGATTTTTAAGTTTAGATAATTTTACATGTAATTTAGAGTTTTCGAGTGAGTTTTCAAATAGTTTTTAAAGGGTTCGCAAAAACTTGGAATTAAATACTAAAATAAAAATGGATTTATATATTAAGAAACATAAAAAGATCAAATATATATACATATATATAATATCTATATATAATTTTCAATTTTTTAATCCCTTACAGAATTCAATGAAATCGAAAATATAGCTGTTGAACCATCTATAGCCGATATGGCCACAGATATGGATACAGATGAGACAAATATTAATATGAGGCAAACAGATGATGATACCGATTATGATATAAATCTAGGCAAATCACCAACAATGCCTTTAGTTAATGAGACAAATGATAATTATTCCGATATAGCAATAAAGAAATCAAAAGATCTATCATCATTATCATTATCATTGAATTCCCATCAAAGTCATGAATTGAAAGAGAAGAAATTTACAATTAACAAGGATGCCAATTCACCAGGTGTATATCAACAAATTGGTAGCCAAAAAATCAATGCCCATGGGCCAACAATGGCAACAACTCTGAATGTGGCCACAACAACAACAATGAGCACGAGTGCGAGTAGTACAGCATCAACGCCAATTCGTACAATTGGTAATAATAATAATAATAATACTAGGACGCATGTTCGTAGTTCTACAACTAAAGGAGATAGTAAACATATTTTGCCAAAGGTACAAAAGACCGATGCACCGATGTTAAATTATATATTTGATACATTCTCATCGGCAAATAAACATCATCATCACGATCAAAGGTGGGTTATGAATAGATATAGTCTATATATACTGATACATATATCTATATGCCTTTTTTTTTAGATATGGTCCACATTTTGAGGATATACAACGTGGTGGTCAAATAACAAATATGACTGTACAAGCCGGTAGCAGTATCTTTTTAAATTGCAGAATATCCCTGCTACAGGATAAGACTGTAAGTGAAGTTAAAGTTTTTGAACTTATAGAAACTTCCTAATATAGAAGAAGAGAAATTTGTTATCTTGCAAAAGAAACGTTTATCTTATTTATCATATTTGCATATATCTTTTCATATATACATAGGTCTCTTGGGTGCGCCGTAATACTCAAAGTGATGAGAATGGTTTAGATCTGCTTACAGTGGGCCTACACACTTACACGGGTGATAAACGTTATAAAATGGAATTTCAATATCCCAACAATTGGCGACTGAAAATAACGAATGTTAAAAAGGATGATGAGGCCACCTATGAATGTCAAATATCGACACACCCACCTCGTGTTATACAAATTAATTTGCATGTTAATGGTATGTAGAATCGTATATAAATATATACACATATATATAGTTATAGAGACTAATCAATTATTTAGCACCCAAAGTGATGATTGTGGATGAGATTGGTGATCCATTGCAGGAGAAATATTATGAAATTGATTCAACTCTACAATTATCCTGTGTGGTACGAAATGTTGCCATGACCAGTTCTGTTGTATATTGGAAACATAGTGATAATGTCCTCAATTATGATGTAACACGCGGCGGAGTGAGGTAACAATTAACTAATCCATATATATATAAATAAATAAGTAAACTAAACAATTTGAATATAAACATCATTTGTTTTGTTTTTCTATTTTTGTTGCATTCTTATCTGAGATTAGACAATTTGCTAGTTATATTTTCTATATGTTTGCCAAAAAAGAAAACTATTTCTCATCTTTATTGGCCAATTTATACGTTATTTCCCCAGGCTATTTTAGTCCGAATTCAACGATGTTTCCCCTTGGCTAAGAGCCAAAGTTAACTTTAGTTTTGAAATGCAACTTAAATCTATATACATATATAAAAGGGAAAAAAATAACTAAAAATTTATAAAAAATTTTTTTAAATTATGTATAGAAAATTACTTTTTTTAAAACTGTTTAAAATTTCTTTTAGTTGGGAACATAACACAAAATATATCTCATTGTTCAGCCAACTTTGACTAAAAGGCAACAAAAGAGAATTTATCAACAAAGAAAAATGATGCAACGAGTAAAGAAGAACTAAATTTTAAAAAGATTTATTTAACCAATTGTTATTGATTATAATTGTTTGACTTTTTTTACACTTATAAGGGGATTGGTATACACTTTTTTACGATTTTAAGTGACTCATTTAACAGATGAATGAATCTTTTATTTTTCCTCAAGAAAAACATTTAAAAATATTGCGACAAGAGTCAATCAAAACCAATATAAACTTATTTTTTTAAATCACAATAATATATTTTATTTATCTTTATATATACAAATTCATCTAATAAGAAATAAACTTTTAGAATTTCTATATAATAAAGTTTTAAAAACCATTTTTATACCCTTGCAAGGGTATATTAATTTTGGTCAAAAGTTTGTAACGCATAGAAGAAAGCATTTCCGATTATATAAAGTATGTGTATATATATTCTTGATCAGCACGATGAGTTGAGCTGATTAGGCTCTGTCCGTCTGTCCGTCTGTTTGGATCAACAGCTTCTCCTCCGAGACCCTTAAAGCTACAGAGCAAAAATTTTGCAATCAGGCTTCTTTTTGCTGCAGACATTAGATATATCGGTATCATACCGATCGGATGACTATATCACATAGCTCCCATAGGAACGATCGGTTGAGAATAGAATTAATTTTCCATAACTTTGTTGTTTTTCATTCAAATATTACAAAATTTGTTGTTTATGAGTTTAATATACCTTATAACATATCGAACAAGTTTCATTAGAATCGGTTGACTATATCATATGGCTACCACAGGAACGATAGGTCAGGAATATCGTTTTAGAGCAATAACTTGGTTGTTTTTGAAACGATTGTCACGAAATTTGACATTAATATCATATAATGATATACAGATAATTATATATATATATATATATACTTTTTTCCAGCGTTAAAACTGAACTAATGGATGATGGAGCCAATTCAACATTATCCATTGCCAGAATAAGCAAAGCCGATTCCGGTAATTATACATGTTCGATAAGCGATTTTCAAAACTTTACCATTGTGGTGCATATTTTGAATGGTAAGTTGACTATATACAGATATATTATATATATAAATAATCGATTTCTTTTGCATTTTCCAGGTGAAAGTTTCGCTGAGCTTCATCATGGTGGAGCTGGCTCAATATTCCAATGGAAATGTCTACAATTCCTTATGTTGTTTATATTAATTATTGATAATACTATAAATTTTGTATTATTTAAATGTAGGTAAAGTTGTTAAGGATAAAAAGGGAAACGATATATCTCCAAAGGTACTAAAATAAACTAAACAAAAATATTGTGGATTTTTGTTTTCTTTTTTTTTTTTGAAATAGATTTCTATTGTTTTTGTTTTGTTTTGGTTTTTTGTTGATTAATTGTAAAGATTTTTGGATTTGATAGAAAAATAGTAAAGTTATTAGAAATAACTAAAAAAAAAAAAAAAACAAACAAAAAAAAAATGAGAATGAACTAAGTTAAATGCATCAATTTGTACATGAAACAGCACTCCTAAAATTTAGGGTACAAGTATAAGGCAAAGGATGCCAACGAATTTCCATATAATGAAAAGAAAAAACAAACAAAAACCAAATAGTTAAATAAATACTTTACTATATACATACTAAATATAAATATATATAAATATATATAATACAGGCATAGCACTCAGAAAGAAACAAAAAACTGAAGAACAAGGTTAATGTAACTAAAGAGAAAAAAATATCCTTGAACTGAATATTTTATAATATAATTTCTGAAATTAATGAAGAAAGAAAGAGGGTATATATATATGGGGTATATATGTGAATATAGTTTAATTTAATTTTAAACTAATTCACAGGATAAATTGTTTTATTTTTCTTTTTTTTTTATCTCTGAGTGTATATGCAAGTTATTACACTTATAATTATCTGAGCTGGCTTACATATGACAAAAAAAGAACAAAAAACAAGAAAAACCAAAAAAACTGAAACAAAATAAACATTACTATACATACAATACATACATCCATATAAGGCATAACTTCAGTGGTATAGATAAACATACTTACATAGACGGAAAAGAAAACTACACACACACACACACACACACATTCACACACTCTCACACACACACACACATATAGAAAGTAAGAATAAAGAATGAGAAATAAAAAAAATATTTAAATGGTTTAATTCAACTTTCTTTGTGGCGGTTAACAAAAAAAAAAAAATAATAATAAGATGCTGCCGCCTTGACCAAACTCGAAACTTAATGAGTTTGTAACCTCAACAAATGATGGTCTAAACACACTCCCTCCATCCCTCTCCCTCTCTCTTGGTAATGGGTAAGTAACTGAAATTCTTTAACAAATTACTTTTTCAACATTGGAATGTGTGCACTATATATATATATATATGTCTAATTTGTAGAAACGTATACAGGTAAACACTTTTAACAAAAACAATACAAAACTTAATGCATTATTTGGTTAATTGGCAAAAACAATTTGGTACAAGTTAACAGAAAATAATGTTGTATAGTGAATCAAACTAAAGTTCCCCAATTTTGTATATCAATTAATGTTGTTTCAAATTCATGACCCAATGTTTCCAATATACCAAGTTTCTCCTTCAATTCCTCATTGGCTGTAAATAATTGATTCTCAATTCTATGAATATTTGTGGCCTGATTGGCCAATTCAGTATCGAGACGATCAATTTGTACTAGAACATCACTTTTTGTTTGAAATGCATATTTCACTTGATGCCGCCGCACTTTGGCATGTAAACGAAGTATTTGTTCCTCTTTTCGTTGAATTTGTTTATTAATGGCATAAATTCGATGTAGCCAATGCAATTGCAAGTCATCATAGCCATCAATATTATGTTCTGTTGCTTGTGTTTTTGTCATTTCCATTGAATTTAGATAGGTTTTAAGCAAATACTTTTTATCCCATTCATGTTGGGGTGGTTGCTCCTCCACAATGTCAACAAAATGTTGATCCTTTTCACTGTACAAATAAATCAAAGAGAGAGAGAGAGAATTAATAAATTATATGAAAAGTCTTTCTACATACTTACTGCAATGTTGTTAGCCGTGAACTATCCACTTCCACCGGACTACCCATACCACTATCTTTATCAGTTGAAAGATTCGATGATATTACCACTGGCTGTGGATCCTTTGATCTTCTGGCATAGGATTTTCGTTTGGTACGTTGCCGTTGTATCATTATATATTCATAATCATGTTTGGCTATATAATTCTTTATATCATCTTTGTTTATTAATGATTGGTTATGGTTAAAACCGTTTGGTATTTGTTTCTCATCTTGTTGGTCATTCATTTTTGCTAATTGATCTGTTTTCTGATGTTATTATTGTTGTTGCTGTTGTTTCAGTAGCCTTGGCCAGCTGTAAAGAAATAGACAGAGTCAAATTAGTAACTAATCAGTATGCAAAAAAAAAAACATTTGTATTAATTATAGAAAAACATACTTTCTAAAATTTTGAAATCTTTTCTTCATTAAGATCTTAAAATCAAAATCCTTGAGAAGCCCAATAAGTTTAGTTTGTTCTTTTTATAAAGGTGGTGGGGGTGGGAAGGTGGTTGGGGGAAGTAAAAGTCGATTACGATTTTTATGTTACAATTTAACACACCTTTAAACTTTCCCGTTCACAACACCTGTCGCTGGCCGACGAAAGAGCGCTAGAGTTGTTTGCGTCATAGCTATAGCACAACTGAAGCACAAAACTCTCAATTCAAGCTTTAAAAAGATACTCCACTCCACTCCACTCGACTCGACTCACTTTACTCGAACGAGTAGCAGTAGTCGCAGTAGGCCAGGTAAAGACAAACCAAAGCAAGCCAAGTCGAAAACCAAAGAGCCAAATGCTTGTGTGGCATGACACAACCACAATAAAACACAATAAACTGTAAGGCAAATGCCTGTCCATAACCCTCCACCTCCTCTCTCTCCCCCCCCCCCCCCCCTTCTGCTGTCTTGTGTTCATCTTGCTCGCTCCTACCAATCGAATCCACGTTTTTTTAACTGTTTGTTTTTGCGCTTACGGTAATGTGGGTACGTCTCAGATTTGTCTCGGTCATCCCCCTCACACACACACACACACACACAGAGTGTGTCTGCATATGAATGCAAACATTTATTATTAATTCTTATTAATGTTAAAAGACAAATTATTATTTTCTTAAACAAATGCAGAGATATATATATATGTATGTATGTTTGTATGTATGAATGGCAAGTATGTTCACCTCCAACAGCTGGAAACAAACTATGCTTAAGACTCTTAATCCAACTATGTGCATACCCACTTATGTACATATATATTTATAGACCAGGTCCAGATTTAGATATAAGCAGGCAAACATACAAAAGCAGTGTAAAAGTCCTAAAGTTTATATTATTAAAGACATTGTTCCACTTTCAACTGTTCCCCTTGAAAGTTAATAAATTCTTACATTATTTTTAGGTTGAGACTTGAGTACCCTTAACTTAACCTTTTTCTTGAAATTTTCACATATTCTTCAATAGTTTCATGTTGAGTACCCTTAGTTTCGATTGCAACTTTGAAAATTTACCTATTTCTTGAAACTTTACAAAAGATATAAAACTTAACATTTGAGTACCCTTAACTTTTTCTTGAAATATTTATATAATACACATATTTATCTTTATCAAATTAAAACTGTTTATAAAATCTACAAGTTACATAATTAGGAATATCAAATTTCCAAGTCTATGCCCATTTTTTTTCAAAGTAAAAATAAAAAATAATGCCGAACCGTTCTTAACTTTATGAGGATTACAATTTTTTTGCAGTCGCTTGCTTTTAGATTATATAGTAACTAAATGTTTCCAATTTTCTCCGATTTAAAAACGCTCACCTTTTTTTTTTTAATTTTCACATAGTATAACCCAATCAAATTAAGGACAATCATGAAAGCTACAAGGAACAAATATCAGAAATTTTATAATATTTAATACTATAATTTGAAATATATAAAGATATATAATATATATAGATATATAATATATATAAAGATGTATAATATATGGAAAGATATATAATACAAATAAATTGATAGTATAATGAAGTATAAATTTATAATGTTTCTTACAATAAAGAATATAAAATAATGCCGAAACAATTTGGACTTTTTAAGAATTTTACAGAATTTTCTTTTTCATTTTTATATCTAGAATTCTATAATATATCATTCTATCATATTATATCTAAAAGTTGTTAAGTTTCTTACATATTTCATAGATTCTAAAAATTCCAAAATTTCATTAATTAATCCGTTTTAACGGTATCTGTAAATCCGTCCCTGTCTAAACTTAATTTGTATTACAAACTGAGCCAAACAAAACGAGTAGAAAAACCACGATTCAAAAAGCTTACTGACTGCACTTGCCTCAAGCCTATTTTTTATCCAATACAATTTTTTTTGTTGTTTCTCCTTTATTTTTGTTTTTTTGTTGTTGTGGTTTTTTAACAGGCATTTGCCTTATGGCCTTTCATTTTCATGAGTAACATTTGCATTTATTGCAATCGTGGAGGGAGGTTTTTTTTTTTTGTTGTTTTTTAGGTGTGTTGACAGGAGTCTCAACTTTGGTTTCGTTAAACCGGTAATGCAACAGCAGACATGGGCTCTAAATGGATTTCTATAAAATATATATGTATATATACATATAAAATCCGAAAGAACTAAAGAATGTGGGTGTGTGGTACAAGAATCAACTGTCGAAGCGATTTCAAATTGAAAGCTTTCTCATATGCTTTTAATTAGTTTTTCTTTTCAAACAAGTTTCAGTTAGTTTTCACCCAACAAAAAAAAAAAAAAAACAATGGGAAAAAAGCTTAACTTATCTCAAAAGCTCTGCTCACATTTGATGGAATCATCTCACACACAAAAAAAGCTCCAAGTTCAGCTTACCATGACCGCACATTCCCCATCCATGATATGGGTGGAGTGGGAGGTGTGGGGAGGAGAAGCCTAGGCTTATGCTCACTTGCGCTCACAGAATCTCAACGCCGCTCAAAACTTGTCTTAAAGTTTGGCTTTTTCGGTTTCAGCCGCAAAGTATTTGTATTTACCTATGCATAGCAACCTTTAGTTGTTAAATAAACGTCATCGTGTTCGGTTTAGACGCATTTCGAACAATTTTATTCACATCTTTTTATTTTTTTTGGGGACCGCAACTGGCCTTGTGAAGAGATAAAATAACTTTTTTTCTATATACATATAAACACACAGTCGTATGTATATAGAAACAATGTACAATACATAAGTACGTTTGTAATTATATATCTCATAGTACCAATTTAACGCGCTACTGGACAAAGACAAAAAACAACAAAAAAAAAAAAACCAGCAACCATTGAACTGATCACAGTTTTTCTTTCTGTTTTTTTTTTTGTTTTTGGTAACCGAAACGACATCCCCAGAGCGATGCACCACCACCATTATGGTTGAGTTGTAGTTGTGTGTTGGAGTCAACCGCCACCACCACTTTTGGCTAAGACATTTCATACGAAAATCCATACAAATACTTATATGCATACATACACTCAAAAAAAAACTGGTTTTATTTCCTCTGCTGGGATGTCTGCCCACATAAATAACAAAAAAAAAATGTATTTTTGTACATACAGACAGATACTGCACATAATGCTTTACATAACTGTGTGTATGTACATATACATATATATAAAAATATCTCATGACTTACGTCAAGCGCAGGCGTAGACTCTTCTCCAAATATAGGAAATATCATTGCATTCTTTAATATCTTTGTATAAAAAATTGTAATTTATTTTCATGTCACAGAAAATGGGTCGGAAATTGCTTAAATTCCTGATCATCTTTGATAACACATCGCTATTGTATTTTCCGGGACAATTTCTATCTGGTCGTGTGCTGATCGAACTGCAGGATGAGACACCAGCACTTGGCTTACATTTCCATGTCGTTGGCGAGGGTGTAGTGCGCGGTGGCAGTAGCCGGAGGCAAGAGCGCACCTACGACAAGGAGAATTATATTGATTTTCGTATGCGTTTGCTTGGCGATGTGGATCAGGGTGGACCGGCCATACTCTCGCCAGGAATACACAGCTTCCCATTCAAATTGGGTTTGCCATTGGGTTTACCATCAACATTTCTAGGTCGCTACGGTTGGATACAATTCTATTGTAAGGCAGCACTACGAGAAACAAATGGTCTAATACATAAGAATCATCAAGTTTTCATTGTTATGAATCCCATTGATTTGAATTTGGAGAAACCAATATTAGCGGTATGTACATTTCCATTAGGAACCGTTCAATATACTTTATATTATGATTTATATATATATAGCAACCGTTTACCTGTGAGGTGGAACACAAACTTGGCGTGGCCTGTGTCGGAGGTGGACAGATTAAATGTCGTGTATCCTTAGATCGTGGTGGCTATGTGCCTGGCGAGAATATTTTGGTAACAGCATTCATATCAAATTATAGCAATGTGTCCATTAAGCGTACAAAAACAAAACTTATGGAGGTAAGAGTGAAGGAAATTTTGTTGACTACATTATACTATACCCTTTCCGTCTGCTTATTGTATTATATGTATATTATTATAAAGATGAGATCTAGGCCTAATAGCCACAAAAGGTGGCCAATTAAGAAAAACTATTGTTAGATAAGGACAAGTTTTCAACGGAAAAAGCTCCACCTTTATTGTAGATTATATAATAGAGACTTCATTGGAACAATCATATAAAGGAAAAACTTGTTTTATATTTTAAGATATTTCAACTTAATTTCATACAAAAAAGGTTTAATTTTCGCAAACGTTTGTTCAGATCAAATTATATAACTAGAAAGAAAAAAAAAACAAGATTATACAGTTTGCAAAATAACAAAGGTATATAAACTTACATATATGTATACATATATATAGCTTAAATAATCTTTATTTATTGCTTTTGTTTTTACAGACAATTGACTATTTGGCACGGGGCAAGGTCGTACAAACTGAGAAGCGTGCTTTGGCCGTATTGGTGCGTGGAAAGATACGTCCAGGCGGTAAAGATGAATGGCAAAATGAATTGTATGTGCCACCGTTGCCGCCCACAAATTTGCATGGCTGTCATTTGATTAAAATATCGTATGATGTATTTTTCGTTATTGAACCAAAGTCAATGGAAAAGGAAATCAAATTACAATTACCCATCGTATTGGCCACATATCCTTTTCGTAATAATTCAAACGATATATCGAATGCGAATACATGGCCGGAATCGGTGCTAAAACCGGATACACATTATCCATCAACATTGCCAATTTTTCGTCCATGGTTACATGAGAAACCGAGTGATGCATAAACAATTGATATATCATATAGGGATTTTTTTTTATGTGTTAACAAACAGAATTTGCGCCATAAACTAATTTATGTACCATATTTAATGTTTTCCTTTGTATAAACATGACTAAACTGTTTTCTAATAATAATATATACTATCAAATAGTTGTCATTTATTCAAATCGGGGATCAAAAATTATATCGAAAGAATCTGCAGACGTCTTTAATTAGATGGTTTTTACAAATCTCTAAATTTGCCAAAACTTTGTTACTTGTTAAACTTGATTTACCATTAAAGTTTTCATAATTTTACTTTATGAAACTGCTGTAGTTTGTTTTAAACAATAATGTTTTTTAAATTTCAAACACAGAGCGCGGGTTAACCGCTCACCATTTCCAGCACTGATTTCACATTAGCCAACACTACTCCAAGTAGTCTTTTTTATTTTCAGTCTGTTTTTAATTTGTTTTCATTTCACATTTCATTCACTAACATAAAAACTAACACTTCGCTCGAGTAACTTAAATAAATAAACACCAAAATTGTAAATTTTAAATCTTGGCGCGCTTACAATTGTTATTTTCCAGCACTAGATCCAAAAATCCCAAAAAAAAGAAAAAAAAACACCACATACGTCATTTCTGCCACCCTCAAACCAACGGAAATTCAAATTCGCTTCGTATGGGTTCGGCTGCTTCTTGATTTGCCGTCAGTAGTTTTCGTATTGTCGTCCAGGGTGGACGCGCGCATAACTGTAAACATAGTGCAAAAAGAAAAGACTTTACAAAATTATTACAAGAAATGCGCAAAATTCAATGAATGCAATTAATGTGAGTGAAGTGACAATCAATTGAAACAAATGTAAACTTAAATTTAAATCTGCTAAAATATTGAAGAAAAAACCAAAACAAAAATTTCAAGGAATCTAATTGAAGATTTGTTGCTGTTGTTGTTATTCTTTTTTTCTCCTCCTTGTTATTTTTTCCCTGGTTTGTTTTGTTTTGTTTGCTGCTTTCCATGTGGATGGATGCCACACAAAGATAAACTTCACAACATAACAAATGAATGTGAATGGGTGTTGCAACAAAGTTTCCCTTTGCCCATTATTATACAAAGAAAGGAAATAGAATTTGAATATGTAATTTGTCAGTATCGGAATAATCAGCAAGTTAAATTGACTTCCCTCCTATATATATGTATATATATATATCGAATACGTACTTTAGATCCTATAATGAAGGCTTTTGGCGCAATTAGAAGGATACGAAATTGAATATTGTAATGCAAAAATAATGTCCTTTGGCAATTTGGATTTTGTTAGTTGTATTTTAAAGTTAAAATTACGTTAAATGCAATTGCAAACAGAGAAATTTTTGTTTTATTTTCCTTTATATAAAAATATATAGCAGGATATATCAGTTATATAATGAACTAAATTGTACTTTGAACGATATGGGAGTAAGATTTTTAAATTCAAGTTTTCAGTTTTCGAATTCAAGTTTTTTGAAAGTTAAAAAAAAAAAACTATTGTAGTTCAAGTTTCAAGCTGCTTAACTCCTTCAAATTTCTAAAAGCAAAGAAATTTTCAACATTTCTTAAAGAATATTTCAAGGACTTAAAATGGATTAAACTGATTACGAGAATGTTTACCTTTCTTAGTCATTTATAGGTAAATTTTTAATTACCCAGTTAGGTCACCAACACGGATTTTAGTTAGTTCATTAACACTCTTAAAAATTTAAGCCGCAATAAAAAAAATGCACAATAAATTTTAGAATTGCTTTTCGTGTTTTCCTTCTTCTTTTTTTTTTGTTTTGTATTTTTTACTGATACACATGCATGTGGGCCATTATCTTTTGAAGTAGATTTCATTAAAATAAAACAACAAAAAATTTACTACTAAGATAATAATTACTGATTAAACAGGGCACATGCACCATGTATAAAAATCACTTAAAAAAAAACGGAATTACACATTTTATAGGATTTATTTCTATTTATATATAGAAATGTGAACGAAATTCTTATTCTTGAAGAGATACACAAAGAATAAAAAATGTTGGCTTATTGATTTTCCTTCGATACTGACCTAAGACGAAGCTGAATAACCAACTACGGGTAATTGTTGTTATGTGCCCCCAGACCAGAGCAGTGGGACAGATTTCTGTACGTGATTATAATCACAATTAGTGATTGGCTATTGTCGGAAATATGACAAGTGTGAGGGGAGAGCGGGGGGGGATAATACAATTGACATTTGAATTTTTGAATTGCATTGTTCAAATATAATTAAAGATGCGGCTAGAATTGCCTTTGTTTGTATTTTTTTTTTTTTTTTTTTTTTATTCATAAATGTATTTATTCATTGTGCCAGCTTCTAATCATCTAATCAAATTCACTAAATAGGTGCCGAGGTGGGAGGGACATTCGTTGTGACAGAGTAATTGGCATTTTTCCTTAATTCATTTCACTTAATTGTCACACAGCTCATAAAAAACTATACCTAATCGCTATAACTAAGAAAACACAATGTAAAAAAAAGAAAAACAGACTTAAAGGGATTTATTGAATTTTTTGTTTATAAGTGAATTATTGATACTCTTACCAAAGGCAAACTTATAACTAAATATCTGGGCTATCTATTAAATGATTTAATTTGTTTGAATAAGTCCATTATAATTGGACAAAGCTAATAGAACAAGTTAGTTAACTTAAAGTTTATCAAAGAATTCTGAAATTATTATAATCTATAGACTGCAATTTGGTTTACGAGAAGAGTTTTCGAATAAGAAATTTCAAATTAAGAGTGAACTGCAAGCGAACTTCTCTAACTCGAAATCTTTCTAACTCGAAATTTCTCTAACTCGAAATTCTCTCTAACTCGAAATTTCTCTAATTCGAACAAAAATTAACGGCAGTAGAATGAAATCTGCACAGAATTTCACTTTTCTAATTCGAATTCACCGTTAATCGAACTTTTCAATGATATTATGGCACTTTGATTTGCGGAAATTGTTCGATCTGCAATATCTAGTATTAAAACTGAGCATTGATCAGATTGATTATGAATATACATATATATCTCTTTCAATAAACTGCTTCGATCTTAGTCTTTAAAGTTTAAACTCATCCACAGCAAACAGCTCCTGGTGATCAAGAATATATGTATATATTTCCTATATATAGGGTATTACAATCCGTCGTCGTCTGTTGTTAATGTATATATACCCTTTTCCGAAAGAAATATATAAATATTCAATTCTCCACTTGGCTTACATTACGTCGTGTTACAGAATGTATAAATTATTGCCCTTAATCATTACATTACTAAAAAGGGGAGATAAAAAAAAAAAAAATAATAATTATGAATATCCCAAATACTTAGCTTATAATTTATCTGTTCAATCTAAAAAAAAAAAGAGGAATAAATAAATATTTCCAATAATTCTCTCCCTCTCTCTCTTTCTCCGATTGTAATTAGCTTAACTGCGCCGCGCACAACACTTTGGGGCCGGGCTTGATTATGTTAAATAAATTGTTTTCTTTTTTTTTTTTTTTTTTTCTTCGCTTTTGCTATTGCCATTATTGTTGTTGTTGTTTTTGTTGTTGTTATTGTTGCTTTTCGTTGACTGGGGTCAAGAGTCTCTCGCGTGATATGCTTCCATAACTGACGTCACAAATGGCATACAAGTCTGTTGATGTGTCTAAAGTACATAATTAGCATATATCGTATATATGTATGTATATGTATGTATGTATAGGTTGAAATCGGCAACCGTCTAACATAATTTGCATATTGAAATTTTCAATTATCTAAAGAACTCGAATTGAAGACTTCCTTGTCTCATCTCATCTGACAGTTGCAATTTGATTAATCACTTAAACTAAAACCCAACTGAGAAGAACAACACAAACAAACAACAACAACAATTGTAATGGGTTAAAGAACTTCTTTTTTTTAGTATACCGCTGGGTCAAAGAAATCGGCAAATATTTTTTAAAATCTCGAGACCGTTTCTCAGCTGGCGCCATATACATTAAATAAGCAAATAATATTCAAAAAAACCAAATGTATAAATTTGCATTAATTAGGTAAATTTCCAGAAATTTGTTTTACGAAATCACAATAAATATTTTGCTTAGAAAAACAACCAGGGAACAAGCAAACAAACAAACATATAAACCTATATACATATATATTTTTGATATTTAGATCATTTTTCGGTTATACGAAGCTCAAGAAATTGCATATCTATGGCATTCTTTGGAAGAACAAAAATCGAACAAAATGGTTATTTGAGTAGAATATGATTCATTAACAGATATTAGATTATTTTAAGGTCAGTAAAATTTTGAAGAAATTAAGGAAAGAGTATACATAAACGGTGCGAAATTTCAATTTCTTTTCGATTACTCTATAAAATTTAAAATGAAAACTTTTTATTATTGATTGATTGCATTTTGTGGCTTAAGTAAAGCCTTTTTATTACAGATTGATTGCATTTTATGGCTCTTTTCTTTTTGAAATATTTCACAATTTTTGTTTGAGGATATGCGAGAGAAAAAGATTAAAAAGCAAAGTTAGCAAGAAAAGGAGATTGTTAAGAGTTTCCAAGAGCTGGCATAAAGGATAATAACCGGTTCCAAATGTATTTCAATAACTCAGAACAAAAATGCAGGTGTTGGTGTTGGTGGTGGCAAAGCAAACCACACCAAAAATATAAAAAAATACCAAAAAACCTGTTGAAATATATATATGTATCTATATGGTACCTATATATATATGTCTGTTGTATGTATACATATGTGAGTGTGCAGATTCTACTCTTGTATTAAGATGACTTTAAAGTGCAAACGCATGCAAATTGGCAAAGAATGTAGGGCTACTACTACTACTACTACCATGGAAACCTGAAATCTGTAGAACGGAATCAAAAAGGAGACATAAGAGATCATCTTTGCTTGCATCCCTCCAGTCCTCTGATTTCCTTAGTCACCTTTTTTATTAGCAATTGCAAGTTAGTCATTAAATGAAGACTATACGAGCGCTCTCAAGTGTTTAAGTTTTGTATCTGTTCGATCTGTCAGTTAACCCCCTACCCGTCGTTAACCCCTCCCCCTGCCCCCACACTAGTCATGTTGATTGGCGTGCACAGGCATTTAGACATGTCCAATCTGTCGGCATGGATCACGTTTGTTCCGCTTTTAGCACTATCTCTTTTATATCACAGATGTATCACGTCTTGTGTGTGTCTTGAAAGCTTGATATTTTAAATGGAAATACTAATAAGATGTTAATATTTACTAGTCAACAACTATACAAATTATCATTTTTCATGCTTTAATTGTATTAACTTATCCATTTTATTTACCACATATCATATTTTGACTTTGACATTAAGTCTAAAGTGTTGAAAGTGTACATATGTATGTACATACATATGTATGTATGTATTTATATAGCTAATCAATTCAGTTTGTTATCTAATTGACTGTGACTAAGCTTAGTGTGTTACATAGTTAATGGCTATTAATGATAAGAGAACCTTTTACTACATTATAGATTGAATGAACTTGGTTAGTTAGATACAAACTATTCATTTGGCCCTCGTTTTGCATACTTATATCTATGTATGTATGTTGTATTTGTTAATATATATGTTAATGCCTTTTTGCATTTAATAACCATATCAAATTTCCAAACACATATACATACATATATTAATTGTTTCATACACTCTTGTTTCAATATCTGCCAAAATTGGATTATTATCGTCTTTCCATTGCCGGTTGTCTCGAGTTCATTGGCATCGATTAAAATTTAAAGACGGAGGCGGCAGAGGGCGGCGCAACAGGTGTCGATGATAAACGCAAAGCAAACATTGAAGAAATACCGTTTCTATTTCCCCTTTTCTGCTATGCTGAAAATTTCGATTTCGATGATGGTGCGAAAGGGGAGTGGGGGGGAGGACCTGGGCAACAACTGATAGGAGAAATAAATACAGGCCAAGCATTGTTATCAATTTTTAGTGGCATATTCTCAAGGTCGCAAACAAAAATAAAGCAAAAAAAAAAAGAGAAGTAACAACAACAGCTAAATTCCAATTCAAAATGCAGAGATAATCATAATTATTGTTTTTTTTTTCTCTACGACTAATAATGAATCATTTTTGTATTTTCAGCGCGTAGCAAAAAGCCAATCAATTCAAAAAAAAACAATGTATACTACAACGACAGCAAGAGCAACAAAAACAACGACAAAGTCAACAACAAGAAACAGTAAATGGATAAAGAACTAAATGAAAGGGAGCAATAAGCAAAGAACAACAACAAAATCAGTTTATATACACAGAGAAAGACAGCAGCAGGCAGCAAATCAATTGAAATCAAAGCGTAGGAGAACAAATCAAAAACAAATAACAATAATAATAAATAAATAGATAGATAGCTAGATAGATAGAGAAATAGGTAAATGCAGTAATAAGAAGCCAAAACGCGTTCGAGTTCCTACATTCCTTCCTTCCATCATCCTCCATTACCACCATTCCCCCATGTCAAGTGGTGTCCGTGTGGTAGGTAATGAAACATTTGGCAAACGTAACACGTAGAAAGCGCAACAGATGAAAAGTTAACAACTTATACATACATATATATAAAAATATCTAAAGCCGATGAGACACACGTTCACAACAAGAACTCAGAAATATATACATATATATATATATATATATATATATTGACATCGAGCATAACAAAACAAAAAATTGTATTAAATTACAATAAGACAACAATATAAATTAAATAAAATAAATCTTCAACTTGTCAACCGCCATGGAACAACAACAACAACAGCAAACAATAAACTTACTTACCAAATATCCACCACAATCAAAAGATGTGGAATTTCAGGATGTCTTCTATACGGTTAAAGAACGTAAAAATTTCTGTAAGTATTATAAAGAAAATATTTAAAATTACTTTAAATGTTAAGAGAGTTTGTAATCGTCTAGAAAATTACAAATTCTACAATTTCAAAAATATTTAGAAACTAGTTTTAACATTGCATTACTTAACATACAAAATAGTTAAGTTTCATTACAATTCAATATATAATTTCTATTTTTGAAAAGAAATTATTTCTAATTTATGTACATGTAATTAAAAGGTAATTTGTCAGATAAGTAATTGAAAATTAAGCTAATCAAAAATCAGTATTTAACAGTAACCTATGATTATAGTTGAATAGCAATACATATACATACATATGTATATAGTATATAAATAGTATAAAAATACTATATATACATATACTATATAAACATATTTCTTTGTCTGAATTTTTATTATAGAATGATGCTGTCATTTGCCAGTTTTATATTAATTAGTAAGTGTCGATTCAAAATGTTAAGATTTAGTCAAAACAGACTGGATTTGTCTGAATTAGTTAACTTATTTGCTAAGCTGCTTAACACAAACACACACACACACACACAAAACTAGAAGGATGGGCTAACTTCGGCCTTGCCGAAGTTCGTATACCCTTGCAAACTGTTATGTAACAATTACATATTTACAATGTGACAAAATCATTAGAAGGCATATAAAACAAGTTAAACTACTATTAAAAGTTTGTAGCTTGAGGAAAAAAAAGTTTTTGGTTCGAATGTTGCTATGGAAGCTATAGCATATAGTCAACCGATTTGGCTAAAACTTAGCACAGACATTTTTAGATATATTAAACTTCCTATATAACTTCCATATACCAAATTTCAATGACAATCGTTATAAAAACACCCAAGTTATTGCTCTAAAGGTATACTTTTGACCGATCGTTCGTATGGGAGCTATATAATATAGTCAACTAGTTCTGATTAAACTTGTTGGATATGTTAAAAATTATACTAAACTCATAAACAACAAATTTTGTAATATTCGATTAAAAAACAACAAAGTCATGGAAAATCAATTCTATTCTCTACCTATCGTTCCTATGGGAGCAATATGATATAGTCAGCCGATCGGTATGATACCGATATATCTAATGTCTGCAGCATAAGAAGCCTGGTTGCAAAATTTCAGCTCTGTAGCTTTAAGGGTCACGGATCCTGATCCAGAAAGACGGACAGCCGAAGAGAGCTTAATCAACTCAGCTCATCGTGCTGATCAAGAATATATATGCATACTTTATACAGTCGGAAATGCTTTCTTCTATGCGTTGCAAACTTTTGATCAAAATTAATATACCCTTGCAAGGGTATAAAGAGACAAGAAAAAAAACCGATCATAATTTGCGTCAATTCCTTTAGTTTTAGTTTCTATTTTGTTATGATAAGTTGTATATATATTTTTAGATTACCTCATCAAAACAGTTTTCTACCAACCAAAGTTATAACTTCATTTTATGTTTATGTGTGTGTGTGCGTGTGTGTGTGTTGGCCAATGCAACTACACTTAAGATGTAAATGGGCAAACACAATAAAAAAAAAAAAAAAAGAAAATAAAACTTGGTGCAGCAAGCAGTCCTTCAATTTTTCACAGTATGTTTAACACAATCGTTAAAAAGGCCAAAACGAAATGTCTTGTTTAAATATCGCGCACAGTTTTTCCAGTTTGAAGAAGAAGAAGAAGAAGAAGCAGAAGCTGCTTTGCATGCGAAAAGTTTCTATTATTTATACATACATTTTCTTTTCGCTTTTTTATGTGTGTGTGTGTGTGTGTGTGTGTGTGTGTGTTACTTTTTTTTCTCTCTCTTTCTGCTTTTTACCTTTTGTGTAATATTTTTCTTCTTCAGTGCGCAAATTTCAAAAGCCAAGCCAAGGCAGTTAGTTATCTGGCTAACAACCAACCCACTTACCTACCTATCAAGTTTGTATGTTGTCTCGCTATTTTTTTGTTTTTATTTTTATTTTTATTTTTATTTTTTATTTTGTGTTGCCTTTCGCAACAAAAAGTTGGCTCTGACCATAATTACTTATTATATGGACAAGCAATTTGCGCTTCTTTATATATACGTTAGTTTTTTCCTTTGTTTTGTTTAACTAATCTAATTGCAATTACAAAATAATGCATTTAAACATAAGTATTATGCGGTGACATGTTTCACACATTCTTAACAAAAAAAAAAAAAAAACCGAAACTTGTTTTCCACTTGAATAGTTCATATATCTATGTATATAACCTTGTGAGTGGTTTTTATGTCTGGGTCCCGGTCTTTCGAATTCGCTTTTTGTTTTTTTGGTTTTTCTTTTTGTACATTTATGCCAATTACGCCATTGACACACAAAAAAAAAAAAATTTTGTTGAAAAACCAAATAAGAAATTGAATTCGGAATGGATAAAAGCTTCAATGTGCACTTTATTTCGTTTGATTTGATTTGATTTGCCACTTTGAACTTTTCAAATTGCAAACCAAAATCGATTTTTAGCTCTCACAAACACACAAATTATATCCGCAAAATAAAAATAAAAATAATAACATATAAGAAAAAAGGAGTGTGAAAAATTTAATGAAAATGCAAACAAAAAAAAAACGGTATTCATCAATATATTCATATATAAAACGATGAATCAAACGATGAAAGGCGGAGGCAACAATTTAGTCACGACACTTCAAATCGGAATCAAATTACAAAAGAGCAACAAATAACAACAACAACAACAACAATAACAGCAACACTATATTTACAAGAGCCAATCAAAATAAGACAATATCAATCACAAAGTTTTTTTTTTATATTTTTAATTTGATGTAATAAACGTTTATTAAGTTATAAAACTTTTAATTTTTTACATAAGCCAAAGCTTATTCAAGATTTTTGTTTTCTTGTAATCTCTGTTATTAGATTACATAAAAGGGAATCTTTAGTTAATAAAGTTATCAACATTTTAACTACTATAGTTAACTACATAGTTAATGAAACCGATCAAAGAAACCTCAAATCAAAACTATATGAAGGAAGGGGAAAGGTATCCCAAAAATGTTCTTTAAAACTTAAGATCTTCAGATCAGAGTTTATTAAAAGTTAATTCGGAAAAAGTATCTTGAAATGATCTATAGAACTTACAATCTAAAGAGCAAAGATGATTAACAGTTAATTAAGGAAAAGTATTCAAAAATTATGTATAAAAAAATAATTCAATTCAATGATCTAAAAAAGTTTAGTTCTAGAGAGTTCATTGAAAGTTAATTAAAAAAAAAAAGTATCTTAAAATGATCTGAAATCAGATGAGTCAAGTTTATTAAAAGGTAAACCAGGAAATGAAAATGATCTATACAAATTGAGTTCTTAAGAAATTATCAAACTTTACTTATAGATACTTTAGTTTATTAAAACTTAATTCAGGTTAAATATATGAAAATGATCCTTAAAGCTTTAGATTTAAAGAATCAAGTTTATCAAAAGTTTAGTCAGGAAAAGTAACTCAAAATGATCTATAAAATTTTAGATTTAGAGATTAAAGTTCACTGAAAGTTAAATTGGAAAAAAGTATCTTAAAATGATCTATAGAACTTGAGTTTTAAAGAAATTATAATGTTTTAGATCTGGAGACTCTAAGAGTCAAGTTGGTCAAAAGTTTAGTCAGGAAAACTAACTCATAATGATCTATAAAACTTTAAATCTAAAGAGTCAAGTTCATTGAAAGTTATTTTAACAAACGTTTTCCAAAATGATCTATAATATTGGAGAGTTAAGTTAATTAAAAGTTATTACTTTACTATATACATCAATCGACTTTACTAAAAGGTATTAAAAAGTACAATTTCCGTTATATTTTATATAGCCTGCCAAAGTCTAAATCGTTTTAAATTCATGATGATATTTCACTTATTGCACTTATTGCTTCTTTTTTCTTTAGATTAATTCAATTTTTCAAATACTTTTCCAACTAATCTCCTCTCTCACATTATGTCCCTGACATTGTTCTATTATAAAAGATTTTACCCTTGTACCCAAATGAGTTGATAAATATACATACATACATACATATATCTAGTATATAGTATAGTACTTATATAGTAAGTACTTTCTGATTGCACTTGTAAGTGCAGAACTTTGACAATATTATAATACATACATATGTATATTGTACTATATAGTTTATCTGTGTCTTTCTATTGGGAAATTGCCCCAGTGAACTCGAAATAACTGGAGAGTAGTTGTTGTTGTGGCTTAGCTGGGCATTTGATTAAATCACGCCAATATAATTTATCCACATGATTCGGCGGAAAAGCCAAGCCCAAGCAATTTCTATGAAAGTAGAAATCCAACAAAATGTTACCATAGACAATCATAGGCATTCCTCTTTGCCACCCCTTTAGAAATTGTTGTTGTTGTTGTTGTTGGAGAGGAGAAGCGGCGGAGTGGGGCTTAAATTATTCAATCAATGTTGGGCAATTTTCGTTTTTCATTGCGCGCCAACATAATCTGGTTGTTGTTGTTGCTGTTGTTGCAATTGTTGCTGATGGCGCTGATGTGTTGCTTGCGTCGTCGTCGTCGTCGTCGTCGTCGTCGTCGTTGTTGTTGCCGTTTGTCGTTGTCGTTGGCTCTGTTGCTGTCGTCAATTTTTCATTGGCGCTCAGTGGCGGTGGCGACTATTCGAGGAAGTGGCAATGTAACTAACAGTGCACAAATCTAGAGATAATTGTGCATAGAAATACACACTCTCTCCCTTTCTCTCCATCCTCTATGCTTATCGCCTACAACTATTTTGTATTATTATTATTATTATTATTATTACTTATATTATTATATGTATATACATATGTATGTGCCGTATGGCAACGACATTTCAAAAATGTTAGCAACTGTTGCACGTTGCAGCAGATGATTCACTTGACATATCTCTTAAATGAGGAAGCTGTCAAGTCGAATTGCAAAAGTGATTTAATCTTGCAAAAAGAAAAACAGTTACAATATATATGTATATACATATATATATATGTATTTTCCTCTTTGATCCCTATTGATTTTTTCTTCTCTAATAAAATATTAAACAACTTCAATTCAATTTCTTTAAGAGTGGCTAAAAAATTTGTTCAGAGCGAAAAGGAAAAAACTTACTAACCAACTAACAAGTTTCTGTTGCCAATTAAAAGTAAATGGCAATTAGAAAAAGTCTTAAATAACAAACTGGCTAATTGTTAAAACCAAAAGTAAATAGATAAAGGCTAAGAATTTGATAGGCAGTTCAAAAATCAAATTTCATTTGGTTCAATCGATTATATCTTGAATTATTTATTCTTTTTATAATAAAATGAAAAACTAAAGTTAATTGAATGATTTTTGTAATATTTTTTTTTTTAATTTTTCATTTGTTGTTATTTATTGTGCCAAGTAAATTTTCGAAATGTATGCATAGCTCTCATTGGAAATCAAAATAAACGTTGGGCGTCGCAAAGGCACGAATCTGTTTACCTACTTCTGACCACGCCCCCTCCCAGATTAATGCATTTTGCATTTAGGCATGAATAGAATTGAATAGAAGATATAGTAGATAAGTTATATAGAGGCATACTAATTAAGATATCTTACACATATAAATTGCATACTGACGTGTGGTGAGGAGGAGGACTAACGCAAATTGTTCACTCAACCGCAAAAAAAAAAAGAAGAAAACTTTAACAATTTAACACGGAACAACAAAAAAAATTTGGTACATAATGAATAGAATTGAATGGAATGTTGAATGGAAATCAATCTTGTCACCCTCGTTTTTCAAAAATGTTAATTATGAAACATATTGGAACATAGTATACCCTGTACCCATAGGGTAAAAGGGTATATTAAAGTCGCCAAAATGTATGTAACAGGCAGAAGGAAGCGTTTCCGTCCCTATAAAGTATATATATTCTTGATCAGCATCACTAACCGAGTCGATTTAGATATGTCCGTCTATCCGTCCGTCCGTCCATCTGTCCGTATATACACCTAGATATCGGAGACTATGAGAGCTAGAGCTATCAAATTTAGTGGGAACATCCGTCTAGTGTCTACGCAGATCAAGTTTGTTTCAAATTTTAGCCACGCCTACTTCCGCCCCCGATATTTGGAAAAAATAAATACTAGAGCTGTATGAAAGATGATGTCGTATTGTTACTTGGGACACCTAATTATATTGCCAAAGCTGCTTCAGCTGAACAAATTTTGTCCAAATCGGATATACAATAAATGTCGAAGATATATGAATGTGCGTTTTGTACTGAAACAGCAAGAGCGACATTGGCTGATAAGAGTGAGCGAGTTAGCATGCATTCTCGCCATGTTGAAGGAAATTTTTTATGAAATTCGCTATTTCGAGGGTGTTTTATTCCATTTAATATAACTTAATGGTACAGGGTATACTCAATGTCGCCAGAGACGACTTGCTTGCTTCATTTTTTTATCCAATTAGCAATGTTTAAACAATGTTGGGATAATTAAGTACTAGTAAGTAGAGAGAGAGAGAGAGAGATAGAAAAAACACTTACGTATTAACTTATTATCAGGAACAAATGTCAAAGGGGGATGTGGACCAATAATAATTCAGTCCTTCAGATCAATCAGTATTACCTATTGCATAAAAGATATAAATTAAATATTAATTGGTTAATAATTTTAGTTAGAATTTCACATTGTTTTAAAGTCTTTAATTATATTTATATATTCAGCTTGTTAAAAAGTCATTAGCTTGGCTATAACTTGACCATCTTTTGGGCCAATCCCTTTTTTATTGTTGTTTACTACGTTCGAAATTTGAAAAATGTCATAAAATAAATTTAAAGAAAACTTTGTACATAAATTTTTGCCAATTTTAACGTCAAAGAGTAAAATTAATGAAAATTTATTAAACAAAAAAATACGTTTTTGAACTTTAAATGTCAATTTTTAATAGTAAATAAAAAAAATATGTAAAAACTTTAGTACAACAATTATAACTAATTGGCTTTCCCTTTTTAATATGTAAAAACTTTTTATTATTTCTGCGAGTGTAAGACAATAGATTCTAATTCATCAACTTGTGAGGTAGCAATACACCTACACACTAACATACACACACACCTACACACACACATACAGTTTAATTGTAAAAATTTGTCACGTCTCATTCAGGTGAGTCAAAGTAGGTGAAATCTGTCGATCGGTAAACAAAACTAAATGACAATAAAATTTGATTAGCTTGTCTCCTAAATTTACTCAAGTAACAGGAAGTATAATGAATATACATATGTATATTAGATCAGCCATTACTTAACATATGAAATTTCAAGTAGAGTATCTCCCAGTCGTTGTCGGGGGAAGTCTTCTCTAATGTTTTTGGGCAAAAAAGGTAAACAACAACAACACAGCATGGCCAGCCAGCCAGCTAGCTAATTGTTATGTCAACTTGGCCACTGGACAACTAACAACAACTAACTGATTTATGCATAAGTAGTTATATCTTGTTTCTGACCTTCTTTGGATTTATTGTTAGTACTTTTGTTGTTTGCTTAAGGAATGTTAATTGTTAGTTTTGGCCAAGTTAACTAGGTCGGTCGACACATTTTCGGTGGTATTTGGCCAATAAGAAAACTAAGAACACAAAAAAAAAACGATTCAAATATAATCAATATATATGTATATGCCATACGTATACAATAGATTAGTCACATTGAACCGATGGACTTGAGCATCCAGCCAGACGATTATCGCCTTATTGTCTAATCATGTTGACCCATTGACCAAATCAGACATTGACAATGAAAAAAAAAATAATAATAAATATTGTTTAATGAGCAATTTTCATATGAATTTAATGTTATTATTATTGCTAATACCTGTGAAAGTCTCAAAGTTCAATCAATAAAATCACCCTTTAAGAGAATGTACAAAATGGCTTATCATAATACTAATTGACAAACTAACTGGAACCATAGATAACAATTACAATTGTTTCTGGTATCGCCCTATCTATTAGTTATGTATCGAACTTACATCAATTATAATCGATGGCTATTAATAAAAGGTACATATATAATTAGGCTAGAAACCAATTTGCACTTTACTAGAGAATTCTTTCACAAATCAATGTACAACAATTAACAACGACTTGTTGCTGTCCCGGGGTAACCGAGGGGTAAGAATACAATTATATAGTAAAGCCTGCTTCCTTCTATTCAATTGATAGCGCTGTCGTTCAATCAATATAATATGGTGCAAGGCCCACAAGTTGATAAGAATATGTTGAGAGATTGTGACATTGACATCTTTTTTTTTTTTTTTGCAACATGGGCACGTGCATGGAAACAAAAACAGTTAATACATACTATGTTGTTGTTTTTGTTGTTGTTGTGGGGGAAAATCAATTTGTACAGTTTCCTTCCTCCTTCAACAATTTCATTTCAATTCTTTGACATTCAATTATAACTTGTAGCCAAATTTGACCAGAGATGACTTGCCAAAAAAAAAAAAGACGTTTAAAAGTATCTCCTTTTTGCAAGTCATGCCTGACAACAGACTTTTTTGAAAAGAACAAAATTCTATATTTATTTTTCTTGAAAAGTTTGCCACAAGCTTAGAGAAATGACTCGGCATTATATCAAAATGCAAAACAGGTTCGTTTTGATATAAATTACATAGAATTAGGATCTGTTGTTTCTTAGTTTTAAATTGAAAGAAATAAAAAATACAGTGGAATCTTTTCTAACTCGAACACAAATGAAGCACAATAAAGCAGAAATTGTATTTCAATTTCACTTTTAAGGATTAAGGATGGCTCTTCGAGTTGGAAAAGTTTGAATGTATTAAAAATTTTATATACTAGAATGCAATATATTTCAGTATTGAGACGAAGCTTTATACTAAGATATATAAAATGTTTAAGAGGATTTAAAGATTGTAAAAAAAGAGAGTAAAAAGTGTATTACTTTTTACCATTTTACTTCAAAGTTTTGCTTTTGAAGTTCTTTTTAAATGATTTTAAAGAAGATAAAACTAAGCTAGCTAACTAAGTAATACCAGAATTCAAATGTAGTTCAAAAGATTCAAACTACTAAAAATTTAAATATTAAAAGATTTAAAAATTATTAAAAAAAAGAGTTTAACATGTATTATTCTTATTATTTCTTTTAGTTAAAAATTTCGTTTTTCTTTCAAAGTTCTTTATAAATGATTTCAAAGAAGATAAAACTAAGTTAGCTACTTAAGTATAAGAGGAATTCAAATGTAGTTCATAAGAAGAGAAGATTAAAAAATTATAAGAAAAATGAGAGTTTAAAGTGTATTAATCTTAACTTTTTTATTTAAAAGTTTTTTTTATTTAAGTTCTTTTTAAATGATCTCAAAGAAGATAAAACTAAGCCGGCTAACTAAGTAATAGGAGAATTCAAATGTAGTTCCAAAGATTTAAGTAAAAGGTGGATAGTAAAATCTTAAATATTTAAAGATTTAAAAATTATTGAAAAAAGAGTTTAAAGTATATTATTTTTTGTTACTATTTTACTTTAAAGTTTCTTTTAAAGTTTTTTTTTTATACATATGATTTCAAAGAAGATAAAAGCGGATGGTTAAAGCGGAATCCATCTGTAGTGGTAGTAATACCTAAATTTTATATATGTATGTATTGTTCAGTTGAAGCTTTATACTAAGAAAAATAAAATTTACAATCTTGTTTTAAAGTAACTGAGAAATTTCACAAAATCCTTAACTATTTTACTCTAAAAACAATGCAATTAAAAACCATTTTTTTTTTATTGTTTATAATTTCAAAGAGCAAAAAAACTGAGTAACCTACAATAAACAGTAGAAAACCTTTCCATTAACCAAAAGTCCATTTAGTTCAGTTACATATCTACCTTTGCTTACTAAAAATTATTCAAAAATATATTTATTCAATGAGTGTTTTTTATATTTTCATAATAGCTTTGACCCTTGAACCTAACCCTTGGTTTGTGTATATTTCTTTTTGGCGTAACATGATTTAGTCATCATTACACGCGATCTTTATCGTTTTTTGTTTATTTTTTTTTTATTTTGATTGTAAAACTAGGCATACAGCTTCGTTTTATTTTTATGTTGTTGTTTTTTTTTATGTAAATTTAATGACCGGCAAGTGAGACACATTAAAGTAAAGAGTTAAGTGATAAAATCAAACAAATGACTAATAGATTTTTTTACATGCGTGCAAAGTAAAACATTTAAATATTTTAATGTTTTTGGTAGTGGGTGAACTTTATAAATTATGTTGTTTTTTTTTAGCCCAACCGTGACAAACGAAAAAATTAAGTGCAAACTTTTAAACCTGGTCAAAACAATCACCAAATACGCAAATCAAAAGACAAAGAAAAATAAAAACTAGTAAGACGGGTTAATTTTGGACATACCGAAGTTTGTATACCCTTGCAAAGAGTGTTTTGACAATTATATGTAACTTAACAGAAAACTAGTCAATATCTTAGTGGGATTTCCGTGGCTTAAGAAAAAAATTGCTAATAATTTGTTTTGTTCCGATTGTTTCTATGAAAGCTATAGCATATAGTCCACCGATTTTACTGAAACTTAATACGGTTATTTTTATATATACTAATCTTACAAATACTAAATTTCTTGGCAATCGCTTTTGAGACAACTAAGATATTGCTCTAAATCTGTAGTCTTGACCTATCACTCCTATGGGAGCTATATGATATAGACCACCGACTCTAATAAAACTTAGCGAATGTGCTGGGAAGTATGTATATTTAAATAACAAACACTAAATTTCGTTTGAAAAACAACAAAGTTTAACCAATATGGAAGCTATATGATATAGTCATACGATCAATATGATATTAAGATCTACAATGGAAGGAGACATAGAAGGCTATAACAACTCGGTGCATCATGCTGCTCAGGAATATATATATTCTATGAATTGCAAACCAACTAACCAAAATGAATATACCCTTCTTTCAAAGGGTATTAACAAAAAACAAATGAATAAAAGAAATCCAAGACGTCAGAGTATTCTGTTTCTCTCCACCAAATGGCTTAAATGTGGCGTCAGCGCGGTCAAGTTGAAATGATTCACTTGAAATAGTGATTCGACAATTCTTTCCAGACAGATTTTTTCTCTCTTTTGTTCTTTTTTGCATATTTTGTCCATTTGTCTTCTGACGGCTAGACACCGCAAATAATCAGAATGGAAAGAGAGAGAGAGAGAGAGAGATGTGTTAATCAGATTTTACTACCATCTGATTACATATATGTATATGTATATATATTTAATGTAATTGTTGTTTACTCCACTTTCAGTTCGGGTAACTGGCGAACGGCAAATTTTGAATGGTGTAAGCGGCAGTTTCCGAAATGGCCAACTGTCGGCTATAATGGGCCCTTCTGGTGCTGGAAAAAGCAGTTTATTGAATGCGATTTCGGGTTTCAGGTAAGACAAAAAGACAACAAAAAAAAAAAATGATATTGTTTAGAACAAAGAAAACGAAACCTCATCCTAAACAACAAAAAAAAAATAAAATAAAATAAGTTGTCTGTGTAATAAAAAAAAGACGGTGAATAATTCCAGTAGATTGATATTTGAACCGGTTAGATAATTAAACAGACAACCAAAAACAAAAATACTGGATTTTGTGGCGTGATATGTGATTTAATTTGCTTGCCGAAAATACGCAAAACGTCACATAAGTTCCCAATTCTGTAAATACAAAAAGGGTATATGCAAAATACATATTATCATTATAATCATCATGGAAATAACGTAACATTTCGGACTTCCTGAATTTGTATATATTATGGAAAGTTTTTGTTTTTTCTGTTTCAAGTTTGAAGCATAATTATGAATAGATTTGTTCATGATTTATTAACAAACAAATACACACGAAAAAAAAAGAAATCGAGAAAAAACCAAATGATTTTTGCACTGTCATGATATTATCATCATTTATTCTAAAAAAAAAAAAAAAAGCAAAACCCGCATTGATCAAGTCCATCAATTTGCACCCAAGGTCAGATCAATTTTTTGACAGTAAAAAACAAAAAAAAAACATTCTAAAACCTGAATATACTTAAAGCTTAGGAAACTTTCACTTGCTTAATATATGATTAAAAATTTGTTTTTTTTTATTAATTTGCAGAAGGGACGGTGTTAAGGGTAGCATTAAAATTAAAAATGATAATGCCTGCTATATAACCCAAGATGATCATCATCAGACTCTACTGACTGTGGAAGAACTTATGAATCTCTCCTGTGACCTTAAATTGAAACAGCGACGCCACAAAAAGGCCGATCTGGTCACAGAAATTCTTGCAAATTTGAATCTTAATCATCGGCGTAATGTAACAGCCGATAAATTGAGCGGTGGTGAACGTAAACGTCTATCAATTGCATTAGAGCTTGTAGATAATCCAAATATATTCTTTTTGGATGAGCCAACAAGTGGCTTGGATGAGGTAACAGCCGCCCAATGTATACGCCTACTCAGTGCCATGGCAAAAGAGGGACGAACTATTGTTTGTACCATACATCAGCCATCGGCAACTATTTACAATTATTTTGATAAAATTTATGTATTGGCCAAGGGGCAATGTGTATATCAGGGTAGCCCAAGTGCTACCATACCCTTTCTACAAATGGCACAATTGGATTGTCCACGACATTACAGTCCATCAGATTATAGTAAGTAAATATTAACATTATCATCATCAATCATTAAGAAAATTCAAAATAAAGAAAATAAAGAAAATTTGTTAACAATTATTGAATAATTATTTTCCCTTTCCTTCAATAGTTATTGAACTTATTGATGCCGAAGATGGTCATTTGGTGCCGGTGCTTAGCGAATTTACCGATAATGGTAAATTAACTTATGTGGCCAAACAAACATTGGATTTGGAACTGGAAACCCAACAGGCCATTACCACAATGTTTTTGGAGCAACAGCAACAGCAACAGAATCACTCGAAACGTCCATTTTTGCCCACATTCTTTGCCGGTAGTGCAGCATCAACCGATGGCACTCTAATGAGCGGAGCCAGTGCTCTGCTGGAGCAAATGAAGGCATTTTCCCGTCGATTGCATAATGAACGACGAGATATATCCGGATTGCAGCAATTTATGGTCCTTATGCGTGTCATGCTGTTACGCATAATGCGAGCTCGTCTCGCTCTGACCATACAATTGTTCCATCATTTGCTTTGCGGCTTATTCTTTGGCCTTATCTTCTTCCAATTGGGCAATCAAGGGGCACGCATGTTTGATCACTTGAAATTTTGTATTGGAGCCGTTCTGATGATTGTCTACACGCAAGTTATGGTGCCAATATTGAGTTGTAAGTAGCAGCAGAATAAAATATTGCTTGGATAGATGAGAAACTATATATTCATTGTTAGATCCTGCAGAGGTCAAAGTGGTGAAGAAGGAGACCTTCAATCGTTGGTACACACTGACACCTTATTATATGGCATTGACCGTTTCACGTTTGCCATTACAAATACTCTTAAATGTCACCTTTATGATGGTCACCTATTGGATGTCCGGATTACCCGATCAAGTGTGGCGTTTTGGTATTTTTGTGGGCGTCGGTCTAATGATCTCCCTTGTGGCCGAAGGCATGGGCCTGGCCATTGGTGCCACCTTTAGTATAACAGTGAGTATTAATTGTATATTCAGCTTGCTAGTTTATATACAAACCACTTTTATTTTTTTTTCAATTACAGAATGGCAGCGTTGTGGGTCCCATGATAATTGCTCCACTCATGGGTCTAGCTGTCTATGGCTTTGATTTTGCCCCACAAATCACTGGTGGCATGAATCTATTGATGAAATTTAGCTATGTACGTGTCGGTGTTGTGGCCATGGTTCTTGCCGTATTTGGTTTCCAGCGTGAAGATCTTGATTGCGATGATATCTACTGTCACTTCAGTGATCCGCGTGTTTTACTCAAATTTTTGGATGTTGAAAAAGTATCGATATTACATCAGTTTGGTATATTGGCCATGTTGATGTTCTTCTTTCGCATTCTAATGTATATCAGTCTACGCAAGCGTTGCTATACATAAAAAATGTGATGCAGACGACGATGATGATGATGATGATGAAAATGAATCTTTTTTTTTTTTTTTTATTGATAATTGTTGCAAAAGTCAATGCTGTGATTGTTCGATTTTATACAGACACAAATATATAGATATACAAGTACACATATATATATATGTGTATATATATTTAGGTACTCATATTTAGTTTTAGTTTGTTGTGCGCACAAATTCACATGGAGCGAGTATTTTTCTTCTATATTTTCGTTGTTTTTTTTTACCATTTTGCTGGTACCGCCCTTAATTGTAAATAGAATTAAGCAAAACGTTAAGAGGACAACAGACACATTATTTTCTTTTTTTTTTTATATATATATAAGATATAAGAGCTTTTCTTTGTTGGTGGTAAAATGTGTTAACATTAGTTTTTTTATACAAATAATAAAACAAGAAATATTTTTGCAATCTGATG
The DNA here is from genome assembly GCA_035045865.1 of Drosophila austrosaltans. NCBI lineage: Eukaryota > Metazoa > Arthropoda > Insecta > Diptera > Drosophilidae > Drosophila > Drosophila austrosaltans. Next base: position 5,257,816 of record JAWNOQ010000207.1, read on the forward strand.
TAGCATATATTATGGATACATATTAAATGGAATACAATTTATATATATGCAATTGTCTATTAATCATCATCGGTGACTAGGACTTCACGGATGGCGTTTAAGAGTTTCAAATAACGATACTGATGCCAATCAATTTTAGCGACAGCTTCTTGAAGAAGATTATGTACTGAATAATTAGAGATAAGTGGAAATTCTTCATCTAATAGTAATTCTACTTCCGCTAAGTCCTCTTTATTGGAAATCCCATTGGCAATTGGACGCAATATATCCAAAATGTCGTTATTATCGTACCTGTATGATGAATGTAAGAATCATCATTATATATATATATTCAATATTTATGTATCTACTTACACTTTTTTAACTTTATCAGCATGACGTATCATATACTTTTTAAGTAGGCCAAAAGCCACAGCATTATTGGCTAATGCACTTAAAAGATCAACGATAAGGAGCTTAGAAACTTTATTCCTATTGAAACACCATTTCAATAGATTCTGCAGTGCCCAATGATGAACACTGCATGCCAAGCCTCTCAAAAGAATACGACGATCATTGAGAGTTTTAGTGTTTCGATATTTATTCCTTACTAGAACCCATTCAACTTCCATGCCATAACGCACAGCCATACAGTAGACTGTTTCACGAATCTCCTCTGGTATTTGTTTGGGCGTTTCCGATATGGATGCCTCAAAGCGTTCCGCTGCATCCTTTATACAGGCGGCGATCTCAAAACGACATGCCAAATTATAGATAATTGAATTGAACGAATGTATCTGAAACTCGGGTACTGGCAATCCCGTTGAGCGTAGCTGACTAGCAGAAATTTCTTTAATATCCTGTGGCGGGTTAGTGGCATCATTGCTGCTAACAGTGGTGGCAACAGTGGTGCCATCATTAGTGGTATCATTGGTGTTTTTATTGGTGGTATTATCATTGTGGCTCTCCTTTGCCTTTTTATTGATATCATCTAGAACCGTTTTAAGGTGACCCTCAACGATGACACGCATATAGGTCTAAAAAAAAAAAAACCATAACCATAACCAACATTGGGATTTCCACTGTATTTCCACTATATTTTTGTCATACTAACTCACCTTAAAGATCCTATACCCAGTTGTTGGATACATGATTGTGTGGAGTTTTTCTAAATTACGTACGGCCACCTGCCAAACTAAATTATTTGTCTCTTTTGGTAGATAACTCACAATGCTGAGGGCAACTGCATATGGCAGCATACCAATCCAGGCCAAATTAAGGGCATCATCCACGAGATAGGCACGATTTATGGGCGGGATTTGCTCCCGATCTGTTTTCAATATCTTATACAATTTGGACCAGTTTTCCAGATCATAAAGAGTGCGCTGCAAAACGGAGGCATTCACATTCACTATCAGCCACTCATCGGGCTCACCAACATTCTGAAGTGTAATGGAAGCCAATTGTGGGGCATCTTTATCGCAACTAAGCCACTCCTGATGGGGTGTACGCTGACTTTTAGACATATAGGTGACAGGTAGCCACCAGCAGGGCTGTTCAGACGTCGTCACTCCGGAAAATCGTTCTTGTGTAATAGTCACCGAATTGGACTTATAATTACGTTCCACTATGATAAGAGGATAGCCAGGTTGCTGGAGCCAGGATTCGATTACTTGAAGTAAATCAATGCCCCTGGGCAGGACATGAAAACGCCTGGAAGTGTTCTGCAATTCATTCCACAGCTGAGATCTGGTAACCACCGTATTGGCATTATTCCGCCAAAAATTTCGAAAACCCGATTCCATAATATGCCATCCAATGACCGAATTCAGCATATTGAAAAGCACACAAACTTTCTTTATTCGCAACGATTCAAGCTGATGATTGTTCCGATTACGTTTAACAAGTTTCGGTACTGCTATTGAGTCTTCTTGCATAACCCATAGGGTAACATCCAGCAAACGTGTCTGATTATAATTCGAGTCCGATTTTATCTGATTTATCAATTGTATGGATAAGTAGGTAGTTAGACCACTGAATATCCATTCATCTTCCCAGGATGATACACTAACCAGTACACCATTCCATTGATGTACAAAATATGTAGCCAAGATTTCATAAAGTTGTTGCTGCTGGTCGGTACCACTTCTTAACATATCTTCACTATAGACCAATAGACCACGTTTAAAGATCGATTTCGGGTGTTGCGGTAAGACAATATGATCTATTTCAAGTGCTGTTGCATTACCCAATGGTAGAGCCAAACCAAATAATTGTTGACTTTTCGTTAATAGCAATTTGCTAGCTTCAAGTACTTCGTTAAACATAAGAGATTCCCCTTTAATTTCTTTTTTAGGACGAGCCCAAATTTTTAGCTTAGTGCCATCGTCGGCCTTAGTTTGTGCTATTAAATCAAGTTGATGAAGCGTCCAGGTTAACATATGCGTAGCCAATGGAGGCGATTCCTCAAACTTTGTCCACACATAACCATCTATTGTCGGACTAAAAGTATAATATTTTAAAGTTCGATATGTACTGAACAATGATATTAATTAAGAAACCTACTGTTTCCATGTTTTAGATGCTGGCATATTACTTAGGCAAACATAATCCGAACGATGTGCCATATAAAGAGTATATTTTGATCTAAATTGCGGCTCATCCAAGCAGGGAAAGGCAGTGCGTGCAAATTTAGGATCAAATCGAGCCAATGAATATAATTTTTGACCAATGGTGCTATTAATATCCTTGTAAAAACTGGCAAAGTAACCATGACGATTTGGCTTAACCATATTTCCAGAGAAGACCAAATGTAGGATATATTGTTCACCCCGCGAGAGGGGTTTTTTAAAAGTAATTATATATTCATCCGTTTCTTTTACTGATCTCCAATTATTAATTCCAATACGAAACCCACTTATTTTACGTATTAGCATTGTCTTTTCTGAATTTATTACTATATCCCGAAAATTAAAGGTCACCTCACGCGTCTTATTGAGGACAAGAAGTCGAATTGACACCAAGCCAATATAACGATTTTGACTAGGACCACCATTTAAATGAGTTGAAATTGTCAAATTATAGCTAAGTGGTACCAAATCCGATGGTAGTCCATTGACTCGATTGATTATTCCTTGCAAAAGAACAGACAGTACCACCAGCCGCCACATCTCAATAGTGTATGGAGCCAAATGGAGCAAAATGTGACTTAAATCAGCAATTTAACGCATTTTGGCATAAAATGTTCCATATAATTGAGCATTAAATGGTCCACAATACTAGAGTTCTTTTAAACTATGCATTATCTTTCAAGTGTTGCATTATTCGATATTCGAATTTGAAACTAGATTTTTAGTTTAAAATTAAACTTTAACTTTATCAATGTAAAAATCGATTGACATTACCTATTCTTATCAACATTCACATCATTCACTTATGATGAAATAATGAACTCGTTGTTTTAGACTAACTTAACGAACTATTCAAATATCAATTTACAAAAATTGTATAACGAATTAACCTTAAGGGGATACAGTTATGGTCATTCCTCACAAGCACCTTCGCCGTCATCATCATTGTCGTAGTCAGTAGTGTCGTCATCTTTCTTACCTTCTAGGTCGTCCTCCTTGTTCTGCTGATCCCACCAGGAGAGTACACCCAAACCAGACTCGTTGATAGCTCCCTGAAAGATTAAGTCGATTATTATGGAATACATATACATACATAAATGGGGTCAATAAAAAAATATAATTTTACTTGACTTACAATTAGTTTATAGGGTGTCTTTACTTCTTGGGCCCCAGCAGCTGCAGCTGCTGATGTACTAGCGTTTTGTGACGATTGATTTTCTGCCTTGGGCGGACCAATTGGTGATGTCTCTTCGAAGATTTCACGTGTCACACGAAACTTGATGGGTTCACCCACATCCATAAAGAGATCATGCTTAGCTCCATCTTCTAGCGGGTATTCCCATACCCAAGCCTGTTCGGCTTCATCGAAGCGTGAGGGATGTTGCAGTGCTGCTTGTGGTATGAGTATGTCATCGAAAAATCCCAATGTAACATGGACTCCTTCGCGACTGCAATTACGAATTTTGCCGGTCATCACAGTGCCAAGCCTAGGCCGAAATACTACATAGCGAAAGAGAACTTCGGTGTGTGATGCCCCATCTCCTGGCAGTATTGTGGAGTCCTTTAGGGACACAATCTCCTTGAGAGCAATACAAAGGCCAACATTAAGCAGCACCTGTCGAAGTGATGCCAGAGAAAAATTAATAGACTAAACTCTAAAAGTGCATTCAAACTCACCTTGTTGGCCAACTTGCGATCAATTTCATCGCGTACGGCATCGATGAGCTTTAAATTGAAATGATCTGGAGCTATTCTGACATTATCTTTTAGTTCGGCAAGAACAAACATTTTCCATGCGGCAAGTGAACATTCCAATGAGGTGCCAGTTCAAAAACTAGTTCCGCTTTTCAAACGGTGAACCTGTGTAATAATTGATATACGGGATAATCGATTTACTATCGATGTTTATCGTTTTTCAGCTCTACAACGAGAATTCGCTTAACTATTTTGATCAGAATTCCATTTCGTTCTAATTTTGGGAGTCCGTTAGTGATTGGGTCGAATTTCAATTTTGCATATTTTAGCTTTGTTTTTGATTTTTTATTTCAATTTTGTCAGTCAAAAGGTTTAAAAACAATACTAATGAATAGTGAGAAGTTTAAAGAACGTTTAAAGAATAACGAAAATAAAGTACAAAGTACGAAGAGGACAATTTTTCGTCCAACAGTTAATTAAACTCAATATTAAGTATACATATTTGTTTTTGAAATATTTAACTGCTTGTGATGTATGTATGTATACTAGCAATTTTATATTTACTATAACACAAATGGACTGCGCTGCAATGGCAAACGTTGGCAACTATGAAATACTGAAAGATATCCAAATTTAATCAGATCCTCTGAATAAGATGGAGATTCAAATGACGATAATATGGACGACATAATTTCTATGTATCATTTAAATTCCCCATTATGTGGTGTTTAGCTTATTTTTTGGCTTATATTTTTGAAATTTTAGCATATTCTAGCTTCCATTTTTTCCAAATTTCTGGCAACACTGCCCTTCACTTGTGGCAACACTGATCACCACATAAAAAGAGGCTTACAGTTGAATCTCATTTGACGAATAACAATAATAAAATATACCCTCGTTTTCGTTATGGATCTCTTGTCATTACCGGAAACTTTGTTAATGGATATTTTCGAATGGCTATCTTATGACGAAGTGGCGAAAAAACGAGAGGTAAATATGCGCATTATGACAGTCCTAGAAATTTCTACATGATTCTTCTTTTTTGTTATTTCAAGGTTTGCACTCGATTCAACTATATAGGACAGCAGGTACTTAACACTGGTTTTAACAAAATAATACAAAGACATGGAAAGAATTTTAAACGCATTAAATCTATGCTACCCCGTCGCGAGTCTGAGCGCAGGTAAGTCAATGCTCCCAAGAGAAAATCCCAATTTCTTATCTTTAACGTTTTTCTATAATCAGGAATCATGTATTGGCTCGACATTCTGACATACTCACTTCGATTGAGACACGGATATCCATGCTGACAATGACCTACTCCAAATTCATAGACTTGAATATATGCTGTTTTATTCCTGGTCGGGTACTCGATGAAATTGACAGCATTTTGCGACTATTGTCCAGCACCACAAAGCCATTACGTCCCCACGAGGTCTTGCAGGAACTGCGTGATATTTCTTCCATGGCAATTGAGCATTTTGATGAGAAAATTGCTGTTAATTTTAAGTTAGAGCATCGCAAACAGTTGGCTGAATCTACAGCAGCGGCAGCAGCAGCCAGTGGCACCAGATTGGTGGTCTGCGGCACCTTGGGCGACATCAGTTTTAGTGGGAAACGTTCTTCTATTGGTCATGGACTATGCCAGCAGGCCATCGTCCAATTAAATCCACTATCACCTAGTGTCTCGAATTGCAATCAACAGCCAACGCCGCAGCCTTCTCCATCAATCGCTGCCAGAAATCAATCTATCCAGTTTAATCAACGCGAACGTTTAGCCAAAGATTATCAGAAGCAACTTTTGGTACATAAAACATTATTGCATAAGGTGAACAGTCTGGAGGTGGGACGAAAACTTCAGGATCGTCGCATGCAAGAGGCTTTGGGTCACATCACCGAGCTGACCACACAAGTATCCGAATTGAAACGTCAACTGGAGGATGTTGTGGCCAATATGCCAGGCAGTGGCACAAAGCCACTTAAACGTCAGACCACCAGCAATGATGCCACTATCAATCATAAGAAACCTAAGATGGGGTAACGGGCATAATTTCGTCAACATAACTCGGCTTTGTGCTATTCAATGGTGGAATTTGGCCACATATTTTTTTCTGGCAGAAAGACCCTTATTTACATTTTATTAAAAGAAAAATATCACCGTTGATGTCATCACCCTTTTTAAAACAATAATTCCGCCCATTTATTCTATTTGGAGTTATGTCGATTGAAATTGGAGTCGCACAACAATTTCTCTTGAAGCAATAATTCCATTTGGAGAACATGACGGAGTTATGCTGACGAAATTATCTAGCTATGTCGCCATAAGATTAGTGTACATAGGATAAAACTACTACTGTACGATATATATATAAAATAATATATATACATATATATATATATATATATAAATATAAATGTTTACATGTATATAAACACAAAACAACAAATCTCGAAAAAGGCCGAGTGCAGCAAAATTGTTGAATATTTCGAGTTATGATTTATTGTTGCACTTGTTACTTAAATATATAAATGGTATTACAACTATATAAATACATTGAAACAGCTAATGTGAAGTTTTTTCATACTATTTTTTGTTTGTTTTTTTTTTTCTTTTTTTTGTATCGTTTATCCATGATGTGAGGAGCGGAGCGGGGGTGAAGCTTAGTGGTAGTGGGGTTGTGGATTGGGAAATTGAGTTGTATTTTAGACATTCATGCCAGAGTAGTCATTGATAGTAACTTTTTTGCTTTTCCATTAATGTTATTGTTTAGTTATTGTTTTTTCTACACGTACATACATATATATATATATATATATATATATATATTTATCTGTGGTATTCTATTTTCTTATTGCATATAAATGTTTTTCTTTTTTTACGGTTGTGATTAGAACAGGAGAACTGCTGACTGCTGAATGCTGCTGCTGGGATGGGATGGGAACGAGGTCTTCTGACTTAATCCTAACAACTAACTACACATACATACATATACATCTAGATTCATTTTCTATATACAAATAACACAAAAGTTAGTTTCGGTTAGGAATTGCATCATTAGAATATAGTAACAAAAAAAAAAAAAATAACTAACACTCACACACACACACACACACACACACGATTAACAAAAAAATCATTGCATCCTAGTTATCGTTATTTTATAATGAAAAATAAAAGCATTGCCACATTGAAATCTTAATCCGAGCTAATCATTAAGGGCGTGCCTCCTACTTACTAAAGTGTGATGTGGATTCTAGTACATATACCATCAATAAAGTCTAATCATTTGCAATGAACTATGGGGTAAAATACTTAAAAAGTTTAAGCATCTATTTGTTGTTTATATTAGACATACATGATTAATTTGTGCACACAACTATGGAAATTTTCTATGTCTTTTTGTATCTTTGGTTTCAATAATTCTCGGTACAAACATGTGAATGGACAACATCGCATTTATCGATTTAACTTGAATGACATTTATCAATATTAAAATCGAAATTCTACAATATATTTTAACCATTTCACATTGCTATTCTATATAGTTTATACTAACAATAGGAAAGCGAATTCCGAGCCGAAAAAATAATAAAACCAAAATATCACTTTTTTTGAATTGTGAAATCCCCTCCCCCTCTAGTAGGCTAAGCAAGATATTTTATGGGGATCTCAAAGAGTTTCAGATAGTATTTTGGTAAACTATATAGATCCACAGATTACTATAGAAGGGAGAACGCCTTAATATTTATATGCATATAGTACACACAAATCCTTATTGTACAATGTGTATTCAAGTGTCTAGGAGATAAATTTCTGATATCTATATCAGATGTCAAAACATATATATATATATATATATACATCCATCTATCTATCTACGTATATCTTCTATATCGTCACATATACACATATATATATATATGTATAATGTCATTTTTTCTATATACAAGTCGAAGTGTTTGGGTATTTAACGCCGTTTTTAAAAACGACGCCGACGCTGCTACTTTTTCTTCACCACCGCCTTGTGGTGAATCTTCTCTTGCAATTGTCGTATCAATTGTTGTATATCATCCAAGTTATAGGCATAAATCAATTTACATTGTTTGGCCTGAATGTTGCCATTATTGAGATTTTTCAATGCATGCTGCAGACAATAGACATTCCCCTCCTCTGTGCGCACCATAGATATATAGAGATTGGCTCGACATAAATCGCATTCGCTTTCGATTGATTTATGCGGTGGCTGTTGTTGTTTCTTGCTGGCCTTTTGACCCTTTTCAGCTTGCACTTTTTCGGTGGATGTCACTCCAGCAGCCTGGAAAATCAAAATGAAATAGATAAGAATATATATATGCATAAAGATTTGGATAGATCTATTTCTACTTACCCTTAACTGTTCACGTGCAGCAGATTCCTTTTCGCAGACTTCATTGAGCATGGGCAACATTTGTTGCAAAGTGTCCGAGTTGACACGCTGATCATAGCCCAAGGCGAAAAGCAATTGTTCCAGTGAGAACATGGCCGGTTCACAACTTTCATGGATGTCCTGGAGTGGCAACGAGAAGAAGAAGATTGTTATATATTTATGATGTATATGTGTGCCGTGCATGTGTATGAACACTTACCCTAAAATCATCTTTGGCCAAGTCCAGCCAAGACATTGTGGCAAAGTATACACTCTCAGATACCACATAGCCAGTGGCCAAACTTGATGTATAGGCCCTTGGAAAGACCACAATAAATTCACCTGGTTTCTGTTCAATACGGCACAATGATACTCCACGATCAGTGAGCATATGCGGCGGCACCATAACCGTATCACAGGGCAACCATATGGTCTTATTCTGACAGTGTGTGGGTATCAGTGAGGTCAATGCTGACCTAAAATTGGCACTCTGATCATCGGGTATGCCATACCACAGTTTTGAGGCTCCAGTATGCAAATATTCAATCCATGACAGTCCATGGGGATCCCGATACCAGCAGCAGGCGGAGAATAGCATGCCGACATGTAGAGTGGGTACAGTGACACCCATTACGGGTCCCAAAGACCGCAATACAGAGCCAGCATTATTGGTGAGTACCTTCAAGTTCCATGGATGGCGTGCATAATTGGAGCCCTTGCCTTTCGGTCCAGGACTTGGAAAACCATAACCCCAGCCGGAGCTGTCAATGGAACCCGAATGGACGCATACATGACTATCTCGAACAGCGACATGACGCCAAAATTCGGCCTCAACTTCATTGACAGTGGGATCAGTGCTCTTGAACCACAATGCCATTGTATTTCTGGCAATCCTAAAGAACTGACTTAGAGGCATGCTACGACCCTTGACAATGCATTCCATGGAGACGCCATCAATTTCCTCCTCGGATTCCTCATCTTCATCGCTGGTGACATCATCCTCTTCATTGGACACACTCTCCGTATTGACAAAGCGATCGGCATTGCGTCGCGCCCGAGCCTCTCGTTTAGCCCAATCAGCTTCAACCTCATCGAAGAGTTTTTGCCGCTCAGCTGGTGATAGAGTGTCATAGGGCAACAGGTACTTGCAATAGATATCATCCAATTTGGTCACTCGATCCTGTGCCAATTTCGGTATGCACATCTCTTCGGCCACTCGTGACCATTTCTTTTTCTCAATAACTTCCTTGAGGCCGCCCAATTCCTGGACAGTGTGGTAGAGTCTAGGTAAATCCACTTCCATGCCACCAATCCACGGTGGATGATTCATTATAATACTTTGTGTAGTCAAGTATTTCTTAATGGCGCTCAGCTCCTTGGCACTGGGACCCCAACGATGAAGCATCTTATGAACATACTGATTGTAGGCCGTGAATCGCATCTCATCCGAAATACGGCATTCGGGCTTGAAGCTTGCCGGCGGTATAATCTTACAGATACCAAATCTTGCTGCCATTGGTGTTATTCTTTCAATAAACTCAATGGGATCGGCAAATTCCTTTTCGCTGGGTCGGAATATGGGAGCCTCCACCATCTGGGTGGGATCATCATGTCGTGGAAAGGCTGTGTTATTGGCCATCTTAATGGGCGTATCATCTTTGTACTTCTTGGCTATGGCAGCCGCTGTGGAGCTGGTCTGGGCTGCAGTTCGTGATTTAACAGATCCCGAAAAGAGCGAGGAATTGGAATTGACGCGAACGAGACTTGTACTGGTGCCAGTTCCTGTACCTGTTCCTGTTGCTGCTGTGGTGGCTGTGGCTGCAGCTGCGGCTGCTGCAGCAGCTGCGGCAGCCGCTGAAGTGCTAGCTTTGGGCAAACTCTTCATACTGGCTGCCGAGGATGCCGCATCATTATTACTGCTTGCTGCATGCAACAAAGTTTTGACCAATTCATTGGTATTAAGGGATTCCGGCAATGGCTTGGAATTGGTATCCATTTGAGCTTTGGTTACTAGAGTCGCTTGCATTACCACCTTCTGATTGGGTCCATCTGGTCCTTCGCGTCCCAATTTAACGGCAACACCTTGTATACCAGCCGGATCACCAGTACCGCCAACACCAGCTCCCTGTAGAGGTATATAGAAGGTAGCTCCTTCATTGTCTGAGTCTCCGCCACTTGTGGCAACTTGCTGTTGTTCTTGTTGTTGCTGCTGTTGTTGTTGTTGTTGCTGCTGCTGTTGTTGTTGTTGTTGCTGCTTCTTGGCTCCTCTGCCTGTAGCTGCTTTAGTTTTACCTGCTCCTTCAATTTTGCAATTCTCTGTGGGACTCAGTGTCAATTGAACAGCTGTGGCAGCTGCTGCTGCAGCCGCTCGCTTCTTGGTGGGCGATCTCTCACTCAACGCATTGGGTACTGCAGAAGTGTTGGAAGCGGATGCGGTAGCAGGTGGTGTAGGAACTGGTGGTGGCGGTGTGGGTGTTGATGATGAAGCATCTAAACGACGACGCGATGTCGGCTTGCTAGTAGACGATTCTTCCTCCTTGCCAAAGGCATAAACGGAGGAATCATTGCCACGCTTTGGATTAGTAGTCGTTGCTGGCTTACTCTCCACCTGCTGCTGCTGTTGCTGGTTTGCCTTAGAACCCTTCTGATTGTATACAGGAGTGCGCTTCGTCGGGGTGGTAGTTGTTGTTGTTGTGGGTGACGATGATGTTACCGTTGCCGTTGGCGTTTTCTTGCCTCCCTTCTCTGGTTTCTGTTTGGCTGCTGTTGATGTTGCTGGAGCAGGTAGTGATGGAGGAGGTGTAGGTGCGGGCGTGGGAGTGGGACTTTTTTGGGTGGGATTTGCTGCTGCTTTGCTTGATTTAGCCATCTCCTTGGTTTTCTTTTCATTGGGTTTGGTAGTCTTTTCTGCTTCTGCCGATTTCTGAGTGAGATTCACCGGTGTTGACTCTGCAGTATCCGGTTCTTTGCCCTCTTCCATGGGTGTCTGTTGCTGCTGCTGCTGCTGATCCTTTCGATTAGGTGGAATGACCATGACCGGTGTGGCCTTCAGCGATGGCCCCTTGGCCGACCACCCAGTATCGCATTTGGCCTGTTCTCCTCGAGTATTCTTTGATGTGGAACTTACACTTGCAGTGCTTACATCCTTTTCATCTCTAGGATTTGTGGCGGTAGCCGGTGGTGTGGTTGATTGTTGGGGCCTTAGGCTTTCATCAAAATCATCATCAAGATCATCCTGAATTTCATCCGGATTTGAAGAGCATTCGATAAGCCATTTCTGGATCTGATCATGAGTCATATTCACTTTGGCCTTGCGTCGCTCTTTGCTCGACAATTGGTCACCAAAATAGCCCTCAGTGGGCACAACAGGACCAAGAACCGGTTTATGAATCGAACCACACTTACCCAACGTACATTTGGTGTTATCTGGACCAGAACTTTGGGCCAGACTAACACTGGCAATGCCAAAGATTTTGCCCGATTCCTCTTTACTTGGCATAAGATTAGCCTGAGCCAATATACTGCCTATTTCATCTTTGAGAGGATCTGCTGCTCCAGCAGCTACTCCAGTTCCTGGTGCTCCTGCTGCCGCAGCAGCTGCAGCTGCACCCCCTACCAATGTTGTTGCTACTGTTCCTGCTGCTGCAGCTACTGCTGCAGCCATCCCAGCTGATGTTACAGTTGCCGTTGGAATATTGGGATTAGGATTGCTATTGCTATGAGCCGGCGGTGGTGTGGGCGTCGATATTGTGGCAGCAACTGCAGCAGCTGCTGATGTGGATGGAATAGCCGTAGAAATGGCCATTGGAGCCGATGTCATAACCGGTGGAGCCGATGCCAAGCTTAAATTGAGACTCATTGATTGAGTTTGGGCCATTGGCTGCACCACCGGTGGCGATGCGGGCTGCACACTTTTATTTATATTGGTGGTGGTTGTCGCAGCGGTATTATTAGTTGTTCCTTGTGGACCAGTTCCCACTGTGGTGACAGTTGCCGTCGGTGTGGGCATAAACTTCACCGGTGACGGTGGAGGAAAGTTTCCCGTTGCTGATGGTGGTCTTGGCATCGGACCCCTTTCATATTTCGGGGTTAGGAAATTGGGATTTATTTTGGGACACTGAAAGGCCTCAATGGGTGGCGGATAGTTTGCCGGCGGCGCTTGATATTTATGTGGTGATGTTGTTGGAGCAACCTGCGATGGTGTCTTGCTACCAGGTGCAACAACTGCTCCGACACCAAATTGATGTGTTGGAGTTGGTGGTGGACGCACATAACCAGTTGGTAGATAGTGTGGCGATGCCTGAGGCAAATATGATGATTTCTGGCCAGGCAAAGCATATGTGGCGGGCACATTGAGAATCTTTGATGTGGGTACCGGTGACTTTTTCTCCATTGGTTTTGGACCTGGTGTAGGGTAGTTGGGCGGTGTAATGGCACTGCCAGTGGGATTGGGCATGGCTCCGACAGTGCTTGATGATGCGGACTTGGTGGCCAATGGCATCGGTGGACCGGTAGTATTGCTAGTGCCACTTACGGTAGTGGGTACCGTGGGAACAGTTGATCCTACTGCTGGTGCTGCTGCTGCTGCTCCTCCTGCTGTTGCTGCAGCTGTTCCCCCTGTTCCAGTTGGTACTGGTTTGACTGGTGAAGGACTCTTTAATTTATTTGTCGCTGCAGGTGGTGGAGCTGTTGATGTTCCTGGAGTTGTTGTTGATGATGATGATGGTGGATTTGCTGAAGTCTCCTTGTTAGCCGCCTTTGCCATGCTACTGCTACAAGCTGGCACTTTTATGGCCAATGGTTCATCATCCGAGTCACTAAAACTCTTTTCCAGTTTACGTTTCGTTTCATTCAGTTCCTCGTTAATAAGAAAATCTTCCTCCTCATCGGAATCAACTTTCTTTGACTGTTCGGACTTGGCTTTGGTCTGGCCCTTGCCAGTTGTCTGTTCACTGCTGCTGCTGCCAACTTTGGCCAATGAACCCTTCTTTATCAACATTCCCTCGATTTGTGGAGGAGCAGCCGATGCTGCTGCCGCCGTTGCTGCTGCTGCCGCTGCTGCTGCTTTGGTTTGCTTGGGCGGTCGTCCTCTACGAGCTGGAGCAGTAGCTGAAGTAGCAGCTGACCCAGAGACCGGTGCTGTTGGTTCCGTTGGTTGTTTGTCCTCTGCTATTTCCTCTGGCACTGTAGTTGCTTCTGCTTTGGCTTGTGTCGCAACGACAATTTCATTGCTTTTGGCAGCAACGGCCAGTGTCGGTGGTGGAGGTGGAGCTGGAGAAGCTTTTCCCGCGGCATTTTTCTTTATTTCATTCTCCATTTTCTCCATTTCCTTGACATTGGGTATATCGGGGAAACTGCTTAGCGAGAGATCATCTTCCTCATCATCGGCCAACTGAAGTTTATGACCAATGATGCCCATATAAATGGCCGCGGCCTCTTTGGTCTTACGCGATGGACGTGGCGTTCGCTGTGGCGGTGGTGTTGGCTGCTCCTCTTCTTCAATTTCTTGCTGAGATTTCGTGCCTTTAAGGTTTTTGTTGCGTTGCTGGCGGGGCGGAGGTTTATCTACTTGAGTTGATGATTTCTTAATGGGATGCGGAACGTTGGCAGAGTCATTTTCTGATTTGTTTTTCCCCTGCTTTGACTTTGGTTCCTCTTCCTTTGTATCCTTTGTCTTTTCGGCTTTTTCCTGTTGCTGCTGTTGCCTTTTGGCTGCTGCTCCAGCTGTTTTACGTCCACGAACTGGTGCTGCTCCTGGTGATTTTTTAGGGCTAGCCTTGGCACCTTTTTTTAGTTTAATGGTTTTGGCCAGCGGCTGCTCATCATCCGAGCTGAAATCGAAAACGTTTAAACTCTTTTGGCCCTTGCCAGATGAGTTGCCGCCATCGACACCGCCACCTGTAGCCATTGGACTAGTGGCACCACCACCTGATCGATTACCACTACCACCACCACCATTCTCCACGCGCTGCTTATGGGAATCTTTGGCATAAATACTGGAATTTGTTTTCTCCTTCGGCTCCGATTTGATCGGTTCGAGATCTTTCACCTTTTTCTCAACCTTCTCCTTCTTCTCGTTCTTCTTCTCCGGCTCATTCAGTGCCTTTGCTTTCTCATTGTCCTTCTCATCCTTGTCATTATTTTCTTGAGCTGGGATTACTTTGACTGGTTCAAAGAAAGCTCTCTGTCGTGTCATACGTCCCGAAGATTCCGGTGAAGGAATAAATATGGGTGATTCCTTTTGTCGCAAACGCTTGACAGGAGCTGGCGGCGCCTTCTCGCTAATCACCGTTTCTGTGGCAACTTTTTTGACTACTGATGGACGTCCACGTTTAGCTGGGGGTTCTGATTTGACTTCAACTTGATCTGGGATTGGCTCATTGCCATTACGGGATGAGGCATCATGGGCCGAAAAATATTCATCTTCATCCTCATCATCGTCATCGTCATCTTTATCATCTTGGTCCTCTTCATCGGTTTGACTTCCATCAACGAGAGGTTTACTCTCCTTGACTAGAGAGCGATTCGAGCGACGCTTGGCATCTGTATTGCACTTGGTGTCTGTAGCTCTGCCCGCTAATCCTCCTCCAGCGCCTCTTCCACGCGCTGCTCCTCGCCTATTGCCTTCTGCGACGACTTCAGCCCTCTTTCGTACAGCACCTGGCAGCATGGCTGCAGCTGGTGGCTTTGACAATGGCGCAATTAAAGGAGGAGGAGCACTGGGAATAGATGGAGTTGATGCTACTGATTTGGTTTTATCACTTGCAGCGGCTAATGTTGATTTTAAATCTTGAGATTTTCCTACTGCTGCTGCTGTTCCTCCAGATCCTTTGGCTGGTCTGCCCCTTTTCTTTTTAGCATTACCGCCTCCCCTAGGTCCAGCACCTCCACCACGATTCCCCTTTTTATTATTATTATTATTGTTGCCGCTGTTGGCTTCAGATTCTTTGGATTTGCCCTGATTGAGATAGTCCAAATGGGCTGGCAATGCCGAAGTGCCGCGAAAACATAGAAATGTTAGAAAATCCTGTGGTTTGGGACACTTGTTGGGTAAAATCTCAATGGGCGGCTGTTGATTTTGATCTGCGCCGCCACCCACTCCACCTGTACCACCACTACCGCCGCTCGATGATGTACTCGGACCACCAGCAGTAGCCAAAATAGCAGCAGCGGTACTCGATGAACTGCTGCTTGGTGCACTTTGTCCTTGGGCGAATTTCCTTTGCGCCTGCACCTTGGTTCTATTCATGTAGTAGAATTTAAAGGGAATAAACCAAAAGGTAAAATGAGTAAATGGGTTTTAATTAGGAGATAA
Organism: Drosophila austrosaltans; assembly: GCA_035045865.1. Taxonomy (NCBI): domain Eukaryota; kingdom Metazoa; phylum Arthropoda; class Insecta; order Diptera; family Drosophilidae; genus Drosophila; species Drosophila austrosaltans. The sequence goes on from JAWNOQ010000207.1 coordinate 5,273,841, forward strand.
ATGTAATTTGATATCAATTAGATGGGCAAATATTAATTTCAAATGAGAATCAAAAGCAACAATGTGCATTGACTTACACACACACATACATTTTACCACATATATACACGCATAAACCAAAGTACAGTAAGACTTCAAGAGTTTAACTTTACATTAAAAATCAGCAGTAACGAAATATACAAATAAAACAACAAAGGCAGAGAATTATAAAGCACAGTTACTCAGTTACAGTTATTCAAATCAAATTAAAAGAAAAATCATTGAATGTATAGGAAAACTATTTAGAACTGATTTAAAAAAAAAAAAAAAACACTTTATTTACCGGCGGAACTACCTCAACATTTGTATGTATATATTTTCATAAAAAACTTTAAGAATATTTTTGTTTTCTTTTTTTGTTGGAACTGTAACAGGTTTCAATTATAGCCAATGTCCACTTTAAACTGCAGGGCTCCCTCTAAAACGGTAAAATGCGAAACACCCCTTCAGCAAATCATTACAACAACAACATCGCCACGACACGACGATGTTGCTTATACAATTGAGCCAACCTCCACTCCCCCAAACCGACCGACCGCCTCCAACGAATGCCCGCACTCGCCACTCTTCAGTTTTTCTCCCACCCACAACTGCCTGCTATTACTGCCCTGTCTCCACACTTGGCACCCCTTACTCCTGGGGGCAGCAACCCCCACCCACTGGGTAACACACATCGACAACGCAACGTCATCTCTATTGAATTACACACGTATGTATTGTGCATGTACACATATGTATGATGTATGTATGTATATGCCACTGAACAAATGTATGTACATAGATATGTATGTATATATCAATGTATGTATGTACGGATAGATGGATGGATGGAATACATATCTGTATGTATTTACATATAGGCAACTTTATTTTGCAATTGATAGATTGTAGAATATGTAGATAGGCTCACCTCTTGGGCATTTCGGGTGATGACTCCACAGCCGTTGCCGCCGCTGCAGCTGATGCTGTTGTTGTTGTTGTTGATGTTGGAGGCGGTGGAGTCTCTGCTTCCTTGCGGCGACGCTTGTTGTCTTTTGAGACAACCATTTTAATTTTTCTTCCTTTTCCCTTCGTTTTGAATTTTGTTTCGTTTCGATTCGTTATATTTTTCCTTTTTTTTTTTCTTCTCGTTTTTTTTTTTCTCTATTTAACTTTTTTGTTGTGGCGAATTTTTTGGCGCCTCTTTCTCACACTTTTTGGGCGCGCGCGCCTCGCACGGGGCAAGGGGGGAGGGTAGTGGGGGGCGGGGAAAAGTGACTTGGAGTCAAACTCTAATTTATGCAAAAAAAAAATTGACTCTTGACAATTTGTGGAATAGATGACGACGACGTTCTTTGCAGTTTACATAAACGCAATTGCCAATTTTTTTTCCTTACATATATATATACATACGTATATATATGTATGTACATATATCTACAACAAACACTGATTTCTGTGCCTCAGCACGCAATTTAGATTGTATTTTCGTTTCATATTTCTTTTGTCTTATCGTTTTTCTGCTCTTATTCTTAACACTTGACGTTGATGTTTATTGTCTTAGTGATGTAATGCATAAAGTTAATTTAACATTTCACAAAATTGCAATTAATGGGCAGCAAATAAAATTCATTTTTTTTCTTTATTGAAATTTTTTGCTTGCACATATTTTTTCCTTCGTTCGCTCTTCTTCCACCGCTTTGCTTTGTAGTGTCATGGCGGATCCAGTATTTTTCTCATTTCTATCCTCTGGTCACACTAAACGACACCGAACGGCTAAATGTAGCTTTTTAATATTATTTGGCTACGTTTTACAACAATCTGGCAACTTTTGATTTCATTTCTGGCAAGGCTGCCTGTGAGTTGACAAAAATTTATTTTATTTAATTTTGAATCTTTTTTTATAAAAGAACCGTAAATCAAATTAGAATGGGCGAAGCAGCTGGCAATTGGTGTCTCATAGAGAGCGATCCGGGTGTTTTTACCGAGCTAATCCGTGAATTTGGTAAGTGTTACAATGTTTTGGAGCCGCGCGCTTTCAGTGACGCCGGCAGTGAGAACGCCAGGGCTTCGGTTTCGAATAAAACTCCAAAAAAATTTTTTTTTTTCTTTTAGGTTGCGATGGTGCCCAAGTGGAAGAAATTTGGAGCCTGGGCAGTGAATCGTTCAAGAATCTGGAGCCGATACATGGCTTGATATTCCTCTTCAAATGGGTTCAAGAAGATGAGCCGGCTGGCAAGGTTGTCCTAGATAAGGATAACATCTTTTTTGCCAAGCAAGTGATCAGCAATGCTTGCGCCACTCAGGCCATATTAAGTCTGCTGATGAATTTGGAGCACGAAGATATTAAACTGGGCGAAACACTTACCAATTTTAAGGACTTTTGTCAATGCTTTGATCCTTACAACAAGGGCCTAACCCTGAGCAATGCCTCCAAAATACGCACAGTGCACAATTCGTTTGCAAGGCAAACACTCTTTGAATTGGACATGAAGAATCCCTATAAGGATGAGGATGTTTATCATTTTGTCGGCTATATGCCCATTGCCGGGCGCCTCTATGAGCTAGATGGTCTACGCGAGGGACCAATTGATTTAGGTGAAATCAAGCCAGATCAGAATTGGATCGATGTGGTTCGCCCCATAATTGAGAAGCGTATGCAACGGTATAGCAATGGCGAAATCCATTTCAATCTGATGGCCCTTATATCGGACCGTCAGCGTATCTATGAGCAGCAAATTAAAAAGCTACTTAATCCCAGCGAAAATGCCATGGAGACCGAAGAAGATCGTCAGACTGAAATCAATAGCTTGCGTTCCTATATCCAATATGAAATTGAGAAAAAGAAACGTTACAAATTGGAGAATGTGAGACGCAAACATAACTATTTGCCATTTATAGTCGAATTGCTGAAAATGTTGGGCGAGACTGGACAACTGATGCCCATTTTTGAGAAGGCCAAGCAACGAGCGCTGGAACGCGAACAGAAACAATGCAAAAAGGATAGCAATTAAAGTTTGTTTCAAACAAAACATAAATGAAAAGAAGTACACATACACACACACACACACATATATATATATATATCATGGCTATATAGTTAGGAGAAAACTGCCTTGTATTAAAACTTTTTACTTTTTTTCTACTCTTAAACAACTCTCTTTCGCCCGTGTTAATTCTATATAACTAGAAAAACTATAGAAAAGGAAACAAAAAGCAAAACAAACAAAAAAATACAATCTAATAAAGTTTTCCCCCGCCCCTTACAAAATATATCATGTATATTTACTTATATATATATTCTTACAAACCAAGCCAAAAATGTTTTAAAAACTTTCATAAATTTATAGAAATTGCAAGGAATATAAGATTTTGCATATACATTTCTTTCACGACGGTTGGCCTTAAGTGACTCATCAACTATTCAGTATCTCTTATAACTACAAGGCAGCAATTATTAAATTAAATTATTTTCATTTTACCACAAACTTCGAATTCGTATTGCCATCTCACTCTTTTTCATCTGAACAAGCTGGCGCCATCCAACGGCCAGCGACTACTTACTCGTTACTTTTCAATTTCTGAGTGTTTTAAGGTATTCAAAATAAATTCCAAAATAATAGAAATTCTACAATTTATAAATTAAACAAACAAAACGTAGAGAAAAATAAGAGATGCCCGAAAAGAACCTTGGAGAAACCAAATATATATAGACATTCCTCCCATTATAATATTTTTTCTAGTTTCATTCAACAAAGAAAATCAGAGAATTTTTTTTTGCAATATAATGCTGACTAATAATATATATTAATAAATCAAACATCCATTGATCATGTTCGTATATAATAATATATTTTTCCGTTATTTATATATGTCTGTATATGTATATATATATTTATATTTATATATATAATTTACAATTGCTAGGTGTTTCAATTTGATTTTTCCGGTTCTGCGTTCTTTCTTTCTTTTATTTTTTTATTCTTTTTGAATTTTTATGCCTGCGTATATATGTATATATATATAATTGTATATAGGAATATTTAGTTTTTTTTTTTGTTAATCATCATGATCGCGTAATCTCCGATTTGCTGATTTATCGGTTTTTAACTTATTAACTAGATGTCTACTTATGATTCTTCATATCGGGAACTTTCATTTTGGGAGGTCTTTGATTTAGTGTTTATTTCATTTACTTCATGTTTGTCATCTTGATTCTTTCTCTTTTGTTTTTTTTTTTTTTTTTTGGTGTTTGACTCTTACAAGACTAAAACTTAATAACTAGAGAACTGGAAAAGGAATAGGAGGTATTCCAGGTGAAGGGAGGGAGTTCGTTAGGTTTCGGATTTATGGGTAGTGGCAATTTTGTTGTTGTTGTTGGAAACCGAAGTAGAAGCGCTACAGAAAATATATGTATGTATGTATATATATATTTATGTTAATATATGTTTAATTTATGCTTGACTTAATCTCAATTTTCATTTTGCTTGGCTAAATTGTTTTATTTATGATTTTAGTTATGCATTTTTTTTTCTGTTTTTGTTAACATTTTTAGGCTAAATTTAAGGTTTCTTGTTTCTTTTTTTTTTGTTTTTACTAATTTTTACTGGGCTTGTTTTTTTTTGTATGTAGGTTTTTAGCACTTAGTTTTTGTTTTCCATAATGTTTTCTTTTTCTTTTTTGCATTTAATTTTGTTTAACAATTGTTTTTTGTTTTTGTTCTTGAAGACACAACAGTTACTGGTCCAGTTCCAGGAAGAATATATGTATGTATATGTATGTGTTGTTGTTGTTGTAGTTTTGTTGCTGCTGCCGATATTGTAGTTGTAATTTAATATAATTATAGTTGCTTTTACCGTTGCTGTGGTGCATAACTGTACTGTGCTGCCAAATCGTTGCATACTTCGCTGCGCTGCTGTTGCTGTGTACCAGCATTTAGGGCGGCAAAAGCATGTAGTGGGCGTGTATGTGGATGCTGCTGCTGCTGTTGTTGTTGTTGTTGCTGCTGCTGCTGTGTTGTTTCATAGGCGGTTATATCAATACTGGGTGCTAAAAGAAGAAGACAGAAATATGGAATTTAATCGGGTTTCTTCTCCTTGGAACTAGTTCATGGTTTGCTGTCCTTTTCACTTTGATTAGTATTTAAAAATATGTAGCAAAAGTCTATAATGCAATTTCAAGTTATTAGATGAAAATTTGAGTTTCTGAACTATATAATGAGTGGTTATTACAAATTTTAAGTGTTTGAAAGTCATTTCTTGATCTTGTAAATTCAGATTTCAGCTTCCTTATCTATTTACTCTTAAATCTCTTCGATTATATTACCAATAACATATAACTTACCTGCCGCATGCAAACGATTATAAAGATTTTTGCGTTTCTTTTTTAATAGAGCATCTAGATTATAGTTATCCAAGCCAGATCTGTTAATGAAACAACAAGTTTAATATATCGCCATGAATATATATATTGAATACATACTTTTCTGTACGACCATGACCCATTAAATCTTTGAATGCTACATAGATTTTGTTTAATGTCAAATTGGATAGCCCCTGGCCCAGATATCGTACAAATTTAAGTTGCTCACATTTGGATAAAGCGCTCTCGTGGAAGTCCAAAAAGGGTCGATGATCGGATATCTGATATTCCTATATATACATATTTTTGTGGTACATATGAATCAAAAAATATATAGATAAAATAGGGGGAAAAAAATATAATAAAAGAAAATAAAAGAAATATATTAGTAAAATTCCATCTGGAAATCATGGCAAGAGTTTTGTTCTATTTGTTTTTGTTTTTTTTTTCTAAATAAATGATGAGATGGAATTTTTATTTCGTTCGATTTTTCGTTTTGGTTCATTCTGCCAATTCTGCCAATTCTTCATTTGATAAGAACAAATCTCCGCTGTTGACTTTAGTTTTTCTTTAGTTTTCTGCATTTTTGTTTTGTTATACAATATATTATATATATTTATATATATATATTTTCTTGTTTGGTGGAGCAGTGGTGGTGGAGCTCCTTCTCCTCCTCCCTTGCTACTCCTCTTCATAAATGCATTCGCATTTGATTGATTGTGTCGATTTGTTTTCTTTTTTTTTTTTTTGTATTTTTTTTTTTGTTGTTTTTTGCTCACATTGCAAAACTTGATGAAATTCTCGATGAGTATGTACTTTTCATAATTGCTCAGACATTGCTGGCTACTCTGTATACCGAACTGTTTTAATAATTCCTGCTTTTTGGGCGGCAGGCGGCTAATATGTGTGCAAACCCCATCCTCAATCCGATGAGTCTCATGTACATCGAAATTCTCATAGATAATCATATGCTCAAGTGATCGTGGTGGCGGACCCAAAGACGTTGGTAGCGGCAGAGCTAACCCTGTATGGGGGGGTAATGGTGGTGGCGGTGGCAACAGTGTACTTTGCCCCCTTTCCACTCCTGTACTACAGCCATACCGTGGATCCATTGATGATTGCTGTTGTTGGGCTGCCGATGCAGCTGCTGCTGCTGCTGCTGCGGCGGCGGCGGCTGCTGTTGCTGCTGTAACATAGCTGTTCATATTATTATGACCATGACTGTGATTGTGATGACCATTGCCATTGTTGTTGTTTATATTGATAATGTTGTTGTTGTTGTGGTTGCTGCTGTTATTATTATTGCTGCTGCTGCTGCTGTTGTTGTTGTTGTTGTTGCTGCTGCTACTATTAACAATGCCACAACTGTTACTATTGCTGCTGCTAGCATTGCTATTACTGTTGCTGGTGTTGCTATTGTTGCCGCTGCTGCTGCTGCTAACAAATTCCAGTGAGCCATCATTGGCAGCCGCCATATTCTTGAGGTCTATAAAATAGAATTTTTTAAGACAAAACAGAGAGAGAAAAAGAGAGAAATAGAGAACAAAATCGACCCACCCCGCCCCAAATATAAGAAGAAGAATTGATTGAGGAGAGAAATTTCTATGCTATCAATGGCTAAATACTTATTTTTCAAAAGCATTCCATTCTTGCCATATAAAATTACTTTTTTTTCCATAATATAACATGTTATTTTAATACTGAAAACTTTTTGCTTAAGATTTCCTTAATGTGGCGTAGATGAGAATGAGAGAATATCACGGAAAAGCTTTAAGATATTGAGAAAAAGTATGAAGAAGATCTAAAATCATTAACTTTTGAAACTATTTCAGTTAACTAAAGATGTTTAACAATTGAAGTTGATAAAAAAAGACATTGGTTAATACTTCTTTTTAATGTTTTTTTTTCCATTTATGAAACAAAGTGTTTTATGTCATTAAATGTTTTACCATAACACAAAAATGAAAAATAACACTTGAGAAATATCTAAAGCAAAGTAGAATGAACCAAGCTAGTCTTTCTATATACTTTTTCAAACTCCTATATAAATATTTCTCTCCATTTTGAAATCCCAAATGAATCGTAATAGTATAGCAAAGAAAATTTTCATCTCCTCATTAACAAAATCAAAATGACCGAGCACAAATGCAGAGGCGGCGCAAATACCAGGCAATTCATTTTGAATAATAAACAAAATTTTCAATCATTTTTTTTTCATTTTTTCTTAATTGTTTTCTGCTTTATATATGCATTTATATATATATATATGTATATATATATCTTTGTTGTTGTGGTGTGTTGGCAAACAAAGTTCAATATGTATGTATATATCTATATATATACATATATATTATGTATATATATATAAAGAGGAGTTGTATTTAGTTGTATAATTAGGATTGGTTTACACATATCATTTCTTGTTCTTGGCTTACTAAAATATATCTATATATAGATATATCATATATATATATATAGGTATATATATATTTCAATTATATTTAGAGTGTGGTGTTGTTGTTGTTGGTTTTCTTTAACCTTACTTTATGTTAATATGTAATAATCTCTTTTTAAGGAATAACATTGCATAGTATTCAGGGGCTTGTTGTTTGTGTGTGTGTGTGTGTGTGTGTAAGTGTATGTGTGTGATGTGTATTTCTTTTTTTTTTTCTTTATATGGTATAGGTATAATCTCATATGATCAAACATAATACATTAGTCGGATTTCTTCTCACTACCTACTATTCGTAATTACACCAAAAAAAAAAAATAATTTCTCATCAATGGCAATCGATAGGAGGCTTAATTTGGCACAACGACATTTTTTGTATACTCTTTCTATTATTTTGAAATAAGCTAGAATATGCCAATAGACATAGAATTGCAATTGTAATTGAATCGGCTTCTTTATAAAACAAAAACTTCTTTTAGACGAAATTCAGACAGTAAATTGAATTGCACAGTAATTGTATATACGTATATATAGTTGTCTGATCCGTCTGCCTTTTGGTTTGTTTTTTTTTACGTACATATAAATGAATCACGCACATTGGTGTGAGGTATAAAAAGTTCAATTATAGTTCTGTTTTCAGTTTAAACAGAGATAGTAATTCTTGAAATTTGTTAAATGTATGAAGAATATTTTTGGCATAATTACGAATAATTGTTTTCGTTTTCATTTTTTTTTTTTTTTTTTGTAAAAATTTGGCAAAAAGCTGGTTAAAAATTAGTCTACTAACGAAACATACACAAAAAAAAATAAAATAATGACAAAAATATATATATGTAAAAAGAATTAAATAATAATTAAAAGGAATATGTTTTAAAAAATAAAATTTTTGGGGAAAAAGCATAATGGTTTTCTAATTGGGATACAATATATTTCTGTCAACAGGTGGCGCCGTTGCCGTTTCCATTTCTCCCTTTGGCGCCACACCGTAGCCAATCTCACATGACTGATGGGGATGGGGGTGGTTGTCCGCTTGCTGCTACTGTAGATGATTGCTGCTGGGTTGTTGCTGTTGGTGTTGATTGCTGTTGTTGTTGCTGCTGCTGCTGCTGCTGCTGCTGTTGTTGTTGCTGTTGCTGTTGTGGTGAAGATGGCATTTGGCTATAGCCCATGGCAGCCATGTGCTGTATATGCGGATGCGGATGTTGCTGATGCGGATGCGGGTGCTGCTGCTGTTGATGATGTGAATGTGGATGCGCATGTGGATGTGGGTGAGAATGTGAATGTGCATGTGGATGTTGATGTGGATAGAAATGTGGATGGTGTTGCGGTGAATAACCATAATGTGGATGCCCTGGATGATGATGATGAGGAGGCGGTGGCGTTTGTGGTGGATAGTGTGGGTGTTGTTGTTGTGGATGCAGACGATTTGGCGTATGTGGATGTAGTTGCGGATGTAAGTGTGGATGTGATTGCAAATGGGGATGCGGATGCTGATGATGATGCTGCTGCTGCTGCTGCTGTTGCCCAAGAGGTATGCCTGATGGCGGCTGTTGTACCACAGCTCCTCCTCCTCCTCCTCCACCAGCAATTCCATTACCAGCCATTAAGGGCGTGGCTGGCCTTGAATTGGGCGTCTTTGTGCGAACAGCAGCTGAAGGAGGTGCTGCTGCTGCGGCTCCTCCACCTCCTCCGCCCGCTCCAACGGCTGTTGCTGTTGACGATGTGCCGGCCGCTGGTGAGGCAGGTGCTGCCGGCGTAATTGGATGTACAGCAGCAATACTAGGAATATCATCCTGTTCTGGATTTTTCTGTTGTTGCTTTTCTTGTTTAGCTGTTGTCTGTTTTATCGGTGTGGATGTTGTTGTTGATGACGATGATGATGTTGTTGTTGTTGTTGATGATGGTATTGTTGTTGTTGTGGTAGTAGTGTTGTTGGTATTGGTTTTGTTGTTGGATTTATTGTTGTTGGATTTACTGCTGTTGGATTTATTGCTGTTGGCTTTGCTGTTGTTGCTTTTGCTGTTACTGTTATTGTTACTGTTGTTGGTATTTTCTTTTTCTTTGTCTTTTATTTTTTTTTTTCATATTTTTTTTTTTTATTTTGAGGAATAAAGTAGAAGAAAGAGGAAAAACACAAATAAAATTTGAAGTCAAAGAAAATTAAAATGAGTTTTTTTTGTTTGTTTTTGCTTTTGGGTGTAAATTTCTTTTTATTTTGTTTCGTTGCTAAATGGCAGCCAATTTATGTTTAGAGTATTCTTTTTTTTTTGTTTTGTTTTAAGGTTGATTATTTTTTTATAGCCTTGCAGGGAATCCTTAATTTTAATTACTAATAGATAATAGAATCGGAAGAGAAGCTCCCTGAGCAACTATTTTTCCTTTCGTTTTACCATTTTTGCATTGTTTAGAACAGACAGACTAGTGCACAGATAAACCTTATAGATTATCGATTCTTGTCAAATGATTACGATTAGAACTTTTGATACCCTGTATCCATAGGGTAAAATTGCTAAAATATATGTAACATTCAGAAGAAAGCACTTCTGACCCCATAAAGTATCAGTATCAAGTCAATTACGACATGTCTGTCTGTTCGTATGAGCAAATTTCGGACACTATAAAAGCTAGAGCTACCAAAATTGGTGTTAACATCCGTCGAGTATCTACGCAGATCAAGTTTGTTTCATTTTTTGCCACGCCCACTTTCACCGCCTGAATTAAAAAAAAAAACGTATAACAAGAGCTATATTAAAGGTAATACATTTATATTTGGCATACCATATAATATAGCTAAAATGCACCTGCTGATTAAATTTTATTTAAATCGGACAATAGATATCGAAGATGTATTTATTGTACATATCCTACTGGCTGGTTAGAGTGAGCGAGATAGCATGCATTCTACTGGGTACAGGGTATACTAATTGTCGGCAAGGTCGACTTGCTTGCTTCATTTGAACTATGGTTAGTATTACTGTTGGATTCGGACAACAGAGTTTTGAAATCTCTCGAGATATTGCAAGGGTATAGAAACATCGGTGTGCCGAAGTTACAAAATTTTCTTAAGTTGTTCATTTTTTCTGCTGACAGCAAGAGAGAGAGAGAGAGTACGAGCGAGTGAGAAAGAGAGGGAGAGAGCGATTTAGCGGGAAGATAGAAAGAGAGCGAACAGAAGCAAGTGCTTAAAATTGAAATAGAAAATTGAAATGAAAATGCAGAAAATAGTAAAAATCAAATATTAAAACGCAAAACCGAAATAAAAATGAGGCACTTGATGGTATTTTTTTTCTTTCTTATTTCTTTTCTTTCATTTCTGTTTCTATTTAGTTTAGATTATTTTTTCTATTTCTTTTGGTGGGGTGGAAAGGGGGGGAGGTTAGTTTACTGTGTGTATATTTTTAAAATTTAGCACATTTCGAGTGATTTTTTTTTTCCTCAGAGCCTGTTCATTTTTCTGCTGCTGCATTTGCACTAACTTTAGCTAACCTATATTCATATCTATTTATCTATATATACATACATACTTATATATGTATATACATATATAATGTGTGTATGTGTATATAAATATATATATATATTATATATATCGTGCTTACCAGCTGTTGTATTGGCCAAAAATCGTTTGGTTTTATCCAATATATAAGGCAGATTATAGCCATCCTTGGTATAGCTGAAAAATACATATTAACGGGGGGGAGGGAGGGGAGAAACAGAAAGAAACCAACGAATAAATATATATAGTCTACTTTCAGGCGTGTTTCAATTTTTTTTTCAAAATTTAACTCACATTTCTGTACGTTTGGTACAAAACAAATTCTTAAAATTGCTATAAATGCAAAATAGCGTAAATGTTGGCAATCCTTGGCCCAAATAACGTGCAAATTTGATTTGTTCCGGTTTATTGAGGCCACACTGATTTAATGATAGCCAAGGCCGATGATCCTTAATGTCGTACTCCTGGCAAGGAAAATTAGAGATACAAAAATATTGTTAAAGGATAATTTTAAGTTAGAGATTAAGTTATTTGCTGGTTTTGTACATTCTAAATTGTTAGATTTCTTAACAACTATAGTTTATTTGCGCAACTGTACTTGCAACTAAAACGACAATTTGGTGACTTAGTCCACACACAACTAACAAAATCCTTTTCTAACTTGGCTGTGTTGTAACAATTCTGATCAAAATTTTCGGTTGTACTTTCAATTCGTTAGCAAAAAATAAGCCACTGTAATTCTAACCACCTATGTAGAGCCACCCAACTAAGAAACATTCGTTAACTTTTTCCTCTTTCCATGAACCTTTTAATCTTGTTTTCACATACATTTTTTAGGCTGTTTTTATGTACATATTAAAACTCATTTCCTATATATGTATGTACATACATACATATATATAGATACATATATGTACCATATATGTATATTTCATTATATAGTGCTAACTCCCCACCCCCACTTCCTGGTAACCCACCCCTTTTGCCAATCTTTCCATTTTCATCTCTCATATATAGGAAAAACTTTGCCCCTTACTAATCAAAACTTATAATTCGTGTACAAGGCAAAAGTTTAAAACGAAAATTTTACACAAAAGCCAAAAACTTGCAGACCCCCCATACACCCCCAACCCACCATCCCTCTTTCCACATTTCTTTCACCCTACGAACACATACACACATACAATGTATATTTTATAGTTGTAAAATTATATATATGTATGTATGTGTATGGGTAGAAAAGGAAACCAAAAAAAAAAAAGAAAGAAAGGAAAAGAAAAAAATAAAGAGAGAGAAAAGGAAGCAGAAAAGGCAGTAAAGCAAACCCAAATAGAAAAGCAAACAACATTTTCAATGAAGCCATTTTTACCCAACACCCCCCTCAATCCACTCCTCTCCATTCCTTTCTTCACCTCTTTTTTATTCCCGCACCCACCGAACACACATACATACATATACAATCACAAAATGGGTGGCGGTGGGTAAGCAACTCATCCCGCTTCCCCAAAAGATAGAAAGGGTTGCCATTCTATATGTGTATGTATGTATGTATGTATGTATGTGCATGTGTTAGTAGGCACAGCAGCAGCAGCTTTTTTGTTGTTGGTCTTCGTTAGCCTTCGTTCTGTTATTCGTACTTGTTCGTTCTTCTGCTTTGACAACGACGATGAGGACGTCGTCGTCAGTTGAAACTTATCAACATCCTCATAATCAGCTGCCCCACCCCATTCTACCTAAGCACACTAACGTACCAAACACACACACATATACAAGCCCCAAGCACACAGAAATATGTATACACTTCCATACATATGAAATGCTGACTACGGCGCTGCATACATTTTGGATTTTTGATTATGTTAAAAATCAATAGAGCAAAAAGGAGTGACGAAACTTAAAACTCACATCAGCTAACTGTTAGCAAGAATGAGACAGGCAGCAAAAAGAATATAAAGATAGAGAGAAAGAGAGAGCGCAAATTTAACACCTTTACGAAAAATTGACAGCTCTAGCAGCAGCAGCAACAGCGGCACCTGGACAATTGACAGCGCCGCAACTTATTAGGAACAGAAGCTCTCCTGTTGCTGTTGCTGCTGCTGCCCACTTGTCAGCTTGTTTGTTGGTATGTGTGTGTTTGTGTGAGCATTCCCATGGCCCAAAAAAAAAAAAAAAAAAAAAACAAGGCACCAACCAACCAACCAACAACAACAACAAAACGGGCAATGTGTTGCGGTATTTTGTTCCCTTTTTTTTTTGCAAACTTATTGGCAGACATGCGTGACGTAGTCTCTCTGCTTGAGTTCTGCTGCTGCTCTGCTTGGATGTTTGTGTGTGGCAGGATTGCGGTTGTTGTGTCTGTGCCAATGTCTGCGTGTGTGTTTTTACTCTGTGTGTGCGGGTGTGTTTGTGTGCGGGTGTGATGTGGTTTGTTGTTGTTTTTATTGAGACAAGTGTGAATTGTTTTCCTTTTGTTGCTGTTGTTGTTGTTGGTGCTGCCGCTGTCGGCTTGTGCGTGGCTGTTGCTGGTATGATTTTTTGATGTCGGGTGTACGCTTTTGTGTGTTTGTATAGAAGGGAGAGATGTTGAGAAGAAGTAACAGTTTTCACACTTTCACTCTTTCATCAACTTGTGTGCGTGTGTGTGCTTAACAGCCTAATTTGGTTTTTTCTAATTAAACGGCAAAGTGTTGCCACCTAATCAGAAATTTTACTGGTTTTTGTTAGCCAACACTAATTTAATATGAACAAAATGCTAAATATTTAATCTTTCTCTCTCTTTCTGCTTGTATACGAATAAGTATATAAACACTAATATATGTACATGTATGTGTTCATATACATATTGCACATAGGTATAATTTAAAATTATAATCAATGTGTCCTTATGTTGGCTACCTGTGCCTTCCTAACAGATAGGCAAAAACCCAACTACATAAACATCTATGTATGTACATACATACAGAGTAACATACATACACATGCATTTGTATGGGTAAAAACCTTCTCATTGCATGCGCACTTGGTGGTAGCCTTCAACATGGGGCACCCAAATACACAGAGTCCGTCCTCCAATATAGAGACATGTAGTATAAAATGTGTTGATAAAATATATACATACATACATATACGGTTCACACATACATGTACATACATCCATACATACATATATATATAGAGAAGAAGGACCTGCCCAAGCATCAACGGACAGTCCAAGTAACTTTGCGAATGAGATGGTAGTGGATGGGGGCGGGTATATATATGTATGTACAATTACTCAATAGCAACCGCCTTCTCCGCCTTCACTTCCTTTCTCTGTTGATAACTTGAGCTTTTTTGGGGGTTGCCACCCAATTCCATTTCTTCTCACTCATACAATCATACAGCTATAAGCGGCAGAGAGAGAGTAACTTTGTAAGAGAGATAGAGAACAAGAGTAAGTGTTTATATATGTGTGTGTGTGTGTGTAGGTGGAAGAGAGCGTCTTAGAACTAAAATGTGTTGTAATATAGGCGGCCGGGCCGAAGAGCCATGTTGAAATAAGGTTAGCTTCGTCCTTCTTCTCATAGTTGTTGCTGTTGTTGTATTATGCCATCAATGCCATTTTGTACATAGTTTCAGTGTGGTCTGTATGTATGTATGTTTGCGTATGGATAAATGGGTGAGTGGGTGGGTGTTTCAACAAATCTAGTTTGTTAGTATGTATGTATGTTCATACATACGTACACACGTCTGTGTGTTCTTCTGATAAAGCCGAACGCTTCGTAATGAGCATGGTGGCATTTTGGCCCTGTGCCTGGGCCTGGACTCTCTATAGTGTTGAAAAGGGCGCCAAATGTTCGCCACGAAAGGGCGTGGGTGGGTATATGTAGGTGTTTAGAAGCTCACACATACACTGCCAGACAAACGTACAAACATTGTGCACACATGATTACAGTTGTATGCTGAATTTGTGGTTGGCTGCTGCAGTCAACGATGCCTCCCATTGCCGTTGGCGTTGGCTTTGGCGTCGCTGCTTTTGCTATTACAATTTATAATGACATTTGTATGGTAGTATGAGTGTGCTTCTTCTATGTGTGAATATGGGGAAAAGGAGATGATTGGGGGCAGAGGGTATGGGCATATAAACACTCACATTCCTACATATATATAATAATAGAGTGAGAAATGCGCCTGTGTAAAGGATATAGACAGGGGGGCGGAGTGGGCTACATGTTCATATTATGAATATCCTAAATATATTATATATATACATATGTATATATATATGTTTATGTATATAGAAATATGCGTATGTACGCATTTTAGCGTTGACTTATGTAAATCTCAATTGGTATTCATTAGGTAAAACTATTGATAATACAGATATTGTATATATATATATATATATATATATATATATATATACGTATATACACATCGATATAGAACGGAGGAACTTCTCAAAATATGAATCTCCAAAAGTTATTCTCCCAAAAGTATGCTACGAAAACGTTCTATTATTTAAGTAAAATTGATTAAGTGCTAATGACTAATTTAGTCCGTTCCTTAAGGCCATAAACATATGGAATCTTACTTTCTACGCCCTTAATAAGGATCTTTAGAAGATTCTACAAATTGTATAATATTTTTATATTTCATGCAAGTTCCAAGGGATATATATACATATGTATGTATATACAAGTGTTAATTGCTATTTGTAAATTTCAATATGAAATATCATTCTAATAACAATTCTGTACACATTTTAGTAAACTTTTGTTCACCCCATCAGCATATACATATGTATGTATATACAGCATACATTGTTGATGTACCATCAGCCCCTATCCCTCTACCCCTATCCACTAACCCAAAAAATTCTAAACACATTCCCTCTACCACTCACCCCCAACCAACAATAATGCCGGACATTACACAGCCAACATCATAATAAATACATGCATACAAACGTACATATATACTTACATACATACATATACATATATATATATATATATATACAAAAGGTATATGTATGTTTATACATATGTGCAAATATTTAAATTGCATATGGAAATGGGCAAGAATGGGAGAGAATGAGATAGATAGAATAATAGAGTGAGAGAGAACAGGGAAACGAAATTTGACTCGCAAAAGTCCTTACCTCCCCCTCCCCCCCCCCCATCTACGAGTCTTCGTAACTCCATCTACCGTTTACGCTTACAACAACAACTCACCTCACAAAACTTGATGAAATTCTCCACCACAATCGATTTGTCCGTTAGCGTCATTTGGCCAGTGAATCGTACACCCAGCTGTTTTAAGGTATCCTTTTTCTTTGGTGGCAATTTATTCATATGCTGAAATATGCCCTCCTCAACTTTATGGGATGTATGTACATCGAAATTTTCCTTGATCACAAAATTGCCAAGTAATTTGGGTGTATGCGATGCTGAGGCAGATGAACCGGTTGATGATGAGCATGATGCACCACCGCCACCGCCACTGCCGCTACAACCGGTGAGAAGACCAACAAATTCACCAGCTCCACCCTCCGATGAGGTATTCGAATTGGAGGCATTCAGATGGGAATTGGGGAAGGCAAGCAATTCCATTGATGATTCATTGGAATTGGATGAACCATTTGAGGTTATATTATGTTGCAAATCAAATATCGTTTGCTTTGAATCATGATCAAAGACATCCAATGCGGAAGAGCTGGAATCCATGACAAGGTTATGGGAGGAAGCACGCGAAACGGAAGACAATAAGGCGGCTACTTTGCGTGAGGCGGAACGTGATTTCTGTGATGTGCTGCTATCCAAATCGAGTAGACCCAAACTGGAGACAGGCGATTGGGATGGTGGTGGTGTATTGGCTAATGTTAATTTGGAAGAATTTGAAGATTTGTCCGCTGATGCACTGACGCCAGTTTGATTTGCTGATGATTCAACACTCGATGTGGTGGAAAAATCCGTTGAATGACGTAAATATTTAATAAACTCAAAGGAACCATCGAAATGTTGGGGTACCGAGGATGATCCTCCACCACCAACACCAGTTATTGTTGGTGTATGATGATGATGATGATGAGGATGCTGATGATGATGTTGCTGTTGCTGGTGATGAGGATGATGGTGAGACGATTGATGAAGATGTCCATTCGGTGTAGCCAGAGCTGTTGGCCAGCGATTGCTTGTCGCTCCTCCAGCACCGGTTGATGTAGGCGTAGCTGCTCCTGCAGCAGCAGCAGCGGCGGCAGCAGCTGCTGACGCTGTACCTGAGCCTCCTAGATTACCATTGCCGCTAACTAAGCTGGTGGCCGTTGATGAAGCTGATCCTGCCGATGATGCTGTTGTTGTTATTGTTCCTGCAGCTGTGGCCATACTTAGGCAGGTTTCACCTCCATCTAAGACTCCATTGGCCATGTGTTGTGTGTGTGAATACTGCTGTAGTTGCTGATGCTGCGTCGATGTCGGCTGCGACTGCGACTGCGGCGCACAGCCAAACACTTGAAATTCTTCGAAATTTGTGCATTTCAATTCGCCATTGCTCAAGTATTTGGAAAACTCTGAAGCATCATTGAGTGAATTGAGGAAAAAGGAGCTAAAGTTGCTCGATATGCAGGACATTTTTGAGGACATTAAAAATAATACTGTGGTCCAACAAAAACAACAAAAAATAATAAAAAAGAAAAGAAAACAATTTAACAACAAATAGTTTTAAAGCTTGACAAAATGGCACATTTTTTTTGTTGTTCTTCTTCGTTAGGTTAAAAAATTTCCCCGTCTTCGTTCTCCTTGCTTGCTTGCTTTACTTTTTCACGTTTTTCTTTTAGTTTTTCCTCTTCTTGCTCATATTTTATTACAATTTTCCACACTCACTCACACACATACAATTACTTGCTGCTGCTGCTATTGTATGTGTATGTGTGCATTGTACATATGTATGTATATAAATTTTTCTTCTTATTATAGCAAAGTGTAATTTATTATTCTTATTGCTGCTGCTGCTGCTGCTGCCTTTCGCTCCTTGAAACGGGCCTTTTCACCGTATGTGGTCGTTGTTGTTGTTGTATGTACGTTCAATTGCCTCACACACACACACACACGCATAGAGAGGCACACATATAGTCAGCCCTGTAAATAGACGTTTTTTGCGCTCTCGCTCTCTCTCTTGCCTTGCCTCTTCGTCTCTCTCACTTGGTCTTTTTTTTAAACTGGTCTGCCGTCTTTTTGCCTATTTTATTATTATTATTACTTGGCTTCACTTTTTTTCATTTTTGCACTATATTTTCTTTGCTTCCTTTTTGGTTTCGAGTTTCGTGTACTCTTTTTTTTATATACACTTATACACAAACACTAAAAAAAACAACAAATACATTGGGGCTTTTTCAAAACAAACGGCAAATTGTATTTTGCTGTTGGTGTTTTTCTCTGATTTTCCGCTTTTCCGCCACAACACAACATGACCGTAAGGCAGGCGAAAGAAAACTCAGTGAAAGAAAAACGTTGCGCTCAAATATATATGTATATGAGGGACTTGCGCTCTCGGCTCGCACTGCTCTCTGTTGCTTTTGCTCTCGCTCTATCGCTTGCATATGTATGTATGTGTGTGAGTGTAGTGTAATCAGTTGTAGTTGTTGTTGTTATTGCCGCTGCTGCTGGTGAGACTAGGAAACGTGTATTTCTTCCTTTTTTAACCCTTTTCCATATAAACCTGATTTAATCTTTGATTATTATGCCTGCTGCTGCTGCTGCTCTCGCTGAGACTGTAGGATTATAGTTACTGCTGCTATTTTTGAAAATTCAATGCCCGCCCCCTTTCGCTCTCATTTTCTTCCTCTACATATGTGCCCACTCTCGGTGTCGCCTGCCGGCTCTGCAGGTAAAAACAGTTCATTTGCCTAGAGTTGCCACTCTGTTGCCAGACAAGGACCACCTGGAATGCAAACGTATAATATGTAAAAGTTTTATTAGTTTTCCCTTGTCTTGAAATTGAGAAATAGAATATATGTACACACATACATATATATATTTTTACAGTTTTCATTTACGAGGTCATAAAACAGCAGGCAAGGTGCACAGGTAGGCCGGCTCGTTTTTAGGTATAACGACCATAACAACTTTCAAGGCCGCAAAATGAGCAAAATACTCCACTGTGCTAAGACAGTTACTTGCACCTACACCCCCTGCAGCCTGCTATTCATCAACAACTATGTACGAAACATACCGCCAACCGCCCGCCCCCACCTAAAAACTGAACCACCACCACACACACTGACTCAGCCGCTAATGCTTCTTAGTGTCTTAGGCTTACTTAAGCCGCAATTTATGACTTTTTCAAAGTTAAAATGGAGCACAGACGAACAATTTGGTTGCTGTCGTTGTTATTATTGTTGTTTTTTTTTTTTTGTTTCTGAAGCTTTTGTTCAATAAATAATTGTCATTGCAGACGCTTTTAATTTATAAATAAAATGCGCGGGCAAAAAAGGAAATCATCAATTAAGCTAACACATTCCCCACATCTCTACCTCTCATTCTCCCTTAGCAATCTATTCTTTATGTCTTTGTTATTATTTGCTAATTACCTTATTTTTGGCACAGTTTTCATTTTCAGTTTTTGGTTTGTGGAATTCAAAGTATGTATTTAAATTTTATGAATACTTATTTTAAAATTGCCTAATAGATACATTTGATGATTACAACACGCGGAAAGACAATTTAAAAACATTAAATGTGTATGTAGAAGTATGTAGATATGTACATTCAAATGTATATGCATGTATAATGTGGCTAATTTTTCAATTAATTTTAATTATAAACTTAATTAGGAAATCAATGAACGAACGCAAACGGAACAAAACATACGAACACACATGCACAGAGACACAATCGGATATACAAAATCTCTTGTATTGCGCTCTCGTTTGCATTTCGTACTATTTTTGTTTTATAATAAACATATTCTATAAAATTCGCTCCTGTTTACGATCTACTCATTTAGTACTCGATCCATTATTTTAGTTCCCAGTATATCAATGAAGTATTATTTAGCACTTATCGCGCTTACCCTCTTCGAGTCTGTTTAACAGTTGAGTCGTTAATTAACAGAAGCCAGGGTTGGCTTCGGAGCATTTTACAGTGGCGCCATCTATCTTCTATCTATCTATAAAACTATTTGACCCTTACAGCCGTTACATTTAAAACCAAGTTTAAGCCTATGACATTATTTTCTTGAACTCCACTTACTGTTTATATGATTAGAAAATGAAGAGGAAACATTTTAAAATTTTGGAATACATATATTTTTGTTTGCAAATATGTTTGAGAGTTATGGAGTACATACACACATATATATATAAAATATAATTATATAAATTCATATACAAATATAAAGAGCCACACAGATGGAAAACATTAAAGATCAACTTAAATTCAAATGGAACAAACAATGCATATTATTTCTATTAATATAGAATCGGTCTCTGTGGCATACAGAGATTATAATAGCTACGTTTATCCCAGAAATCCATTCCTTTCCAGCCGCACCAGCCTTTTATCTGAATGGTCGCCAAATCATCGGCTCCAGTATAGTGGGGATCCAATATTAGAAACTTCACTTGACCACTCTGAACACAATAATCTACGCCTATAATAGTATGTGCCAGAACACCGCCACCAATCATAACTGGAGTGCCCTGTGTCTGGAAATGCATGGCCAGTTCGGAAGCAATGGTGGACAGTTCAGCTCCCGATGCTACATGGAGAATCTTGGAGTCGACATTGAGGAATCCCTGTAGGCACATACTCAGCTCTGTTGATCCAATCCATTGGGTGGAGCCCACAAAGCTGGCGGGTTTATCATCGATCTTATGCAGATATTCCTGAATCTGCAGATGTGTGGGAATTGATGAATTGGTATAACCCTGTAGCAGGAACCAAGAGCAGATGGTTTGCAGCGATCGGTAGGCACAGCCCCAGCCCTTGTCCTGAACCTGCTGCTGAAGATAATGATAGTAATGATAATTGCCATTAACCAGATACTCCTTGCCCTCAGTAACGCCACTTGGCCGAAGTCCCAAATGAGTATTAAGCAGCGGCGTCCATGGTGCTTCTTCCAACTGATTTTGGAATTGGCATTGATTTGCCCGTCGAAAATAGGGCCGAGAAACGGGCAAAGCGAATTGCCTATGAAGTTTTTTTCTTCTCTCAAGCATGCTGGGATCATCGTCACCCAAGTCCTCCAGATATGCACAGCTCAGAAAGTGTCCAAACTCCTGGGGATAGAAGTGATAACTTTTTGGCACCAAGAGCTTGCCGCCACTCTCCGATTCCAGGAGATATGCATTAAGACTTTGCTCGAACAATCTCAGAGCACGGCAAATGCTCTCGATTAGCACATCATAGAGACGCAACATTTTGGTTTTCTTACACAAAATGGCCATGGCCTCCACTTCGAGTGGTAAGGCTACTTTCGGCTGATCTAGTGCAGTCAGACATATACTCAAAGCCGGATGGGGCTGTGTCTGGGCAGATGCATCTCGTGTCCTACACTGGAGGACATCTATGTTAACTACCTCATAGTCGCATCCAACTACAGCCAAATTTCTGGATTTATCTGTTTCCTTGTCCTTCTTTTTGCCACTTGTTCCAGCAGATGACACTGGTTTGGGCAAAGCTTCTAATAAATTCTCTATACGTGATTCACTTGTGAACTTCTTATCTTGGGGCCCACAACTTGTAATCCAGATGTTTGTCTGGGGCACATGAAAGACAACACTTCCGTCGGCTACACGCTTCCTGAGCACATGCATCTCTCTGGCCAGGGATTCGGGTGTTTCTGCTGTTTGCAAATTGAAACCACATTGTAAGCGTGTGAAACAGAAATCCTTGTACAATTGATCGGCCTCCATAACCTCGTATGGAACTTCCTCCAGCTTGCCATGGACAAAAAAGCTTGCTCGCAATCCCACCAGAGTACCAAGTTCACATTTTAACAATATGGGATTATCTGTTATATCCACCGATGAGATCACCTCAGTCAAATGGGCCTCAGCATCTGAACAATCGCCGAATTTGACTAGACCACATAGATCCATTTCGGCTGGAAATCTTTGGAGCAATTGTTCATAGTTCAACTGTCCTACACTAGATTCAATATTAAAACTTAGCACCAACAAAGTGCCATCACCATAG
This sequence comes from Drosophila austrosaltans, assembly GCA_035045865.1. Taxonomy (NCBI): domain Eukaryota; kingdom Metazoa; phylum Arthropoda; class Insecta; order Diptera; family Drosophilidae; genus Drosophila; species Drosophila austrosaltans. The sequence continues at coordinate 5,296,345 of JAWNOQ010000207.1, forward strand.
AAGACTCCATATAATACGCCGCTGCACTGCAGCTTCACACGCTCAAGACGCTGCCATGGAAAGAGTTATAAGTTGAGCGATGTCTTAAACACATTTGGGAATTATTTACCTTGAGTAAGAATGCTGATATTTTTAGTTTTGGTAACATTATTGTGCAGCAAATCAAGAAAGAAACAAAACTTTATAGTAAAATTGCACAGCTGGCAAAAGTTTGTTATCGATAACATTTATCGAAAGCAAATTACGCTAGCATGACATCGCATTAACTCACACAATTATCAATGAATAAATTTTTTATCGTTTTCTTTTTTAAATTTTGAAAAATACGTTAACAATGAGAGGAATAGTATTAGGTAACAAAAAAAATATACAATTCAAGATTAAAATATTTATCTTTATCGTTTTGAGAACTGTTCTACCAGAATAAACCTAAATATAATTAAATATACAATTTTTACACACACATATAACATTTATTTTATTATATATACTTTTTTTTTTTTCTTTTAAATTGAATTCGACATAATAAGGGCGTTGTTGTATCATAGATCTGGAGAAAGAAACGTTAACAGTGTTATCCGGACACTGAGCACAAAGCAACTGTTCTGGTAGCTCGACTTTTTCCTCTCTCTCTCTCGCTCTTCCTTCTTTTCATAATGCCATTTGATTCTATCAAAAAATGTTAAACATTTATATATATACATTTACAATATATTCAATAAATTGCGTGCTGTGCCTCTTATATTTGCTTTTGTTTAAACTGGAATATCTTTTCATCTTCAATCATTATCATTATAATCATCATTATCTTCCTTGCCATCTTCTTCTAACTCCTCTGCTCACATAGTTTCTACTAATTTACAAATATGTATATATGTATATATATATATAGTATTTAATCGTGTTACGAGACATAACTACAAGCTACTAGTATTAATTGTTTTTCTTTTCTTTTTTTTTCACAAATTTTCTAATTAATTTCATTGCTAAATTGTAATGTTTTTTGCGCAATTACATAAAACACAAGCTTACTCCAAGAAATACGAATAAAACACACACACACAAAATACAAATCCCTTGATTTCAACATTGAGAATAATTCCCGATGAGATTAGGCATTAATTTCCTTCATCGCTAATGGCGAAGTTTAAAACACAGACAGCCGTATTGCAAGCCATGTCCATTCGTTTCATCATTCTGGCGCTACTTCTTTTGCTTGACGGATGGAGCCGTTGGCTCCTTGCGTACGGGCGTTAATATGGTTACACTGGGGCTGGCGTGCTTTGTCGTTGTCATCGAAGTTTTACAGGCACTGGATAGGCTGGGTTTGGATTTATTAGCGGCATTTGGTGGGCTCTTAACTGTAAAAGTAATTCAATTAAATTTGATGAGAATTGGACACCCATTTACATACCAATTTCCATTTTTTTGGCCTTGCCCACTGTACCCAGATCTTGGTCCTCTTCTATGCGTACAGCACCGCCACCACCACCACCACCACCTTTTAACTTGTCTGGTTTTTCCAATGTTTGTGTGGGCGAAGATGACGATTCACCTTCGGCATATTCCTCAATGGCGGGCATAAAACCCTCCGATACACTGCTACTATCCTGGGTGCTGGTGGGTGAATCTTTTTCTTCAGCAATCCGTGGCAACAATTCACAATTTTGTAGTGAAACCACTGGATTACTCTGATCCGTGACTGGTGCTGATGATGTAGCAGCTGTAACAGCAACCGCCATCGATTGCCTTTGAGATTCCTCGGAAAGATTGACTGGCTGCGATGTTGCACCAGCACCAGTACCAGCTCCAGTTCCGGTTGCAGCACCACCAGCTCCTGAGCCCGCCGTTGGCCTCCAGGTGGTGGCTACCACCCTTTGATGTGTCGGCTGCTTGATGGGCGGCGAGCAACAGAGCGGTGATATTTTAGTCTCCGCACTACGCGGATGCAATCGATCTGGAGATAGAGCACGTCGAAGCAATGGGGAACTTGGTTCCGCCGATTTAGTCCTTGCAAATCCCCCCTTTTTGTTGTTTGAATTCCCTGCTGCTTGCAATGACGGCAAAGTGCTTCCTGGACTGTACGATTGCGTTGTATTGGATGCTCCGGGTTGATGACCCACCAATGGAAATGCTAATGGCGATGGGGATCGTGTCGGAGAAGATGGCAGGGGGGATGGTGATGGGGTACGTGCCAATGGAGAGAGTGGTATATGCCCAACAGATTTTCGGCGATTGGGCAGTGAATTATTGCTTGTGGTATGTAAGGTTTTTAATCCTCCAGCAGGATTAGCGGCATTCGATGTAGTGGGAGCATGAAGCTTGTGTTTAAGGCCATGCAAGGTGGATGGACGCTGATATAGCTGCGGTACAACACCAGTGGGTGAAACTACAAGAGACATTTAATTAGATTACAATTGAAATGATTTTTGAAGGATTTTAAACAAACCTGGTACATTGCCCACCGAGGTGGGACTGCTGCCAACAGCAGCTCCTACATGAGGTAAGAGAACCACCTGATTGGTGGGTGGGGCCAATGGTAATTGCACTAATGCGGGTGTTACACTTACTCCTCCAGCTCCTATACTCGCTCCTCCGCCTCCTCCGCTATTAGAGCCACTTGAACCAGTCGGCGTATTGGGCGATGACGATGAGGGTGACGTAGAAGAAGAGTTTGCCGCCGATTGGCTATGATACGACGAGTCCAATGGTGAAAGATTTCTTGCCGATGGCGTGGTGGGTGAACTAGTGCCTGCCGAGTACTGTTGCATCTCTGCATTGGCACGCTTGCTGCTTATTCTACGGAACAGCGAGGTCTTTCGCTTCTTATCGTGCTCTCGCTTTGTTTGCTTTTTCTGCCGATTAAGACCCTTCTTGGCCAGCTTGCTTTGCATGAGATCACGTTTTCGGCCACCGCTCTGAATGCTTGTATGCTCCAAAGGAGTAGCCCTTAATGTAACATGTTCTCCGCCACTGAGAAGCAATTGCAACACTTGAGTATGGAATAAACCTTGGACTGCTTCTCCATTAACATGTGTTATAAGATCAGCTGGTCTTAAACCTGCCTCAAAGGCTGGACTACCCTCATCCACGGCCATGACCAGATGATGCATTGTGTAGAAATCTGTGTCTCCATAATAGACACGTATTGTGTGGACAGTAAACCCGAATCCTCGCGGTCCACGTCGTATAATTATGGGTGGCTTCAGATTGGTAACCAATGGCGAGAGTTCACGGCATGGAGAAGTATCCCTGGAACTGGCCGTACTTGAGCCATTGCCACCGCCACCTGGCGATTGTATGCCACAGAGTTGGGCAGCCAATTGTGAATTGTCCAATGAAGTCATCAAAGAGAGGCCTAAAGCTGATGCAGATTTCACTATAGATCGGGAACGATGATGCTTCATGCTACTGCTACCGCTCGTACTACTACCATCCATTGATTTCGGTTGATGTTGCAGAGCCAATGGTGACTGTTCCCTTGGCATATTCACATTTTCCGTCGAGGAGCTGCACGCTGAAATGGTCTCATCCTCAATAGAAATGGAGAAACGTGGCAATATATCCCTGGCACAGACACCCTTTCTCTTACGATTAATCTGTGGTGAGAAGTCATCGCTATCGGTTTGCGAACTCTCCGGTGTACTACGCGAAAAACTGCTTACGGTTGTTGTAGGTGGTGTTGCGGCGGTCTGGGTCGGCGGCGGTGTTGCTGGTGTGCTTATTATCGTCGTCGTATTCGGTGGCATGCTATGACGTTGCTGTAATCTTTGGACAGCTGACGTTGGTTGCATTAAATAATGCTTGAGCATCCGCAGCTCAGCATCATTACCAATTGTCACATTATGAAGAAGTTCTGGTAGAAACTCTGCATCCGGTGTCGATGGCACCTTCAATTGACTCGAGGAGAGCTGTAACACCAATACAAATGTAAATTTCGGACAAACGGAGATCAGATTCCAATGCTACTTACATCCAATTTACGCAATTGTGGCGTATTCAAGAATTTATTAACCACACCATCATTGGCACTTCCACCAAGCGAACAGATTGTCGCCGTTCCCGTTTTGATTTTGGATAAAGCTCCTGTTGATATCAATGCTGTAGATGGCGTGGCTGTTGTCATCAATTCCTGGGCTCGGGATGGCAATGATGTCAAATTGCCCTTACTAATGCCATCAATTGTAGTGGATGTGGCATTTCGTGACCAACTGTAATGCTGTTTCCTATACTGTGGCGTATATGAATTGAAGCTTCCAAAGACTGGTGTATCATCAGTATCATCTGTATCCTCGCCGGCCAGATCATGATTATACCGATCCATGCGTGCTGTAGATATGTAAAAAATTTATTTAAAGAATGACTTTTCAGGGTCCTGCGCTTTTGCACTCACTGTCGAAATAGCTGGTGTCATCCTCATGCGACAATTGGGGTACAAATTCAGCCTTTTGACGCAATAGTGAATTCCAATCCATTCCCATAAAATAGACATGCTCCTTCATTTCGAGTGCTCCAGTTTGTGTGCCCAAGCGATCACGTGGATTCTGTTGTAACAGCTGTGATATAATATCCTTGGCCTCCACCTGTACGGGCCAATCTTCGCTATCGGGCCACTCAATGTCATCGTTAACGGTATGGGCAAAGAGCTCCTCGGCCGTTTCACCAAAGAATGGTACACAACCAATAAGGAATTCATAGAGTATGATGCCCATTGACCACCAGTCGACAGGTTTACCATATCCCTGTCGCAGAATAACCTCAGGGGCTATATACTCGGGAGTCCCGTATACCTAAAATGATTTGATTTAAGGTCAATCAATGTTTGGGATTATTTTTTTTTACTAATTAGGAGAACGACGCTCACCTGCTTGTCGGAAAACTGACGTGTTTCCGAGTCAATGTAACCCTCATACAGATTGGTTGCCAACGACATTAAACCCATCTTTGATAGACCAAAATCCGTTAGCTTTATGTGCCCCAAGGCAGTGATAAGCAAATTATCCGGTTTGAGATCACGATGAACAATGCCATAGCTATGTAGATACTCCACGGCTAATACTGTTTCGGCAAAATAGAATCGTGCCATGTCAGCGGGTAATGGTCCAATATTCTTTAACAGAGTACCACAATCGCCCCCCTCCACATACTCCATGACCAGACACAAGTGCTTCTTTGTCTCGAATGAGCAATACATGCTGACCACAAACGGATTATCAGCAAACGAGAGTATATCACGTTCCGCAAACACTTGCTCCACTTGATTGCGCAGGATGAGATTATTTTTATTGATTTTCTTCATGGCGAAGCGTTGGCGGGTCGTTTTATGCTTAACCAGATAGACGGCTCCATAGGCTCCATTTGAGATCAGCTTGACAATGTCAAAATCATTTTCATGCGGTAAAGGTTGAGCCGACTGCTGTTGAGATGTAGCAGCATTTGACTCACGTTCATTAAGCTGACTGACAGCCAATGCAAAACTGGGTGCTGAATGGGCATCAGTGGGCGCCACCGGTGTCTGTGGCGGTTGTGTGGGTAATTTTGCTTGCGGTGTACTTGAACCACTCGCATTGGGATTATCTAAAAGGCCATCCAATGCCAAATTACTTAGCTGTTTGGCGGCACAAGTTAATGGTGAATTAAGCAATAATATTCCGCCAGCTGGCTCCTGAGATGCCTCCACTGTAACCAATTCCGAGCACATTTGTTGCGTCTCCCTTAACTCCTGTTGGAGTTCAGCAATGGGATCACGATTCAATCCCAATTTATGTATAATATACTGTGGTATATCCGCCTTAATCACCGGCATTGCCTTGGCATGTCCCTCGGCTGCCTCCAATAGTTCGTAAAACTCTTGTGGATCAAATTCCAGACATTCCAGCAAGCGTGCTGGACGGGATATAATCAACAATAGTTTCTTTATCACACCGCTTAGTTCGGCTGCCGCTTCGGGGGACTTTTCCTTTGTTTCCACAAGTAGACGTTCCAGATTCTCGCTTAGTTCATAAAAATATTGCGATGTTATTAACTTGGCTTCCGATTTATGTAGACAATCGCGAGCCATTTCCAAAACCTGATGATGAACAAAGCTAAAGAAAGAGAGAGAAGATTGATGACTCAATTGCATATGGGAAAGAATTCTCTGCTTACCGCACTATGGGCTGGGAATCACGAAAGCTGCTGCATGCAGCACTCTTGTTCTCATTAATGAAGTGTTTCAGACGCTCCTCCATTTGTTGGGTGGCCTTGGGAAAACGCTCCTTATAGAGAGTATTCATTACGGCAATCTCATTATCGACAATGGGTGAACGCGATGGACTGGATAGGGAACGTGAACGCGGACGAAAATATGGAGACATTCGACCACCGGGCATGGCCTGAGATGGTGAATTGTTAGCAGACTGATTACCACCTTGCTGACCACTGCAGGCCATACTAAGGTCAGCACAGCAATTGATGCAGCCGGTGGCAATGAGTTTCTGTGGCTGCAACTGGATAGGCGGCTTAGGTGTCTGATGTTGCTGCTGTTTTTGAGTGGCGGCCAAAAGCAGAGCACAATGCTTCGGACAATGTTGCTTCAAATGCTCGGCACAGCAAGCTCCAGCAGCAACAGCGGCCGCATCCTCTTGCCCGACACCAGATGACGGATTATTATTGTGGGCCAGTTGATTTAGACCCTCTTGACTCGAGCATTGTGATGATAGATTCGAACTGCCTGGTGTTGTACCATAGCCAGATGATGGCAGCGATGCCACTGACCAGCGACGTCCGTCAACGACACCGCGGCACGAGGCAATCCTTTTAATGGGTGCAAATGCAAATGGCATGGGTGAATTCAGACGTGGACTATCCACTGGACTGGCCGAATAGGGAGAGTGGGCACGAGATCCTGCCACAGCTGCCACACCAGCAGCATTAGTGACCAAACTGAGACGATGATGTGCCACACCACTCGATGAGATGCCACTGGAGGAGCCAGAACTACTGCTACCAGTTGAGCCGCGCATTACAACGCCATGCAAATGATGATGATGATGCTTGGCCAGACCAATGCCAGCACAGCTTCCCGAACGTGAAATATTGAGACCAGGCGAAGCGTTTGACCCCTGAGAGGACTGATTGGGAGCCGGAGCAGCGGATGCTGCAGCAGCAGCAGCGGCAACCATTTCCTGACGAAAATAGTTTCCCGTTAAACATGGAGCTGATTTTCCCAACGATGAATGACGCATACGCAATAAATTGGAGGCCTCTACACAGAAAAGAAAAAGAAGAAGATCAGTAATGAATCCACATATACATATATATATACGATGGAGAAAAACCTTGCAGAGATTAGGGATTGGAATTGGACATATATGTGCAAACTAATTGTACTTTTGTCTGTTGGCTTAAGTAATGATAAACAAAAGGCCAATTTCAATTGTAATCTCTGCTCGGTTGTAAATCTCTTGAGGATTACCACTGCTGACGGCCCTCAAGGAGTTTGTATGCTGCTGATAAGAGATTTTGCGCAGCAATGCTGTATAACCACGCGAATGAAGTGAACTGGAGCTACCAGATAGGCCACCTGATGAACTTTTCGTTAGATTCAAATTTCTCATCATTGATGAGCCATTGGTGCTATCATTACCAATCGATAGCTTGGCCGGCGACGTTGGCAATAATTCCAAGCCACTACATGACTTGGCACTGCTATTGGATGATGAAGCGGCTGCCAGAGCTGCAGCTGATGCTGCTGCTGCTGCGGCCGCTGCCTCCTGATCGGAATCATCGAAGATGAGGACACGAGCCGAATAGCTCGATTGCGGACGTATGCGGGATAGATTGGCTGAGCTCAATTGACGTTTGGCCACCGGACTGCCACTTAAAGTAGGTCCAGTGCCAGTGCTATTGGTGCTATCAATTGACATGGATATGGCATCATTTGCATCGATTTCACTTGCGACACTACGATTAATGAATTCCTCATCACGTTGCGCGTCGTCACCCTTTTGAGGAGTGGAGGTGGATATTTTACTACATGTGGTGGTGGTGGTGCTTGAGGTGGTGCTTGTACTGCTGCTGCTGCTGCTGCTAATAATGGTGGTACCCGATCCCGACACTCCCAAAGCTACCGATGACGAGGATGCCGCCATCTCCTTGCGACTCATCTCTTGATCTTACTCGTATATGATATAGACTACTAGTTGGCTTCCATTTTCTTTATCTTATTGTTTGTCATTGCGTCGGCTGCAAAATAAAAGAGAATAACAACAACACTATAGTAAAAATTAGCATATAGTCGATGAAGCCCTCCCCCTGTCCCCAGCCACCTCCAGACACACGCACGCACACACACACACACAATCGCTCTGGACCCGGGGCCTAATTAATCTTGTTGAATTTTCATTATCACACAGCAATATAAATATAGAAATTGTAAGCGAAAAAAAAAATAGGCAAACAAAAATAAAAATACAATATCGGAAGCGTTTGAGTTTAAAATCCTAAGTAGGATGGCAAATTATATGGAATAAATAATGAAAACTTCCATAACTGACATCTCAATTTGGGCGGACACCTGAGCAGATATGTATGTTTGTAGGATTTTTGGCAAATTGTAGATTTTATTTGCCGGCATTATAGAATTTAGCTGCTGATCATGAATATATATATATACATATACATATATATAAATACATACAAACGTATATGAAACGTCTACGTCAATGAGAGTTCTCCTTAATCGATTTTAATACACTGTCAAGATGACGCATTCAAAATGTTACTATATAAAATTCATTTTTACATTTTACATTGTTCAGCTATACACCAACAAAAAACACGTCTAATCAATAAATCTTTTAGGATGTATAGTCCGTCCTGTGGAAGTTAACTGTTAACTTAGACTCCGTAAGGAGTCTTACTACATATATTTCTCATATATGTATACTTTTCTCTTATGTTTTCTGTAAGGTACATAAATTACTTGATTAAATCGATCCAATGGCCAATTGATGGATGGATAAATGATTTGCATTGCGCACCTACTGCGAATCTTAAAATGCCAATTCCTATAGCATATATGTACATATGTATATCTGTATATATTTATATGCATGTATGTACATATATATACCATGTACATGAACAATGTAAAGAGCAAAAACCATATGATGGTCGTAAAAATTCTGCCAACCGAGGTCTCTCTCTCTGCCGCGCTGCCGCTGTCGCTGCCTTGTCGTAGTCCACCAATGTATAGTGTCTGTGGTTATCAGTTTTATAAGTTTGTTTTCATTTTATTTATATATGTTTAGTGGCATTTATTTACATACTAATCGCGCATGCTGTATATGTATGTATGTGGCCGTGTTTTGTCTGTGTGTCTGTGTTTTGTGTGTTTGTAGCTGGCTATGTACATATTTGTTTGAATTTCGCCCACTTGAGGCGTGAGACGCGCGAGTTATTCACATGATAATTGAATTCGCATTCAGATTTGATATTTGCTTTTGAAATTTTTAATGATTAGAGTAGGCAGAGACGAAGGGCAAAGGATTTTTTTTTGTTGCAATGACTGGGCGAGAGACTCCTTCCTTCTTTCCTGCCTCCTTCTTTCTTATTATGTGGGCCGCCCACATCACAACCACAAACCGCGAGAGAGAGATAGAAAGAGACCGAGACACTGAGAGTATAAGAGCGAGAAAGGAGGGGGTCTAGTTGTCGTTGTCAAATTGTCTCCTTTTGTTATTAATGCCCTTCATTTTTGTTTTACACAATTTCGGTTCAATAACTTTACTTTGAAACGCAGTATGAAGCGTTGATGGCGACACGCACACACAGGCGTGCAACGCACACACGCACAACAAATGAAAATTATATTAAAAATATACTTTTAACACCGAAAGAAAAAATCGTTGTAACCAGTGTTGTTAAAAAAAAAAACTTAGTCAGGTGCCCAATTTGTAGCTGGAACTAGTCATCAAAAAGTGTTGGAAAGCGGTTTGTTAAAATTTCAATAAGAAATAAAAAAAATAAGTCCATCAAAACGGTTGAGTTCTGAATTTTTCTTTTTTATAATTTTTTTAATACTGAATTTGTTAATATAGAGGATTTATCAATTCACACTAAGCCATTAGTTTTGCTACCATGACTGCAAGCAATTTGTTTTATGATCCACCCGCATTAATCGTCGCTGTTTTGACAGTCATAAATTTAAGAGTTAATTTAATTCAAATAATAATATTATAATCTTGATGAACATGTTGACTCTTATTTACTTGACGGAGTTCACTTTTGCCGCTTAAAATCACAGATATTACACGTTACGGTAGATGGAGCCACATTAAAATAACAGCGTGTGTTGCCCCACTGCCACTTTACAAATTAAACAGCACTGTCACAAATTGGATTTCAACAAACGGGTACACTGTTTTTCATGTCAAGTTAATTGTGGAAACTGTGAAAGCAAAAAGGTTGTAAAGAAAATCGTGCAAAAAAAAAGCAAAGAAATTTTAGAACAATCTAAAAGCATCAATCGTTTAATTGGCAAAAAAAAGATAGTGAATAAAGGGTAAGCAACAAATAAAAGTGTAGCAAATTATGCGCAATTCCAAAAGCATGATGGTATCGATTTTTTCGGGGTGGTGCTGCTATGGTCATGCCGGCAGACACCTACACGCGCATACATACATACATGCATCCACAAAAAAAAAAAAAAGAAAACCCACACTCTCATATATACAAGGAAAACTCAATACACGGAAGCTTAAAAATGATGCAAAAAAATTTTGCATTTTGGCATTTAAAGTAATTGTAAATTTTTATGCATTAATCGGTTTCTAGAAAAATGCGTGGACGCGGCGGTTATATTCAGCGTGGAAGAGGCTCTCTTTCAACAATCGGGAATCGCTATTATAACAATCGCAACTCGAGCAATTACGTGAGCACGCGTACACAGGGCAACTATCGTCCAAATGGCGGACGCTATGAGAACAACTATCACAATAATAACCGTTATAGTGGCGGAAGCAGCGGTGGTGGTAGTGGCGGTGGAGGCGGCGGCAGCAATAGCCATCACTATGATAATCGCAGTCGCGATTCCCTCAACCATCATAATTCGAGCAGTGGTGGACGCTATGACTCTGGTTCGAGCCACAAGCGCAGCTATGTATGTATTACATGAATGCTGGAAAAGATTTGGGTCTCACTATTTAATGTTTTCAAATATTTAGGATTCAACACGTGATCGCAGCGATGATCGTAGCAAACGTCTACGCCAAGATGTAAGTTCAATAGATATATAAATATATATATATATACACCTATTCCGTTCAATATGCACGTTATTCCAAAGGTATCTCATTATCCATTTTTAAGTTATTATAAAATGTTGGCCATGTTTCTCTGTAATGTTTAATGACTTTCCAAATATTTATAGCACTATTTGTAAAGGTTAAACGCCGGATTCTAGCGTTACCAGCTTTCCCTACCAAAAAAAAATGAAAATATATATATATAAACAGAAACAGTTAATTATATAATTATGACAAATGCACAGAGCTCGCAGCTACAGTTGAAAATTTAAGCTCGATCGAGTGCTATATATATATATATATTAATCCATTATAGAAATATATATTTATATTTATATATATTTTACTATGTGTCAATGCATAGCAAATAAATATTTAGCCAGAGATCAGGCTAATTAAACAGAGATATTTCCGTATAGAAATGCGATTGTTATATGCATCATCCATCTCCTATATATATAGATATATATATACGTATGGCTTAAACCATCCCAGCAGTCGATTTGCTTCCAAAAAAAACTATCCAACATCAGATATTATCTTGATCTATACAATAGTTATGAGTAGAGGGTTTCCGCATCATGCTACTACTACTACTACACAATAAACACGCTCTCCAGGATCAGCCCAAGTTTCTAATAACAATTATATATATATTTATATATATAGATACATATTATATATATATTTATATCATCCACAAAGTTACCTATATAATTATATATATATAAATATTCGACCAAACAAAACAAAAACAAAAAAAAAAAACATGCTCCTACACTCCTTCCTACTCATGAATCGTCATAGGATTATCGTCGTACGAGCTCGTCAAACGATCGCAGCGATCGTCCATCATCATCATCGCAGAACATGGGAGGCGGTTCATCATCGTCGAACTACCATCCACGTAGCAGTACTGGAGGAGGCGGCGGTGGCGGAGGAAGTGGCGGCGGAGGCGGAAGCAGCTCAAGCTCTTATCGTCCACGCGACGAATCTGGTTCTGGCAGTCGCCATCAGCGCGATTCGTCAATGGGTCCACCTAAGCGCATGCTGCGCAGTGTTGCCGGCACTAGCTATATATCACGTCCACGAGGCGGCACTATGCGCGGCGGGATTATACGTAATATGCGCGGCGTTGGTACCATGCGCATTGTCCAGCGTCCCCGTGCCAATGAGTCGAATGATTTGCGCACTATGCGCCGTCAGTTGCTCTATGCTCAGCAAAAAGATCGAGCTCGTTTGGCCAAAATACAGCAGCTGAAAAGGTAATTAGACCAAAGGGAATTGATTTGAGTTGAATTGAATTGAGTTTGTTATTAAATTGAGATACGATCTCAAAGAGAGAGAAAGAGAGTGTGAGAGGGAGAAACAGAGAAAGAGAGTGAGAGAAAGGACTACTGTAAAACGCAATGGTAAATAATGATGAGAATGAATATTCAGATTGTGATTGGGATAATGATGCCATGACTTGGCCGATTTGAATAGAGTATTGATAACTCTATACATATATATGTATATATATATATAGATAAATGTTATATTTATTGGCTAATTTGATCGATCGAATCTGAGAATATAAATGCCTCTTCATCTTTATAGAATTCTATATTTATATTGATTGTGTATTAAATGTGTGTGTATAACTTTTTTTCAAAACAAAAAACCAAAAATGTAAAAAAAAGGAGTGACAGAAGAGACAGAAGGAAGCATTGAAAGAGAGAGAGAGAGAGAGAGGAGAAAAATGATGAGAAATTAACGACAAAAAATAATCATATAAATAAAAAAAAAAACACTCGACACTGTTAACAAGTTTTCGAACATTGTACTTACCACAAACATTTGCCTTTGCGCCTCCCTCCCTCGAACTCGAACTCGGACTCGAATTCTACTTCGACTTCGGCTTCGTCTTCCTTCACATGTTGTAGCTCATTGCGCCGCCAGCGCCAGGGAGGCAATACTAGCGATAATTCCACTGACAAAGATGACAACGATGACAAGGATGAAAAGTCTGGCAAGAGCAAGAAGAAGAGCAAAGACGATGAAAATGATGGGGACGCTGATGTAGAGAAGAAAAGTGAATCGACTAAGACTAAGTCAACGCCAGGTAAAAAACGCATCAAGAGCGAAGTAGATGCCGGCAATGATATCGATGATCATGTGGGCGGAGATGATGAGCAAGATCAGGAGAAGGGCGATAGTGTATCGGATAATAACAAGAAAGGCAAATCAAGTGCTACAGCTGGCGTTTCAGATGATGATGATGATGATATTGATGAAGATGATGATGATGAAGAAGATGATGATGATACTGGTGCTGCCGTTGGTGGTGAAGGCAAGTCCCAAGTCAAGACTGAAGATAGTGGCGCCGATGCTGGCGATAAGCCCAAAGAAAAGACTAAATCTTCGAGTACAGCTGAAAAGTCAGGTAAGAAGAAATCGGACAAGTCGGATGGTAATGACAAGGACAAGGATACAACATCCAAGTCAAAGAAATCCGCCAAAAAGGATCGTTCGCGTAAAGATAAAGATGAAAGCGATGATGAGGGACGCAGCAAGGAGCGTCGTACCTCTCGCCATCGCGATGAGGATCAGAGTAGTAGTGCACGTAAGCGCGCCTTCATAAAACTCACTTGCGTTCATTGTCGCGTTAAGTGTGTTACCTTCAAGGTGAGTGCAGTAATTTACATATTATGATAATCCATTAATCTATATCGTATTCTCCCCTTTATTGTTGTTTTTGTTTCTGTAGGAATATAGCTTTCATCTAAATTCGCGCACACACAAGAACTCCATGCGCAATGTGGCACTGAATCAGCGTGCCGATCTTCAACGTATGCGCGCTCGTCAGCGCACTACACAGCGTGAGATTGAGGAGAATAGCAAGGAGCAGCATGAGTCGCGCTATTGTCGTCTCTGTCGTCTGGCATATCGCCAGCCAAAGAGTCTGCATCAAGCCTCTGAGCATCATAAGACAATCAAGAAATTCTTGATGCCATATTGTGGCTGCTGTCATTTAGCATTTAAAAATGCTATGCTCTATGAGAATCATCGCTGCTCTCTGGAGCACATTCGTGTAAGAGATCACTCGCCAAAAAGTAGCTCACAACTAGATGCAATTTAAAGCATTCCATTTTATTCATTATAGAACAAGGTACGCAATGATGAATCGGGATCGGAAGATAGCGCGGATGAGCGTGAAATTGATTTAAATAAATTCCTTACTGTGGATTCGGTGGGTGAGATTGATGATGAAATTATGGATACTGACATTGAAGCCTTGCTATCTGAAGCGGAGCTTGCACAAAAGAGTAGCGATGAGGAAACCCGCAAGCGTGGCCTAATTGGTCCTGAATTTATCAAGGCTGTGGATGCATTCTTTTGTGAACTGTGTAATCATTTCTCCAAAAAGACAGATGACACAGGGCTTGAAGATTATATTAAGAAGCATTGCTTGCAACATGCCCATGTCAAGGCATTCTTGCGCCACAAGGAAGATGTGGAGAAAAAGATCAAGGTGGAACATGATGATGAGCAAGAGGGCGAAGAGCATGAGAAGGCTGATAAAGAGACTAAGAAAACCAATGACGACAACAATGTGAATGCATCTTCTGCTGATGTTAAGAAGGTGGAAGTAAATGATAAAGATTTTGCTGATGGTGATGCCGAGGACAACCAGAATGAGAAGCTATGGGAGGAAGTTGATAAGGATTTGGGTGACCTATTGGCTGAGGTGGAGCCCCTTGGTCAGGAAGACGAAGACGAATCTGTTCTAAACATTGACATCGAAAGGTGAGTATTCTCTATATATATATATATACATATATGTATATATATATAATTGGTAGGAAAAATATTAACTTTTGTTCTCTTTTTTTTTGTTTTTAGCGAGAAAAATAAGGCTAAAGATGCCGTTGAGGATTCGAATGGTAAGGTAGATGCCGAACCGGCACCACCAAAAGAAGTCAAACCAGTTGTAGCCGCCAAGTCGTCAACAGAGAAAAAGACCACACCAGCTGTAGCAGCAGCTGCTGCTGCTGCCCCAACTACTACTGCTGTTGCTGCTGTCGTCAGTGCTCCTGTCACTTCGCCAGCCAAGCCAGCTGCTGCGCCTGTTAAGTCAGAGGCCAAGAAACCGGCGGCCAAGCCGGCCTCTACAGCAAAGACAACAAAGGCTGGCATGACCACAACAAAGCGCAATGTCGTGGTCAATGTGAAACGCACTGTGGCGAGCAAATCTACTGGCGCCGATGCCAAGTGAGCCAAGCCCGAATCGCCCTTAACAAACAACAACAACAAAAACTTAGATATTAAATACAAAAGCAACATCAACCAAAACCCAGTGATTTGGTTGCCATAAATTACACAAAAACAAAACAAGAGAGAGACAAAAAAAAAAAAAATACGAAATGCTAAACTACAAAAACAAAACAAAATGTACTTCAAATGTAACATTAACCTGCACACAATATATATATATATATATTTATATATATAATATATATGTATATATATATATAAATATATATATAATATATATGTATATATATATATATATAAATATATATATATTGGATTGTCCAGTAAATGCTGTACAAAAAAAAAAAAAAAACAACAACAACAACAAAAACAAGAACAGCAACAAGAAACAGCAACAACAATCATGTAAACCGAGTGTATCATGTTTAATAAACTTATAGCCCCCCAGCCCACCTGTTTGTATATACATAACATAAAAAAATATATGTCGGATTACTCGTGTGGATCGACCGTGTGGACCTTTCCTTTGTAACCAGCCAGCCAGTCTGCTAGTCCGGCTATATTGCAGCCTTTCTAAAATGGCCACCATTCACTTGGCGTAGCCGAACAAACGAACAAACAATGCCAAAGAAATTGTCGGCATATCTGTTTGTATGTATGATTGCCTGGCCTGGTCGCACTTGGTCTTGTCTCTTGGCCGCCAATTTGCTGCCCATTTCATGGGATTTCATGACAAGAAATGGCACACGCTAACTGTTGATTAAGTGTGGACGAGGGCGTAGTTTGTGGACCTGCACCTGGAACTTTCATTAATGCCCTTACACAATAAATAAAAAAAAAACAACTATACAATAACTCAAAAATAAAGAAATTTATTTGTGAAAATAATTTTGATTTTATTTCATAACAGTCAACAGCTATACGGCATTATCTATATCGCTGCAAATAGTACTTTTCTTTATCATCCAAAGCATGAAAGCAAATATCAAGGAAATCGTTAATCTAGATTTGAACTTAAATCATTATTATATTATTTGATTATTATATTCTTGTATTATTATATCATTTTTATATGCTCATATAGATATATAAAGATTCTGCTAATATTGGAAATTAGTTTAATTGTGAAATTAGAAAGAATTTTCCATAAATTTAGTTTTGCTGATTTTCTTCGAATATAGAAAAAGGAAGGAAAAAATCCTTTAGCTTTGCTGATTCTCTTTAATTGATTAGATTAGAGTATTTAAGTGTCGTTGCTTTTAATTATAAACTCTTCCTGTTTATTTTAAATTTATATATGTATTAACCTTTTGGGCGGCATAAGTGATGCGGTGGTGGCTGCTGTTGATAGTTGGAAGTGATTTTGGTGGTGTTTGGCCCTGTCTTGCTCCCACAGTCACTTTGCTGGGACTGTATTTCCATTTCCGCTTACCACTTGCCTCTCTCAAACACAATGAATGCCAATGCAGTGGCAGTCGAAAGGAAAATACATTTCATTTCATAATTTTTCTACATATTTTTGCCAAATTAACTTTCACTGCATGTCACGTAGGATTGTGGATTTAAAACTGATGCTGCTGCTGCTGCTGGTGTTGGTAATGGTGGTGGCTATTATGTAATCTGTCACTTAATATGCGTATATGTATTTGAAGGGGAGTTGCGGGGATCTCATCGCTTCCTTACACACACTAGCAACAATATTAAGTGGGGCTCAGTCACACAATGTCAAGTTTTGATTTCATTATTGCAACCAACAGTAGCAACGGTGGCAGGTTTTCTGTATTTTGTTTTTTTTTTCTTTCTATCTCTCTCTCTTCCTCCAGATGACGCTAATCCCGGACTATCATTCATTCAGTCTTTCAGCATTGGTTAAATTGTTAGTGTTGCTGTTATTTTTGTTGTTGTTGTTATTATTATTATTATTGTTGTTGCTCATGTTGTCGCACAGATTTATGCGGGCATTGTTCTCTGTCTTCTATGGATACGTTTGTCGTTGTGTCTCTGTGTCTGCCACAAATCCGGTTTTTGTCTTAGAGGAGGCCCCCACATCGATACTATTAACATTTAATTTGCGATTCCAAGACGTTGTTGTCGTTGTTGTTGTCTATGCTTGCCAGAGTTTCTCCTCTTCTCCCCCAATAGACCACAAAGCCGCCGCAGGCATTTGGATTTGCTTCTTTGTTTTTTTTTTTCTATATATATTTTATTTTTTGCATCAATTGAATAAAAGGGTATAATAAAGTTGTAATAGGCAAGAGGAAGTTTAGAATTTTATACATGTATGTATGTACATATATATGTACACATATATATTCTTGATCAGCATCAATAAGCTAGACGTTCTTCAAAAATTGTTCCCTTTTTGTGTCTATTAGATAATTGTGCTCCAACTATTTTTCAACTGTTCCATTTTTAATATGCAAAAATGTTCCTTTTTTTTAGTTGTTTCCCCCATTTGTCCCCATTTAGTGGGAAATGTTTCACTTTTAGTTGTCTCCCCCACATACATACATATGTACATAGATCCAAATGTTCCTCTTTTAAGATATTTATTCAAAGAAAATTTTAAAAGTATTTAAGCTGATTAGTTTAAAATTGAATTTATTTATTTTAAAATAGAATATACTAAACTTATCAATAAAAATAAATACTCGAAGTTGGTATTAGTATTAAAATTATTAACCATAGAGAGAATTGTCTTGGTTTTATCACTTGAGTCTATAGCCATATTGTAGTTCCTCAACAAACAAATATTTCTATTGACTTCTTGCTGAGTTCTACATATTGATGAACTTTTAAATTTCCATATGCAGGGTAACATGTGATCGATGACCATTTGGATTTTACTTTATTTTGTTGTTAATTTGTGTGTGTGTTTTTGTTTTTTTGGTGCTTCTATTAAGAAATTTTCAATGGTGCTTGGTTTGGCTGTTTTTTTTTTTGCCAATCTTCCTGTTTACTTGGTTAATTTTTTTTTTTTTTTTTTTGTGCACTTTACTACCTTTAAATGCCAAGGTGGCGGTAAGCTTGGTGCTCTGGGTCTTGGAATCCAGTTACTAGTTGGGCAACAAATAAAACCAAAACAAAAAAGTAAAGAAGAATTCAATTTTGTTTGACTATCGTTAGAATCGGCGGTAGCTATATACAAATACATACCATATGGGCCATAAATTGTGTTAAATGAAATCATTTGGCAGTTCTATTGAAATGTCAGTGGACGCCAACTGTTTTTGCCCATGGCCCCATCCCGTTCTCCAACTGACTAACTAGCTAACTAACCATCCATCCATCCATCTCCTTCAGCAATTCTTTTTTTTTTTTGCTTTTTGTGCGGGTGCGTGCTTAATTGTTTGTATTTAACCGAAACCTTTTGTTGTACCCTCCAAATTGTTCACATCGTTAACAATATGTTTATTTGTCTTTTTGTTTTTACTCATTTCTGTGTGTCTTTATACGTTTATTATTATTATTTTTTTTCTTTCGGTTTTCTTGTAACAAAAAAAAAAAAAAAAAACCTTGGCACTCAAATGCTGGAATTTGCATACATTTAAAAAAAAACAAAAATGTAAGAAGATTACAGAGTTTTTTTTTTTTTATAGTAATGATTTGATTGTATGGCTTGTGGATTTCATAACTTTCTTCAACATTAATTTGGCATACTTAAATCTATATTTAGAAAATTGAAAAATGGCAAAAATGTACTAAAAATTGATTACAAGTCAATATGTTTGAACAATAATAGATATAGATGTATGTTCAAACATGATGTATATATACGTTTTTTTATGTATTAAGTAAGCTTTATTACAGTTAATTGATCAAAGTTATATCCTATGTGTTAGTTTTTATTTAAATTACATATATGAACAAAATTTATCAGCTGGAACGGAGGAATATGAAACTAAAACAACGTTCCAGCTTGTTCCATTGTTTAAAGTAAAAAAAAAGGGGAAGCAAGTGAACTATTACTAAGCAATTGGTAAACTTTAAACAAACTGATACATTTAGATTTGTTTTTTCTTTTTAAAGTTTAAACTTTTTATTTTAATTAGGAAAACTTTTTTTTTTGAGTTTCAACGTTGTTGGTTACAGTTTTTAAGCCATAAATATAGTTGTGACTCTCTATAACGAATCTCAAGGGACCGCATAATTTCTTCGCTAGAACAAAATTTTCTTGTTTCTTAACATATTTCAACTTGTCATCTTCCAGATAATTTTCAAGGACATTTAGGACTTGCACAGTTTTTGATACTTCGTCTTTCATTTCTAAATAAGAAGGAAAAACTGTTGAAGAAAATGGGTACATAGCAATATATAAATTCGTTATATGGAAAGTGAAAATGCTTTAACTTACAAGTTACTGCCCCAAAAATTTATTGTTATACGAAAATTCCTTATAAAGAGATGAAAATACTTTAAAAATAGATCCAAATTATAGAGTTCTTAATATTGATTTGCCATTAATAAAAACTTTGTTATATGGCAGTTCGTTATGGGGAGTTTTGACTTTAGTATTTTCTGGTAAATTTTGATTTTTGTTATACAGATATAAGATGGAAAATGCTTTAAATTATTATAATTAGATTTATTTGTTATAAACAATTATAATTAAAAACTTTTTATTTTACTTAGGGAACCTTTTTATGTTGCTTTCTTTTTAAGTTTGATCTGTAATTGGCAGTAAAAAAGAAAAGTTTTCAATAAAAAAATTGCAACTTTTTGTTTAAATTTCATTAAAGTTAATAAAGTTATTTATAGATGTACATAACTGTATATATATTATCTTATATTCAATTCCGTTTTGTTAACAAAAATAATTTTTTTTTAAAATTTCACGTGTCTGCATAAGTTTTCTTTTTATTTAAATTAAGCCAACTTTAACTGTCTTGGAAATGCGCTTAAAGGGTTAACCAATATACATATAACAATGAGTTTAACCATAATTAAATAATAATAGTTTTAGGCATTTTTCTTACAAATTATAATAACAATTAGTTTAAATTATCCTCCTGACTGACATTTATTTGCAAAAATCTTGAAAATACACATACATACATACATATGTACATATCCAATTGCCCAGTCCCACTTGGCGTATGGTAAAAACGATGTCAGTTATAGACCAAGTCAGTTGAAACTCTTCAACTTCAAATTTAGTAATTGCTGCACTTGGATTCTTTTTTTTTGCCAAGAATTGCGTAAACAAACATTTATAAATTATGTGGCTGTCATAAAAAATAAATAGTTTTTATTTAAAGAGCATTCTAATTTATAATTTTTGCATATTGAGTTAAAAAATAAATCCATTTTTCTTTTCATGTTAAGGAGATGCAGTGAAGCGTTAACATTTCTCATGATTTATGAGATGAAGGTGCCTGCTGCCCCCTGCCCTGCTTAATAAGTTGTTTGTCCAATTTGTGTTTTGGGTCTGCAGGTGGAATGAATCCGTGTCCGGGTTTGTTCAAGCATGGCTCACACACACACACACACACACACACACAAAATAATTTGCTAATGAGCATGGATAGCGAACGTCCAGGTCCCAGTAGTAAACTGTAGACAATTTTCCATTGGTGTGGTGGGGAGGGGGGAATTACATGAACCATGGAACATTTTCTTTTGGCTGACTTTTTGACTTGTATTGTTATATGATTTGCATTTTCCTGGTTTTAATTTTGGAGAGCACCACCAGCAACAACAACAACAACCACAAGTGTTTTGTAAGTATAAATGGCAGCTTTGGCGTCTAGGCAAACATTTAATGGCCAAATCAAACGCTCCATAATGTTAGTTTACTCTCCCCCCACCCCCCTCCATACCCCTACCACTACTTGAAAGAAATGTGGGCAGACAGTGTGTTAATTTGGATAAAATACATAAAGGCATGGATATGGATTGTTGTCCATAATGCTTTCTCCCTCTCTTTCTCTCTATAAACAATAATGAACTTCCCCTCCTTTTGCCTGAAAAGACTAGACAATCGATATTTGTATATATATATACATATAGCATCTCCTATACAGATGCCATCTATATGCCGGTTGTCGACCTTGTTAACAATTTATTGACTAAACCATTGGCAGTAAATATACTTAAATCAAGCATATACTATAGACTAATGCAATATGGCAATAGATTATAATATGATTATGCAATATGACATCATAAAATGTCAGAGTGCAATAGAAATGAAATAAAGGAAAAAGTGATTGCAAAATCTTACGCACTAATAAGTTAAAGACTCTTGTGTTTCTTTTTTCTTTTTATTTTCAAACGATTTCCTAATCTGAGAAACATTAATGAATGAAATCAGAAAAGCGTTGCAATCAACAAAAAATGCCATCAAATAATATAGTAATACAACCAATAGACAAAAGTTGCGGCTTAAACACAAATGAGCACATACACACACACACACACACAGACACAAAGACAAAGTTATGAATGGGAAGAGTGTTGAAAATACAACAACAACAAAATATCAGTCAATAAGATTTTCACACTAAAAAAAAAAAATACAGAAAACTTGGCTTAGTAGCAAATGCAGTGAGGCATGTAAACTTTTGTAGTTGCCACTGTTGCCGTTTGACACAGCAACAACAACAACAACAAGCACACATCATTTACATGTTTGGGGCGTGAGAAGAATAAAACTGCAAAATCTAATAATAAAAAAAAAGAAAAAGAAAAAATTGGTAAAAACTGTAGATATGTATATATATACAGAAGATGTGCTTCATTTGCCACAAGTCTTTGTTTCCCGCTATTGCAATTGCAGCTGCACATGGATTGCCTTAATTAGATTATAACAAGCTTTGTGGCAGGCAACATTTTGTGTACATCATATCATATAGATTATGTATATGTATAAATGTATGTATAGTATATAGTCAACGCCCTTGTCATATCAATGGTTTAAATCTGCATTGCGTGCCAAATTGTTGATTATGCAACTCCTATTCAAGTGAGACATCAAAAATAAATGCGGAACTTGTGCTCTATTAATTTCCACTAAACCAATTATATAACTACATATATCCATAAACATATGTATATAGTATATTGGCCATGGATCTCTTGTGGTCACAATACACAATTAAATTCTTCCCCATTAGGCATGGCTTAAATGAATGTTTTGTGATTAAAAAAAAAACCACAAAACAATGTGAAATATTCACACATTACATTTGAAAATAAAATAATAAAAAAAAAAAAAAAAACAAAAAGAATGGGCATGTAAAAATTACATACAATAACAATTTGATGAAAATCTAACAAAAAGTTGCCACAAGCCAAGGCAATACGTATTTAAGATTATAACTTTTGAGAATTCTAAACATAAAAAAAAACCACAAATTTTAATTATACAAATGGTTACTCTTATATATACATACATAAAATATAATTAAATGTGTGTTAAAAAAAAAAATTTACGTTTTTATTTATCTCAAGTTTTCTCTATAACTTCTGTTAATTACATAGAATATTAACTATGTTTTAATTTATTAGAGTAAAAATTACTTACAGAAATTATTCTAATAGTTTCTGTATTCAAAATTGATTGTAAAAGTATTTCGATATCTAAAAATTCTAAATTTATCTTTTACATAGATATAAATATTGAAAAACAAACCTTATTTTAGCCTCCTCCATTATTAATTGATGTAAATAAATTTACTTAAAAAAACATTTTAATAGAAAACTTTTTTTCTTGTTGGAAAAAATTAAAATGTTAAAATATATTTACGAGCAAATTAACACTGTGATATGATTACAAATTAGATAAATAAAAGATTAAAAAATAAAGACTTTGATTGGTTTACAAATTATTTATTAATTACTTGAACTTTTGTACTTTATTAATTTAATTAGTTGACAAATAAACTAAGAAAAATATTGTTGAACTTTTTTTATAGACCCCTACAAGGGTTTTGGTCAGAAGTAAGCATCTCCAACTATATATTCTCGATCAGCACGATGATTTGAGTTGATATAGCCATATCCGTCTGTCCATCTGTCTGTTTGTCTCGATCTAGACGATCTCCTCTGAGACCCTTTAAGCTAAAAATTTTGCACATAGGCTTCTTTTTGTTGCTGGCATTGTATATATCGGATTCATTTCGATCAGATGTCTATATTATATAGCTCCCATAGGAACGATCGGTCGATAATAGAATTGAATTTCCATAACTTTGTTGTTTTTCAATCAAAAAATATAAAATTTGTTGTGTACGGGCTTAATATGCTTTCTAACTAATCCACCAAGTTTTAGCAGAATCGGTTGACTATATCATATAGCTCCCATGGGAACGATTGGTCGAGAATAAGGTTTTACATCAATAACTTTAAGGATTTTCAATCGAATTTCACGAAATTTGGTGTTCGTGAGTTTATTATACTTCATAACATATTCTTCAAGTTTTATTAGAATCGGGTGCCTATATCATATAGCTCACATAGAAACTATCGATGAAAAATATTGTTTTCAAGCAATAACTTGGCTATTCTTAAAGCAATTATCACAAAATTTGGTATTTGTATGTTTAGTGTATAGAGAAAAGTCTCTAATATATGTTAGCAGAATCGGTCGACTATATGGCATAGCTCCCATAGGAACAATCGGAGTAAAAAATTATTCAGTATGAATTACCTTTTTTTTCTCAAGCCTCGGACATTTAATTTAGGTTTGACTTGTTCTATATGCTTTCTAATAAATTTGTTACATTATATATAATTATCAAAAGACAGTTTGCAAGGGTATATGAACTTCGGCGCGGCCGAAGTTCGTCCATGCTTTTAGTTTTTTACTATATTAGACAACGTTTAAGCGAACTAGTCTTAAGGAACTTAAGTACTAAAGTATTGCTAACTTCTATATAAGTTAAGACCAATTCCAACAGATCCCTCTAATCCATTACAATCATTTTTAATTAAATTTCATTTTAAATTAAAACTTGTCTAAATATTGTTAACTTTTAAACTATGGAAAGTCAATCACTTAAAATCGTTTTACTACATACATAAAAAAGAATGTCCAATCTCCCCCATTGAAGATTCATTTTCCCAGACATCATACAAACAGACATAGATATATATATACATATATATGTATATGTATGTATGTACTTACCATTTCCCATAATCGTTGGCATATAAGTAAGTCAATTAAAATTTTACTACATAACCGTAATAACTTAGTTCAGTTTCAATGGCAATTTAATTGCCATTTGTTGTAGTTAAATTATACATTACTTAGTTTTGTTTTTTTTTTTTCTTCTTTTTATTATCATGTATCATTAATTTAACTTTACCATGTCATATGAAAGAGTTATTTTTAATGACAATTTGTGGCAGAGTATGTATGTATGTACAGTACAGTAGGTACTAAATATATATGTATGCCTGCTCTTGGCGATCCAATTTTTGTAGCTTCGCATGTCCCCGACAATGGACACACGATATCATTGTGCAATATCATTGTCCAAAGACATACACACACACACATTTCATTAACAACAACAACAACAAACAGTGGCATGGAAAAAAAGAAACCGTCAAAATGTAACCAAAGAGTTGCCAATTAAGACTTTAGTAAATGTTTTCGGTCAAGCAACAATATGAAAAGTCTAAACTAAATGTTAAGGTTGACTGCCGTCTCGATGAATTTAAAACACATAAAATTTAGAGCATAAAACTGTCGCAAAAAACAAAAATAAAAATAAAAAAATGAAAACGAATGCAAATGCCAAAATGTGAACTGCAACTGCAACTGCAATAGCAATAGCAACAGCAACAGCAACAGCAACAGCATCATCATTGGCTTCATCATCGTCATTGCCAGCGTCATTGATTTAAGTGGAGTCAACTGAAAACTGTTGCACTTCTGGTTGTTGGAAATGAAAAAAAAAAAAAAAACAGAAACACTGAGTTACTAATACAATAATAATAAATAACAGTAAAAGAAAAGAAGATGTTGCCACTGTTGCAGTTGTTGCTGCTGTTGCTGCTGCTGCTGCTGCTGATCGCATCATTTGCAGAGTTGTTGCTGCTGCTGCTGCTGCTGTTGTCTTGCGATTTGGTTTTTTTTTTTTTTTTGGCATGCAATGCAACAATTTCACAAGCAACACGCAGACAACTAAATGACAATGTGAACAAAATAACAACAAACTCTCTGTTGGCTGCTGCTGTTGTTGTTGTTGTTGTTGCGCCACAAATCTTTCAATTTAATTACAAACTTATTTATTTGGTTAGTTTAAGCTCAACTGTCCTAATCAATTTGTTAAGGATGAGGAAATGGCTTGCAACAGTCTAACATTTTCACGGATTTCCTCAGCGCTAAATTTCACAGCTACCGTGTTAACTTTGACACCACCAACGCAGACATTTGAAACTTAACGGTTAACCGCTGCTGACACTTTTGTAGGCAGAGACGTAATATGAGAGAGGTGGTGGGGGGGACGATGCAAATGTTAACTGACATTAGCATTAGGTAAGCGAGTTCAATTAAATTGCACGGCAATTTTTTGTTTTGGCCAAATTGGCCACCGACTTAAGTCGCTGCTACAGCAGTTGAATTAGTAAGCTGAAGGGGGTGGAGAGGGAGGAGTGGTTAGGGGGTGTCATGGCATGGTTGGGGGTTAAGTGTAGCTGCCCACGCATGGTCTAAAATTGTTAAATTTGAAATCCTCACTTGAAGATCATGGCACAGTGGTCGAAAAGTAAGAATTATTGTAAAGTGAAAAAAAAAATGTAATGGAAATTAAAATATATACAAAAAAAAGTTAAACAATTATTAATAGTTAAACGATATTTTACAAACTTTAACCAAAATAAACCTGTTTAAAATATTTCTTTAGAATTTTTATTTGTTTTATACTTTTTTATGGTTTACTTAAGTAAAATACTTTGTTGAAAAGTTTGACATATCTTTTTTTTTTTTGGATCCTGAACAGATTTTAAAAAATTAACCAATTCCAAATGATGCTAAAATTGGGAATTATTGAGAATTCTTTAGACATTTTGTAGTTGAAAACCTTCGATAAAAGTTTTACTAACCAGAAGGTATAAATTAATTAAACATTAAAAAAAAAAACATTAAAAATATGATCCATCATAATATTAGATGGGATTAGATCAAATATTTTATAAGAATCAATATCAAAGGCATAGAAATTATATGACGGAGAAAGAATGGAATGGAACAGGATATTCTCGGATATAAATTGAACCTTTTAAAAAGATTCTATATATATATTAATTTATATTTGTAACAAATAATTTTTTAAAATTAAGCAAATTTTTGAATATAATACATAACTACATATATAGAATTATGATATACGATATGAATACCTAAATATTATATTTGTATATATATATGATATATTTTCATTTCACTCTCGAAATTTGATCTAAATAGAGAATTTCTTTATAATCCCGATCCAATTTTTAGCTATATATAAAACTCATTTTTTTTTTTGGTATAACTACAGACAACATAAAGATTATAGGACCAGGAATTGGAAAAACATGTATGTTCTCTCATCTAGTATATATTTAGAATTTACTTCCTTTTTAGCCAGTGTGCGAAATGCAATTGTAAATGTCAAACGAAAGACTTAAGCAGCAAACTTGTCGGTTTTTGTTTTTTTTTTTTTTTTTTTTTTTTTTAGTTTTAGGCTGCTGTAGTGGGGCGGGGTGGGGCTTAGGTATAATATTAAATATGCCATGCAAATGCAAATGAAAATCTAAAATGCTTGTTAAAACTAATGCGCGCAATTTGCGATCGTATGGCCAAAAACGTAAAAGACGAAAACAAAAACAAAAGTGCCCTTTAGCCTCGGCCAGCCCAAAACCCCAAACCCCAAATCCAAAACCCAAAATCCCCAAAAAAAAAAAAAAAAAAAAACTCAATAGCTAAGGCAAATAGCCATGGCCGGCAGCCGTCTAGAGTCAGAGTCAAGAGTTTGGGGCGGGCAATTTAGTGTCACGTTAGCATTTTGGGGGCGCTTCCAGGCGGCAGGCAAAATGCTTGGGCCTTACCATTAAGACGAGTGCTTAACTAGCGGTTAGCCACCGACAACCAGATCAGAGCCGTCAACGTTAAATTAACCAAAGTAGACCTCCCCCCACCACCCCTTCCACTTCACCCCCATACAATTGAAAATGGAGACGAGAGCTTACAGAGGAGAGGAGCAAAAGTTGCTGGCAACCTTTCTCTTTGGTGCTAGCGATGACTATGGCACGACGCAAAGGTCGGTTCGGATGTATCGGCGGCGGTCTCTCGGCTGGCGGTCTTGTCTCGGTTTTTTTTTTTTTTTTTTAGATTTCGGTTTTATAAATACAAGTGTCGGCTGCACAATGTTAAAGATTCGTTAGTCGAACGTGCAACGGGCGCGATCTGTTTAAATCCTCGAAAAAAAAACCCACAAAAAAAAAAAAAAGAAAAAACTCTAAGTTTCTTTTTTTTTTCTGTTAAATTTTTGGTGTTTAACTCCTAGTAAGCGAAACGGTAGTAAATCTCATCTATCCATCAGTCCATAAACCAAACCATCCATTCAAATCTCATTTCCATTTCCCCTTTAATTTTTGTGAGGCAAAGTATAACAAATTCGCGATCATCCAAGGATTAACCACAACGAAATTCGCGTAAAATCAAAATTCAAATTAAAAGAAAAAAAATTTCACCATTCGGTTTTCGAGTGTGTCGAATCATTCCAATCTTCCAATTATATAATCTTCATTTTGTAATAATCCGGATTTTTTTTTTTTTTGTGTTGTGCTCTTTTTCTTCAATTTTTTGTTATTTTTTTTTTGTTTTCTGTTGTTTGTTTGCAGCCGGCAATGTTTTATGCAGATGCAGTCATCGTAAACCGAATTGTTTGACAAGGAAAAACCAAAAAAAAAAAAAAAAGAAAATAAAAGAAAAACAAAACCCGAAAACGAAACCAAACCAAGTGACTGTGAAAGCAAGAAAAAAAAAAATTAAGGAAAGATACAGATATTCAATTACTACTAGTCCCGCATTACTCTGCTATTTGTTGTTGTTGCTGCTGCTGCTATTGGAAGCTGCAGTATTGTTGTTGGTGTTGTTCCTGCCAGTGAACAGTTGGAGTCGCAACAGCACCACAATGAGAATTCAAATATTGACCTTAACGCTTTTCCTTGGTGAGTATTATTGCATAATAAACCAGAAGCGAAAAGGTTTTACCAGCCAGAAAGGGCAACCATTTGAATTATAAGATCTAACTTAGCAATAGGATATAGAAGGTTGTGTTTTGTTAATTGATATATTGAATTTTTTGTTGGGATCTTTGGAACTTACTAACTTTAGTTGATATTTGATAGTAAACACATTTTTATTACAATTTCTATAGAAAGTAAAGAAAAGTGTTTATGAAATTGATATATATATATGTATGTATGTATGTATATACATATGTATATATATAAATATCAGTATATATACACACATTCGTATATATATATATATATATATATATATATATACACAACCGTACACACACAAATACATCAACTTCTGAAATATTCGATTTCTTGAATTCAATTTTAAATGAAATAAGTTATAAATATTATGAAAAGCAGTATAAATTTCAAGTCAATTGAAGGAAAAAAGAGAATTCATCCAAAATATATACATATTTATTGATTATAAGGTAATTATAATTAACCTCTAAGCAGGATACTAGCTACAACTAAAAGGATCTTGAGCTAGTATTCCAAGTTATATATGTATATATATTTTTCTGTATATATTACATATCTATTATATATACTTAGTTTATAAAAGTTATTATTTTAAATATATTATATATATTTTCATATAGTTGATAGTTTTTTCTAGTATTTTCTTTGATTTTTGGTAAAAGTTTAGCTCCACTTTAAAATAATCTATCAGACATAACTAAAAAATCATCTATCATCTCAAATGTTATAGAAAAAAACTTTAATATAGAAAATTACTTAATTATACTTAATCATAAATGATTAATTATGAAATTAAATATTTTATTACATGCTAATCTAATATTAATATTTTCATCTTTAACCAAAAGTTCTGATGATAGTAAGAAATAAATGGAACTAGAAGAGACAGAAAAGTAACATAAAAAAAGTTTTTTGTTTCATTAATTTCCTTGAATATTTATTAAAATAAATAACTAATACTTAATAACAGAAAACTAAAATAGAAAATATTTTAAAATTGAAATTGAATTGCATATTTTTACATGCTAACTGAAAAACTTCTCGAATTCTAATAAAAACTTTCAACTGAATATTTAATTTTAAATTTGGTAATTGTCTCTGGAGAACTTTAAACAAAAACACTTAAAAAACGCTAAAATCATTAAAAATAATTTATAAAACTTGCTGTTACATGCATGAGAAACTTTTAACGATAAAACTAAAAAATTATTATATATTTTTAACACTTTTTTTACCATACCAAAACGAAATAACACTCTATAAAATATTTAAATGAATGTAATTAAGTAGAAAATCTTATTAAATTTGTTTCTCTCTCTCTCTCTTTTTTATAACTTTTTGTATTCCATTTCACTAAACACAGGCTTCTTGGTCATCCAAGCGTTGGATGCCAACGGCGATATTAAATCAAAGATCAGCAATGATAATGTTAGTAAAATTGCCGATGCCTCAAGTGCAACATTGGAAACGGAAACGACCAAAGATAAACGACAAGTGGGTAGCAAAGAGACAAACATTTATCCAAATCATCGTAGCGATGCATCCTCAAATCATCCAACTATCAATACGGATGATCCCGAAGATGGACAAGAGACAATCTATGGTGCTAAGCCAAATCAATTTATCATACGCCCCATTGCACCGCATCAACATCAGCAACATGAATCGCATCAAGAGCCACAATTAAGAAATTTTGCGGCATCTAATTCGCGTCCACATGCTGCTCAGTTGCTAGAGCAGAGTCAAGAGGTGAGATTACTATTTTGATTGAGATATTGAATGAATGAATGTTGTTGTTGTTGTTGTTATTGCTGCTGTTGTTACTTTGATTAAGCAAAGTTGTTGCTTTGTTTTAAGCATTTTGTTTGTTTTGTGTTGGCAAAATTTTAGCGGGCGTTTCGTCAAATCTGCCCAGAGGCTATCTGAGACGAAGAGCTCGTGACTTCCAATTGCCTGCATTTACACGATTCTTTGTCAAAATCAAAAAAGAAGAAATAATCCAACAATAACAAAAGCTAAACAAAAAAAAAAAGGAAAAAAAAACTCTGCCCCAATCCCAGACAAATTGTCAAATTTTCCCTTTCGCTGATCTAAGCTGAACCTTGACCAATATTTGCCTTCCTTTTGATGTTGTTTGTTTTTTGTTTTTTTTGGAACAAATTGCAAACGACAAAGCAACAAAAGCAATTACAATTAACCAAAGATGTTTTACCTTACAAAATAATGGTGAAAAATGTATAAATATATATATATATATATATATATATATACAAAATGAAAAGCACTGACAAATAAATATAATAAATGCAATGGGCAAATGTAAGTCACGACATAGACACGGCGACAACAGCAACAGCAACAACAACAA
Organism: Drosophila austrosaltans; assembly: GCA_035045865.1. NCBI lineage: Eukaryota > Metazoa > Arthropoda > Insecta > Diptera > Drosophilidae > Drosophila > Drosophila austrosaltans. The sequence goes on from JAWNOQ010000207.1 coordinate 5,327,485, forward strand.
CAACAAATTTCAAATGCATAATTGCAAAATTATTGTTGTTATTACGCGGCAGCAACACCCGCTCTTTGGGGCAACACAACCAACCACATGAACAACCAAACTAACCGCCATCCATTCATCCATCCATCCACAATTTGCACCATCCGCCATTGGCAACTTTGTCTGCCTTCCACAACAAGAAACAATGGCGGCTGCTTTGAGTTGTCGTGGGAAGAAAGTTGACATAATGTTATAATCACCCTACTTTTAGACAAACCGTCTACCTGTACCCCCCAAAGATATATATAGTATATATATGTATATATATAATCGGTCTGACTATGTCTATCTGATGGCGCCTTGACTTGCCTCAGTTTTTTTTTCTTCTTTTTTAGTTGTTTTAATAATGTGAATCGTAGACAGTAAATAAAAAAAAAAACAACACTGTGCAACATAATTTGATTGCTTTAAATTTTAGTTGTAGAGTATATTTAATTGAACTAACAAAAGTTTTGGCCAAGCTGCAATATCTTTTCTAAAAGTAATTGTAAATTTAATTTCTATTAATTTCAAACAAGTTTTAAATTTCTTTAATTGATTCTTATGACGTATTATCAAAACGTAATATTCAAAACTTCTTTTCGGTATTGTCATATACTTTTAACTAATGTTCAAATACGAGACACTATATAAATCTCAACTGTTTTCTAAAGAAAAAAACTTTGACCATATAGCAAAAACTATGATAGATATGTTAGGTCTAACAAAAATTGGGAATAAAGTACAAATTTTGAGATGTTGTAGGGTTACAAATTTCAAAAAATCTTTAGATAATTTTCAAATCAGTAGATTTATATTGATTTCTATGAGCTTAGAACACTTGGATAGTTCAAAGATTACCAAAAACTCTAAATAAATTAGAAAATTTACCAAGGTTTTGCTATATTTTTGAAAAAAAAAAAGGAAAACAAATTTATAAAAATAAACTGCAAATAAATAAAATTAAATTTTATTTTTATTATTTTAGTAGATAGATAAACTTTTAGTTTTTTTTTCTATTTTAAAATTCCATTTGCTACATTTATGAGTGATTATGTTGGATAGTGTTGGGCTTGTGAATTATGTTTGGCCGCCGATTGCAATAAAGCCAAAGACTCAGGTGAATCTGAAGGCAAGTTAAATACACCAACAACGACGGCAACAACAACAACAAATGTTGCCTCAAGTGTTATATAAACTTTAGTTTAGATGCCACGCCATTCTCACAAAAGTAACAGCCACTGTAAAGCACCCACCACTACCACCTGCCATGCCTTACCACGCCACCATATGGATTGAGCTCCATTTTAAACAGCCGCTGACATTGGCCATTGAGTTGGTGATGGTCTCTGCTGCGCTGCTACCCACAGTTGGATAATGTAATTGTTATTGCTTACCCCACACCCACTTGTTGCCACTCTCTGCCATTTCAGGTGCAGCACTATGTCTATCTGCAAGATATTATGCGGCATCATCAGCCCAAGGCCCTTGTGGCTGCAGGTCAAGGCAAGGGAGCGACCAATGGCCCCAAGAAGACAGCCACGCCCGTGGCAGAGGAGGAGCAAGAACAAGAGGCAGAGCAACGTTATGCAGTATCAATTCAACCACAACCCCGTCCACGTCCCTATCAGGCAGTTGGTCCCTATCAGTTGCCATTGCCATTGCCAGCCCCACAACATCATCAGCAGGGACAGGGATCGAATTCACCACAGCAACAGCAGCAGCAGCAACCCTATCAGGTGATACCCGAAGAGCAGTTTCTAAAGTTACTGGAGGAGGAATTGCAGGCCCGTGCCTATCATGAGCAATTGAGGCAACAGCAACAGCCCCATGCTCAAGTACAGGGACATCCTCATACACAACAGCAGGCCCAATCACAGCAGCAACATCCATCCCCCAAATCATTGCCCATTCATAGTACAGCGGCTACACATAAAGTGATTCAACAAGCTGAACCTGTCCTCGGTTTGGGTGGCTATCGGGAACGTTTGGTGGCAGAACAAGAACTAGTTGCTCCGGCCTATAGTCGCGGTGGTCCCAAATATTTACCTCTATCCCAGGTGCAACAAGTCCAACAAGAGGAGGAGCAAGAGCCACAGCAGCCGCAAAGGAGTCATCTCCATCAGGCGCAGCAGCAGCAGCAACAACTAATCTCTGCTCTACCTCCACAGATTGCCTACTATCAGCCACAGATCAGTTACAAGACATTGCCCAATCATCCGTTAGCCAAATCGTCATTGGAAAGTGAGATTGAGAAACTGTTGGCAGCCAATAAGCCAGGCCATGGACTCGCCTATGTGGACAGTAGTAATGAACCGACACTGGTCAATCATCAGCATCATGGTCTACGTCCTGCCCCATCACCATTGCCGCCACCACAGCATCCACCACCGCCGACTTCTCATCCAGCGTTGCGTCAGCCCAAAGCCTATTTGGCCAGCACACCCAATTCCCTGCTAGATGCCAATAATCAACCCTTTATTCCGTCCCTCTTCAAGTTTAGCAACTATCAGCAACCCACTCCCATTTATCCTAGTCCCAGTCAGGCGCCACCTAGCCAATTGGAGACCAAGAGACTTGGACCTGTGGTCTATCCCACGCAACCGGCGAATCAGCCTCAGCCGTCACAGTACTATTATCAGGAGGCGGCACCAACACCCACTGCAGCCCCAAAACCAAATCCCAAACCCTATCATCGAGCCAAGCACTACAAATTGGCCACTCCCTCGAAAGCTTTGTTCTATGCCGATTATGCTGATCGCAATCAAGGATCCCCATCCAATTTCTATCCCAGTCCACCTGATCCTATTAAGCATGGACAACGCACTGTGACGGTGACACCCACTTCTCTGCCCCCACCCATCCATGACTATCCATCACCATCGCCCTCACAGTCCAGTATCTATGTGTCCCAGGGTACAGGTATAGCCACACCATCTCGTGCCACACCCACAGCAACATCGGTTCACAAGCTGCGCACTCTGGATGAGGTGAAACAATTGAATTTGCCGCCACCTAATGGCAAACCCCTGACCCAGGCCGAATTCCAAGCTCTTGTCGATGCTGGTTATCCAGTTAAAGCTGTACCAGTACCCGTTCCCGTGCCCTATGAGCAATATGTCAAGGATCATCCCGAATATCGTAATCATCCGCCAGTAGACTATGCCCATTTGATGCGTCTGGCTACACGGCAATTGGCTGCCCATCAGCATCAACATCAACGTTCATTGGCTGCCCCCTCAGAGCCATCGGTGAAGATTGTCTCCACACCATCGGCAGCTGAAATCCAACAGCAACAGACGGCAACTGGTATAGGTGGTGGCAGTGTCACCTATTTGCAACCCATTGAGGGACATCCCCATGCCCTACAAAAGCGGCGGCCACGTGACGAGCAGGACACAGCCGTTGCAGGCAGTGAACCGAAGGCGGCTGCTCCAACAGCAGAGGAAACGGCGAAGGCCTAATATGATCGATGTATCATCTGGTGTTTTTAGTTAAAATGTCCTTGTCTAGTTTGTAAGTATTGTAAAAATGTTTCAGCACGTTGCGAAAGTTAAATTATAAAACAAAATAAAAACAACGAAGAATAAAACAATAAACACAAAAATTTTCAAATGAAATGTAGCCAAAGATTGATATGGAAATGATTAATCTAACGAATCAGAGCAATCCAAGGAAACGGTTTATTTAGCAGGTAATTATTACAATATATGGTAAATGGATCTTTATTTATCTTTACGATATATGTACATATATTTGTCTGTACTTAACTCAAGGGAGTTGTGATTTGAAAAGTTTTGAAAAAATAAAAATTCTTTGGATCTTTATACTTATATAATATAGTTGTACGATCCAACAGGTAGCTTTTATATAAGAGTTTCATTTACATTCAAAAACTAAGAGAAAACAGTCTGCTGCGATTCGAATTGAAATTTTACATTAATATATAGTTAAAGATGCTTTCTTTTGGAATCAAAATATATATACTTCTTTATATAGCATCTAGTTTCTTCTGATAAATGTGACAATACTCTCTCTTCTGGAGTAAAGGAAGAACAAAAAAATAATATTCAATATACAAAAACAGAGTTCCATTTACAAAAGATATAATTAATTTGTTTTGCTTTATTCATCTCTGTTGGCTTTAGGCCATCACTTAGTTCAGGCCCAGCGGTGGTGTGCTATTACTATTACTGCTATCCGCTGAGCTAAGCGTATCCGGTGTACCAGTCTCTCGAGCTTGCAATCTTGAAATTTGCGGATCTCGTTTGTCTTTGCGATCATGCTCACGATCTTTATCTTTGTTGTGTTTATGTTTATGTTTGTGCTTATGTTTCTTTTTATCCTTCTTTTTCTTCTTTTTGGATACAGTATCAAGCTTAAATTTGGCCTCATCATAGTTGTGAGGTGGCATAGATGGATTCAATTCCATACCAAATCCAGTATCTTTATCTATAACTTCCCGACGACGCTTAACAAGCTGATGAAGTTCAGGATTCTCATCATCTGTGGGTATAATATTTATTTTAGTCTCACTATCGTAGGCCTGGACATTGATTGCCTCATCCAGTACAGTGATTTCCTCGCTGCGTTCCAATTTGATGATTTCATCGCCCACCTCAAAGGCTTCGGTGGCAGTTCGTTTAATGGTAACCATGGCGGGTTTATCACGCGGTGGCTCCGGCGGCTCATTGTCAGTGATCTCTGGCAATGGAACTGAAGGTTTGGATTCACTACTTTTCTTAAAGCTCGAACTAATACTCGGAATACTTCCACCACTGTCCTTCATCAGATCCTTGTAGAAGTTTTGATTCTCGCTAGCCTGCAAGCAATTGGGACGCTTGATTCCATACAAGGAGTAATATAGATCGACAATATCGCAACGTAATTTGGTGTCGTAAGCTAATGTGTTAATGCTATACCACAATCGTTCCACTAGATTGGGCTTATCCAGTCTACTCCGCGACTCTCGTGTAAAAGGCGGATTATCGATTAGCAATTGGGCCAAACCGTGGCGAGCTGCCGGATCGGGATCCGTTTCAAGTAACGTGATCAAATCCTCCAGATCATCGCTGCGACCATCGACCTTGACAAAATCTACCAGGCATTCCATCGCTGCAATACGCAAATCCAAAAATATGCCATAGGAAGCATAGCTACGATAAATGTGCGGCAGAGAGGGTAGATGTCCCAATTTTTGCAGCTTGCGAATAACTTTCAGACAGGACACGGAAACCATGTACTTATATGAAGGCAAATGCTTTTCCATATTCAGCAGGCGTGTCACTTCATCCAGAACCAATCTAAAAAAAGCAAAGGGATTTTTAGAAATTATATAATTTTTTATATAAAAAAAAGCAACTTACTTGGCATCAGTAGACAGACTCTCGGTGGTTATCTGTGTTCCATGCATGGCCACGGATACAACCGGTGTTAGTGTCTCACCCAAAGCTTCCACTAAAGCTGCTCGATAATAGGCATCTGTGTAATGATTTCGGGAATTTTCATTGTACTTGAACAGATCGAAAAGGAAGCGCATTACTTCCGGTGGGCAGATGCCATGGGATGTACGCAAACCTGACCAAGAGAAACATTTGGAGTTACAGAAGAATAGAAAATTAAATTGAAGTTTCCACACTCACCAGCCATTGCCACAGGAATGGACTTTTGCAGAAAATATAATTGAAAATTAGAGAAATTATTCAACTTAATAATGTGTGGAGCACTAAAGGAGCCAAAGAATTTGCGAAAGATATTCAGCATGGCTGGTGGACCACTCCAAGCGGCTACCATTTGATTAGCCACTTTGGTTAAACTGTGGGCTGCCTGACAGCGGACCTTATAGAAGCATCGTTCGCTCTCGATGGTGTCGGTCAGAGCCATACGAGTAGCATTTGTGGGATACTTTTGCAAGGCTTGAATAGCCTGGAATTGGGCAGTAACATCTCGCTCATGACGTAATTGGTATTGCCATTGAAAGTCAGGTTGCTCAATGATTAGGTCACGCAGTAGAATCATTTCCGGATCCAGGCGAATCCACAGTACAGGCGAGTCGCTAAAATACAAAGAGAAATCTGTGTTTTTCAAATGTATTTCAAACTTTTAACTCTTACTCACTCCATGGCCGATAGATCCATGTCCACCTCTTCGCCAGTGCACAGGGGAATCTTTTTCTTTTTGTTACGTCTACTCTTGGAGTGACAAGTGATGTCCGCCTTAACTAGAGTATTCTCAATCTGCAGCGTATGCTTAAAGGTGCCATCGAGCTCCTGCAGTTGGACCAGTAAAGGACCATTATATTTTCTTACTCCACGCTGATTGACAAAATCCTGACGGATCTCCAGTTCGATGGTGTTGCGTTTGCGATTAAAGACCGAAGTTAAAGAAAATTTGGCATGTCCACCAGTGCGAACCCATTGATCCATAAACACAGACATATCCTTGCCGGTTACGGTGAATATGGCCTTAATAAAGATATTGGTAGAGATGAGCAGCTGCGACCACAAGCCGGCTCCAATTTTTGTGGACGCCGCATTTGTGGCCAGGGCTAAAAGTTTATTAAACACCTGTATGAGCAGTTCCTGTCCAATGCGATGCTCCAACATGCGTATAACCAAATGTGCCTTGCGTCGCATGGCCTCCACATATTTGGGTGATACCGTGTGCAAACTTTTAATTGGAAAATAATGGTTTATTTCCTGCTGTTTGCTTGCAGCAGCAGCTGGATTGGTACTTGACACTGGAAGCGGAGCTGGCGGTTGACTACAATCAAGTATAATGCCGCCATACTGTTCCTCGTATTTGACAACTCGTGCTAGCTCCGTTTGCACCCATTCACGGTACTCGTTGTTGCCAAAACATTTCCGCGAATACAGGCCACACATATACTCGGCTATACCCTTGGCTAACCATGTGTCCGACCAATGATGGGAAGTAATGAAACAGCCAAAAAACTGTTCCGCCACTGCACGTGACATAAAGGTACGTGAGATATAGGTCTGATCAATGATGGCAATCGAGTGCAAGAGATTCACTGAGGCAATGCTCATTGTTGCATAGGCACTGATGTCCGTGTCCAGTTCGTCTACAAATACCTGTTTGTAGCAAGAAAACGGATAGCGGGTTGACAGTGTCTCCTCAAAGAACTCGAATGCTTCATGCAGGTAACGGACTGTATTCTTTAGCAGCGGCAACATTCCAGGCAAACAGAAATGGGTCACTTCATGCATATGGGGATCCACATAGATCTCAAAGGGGCCCACAGCCAGAGCTATATTGGGGGCACACACTGGCGTGGTAACGGAGTAGTGAAATGTTTTCTTTCTTAAATCTGGAGTCATAACAACTTCCAGCAGTTCGCCACAGGACACAGCGGTTAGATTCTTGTCCACTGTGAACTCTAGTCGCCAGGAGCATGGATCTGCAAAACTGTCCACGCATGGAAACCATAGACGCGTAGAGTTTTCATAGCAATTGGTGAACATATGTGAGCAATTCTGTTGCGTTTCCTCATCAGCGGATGTGGGTGGAATCACAAAATGAATTCCACTTGAGGGATTCTCTACTGAGAACTCAATGCGAATTCGCAGACCACGTCCCTCTTGGATAAGGGAATAGCCTTCCGGGGGCACTTGAATCAACAATTCGCCATTGTTGACATCCGGGTCGGTTATTTGGGCTGCGGCCAAATGGTACTTTGAGTACACATCGAGTGAACGACTTTTGGCTTCTTTTTGACATATATTTTGAAAGGGATCGAAGTAAGTGAACTCTGCCTGGCAAACATCATTAAGGACCACACTGTAGATTCGCAATTGCTTGGCATTTAATCGAATAAGGCGAAGATTTTCATTGTTTGGCACAATGGTTAACTCTACCATGCCCTGCAAGGTATTAAAATCAAAATCAAGTTGGTGGTTAATATATATTAATGATAAAAACTTACAATTATGCTGCGACGCTCAAAACTAATGCCGGTGAGGCTGACAACCTGATGAGCCGTGCTGAGGAGAAGATAACATATATTAAACTTAAGGACCCAGAGACAGTCTTGGTGAGTACTTATAATTTGAAGGGACGCAGCGGTGCCTCAATAACCTCTGGTTGCTTTTCCATTGCTAAATTTGCCAGTTATTCTACACAACTTTTAAAAATTTTCGCGTCTTTTGCATCGCTTACTCCTTTCAGTTTTTACATTTTTTGTAAAGACTCTGGTAACCCTGAATTTCTTTCAGCATCTTTTAATGGGCTAAAAAATACCAAAAAATAAATCCCAAAACCATGGTAACTCTGTTGGGCAACCCTGAAAACGCGTTATTAACCCATTAGTGGGTCAACGGGAAATTGTTAGCCCATAATCTATAGAGGGAAAGTTATTACAAATTGAGTCAATAGCAAACAACAAAGTTTCTTACATTCTATTATTGTTATCTAATCATAGTTACTTCATTAATCTGTAAATGTATGTAAATTACGACTAATATAACATTAAGAATGTCTAATTGTCTTGGGCGGCAACAAGTTTTTTTTCGGGTTAAATAAACCGACAGAAAAGCCCATATTTATATGCAAAATAATGACCATAAATTTTATTGGTACACAAGGGTTAAATTCATGAATCATTTTGGTTCCTGAGAAAGTTATATTTGGATATTTCTCTCATTTAAAACGCATTTTTCCCAGCGAGTCAGCAGTTTTACTACAACTGCGAATTGCTTCACATCATATTGCAGTATTTTTTAAATAGTTTTGTACGAGAAAAAAAGTGCTACGCCATCAATATCAATCAATAGAGAATTAAGTTTGGAGTTTAAAACTAAAATTAAACCCTGTGAAAATGTATGGCATTGATAATTACCCCAAAAATTATCATGCGAGTGGCATTGGTCTCGTCAATTTAGCGGCCTTGGGCTACAGTAAGAATGAAATCAGCGGTGGCAACAACAGCTCGGGAGAGGAGAGCAAGCCAAAGGCGGGCTTATACCCCTCGCTTCCCTATCCATCGTCCGAATCCGTAGGCGGAATGCCATATGTGACCAAGCAGACGAGTCACGCACAGAATTCCTCCTTTCCGGGCATGGGCGTGGGAATGCCAAACGCTCCGTATCCCAGTGCCACACCATACCCCAGCTCGAGTTTATATCCAAGTTTACCATCGGCGTCATCGTCATCATCACTGCCATATCCGGCAGCCCCATTGGCACCTTACCCCAGTGGCATGCCATATCCAAGCATGCCTCAGCCAGGATTGCCGTATCCAGCTGCTCCATTAGCGCCATACCCTTCAGCAATGCCGGCATTTCCCAGTATGCCAATGCCCTATGCACCCTTGCCAACACCAGCAAGTCCAGCACCGCAGCAAGCAGGTTTTCCGCCATTGCCCTATCCATCGGCGCCACCACCAGCAAGTGCCCCCACGGCAGAGGAAGAGCCTTCCGTGGGCATCGCTGAATTGACGTTCACCAGTGTAAAGGTGCCAGAAAATCAAAATATGTTCTGGATGGGTCGCAAAGCTACAAGCACACGTCAAACCAGTATTGGCGGTGTCGCAGATTTCTCCACACTCCGCAATTCATGCGTATCCAATGGCACCATGTTTGAGGATCCAGACTTTCCGGCAACTAATGCATCATTGATGTTTTCCCGACGTCCCGATCGATACATTGAATGGCTACGACCGGGTGAAATTGTTAGTGATCCAGAGTTCTTTGTCGAGGGCTACTCCCGTTTTGATGTGCAACAGGGTGAATTGGGCGACTGTTGGCTTCTTGCTGCGGCTGCGAATCTGACACAGGATTCCAAATTGTTCTTCCGCGTCATCCCGCCAGACCAGAACTTCCATGAAGACTATGCTGGCATCTTTCGCTTCAAGTTTTGGCAATACGGCAAGTGGGTGGAGGTCGTTATTGATGATCGATTGCCCACCGTCAATGGGGAACTCATTTATATGCACTCCACGGAGAAAAATGAGTTTTGGAGCGCATTGCTGGAAAAGGCCTACGCCAAGCTGCATGGATCCTATGAAGCCCTTAAGGGTAAGAGTAGTCCCCAATGTTTTGTTTCTACAAATTACCAATTTAATCTTTAATTTTAATAGGCGGAACCACATGCGAGGCCATGGAGGACTTTACTGGTGGCGTAACGGAGTGGTATGATATTAAGGAGGCACCACCAAATCTATTCAGCATTATGATGAAAGCCGCCGAACGTGGTTCTATGATGGGCTGTTCCCTAGAACCCGATCCACATGTGCTTGAAGCAGAGACGCGTGAGGGCCTAATCCGGGGACATGCCTACTCTATAACTAAGGTGTGCCTAATGGATATATCAACACCGAATCGTCAGGGCAAATTGCCTATGATACGTATGAGAAATCCATGGGGCAACGATGCCGAATGGAATGGACCATGGAGTGACAGTTCATCTGAATGGCGTTTCATTCCCCAACACCAAAAGGATGATATTGGTTTAAACTTTGATCGTGATGGTGAATTCTGGATGTCATTCCAAGACTTCCTTAATCACTTTGATCGTGTGGAAATTTGCAATTTGTCGCCCGACTCGCTGACCGAAGATCAGCAGCACAATTCGCGACGTAAATGGGAAATGTCCATGTTTGAGGGTGAATGGACTTCGGGCGTCACAGCTGGAGGTTGTCGTAACTTTTTGGAAACATTCTGGCACAATCCACAGTACATTATTTCGCTTGAGGATCCCGATGAGGAAGATGATGACGGCAAGTGTACAGTAATTGTGGCCCTTATGCAAAAGAATCGTCGCAGCAAACGCAATGTGGGCATTGATTGTCTTACAATTGGTTTTGCCATCTACCATCTGACAGATCGTGATCTTCAGGTGAAGCCGCAAGGTTTGAACTTCTTCAAGTATCGCGCTTCGGTGGCTCGATCTCCTCACTTTATAAATACGCGAGAAGTGTGTGCCCGCTTCAAGTTGCCGCCTGGTCATTATCTCATTGTGCCCTCAACGTTTGATCCCAATGAGGAGGGTGAGTTCATTATACGTGTCTTCTCTGAGACAATGAACAACATGGAAGAGAACGATGACGAAGTGGGCTTCGGAGAGACAGATGATCGCATTGCCCCGGCCTTGCCTCCACCAACACCCAAAGAGGAGGACGATCCACAACGCATTGCTTTGCGTCGCCTGTTTGACAGCGTCGCCGGCAGTGATGAAGAGGTGGATTGGCAGGAATTGAAACGTATCCTCGATCATTCGATGCGTGATGTTATGGTTGGCGGTGATGGCTTCTCTAAAGATGCAGTACGCTCTATGGTGGCCATGTTGGATAAGGATCGCTCAGGTCGTCTAGGATTCGATGAGTTTGAGGCCCTGCTTACAGATATTGCCAAATGGAGGGCAGTCTTCAAGCTGTACGATACCCGTCGAACAGGCAATATCGATGGTTTCCATCTACGTGGAGCACTAAACTCTGCTGGCTATCATTTAAACAATCGACTGCTTAATGCCTTGGCCCATCGCTATGGATCTCGAGAGGGTCAGGTACCCTTCGATGATTTCCTGATGTGCGCCATTAAGGTGAAGACATTCATTGAGATGTTCCGTGAACGTGACACTGACAATTCGGATACGGCATTCTTTAATCTAGACGATTGGCTTGAACGTACCATATACTCATAAATTGAATGAATTGCAGATGACTTCAATTGAAACTAATCTAATCCTAAGTGCCACATCTACTTAAATCCATAGAAATATATACATAAAAGAAAATGCAAAAATGATAACCATGACGAAGCAAGTGAAGATTAAGATACAGAATAATCATACACACACACACGCAAACGCTGTTACCTTATCATTATGAAGAAAAAACCGGAAATACGAAATCATGTGCAGTAATTAAATTGACCTTGAAACTGTGGCTGGCTCTAGGCGTCGGCAATACGATAAAAAAAGAAAAAGAGTAATACAAAAACCTGAAAAGCCAAAACACACACAAATGTTGCCGCTCTCTTTCTATGCCCAATATAATATAAAACCTCTGTATACATACAAACATTTATACTATTTGTACATATAATGTATATATAATATATATTATATGTATGTGTATAGGTATGCTAAGAGCTCTGTGTGCTTCGCTTCATCATATGATATCTACTGGAACATTGATGACTAATAGATCAGACCCGAACCCGAACCGCACAATCATAAACGTTGTTCTAAGCATTCGCAACTGCCGTGAGAGACAAGAGGAGCCCAGTGGGGTACAAAACAGTCAGTACAAAATGATATGTGCATTATTTACCATATATACTAAACATTGCAGAAAATGCTACGGGATACACGTGCACACTCATCATCTATATAAACATATGAATATTTTATACACCTTCTTTTTATATGTACATATGTACATATATATATATTTTTGCAATCTCTCAACACAAACAAATATTGTGTTGATTTTATTTGTTCAGGTGCTAAAAGCTAAAGCTAAAAGAAAATTTCACCAAAAACTCTAACCGATCAAAATTCAAAAACTAAACGAGGCAATTCTCTAATATCAATCAAATTTTTTATCTATGAATGTAATCAAAAAAAAAAAAAAAAAACTTAATACGATTCTCTAGTTTTATAAATCGAATTCTAAATTCAGTTAATGAATTTGTTTAATTAAGTCAAATAAAACGAGCCGCATGGATCGCGATGTATTTTCACATTAATATATATCATAATTTATTTGTAATTTTATTAAATTTGCTTGTTCTAAAAATTGTTTTCTTTCTTGTCCTCTCTTTAGCTTACAGCGGCGGCTCGTTTGATATGTTATTTGAAATTTTCATTTTTCCACTTTTTTTCTCTAAACAAGTTTAAATCTTACATGTTAACCTCTATGTGTAATTGTTATTGTCTTGAAATAAACTGAAATTTCTTTTTTTTTTTGTGAATAAAACTATTTGACCGTGACTATTTCAGTTTGACCACTGGGCACACCAGCATCTATAAGGATTTGTTTTAAATCGTCATAGTTCATATCATTATCGGCGGCCAATTGTTGAAGTACTTCAAGAAAATCTTCATATTCCAAACGCCATTTTCTAAAAGTATAAACCAGTTAGATTTTAGAACGAGATATATATATATATATATGCCTACTTATAACGCATATAGATCAGTCCAGTTTGAGTTCGTGTTATGGGCATTGGCATTAGTTTGGCCTGCTCCAGCCATACATCAATTTGTGACAATAAAATGCAATCGAATTCCTCATTTTCCAATTCAGACGATACAATCTGTATACAATTAAAATGTTTGTAAAATAAATATAGACATCTGTCTATATATATATATATATGTACCTTATAGTTGCAATAAACCATGAATAGACTGTCTAGGGTGTGCTTCTTGGGTTTATCATCGTCATCGGCCATATTTAAATTTTGATTATAGACTTTTTAGTTTGTTGTGTATGAATTAGTTTACAATAATTCAATTTTGTTTAAAACAGATAATGAAAAGCCCAGTATATATATATATACACATCTATATCTATTTGTTTCCTAAATAAACAAACAAAAAGGAAGAAAGAAGAAAACTAAATGAAAACGCTCTCGCTGTTTATCTTATATAGATGTGCCAGTTTCCTAGGTGACTATTGCCTAGCAACATGCTTGGTTACACTTAATATTTATCCTACACTTATAGTTGGATCACTGCAACTTGGTTTTGTGTATCACCAAAATGCTTAGCCAATGTGTCATACCATTCCATTGTCTACATTTAACTGAAAGAGAGGCAAAGATTGTATATGCCTCATTAACAAATATTGTTAATAAATCAAGTCTATGGCCAAATAGAGCGTGAGATTTACTATAATTAAATCTATTAGACGAGGCCATTTATGGGGGCTTCATATACTTGAGGAGCTATAAAACCATTTGAAGTAGTTATTGGATCGTTATACTAATCAAGTATCTGTGAAGTGCAAAAAACACATACAAGATTATATCATTGGTAGTTAAGTTAAACATCTTTGTAGAAGATAATAAGACATGATAGACAATCCTTTCAACCTAAAAATCATATTAACAAATTATATAAATACCAATTTGTATTATAAAGATTACTTAGATTTACCCATACAAAACGCAATTTAAATTGTCAAAAGTTATCTTATCTTGCTATAAACAATCGTTGCCATAAATAGATTTACCTTTTGTATATTGTTATCTTAAATCAAAATTTAACACTTGAGAAACGTTTTTTTTTTTTTTGTCTTTTTATTTCATTTTATTTACAGTGTATGTTGTGTATGCTAATATATAATGTACTAAATATAAATGGTTGTATATATATATATATATTTCAAAAGTAAACCTTTCCTTTTCATATATACATATATAAGTATACATATACATCTATGTATATATATATATATATATTAATATAGATCGATTTATACGATTCTGCAGGTTTGCTGTCTAAACTTGTTGTTGTTAATGTTGGCATCGCCATGAGCCAGTTGCATTTTTGTTTTTCCTTTTGTTCTTTCAGACATTTAGTTAATAATTATATTAAATTATGCATAAAATTTCATCTTTTGTTTTATGTACTTTTAATTAGCACTATGTATTAGCATACCCTTTCGAATTATATCTAACGCCAGCATTTTATTTATGTATGTGTATGTATGTATGTATGTTTTGTATGAATGTATGTTGGTTGCATGCTTCTTGCATTGGCGTTAATTGAGAGAAAATGTGCATTGGATAAATTCTTAGCAGAGCAGAGGAGCCAACTAATAGAAATCGAAAGCCCATTACGAGTATAGTAGTAGTATTGGTATTATATATACATATATATATATATAAATATATATGCTATAATTTGTTTTTGATTTGATTCAATTGAAAAAAGTTTAAATATTGAGAAGTATAAATGATTTATGGACAACAAATACAAAGATAATAATAATGAAAAACACAATACAGAACACAATCATACAAAAATAATGTGATAATATAAGAAAGATTTTGTTAAAAAAAAAAAAGAGAGAACAAAGTGAAAAACACAAGAAAAAAAACAGCGCAAAGTTTTAAAATTCATTTGAGTGTATGAGTTTCGAGGGTGTGTGTGTTTCTGTTGTGCAAACCAAACCAAATTTCAGGTATTTTTTTTTTTGCTTTGAATTCGGATTTAGCTGCAATTTTCCAAATATTGTTGCTTTATGTATATAATAGTATTTTCTTTTTATAAGTAAGTCTTAATTATGCATTTATATAAATCACTTTTGAATAAGGGGAAAAATGTGTGTATGTATATATATATGTGTGTGTGTGTGTGTATGGTTGGGGTGTAGGGGAAAGAGGAAGGTTTGGGCATTATTATAATTATTGCTAAATTTTTGCTCAACTTGTTTTTACATTCCTTTTGCTGATGTTTAGAAATTGTTTTTGTTTTCTTTGCATTTTTTGCTGCTGTTTTTCTTTTTCTTTGCTTGTTTGTTTGTTTTTTGCTGTTTTCTCTTTACTTTACCGGTTATGTTTAATATCAAAAGGAATGATATATATGCATAATATATATATGTATATATATATATATATTTAAAATAAAAAAAAAACAATGCACTTCCGTTTCTAGCTGATGTCGTAGTTGCCACCAACTCGTTCATCTTATATAGGCCCATCAATGGCGCTCACTTTAAGGCGGAAATAGTAAACGGATCGTGCCAACATAGCAGCCGCCGCCACAAATAAAGCAATATAGAGAATAAACATGCCGCCATGTTCCTATAAATGAGAAACAAAGGACATCGATTATATAGATATATATAACAGAACATAGATCAAATTGCAACTAACCGCTGCATACGAATATGTGCCAACGGTAACACCAATGGCGGCCACCAGAAAGAGCAGGGCCAAAACAGCAAACATAACACCACGACTATTGGCAAAACGTGATCCCACCGATGACACTTTCCTGCAGTGTGGACAGCGTGCCAATGCATTGTGAAATGTGTTAAACTGCAAAATATAATGAATTGGTATGAAATATATATAAAGAAATCGATTACTTATATGTCTTAACTTACCAAAAATGTATCCGAACAATGTCCACAAGTGACACGACACATGCCCGGCATGGTGGGCACGGGCGGGGTAACTGGACTGGGAGCCAGATTAATAATCCGCTTACAATTGGGACGTGGACAAGCAATGCGTTGCGACGAGCTCTTGCATATTAACAAACAATTGCATGGACATCGCACATATTTCTTGCCAGGCGGAGCATTTCTTATGGGCTGCAAAAAAAAGAAACAATTAAATAGATATCAATAAGAGAGAGAGAAAAATTGACTAAGATTATTATTCTTTAGCTTACCGTAGCCTCATTACAGTGGGTACACTTGACCACATGTTGCTCCCGTTTCGTGGTTATGTCAATCATATTCTGACACACCCGACAGGTGACCATTGGGACACCACCAACTCCCCCACTTTGTTGATAGGGTGGCGGCAATTCATCAGGACCAATAAACGGCACCACAGCTGGTGCTCCATTGCCTGTGTAAGACAAGTGAAACAATTAGAGAAATATCGATAAACAATATACATAATGGATATTGTAGAGATTTGATTGAGTAGACCTTTTGTATAGAATAAATACATGTTGTTGCCGCTAAAGACTTTTCAACAGCACTGCAAAGCTAGTCAAGAGGCAATTAGTAAGACGCCTCCTTTCTTCTCTACATCCCGATGATAGTGGGTATGGTGGTGAAGAAGATGCGATAAACGCAATTGGGTCAATGTTTCGGTCCATGAATGCAGACCTCCTGTCTATCTGTCACTGACAGCAACTAAACTAAGTCAGTCTAAGGCCACAATTGTGTCAACTAGAAACAAGTTCGAAGTTTGTGCAACAAACGACAACAAATCAAACAAACAATCATAAGAAAAAAGAAAGTAAAATCAACAAAGAAAAATAAGATGACTATATACCCTTTTTAAAACCCAATATTTTTTATATAAAATTCTTGGGGCATAAACAGATACAGCTGTTTTAATGGAATAGGTAGGTAAATTGATATTTCCTCTCTGATTCCTTGTAAAGATTTAGCAGTCTTTTCTTTATCTGTTTTTAATTTTCTTGGCTTCATTTCGAAACGAGTTTTGTCCATTGTCTAAAGTCCAAGCGATGAATCTATAAATATCTTGAAAATGGACAATTTATGTTATGCATGCATATAGTGCAATGTCAGATGATCAGGTTCCTGGGGTAAACAATGAGGCTGTTGATGATGATATTACTGGCTCTAGAGTTGCCAGGGGAGTATAGGGGAGGAGTATATAAGGGCATGCCGATAATGGAAAATACGGGCTGAAGATGATTCATACTTCACTTTTGCTGATTAAACAGCTGTGCGCGAGTGAGAGTGAGCAAGAGATAGGAAAATAAGAGAAAATGTATAGGAAAGAGCATAAACAAAAACAATGCCAATAGATGAAAAATGTTTATCGGCATCGAATTACCTGACCACCGGCAATGAACACCAACACATTCACCCACCATCCCTAAGTCAGGGCCATGACTCAGTTGTAAGTGTGTGTGTGTGTGTGTGGTAAGGGGGTGGCAATAGGCGGAGAATAGTGTGAAAATCTGCGTGAAAATGCATACAAAGAGACGCGAAAACGACATACAACTTCAAATCAAAGTTGCTATTGCAACAAAGTGGGACGCACACACTTGTTGGGTTTCCAGCGAAAAACGAGACCCGCCTAAAGATGGCTGAGACGCACTATGTACATATGCGAGGCGAGTTGAATGCCCGCCGCTGCCACCATTCCACTCGCCTAGATGTCTTTACAAATCAATCAATTTTCATCTAGTTTGTGTCACTTTATACGCACCGTCCTCGTTGTTGGGTGGAGCAGCGGCTGCTGAGCTGCTGCCAGTGCCAGGATTCTCGGTTCCCTCATCCACAGCTGTGGGGAACGTGTACATCGTCGACTGCTCATTATTGATAAGGCTCTGTCTTTCGGGATCGGCCATTCCTATGACTCTCTTCAATTCCCTGTTTTTTTTAAGACTCTCTTCTTAACAACAACACAAAAAAACGAACGAAACTCCCGTTAAATTGCACTTCTCGCTGTTGATGCTGTTTTTGTTATTGTTGTTGTTGCTGCAGCTGCCTCTTTTGTTGTTGTTGTCGTTGCCTTTTCTGCACCGCAACGCAAAAGTCTCAACTAAAACAAAAAAAAAAATAAGAACAAGAATAGAGGAAAAGAGAGAAATGGAAAAATACACGTTCAATTTTATTGAGAGCATAAATTGTTTAACAAGTGAATATATGCTTGAGGTAGCAGCAAAGCGGCGGACAATTCGTTCTTTGTTTGATTGTTGCAGTACTTGTTTTTACTTTTATTTAGTCCTCTTTTTTTGTAGATTTATTGTAACTTTTACACTCGTTTTGCGTTTTCTGTTGAATATTTCTCCCTCTTCTTCGGCATGCGCCGCAATCAATCAATTCTCTGCTGCAGCGGTAATGCAACGCCTTTTGCAACTTAGACTTGGGAGTTTTCTTTTTTTTTTTATGACACTTTTTAAATGTTTTCAATTGCATTAATTTATTTTTTGTTGGCCATTTGTGTGCTATAATTTACCTTATTTTTTTTTGTTGAAATTAAGTTGCACTGCTAGTGATGCCAGCTGGTCACACTGTAATCGCTATAGGGTTGGCCAATGCAAAAATAAATGTTGGTTAATGGTTGGATCTGGTTCATTTAAACTTAGCTCAGCTGATGGTTGGCGGCTTTAAAGTTAAAATGTCTGAAAATCGCAATAGTGACAGTGGTTTATCTTTGAAGCAAGTCCAACAGTCGCAAGAAACGAAAAATTACGGTGGTGAAGATAGTAGCAGCTCAAGTGACATTCAATGGGAGAGAAACCGGAAATTGCGTCGCAAATCATATACAACTCAATCACCAAATCGCGGATCCTCGTATCAGTTCAAAGCTCTTCCTATTTCTGTATTGGCAGACAAGTCCTCGCCGGCGTCGAGTTCAGGCCAGCCCAATGTCCGGCGTGACATAACATTCACAGAACAATATAGTCTAAGAATTGAGGACACTACGGACTCGGATGTTGAGTTCCATATATCGAATGATAGTAGTAGTAATGATAATACAAGCAAGCCAGTGTCGTATATTAATCGTCCATTAAAGCGCTCGGATTGTCAAGCAATCGCGAAAATCCGTAAACGCCGACCGCGCCCTAACAAAACCGTATATAAGAAATAAATCTAATGTGCATTTTTTTTTAAATGCAACTGCAAATGCGAACAGGGATACAAAGTATTATAGCTCGTTAATTAACCAACACTGATTGCAAACCAGGGTTGGCTTGTGCATTCTTGCAGAGAAGTGGTCAATTTTGATGAGTATAATTATTTATACAGTTTTTATGTAAATAAACCAAATTTTAAGTTAAAAAACTAAGTGCAAAGTGTAAGTAAAAACTTAGACTTTAACAGACATATGAAATGTAATGGAATGCTTAACGAATTATGGTTGCAACGGCGTGTGAAAATAAGCGATGATTTCATATATTTCTTTTTTACAGCGCGTTGTTGTATGGGAAACTTCGTCGTAGCTTTGTGCGACGCTGTTGCTATTGTTGTTGTTGTTGGTGGTGGTGATGTTGGTGGTGGCGCTGTTGCGGCGACGTCAACAGCAAACACTAACGACGCACAAAGTGTTTATTTAAGTTAGGTCTATCTGCCATTTGGGGCACCAGCAACACCAATATTAACATCAACAACAATAGCAGCAATAATAACGCCAACCAGATGAGAACAGGTGTTCCTAATTGATTTTTCCACATTTTAACCACCCCATTTACTTTTAGATCAATCAATTGGCTCGACGACTCGCAACTTCACTAATCTTGAACAACTGTATTTGGGCATTTTTAATCGCTGCAATTAAGAAAATAAGCAAAAGGCAAACAACAATACTCGCACACATACACACACAAAACACACACGAAATTAAACGAAAGTGCCACAAAACCAAACCATACGCATCAAGTTAGCCCCCCATACAAATCACAAAGTATTTATTGAATAGAACTTCAGAATTTTTATAACAATTCGAACGAACGAAATTTCAAACTTAGTTTGACCACCGACAAGTACACACACATAAACATAATATATAATAAATATATAATATATCAAGATTATAAGTGCAAAAATCTATAAAAAAGGAATCAACTAAAAATGGAGTCTCCACCAATGTTTAATAGCGTCGAGGATGAGTGTAGATATTGGAAAGAGCGATCTAAACAGTATCACAAAGAGTAAGTAGAGCTAACTAAAAACAAATGGAAGAAAAAGATGAAGGAAGAAACATTTCCACCTGCTAAAACATGTCGACTTTCTATCTAATCAATTTCATTTGATTTGATTTACAGATGGACAGATGTGAAACAGGAATATGATGAGTTTGTGGAACAATCACGTGAAATGGAAATCGAAATGGACGCTACTCTGGAGCAAAAGCAGAGTATTATTAAAGATCTCAGAGCCAAGCTAAATATGCTAGAGAAAGAAAATGATTCGCTCAAGGTGAGAGAGCATTATTGAATCTTATATTAATTGATCGGTTTACTTTACTTATATATGAATGGCATATATCTATATATATATATATATAAATTTTAGCTTAAGCTGGACTCACATGGCATTGAAATGTCAAATATGGAGAAACAGTTGGAGACGGTAAAGAACGATCGCGACTCCATGAAGGTATATCTACGTCAGTTGGAGCAGAAAAATGATGATTTAGAGCGTGCCCATCGCATACTCAATGAGAGCATAGAGAATTTTGAGAAAATGTTAGATCAGGCCTATGAAAAGAATGCTCTGCTCGAACTGGAGGTAGATGAAAAAGGACTGCTGCAGGAGAAACTGCAACGGCTGATGGATGAGACAAGAGGTAAGTGTATGAAATAGTGAAAAGTATGTCTGGGTGTGTGTTAAATTACATTCTTTATTTATTTCAAACAGATCTCAAACAGGAGCTCAATGTAAAGTCACGATATACGCCGGCAAATGGCACTAGTAACAATTCAACAGGCACAGCCGCAAACAGTTCCATGAACTCATCCTCCTCGCTGCCGAATGGCATTGTGGCCAATGGTGATTTATTGCCACATGACAACAATATCGCTACAAGGAATACCAACAGCATCAGCTCGAGTGCCCTCAATGGCAGTTTAGTTAATAGAAACGAATATAACCAACAACAATCGCTTAAAAGTAAGATATTGAGTTCATTTAAGCAAACCAAACGTGTTCTTAAGTTATCATCTAAATCCACTCGCAATTCCAAAAACTCCAAAACTTAGATTTTAATTAGGGCAACTAGCGAAATTAGTTAAATTAATTAATTAATTTTTCATCAAAGATCACACAATGCGTACGCAAAAATAGTTACAAATTTGTTCCTTATCAATCTGCTAGATCAATTAAGCTGTCATATATAACATAGAAAATGTTTTCTTTCTTTATTTTTTTTTTTTTATAATTTTGCTCAATTGATTTCTTTGTAAATTTTATATTTAAGTATTAAACAAAAAACCAGCTACAAAACTGACATTTATAAGGCAAAATTTGCAAACATTTTTCGTAGGCAATGTGTGTGTGTGTGTGTGTGTATGTATTTATATATATCTTAATGTGTTGTATGTGTTTTTTTTTTTTTTTTGGTATATGTTAATACTAATGATTATCCCATAAGTTGTAAACACACACAATCTCTCGACTAACTAACCTAACCTGCTGTGTATGTGTGCTTCCTTTTGCAGATCCCGAGAACCTAATCAATGGCAATTCCATGAATGCCAGTTCCCGCACAACGGCGCTGAACATTGTGGCCGACATGTTAAGAAAACTAAACGTAAGTTCCTCCCTCTTACAACTCTCTCTCTCTCTTCCTAAATTTCCCCTACTCCACCTATATATAATTGATATCTATATATGTACATATAGATTATAACTTTTGTGACTGCTCTTAAAAATCGAAAACTACTGCGAAAGTAATTCAAAAGAAAAGAATTTTTGGCATATACAAATTTTCAGTGGAGAGATGCTTCTTTCGTATTCAAACAAATTTAACAGTTCTCAAAATGGTTCAAAACTCTAATATCGATCCCTCGATTCCTCAAAACCTAAAATTTAGATATTCTTTTCTAAGGCATAATATTTTTGGAGTAAATGCCAAAATTTTTTTTTTTTTTTGCCTATCTTTATATTGATAATTTTGAAAGAGGAATTGGCATAATCACCGATTAATCATTTGATTGATATGGACTGGAAGATTTTTCTAAAGGCAAATTATATATCAAAATATGTTACGTTGGATTATATATATATATATATATATGTTTTGTAACGATTCGATAACAATTTGTTGAAAAAGAAAACCAAAGAAAAGCACAAAAAAAAAAAAGAAAAGTTTAGTTAAAATGTATCTTCATATGTTTTTAGTGGGATAAGGCCTTATTGTGTCCTGATTGTGAAAAGTTTCGATGCATTTGTGAGCGACCATCGCCGCCGCCGCCACCGCCGTTGCCACAGTCGTCGTCGTCGTCAATTTCCACGTCAACGTCATCATCATCAGGAACATCGTTGCTGCCGCCAACTGGCAGTGAACCGAGCCTATTTCGTCGTGCCTTTGGCGGCAGTAGCAACTCCTTTATACAATCCCAGACAACAGCATCGATTGGCAGCAGCAGCGATGGCAGCTCAAGTAGCCTCAATTTGGGTTCAAATATATTTAAACGTTTTGCCGAACGCATGCGCAACTCTCAGGATGCAACGCCGCCGACATGACGCCCTTCAAATTCTCCTCCCCCATTTAAACTTTTTTTTTTCTTTCTTTAATGTCGTTTTGTTTTATTAATTGCTTTTTGGTTAATAAATACAAATGAAGTTTTCTTTTGTAATTGTATTATTTTGCATTTGTTTTGTGTATGTCCGTGTGTGTGTTTCTATATTTTCTTTTTGCATTTTCATGTTGGTTTTTGCCCTTGGCTAACACTATTTGCTCTTTCTATTTCTATATATTTTCTTGCAGGCTATGGAAACAAAATTGAAGACATATCGCGAGCATGCCCCACCATCTGTGCAACCGCGATCCGTAAGATCGGCACAACAGGCGAATCATCAATTAACTGGCCTACCTTGCCTCTCCCTCGATGCGGAATAGAACATGTCCCTTTGTCCACAGCCAGGATATATTTATATATATATATACGACGCTATATGATGATTGCATAAGGCGGCGCGCATACAAAATATGAAATATTGTTTAGTTTTGCGTTCACATTCGTTCACGTTGAAATTGTTAGAGTTCAATTTTCGAATTTTCTTTCTTCCTTTTTTTTATATTATGCTAAATTGTTTTATTTATTTCACTTGACTTGTATAAAAAACAGAAAACAAAAACAAAAAAGAGAAAAGAAAGAAAGAAACGAAATAAGAAGCATTATATAAATTATACGACACAGCAATTCGATGTGTTGCAGTTTCAAGCCCAACCATAAAACATGCCTTAGTATAAATTAAGTGTGAAAACAAACAAAACCCTTAAGCTTAAGCCCTCCTGCCCCCCCCCCCCCCCACCCCAAAAAAATGAATATTGGTTCTCTTCATTGAAAATACTTGTAAAAGATAAATTCAATATATATATATTTTTTTTTTGAAACACTAAAAAAAAGAACGATGTGCAGCAACGGATATTGTCCAAGTATTATGGATCTGTTGATTGAGAACTTATAAACAAATACTCGTAGTGTATAGGAAAAGACAAACCAATAACTCTCGCCCACACACACACACACACACACCTACTGAGAAAGAGAGAGAGAGAAAGAACATACAATTTTAATGTTTAGTTAAAATTACATAAAAAAAAAGAAAACCAACGCTATTTTCTATTTATATTTAGAAGCGAATATAAATATGTAAAAAGGCAACAAATGATTTATTTATCTAAATGTAAATGTAAAAACAAAAACAAAAACACAAACTAAAAAAAAAAAAAAACTATAACATCAACGAACACACACGATTATGTTTAAATAAAGAGAGAAAGATAATTAGTTTTAATAGAAATTTGAAAATTTTGTTCGTTTATTATTGGCAAGCACGCACGACGCTCCTTGACATATGCAATAAATAATTAATTAGCAAAATATTTGAAATTAATTTTACAAGTCCTGAAAGCTTTTCACTGGCATACTAAAGCCTATGTCAAGGCCAACTAAGTAAGGGAAAGACCAACAAAGAACATACAGGGCCAAGGCTAAGCTAAACCAAGACGAATGTTCTATACCCTATCGAATTAAATTAATCACGTTGGGGGGAATATTAAAATAAATTATCTTAGAAGAGCTTATTAAGCTGGAATATCTATAAGATATTTATATATTTATATGTGATTTTAGCTCTAATATTCAAAAATATTCCAATTCTAATATATATCGAACATTTTGTTGAAGAAATTTCAAGAGAAACGTGAAAATTTGCCTTAATTAAGCTTAAAAACAACTTTTTAAAAGGAAACTTTTTCATATATAAAACTGTTCACTTTGCTAAGTGTTAGGCTGCTACAGAATGTCCACATGCTTAATGTTAGGGTATTTTCCAACTGCCTTCATCCCACTATATCGAAAGAAGCGAAATGAGCTTTGCCAATAAAAGCTTTGCAATATTGAAGGGTTTTTTTCCCCTCATTTTTTTAGTACAGCAATGTCGAAGAGCTTTACCCCAGGATATTATGCTGCCTATCCAGGTGAAGGAGCTGTAGCTGTAGCTGACCTTGCTAACGGTTTGGTTTGGTTTGCTTTGGTTTGGTTGAAAGAGGTCCATATCGGCGGTAAGCTAATGAAAATGCTTTGGTTTTTGTTTAGATTCATAGCGAGAATGGGATGCGGGGCGGGGGTTGGCTTAGAGTGTTTGGCATTGACTGTGAACATTGGACATACATCTCCATATACATATGTATGTATGTATATGTAAATATAACATATAAACATGGCAAAAATCGTAGATGAATGGTAAGATGAAGTGCAAAGGGAAAAAAAATGACAAGCTTTTATCATACGCACAACACTTACGAGGACCAGGACCAGGAGCATGGACAGTGATAGGGATAGGGAATGAGAAAGGGACAAGCTGTGTAATGGTTGTTGTTGGAGATGTTGGTATTGTTGTTTGAGTGCATTGTTTGCTTACGGCAAGAGCACTCCTCCCAGTAAAAGGAGCAGCAACTAGCGGCAACCATAAGCGGATTGGGAATGGCACAATGCAATTGCTGTTTGACAAAAAAAAAAAAAAAGGAGGAAAGGAAAAATTGAGCAGACACAAAGCCACGAGTGTTGTATGTGTGCTCTTCTTTAGAAATTTTCATTTTTTTTTTTAAAAAGCAATTTCAAGAATTTTCGCTTGTCTTTTTTCTTTTTGTTTCGCATACGTTTTCCGCCTTCGTTGCTTGCCGCCTGCTTAATGAACTTCCAGAAGGAAGAGAAAAAACCGCAGTAACTAATTAACTGGCCGCACGGCTACAACGATACGAGCCTTTACATTTTTACCATACAAAGGACAACAATCAGAGAGAGAGAGAGAGAGAGAGCAGTGGCAGCGGCGGCGGCAGCGCAGTTTTGGCAGGACAGCCAAAACAATAAGCACCACAAAGAGCTCACTTGGCAAACATTTGGGCCACAACACCAAGTGTAATTGTTTTGCCATAAAAACAAAAAACAAAATCCAACAAAAAAAAAAAATATCAAAGAAGCTAACTTCGGCTCTGCCGAAGTTTGTATACCCTTGCAGCTTCATTGTTTTATTATTTAATTTAAAAACAAAATTTTTAAAGTAATTAAAGAGAAAACTCAACTAAAAATTTTCCCGAATTCACCGAGAATCGAACACACCAAACACCTAACCATCGTGCGACCGATCTTTACGTACTACGTCACCATCCTCACTTAACTTACTTAAGCTAGTTCGACATACATATATGTATGTATGTACATATAGCAAGCGCATGGCATCTCGCTCTTTAAATTTCGTTCTGTGCAACAACACAACGCAAATGTTTCTGTCTCTCTCACACACCGCGTGGTGACCAATTTTTGCATATGTATGTGTGTGTGTGATTGCTTGGAATTTGTTTTTGTTTCTTTGCTGCCAAAGAAAACTGCTTATTTTACTCGAGGTACCTCCACGTTTTAGTTAATAGCTCTGGTGATAATTATCCGATCCTACTCATTTTCACACTTTTCATACTTCATAGATTAAGGAACTTAACTTTTCATGTTTCAACTATGTAGCTTAAAAATTTATGGTCTAAAACTTGATAGAAACAGACAGACGGACAGACGGACAGACGGACAGACGGACATGTCTTAATCGACTCGGCTATTGATGCTGATCAAGAATATATATACTTTATGGGGTCGGAAACGTATATTTCTATGCGTTACAAACATCTGACCAATTTTATAATACCCTCTGCAAGGGTATAAAAAGGAAAAAAAGAAACAAAAACGTAAAACCAAAAAAGAAGAGAGCTTGAACAGCTCGTAAAAAACATTGTAGCAAAAAAGAAAAAAAAAACAGCCTCAAGTGGAGAAGCTCTTGAAATCCCTATACTCTATACAGGGTGGGCTTGAATGTTTAGCAAAAGTACTCTCACTCTCTCTCCACTTGTCCTCTTTACTGTCAATAAATTGTTAAGCTCAATTTTCACCAGGCACTTTTTGTGTGTGTGTGTGTTTTTTTTGAAGAAAATCTCAAGAGTGTTAAACGATATCAATGGAATTTGTCAGACTTTGTTAATGATACATATCTTCTTTTGCGTAGGGGCGGGGTTTAGGTAAAATGTTGCTAATTATTAATAAGTTTTTCCAACAACAAAGCGAATGAAAAGCAATTGAAAAATAGGTTAAAAAAGGATTTTGTTGTTTTGAAATGAAAATTGTTTTAATTTAAAGTTATGCGAACATACTTAAATACATTTAAAATCTGCAACAGATATTTTTCTCTTTGTATTTAAAATTATATTTCAAAAATACCAATTGATTCCGAAAATATCTAACATTCCATTGTTAATATCGAGGCCAAGCACAAATCATAGCAACGCCGTTGTAACGACTAGAGCAAACGGCTTCGTTCTCCTTCCACCCACTCACATTCCTGCATAATGCATTTGCACTTGCTACTCTTTATCTTTCACTTTCACTCATTGCTAAAGAGCTGCCGATCGAAGCCACTAATGTGGCCACACACTGACACACACATATTAGTGGTCAGCTGGTCTTTTTTTTTTTCCTACTTTTAATTGAGAGTGGGAGAGCCTTGCACTCTTACTAATCCGTTTTTTTTTTCATGTTTCTTTTATTCTCATTCGCGCTTGTGGTCCGGTTGCATACGTAAATAAATATGAAATGTTTTGAATCAGTGAATGAAGCAAATTAAAGTATTAAATTAAAAACGGTCGAGTATATGTACATCAGTTTTAGACATTGTTAAATGATTGTGTATTTAATATTATTGTATAATAAAATTTGGGTTATATAAACTATAGTTAGTTTGTACCCAAATGTATATTATAATATAGTGTTCATAAAAGTATGCAACATACTTAAAGATTAATTCGTGAACACACAAATACATACATATATGTGTATATATATACTTGCTTTCGGACATTTTCTATACGATATATGTACATGGGTAAGTTGTTTGAAAATTGTTTCATATTAATATGATTTATGCTGTGTAACTACATTTAGTCTTGTTCTTGCTTAGATTTATAAATGCTTTTATTTGATTTACAGTTAGTTTGCTCTTTTCTATACTTACATTTTAAAGAGTTGTCACTTTATTTTTTTTTTCACTTTTCTCTTATTAAATTTACTCTTTTAGGTTTGAAAATTTCTTTTACAAAGAGTAAATACAAAATTTACAGTTAGTTTGGTATGGCCAATAGAATAATAAATTATAAGCTCACCCAAAGCTCAGAATCGATTAAAATGCATTCATTCCATTCACTCTGCCATTGTCAAATGAATTTTAATGTTAAATGTTTTGCATATCTTTGACATTTATGGGGTTTCCCCAATTCACAATATACACAATGACATAAATTGACCTAAATTCGTGTCAAAGGAGTACAATTTATTTTTGCAACACCCTGTACGATATGAGAGAGTGCGAGTGCGGTGGCGGCAGGGAGGAGAGGGGCTAAAAACGACAGAAGGTAGATTTTGTGTACAAATTTTGTCGGTATTTATGCGCTTTAAATATTTAAAATACCCGTCGCGACGTCGTAATGTAAGTTGATGGTATACATACATACATATATACAAACGGAAACGATACATAGTAATGTATCCTCTCTGAATGGGGGGCGCCTTAGGGTGGCGGCTATTTTGGCCATGCCCTCCTGTACCTTGTCTTCTATCTCCTGTCTTCTGTTTTTTTTTTACCATCTTTGTCCCTGACCCTTGCACCTTATTTTTGGTTTTGGTTCGGGCCTCTGGTCGTGTGTCCTGTGCCTAAACATCAAACAAAATCGATATGTGGGCGGTGTATATATGATTTTTGGCATAAACAAGCACACACACACACACACACACACACATAAACCTAGCCCCGGGTGGGTCTCTCAGGTATGGTCCTTGCTTTGTTTGAACGCCGCAGGACGCTCATTTTTCGTAATGAGTTTGTCTATGTATGTATGTGAATCTTTGTGTGTGTGTGTATGTGTGTGTGTGTATGTTCCTGACTCGGAGCCAGAACAAATAGCCTGGTTTTTTTTTCGTACTTCTTCTGGGTGGCTTTTTTTCTCTCTATGTTTTTGATGTATGTGTAGAGATGCAAAATAATAAAAAAAAGAGGCATAATTTGCTTTAATACAAG
The DNA here is from genome assembly GCA_035045865.1 of Drosophila austrosaltans. NCBI lineage: Eukaryota > Metazoa > Arthropoda > Insecta > Diptera > Drosophilidae > Drosophila > Drosophila austrosaltans. The sequence goes on from JAWNOQ010000207.1 coordinate 5,356,478, forward strand.
AAACCTTTCAACATACACTCATGATGTGCTCCTGAAGGTCCTTTGTTGCCCTAGTTGCCTAGACGGTTACTTTTTGCTTCTGCTCCAGCTTCAGCTCCTGTTCCTGTTGCCTGATGCTTGTTAGATACGTTGTTGTTCCGCCTGTTGCCGGCTTCCGGTTGCCATTACATCCTGTGTGTTGCCTTCGAATTTGAAGTGTAAATGAAAACGAAATTCATTTGATTAGCCTTTATCGGGAAAGAAGGAATGTTGTCAGTCCTTGGCTGTGTAATTAGTGCAACCATCAACTGTGACCAATTACCACTAGCCACATTTGTATTGTCATCCGTATTCGCATCTACATATCCGTATTCACATCTCAAGTGCACATCATTAGGATATACATACATACATACATATGTATGTATGTACATATGTATATATATATATGTGCATTTCGAGATTTTAATTAAATTGAATTGACCAATCGATAAACCTTTCGTCTTTGATTCGTTTCGTTGCGTTCTGTTGCCTTTGATTTGATTTGTACGAATGCATATTTCTCTCTCTGTCTCTCTATCTCTTTCTAGCTGTGACAGTTTGTTTCCAATTAAGTGCAACAATAAATATGCAAAGTGGCCACTATACATATGTATTTATGTGTGTGTGTGTGTGTGTGTGTCTCTTTCCGTTTCTCTCACTTTCTCTATGTGTATGCACTTTCATTAATTGAAGCACTATTGCTTTTAGTTGACTGCATTTTGCCTTTTACTTTTGACCAAAGTGTTGCCTTTAAAAAGGTCTCGACATCTATCTGAATAGACAACTATATAGTACCTATATTTGATTTGCCGTCAGTGGCCTTATAAAAAAAAAAAACAACCCAAAACTTGACCCCTCAGTGTTAACTTTTTCTCTTATTTTATGACACATTTGAGAAAAGCAAACATGTTAAAAAATCTAAAAAAAAAAAAAAAAAGAAAAAGAAAAGAAAAAAAAGTAACGCAAAAACTCTGGCACCTTTGTATTTCCAATCCTCCTCCTTGACCACCTCTCTGAGCCTTTTTCGTTTGCCAAATGGCCCAAGACCATTGTCTGGAGCTGCCATTTTGATTTATGTTTGTATACTCTCCATAAAGTATAAGCCAAAGAAGGAAGAAAAAAAAAAGAAGAAGAAGAAGATACACACATACACATACATACATATATCCATTGCTAAACGCAATCGAGAAATCTCAAAGGTCCATTTTTTTTCTCTTCTCCTCTCCTCTCTTAAATAGAAGGTACACAACAAAAATCAGACCAATTGGGAGCAAAACTTTTAGTAGAAGAATACATTTATTGAATTCTGAGTAAATATTAGGGTAATTCCATATTAATGTATGTATATACATATATACATTAACTATGGTCCAATATCTAAGGATTTGGTTAAAGCTTTTACAAATTTGCTTACTCCTCAACCTCCTCCACCTCCCACCATGTTCAGTGTGTAACATTAGGCGGTTATTATTTAAATGAGCTTTGCTTTATTGAACTTGAAATTGATTAATGTCTTTATATAGAAATCAAGATATCCGGGTTCTTTAACCTTTATTTGGGCAATTCTTTAGTAAGAAATGAATAACTAGCAAATTTCTCAAACTTTTTAAACAGTTGTAGCTCATTTCGTCTTATTTTGTCAATGCATTATAAAACTTTGAAAAGATTTATAAACTAGCTAACATTTTTTTAAAGTTTTTTTTTTTTGAAAAGCTTGGCAAACTTTCGATTTGACTTATTTGCCTACTTTATTAAAGTAAAACTTTTGTATAATAATTTTGCAAACTTCATTATATAGGTACTTGATTATATAGAAATTATACACTTGATATGGAATGATTAAGCTGTATCTATAAAACAAATTCATTCATTATGTTTAACTTTAGTTTATATTTTAGTAAACTTAATTGATGTATCGCAACTTGTTTGTTCCTGTTAACTATTTATCTAATTTCAATTAATATTTTGTATTCAGAAATTATGATAGAATTGAGCATATATTATGTATAGTACTAGTGTACCCGACAGACGTTATTCTGTCTTAACTACGAATATTCAATTCCACTTTGAATTGAATTGAATTGATAATTAGCCAATTTATTGCCGTCATCGTTCGAAAATTGGTAGTACCAACACAGAAACCTTCATGGTCTTATGCACATCAACTTCCCTGAAGATTGCCGCAAGAGGTCATACTAATTTTTATGACAATCAACAGGGCAGAAGTTGCTACTCTGCAGCGCCACCTGGTGGCGAGGGGCGTCAATAAACATATTATACAAAAAAAATACATATATGTACATACATATATGCCAATTTTTATAATAATCGTTCCAGTAGTTTTTGAGTTCATTGATAACATACAGACAAACGCTCATTCTTATATATGTATATAGATTCTGATTAAATGGATATTATTGAGCATATATTAGTATTATATATAAAATTCTGATTTAGAATCATGAATGGATTCCTATAATAAGGTGATATAAATGATGCTTAGGTTCTAACCCCCTTTTTGTATCCTATTTAGACAAGTGTTTCTATATATAGAACTGATATATAATGAATTTGACAAAGATTTGTATATGTTTAAGCGAAGCCAATGTTTTATACTAAAACTTTTGATATCTTTTGATTTTTTATATATAGAGAACTGCTCTATAGTGAATCTGATTAAGATATATGTATGTTTAAGCGAAGCTAAACTTTTCATATCTTTTGATTTTTATAGAAATGCAAAAGATTTTTTATAGCTTACAAAATTCTAAAATTTAACCCAAAAGTTGTATAAAACCTAAAAAGGTCCAAAAAACTTGTTAAACACTTGAAATGTACATATTTAAAAAAGGTTTTATAATGTAAATTTTTAATCTATAATTAAACCAATATCTAGACTATAAAACTTGCAAAAGCCATATAGGAAAAATATTTGTTTTTTTTTTTTTTAATATTTTAATAGATTTTTAATAGATTTATAATAGATGAGAGTTTTGCAAAAGAAAAGTTCTTAAACTTTAAAATTACATTATTATAGTAAGATGATAAGAAATATATATAAAATAGATTATTATGTTGTTATATTTAAGAATGTAAAATTATTATAAACTATTTCAAAATACTAAAAGTTATCTAACTCTCTCATGCACTAAATAATATATAATTTGCTTTCATTCAATTTTATTCTCTTGCTCCTTGAAAAAAACGTTAGTGTCGTCTTTATTTAGGCCATATTTTTCTGCATGTCTGTGTGTGTGTGTGTGTCGAATTTTGAGTAATGTTAAAAAATATCCATATTCTACTGTGTATATGTGTATGTGTGTGTGTGTATTTTAGGTGGTTTGCTGTCTCTGGTGGCTATGTAAGCATAGCCCAATTAAGCGTAAACAATTTGTTACTGTGGAAATGTGAGAACCACTAGTTGCTCTGCACCCGCCACCATTTGACATTGATAAAGCTGCTGCCCCAACCAAGACCACCCATGCTAACCCCCGCAAAACCCCAGCCCCCTCCGTTACTGTATCGCTACTCTATCTGATAACTGTGCGCGTATCGTGTGCAAATATTTTTTGGGCTATTGATACGCATACGAGATGATGCTGTTGCTGTTGCTGTAGCTGTTGCTGTTGCTCTTACTGTGAATGGTGACCCTGATGCCAACAAACTGTTGCTTTTAGCCCTTGGTAGGCGGGGTTTAGCTCACAAACACACAAGCACTCACCCCAAGTCACACAGACACACAAAGACATACAGCTGGGACATTTTCCCAACATTTCCCCTACGCGCAACAGTTTTTCCATGCCATCCCTAATGCCTCCCTCCCTTTCTATTCCTTTCCGTTTTCCGTTTATTTTTTTTTTGGATATATGCTACCTTTTTGGTGCGGCCCCACAGACAATTGCCATGGCCAACTTCGTGTCGCCGCCGAACTCCGTTTGTGAGTTAACCGTTAGCTAAGCCAAGGAAACATTGCCACAAAACACAGTAGCTCCATTATATGCTCCAGTCTTCTTGGGGACTTGGTAGTGTGTGCACGTGCTTGGCGCAAATGATACTCATCACCAGTTTAGCTTTAGTATAGGGATATTCAATATCTCCGACAAAATATATACACATACATATATATATATATATATATTAAATTTTTGGCGTGATTGCTTCTAACTTATTAATCGCGTGAGTCGGAGCATACAGAAAGTTAAAGTAAGTAAGTGAGGCGCCTAAATGTAGACTATGAATATGTGACAATTTATTGCTAATACTATTAATTTCTCTATTGTATTTACATCTCGGGTTTTGTTTTTCCTTTTTTTTTTTCTTTCTCTTTCTATTTTCTATTGTTTTTGTTGTTTTCTTCGCTATGTTGTTGTTGTTGTTGTTGTTGAGACACTTTTACTTTTGGCGTGTAAATCTGACTGTTAAGAGGATTACAATGTTTCCTGTAATTATTATCGCTGCTGTTTGGCTGTGTGCGTTTGTTTGTTTGTGTGCGTGTGTGTGTGTGTGTGTGTGTGTGTGTGTAAACTGCTGCAGGGAATTAACTTTGTTTCGATCTAACCATGTTTGACATCGGCAGGCATCAGAGGCCAAACTGGCAGCGGGAGGTTAAAGTGTTTTTGCCATTTAGTTTTTAGTGTTGCACACACACACACACACACATCCATTGAGCATCTCCTACTTTATTTCTCTTCCTGGATATTTATTTATGCGCTAGCACATACACACACTAGCACACACACACACATATCCATTCATACATTCACATATAAGTTCTATGTGTGTCCTCGTGATACACTTAATCCGACATTTACAATTTTTGCTTAAGGATTTATTTATGGATTCAATATGTGTACAACGTTTACATTTCTGTCGCTCTGCGTGACTGCCTATGTATGTATGTGTGTGTGTATGTGTGTGTCAGTGTATGCATGTGTGTCTATGGGAACCTTTGCGCATATTGTTAAATGCTTCAATGCTTCCTCCCAATCTTTCTATCCTTGAGCGCATTTATATGCGCACAAGAAGCATTTTTGAATACACTCATTTCAAATTTATTTTTCTTTCTTTTTTTTTTTTACCCATTCCATTCCCTTCCCTTTTCTTCTTCCTTTTTTTGCATATTTATTTTACAAGCACACACACACACATATATACATACATAAGCATAATGAATATATAGCATATGAAATATAATGGCAAACGATCTGCTGCTGCTGCTCTCTCTCTCTCTCTCCTTTATGGGCAAAAAAATGAAATGAAAAAGCAATAGTAAACATAATGGCAAACGGCAAACTGTTGAACTATGAAAATTGATCAACTTTGTATGTTGGCAAGATGGCTAAAATTGGCAAAATCAACAACGTGGCCAAATGTGCAAAGTCCCCCCCCCATATACATAGAATACAAAATGGAAGATAAATGCAATTTCATTTTCATCAAATTTTGCACTTGAATGCAAGTTGTGATTTAGCAATTCAATGGCTAAAACAACAAGACAAGTTATCTGATAAAGTTAAAGCATTTGTGGTCATTATATCATATCTTTCAAATATGCATATATATACTATAAATATTCTATAGCTTAAACGCATTATAACTTGAGACAAATCTAGAGCAAGATTTCTCTTGCACAAAATAAATGAAGAGAAAAGTAAAATATTTCCAAAAATAAATTTGAAATTATTTAAGCATCCGTTTTAGTTAAATTTATTATATTGTTGATTAATCTTGACTTTGTTATTAAAGCTGAACGAGAGAATATATTCTGTCAGGATTACTCAAGGATAGTCCATAAGCTGATTGTTATCTCCTGGTCCTTTTGTTTGAGAGAGTTTTACCAGATTATAAGTCTTCAGGCTTTTGTTTTGAATTGTATTTAAAAAGAGAGTTAAATAGTTAATTTCAACTCTATTCACTTTACTTAACTTTGCTGAAAGAAATCGCAAATATACATATATACATACTTTAGCTGTAAATTAAAGATATGTATCGAAAATATACATATATACTGTAGCTGTAAACTAAAACAGATTTCATGGCTATAACTCTTTTCTCATTTTTCTTTTTCATGGCTATAACTCTTTTCTTTTTTTTTTTTTGTTGCTCTGACATTTTACGCCCTCTTCCTATATAAAAGGATATCATTGTACAAAAAAAAAAGGAAGAAAAAAAATGACCTTGAATACAAAAATATTTATAGATTTTTAATCCCTTCGCTGGCAATGAAAAGGCCGCTTTTATTGCGTTTAAATTTAGTCATTTTTTTCCATTTATTCAAAAATATAACGCGTGACAGCTAAACATCTGTAATTCTATATAGAATCATAAAATATATATATAAAAATGAGCAAATAAAATGAAAAAAGTTAATAATAATAAAATGATTAATGGTTTTGTTTCATTAGAATTTAGAAATTTAACAAATAAAAACAATCAAAATCAAAATCTCAACTAATGCTTAATGCTTTAACCAAATTCATTTGATTTACAATTATTAATGGGTAAATATAAATTGTAAAATAATTTATCCTGTCAATTGTGTTGATATTCAAAAAGATAAATGATGCCACATTTGGCAATTGGCATAAGGAGAAAGCGATGGAGAAATGGTAGCTTAAGGGGGGGAGGGGGCAGGCCATTATAATAAGCAAATATTAAGGCATATTGCCATGTCATTTATCTTCCAACTGTTTAGCAAATACAAATTGAATATATGTATATATATATCGGTGAAAATTTCCCAAGTGAGCCACCCAAAATTTGATGGTTGATTTTTTATCAAAAGCATACATAAATCGCCTGAGCAAGAAAAAAGCAACGAGTAAAGAGAAAATAAATAATTAAGAAATTTATTCGGAAAAATGTTCTTATTATCGATTTTACCAAAACTGCGCAAATTGATTTTTTTTATTTCTTCTTATAAGGCAATTTATGTATGCTTTTGATAAAAAATCAACCATCAAGTTTTGGGTGGCTCACTTGGGAAATTTTCACCCATATATAATCAATGATTATTGGTTCAACTTTGTGGAATAATAATTTGTGCTTACACCCAAAGTTAATCAATTCTATTCTCACAATTCTAATTACAATTGAAATTATTGTTAGATTTTTGTTTTGTATTATTATTATTATTATTATTATTATTATTATTATTATTATTATTATTATTATTATTATTATTATTATTATTATTATTATTATTATTATTATTATTATTATTATTATTATTATTATTATTATTATTATTATTATTATTATTATTATTATTATTATTATTATTATTATTATTATTATTATTATTATTATATATATATTTCATTATTGATTTCATTAGCGCTGCTGGCATAAAGTCAACAAAGATATACATTGAGGATGCCAGACAGACAGAGGGCAAGAATACATAGATAGAAATAGAAAAAACAAAGAGGGAGAGAGAAGGAGAGAGATGGTAAAAACAGGAATGATGGGATATGGGGGAATATTGGTAACTTTTATCAAATGGCTGCAATAGCAGCTCTGGCTCTGGCTCTAGTTCCATCTTCATCTCCATCTCTAGCCCTAGCTGATTGTCCAGAGCTGCTATTTATAGAAGGTTTTCAACTCCCACAATTTTTGCAGTCATGGCAAACATGACGACAGCGAACACTTGTATATAGTTGTACCTCCTCTATCTATACAGTGTTGGTGTATCTTCTATGTGTTGGTGTATCTGGTGTGTGTGTGTGTGAGTGTGTGTGTAGGCGGTGCGGAGTGTAGAGCAAACATTAACAAGTGTGTGCAAAATAACTAAAAATACAGAGGCAACAAGAAGAACTAAGTAAAAAGCAGCAGAACACCAAACCAAAATCGATATGAAAATCTACATTGTGTATAAAGTTGTTGGTACATAAATATCAAATATGCAAATATTTACCACGGCTGCTACCTGAAAATAAATGTGTATGGATGTATATTAGTGTGTGTGTGTGTGTGTATGTGTGCGTTGTATCTGTACTGGTGAGTGGCTGAAAATGCTCAAATGCTGAAACGATGGAAAATTTGACATGTTGCGGGTTGGTAAGCTACAATACAGCACCTTCAATTGAAGGCATTGCCTGTCTCTGTATAAGAGTGAGTGTTGCTACGTATGTATATAAGTGTGTGTGTATGTTGGTGTAAGTGGAGGCAATATGCAAAACCTCTAAGGAGGAAAAACAGGCAGCTGAATCTTGTTATTGGTGTGAGAAGTTCTGTCACCTTGGAGCTAACATCCATTCAATCTATACATATACATATGTATCTATGTATGTGTATATATATGTAGGTGTGTGGTTGTGTGTGTATATATATAAACATATACACATACTTGTATGGCAGCGTTAATAAAACCACAGTCAAGCAATAGAAACAAAAAAAAAAAAAAAAACACACACACACACACACCCAGAAAGAAAAGAACCGAGAAAAAAAAAAAAAAGATCAAAAGCTTTAACACGCCACTGTAAACATGTGCAAATATTTTAGTTGATTTTATTTCCCCATTTCTGTTTCTTTTTTTTTTTTGCGTTTCTGTTCGTTGTTATATATTTTTTGCTGTTTTTTGGGGGGCACAAATAATAATAAAAATATATATATATATATATATATAACAACATATATTGAATTGGAAAAGTCGCTTAATGCTAAAAGAGGGACGAGGTCGGGACCAAATATGTTTATATATATAAATATAAACTGAAATTTTTATACCCTTGATAAAATTTGGCATTGGAAATAGTTAAATAAAACTTATACTTTCAAGCATTATAGTTAATCCAATAGCAGTTCTATCTAATATAGTAACAATTTATATACATTGGCAAAGAAATAAATAGGTTATGTAAGAATTCTTTTAAAACTAATTGTGTTAAGGTAATCAAAAGTAAAGTTTTATTTTGATTATATTCTTTGGGTAATATTGAAAATAAACTTTAGCTGTCTTTCGATTTACGAATGCCTTTAGCTTTAGATTAAAAGAGTTTGATTTTTGTAATAAAAGAGTTTTGGATTCTAAGAAATATATATAAGTATAATAATCAATTCAGAAACTAGTATCAGACATTTTCTGAATTCAAATTAAGGTTTTTCTTTATCTAGTAGCTTCTTTAAGCTGACTTAAAACTAGTCGGACGAAGAGAAATTTGTATAAAGTTCTGCTTAAACAATATTCTATGCTTAATTTTATATTAAAAGCAATCTTAATTGATTGTTTATGGTATATAAATTCAGAAGGCTATTAAATGATTTGATTTTAAAGCATTTTCTTGAATGAGTATACCCCTTTTGCGAAAGGGTAAGAAAGGGCACAGACAAGAAGAGTTGGGTGTGGAAAGTAGTAGGACAGGACAGGCGGCCAACCGTGCCGTCACTTTCGTTCTTTTTTCCCTTTTTTTTTTTTCGTTGATTCCCTTTCTGCCACTCCCTCCTTTCCCTATATGCTGCTCTATCCCGTTTTTAGCTGTTCGTTTTTGCTTTTGCCATTTTTTTTTTCTTCTTCCTTTTTTTTTTGTCGTTTTTGGGTCGTTTTCGTTTAACGGTCTTATACCTGCAGCTGTTTATCATAATTTTGTTGATTTGCTGTCTGCCAACAGTAACAATAATAATAATAATAACAACAACAACAATGAAGACGGCGGCAAAATCAAAAAAAAAAAAAAAAAAAATGAAAAAAGAAGAGAAGAAAAAAAAGGGCGCCCCGGAAAGTAGGCAACGAACGGCGAAAAAAAAACTTTTCTTTGCCAAGAGGCGCAGCACATCCCGTTCCCTCTCTCCTATCTAAAAAATAAAACTTTACAAAGTAAATTTGAATGCTGAAAACTTGTATCAGCCAACAACAGGCAACAACAACAATGATCGAGTGGAAATTATTCTGCAGAAGGTCCTGAATACCCTTAACGAGACGACCATCTGATAGGATATTGAACTCTCTCTCCCTATCTCTATCTCTCTGTAGCATGTAGACATGAAATTCTATATATCATATAGGATATATTACAAATAATCTTCCATTTTGATACTGCAATTGTGATAAAGATGAAAATCGTTTAGCTAAGTAATTAATTAAGATTGAAATGAGCCTCAGTAAAAGGACTAAATTTGAGCTGGCTTCAAGTAAATTTGGCTATGAAATTGATACGAAATTAAGTCTTTATGTTATGTAGCACACATTTAGCGAGTTATCTAGACAAAATAAAATAGATAACTTGTAGTTTTTATGGGGTTATTCGTAAAGGATATTTTAACAGGTTGCATTAAGGTAATTGACCATCGCTTTTGATTAATATACAACAAGAATACATTAACTGTTACCTAAACATAAGATCCATTGGCTTCAAGTTAGGCATGCAAAAATTTCATTTTTGTTATAAAGCTTATAATACACTTACTTAAGTAAGGGTATACCTATTTCATACTTTATATATGTATATCCTACACCTAAATATATATAAGGGAAAACTTTGGTTTTCACTTTTTTTTGTTTGTTGCTCAGTCAACGTGGCGTATGCGTCATGTCAAATGGGTCGCAACGCTTTTCATAACTTTTCGGCAAATGGCTCCCTTGTCCTTGGATGAAATTTTTATAATGAATTGTTGTGACAAAATAATGTGGTCATTGTTGCTGTTGTAAGTAGAAGTTGATGGGTATGTGTGTGTACCTCTCTCTCTCTCTCTCTCTCTCTCTGTGTATGTGTGTGTGAGGCAATTTAATAAAATATGCAATTGCCTTTGGCCGCCGGGATACGTCAACTGTTGCGCATTGTGCCTACGGGAGAAAAAAGAAAACCAACGAACGAACGAACCAAAGAAGAAACAGTGAGTGAGAGAGAAGTATGGGGAAAAGAAATGACGACCAAAACGGTCAAATGGCCATGCCAGCCAATTAAAAACATGGCGTCATGGCAACAATGGGTCAAATGGGGGATCACAGAGACCAGAACTGGCAAGGCAACAGCACGCAAATGTTTATTAGCCACAAACCGGTGGTACTCATTAAAAAAGTTCGTCACGGTTATCTGAATGCCACGTACTCTCTAACTTACTTACACCTTTTTTCAACCCATCGCTCCCCCCCCCACCTCTTGCTCTCCCTCTCCCTCTCTTTCTTTCTGTGTTTCTCTTTGGTCTGATTAAAACTTAATATTTTGTCTGTTGCTCATTTTCCACTGGGACGGAGAGGCTTTAAAGTTTGTTTAGTTGTCTGTTTTTAACTCCCTGTTGACAGGCCGGCCTAATTATTGGACGACGGCCTTGCCACGTTTCTGGGCACCACCAACATCGTCATCATCATTCCCATTAACATGATCATTATTATGGAATATGCCGTATAGCTACCGTATTGCTACTTCTGTACCATACAAATGTTCATTCCCTCTCAGTCCTGTCATCACTTGCCAGATTTTATGAGATTCGCCTGCAGCCTTTTTGCAGTTTGCTTTGATCTTTTTCGGCCTGATTATAAGGCTGTGTGTCCTTTTTTTTCCATTTTACATAGCTGCTGTTGTTGTTGTTCTTGTTGTTTTTTATATATTTCACTCGCTCCGTTTTTTTATTTTTGTTTTGTGCCTTTACCCCACATGCTTACGAATTGGCTGTTAGTTTTGTGCGTCCCTCGATGTGAATCCATTTTGATATGGTCCAATGCTTTTTATGACTTCATCTTACCATCACAGTTCTCTCTTTCTCTATATATGTATGTATGTGTGTGTGTGTGGGTTAGTAAAAGGGAAAATTGCAAAGGCGGTAGACAGACAGTCAGACTGTCTGAGAGCAGTCACATAATCATAATCAATGACCATATTAAACACAAACGTGCACTTTGTTCGATGTCAAATTGTATCACAGGTCGCTCACTTGACGCTGGATACTAATCAATGGCTATGCCATACCATCACCCACAATTGTACATTGCCACCCCCCAACCCACCATCAACATCCATACTAATCCACTACCAACCATTACTCCGCCTATCATTGAACATTGAGGCGTTGGCATCAAGTGCTTTGAAACTATAATCCCCGCCATACACTGACACTTCCCCTTTTTGTGTCGGCCGACACTTGCTCGTTTTGTATACACAAATGGCCATATCGGAAGTACATTTGATATGCCGTATTGCCACAAAGAGAACTAACATAACGAGATGTATATATTGAAATTCTCGTATAGATTTAATTCAGTCAACTTGTTCAATATTAAGCAGAAACAGTTAATTGGCTGATTAACTTTATAAACAAAGATTTGTCTTTATAAGGATATACTTTATACATTTCTAAACATATTCGTTTATTATATTAAAGTTAAAGATGAAGAGCAACTAATTTAAAATAGTTTTGGGGAGCAAAAAGTAGAGGAAAATTCAAGGATTACGAATTTAAAAAAGACAGAAGAAAAAGAATAGATGAGGCTAAATAAGGTAAAAGAGATCCTTGATAAAGTTGTAGGGACCCATTTCAAAATTTATTTGAAATTTACCCAAGTAAAAGAAAGATTGTAATAAGCTTAAAAATAAATGGAAAGTGTCCAATTCAGTAATTCAGAACCAGAATTCCAGAAGTTACACAAAGGCAAACATTATTAAGAACTAAGAAAACGGACTATATACATATATAAAAGAACTAAGAACTATATAAAAGGTTGTTCTTAGTTAAACTGGCTTCTACTTGATCGTTTTTTTATAACAAGTTACCCACAAAGTTACTAAAATTTAGCAAAATGAACTTTTCATTATTATGAAATGTGTAAGAGATAGCTTCAAATACTTCTAGATCACTGAAATGACTATTATAGATCATACATATATCTAAATTTACCTTAAGGGGATGAAGATTTTACCATTTGGAAACATTTCATTGGATTTACCCTTCCGAAAGGGTGTGATCTAAATATGTGGTCTAAAAAGTACCATAAGAAAGCTCATCAAATAGCGCATTTTCATTGGCTAAAACTGATGGCCCGTTAATTATTCAAAATCCGAACAGGTTTCATCAATTTCTAAACACGACTCGGCAAATTAATCAACAATATATAAACAATGTTTTACTTTTTTTTTTCGAGTGATATTTGTTATGCGATTTACAATTTGTAATTGGAATATAAAATTGAGCCAAAGCAGACTCCTTTCTCCTTTTTTTTTCAAGTGAGTGGTCCAAGTGAACTGAAAGTGTTTAAGTAAAAAAAAAAAGGGAAATAAACAACAGCTCATTAAGTAGAAAGGTAAGAGAGGTAATTTATAATATTTAATAATAAAATAAATAAAAACTAAGGCAAAGTATCTTCTTTAAGTCAAATTGCCTGGTTACTCATCAGAGACAATTAAGTATATCAAACAAATTATTGTCTAAATTACTTTAATGAAAAGGTTTTTAAACGGAATTTACATATATACTATATTTATACATATATACAAAGGGTCTATGTATAATATAAAATATATAAGGTATAATGTATATAAACTATTTGTTATATATATTAAATACATATAAATTATTTTATGTTTATATATGCATATAGTATAAGAAGTTTGTTTGCTATCAACTCTGACATTTTTAGTTTATAATTGCTTACTTTCAATTTAGTTTAAACTTTATGTAGATTTAAATGAAGTTTTTCAGGTTTTTGTCTAGAGGATTCCTCTAAGCATTTCTATTGCATTGCCTTTTTGTCATTAGGAGACTTGTTTTAGAATCTTTTAGCAGGAGTTCCTGTAGAGATAAATCCAGTTTTATTGAATCAATAGATTTGAATTAGTTTTTTAATTGAGGACTTCTTTTTATTAAGCCTCTAATAGGCGAATTTATTCTTGAATATAGAATATTCCGAATATAGATTTAAAAAAAATATTCACTGATTTTGTTATTGGTTTTTGGGTATATCAAATTTAAGATCAGAATATTTTAATAAACCGAAAAGAATCGATTTAATTTAACTCTGCCTTTAGGAGGCTCTGCCTATTAGAGGGTTAATATATGTAAATATTCTCATAAGTTTATCATTTTTTTTTTTCCTTTCATTTAAGTAATGCTAAGGAGTTGTTTTTGATTAATTGATTTATCGAAAACTATTCGAATATGAAGTTTTAAAGACTTGATTAGGCACTGTGAAAACTTATCATATGTTATTTGTTCTAAATGAATGCTAAATACATGACTTTAGTTACAGTTTATGTATAGTTTTATAATAGTTTTTGATAATTAAATATACTTTTATGTTTACAAATATTGTAACTGATTAGTTGTTGGTCTAAATCTATTTAATTAATTTAAATAAATTTAATTTAAATTCACAAAAGTAAAATAATTATGAATACAAGCAAAAGTTTTTCCTGCTATGGGATTAAAAACAAGTAATTTCTAATGTCCTGTAAATTGCATTAATTTCATTGTTTTTTAGAGAGTTTGCTTATGATTATTATTATTATTTTTTTTCTCCTTCATTATCCTGTTCGTTTATTCTCTTTTTGCCTTCCGCCTTGTTGCACTTAATGGCTCAATTTAGAGTGTTGATGGCACACACATTTCGTATTTTACTTATAAACATTTTTATTCAACTTATTAGGTTACCCAACATGCCCCATTGCTTCGCATATCTTAACTGTAAACTTACGCACACACACGCGTACATGTATTGCAATGTTTCATATGAATAATATATGTACTTATGTATGTATATGTGAGTATAGGACAGCCTGTAAGTATGCAATGCAAGAAGCAAAACAGACAGCAAAAAATGACAGAGAGAGGAGAGAGAGAAAGAGAGATTGAGCTTAAAAGGGGTTTGTGCGAGAGACACATAGAGATGGTGAGGTGAAAGAGTCATTGAGTAAAGGAGTATGTAAGAGATATATGTCGAGGTCGTGCCAAGTTAATGCAAAAGTTAAGCATGCTGTCACACGTTCCATTTATTATAAAATATGCAAACGTTGTGCTTTATAAATGATCAACATCTTCGATTTAATAATGCCATCGTCATTGTCATCTTCATCGTTATCGACGTAATATAATGGGCAACGGCTCATCAATTGCAATTACCAAGCAACTAAAAACAAGAAGATGAACTTTAACTCAACGTCAACTCATTATCATTGCCATCATCATTTTCATTATCATATCATATGTAGCTGTAGCACTGAAGCGAAACTGGCAACAGTTTTAATCTGAACATTTGCATAATTAAGGCAACTATATATATATATATATATATAGTTACAGAACAGTTTGGTAAATGCCAACTCACATGCATAAATCAACCTAATGGATATCATATGTACTGTTGGCCCTCTTCACTACTCACTTGCCACACAAACCAATTGCCATTTCATTCTCGGCCCAGTGTCGAGTGCATTGTTGGCCATTAACTTTTTTCCTCAAATGGCGAAAGATGTAAAATTACAAAGAAAAAAAAAAACCGACAACTGACAACTGATCAATAAAATGGTTCAAATAAAAACCATCCACTGATTGCTACGACCACCCCAAGGTAATTTAATTTCTGTTAATTTAAAAGCAAAAAATATAAAAAATAAAATTTATATGACTTAAATATTTCACAGACAATTAAGCTCATTAAATTCAAATATTGGTCATCCATTTATTTGTAATGAAAAACAAGATTGAACATTTAAAATTGGCCAGTTTTTATTGCCTTAAATTATGAGTTTCATTTTTATTGTATGTAAACTATGTATATAGTTATTTATTGACTTGAAGTTGTATATTTAATGAATAGTATAAATGACAAAACTATTCTTTCTAGCCTTTCTTGTTAGTTACCTTAATTACATGATCCCAATCACCATCCCAATAAACAGATTTTACTCAAAGTGTGACTAAGTGTGATTAGTAAATACATTAGCTAAATAAATACTAACTCTTAAAGTGGTTTATCATTGGATTTTGCCTTGAATTTAATCCACATGACACAATTCGTGTTATTCTTGGACGGCCACACCTAAAGGATAAACTTTTTATATACATTTAATCAGATTGTCAAACAGAGATTTGTTTTTGTTTCTATAGTTTTTATTTAACTTTTAGATTGTGTATGTTTGTGTTTTTCTTCTTCTTGTTGATGTTGTTGTTTTTTTTTTGCATACATCAAATGATATGCAAGTCAGTGGTAGAAAAAAAAAAAGCCTCAGAGTAAACATACAGACAAGGAAAAAAGAACTAAAAGGCTAGGCTATGGTTGTATACCCTTTCCATTTAAAAATTCTGTTTAATAGGAACAACTTTTGGTAAGAAAGCTAAATCTCTTTTAGATCGTTTAGGTCTAGAATTTTGAATCAAATATGCAATTTTATCTCTTGTCTGTGTGGTATATATACATATAATATAGTCAACCGATTTTATGGAAACTTGTTGATGTCATTGAGATATATATCAATTTAGTATATACTAACTTTGGTAACAATATTCTAAGAACTAACAATATTATTGAACTAAAACTCTTTTCATGACCAATCATTTATATGACAGCTATATGATATAGTACCCCGATCTGGCCAGTTTTCACATATACGTAGCGTGTGTCAAAAAGAAGAGTGTGAGGAAAATTTCTCCTTAATGGCTATAAAACTGAGCGACTAGTTGGCGTAGATTTAAACAGATGGAAAACTTTTAAATCTAAATACTTTATGTAGTTGCTTCCTTGGTGCGCTACAAAATTCTGATTAAAATAAATATACCCTTTTTGCAAGTGTAAAAGAAAAAAAACCATGTCGCTGATGGAGTTTGAAGTCGGTTCTCAGAGTTGACAAATCATTTTAGTTGCATTGTCGACAGACGGAAAGTGAAACAAACCTACAGACTAACTGGCTGACTGACACACAGATAGACAGAGAGAGACAGACACAGACAGACAGTCCTAGTCAGCGTTGCCTGCCAACGCCATTTTTGATTGACGCCAGCATACATGAGTCCATGTGTGTATATGTGTGTGTGTGTGTGTGTTTGAGTGTATTTGTTGCTAGTCTGCACTTTATTTTCTGAATGGTGTGCAAATTAGATACATCATGTTCGTTTTCATGCTGACAGCAGCTAACGGATTATTTATGGTCTTCATCACCCATTTGCCGCCATACAATTTGGTTATGAATTTTTGTTGGTGCGATTTTTTATTTATTTATTTATTTACATTTTTTTTTTTTTTGTCGAAGTCGAAGACCTACTTCAGGTCCCTGGCATATAACTAACTATGCAAATTGCCATGCAACCACGCCCACACTTTAATTCTTTCTACTTTTGACATCAACTCATTCTACTGGTTTTCCTGTTTTAGTCTCAATCTCTTACTTTCTCTCTCTCTCTCTCTCTCTGTCTCTCTTTCAGCCACTACAATTGCATGCAAAGTTTTGCTTATTGAAAAAGTTTTACAAACATTTGTCGTAATATTATGCAGGTCGCTTGAACCCTTGCCAGGACAGGACCCCAAATGGGGTATACAAAAAAGAACTTTGCTTTTTCCGTTGCTTGTGTCTTTTATGTTGTTGTTGTTCTTGTTGTTATTATTATTATTGTTTTTGTAGCGCTATGGCAAAATGTTGAACACCTTTATTTTGCATTTATTGGAGGAACAAAGCAAAATGGTCGATCTGGGTCCACAACTGGGTATGAGTTGTGGCGGTGGAGCAAATGCTCCAAAGGAGACCCTTGACGCGTTGATTGATTGTGTCAGGAAAGACGCAGAACAGGCAAATGAGAAGGCTGAGAGAGGGATGAAAGCGAGGGGGGGGGGGGGGGTTGGCCCAGAAGATGAGATGAAAAGCAAATAACAATTGCACATTGGTCTCAAAGCCAACAATCGTGCGAATAATATAAAATTTATCAAAACTTTTCTCCTATTCCCTTCGGCTTAAACATTTAATGCATTTTAAAGCTTTACACAGCCAATTTTGGAGTACTTTCTTTTTTTTTGGTTTTGTAAATCCATTTGGGAATTATTTGGAAAGTTTGCAACAAATTTAAATGGTTTTATAATAACTCAAACAAATATTAGTATCAATTAGAGACTTAAAGAGAGAAACAAAGCTACTTATATAGTTTGGATAAGCGTATTGGCCAAGTTTATTAAAAATATAAGAGATATGTGGATAGTTCATTTAATTAGATTTCTATCTAAGAAACTTTAAATATGATTGATTTTCATGACATTTTGGGCATCATTTTGTATATCGATCAGCTGATACAACTAATTTTCAGGACAATTTCCTTACCTAACTAAGCCCAGTGTATGGGATTTTATATTATTATATTGTTTTGTGCCAATGTGAATCATATTGTACTTACTATCGATTCGAGGGCAATGGCAATGTAAATTGTTGACGCGCCCATTGAAAGGCTTTAGTTGGTGCTGCTGCTCGAGTGGCTGCCGCTGCTGCCTGCTGTTTGCATAAGCCAATACTTGTGGAACAAGAGATGGTACAGAGCAATGGCGGAGCCGTTGGCGTTTATCAAATCAAATGAAACGAATGCCAATGCGACAGGCTTTAAAAATTTAACAGCCTGTTGTTGACACAGGTGTGCGCACAGGCAGGATAAACATTCAGTCAGGTAGTCAGTCAGTCAGTCAGTCAGTCATTCAGACGCTCGACCTGTCTTGGCCCCTGCGGCCACGTGCTGGGCATGTTAAAGTTGCGGCCTCATATTAAATTACAGCCCACAGAAATTGGTCGATTAGGTGTCTGGGCCATGGCCATAGGTATAGGCAGCGGCATCGGCATCGGCATTGGCATTGGCATCGTCATCGGCATATTGTTGTCTGTTGTCTCGTAGAGTTTATGCCCGGTCAACCGCAACAAGTAAATGTTCCAGCCCACTGTGTTAGCCAAATTGTTGCGCTTATACACATAGCGGCTTATAGCGTAAAAGTTTCCATTTTTTTTTGTGGGTCATAAACGTAAAATATCTTTATTGTGAATGACGCTTTGAGGTTAAAAATAAATCAGCGCCACCCACGTTGCGTATGCGTAATGCGTAAATTTATATGCCCGTGTCTCCGACTCCATATTATCCCCTACCCTGCCATCTCTTACAGTCTGCCTGTGTGTGTGTGTGTGTATGTACATATATATATATACTCTGTGTACGTGTGTGAGGGTGGCTTTTATAAGGATGTCTCTTCCATTGTTGCCCGCCTTAGAGTTTCTGTTTTCTGCTTCTTTAACGTTTCTTCTTCGCTTCTTCTTTTCTTTGACTTTTCTTCTTTTTTGTTTCTCTTGCCTTTTTTTTTGTATTTTGTTTCGTTTTTACTTTTGCTTTTGTAGTCATTTGTGAAAATATTGCCTAACAAAGCGTTAATAAATGAGACATTTAATTAATTGCTATGCCACGACTGCAATTTAATTATGTAATCTTAGCACCTTTAGGGGGCAAAATACTTAAGTAAGAGCTTTAGTGGAACTCAAAATGCCAACACACATTCATTCACACATTTACCCAGACACACACACACACACATTTACACTGAGCAAATATAGAAATTTTCAATCAATCGATTTTTCTGTATATACAAGCAAACAAAAACAAATTCTAAATTTAAATATCATTTCTTATATTGGATTAGAAGAAAATTGAAAATTCATTTATTATCTCATTACATAAAATTTTCATTTGAATTTCCCATAGAAATTTAAACTTAATTTTATTGATTCTAATATATAACTAAACATTATCTATAGGAATTCCAATTTATATTTATAATCAATAAAAATAACAAACGTAAAATATTTAAAAAGTTTAAACTCAATATTTAAATGTTTATCTAATCTCAAAATGGAACTTTTAGAGGGGAAAAGAATTTTGAATCAATAATTTTATATACTGAAAATATTTATGTAGAAGAATATATAATTGATCAACTTTATTTACATTGATTTTTAGATTATTTTTGACTTTAAATTATTAATAAAAACTCTTTAATAAAAACCTTTCAAAAGTTCAGTGTTGATTAATCTTTAATTATTCACTTCTTTTTTTTTTCCAAATTTCCAGTGTTGCTTAACAAAGGGTGTAAATTTCAAGTTAATAAGGTGAAGAATCTTTAATTGATGTGAAGAGACCTCCATTACGCATTTATCAAAGGTAAATTTGGATTTTTTTTTTATATATATTTGCAAAGTGTTTTCCAAGAGTCTTAAACACATACATATAAACACACACACACACACTTATACATATATATATAAAAAAAGGAAAAGAAATAAATTGAATTGCATACATATAGGAGCCAAGGCGCACCCACTTGACAGCTGGCCACAAAAGCCAAAACGAGCCGAAGTGCAGACGTCAACACAAACAATTGTTTGTATATGTATACTTTCATAATAAGGCAACCAAAAAGCAATGTTTATTTTGATTTACAAACAGAGAGAGAAAGAGAGAGAGAGGGAGCGGGGGAGAGAGTCAACTGTGGAGGCAACAGTTGAGAAATAACTGAAAGGAAATGGCAATTCAACTTTTCACTTGACTATAAGAAAAATGTTTTTCCCGTTAAAGCATTGTGCCCGCGCCCGGCAAATAACAAATACAAATATAAACAAAAAACAAACACAACAAAAAGAAAAAACCGTTGCTCTCTGTCTCAGTCTCAGTCTCAGTCTCACTTTGGTAATGCCGTCTCATTCTAGCAGCGGTGCAAGCCTTGAAGCTTATCGCTTAAGCCTGCTGCGACAGGACATTTAATCTCGTTGTATTAAGTTTGGGGGAGATGGAGCGATAGAAACGACCCGAGACTAAGACCAGGACCAAGACCAAGAACAAGGCGACAGCAACAGCTTAAAGTGCTTAAATAGAAGCAAGCAAAAGAGTTTTTGGGATGGAGGCGTGGCATGTCGTGGGCTTGGGCAAAAAAACAAAAAAAAAAAAAGAAAAAGAAAAGGGTAATGCCACTGACTTAGAATTTGCTTGTTGCTTGTGTGCCATTTTTATTGTAATTCTAGGAATTGTTATTTCACTTTAACAAGCCGAAACCGAATCTCTGCTCTTCATTTTATATATGTATATATGTACAAGTATGTATGTATGTCTATGTGTTCAGAGGTTACCAACTTGAGAAATGTCATGGGGCTCATGTGAAATGTGTGTATGTGTGTGTGTGTGTGTGTATATGTCTCTTTCTCTTTTCTGTGGACAAGTGTCGTCTATTTGAGGTTTGACGCAAATTGCCAACACAACAATGAATGCGCCTACATGTGGTCTACATACATATATACACCCGCAGACACACACACATACAGAGACACACATACACACAGAGAAATGTTTGATCAACTTTCGAATTGTATTTCAGGATAATAACATGAGAATCTTGTTTACTGGTTAAAATTGAGTTAATTTGCTGTGGTTGTAAATAAAATGAAACGCCATTGCAATTTCAATGAAGAAAATTTCCCTCTTCTCTCTCTCTCTCTCTCTCTCTCTCTCTCTCTCAGGAAAAAAGAGAAAAAAAAATTCAACACACAAAAGGCACAATACAATAGGATTTAACTCTTTAAATGGCATTTAAGCCATTTCGTTTTTGAAACTACTTGAAATGTTTAAGACTCACTTAGACAGAAACAAAAATTTACCATTGTACTTCATTTGGCATATCGAAAAAGTATAAACTACAATCGGGTGTGTGTGTGTGTGTACAATTTAAGCAAATCGACTGCAAACTAAGCAAACAAAAATAATAATATTAAAAATATTCCTCACTCGCAAAATATTGAAAGTAGAAAAATGTGCAGCATATACTCACTCGTATGTTTTCTTCTATACATTTCGTGGAAACAATGGAACATAGTGGGAATGGGAACCAATTGGGGTGAGAGTAGAGAGAGAGGGAGAGCGTAGAATAAACGAAACTAATTTCCGGCCAAACAAACAGAAGCGCATCAAACCGGAAATCGAGTTAAGGGCAAAAAGATACTAAAAGCCGTACTAAAATACAATCACCATGCCCATTGCGTGACTCTAATTAATGCGAAAGATACTTCTTCATCCCATCTAAGATATCAGTGGGATATCGCACACTCTCGTTTATTTTCCCATTTGATGAGTTGTACTGCTTCTGCGGTATCTGTATGGCAATGAAATTTTTTTTACGTTTTTTTTTGTTTACAACCATTCAAGGAAGCGTAGAGTGCCACCACGAATGGTAGTTGCCACCAGGTGATGGTTCGTGCAGCAAGTTTGTAAATAATGCAGTATCCTGGCACACGCCCACCAGACGTGCCAGCCCCCCAAAATGACAGCCAGCAAAGTGCAAAAACTAACGACGTGGATGAAGCAGACCCAAAAATACAAAAAAAAAAACGAAATAAAGGAAAGTTGTCCGAGTGGAGCTCAAGCTGCGATTACTCTGTTAGGAACTCAGTGTGGATAAAGCTGGTGGTGTTGGTGGTAACTTCCTCTGTTTTATGTTGGACGTTTTCATTCTGCATTTCTTTTAACTTTCCGTTAGTCCTTCTATCCCTTCATCTCTCTCTCTCTCTTTCCCTCTGACACTTTTTCGTTTTTGCCTTTTTCTTTGCAGCTGCTAACAGCAATGCAATATGCATATTGTTGTTGTTACTTTTATAATGGGTACTCAGATGTCCGTCAGAGTTTATTCGTTTACAAATAATGATTCAAATAAGAATAATATCTGAAAGAGAGTATAGAAACTTAGAATTGTAATGGTATAGAAAAGAGAGAAAAACCCCTTTTCGATCCTAAAAAGTTTTAAATATTCTTGATCCGCATCATCAGATAAGTCGATCTGTCTGTTTCTTTGCATTTTTTATACTTATATTTTTAAGCCACGTGGATGAAAATTGTTAGATAAGCTGTTTAGATGTATATGTGTCGCAAGATAAAGAATTGGTCAGATTGGACTGCTATAAGTTATAATCACTATCGGAATAAAAGTTATTCAGTTTATGCACTCTGCAGATCTAAATGTTTCACTTCTTTGTTAGTTATTTGTTCCATTATTTATTTGATTTTCTTCAAATCATATCATGGGTATCTTTTGGTCGAGTATTAAAGTAGTTGAAATATTTTTACTTATGCTTAAGTGCAGTTGCAGCTGCAATCGTGCGTCTACCCCTAACGCCATTACTCCCCATACACTGTCTGGTTGAATGGAATTGCATTTGCATGCACTCCGCAACAAGTTTCGTTTTTATGCATTTGCCAGCGGATAAACATCCATTTGGTTGAAATACTGGTTTGGTGAAGGAAGGGTCAGAATGTGAGGATTCTACCAAATGCTTGGCCATCCATGAAAAATGCATTTCAATTTGTATTCTGCCTTAAAACAAAGGCTAATTAATGGCCACACACGCACACATACATACGCACATATCCTGGCATTAAGTGAAAAGTTATAAAAATAACTGCAGTGGAAATTTACGATTGAGGTCAGGGGTTAGAGTTCTCTTCTTTTTTTTTTCTTCTTTTCTTTAATGTGGCATTTTCACTCTCAACTTTTCTCAAAATAATTCCATTGTTGCAAGCTTACATTTGCATATATGTACATACATATGTACATACATACATATATTTGCATAAGGTCTGGTCAAAAGGAAAAAAAAACCAGATTAAATAATATAGATTATGGCAGTTATGGGAACAACAAAGTTTGCATTCAGACTCTCTACATTGTATGAGTTATTATAATCCTGTTAGTTTTATGTCTGTGGTATTTTTTTTATATATATGTTTATTCCATTTAATCTTTATACTTTTGCTATTCTAGTGGACATAAAAAGTTGTCACATTGGAGCAGATTTAATGTTGTTGAAAGTAGTTGGATTTTAGCAATCTAGATTAAATTACTTTATACTTATTGAACAGATTTCGTTTATATATTTGATTATAAATGAAAAAAAAAGGCTACCCCTAGAGACACTCACTCACCCATAAACACATACATAAACTTACACACACACATATAGACCGAGTTCACTCGCTTAATTTCCGGTTTGTTGTTCCAGGCAGCGCCACTAATTAAAAGTTCGGTATACATACGTAAAATAGCGAAGGTAAATCCTAACTAAATTGCTAACCTTGAAATTGTCTCTCTAAAAGAAATATGTATATATAAAAAGTAAATGAAAATACATACATACATACATATATATATATTCCAGGTTTTGTCAATTTCAATTTTAAACTTTTACTCGACTATAGATATTAATAATTATTTACAAAATAAAATTTCAATTTAATTTCAAGTGCATTCTCTACTGCCATTTAGTTAGTTAACCTTGCCACAATTCAATGTTGGGGTGGCCTTTTGATTTTATGTTTTCATAACCTTGCATGAAAAGGAAAGGGAAAGAAAAGAATTTAACAATGCAAAGGAAAAATAAGTATTCCAATATGCAAACATATAATGCACATACATACATACATACATACATATGTAAGTATATACAGCATGTAAGATGAATATTGATATAGTTAAGTTGGCTAGAACAAAGCTTCATATTGATTTTAAACAATAATTTTACAATCTTGTTAAGGCTCCGTTAAAAAATTTTAAAAAGATTTAATTATTATTTACAATTTTCACATGTTAAATTTCCTCAATTTTTAATACATAACAAATTAAAAGACGTTTCTTTTAGGTTTGGCAAAAATAGGTAAAATATAAAGTTCAATCAAAAATTAATAAAATTTACAAACATTCGGGTTTTATGTTTGTGGTTATATATGTATGTACATACATGGATATATACATATGTACATACATATTTCATGTTCATATACTCTATGCACATTGTGCGGATGCATGCCATATTCTTTTTGTTGTACCCTGTAACTGATAGGGTGAAAGGGTATATAAAAGATTCCAGAATGTATATGCCATTATACATATGTAAAAGATAAGGATAAAATACATTACAAATAACAGTTGGATATTATAGTGTATATAATGGTTATTATATATTGGTGTAGTATATTTCTTATTGATATAATTTCTCGTAGATTTTGAGCCATTTTTGGAAAGTTCTTTATTGCATATATTGGAATACTTTTAATATAAATTTTATGTAGTGCAGCCCAAAACTTTACAGCAAATTTCCCACACTGGACACTGTACAACAATTCAAAATATTTTTTATTAATTTTTTTAAAAAAATTTTGATACTTTATTTTACACTTAAGCAGTCAGCTAATGCAGGCAAGGAAGTCTTATTTCATTTAAACATGCCTCCAAATAATACCTCATTCACATTCAGAAATTGCTCAACAAAAATCTATAAAAATACTTTATTTGTTTTATCAAATTAACCCTAACTCCCCACCCCTTAAAGCAAGGGTATCTTAGTAGTCGATGTTTTGATATTTGTGCTATTGTTTGATTGTCAGAGCTGCAATTTGCAGCTACTCTCTGCTGGTTTCTCTTAACCGCAGGAACCTCGCTGAAAACTTTACACATATGCATGGATACCTGCATATATACATACATTTTAGGTATATATATATATATGTATGTGTGTGAGTGTGCGTGTAAAGGTGTGCAAAAAGTTAGAATAGGGAATGCGTGCACTATGGCGTAAAGCAAAATGGATATCGGGATTGAGAATGGAAAGGCAAAGAGAACTTGTCAGCGCATAGCAAGAGAGGGATGGGAGTGGAAGGGGTCGAATTGGTATACCATAGGGTTAGCCAGCTTAAGCCGATTAACGAAAATTGAATTTTGAATTTGCAACTGATTGCACTTGTTGCGACCGTGAACAACTGTGCGACATTGGCTTTCTATCAGGTTTTGAGTTTCGTTTGTGGTTTGAGTCAAACGTCGTTGTCATTGGCAATGCGAATTAACCTTTTGTTTTCTTTTCTATTCCTTTTTTTTTATTTTCAGCCCACCCACCCGAAATAAAAGGCAAGGGCCAAATAATTTATGCAGATTAAGAGGAATTTATTTGATTGTCTTTGATTTGAAATAATAATAATAATCATAATGGAAGCGACAAGGCTTGAATAAATTGAATTCAATGAAAATTGCAGACAATGAAATTTGTAGAAAATATTCTCACAATTTTTTACTACTTGCTGAACGATGATTAAGTTATTTTCAACTTTTAGATAAATTGTCTAAATTGTTAATAATTTTCTATAAATTTTTTAATTGTAATAATGCAAGTTTCAACAACTTTTCCTTAGATAAAACTCTCTCAAAATTGATTTATCTCATCTCTTAAATATAATTTCTTAGAGCTTTAATTAGAATTGATTAATTTTCCATTAAGTCTGTCAATTAAATTGGAATTTATAGTTTGTTTAAGGTCGTGATTCAATATTGCCATAGTAGCCAGCAATATGAAAAAGTTTATTTCAACCATATTTTGATTTCTTGGAAGTAAACTAATTTTCTAGCAATTTTCCAATTGAAAGTTTATTTGTTGATGGGCAAGAAATGAAATCCTTGCCACACCAGACCACTATGGTGAAAATGCCAAAGAAAGTGCTAACGGTAAAAGTAAAAGGTAAAAGTAAATGTAAAGAAATTCCCAAATGGAATGGAATCCTAAACTTGCCACACCATGGTAAGAGAAATGCAATGCAGTTGTCACATTTCTCATTGGGCCTTTAGTTTAGTTTCAGCTTTTAGTTGGAAAAAAGAAAGAAAAGAAAAGAAAAGAATAAGAAACAAATAACAACAACAAAAAAAATAAAATGAAAACGGCAACTTTTGTGGCAAATACTTTGACAACTTTTGTCAGCAGCCACAAGAAGCCGACAAGCTGCCTGGCCAAAGAAGAAATTTGAGACACACACACACACATACACGCACATATAAACACATACACACAAGGGGGAAATTTGTCAATTTGTGTTATCGCCTTATAAGAAGCAAAATAACCAAAACGGTATTACCGTTTGTATACACATACATATATATGTATATATATTTCCAATGTCTGTATGTGGGCGCATTTGTCTTGTCCGATTGTCTTATTATGCGTTATAAATCGTCTGATGGTTGTTAAACTGACTTAAATCGGCATCAAAATCAGGGAATATATGCAAACGAGCATAAAAAAGCTTTTTAAAAGTCGCCTACGCATACAAAAATACACACACACATATACACACACATACACACACATATATATACATATATGATTTTTTAGCTACCATTTGCCTTCGTTTCCAAAAACTTTGCCTGTTTTTTTTTTTACCCTCTACCAATACAGGGGCATATTAGAATTGTTTAACTTGATGGCATATATGTATGTATGTATATATGTATATATTGATTCCTGATCAGCATCATCAGACAAATAAATTAAAATTATATTTTTAGGAATATTTTAAGAAGATTTTGCTATCCAACAAGTTTTATTGATGGTAGAAAGAAAATAAAGCAAGTTCAATTTAAGAAATTTGCAATTACCCATCCTTTTTTTACTTTGTGGTTGTACAGGGTATCTTGTGGTCGGCATTTCTATGACATTTTGTTTTGTTTTTATATTGTTGCTGTGTGTGTGCGTGTGTGTGTGTGTTTTTTTTTTGTTATTTTTGCCTGACAAATATTTCCTTCATGCGTTCATAAAAATAAATTTTTCTGCATATATTTTTTTTTGTCCTTTCTTCGAAATCAAATTAAAGGTACCCATTTCTGTGTATGCGTATGTCAAATGTGTGTGTGTGAGCGTGTGTGTGTGTGTAGGCTGTGTGTCTGTGTGGGTTTATTATGAAAATGCCATGAATTACTCGCGTATAAAAGTCATCATTAATTTCTCTGTGACGCTTTTTTGACAACCATTTTGGAATTTATTCACTCATTCATGAAGAGGCAGCCATCGAGCCATCGAAGCCAGCGGCAGCAAGCACAGCAGGACACGCCCCCCTTGCTGCTTATTAAAGGCAGCAAAATGTAGAGTGCTGACGCCCACTTTGAAGTTTTTATGTCTGCCTTTTTTTTTTGTATGTGATAAAATAAGGGCATATATACAAACATACATACAAACATATATGTATGTGTATAGGGTATGCATAAATTTTATCTGATCTGATTTGGGCATTTTTAATCGAAATAATCCTACTTCGATAACCATAAACCTTAACAAAATCCTTTTAAGGTAATCGATAAAATGTTGCGTTCAGATAACCAATATATATATATATATATACATATGATTAAGCTAACTGCTTAGGGATTGTTAACTGATTGATTAAAGTTGGTTTTCTATATCTAATTCTATATATAGACAAAAAGTATATTTAATAACTGAAAGAGCCTTGTTAACTTAGTCCTTGAAGAATTTTATTATACAAATGAAATTATTATATAAAAATCCTCTATAAATTTTATTAAAAAAAATAGTTGCCACATTTGCTTTTAGTAAGAGAAATTAATTTTATATAATAGAATTAAAATTTATTTCATTTGCAATAGAGAAACTCACAAATTTGTTTTATAATTCAAATAAATCAAGTTTATTTTTTATATTTTTCCAAACACAAAGTCAAGTAAACTTCATATAATATTTCCTATTCTTTATATAGAATTATGAGAGGAAATACTATCAAAAATCATATACATTTACATCTTTCTATATTCTATATGATTCTTAAACAATTGCCATAAGCTATACCCCTAAATTGATAAGATATGATTGAAGATTCAAATAAACCTTTTATCATATGATATATTCCAATGTGATTTCTTCTTACTGCCAGTGTGTCTGTGCATTGTCAATTTTTCAAGAATTTTTTAAGTATTTTGTGGTCGACTCTTAGTATGAACTGTGGAAATTTGCACTTATATTTGTTTGTTTTACGAGTTCATCAAAGTTGTGACTGATTTTTTTTTAAAGATGCGACCATGTGACAAGGATAAACAAGGTCATAAAAAATGCGCCCGAACATAAGAAGCATGTGCGCATAAAATGCGCCAAAGATTGCGGGTAAAATGCCGCACAGATTCATTGTGCGAGGCAGCAGCAAGAGCAGGAGCAATAACAGTAGCAGGAAGCAGGAGCAGCAGCAGTAGCAGCAACAGCAGGAAGCAGGAGCAATGGCAACAGCCGTAGCAGCAGCAGCAGCTGTGCGATGCTTAAGAACGGTAGTGCCAGAGGGAGAAGAGTCTGGTAGGGCGAGGAGGGGGTGTGGCAGTAACAATAGCCTGGCAACGCATTTATTATGCATACGCCCCGTAGTGCATATTTGTAGCGTGATAAAATCAGTTAATAGTCGCATGAATAAAACATGGCCAAAAGCCGCATACAACTTGGCTTGGCTGCTTCGGCTGAACGGCTGCTGCTCATCTAGCCAGGTGCGAATTGCGTATCCGGAAAAGACAATGAACAAAGAAAGCAAACTAAGCCCCGCCGCCGTATTGTTAAAGTTCTGACATGAACCAATAAATATAGTTTTGTTTTAGTTTAATATTTACTTAGTTATATGAGAGAACAAAAAAAAGAAGGAACTAATTTAGTTGTCAGTTTTAATTATTGTTTGCTATTAAGCGAAGCGTTAACCAACCACCCCAATCTCTCTCTCACTCTCGGTGTGTGGGTGGATGAGAGATTTGGCCAAGTTATATAAGTAGATGAGCGTCTGCCTGTTAGAGCCACTGGCATTATTATTTGTTCCATATAAATTCATGTCAGTGGTCTTTCGGTTTAATTAACTTTCATGTTTGTATTAGCCGGTTTTGTCTAGGCTAGTCTAAAATGACTTTGTTGCCTGCCTACTACTGCCTACTGCCTGTTGCCTTCTATCCCATTTGTTGTTGTGATTATTATTATGCCTACACACACATACACACACACACACACGCATTCGTATCTAGTCGTCTGCCGCCATTCTCTGTATTCATATACTGTTGTTTTTGCCATGTTGAACATGGCATTACCATTGCCCCCAAAACCTAATTGCTTGACCCAGGCAATGGGGCTAACCAACAACATGGAAAGCGACACAACACACTCGCTCAATTAAGTTCATGTACAGTACAGTACACTATATATGTATATCTATATATATTCACTGTTTTAGCCGCATGAAATTAACTTGAATTTTCAGTTTGGCTAACTGGAAAATCTCCAATTGTATTATAGTAGTGTAAGCATATGCATTTTAATTGCCCTTCAAGCAATACCATAATTTTCTGTTCAAATTGCAAATATGCATACGCACATACACACATACATACATACATACATAGGTGTGTATGTAAAGTCCTATGTATATAATAATTAATATTATTTACTTGTAATTTAGTTAGACCAAAAATTATATTCATCGTTGGCCCTCAACAATTTAAACAGAATGCAATCAATTATGTTATGACAAATTTAGTGCAATTTAAAGATTGAATATTAAGGAATCATTTTACAATATAAGTAGAATTATTTAGTTTTTGTCAGAAAAGAAATTAAAACTTCGGAAAATATTAAACTAGAAACAAACATAACAAAAACTGAATCATAAGCTAAAGTCTATATATGCCTTTAAAAGATTCCACGAACTTGACCATAGATTATCTAGAAATCAAACAAATGTTAGCATAAGAACTTGATAGATATCATTTGCTATAACTTACCCATACAACATACAAATTATGTATTGAATACAGTAATAGGAGAATTTTTAAAAATATTCTATGGTTTAAATTGAAAATCTGACACTTGTTTTTCCAATATTCTTCGAAATCCTTTTGTTTTTGGTTCTCTAAAATATTTAAATAGCTGAAATTTCAGAAGTGAAGTCAATGCTAATATTGAGAACAAAAATCTATACATTTTTTAATTTAGTTTCAATAATTGAAACATTGAATAAAAAATATAAAATGTTTTCTATTATTATCTAAAAATATCTAAAATCTTCTTTTTTCCGCAAGTAAGTTTTAATACAAGTGGCAGGAAGTTATAGGATAGAAATATTACAAATTTATTCCTTTTCTTTTTTTTGTTTGCTTTAAAGTTAATTTACAAAGAAAAACTTATTTCAATTTGTAATATGAATATAATTATTGATTGGCGCACTCATTGGTCAACTGTTCATCATTCTGTTGATCCACTGTCGATTGATCAGCATCAGCATCGCATTTATCATCATCGTTTTCTTTCTCATCCGGAGAATCCTCTTGCTCTGAATCATAATCATCATCGTCATCGTCCTCGTTGTCGACAAAGTCACCGGTAAAATATAGGACAGCCTTTGGAATTATTTTAAAACGCAAAAAGGAACCAATATTGTAGTCAGTTTGCAAAATTTTCTTAGTATCTTCTTCATCATCATCATCAACCAAATAACCCATTTCATCAGCTGGCGGCTCCATTGGGTAAAAGAAATTGAAGAACGAGTCAATTGGAAGCTGTTTCACAATTTTGCGTATAGATCCGTCAATCTTATTCTTTTGAGTTCTGCGAATAGTTTTAACAGTCAAATTCTTTCGTCTTTCCCAATTGATTGTGCAGCCGATGCACTTGTAAGTGTCGGAACCCACGTATATGAACGGATCTTTTGGATCGACAGCCGACTTGAGAAAATATTGTTTAGTAAGTATTGGATTCGAGAAAAATTCATTTTTATCAAAATGGAATTCGATTATATACGAATAGTCATCGTTATATTTGATGACAACATCTGTCAGCTTCTGCAGGGCTGCCTCATCTTGTGGCTGAATCAATTGAGACAAAATTGCCGAGTTGCGGAATACGCTTAGCCAAAATCCAGGAATACCTTTTGAATCTTCAGCAATGCTTTTAGTTTCCTTATCGGGTTCACGGACTTGGTCGCCCTCGCCATCCATGACTTTAGCTTCCGGTTCGTTTGACTTGGGGGGTTCTTCTTCCTCCTCGTTCACGCCATTAATAATTTCCCTTCGCTTATCATACAAGAGCTGATGCTTCACCTGATACGACTTCTCCAGCTGGTAAATTTCGTTAGAGAATTCCGCTTCGATATTCAATTGTTCTAGTTGCATATTTTTTAACACCACCAATCTGTTCTTGACCGGTGCTGGTAAGACGTTGACTATCTCTTTCAAATATTGGCGACGCACCGCGGGAGGCATATAATCCGAAATGCTCCCAGAATCAGAAGACGATTCCTTATCCCCAACTTCTGGATTGTTGGTCTCGGTCTTAGGATTTTCCTCGCTTACAGATTCCATAATTGATTTGAAATTAGTTTTAATCAATTAAAAAAGGCAACTCAGAACAACCAGGAAAGTTGAGCACACCGCATCGACGCCAAAACGGAAAAGAAAGATTCATGAAATAGTGTTACCATCTAAACTAAAATAGTGTGACCGGGATGGGTTTTAATCGATTTTTGATTATGTGTAAATTTTACATCATAAAATTTGCGTTCATTTCAACACTATCTAAATATTTCTAGTATTGTATAAGATGAATTTTTCAACTCACAAAAAACTCTTCTAAAACAAAATGGTTGACTGCTCAAAATGGCAAACTTTTTGATACAAACATATCGAACATGGTAGTGTTGGAAACTGCAATATAATGCAACCCTCGAAATAATAATTTTCAATGCTTTTCAAGTTTTTTTTTGTGCTTGGCTTATATTTTTAGAATTGAAAGCAATTTTGTAAAGAAAGGATTAGATTTTCTTTGTATACGAAAGGGAAATTCTGACAGATCAGTCAGAAAGAACTATATTTATTTCATTTAGTCAAAGATGCCACACTTTGTTCTTCATTCAGTTAGAGGGAGAAAAACTAATGTCAAATAAATGTATAAGTGAAAGAGATAGGTACATACAACGGGAGAAAGAGTGTTGCTACTGCTGTCCAGCAGGCCGGACGAGGCATAAAAATTTGTTATAAAATTTCAGGCTTGACTTATTTTTATAGGCCCGGCGGAAACGGAAATGATTTGTTGTTTCTGCTATGGCCGTGTTCAACTGTATGTAATGTAAAACTGGTCGACAGTGCTTTCAATTTCTGATTTCCATTTGTATGTTTTTCCATTTTACTTGTTTCCTTCTTTCCTCACTTTTTGCACATTTTTTCGAGAGAAGAGAGTGGGAGGAGGGGCGGGGGGATACGATGCTGGGTAACTCGTAAAAAATTCATATCAATTCACAGGCCGCAGCCGCAACACTAAAAACACAAGAGGCCACTTAAACATTTGGAGCAGAATAACAACAACAATAAAAATGAATCGTATTATTATTATGTATGTATATACATGTATATTTTTTTTTGTGAGTATGTTTTAGAGTTTATGCTGAATGACATTTGGAAATGTTATTATATTCTGATTGCTTCCGTCTAATGTTTAACAAACAAACAAATATAGTGCAGCAATGTTCATTGATGGGTGTGATTAACAACAAATGTGCATATATGTAGTTATAAATGTATATGTAGACTTGTTTTCAGAATAAAGAAAAAAATGAGACCATCTCTTACCCTTACCCTTTAGTTCTATTGCTTTTCATTGGATGCTTGGATGCAAGCGTCAAAAAGCAAACCTACTAGAAAAAACATAGAAGGCAAACAAAACGAACCAGTCAACGGAATCAACAAAAACCAAACGATTCTTAGTTCTGGCAAACAGTTCACATTTTATGCTGCATACTTGCAGGCTCTATACGAAATAGAGTGCAGCGGCAGCAGCAAGGATAAACCTGGAAAGCAGCAATAGATGAATAAGAAGGTATAGATATGGGAATGGGTATAAACAGTGTGTGTGTGTGTGTGTGTGTGTGTGTAGGTGGGTAAACCTCTAGGCGGACATCTTCGGTTTCAGATAACCTTGTGTTTAGCCTTGCCATTACTTAGCTAGTTTGCTTAGTGCGTCTGTAAAAGAAGGCACTGACACTGACACTGGCACTGGCACTGCTACCATGGCCGACCTTTGCTAATTGAACAAATATTTATAAATAGCTTCGCTCATTTATTAGCTCTCATTAGTAGGTCCTTCTTGTTAGCTAAATATCAATTGTTTGCAACGTTCTCCAGTTTATTCAGCTGAACGGTAATTAAAAGTCAAACAAAGTAAATTATCAGTATATATATATATATATATATACACTTATCCATACCCATTCTTATCACAAAACAGATTTCTCATGAAATCCACTTTGTCTTATACATAAAATAAAATCAATTTCGTAAATGGGACAAAAAACTATTTTCTAATATTTTTGTATAAGTAAAATTTAGAGGTACAAAAACTTGACTAAATTATTATATGAACTTTGTTAAGAATCTATATATATATCATATATCTAAAGTTATAGTCTTTGGTTGAAGTGTTGTGCCACTTCAAATATATATATGGAAAATTAGATATACAACCAGGTCAATGTTGATTTGTATAAAAGTAATTAAAAATTGTTTACTTTCGCTTTTGTCTTGTTGAAAATTTATGGATTTTTTGTTTAGACTTTCCTTTACATGGCTAGAGAGTTTATAGAATCTAGGGGATTTTCTATTTAAATCTCAAATGGTCGAGCATCATAAGGTACTCAGACTTTTCCACACGAATCCATTTTAACACAAAAATAACTTTCAAATAAGTAAACTAATTAAAGCCATTCTCCTAGCCAATTTACCTAAAGTGGTAATGGCTAAATTTGTTACACAAACTGATGCCAACTAACTTTTGAGCCATGATTAAATTTAGTTATTATTCTTCTTTTTTTTTTTAAGTATCAAATTAAAGAAACTTTTGATAACATTATTTTACAATTTGTTTATAAATATTTAAAATGTATTCAAGTATTAAAATGGATTTGTTAATTGATCTAATTTAATTTCAAAAACCGCAGACCGAAATGATAATGTTTGTTTTTGTTTTGTTTTTCCTATCTTTTATTTTGTTTTTTTTGGTTTTATTAGCCATTTTTATGTAATTAGCAAAATTGAAGTGAAGTTTGGCACATGGCTAACCGATATTTTAATTATTTAATTATTGATTTTTATTCTGCAAAAAAAAAAAAAAAAACAAATAAAAAGAAAACATAATGTGTGTAGTAATACTAAATGGTGAACCCGAAATGGCTCTATGGGTCATTTGACACCGCAATTAATGCTAGACAATAAAACGGTGTTGAATGCCCCTGACAAACACGCACACTCGCACTCTCACACACACGCAAACTGTTCTTCTATATATCTTTAATGACAACAATAGATCTATAGTAAACTTTGGCGACAGAGACAACTACGGGGTGAGGTGGGGTCTGTGTGAGTGTGTGTGTGTGTGGCATAAAAATTGCCAACTAATTAAATACACCTGACATATGTGCGTCACGTTTAAGAGATAGAAAGAGAGAGTGAGAGAGAGAGGGAGAGAGGTGTAGTATTCACGGACTGTCTGCCTGTCGATCCTTGTGAGGCTAGGTCACAGGTCACCTGCTCTGCTGCTGCTTAATGTGCAAATAAAATGGCGTTAATATTGTTGCCGTGCATACTAATTGCAACAGACAAACGAGAATGGCAGGTGCTCGTGCTCCTGCTTCTGCTCCTGCTCAGCTCCAGCTCCTGTTGGGTTGGTGCTCAAGCTCAGCCTTCTAGCTTCTCGGCTCGTTGGCGTAATTGCCCGTTTTGGAACGCACTTTTCAAATGCCAGCGCAACGCCCACCCAGACCTTCACACACACAGACACACACACACACAAATGTAAGACTGGTGGCGCAACAAGCGTGAAAGTCAAATCAGCTGCCAACGTTCTCGTCTGAGTCTAAGTCAAAATACCTCTTTCTTACCTTCCTCACTCTCTCTCTCTCTCTCTCTCCCCCTCTCTCTCTTTCTCTCTCTCCCTCTCTCTGTTTACTTCGCCTTGTACAACTCATCCTCTTACTAAGTGCAAAACTCCATCAGTGTGACATTGACTGAGAGACCCACTTGTGCCAACCGGCTGCCTGTCCTTGCACCTTATACATGATACCATACCTCTCCATCTGCACCAAAAGTCTCTCCCCTTTTATCCAACATTCAACCATCAAATCTACCAATTTCCCCTTTTCTTGTTTTTTTTTTCTTTTTATGTTGAATCTCCTTATATTCCCCGCTTTCTCTCTTTACCCACATCCATCTAATACAACAAACTGTTGCTTTTCAGCTGTTTTTTGGTTGGTACCCCTTACAGGCGCCTGCGCAGAGCCAACCATCATCATTTTTCCCTCTTCAGTTTTTAGTACAGATTCTGGCCCGGCCTGTTGTTTGGCCTTTTTTTTTTTTTTTTTTTTTTTTTTTTGTTTTTGGGTTCATTTTGTAGGGGAAATTTCCCCCAACTTTGCGCAACAGTTAACGCTGGGAATCTTCTTCTGATGGGTAGTTTGATGGGTAATGAAGGCAGGGGAGGAGATAAAAGAGAGAGGGGCGCGCTTGGGATTGAGAATGGTTGTTGGCTGGGCAGTAGAGGGTGGCTTTTTGGAAATGTTAAAACGAAAGGAAAAGGGAGGGTGAGTGTGGGGGGTTTCTGGCATTTTTTATGCTTGATTGGGACATTTGGCTAGCTGTTGCTTCGCGGCTTGGCTTCGCAGCCGGAGTCAGAGACAGAGACTACTCTCAGTCTGTTTGGGGACTTCAACGCGTGCGAATGTGCGAGGCTTGCGAACGCGGTGAAAAACTTTGAATGAAGATTGTGACTACGACTACGATTAACGTCGGCATAAAGGCACGCTACGGTCAGCAAATACATACGAATCTATACACACACACACACACATACACACTCGTACACATATAGAGACTTGTACACGTATGATGTATACACCACCTGCATCCGCCATCCCCCTCCCCAACACTCTCTGTGTGTGTGTGTGTGTGTGCGTGTGTATGTGTGTGCATATAAACGCGTTTAATTAATCTGAAAGTGTCGTTGCTGTGACACTCCAATTCCATAGTGAGAAGAGAACTTGCCGCAGTCAAAGCCTTTCGCATTGCCATTAATGTGCCGTTAATTTTTCATATTCTCTCGATTATTAAGTGTTTGAAAATATATATAAATAATTAATTGCCACAACTATACAACTAAAAAATATATATCAAAGTTGTTTTTTTTTTTTTTTAATTTTTTTTGTTATAGCTCAAACTCAAACTGGTGAAAATAAACTGCAAGTTATTTTATTTATACCTTAAACAATATATATATTTCTTCCATATATATGCCACAGGTTAACCACATTCTAATTTGTGTATTTAATATACAATCAGGAGGCCAATTTATATATATAAATATATATATAAACATATACGCACACACACAGATACAACTTCTATTTATACAGGTGAGTGGAAGGGTTATTACATTTACCTTACCTTTGACTTGCTCCCTGTCAAAATGCATTAGAACTCTTGTCATAAACATAACTAATTAAAAAGTACATCATTCTCAAGGATTTCTCCTTGAGTAGTGTGTGTGTGTGTGTGTGTGTTTGTGATTTTTACTTTGTTTTTTTTTTTTTTTTGTTTTTTAAGTGATTATGGCAAGTTTTGAAGCATATGTCAAGACTTGGCTGAAACCAAAAAGTTTATTAATTAATTGAAATTATAGTTAATACAATTAATTATTTTCATGTGTGAAATAAGTGATATAAGTTTTAATATATTCTCTACATTAAATATTAAATCTTTCTCCATTTGTTTGTATTCTACAAATTGCTTCAAAATTGCTTAAAGAAATTTGATATAGAAGTTTTTGCATTATCGAAACGAAATTTTATATATTTCTTATTTTAAGAAAGACGAAACGAACTTAAAAACGTTTTTTTTTATGTAAATTTTGAAATACAAAAAGAATTTAGGAAATTTTTCTCATTTTGCAATTGAATCAAAATAATATTTTCTTTAGTTAATTTCTTGCTCTTTTTTTGATTTTTTGTGCTTAAAATTGTATTCCAGTTTCAGTTATATTTAAGTTATAGAAATGTTAAAAAAAAAAACGTGAAGAAGCAATTTGAAAATTTTAAGTAACTTTGTTTTAATTTAACTAGTTTTCTGTTTTAGCCTCAAATATATTGGTGAGAGAAGAATAAATCGTTAACCTAAATCGCATAGATACAAGTAAAAAGTTGTCTTGATGTTTATTTTACTATTTAACTTTTGATTTCCATTTAGATAGAGTGAATATGTCCTGTGAGTGGAATGTATACATATATATATATATAAAATTTTTCATGTCAACCGAATCTCAGTCAGCTAGTTTATTTTTTTGTTGTCTCAAGCAGCGAATGATTTGAATTGCTTTATAGCAGAATTCACGGTTCATATCAAAAGATATATCAAAGAGAGGGAAAACTTATCAATAATCTATAAAAGTTTAAAAGATTATCCCCACTTTAATTGCCCAATTTGGAGTGTTTGAATCTTACAGTTCCTATGCAGTCATTAACTTTTAACTCATTCAATAATACTTTACAAAAAATACTTTAATTTATTTACTTTGCTAATATATAAATTAAATGTAGTTCATTTTTTCTCGTACTACCATATTGACTGGTTTAAAGGTTCAAATCTAAGCAAGAGGTAATTTATCAAAGATAAAGTTCTGTTTAGGTGAAAATAAATTAGTTCCAAGAACAATCAAAAGAAGTTCTTACTATTTTATTCTTAAGTAAAACCAAATTTAAATTGTTTTTTTTTACCAAATGGAGTTACAGTTCTTAGAGATTTGCACCTATTTCAAATGAAGATTCCGAACTTTATATTAATATCTCTCTGAGAAAAAAATATTTTGTTTTCTTTCGTAAAAGTTGAACCAATAAAAAAATATACATCCATCTTTACTGAACTGGAGGCTCTAGGAGGTACATACATACATCAGATCTCTATAGCATTAAAGCTAAATGAAAACATTTTCATGAAGATGAACATGAACATGAATAGTGCTTGTATACTTTATAGGGTCATAAAATGCTAAAGTCAAGTTGAGTGTTTCGTATACATATACATTTTGACAATTTAAATGAAACTTTTTACTCCATGTATAGGCGACCACATGCTTTTTTTTTGTTAACTAAGCTCTTTATGATTAAAATAACTTTAAAGTTTCTATATGTATTTATATTTATTCACAAATAAAAATGTATTTCAATGTCTTAGTTCAAGTATGTTTGTGCAGCAACTTAAACTTTCACCTTAATGGTCAAAGGACTAAAAAAAAAAAGAGAAAACTTTTAACGACCTTCTATCCTTAAACATTTGAAGTGAATGGCAATGATGATGTCGATTTCAATAATACTCAATAAATATATACAAAAGCAAATAAATTGTTATAAAAATTGACTTGGTCCATCCAATGGCCTAATGCCAACCTACTTTTTTTTTTTTTTTTTTAGTTCCTTAGTTCTTTGGCCAACTGTGTTTTCACATTTATGCAATTTTATAGATTTCCGGAGCTCCATTTTCATTTTTTTTTTCTTTTATTTTTTCTATTTTTCCTTATTTTCAGCTTTTTGTTGCATGCATCAGTTTTTGTAGCCTTGTTTGCTACCCACTCAAGTTGCTGTTGCTGCTGCTGCTGCTGTAGAAAAACTTATGCAAATTTTTAGCTTATAATTTTTTTCCAAGTGGAACAAGAACTTCTGGAATCAAAAGTTAGATGAGGAAGCTGCAAAAGAAACTTGAGCGTGTTGGCAATTTAAAGCGATTTTAAATAACTGACGCTTATCCCCTCCCACACCCCCCACTCCCACACACCGCAGTTAGAGTGACTGTCATACACCTGACTGTCACACTTTGACAAGGCACTGAGGTGGCAAACAAGAAGTGAAATTACATTTTTTTTTTTTTTATTTTTAGTCTAAATAGGAAAAGATGCTGCAATGTAATATTATGTTATGCCACATAATTTGTAATGTCCTTTTTACCCAATGGCACAAAGGACGAAGCGTGAGTGACGCCAGCAAGGACATGCTCAAAGTTGGCTTACTGCAATTTAAAATAATTTCTACTTTGCCCTAAATGGCATTAAGTCATTTCAGCATAGCAAATATGTGTCTGTGTAGGTGTGTGTGTGTGTGTGTGGGCGAGTGTCCGTGTGTTTAGCTTTTGTTCTTTCCTGTTTTTGCTATTGTTGTGCCTGGCACTGCATACTAATGCACATAATTGAGTCTTCTGGCAAGACGACGCCAAACAACAACAAAGTTTTCCAACTGTGGTTTCTTTTTTTTGTAGTTTTTGTTGCCATATCACACAACAATCTATTGAATATTTGTTTTATGGTTAACTTTGTCCACACAATGAGTCAACGTTTGCAAGAATGTTGCTATAAGATGAGTTAACCATTAGACAAACCCTATAAACTTGTCCATTATCCAAGTATTTACATATATTTACGGCACTTCCACGAATTAAATAATCAATTTCAATTTTATAGTTGCCTAAAGAAATTTGTTTAGAACTTGAAAAATATATTCTTAAGATTTTGCAATTGATTAGAAAGTTCTAAATTTGATTATGAATATTTTACTGACACATTTTTCTCAAAACATGTTTTCAATTGATTTATTTGAAATTTTAAACTAATATTGATCAAGTGATTTGCCCATGACTGATACAAATTTCTACCAAAAAAATTAAGTTCTTCTTTCAGTCATTCCAAAATGATGAAGGGATCTTTGTTTCCTCTTTCATTAAATAGTTTTGAATTTCGAATCAATTCATTGTACATTCAATTGCCTAATATGCTCGAATAACACTCTCCAATTGTGTGTGTGTTTGTGTGTTTGTGTGTATCTGGATGGCATATTCACATGCCATTTACTCGATTGCCCATGGGGCAATGGCAGGGCCATGACATGGCATCGGAACATCAACATCAACATTAACTTGAACATGAACAACAAAACAAGAGTAACAGCAACAACAATAGCAACAACAACAACTAATACTAATACATACATTTTCCATACAAATTCAAACTCACACAGATAGAGAGAGACAGAGAGAGAGAGAGAATTCTGCTCAATTAGTTTTTGCCACACAGTTTGAAAGAAATTTGCATATAATGATGTTGCGGCCCAATTTCTTTTTTCCCCCCCCCCCCCATCAATTGCATATTAAATCATATGATTTTGTTTGAACAAAAGTTTTTTTTTCTTGGAACAAAATGTGTAGAAAAATTTGGGTTATTTTGCAAATGAAATGAAAATCATTGAAATTATTTAAATTACCATTTGAAATTTTGCTTAAAGTTTGCAAAAATATATGTTTAATTATTTTAAAAAATATTATTGAAGCTATTTAAGTTTACTTTGAATCCTTTTTAATTCTTTAAAAAAATATTGCTGAAGCTCGAATTGTTTATTTTCTATATAAAACTTAAGTAATGTATCTTTGAATCCATTTTAATTCTTTTAAAAAATTTATTGAAGCTTGAATTGTTTATTTTCAATATGAAATAGAGTTTAATTTTAGGTTCCTTTTATTTTCTCTCCATTCAAAAATTTGTAAAATATTTTTGTTTGTGTTGTTTTGTTATGGATTCCTGATTTTGTGTATTATCTGTCTGTCTATGAAACATTTTAATTAAACTTTATTATTTTATTCTATAAATTTCTATTTATAACTTAAAGTATAAAGATTAAGCTAGCAAATATTTGAAATCAAAGCATATTTTTATTTAGGAAAATATTAAGCTTAAAGTAACAAATGTAGGATTGCTGTTTGAGGTTTCTATTCGATTGGCCATGTTAATATTAGTTAACCTAAAAAATCCCCTACTTTCAAAAAACGATAATTGTCTAGTATGCTTGATCCTATCAATATCAATAAATGATATTTACTTTTGTTGTGTCTATGTGGATAATATCAATTATGACATGAAATTCATTTAACATTGTTTGGATTATACATATGTATAATGATATCAAATGCAAATGACTACAAATTGGTATTTCTTTTTTTTTTTTCCATTTGCTGTAAGCTAAATTGAAATTCATGTGGCACACTAATGAGTAATTAAACTATATTTAAGCTCAAGTCCCATTGAGCCAGAGCCAGAGCCAGTCATATGTAAACAGATTTATGCTGATCAAACGAGAGTTGTAGTTGTTGTTGTAGTATGAATTGCTTAAAGGGGCCTAAATGCTCATTTGAAGCTTGTTGGCATGCGGCATTATTGAAAACTGATTACTCAGGGCCCACACATGGACAAATAAACAAACACACACATACCCACACACACACACCCACACACAGCCACATATATAGAAAAACAGAGAGACAAACATATTAACAACTCACTGAGGTCTGACTTTGACGCATATTGGCTATTGGCCTGGCAATTAATCTGGCTCTGTCTAGCTTCAAATATGGCTAAAACATATTGTGCTCACGCACGCAGAAGAAATAACACCAAAAGCAACAGCAACAGCAAAAGTATAAGTAAAAGCAACAGCTACAGTAGCAACATCTACATCTACTACTAAATAGGAAATGGCATGAGCCAAAATGTTAGAATGGAAGATGAAAGCAATGAGCCAAAAGTCACAAGTCAGCAAAAGAGATGCGGAAATTTCTAGCAGAACTGTTCTCGCTTCTTCCTTCGCGCCCTTCGGCATGTTAATTGGGTGTGCTTATTTTGTTACATTTAGTTTTTGTTTTTGGCATTGTAATAAGCTTTAGTTTCGGTGCCCTCTTTATGGCATCTTCTTTGGCTGTTTAAATGGCTTTCATAATTTCATTTCGGTTAGTGCAAAACAATTTATAGCCTTTGGCGGCCAATAATTATGCCACGATTGTTGCTGCTGCTGCTGCTGCTGTAGCTTCTATTATTGTTGCAGTTAGCCACAATTCAATTACAGCCACAATGTCTGCAACTGCTTAAGCAGCTTTTGTTTAGAAGCTACCGCAAACACAACCACCCATACACACACACACACACACACACACAGACAACCCACACTTGAACATCCTCATCCTTATACTGACAAAGTCAATGCCATTCAATTTTCAAGTAGGATACTATGGGGGATAACTAAACAAATTACCCAAAAGATTTAATTAAGCAGCCGTAACGCAGGAGTAGCAGCATCAGCATCATCAACAGCAACACCACCACCACCAGGAGCAATAGCACGTTTCACATGGCGTATGCGTAATATGCAAATGTGCTCACTTTTGCCCGAGGGCACGGACTCAGCTGAGCTATACAA
Organism: Drosophila austrosaltans; assembly: GCA_035045865.1. NCBI lineage: Eukaryota > Metazoa > Arthropoda > Insecta > Diptera > Drosophilidae > Drosophila > Drosophila austrosaltans. The sequence goes on from JAWNOQ010000207.1 coordinate 5,399,579, forward strand.
GGTCTAAGTAAGGGTAAAATGTTGAAGCAAAATGGTTATGCTATGTGGATACAGATTTACATTAAGAAAATGTTTAAGCATTGGAATTGAAGTTCCCACACCCCGCCCTCTCCCACACACACACACACACACACACACTTTAAGAATGCTTGGCAAAAAATATGGCAAGCTTGGACATTTGAACCCTTTTCAACTGTACTTAGGTAACACACACATGTATATATTATTAGCAAATGCCAAATGCTGCCTTATTGTTCACATCGACGACACATGACAATCAGGGAAGGAATTCTTCCTGGCTCCTACTCTACTCGATATCCTTTGAAAATTGACAGAAATAATCCGTTTTATAAGCTCACAAACACAATCACACATGCATACACTCAATCAAATATTTGCAAATTAACATGGCAAAGGATTGCTGCAAAAAGGGTTCAGCGCCTGAATGTATGCAATAGAAGTAACGATAAAAATAGATCAAAATAATCTATTGCCTATGGCAGGGGACAAATTATTTCAATTATTGATTCTTGAAATTCCCAAAACAATACAAAATGGCCATTGGATGCATAGTTTAGGTAGATTCCATATAGATATAATGTAGACTAATAAAAAGAATACAAAATATAAAGTTAGTTCTGTTCTTGTTTTCGAATTATTTTCAAAAGTGATTCCGTATCGTTATTGCTTTTAACTATTGAGTGTTATTCCATTGTTTGTCTACTGTATCAGCTGTTTAGGTCTTAGCTTTTGTCTCAAGGATTGCCAAGATTCGTATTCAAAGCATCCTTAATAGAGAGTTACATGAACTTTGCAATGGAAAACCAACTTTTCAGATACGATTTGAAGTAGTTCTACAAACGAATGTTAACTCAACATAAAATAACTTCGTCGAATACAATTTATGCAGAGTTCGAAATGCTGACAACCCATAAGATTATACTGAGCCATCTCGAATTAAAATAGAATGAAAATGAATTCCAAAGTTCAATAAATTTATTCTAAATTAGAAACGAGAACAGGCCTAATTATAGAATTTAGTTTGTGTTTACAGAACGTGTGGAATGTTGTCTTAAATTTAATTGCTATTAACTTAACTTAATATAATATGAGACTTGAATACTAAGTAAATTTTAAATTATTAACCTTTTCTACTAAATGTATCAACTAGTTTTCCTATCTTTTTTGCATTGAGGCATGAATCAAATAATTAAATATATGTAAATCTGTTTAGTTTTGACATACCATCAAATTGAATTCGGACTTTTGCATATATTCTTATGAATGATTTGTAAAACGATCTCAGAGCTAATATTTTTAATACTTTTCTAATACTAGAAACAAAAATTTTTCTTCCATCTGAAACATATAGTTAACTACAATATTAGAATCCATCAGTTGGTCTCAATTTAAAGATTCATGTTTCAAAAATTTTTTAAATATAATAAGTTTATATAATTGTTCATGGCTCTTCAATTATTAAGAAATTTTCTATCCCATTAATAGGTGGTAAAATTTCTAGATTCAGGGCAAATGAAAAGAAACAAATTTCTTATGTAAATACCAAGAAAAAAAAAAAAAAAAAAACAGTCTCTTCATCGTCTCCTTCTTTAGTTACATATAATAAACAATTTTTTTGTCTGGGCTTACAAAAAGTCAAGTTTTTTTTTTTAACACATTTTCCTTTTCGTATTTTACTTTCCTTCCTTTTATTTATTTTTTTTTTTTTTTTGTTTCTTTTGTAAATTAAATCATAAATAAATTTGAGCTAACTTGATGCCTTTAACTCGGGAAGGTAAAATGTTGCTCTTGCTTTGCTTTTCTTTTTTTTTTTTTTTTTTTTTTTGTCTTTTTGTTTCTCTTTCATTTTTGCTTCACATCCTATTATTGTTGTTCTTCAGTACAGTAAACGGGGCAAAAGCAAACAAAAGATGTGCCAGAGTTGTTGCTTTAACTGTTGTTGTTTGCTATAACTTTGCACGTGTGTGTGTGAGAGACAGAGAATGCTATAGAATAAGGGAGAGAGAGGGGGACACCCCACATAAAGGTAGAAAAAGAAAGTGTGGCTAAAGGACCATCAGTTTTTTCTAATTGAGACATTCATGTGTCTGTGTGTGTTTGTTTTGCCTTGTATATGTATATGTATGTGTGTGTGTGTGTGTCCGTATTTCAATCAGCGCTTGGCAACTTGTTTTTGCTTCTGCTGCTTTAGGTCCTAGTTCTGCCTCTACCTACTCTGCTGCTGTTAACGTTGTCGTTACTTTTCCTGTGCGCCACTTTGTGCCCATTTTCCTTTGACTTTAGGCTAAAAATATTAAACTCACATAGCTTGTTGAACACAGAATTAGATACGCGCACACACACACACACACACATATATGTATATAGACACGCACACACACCGACTTGCATTTTATATGCCCGTATGGTATGTCAAATAAACAACAACAACAACAACAACAACAATAACAAAACGCTTTTCATGCCAACAAAAATAATTTGCGCCGTTTTGTGCCGTTTTTCCGAACATTCGTCCATTTCGGTTCAACATTGATGTTCCATTGGTTAGCTGGTTTCGCGTTGGTTTTCCTTTCCTTTGCTTTCGTTTTCTTTTTTCTCGTGCAGCTTTTGTTTACGCTTTGCTTTTATCATTTAATTTTGGCTGCTTTTGTCCGTGACGAAATCAATAAAACTGACCCGATCTGCTTTTCACGTGTCCATACTGCTGTGTCTCTGAGCGAGTGGCATTAACACAGAATTTTATTGCCATCTCTTACTCTTACTCCACATTTCCTTTTTTTGTTGAACATTGACTCTGCATCTCCCTCTCCCTCTCTATCTCTCTCTCTCTCTCTTTGGCATTGTTTGCCTTGATTTTGTTACGTGGTCGCATTTATAAAATTTAAATTAGAATTAACAGGAAATTTATTGCTAATTTTGAGGCAATTTTACTGCCACTGACTGCACTCAGTAAATATGTTGACAAATCGCTTGTTTTTTCTTTAATTTATGCACATTATTCATTATTATAACATTTGGCCAATGTCATTTAATATGCTAGTCATACATTATTTATATGTATATATATGTACATATATAGGAGACATTTTTGTCTGGCTTTATTAATTTGATTTATATGGCAATGAGCAATTGAGCGAGATTTGTAATGTTATCATATATATATATAAACATATATATCAATAATTTATGCAAATTAACTAAATAAAATTAATCTTTCAATACATACAAAATGAAAATGAAATCAATTTAATTAGCTGATAAACTACTTACATTTACATGTAAATATATAGATTAGAGCTAATAATGTTAAGAGAGAGAGAGAGAGAGAGAGAGCATAAACACAATTAATATATAATTAGTTATGTATCTGATGAGAGAAATCAGTATTTAATAATGATTTATTGCGTATATATTTTGATATATAATATCACTCATACAACATGTTGGTCAGGGTATAATACCATCATCACTCATACAATATGTCATTCCAAGGATTATAATTTCCCTGGCTAAAAATATGTTTATATATATTTTGAGAAAGAAAAATATACTATACATATATATGTCATCGCTCATACGTCACGTTGTGCTTTACTTTTTGTACGCATGCAAGGACTATAATCATTTTAACTTTGTTATTCTTTGAAAAATTACAAAATAATAATAATTTTTCATTTATTAATTGACTAACGAAATTAGTTATTAATTTTGAATTTTATCTTTCTACTAGTAAAGGATAATTTTTATTACTTAAAATAATAAATATATTCTAATTTTTTGTTTTTTAGATGCTTAATCAAAAGGTATAAATTTTATATTTTACACTGACTATTCCAATAGTGACTATAACTTATGGCTTAGTTCGATTCGATCAACTCTTAAGCTTGCAACGCGTAAACATCTTAGAAGCTTATCTATCAACTTTCATTAATGTAACTCAAAAAATAATATATAAAAGATGCAAAGAAACAGACACATTGACTGAGCTATTGATGCTGATTAAAACACGAAAGCCTCTCCATTAAATATTGGTTTGGGTTTGTATTATACAATTAACATAAGTAGAGGTAGGCATTATTTATTTATAAATGCCACAGATAAACCAGCATCGATTACTTACTGACATACATACATAGATGTATGTATGTATGTATGTATGTATATAAATATATCCATCTATCTAGGTATATATTTATAGATACAATGCCATAAAAAATCGAAGACGAAATTGTATCGTTTGTCCTATCGTTTAACCATCTTAAATATTTAAACTTCATTTCCCATTGCCGTTCGGCTTAAATTGAAAATGCTGACCTAGTAAGTCGTCTTCAAGTATATTGAGACTTTGCCATCATCAACTAGGCAGCCAGCCAGTCAGCCAGCCATCCAGTCAGCATTTCGCAGTGGCAGTAGCCATCCGCCATGCGCCTTCCGCCATCTGTCAGCCGTTTCTTTTATATTCTTTTTCTCTTTCTCTCTCTCTCTCTATCTCTATCTCCCCTGTTCTCGTACTATATCCTTATGTTACTTGGTCTGCTTGTTTGGAAGCTATCCTGCCATTAAGCGCACACAATGCGGCCAAGTTTCTGGGCGCTCATATTTTATTTATTTGCCATCAACACAATTTATTTAACAAAAATTTTACGCTTCGTCTGTGCAATGAGGATAACAGGCAGAAATGTAGCAAATGTTTTTACTAAATAGTTTTTACGTTTGCTTCAAAATTTATGTAGCCATCGTTTTGTTGCTTTCCGGACTAGAAGTTTGCTAGTGTCTCTCCCTTCCATTAGCCGCCTCTGTCTCTTATATCTATCTGTCCAAGCGCAAGTTGTCTAAAGTCAATTTGCAGGCATCTTTCCATCTTTCCGGCTCAGACAGATGTCCTGAGAGCGGGCATCCAGAGGCAAAATGTTTTTACACTACATATTTACTTGCATTAAATAATTCAGTTGAGTAAACAAACAATAAAAAAAAAAAAACTAAAGAAGAAATTTCATCCAGTGAAAGGAAAGCACATTACACATCACGATAAGTGCAGTAGATTTTCTTTTAAGTGGGGAAATACGTGCTTGACACTTTGACACATGTTTTGCCTTATGTCAAATTGCATTAAAATTTCCATTTCGCCAATTGCAATATGCAAATAAATAAACAACAATATATTTATATATATATGAATTTAAGTTAACCACATTTCCATTTTTTTTTTTCCTTGTTTTGTTTTCATTTTTCAGACTTTTTTGCTTCTGTTTTGCATTATTTTTGGTTTCGTTTTGGTTTTGGTAGCCGCCAGTTGAAGCAATTAATAAAGAGATTATATTTTAAGCGCATTTTCATAAATTTTTGAAAAGTTGGCACTTATATATATATATATGTATATGTATATGTATATACATTTCATCTTTATGCTGCACATTGAATGAATGGCCATGGAGCAAACTCATTTAACTTTTTAATTGTGCAGTTTTGTGTGAAGCTAACCAAAAGAATGCCATGGCTCAAAGTCAAGAATTCATTGAATGCCTAACGAAACCTATATACTCTGAATATTTTTTTGTAATTTCTCTTCTATCTTAGGCAGAATAATAATTAAGTAATATTAATTGTGGTTACAAATTCACAAACAAAAGGCAGTAAAAACAGAAAGCTATTACAATATAAATTTCACGATTTCTGTTCAAGAAATGCAATGTTTCTTTTTATTACATAAATGTGGTCTATTCCTGTCTGTAACTGTAATCCAATTTTGATCTAATTTAATGGGAAATTGGAATAAAATTTTATGAAATTCACATTAATTTACTTGTTAAAGTATTTGAAAGAGGAAACATTACTAAAAAAAGGTTTTCTTATTTCTTTTTTTTTTTTCGTTAGATGGACATAGACGTAGATGGATATAAATCTCGAAATTTATTGAATCTATTCTAAAGATATTTGCAGGGGGCATCAAAATGCATTTAAAATTATAGCTATTAGCCATGAATAGAGGATTTGAGTTAGTATATAACTTAAGGCAAAGTAAATGGAATATAAAAAATAGTAAAAAAATGACAAATATTTAATAAATTCTTTAAAATCGACTTATACTGCTATTTTGCATTTTCTTTTTAATATTTAAATTATTTGTTTAAATTATATTGTAATGCAAAGTAGCTAAAATAGAAAGGGAAAGTTTCTGGTTTTTGAAGTTTCATAGAAGTAATTTCTTATAGTCAGTAATAGAACTAAAAAGTTCTTTTAAAGACAATGCTCCTTCATTTCCATGTTTTTTGAATATCTTAACTTTTCTGGACAATAACTTTATGTTTCTATGTTTCAGTTAAAAATTGTATTATTAGTTCAGATCTTTTAAGGCAAAGTAGTAAAATAAAGAAAGGGAAAGTTTTTGGTTTTCAAATTTCGTAGCTATCTAAAGAAACTATTATCTTGTAGTCAATAGAAGAGCTAGAGAGTCATTTTAACGACAATGCTCCTTCATTTCTATTTGAAGCAAAGTAGTAAAATAGGAAGGGAAGGTTTTTGGTTTGCGATATCCAAAAACCTGAATAGTATTATTTTGTAGACGATTGAAGAACTATAGAGTCCTGTTAAAAAAAAATGTTCTTCCACTTTCTTATTCTTTAGATATCTAAATTTTTTTAAAATTTTCAAAACTTTATAACAAAGTTCTTTTAAAAATTTCCACAATTTCTTTTCATATTAACTAAGTTAAATATATATTCAATCATTACACAAAAAACTATTTAATTAATTATACCTAAAATCTATTTAAAACAGCAAACAAATCCAATTCAATTAAATTATACATATAGTATAAAGAAAGTTTGATTTATCTCTTGACTTTAATCAATTGATAAAATTTACTTTGCTTTTTCATTTGGTTAGAAAGTTAGAGTACTATGTCGAGTGTTGAAATTGAATATAGACTAAGTATATATACATATATATGTATATTTGTATATATAAAAGTCAGGGCAATAAGCGCATTAATTTGCCAGTTTGCCAAAGCGAATGGGCCATTGGTTCAACCGTGCGTATGAGCAATGTGAAGTGGCCGCAATTATAATGAAAATTTCCTTAATTTGTATGTGTGTGTGTTCTTGTTCTACTTTCAGTTTGCCACTTGCAACTTGGGGTGACCGACCACTCATACATACATATATAAATATATGTATATATAACATTGCCATTGTAACTGAAAGAGAATCAAAGCAAATTTAACTAAACCGCATTATAAACAAACTAAATTGAATTGAGTAGTAAGTATAAAAGAAAAAGTGATCCCTTTAAACTGGTTGGAACACAATTGGCACCAGCAAACACGGCAACAACGGCGGCCAGAATTTTCTCACGTTTGGATAGTGTCGAGGAGGTGCAACGCAGTCGCAGTGGCAGCGCTGTTGGAATAGCGCCGGCCGGCGGTTCAGGTGCAAGTGCAGCAGGTGCAGTGGCAGCGGTGGCAGCAGCAGGTTCACCAGCCAGGGCTGGCCAGCAGCAGCAGTACGGAGGCGGTGTGGGTGTGGGCGTGGCTGCTGGAGTCGGTGTGGCAATAGGCGGAAGTGGAAACGTTGGCGGTGCTACACGTCATCGCAGCGGTAGCACAGTGTTGGATTTAAGTCATAGCAGAAGTAGCAGCGGCATTGGCATCGGCATCGGATCACCCGATATTTCGGGCCTAACGCGTAAATTCTCTGGCATTGGGAGTCAATTTGGCATTGTGAATGGCATCGGTGAAACATCATCACCATCATCATCATCATCAACGAAATGCGATACATTTAATTTGGTAAAAATTGGCGGTGGCGGTCCAATTGCATCAACTGCATCTGGTAGCGGTGCAATACCAAAAGCCAGTGGACAAATTGTTACGGATTCAAGTGGCAGATGTGTTATAAGGCCACGACCGTCCATTAGTGGAGCCGGATCATCATCATTATTATCATCAACCCCATCATCGACAGCAATAGCAGCAGCAGCAGCAGCATCATCATCATCATCATCAGCATCAGGAGCAGCAGCATCAGCAGCTGGCGGGGATCTATCATCAGTTGGTACTGGAGGCGGTAGTGGGTCAGCTCCAACAATTGGCAGTACACCGATTGCCGTCACCCCACAACCGGGTCCAAAGCGTCAGGGCAGCTTTTCGAATGTATTCTCGAAGCTAATCGATGGTATGCCCGCTGGCACAATGTTTGCCAAATTCAAGAGCACCAATGTGGCGGCATCCACATCGATGCAAAATGTGGCCGAAGGCAATCCCATTACGCAATACTTTGATATTGGCAAACCGGTTGCATGTGCTGGTCCCGAGCTAGTCTGGCGCATACACGATGCATATCGCAAGAGCGACAACAGGGTGAGTAATACCAAAAAAAAGAACAAGGAAAAAAAAAACTCCAAATTGTAAAACTAACAGAAAAAGAAAAAAGTAATAACAACAGTCAGAGAGAGGGAAAGAGAGAGAGAGATTGTATATTTACTTCTTTTCTTTTTTCCATTTTCCCAGGAATGTTCTGTGTTTATATTCGAGAAGAAAATTGCTGAGAAATTGCATAAACCACGCCGCAAAGAGACCATCACAGAATTGCTTAAAAGCTCGGTGAAGACATTGGAACGTTTCCGTCATCCAAGGGCAAGTAGACAAATGAATATTGAATTTTAACAATGCTAATGAAAATGATATGCAAATGGAATGAAAATTAAATTCATTTTTTTTTTTCATTTGTTTGAAAAATTTGAGTTCAACATCGTTTTATGTAATTTTTCGATAAGAAAATCATTTTTGTTAGTTGCTTTTTTACTTATTCAGAAAATGATCTATTCGGCTTCAAAATCGAAATTTGAATTGAAAATAATTTCATTAACCAAAGTGTCCTTTGTATCCCTTGTACCTTCTTTTTGTTTCTTATTTTTTGTATTTTTTGGTATTTTTATTTACTTTAAGGATTGCCTATGGCTGAAGAAATATTTGTTAATTAAGGCCCCCAATGTCATTTTCTTTTTCTGTTTCTTTTTTTTTTAATCCTTTTGCAGATATTACAAATCTATCATACTGTTGAGGAGAGTGCAGATACTTTGGCTTTTGCTGCGGAACCCATTTTTGCCAGTTTATCCAATGTGCTGGCCTTTCATGTGAGTTTCAAGTTGACTTTGAAAACCTGTCTGTATGTGTGCGTGTGAGTGTGTGTGTGTGTGTGCTTTTTGAGAAGAGAAGAGCAGAGTTGAGTTGAGTTGTGTTGTGTTGTGTTGAATTGGGTTTGAGTTCCTTTTCCCTGCCAGGGACATGCAATTTGTGTTGTCGCCTGGCATGCGTCCTTTGTGAGTTGGGTTTTTGGTAGTAGTTCTCGTCAAGTCTTTTGTTTCTACGCTAGTTTCTCATTTTATTTTTTTCTAGTTTTTTTTCACTTTTTGGGTGCCGCAATACTTTTGCTGTTGTTGTTATTGTTGTTATTATTATTGTTGTTGCTGTTGCTGTTGTTGTTGTTGTTGCGGCTACTAGGTATACCTTTTTGTGTTTTGTTAAAGTTTTTGCAGCCAAGTCAACTGCATAGTTTGGCTCCTCGATAAAGTGCCTGGCAACAGGCATAGGTATGGGAACACAAATGTTGGGTATGCATGACAGAAATACACACACACACACAGACATATACACGCACACAACTAAATCAAATTACAGTATGTTCGAGCATTTGGTTGTGGGTGTGTATGTGTGTGTGTGGCAAAGTTTACGCTGCGGAGATTGAGTCAATAAAGTGCTTCGGTTTGGTCTACACAGCTCAGATATTGATACACTCACCCATACACATACAGATTTTAGTGTTTGAAGGTGAACGAAATAACAAGACCAACAGCAACAACAAGCAATAAAAACCCAAATACACAACCAAGAACAGAAAGCCCTGAGTAGTTTTTAGTTTCAAGAAAAGTCGATTCGAGTTAAATTACATTGAAAATTGCAAAAGGTAAAATACAAATTGGCTCTGAAAAACAATAGAACCATCCTCCCTACCTCCCTCCCAAAAAAAAAAAAAAAAAAGAAGAGGAAAAAAAATCAACAACCACACTATGGCAGAAAGGAAAATGAAACAAAACAGCGATGCAGGCAATATAAAGGGGGGAAGAAAATGATAGGTTTAATACAACATAGAAATAAGAGATATTTAAATGGGATTGCAGTAAACTGAACTCTAACATTAAATTAAATTTTCAAAAAAAATATATGTACATATCAAATGCATTTTCTTAGTAAAATGTTCAAAATTTGATTTAAATATTCAACTTCTTCTAACCGCCCCAATAAGCAGGCAACGAAAAAATAACAGAAAATGTCCATTATAAACAAAATGGCTGAAATGGCTACAATTTCTGCACTTGGTAAAATAATTTTAATTTTAATATCACATAATATTAAAATATAGAAAATGTACAAATGGAAATTAAACTTTATTATTTCTTCAAAAAGCCCAAAAAAGTAGGCAACGAAAACAAAATATGTATCTATTACAAAGAAGTTGGAAAAATTGTACTATGGAGAAAATTACAAATTTTTGTGCACTTAATTACAGTTGAACTTGACTATAATGAATATCAGAAGAAAATTTAATTATAGTAAAACTTTATAATAGAGAAAAATTATGTTATTTACTATGAAAATGGTTGAAATTGTTTCTCAAAACGAAAAATAAAGCAATTTTTGTCTGTGAAAATTTAAATATTAACGAGACAGTTTCGATATTTGAATATTATAATTTTCTATGATATTCTATATATCTAATTTGGCATTAAAGTTTTTCAGAATTTCAATAAATTTTCATATTAGAAAAAATGAGTGCATTATAACCGTAGAAGCAAAGTAATCATAGAGTAGGTTAAATTAAATGTAAGCCAGGCTTTGGTATAGGTTATAATTCATTGTTACGTGATGGCCTTGCAGGAGTCGAAAACGTATGAGAATGCCAATGTGGCACCAGCCGTTGGCGGTGGTACGCCTCAGGTACAACCACCAGCAACAGCTCAACCCCAAAGGCCAGCTCATGCAAAGGAATACAATTTCATGGATATGGAACTGAAATATGGATTTCTACAGGTAAGCACAAAGGAGGAGAGAGTAACCAACCCATTTGTAATCATGCATACGCTCTATATATGTATGTGAGTTTGCTTTGTTTTCGTTTTCCTTTAACATTTTTTTTTTTCATTTTTCTATGTCTTCCATTTCCCCATCTCCTCTGTCTTCTTTTTTTTTTTTAGCTGACAGAGGCTTTGGCCTATTTGCACTATTCCGGTCACGTAATTCATCGAAATGTGTGTCCATCTTCTATACTAATAACCAAGCGTGGTATATGGAAACTGGCTGGCATGGAGTATGTGGGTAAGTAATAATATACACACCTCTCTCTCTCTCTCTCTCTCTTTTTCTCTTTCATTTGTATAGTAAAATTGATATAAATTCATTGAGCAATTTGTATTCATATTTGTATTGCATTGACACTTGACAGAAAGAATGAATGAGACTGATTTGAATAGCTCAATTCCGTGTCCACCATGGAGTAATCGGGTGTCAAAGATGGCCCAACCGAATCTTGATTTTATGGGTAATATATGCCTTTCATCATTGATCTGGTTGTTTTTGTTTTTTTTTTCATATAAATTTAATTTTGTTGTTTTATATAAAATTAATAGCACCCGAAGTTCAATCCACATCTAAATGCAGTCTATTAAGCGATATGTTCTCACTGGGCATGGTCATTTGTGCTGTCTTTAATCAGGGTCGACCCCTGATACAGGCCGGTAACTCAACTTCGAACTATGCTAAGCAATTGGAAACGGTGCGTAAACATTTTGTGGAACAAAAACTTGAATTAATTTACCACTGGAGGAGGACAAGTGCCAATTGGTTGGATGATGAAAAGTTTGTGCTTCTGGCTTGTTTGTCAGTTGTAATTAGATTCGCTGCTTTGTCAAATGCAAATGTAATCAAAAAGTCCACTTGAAACTCTAATTATTTTGCCACTTGTGCCGCCGACCAGGTGGTATGCTGGGGTAGGGGTAGGAGTAGATTTAGCCGTGGTTAAGCGGAGGTGTAGCCAAAGTCATTCCTCCAGGCATTTGTCATTAAAACTTTTTTTTTTTTTTTGGTCACTGTCTGTCTGTTGGGGGCGGAAAGGTGAATCGTTTTGGCCAACAAAATGTTGTGACCAAGTTTTTAATGTAACGTTTTTCAACAATTTTCTTCAGCTGGACGAACATGTGCATAAGCTAATGCCAAGACTACCGATTGCTCTACAAGAGGCCACATCACGTATGGCCAGTCGGGATGCAACAGCTCGTCCAACAGCCCAATTGCTGCAATTGATCAAATATTTCATGTGAGTAGATAAACTTGACAATTTCTCTTTGTGTTTTTATAAATGAAATTGACACCTGTGTAAAAGCATAAGTACACACAAATACACCTACTATATAGACACACATATACACACACACACACACCCACACTTGCATGAAGTATGCAGATCTAAGCCAATTCGTTTATGTAGCTAAAATTCAATTGAAGCTTCCACTTTCTCCAAAACCCACGTGCACACTTTAATTACGTCTGTTTGCCAAATGAAAACGGTAATCAGGCCTGAAAGACACACACATACGTATACACACATACACATACGCACGCACGCACAGTGAGTCATACACAATGGCTTAAAACCAAGTTGAAGATGGATAAAGATGGTTGGAAAAAATCATAAGTGAGACTGGGAAAGCTCTTCTGAGAGAGCTGATTGTATCTGTAGTAGTTGAGTTAAGGGCCCCAACCGACCGACCGACTGACTGACTGACTGACTGCCTGACTCCCTGGGATTTATGATGATAACAGCAGCTGCTAGGCAGACACCACTGAAATAACTCTGAAACAGAGAATTTTGGTACGGCCACGCCTCTACCATATATCCATCCAACTGAATTGGGAAGAGTCATGGCACTCCGATGGAGAGAACTCGACTTGATGACGACTTTTGAAGGAGGCAACTTGGCGCGTTAAGACAAACAAACCAAAAACGAAAATGATGTTGTTTGTGTTGGAACAGTACACGAAAGTACATTAAAAATTACCAAAAGATATCGACCAATTAATACCCTATAAAGAAAATAACGATATTATAATTAAAAGTAAAAATTTTAGTAACTTGTAATTCAAATTAGTTTTAGATAGAAAACAAATTATTTAATTTGTTAAGTATTTTAAACATATTTTTCAAGTTTTCATATATTTTATAATATCCAAGTATATCCTTGAATTATCCTTAAACTTGCTGACATCAGCAACAGCTTCGCTTTGAGATACAATGCCATAAAGTAACCACCATAGAGACCCTATCAACGATTCGCTACCTTGTGCTTTCATTTGCTAGTCAAACAGTCAGCCAGTCATTCAGCGAGTCCGTCAGTCAGTCAGTTAGTCAGTTAGTCAGTTTAGTCAGTTAGCAAATCAGTCAGTTCGTCGGTAGCAGCAGCACTTTGAAGTTAATTTAAATGTTGTCAACATTTTCTACGTTTTTAGCAGCGTATGCAAATGGCTCAAGTGTCTTGGCAATCAGTGGCATTCTAACCATCTTTGCCAACCAACTCCCACTTATTTCAGTCACACTACCTCTCTCTCCCCCCCCCCTGATGCTTCTTGCTGTTGCTTTAGTCTCATTCCTCATCTTTACAATGGGTAACAAATTCTGTGTAGGTGGCTTTGAAATATGATTTACCCGCTTGACTGTGTGCTCAACGATGCTTTGGTCGCTGATTAAGTTCATACCGTTAGCAATGGCATCTTTTTTTCTTCCCCTTCTCTCTCTCTATCTCTCCCTTAGTTTCATTCTCTTTCTATCTTCCCCCTTTTCATTTAGTGGCACTTTAGTGTGCAACATGGCGCATACGCAATGCGATTTAGTATGAATATTAGAGTTGCTGCCGCTGTCATTGTTTAATTTATTGCATAAAGTCAATGTTGTTGCTGGTTTTATTTTTCAACATTTACCACAACCGCCAATGCCACAGCCACAGCCACTGCCACTGCCAATATACATCTATATAAGTATATAATAATTCAAATACAAATTTATATATTTACACTTGACTTTTATGGGTTTTTTTTCAATTGCCCGCAACGCCATTCCGATTGCTCAACAATCCATAAAGTTCTTTATTCATTCATTGTCTGCCGCTTACCCATTCCGCATATAGATAACACAAGTACCAGATCGGACATCTCGGACATTGGACAGGGGATGGTTAAAACGGGTTGGTTGCTGTGGGGGTTTGGGGGGGGGTAACAGCGGAACAGCGTCGTCGTCCAAAATAAAATAAATAAATGTTGAGTAAACACTTTTTGGCAATTAAATTCCAACCATTTGCATTTACATAACAATAAAAAGCATTTAAATTGCCATTTCACACTTGGCAAAGGCAAAAAGTTTCCTTCACTTACCCTTTTCTCCCTCTCTCTCTCTCTCTCTTTTGATTTGATTGTAGAAGTGTGTGTGTGGGGTGTTATTATTTTAATTTTAATTTGATAAATGTTGTTTTCTAGTTAATTTTGTTCACTGTCTACCATTGTTATCGCCATAAGTATGCAAAAATATTAAATTAGAGTGCGGGCCAGAAAAAAATGTGCATTTTAATTACATCTATCTCTCGATTTTAAGTTAGTTTATTGAATTGGATTGTATTGTGCTAATTTAAATATTATCTATATTAAACTTACTTAACAATTGTACTAGACCCCCATATATAGTCAACATATATATACATATATCTATTCTGATTATTATCCAAACTTTTATAACTAATTGGTAAAAAACTAACAAAACAGAAAAGCAAACAAACAAACAAACAAACAAAACGAGCAAACTCTCAACAAAACTCAACTAAAACATAATTAGAATTAACATATATATATATATATATATATATATATATATATATATATATATATATATATTTATTTTTCCATTCTACTTGATAAAGTTAAATTTGATTCACTTTTCATATAGTTGGTTATTATAAATTAAGTTAAGCTGTTTGATTCGAAAGTAACTAAAACTCAAGTGGAAAATATAACAAATTGAGATGGGAACTAAACAGGATCAAGAAAGAGAGAGAGACAATTGTGAAAATATGTTGACTACTTGTTCAATATACTATAATTATTCTCTTTAATATATATTTAAACATTTCTTTTGAATTTATTATATAGTTTTTCCATATGTACAACTAATTCAGAAATGTTCTTTATTAATCTGAGTAAGCTATAACTGTATAATATACATAGTCAGTCAATTGAATATCAGCTTAGGCTATTTGTTTTGTCAGTATATTAATTAAATTTTGTAGTTTAACTTTGATCTAATTGGGAATTACTTTAGCAAGCCCAACAAAATAGTTTGCAATATTTAAAAAATACTTTAACAAATTATAGAAAATGTTAATTAAATGACATAGAAAACTTTCTTTTACTAACTAAAGATAATAATGAAACCAATTTCTTTAACTTTAACTATGTTGATTTAATGATATAGAAATTGATTCCACAGATCGTTACAGACCTCTTTCATGGTCATAAGTAGCGGACAGAAACTATCAAAAGCCTTAAGCAAACTTCAATTTATAAATGTATTTAATTTATTTTATTCAAAAAAAAAAAAATTTTATTAACGAAAAACGTTTGCAATTAATTGTTTAATTTTTATTTTGCTCTTTTGTGTTGTTTTATTATTGTCTATCTAACAGTGATCCGGCCATCAGTGCTTTGAAATTCCTGGATGTGGTCAACATGAAGGATACACAACAGAAATCCCAATTCTATAAGACCACCTTAATAGAGGCAATGCCATTGATACCAAGGGTAAGTTGTAATACTACAGTAGTCATTCAGTAAGCTAGTCACCCAATGCAGATGTTATATTTTGAGTTCGCTTTCATTGTTGTTGTTGTTGTTGCATTAATCATTTATGGGCGCCAAGTTGTTCGCTGCTTTATGGCCAAACAATTTGTGAATTACGAGGCGTTTTTTTAATGACAGTTGCAAAAATGTTGATGCTGCTGCTCACCTACCCTTTGTTGCGCCTTTTGTTTGTTACTTTATGTCTTATGCTGTTAATTACTAATTACTCAGCTATTACCAATTGAAATAACATTAAATAGTAACTAAATAACCTAAAATAATATCTTTATTGTTTTCCTCTTTCCTTTGTCTTATATCCAGAAACTCTGGT
Source organism: Drosophila austrosaltans (assembly GCA_035045865.1). Taxonomy (NCBI): domain Eukaryota; kingdom Metazoa; phylum Arthropoda; class Insecta; order Diptera; family Drosophilidae; genus Drosophila; species Drosophila austrosaltans. The sequence goes on from JAWNOQ010000207.1 coordinate 5,415,862, forward strand.
GGCAAAACATTTGGCCCATGCTCAAGTCCGAGATCAATAATAATGAAGTATTGGCCGCTGTACTGCAACCCGTAATGCTTTTTGTACAGGAGGCCACCCACACTGAATACGATGCCCTTATGTCGGCCACCATGAAGTGAGTGTACAAGTCTCTATATATAGTTCATATATGTGTAACACAAATGAACAGAATCGAATGCTACAAAATTATTTGCTCATTAATGAGATAAACATTAATGGACTTGCATTTTGTAACTAAAACATGGACTAAAGTGCAATGTGTGTTAGAGATAATTTAAAGTTTTAAGCATATAAAACAAATTTTAATATATTGAAGAACTAATTAAAGGGACCCAAAAGAATCTTTTTAAATTGCTACAATTTAGATAAATTTTTGAGCACAATAAGAGTAAAGATGAATTACAAAAAAAGTTTTTAATATTACGCAAAACTACACAAAAATTTCATTTTAAAAATTGAAATTCTAATCTTAAAGATTGAAAATTTGAAACTTTTAAAGAAGTTTTAAAGAAATATACAATATAAAAAAGGGAATTTTATTTTAATTCACTTAAACTGAAATATATTGTATAGAAATTTCTGAACCTTTGATAATTTAAAATACCTTTAAATATCTCTTATATGGAGAAAGTTTTTAGTTAGAGAAAATTAGAAATTCAAATTATTTAAGTATAGTCTTTTTTTTGCATTATTAGACAGAAAAACAGATAATAATTTAATAAGTTAATCTTAATATACATATATATTTTTTTTTAAGAGAAATTATCCTTTAACTAGACTTTCTTTTTTCCCTTTTTTTTTGCTTTTGCTTTTGAGTCGTAGAATGATAAACAAGAACTAAATACATTTGCTTAAGGCAAATGCTAAGAATTGCTTTATGCACACTTTATTTTACTATTATAGTGCAAGATGATACAAAAGATGAAAGAGGTGGATGAGCGTAGGATAGGGTAGACTAGGAGAGAAAGAGAGAGGGGTATGCTATTTGATATTATGAATCCGCCTCCATTTAAGTACTTACTATAATTGCACTGGAGTAGTCAAGAAACTTACTTATATAGTAGTAAGTAGTGGCCAACTCCGTCTGTCTCTTTCTCTTTCTCTCTTTGTCATTGTTATTGTGGTGTCTTCCGTTTTGCCCCCTTTCACAACAAAACAATGGACAGCGACGACATTGGTGACCTCAACTTTCTGCTAAACAATTGAAAAACTTTTCTGACACTTTTCTTTCCTTTTTTTTTTTTGTTTTTTGTTCCTTTATTCTTTCTTTCACTTTTTCTGTTTTTATTATTTTATTTGCCATGGCATTTTATTGTATTCACACCGATGATGCGTCCGTCCGTCGAGAGGAGTCCGTTCATATTGTAATTTATAGACTTCAAGTTGAAGGTGGTGCAGGTGTTTTTATCTGAGTGGGTGGCAGCAGCTAGTGCTGCTGCAGGTGCCAGCATGACAATATTCCCAGATACCAAACTACTTATACTCTGTCCATCCATTGTACTGCCTTTGTGCATAAATTAGTAAAACACACACACACACACAGATACACACAGACACACACATACCAACTATTTATAGGTGAGACTTTGCTTTTTACTACTTGGCCCCCAACAAAAGTTTTTCAAGCTAGCGATAGGAGAAAACTTTTTCGACACTTGTAAGACGCTTATTGACACTGCCATAAAAGTTGGCTTAAACAACTTTTTTTATACATACATATACCGACAGACACGGACAGACAGGAAGACAGACACAATGCTAATACGTTTATTTTTGTTCATAAGTCTATGTTAGCTTGTGTGAAATGAAATCTGTCTATCATTCAAAACAGAGTCGTCTACAATACACCAAAATCCATTCAAGCCAGTGTTACGATACTTGAGAATTTACATTTGATTATTGAGAAAACGAAACCGGAGGATGTTACCACCGATATAATGCCAATGCTATTCTTTTCATTCGATGGCTCCACGATACAAGTGCAGGTGAGTGTCCCTATCCCATAGATATGCAAATAAGCCAGACAGGCATTAATATTAATGCAACATTGCATGGGGAATGGTTTAACAATTGAGATTAATGCTTTGATAATGTAATTGATATCAAGTTAAAGAAAAAAGTGTTTACAATCTAGCTAAATTTAACCTTAAATCGACTGATAGATAAAGTTATCCAGTCTAGTCTGTTCATCTCTCTGAACCAAACCAAACTAGTTTTTTAGTTTATTGTACTAAAATTTTGCACATAGTTTTCTTTCTTCTTTACACTGTATATATGATAGAATCAATTGGATCAGATAACTATATCATATAGCTTCCATTGGAATGATGAGCCAAAAATTAAGTTTTTGTTAAAAAAATTTTTTAATTTTCACAATATTATAATCAAATTTAAAATATGACTGTTTTATATACATATATCTTAATAACTCTACTAAGTTCTAGCAAAATCGGTTGACTATATCATTTAGCTATCATACAAACTTTTGATAAAATAGCGACCTAAGGCGAATTTACCCAAATAGTTCCTTTGAACAAAACAATATTATTTTAAATCCAAAACTCTACTCTACATGTTCGATGCATATATGTATGTACCTTTGCCGTTATACTCTCCCATTGTTATATACTTGAATTTTCCATATTCTTGAGCATTGTTAATTTTTCTTTTCTTCCTTGTTTTTTGTTTCCATCTAATTCCTTTTACTTCACTTTGGCATCCTGCAGAGTGCGGCCGTCGTGGCAGTGGCCAATGTGTTTGATAGCATCGATGAGCTATCGATTCGTCGTATGGTGTTGCCCAAGGTTAAATTGGTTTTTGAGAAAAATATAACCGATCCAAAGATTGTGCAGAATGTGCTTATGTGCATTGAACGTGTAATGGACCGCATGGAGCGAGCACAGGTAAAAACAACACTTGAAATAACATATTTTTTTTGTTTTTATTTTCCTTTTAACATTTTTGACTTTCGATAATGAAAATGTTTTTATTATTTCTCTCTGTTTCACAAGGTCATGGATGAGGTGTTGCCTTTGTTGGCAAATGTTCGTATACCCGATCCGGATATTATTATGCGTACAGTGCGTAAGTTGAATGGTCCACCATATCGTATCCCCTGATCTAGATTAATCCAGAGAAAGCAAAAGGCAAAACCAAAACAAAGCGAAAAAAAAGAAGAAATTCATGCAATTTCATAGGAACATTGGTATTGCGTTTCCTTTTTCGTTTCATACCCTTGCGGAGGGTATAGTAAAATTGTTCTAATTTTTGGTAACACAAAAGTAGTCTATTCTGTCTGTTTCTTTGAGGTTTTTTGAATTAATTTTTTAAGTTATGCAAATGAAATTTGATAAATGAACTTTTGATCACTGCAAGTAGTTCAAGTTCTTGAATCGGTCATATCGTATGTCTGTATCATATTTTATCTTACTTAATTTAGAAACTTGATATTATTTTTTAATCAATTTTATAGTCAAGAGAAGTAGTGAAAGAGTATGCAAACTTCTTTATGACAAAAGCATTTGAATTATAGTATATATGTATATATTTTGTTTTTGCTTTTTTTTTTGCTTTTTGTTTTTCCTTTTCACCAAAAAACTAATTAAATTGCATAAAACCCAATTTTGTCTCTACAAACAACAATTTTGAGTGCGTGAGTGTCTGTGTGCTATGGGTTTTAACAGAATTACATAGAGGAGAACACGAAGGATTTGCATACCCCATTACAATGCATTCAGGATAAAGATATATACGAGTGTACATACACATACAATATGCCTTTTGTTCTTTACTCCACAGGTATCTATCACAAACTCTTTGTGGATAAATCCTACGGCCTAACTGTAGAGACAATGGCAACCAATGTATTGCCACTGCTAATACCACATACAGTAAATCCGGCTCTCAATTTCGAACAATATTGCTATCTGCTTGAGGTATAAATTTTAACAAACTAAATTTTAATTAAAGTTAGTTTAAGTAACTTAAAGAAAAACATAAATGTTATATTGGTATACAATTTAGTAAGAATTGAATATTATATTCTTTATATTTATATTTATATTTTTACAGGTGTTGCAACAAATGCTGGAGGCCATCGATCGACAGCAACGTAATAAATTAAAATTGGATAACCTTTCGATGGCCTCACCAGAAAGACATCGCACACTTCGCCATCAATTCTCTACGGATAATATGAATGCTCCGCCATTCAATATACCCAATTTGCGTATAGATCAACGCAAGACATCGAGTGCCGAGGATATGGCCCGCAAAAATTCTGGCGGTAAGTAGTTTGTTAATGTAATATAATGTCAAATGGAATGGGAATGGGCCACACACACACACAAAAAAGTGACAAGAGTGAAGTAATTCGATATCATCAAGATGAATTGAAATGGCAAATTGTGATAAAACTGTGGTGGCAGTGCCGCCTTAAGGCAACAACATGTTTAATTGAAAATTTTCGTTTTGATTTTAATTTGATATTCATCGAACGTGACAGACGTGCGTTCCGTTTCGCTAATCAAAATCTGGGTAGCAAAATAATCAGGACCATGCCTATAGCAAGTTTTCGTTTATAACCGACAATGAGCCATTATGATGAGCCAAGTATTTAATTGTGTTATTAAAATTAAAATGAATATCAAAAGCACCGCCCGTAGCTCGAATTATCAGCCATGGCAACAATGCGATGGAGAGGCCACTGCAGCGTCGCTTAATGAACTTTTGCCCTTAACGATGATTTATTATGATGGCCTTAATCGCTTGTAAACACGATGCCGACATCCACACCGCGACCACAGAGCCACCATCAGAGAGACCAACACCAAGACAAGAGAAACGGGACAAAAAAAAAAAAAGAGAACTGAGAACCGAGAACCGAGACCCAAAACCCAAAACCCCGTTGACCATGCCATGCCATACCATATGGCAAACTTTTAATTTGCCACAAAAATTTGAGCACCAACGCAACAGAGAGAAAATATGAGAGATTTTTTTGCAAGTTGAAAACAACAAAGCGAATAAAAATTATGGGGAAAAATGAACATAAAACCTTTCGTTGTCAGTTGTTTCTTCTACCCATTCTGGTTATGTCAACTTATCCATTTTCCCTTTGTGTGCGTGTGTGCATATGCAAGTGTGTGTGTTTTGGGCCATGGCCTGTACATCTATCTGCATATAGCAAAAGTAAAATTTACCTGCAACACATTTGCAACCTTACGAAAGGTCTTCTTTCTCAACGAATCTTGACTGCCATTTTCGGTACTGGTACTGGGCAGCTTCTGTGAAAATTGTGGTCTTTGGGTAAACAAGCAACGGCAACTGCAACTGCAACTGCAACAGCAATAGCAAAATCAAAAGCAATACCAACAGCAACTGTGTACTGATGAAATATGACGCAGTTTGTTTGTGCCACAAAAAGAAAAAAATTAGAAAAACCAAATATTTGCATTACCCTTGAAATATTCATCTAATGGAAATATGCTCTGCTAATCGTTGATAAAATTTTTGAAAAAGTAAAATTATTACTACAAACTATTGGTGATAAACAATTGGGAACTATTCTATAATAATTAGTTTTATTAAATTAAGAATATCAACTATTAAAAATTAATTTAATTTAATTTTGTGAGTTTCTCTAAGATTTCTATTAGGTTTGCTAGCATTTCTATTAGAAATGTAGCAAAAGAAACTCTGACTTGGGGCAACATATATATCTCTAGATATCTGTAATACTTTTCGATGATTGATGACTTAGCAATGTTTCACAAATGACCTATTAGATCTATTGTCTATTATCTATCTTAGTTTATATTCACTTTAGTTGAATATTTAATTTTACCTAATAGAAATATCTTAGTTTCTGTTTCAGTCAAGAAACAGTTTACACAATGGGAGAAAACATTTTTATTTGAATTTTTTTTTGACTTTAGATGCAATTTAGCTCATTTTTTTTAATGCTTAACCCTTTCATAGATATTATTAAGTAAAATTATTAAAAACACAAAACAAAACAACAAGTGTGAAACCAAAAAAACAACAAAAACTTAGATTATTCATGTTTTAATATATGATAAATCGATATATTCATTATGAAACAAATCATCCATTTCCATTTTAAAGTTCTATTTCGAGTTCTGCGTTTCATAAATACTTTTGTGAAATAGTTTTTATAGCTTTTCAGATCATTTATTTTTGGTTACCTAAGCCATCTTAAAGCTTTGCAGAAAAAATTGAGAAAAGATTGTATTTGTATAATGAAACACTCGAAACTGAAATAGAGTTTAAATATCTTTTCAAAACTTTTAGAGTTTAAAGTTATTTTTGAAAAATATTAACACAAATTTCAACAAAACATTAAACATTAACATGCCTGGATTTATACTTGGGTAGCTCATGAGTGGCTGAGCCAAAATGAATGGCTCACTGAACTGAGCCACTGAGCTTGTTCATTCAATATGGTTCAGTTTGGCTCACTAGTTCAGTTTGGCACACTAGTTCTTATGGTTCGCTCAACTGGCGATCGCAAAGTGAACTCATGAGCTATCTACAAGTGGGCCAGTGAGCCATATGAGTGAGTTGGCTCGCTTCGAAAAAAAGAACAAATGAGCCGGTTAACCTCAATGAGCTGCTTTTACCCAAGTATACCTGGATTTATTAATCTCCAATATATAACATTACACTATATGAGCTTAAAAAAAAATAATACCCTCTGCAAGGGTAAAATTAGGAATATTAACAGTTGAACTCAAAAATATTTCACTTTATTTATTTAGAGAGATTTTCTCCCTCTTTGAGCTTTTATTGTTACTAAAAGTTAAAAAAAAAATTAGTTAAAGATTAAAGATTATTCTATGTAGTAAAGTAAAATGAAGCAGACTTTTCCATAAAAGTCTACAATTTAAGTTATTTTGAAGCAGTCCTCCGTAGATGAGTTGTCTAAGTGGCCCAGTCATTTAGTCAACTGAACAACGAGGATCCGGGTTCGAATCCCAGGCTAGTGTATTTATGTAGTTTTTCGTCTAAGCCGAAGGCCTTAGTTGCCAGTGCTTATAAAATATAGTTAGGTTGATAGTTTATAACTATATCCTACACTTTAATAATGATAATAATAATGATAAAAGTTATTTTGAAACAGGATAAAATTGTTGTTAGGTAGACCATTTTATAAAAGTTTACAAATTAACAAAAGAAAAGTAGTTTGGCAAAAGTTAAATCTGTATAAAAAAAAGAAACATAAAACAGACTTTTTTTTTAAGGACTTTCCACCTGTTGTAGATCCAATTGAACCATCAAAAAGAGAGACTTATTTTTACTTCTAACCAATATCAACTGCTTTGCTTTTAGTTAAAAGAAAAAAATAATTGCTCTAGCCAGCGGAATAAAACCAAAAAACAGTTGAAAATATTTGCAATGTTTCCTTTTTTTGCTCAAAAGTTTATGTTTAATGTTTAACAATGAATAATATTGACATATAAATGAACAACATTCAATTAATTTCAAGACAAATTGTATATTTCCTATTTAAAATAAGATGACTCAATGTTTTAAAATTCAAATATTCCAATGAAATTAAAACAAAAACATTGTTGAAGGACGAATGAAATTTATATAAAGAGAGAGATAGATAAAGAGGGGTGAAGTATTTGTGGTGATAACTTCATTGAAAGTGGGTGGGGTTGGGGTGGTGTGGGCGTCCAGTAAGCGGACTAATAACTTTCGACATAAAATACCACAAAATGGGCCCTCATTCGGATTGGTCTCTGCGGCCGGGTGCCAGAGGCTTTTTTGGGTATAGTCACCAGCGGTTTGCCGGAACGACTTCGCAGTCATATGCAGCCGTCACCATGGACATTGCTGTTGCTGTTGCTGTTGTTGTAGATGTTGCCGTTACCCGTTACCGCAACCGCAAAATGTGCTACTGTCCTTGACAGTGACAGAGCAGGCCATATATACACATACATACAAACATTAATACACATACATACATATATACATTCATACATTCATATGGAAATGGAATGTCTCTGGCAATGGGCAAATTAGATGGTTCAGTTTTCGGTTATAAGCTGTGGCTTAAACGGCAATACATACATATATATATCTATAGAGGGAGAGAGAGAGATGGAGAAAGAGATGTATGTACGTGCCTCTCGCTCCTAGAACCGCGAGCATTATTAGACTTAATTAGCTGGCCAACAGCAACATTGTGGTGATAGGAATAAAGTAGTTGTGTATATCCAATGATCATAATGATGGATGAAGGAGGAGGTGGAGTGGGAGTAGAAGTAGCAACAGAATGCCTATATCTATGGTAATGGAGATGTTGATACTAATTGTATATTCTGTCTGTCTGTGTGTGTGTGTGTGTGTTTATTGCAGGCTCTGGCATGTTGGGCGGATGGTGGTTCGGTTGCTCACCATCATCGCCGGATAGCAATTTTCTGCGCGTTGGCAATGTGTTTCCAAATCGACGACTCTCGGATAATACGCTGATGACACCAAAAATCCGTATTGCCCCATCGTGCGCATCATCGCCGGGCGGTACACCGGGCAGTGGACTGCCAACGCGACGACATTCAAGCATTGGGCCGCAGGAGAGACGTGGCTCCACCATCAATTTGTCACCACCAACTGTAAGTTGTTTGTGTCTGGCACTGGGCACAGTTGATTTTTCCTTCTTTTTTTTTTCAGTTTTTGTTTTGTGTTTTCTTTTTAATTTTTTCCATTTTCATATATATATATATATTTGTTTTTGTGACTGGCATTGTTTGTCATTGCGGTCACATTTTTTGTTCTTCTTGTTGTTGTTGTTTTTTAGTCTGTATTTATTTGGGGTTTTCCTTTCATTTCTGTTGCCATTTCAATTGACTTTTGACAGTTACAAAAGGCTTTTCATATTTTATTGAAATTTAATTTGCCAGCGTGGCCAACTTTTATGACTTTTCTTTCATTCATTTCATTTTTCTTTTATTCATTATTTTAATAGTTATTTCTGTTGCCATGTGCCATATATATACATACATATATATATAGAGAATTATTCATCTAGCTATAGCGCCTAGCGTAGTAGCGTTTAGCGTGTTTTTGTTTTTTTTTAACAGTTTTTTTTTTTACAGTTTTCCCCCCTAACCTAAGAAGCTGCTTAAAAGCGAACATTGCGTACATTTAACGACCAACAACAACATCAACAATATATACATGCAGTTCTCTAATTAATTAATTTATATCTAATTATTGTTTAATATATTTTAAAGTGTTCTTTTCTTTTTTGTTTTTTTTGTTCTTCTTAATTTTCAGTCATTGTTTTGGGTTTGAAAAACTCTTTACTGTTTAGCTCATTTCCCACCCAAAAAAAAGAAATATATAAGAAAAAACAACAACAACGCAATGAACATGCAACAAATGCTCTAATACACCCTCTCTCTTTCTTTCTCTCTCTCTCTCTCTTCCCCCCAAAAACAAACAAACACTTTGTCCCTTTTTCTGTGTCTGGTTTTTGCCATATATCTTCGATTCTTCATTAACAATAAATGAATGATAAATCAACATGAAAATGTTGTTGTCGCCGTTGGAATATTTCATTGATTCTTCTTCTTGGCTTCTAAATACTATTTCTCTCTCTCCCTCTCTCTCTCTCTCTGTGTTTCTCCCCTTCATCTGTATATAATATAATGAATATATATATAGTACGGTGCTCGCGGTAGCTCCGGATCAAGTCTATCGGTGCCATCCACCTCGGTCTATGTTGTAAGTCTAAAAAACAAAGTGAAAAATCAGAGAACAAAACAAAAAAATAAATATTTACTTCGGCATATCGAAGATTTCAAAAGTATATTCCTGCAGTTTAATAACTCTATATATCGAAAAGCTTATCTGTATATAAGAAAGTTGAAAATATTAGAAATGTGTAGAAATTTTTAGAATTAGTAAAGATTTATCCAGTTCTAACCACTACAAGTAGAAAATATAGCAAATGGTTGAAAAAAATGACAAAATTGTAGTTTTAGTAAAAATATAATTAAGTAATTGTTTTTTTTTTTAATGTTTCATTTGAATATCCAAAAAAAAAAAGTATTGCATACTTATCGAGTAAAATAAACAAAGTTCATAATATTTGGATCAGAGCTTAATCTAAAATTAGAATCAACTATTTAGGGTAAAATTGTTACCTAGCTATGCATATACATATAACTTTGGTTTAAAATTCTAAAATTAGAGCAAAAATTCTTCATTTACTTACAAATTTTGTTGTGGCTTTTTGTTTACTTAAAACTTTTCACAGATTAAATTTGATCACAAGAACATCCGCTTACGAATATTTACACAAATTTAAACACTCAATATCACTTTGTAATTGGGATAAATGAAAAGAGAATACTCTGCAAGGATATACATTTAGATCGATGTATGTGTAAATAATTTAAATTTAAAAAAAAAAAAGTAACCCAACACGTATGGTCCTAGTATAAATGGTTAGGCCTTAATCACAGTATTCACAACAGTTTGTCTGTTTTTTTTTTTTGTCGTATTTTTGTGCGAGTTTCCGTTAGCAGCAAGTGGCCAGCATTGAAATTGAAATTGAACTCTTCTTGTCTTGTCATGTTGTATAACTGTCGTTGTGATTTGTTGCAAAGCAAAAAAGCAAAACAAAAAAAAAAAAGAATTTTTTCATTTCTTACATTTGTCGTCGTTGCACTCGTCTCGAATTCGACTCCAACTCTTGCTGTCTCTGTTACACACACTCACACACACACACACGGATTAACACATGTTGCTTCTGATAGTTATGTATCGTATGGTAGCTCCTATGAGTATGCAACGGTTCTGTATTCAACTGTATTCATTTGTCCAAAATTGTCCAACGAAAATCTTTGTTGTTGCCTTTCTCTTATTGTTGTTCGTTCGTTCATTCGTTCGTTCGTTCGCTCGCTCGCTCGTTTCGTCGCTCGCTGGCCTCTCTTTCTCTCTCTTTCTCGCTCTCTGTCTCTCTCTTTATCTCTCTCTGTATTATTGTCTCTGTCTGTTCGACTGAGTTAACTGAGTTTTGAATATGAATTTGACTTGCTGCCTTAAAAAATCTCTCTTTTATATGCATAAACTTCGTGAATCTCGTTCTTGTGCTGTTTGAATGGAAAACTTGTTGCAAAAAAATTAAAACCAAAAACAATATATACATATATATATATATACATAAACTATTCGTAATTTAAAAAAATTGTTCACAATTCGTGTTTTGTTTATTCATTCGGTTTGTTGGCGCTCTCTATGCATTGCTATAACTGTCTCTCTGTCTTTCTGTACTTTCATTTTCTTTCATTTACACATTTTTGTACAGTTATTTAAATATCATTTTGTTTTCTTCTTCTTTTTGTTTTTATTTAGTTGTTGTTGCATATACTGGAATACCTATTTGGAAAATCTATTTCCAAATTCAAATGGTATTCAAACTCTCATTTTTCTTTTCTTTTATGTGCCGTCCTGCGTCTACCACTTACCCCCGCCCAACCGTTTCGTTGCTATGGCCATGAGCTTATCCTAGGGGAAGGGGGTAATGGTGCACACACATTATGTGGTGTAAATTTGTATAATTTTAATCATTTTCGATGCGATTGATTGTTTGTTAACATAAATTTTTAGTTCAATTACCATTACATATTGTGTGATATTTTACAAAATTGTTTGTTATGAATGAGAAACAATTTGTTTTGATCTGTCGTTGGGAAAGGGAAGGGAGTACGATCAATTATATGGCTATTGTCTTTCCATGTTGTAGGTCTAACACAAATTTTTTGTTGTGTAATTCAAAATAATAAACAAAAATATGGTCACACTTGACAGGAGTGTTGGTCAACAATGGATTTGTTTAAGTGGAAAAAGGCAACATTTCAATATACTTTATATTTATATATAAAACTATCTTAAATCTGCTTTCCATATAAAAGTAGATGCTCTTCTTAGGCCACCCAAAAAAGTATGCTACATTTATTGCTGTTATTGGCTAACCAATGATAATAGCTGAGAAGGAGACCATTGCACGGGGATAACGTATAAACATAACACGATATTTATATATATATGTATCTCTTTACATATATATATATATACTACACAATATATATATACAATCTACTATATACTTGACTACTTATTCATTAAATGTCCTGATCGTGCTCAGTGTTAATTTAATTTTATGTTTCAATTTCAACTTTGTTCATGTTGCGTTGTTTATTCAAAACAAAAGAGAAGACCAAATCACAGATACTCCACACTCATACACATACCCACACACACACACACACACACAGTTACAATTGACTGTTATATGTATTTTTTGTGTTTTTGTGGCCAAAAAGCAAATGCCAAATGGTTTTTTCTTTGTTTCTTCTTGTTTTTCCCCTACATCCAAAAATCTTGCTCTTTAACTTCTTTGAACAACAACAAGATTAACGTTGCGAATATTCGCACAAACACAGACACACACACACACACACATACATACACATACATATATACCAATATATCTATATATAAATGCGCTGTGTTTATTTCATGTGTGTGATTTCTTTCGTTTTTCATTTCATGTACGAAAAAAAAACCAATATATATATATGTAAAAAAATCAAAAAAATCATGAAATTGAATTTACGTATAAACTAAAATCGAAAAAAATACAAAACAAAAAAAATACAAAATTCGCAGCTTGCACGGAGCATGATCGTGAGTACACGTTTCACAATTTCGGATTTTCAATTTAATTTTTTCGTTTCTTAATTCTCTTGCTCTGCAACCACTACATAAATACACACACACACATACTCTATACTCTACCCACTACCTCTCTCTCCCACATACTGACTATCTCTCTCTTTCTGTCTTTACTATGGCTTTTGCTCAATCTCTTTCACTTACTCAATCTCTGCTTTTGAGGCCAAAATATACACACGCACACTCACAGAGACACACGCACACACATACACAGACATATATATATATATATGTATACATATGTATGTGTATGCTGATATTATTTATGTTAATGTAATTTGATTTCATTGGGAAATGAACGGTAGGTGGTTTTCTCTGCCATCATCAATTTGGCCCAAACAAAATTTGATTTCTGTAATTTCTTTTACATGCGAAAAATACTCGAATAATAATTCCATATGTATACCATACATATACATATATATACATACATATATATAGAATATGTGAACATAATATATATATATATATGCATATATATCGTACATATAGAATTCTATATCTTGTTCACTCTCTGTCTTTCTATCTCTATCTCTTTATGTTATGTTGTTTCTCCTTTTTTTTTGTTTTGTTGTTGTTATTGTTTGTTTACGGTATTTGTGTTTTACATGTAATTTGTGCATTTTTCAAAGCAAAAAAAAAATTAAATTAAATAAAAAAATTATTTGAACAATTGAGTTTCAAGTTTCATATAATTAAAAAAAAAAATTTTGTTTCGATTGGTTGTTTGTTTGTTTGCTGGTTGGTTGGTTGGTTGGTTTGTTTGTTTCGTTGTTTGGTTGTTTGCACCATCAGCTATCTCTTACATATACACCCACACACACACACACATATACACACATACATACATAGCCATATATAAACACGCAAGCAAGCAAGTTAATCATAAAAAACAAAAATACTTTGTACAAAGCACAAAAATAAAATCACTTTTAATCAATAAATTACAAACCCAAAAAAAAAAAAAAAAATAAATTGCACCCAAAAAAACAAAAAAGAAAATGGAATACCCTTAACTCCACATACAAAGCATCCCTTAATATACATATATACATATATATAACACATTATGACATTGAAATATATATAAATCTGTATATATATATATATGATGTTCATGTGTGTGTATATACCATTTGATATGCCTTAACTAATCTTCCAAAGAAATCTCCTTTATTATACTCCCAAAAACAGGGTGGCTCCATGCCGAATACATCAAGCAGTGTACCATTCTTGCTATCATCTAGCATGCAATCGATACGATCACGTCGGACATCAACTGTATTATCATCTGGTCCACTTGGCTCCGGTTCGGGTATATTACAACAATTGGGATCCGGAATGGTAAGACAATTAACTTCCGTATCTGGGACGGTTAGTCCGGTGCCATTGTTACGTGTAAATGGTACACGTAATGCACATAACAACGTCCGAAAGTGTCCGTCACTCAATATAACATTCAGTCAATAATATAATCTGAACGAAATCGGTGAAACGATACCATCGGTTGCCGATTACAGGGAAAGAGGTAGATATAGTTATCATAATATATATGCCAGTGGCAGTGGCAGTGGCAGTGCCACAAATTACAATTACAATTACAACAATGTGCGCTATAGAGCTCAACGGCGAAGCTTAAATCTAAATCTCAATCAGCCAAAGTATTAGTAACTGAATACGAAAAACACGAAAGCAACTAAAAACTAACTAAACCTAACTAACTTACTAACTAAACTAAACTTAACTAAACTATTCGAATTTGCAAATTCGAAAGAGATTAATGCTGAGACTATGAAACAACAAAAACAAAAGCAAATCAAATAAAAGAAAAAAAAAAGAAATTAAATGAATGAGCATAAATAACCAAAAGAGGGGCAGAGGGTAAAATGTAGCAAACAATCAATGATATGATATAGTAACACTAACACACACACAAACACACTGAAGTAACTATAGTCATTTGATCATATATATATATAAATATGAATGTACCTATTACAATTTACAATTTATATATATATATATATATTTATATATTTTAGTCTTAGTTAAAAACTTAAAGTTGATGCTAATTAAAAAACCAAAAACCAGTTTATATATAGTAAATATATATATATATATATATATACATATATATTTATATATATATATATTAAAGTTGTTTTGAGAATTTATTCAATCTAAATTTAATTGTTTGTAACATAAATGTTAATATTGAAATACATACACACACACATACAATCGCCTACCTGCTACATACATATCTGGAATCGTAATCAAATTATCAATCTATTATATATATATATATATATAGTGTATTTGAAGACTACACACACACACACACACACTAATATACGTGTGTATCATTATTCCTTGTTATTCCAATTATTATTATTATTATTTATTTCTTTGGGTTTTCATTTACAAAAAAACACAAACAAAAAAATGAAAAAAAAAAATTACATAAAATAGGAAAATGTATTGATAAAATGAAAAAAGTATATAGATTGATGTCAATCATTCAATATGGTTTTATTTTTTAAACAAAAGTTAGAATAGCAACAAAAAGCAAAAGCAAAAGTTATATAAGCAACAACAACAACAAACAAGAACATAAAGCAGAAAAAAAAAACATATACTTAGATTCCATTTTTTTCGTATTCTTTTTTTTTTTGTTGTTGTTGGTATGTAGTTATTGTGCAAATGCAATGTTAGTTTTGAATTCACTAACCCTACCCCTCCCTCCACCACTCCCCTCCACTTTCCCACTATTCAGCAAAGAAATTCGAAACTTATTATTTTTTTTTTGTCATTTTTTTTTTTGTTATTTTTTTCTTAATCATTGTCGTGAAATCGTGAAATTGTTAATTATTAAAGAGCTTCAAATGAAATCAGCATCATTAATATTTAAGTCGGCAAATTTAGCAACTAGTTTTAGTTTAAGCACTTGCACTATGAATTTTAGTCGATTTAACATCAAAATTAATTCCATTTTCCATTTCGTGGTTTAGCAATTTAAGACAAGAGTTGTAAACAAATAAACAACATGAAAAAAACAAAAAAAATACGATATAAAATTATGCCCCCCCCCCCCCCTCGTCCCCTTTTTTTACACTCTCAAATATATAGTATATACTTTATATATACTATATAGTCAATTTCGATTGATTTTTGAACGCTTAACGCTTTCCATTTATACTTTATTTTTAGCTCTTGGCATTGTTTCTTCTTGTTTTTTTCTCGATATTTTGCATACATTTGCAATAAACTTCATCTATTTCTTTAATATGTCGATATATACATATATATTATATATATTTATTCTCTATATATCATTTTCTTAGGCAGGACTCTTGATTCCCATTTTGCATGTTCTTTTTGCCACAAGCCGAGTTTAGATTTCTATCAAAGAACAAAGAATAACCAAAGTCAAAGCAAAGATAATGAATAATATGTTGAAAAGTTTTCTTAAATTTGAAATATTCCATTTAAAAATATTTTAAATAATTTCCAATTTTTCCCAAAGAAAAGTTAAAACATGCTAGAAAAGTTTTTAAAACTTTAGTAAATTCAAAAAAAAAAAAAAAACGAGAAACCAGTTAAGCCTAGAAAAGTTTGCAACATTTCAGTAAATCCAAAAAAGAAAAAACAGATTTCTTTTATTTCAATTATTTTTTGAAATCTTCAAATCTCCATTTAGAGTTACAGCAATCGGATTGGAATATGGAGGGGTTATATATCAGGCTAAGTGTCTTGATGCGGCAAACGAGAAAAGTTCCTATAGTGCTTGAATCTAACGATACATACATATATCATCTAGATGTTATATGAATAAATATATATACATATATATATCTATATCTATAAATCAGATCTATATTTGATAATTTTTAGTACGAAAGAAATGGAAAAGGAAAGCAATAACAAAATTATAGCTAAGAATAGTAAAGGAAATAGTAATGCAAAAAAAGGAACTAGAAGAAAATATCATATAGCAAGATCAGCCAAAATATATATAGTTATTATGAAATCAAAGAATATGAATTGTATATAAAGTATATATCGAAGCATGTTGCCTGGATCATTATAAATTTGTTCTGTGGCATTAAATTGTGTTTGCCTTTTTGATATATTTCCGTTTCCTGTCTAGTTTAGCCCTACATACATACATATGTATATATGTATATATAGTATGTAACCTTCTCACCATGTATATATACAGATTGTATATATATATGTATATTTGTAAATCACTTTCATTCTGTCTAATGTGATTGTCCTTAAAGTGTAAACCACACAATCAGCAACTGAACATAATCATTATACTTGTTTGTACTTGTTAACTTATGCATATATATATATATAGATTTTATATATATATATATATATATATATATATATGTATATATTTTTTGTAATTATGTCTATTTGTATTTCATGAAATTGTAATTGTACTTTATACTTGACTTGCCATTTTACTTTCTGCCCATCTGATTGCACCATAAGGTTAATTGAACTAAAAAAAAACTTAAAAGAAGAAAAAAAAAACGGAAAAAAAATATAATTATAATAATGGATATAGAGCAAAGCAGGTAACAGAACAACCGAATTAACTGCATTAAAAAACTAACTAAGCTAGAGAGAGAGAGAGAGAGAGAGATTGAGACGGAGAGAAGACGCGAACGGGAACTCAAACTCGAACTTAGTATTCTTACAAATATTTATATAAAGAACAAACAAAAAAAGAAAAACAAAAGTAATGATTGACTGACACTGAAGGCTTAAGAAAGGCTGCTACCAACTATTCTTTAAAAAAAACACAAAACTAATGCCTAAATTGATACCTATACTAATGCTAATACTAAACTAACAATTAAAACCGCTTACCGGATCTATTGATATATATATATACACACATTTCTCATTAAATATATATATATATATATGTATAAACATATAATTCAAAATATATATATACATATACATATATATATATGTATATACCATAGTAATTTAAGTCATTTGGCGAATTTATTGTAATCGATCGATAGATGTATATTTTTTTTTTTTTTGTATTGTATGTCTCTGTATTGATGTAATACTGTGCGTATACTTAATCCTTTGGCTGCCTTTGTGCTTATTTGTTGTGTTTTGTCTATAATGTATGTGCATATATATATATATGTATATATATATATATATATATATGTATACATACATATACATGTTCAATCACAGCCATTCAAGTAAGTCTCCCGCTTCCCCACCACCCTCCTCTAGTCCAATTGTTGAGTGTTTTCTGTGTATGTATATTTTGTGTGTGTGTGTGTGTGTGTGTGTATTTTTAATGTTAATTTAAATTATCCTTTTGTATTCCGTTTTCTTTTCGTTTCTCACATTTGGCTTTTGCTCTTCTTCTTAACACTTATCACCACACACCAATTAAATCATACTATATAAGTCGTATTTCTATCTCCAAAAAAAAAACAAAACAAAACTAAACAAAAAATGTGCCTTAAAAGTTCAAAGTTGAGAATATTTATATATATATACAACAAACAAACGTGAACAACAAAAACCAAACAAAAATCAAAGGAAAATGAAACATAATTACTTGCATATATATATATATATATATAGTATCTATACAACAAGCAGATATGTATATATATATATATGTATGTATATACGATATATATATTAATTGTTTTTTTTTTTTTTTTTTGTGGAATAACTGTTAAGTATGCTGTAAGAGTCATTAAATCAAAAGTCAAAGGTGCCCCCTACACACACACACACTCACACACCCTACTACCCCCTCCAGCATACCCTGACCTATATTGTACCTTAGTAGTAGTTTTGTAGACTCACACACACACAGATACAGAGACCCACACACACACACACACACACAGAATCCTTAAGTAACAAGTAATTATAATTATAGTTGTGTGTAGTTTTGCATTCCCAGAATTCCAGTATATTATTATATACATACATACATATACATATATATAAATACTTAAAATTTTAGATATGGAATATACCGTTTGGGTATATATCAATTAATCGATTAACTGTTTAACCGTTTAACCGTTTGCAGCTCCCTGTGTGGAGAAATTCCATATATGATCATCGTAATGTATGCATGACTTTGTAAAGATTCCACATACGTATTATATATACATATATATAACGTATATTGAAACCCCAACCCATACCCCCCACCCCCAACCCCCCAACACACACTCCGTTAAGTGCCAAAAGAAACTTATGTATGTATTACAAAAATAAGCGTAATAAATAAACGTTTAGTCGATGTCCTTCTACTTCTTCTTATTTGTTATTGTCAAAGATAAATATATACATATATATAGAGATATATATGTATATACATAAATATTATAAAAAAAAACCCAGAACCACCAACCCTCCCCCCCTCCCACCATTCCTCCTCTCTTGTACAACACTTTATTACTCTCTCTCTCTCTCTGTCTGTCTCTTTGTCTCTTATACTCTCTGACTGTATTTCTCTCTGTTTATCTCACATTTTCTCGTTGTGGTCCATGTTTGTTTTTGTACGTGTAATAATCGTATATAGCCGTATTATGATCGGTGTTAGCAAAAAACCTGACTCATCGAGAAGTACCATAGAGTAGAACACCCCCCCCCCCCCCCCCAACCATTTCCCCTCCCAACAAAATAAAATAACCAAAATAATAATAATAATTAATCAATAACCAAAATATATATATATACTATATGTATCCCAATCGTATTCAAATACAAACAACCTCAAAAAATCAAAACAAATCAATTCAAATAGAAAAAAAACCAAAAACAAAAACCAAACCTAAATTGATGGCCTAATTATTTTGCAACAACTCTATTGCAGTATCAACTATTCTCCGGACGAAACTAAAGATACCAAAAAAAAAAAAAAAAAACAATTTAAACAATTCCAAGCAAAACATAAACCTAAAAAAAGAAAGCAAAATATATATATATATTTTACAAAAAATGAAATTTCGGTCCATTAATGAAACACCAGTAATCAACTTATATTAAAATAAAATACTTATAAATATAAATATATATACAACAACAACAACAACATTGTAAGCGCGTATACCAAAACAAAAATATATATAGAAAAGAACTAAAACGATATATATATATACACATACATTTACCTATATATTTCAATCAATCAAACAATCTGAATGTTATTTAGCCAAACACAACCAATTTTATGTGACCAAACAAATTAAGTAAAAAATTTAAAAAAAAAAAAAAAT
The DNA here is from genome assembly GCA_035045865.1 of Drosophila austrosaltans. Taxonomy (NCBI): domain Eukaryota; kingdom Metazoa; phylum Arthropoda; class Insecta; order Diptera; family Drosophilidae; genus Drosophila; species Drosophila austrosaltans. The sequence continues at coordinate 5,435,952 of JAWNOQ010000207.1, forward strand.
ATATATCTAAATGTAATTTATGCAAAACAAAAACAAGTGTCAAACACACATAACCAAAAGCAAAAACTAATAGAAAATAAACCGACCACTTGCACAACCCTTGGAAGAAATACTGCAGAATGCAATCATAACTACAAAGATAATTACACAACTAACTGTATTATCCATATATACGATATATGTATGTATGGAGTTTGTATACAATGTTATAGGACAAATTCAATTTTCAAATCAACACTAAAGAAAACTATTTAACAAATTTACAAGAAACAAGAAGAAGGAAAAGAACACACACAAACACACACACGCTAAACAATCTTCAAATATATATAAATATGTATTTTTCGAATTATTTAAAACAAAATATATATATAGTACCATAATGACACCTAAACATATACTACATACAAACATATGCATATGTATATGCCCATTACAATATATACAAATTATCGGACAAACGATAAATTGCTCTCTTCCATAAGAATTTTCAAAGAACTTTAATGAAAAACGTTTTAAAACAAGACATCCCGTTAAAAAAAATCCATTTTTTATAGTTAAAATGAGGTAATTTTTCACTAACAATAACTCAATTGTAGTTTTTATCTACTAAAGACTTCTATTTGATATCATTTATCTTCTATAAACGAATTTGATCTATTGATATCCTATGATATCAGAGAGAAAAAAACTGCCTGGAAAGCAAAATTCCATAAAATTGACTCATTAAAACTTAACTATATAAAATCAATTAGAACAATAGAAATATGACCAATTTCATATTCAACTGATCTCTTGTGAAATGAAATATTTTGAAATTTAAATCAAAAACAATGACAAACTATTCAAAAACAATTTAAAAACCAAAAACCTATATTTTATTTCATTAAAACCTCATAAAATCAATTGGAACAAACAATTAATGGCAAGTTCTAGGTAATTTACTTGTAGAATGATAAAACGATGCAAAAATCATTTGGAACAAATGAAATATGGCACAATCTGGACCACAACTAAATCATGGTACATTCTAGATCATTTACTTATGGAATAAAATGTGTTTAAACTCAAGTTCACATTACATAATACAATGCCAGACTATTCAAAAACAGTTTAGGAATCAAAAAACCAATAATTTGACGTATTAAAGCCCCATAAAATCAATTGAAACATGAGAATAATTGTAGATCATATAAAAACCAAATAAAATCATGTGGAACATATGAAATATGGCACAATCTAGACCACAACTAAATCATACCACATTCTAGAACAATTAAAATATGTTTTAAACTAAAGTTTACAAACTATGAAACACCACAAAACAGTTCGAAACTATTTAGTAAGCGAAAACCCATAATTTGACCAAGAAACACCACAGAACATCAATTGGAACAACTGAAATATGGCACATCTTAGAGAAGAAGATCGAAGAACTTATGGAAGGGAGTCAATGAAAAAAATACAAAAAAAAAAAAAACTATATACAAATATATTTCAAAAGGAAAAAAGAAAAAGAAAATAGGAAACATCAATCAATCTATGGAATCGTGTACCTACAGCGTATCTACCTAAAGCAGCGGCAAACCAAAGCAAAATATATCGAACTATTTTAATTCCCAAAGTATATACATACATATATATAGCATATATAGCAAAACTAAATACTTAATAAAAATATATAAAAAAAAAACAAAAATCATTAAACATTCTAAGACATAAAGACCAAAAACACAATTCAAATTGACACACCGAAAAAAAAACTATAGAAAGAAATTCTTTGCTAACTTTAAAATCGAATCCAATTCCAATCCAATATACCCAAAACACATACATACAATTCGGTTTAGAAAACTACTACTAAGGTGAATATACATACACTTGTACACTGGGTACCCTAGCCTACCTAACTCTCCCTCCCTGCCTCCCTTCTCCACAGAAAATTCCTCACATATACTCAAAATCTCTCCCTCGACCCCTTAAAAGGAAATTTTTTAATGGAAAATACTTTGAAAACTTTTTTCTAGTCAATTTGCATAGTTGAAAATGAAGAATATAAGAAATTGTTATATATAGATATATATATATATACATATATACCATAAAACTAATCTTATATATATGTATATATATATATAACTCTTTGAACTATCTCTAAAGTATGAAAAGAAAAACAAAATCTAAGAAATTATATTTACATTAAATGGAAATTTAAAACAATTATCATTGTTGTAGTAGTAATTAGCGAATTGAAAATGAATTGCGACTCTAAATATGAATTTACATATATACAAATATATATATATATATATCAATGTATATATATATATATACAAGTATAGAAAGACAATTAATTCTACCTATATGTGCATACTCTATATACCTACATACCTGTTGGGGGGGGGGTTTTGTCAAATTCAACGATTTGTCATTTCATTGATCCATATCAGATCCGTAACGAGGTTTAGTCAAGGAATAATACGTAGTAAAAACCAAACCATTGATAACGGGAAGTTTATCATATCACTAAATCAATACCCACCAGCTACTGGCGCCATCTAGCGATCAAAGTTTAAATAGTTTGCAAAGTGCATAAACAGTTAACTTTCATGCATTCAGAGGGACAGAAAGGCAGTTGAGAAAGATCATCTAACGAACACAAATAAAAGAAATATCAAATGGATTTCTAGTAATTTATATAGAAAACATAAAGACAATCATGTCTAACTGTCCATCTATTCGATCCTCTATATATAATAGAATTAGAGAATTTTCAATGTATTTAGTAGAATCTTCATGTATCTAAATGTGAAAACAGTAAAAAAAAAACTTTTTATATAGCATTAGCCTATATGGAATTACAGGGTATATATATATATATATATATATATATATGTATATGTATATGTACACAACTAGGCAAATCGTTGAATCTTAATACTCTAAACATTCTATATAGCTATAGCATATGTAGCAGCACCCTTCCCCCCCACCCAAAATGATCTGTACGTATATGATTATGCTTCAGATTTTTTAGCAGAACCATCACGAACGGTAAACGGGACAATCAAAATTCTATTGACGCTCTTACTTTAATCAAAACTATAATTTTTAAACATAATTAATATTGTTACATTGTTATATTGTTGTTGTTGTTCAGTTTTGAGTTCGATCAACATAAAAACACAATCAAACTCGAGCATCCAAAAAAAGAAACAAACAAAAAATTCCTCAACAATTTGTATTATTTGTTTGTTGTTTTCTTTGTTATTCTTCATTTTTTTTTCTTATGTTTCGTTTAGTTTTTCTTTTTGGATCTTTGACACGGCATATCGATCAATATATATTTATATATATATATATACATACATATATATGTATATGGTTTAAGTTATTTTTTTTTTGTCTAGTAATTAATTAATAATACAAATATTTAGCTTAAATTAATTTTACTTAACACGAAGCCAACAAAAAAAAAAAAATTAAGAAAAAAAATAAGAAAAAAAAAAAACAAAAAATATAAAGGGGAAAACCAAAAGCTCAAACTGGACTGAACTTTTAAGAGTTATATTATGTAAAATTATATTGTATTTTTTATTATGTAAACATAATTTTTAACAAACAAAAGAAAAAACCATAAAAAGATAAAGAAAACAAAACAAAAAAAAGGGTATTTATATACATATATATATTTAACTTTCTGTATGTAAACTCTCTGATTGTGTGTATATGTGACACTTTTCCCCTCTCCTACTAAGAAAGAAAATATTTCCAACTCTGTCTCTTGTGATCTATTGTGCTGCCTCTTATCGGAAGCGGAGGGGGTGGGGGCGGCACTTAACTGTTTTAATGCCTCTTCAAAAGTTGAAAACAATGAAAAAGCCTAAAACTTATATTAGTCTAAACGTTTGTTACTCCACATGTATGTACAATGTTAAATGTGCGTATACGCAATATGTACAATTTTTTTGGCAGCCAGAAATCTACATACATATATATTGAAAACAATCATTGCACAATAAATGTTATACATATATTTATAAATATATGCAAATGCAAATGCAATTTGAGCCAAGCCAAAAATACTTCAAGTAATTTTGTGTGAAACCAAAAAGAAATTCGCAATTCTCCCTGAATTACTATACATATACATACATACATACAAACATAATTCTTACATATATAATTGTACTTACAAAAATTAGATTTTAAATGTGCTAACAAACCAAACTCTTTATACAAGTACAATACTATTACATTGCATTACATTACATTACATATACTTAACATTTAGTAATGAACTTTATTATATATGAGTGTAATTATTATTAAATAATTAAATGCGTGCAGAATGCAAAGAAATGCGATCATATGATATGTTATGAATAATGATGATGATACATACAAACATACATTCATACATACATACATACTGGCTAGGAATAGTAAACAAAATGTGCGATTTGAGATTGACAATGGTACTGTACGTGTATAATCTAAAATGAAAACAAAAAAAAAAACAAACAATTTAAATTTAAATGTTTAATAAATGTGTGGAAATGAAATTAAATTGTTACCTTTTTTTTTTTTTTGGTTCTCTGATAAAAACCCCGATATACAGGTAACTTTTAGTTTTTTATATAGTTTTATATCTTTAATACATATAAAAAGTTAGGTGCACTTGCATTGTAGCCCGTCTGATTCATCTACTATATAACTCTATGATCCGCTTGCCGCAATATTATATGCCCTGGCAGATTCTTATCAGTAAACGGAATCGAAATTTCTCACCAGTTAGAAACTCTTAAAACAAAACAATTAAAATTTAGATGCTTAATTACATTTAACATGCTTTTTAAATTATCATATCTATCATAACTATATGCTAAATCCAACAAATGCAACAGAATCTGAAGTGGTATCGTCTGGGATCAAGCTTGAATACTTGTGTAAAGGCCACATTATTTATGTATCGCTCTTGTCCAGAAACAGGGGATCCAGACTGGTCTTTTGTGGCTCAGCTATATAGTTATAGTCCTGATAGTTATATAAAGTTTGTCCCATTTTCCTTGCCTCAATATCCGATTCATCTGTATTCGCCTCGGCTATTAGTTGAGCAATCTCCCTAAACAGGAATATTTGATTAGGTTTGCTTAACGCCTTCTGTGGTTGGCCAATTAGAGCATTCTCTAGAAATTTGTAGACTTCCCTGTAAAGGATACATTACATGAGCATTTTCTGTATTACATTGGAATTGAATAAGTCTTCGCTTACGTCATGTTAATTCCGTCTAATGTATTCGGCTTGGGTTGCGGCTCATTCCGGACTATAGAGTTCATAACAACTGCAGCCTCATACTCGCAAAATTTGGACAGGTCTGTCTCCTTCATCAATTCCAGCCACTTATTAATGTTGTTGAGGCTAACGGAATTGCATTCCTGGTCGACATTCTCCTCCGCTTTGGAACAGCTGTTAATTATATAATCTAAAGAGAGATTTAATGTGTCGTTGTTGGAGTTTTACAAACCTTTTATGGACTGAGAGTTGTCTGCTCGACGTACAGTGGTGGCTTTTGTCAGGGTCTGGAACGTGCAACCATGCTGCTCCAGTTCCAAAAGCACACGTCGCTTAATATGTTTGGTAAGACCACCACCATTGATTAAAATGTCATTCTTCTCCTCACAATCCTCTAGATCAGGCTTTATTATTGATTGGGCCTCCTCCATTTATCCGTTGCACCATAAACACACCTAGGGATTCTGCTAGTGATGAGAGCGAGGGTTATAAATTCACTGTGACTCGAAATTCATTTTGTTTGTACCAAATATTTTGTGTATATTAAATAAATATCAGAAACTTAAGACAACTAGTATAATATTCTTGCATATATTTGATTATTGAATATATGTATTCAATTTGAAAGTCACTTTTATACGCCAATTCAAACTCCTTGACGATTGTTTGTATACATGAGTCACGCTTTAAAAGAAGTCACTGTGATGTCTTTGCTCATCTCTATTTGTCAACTCCAGCTGTTTGGCAAGTGCTGACAAAGCGTAATGATTTTATGCAACCCTGTTGCAGTGTTGCAAAACTTCCAGCATTAAACACTTTCATTGTTAGAATAGAAAGGAGTGTGAACGGACGCGCGCTTTCGCAGCACTGCCCACTGCCAATAAATTGCATTTATTCCTTTTGTTTCAAAAGAAATTTTATTTAGGCTTTAAGTTTGTGCAATATTTATATTAAGTAATTTGCTTTTGAAAAAATAAGGATCAACGTGTTGCTTTGAAGTTCGCCAATCAAACCACTCCCCCCTCCCCCTTCGAAATCGCAGCGAAGACAAAGAAAACATCAACGACAACGATTACAAGTGCGACCTCAACTTGGAACTGGAAACAGGAAACAGTCAGTGACTCACTTTCATTGCCATTGCCACTATCACTGCCGAATCGGCGTCCTTCTAGAAGCGCACCATATAAGCGATCTAACATGGATCAGCGATCTGGCTTAGAGAGAAGAGAGCGGGAGATTGGCATGCCGCTCAAGCATCGTGATCACATTCTAGAAAACATTGATATGCTGGTGAAGAGTACCAATTATAATCGCCTGGCGACTGAATGTGTACGAATTGGCCTATTATCACAGATAATGCGTAAAAGTATTGAAGATCTAAATGGGGAACGACATAATCTTAATGAAGATGATGTTCTGTTGCAACAGCACAGAAGGCTCTTCATTAAGATCACCAAAAGAGGACCACTTGCTTATAACTTGCTTCTGCAAGCCTTGCGTACAGTGGGCAGTCCGCAGGCAGTGCAAATTCTAGAAGATACCGAACAACATCTAAGCCAACAGCCCTTCATTTCTATCACAACCATGAATAACAATCGTAATTCCACGGATATTGTGGACACCACCACATTGCCAGCTTCAGTGACCGTTACCGAGGGTCCATGCGTCAGCAAGGTAAGTGTATTGTGTTGCATAAAAAAAAGACTATTGAATTCACATTCCATTAATGACCTAAAATTTTCATTCATTAGACTCATTACAATGATATCACAGCACCAGTCACACCCTATACGGATCCCGTGGAGGGGCAAACCCGTGTGGTCACAAAATCACAATACATTCAGGAGGATAGTGCTTTGGGCACTTATACCATGCAATCGAGACATAATCGTGGCGTTCTTCTAATGGTTAACATCATTGACTTTCCCAATCCGAAGAAACGACGAAATGGTGCTGAAATCGATGGTGATTCTTTAATTCATTTATTTCGGGAAATGGGTTTCATAATATTCGCCTATAACAATATAAATCAGGAAGAGTTTTTCGAAATGCTACGCAAGGTTACCTCATCGACATATGTACAGGACACCGAATGCTTTGTCATGGTCCTAATGACTCATGGTGAACGTGTCGGTGAGGTCGATAAAGTTGAGTTTTGTGATGGCTCCGTGGCCGATGTTATTAGAATTAAAAATCATTTCCGAGCTGCCACAAGTCCCAATTTGGTGCATAAGCCCAAGGTGCTTATATTTCCATTCTGTCGTGGCAGAAAATCTGATCTTGGTCAATCCACATCAAGTATAGAGACTGATGGTGTTAGTTTTAATAATGTGCCTACCATATCGGATATGCTGGTATGCTATGCCAGCACACCGGGCTTTCAGGCCCATCGTGATCGTGATAAGGGTAGCTGGTATATACAAAAGTTCTGCGATATAATGGCAGAATGTGCTCATGACACTGATGTCGAGGATATATTAAAGAAAACCCATGCTGCTGTGGACAAAATGCGAACTAGGGCCGGTTTCCTGCAGACTGGTGGTTACGATAATATCGGTTTCAATAAGAAACTCTATTTTAATCCAGGATTCTATCTTGAATAGAAAGAATAGCCAGTGCATATAATGACGAGCAGCATTCCTGACTGAATATATATGTATTCAAGTAATTGAATTTTTTTATACCTATGTTTTTTTGTGTGTGCATTGTTGCATTTATGTACTTTAGATTATATGTATATATAAATATATGTGTATACGTCCTTGTGCTATTGTTCTTCCCCAGGTTTTGTCTAATCGAACAAATACTCATTGTGTATTATTTTTGTATGTCTCGTCAAAGAAACCTTTTCTCAATTACCCTACTATACAGGGTATATAGCAAAGACATAACGTAAAAGTTTTTTTTTGTAAAAAAAAAGTATTTTGTAAAAAGTTTATGATATGTATAACTTTGCCAAATTTTGAACAAATAAATCGAAATGCAAATCCTTTTTTTTTTTGCAACAACTATCAAAATTTGATTTTTATAATATCGTATGGATACTATACGAATTTTACCTATATTAAAAACTAATTTATATACCTACGTATGTAGGTCATTGAATACCTGCCGTATAAAAGATCTTCTCATATTAACCATATATTAGATTTAATGTTATCAAACATTTGGCTAATATTAAGCAACATGTGCATATTGTTAACTTATTCAATATCTACAGTTTTAGTATATCTTATAGTTAGTTGAAAGCCTATTCATCCAGTTCATCGATTTCATCTAGATGCGAGAGTTGTAATTTTCCAGTGGCTCGATTTTGATTGGCATTCGGTTTGGATTTCTTTTGTTTGGGTGCTTTTTGTCCAATCACATATTCGGGCATGATCAGTTTGGAGCCCCTTAGATGTGGCTTATCCAGTTCTACATCATCAGTTTCATCTGCTTGCAGCTTCTTTAGATTACGGCTCAGTTTGCTAGTCTTTTTGAATTCAATTTTGTGACCAGCATTGCTGCTGCTGCTGCTATCCTCATCTTGGTTAATTGTTTCAGTCTCACGTTGGGCATCAATTTGCCTGAGAAATGACAGCGCAGCTGCTGAATTTGTTTGTTCGGATATATCTACATCCGATAGAGAATATTTCTTCCATTTGTGCGGATTGACCTTGAAGATTAGACAGGTAAAATGAGATTTGTTGGCTATTACACTGAAATTTATGCTGTTACCTGATAGTCGGGCGTCTTGCGAGGCTTCAGACAGCGACCAATGGGTAATTCCGGCTTTTTGAATATGCTCTCTTTGCCTCGCATACGCCTCAGTTTGCCATCTTCGGGCTCTGTCCCGCCGTCCACTTCAATTCTCTGTCCGTGACGATAGTTCATTATTTGTCCCTGGCCATGTCGGGTATTATTTCCTCGTTCCAGAGCTCTGATGTTGAATGATTTTGATTTACTTTGATCCAAGGCGGTGCCCTTCAGCTCTTTACTGGCATCGTCGAGACAAGCAAACAGTGCATCCCGTTTTACGCTAAATTCTTGCATTTTATTTATAATTTTAAGTCAACAACACAAATTTGTTTAGCAGTGGCAATAACAGTGCTGACAATCGATTACAGTTGCTATCAGCTGTTTTTCAACACATACGCACGCTGCACAGTGGCGCGAACGATACGAAACTCTCGGCAACTGTGAACTGTTCACCAATAATAAATAAATTATATCTACATTCTTTCACTTTGACTAAAAATAATTGACGTTAAACTTCGACAATTTAGAAAAGTAATTTTCAGAGTTATCTTATACACTTAACACCTTGAATAATCGATTATATGTTTTAACTTACCGACGATTCCAATTCAGTGTGCCTTCATGGCTTTTAACGTTTGACAACACTGGTGTTGCCGGTGTGTTAAAGAAAAGTGTGCTCTGCAACAGAACAATCTCAAGGTGCAATTAATATTAAATTTGTTAAACGCAACGCACAGATTTTGTTATTGTTAAGTTTCTCCGCACGTGTAGTTGGCAAAAGGTTTGATATTGAGGTGAATAGTGAGTGTGTATAGAATACAATTGAAATCCCATGTGCTCTGGCTTCAGCTTGAATGGAAAACCATCAAGATAACATTTCCATGGTTAAAGCCTTGATAGGATTTAAACCAAATCGATTGAATAATAGTTTTATACAGTTGGTCTATGGCAGCTTGCCGAGAATTTGTAAATTTTATTCATATTTTGCGTGTCTATGGGGGCGCAGCCCTGGCTGTCAGTGTTGAAAACGGTAACACTTGTGCCACAGCTGATTTCTGAGTGATTGTCATTAGAAAAAAACAAGCAAATATAATTTCTAGAAACAAAACTAAAAACAAATTTTCTACATATTGCTAGGCTGTGATAATGTCCTTGCAAACCGGATTGGCCTTCATTTTTACCATATTAGCTTCAGTTAGCTTTGTTGCTGCTATTATTTTGTTGGGTAATGCTGGATCACAGTGCACAACTCCTCGTATTATTCATGTCCAAATTGTAACTAATTTAACTTTCTTTTGTTGGTTTTTTTTTTGCAGGCTGGTTTCTGATTTGGAAAGCGTTTCTATCAAAATTTCGCCTGGTACGCGAGCTACTGGGCCAAGAAGAACCAGAGGATCAGCAGGAGCAACAACAACAGCAACCATTTCAGCATCGAGCTCGCAAAGCCCGACGCGATTAGCACACGCTTACACAAATATTTTTATAAATATCATAGGAATAGGAGTTTAAAATATTTCAAGATGAACATACGCTGCGCTAAACCTGAAGACCTCATGACCATGCAGCACTGCAATCTATTGTGCCTGCCGGAGAACTATCAAATGAAATACTATTTTTATCATGGCCTGACTTGGCCTCAGCTAAGCTACGTGGCCGAAGATGACAAGGGCGGCATTGTTGGTTATGTGCTGGCCAAAATGGAGGAGCCCGAGCCGGGTGAGGAGAGCAAACATGGACATATTACCTCACTGGCGGTTAAGCGTTCCTATCGCCGCCTGGGCCTGGCCCAAAAACTTATGAATCAAGCTTCCCAAGCCATGGTCGAATGCTTCAATGCCCAGTATGTATCGCTGCATGTCCGTAAAAGTAATCGCGCTGCCCTCAATCTCTACACCAATTCGCTCCTGTTCAAAATTATCGAAGTGGAGCCCAAATACTATGCCGATGGCGAGGATGCCTATGCTATGCGTCGCGACCTGAGCGAATTTGCCGACGAGGATACCAAAGCTAAACGCAAGGATGGTATCGATGAAGAGGGCAATCTGGTTAATTCAGCCTTCGGCGACAAAAACTCCCATAGGGCAGGCGGTGCCCACAATCATAGCGGTCATGATGGTCATTGTTGTTAATACGAAATGCTGCCGGCGGTGCGATTGCTTTTTCGGTAATTTTTGCATTTTTATGCATTAGGTCTTTTTTTTTTTTTAATTAATTAATTAACACAGGAGAATGACAAAAGGAAAAGAATTGTGTCTTTTTATGCAATGCTAATAAAGCGTATTTATCCTCAATATTTTTAGAACACTGGTCAACAAATTTTTGGTGTCTTGCATCCTTATCCAAATGCGGAGAGGAATGTGAAAAATAAAGAATAAGAAGCAATACATTAGAAAGGAAGAGAAATGGAGATAGAGATGGAGGAGTTTGTGCCTAAAGGATGGGATCTCCATCTTTAACGGTATGTTCATATGTACAATACAAATATAAATGCTATACATATGTATGTATACCGTTAAAGTGGCTCCAAAGTTTATGTATACATAAATATATGTATAATTGGTAAATCGGTTCTATCATATATCCCTAGCATAAAACAGGTCTTTCGATTCTGGGGAAACGAAAAACTTGCTCAGCAGTGTAGTTTTGTGGGCTATCAATGGAAATGCTTTTGCATACAACAAAAACAGAAAAAACTTGCAGCTTTTAAAAAGTTGGGCAAGTGAAAACTGTTTACCTTACTTGAGTGTTGATTTTCGCGCCAACTTTTGCAGATATAGAATTAGCTAGAGTGAGAGAGAAAGAGAGAGGATTAAATCAAGTGGCCAAAAAAATTGCAAAACTGGGATTTATGGCAAACAAAAAACTGTTCTTAGTCAAAGTGGTACCATTATTTCCAATGCTATAAATTGAAAGAGCTTTAGAAATTTCCCCCTATTTATACCCTTTACCAAAAGGACAAAAATAAAGAAATGAAATTTTTATGTGTTTGGCATGAGTTGATATTTACAAGACCAAAATTGGAAGCCTTGTTCAGAGACTAGAAAATATTTTCAAACATATCTAAGCAGAAACAACAAACGAGTCCATTTATTTGTCTGTCTTAAGGACGATCAAACAATTTCTATGCAACGTATTTACAGTATAGGGTATTTAAAAGTCTATGCAGAATTGTTTTTGTATATGTGCAGTTGATTAATTTACTGCGCTTGCGTTAAGCTTCTTCTGCCAGCGGCAACAGCTGTTTTCCTCTAGCACGTGCATTGCCAAAACTGATGCTGGGGCTTCGTGTGGCCAGACTTTCGGTTCGTTTGTTTAGTTCGTGAGGCACTGTCGAAGCAGAAACGTCTTAAAAACGAAACAGACGGCAAAAATTACCATACACAAGGAAATGCCAAAAATGTGCGCAAACCTGAGACAAACAAACGGTAAATGTGAAATCCCGTTGCACGAGAAAGAACTTTTAAGAGACATTAACTGAACGAAATTCATATAAATAAGCACGTAAATGCACAATTGATGAAATACAATTTAAAAAGCCGGCAATTAGTGGACACGTTAAATCTTGTTTTGCTAGTGCATGCCGGCGCGATAGAAAGAGAGAGAGAGAGAAAGCAATAGTGAAAGCGTGATAAAAACAAACCGTGGAAAAATAAGAAGGAAAGTGAAATAGACGCAACATTAAATGGCAATAAAAATTCGTTGTATTTATTGTTATCGCTTCAATTGTGTGCGATTTTCCTTAAAGGTTCGCTTGCTAAATCAATAAAAACCAAACGAAAAAGTTGATTTTTTGCCAAAGGGTGTGGACACACACACACGCACGTACACACGCATAACCATAAAAACATAAGCGCATTTTGCGGTAAATGTGCAAATAAACAGAAAAACACACAGAGAAGAAGAAGAAAGACAAAGCACTAGTGCTCAAGCCAACAGAACCTGTGCCGCCGTCCACTCAACACTCTTTCTTTCTATCGTTCTTGCCTTCTTTTTTTGTTGTTGTTGTTAAGCTGTGTTTCTTTAAAGAACAACGAAACGTAAAAGTGAAGCGAGAAGACAAACCTCTTTGAGGCTCTTTGTTATTGTTGTAAAGACACCAAAAAAAAAAAAAAAAAGAAAACAGAACCGGGTCAAAAGTTCGTAAGTGTAGCCCACGCTAATTCTGCCACAATTCCTCAAGTGCAAGACAGAAGACGCTGCGTCGCCGTCTGTCCAGACAAAAGGCATTAGACAAAGTAGTGCCCGCCACCGCCTCCCCCCTTTATCAGTTTAGTGCAACGGCCAGGCCTACATAAATATACACACACACACACACACATCTATATAAATATATATAAGCGAGACAAACTAGGCCAATTCGCGAGAGAAAGCAACTAAAACAAATAACAAAAAGTTTCTGGGGCCATTTGTCAATGACTGAAAAACTCGCGTGACCTACCAAATTTTACTCCTGTGTATCTTTTTTTTGTTTTTGTTAGTGTGCTTGTGTGCTGCGCGTATGTCTGTTGTGTCTTTTAGTGTGTGTGTGTGGGCAATGTGAGACTAAAGTGCTAAAACTAAAAGAAAAAAAATTTGAAAAAAAAACTCCAAATAATGCACGGACTAAAATTAGATGCAATACGATTAATTTTAATGGTAAGTCAATCGTGATGAAACTTGTTGAATACATTAGAAAATTATCAAAAACGTTTTATATTCTACACCCATATGTATTTGAGATTATGGGTTGTACATGATTTGGAATTGCAATATCTAATGTCCTTAATATCTCATAGCATGTACTTGATTTGCTGCTGTTATTTGGATTTGAAATAAAAGCGAAGTATTCTAGCTTTGACTTATCTAACTTTATCAAAAATGAAAGCTAGTAGAGCTAAATTTCCAACTTGAAGTCTTCGCACTTCGTACTGTAGATAGTTTCGTTTTAAAATTCACCTTTAAATTCATTTGGCTCTGGAACTCAATTGGAACTGTGATTCATTCAATTGGAACTGAGTTTCTCTTGGTAGTAGCCTTTTAATTGTCATTGCCGTGCCACAAACTTAATAGTTTTAACCAAAAGGATGCCATATTCTAATCTAACTAATTGGAATTCCAAGAGGCTCTTAATTATTCTTAAATAAAATGGTCCCAAATAAATGAAAGGTTGAAAATATGTTTGCCATGGTGGCTAAACACAGATTTTGGTTCCTTAAAAGAAAAAGTAAGTTAATAGTTAATAATTAGAATCAATGTGATTAACAATGTCAAAGGGGAAAAAATGTATTAGTTAATGAATAGAATCAATATGTTGATCAATGCTTATTTCTATTCTATTATATTTTTTGTTTTAAAAAGTAAAATAATAGTTGATAAATAGTAGCAATATTTGGTTTATCAAAGTTAATTTCTGGTTTATAAAATCTTCGCCATTTAACAAAAAATCTACTTAATTTGGAATTTCTTTTATTAGGCAAACATATATCACTTATACGACCTGTGTGCAATTCTAGAGTACAATACAAAAAGAGAGACACATTTTTAAGCTAAATTTCATTCATGGAATGTAAACCATTATTTGTATAAAAATGAATGTTTGTCTGCATATATCCTTTCTACAACCAAGAAGCTCTTTAGCAAACATGTTGTACAAGACCACATGAAGGTTTTTGAGTTAGTTCAACCAATTAATAGCTAGTATTAAATATTAACTAAAGCTAATCAAAAAATGTATAGCATACTTGTTGGGATAACAAATTACGAATAAAAAGAAACTTTACAAAACTTTAATAACATTGAGTGGATATGATATAGAATCTACAAATGATTTGCTTTAAATATCAATTTCTAAACTTAACTACAAATTTCTGCCTTAACTTACAAATCCATAAGTGAGTTATGTAAGTTTCTGGGCTAAAAAACAAAAATGATAACATTATGTTGATAGATATATCCCTCTCTTCCTATAACTTTTATAACTACATTTGGTATAACGTCATAAATAAAGTTTAACCAACCCTTTACTTTCCTTACTGGAGATGGTGGGTAAAGTTTGAGGCGTCAAAAGTGGCTGGCATAAATGTATCTATTTTCATCTATTTCATATACTCTTATTTAACTTCAAAAGGCAACTAAACTAGCGAGTGTAATGACATTTGTCAGGAGGATTATGCCAAATGTTGGCCTCCCTCATCGCCATCATGGCTGTAATCATCATCATCAGCAGCATCAACATCATCATCATCATCATTGCCGTCTTTGTCACTGTCAACGCGTCTTGCAACTGTCAGCAGCAGCGGCAGCAACAGCAGCAACAGTAGTGGCAGTGGCAGTTTCCCCCTCCCCACCATTCTTCCTTGTTTCAACCAAATTTTTTGTTTTTTTCTTTTTTGTTCTTCTTATGGCAGTCGCATCATTTTTAAGCAAACATTCGCTGCTGTTGCTGTTGCTGCTTCTTTTTCAAGTGTTTACTACTCTCCTCCAGCCCAATCTCTTCTGCCGCGCTCTACCCTATGTATGTATGTGTGTGTGTGCATGTTTGTTTGTATGTATGTGTATCTCTTCTTTTCTGCATGTTTGTTGTTGCTACTTCTACGTGTTGGCTCAGAAGATGTCAACAACTTTTGCTTGGCATTCGAAACTGAAGCTGCGTTTACTTATTTCTCTTGCTACATTCAAGACGAGAAGGTACATGGAATAGAGAGACGAAGAGAGGGAGAGAGAAAAGAAAGAGAGTGGGGGGAAGAGAGAAGTGTGTAGGTGGAATGCGAGGGTGAATGTCTGCTTGTCTGCCTGCCTGCCTGTCACATATTTACGCTTGTTTTTGTCATGCTGATGAAATTTGCACTTTTTCTCGTTGTTGTTGTTGTTTTTTTCTTCTTTTAATATTTGTTGCTGTTGATGTTGCTGTTGTTATTGTCGTTGCATGTGGCTGTAGCATGGGGAACTGTCAAAATGCTTAGCAATGGGCACGTGGTTTCCGTTTCCGTTTCCGCAGAGCAAAAAGTGATTGATGGCCACATTTCGCACTACTACTAATTAAACTTATTTAGCGAGTCGCCGCCATTGTCGCAGCCATTTTTCATTCGACTTGATGTAAGAGTATGTGTATGTGTGTGTGTGTGTGTGAAAACTCGCTTTGCTTTCAAGTGTTTATGGCTTCAATTCAATTAAACAACTGGGTCAGTTGTGGTGTTGGCATTGGCAAGGACTTCAGTCAGGACTCTTTACTCTTCATTTTCTTCTATTCCTGTTACACTAGCTCCTTCCTCTCTTTACCATTTTTCTACACGGAAAAACTCAGCTTGCAGCTTGTAATTAATTTTCCGCAATAGGCGCCTCCAGTACGTTGAGGCATTTTCATAGAGAAACAATGAAAAAAAAAAAAAAAGGAATGAAAAAAAAAAGTGAAATAATGGCAAAACCCTTTTGTGCAATGTTAAAATTGCATTTATAATTCAGTTTTGTTGGAAAATTAAATATTATTCAAAATGGAATGCCTGATAATTGACACAAAGCAGAGGAACAAATCTAAACAGAATAAAATTTCCTTCTATTTTTCTATTTCAATTATAATATGTACATATAGCTTGGCTATATACATGTAAAAATTCTTGATTTCAAGTCTACAAGTTCGTCTTGGAAATCGTCTCTGTTCTCTCTTATCGATTACTAGTAAGAAAAAAAAATAAGATCGACTTACTAAAGTAACAATATAAATAGATTTATGTTGAGGCCGCCTATCTCTTAACTTGATATCCATTAAAAAATTGTTGATTGTCTTTCGAATCTTGGAAAAACTTTGCCACTTTGTCATCACAAGTGCTTGACCATATTTTTCCCCGTTTTGCCCAATAATAATAACTGTCCGATTCTTAGATATTTCCAATCAATTGCCAATTTTTTTTTTCCTCTTTCGTTATTACGTTATTACTTTTCTTTTTTTTTTGTTTATTCATTGACTTTCATTTAGGTTCAATTTACCGCCATCGTCTCTCTAGTCTACAAGAAAATATGCTCATTAAATATGATTTTTTATTGCTGTTTCCCCGAAAAACCAGGAAAAAGTGCTTACTCATTAAAAATCAAAATCAAAAAATTACAAAAAAAGAAAAAAAAAAAACCAACAGAAAAGAAAGCAAAAAGGGAAAATTGTTGAGGGGTTAAGGGATGAGGGTTTTGGTTTAGCAGCAGCAAGTTTACGATAACTTTTGCCGGCCACACATAATTTTGCAGCAATGAATCGGGAGTTTACGTATAATAGTATTTATCTCTCTTTCTCTCTCTCTCTCACTCACACTCTCTCATCGATTTAAATGTCAGGCCAAAATATGTCCTCAGGGAGTCAAGTGTGAAACTTTCTCTTTGCAAAAGTTTCAATGAAATTAAAAAGATTTATGATTTTTAGTTGTGCAAGTTTCCAATGACTGAATCCGAATCTGAGACCACACACACACATACGTATATATATATATATAAATATATCTACATTATATATATGTATATATACAAAACAATCAGCGATATTGGGCGCGTCCTGGGAGTGAAAGTTTTTTGTTTTTTTTTTTTTCTTGCTTTTGTCGGCAAGTGTCATCCCTGGCTTGGGTCTCAAGGACATTATTTTGAATTGCATTCATTTCGGTTAATGGCAGGGACGCAGGTTGAGCAATAAAAAGGGCAGCCAAATGAAACTTATAATAATCATCGGCCAAGCATCATTACAATGGCTCCATGGCGATCTAAAAAGGTCCACGCCAGGACATCATCACACAACAAACAACAGCAACAGCAACGAAGAAAAAGTCGAATGAAATAAAAATTATGTTAATTTAAAGCGAAGTCTCAATAACGAGCACCGAAGTCTCCTCACCCCCTCTCCCCACCGACAAAACTCAAGTGTCCAAAATTGTTTAAAGCTGACAAAGGTTCGGCAACAAAGGTTCCGAACCTCTTGCTCTATTGACCACCCACCCGTTCTCTCTTCTTTTTTTTTTTTTTTTGCCCTTCTCTAACTACCTCTTTGTTTTGTTTCCTTCTCTTTGTGCAGTTGCCCCAAAATTCTGAAGTAGCCGACGGAGGTCCGTCCGTTGACTTTATTCCGCCCAAGAGTTTTGTTTGCATTTAAGCATAGTCAATGGGTTCCACTTCATGTAAAACCTTGGCACAATTAAGGCTTCATCACACTAATTTTTGATGCTGAGCCTCCTTCTCTCTTTCTTACTCACTCTCTTCTTCCCTATGGTTAGCCACGCCCATAAATAAGCCAAGTGAATTTGAAAATTTAATTTGCTCCAAAAGGGTGTTGGCAGCAGGCGTTGCCTGTCAAATGTTACTTTAATAAACTCCTCCAGTCATCTCCCTCCCACCCATACGCACACACACACGGGCACACAAACGCAATCATAGTCAAAAATGTCATAAAAAAAAAAAAAAAAATTGGGGCGCCAAAAGTAAACACGCAGCTTCTCTCTTGTGAAGCGACAAAAGCAGAAACAACGTAACAAAGGTTCGGTTATCGTTAGTTGTACAGGTATCCATTTCCACACATCCCAAACATCTCCACAATTTTTCCCCACTCCCGCCCGACTCCCTCTTAGTTACACTGAGCAAAATGCTGTAGCACAACGAAAGGGAGAAATTAAGCATAACATATTCGAATGGATTTGATGTATACCAAAAGTCAATTTTGTTTCTTATTGTAATTAATTTTGAAGCTGCCAATTGTTTCTTCTCCAGGTGCATATACATACACATAAAGAAGTTTATATAGTTTTATAGAATTTAAGTTCAAGTTTTATGCAAATTAATATAAAAAAATAGTTTGAAATTCAATCGGTTGATTACATAGATCACGTAAAAACAATTTTGAAATGATTAAAATACAAAGTTTTACTTTTGCTCAATTAGTGTGATATACTCGGAAGCGTTTTTTGTTTTTGCCAATGTTATATTTATTTAATAGTTATCTGGAAGAGCTATATGCTTGGTATACTAACATTTTGATGCCATTTTCTTTGGTACAAAACGTACCTCTCAACTTCTGTTACGATTCCCTGGAAATTTCAATTTCACTGTTTGAGTCTTTTAGTTATTTAACCTAATTTCACTCCGCGATCATTGAAAATTATTCTTTTGATTTCTCTTTTTGTATCTACTATTTGCATTCCATAGTATGTTGAGTCTTCTTAGTCTTTTATCTAATTTAAATTCACTAAATTGCCGATAAGTAAACCTCAGATATGGAATCACCTTCCTGCAACTGTTGCAAAATTTGTTCAGACTTTTATTCCATCAAATAATCCATGGTTTATTAGGATCACTTATTCTTGGTTTCTCAAAAGACAAAAAAGTGGAAAGAAAGTTGATTTACTTAAACTACAACAGCTTGTAAATGAAAGAGGAAAATATAGTCAGCTTTTGTTTATATATATCAACTAAAATTGAATCAAAAATGTTATTCGATCAATGGTGGTACCTATTTTGAAATCCAAACACTAACTTAGATTAACTTATTTTTTTTTTTCAACAAATTTCCGATAAGTTGCCGACGATTGAATAAATTTGTTTGCGACTCAATTAAATATCCAAGTTATATAAGCTTGCTTTAAACAAATTATAGCTATAGCCACAAGTTTATAGTTAGGAGAACTCATCTAGATTTTTATCTTAGTTAAACATTTTGACGATAGTCTTTTATTTTTGATATTTAGTAAACACTTTTCGTAAGAAAATCGAAAAATAAGTACTGCAGAGTATCTTAAAAGTCTCTTTGGTTTCTTTATTTTCTCTGTGTGTGTGTGTGCGTGTGTGTATCATCAGCGTAGGATTCACCTATGCACATGACTGGCCATTACCATGACCCGCATAGCATCAACCGGTTGTCGTTTGCCCTTTGGCAGCATCATCTCAACAACAACAGTAGAAGTAGAAACACAATTTCGCCTTGGCGAATGTAAACAACGTAAATGGAAATGGTGTTGAAGAAGAAGCAAAAGAAGGCACAGCAGGAGCAAGAACTCGAGCAAATGTTACGCATACGCCACATTGAACCTTTTTATTTTTTTTTTCTTGCTTTTCTGGTTTTCGCCTGTCTAAGCTAAGTTGTCGTTACCCGCATTCACCTAACCCACAATTCACAACACATTTGCCCATTTCCCGCCCCAGTTCAGCTCTCCCTTTTTCATTTTTTCTGTCTTCCCTTTTTTTTGTTTCTCCTATTTTCTTTGCTGCCCAAGAAGCAAAAAGAAAAAAAACTATTCCCTGCTGTCAAAGGCAGTTCGCGACGCAACAGCAACGGCAACGGCAACGTTTGGCAGTCAAATCAAATGCCCAATTTGCGACAATATTGCGCATACGCCCCATGGTAAGCACAGCAAGATGAAAAAAAAGTCAAATGAAAGCAGAAAAAAAACAAAAACTGAAAACGAGTGTAAAAAGATGAGAAATCTCAGCTACGCGTGCATGGAAAATGTGAAATTGTCACGGAAATTGTGCGAGACTTTAAATAAATAAACAGCCAAAAGTAATTGCAAAAAAATGAGTTGCAACACACACACACACACACACAAGGAGAGCCACGCAGCACACACACACACGCACTACAACTGTGTGCTACATTTGTTTGCGGTTCGCTTTTGGGATGCGATTTATTGACACTTGCCTGCATCCCATCTACATGTACAACTTCTAACTACCCCCCCCCCCCCCCCTTGCGTCTCGTGCCCTCCTCCTCCCTCGTCCCTCGTCTTCCTCATCCTTTGCTTACCACTATTCAATGGAAAACTATTTCAATTAGTCGCGTTGAAAATTTTTGAAACATTTTCACTTTTGCGTGTTCAAGCAGTTAATTAAAATTTAGTTTTCATTTTGGTTTTATGGTTTTCTGATGTAAACTGTTTGCTTTCTGCCTATGTCTACATACATATATACATATGTCTATGTATATTTATATGAGTAAGCCTGTGTGTGTGTATGCGTGTGAGTGCATATTTGTGTTTGCCTTTACTGTCAATGCAACTTATCGTCCTTGTCCTGGCCTATTGACTGCAATTTGATTATGGCCAAACATTGGCCAAAATGCATTAGCGTGCCCAAAATCCACATTAGTCAAGAGAAATTTCCTCTTTCAGTCTTTCCATTATACCTGATCTCTCTTTCTCCCTTTCTCCTTTTGCTCAATGTGTGTGCGAGTGTGCGGTCTGAGTCGCCCAAATATTTTCATTAATTAAAAGAAAGCTGCCCGCTGGACAAGCCACATGAGGAAAAGTCAAATGTCAACACAACCGCAATTTAATTTATATTTAAATACACACACACACACACACATGTATATATACATAATTATGTATATATATAAATATACATATTAATACCTCTTATATCATATTTGCAAAGTATACACTTGATTTAGCCACAATTTTGTTGTATAATTTCGAAAATTAGAAACGAAATCGAGCCATCGAAATATTTCTTTGACAAACGATAAATTTCTGTTCTTTACTGTATATAGAATTTTGATCAATTATTTGATCAATGGATATTGAAAGAGAGATTATAAAGTCAGAATACTGAAATGTTATCGTATTTTAAGTAGTTTTTAAAGAGTTGAAACTAATGACAAGATTATCTTGGTTTATCTATAACGAAAGACAAATATTATTATCTCTGGATAATATCGAAAGTTACTTTTTGATACTCCTGCAGGTTTTTGAAAGTAAATGCTGCCAATAACCGATACAGTATATGAATAACTATTCAGCAGAACTTGTGTCCTGGTTTTAAAAGATCTAAATATGGTTTTTCGACTTTCCTACATTGAAACTTATTTAAGTAAAGAAAACAAAATATCTTATCCTCAAGCAAATTTTGTTAAAGAATTTCCTAAGATTATTTTTCCAACATGATAATTATAGGATATTATTGTTATTATTTTGGATAAGTTTGAATCTTTGCAAATGTCTATGAAATTAGGGGCCATAGTTGGCATAAGAAGAGAGCAATTTTTTATTTATGTTTTTTTTATTTTCCTTCTTTTTTTTTTTCTTTTGCTATATCTTTTGTTGTCGGGTATCCTATGGTCGAATCTTAAACCAGAGCCATTCTAACTTGTATTTTATTTCATTTCTTTTTGCCTTTTGTGTCTTTTGCTTTATGCTAATGTTGGCCTGGTGGACTTTGCCATAAAATGTGCTAATACACAGGAAACGTGGCAGTGCGGGTTAGTTGGGGGATGACATGAGGCAGTGGGATTGAAAGTAGGTGATGGGCGCTCGGTTTTTGTGGGTGTGGCAATGAACGTTTGTAACTTTGCATTTAAAAAAGCATTATGTTAAAATCAGCCTACGGCCACAGGCAAAGCATCCAACAACGACCCAGGAACCAAACATCCAAGCATCCTAGCATCCCAGCATCCCAGCATCCAAGCATTCCAGCATCATAGTGTATTCAGAACCAAAGAGCGAGAGAGCAACACGATGCGCAATTAGATTTCCGCTAAAGCGGATTTCGCGATATCGCGTGACTTGGGCGGCAGCCCTACAATTCACATAGAGCTAGAGCCAGCCCAGGCGTTGCTGTTGGGATTATATTTAAAAATCAGAGCGCAAAATTGTACAAAATGACAACGAAATAGAAAGAGATAGAAAGATGAAGAGAAAAGAGAGAGTGAGAAAGGGAGAGAGAGAGAGAGAGGTGGAGAGGCAGGAGTTAGAGAAGTTGGTCTGAAAAGCGGCAGGCAAGCGTAAAATGAAAACAAGTTGCTCGGCGCGCATGTAGGACGACGCGCCGGCTGGAAACCAGAATGGCAACAACAATTACAGCAACGACGACAATAGGAAATGACGACATGAATAACAAGAGAAGCATCTAGGGGCGGAGGCTTTGCCTATATAGAGGGGCAACTAGTAACAAACAGTAAGAGAAACAGCAGGAGGGCATCCACACAGACGGAAAAGGAACGGGGATGGCGGTATCGCCATCGAATGATAACAGGCGCAAATATCAGGGATATTAAAAAAGTCAAGCTGGGTGCAAATGCTTCACGACAAGAGGAGCCAAGAGAGAGAGAGAGACTATTGGAACAGACGGAATTGGAGGAGTGTTAGAGCATTGTCTTAGCCAAGTGGGTAAGCTTGCCCTCCTTATTATGCCTTGTTGATGCGAGATAACATCGAGAGGTGGTGGCAATAGCAGAAGTAGCAGCAGCAGAAGCAGAAGGAGGCGTTAACTGTGGCAGTGGAATTGGTGGAACAGGAGCAACACTTTGCGTGACAATGCAAAACAAGAAAACAATGTGGAGGAGAGGGGAAGGCCACATAGACAACGGTCGAAGATATAGTAGGCTCACACACACACACACACACACACAGACACAATAAGCGTGAATTAATGTGGATTTGAGATGAGACCAGAGATGGCGACAGAGAACAGACTCGGCAACGGCATCAGCATCCCACATCAAAAGGCAACAGTATGAGTAAATGAATGAGTGTGTCTCCTCGACATGGACATAATGGCGCACAAGTTCCCTTACCTATTATACTTAAATGTGAATAGAAGCCATTGGGTCAAGTAGCATTTCGATACGTTCTAAAGTATCATAAAGTATGCCTAATCTGTCCTAACTGGCCGATCGATCACATCTGGAATGAAGCACAAACCCAAACTAAAGGAATTCCATTTAAGAATTCCCCGCCCATATGAGTATGAGAAGATTAAATTTAAACCAATTAAGTAGGGAGTTGGATACCTAAACTAAATAATTAAATAAATGGTATGAGTAAATGTTTCAACTTGCACAATACTTTCAATTAAAGTACATACATATACATATATGCGGACATACGTACAACATTTTAATTAGGCTAATAGAAACAAATTAAAGCCCCACACTAACTTACCAACCTCAAAAGCATTTGTATTAGCATTTAATTTGTTAAAGTAAACTTAAACTTAACTCCAACCATGATTTATCATATTTTTATTAATTTCAAATTTTGTTGAGAACTTTCCGGCCGAAGAATAAGTAATTGTAAGCAAGTTAAATTAATTTATACATAATTTTTATTTTATATATGAAATATGCTTAGAATTATGTTTGTATTATATCATAAAATTAATAAGAAAATGTGGAGAAAGTTTTTATATTTCTCATCCTATTTGGATTAAGTTTTTTAAATAGAAAATAGACGATTATAAAGCTGTAAATACTTATTTTGTTATTATTTTATATTATAGGTAATAAAAGATGTTTGTGATCAGAACAGAATAGAATAGAATTTTTAAATAGACTACTCTTTCTATAAATTATTCTATTCGATATGTAAGATTTGTCTTTAAGCTAGGAATATATCAAATTTCAAATTTATTTCGATTAAACTGAGTAATTTTGTTGCCAAACTTGACTGTTTCAAATAGATCTATGTATATAGGTACAGACAATATATGTATAAGGAATATATACATATACGCTCCCCTAATAACCGACTAGAACAACTTCCTTAGAATCTTTAGCTTATATGTATTAGCTATGTATGTAGTTAATTAGTTAGGAAATTTGTGTAGTTTTTTATACTTTTAAAAATCAATTCTCATACAATTATTTTCTTTCTTAGCTAGCCTCCAAATTTCCTCCATTTTTTATTAAATCAATCAACCACACACATTACTTATGATTGTCTTTAAGGAAAAAGTAAATCATATTAAATAATTGAACAATTCAATGCACACAAGCTATTGAATTACATACAAATATTCTATATCTGTATATTTATGTCTATGTATGTGTATATACATATATACATATATATTTATATCCACTTATACACAACATTGATACTTGCTTGGTTAAATTTAGCTTGAGCACTTGAGTTCACCCCTAGAGTGTAAACAATTTGTAGACGTTGAAATCCGCTCTCAAATTTCGTTAAGTAAATAGAAAATTTGCATATTTGAATATGTTAAACAAACATTGAAGTTGCCATCAAAAAATGTTGGCAAGGGATTGAATTAGCTAGCTATACAAATGATATATACATATATATACATATATATAAAGTACTATTCATTTTTTTTTGCCTTTTTGATAAAGTGTGTGCGTGTGTGAGTGTGAGTGTGTGTGCTTAAACCGCTCTTAATTAGCACGTTAGGTGTGCAAGTGACAATTGCCAGAGAAATTCACTTAAAAGTCCACGAGAAAATTGTGGAAAATGGATAAAACCATCTGCGGGTGGCAGTTGTCAATTTTGTGGCGGTCGGTCTTTTTGGTTGAGCGGTTGGGTCAAATGTCAAATGGCGATGCATTGCATGCATTGCTGCATGAGCCTTAATTTATGCAATGCAGAATCAAAATGCTTCAGCTACGAGGAATACCCTCCCTCTCTCTCTCTCTCTCTCTCTGTGTGTGTGCACACCTCTGGTTGTGTGTGTGTGCGGCTGTGTAAATAACGCATTTCGTGGTTGTCATTTTGAAACTTGTCGCTGCCGGGCAATATTTTTTGTCGTATTTTTGTATGGCATTGCCAAAAGTTTGTAACTGAATTTTATTAGTACAAATTTCATTTGCATTTTATTTGCGTTTTTCGTTTTTGGTTACATTCCCATTCTCTCTCCTTTCTCGGAAAAGTCGACACACTCAACTGTAATAAATTGACATTACGAGAGTATGTGTAAAATAACAAAAAAATAGAGAAAAAAAAAAAAACAAACACAAACTAACTAAAACGACAAACAACAAAATGTGCCCCCAAAAAGTGTTTGTGTAGAAAACACGAATTAATGCAATTTCATTGGCTTGCCTTCTATTTATATATACATATACTATATATATATATTGTATAACTTTTTTAATGCAGTTTCTGCGGCTGTGATTTAATCATACACTAACACAAAGAAAGGGAACAAAAAATTAGAAAACAAAAAAAAAAAAAAAATCCTCCCACACTCACACATACTAAGAACTCAGTGTTGTCACTTTCAACGCGCAGCTTTCAAAACTTTGACGGAACAGACGTCAAAGTTGCTCTAGTGGCCAGAGAGAGGGAGAGAGGGGAAAGTAGATGTAAGGATGGTTCATCCTCGGTTTTTGCCCGCAGCAAATTGGCCATGTTGAACATTGTAGCTTTAGGGACCGGCCGTAGGGCAAGAGGGCGCTTTAGATGATGCGGGCGGGATGGTTTGTACGCGGGACGTGGGCGTGCAACACAAATTCGTTTAGTGTAACTTTTTGTTGTTTTTTTTCTTCCTCTCTCTCTTTTTTTTTTGCATACTCTTTTATAATGCCATAAAGTGGAGCAAATGTTTTGACCAAAATTAAACAGTTTTTGTTGGTCGGTAATGCCAAAAACTCGTAACAGAGAGGAACTAAAAAAAAAAAAGAGAAAAAAAAAACAAACTCAACTCTGAACATTCAAGTCATTTGGGGGACTTATAATTGAACTCATAATTGAACAAACTTTAAGTATTGTGTACCATTTGAAAATTGTTCATTTAAGTTGAAAGAAGTCATGAGAAAGTTTTCAGTTTGGGGGGTCTTTTTTTGTTGTTGTATTTTTAGTATCCTAGTAAAGTTGCGTTTAAATAACAGTATTGTGATTTATGTTTTTGCCTTTTTATTGGTGCCAGTTGTATTCCAGAATTGTGTATTTGGGTTTGCTGTGGCATATTCTAACTATATCTTTTCATCTTAACATAATAAGAGTCCTTTACAAGCATTACTATATGTAAAATTTGGTCTAAATTCTACTCTAAACAACATTTTATTTAATTTTAACAAGGCTTAATTTGGCCTCATGAAAAGCTAAACACTTTCTATATTTTATTAAGAAAAATTAAGCTTAAGTTTACATTGACTTAACTTAAACTTTCTAATAGAATCTGAGCACAAACTAAACTTAAATTTAACTTTAACTTTTTGTTAGAAACTGAACACTAAGTAGTGCTTAGAGGAGCCTATCATTAGACCTTCTAGAACCTAATATGGTAACCTTAAGTTAAGTATATTTAGATTGAATTAACATTTATAGATCCTGAACCTAAACTTGACCAATTCATTAACGTTGATTGCATTCATTCTATAAGATAGATAGTTCCGATACATATTGTTTTATGGTTTTCCTTTACCTTTTTAGATTATATTATTTAAATTAGCTTCAAGGTTTAATTTCTATTCCGATCCCAACTCTAAAATTTGTATGGTTTTTAGCTTTTGGCTCGTTGAATTTTATGTCTTAGTCATTAATTTGAGCGCTTAAATTAGCAGCTGGTGTGAATTATATGTCAAAAAGTTTGCTCGATAAAATGCCAGGCGCTTTCGTATACATACATACATATTGTATAATCCGCATTCCTCGTACACACACACACACACACAGAGAGTTGGAGGGTAGGGTGGTGGGGAAAAAGGGGAAGGCAGTAGTAAAATGTGTACCCATAATAAAACTGCGATATATTCAGAACCAAAGTCGTCTCGTATATGCATATAAATGCGAAACCTTGTTGCCGTATACCTTTTTTTATTGACGTAATTTTATGCCATTTCTGTAACAGAAACTAGCTAAACGACATGAGGGGGAGGGTGTTAAAGGGGCAAGCACAGGCACAGGCACAGGCACGGGCCACGGGCATGGACACGGAACACCAGGGAGCAATGGGAGTAAGCGGTTTTCACTCTTTTGGCCTTATCAAAATTCTATGAAAATTTGAATTGACTTTTAACGACTTCTTTTGTACATATTTACATTTAATTTGTATACAATTCTTTTTTTTTTTTTTTTTGTATTTTTCATACATATTTTTTTTTGTTGTATTTTTATTTTTTCGTTGTTGTTTGTTTGCCTGCACAATTTTCTTTTTCGGGGCTGAGTTTTTATGTCACAATGCTCAAGATTGTGGCTTAATTTTGCTTCTATTTTTTCCCCCGTGATTGCGTTGAATGCTAGGAGATGGTGTAGAGGAGAAGGAGGGGGAGTATAGAGAGGACACGCTGTCGTTTTGTCAGGATAAAGTCATTAAAACTTTTTGACTATTTTAAGCGCAACGGCGAAAGCACAACAAAATATCATTTTATTTTGTTTGACTTTATGGAGAGATGAGAGAAAGAAAAAGTGAGGAAGAGATGGAGGATCATTTGGTGGACCGGCAGAAGCAGCAATTTTTGCCATACAACATTTTTCGGTGGTGCATTGCTCATCCACCGTCATTCGAGAGGGTTTGAGCTTCACTTGATAAGCCAAAGAGTTAGAGAGATGTTTGCAAGATGTTTGGAGGGATGGTTGGGGTGGGTGGGGAGTGTCAGGATATAAAGCATAAACTTTCAGATTGAAGTTCCTTCTTCTTAATTGGGTCAAGGGATGGAATATTGCTAAAATGTCAGGGATGAGTCTAGGGCTAAGGTCTTTTGACACATAATGAGTTATTTTTTTGCTTGATAAATTTCTATGCAATGGAGAAAAAGTTTCCCTTTCTTTGCGGATGGTTTCTTTTTCGGTTTTTTTTTTTTTTTTTTTTTGTATTTTTTGGTGTTGGGCAAAAGAGGTAAATGAATTACGTAATCAAAAGGCGTAGAATCTCAGCTAGATCAAAGGCTTGAGGGGCGCAAACGAAAATTATGGCCGCAGGACGTGGTCAGAAACAAAACGAAACAAGAAGGATGAGCAAGCGAAGCAAGAAACCAAACATCCAGAAACAGGGAACTGCGAACAAGGAACAGGGAACTGAGAACAGAGAACATCAACCCGACTAATTACGCGCTAATTAATAATTCAAATAATGCGCTGTCCCAAAGCAGCAGGAAAAACAAAAACAGCAAATAACAAGAATAAGTTAAGCTAAAGCCTAACATAATGATGAACAATATATTAATGCTCGACTCAAGTGATACTCATCATTCGATTAGGCTTGTCTTAAAACCTAAAAGAAGTGAGCAACACTTATATCAGAAGAAAAAGTTAAGCTGAGGTAAAACCAAGTTATCATCCGATAACGAGATTTCTCTCGATGCTCTAAAAATGTCCTTTTCCTAGTGTGTCAACAATTTTGTTAAGATGACAATGACTCGAGCATACATACCTCATTCAGGACTAATGCGACAAAGGTTTGCATAAAAATGTTGAGGTTTTTTTCTTTTTATTATTATTATTGCGGCTTGCCTTTGTTTATCTTGATTAGATGAATGGTTCTTAAAATGTAAAGGGTTCTAAGCTGGTGGCAAAGAGATTGAAATCACTCTTTTTCATTTCATTTTCATCTTGCAACTAAATGAAAATGTATTAGTCAAGAAGTGGATCTCAAGAAGTTTGATTTCCTACGTCGTTCGTTATGCCCTAAAGTGAAGTTTTCTAAATAAAATTTGCAATTTATCATCAGAATGAAGGCACAACTTTTGCCTGCCTTGCCTGCCTGCCTGCCATGGATGGACTAATGAATGAATGCAAAATGTTAATGATGGCCAAGTGAAACTTTTCGCGCTTCTCTGTTATTATTAATTGAAGTTGTGTGTGCGTAAGTAAACTGAAACAGTAAAAGATACACACTTAAGTAATGCGAACAAAAAAAAAAAGAAAAAAAAAAAAAGAAAAAGAGTTAAAAAATTGATGCTTTGCTGCTATGGCGTATTACAGTGCATAGTTTGGAAAGAGAGAGAGAGAGTGGGAGAGAGCTGAATGGGCTATGGGCTCTATATATATCCACACCAGCTTCATCAATCAGTTTCAGCGTTCATTAGCCTGAAAGAATAATATGCGCGCTGAGTGCACGTTTATGATTTATACAAAGAGCACAACAAGCAAAAGAAATAACAAGAGAGAGAGAGAGAGAGGCAGAGAGCAAGAGAATGAGTGTGAACAGAAACAGCTACAGATATACAGATACAACAGAAGTAAAAGCAAAAACCAGAGGCAACAGAAACAGTAGTTGAAACAGAAGCAGAGTTAACGCTGCGTATGAGTAATATTAATTATTTAAGCGCTCGTTATAGTGTTGCACTGCTCACTTGGTCGTCCAGTTAGTGAGTCAGTGAGTCGGTCAGTCAGCCAGTCAGTGAGTCAGTCAGTCTGGCAGTCGTTCTGGCTTGTCTGTCTGTCTGTGAATCTGTCTGTTTGTGGCACCCCAGTGCATTTGTCTGGCGTCTACTGGACCCGTAGTCAGTCCAATTCGGACTCAACCATTTGTTTGCCACTGCTGCTGCTGTTGGCCATTGGCCTGCTTTTTGGTCAAGGCTTCATAAAAAGCCATACATGTTGTGGCTCGTTTTCATTCCATGGACATGGAGGCGCAAAATTGTTTACATTTTTTCTCAGCTCTCTGGTCAGCTCAGCTCCGGCTCTCGGCTCGTTTTTTTTATGCCCTCTCTTTCAATGGGCATGAATTCTATATATACATTTATATATATATATACGTGCACACATACTATATATAGTTATGATGGCTGTTTCAGTTTTTTTTTTTCTTTTATATGCCCACAAATGTTACACTCCGAATGGCATCTGAGACGGGTAGTAGTGAGAGATATGTATGGTATCTTTTTCCATTGCTGAGTTTATATCATATACATTCGTGGGAGCACACGAAACAAATTAAAAGCGGAGCACATAAAGTCGACTTGGCATTGCTTACCGAAAATCTCATTTCTCTCTACCTCTCTGTCGCTGACTCCTACAATCTCGTTCTCTCTCTCTCACTCTCTTAGTGTTTATCTGTATTTGCCTCGCTTAGTGCCCTCCTTTTGAGTCCATCTCAGAGTCTGGTTATTGTTGTGCACTTACAAATGCTCCCCAGTGCGCTGTTAAAAACATAAAGAGCACTAAGCTCCCTTCTATGGCCATGAATTATGCTTTAATTGTGCGCGCATTTTGAAATAAGGCAAATGAAATATATTTAGTTGAGATTAAGGCAACTTTATACACTACATTTAGGCATTAAAAATAAAAAATAATAATAAAATGCAGAATGTCCATAACATTCACTGGAATTATTATATAGATTCACCTTGACTTTAAACAGTCGACAGTTCTGTGTTAATATGAAACGAACTAATAATATTTTGGTCAATTGATATAATCTAAAAGTGTGCTAAAAGTTAGTGTCTTGGAGTAATTTGAATCTAATTTCATTAGATTCAAAGAAAGTCCGATTTATTTTCAGTTAAAAGGTCCTCAAGTACTGCCTTGTAAATATGCCTTAAACTTAAGGATTTTCTCACTTTTCATTTTACAAATAAAATGCATTTTATTCGTTGATTTAGTGATATATATAATTTTCAACACAACTGCGCTTAAACATTTGCTTGCGCTTTAGTTTGCCATGGGAAAAATTCAAATTTTCACATTTTGCATTTTCAGTATCCTCGACGAGAGTCCTCTTGTGTAACTCTTAAAAACCATTCCATTCAAGTGTCCTGGGAGTTTGGGAGGATGACTCAGTCGTGTGGTGTTGTTGGGGCGTTGTAAAATAAAAGGTGTGGCAGGTATACAAATTATGTTGGCTTCAAGTCATTCGCCTAATGAATGTGCCAAAGTGAAGTGAACAAAATTGAGAATAAGACCTAAAGACGAGCAATGAACGAGCAGAAGTAAAGAGCAAAGCAGTTGTAGTAGCGCAATGACAGGCAACAGGCGTAAAATCTGAATAAATAATAAAAACGATAAAGCAAAGAAGAAAAATGAAAAGAAAGAAAGAAAATTTAACGAAATGGCAGCAAAAAAAAGTATGCAAAAAAAAAAAAATAAAACTGGAGAAGAGAAATATTGAAATGCTGATGAAGTTTACTTTGCGTTGATTTTCTTTACTTCAACATGAAGTTGCCATTCTCATTTGCCGCAATCAACAAATGAGAATTTGGGGGAAAACACCATTGGAGTGGGATAGAGTGAGAGAGGTGATGGAGATGGGGAAGAGGAACTGCTTTACTTAATTGTTGATGGCTAAATTTAGCCATCCAAATCATTGAAATGATTGGCCGCTAAAATATCAAAGCTGTAGGGTAGGAGAGGTCCCTCAAATGTGCAATGCAAATGAATTTTTAATCACAATTCTTGCTCAAATATCATTAATGACTTCTTTTGCTTGTATATCAGATGATGATGTAGGTGGATTATTATTTTTATTATTTTTTTTTTTTTTTGTTGGTGGAGAGACAGAGTGGTGGCTTTGTGGAATGAGGATGGGCAACAGCTTGAGCTCATTAACTTTGCCTCTGTTGTCGTAGAAAAGGAATATGCTTCTCTCTTTCCAGAGTCTTTGATGATCCTTGGACTGCCTTGCGTGTCTGTGGCTTGAAGAGGAAAGAGAAGAGTGTGGAGTATGTGAAGTGGGATAGGGTGGCATTTGGTTTGGTTTGGTTGGGGTTTGGGTGGTTGTATGAAAGCAAGAAATCAACAAAGAGGACCAAAATCAGGAGTAGGGCCGAGACCAAGACCAGGATGGAGACACGTGTTGCTTTGATATTTGATGAGCAAAAGTTTGCTTCAAAAGTCAAACAGAAAACAAAGTTTCCCATGTGAAATAAATGAATATTGATGTATGTATGTATGTGTGTGTGTGTCTGTATCTCACTTTCTCCTACTGTCTCTGTGTGTGTGTGTGTGTGTGTGTGTGTAAGTAAGTGTAGGAGTGTGAGAGTGAATGATAGCAATTATAGTAATTGCTTTGCCTTAAAGACGTGTTCTCTGACAGGGCCAAAAGAAAAGAAAAAATAAAAAAAAAAGAATTTATGGCCTTGTTCTGGTCCAGAGGCAACTGTCGCCGCTTCATTAGCATAAATATCAGCTTACTTTTACTTATAATGTGCATATTTTAAAGTATACACGATATACATATATATATATATTTATATATACATTGATGTGAATATCTTTGGTGTTTCTTGTGTTTTGGCTTGTTGATTCAAATGAAATATATTGTTATGGCAAACACGCAGGACATTGAACACGGTCCCTGGGGGGCAGACTCGCGCGCCTGGCAGCTTTATTAATTTATATTGTTGACTTTTATCAGCGGCCATGTCAATGTTGCTGTTTTTATTGTTGTTGTTGTTGTTGTTGTAACTGCTGCTACAGTCGTTGTCGCCGCCGTCGTCGTCTGGCAGCATACTCTCCATACTCTCGTCCACCTGCCATCTTATCAGCAACACGTGTAATGAATGCCTAAACTCTCATTATCACCTTCCACTGTGTGCCAAGTATGTTTTTTTCGGTTGTCATGTCAGCAAATATTGTACAAAGATATCCACGCTATGGCTATATGCTAGTAAGATTTATGACAGAAAGCGGCATCAGCGACAGGAGCAGCAACAACAGTAACAGCAACAGCAACAGCAACAACACCAGCCGCGGGCAGCAGCTTCCGACAATGCCATAATGTGACACATATCAACATTTATGTTGCTCATGGTTATTATGTATGTATTTATGTTGTAGCTGGGACATTTCTTAGCCTCTCTCCTTGCCTCTACCTTCCTGTGCCCATTTGCTTCTGTGTGTGTGTGTGTGTGTGTGTGTAGGGATAAAGGATGAGAGTTTGTGTCTTTTGGCGGGATGTAGAAGGACTGTGACACATCACGAGGAGAGTAAATGCTACAGCACTTACACAAAAAGTCTTCTTAGCGATGGGCGCGTGAAACTCTTCAGCATTAAACTCAAAGGCTATACGATTTAAGTTTTACCCTATAGACATATAAAAAAGTTCTTTATACCTTAATATTTTCCACTATTTATTTAAATTACCAACAAGACAAGATATAGACAGCTATTTATTAGAGAGGTTTTTGTGGCTATTCAAATCTTATGAGTTCGATATGTTGCCTTCATATTTAGAAATCCTGTCGATTATATTAGCCCTTCTTTTTATTGTTTTATAGGTCTAGAGAATATATATTTGCGAAGCTATATCTAAGAAAGTTTGCAATTTCCGCTACAAAGACTGAAAAAAAAATATAGCATACATTTCAGCGAAAACAAATAAAATATCGTTATGAATTTATACAGATTGTAATGTATGTTAAAACGTCTTCATATGAATTTTCCATTTTTAAATACCACTCTCTTGATATTAAGATTTACTATTAATATATTTTTAAGGTTTATGTTAAAATCTGTATCAAGATAAATACATGTTAATATACCTTTACCAATGTGTTAACCAAATAAATCGGTTCCGAATCGGTTTATTTTATTATGGCAGCAGATATGAAAGATGTGACAACTTAATAGACCAATTGCTCATCTTTTTTTATATACATATATGTATTATATGTATATATAGAAATGGATTTGGCTACTTGGCTGTTTTATGCACTCCCCATTTTGTAATATATCACTTGGTCTTACTTTCATTGTTGGAACTTGTCACTTGGTCATCTCAAGATAGCTTTCAACAACAAGAGCCAGGTGTTGTTGGCTGGCCACCATCTCTACATCTTTAGCTACATCTACATCTACCTCGTTTTTCGTTGTTCATTCACATTACTCATACGCCCCGTTGTGACCTAGCGGTATAGAGGAAGCTCATAAAAAGTCTCATACTTTCGCATTGCCGTTTGCAAATTTCAAGTTATTGTGGCTGTTGTTGCTGTTATGATTGTTTATATTTATGCGCGAGCACAGCAACAATGCGAACAACAGCAATAATAGCTCACGCAGAGGCTTTTGTTGTTGCTGTCGATGTAGTTGCTGTTGTTGTTGTCGTTGCTGTAGCCCATCGTCTACGAGAGCGCAATAAGTCATAAAAAGAAGAAGAAAAGAAGAGAAAAAAAAAGTTATAAAGGGCTCTTAACTTTCACTTTCATCTTTGCTTTGCGGACTTCGCTGGCCGACTGACTGACTGACTGAGTCAGTGTCCTTGTGGTGTGTGTGTGTATATATGCGTGTGTTGTGTGTTTCTCCATTCTCGATTCGCTGGCCGTCGCTTAACTTTTATGAGCCAGAGCAAGCTGCCAGCCGCATGAATAACCAAGTGCGATTACAATGGATGCGCTAAGGAAGGAAGCAAGGAAGGAACGAAAAGAAAGACTTCAACTCCAGGCCTCAACCCCCCACCCCCCCAATTGCCCCCACCCTATCGTCTATGTAGGGGAACCACTGTCGACGGGCGGTCGCATAAATAAGAAGGCAAATATAAGTGATGGACTTTATTTTTAATATTGGCCGCGAAGGCAGCACGCGAATGCCATTGGTTTGGCTTGGCATTTTCGTTTGAATTCTCGCTTTGAATATATTTCGTATTCTTTTCTTTCTGTTCTTTTTTCTTTATATTGCGTTTGTTTGGGCTTATTTTTTGTTCTCTATTTTTTTTTTTTTTTATATTTTCAACAGAAAAGGGCTTTTGAGCTAAATGAAATGAAATGACCGACACTCTTTATGGCTCAACGATATCTATGGTGCTCTCTGTGCTAATGCAAAATATGGTCCGAAATGTAAATTGAGACATTCTTGAGGCAGTTTTTTTTCTTCTCCTCTTTCTTTTTTTTTTTTTTGTTTTACGAGAGTGCGACGTTGTTGTTGCTGTTGGATGATTTCCGGAGCGCCTAATGAATTTGTCCCATGTTCCCCATGTTTGCTGACCCACATCCACATTCTTATCTCTCACTTTCTTTAAGGAAAAAAAAAAAAAAAATGAATGAGCGAGGACTGGACACACGGTCATACCCTTTTCAATTTCCTCATGATGTTTCTGATGTGTTCTGAATTGTTGCCGGTGCCTGTCTGTGTGTTCCCTTTTTCTGTGATTATCGCAAAGTGGCAAAAGGCCATTGGAAACCCCTTGTTAACATCTCGCTTGTCTTCTTGTCTTAACGTTCAAAATGAAGATAAACAAGATAACGCTTAAATATACTGCCAGAATTAGAAACCTATAGAGAGTGGGGCGAAGAGAGAGAGAGAGAGAGAGTTATTTGGGTTTTCGGTTTCTGGTTATTTTCATTAATCCGTTTAATCAATTCACAAAAATGTTTCCCAAATTACTTACTTACGTTTAGTATCAAAGAGACGACGCCATGGTAACTACACAATATCCGGTTTCCTACTACTACTACCTCTACGACTACAACCACTACTTAGTAGGCGACGGCATGCAACAGCCACTCCTTGATTATGCCTTGGATTTCCTTCTTTTTTTTTTTTTTTTTTTTGGACATTCTTTTGGGTCGGTTGGCTTTATCGGTATGGCCGCCAAGTTGCGCAAATCGCCATAAATCTTTTGCCTGATTTATGTCGCCGCCCGGCATTGGCCAACCGAAATTTATCGCAGCGCCTTCTCACTGCGTTGACAGCTGGGCCCCAGGCATGTCGCTTTCATTCCCATTCCATACCCTTGGCCTGACATCCATCCTTTTCTTGCTAGTGTTGTTGTTGTTCTTGTTGCTGGTCCTGTGCTGGTTTCTTTTTTTTTTTCCATCCATTCATTCATTTCAATGGCAGCGACCGTGAGTTTTCTCTGTGTATGAGTGGCTATCTGCGTCTTCAAGACAAACATTCAACCAGCAGAGCGACGTGTGGCCAATGAGTCCTTTCTGTGGTTGTGTCTTTTGGCTTGTGTCCTCTCAGTGTGTGTGTGTGTGTGTGTGAGCTTAATTATCATTGCCGCGACTCGCCGCCTCGATGCCGTTTTGTGTGACTTCTGTCGGAAATTAATTTCCTTACGGCACGTTTGCACTCACGTGGAGCCAACAGCCATGTGTGTGTGTGAGAGTCTGTGTGTGTGCATTTGGCAACTCTGTTTGCTCTGCGTAAATGTTCTTTGCCTTGTATTTGCGTTTAATTTTATATGAATAACGGAAATTTGCGGCTTTCCGACATTTTAAATTGCCATTAAAGTCGGCTCCAAAATGACGCGTGCAGCCCATTACACACACACAGAGAGAGAAACACTTACACACACACACACACACACACACCCACCCATAGAGAACAAAAGAATTGTTTTGCGGCTGCATTTGCGGTTGGCGAAACAGAAACAAATGTACGTGCTTATACATATATTTATCCTATATACTATACAGATACTATATATGTATGTATATATATTATACATACATTTTAGTTGTTGCCGTTTTTATTACATTTAGCAAAATTGTTGAAATTTATTAAATTGATTGATTTCAAATTTTTTGGTCAGAGGCGGGCGGCTTATCCAAGAGGTTAATTGAATTTGAAATTGCGAAAGATAATTTAAGTGTGGCATTAATTAAGTCAAGCATTTTAGCCATATTAATAGCCTTGAAAGCAATTATATTAATCAAAATGTGTGTTCACTGTAAATTATGAATGCTAATTAAAGCAAAACTTTATCTATCTGCCAATGGTTATTGTATGAATAATAAAAAAAGCAACAACAACTGACAAACACCAGAAGTATAATACAAAAAAATATTGTTATAGAAAATTTACTCAATAAGTTGGCATTGTTATGAAAATAATCAATTGAATTTTAGTATTTAAGCTAATTCCAATTCAATATAAATAAGAATAATCGTAGAAAATAATTCGAATTAAAAAGCGATTCCAATTCAATATAAAGAAGATTAATCGAAGAAAATAATTCGAATTTAAAAGGATATTGGCAAAATGTTTTTCAATAATGTAGTATTTGTCTTATGTGTCTGTGAAAAGTACTTAAAGTACTTAAGTTATTCTATTAGAGACAATTCGATACAAAATGTATAAGAAATTCTAAAGATTAAATCATCAAAGCAACAATATTTATGTACTTAGACTAGTACAAGTACTTAAAATAAAATTACTTAAGCTAAAAGTTAAGTACTTTTAGTTTTGATATAAGACATTAATCGAAAAGTGGTGTAAGTAAAGGAAATTAAAAATGCTTATAATAATAAAAAGTCAATCTATAAGTACTGAAAAGAAAAATACTTGAACTAAAAGTACTTAAAAAATAATTGAACTAAAAGTACTGAAAAAGTATTTTGGTAAAAACTACTTGGATATAAACTACTGAGATCTTAATTAGAGTATTTAAAACAAAAATACTTAAAATACTTTAAATAAAAGTACTTATATGTACTTCCTTTCATCAAGTTATTACTTGAGGGAAAAGCACTTGTATTTGCTTATTTGTTGGGTATTCTCCGCATTCTATAATATATTTTAATTGATCTTTTTATCGCATTTTCATACAAAATGTTATCGTGTTTTATCGTATTGAAAGTCAAAAGCCTATTTTATTGTGTATTTTAAGCCCTCATCCTATGGTCCTGGCCCTATTTAAACTTATGCGTTTGCATATTAAGCCAACAATAAATTATGCTAAAGTCTAGACTATTTAAGTTTGGCATACCATCCGCCAGTTACCATTCAGTTGCCTTAACCATGCAAATTATGACCCTTAGATAAAACCTTAAAGCGAAAGCCAAAGCCAAATCCAAAGCCAATGCCAATGGCAAACGCAAAGCCAATACCAATGCTATCTTTAAGATGGAGAGAACTTCATCTTACCATCTTTACCATGCAAATTTTTTGGCAGGGCAAGGAATTTGCACATAAACAGAACCACAGCATTTTATTATACGAATGTAGTACAAACTAATGTGGGCAAATGTCTCGACGACAGCTGTGTGGCTCTTATTGGCAATTATTGTCCATAAATTGCGCATTTATGAGTATGTGTGTGTGTGTGTGAGTGCGAGTGTAAGTGTTTGTATGCGTGTATGTATGTGGGTGTCAGTGGCCAGTTTACCTTTTTGTGGATGCCACAAATGTGCTCGTATTTTGTGCCTAATGTGGCCCATTAAGAGCCTGCAATAAGTTTTCTTTTTTTTCTTCCCATTCCTCTGTTTCTTTCTCTCTCTCTCTCTCTCTCTCTCTTTATCTTTATGTTAGCTGTTGCTGATTGCTCGGCGAGTCTGGGTAAATATTTGGACGAAGGTTAGCCACTCATCTATGTGTAGGATTCAGAAGCTGGAACTTGACTTTGCGGCTTGTGGCAAGAGAAGCTAGAAAGAGAGAGAGAGAGAGAGTGAGAGCCAGTAAGGCGTTGGGTTAATTGCATTTCAGAGCAGCTTTATGTCGGCTTAAAGTCACCCAGCCAGTCAGTCTTGATTTGTTTTGCTAGTCAACACTCCCTTTGTCGCAATTCCCCCAACCCCTTTCACCATCATTTGATCCACTCTATCTTTTGGTTAAAGGGCAACACTAAGTCAATATATGTATATGTATGTATGTATCTGCGATATGGGTAAAGACTAAAGAGAATGAGACACAGAGACAAAGAGAGGAAGATAGAGGGACACCGAATTCGAATGCGAGTGCCAGTGGATGCCAAGTAAATCCCCTACACCCTCGTCTTCTTTCCATTGAAGCCAATCTCCTCTATCCATTCCCGTTTCAGTCTTCTCCCCCCCTATTCCTTATTTCAGTGTCTTGGGGAAATCTATGCATGAATGGCATTTTCAACACATTTTTCACATTAACTGCCAGCGCTCTGGAGACGTCGACAGCGTTGTCAGTAATTTTGTATGCGAAGTCTGCTGGCACAACAACAAATCACTATCTATTTCATAGCGAGCGGTTAGGTGGGTTGGGCAGAGATGGAGTGGGGTAGGGTGGATAGTATATGTACATATATACATAAGAGAGTCCTTGTTGCACTATATAGCGTAAAATAAATAAGCTAAGACCGCTTACAGTTTGTAATAGATCGACAGCTGATTGCTTGTCGGCAAATGGCAAAGGCAATGGCAAATGTGCATTGCCATGGGGCGCGATGTGCGTTAAGGGGGCGTGGTTTGGCCATGGCCAATATGCTAATGCAATGGACACGCCCAACTGCCTATCTATCCGTATACATACATACATACATACATATAAGAGCCAACTAAAATAAACATGCTAAAGGAGCGATAGAGCAAACATAGTGGCAATGTGTTCCATATGCTACCATATATCACCAGGATTAGATTGATTCTTTTGATTTTACATCAAATTAGATATATATATATACGAGTTCTATATAAAGTTTCAGCAAAAAACAGGGTAAAAAACACTTAAAAAGTAAAAGTTCTCTTTTTTTTTTATAGAGTCGGTTACTTTTTAGATATTTTTTGTTTTTTACATTTATGTTAAAAATTAGTGTAACATTTTTTGGTACCTTTAGATCATAAACAGAGTAAAAAAGTTGATGGTTAAACGATCCTTTTGTTCATTTACATAGCCACTAATTTAGGGTTTCCTCTTAGCAATCTGTTTGTTCAGTTTACAAGTTTTCCATGAGAGATTTTTTCTTTAAAAATAGATAATAGCATATCTAGATATGAAGAGAAAAGAAGTCAACTAATTTAATATGAAATGAGATATTATATTTAATATAAATACTGAAAAAAAGGAAAATATTACACCAAACTATGATTACAATCCAGTAATTACAGGGTTTAGCTTTCATAGGATTTATCAGACAAAAATTTACATAAAAGCTTAATTGAAATTCCAAGTCTATATATGTACATTTAAATATACTTACTTAGCAATGATAAGTATTTGAAAAAAATTTAATAATAGAAGTCATCTGATTACGCCCATTTTAATTTACTCTCATTCAGCGGCCCTAAACCAAAATTTTAATCTTCTATTTACAATTCCCTTTTTTATACCCTTGCAGAGGGTATTATAAAATTGGTCAGATGTTTGTAACGCATAGAAATATACGTTTCCGACCCCATAAAGTATATATATTCTTGATCAGCATCAACAGCCGAGTCGATTGAGACATGTCCGTCTGTCCGTCCGTCCGTCCGTCCGTCCGTCCGTCTGTCCGTCTGTCTGTTTAGCCAGACGTTTTCGAGCTTAAATTTTAAGCTACATGGTTGAAACATGAAAAGTTAAGTTCCTTAATCGATCATCCAGATCAAGTTTAAAAATTAGTCGGATCGGATAAATTTCACCGGAGTTATTAACTAAAACGTGGAGGTACCTCGAGTAAAATAAGCAATTTTCTTTGGCAGCAAAGAAACAAAAACAAATTCCAAGCAATCACACACACACACACATATGCAAAAATTCGTCACCACGCGGTGTGTGAGAGAGACAGAAACATTTGCGTTGTGTTGTTGCACAGAACGAAATTTAAAGAGCGAGATGCCATGCGTTTGCTATATGTATATGTATGTCGAACTAGCTTAAGTGAGTTAAGTGAGGATGGTGACGTAGTAAGTAAAGATCGGTCGCACGATGGTTCGGTGTTTGGTGGGTTCGATTCTCGGTGAATTCGGGAAAATTTTTAGTTGAGTTTTCTCTTCAATTACTTTAAAAATTTTGTTTTTAAATTAAATAATAAAACAATGAAGCTGCAAGGGTATACAAACTTCGGCAGAGCCGAAGTTATCTTCTTTGATATTTATCTATTAAGAACGATTGCAAAAGTAAAATTTTTCCTTTTTTTTTTTTTTTTTTTTTGTTTTCGCAAAATGTTTTTCAATCTTTTTGCATAATTTCAAGTTTGCTGCTTTTCATCTTCATCTATCTCCCCTCTCCTCCACCTATTGTTGGGGTATATAAGAACAGTGATTCCAAGCATGTGAAGTGAATAGATGGGATGAAATTGTAGGTTGAGTGAGTAAATAGGAAAAAAATTGACACGTATTTTTCACCTTTCAGCTGGGGGGTAAAAGAGCGCAAAAAATGAAAGAAAGAAACGATTGTGGACGAGGGATTGTACGGGGAAGCGGTGGATATGGCTCGGTGACTGGGAAGGACAATAAACAACCTTCTTCCTGTGTTGTTCAAGTCGATTTCCGTTTTAGCTGGAGTTCAACTTTCGATTTTGTATTTCATGTTTTGCATTGCAATCCGCATCGGCAGAAGAAAAATAAGGAAAAGCAAAGAGGGGGGAGGGCGAAAAAAAAAATGGATAAAGAGTGTTGAATGTCGAAGTAGGATAGGGATGATGAAGAAGGAGTAAAAGAAAATGAAGGCGTAGGGAGAGGAAGGCAGGTACTGACTATTCTCGCTTCTTGCATTTTACTCAACTTTTATGCACTGTTTTTCTTTATCATTTTTGATTTATGTAACTGTTTTTATTATTTTCATATTGTTCGAGCTAAAAGTGGGGTGGAGTAGTTGGATGGTTATGCCACGCCCATGCTCTGATTGCTGAAATCACAAGAGTTTTTCTCACACACACAAACATAAACACACACGCACACCCATAGATCTCACTGCATTGCCTCGCCTTCCGTTTTCATATCATATTTTTTTTGTGCGTTGCGCCAAAAATTCGTATTCCATTCTGTTGGCCATGGCTAAAAAAGTTTACGGCAACAAGGAGATGAGAGTGAAAGAGAACGAGGAAGAGAGAGAAAGAAAGGGTGAAAGAGACGGCTTGATAAGACGCCTGTGAGTGGTGGTGGTGGTGGTCGGTGGTCGGTGGTCGGTGGTGAGGAAGCAGAAGAGTTAGTGCAATGCAAGATTTCTTACGAGTTTTTGAAATTTGATTTTTGCTGTTTGTTGTGGAATTTGAAATGATTATGGGGCTTCTGGTCCCTCTTTCACTTGCTCCATTTCCTTCATTGCTCTGGACTACCTTCTTCTATCCCTCTCGCCCTATCTCTAAACCTCTATTTTACCCTCTCCACCACACCCTTTAGCACTCGGCATGTTGCATTATGCGCTTTGTTGGTCAACAAGAATTCTTCGTCTGCTGCAGTTGCAAAAGTTTTGCTCTTTCATATGAATTATGGATGCATGCGGCTGACTTGGATTTCAAATTGGAGTGGACTGAGTAGATGTCGATGTGGATGTCGATGTGAATGCGAATGTGAATGTAGATGTAGATGTATATGTATTTGTGGTGTGGTATAGAGTGGAGCTTAGTGGCAGCTTCAATATTGAAGATTACTGCAAGTGCTTTTATTTTGCTCTTGTTGTTGTTGATGTTGTTTTGAATTTGATGAAAGTATAGATGGCAGCCATTTGGCAAATATTTCTTAATGTCTTTGACAATTTGCAATTAAGGAAATCGGGCGTGAAATACATTGAAGCATGAGAAATTGCATTGGACCGGTGACAAATTGAATGAACATACATAATTATGCTATTAAATATTGAAATTAGTTGCCTTACACATTAATGGGGTAACATTATGAAAAGGTCTTAAGGCCCATTAGGGTACGGTTTATTGCTTTTCTTTTCTATAGCAGTAATATTTCATACATAAAGTATATGTAGATTATATATCGTTTATGGTATTTAATATTGATTTTTAATATATTTTGTATATATATATATGTATATATAGATCGTGTAACTTAATAAAGTTAAGGTCAGTTTGTCACCGACTCCTCTTTTTAGCAGACTTTACAATTTGCAATGCCTTTTCACTAATTCCAAGCTAAAACTAGTTGGGAATTACAACTAATACATACAAAAGCATGCAAAAGAGTTGAACTTTTTGTATGCAAAATGTGTGAAATAGTTTACATATGATTTAGTTACTAGTTTTGTTTTTACATCATTTGCAGGATAAGACTAATAGAATAGAAAGTATTAAAGGATAATAACTAAACACATTTGTTTTTACATTATAACTAAATATATTCAACTATATAGATAGATTAGGGTTATCTTCTGTCTGACTAAGGGCGAATTGTAGCATTTAAAAACATAAATTTTAATTTTATGCACCTGCTAACTAATAGCAAATGCCTTTTAATCAGTTGGCCCTTCGATCGATTGCTTGCAGGCCACTTAAAGATACGTCTATGGTTTTTAGGGGGCGGTTTTCGAAAAATCCCTTTACGTTAAATGATTGTTACGCATTAGCAACAAGGTCAATTCATCTATATATATTGTGTCTACATATATATATTTTGGTTTATCGAACACAAAACCATAAATCCATTTTGAAAATTGTCTCTTGACACATTTACAAAGATTTCAAAAAGTACTTAGCAGCGAGAGTCATGGCCGCCATATAACTTTTGTCTAAATGATGGTGGCCAGTGTCATTGGTAAAAGCATTCCAAGTGCTGGCAATTGTTGACATTCCTTAAAGTCAGCCACAAATTCACTTGACTACCCATCCACGCACGCAAGGGTTTCTTATATACCCCAACCCAATTCCCCTGCCTCTCTCTCTCTCTCTTTCTCTGATTTTCACAGGCCCACACAATGAAATATTAA
The DNA here is from genome assembly GCA_035045865.1 of Drosophila austrosaltans. Classification (NCBI taxonomy): domain Eukaryota; kingdom Metazoa; phylum Arthropoda; class Insecta; order Diptera; family Drosophilidae; genus Drosophila; species Drosophila austrosaltans. The sequence continues at coordinate 5,480,081 of JAWNOQ010000207.1, forward strand.
TAAATTCCATTACCAAAGAAAACACACTCGAGTGCGCAGCAAAACATCAATGGTATCGGCAACGGGAACAGCATCGGCATCACCATCGACTTTAAGAAGAGAGAGAGAGGAGGTAGCCGAGGTAGCTGGCATTCAGTCAGTGAGTCAGTCAGTCAGTCGGTTAGTCAGTCGTCAGCCAGCCGGCAATCCAACACAATCACTGGTGGAGACGCCAAGTCGTTTCTCTGATTCTCTGGTGAAGCATTTCAGCATTTCTTTTTGCCACGCAGACAATTTTCAATTGAAGTGTAGGCAGAGTGGATGGCGGCGACGGCAGCAACTTCCAATTCAATCTACAAAATACATACATACATATCAAATGTATCGCATATAGACATTTAGATGGCATTCAATGCACACTTACAAAAATTTTTTTGTGTGTCGCATTTGTTGTTATTGACAGCAAATATATACAACAAACATGGCCATATTGAGATGTAGTATACATACAAAAGATGATCATAATGACAATGATGATGATGATAATAATAATGATGTGATGTCCAAACTGGCATTAAAGTCATATTACCACACACAAACGCAAACACACACACATACACACAGAAGAGAAGAGAACTTAAATTGACGCTTATCGGCCCAGGCGATAATGGCATGCTCCAAATGGTTGGCAAAACTCTCGAAATACTCGACATTAACAATAATATTTGATTTGGCAAATGAAGCTTTCCCCCTGCCCCGCCCCCTCCCCTACATTCTTCTTTATACCCATTTACATATTCACGTTGTGTACGCAGTTTTAGGCAAAATGCGCTTGTTAACAAGGCCAACACGGGTAAAAGCAGTACCAAAATGCGCTCAGCCATGACAATGGAGTCCATGCCTTAAGGCTGCTCTTCTGCAGTGGAAGTCAACCAACTGGGCAATTAAATGCAAATGGCGTGTGAAAGCCAATTTTGAAAAGTACATAGACGAAATGTAAGTGCAAGGCACTGCCATTGGCATACAGCTAATTTGTTAGGAGAGTAGAGGGGGAGAGAGAGAGAGAGAGAGAGAGAGAGAGACAGAGAGGGGGAATGGGCCATGCAGTCATAGAGATGAAGAAAATGGAGTAAATGCCATTTAAGTTCTGCTCGAGTGGCTGGCCAAAAATCATAGTATACTTTTCAGCGCCATCAGGTTGTTTTTTCTTCTTTTTACATTAGAAATTTCAGTTGATAGTTTAAGCTTGCCTGCCCCTTCACTTACCCCCCTGCAACTGAGGTGTGAACAGTGTGTAATGGAAAATGTGAGTGTTCATTGTCGGTGGACAAGGCCAAGATACATATCATAAAATTCAATTTGCTGCGAATTAGAATCGACTAAAATAGGTTTATTTTAATTGAGATATTTTACCTTTTTCCGCGTAAATTTTTTTTTGTTGTTTTAATTAAATTTCAACAAAATTGATTACTTATGGTTAGGTACAAGTATTTTCATTTACATTTCTAGAAATAGAAATAGAAATGAACAAAATGTACATATTAAAGAGCATTGAAAATGGGGGATTTATTTGCTTAGCTTTAGTATTCCCATTTTTAGAGAGTTTTGCAAGCCTTTTTGCTCCAAGTCACAGATAGAAAGAGAGAGCCAGGAGCAGCATGAGCAACAGGAGGAATAGCAGGAGCAGGAGCGGGATTAGTGTAACAAATAGAAGCAAGCATCTACAATATGTTGTCTCGTTTGACATGAAATAGAATCGTTTGTGAAATAAAGTAGATCGAATATGGAATGTACATTCATATGTATATATAGAAACGAAAAGAACAGAATAGAAGAGAAAGACATGGAGAAAGTGCTGCCAATATAAGGGCAAAAAGACGTAGTAGAATAAATCTATTTTCAGTTATTTTCTTCATCGTCGTTGCCATTCTTTGACTCATGTTTCGGTTATTCTATCTTTGGATTGTCTCTTTTTCTATCTCTCTATCTCTGCCTATTTTCACTGCCCAATTCTCTCTATTTTTTTTCTTTTGTTTTCTCACATTCCACTTTGACTTCTTTTTTTTTGTTGCTCCTGCTTTGAAATGTTTTTTTTTTTTTTTTTTTTTTTTTTGTAGTTTTTCACAGAGAATGAGAGATTTTCCAATTGATTAAAGTCCTCGGTTTTGTTAGAGTACAAACCTATTCGATAATAGATTTTGGTATCTTGTTGCGCCCAACAACAATTGAATTGAATTTCCTTTGTGTGTTCGGGTTGCCTTTTAATTGCTCAAAGCAAAAAGCAAAGTTGCGCGCATATTTGACTGGCCGCAATGGAAACCTTTTATTATAATTTAGGCACGGCATGCGGCCAGTTTGGTTGACTCGAGCGGAAACCACTAACTAAGTAAGAGTAAGAGAGACATAGATAGAGAAACAGACAGAGGGAGAGAGATAGAGAGAGAGAGAAAGTGTGGGAAAAGCCTTTTACAGTAAAGAAGTGAATAGGAGATGGGGGGGGAAAAGTGTGCGTGCTCATCGACGTTGACCTAAACTAAAAACCGCAAATAACACAAAACACAAAAAGCAGCAGTAACATCAACATCAACAACAACTGCAGCAACAACAACAATTACAACAACAACTACAACAAACAAACAATAGCAACAACAATAAGAGGAGCTAAAGTTACGTCTCTGCCACACGCCAACACAATGCGGTTCAGTTGTGTGGGAGTAGCAAAAGGCGGGGTGACAACAACAACGACAACAACAAATATAACAAGCAATGGAAATCATGTCAAAATCCAAAGCCACAAACAATTAAACAAAATTGCAAATTAGACGTTATTTAGACCAAAACCGACCGCTGCCAAAAAGGGACAAGAAATCGACCAACAACAACAATAGCAATGGCAAAAACAACTCAACCGACCACGCCCCATTTGCGGTAGCTGCTGTTGTTGCTATTGCTCTACTGCACAGTGAAATGTCAAGGAAGGAAGGAAGTGTAGGAAATTGCCTATTTGCAATTGTAATTTATTCATTTTGTTTAATATGCCGTGAAGCGACCAGGCTTTCTCTCAGGCACTCTTATGAGCACACTTTAACCCCCACCCCCACCCCCACCACCCCGCTTCCATCGGTCCCCTCTCAATTCAATGTTACCACGCCCATTCCACAATAAAAAAAAAAAAAGAAAATAAAAAAAATTGCAGAAAACAATAATTTCCCTCATATTTTTGTGTTTGTTTGTCATCTGCCTGACTCTGGGTCGTTGGTGTTGGTCCGGTTGGTTCTGGTAATGACTAATGACTTGATGTCAAGGTCATGCGGATCATCATTGTTCTGATTATTGTTGAAAATTGTTGTTATTCTTATTACTGTTGTTGTTGTTGTTGTTGTTTGTGGTGGCTGTGGTTCTTGCTGCTCGATTTCAATTAGAAGCTGCGCTTAATTTACGCAATTATCATAAAGTTTGACGAGGGCAAACGAATAAGTCGACTGAGAAATTGTTAGATTTAGATTTTGATGGATATGCGTGGATGGTGGGCGTCATTGTGAATTAATTTAATTTTAAAATTCGATTACCGAGGGTTAATTCCAATGTTGTTTAAACACCATTAAATGGAAATGCAAAACAGATTGAAATTTTTTCGATAGCTTGAAAGTTTATATATTAAGATATTTAAAGATAAAAAGTTGTCATTAAGAAAAAAAAACTTTTTATCTTTATTTTTCTTCAAGATATTTTATCTTCTCTTTTAGACTTGCATTATAGAATGAGTTCGCCTACAAAGATATTCCATAATCTGAAATGAGATACTATTATTTTTATGTCAAACAACTTTTCCCATTCCTTCTCTTAAGTTTATATTTAGTCAGTGTCTAAACAACTTAACTCGATAAAATTTCAAGTTAAATGTTAAAAGCCAATTCCAATTGGGCACATTAAGTTTTTGCATTTCGTATTTCTTCTCTTACTTTTTGTTGTTGTTACAACATTTGGTTTGCTTATCATAGCATCGCTTTTAAGAGACAGAACAATTGTCGAAATAGACTTCCCCCGTTGGGCTTGTTGCAGCTCCATTTAGCTACTTAACCAGGCTTACTGGGCCCAGGACTCACCTCACATGCTTATGTATACCCAAATGGGCAATAGATTGCAATTTTATGTCACAACATTCAAGTAAATCGTTGGCCATTTAAAACAGTTTAAAAGCCATTGCAATCACCCGGGCAAACTTGCCACACACACACACACATACATTCCATTACCATACACTCACACATTCCCACACATACATAGATATATTCGATTACAACAAAAAAAAAAAAAAGTGACTGTGGTGCTTGGTGCTTGACAAAGCGCAAAACACGCTTCCTGCAGGAGTCTCTGACAATAAATGAGCGCCCATTTGCGTATGCCCAGCAAAACGAAAAGTAGCACAACGAATAGTATGAAAATGAAATGGAAAGGACAAAAGATTGACAGAGGGACATGGGGACATAGGACACAGAAGGACTGGCGAATTTTGGGTATGGGAAATTGTTTTGGTTGTCGAATTACGTAAACATTGTCATAAATGAAAAATTTAGCAACCGCGCAGAGTTGTAGCATTTCATTTGCTTTTGCCAAATTTGTCAATCTCTTTCGAGAGTTTTCGCTTTCTACTTCTTCCACTTGATTTCTTGTTGTTCCTTTCTCTTTCTCAGTCTCAGTCAATCTTTAGTCGCCGCAGGGACTCATATGGAATCTTGGCTGGCTTTCCTTTTACTTTAGCTGCAGACCAGCAAATTGCTTTGGTTTTTGTTTTTAGGCTCCCATTCTCCAGTCTCTGGCCATGTGGCAGTCTGGCCATGCATGTGGCAAAGGCGAATATGAAGCCTTGTCTGCCTCAGCGTCGGCATCAGGCGCGACATATTAATTATTCATTTCGATTTTTGGTTTGCCAGGCAGCGGGATACAAAGCAAAACGCAAAACGACAGCCTCAATTCAAGTTAACCTAAACCGAAGTGGCAAATACCCTGCCACTAACTTGACTTTATTTGAGTGACAATTTTCAAAAATGAATTCAAAATAATAATCATTTATAATAATTACACAATGTCCTCTAGACAAAACTTTAGAGTGACAAAGAAAAAATTATCTTTGTCTATGCTGAATTGTGCGTATGATTTTCCTTATGCAAGGGTATCACAATGATGGAAAGAGAAAGACGAGTGAAGGAAGGGAGGAGGAGGAGTAGGAGAGGGGAGCAGCAGCAGCAGCAGCTACTTGTGATTTATAAACACGCGCGTCGCTTTTGGTGATTTACTGCAAATTGCTTTATAATGTTATATAAATTTTGTTACTCATTTTTTGTTTTTTTTTCTCCTTCTTTATTTTTTTTTTTTCTTTTTGCTTGTTTTGTTTGCTCCTTTATTTTGGTGTTTTTGGTTTGTTTTTCTTGTGGTTTGCCTGCTTGTGAGTAATTACCAGATATAAAGAAAACAGTTGGAAAATGGAGCTTCTAATACGATTGGAAAGCCTTAGGATTAACTTGGCTCATTCATTTGTTACTTCAGTTCGTTCTTGGATGGTTGGTCGGTTGTTCGGTTGATTTCATTTGAGCCAACTTGTTAACAGGCAACAATTATAGTCAATTTACCATACCACCATAAATTTTGCCTTTTGCCCTCTCTCTCTCTCTCTCTCTCTCTCTCTCTCGTTCTCCAACGATTAAGTCAACATTTAAATGTTTAACATATATTGAAAATGATATACGTTTAAAAAACAATTAAATTGCCGTCTATAATTTCCCCAATTGCAAACAATCAATAAGCAATAAAATGAACACAAAAAAATAAAAATCAAACAAAACTAAACAGAATTGCACTTGTACATTTTTGTTTACTTTATTGAAACTGATTCAATTTCGATTCATATATTTTTTTTTGTCTGCATTTACCTTGGCTTAGGAATATTTGTGAAATATTTTTTTTTAAAATGTAGAAAAAGTTTTTAATTGGCCAGATTTCATCATGCACTCTATACAACATGGAAATATATCCCCAAACTCAAGGCCTGGCTTAAATTTAGCCCACTCTGGATCAGAACCTTATATTCCAAATGGAAAAGTCGTTATATATATATATTCTTTATTCTATTATATATTGTCCAGTTCCAATCACACAAAATTGACTAGTCTGGGCAGGTATGTTATTGTGGCAAATGGAATATAAGATTGAGACTTTTAAAACTAACTGTAAATTCATTTCATTTATGATAATTTGCATTTGTTGAAAATGGCAGAATGAAAATTTTCTAAATGAGGAAACACACAAAAAGGTAGAAGAAAAGGAAACAAAACAAAAAAAAAAAAAGTACCCAAATAAAAGTAAAAGGAAATCTATGTCTGTTGCAAAATTTACATGAACATCTGTATGTGCGCGTTTGTGTGTATGTGTGTGTGCGTGTGTGTGTGCGTGTACGTGCACAAGTTGTGTGTTTATGTAAACTCTGCCGTCTACCGTTTTGTTGCTTCTCTTCTCTTATTTCTTTTTTCTTCTTCTCAGGCAGCTAAAGCGTTTTTTATTGTATAAATTTTTCGTAGCTGAAAATTAGAAATGTTCCACTGCGTTCAACTTCACTGACAGTGCGTGGCAAATTGCTTTCCAAAGTCTGAAATCTGGCATGTCTGGGTACACACACACACACACATACACATTCATATCCACTCACCCAAACCCATGTATGTGTGCATACATACACATAACCAATAGCTAACAATAATAAAAATGCCTTTTTTTTCATTTTACTTTGCTGCCTCGTTTCCGTTTCCTAACAATAAGTACAGAACAGAGTGTTAGAGCTACATGTACATATGCGTTACGAGAGCAGTTTAAAAAGTATTTACAACATTTTTAGTTATATTTGCATCAATTAGATACAATTAAAAACTATTTGAAATACTAAAACTTTGGGGCTACATTTTTTATATAGTGCGATGACCAAGGTAGAAAACTTACCCTGGTCGATGATTGACATCTCTTTTATCCCAGATAGTATCGTTTAAAGACAAATACAAATTGATGAAATGACAAGTTGAAGAAATTTTTCAAATGTTTAAAGGCAAATCTGATTAAAGTCCGTCACCTTCTGTGGACTATCTATAAAGCTCGATTTTCTAGACAGACTCATGTCACTTTTAGCTATTATTTATTATTAGAAATAATCAAATATCATTTTAAAACACTTTTCATTTGTTCTACAAACAGACCTCGTATATATAGATATATATGACCATATTCCTGCTCTGTGGTGCGGTAATTTGCATGAGCGCAGACGATGGCACATAATATCCATGCATTAGAATTATGCCCTGTCCTGCGTCGCTTCACCTCTTACTGTGTGCGTGTGTGTGTGTGCCATCTATAACCAACACTTTTTCCCAATCATTCTCTCGCTTTCCCATCCCCCCTCTCCCCTCTAATATTCCCGCCCATTCCCATTGAATCTAACAAATAATGGCAGCCAGTGCCGGAAAAATTTACTAGATAAATGCGAAAAAATCGAAAAAATTTTGCACATATTACGGCCGTGTACACATGGCGTATACGCAATAAATGTGCATGCTGCTATTATTATGACATTAATGCCCACCCAAATCGATCATCATCCACAGTGCCAACCAGAGTGATGGGGAGTGTTGTTGCCTTTCCTTTTCTCTATTTTTGAATTTTTATATCTACCTCCCCTCCCTACCAACTCCACCTTCTCTTTTACTTTTTTTTTTTTTTTTTTTTTTTTTTTTTTTGGGGATAAAATGATTATAGTGGTTGTGTGAATGGTGATGGTCTTAGGGTGTTGCATGGCAAGCTATACAATTAACTTAATTACTGTTTAAACTTTCACACCAGACACCTCTCTGGGAAAATAACACAAAAAGAAAAGATATAGATAGATCTATTTACGTATATATATATATATAAAGAGGAGTATATATGTATAGAATGATTTGGCAAATGAAATTGTAGAATTACTGTCTGAGATTTAGCACGTGGCAAGTTGAAAATGCATAATAGAAAAATTAAACTTTAAACTAATGCTACTCCAACTGTGGAATGAACAATGCAGGATAATCACGCGATTACACTTGGAGAAAGAAACATTGAAACTTGAAAAAAGAAATGAAATTCAAATGTATTTAAATAACACAATAAAATCGATGACAAAGATAGAACATTACACATAATAACCAACCATACTTTATATATATTGCTGATCCAATGTTGTACCCTTGGATATACCAATCTAGAAAAGAATGAAAAGTAGTACATATTTAACTTTCAAGTTTTAGTCTGTCAATTCTGATAGAGTCAATCTAAAGTAGTTGACACTAAATTCTCAACTTTATTATTATTTTTCCTGTTTATTTTTCTTTTATGTAAAAGTCAAGTTAATTATATAAAAGTTTTCAAAGAAAATTTGTGCACTTAATGACTTTGAATTATACAAATAATTTCTGTAAGTTAGTTTGTGACGTCAATTTAAATTGGCCTTTCGACACACAAAACTTCAATTCCATAGTGCAGAGACAGTTTAGTGTTCGTATCTATTATGCAGTCAGCATGCTTCATTATCATTTTGCTCATTTCCGTTGTCGTTTTTTTGATTTTGTTGCCGGGCATGGCCAAAGAGAATGAGAATGGTCAGGATGAGGTAGAAGCCAATGAGTGCATTTGACTTTGAGGAAGCAGTTGCCATGCTTTGTTATTCAACCTACCCTTACCCTTTTCATCTCTCTCTATCTCTTTTTTGCTTACCCCATCTCTGTCACTTGCAATAATTTTCGCGTCAGTCCAGCTTGAGCAACAGAATTTAATGCATTTGCTTCTTTTTACAGACCAAATTCCGTGTACAAACTTCGAGTATAAAACAGAAGCGGCAATAGACGAAGGCATCATATAAACTAACCGAGAAACTGAGAAACTTGACTGTCTGAGGGTAGAGCGCGAACGCGCGAGCTCGTACCCAGACTCTATACCGAGCGCCCTCTCATAACACCACCAAGCCAAGCCAAGCCAAGCCCAGAGCCCTTTTGTCTGTGTCTGGCAATTGGCCAAGTTAATAGAGAGCCGGCAGGCTCGATAATGACGTTGCTGCAGCTGCTGCTGCTTATGCTGATGATGACGCTGCTAACTTGGTTATTGCTGCCAGTATAAATAAGAGGCACAGAGAGGCAGTGAAAAAGCCGGCAGAAACTGAAACCGAAACAGAGAGACAGAGACAGAAAAGAGAGAAAAAGTAAAAAGGAACGAAAAATAAAAACAAAAACAAAAAGCTATAGCGCAACGCCCACGCTTCGCTGTCGCCTCGTCATCGCCATCGCCATTGCCATTGCCCACATTCCACGTTCTATACGACCACGTCCACGTTCTACGTCCAGGGCAGGCTTACTGCATTTCCGGTTGTTGTTCCTGTCGCCGTCTTCGCATCGCCATGCCACTCCACATGGCGCACAGCATCTGTGTGGCCTGGCTGCTGCTACTCGTCGTGATTGTGATGAGCGGTAAGTACCGGGGTATTTATGCCATTGGCCGGCCTTCGCCGCCTACAGTATACATAGTTGGGGATGGTGGAAAAAAGGGTTAGTGTGCGGGAAAGGGTGGGGGGTTCCTTCTTTCTAGTTGGGTCTTCATTTCATTTTGTTTCGTTTCGTTTTATTGTTGCCACAGTTAATTGTTGGCATTTGTTTGGCGGCGAATCCTTTTGAATAGAAAGCCAGCCTGTAATTGCCGTTTCCCCAGTTGTTCTTGTTGTTCTTGACTGGATTTTGTTTCAATTAACAATTAGTTTCCAACAACAACATCAACTAGAGGAACAGCAATAAAAAATCCACACTGAAAAGTGGAAAGTTATTTATTTTTTTTTTATTTTGTGTCTGGCCCAAAGTTGCCGCAAAAGTTATGCTTTTGCCATAAACCATTAAATGAAATAAAATTGCGTATACGCCCATCAGGCCGGCCTTGGTCACATAATGCAAACTGAAAACATTAATTAAAGTGGCTCTTTTTGTTTCAATTTTTTTCTCCTTTTGCTATTTGGTTTGCCTCAATTAAGAAATAAAAAAATTAAAAAAAAAAAAAGAAAATTGAATAAATAAATGAATATATATAAATGTATATATGAATATATCTACGATATGTATCGAATGCTGGGGATGGTGGAAAAAAGGGTTAGTGTGCGGGGAAGGGTGGGGGTGGGGGGTTCCTTCTTTTTAGTTGGGTCTTCATTTCATTTTGTTTCGTTTCGTTTCGTTTTATTGTTGCCACAGTTAATTGTTGGCATTTGTTTGGCGGCGAATCCTTTTGAATAGAAAGCCAGCCTGTAATTGCCGTTTCCCCAGTTGTTCTTGTTGTTCTTGACTGGATTTTGTTTCAATTAACAATTAGTTTCCAACAACAACATCAACTAGAGGAACAGCAATAAAAAATCCACACTGAAAAGTGGAAAGTTATTTATTTTTTTTTTATTTTGTGTCTGGCCCAAAGTTGCCGCAAAAGTTATGCTTTTGCCATAAACCATTAAATGAAATAAAATTGCGTATACGCCCATCAGGCCGGCCTTGGTCACATAATGCAAACTGAAAACATTAATTAAAGTGGCTCTTTTTGTTTCAATTTTTTTCTCCTTTTGCTATTTGGTTTGCCTCAATTAAAAAATAAAAAAAATTAAAAAAAAAAAAGAGAAAATTGAATAAATAAATGAATATATATAAATGTATATATGAATATATCTACGATATGTATCGAATGCTAGCGGTTGGCCACACATATCACAAGTTGTGATAGCCATCGAATTGGACACTGCATTCCCATTAGAATTATGTTTTCCATACACTGCATTATTATTGAATGATCAGCCTTATATACTAACTCAAATTTTGCTCTTAAAGTGACTAACCGGTTTCTTAAAGATTTATCTTTACTTGAGTATATTTCTCTCACTAAAAATTCATCTCCATCTTGTTTAACTGAAGGCCAGAAGAATGGTTAAAAATGGTTTTAAACATTGAAAATTGATTGCTTAAAGCTCACTTCACTTTATTACTTTAGTTGTAAAAACTTTATGTTAAAGTAAAATATAACAGAAATTAAACTTTTTTGTGGGTTGGTAATAAAACAAAAATGGCAAAATAATAAAGAGAAGAAACTAATTAAATTAATTAAACTAAGCAGAGACTTAAGTTTAATTTTATTCATGTGGCCAGCAAATATTTGTTGATTGTTTGAGACAAAATATTAAGATTTGAATTTAGTTTTCGTTTTGCTTGCGTGTAAAATAGTTAATTGATCAATGAAATGGTTAATTGACTTGAATTTTTTTTCTAAAATAATCTCAAACAAACTTTTCGTTCTCTCTTTCTATTCAATCGTTTTGTCTGAGGTCAAACATCTAATCGATGTTCAATTGAAACAATTTGAAACAAATTTACTTATTTGCATTTCAAAATTTGTACACTTTTCAATTGTGCATCTTGATTGGCTAATATGTCAATTATTTGAGCATCTTTATAGTTATTCATAACAGGCAATTGAGCATTTAATTACCCATTTAGTATTAGTTGTGTAAAAATAGAAATGGAAAAGACACACACTAAATATTAACAGTCAATGAATGCAATTGCCTTAGTTAAATAATTGCTGCTATTATTATAATTATTGCTTTTAATATTTGTATTATTATTTCAAACATGTATCAAGTTATAAAACATTTCAAATGCCAACACAAATAAATTGTTTATTTCGTATGAAACTACAATATCGAAAATTATGCATACGCCATGTTGGCAAAAGCAACTTTACTTGCATTCAAATTATCAGCTACTAGACACTTGGGAATTAAATTGTTTACATTTGTCTTCAATTCTATTTATATATATATATATATATACTATATATATTCGATACTTTAAATTGGTAAATGTAATTAAGTTAGTTTTGGCATTATTACTTAATATGCAATTTGGTAACAATTTGTCTAAGTTGGTTAACCAACCAAAGCAACAAAAGTTTTGTTTGGTGTAGAAATCAAATTTGTTTCTTTATGAAATGTGTCGATGAATGTAAAGTGTTGTAGTAGTACAATAAAACACTCATTAGACAAATAGAATTAGAAAATTTGTAGTCCGTCTCAAATAAAGTTTTCTAGAGATGTCTTTCTATGGCCTAGAAAGTGGCTTTGGTGACTATTTATAGTTATATTTTTGAATCTGCTAGCCAGTAATTGAAGTTGTTAAGAAGGAACCATTTCAGATTCTTTTTCATTCTACAAGAACTTCACATTTTTCGATTAGATTAATTAATCTTTTGATTACCACAAAAATGTCTCTTTAGTTTAGTTTAATATAACAATTTAAGTACATTAATTACGCAAAGAATGTTCCCTTACTATGAAAGTTTATCTGGCAATATTAAATGGCATTTATTATGGCAAATCAAAGGATTAACACAATTTTACATTGAATTTCACTAACTTTATTTATTTTTCTAGTTTTTCTCTATATTTTTTTCCCCCCATTTTCTCCCATGATGGGTCAGTGAAAGTAAGCAAAAGAGCAAAAAAATAAAGCCAAATGATTTTATTAACAATTTCTGCTCAACTGGCAGACATCGCGTTCACGTTTAATGCATTTGATTTATATTTTTTGAATGCTTTCGATTATTTATTGCATTGGCGGTAACAAATAACTCTGAAATGCAAAGGGTCAATGGAACAATTCAAAAAATGCTCGAATTAATTGCATTTTTGGTACAGCAAATAAGAAAATGGTAAAAAAAAACTGGCAATACACATATTTCAAAATTCAATTAAAATAAAACAGAAACCAACAAAAAAAAAAAAAAAGAAATAATAATAACAAAGAGAGGGGGAAAAAGGAACTGAACAGGAAGAGCAACGTAAGCGACAACTCCTCGATAGCGACAGTCTGACAGTGACACTATGCAATTTCCGCTTGGGGCGTGGCCAGGTGGGTGTTAAAAATAATTAAAGTGCCTCCGCGCCCCCTTCTCACATAACTATAACAAGAGCCACAACAGCAACAACAACAACAACATCAATAATAAAAGGAAAAGGCAAAAAATAAATATACATTGACAACAATACCAAACGGTCATCGCTGCCGGGCATTCGGTTGTTTCTCTTTTACTTTTTTTTGTTTTTTTTTTGTTTCTGTTTGACTCGGTGTTTTTTGTTGACAATTTTTGCCATTTGACATTTGCCAATTGCCGTTTGCCGTTTGCCGTTTGCTAACTACTGGCTAAAACAGTATCTCGTATAGCTATGGATAAATGTTGTTGGCCAATTGAATTACGGCCAACGAATGGATTTTGTATTTTACTCCTGCGGCTGGCGGCTGACAGCCGGTGAGCATTTTTAACGCGTTTTCAACTAGAGCTAACTAATCGACATGGCACGCTCGATCAAGCAATCTACAAAATAATCTATTAATCAATCTAATGGATCTATCAGAGGGGCAGCAACGAGAGCATTAGGCATTAGGTACACACATACATACATACATACACACATACATATATATGTATATATATATCGGGCACGTGTCCGTATTCGTCCATGCTCTTCTAAGTGCATTTGCATGTTTTTGTGGCGTCAAAATGAAACCAGAATGGCGAACAAATGTACCAACTGAACGCCATTTAAGACGAATTAAATGAAAGCCATTTAACGAGGGTCATTTCATAAGTTAATTTAACCTAATGGTGTAAAAAATTTTAAAATGCTTAAACTTGTTAAAGTCAATCAGGTAGATTGAATGTGATTGACAAATGCTTTTACTATAACATTTTTACTAAACTGGCATTTGATTCGATTTGGATGTGGTAAAGTGAAAAAGACATTGAAATTATATACTAGTTCCATTAAAGTTTTATGTTTATCAAATAAGATAAAGTAATGCACTTGTTACTCATTGAATGACCCTCGGTTTTTTTTATACTTTTCTTTTTGCTTTTAAATCAAAATTCAAGAGCTTTATAGGGCCCTTTTTTCTGTTGTTTGTTTTGTTGCATTTGAAATATTGATTATGATTGATTTATGGCCTGGCACGGGAATCAAACTAAATAATTTTTATTTGCAAATATGTACAGATGTGTATATATGTATATATTTTTGTGCAATTGGTTGGTCCATTGGGTCCACCATCTACTCCTATTTCAATTTGAATACAATTTTCAATTTTGGTTTCCCTGTGCTGTAAATTATACAAAGTTAAATTTACGAGTTCTTCCACTCCATAAAGGCAATTGCCACACTCTTACATATTTTAATATTAAATAATAATATTTTTCAAGTTCCACTCATGTGCAATATGAAAATTTTTGGTTTTATTTTTGTTTTTTCTGGTTTTTTCTAGTTTTTAGTACAGTTAGTGTTTTATTTGCCAGAGTGAGAGAGAGAGAGAACCGTGCGAGAGCAACAAAAAATAATAATAAAAACGAAGAAAAGTGGCAAAAGAAATCAAATAAATAACTGCATTGCAATTGAAAAGAGTAAAGCAAATGTGAGCCGCCCCAACCAATCCAGCAATGGAGATGGTGGCAATGTGGGGGGTCCTGTGGTAGGTTGCCGGGTAGGCTATGGTAGCTGGTCAAATATTTGCAACAAACTTTTCGGGGCCCAGCCAAGTCATTGAACGTTGGCCAAACTCAAATAGAAAATGGAAACGAAAAAATGAGTGAAGTGAAGCGAGCCAACTCTCGAGCGAACTTTGCCAACTCTCCAATGAACGAAAAAAAAAAACGAATGAAAACGCGGCTAACATAGCCACGTAGATAATTGAGTATGAATGTGGAGGCGTCAAAAGGGGTGGGTGGTGGGGTAGATGGTGGGGTAGATGGTGTTTATATGAATAGAAATGGGAATGTGTCGAAAGCGTTTTGTGATATTTGCCAAACAAAATGCTGGCAAGAAAGGTGTGCCAAGGTAGATGCCAAAGGTGGCCAAGAGTGACAGAGCTTGAGAGAAAGAGCGAGAGAGAGAGAGAAAGAGAGAGAAAGCTGGCAAGCAAAATAACTGGAAAATGAATTCGATACATTATCATGACGTCAAGTCGTGCGTGGTGGTTGGCTGGTGGTGCCGGATGGTGAGTGAGTGGTTAGATGCTTGCTGAAAAGTATAAATTACATGTAATGCCAGGGCTGCTATCGATGGCAGGCCATTTCTTATGCGAAACACCTGCAGCTGCCGAGCAAATGCCAACAAACGACCAGGGACCAGGTAGCAGAGACCAGACAGACAGACCGCCAGCCAGCCAGCCAGCCAGCCAGCCAGCCAGTCATGGCAACTGTGCGCATAAATGAATTACCAATGAACCGCATGCTTCACGTTTTCAATTTGTGCGATAATTTTACCTTTTATTCGTAATGTTACTTTTTGTTTTTCATTTGTTTCCTTTTTTTGAACTAGAACAAAGAGTAAAGAGTGAATAATCATTCGACAAATGGGTGGAAAACAGGAAAGAAAAAAGAAAAGTTGGCAAAAAAGAATCAAAATTACAATTTAAAACTATTAAGCCATATGACATATGGGGCTTTAGTTTCTATGGATTCATTAAAATTCTGCAGAAACCATTTCCACAATAGGCTTTTGTTTTGTACAAAAGGGTGTCAATCTGCCCCCTCTAACCCTTTTTATGGCATCATCAAAAATTCTAATAAAGGAAAGGAAATATTTGATAACATATTGTCAACTGATTTGGATTCACATCAATTCGTATTCAATTAGTCGGCAAAATAATCAATTTGCCTTCATATAATATATCTCTATATTAGATTTTCTGCATTCTTCAATTAGTTTTGATATGCATTAGATATACCATACCATACAGATATATTTATTTATATATATATATATATATACTGTTTATCTGTATATTTGGAAAGGCTATTTCTCGTCTATCGCAGCATACGAATCGACAGGCAGGCAACATAAAAGCGCAATTTGCGCAATTCTGCCATCAAGTTCCATTTTGATTACAACACGTTGACAAGGACATACACACACACACGCACATATATACGCATTCTTGTTGCTGTCAGCAATCAGGGAAAGATGGGAGACCTCTGCATATGTGTGTGTGTGTGTGTGTGTGAGTGTATGTGGTATGGGTGTGGTTCTATGCCAAGTAAAAGCAATTTCACTAAATCTGCAATTGTTATGTCGCCTGCTAAACAACTCACTTACCCGTAAACATAAAAGACAAACGTTCTCACACGTCAAATATTTATTTATATTGCATTGTTCTTGTTGCTCTATCTCTCTGTTTCTCTGCCTCTTTCTCTCTCTTAGTCTCCCTGTCCTCCTCTCTATGGAGAAGGAAGAACTCTCGTATATGATTTGGGTATTGATTAAGCTCCACTGGGGAAATTTATGTTGAAGTGGGACATGCCAGTGGCTGCTCCTATTTCAGCCTCAATTACTGACTGGCATCGCTTTATGCCTCTCATACGAGACCCCAGTGTCGCTTGTTCTCTTTCTGTCTCACTCACTCTTTGTCTATCTCTCTCGTACTCTCTCTCTCTCTCTCTCTCTCTCTCTCTCTCTGTCTCTGTGTGCTGGTGCTCCAGTATGGTTGAGTTTTTACTACCTTTTTATGTATCTGTATATAGATTGTTAATGTCGGCAAATACATGGCAAAAAATGAAGAGAGAAAAAAAAATGAAACGGAGTAACGAAAAAAAAAGGGGCACATTGGTCCATAAATCATGCAAACGACTTGATGGCGCCTATTAGGCCTCGGTTTATAGGCCTAGTTAAAATGTTTATAGAGCAAACTTTACGGTGAGCAGCAATTAAAAGAAAAGTAATGTTTCAGCTACATCCTCCTGTTGATCAGAGTGGTAATTCATTCATAAAAAAAAAACAACAACAAGAAAATTCAGACGTACATAAAAATGAAATGGTAAAAAATGTACAAGTAACGAATTAGTTAACCATAATCCACAAGAATTATATTTCAACAGAAATGGATCAGGAATAAGATTAAGTACTAAAATCTTGGCAAGGTATCGTATGTCTTTTCTTTTTTTTAGAATTGCTAAGAGTTTTCTTTGTGTTATTATAAAAGAAGATTCACATTCAGAATTAGTCTTTGATCAGGTAGTATTTAGTCAAACATCTTATTGAAAAAGGAAAACAAAATATCAGAAGATAAACTGAAAAAAGGTTTATCATATTCTAAAGGTTTTTCGATATCCCTAATGATCTCACCTTCAATTGTTTGGTATCTATCTCTTGCGCAATTTCTATGGAACTTTATATACTTTATTTTCCTCTTATTTATATTCTTTAACATATTAAAATTGATATTTCATTACAATCTTTTCGCTATATGCTAAGACATTTTATATTTACTTATCTAACATTTTTGAATTCATACTAGACTATTTTGTTCAGTGGAAATGACGGCATCATTTGATGAGCAGTGATTACACATTTTCCTGCTTACAGACTGAATACGTGAGGCAAACACAAATTTGGTTGGGCGGGATGATTTTTCTGTTTTTCCTCTTGTATTCTTTTTGTTGCTGTTGTTGTTTTTTCTTTCTTTCTCATTTTTGTTTGCCACTGCGAATTCCCACGAGTGCACTTTACAATGGCAACACGAACAGCAACAGCAACAGCAGCAGCAGCAGCAACAACAACACGAAAACGAACAACATCCATTGAGAAAACATTCATTGAACTTTTAGGTCTTTCGTCTTTCGTCTTTCTCACACTTGTTTTGGCCTATTAAGCTAAGGTATTTCCGTTGCAATACAAACAATTTCCGTAGTTAAAACATGGCCAATATGGGCAACGGCAACGGCAACAGCAACATCAACAGAAACATTCTATGTATGTATGATGTGCCCCATTGGATATTTATGGCATAGCAGCAAGCAGCAAGTCTTGGCTCGTCTTGTGAGATTTATTGATGAATTTCATTTCATTTCATTTTAATTTTATTTCAGTCTTTTTGGCCCACCTGTATATATGTATGTATATATAGCCTCTCTGTATATATGTATGTATGTATGTATATATGAGAGTTCTCCTGATGCCTGGGCTCGCGCACCTCTTCAAATTGCTTTATTTTGCGAGCTACCTGGTTTTTTGTTTCTACCAAACAAGGTGAAACACAATTCTCAACTTTGTGTGGCGTATTGTTTGTTTTTCATTCGAGCACCGAGAAGAGTAAGAGAGGAGAGTGTACCCCAGACATTTATATTGCTTCACCATTCCTAGTATCCATCCTTGTGGCCCTCTTCAACCATTCTATTCTAACCCCACAATCCGCAATCCTGCTTCGTTACGCTACCACCTTCAATGTATTTGCGATGAAACGTTGTTGGCATCTAAAGTGGCTACGATTAGTTTGCTAATGTTGTAATTTCATCATTGGCGGCCAGCACTCGAGAGCAACGCACGCTCTTAGAGAGCTTAGCGCTTAGCTAAACATCATCAGGTACTTGACAGCCAGGAGACCGCATCATCTGGCTGACCATCGACCCTAATTCCAACACCAAAACCCCCTCAAACCAAACTCAATCCCATAGCCAAAGTCGAAGCCAATGGCAATCCTCAATTCTCAACCCACCATCTTACCTACCCCATCTTCCTCTCTCTCTCTCTCTCTCTGTCTCTCTTTTTCATTCCGTTGTTGATCGAAGGACTCTGACTGACGTTTTGTTTCCTCGCATTTTCGCTGAGTTGTTGTGTGTGTGTGTGTGTGTGTGTGTGCCGTGTTCAACGTTTGCCTCAAGTTTTTTCTCGTCTCGTTTTTCTTTTCGTCTTATTTTTTCTTCTTTTTTTTTTTTGTGTCGATTCATTGAAGTGAGTGGCTTTTTATTTGCCAGCAAAATGGCAAACAATTTTTTCGCTCTCTCATTTTCCTTGGCTACTTTTTTCGTTTCATTTTTTTTTTTTTGTTGGCCGTCTTCTCACTGTCTTGTGTTTCGTTTTTTTTTTTGTGCGATTTTCGTTGTATTGAAAAAGGAAATGAACTCATAAAAAGTAATTTGGCCATAATGCTTTGGCCGAGTTTAGTTACTTAATTTGCAGTTGCAAATAAAGTTTCGCTTTATTAATTTTCATGCTGAGTATTGTTGTTGTTGTTGGATTGTTTTGCCACTGGCCACTTAAAATACTAAAGTTGTTGTCCTACAGAAAATTATGGCAATAAACCAACCTTAAGAACCTTAAACCAAAATCCAAAAATGAAATGAATGGCCAAAACATTAAAACAATATCTATTAAAATAGCTGACTCTGAACTCTAAATATTTTGTATATCTATGCAAATATATGTGCATATATGTATATATACCTATGTATACTTTCATTCAATTCAAATTTATATATATTTTTTTAAACTGTGATTTGGCTGTTTATCAAACGAGATTGAAATAATACGTGACATGGCCAGCTATAAATTCGCATATATATATATATATATATATATATATATATATATATATTTTGTTTTGTTTGGTTTGAAATTTATTTTTTTTTCTTTTTCTTGAAAAGCCTCAGGCTAATACACACACACACACACACACAGATAGATACACACTTTCTCTCTCATTGCTGCCTGCAGCATTTCCAATTGAATTTCTCAACTCTATTTGGTTGATTTTATATTTTTTTTTTTATTCTAAAATTCAATTAGTTTGCAATGTCTGCACATGGGAGTGTTTGTCTTTCTATTTCTATGACTATCTCAAGTTCTTTATCCATACAAACGCACACACACTCACATGCTATAGGTATATACATATGTATTTATATACTTCAAAAGACTGTGCACAGACTGTGCCAGAGTATAGAATTTCGTTTGCTGACTTTTACTTTTAACACTATTGCAAAATTGTACAAAATAATTTAATTTAATTTTCCATCGTTTCGTTTCGTTTAGTTTCGTTTCGTTCTCTGTAATTGCAATACAAATTTTGTGTAGCATAACCTGAGGCGTCGAAAATTGTTGCCTTTGAGCAAATTCTTCATACTTAAAACGATAGTTTAGCTCCAACTAAATGCAATCAAATAAACTAGAACAAACAGAAAGGCTATGAAATTAAAAGAATTTTTGTCGGGCCTTTAGTTGTAGTTGTAGTAGTTTTGTTAATAGGTTGCAATTTTTCGCATTGCAAAAATATTTGCATTTTAATTTGTTCAAAAAATGGAATATTTATTTCCTATGACTGGAAACAAAAAGTTTTGATTGTACATACAGAAACTAAACTGCTTAAATTAAAATAAACATTTAACCGTTGCAATATATGTGTGTATATATAGACAATTTATGAGATATTTAAATGTACATATTGATCTATATATATACATTGATTTTAATATATAAAGTATTGAATTTATTTAAGCAAATCAGCTGAATTTGTAAAGTTTTTTTCCATTTATCTGCAGGAAATATGAAATGTTTATTTTCCTTTATGATCTCTAAAAATGAAATTGAATTTGCTTACTTTGTTAGCTCCATTGACTGTTTTAATTAAATAGAAAAATCTTTCTAATTTAAGACTAGTTGACAGCATTTGCATTTGCAATGTCCTCGTTTTTCTTTTTTTTTTTTTTATAAATTTTTTGTCGTTTTATAAATTATCTTTTAATTGAGCTTCCTTTTTGATGAGAGTTGTAGTGACTCAAACGTTTCTATTGCCAGAAATACTAAAACTGAAAATGAATTCCTCTGCTGCAACATTTTCATTTGTTGTTAACGAAAAAAATTCTTGCAAGAAGAATTTCTCAGTGTGCAATAATGTTTTCTGCCTGTTGCCATAACGATGTTGATAGTAAATGCTGTACCTTCGCCCTGACTTGTTGTCACATATTTCTGTTTGCTTTATTATATTAGTTTTACCCTTTGGTAGCATTATATTTTTCTTTACCTTAATCATTTTCCGCTTTGCAGTCGAGTGCTTTGTCGAGATGTTTTTCCAGAAAATCTGAGATTATAAAAGTATTTGTGTGCAGTCAGTGGCGCGTATGGTTTAGGGGGGGTTGTTTTAAACGGGGGGAAATCGGTTATATTTTTATATTTATATATAAATCTTGTTTATAATTATTCTTTTAATCTTTGGTAATACTTTTGTTTTCTCTTGTCGTTATTGTTGTTGTTGTGGTCATACGCCTCTGTTGACTTAGATGCTGTGCTTGTGCTCTGTTGTTTGTCATTTGAATTTTTAAATGTCAGTTGCCAGTTGTTACTTGAAACAGTTTTAACTCTTGTTGTTTTTGTAGAATATGTAGGAAAAAAATAAATTCATTTCTTTTGTTTTTTTTCCATTTTGCACAATTTGCGTGACTTGCTCTCTCTCTCTCTTACTCCCTGCCTCCATCTCCGTCTGTCTCCGATTGTTTTTCATGCGCATTCAATGAACCATAAATTTCAAAGTGCGGCATTACCAGACGCGACGGCGTCGGCGACAACCAAATATGTATAATAACAGTGGATATATACAAGTTTATATATATATTCAACTTGACAACAAGTTTTTAAAACTATTGAAAATAGTATACACTTTTATTGTTGGCCCTGGCTAGGAGGTCGATCGGCCAGTCATCTGGATTAAGTAGCTGATCCATTTCGGGATATGGATACTCACTTTGGATTGCAACAATTGTTACAACACTTTGTCAGGTGCAATAAAACTGAGAGATGTAATGGTGAAAAAACACAACACACAAAAAAGAAAAAAAAAAAACAAATAATAATACAAAATAGAAAACAAAAAATGCTAAACAATATAAAGACACACATTGCACAATGGTAAAACTATATGTACATATATTCTAAAGGGATAGGCAAAACCATTTAAGTCGATGATGATGTCTTTCTCTATCTCACTCTCTCTCTCTGTCTCTTGTCTCTATTTTTTCTATCCTCTATACCCATGTCCTACTGTCTGTGTGTCTTATCTAGTAAACAATTTTATACTTCCGCCTGAGCGACAAACAATGGAGCGTAAATATCCCAAAAGCGGGGCTAAGGCAACAGAAAGAAGAAAACTACATACATTCTATGAAAATGTCTCACATACAGGCAATGGCAATAGCACTAGCAACATATAAATGTGCAAATGAATGAATGAATGAATGAACGAATGAATAACTGACTGCCTGGTTGAGTGAGTTAGTGACTGACTGAGTGAATGAGTAAGTGAGACATAACCCTGATGCATATACTCCTATGTATGCATGTGTGTATATACATATAGTACATATCCGGTGCAAACAACATGCCATTGTTAACCAAGATACAAACACACAGGCATAGACAGACACACACACACACACACACACATACACATTGAAACAAGTCCTATGAATGTCAAAGAGTGATTACCCTTGCTAGCAATCTACAATCGAATGGGAATTGCAAATGCCATGCAGCAGAACTGACCAGAATAGGCCGATATAGGTGCCAAAACGTTTAAAGCCATTAAAAGTTTATTTTCATAAATCGGTTATATCTAGCAGTATCTTCAAATGTGCATAAAGATTTTGAATATTATAGAAAAATTGTAGAAAATAAAATGCTACAACAGATTACATTAACGTTTTGAAATGTAGAAAAAAAAGGCTGAAAAATATACAAAAATAAATAACTAAATATATAGAACAAACTTTAAACATTTTATGAAAAAGCTAAATATAATATTTGATTGGTTATATAAGTCTATAGATATAGAAAAGATATGAAAACCAAAAGTATATATCATATAGATGCGGCATTTATCTATCTTATTAAGTGGAAATGTGTTCAAAATTTACTTAAAAATGGTTTAGCATATTTAGAAATTTGATTGGATAAATAAAAATATTACTTGATTCATAGAAAGCTTTTATTGTAGCTCAAAATACCCGTTTGTTTACTCTTTCTTTTCGGACGACATAAAAATTAAAAAAGAAAAAAAAAAAAAGAATAGGGAATGAAAAACAAAAAAAACGAAAAACTAGAACAATGACAACATTTGAAACAAAAACAACCACATGACAATATAGTTGATAAGATTTGGATTTGTCTGCAGGAACATTTATGCTTCAATTGTTGTTGTTGTTGTTGTTGTTATCGCTGTTGTTGTGCAATTTTCCTTTTGGTTTTTCTTTGGTTTGGTTTCCAACTGTGGTTAGTTCAAATGTTTTTTGCACAATTGTCATCATGACCCTTACACAAACACCCATATACACACACACACACACACACATACACAGATAGATAAAGTAATGTCAACAGACAAAGAGGTTGGGGACCTGTATCACTGTGTGTGTAGGTGTTAGTCAAAGCTGTTTTGCATACTTTGCAGCGTTCTGACATTGGCAAATATTTGCCCTTTTTGTTTTTTTTTTCCTTCTTACTTAGGGGCAAAGCAAGAAAATAAGCGATAAATAAATACAATTTGCTTGGTCTTTTTATTTGCATTTAAGATCAAGCAGATAGAACACGCAAATGATGTACAAACCCATACCTCTTGCCACAGATCCCCTTTTTGAAAGGAAAACCGAACGAAGGGAAAATAAACTGGCCAAACTAGTGAAAAATTATGTGAATGAGACCATTTCTCTCTCTCTCTCTCATTCTCCCTCTCTTCATTTTTCCATTTCGTTATTTTAGATTATGGATATAACAAAAATTTTAAAGCCGCATAAATTTGTACACTCCGCCCACCCCCCGCAAAAAAAAAAGAGAAAAACAAACACATAGACAAGTTAAGCGTTTTCCTACAACTTTCCATTTTCCCTCTCTCTCTCTCTCTCTCTCTCTCTTCTGCTGCTCTCGCTCTTCGCTGCCTTTGTTTCTCTAACTGCTTCAGTCGCTTTCTAATTTGCTTTGACATCTGACATGTGTTGAAGGCTTTGTCCTTTGTGCGTTTTGTAATTTCCGCGCGCCAACTGGAAAACCGAATCCAGAGAATCATGAACGGGAACTGGAGCTGCATGAAGAGTGCACTATGCCACTACGATGACGAGTATCCTGGCTTGGGCTTAGACATGCTTTTAATTAATTTGAACGCGAGCAACGGCTGCATTTGCTTTGTGACTGACTACAGTATAGTCTGCCTATCCGACTGCCACTCCCTTTGAGGCCTGCCGCTCCTAAATCCCTATTTTGCTCTGCTCAGCTCTCTAGCTGCTGTAGCACAAAATTTTTAGCGAGTGTCATCAACCGCTCAATCAAAAAAAAAAAAAAAAAAACTTGAACAACTGTTGCCACAGTCTTTTAAATTTGCCATAAGTAATACAAAAATTTACTATGGCCAACACTTTAAATTGCCTTTAATATATTTATTAAGAAAATTATAAAATTAAAAAGACTTTAAATCTTCAAAGAGCTTAATTTAATAGGAGCGAAAGTTTTAGTTACTTTTCAGTTCTATTTGAATTATTAATGACAAAGTCACAAATTGTTGAAAATCAAAGAAAGGTCATTGAAAATCCAATTAGGAAGAAATAATTTTTCAATATTTTCAACATGCATTTAAACGTTGAACAATTTTCATTATTGCTATATTCAAAATGTAGATTCAATTTTTTGTGGTTTTTGTTTTTTGACTGTTGGCATTGAGTTTTTCCACTGTGCCGGTTTTTAACATGCCGCTGTGATGTAACTGTTGTCGTCAACTTTTAGTTGGCTTGTCTTACGCTTACCGAACATGAGCCATGTCGAGCATATTGTTAACTTTTTGCCCACATCCTTGGATGTGCATCTGCATCTAGACTATGCACCTGCCCGCCAACTGAAAACTGGCAACTTTTCTGCTTATTTACATATTTATAACTTGAAGCAAGCGATGCCTTTGTTTTTACTTTAGCTTCATAATATTCAGTTTCTACTGATTTCCCTGACACGCACACAAACACACTCACGCATACACACGCATGGTTAGAGTTTAGTGTAACCTGCAAAGTTCACAATTTTTGGTTGTAGTTTGTGTAATGCAAATCGTATGCAATGTGCAAATTTTGTGATGCAACAACTTGAACTGTTCGCCATTGCCTCTAAACTATCTCAACTATATCCTTGCCTCCTGTTGCCCGCAGACATTTAGAGCGCCCCTCCCCTACCAATATAACATATTGTGCCACCCACTATACCCACAAAGTGTTTGACTTGTGAACGTTGGCATATTGTCTTACCTTTTTCTTATTTTATTTTATTGCATTATACATATTTTTTGTTTGTCTTCCAACCGAAAGCAGAGAGAGAGAGAGAGAACAAAACACAAAAAGAAAAAGAAAGATGAAATAAAGGCAAAAATATACATATATAAAACAAAAATGTTAAAAAACCAAAAAAAAAAAGGAAAGGAGAAAGACTCTGCCACCAGCTGGTGCAAGTTGAGTTGCTTGCTTCGTCTGTCTACCGACAGGGAGAAGAATGTGTTTGTGTGTGTGTGTGTGTGTGTGTGAGAGAGAATTGGGATATAAGTTTTCTGTTTACTTTCAAGCCTCAGCGCCACAGTTTTGCAGTTAAAGTCCGTAAAAGTTGTGGCAAATCAATCGCTTAAATGGTTGCATCCTGCCACATGAGGCATACATCCCTATATATATATAAACGGCTCGTATATATGGCCAATATGTTGCCATGATATGGTAGAAGTAGGATCCCAGCAGTCTCCATTGTTAGCAATTCATTTACACATCGTCTTTTGGGCCACAACAATGGATGCCCCAAAACGGACGATTTCTCCTTTACATACTCATGCATATAGAATGGTTGCATTAAATATGTGTAGATGGGAGTGCAGGTTGCAAGTGTGTACTATACATGGTATGAGTAGAATGGCATTGGACCATAAAGAGGGTTTTGAGTTTGGGTTTGGGGCTAGGGTTACGGGTTGGTCTTGAATCGCGGGCGCGTTGACAACGCCAATACAGGTGCACACAATGCAAACGAGCGACATGCAAATGCTTTCAACAACAATTGCAGTTCATCCAGAGGAACACACACTCAAACACACATAGCTTATACCCACCCACTCACTCACATACGTACACACAAACACATATCTAAATACAGGAGCGTAGGCAAGGCCGACTTTAAATTTTTCGTTAATTTCAAAGAGATTACTTATAGCTTGAAATTAATATTCAATAAATATTACAAAACTTTTGAATCCATAGTATTAGATTTGAAATTTTTGATATCTACTTTAAATATATTGGATATATATACATATGTATATGTATAATATATGTATATCTTAGTAGATATTTTTTGTACAAAAGTCAAGACTTATTAATATTTTTTTTACCAAAATCAATGCAAATAACTAACTTTTTGGTGGATATGCTATCCAATACATGCTCTAGATCTCTATATATGTATAGATCTAGATCTCTATATATGTATACATATATAGAGATCTAGAGAATTTATAGATATTTAAAGGCTTTAGCAATAAATAGGAAAGTATATTTTAAGTTTTTTTTTTACACAAACTCATCTACCTTAAGTTTTTTTTTTAAAGAATAAGAAATTTTGTATTTTGAACTTCCAAATCCCCCTCACTATGTCACTGTCGAGAGCGAGACAAAGAGAGCAGGTGCAAGAGAGAAAGAAAGATGAGGTAATGGTAAAGGCATGCAGCAGACATTGCACAACTCACGTTACGTTTCATTTTTGAATGTCGATTTCTCTTCTTTTTTTTTGCTCGTTTTTCTCTCATTTCTTACTTTTCATTTTTACTTTTTTCTTTGCTTTTCTTTTTTTGTAGTTGTTGTAGATGTTGTTACTTTTTTTTTTTTTGGTGCTTGTTCTGTGGCTTGGTTTTTGTAGTGAGTGTAGGGTAAAGTAAAAGCATATTGGTGACTCCATAACTAGGATTTAAATAAATATATTTTAAATATTCCATGAAAAATCGAAAACATTTGAAAAGCTCCTTTAAAGATGCCAACAATTTGAGTGCCAAAACAGAAAAAGAGACGAAAAAAAAAAATGCAGCAAAGAAATTGGTAATTCTCTCTCGTTGTGTCACATGTATTTTTCGTCCATGTTTGTTAAAAAGTAGGGGGGAGGGGGAGGATATAAGGTGGCATTTCAAATTCTTAACCGTATGTTGTTTCCACCCCCCTCCTCACCAAAAAAAAAAAAAAAAAAGATGCTCTCACTAAATGTCCATGACGATAGGAGCTAGGATAAAAACCTGTTTTTGTTTTCAACCAAACAACTAGAACGAACCGGACCACAGCAATGCCAATGCTGATGAAACAGCAGAATGTTTTGTTGTTGTTGGTGTTGCTCCTGCTGCTGCTGTTGCTCATTCACTCACTTATGCATTCACACTCCTATATGCAATGCACCACAAAATTGCAATTTCCACTAAGATTGATGAAAAACGCTCCATGGCCATAGTCAGCTCCATTTGCCGGCTGTTGCTGCTCCTGTTGCTGCTTTTGCTGCTGTTGCTGTTGTCGTTCTGTCTGGGAATCATGTCATCAATTGAATTTCAAACGATTATTTTTGCACGTTCTGAAATCGCAACGCAAAAAATATTTGCAACGCCATTCGTGCGGGTGTTGCAAGTGTTCGTGTGTGTATGTGTGTGTGTGTGTGTGCGTGTTCTGCTCAGCCTCAACCATTCTCACAATACGTTTCGATTACGAATTCAAATCAAATTGATGACGCGCCTGTTGTTGTCGAGGTCGAGTAAAATATGAAATGTTCGACGAGCAGCACCCTATCCATCCATCCATCCATCCATCTATACATTCATCTCACACTTTTCACCCCTCCTCAACTCTCACATTTCTCAGAATCTGTGTAAACTTTGGTATGTAATCCCACAAAGTGCATTCATGCAAAATTCACAATGCACAGGTAGCTCAAAAATCATCACCAAACACCAACCAGCAGGAGCAATAGCAAAATCAGCAGCAATAGCAACATCCGTTCTCGGGCCTGATTCTTGCGCCTTACTGCATATTTTACAACTTAATTTAATGCAATTGCAATTGCATATTTTTGGTCGAGGCTTTACAGTAAAGTAAATAGGATATGCATGGACTTCTATATGCATTAACTGCTTTTGCAATTTGCTGATATTAATCTTGCAAATAAATTTCTCGAAGCACTCAAACGTGAAATGTTTACCTCATCGTCCTGCTGCCTGCTATCCGCTGTTCAAATATTTAATGAATATTAGTTTTCTTTAGAGCACTGCCTAGGTTTATATTTATGGCAATTCTCTCTCTCTCTCCTTTCAGTGGCGTATATATAAAAAGCAAAAACAAACAAAAGACATATATTTATCTAAAAAGTCTTTTACCTAATGATGGAAATATGCTTTCATTTTAAAACTTTGATTTGATTTTTAATAATTGATATCCTTTGGTTTGTTTATTAGCTTTCTTTTACATTAGAAAAATCTATGAAAATGTATAAAAAAATATAGAAAAATTTATTAGGAATTTGTATACAATTCAAAGGCAAGTTTAGAACATTTTCAATATTTATTTAACCCCTTTGAAAAATTGCGCCACTGTTCAGTGTACTCATCTCAGTTAAATTTTCCCTTTTTGCCCCCCATTGTGGTTTTCTATCAACATTGAAGAATAAGTGAATGAGAGTGAGTGGGAAAAAGAGAGAAAGAAAATTTAACGAGCAGTCGCCTTGAGCCTCAACTAGCGTAAAATGAGCAAATTTATATGCTTAATTTTTATCATTTATGTTGCTGCGCGCTTAGGATAAAATACCAACAAATGGACAGGTTTATGAAAGGCACTGAGATATTCAGTAATAGCATGCCAACAGCCAACAGCCAACAACGGGGGGATCATTCCAGCTGCTGTTGCTGTCTACTACTACCGGTTCATTATTGTACGCTTAGTTTTTGGTTTCCATTTTCAATTTTCTACTCAATGTCTTAACCACATCGTCTGCTGTTGTTGCTTCTCTTATGTTTGCTGCAATGGCAAGTAATTTCAAATGAAAGAGTCTTGTAGACCATAAATTTCAAAAGCTATTTAAGCATTATGTTACCGCTTTGCCTAAATATAATGACCGTATTCAATTACAATTTCATTATACACAATCATACATAGCAAATACCTAAGAGTTGCACTTACATGGATTATGTGTTCGAGTGTGTGTGTGTGTGTGTGTTTCTATGATGTCAATTAGTTAGAACACGCGTCCTGCCACGATCTTTGCTTACATCTTGATTCTATGTAGCATTACGGTTTGCATATATGTATGCGTTCGTTCTCCTAGCCAATTATTGTGCTGTTAAATCATTCGACATGAATTTGCAATGGCAAATTCAAATTGTTGTAAATTTTAGTTACTAATCAAATTTTCGAAACATAATCATTGGCATTTAACTCTTTATGCAATATAAATATAACAAATATACTTATATTGGAAATATTTTGGCATTTTGTGTATGTATATTTTATATATATATTAAAATAAAATGTTTTGCCAAAACATTTATTGAATCAAAATGGAATGCTTGGAACACAAATGCAATTTAACAGATGTCAAATCACAAAAAGGCATAGAGTTTGCCTCACCAACTAATGCATACAAATTGTATTTATTTTTGGTAGAAAAACTCAAACAAAGCCAAATTGGATTTAGCTAAATTGAAGATTAGACACAAACACACGCATACACATGCACATTTATTCAGAAAATTGGCCAAGTTCAGTTTTAAATTTCATTTAAACTATATATACATACATATATATGTGTATATATTTTTATTATTGTTAATTTGAGTAAGTGTGGTCAAATGGCCCAAAAGATGTTATTGTATATATTGTAAGTCAAGAGGCCAAGAGAGAAAAACTAAAAAGAAAAAAAGAAAATTGCCCATAAATTGATAGTTGTATACTTTTATCTAGGGTATTTTGTACTTTTTTGCTAGTAATGGTTTCCGTATATATGTATACGGTCGGATTGCTTATTGGTATTAGTTGTCTTGCCCCTTCTAATTTATGTTTCAGGGATAAATAGATTAAAGTTGAGCAGGAGAGTGACTTTTAAGAGCTGTGTTCTGTTTTGATTAACTGCAAAATACATAAAATTTATTTTAAAGTTTCTATCCTTCAATCAATCAATAAAATGTTCTTATTTATGTAAATAAAAAGATGTGGGAATTGTTATATTATTAATATACATGCTGAAAATATTGTTCTTATTCTCTTACTCTTGTCTCTCTCTCTCATATTGTTTACTCTGAGATACCATAGAAGAATCAAAAGATCTTTGAAAATTTTGCAAAGTAAATTCGAAAGTAAGAAAAGTTTTGGAAAAAATTACTACTCTCTCTTTAAGGAGATGTCAACAGGATCTACATTCAAAAAAAAGCCTAATATTTTATACTTTTGTAAATGTTCTGAATATCCTTTGAACTTTAAAACAAACTCATTTTTCTATAGGATATTAAATTCTTTTTTCTCCGTATGAATATAAAAACTTTTTATTTCATTTGATTTGATTTTATTGTACTATTTTGTTGTGCACCATTAAAGGCAAACAACTTGAAATTTGTTAGACAAAGATTTGGTAAAGTGGGCGAGGCTTTTTGTGTTTTAGACATTGAGAAGAGACAATGAGACAAAGGCTCGCTCGCGCTTTACTCTTAAGACGCCATTTTCATAAAATATGCAGCTAATTACGTGTAAGTTACTTACACTCAAGCGAAATGGAAGGGAACACAAGCAACAATACAAGGAGGAGGACATTCTGCCTGCCATGCCATAGCTATCCTATTCCCATTCCATTTAGTCTCGACAAGACATTGCCCTATAATACAATATAATTACTGTAAAAATCAGAGCAAATATAAGGAATCAGAAGAAAGCAAAGAAAGAAAAAGTAGAAGAGATGAGAAGAGAGATGCGGATGGGGGCGGTGGAGAAATATATATATGTATATGTAATGTGAAATGAAGCAAAGAGTAGGCGTCACTTCTTCTTCTTTTCCATTCTGCTCGCTCACCTCCACCTCCTCCTTCTCGTCTTGCTCCTCCTTTTCCTCCTTTGGCAATAGTGCGTAAATCTCAGAGTCTTAAACAGCTGCTCCTAACCCCAATTGACAATGACATTTCGCTGTCATTATGGCACCCAGAGTGGAGCAAAAACCTTAGATGGGAGGTTTGAGGTTTCATGTTGACTTCTTCTGTGTGTGTGTGTGTGTGTGTGTGTTGGTGTGTGCTGGCAATTACAGAAATTAGCTTTCGTTTTTAATTTATTAGCGCCATTGTGCGTGCGCGTAATGGCGACAAGCGACAACCGACAGTCAACGAATGCTTCCTTCCGCTACTCCCATTTTCCAGGTCCCATTGCCACCACTACCCTCCCCTCCTTCCGTCCCCTCACACCCCTTCATTGCCCCATGCACACCAACACTTGGCAGATGTATGGCAAGACAAATGCTTTGGCTGCTGCCGGGCCAAATTAATGTGCATATAACTTACGCCTTTTGCTTAAAAACAGGGCGGGGCCCCCCTCCCAATGCCAATGGGGGTCTTGGGATGTGGGGTAATGTTGGCATATATCTAGTGTATGGAATGGAGAAGGTGTTGGGGGAGGGGTGTTGGTTGGTATATGCCATTAAGGTTGCAGCTTTTGTTTGCCTTTACCAGTTTCTGTCTCATGCATTTTAAAGCATCCACATACCATACACACACCCATATACACACACCCATATCATACCCATTACCATGCCAGTGGCCAATGAAGTGTGCAGGTCTCTGAAATTTTCATGATGATTTAACAGGGGCACTCACGTCACCTCTACTCTACATACAACTACTATCCCGCCAGGTCTCTCTCTCTCTTTTTCTCTTTGTGTTTTAACTTGTTCGTTTGTATGTATGTATAAATGTGCATAAAAAATTGCACTCCCTTATGGCCCAATCCAAAGGGTAGGGGCAAAATGTTGCTGGCCACATGAAAATTGCTAGCGCTCCAACGGGCAGCGTAGTCATGGCCAAACATTTATTTAGGAAACATGCAAATTATACATAATTGAAACAAAATATATTAACATAAACAAAACGTTATTTTTTCAACAGATTGAGATCATTCGATTTATAGGAAAGTTGATTGATTTTGTTTTTTTTTTTATCGATTGAAGAGCCTTTAAAGTTTCTTTAGAGAATAAGTGAGTAAAAGTGAATTTAAAACTAGAGAGTAGAGCAAAGTAAAGAAGTTATTGCTGAAAAGGATACGACATTGATCTGAATTTGTATTGAGTAGTTAGTGTTGGATATCGAATGAATTTGTAGTTGTATAGCACTGTATGCAAGCAATAGAAACAAGCAGATAAAGCAAGGGGAAAGAAGCTTCGTAAATTAGTTGACAATAATTATTTGTTGTTCCATTTCTTGTAATATTTTCAATAAGAAAATTAAACTTTGAGTAATTATAATCTGTATGTATTATTGATTAAAACCAAAAATGTTCCTATATTCCAGCTATTATTACTTGTAAGTCTTTAGAGAAAAGTTTCATAGTCAGATACTAGACAAAGTTCGGTTCTTCATCAAAATTTCTATTAGAAACCATTTCCATCCTATACTCTACTCTACAAATTTGATGGAATATGTAAGGACATTTCCTTTATTATGATAATCCTTAAAGCATACGAGTATGTACGAATATAAATGGAATTGCAAACCATTATTAAGTCATTACAAGCATTCTTGGGTATTAGTTTGCAGTTTCTAAATTACTTACAAATTGATATATGTATATATATAATTTATTTTCAATTTCAAGAGCCATAGAAAACACTTTGCGAATTATGTTTGCAGTTTCATTCAAGTAAAATTCACTTAGTTACACATTTTGTGTTTATAAAGAGAAAAACCGCTAGCTTTTGGCCATTGTAGCAAACTGGCAGCAATTAATAACTAGCGCTTAGTTGCGCATACGCAACGTGGGCCACTTACGATGGCCTTGTTAGCGGACTTCAATTAACAGAGAGTCATGGAATTTAGTTGCCACGTTTATTGTTGCAGTTGTTGTTGTTGCTGGTGCTGGTGCTGTGGCAACCATTAATAAAACTTGCTCATGCATTTTTGCTGTTAGGTGTCTATGGCTTAGGTCGTTGTCCTTACCACTGTCCCTGCCATTTTGTCTCTCTCTCTTTCTCTCTGTGTGGATCTTTGTGTGTGTACGTATGTTCGCATTAGTGTGATTGCATAAAATTTGTACAAACAAGACGTTTCGCCATCCCCTTCACTCTGGCAAACTACCAGCAAGTGAGTAACAAAAATTCTCTGTAAACTAAAAACCAAACCGAAAATGTAACCAAATCCTTATGTATGTGGGCAGATGCAGTTGCTACCGTCGTGACTACGTGTTGGATTCAAACTAAAACTTTTCTCTGCTTTTGCTTCTTCTTGTTTGCTTTTTTTTTTTTTTTGGCAAGGGGATGAGAAAAGTGGGTGATAATTTCTGTCGGAAATGTTGAAGGCGATGTTAACCTAAAAGCAGATGAAGTGCATCTTCTTTCACACAGAATGCGAATGTAAATTGCAATTACAACAAGTGCCACACAAATGCAACAAAAAAAAAAAGAAAAGAAGAAATGAGAAAGAGAGAAGAAATATAGAAGAAACAACGCACGAATTGCAATCACAGTGGAAGGCAAGACAAGGCAAAAATTCAAAGTATGCAATTATGGCCAAGAAGGACGTGGGGTAAAATGGGATAAAGGAGAGAGTGGAAATGGAGTTGTATGCACAATAAAGTGTGCACGAATGTTAGTGGGTAAAGGAGGGGGATCACTCCCTCTCTCTCTCTCTCTCTCTCTCTCTCTCTCTCTCTCTCTATGTGCCATAAAGTAAATAAAAATACACAATTTCATTGCACAGTCAGTCATATATAAGTTTACACACTGCCACATAAAGT
This sequence comes from Drosophila austrosaltans, assembly GCA_035045865.1. Classification (NCBI taxonomy): domain Eukaryota; kingdom Metazoa; phylum Arthropoda; class Insecta; order Diptera; family Drosophilidae; genus Drosophila; species Drosophila austrosaltans. The sequence goes on from JAWNOQ010000207.1 coordinate 5,513,969, forward strand.
ACAGTGTAGGGGAAAAGTTTGCCTCTGCTGCCGCTGCTGGCTGTCAAACAAACCGAAAATGAAATCATTGTCAATTCATAAAATTGTGCAAAAATGTTACAAATTGCATTTACGTATGCTGCATCAACACACACGCACACACACACACATTGAAATACATGCATATACCATGATAAATATACACAGAGGGCGCACACAAACACACACACATACATATACTCACTCACATTTGGCCATTACAACGTCCATTATGCTTCATTTCGAGCAGCGCTTCGCTTGACATATATAGAAGAAAATTGTAGATATAGTCAAAAGGGTCGGTGGATTGGACCATGTAGTAGTATCTCCCTTGGCTAAGCCCCTGGCAGCCATGTCGTTTATTTAAGATGACAGCGGCAACAGTAACAGCAACAATAACAGCAACACCAACAACAGTGCAAACCAAAAAGAAAAAAAAGGGACATCCAAACAGCATACTTTCCCCCGCTCCGTCCACTAGCTTCATCTCCATCCCTCTGCCTTGTGGTCAAATTGTGCAAACATAAAACAGTCAGTGGTGCGAAAGACAATTTTTCAGGTTTATGCGATAAATACCAATTTACACTTGGAATCAGTGTTAATACTCCTAACATACAAATATTTGAGTCTTGAAATTATCCAAGAGATTCTGGGAAAAAAGTAAATGTACCGGAAGTTAATATACACATATATAAAATATATATATTTATATACTAAGCAAGAGAGTGCTTTCAAATCTCTCTCTCTATCTCTCTTTCTTTATGTGTGAAAACATTTCGAAAAAAGCAATGAAAAATTGTTAATCAAATGAGGGAACATTAATGGTGAACTGCTGTTGAAAGTGTTTAGCAAATAGACAAACTTCTAGGTATTTAGATATTTAGACATAAAGCTTCATGCCAATAGGAAAAATATTTCAATTGTTGTATACCAAACGCCTTTAGGGCTTAAAACATTTAGTCTTAAATTACTTGATGTTGAATCTGTTTAGGCAGAAGGTAAAAATAGAGTAGAAAACTAAGATTTTCCAACAGTTAAAGTTATTATTCGATTATATAGTTTCTCGATCCAACAAAGTTTTAAATATATTGGAAAATTCTTTTTAGCATTCAAAAAAAGAGTTGCGAATGCCTTCATATTATTTATTTCAAGTCCGTTAAAAAAACTTTTCTTGTTGTTTTGTTTGAATTCACTTTCAATTTTAAAGTTTCAATTTCTGTTCTGTTTGTATATAGTTGATATTTAGCTCTAATATTGAAAATGGAATACTTTCCTTTGACAACTTACAATTTACAAGCGATTCGAAGAAGAACCTCAACCCTTTTAGAAACTTTACAATCTACAGAGATATAGATACATTATATCTTTCTGAAATCTCTGCTTTATATGCTTAAAAAGAATGCACTTTCCTCTAATTAATTGAAGAGTTTTTCGTTTTTTTTTTTTTTTTTTTTATTTTTTTTTTTTTTTTTTTTTTTTAATGAAGGCAATTATAATAAATATTGTTTCAATTAACAAAGACCTCCGGCTCACTATTATTTTCTCTTAACTTTTCTATCAACTCTTTACAATTTGTATTGTAGATTTGTAGCCCAAATGAATTTCATAAATTTTGACTGTGGCATAAACCAATCAATGGATAGATATTCTGTTCACAAATGTCGGTAGTTGACCTTGTTTATTTTTCCTTCTTTTTTTTTTTTTTATTCTGGGTTTCTGTATGTTTTTCTTTGAACGTAATTGACATTTATTAATTGGAAAACAATAATTTGTCTGGCATGGTTGCCAAGTGTACCGAAAAAAGGAGAAAATAATGTGACTGCTGTTGAAATATATGATTTTTGTTTTTGTTGCTGTTGCTGTTTCTGTTTGGGTTGCATGGCTAGAAAAGTGGCAATACGTTGATGATTTATTTGGTATGGGAGCGGCGATAACAACAACTTGCTGTAAATGCCAATCCGTTAGCTGCTCAGTTATGCAGGCGGTAGCGATTAAAAGCCGTCAACAGCAGCAGGTTGAAAGCGTTGAAATTTTTTGAGCCAGATGTGCTCAACGGTCTCTTTTTTGTTACCCCTCCTCTCCCGCTTGTTCTCTGTGTCTCATACTTCACATTAAAAGCTGTCAAACTTTAATGTTTTACATGGTATAGCAGGCTCAAAGTGGCAGGTAGCAACGTCATCATTATCGTCGTCGTCATCATTATCATTAGCATTATCAGGATTGTTGCCGCCGCATGGTCATGGCACCTGTCAGTGGAAAAGGTTGAAGCGCAGACAGTCATTTCCATCTCTATATCTCTGCACCAGGCAGGCTATAAACATTAAAAGCACATAGTTTTAATGAAACTAGCGAAACTTGTAGAACGAAGGAGGCGCTTGGCATAGGCTGCTCTCTAAGTGACACACACAAAGAGAAAGAGAGAGAGAGAGAGAGGGAGAGACAAAGTCTTTTAAAATACCAGTTTTGCTGCGTGTCCTTGTACTTGCTTACCGTTTGCTTAACGGCCGACAGGCATACGAGGCGTATGTGGAACATGGTCCCAACACGCGATAAATTCATTAAAGAGCTGCGAGCAGCCCTCAAAATCTGGTTGCCTTGTCTCGTGGGCAATGTAAAATAATATAGTGCTATGCACACACACACAGACACACACACTCACACTAAAACAGTTGCATACTTTTGGGCGCCAAGGCGCGCACGTTTATAGATTAACACATTTTTACTGCTGAATGTACTAATAAGGCAAACATTTCCTCTTTGAGTTGCCCCCAGGAGATACCCCACCGGCTGTAGAAGCTAAAGCAGCCAGTGTACCTGTTATCTCATACAAAAACAACAAGCATGAGCAAAACTTGTGAGTACGTGAGTACGTGTGTATCTTTGTGAGTGTGTATGTGTGTGTACTTTCAAAATTTATAACACAACAAGAAAAGTGGAAAGAACGGCAAGCCATATATGTAGTCAGGTGAAGAAAAATGTGAACAAAAAGCAAACAAAGCAGAAAAGAAAAAAAAAAAGGGGAAAAAAGATGAAAATATATATGTATGTATATGTATATGTACATATATAGTATATATATTTCATACAGTGCGACGAGTCCTGTGAGGCAGCCAGTTAAATGGCAAACCCTTAGGGCCCGCTGCCATACATTAAGCTCATCCAGCTCCTGTGCTTTTGCTCCTGTTCATTCACTTTCAGCCAATGTTGTGATTTCGGTCTGGCAATACGGAGCACTGGGAATGCAGACATGTGTGTATGTGTGTGAGTGTGAGTGTAAGTATGTTCTGTGTAACTCGTCCTGCTCCAGCGCGTGCCTGGTACTAGAATTGCCACTGACTGTGCCAGCAGCTGCAGCTGGTGCCCATCATCGGTGGCAGCACAAATAAGATTCGACTATCCGACTCGACTTGTAATTACCACTGCATTGTGTGGACCTTTTATTTTTCTCATTGGTTTTTGCTTTTGTTTGCCATTCATTTTAACTTTGCGTTTACCTTTACCTTATCTCTGCACTACTCACGCCCCCCATACCTCTTCCCCAACCCATTTTGGAACTGCTCACATCGATTGAATTACAGTTTAAATATTATCAGAAAAGTCCTTGCTTATTTGCCGCTGACTTATCGGAAGTCAGTTTAACAAAAAGAAAAGTTCAACATGAACATGTGCATGTGCACTTTGTTTTCTCTGTTTTGAGTAGCCGATAAGAGAATTTGAAATATTTTATCTTATATTTGTATTTAAGAAACGAATTAAGCAGATAGTTTCAACATCAAGTAAGGGAATTCAAGTCGAGAATGTGGAATAAGAGATCCTTAAAGATAAGAAACGATATGATCTAGGACTAGGTTTCTTTAATCAGTTTTCATTGTGATTCTTGGTTTTCTAGTTTCTAGATAAATTTAAGTAAGGAAAAAGACTTGAATTTGTTGGCTCAACTAATTGAAGATTGTTTCTTCTGGATTGTGGATTTTTTTGTTCATCTCCAAACTAATTTTAAGCTTTTGTTAGAGTTTCTATTTCCATCTTTTGCTGAGCTATTTTGTTATTTAAAACTAGATTTGTTTTTGCCATTTTCATTGGCATTTAAACCACTGTGCACAATCGTGTCGGAAATAAGTTTTGAGTTTATGTAGGTGGATTCAAGGGCTTTGATGTCCGCTTTGGCTATCTGATTATATTGTCATGTCCATAGTGAAATGCAGCAAACTTTTATATGTTCTTTTCTCTTTCTTTATTTTCTCTCATATTCTTTTTCTCTCTCTCTCTGTCCATTTAATATATATTTGTTAATCGATGTGTTATTGCACGCTGACTGCCATCATCATGTCCATTATAATTCAAATATTTTTGTGCAAATCCACAAGTTACGCAAACTGAAAACCACTAGCCAATAAATTATTTGAACCAATCAATTTGGCTATATACAACGACAGGGCGCAGAGTATGTGCCAATCATTCACGCTGCGAAATGTGTGCCATAAAAATTTATAAAAAAAAAAAAATATATAAACCGCCATTCCAATGCATTTGAGGCAATAAACAATAAAGCGAGAGAAAAAACTAAAACCGAATAAAAAAAAAGGGAACAAAACAAATAAATAAAGGAATGAAAGAGAAATGATGGAAGGAAGAGCATAAACTATAAATTGAAAATTTAAGGCCATAAAACATGATGATGAGGAGGAGCGCGCGCGAGTTGAATGGGATTGGAGAATGAGTTAAAGTGCTTTCGTCTCAACAGATGATGATGTGGCAGATGGAGAAAGGTATCAACTGAATTTATTAATGCAATCATAAAAGGAATCTCAATTTAATTCAATCAATTCGTAACAGTTTCACTGATATGGTCTATATATCATTCCATTCCATCGTATCGAAATGAATATACATATATATATATGTATGATTTTATCTGTATGTCTACGAGTCGTTTATGTATGTATGTATGTATGCTTGTATATGTATATGTGTAGGGCAACAAATGAGTGGATAAGTGTGTAGGATGTAGTAAAGGAATTGCTGTCGTATCACCAGTCGAAATTGTCTGATGAATTCCTTCAATTCAAAACGTGACTGACGCAATGATTGTGCACGTTCTCCTTTGGCTTCATCTATAACTAAGTGCCACTATGTAAGTGAATAACTGCCATGGCACAGACCCCAGGCCCTACTAGACAGACACATGGTCCATGGCTCCATAGCCTCCCCCAGACCACATTCCTTTCTTCCCGTTTTTTCACTCCACACTCTAGTAGTTGCCATTCATTGCAATACACTAAGCTATGAAGAAGGTAGAAGGACAGAGACATGGCTAAGCACAGCATAGTTGGCACTTTTAAGTCATTTGCTACGTTTTAACTCAATTCGAAATGCGGCCATCAACCAAAAGGGTGGCACTCAATCAAACTTGCAACAAGATGTATGGTACATATGTATGTATGTATGTATGCACTTTGCCCCCATCGTTTTCTCTTTTACATTCTTGTACTCTCCGACTTCTATATATTATGCTACTCCACCCACCTACAACTGTTCCATAGGCCAAATGCGTACGACAAACAGACTTTAAAACAAGCCACAACAGTCACATCTAACTGTTTGTCAAAGTATGTATTCCTTAAAGTTTTCAATGCTTCTATATCCAATGCAGTGCCACCAATTTCCTTTAACTGGCTGCCGGATGCACGTTTCGCGAATCTGCCATCGAATTCGTGACGGGCAAAAGTGAGGATTTGGCTTAGCCATTACGCGTGGCACCTTCTCTCCCCAAAAAGAAGTAGAAAAAAAAGAAAGAAGAAAAAAACTAAGCGAGAGCAAAACGAAACGAAATTTCTATCCTTCTTTTTTACTTTTTCTTCGTTTTAGGAAATGTCGTTTGTGCGTTTCTTTCTGCATTTTGCAGTTCAATTTTGAAAAAGAGCCGCATAAAAGGCAATATGTGTGTGCAATATGGCAGACAAATTCTGCTGCACATTGATTTGAAGGGTTTGCCTCGTTGGGTTTTTGCCACATATTGTAAATTATTAAAAAAAAAGAAAAAAAAAACGCAATGGAGAATGATTTATTGTAAGTTTGTTTACACTTGGCCATGCGGTTTCCATTACAACCAACAATTGGGCCACAAGAGCGACAATGGTATAGATCAATTCAATTAATGGCCATAAATTTGTCAACAAAGGAAATATTATAATGCCAATTAGCTGATATCCTTAAACTTGCCTTCAAGTGCACTTAAAATAATTGTTTATAAATTCCATCCATATGTATATTGCTGTACAGTGAGAGAGCATTTAGTAAGAAATTAACCAAAAATATTAATTAAATGTAATGGACTTGACTTACAGATAGTTTTGCAATGAATTTATTATATGCCCACTGTACTCTGCCATTGTTATATATATTTCACAGCAGAAACAAACAGCACAAAAAGGCAAACAATAACAAAGCAAAAAAAAAATATATATATACGAAAACATAAACTTATATACAAAGAGTCGAATTTTCAAATGCCCTTACAGTAATTTTGAGAGGGAAATTTTCTTTGTCCAATGACTAGAATATAGCAGAATAATCAGATTTAAATCACAACAACAGAAATATACAGGAAAAAAATTAAAGAATAAATTAATAAATGTTGAAAAGAAAGCCTAAACCTTAATAACGACTTTTGTTTATAAAGTTTGGAAAACAATCTTAAAAAGATATTCTCGTCATATATTTATTTCTAATCATTTGTTTTCAATCTTCAGAGACTAATTCGATTATACATAATGCCAAATTTGATTCAATTTATAGAACTTAGTCAGATGAAGATCTGACTAAAACAGTAAACCAGTTAAATAAGAAACATTTAGATGCCTTTAAAGCAAATCAATAAAACAAAACAAATATACCCTATGTAAGGGTATAAAAAAACGATGGCTCAGCGTAGAGGAAATCTATTGTGTTTTCATTTGAATTTAATATTTTATTGTTGTTGCTGCAGCAACAGCAACAGCAGCAGCAGCAGCAGTAGTAAAAACAACACAAGCAATTGCAATCGAGTTTGCCTTTTGCGGTTTGCCGCCAACTGTAAATATGCATTTATGTGTGTGTGTATGTCTGTCTTTCTCTCTATCTCTTTCTGTGTGTGTGTGTGTGGGTGTTTGGGTGTGTGCGTGTGTGTCTGTTTCCGAGTGTTGTGTCATGTCAGTGACAAGGCTTCAATTAAAAGTTCCACCATAAATGTCTACATTGCGGTTTCTGATGGCAACAAGAAACACAAAATTCACATGAAATGATTTCAAGGTGTTTTACTACAAACCATCCATCTCAGCTGCTGATTGATTAAGTTTAATGAATAATGCGTTAGACCACATAACACCTGGCCAGTTAGAGAGTATAAGACCAATCGATAAAAGTCCAACAAAATAAGACAAAAAAAAAAAAAGAAAAAGTAACGTAAGAATATCATTTTCCATTCGTTCATCTCAGCCAAGCCAATACACATAAATTGTCGCCTTCTTAAATCGTTGCTTTAATTTATGGCTGGGTCTCGAATAAAATAAAGCAAAAAGAAAAAAAAAATACCAAACAGACAAAGGAAAATCCTTGTTTTATGTAAGGATAAACGACCTGGAGATACCGAGTGCCAATTCGTAGGAGCATATAAATAAATACTAACAAACTAACTTGATAGATAAGTTTGTTTGTTTTTCCAAACGAAGATTTAAACTAAATATAATTAGAAAAAATTTCAAAATTTTAACTTTGTTAGTTTGAAACGAATCAAAACAAACAAAATCATAGAAATTGGCCGCCGATCATGGATACTTTTCCTCTCATCCATGTTATATTCGTTAAAACCTGCATACCCTTACCTGACAAAGGGTATATAAAAAGGGCAAATCGGAGAAAAAACTATAAATTTAAATTGAGTGAACGAACACAACGAAGCTAAGGAAAAAAAAAAAAAAAAACAAAATGAAAGAAGAGAAGAAAAGGAGAGAAAGAGAGAAAAAAAATTAACACCCGCAATTAAAATTCTACAACACATTTTGGGGCTTCAATCGGGAGAAATCCACTTGCATGTTCTAGCCAAGGCCAAAGTTGACCCTTTTTTCCAAGCCATTGAATAGATTTCCCACATACACACACACACACACACACACTCTTTGTGCGTGTGTGTGAGAAAAAAAGAAAAGGGACCCCCATTAGGACAGAAAAGGCATTACACATTCTGATTGGAAAATCTATGATGATCATTAATAAAATGAAGACTACAACGACTACAATGTCGTTACAGTGTGGCAAACAATAACAAACGAGAAAGCAATTCTCTAATCAAGAAGTGTGCAGGCAGGCAAATTGCAAAGGCAGACAGAACAAAGATATTGTTGTAGAGAAGAACAGGAAACGGATATAAATTTAAATGCAAAATGCTTCTTCTCTTATGCTTATTATGTGGATAAGATTGTGTTTCAGTTTTCCATATATGTATGTAGGCTGCTGAATACATGCATTTATGCGTGCCACTTTTGGTTTGGTAAATATTATTTTAATATCTTGTTGCCACACCTCAATCTCCTCTTAAAACTGACTCCTATATGTGCTTGGTTGTTGTTGGTTGACACACACACACACACACACATAGAGAGGAACACACACGGATGAATTCCCTCGGTTTCCCTTGGTCTTTTTGTTGAAGGCATTGTTAGTATTATTAATGTTGTTGCTGTTCTTGTTGTTGTTGTTGCTGTTGACGTTGCTTATGCTACTGCTACTACCAGTGGTACTGCTGCTTTTGGCTGCTTTGTTGTTTTCATTCTGGCCAAAAACTTTGTGCCACAAACAATGCTTCATTATGAGCTTCAACCCAGGCCAGAGGTGATAAGCCATGCCAGTACCAGAACAAGGAACCAAAACCAGTACCAAAACCCAAACCCAAACCCAGAACACAGTGGGCCAGTGAGGCAGTCAACTTCTTGTATAAACTTCACTTTATGCTTTTTTGGCTTTCAATTCGCCATATACTCGTACTCATACTCATATTCATAACACACAAACACCCACATTCACATACATCCATACTCCAAGCCAAAAGTGAACTAAACCCAACTCTACTCCGCTCAGTTCAGCTCGCTCACTCACTCACTCAGATGCCATTTGCTTGTACTTTGTATGAAATTTTACGAATATTTCATAACAAGAATTATGCTTGTCGTTCCTATATACATATACATATATGTATGTATATACAAATTGATCCATGGGTGTAGTTAATGGGTGACATTGATTTGATTAATGTATATAATATGTAGTACAATGATGCAGAAAGTGGTTAATAAGTATAGATCTACTAGTCATAGTTAGTAAATCTTCTTGCGCCTACGAATTTGTAGAATTTGTAGGATTTCTTTGGAATTTGCTGAAGATTCTTACTAATTATTGGCAGGACACCATTTTTATTTCACTTACTCGTGTTGAAATAATTTCTAGTCCTACTAAATGTACCAGGATATCTCCTGGTCTTACTTAATGCTGTTCTGTACTTACTCAACTGGTATCTGGATGCTTTCTGGTATTGCTTAAAGTTGCTTTAAAATCTCTATCTAGGTGAGAACTTTCTTTTAGGCTCACAGAATCTCTAAAGAAATCTTACAGTTCTTTGACTGACTTTCTGTTTCCATCTCATCTTGAATTTTTACTTGGATAACAGTTAAATCTTCGCATTAATCGATTAATAGCTTACAATAATAATGAACCAATGGGACTTACATTTGCTCTTCCTCAATTAAATCAGTAATTGATTGTTTTTCAATTAAATATTTGATACTTTCCCCTCTTTGTTACGCCCATGTGTCTATGTTTGTTGCCCTTTGCTTGCTGCTTTGCTGCCTGTTCTTGTTCTTGTTGTCATTGTTGTGTCGTATCGCATGTTTTGTCAGACGAAGTGGCTATGCAAAGACAAACAACAACAGCAACAATAACAACATCAGCCGCAACAAAAGCCTCGTACAAAAATGTTGTCAATCAAGGTTGAATACAACAAAGACAAAAGAAGGGGGGGCGGGACCAACTACTAAGCTTTTAAATTACCCATCTAATGTAAAATACAAAAAAAAAAGAAAGAGGAAAAGAAAAAATGGCAAAAAAAAAAAGGGAAAAAAATTATGAAATTTGTCAAAAATATTTCAGTTGCTCGAACATCCATGAGAGGAAATCATCCATGCGGCTTGGTGCGGAGCTTAGAGAGTTTTGCATTTTTGGTTTTTAGTGTCTGGGCACGACCTTAAATCCCACCCAGTCCATCCATATTCTCCATCCCATATGTGATGCAGAAAGCTAATTGTTTTTTAAGTTTTTGTAATATAAATTTCTTAAGTGCATGTGCATGTGCATGGGTATATGCAATGGATTGAAAAAGTGCTAACTTCAATATATAGAAATTGAAACAAATCAAAAATAGTTGAGAAATTGCAAAAGTTTTTCAAGAGCAAACAAAAAGAATAAAAAATAAAAATGGTTTTAGAGAAAGAGAGACGAGAGAGAGGAAGAGAGAGTACTGTTTCATTTTCTTCTTAAGCAAACATAGAGAGAAAGTCAAGCATATAGAGAGGATCCTCATTCACACACACACACACACACACACACACACACACACACACACAAACATATGCATGGTGTGCAAAATTATGCTTTTCCTTATTGTCCTTGTGTAATCATGCGAACAATTAAGTTGCTACCGATTGACGCTAATTAATGAACAGCATTAAAAATAATTATGTGTGAAGCAAAGAAATGACACACAAATACTTATGACTGACAGCAGAAAAGAGAGCGAACGAACAACCGTGGGGGGGTTGGCAGTCAACCACGCCCATGTATACACGTGTGTATGTGTGAGTATATGGGCCCGGTCCCACCACAATTTCAATTTTCGCTGTGCCATGTAATTTGCTTGGATAATTTATATGCATGGCGTGCGTATAGAAGATGCTTCATCTGCCTTCAATTGTGAGCCTCGAGTGCGAAATGAAATAAATTTTGCAGCATCATTTAAGCTTAATTAAGACGCCCCAGCCGCAGCCCACAACCAGGAGAGAGGAGCAGGACCAGGACCCAGAGAAGATCCCACACCAAAAACCTGAAACCCAGAACCAGAATCTGAATCAGAAGAAGGGGAAATGGTGGGGAAGACCAGGACAAAAGCTTCGCACATTGCACCATAAATAAATGAGTGACTGACTGAGTGGTTGAGTGGTTGCCACATGCCTTTCCTCTTTCCCCTTGCCGGCATAAACACCCACACGCTTACACACACACACACACACATACTCAAGTTGTAGCTGTCAGCAAGAGTAAAGCCCAGTTAGGTGGATCCTCAATGTTCATTTGATTTCTAGCCAACTCACGATTTCACGCATTAAATCGTTTAGACAATGTCAGAGGGCAATCATTATTCACATTCGCATTCGCATAATGGAAGCCACGTCATCTCTAAATGAGTGGTGCCACATCCACCATCGTCAAGACGATGTAGATGAAACTTCATCTTTAGTTTAGTTGTCGCTTGCCCTTTGGGGCCAAATTCACTCAATTCTCTTCGCCGCTGCCTGCCATGTTGGTTTTTAATTACTGAACACAAGTCTCAACGATATTTACTATAAAATTCAATGCCATAAAATACAATTAAGTGCGTTAGCATTCAACTTTCATTTCAACTCACCACCTGCCTGGCTGCCTGTCCCACAAAAAACCATTTAATTGAGGAAAGTGTAGAAGGGGCGGGGGATGGGGGAGAAGGCTTAAAAAGGGATACGCGAGTTGTTGTGAAGGAAAAATTCATTGGGCCGCGGGTTCAATATGTTGCACATTACGCATCATTTCATCAGCCAACAAAAGGGTACTATACTGGGAGTGGAAAAGAAAGAGTATGATAGAAAGAGAGTGAGAGAGAGTGAAAGGGGTGAGTAGAAAATAAAGAAGAAGAGGAGAGAGAGAGAGAGAAAAAAAAATGGTAAAACAAAAGCGTGAAAATTGCAAAAGTTTTCTTAATTGCTACGCGGGGCTCGTCAACGTTGTCGAAAATTAAGCGCAAATATGCAAAGTCATTGTGTGAAAGAATGAGAGTGGATGCGGGGGGAGATCGGTGTGGCTGAGTAGATGTCTGCCTACGTAATGATTAAGCAAACACTCGCACTCACAAAAACACACACACACACACACATAGAAACATATATATTGCTGCCTCTTCTATTCATTTACACATGCAGCTTTCCCATGAGTCGGAAATGAAGCATATTTAACGGCGCAATTGAATTGATTTCTATTATTCTTTTTTTTCCCTGTTTTTTTTTTTGTTGTTATTCAAAATCATTCAAAACTGGTTTTTGTTGCCTACTTTTATGGGCAGCCGCAGTTGTTAGCAATTGTTGAGAATGATTTAAATTTATATTTAATTCATGGCTCGTATTTAAATTTACTTGAATTTTTCTCTACTTATTCTAGAGAAAGACATTAACCATATTGAACTTAAGACTGTAGATCTCGAAGACCACGCCCACATTAAAGAAATCTTTCCCCTAACCGCCTAAGCGCCCAATTCATGCATGCAAATGCGCGTTAGAGAACCTTTTGTTTAATGAAGCCGAAGTTGTGGGCGTCTATATACATATATATATATATATATATGATTTGGGATGGCGGGTGAGGGTTTTTTGGGTGTGCATGTGGAAAAACAGTTTTCAAATGAATGCAAGTTTTAATCCTTGAAATATGATTTGAGTGCAAATATTTTGCATAACCATGAGCTCGACCCAGGGATGACAGAGAGAGAGAAAGAGAGAAGAACTTGCGGTTGCTGCTGCAAGTCTCAGTATGTGTGTGGTGCGAGCAGTGACACAATTCCGCTATGCGTATGTGTGTGCTGATGATGAGAAACAGGAGTAGTAGGCCAGCGAGAGAGACGGAGAGGTAGAGGGGTATATGTGCACTTGTACTTGCCAACCGCAAACACTTCACTCGGTTGAAGGTTGCTTTACCAGGCCAGGAGCAAGAGCCAACGCAAGAGCCAGAGCAAAGCAGGCCCCATTTCAGTTTCAATTCTAAACATACCATTACAGTTTTATGGTCAGAACAGTGCATCGAATGATGGCAAATAAACACAAATTTATATATGCACAGACAGTTAAATGTTCAGATATTTGTTTTGTTTTCATGTACATTCATTTCCTAAGTATAAATACATAACTTTTCGGTTTTGTCTTTTTTATGAACTTAAGACCAACTTAAAAGCTTAATTTAAACTTTTATTTTATTCATTCGCATTTTGTGCATTTTGCATCTTAAATTTATTGACCTTAAGCCTTTTATTTCAATTAAATAATAGTTTCGTATAGACTTTAAGTTAATCTTCTTTCAAATATTGTTTCATTTGTTTAACATTTTCTATTGTCTCGGACCACTGTAGTAGTAGTAGTGGGTGGTATGTCTGTGTGTGCGTGTGTTCAGTTTGTGGCATTTGTCTGTGGCTTTTTAAATGCATTTGGACCTGGATGGACCCTATTTTCTTGTTTTTTTCTTTTTGCCTGCCTTTCAATTGTCCCTGTGTAGCCACTTCGCTGGATTCTAATTGAAACTAAAGGCTTAATAGTGTCAACCATTGACAAGGGGGAGTAGGAGATGGGCACATCCATTCAAACCATTGTAACCACTTGCCCACCTTTTCGACCACAATACGCTTTTAATGAGCAAAGTTCATAGAGTGTGGGCTACCTGGGAGAATCAAACGGAAACTGCTTGAAAAAAGAAAAAAAATAACGAAAGTCAAAATATGATTCCCCAATGAAGAACTTTAAGACTAGACCCCAGACACAGTCGCAGACCCATGGCCCTGCCCCCAAGGAGATCGGCTTGAATGAATTTAAATGAAATTTTAGTTTTTTCTCTTCATTCCTTAGGTTTTTTTTTTGGGACAGGTTCGTTTTTCTTCTTCTCTATTGCGACTCTAACAATTTGCTGGGCTTGTGTGCTGCATGCCACACAAATTTTTCCAACAGCTGCACTTTGGATTTTAATACTTTTTTGTGGGGCACCGCACAAAGATAAAAGCTGTCACATACTCACACACACACACACACACACACAGACACACACAGTCGCACACATAGACAGAGAACGTTTGCAAAGGATTAGAAACATTTTGTGTCTATTTGCAGCTTTTGACTTTTTCGCACTAAAAGAAGAATAAAAAAAAAAAAATCCAACTCATTTTTTTTTGTTTTCGCCTTTTTGCAGATATGACAAATGGCGGTGTGCAGGGACCCATCGAGGGCTACAATTCGTTGGATGAGATGATGACAACAACAGCATCAGCATCAGCCAGTCAGCAAGCCATGCTACTGCCCACTGCTCCCACCGTTGGCTATACCCATCCCAAATGGATGGAACCATATTTTGATCCCTCAACGCCGCGCAATGTCACCGCCCTCATGGGCAAGTCAGCATATCTCAGTTGCCGTGTACGAAATTTGGCCAACAAAACGGTGAGTATGCCGGTTAGTAGTAGTAGTAGTAAGTAAGTAAATATATACATATAAATTTTTTGGGAATATATGTGTCGGTCTGTCTGACAGCCTGTCTCTTTGTCTGTCTGTCTGTTTGTTTGTTTGTTTGGTTGTATGTATAAATTTGGGAAAACTTTTGTTACCGAGCGCGCGTGACGACTTGGCAAGTCTTTAAAGTTTTTTGTCTTAACTTTTCGTAATTCTGTCGTTGATTTCTTCTCTCAACCTGTCCGCAGTCGCGTAGCCCAAAATGTAATTCCCCTGGCATGACTGCAAAATTTTTAATTAGTTCTACGCCCCTTCCAAAAATGGAACTCCATCCACTCCACCCATCTACCCACTCACTTGCCAACCATCTTTTCTCGACTCATCCAAAAAAGAAAAGAAAAAAAAAATGGGCAGCGTTTTTCTTTTCCAGCTATTGTTGTTTGCTTTTTGTGGCAGAAAACGTTTCGGCTACATTTCGAAGCGAAGTAACTTTCGAAGCGGCATTAAGTTGTTTTGTCTTTTTTAAAAATTTAGCAATTTTCCTTTCTTTCGTTTTTTATTTTGTATTTGGTTTGGTTTTTCTGTTTGCCTTTGTTTATCTGCTTTAATTGCCACGCCCAAACTCCCTGCTGTTGCTTTTATGATAGAAGTTGCCAAGACAAAGGGAGACCCTGCGGCAACCTGCTGCTGCTCGTCCTTCTGCTCCTTTGAGCTCCATCTTGAGTTCTCGCTCGCTCTCTCTCTCTCTCTCGTTAAGGAAAATGTCGTGGAGCAGTTGGATGAGATGTGGAAGATATTCTTGTTACATATATGCACAATGTGAATGCTTTGGCAACATTTTTAATTTGGCATATTTTCGTAAACATTTAATTAAGAATGGTGCTGAAAAAGTCAAATACTAATGGCTAGAATACTAAGAATCTTTGGCAAAGACTTAAACATTTTCCATAGGCTTTTTTCAGAATCTTCATCTTGGTTTGTTTTTTGCACTCTTGCAGAAAGAGTATATTAGTTTTCTTGAGAAGAAAGAAGCAGAACTAGATGGGCTAATATAGTCATGTCCCGTCAGTCCATTTGTTTGGATAAATGTTCCTCAGTTTTAAAGTTATCATAATTAAATTTAACACAAACTCTTTATTTTAGACTACCGTATATATAGATCGGAGCCATCTAAATCATACGACTATATCATATAGCTACCCTAGAAACGATCGGTCTAGAATAGAGTTTTTCGTTTCTCCTAATCCTAATGATCAGACTATAATGTATAGCTGCTTTAGGAAAGATCGTTTACTAAACCTTGTTAGTCTTAACTATTGCTTAATGATTCCGGCAAGTTTTTTTTTTCAAATCAAGGGTATATAACCTTCGGCATGATCAAACTTAGTCTGGCCATTTAGTTTTACTCTTCATTTGGGCGTTAAATGAAATGTAAAATTGTGAAACTGCTAACGCCTGGGCGTGACAATTTATATTTTTCTTCTTTTTTCGGGAAGGGTCTTAACATTTTCTATTTTTTTTTTTTTGTATTTAATATGCCAAGTTTATGAATAATTAGACTGCGAGTTGGTGTAGCAGGCAGATATCGCATAAGAAGAACGATTAATGATGGCCAAAACGTGCTGGCCGAGTTTGGAGGGAGTGAGAGATAGCGGAGGAAGAAAACAAAAAAAAAAAAAATGGAAAATAGCGGAATCTATTTCATTTTGCCAACCCTAACTTTAGGCCTCGCCTTTGTCCTTTTAGTTATACAGAGTCCCCCCCTCTCTTCCCACCAGACCCCAGACTCTTCCTCTCATTAACACAAAGGCAAACAAATAGTGAGCGAGAGGATGAAATGGTGGAGCATGCCCCAAATGCCAAAAACCAACAAACTTTCAACACGCTTGCAAGTACTTGACACAAATGCGCCAACAGTACCCAGTGGCAGGACAGGAAGAGGATCTGCTGTTGGTGCTAGTTCTGGGGTATGCCAGGATGCTGTTGGCAGGCGTAACTTTTAATTTCTTGCCAAACAAAAGAGCGACGAGTGCCACACATACACACGCATACATCAGTACAGAAGTATACAGACTCATAGACATACAATATGTATGTGCAATATACTTACTCAATGGCATACACACACACACACACACACATCAGCTGTTCAACCTCAAGTGGGCGCGCCTTTTTGAGCCCACAATCATGCGGCACGCCCATACCATACCAAACCGTACAACCGCCCGCCCATACACTGTGCTACTCTACACTTTCAATTGCATTTGAGCGCGAAATTATTTAAACAATTTCGCTGAAATTGCACTCGCCGCACGCGTCAACAGCACTTGGTAGAGCAGTCCGAGTTGCACGAACCCGAAAAACAAAAAAACAAAAAAAAAAAAAAAAACGCCCAACTAAAGTTAGGCCCCCAACTGGGCACGACTTGCAACTTGAAGCGGAATGTCGAGTCGAGTTATTCTTGTTGTTGTCGTTGTTGCTGTTGCTTTTGCTGCTGCTGCTGTTAATGTGCATGCATGCTATCCATGTGTGTGTGCATGCGGGTGTGTGTACTCCAGAGGCGTTGCTGCTAATATAAGAGAGACGGGACGGAGGGTTGCCTGGGTATAGATGGGGGTAGATGTTCCATTACATGGCCACATGAGGCGGCACACAGCGTGCACTTGTTAATTACGCTTTAATTTGTTGCGTAAAATGTTTGTTTAATGGCAGAGTTGTCGTTTTCTGAAAGAGCTCCCGACATGTTTTTCTCACTTTTATGCATACACACCCGGCAAACCCGTGACCTGCTCTTCCCCGAACCTCTTTGCACTCCTTGCAGTCCATATGTAGTGCACAAATGTTTTCTAAAACACCCGTTTGTCCCTTTTCGTTGCTGTTGTTGCTGTCGTTGTTGCAGGCGACTCTTGAAAGTATGCAACAACATTTCGTATAATTAAACGCACGCACGCATCATTTTTGAATTTACCCCATGCCTGTGTGTCTCTGTGTGTGTGTGTGTGCGTGTGGGTATTTGTATGACTGTCAAGTGCGATAATTTTGCATTTACATTTGACTTAATAAGTTTGCATATTAACCCAAACCAGAGTAAAAGAACTTGCGCAAAAGGTAGAGGATAGAGAAGAGAATGGGATGGGATGGGCGGTAGGGGCTTGCCACCAGCTTACAAAGTTATCTCTGTGCAACGCAAACTACTTAAAAAGTTTTGTGATAATTAAGTAAAAGCTAAAAACAACTCGGAAACGCAAACAGTCAGCAGCAACACAGCAACCACAGGAGCAATCCACTGTTAGAGATGTAAGGGCTGAGATTTGGCAAGAATTGTGCGACTCATAAAGTTGTCAAAGTCAAGCATCTCGTCGCGTTTCCATGCCATATATAACTCATACGTCACGTGTGCCGCGAGTCAAAAAAGGTAAAATTTCACATTGGCAACTCTGATTAATCAGTGTAAGCCCTCGCGCATTTCATTCGAATTTGATGGCACTGCGTCGGCAATTTGTTTTTCAATTGCTGCATTTTTAATGCCAGCTCCGCCTTTTTAGTGTTTCTAATACCCTGCCAAGTATAAGAAAAAAACCAGAGGTATATCAACTATATCAACATTTTGTATAAATATGAAAAATAAATACAATTATATTGACCAAAGAGCATACATATGTCGATATTTGTCTTTTCTTCCTCTCACTCACCCTATTTCTCTCTCTCTCTCTCTCTATCTATCTCTTTCTCTCTTTTGATATCGTATGTTGAAAATAAACATTTTGTTGACTTTCGTTTGTTTTCATTTTCCTTTTCCCTCTTTCCATCTTGTTGTCATTGCAGGTATCCTGGATTCGACACCGTGACATTCACATACTCACTGTCGGCTCATACACATACACATCCGATCAGCGGTTTCAGGCCACACATCATCAGGATACCGATGACTGGACGCTGCAGATAAAATGGGCCCAGAAACGAGATGCCGGCATGTACGAATGCCAGATATCGACGCAGCCGGTGCGCAGTTATTTTGTCCGTCTGAATGTTGTCGGTGAGTATAAAGTGAAGGCAGTTCCCGTTTTTGCTTTCAGGTTTTTTTTTTCTTTTTTTTTTTTTTTGGTTTCTTATTCTTATTATTTTTTTTTTTTTTTTTTGGATATAACCATGGACATCGGCATCGGCTTCATAAAAAATCAACCATTTGTCCTCGCAAATAACAAAGGGCACCCAAAAGAAAAAAAAATGAGAAAAATAAGAAGAGAAGAGAAACCTTGTTGAACAAATAAATTACACACAGCAAACGAGTGCGCAACACGCACGGTAAACGGCAATGTCGATGGAACGCCGAGAACTTGGTTTTTATACGACAATAATTCCATTTTATCTCGTAGTTTATTATTCTACAGTGTCAACCCGGCCTTCAGCTTGTACCTATGACCCAACGTTCTTTCTATCTGTCTTCGTTTCTTTTGCCTCTTTTTTCCCCTTTTTTTGTTTGCTCTATCCTTTCTGTGAGGGTATATTGATTTTGACATGGCTAGAAAAAGTTTTACTAGTTAAATAATAAATATTATTGATCAGCACTAAGAGCTGAGTTCATATTAGCATATTTTAGTCTATATATAGAAACTTAACAGATCCAACGACTATATCATAAGATAACATAACATTTTAAAATGTAAGATTTTAGTTTGATAACTTTTTTATTTTTGAAGCAACTGCTCTCAAATTTGATATGCATAAGTTTTGCTTACCATAAAATGAAAGTATGAAATTTTATTAAAATTAGTTAACTATAACCCAAAAATTCTTACAGAAACGGTTGATCATATATGTATGTGTCTAGGTTTATCAGACAAAAGCTTTTTGAAATCGAAATCAAATTAATTAATATAAAATTAATATTCAAAATCAATAGAAAACTATTACGCAATAATTTTGAATTATTTTTCAAACAAATTTTCAATCCATTTTCATACAAAAAATGAAATTTCTTTTATTTTTTCTTACCTAAGAATTTTTAATAAAATCATCATTGAAAAAGACAATTTCTCGAGGGTATAGATACTTTGATGCAGGCAATGTAAATCCAATTCTATAGTTTTTTGCCCTTTCTCTTTTTTGTTTTTTTTTTGTTTTTTGATTTTGTTTTTTTGACAACGATTTTTCCATACACTTCTTTCACAGTGTTTTTCTTCAGCTTCTTATTCATGCTTTCAATCTCTCTCTCTCTTTCTCTTTTTTCTCTTGTTTTTTTTTTGCCCGATGACAGTGCCAACGGCGACCATACTTGGAGGACCTGACCTTCATGTTGATAAAGGCAGCACCATAAATCTCACTTGCACTGTAAAGTTCAGCCCCGAACCGCCAGCCTACATCTTTTGGTATCATCACGAGGAGGTAATTAAACTTTATTGTTACATTTCGTTTTTGTTTTGGTAGTGGGTAGCACTGTAATAAGCGAATTGGACGAAAGGAGCACCATTTAGTCCTAGTAATAGAAGGATGTCTGGCAAAATGTGTGCCTGGGTTTTATTTTTGTTTGCGTCTGTATTAATTGTTTTTTTGTTTGTCTTTTTTTTTGTCGAACAAATTTAAAGAAAGTCAAAAAAATAAAAAGAAGAAAAGAAAAGAAAAGAAAACATCAATTCAGAAGCTTTGAATTAAGTTGATTAGCTTGTGTAACAATTAATTAATTAAGAAAAGTAGACGATAAAGTTTTTTTTTGTTATTGTTCGGTTTTTGTACTTTTGTGTAGCCAGATCAGGTGAGGTCATCAGGTGGTGTGGTTGCATGTCTCCTTCTGCTTGGCTTATGTCTTTGAACGTCTTTGGTTGGCCAAACTGACGGCATGCTGCCAATTAGCTCAGTTGTTTTAAGCGATTTAAGCAGCATAAACTGTAAGCTAATTGCGCAGCATTAAAAGAGCTTAAACAGAACCCACACTGACACATTTACAGAAGCGTGTCCGAGAAGGTCCTTGTGCCCGTCTCCTGGCCCTGTCCCTGTCCCTGGCCCTGTCCCTGGCCCTTTCCCTGCCTGGAGACATTGCCCATGGCCGCAACAGTTGCACGCTAATTGCAATGCAAAAGCCAAACAAAACAGCAACAAAAAAACGAGAGAAAAAAAAAAAAAAGAATGTGCTATGAGCAAAAGAACAGAACAGAACAAAACAGAATAGCACAGAGTAAAGTAGAGTAAAATGAAGGAGAGAAGGTAAACTTCTGGCAAAGTGTTAAGAGTGCAGCACACAAATCCTGCTGCCATTTGGCGATGTTGCCACTGTTGTTGCTGCTGCTGCTGTTGCTCAGTTTTTAGCTGCCACTTGGCGCATTTTAATGTATTCCTGGAATTTTCTAATTAAAATCCTTGCCGCTCTGCCACAATTGTGTGCATTTGGGCACCTGGCCATGAGCAACTGCATGCTATATACGAGTCAGTCTGTATGTTCGCATGTGTATATGACCTCGTCCTTGCTGTAACGGCTCCGTGACGTCCAGTTCTGTGCACACGGATTATTTACGATCCATGCAAATTTGCTGTTAATTAGTTTAATGGATGGATAAACTCTGTTGATGCACTACCTCGAGTGCTAGCTGAGTTACTACCAACCAACCAACAACCTTACACTATCGTTCTCCTCTTCCACCTCTCTTTTACACCCTTATAACATGCTTCTGGCAGCTGGCCACAGCGCTGAAAAGTATTCAACACTTTTTTTTTTTTTTTTTTTTGCTCGCACTTCCGCTTTCGCTAATTGTAATTAACGTGTTACATATTTTGCCCTCTATCTCAGCCAAAAGCTTGGCAGGTATTTCCGCCTGACGCTCATGTGGCATATGTCTGTGCATGTGCATGTGTGTGTGTGTGTGCAGCAACAAGAATGAAATAAAAAGTGAGAGAAAAACCAGATGGGTTTTATATATTTTTTTTTCCACTACCTTGATTTCACAAAAAATCGAAACATGTTTAAAGCAATTATACTCAGCTAACTGGTTTTTCTTTTTACTCTTATTTTTTTTTTTTTTCGTTTTTTTTTTTCTTTTTGCAATCGTAGCCCTGGGCGAATCATGAATCTGAATCACATTGAAATGGCATTTCAATTTATTTTCTTGCCGTTTTCAATAATGTCTCGACACCGTTTTTTCCCCCGATTTTCACATGACTTTTGGTCACTTTTATGTACTTTTAGTGGGGAAAAAAAAAACATTCGGATTTTCTTGGTTGTTTTTGGTTTTGGTTTATTATGGGGAGTAAGAAGAAAAATGCGACCGATTATTGCGTTCAAAGTGCCACATAAATCGGATATATGCGCATTTTCAATGAGCGAGAAACATTTCACACAAATATTTTATTTACTTTTTGTCATTGTTATACGGGGTGGTCGGTCGGTCGGTCGGTCGGTCGGTCGGTCGGTTGGTCTCTTTTTTTCCCTTGGCTCAGTCCACGGGTCCCTATACATTCGTTTCCTGATCCCCAAACGACACACTCTACCCTCCCCCCTTATCCTGTTCCAACTCTGTCTGTCCGTCTGTCTGTCTCTCGCATCAACCGTCAGCCGGTAGTCCAATATGGGCAAACAGCTGCAGTTGTCATGAAAATTGCAAACGGCATGGTGTAAATTTTTAATGCACCCTCGTCCATGACTGCAAAATGGTTTCCTTTTTTTTTTTTTTTTTCATTTTTTGCCTTATTTTTATTCTTCTTCATTGTTTTCCTCGTTTTGGTTTTTGGTTTTATTTTCTGTTTCTGTTTGAATTCAATCAAAATGGCCAAAAGTTGTTCCAAAATTAAAGACAATTGTGCTACATTCTTCATTCATTAGTAAATTAATGCCGAACAAATTATAATACAAATATGAAATTTATGCTGATGCCATAGACAGAAATTCAGGACAATGGGAACAGAAGGAGTAGCCAGCGAAGTGACAGGAGTTGTGGCAGAAACATTCAGGCCATGGCCTGCCTTTGATGATAGGCAAACTTTTCACTTGTCGAAAGTTTTTTTTTTTTTTTTTTTTTTTGGGTGACAAAGTTTGTGTCATTCTCATTGTTTTAATACCATCGACCAAGTTGGAAAAGGATGTGATGGGTTTATCCGAATTTAAAGTAATGAGCAAGTCCAGGTGCAGCTCTGGCTCCACTTTTTCCATTAGCCATGAATTTATTGAGAAAATATTTGCTCTATTTTGAAAAATTTTCTACTAAATGAAGAAAATGTTTTACAAGAGATTACTCGGTAATAGGTTAAGATTTTTCTTAAATCTTTGACAATCATTGAAAAGTTCTACATTATTGATTTCTGCATTGCATAGTTAGATTGTGTTTCTTATTTGGATGATAAATACTGAAATTATATAAATTTCAAATTGATTTCTGTGGGTTAGAGTTGATAAACAATGACAACTGAAGGGCAAAAGTAATTCACTTTATAATAAAAGGTTAAGAAGTCAATGATTCTCTTTAGCTTTTCGATCAATTCCAATTGTATATTATTTCAGTAATAAAGTTGATGTTCAATACATATATATTAAAACATCCGTATATAGACACGATTTTGTATAGATTTTGAAATTTAATTGAAACTTCACTCGAAAAAATTCCATCTCATATAAATCGTATCTAATGGACAAAAGTGTTGCTCAAATAAGTTGAGAAACATGAAAAAAATGCCTTTTGGTACTTAATAAATTTCAATTGCAATAGCTAAAGCAACTTCAATTCAAGTTTCTATATCAGAAAAAACGCATTCAGTTAAATTTAATATTCTAAAACTGTTTTAGCAAAAGAAAAGGTATCAAATTGCCGAGTTATGTTTTTGTTTTCTTTTCAAGATTCAAGTTCTTTATTTCGAAATTTTTTTTTTGCTATCGTCATCATTATCAGTGATGGTTAAGTTTTCTTTTGCTCTTATTCTTCATATTATTGCAAATGTTGTCGATTAGTTGAGATTAGACGGCAAATTATGCGCGCTTAGCCGACAAAGGCCAAATCTGCCCAAGGGCCAATTGTAGGGCCAAGGGTTAGTTAGAGTCTCATTTCCGTAAATGTTGTTGTCGCTGTTGTCGTTTCCATTCGCTTAGCTGCTTGTCAGTGGCATGATGTGTTAATATCTTCATTCTCTTTCTCTTTTACGTTCTCTCTCTTTCTCTCTCTCTCTTTCTGTTTCTCTATCGTTCTCTACTGTCATGAACTTGCTGATTTCTGTATTGGCAAATTATTCCAGTATTTGTTTTTGTCAGCTCCGTCTGTGACTTAATATGCATTTCGCTGCTGTTAAAAGCAGTCATCCACATCCACATTCACATTCTCTCCCTATCCGTATCCATATTAATCGATAATGAAGTTGACTTTGATAGCTTTCTCTCTCTCTCTCTGTCTCTGTCCCTGATTTCCTATCGCTTCGCATGAGCAGAAAGTAATAATCATAATGGGGACCAACTGCTGACTGAAATCCACTTGATTAGCATAATTTTTCTAGCTGTATTTTTGTTTAGCTTCACTGACATGTCCCATACCCATACCCATCTCCGATCTCTGTCGACCTTTGATGTTAACGCTTAGCCGTAAGTTAACTTTAATCAGCCAAGCCCAGTGGAGCCATCAAATTCCAATTAAAATGGCAATTTTAAACGCATTTTCGTAACGAAAAATAAACAAGACGCATTGACATTTCGTTGATTTGTAATGTCAGTCAAGCGCAGCTGTTGTCATGCTTCCCTACCTCCCTCCTCCCCCAAAAAAATAAAACTGAAAATAAACCGCCCACAAATGTGCCCTTACACACATATTTCAAATTAAAATCCTTTTGTCACGAACATTTCTAGAATCATTAAAGTATTTCACCTAATTGATAATAGAAGGGTAAAAATTCATTGCACTTTTTAAACAATACGTTCCAAGCGATTTAAAGCTGAAATTATATATATAGGTATATATCTATATATATTTTTATCCGAAAACATTTTTAAAATGTAACTGAAGTGTTTAATAAATCCTTTTTCTCTTCCATTAACCGAATGCCCAAATAAATCGGCTTAAGAAAGAAATGGGGGAAAAATTGAAATATAACTGAATATTGCATTTTATGTATGCAGCTTTTGTATATTTTTACAAGAATTACAACTGACTATAAACATATATATATATATATATATTTTGCATATTACGTACATATGTAAGACCCGCTACAATGTTTTTATGAATTTGATTCTCATTTCTCAAATAAGTTGAATTGAAATGAAATTATCATCTTAATATTTGCCGTTTTTATTTTAAGCTGAACTTGAATAGAGATCTCTTTAGTTTCTTTATTTATGATCTAATTGATTCTTAGTCGTTTCTCTTTTATTTATAAAAAGAGTTGAAAGTTGAAAATTCATTCATTAACTTTAACGATTGAGGAATTTTTCACTTATAGTGGGTAAGAAACAAAATGGATCAGAAAGAAAGTGGCGAATTTTTAAGATCCTATAAAAGTTATAGAATTAAAATCATTTGTGGATCAGCTTGATTACCACTGAATGTTTATATGGGGAAAATAATTGTTTTTCCAATTTGGGATTTGATTTCTTTATATAATATAATGTCTAAATCATGGCAATGGGTCAACATGAATTCGTTGCTTGCGGCAAAGTTTAAGTAAGAAAAAAGTTTAATTTTATGCTGATAGTTCGAAAATTGTTAACGTTCTTATGGCTTTACATAGCTAATGTACTTTTATGTAATTTGTTAATAAATACAACTCTCATTTTAAACATGTCATTAGGCTTAAAATGTTTCAATGTTCTTCTTCTCTCTCTCTCTCTCCCTCATTGTTTTAGCCTTTTAGATTATGTTGGCATTTTGCATTTATACACGATTTACTGATCAACTCTTTCTCTCGTTTTCCCTCTCTCTCTCTCTCTTTCTCTCTGTCTCTGGGCTGCTGAATTCCCATTTGCAGGTCATTAATTATGATTCATCAAGAGGCGGCGTGTCGGTAATTACCGAAAAGGGTGATGTGACAACCTCATTTCTACTTATACAGAATGCAGATCTGGCCGATTCGGGCAAATATTCGTGTGCGCCCTCCAATGCAGATGTTGCCAGTGTCCGTGTGCATGTCCTAAATGGTAAGTACAAGCCTATACCAACTTGTCTCTCGCTTTTTTTTTTTTTTTTTTTTTTGTAATACATTGAAACACTGAACGAACGAGCGAACACTAAACGAACCCAAACCAACACTTTACCCTAACATTTGTACTCACATTACAATTGTAAAAGTGTTACATTAACTGTCTAACAGGGGGACGAATAGAGAGTAGAGACTCAGCTCTCAATAAGCCTCCTGCCATACTGTGCATCTGTGTGTGTGTGTGTGTGTGAGTATGTGTGCGTTATCTAGTATTTTTGCAACTGTGAGAAGGGGGTTTTTTGGCTGATGGCAACCGAATTCGGCCACATACCACATGCATACATATATCCGTGACAATAACTCCCCTGAACAGGCAACCAGACAGGCACACACTTGGCTAACGGAAAACGGTATACATATGTTTGTATGTATGTATGTACACATAGTGTGAGTGGGCTTAAGGCTGGGTGTCTACAAATGCAAAATCCACTTCGATTGACCACTGACCGCCTTGACCCACAATCGTTAGCATTTCCGTCTGCAATTTGGCTCGTTTCCGTTTGCATTCAGGATGCTCGTGACTGTTTTACAATTGACTGGTGGTATTAATAAATTGTATATACATATATATATATATTTGTATATTTGTGTGTGTGTGTGTCGCTCAATTCACTTGATTTCCACCAGGACCAACTCCATGTTACGGCTCCTGAAAATTTTCGAGCAGAAATTTTGATGCTGCCCCAGGCGCCAGTTGTTTTTGTTTCGTTTTGTGTATTTGAGACACACGCACACACACACACACACACACAAATGAACACACATAATCGCATCAATTATGAGCAAATTAATTAGCACACTGCGGTTAATTGCAGTCAAGTGAGTGGCAGCAGTTTTAGTCCTGGTCTCGGTCTCTGTCCCTATCCCGATTTCAATCTCTGTTGTGCTGCTGCTGCTGTTGCTTATAGTCCTTATTCTGGTTATACATTCAGCTGACTGGCTGGCTAGCTGCCTGCCTGCCTGCCCCCGCCCCTGCCCCTTTCTGGCACTGGGTGAGACAAAAGACGGATGCCGACGACGTTAACAAATTGCAAACGGGACTTTGTGGAGAAATGGCAAAGGAATTGTTGTTGCAATTTGCCAGCATAATCGTTGTCGATCGGCGTGGATTTGACACAGTTAAAATAAATTACGTAATTTGGTAGAGACATAGACAAGGATTGGGGCCAGGAACAGAAGCAGCAGTAGCAGTAACAGAAGCTGAAACAGAAGCAAGGACACCAGCAACAAAAACAACAATGCCACTGACAGCGCACAGAATGGCATGCAATTTAAACTCTGGTTGCAGCAGCACCACCAGCAGCGGCATCGGCAGCGGCAGCATCAGTCGACATGGAAATGGAGATGGCGTGGGTTGATTCTCCTTCTGCTTCTGGTTCTGGTTCTGGTTCGGGTTTTGGTTTGGGATCAAAAGCTGGGCATGGGCACGTTTTTCAATCATGCTAACGGCTCTAACCCATCGCCAACTATACGCCCCATTTTGCCCTCCTCGGCCGCAAATGGACCGCAAATGGCAACGTGCGGAAATCCATGCTGTTGCCATTGTAAACGTTTGCCAGCCATTATGCATGAATGCATAGAAATAGAAAATAGCCAAAGGAAAACAGGGAGCATGCCATCCCAATATACTACAGAAAAATAGAAAGGGTATGTATGCAGGTGCTCTGACCTAAGGGATGGGCATGGGAATGGGGATGGGGATGGCGGTGATCAGAGCCTGGCCAAACAAAATAATGAAGCGACATGCAAACGAGCC
Organism: Drosophila austrosaltans; assembly: GCA_035045865.1. Classification (NCBI taxonomy): domain Eukaryota; kingdom Metazoa; phylum Arthropoda; class Insecta; order Diptera; family Drosophilidae; genus Drosophila; species Drosophila austrosaltans. The sequence goes on from JAWNOQ010000207.1 coordinate 5,541,440, forward strand.
AAAGGCCACGCGCTTACAACTTGAATACAATACAGAATGAATAGGGACAATGGCAATTGGTTTTTCTTGTTTTTTTTTTCGGGTTATAGGCGATATTGTTTTGTTGGGCTTGTGCTGTGGCAAATATTTTTCCAAAGGACAAACACACACACACATACACACACAAAGAGATATGTGCAAGAGCAGCGCTGTTTTGCTTCTTTTTTTCCAGTTAATTGGAATCTGCAATCAACTACTACAGCTAATACTTTGATATAGGCAAAGTAATTTGCTTAATTATACAGTCAGTTAGAACTGCTTTAAAGGTGTAACAGAACGTTGCAACTTGAAATTTAAAAGAAAAGGCAAAAATTTTAGTTAATTGGTTGAAATTTTAATCAATAAGCTAAGGAAAAGCAACTGGTAAAAAATTATTTCTAGATTAGACAAAGTTATCAGTTGCCAATCACAAATAGTAATAATCAATTGAGAACTTTAACTAAATTTTGTACAACTTTTTGCATAATGAAAATTTTATAGGCATCATCAATTGGCTTACAATCTCAATTGTTAATCCGAAAATTACAATCAATTCGATTTAACAAGCTTACATTTTGTTTTGGCCCCTCAAAAAGCATGTTTCAGTGGGCGCTTTAAATTGAACATTTTAATATTAAATGACTACAGATGACCGCAAACAGAATGTAATACCCAGAAGTTTTGCCATAATCGACAGGAGCTCAATTTGTTAGCAAAAACCTGAAGCCTGAAGTTGTGCCAAGTTTATCTTTAACCTTGTTCCCTGCATGATGCTGCATTCTGCAATAATAATAATAATGGAGATGGAAATGAGATTCCAGCATTGACCAGACAGACCACAGCAGGAAAATAGAATTTGCGCATGGAATTATTTTGTTTGAAATAAAAGGATATTTCATTTCATTAACAATTCTAGCTCGAGGGATAACTCTAGTTGGTTCTTATTTTGGCCTTTTGATTTTAATTATAAAATATGGTGAGAGAAAGGAAAATGCATTTTTAATAATAGAAAACACAAGGACACAACACCCACTGTGCTTGCCCTTTTGCATTGTCTTTCGAGACTGGAATCCAACAGCTTTTGGACAATTGTAAAAATTAGACACTGGCCATGTGATCCCAACCACGTTGGCTAACCAAAAGGGAGTTGACAGTTGGCAGATGGTTAGCTTTCGTACTGATGCTGATACTGAAGCTATTTTTGGTTTGATTTCGATGCACTACTTGCTGGCCGCTTAATTCGCTCTTCAATTTGGCTTAAAATGTGTCTCCCTCTCTCTCTCTCTCTATGTCTCTCTCTGTGTGTTTGTATGTTGGCCTTCTCCGTTTCGTTTCCCATTGAATTAATGTCTCTTCACCTATTTTAAGAAGATTGGAAAATCCAAGTTTGGGGGACTCTTTGGCATATTGATATTTGTGTGACAGTTGGGGCAAATCCTTTTGCAGTTTTACACTTGAGAAATCAAACGAAAGCCCTTGGTCCGAATACAAAATACACGGTTGGCAATCAAAAGACACGACAACAAATGTCTTGCCAGTTATTGTTGTTGCACAAAAGTTCAACTTTCGATTTATACATATATATACTTATATATGTATATATAGATAGATATTGTTTTTTGTTGCTGTTCTTCTACTTGGGCAGCTGCAAAGCCAAAATAAAAGAAAAGGCTCACAAATGCTTCCTGGACGCTCATCAAATGGCAAACGACGATGGACGGAAAGCAGCTCACGGAAAAGTGTGAGAAGTTAAAGCCTTGACCTGCTTTACCGTGTGCATTCTCTGGGCCAAGTTGAGTTGGATAGAAGAGTAGAGTCGCTACGGTTCGTTGCACGTATCGAAGTCACTGGGATGTCCTGCAAGTATACACACAGACACACACACACACACACAGTCACAGACACACAAATCCTTTAGCCAAGTTTCGCAGGATGGCGAATTTATTCCACTCTCCAAGCTCGACAACGTTGTGTGTTGGGGATTAGCTTTGTATTTTGTCACAGGAAATTACATTTCGCCTTAAGGATGCCAGAGCGCAAAAATTTCGTTTCATTGTTTGCGCGTGTCGGTGTATGTTTGTATCAGTATATGTGTGTGTGTGTGTGTGTGTGTGTGTGTGTGAGTGCATGTCCTGGCTTTGCTGTCCTGCCCATCTAATCGTGTGTACGTGTACAAATGTCGTTGTATGAGCTCAGTATACATAGTTTCATCTAGCCAACTGGCTTGGCCACCTGTCCCACCATCGCAACCCACCAATCTAACTACTAGTACCAGCTCCATTAGTATTTACATTACCAGTACAAGTACAAACACACACACATGCACACTCATAAATACACATATACATACATGTATACGCGGCAAACACTTCCTGTTTCATCCTTGCCGTCGGTGTCAGTTGTCGTGGTTACCTTTTTGTACATCTCTCGGGCCAAATAACTAACTGAATATTGCTGTTGTTGTTGCTGTTGCTGCTGTTGCCTCTTACACTAGACAACATGGTCCAAAATGGGGCCAAGTGAGTGAAGTAGTCTAGAGAAATGTTTTCTCAAACCAAATTCATTGGCCTGGCCCTGTATTCGTTTTTAAATGCCACTGATGCCTCTTTGTTGATAGCCGCCAACAGAAATACACTGAGCGAAAATATATAAACGTTTCTCTAGCCCTAGGGTTGGCTATCAAAGTGTGTAGTAGTATCAAATTACCATAAATTAAATTTGATACTCTGATTTGATGGAACATTTTTAAGTGGAAATTTATAAAATACGTTTAGAATTTCCATTTCACTTTCAAGTTGGGTATTAAGAGGAGGAGTACAAAGTTAAAGTAATTAAAATTGAATGTAATCAATCAGCAAAGATTGATAAATCGCTAAGGACTCGACTGACCGTTTCAATTTCAATGAAATGAATCAAATATATAAAGCTAAAAAATTAGTTCAGTGTAAGAAGAAACTAACTAATGCTTGGAAAAACTTTAGTCATAACTTATGATAACATTTTCCATCTCTCTTTTGCTCTGTGTGGTGTGTGTGTGTGTCGATTGCCTAGGCCTTAGTCCGTTTAGGCATCATCTCTTATGTGGTCCTACCATTCCACACTTACTGCTTTCCGTTCATGCATAGTCAATCCACTGAGATTGCCAACTAACATAATTTGTGCCATGTTGAACAACGTTTCCCTTCCCAACAACCACATATATCCTTCAGCCGCAACCAAAGCCAGAGTCGACAACCATTGAGCCGGGCATCCTCCTTCCCCACCCATAAGTATATGCCAGAATAACTCCTTCGCACCAGCATTAACATCAACAGACTCAGAGTTGAAGCCGAAGCCAAGAGCTGAGCAGAGCAACAAACAACAAATCCGCAGCTAATAATATACGGCTTTTGTTTATTAGATTCATACATTTTCTAGGCAAGTTTTTGATGCTGGGTAATAGAGGATAGGTGGGGTACGGGTGGGGCTATAGGAAAGCGTGTGCTCATTATGTTTGCTTTTATGGGAAGACTGCGTGCTCGAATCTTTCCAAAAAAAAAAAAAAATACATACCAAATACATAGAAAACCGAAACCCAAAATCCACTTCCATCTCTTCGAAGTGATTTTAATAAAATTGCCAAAGCGTAGGTAGGTGAAAAAAATACCGAAACCTACAACAACTTCAACAACTATGTAACGTATATTAGGGTCCTGGAAAAAGCTAGGATAAGAGAGAGCGAGTGAGATGGAGAGAGAAGAGAAGGGGAGGGGTGCACACATGTAAATCCTGGGCAGAAATCGCTGCCGTTGGCATATTTGCTCTGTCTCTCTCACTCTCTCTTTCTCTCTAGTTTTTTTTTTTCTCTTGCTTTTGTCGCAAGACCTATGACGAAATCGGGGCACAAATTGCATGATTTACGTAATGGAATAAATAAAACAAATTGCTTAATTTACTGATAAATTACATGAGCGGGCGGCATACTACAAAACTTGCCATGACATATGTACAATATGTATATATATAAATACATATATATATATATATATATAGACGATATATATATATGTATAAACATATGTGGCAGACGAATTGTTGTGTGTGGAGTTGGAGTGAGAGATGGTGTGTGTGTGTTTATTCAACTCACACACCCGTTGCCCCCCTTCCGATTCAATGCATACCTTTGGCTGACCTTTTTTTCTCTCTTGTTGTTGTTGTTGTTGTGTGTTATTTTCTTTTGCATTTTCACTTTGGCACATTGTGCGAGATTAATTTCGTTGCCGGGCAATCGCCAATGGGATTTGGGTTTCGAATGTTGGCCAGTAAGTGCAACACCCAACCACCCATTTTCAGTTGACCGCAAGCCGCAGTAACCGCAAGCCACACATACGCATACGCACACACACAGACACACACTCCCACACACACACACACACATATGCAAAAAGCATTTTGAGCAGCAGGTAAGACGAGGTAGCTAAAGCAGAGTTAAGAGTCGGATGGAAAGGGAGGTAAAATCTACTGGCGTGTAAACTATTGCTACTTAACTCACACAAAAACAAAAGGGACACACCTGGCCGCATCTGCACGTTAAATCCTCTATATGCCTCACATTCCTCCTTCCCTTCTCTGAAACGGCTCATTTGTTGACCAGTTTTACTCTCCTTTTCTTCCTCTTCTTTGAATACTTACAAAAGATTTATGCCAAAAGCTAATTTCATGGCAAAAACGTATTGTTTCATGTATATTTTGAGGTCGAGCTGAAACTATTTTCTATTTAACTGAATATGCTTTTTGTTGGGCCTGCTGCTGCTGCTTGCTTGATGGCCGTTTGTTATTATTATTGCTGCTCGACTTGGCCAGTAACTAATTATTTATGTTAATCGCTCCCCAAAGATAAGCACAAACACACACACACACACAGACAAAACTTCTTAAAATATGTGTGTGTTATATATCAAAAGAAAATTTCGGGATATGATTGAATAGAAAATTTAAAATTAAATTGGGGGAAAAAAGAAAAGATCTCTGTAAGATCTTTGTTAAAGTGTTGTAAAGACTAAGTGTTGAAAAGTTCCATAAGCTGAGTTAATTAAGTGTTGTACAATTTGATGATAGAAGATAGGCTAATCTAATGAAAATGTCAGAGACATTCTCCTTTTGTATTATTATAAAATATTGATCAATTTTGATTGCTTTAGAATGACAAAATAGTTTTGTTTTTGAATTAGCAAGATAAGATATTGCTTAATTTTTGCATTTTGATATATTAAAGAAATGTTATTTGTAGAAATTGTGACATATTTGGGCCAAATACGAAATTTGTTGTTTTGCGGTTAATTTATCAAAATCTACCCTTATGCACATGGATAGAGCCTTTATATATATATATATATATATAGCTAACGAAAAACACACATATATGTATGTATACATGTCAATATGTATGTTGTCAGCTAAGTAAATTTTATGATTGGACACGTTTGTAGGTGACTTGAGCTGACATCGACCACAAACAAACTAATCGAAAGTCAGTCGATTTCTGCCACAGGTCACTGGTCAAAAGCATAATCACTGGCAATACCAATAGCAACAACAACACCAACACTGTCAGCGATGCTTTTCCAATTTGCCATGGCTAATCTCAAAGGGTACAATGGCCAATACACACACACACACACACACATACACATACACAGACACTTTGCATATTGGCTTTCTATCAATGTCTCGTTCTGATGTTTTTCAGCTTGTCCTCGTCTGCATTCTTCTTCCATTTGAATTTTCAATTGAAATCAAGTTTTAATGTGGCCCAGCTGTCCCCAATGCACACATGCATATATACATACACACACACACATACGCTTATCCGGCTAACTGGGTACAAAAATTACTGCTGAACTCATTTATGGCCAAAACGAATATCAAAATTTAATTAAATTTTCATTTTCATTTTCAATTTTTGCCTTGATGCTTGGAGGATGTGTGTGTGTGAGTGTGTGTGTGTCTGTGTCCATGTGTGTGCATGTGTGGGTGGTTGGCTGGTAAACTAAAGGGATAAACAGCAGACTGAATTCCATTTTTTATGCACGGAAATTCCAATTGGAAGCGAAAATTGAGGGCGTCACAAACTCAATTATGACAACTCAAAGGTAGCCAAAACGAAAAAAGAAACGAATATCGAAACGAAACGACTAAAATGAATACCAAAATAACTACAACTGAACTACGGGTAGTAGAAATGGCTAAATAAAAGAAAAAAAAAAGTAAATAAATGGAAAGGAGGGGGGGTCGGCAAGAAAAAATTCGATTATCATGGCTCGGTTGTCGGTCAACGCGCGGGACGCGCATTTTTCATCGTGCATTTTGTCATTTTCCAAATTTGTCACTTGACATGAGGCAACAGCAATAACAACAACAACAACAGCCACAACAACAGAAGCAACAACCAGAAATGCCAAAAACACCAACAAGATTGCCAACTTGACGGCAACTACGACTGGTTTGGCTTAGGTAGCATCATAATGTTGGCTTTGGCATTAATGCCCCAAGTTCTGTTGTCCCAATTCCCACACCGTGAATATCCCATTCGAATTCCCCAATCTCCCGTCTCTAGTCCCTATACCCTGATACCCGTCCATTTGATTCGATTCATCGTCATGCTGTGCCGTGCCATGCCATGACCATTCTCTTGCTCTTGCTCTTGCCCTTGCCCTTGTCCTTGCGTTTGCCTTTGCCGGTGGCCGTGGCCATATCGCTCTGGGGATTTTAACGAATGTGATTCGAAAATCAAGTTTTTGCGCAAATTGTGAAAACGAATAAAAGGCATCAATCATTCAGTCGAGCATCAAGTGAGCTGAAGTGTATAGTAAATGTCATTGCCATGAGTATGCGGGCAATGGTGGCACAAAAATATATATAGATAAAGAAGGGAGAGAGATAAAGAGCGGGAGCGGGTGTATGTGTTCAAATAAAAGCTGTTTCTAAAGCAAAAGCCAAAAGACTAAAATCGCAGGTCAACTCTTTTGCTGGACTTGACTAGTGGACTTCCTGCCTGCCAAAGCATTTCCGTTTCACATACCCCCCCACCCCACCGCCAAACAGATTCCACAAACCAAATTGACTGCTGTGCATGTCCTTGTCATTGGTCAGTTGGCTAGTTATCTATAACTCTTTCTGGTAATAGATATTTATGCAATGTTAATTTTTTGCCATTTTTTAAAGCAAAATTTATTTAATGTTCTTATGGGCTTTGGGTTAAAAATAAATTCTGAGAACTTTCAGATTTTCTTAGTAGCAACATTTAAAAATTATTTTGTTTTAATAGAATAAACTTAACCTTCAATATCTCAAAATTCTTAATATTTCCAAAACTTACTTTAAAAAAACTCTTTAAGCCTTTAAACTTAAAGTTGATTTTCTTGAAAATCCTTAATTTTTTATTAAATTAAATAAACTTTAAGTTTAAATTCATTTTTGGGCCAAAAACCAAAAAACTTATTAAGTTAACCGACCTTAATAGATTAATTTATAATAATGAAAGGTTTTCCCAAATAGCTGTTACATGGAATATTTACCGCATAAACTGGCAAAATGTAACCAAAAGTTCCACAACATACAGTCACGTATATATATATATATATATATATTCATATTATGTAAGAGTATGTGTATATCTGTTCATTTTATTATTCGTATGTCTCAATTTGCTGTCAGTCTGTCTGATAATGTTGTTGTGTTTTGTACCTTTTACCTTTTGGCTTTATTACCCATCATGTGATGGGCCTCAACTTTCATTATGCTTGCTCGTCTTGTGTGCCCCGGTCTATGTACTATATACATACATACATGCCTGGACTTCAATCCTAGTCCTAAAGGGGGGTGGGGTGGTGGATAGGGGGACCCGCTGTGTGGCTTTTTGTACAGGTGACACATTCATTTGTTGGACATTTTGATTATTTCAAACGAAGCGAAAATCCGTTAGAGAGTTTTTGCCATTTTCCAGGACCAGGTTGTTGCTTGTTGTGTATCCTTTGGCCAGTCAAACTTTTCGTGTCTACCCTTCTCCTCACTCTGTTCTAATGTCAAATTATCTACAGACCCAATAGATGTTGTTCCATGTGAATGTTAGCGTATGTGTTGAATGAATGTTTGTTTGTTTGTTTGTTTGTTTGTTTTGTTTGTTGTGTTATCCGGGTGCTAAATGGTAATTTGCTTACCAGACTCGAACCTGACGTTCGTCGTTGTCGCTTTTTCAATTCCTGTTGGATGCCAAAAATTGCATTTGGTTTATTAATTAAATACCAATTTTGTTCGCAATTCAATTATAGAAAGTCATACAAACACACACACACATGTGTATGTACATATGTATGTATATAGGTGCGGACACTCTTTCCCATATTAATTTATGAAAATCAAATGAACTTTTTGAAGCCCTTTTAATCAGCTATAAATTGAATATATTTCATTCTTCTATTATGTATTGAATTTCGGTTTTAGTTAGTGCAAATTTTAGTTTTCAATTTATAAATTTCATATTAAGTTTAGTTATTAATCAATTTCAAAGATTCTCACAACTTTTTCAATAATGCACATAAAAAAAGAAGAAAAGAAATTTCTTTTAACTATAGCAATCGAAATATTTAATAATTAATAAAACCATTCAATGAACTGAATTTTGTTATGCGTTATTTTTTCCTCTTTCTCTCATTTCCCCTTTTTTTTTCTTTTGTTGTTTGGTAATTTTCTCAAATTTCCATTGCCATTTGTTTGGCTTTAATTATATTTGGCAATGCAATTTAATTGCAGCAAAATGTATAAAATCAAAATCAAGATTTTCAATTTGTTTATATCGATATATATGTATATCATAGACTTGACACTATGATTTATTTACTTTATATTCTTGTCTATATTTTTGTTTTGTTTTGTGTTTTACCAATTTTCCGAATCGTTGCACAATCATAAAAAACTGAATAACAATACCCAAAAAATAAAAAAAAAGGGAAGAAAACATGGATAACTATTCGAAAATTGAAACATAGTAGAAAAATGTTTATCTCGTTTGCTTTTTTTTTATGTTTTTTCATAGATAGCCTGAATATATATGACTGAAAGCGAACAGAAAAAACTAGGAAACCATGCAAGAGATTGTTAAAGGGTCAGAGGGTTAGGAATCCGGTCCAGGGATTGGTATTGGGAATAGAAAAATATTGTTTTACGTGACATATTGTTGCGAATGGTTAACAAATTGCTTTACTCAAACAATTTTCTATTGTTTGAAAAGAGAGTGTAGTCTAAAACTATATGGAAACAGATTATTGAAAGCATTGACTATATGATAATAGAAATATATTATCTCTAAATAGATTGAACAACAAGGAAAACTCAATGGAACAAGCTGAGAAAACTTTAATTTTAATAACTTTAACAAAAATTAGATAAGCAAATTTTAAACATCAATACAGACAAAATTGCAATTAAAGAGCAACCAGTTAAGTTTATGAAACCTTATTACAAACTTGAAGTGAAAGTGAACGGCTCACTTGTAAGTCAAAACAAATTGGGACCAAAACAAACTTGTTTCAATTCGCCAAAATGAATCAGGTTCACTCATCACTAGTTTGGAGCAGTTGTTGAGTGAACTTGAATGGGATAGATTCTCAAAAATTACACAAAAATGTAAGCAACGTTGTATTTTTTTTCTCTTTTGGAGGTCAGTTGGCTAATTGAAGGTTGCTGCCATATTTTGCTCTCTCTCTCTCTCTCTCTCTCTCTGTCGACTGGTCGACTTTTTGAAAGTAGAGAAAGAAAGTAAAAAACATAACCAAAAATGGTAGAGCAAATGAGCTAAAGTGTTGGCCCTTAATGAAGCATTATAGCCAGAAGTTCAGGGTTTGCATTTTGATGCAATCTTACCAAAAGCAAACTTATACCGTAGTTTAAGCCCCTTTTTGGAGAATGAGTCGAAAACATTTGTAGTCAAAATGAAAAGCATTTGCTTTTAATTAAAAATTTCCACTTGGCGCACTTTTGGCGACCCACTGGAAATTACTTACTGTCATCTACAGCAACTTCGCCTCATAACCAACCGCTATGGGATATGCTTTCCCCTTTGCCTTTCCTATACTATCTCTCTAGCCATGGGCAACAAAAAAAAACTAACTGTATTACATATACACATACACACACACACACACACACACCGAAGCGTACATACATACATAATCAATTTTGCTATGCAATTTTAATTACAAATAGTGGGCGTGGTCAGCATACACATACACACACTCATAGAGTATACCCAATTGGGGCCAAGGCGTGTGTAAATAGCTGCATAATGAAAATACCGCCAAGTCCTTGGAGAATGCAACCCCCCCCCCCCATCCCGTTTGTCCCTTTCATTTTTCTCAAGCCCTACCATCTTCTTTTTTTAACCCAAGTAAATGACAGTAGAACATAACGGACAGACAGTGTCTGCAAAAAAGAAAAAGTGAAGGAAAAAAGTTAATACACATGACGTGCAACAAATTATATTTATCGCGCATCGGCAAGCATCAAATTATCAGGGCAAACCACCAACCGCAGCAGCAGCAGCAGCAGCAGCAGCAGCAACAACAGCAGCAACACCAAAGCATCTGATGGCAACGAAGACGACAAGCAATGTCGGTGACATCGTGGACCGTGCCGCCCAACGCGAATGTCTCGTCTCGAGCTGTAAATTGATGCTTAAGGACAATTTTCACTTCATTACACTACACGTTGGCGTTGGCGTTGTTGTTGTTGTTGTTGTCAACTGCTATAGAGCTGTATTACCTGGTTATATAATGCATATCTAATGGGTATCATGGGTATAATTAGTTTTGCAAAAATCTTAAAAATGTGTCAATATGTTTTAGCTACTGAGAAATTGTTTAATGGGTATAATATAGTTGATAATATATTTCCTTGTTGACATTATGCGTCAGCCGATGTAATTTTTATCTTGGCTGGGCTTTCGTTTAGGCTAATGGAATCGCTGGCTGCTTGAGTAACGATTAATACACGAGTATGACTTAAGCGGCAACAGCAACAGCAGCAACAGGATTGCTTCTGCATTGCAGTGGTTGCTACCGTGAAATTACAAATTGTGCCCCACGGCCCAAGATGGTGAAAATGAAATGATGAAGAAGAAGCCAACTCTATCTTTCTCTCCGTCGCTCTCTCCACCCTCTCTCTCTCTCTCTCTCTCTCTCTGTTGCTGTCGCTGCTTGTTGCTGTGTGCACCTTTTGCAAGCTTAATTTAATAAGAAGATATACCCAGCACTTTATCACACATATATATGTATATATACCACACAACCAACAGCTACACCAACGCACACACACACACACACACATAAAGAGAGAGAAACCGTCTAGCTTACATAATTAATTGTGATTGATAGAAGAAATTATTTGTCGGCGGCCAAAACAGATGGCAATGCCAAGTCAACCCAAGCCAAAAAGGTAAGATGAAAAATCATTTCACAAACTGTCCCAAAAACAAAAAAAAAAGAAGCCAACCAACACCCACGCATGCACACATATATATATATATATTTGTGGATATATATATATATACTGATCCGCACACCTGCACACAGCAAATGGGACATCATAAAGAAACTCAATTTGTTGCCGCTCGAGCGATTTGTTTGCCACGCAAATGAACAAAACGAGAAACAGGCAAAGGCCAAGCCAAGTCAAAGGTCCTCCTGCTGCTCTGTGATTTTCTCTCTCAATGTGTGTGTGTGTGTGTGTAGGTTTTTTTCGGCTGTGTGTGTGTGTGTGGGTGTGTGTTTAAGCAAATGCAGCAAAAACAACGTTGGCCATTTTAATTTATGTTAGCTGCCGTTGCCAGCTCTTGGCTAAGCTGCTTAACACTGCCAGCAGAATAAAGCGGAAAAGAAGCAACGGAAAAAAGGCCGCGGCGGACTGAGGACTTGCGGCTGCAAATAACCTTAAAATATAGCTGCAGGCTAAAAACAATGGCTAAGGGCGAACAAGAGTGCTATATATATATACATGTGTTTGTGTGTGTGTGTGTGTGTATGTGCGCGAATAATTCGCTAGCAAATTGAAAATAAATGCTAAAAAAAAAAAAGAGGAGAGCGGAAAAAAAAATAAGCTCCGCATGCTTTTTCCCCGTTTATTTTCGAATGCATTTCTATGCGAGGGCAGGCGGCACGATTACTATGTATGTGCTTGTGTATATGTGTTTGTTCTGGGATTTCCTTTCTCCTAAATTTGTAAAAGTGTAGCATACATTTTGGGGGGCAGACTTAAATAAATGGCAGCAATTTTGAAAATACTTTGGATCAGATTGCAAATTTATGTATTTGTACAAATATATCTATTAAATATACTCAATATTAGGTAAAGATAAAATTATATTGAACAAATCTCAAATAGATCAATTTTGTTCTATACATATCTCAATACAAATTGTAAATGAGCATTAATAACTGCTTATAAAGTTAATCAAGTACTAGGCAATCAATCAGTAATCGTTAATAATAATCTATAATGTGGTATATAAACACTGACTTGATCTAGTGTGTAATTTGTTTTGGTTTGCTAAGAGCAACTTACTTACTTCCACTTATATCTCACATCATCAGTTTTATGGCTATCGAGGGGTAAAAGTAAACTTGGAAATGAAATTTTTCAAGGCATTACCAAACTGTATATTTTGGCCACGCTCCCAATTCCAATTCTCCATTCTCTTATAACAGACAAAAAAAGAAAATTGCAAAAATTGCAAAGTTTTGCCAAGTTTGTTACAAATTTCCGTTTGTTGCACTTTCTGTTCTATTTGTACTAGCGAAAAGCCGCTGGATATCGAAATGTCACCTGTTGTTGACCCCACAGACAAGCTGCTCTTTGGCCTAGCTTAATTTAAAGGAATCTTAAACTTAAAGTTTTATAATTAAACACTAAATCCTTGCGAATGATAATGATGCAAGAAAATTTTTAGCTGTTCGAGGGGAATTTTCTAATTCAAAGTTCAGAGATATACAAAAAATATATATGTATATACTAAGTATAAAAGGGGCTAAAAACTTAAACAAACAAACAAATGGCCAAGTTGGGGCTAACATACGGCCACGCCCACATTTCGTTAGATGGGTGTTGAGCGCAGTTTACGCTCATTACCCACTACCAATAACCAAGTGCGCTTACATACACACACACACACACATAGAGATAGACAAGTACAGGCAACACTTTGCCAGCAGCACTTAATTACGAAACGTTTTTTGGGCATGAGCAGCAGCAGCTGGTTAAAGATAGAGAAGGAGAAAGAGAGAGATAGCTAGAGGGAGAATGAGTTAGGTGGTGGTAAGGAAGGAAGATCCTTCGTCTCCCAGTTGTCTTTGTCTATAGATACATACATACATGTGAGCTTGTGTGTGTGTGTCTGTGGGCCAAAAGCAGTTCAGTTGCAGCAGGAGCAGCTGCGTCTTTTGCCTGCCATGCCGCTGTCAATTGCAACAAGCTTTGTGTTGTATTTTTTTTTTCGCCTTTTTTTACTGCGTGTCTCTGTGTGTGTGTGTGTGTGTGTGTGTATGCCAATGATGAGAGTACGAACCCGCCACTGCATTCACTTCCCTCTGGCTTAATAGGTTTTTGCTGCCTCTCCACTTCACCACTTGTACCACTTTACCATCTATGCATGTACACATATGCAGCCCTCGTGCACAATAAGTCAGTTCAGAGTGAGTGAGAGAGTGAGAGAGTGAGAGAGAGAGGCAGCCTTTTGGCCTGGCCTGGCCTGGCTTGGCCTCCCACTCATGCAGCCATTTCTTTCTTTCTTTTTTTTGTGTTTTGTTACGGTTTTTGCGTTTTAAAATTATTACATCTTATTTACAATGTGCGAGTTGTCGTCGTTGTCGTCCTGGTTGCCACATTTAAGGCGTGCCAACGACTGCAATGTTGTTGCTGTTTGTTGACTGTTGCTGCTGTTGTTGCTGTTGCTGTTGCTGCTGCTGCTGCTGCTGCTGCCTCTTCTTGTGCTTGTGACAAAGAAATGTTGCAAATTAAGCGCTCGACTGCATGTGCTGCACAAAGTTTCAAGAGCTACAACTGCAACAAAATTAAATAAAAAGAAAAAAAAAAAAACAAATTGTGCACGTTTCTTTGTGCACATTTATGCCATACGATCCACAAACATACATACATACATATATACATATTAATATATATATATACATGCACTTGCCTACTTATTGTACGTAATTGTATTTCAACATTCTGTACTGTATGTAATATTTTATTATGTTACTACATGTTTTAATGCCCATTCTTGGCATACTCCAAAAAGGAAAAAAAAAGAGGCAAGGGTTGATGGCAGAGAGGAAGGGGGGAGGATAAAATATGTCATCATTTCATAACTGCAAACTTTTTCTCCCACTCCAGTGGACGACTCATTTTCAACTCACTCGCTTACTTCAAAATTGCATTCAAGTTTCCTCTTTTACTGCATTTCCGGTTTCGTTTCATTTTCATTATTGTTTTTATTTTTATTCATACACCTCTTGACCGGCGCGTTGCAAGTAGCAAAGGTTTTTTTTTATATTTATATTAACTATAAAATAGGTTAAATTAAAGTAAGCAAAATGTATGTGCAACAGGCAAGAAGTAGAGAAACATATTTGATCCTCCACTTCTGTGGTAGAGGCATGCATTTCCTTGTAGAAGCAAAAGCTTTAAATGACCAAAGAGTCGACTGTGATTAAGTATGTGGAAAATTTTTTAATTAAAATTAAAAAGAAAATCTTGAAAAACAAAAAAAAAGAATAAATGAAATACTACTTAATTTTCTGCTCTTGTTACTTAGAAAATAGGTAAAAATTTTTGGCAATAACAAGTTGAGTTTGTCTTTAATACATGTCCAGTTAGCATGCAAGTGGCAGCCGTAGCAGCAACATCAAGTGGCATATGTCCCTCTCTCTCTCTCTCTCTCTCTCTTTCTTCCGTGTAAAGGACAATATCTGTAAAAATACCGGATAATAATATTTGAGGTGCACCGTAAAGGTCCTTATACGAAATATCCTTTTATTCGTAACGTAAGGTAACCGTTGGCTCTAGCTTTGGATCTGCCACTTTCACGCTGCTTGACGATGGACGTGCTCCTGCCCAGAAACGGTAGCAGCTACAGCAGCGGCTCCAGTCCAAGCTGACCTAGAATGCAACTTGTGTGGCTGGTTTTTTTCATCTTCGTGTGTGTGTGTGAGTGTCATGTGACTCGGGACTGCAATGTTTTACTTACCACAAAATGCTGTAACTAAACGCACTCACACACACAGAGAGATAAAGACAAAGCGGGAGAGAGAGAGAGAGAGAGGAAGCGAAACATGAATGTAGAGATAGATAGGATACAACAGGACTACTTATGGAGCACTTGAGGCAGCACGCACACACAGGTAAATGTTCCATGCGGCATGTTCTACATGAGTACGACTATATCCACTAAACTCTCCTTATAGTTGGTAAGTTTTGTCTCTCTCTGTGTGTGTGTGTATGTGTGTGTATGTATGTACGTTCACCTGAGACACTCCCACAACATATTGTGTTGCGGCTATGAAAAAGTTCTTGGCCCCAAAAATTGTCACGGTTTCAGGTTTCAATGGTGGCACACACACACATCTTCACACACATTGACAGCATAAACTTTAACTAAAAATTTAAGTGTCCTCTACACAAAATGTGGTTGCCATGGGGGTCGTCCGTATAGCGAGAATAGTTTTAAAATTCTGCCAAACTGGTTCAATAATGAAAGGTGAGAGAAAGGTGTGCCCTTTGGGTGATAAAAGGGTTATCTACTTATATGAAATGAAATGATATTACTAAAGAGGAAACACAATACATTTTATTAAATAATACCGTTGGCATTTTGTTCTTATACCCTGGCAAAAAGAATACATATATGCATTTCCGGCTACAAATGAATTTCTGTTCTTGATCTTAAGTTATATCTGTCTGTCCGTATGTCTCTCCCCATTTGCTCTATTGTCTGTCTATCTGTTTGCTTGAATGCAAACTTATCCCTTAATTTTGAAGCTGCAACACTCCTATTTTTGCAATAAGCTGTGTATACTTATATCGCAACTGTTCAAATCGGACGACTATATCATATAGCTCCCATAGGAACGATTAGACAAAATGTTTTTTTTTGGTTTTCGCAATATAGTCAATATACCAGTCATACCAGTTTCATATATATGTACCTATATTTTATTGACACTCTCAACCAGAATCGGTGGACTATAGCAATGATGCTGCTATCACGCAATACACGGATTGGACTTTCTAGAATCGGATTTTTTTTTTCAGTGGACAAATTTGGAGGGTATTGAAACTTCGAAATGGTCTTAGTTACTCTTCACTTTTAATTTTCTTTTCATATTTTCTTTATCTTGAAACAAATGTTGAGAAAAAGAAGAAAGAAAATCCTTTTAATATAGTCTTATGATTTCGTTTCTGGGAATAGACACTCCCCATATACATATATAAAACCAACTTTACGCTAAGTGCACTTTCGCCTAATTTGGCAATCATTTAAGCACTCAGGCAGGCAATCAGCAAGTCTGTCATTCGTACACTCATTCACATAGCCAGCCAGTCAAATAGACAGAGAGTCAGTCAGAGAGTCAATCGACACGAGCCTAGGACCACCGATTTGAGGCAAAAGCAGATACTGAATCAAAATCCTAATTGGATTGCCTTCTTGATGTAATGGCTACGGCAGACACGAAACTCAATTGCGAAGCGCGTCGAGATTTGTACGGTTTGTATTGTTGCTGTTGTTGTTGTTGTTGTTGTTACTCTTGTTGGGAGTTATCAATGCTTTGTGGTGTTTAATCAAGCGTCCAAAATCAATAAAAAATAAATTTAAAAGAAAAGAAAAGAGAAAAAACAATATATGTATCTATGTATGTACATACATATAAACTGTTTTGTGCACAACATTGCGTATGAGCAATTTTTGAAATAGTGTCCAATGTGTGCAGTTCTTTGATAAACTTTTTAGCAATAAGTAAAAATGCCCTTTGCCCCCCACACACACACCAAAGTCGATTGAAAGATGGTCAAAAGCAAAACACTGGGAGAAAACCAAAATAATAAGAAAAGACTAAAAAATAATAATTGAAATTCAACCAAAGTTCATTTATCTTTGGGCCAAAAAAAAGAAAGAGATGAAGGACAGCTGGCAGAAATCGTAATTTAAATAATAAAATATTTGAGCCATTCGATCGATAAATATGAATTATGTTTCAAGCATATAGACTAGATAAAATGATTGGAGAAAGGCAAACTCTGTCCACTTGTTTAATTATAGTAAACACACAGAAGAGGCGCACACACACATACAAAGATATATGTTATATATATATATATATATATATATATATATATATATATATATGTATGAAATGAAAAGAGGAAACTACTAATCCCGACGACGTGTGAAATGCAACATGAAACTGGCAAGCAAAATCCTTCATTTCGCCTGGCTTGCATAATTTGCCATCACCCAACCCCAAACCACCTACCCATCACAATCTCTCTCCCTCTCTCTCCTTCTCTCTCTCTCTTCTTCTAAGCAACTTCCTTTAGTTTTCGGCAAAATCCTTTCGATAACGAAATAAATTGCTTTCAACAAAATGTTCATTGCTTTGATTAATAGCAAAGAAACAGCAGCAGCAGCCAATGGATTGCAGATGCCTCCTTTTCTTTTTCGTTTCCTCTTTCTTCTCTCCCTTTCTCACCCTATTTCTTACCCAATCCCTTACTTGTTAGAGAGGGCAATTGGAGGAGAGGATTGGAGGTTGGGGTTGTTTCTCTTCGTTTCCTGGCCTGTGTCTTGGCTCTGCTTGCTGCTGATGAGCGTACATTTACTTAAATGGTCTGCTCCTGCTGCTTCCTGTGTGTTTGTGCTGTACGAATTTAATTGAGTGCTAAATGGCACGTAAACTGATAGGTCAACATACACACACACACATACACAACAACACACACAAACCAACACCCTTTAGACAAACTTTCATTTGTTGGCCACATGTGCGTTCATGTCCAAGTCGCAAGTTGGCAAAATGGCCAAAAGGAAACCAACAACAGCCAAAGCAAAGGCGTTGTCAAGGACATTCGATTGGTATATAGTTTAATGTGCATCAATTCAACAAATCAGTAAACGATTGGAAAATTGCATAAACTACCAAAAAAAAAAAACTGCAAATAGTTTTTTCCCTTGTAGAAATCAATTAAATTCGATTAAAATCAAATGAAAAAATTATTCAATTTACAAAAAAAAAAAAGAAATGGTTACAAAAATATTTAACTTGTTTGTATGTTCTTTGCATATTTAGTTTTATTAATTTGCTCACAGCATGATAATTTACTTTGAGTTATTTTAACAATTGAATAAATGTACATAAACATTTTACACAATTTTTTATTATTTAATAAATATTTATTCAGTGGACATGCATATCTATATTTATTTTGTTTTTTAATTTTTTTTTTATACTCAACGAAGTTTTTCTACAAGAAAAAAATGCAATTTGAATTAAGTAATCATTTTTATATGTTTAAAGTTTTTTCGACTTGAAAAATATACATAATTCAAAGTTATTTATCTGATAAATAAATTTATGAAATTTAAAAAAAGAATACTGATTTACAGTCCCTAGTATAAATATAATCCAATTATTTTCTATACAAAAGTAATTGGAAATTGGAAAATATTTTTTTTTTTTACATCATTTCTATATAGTTTAGTTGCGTTAGTTTTTTTTTTTTGGATGATGTCACCTTTGGCTATAAGCCTGTAACCTTTACTTTGAGTGCGTCACATTAGCAGTACAATTTGTTTTGGTAATCCCCCTTCTTGGGGGGAGGGGGGGATTGGGTAGGTCTAAGGCCAAGTTTTGGGCCACATTTCCATTTTGCTTTGCTTTTGCATGGCCAACTTTTTGGCTTGTTAATCCAAAGTTGTGTGTGAGTGTGTGGGTGTCTGCGCCGAGATAAACGTCAACACGTGCAAATAAAGCATTAAAACAGCTAGCCACATATTGAGGCAAAAAAAGACAGAGTTGGCCAGAAAAATGCCCCCTAAAAAGGAGACAAGAGAAATAGAGAGAGACGAGATGTATGTATGTATGTATCTGAAAGTTGGCCTCAAAGTGAGAAGTAAAAGGCGGCGCCTTGACCGCAATGACTCAAATGACGAACAGCAAAAGGCGTCCCAGCATTGCTTCGTCTTCTTGTTGTTGGTTTGACTTACACAAACAAGCCAACCAACCAACCACTTACACATACCCACACACACACACACACATTCAATACATATATACAGACAAGGACGCACGTCTCAAGTTTATCAAAAAAAAAAAAAAAGAAGAAGCTACGAAACGAAGCGCTCAAAAAGGCAAACGTGTGCAGCCAGCAAGGACCAGAAAGGGGAAGTCCTGGGCAGGGCAACTGAGCTGAGCTATGGGGCAATAGCAGGGCTCGGGGCAGCAGTAGAAACTGGTCAGGCCACACTTAATTCATTCGTGATTTATATGAGTCGCTTTCAGGGACTTAAAATGTGGTTGCAGCTTTGGCTTGGCTTAGATTTTTGGCTTTGGTCTTTTTCATTTCTTTTTCATTTTGTCTGTTTCATTTTTTTTCTTCTTTATTTTTTTATTTTCTTTTTTTTTTTTTTTTGTTGCTGTGGTGGCTGCAACTAACGAAACTATTTTTGCGGTTTACTTTCTCTTGGGCTTGGGTTGAGTTTGAGAACCAAAGTGCTAAGATTTGCCCTCTGTATGCATTAGTTTTAGCCAAGCTCTCAATTAAAAATTCCTCTTGAACTGCTCAAAATTCAATTCAAATTTTTGGCCCGGATTCTTTCCAACTCAACAAAGTCGTAAAGGCAGGCAGGCCGAAATCCAACCAAACCACTGATAAAATACACACACACACACACATACACATTTATCTACACTTGCTTATGTTCGCCTTAGATATATATATATATATATATATAGAAACTTGGCTAAGCCTGTAAAAACAAGTTTTTTGGCTGCCTGGCAGCCTCCAAGCGGCATTTTGTCACTTTGACAAAATTGTTGGTAGTTTTTAGCTTTAGATCTGGCTCTCGTCCGGACTCTGGCTCCGATTTTAACTCCTGTTCCTAACTCTGCGCTGTCTCTCTCTCTATTTGGCCTCTGCTATGTAGCTTGAGCTCTCTCTCTCTTTCTTTGTAGCACAACTTGTCGTTCAAGTGACATTCAATTATTATTTCAGCCCAGTCGGTGCAAAAAAGTTTTAGCAAAACGAAACGAAATGCTGCGACAAACGACAATATTGTTAGAATGTATTACATAGGACAGGACAAATGTCGCAGGATAAGGAAAATAGAGAAAAGCAATGCTACTGACTGACAGAATGGAGGGGCCCATATAATACGTATATGCGCATTAAATGTGAAACTTTGCAAATAGTTTTGTGCCAAATAAAATCAAAACAAATTGTACAAAACAACAACAACAAAAAAAAAAAAAGTAAACCCAAATTTTATATACATCTCTATATACATTTTTATAAAAATTCAAAAGGGAAACTTTTAAATTGCAATTTTGAATGGAAGATAGACAAAGTGAGTCACTTGAATCTGCATCTCTGATAGCCCGGCATAAACTTTTCAAATAACCAAATATGGTTTATCAAACACAAAGAATTAAATTGTCTTAAAAACCAGAGAAAGGGAGAGAGAGAGAGAAAGAGAGAGAGAGAAAGGAAGAGATCCACTATAATAACATTAGTCTTTTGATCGCTTTGCTCTCGATGATACCATTGTGAATGAACATAAGCAATCACAGGTATTAAGACTTGTTTGCCAAAGTTGACGATTGTAGACAAAAACTTTTACCTTGACAATTTTCTAACAAACGAAAAAATGCTTTTCCCCCATTAATGGGTTTTAAGGTATACACGGATTGGCTCCAGGGAGGGGCGGCATGCAAATGTGAATAGTATATAGTTTTGGTCGTTATAAGCGGAAGTTTTGCCGCTAGAATTGTGGATGGGGGTAGGTAGGTATGTGGGATGGGAGTCACCAAAAATGCATGCATGCAGCTTAAAATTAATGACAGTAAAAGTAAATGTCAACGGAGAATGAAAAACATATCCAGAAATGCGAGGCACAACTTTACCAACCGCAACGTGTGGCAAAAACAATAAAGAGGCGCTGCTGGATGGCAAAATGAAGGGTAGCAACGGGAGAGGGTAAGTTGGCTAGGAGGAGGTAACATCATTGTAAGCTAGGGCAATGATGAGGGCCAAGAGCGAAGGCGACTTGCTAGGGCAAACGACGATGCATGGCTTCCGGTTTTTGTTCACGCGCTGGTATTTTTGAGCCACGCCCATTGCCTCGGGTTCCAGGCCCCCGGCCCCCTGATGATGGTCCTGATCCTGGTTTACTGTACTCCACTGACTACACACACACATACTAAAACTCAACTCAACTCAACTCAACTGAACTCTGGTGGCAGGGCCATTCATTGCGTGTGCTAGTGTCACATATGCACATTTTATTTATAAACTTGCAGCAAAGTGGAAAATAAAAAGCAACCAACCAACCAACCACCTCAACAGGCATGCTTCTTAACCTTTACCCGTTGCATGCACCGCGATAAAACTCGTAAAATGCTTATCATGCCCCAACCGGATGTGCACAGTGTCAAACAGTGGCAACAGCAACAACAGCAACAGAAAATAGAGCCACCGAGCAACCGAAACAAACTGCAAAGCGTTTTTTATAGCAAATGCATAATTGAAAAGCACGCAAAGTAAAACAATGGCTGAACGGGCATGGCAAGGCCATTTAAAGCCATTTCCGACCAATGTGCGATTAAATGTATGCACATTTCACTATGTTCCTCCCCCCACCCCGCTCCAACCATTTTGGTTTTCGACTATCAAGCATTCAGTATAAAAACAAAAATAAATGCCGCTTTTGATTACCATAAACAAAAAGGAAAAGCTAAATCCTTTATTTTTTGCTATTAATCTTTAACGTTTATAAATAACAAACAAATTTTGGCATAGAAATGAAAATATTTCTTTAAATTTATGGCTCTATTGTTTTCGAAACTTCTATAGAAAATTATTTTTAAATTGTTAAGTAGCTTGGCCAGTTTTTATTATTGATTTAGATGAAAATGAAAACACGTTATAGAAGAACCAATCAATCAGGTTCTTTAACCTGTCGACGACTGTCTCGTTTTACGCTTAAACTAGTTGGGAATTACAAACCAAAAGTAGCGAAAGGAGGAAAAAAAAGCCAAGCCTGCAAAATGCAAAAGTTCTTCTTTTTTTTCTTTATAGTCTTGTATTATTGTGTTATGATCAGCGAGAAGACTTTTCGAGCATTATTATTGCTTTTGTATTACATTGCGTATACGTTATGTAAAAAAATTGTTCTAGAAAATGATAATGGAAGCTTAATAGCTCAGTGATTCAACTTTCTTTACGTTAAAGCTATTAAAAAAGGAAATCAAAAGAAAATTACAAACAAAAAAACCCTTCGACTTAAGTCAAACCTAATTTTTTTTTTGTTATACAATTTTTAAAGGAAAAGTTTTCCAAAAGTTTGTTATCAGAAACACCTTTTGCATTTCTTTTAGTTGGTTTAAGGGCAAGCAACCAATGCTTTTACATTTTATTTATTTTTTTTTTTTTATTTTATTTTCGATATTTTGTTGTTTTTTCTGCATTAATTCGCACTTGTTTGCACTTGGATAATGAAAATTATTTAACAGTTGCCTGTGCTCAGTTGAGCACGAAACAAAAACAAGCACGTTAATGAACTGTGTAATTTAATAATGATTATGAATGCTTAACAAAATCAAGAGGGGGTATGGATGGGGTGAGGAGAAAAGAAATATATATATATAAATAATAACAAGACAGAATATAATAATAAAATGGGATGCCTTTAAACTGATTGCCCGCGAATCGTGAATAAACAAATAAATGGAAGAGGCAATTGTTGCCTAATTGAAAGCCGCTTACCATAGACAAATCGTTGCTTTATGTCGCTCTTCAATTGCACTTACTAAAGTGCTCAAGTGTTCTTTCCCCCCTCTGCCCGGCACACACCGAACACTCTACGTATTTTCTTTTTTTTGTCGCACATCCGTGCGGCAAATGCACAAACAAAACGCACTGTAAAATGTAAAAATACTGCCAAAGTATGCAAAGCTGCTCGTAAAGACACTCAAAAACTACGTGCATGCAGCTCAGGCATTTGGCTGCTGCAGCAAGTCCTTCGTCCTTGAGGCTCCTACAATACTGCTCTTGCTGTCTTTCGTTCTTGCGTTTTTTCGTTCATTCAGTCGCTGTGTATGTATGTGTGTGTGTGTGTGTGTGAGTGTGTCTCGCTCCGTCTGTGTCTGGAAACAAGCTACTTGCTTAGCTACTACTTCCTGCCGTCTCTACATGCCCGGTTTCCTTCCTGAAAATCCATCAGCGTTAATTTTGCATATTTCAGTTACAATCATTTTTTTTTTCTTTTTTTGTTGTCTTCCTTTTTTTTTGGTGTGTTTTTCTTCTTTTCTTTCTCTCATCGTATTTCTTTTGCTACCCACACATTTTCCTTTGCCCACTTTTATTCCTTCATTCCATAACAATTTTTTTTTTACCATCATTTCTTGCACTTTGCTCGCTTTTGTTTGGCTTAGCTGCCTTGTGACTTGTGTTTTCACAGCTTTAGCATGAAAGATATTTTAGCTATGCCCAAAAAAACAAAAAAAAAGACATGAGAATCGAGTGGTGACAGTGGGGGTAGCATACACACACACACACACAAACACACACATCATACAAACGGGGGTCGTAGGGTCTTCATCTGATGTGATGGCAAGTGGCCTTGTGTCTACTCTGATGATGAATTATGTGAGCCACGTATGTTATTAATAATTCCAGTGCTGTCAACAAATACATTGTGTTTTTGCCTATCGCACACACACACACACACACACGCACAGACACACTCTCTTCATTTGCTATTGCTATGTTTGTCGCCCACATTGCGTATGCGTAATATGTTTATTTCGAGATCCAAGCTAGCTGCGGTATCAAATTTATTAAACAGCTGCAACTCAAACCGCAAAACCCAAAAAAAAAATTCGAACTCAAAATCAAAGGAATACAACAAGTAAGAGCAACAGAGATAGAGAGACAAAAGAGTAAATGAAAGAAAGAGAGAGAAACAGGTAGGGCAGGCTTATCACGATTCAAGGAAATTAACTATATGAAACACGCCCTGCTACTGCCACTGGCACTGCTCAGTGCTTTCACTGCTTCTGTTTTTCCTTTGGTTTACGTTTTTTGTTTTTTACTGCGGCTCTCTTTCTCTCTCTCTCTCTCTCTCTCTTTGGTCTCTGGCATTGTTTACTTACTCCATTGTGTATTGGGTTTCAAGTGTCAAACTTAATTGCTTGAAAAATTGAACTCAATCAATTTACGAGGACACAACACACACTCAAACGCGCACACACACACACACACACACACACAGAGACCCTTGGCAAGATGTAAGGCAACATTTTTGATTTAATCGACAAGATCTTTCGAGAGCTTTTCAGACTGGCAAGTCAATGAGTTTTAATACAGTGCCACTTCATTTCGCCAATTAAACATATTTCACAGCATACTTCCAGGCGTTGGCCATGAATATTGCAAAACAAAACTATGCGCCGCGAACACATGTGTGAGTGAGTAAGTGGGTGAGTGTGTGTGTGTGTGTGTGTGTGTTTGTATACATGTTACATGCGTGCATACATATGTAAGGCATTTTGGCAGTAAATTCTTTTGACAAACTGAATATCAGAAATTTTTAGCAATATGAAAATTTATTAATTCATTAATGGATTTTAGTCGTTGGCAAAAAATTAGCTAATTGTTTTGTATGCAACAATTTGTAAATTTCATATTTAAATAATTTATATGCATCGACTGACACCATACATACATATGCATCTATATATGTACATATATATAGAGAGAGAGAGAACAAAGTACATATCTAGACGATTTCCCTTGGGCGTGTCTTGTACCACAAAACTGAACACTTTGCACATTAATTAAATATTTATGTGCAAAACACAAACAATCAAATAGTAGATAAGCAAAAACACTTGCATGATGTGCAAAGGCCAAACAGAGCGCAACAAATAAAGACCTATATATACATATATAGTTAAGGGGGGGCGGTGGCGGGACGAAGAAGAACCCAAAATTTCTGTTACGGCAGGATGACTTTGACTAGCAGATACAAATAGAAACTTGCAAATACAAACACATGCACAAACACACACACACACACACACACACACACACACTACACACAAACTGATGCAAATACAAACACAACATAGATATATATGTATATATATATACATTTATTTACTGCTCTTATTGTTCGTGTACAAATTTAACATCTAAGCTCAAGACAATGCAATAAAGTTGAAATTAGTTCGGGCCATAATTTCAGGTGAACATCCGGAGGCAATGCAAACTGGCTCATCCGGTTGTCAGTACAATTGGCTTACAATTGTTCTACTACTGAGTCTCGTACTATGCTACAGTCAACACTATGTGGCATCGTCAACAGCAACTACAACAGCAGCAGCAACATCAAGTGAAAGTCCAACTACAGCATCAGCGACAGCAGCAACAACTACAACAATGGCAACATCGAAACGTCGTGCTGCCACAGTGTCATCAACTGTGGTCAACAGCTGTCGCCAAGCCACATGCCACGCCCATAGCCCTACCCCAACCCAAAATCCAACCCATGTCCATGCCAAACGATTCTGCCACAGATGATCAGATTGAGGCAACAACAACAACGATAACTAAACTAGCGTAAATTAAGCAACCCCAACAGCACATGAAATGTGTGTGTGTGCGTGAAAGTGAAAATGCAAAAGGAAAATTCAAAATGGTAATGAAAGTGTGTGTATGTGTGTGCGTGTGTGTGTGTGTGAATGTCTCTGTTTTAAACTATACAACAAAATCAAAAAAAAAAAAAAATCAAAAAAAAAAGAGGTATTTATACATAATAGCTGATATGACAACAACACATTCTGTGCAAGTGTGTTTTTGGCATATCCCAATTCCCCTCCCCAACTCCACATCCTTACTCCCTACCACTAACTAATACGATATTTAATGTATGTCTATATAAATATTATGCAATCGGCTTATAACAATGTTATAGAAATACGATCAGAATTGGGTCAAATGATTTGCCATTTTCTTTTTATAGAAAAGAACTAAAAAAAAAGAACGGCAAAACTGAAAATGTATTTTTAATGTTGAACAAATATTTGATGTCTATATTAAAGGCTGTTAATTAAAATTATTATACTTTGTTACTAATTATTTATTTAACAATTTATGCCTTTAAATAAAATGCATCAATATTTGTGCATTCACAAATTGCAAATCAGATGCCCCATGTCTCTCGCTGTCTCTCAGTCTCTTCTCTATTTCATTGTAAAGCTGCAACGCATACATATGTAAAACCTAATGAATTACCATTTAATGTGTATATTAAATAAACTATATATATATATATTTTTTTTTTTTCCGTTGTATAAGAGCGTGTAAATAACAAGCATAAAACAACTATAGCAAGAAAAAAAAATTATCACCCATTAAAAATGGGAGAAAACACAAAAAAAAAAAAAAGATATAAAAAAATGCAAAAAAGAGAGGAAAAAAATGTTTGTAGTAGAACAAATGGCGAAGCGAAAAAGCCGAAAGTATAATCTCGCATATAGCTCGCAGCGATGACTCTTTTTAATAAATTAATAAATAATCAAATAAAAATGCATTGTACAGTACGCGGCGAGCTATATTAAATATAATTAGATAAAAACCCGTAGCAATAACAGCAAATAAAAGAAGAAAAACAAATGAAGGCAAAAAAAAAAGAGACAAATGGGATGCCATAAAACATTTAAATTAATTGCCATATCATGCAAATATTTACTCGACCCCCCCCCCCCCCATACCCAATATATGTAAAGCATTCCTCACCTTCTTTCTCTCACCCACCCACCCACTATAAATGGCATTAATTTTTGTTTGTTTTTTTTTAATATATATTTTTTGATTGAATTTCATGTTTGTTTGTTATTTTTTTTTTTTTTTGTTTCGCGAAATGACAATTGAAATCATAAGTAAAATCAATTGGCTTTGAAGTCATTAAAAAAAAAAATGAATAAAAACCAAACCAAAGAGAAATACAATTGCAATTTTATTCATTAACTTGGTATGCTAAAATACTCTGAACAATTTGTTAGTCAACAACAACAACTATTGTAGATCAATATTGAGATATTTCTGATTGATCTTTAAATGCTTTCAACACTTTTAAAATTTCTATTTATACGTATAACAAAAAATTAATCATTTAGTCATTGAAATATTAGTTAAAGATTTTTGCTTTACTTATGATTTTATTATTTGTATTAATTTTTAATTTCTCTATCTTGTTTCTTGTAGATGATTTAATTAATTATATATGAACTGGACATTAACTTATTTTCGCAATTTTATTGGTAAGTTCAATTACAATTTATTGTTTCTATTATTATTTTTATATCTGATTTCTATGATTTCTGTAAGAAATATTTCAAAACCTTATCAAAATAGTATAAAATTTTGGTTTGTGCATTTTGGCTAGGACCTTTAGCAAATGTTTTTTTTTTATTCATATATTTTTTATCAAATTCATTTTTATAAATCTTCAATTTATAGTGATTTTTTTTTTTTTTTGTTGCATTTTTAATTGGTTTTACTGATGAAATTTCTTTTGACTTGATTTACACAACTTTTGCAGTTTTCAACTTTTTATCAGTTTTTCGATCTTAAGTTCTGAGTTTGTTGGATTCCTTTAGTTATTGGTCATTATGACAAAATCATTATATAGCAACGATTTGTAGTGCATAGCAAAATACAAATTCTTCACTTGATTTACTTTAGATAATTTTCTATTTATTATATATTAATGTGTGATTTTTTGAATGGTTTCTCAAATTGACCAATGAATTTTATGAGAGCTATTGAACCAATTCAAAAAGAATAACCAGAGATTGAACTCGAGATTAATGCCAAGTATATAGATATGTATTGAAATATACAAATGTGTAAATTTCTCTATGTATATATATCTTAAATCTGGAATTCATTCTCTTATTTTTGTTTCAAATAATATAGTAAGAAGATTTTATATTTTTAGTTTAACGTTTACCCTTAGATAAGGGACAATGGAAAAATATATTGACTGAAGTTCATGAAATTTTCCAAGAATATATGTTACAGAGTAACAACTCTCCAATTCATTCAATTACAAAACAAATTCTGATTATTGAATTTAATATTTAACCATAATGTGGAATTTTTTTATTGGTTGCCTCGTTTTTTTCGCATTTTTCTTCTTTTTTTTTTTTTCTTCTGTCTGATTTTAATTATTTAGCAATTTTAATTACATTAAATGGATTTTAGATATGAAAGTAAAAATTCAATTTTTAATTTGCACAATTTCAATGACCGCAAAATTTTAATTATATAATTTAATTTAGCACCCACTAGATAATGCAATGCATTTAACACTTTGATCATGGCGAAAAAGCCAAAAGCCATATGTACATCTACTATACATATGTATGTATCTCTATATACATATATATATATATATATGTGTATGTAGATTGTTAATTGCAGTAATTAAAAAATAACAATATTATCGGAACATTACACAAAATTCTAAAAATATTTAAATAAAAACTAATTGCTAAATACATACAATTTTAGTGGTTTAGTTTCTTCCAATCGTTCACATAAAAAGTTAGTGCAATCGATTGGCTAAATTAAAAAAAAAAAAAAAAACAATCAAAAAGGGGTGTGTCCGTCCGCCCCACAGCCTTCATCCAACTTTTCCTTCTTGCATTTGAAAACCATTTAATAAAAATTAATGCCAATACATTATAAATAAACCTTTTTTTTTTTATTTTTGAGAAGAAAAAAAACCAAAAAATAATAATAACAACAAACTGCAGCAGTAATAACAAAAAATTATACAAATAAGGAAATGCCATGAATACCATTTTTTTCCATTATGGTTAAGCGTTAGCTGTAAAAATAACTCTTATAATGTTAATTATAAACAGATTCTAGGATTATGCCTAGCCTAATAACCATATACAACAACAATATACTATCATATACATAAATAGCTAATTATATGTGTGTCTCTCCGTGTGTGTGTGTGTGTGTGTGTGTGCCACAGTTCCATATAAAAAACCATTATATATATAGCCAGAGAAAAGCAAACCAAAAAAACAGTTATTAATTCTACATTGTCATCAACGAAACGAATATTTCACTACTTTTGGTATTTGTTTTCCAAATTTTAATGCTTTAAAAAACTTTTAATACTTTTTAGCAGGGAAATTTAGATAGTCTTATATACTAAATTACTTTCAATTATTTCTTAAATTTCAAAGCATTTGTTGTTTCTTTTAAGTATTATTCTCTTTTTAACCTTTTGCCTTATCGTTTGGTTTATGTATATAAGCAGCTGAATCCAGTTAAAAGGTAATATTATACATAGGCAGATCATTTTAGTTTTTCATTTCACTATATTAGTTCTGAATGTTCTATATTATACTTGGGTAGCTCATGAGTGAGTGAGCCAAAATGAATGGCTCACTGAACTGAGCCACTGAGCTTGTTCATTCAATATGGCTCAGTTTGGCTCACTAGTTCAGTTTGGCACACTAGTTCAGTTTGGCACACTAGTTCTTATGGTTCGCTCAACTGACGATCGCAAAGTGAACTTATAAGCTATCTACAAGTGAACCAGTGAGCCATATGAGTGAGTTGGCTCACTTCGAAAAAAAGAACGAATGAGCCAGTTCACCTCACCTGCTTTTACCCAAGTCTATTCTATATATATATATAACCGATAAACCTGCTGGTTTTAAGCCTTAATTCAAAATGTCAGAAAGTAGCGATTAAAGAATAATTTCCAACACTTCCAACATGCCCAATTGCAATTTTTACACTCTTGACAGTAAAAATGTTTGATTTACTTTCTTTTATAGTTTCTGTTTAATTCCTATCTTCAAATTCCAAGTCGTCAGATCGAAATTAAAAAAAAAAAACCAATCAGTAAATCTGATATATATGGCCACTTCAAGTTGATTAAATTGTTCTGACATTATGACCCTCCAGAAGGCAATGATTA
The DNA here is from genome assembly GCA_035045865.1 of Drosophila austrosaltans. NCBI lineage: Eukaryota > Metazoa > Arthropoda > Insecta > Diptera > Drosophilidae > Drosophila > Drosophila austrosaltans. The sequence goes on from JAWNOQ010000207.1 coordinate 5,571,771, forward strand.
CCTAACTTGAACTCTTGAACACTTCAGAACTCACAATATCTAGCTCAATCTAAAGCAACATTGTAAAATACAAACATAAAAGAGAGAGGGAGAGAGAGAGGCAAAAGGATAAAATAGAAGTGAACTTAATCATGAATTGGTTTAATTTTGTAGACTTGAATTGTTCTGGACAGTTCTAAATGCATTGAAAAGTCTACAGTTAATGCATTTGAAGGAAATCAAAATGAATTTGCAAGAATTCAATTATAAAATGGCAAATGAAATAATTGACTTGGACATTGGCATTGCATGAAATTTGGCCAAAAAAGGATTGTCTAATGGTATATCAGTGTCAGTGTCAGTGTCACATATAATGCAATCAAAAGTAAATTAGAGTAACAAAAAGAAAAAGATAAAGACACATTAATACACACCCAAACACACACACACGCACGAACTCGCACACATATACACATAGATACATGCCCCCATACTGAATATAAAAATATATAATATGCATAGCTGCAAGTCTAAGTGTAAGTGTTTAAGTGTATTGGAATCTATACAAATACATAAATACATATATATAGAAGAAAGTACATACACACACACAGACACACACACACACACACACACACAGCCAGCCAATTTGTATATGAACAAAAACCAGCTAATTCCATAAGCCCCACAAGCATTTGCCATGCATTAAAGTAGAGTACATAAATCTACATAATAGTTGGCCATCAGCTAAAATAATTCCTGTATATTAAAGTTAATTAGTGCAAATTGTACAACAACAACACTATACATATATATATGTGTGTGTGTTTTGCGCTTGTGTGCATGTGCGTGTGTGTACTCACTACATACCAACTAAATTGCATAGTTAATAGTTTTCATAAAATTAAACAATTGAACTGTAAAAAACGAAAAAAAAAAAAAAACAAAGATAACAAACTTGAAATTACTTTTAACTGTTGAATAAAACTAACTAACTAACTAATATAAATGGCCATAACTAGACGAATATATATAGCAACTATATACATATATACATATATATATATATATAGATCTGTGTATGCGTATTGAAAGCAAAGACAAACCATAAATATGACATAATAAAGAAAAATAGCAAAAACTACTATTACAACAACAATATGAATAATAATAACAAACCAAAACACAAACACAAAAAATAGTAACAGAAAATAATAATAATATGAGAAAAACGAAAAACCGTAAACCAAAAACGTAAAACCAAAACCAAAACCAAAAAAAAAAAAAAACACGAAAAGCGTTAGCAAATAAATTTGTCATCAGCATTTTGTGGAAATGTCAGAAAAATATTTGCTTTTAGTGGGCAAACTGGGCAAAAAACTAAACATAACAAGAACGAAAAAACTAGAGAAAAACTAAACTAAAAACTAAACCAAAAAAAAAAAAAAAAAGAAATTGCATAAAAACAGCAAAAAAAAATGCAATTGCTGTTGATTGTCCTTTGTCCGAACTGCATACAACAAAAACAAACATGAATAAAAATCAAAAAAAAAAAAAAAAAACTAAAAAAAAAAGTGGTAACGAATAAACATAAAAAAAATAATTTTTTTTTTTTTAAATTACATTTCAAAAATGTGTTTTAATCTTGGCAACTTGTAGAACATGTAAAGATTTCGATTGAAAAGAGGGGGCTAAAGGTAGGAGTGATAGGCAGCGGCGGCGGGGTCTCATTTCGATATCAGACGAGAGAGATGTTCAATTATTTATGCAAACTACAAGGGAATATAACAGCTGCCACATTTATTCCTCACATCATCCCATTTTGCCGCACATCTTGCAACTATCTCGCTCTCGCTCTCTCCCTTGACATTCGCATCCTCATCCGCATCCGCACAATACACTACTCTACTCAACAAATGCGCAACGACAGCCAAAGAAATGAAAAATAAGCTGCAACGTATGCGTGTGTGTCACATGTAATCGCTGGATTATAGACAGCCAGCCAGAATGGCAGCAGCAGGAGCTGAAACAGGAACAGAAACAGGAGGATGAAGTCGTTGAAAACTGGGTCAGCAAATAAATCGAAAGAGCTTAAAACGGAAAAGAAAGGATAGCAAAAAGGATAGCCATAACCCAAGCCGGCCAGCCATTGAACCAGCCGAAGCTTACATACCCTTAACAAATTGTTCCTATGGGAGAGAGACAAGAGATGCTAGATACCATCTGGCAGGTGCAATGTCTTAGAAATTGCACATCAATATGCTTGCAGATATTTAAAGAGACCCGCATAAAAAACCAAAAAAAAAAAAAATAAAGTAAAAAGAAAAGTCGATAGGACATCTTAATTTGAGTTCACTGCTCAATTTTAAAGTCTAAAAGATAGAGAAATATTCTTCTTACTTTAAGACATTTAACAGGTAGTGTGTAAGGTAAACTAATGCTGCTGATTAGGGTTAATTAGTATAATTAATTTAAAAAAAAAAAAAGGTTTGTTCATTAATCAACAGTAACTTACCATATTAAGCTGTATGTTGTGTGGTAGGCTATACTTTATATTTGGTTTTTATACCCTGTACCCATAGGGTGAAAGGGTATATTAAAGTCGCCAAAATGTATGGAACAGGCAGAAATATACATTTCTGACCCCATAAAGTATATATATATTCTTGATTAGCAACACTAGCCGAGTCGTTTGAGACAAGTCCGTCTGTCTGTTCGTATCAACGCCGAGATCTTGGAGACTATAAGAGCTAGAGCGACCAAATTCGGCTTGTAGATCCATCTAGTGTGTAGGCAGATTAAGTTTGTTTCAAATTTTAACTACGCCCACTTTTGCCGCCTTAATTTAAAAAAAAATCGAATAACTAGAGCCATATTGAAGGCATCGAATTGTTATTTAGTACATTTAATAATATAGTCAAAATCCATCTGGTGACCAAATTTAGTCTAAATCGGAATATAAACATTGCAGATATACCCATATCAGTTTTGTACTGAAAAGCCAAGTGCGACATTGGCAGGCAGGAGTGAGCGAGACAGCATACGCTCGCTGCTGCTGCATGTTAGTTGAATTTTATTTTAAATCGCTGGCGATTTTGACAGTGTTTGTCTACATTAAATATCTCTACTTGGTGCAGGGTATAATCAACGTCGGCAAGGCCGACTTGCTTGCTTCATTTTCATTTAGAAAAACTTTAATTTTTAACAACAAAAATTGAAACTACTTCAACATGTTTTTTCCTAACAAAATCTATAAAGTTTTTATTGCCAAGTCCTTTTAGTACATATATTTAAAAGCAAAGTAGGTTTAACCTTTAAAGAACACTTAAATACTATAATTTACGTATTACTGCTAACAAAATTTGTTCAAGAATATTTGCTTTAATTTGTAAATATCTCAAACTATTCTCTTTTAACTTTTGTTTGTTCTTTCTTTTTCTATTTCTAACCAAATAAAATTATTAAATAATATAATAATTTATTTAAAATTTTTGAATAGTATATAAATAAATATTTTTAAAATATCTCTTAGATTTAGCATACATGCATATGCAAGTACATATCTTAATCTTTTATCAAAAATGATAGTTTTCAGCTTTTAATATTTAAGTAAAATCAACAATTAAATGATTTAAATAGGTTCATTCACCTCACTTAACCTAACCACCCCTGACCCTGGCTACTAAAATGTATTTCAATAGTAAGTTGAATAAGTAAGTTTAATAGCCAGCTACAGCATAATTAATATCTGTCCCCCTAACTACAATATATCTATCGATTGGTGAGATAAAATTTCCAGTTTCAATTTAATTGATTATTTTACTGAATTCTAAGCTCAACTCTTTGTATTTATGTCAATTGTAGTAGAAAATTAACTTTTGTTTTTATTGTATAAATTATTAATTGGAAAGTTTCTTACAAAATTGAAAAAAAGGTTTTTTTTTATATTAATATATAAATATATTCTAAAATACTTTACATTATTTTATCGTTATATATTATTTATACAATTGTTTAAATAACTTTCAATTAGAAACAGAAACAAAACCTCTTGAAATATAAATGTTCAAGTGTTCAAGTTTTAGAGAGTATTCCCCGTTTTTAATGAAAAAGTATTGAAGTTCTCTGGGTGCATAAATAATTCCCTTTTTGCATGTGAAATTCGTTGAGCTGTGAACTTTGACAGTCAACAAAAAACCGCAAACGAATTGCAATTGAAATGCATGCTTTGGCTCATTAATTAACAAGAACCAATGGCCTTTAAATGTCGCGGAATGTAAAATGCGTAACAGCAGTTGCAGTTGCAGTTGCAATGCATCTGCCGCAGCAGCGGTGACGCATCATTCCATTTTGCAGCTGTAATTCTATTAAAATTCGCCACAAAATCCATGCTAATCCTCATGCATGCCTGCATTCGAATTGAAAATAATAATGTGGATATTCTGCGGCCTCAAAAAGTGACCGAACGATTCCAGCCAATTCTAGGCCAAATCCAAGCCTAGCCACGACCTACAGGCATGCATAGTGTATGTGGTGAATCCTGACAAAAGCCAAGAATGAAGATTAGCTTGAGACAACAGTAGGAGAGGCCATTTTGCCACTGCGTTGGCATAAAAAATATATATTTATACGCTTCCTTGAATCTAAATTGATGCGCGGGCTCTTTATGCAAATTTTTGGTTGCCTAAGCAACCGCAGTGCCGTCAAGCTGTTGTTCTCGACCGTCTCTGGACCTCAGACTGGGCTTAGTTATTAGACGCAGACGCCAACGCAAAGGGCCCAGACCCCCTCCGCCCAAACCAGACCACAGACAGAGAAAGAGCGAGATAGAGAGAGAGAGAGACATGGATCCCGGATATGGGCATGTAATTTGGCCTGATAGATTTTACTTAATGGCATGGCATTAGCCACATTTGTTGCCAACACACTTCCCCTGGCCTGCCATGTCATGGGCATCTCATCTTTTCATATTGATTTGAACACAGCGGGGCATTCAAAATCAATTTTAAACCCACTTAAAGTCAGTCATACAACGCATATCCTTATGAAGCACTCAATTTTAGGTTTTCCTTCAACAATACACAGCAATACATTTAGGTAGAGCAGCAATATTATTGTATGTGTGTGTGTGCGTTTAGTTTTTGGCAACATTTGCACGCTAATTTAACTGTAAATCTAGATACATTCGATAAAATCCCATGTAATGCCATAACCACGGCTGGTTAAGCGCCTAATTTGTCCGACAAAAATAGATAAGGAAATGCTTTATTTGGGTTCCTTTCGGTTATAAGTGGAATTCATATAACCTACCATCCAAATACATATGTATACTAATTATTCTTTGGAACGGAAACGGGAAAACCTTTTCATGGAAAATATATGTACATATAAGGAAAAGTACCTATAACCGGATATTAACATGGCAAGAACTACATCAATGTTCGCTGTAAGGAAAACTGAATGAAAGAATCAAAGACATGAAATAAGATAAATATTTTTATGCTGATTGATGTTTTTTTTTTGTAGCGTATTAGTCAACTGCTATGTTTAACTATTCTATTCCTTATCGTGGCAAACAGTTTTATATAAATTTCTACTAGAGATTTATGGTTACTAAATGTATGTACGTGAGCTGTGTGAGTTTGTGTGTGTGCATTGTCAACGGCTGTTTGCATTTTGAGGACGTGCACATTGCTGTGGCTGAGAGTGTGAGTGTGGGTGTAGGCGTGGTCATGGTCGTGGCCGTGGTCGAGATGTGGCCTGGCATTAACTGGCCGCTATAGGAACCGCATGAAATGCCAGTTGAATTATATACCATTTGAATGAAATTATTTTAATTGCGTAAATCACTTTGCAGGCAAACCAAAAATTCAACAATGTTGCGGTCACCCTTTTTTCCCCTGCCTGTCCTATACTTTTTATACTCTTGCGGGATGAAAAAAATGGTTACATTAATTGTGGCCTAAAGTTTGTAACGCAGAGAAGTATATGTATCCTAGATTATCACTAAGATTTTATCAACTTAGCAACTATCCATGTACGTCTATTCGTACGTTCGTTTGTCTATCTGTTTGAATCTACACTAACATTTTCCTCAGTTTTAAAGATATCGTGATTAAATTTAAGATACGCTCCTCTTTCTGCCATACGCTCAATACATTACGAAACTAGCTGGATTGATTGACTATATTATATAGCTACCATAGGAACAATCGGCTTAAAAACTTGGTGTCATATGAAAAACTAATTGCTTGAATTACTAAACTTGGCACTTTTCAGTTTTATATGCTTTATAATGATTTTTCATTAGTATTGGTTGTCGATATTGTTTCCCAAATTTTCAAGTAGAAAGGGTATATAACCCTCGGCACTGACAAAGCTATCCTCTTCAACTAGTTTTTGAGTATGAGCAATCATTTTAGATGGGTTAGAGTATTGCGGCATGCGGCATTTATATTGGCCCAATCTCATATTATGCTGCCCGCCAATTTTGTGCAACAAAAAACAGGCAAAGACAGAGCATGGCATTTGTTCAGAAGGGGGTTTATTTTGTATGCTTAAGTGGGGGTAGGATAATAGTAACAAACCAAAAAAACCGATTAACATTTGAAAATGTTAACCATAACTATTTCTGTGTTTGCATATTTGCACTGCCATTTTCACAATTTCCATTCACATTCATCCCCAACCCATTCTAGCTTTTGCCTCGGTAATTGTTTTCGTTTTGGTCGACAATAGAAATAAATTTGGAACAAATTAGAGCAGAGGAATGGAATGTGGGTGAAGTGAAAAAGAGGAGAGAAAAAATAAGAGCCATCGTATGCCAATTGGAATTGCAACCATAATTTGTACAAATTATCGCCAATATTATGAATTTGTGCCATTTTCTCCCTCTCTCTCTCTCTCTCTTTCTCTTTATGGCCACACGGTGGGTGCGATGCGTAATATCAATAAAAACATATTTTGCATGCAACGCGACACTTGAAATGCTGATAAGTGCAATAGGAACATAATTTATGAATGAACATGGACAGATGTGGCCAAATATTTGCCAGCACTTTACGAGCATTACAATGCATTAATAAAACAGCTGAGATACAAATACATCTATGTATGTATGTGTACATTGTATAATCTATGCGATATATGTATATATAATGTATTGCAAAGTTATGCAGTACGTGTGTAGGAGGTTTATACCATTGAGAAGTTTCCCTTTTTGCCTTACGAGGCAAAAACACTTTGACAATTCAACTCGAATTGACCTTCCACACGGAGGACTATGCTTCAATTGCTGTTGTGCTACTCGTGCACCTTCTGATGCTCCTTCTTCTGGTGGGTTTGTTGTGTTGCTGTTGTTCCAGTTCCTGTTTCTGGTCCTGAGTCGAATCATTGAGTGTGTTTGGCTCTCAAGTGGTTATTGTTGTCAGCCAAGCATAATGCTTGGACAAGTGATATAAAGATGATACGATATATACATACGTACATACTTGCGTGTGTGAGTGTTTGTGTGTGCGTGTGTGACATTGTATGATAAATGATAAAATTTGGCCATCCACCCCATTCATTCATTCTTTCATTCAGTCATCCATTCCACTACTTTTGCGCCAGGCCTCTCTCTCTAAAGCTTAGTGTGACCTATGTATATGAACTATGAACTTATGGCATATTTGCTCAATCAAATGCACTTAGCCTTAAGTAGTTCCCTCCCCCCCCTTCAGTCTCATCACACAGCAACTGATTTCAATGCCCTGGTGAAAGCTACTTCTACTTGAAGCCATCGTCAATAGAATGTGGCATCGGTGGCGTTGACTAGTGCCTCATTACCAACCAGCCAAACACTCGTAGGATCAACGATAAGTCTTATTGACATGTATTTCATGTTCATTGTTATACATTCTTACGAGGGCAAAATGCTAAACGTTCTGATTCACAAGATATATATATAGAGAGAGAGAGAAAGAGAAAGACAGAGATACAAAGAGATCGTTGAACAATGTTTCTGACACTTTAGCAAAAATGTTTCATTTATGTTTTCAAGTTGATTTGTTGATTCTTTGATAAACCTTTACAAACACATTGAATTGTCTCGCCACAGATTAGCAATTAAGCAGATCAAAGGTCAATGGTCTCAAGTATTAACGTATGAAAAATGTTAAGTACTTTGTTTTCGAATTGTTTTCTCATTTCATACTCTATTATCTGTACAATTTTACTGTAACTATTGCTGTATGCCCAAGAGAGAGTTTTTACTATATTAAAAATATAATTTTAACATGCGATTGCATAGCATTTTATTTAATTGAAAGAGCTTAACAAATAACTTGGACTCCATTTATGGCCAACGAATGGAGAATGTCTTGGCTTTTACTATAAACCATTTTTATTTCCTTCTTTTCATTTTTATACCTTATAAAATTTCCTTTCTACTTGGCATAAAGGAGCAAGTCTTTGCTTTTGGCATAATTGGGGATGTTTTCAACCTTTTTCATTTCCTTGTTTTATACCTTATAATATTTCCTTTCTATTTGGCATAAAGGAGCAAGACTTTGCTTTTGGTATAATTGGCGATGTTTTTGCTTTCGACCACTAAAATTTCCTTTCGATTTGGCATAAATGAAAGTGTCCTTGCTATTGGTACAATTCGGGATGTTTACGCATTTTGGCATAAAAGAGGAAGTTCCTTTTCATTTTGGGAAATTTTTATGCCATTGGTTAACTGGTAGTTGGTAGAGGATGTTCCTTCTCATTTTGGGATATTTTTATGCCATTGGTTAACTGGTAGTTGTCTTGGATGGGCATAATGTCCAAGATTCTCCAGGCAATTTAACAGTTTATGTTAAATTTACATTTGGATTACTATACATTTTGCTAAAGTGTGAAACTTGAATTCGCTTTGCATATTTGCCTGAATGTTAGTTAACATTGCTTTTGAAAAAAAGAAAATTCTGCAACACTAATACAATTTGAAAAGTGCTAGACATTCTAGGAAAAACTTAATGAAATGACTTTTGGTACTTATTTTCCCGATTTAGATTAAATTTGCCTTATTTGACCCATTAGGATTGTATAATTTGCGTTTATTTTTTTATATAGATTTCCAATCCGTATCGTGATTTCTTTAAGTTCTTTTTAGTGCCAACTGAAATAAAACACATTTTGACATTTACACTTTTGTAAATAATATTCTTTATTGATTATTGTTTTTGATATTTTTGAATTTTAATAATAATATGACTTAACGACTAAATGAGAATATGAAGGTCAGCTACTCACACAGAAAGCGTCAAAGGCAGAGCCAATGGCAATGCACTGCGTCGTCGGGTATCTGTGTAGGACCTGGAACGAGAACGTCCGTGAGAACGGCCACGCGAATGGCCACGAGAACGACCGCGAGAACGACCACGTGAGCGAGAGCGATCACGTTTACGATCCTCCCGTACGTGTCTCCGTGTCTTGGGCTGATATTCTTCTTCCAAACGTTTCTCCAACTCAACGGCAATGAGTTCACAATCACTGGCGCTACCATCACTTGAACTGGAACTCGTTTCCAATTGACGTTTATGATGATGATGACTATGATTCTTATGTTTTTTTCCTCCCGCTGATCGGCACTTGGATCTGTGTCTCCTAGACGACCGCTGAGATGGAGCAGCGGAATTGGAACGCTGTTTCTGTAGCTGCTTCATTACATCTTCGAGCATCTGTTGGGCTATGCTTGCTTTACGTATTAACTTCTCCAAGGCCGGTGTGGCCATATCTTCGACCTCAACTGGCGTAGTTATTGGTTCTTGGCCATTGCAGCCCTTGCAAGCTGCCGGTGGCTCTACCCCACTGTTTGCCATTTCCTGATCCACATTCATAGTTTTGCCAACTGGTTGCGACATTTTCACTAAATTCCACACGATGAATACTGTCTCTGTGTTAAATATTGCACTTACTGATATTACTCTTAACTGTTCCAACACACAAATCACACTGATAACTTTCAGCTTGCCGCTTTTGCCTTTTATACTAACCGCTAAACGTTTGCCATACGTTTAGGCCGCTTATCAGCAACGACGCGTCGTCGAATCGTTTGCTCGGTAAACGTTTGCTTAACGTTTCAGTAACCGCCGCATCGTAGCCGATGACATCATTGGGTCTATTTTTAGGCTCTCGGGTAAAACTGGCTAATATCATTAGTATAGCAGTTTGCGAGAAATTGTAGATATAAATATACGATTGTTTTTGTATGTTAGCGGAAAGAGTATACAAACTTCAGCCATGGCCATATAACAGAAAGAAAACACATTTCTTTGACTTCTTTCGGTAAACGTTTGCCAGAAAATTTCGTGTTTCATTACTTTGAGCCAAATTTTACACTCTGATAAATTGATTTATTTTGTTATCAAAAAGAATTTTGAAGAATAAAATCGAATCGAAAGCTTTCGAATTGTATGTTAATCTAGAATGTAAAAAGTTTTTAATTAATTACCTTATCAGCAGATCGTTTCCAACTAAAAGAAAATGCATAATTTTGTTTTTATTTCTTTTAAATATTTATATATATATTTTTTAATTGCTGTTGTTGTTTGTTTTTTGTTTTTCATTTTTTTGGTTTTTTTTGTTGTTGTTGTCTTTACATTAATAGTTTTTGTTTTGTAGTTGTTGTGCTAATTATATATTTTTAACAAAAAAAAATTTGTTTGTTTTTTTTTTTTCTCTCTTGCAGTTTGATTGTATTTCTCTTTTCTTCTTTTTTTTTGTTTTTTTTTTGTAATCTGATTTGAAGTAATTTGCCATTTTCCTTGATTTCTTTTTCTTGATTTTTGATTCGCTTTTTGTGTGAGTTGCTGTTCTTGTCGCTCTTGTTCTTGTTGTTGTAATAAATTCGTAAAATTCGATGTTAAATTGAATAAACCATTTCCATTTACACATTCTCATAAGTAAATTCATATCAAAAAGAACATAAAATCAATTTGTTTAAAAATTCTGCATTGTCGTTTTCTCAGCTTAATAATAAATTAGAAAATGTGCTGCTATTTCATTTCATTCTTTTTTGTTACGTTTTTTTTTTTTGTTTGTTTCTTTTGCTGTTTGTTTTGTTTTATTTTTTTTTTTTTTGTTATATTTTGCTTTTGTCTAAAATGATATAATTATTTTTGTTGTTGTTGTTGTTTGAAAAATCAACCGCATAGGCCAACACTGGGGCCAAGGATGTCTCGTAAATTCCCTTAAGTGAATACCATTTTCATCTGCAAAATGTTTTTACTTGTTCTTCATGTTTATTCTCTTAAAATTTATTCATATATTTGTCTGCTGCTATTTACTCATTTTAGGTATATATTTTTGGTTTTTTTTTTTTTTTGTGGCTTTTTATTATTGTTTATTGTATAATTTAAGACGTTTCTCATTTGGTGTCATTTAGTTAAAATAAATTTTGGCACATGGTTTCCGAAATGGTTTTTTTTTTCTTCTTTTTTGGATCTGTTCTGTCTCTGCTTCTGAATTTTTTGGATTAAATTTCTTATATAATCATGGGCTAGTTTAAAATACAGCTATCAGATTTATTTCCATATTCGATTCGTAACTCTGCTCTATATATGAATGAAACTGTCAATTTTTATAATATAACTTCATTTATCTTCTGGTACTAATGGCAAAATTTATAATTTTTGTAAACAATTAATATCTGTTTGTGTTTTTATTTTTTTTATAGGTTTGCTACCAAATAAGAAATGAAATGGATCTAAGAACATTAAAGCCTTATGGAGGGTGAGTACAAAATCTTTTCGTTTTTTCTCTTTATGTTGCCCTGTTAAACTATTTGCAAATATTAAATCAAAATATCAAAACTCGAAGTCAACTTAGTAAAGAAAACAACTTCTTGGGGATACGAAAGACAATGTTTCTTCTCTCATATATTGAAAATATTTGTTTGATGACGAAATCGTTTGGTTCATTAGTTAAACAATTTAGAATATGCCGTTGCTTAAGCGGAGTTACGAATCGAATATGTTAAAATAGTTCTGTATTAAGTATTTAGTGTTTTGATTACTTAACTTTCATACCAGCTAGTTAGGTGTAATTATATTAATTTGTAGTTTATCTGCTGTATGTTTTGAATATGTCAAAAATTTGATTACAACTTGCTATTTGATTTTCTTTTTTCTTTTTTCACTTACTTAATTGAGTTATTCGAGTGCCCAATAGGAGCAATTAATACTAATGGGGCAGAGAGTGCCTACGTTTAAAAAAAAAAAAAAAAAAAAATTATTCACTTTTTTTTCCTTGTTTTTTTTTTTTATATAATTATTATTCATTATAATTATTAATACTATATGCATTATTTTGGGTTCATTGCATTTTTATTTTTTAAAAACATTTATCTACAACTTGACGAACGACAGTTTATTGTAATGAAAACACTAAATTTCTTTGTATGTATGTGTCTGTGTGTGTGTGTGTGTGAGTGTGAGTGTGTAGATACTGCGATATCATGTCATATTATATATGTATGAATACTGCTTCAGCTGGCGATACATCGACTGTATACATATGTATATATATATACTGTAATATTTTAAATACAAATACATTTAGTTAACATTTTCATTTAATGGATTCGTGCATAGTTTTCACATTCAGTCCATTTATGGTTTTTCTTTTTTTTTTTTTTTTGGTTTGCGTTATCTTTTATGTACAGAAAAAAATCTACTTTATATACTATATATAGATATATATGTATATATATGCATACATATATATAGATATAGAGAAAGATTTAAAGTCGCTAACAACTAACTAGATAAATATTCCGTGTGTATGTATTTGTTTGTTGTGTGTCTGTGTGTGTATACATATATATAATTTGCTATATACTTTTTATACATGAGAGCACATAGCTGCATTGTCATTATATATATATATATATATCATGATCATGTTGTATATTGTTAGACACAAATATATATAGATTTGTACACAGCATATGTCCGAGTTTTGTTTTTATTTTTTTCGTATTTGATTTTGCATGTTTTTTTCTCATATTTGATTTAAGTTTGCTTAAAAAAAAAAAAATTATTGGGAAATGGCAAACAAAGTCCCGAACTTACAAAACTACTTAGATATAATGGCTATAACTCAATCATTCAGTTAAAACTAATCGGAAAATGTTTCAAAATTGGAAGTACAACCTCTCTACATACATACATACATACAAAAAAAAAAAAAAATAGAGTAGTTCGATTAGTACAAGTTTACGAATACATTTTGAATACAAGTTTCGAGTATTCCGTTAGTTTAGCCAGTTAGTTAGTTAGTTCGAGTTACAGTTTAAGAGTCATAAGTACTTAGGTATTTATATTAATCATACATATACAAGTATATGTATATATAAATGCTTTAGATAGTATATGTATATGTACATCATCATCATGTCATTTGTATTTGTTTTGATTTTTTTTCATTTGGTTTTACTCTTGTGGAAGTTCGACAACTGACCTGGGTCTGGATTCTGTGGACACATGCCCTATATACGAGTATATAGTATGTAGTATATGTATATATAGCATGCACAAATTGTTAATACTTATATATGTATATCTATATATACATATATATAATTTGTATATATATATATATATGCGGGGGAAGAGAGAGATTTATCATTATTTGGTTTCATTATCTTTTTTTCTTTTCTTTGTTTTGTTTGATTTGGTTTTCTTTTCTTTGCTGTTGTGATTTTTTTTTTTTTTGTTGTATTTTTTGGGTATATTTTTTCTTCATCTTTTTTATTCCTCTTTTGTATTTGTTATTCAATGGGAAAGTACTTTATTTATTTGTTTTGCTTTTCTCTTTTTTCTTTTGTGGTTTTTTTTTTTTTTTGTTTTGGATGGTTGTGCGCAAATTTTGATATTGATTGTCCGAAAGTTTTCATTGTGTCATTTGGTTTTTGTTTGGAAATTTTTGGCAAGCTTTTTGTTGCTGGGAGGAAGGTTGTGTTGCATGTATGTGTCTAGGAAGAGGGGAACTGATTGATTGATTGATTGATTGATCGATTGGTGAAATGGAATGGAGTGGAGCTGTGTATTCTAACAGGAGGTGGGTGTGGGTGGAGGGGGGGGTGGGGTGGACGAGTTGCTAACAAATGCATTATAAAAATGTACAAAAATAAAAATACAAAAAAATTGAATTCGGCTGATTAAATATTTATGAATGGATTCAATGTACCTGCCGACCACCTCATCCTAATTGTTCCTGATCATGCGATCAGATCTTACCAATGTCTCAGACAGATATTGAATAATCCGATTTCTCACTTAGCAATTTTTGGCCTGGAGCGGGTGAATGTTGTTGTTGGCGTTGTTGTTGTAGTGGTTGCTGTTGCTGCGGTTGCGGTGACTTGGAATGTGCTCGCTTATGCGGTGGTTGCTGCTGCTGTCTCTGCTGCTGATGTTGTTGCTGCTGCTGTTGTTGCTGCTGCTGCTGCTGCTGTTGTTGCTGCTGTTGCTGCTGCTGTTGCTGCTGATGCTCTTGCTGGAGCTGCGATGTGGTTGAAGATGGACGCGACCAAAGCGATGAACGCTGTCCCAATTTTAATTTCTTGATTGTATCCACATCGCATTCAACTTCAGCCAGTTCAATGCGTTCGCCCAAACCATCTTCTGCATGATGAAAGGCTCCAGCAGTATTGCATTCGGCTTGCAATTGCAATGGATGCAGAGTACGCAAAATGCCAGCCCTGGATGGATGTGCATGAGGGGAAGGAGTAAGGGGGTTGTGTGTTTCTATTGATTGCAACCACAGCTTAAGCATTCAGTTAAGACTTAGTTGTGTTTTTGTTGTAGTTGTAGTTGTTGTTGTTGTTGATGTTGATGTTAATTGTTGTTGTTATTGTAATTGTTGTAACTGTTATTGTTGTTGTTGTTATTATAGAATTTGGTGTTTTTTTAGGTGTGTTTTGGCTGAATTTTCATTATTTTTTTAATGGGCCCCCTCGGGTCCGCACACCTCACCATAAGCCAAGTCTCATGTCTGATCTATAGGATCCATATAGGTGCAGGAGATCTCGCCGCTGTCATAGCCAAAGCCACCACTACCTCCATTTCCACCTATACCTAAAGTACCACTACCAACATATTCACTCCCCCCAATGGCCGTATCCTATTTGGGCAGCGTTGGTGCTGTAAAAAATTTGGAAGACAACAAAGCTGTCGATGGATTCAGTAGTGTACCACCACCCTGATGTTGCTGCTGTTGCTGCTGATGCTGCTGATGTTGCTGCTGTTGCTGCTGCTGCTGATGCTGCTGCTGCTGTTGCTGTTGCTGTTGCTGATGATGATGATGTGGTGGTGGCTCATGCGCGGGCATTATGGACTTGTGGGGTATGGGACGAAACTGTGAGGATGGGGGCATGCAAGTGACAGGCACAACAGATGCTAGGGGACTACCAACTACGCCATCCAAACCCATTAGCTCCTGACCATTAACATGCGATTGTGACACCGACGCCGATGGCGATGATGACGATGATGATTCGAGCTGATGGAGTTTGGGCGTTATCAACAGGGGCTGTTGTTGTTTTAAACTACTATTTGTCTGGCTATGGATCTGGTTATTATGATTATTATGGTTATTTAAATGATTTAGGTTTGGATTCTGATTGGGGCTACTGTTCATATGTTGTTTCTGTTGTTGTTGCTGTTGCTGTTGTTGTTTATGAAATTGTTTCTGTTGTTGTGTACTTATCGATGGTGACTTAACCAATGTTGGTATATGGCATTGTATTGAATCTTGCGATTTAAATGTACTTGATATTGATTTCAAATTACCGGCAATGCCACCACCGCGTGGTGATAGAATTTTATTTGAATTATTTGTTGATGTGTTTGTTGTATTTGTGGCTGTTGTATTTGTGTTGTTCATGTTGTTAATGTTGTTGTTGCTTTTGTTGCCATTGTGATGGCGCGGTGTTGTATTGGTGGAAAACTGATATTGCTGATGATGATACCTGGAACGACCGCGTCGTGGCAATGATTTTTGTTCGGACATTGGTGACAGATCGGAGGACGTGCTTGATTGTGCTCCATGGTAGATGATGCCTGTGTTGTTGCACATGTATGTATATACATATACACACACACACACACACACCACATATATACACACACACACATACACACGAATAGGTATGGAGCGAGCGAGTGATCGTGGCGAGCGAACGAGAGAGAGAAAGAGAGAAAGAGAAAAAACGAAATAGAGATATGGAGAGCAAAAAAGAGAACAAAAAAAAAGAAACGAAACAAACAGAACGATCGGGCTGATAGAGAATTCATCGAATGGTGGGGGGGGGGGGGCTGGGAGGTAGTTAGTTAATACAAACTAAACTTATATATATAAATATATATATATCTGACTTATATATCTAACATTCACAATTGGAATCGCCTTAGTTTTTAGTCTCTTTATAAATTCATGTTGCCCCATGTCGTTAACCTACTACAGATAAGTTATCGATATGTTGTGATTTGGAAAGTGTTGTATTAATCTAGAGTCTGCAAAAAAATAAATTAACATAAAAAGAAAAAAAAGAGACACATAGAATTGAGCTGGCTGATACAAAAGATTGTACACTTTCACATAATCGACATTGAAAATTCTAATACTGCATTTTGTTCATACTAAAGAGAAAACAAAGAGTTAAATTCTTAACTTACTGTGCTTAATTTTGCCCTCATGCTGATTGGAAGACTCTGTCCGACTTGAGGTTAATTGATCCTGATCCGATTCCGATTCCTCACTCTCCGGTTCGGTTTTGCGTGAATGGCGTCTTCGGTTCTTCGACTGTGATCGATTTTGATATAGAAGAGATATTAAAAAAATATATAATTTAATAACAATCAATATTGAAAATACGACTAGCGACTACAAAAGCGCCTGGGGGGAAGGGTTGGAATGGAAACGCCTTTTTGAAAAATTATAAAACAGAAATGAAATTATAAAGTAAATTAAGAAATATTTTGCAAGTGATACAATGCAGAGGAGCAAAGCTGTTTTGCCTCTCAATCTCATGATAATGTGGCATTGCAGTTAGAAAATTGAAACTCAAAATACGATACGATACGAGCAGTGAATAATAACATAAAACTAGAAGGCCAGGCTAATTTCGATCATGCCGAAGTTTGTATACCCCTGCAAATTAATCATTTTAATTTGTTTATCTGGTAGCTACATATATGCTAAAGTCAAGCAATTCTGCTAAAACTTGGAATATCTGATGGTAGATTTTAATTTTGGTAAGAATATTGTATAAACCAACAAAGTTATTGTTCGAAAACGATCCTTTCTATATGAGCTATATGATACAGTCGACCGATTCAGCCAGCTCCGACATATAGACTGCTTACAAATATATGTTAAGTTTGCTCACGATAGCCTTAAGATTGAGATATAAGTTTGCATTGATCCAGACAGATGACGGACATGCAGACAAATGGAAATATCTTTAACTATATATACTTTATATAGTTAAAGATGCTTCCTTCTATGTACGCTTCAAACTTCTTACCGATATTAATATACCCTTTTTCTTTTTGCAAGAGTATAACAAGAGCCCTTTGAAATTGTTTTTAACAAAGAAAGAAATCATATTAATAATTGTCGGGCTGTTCGATGTATCGAACCCCTACAGGGACAGATACAGATAGATAGATAGATATACATATATATATATAAAGATGGAGACAGAGAGAGAAATAGAGAGAGAGAGAGAGAGAGAGATAATCAAAGAAATGAATAAACAAACGCACGATATTATGAAACGGTGAGGTCTGATAATAATTATGAATTGTCTTTTGAGGACGTTGGTTTTGGTTGTGGTGGTGGTGGTGGTGATGGGTGGTGGTGGTTGGTTTTAATACCGCAGCTGGTGGTGGCGATGAACAGCCCTCGGCCAAAGCCCTCTCATGGTACATGAACGAGTGCAGCAATGTATTTGCCGGACCGCTGTGATGGGGCTGTGACATGTTGCCGGCCTCCGACAATTGGAAGGTGGCATATGGTGAAATGTCCTCAGAGGTTTCTAAGAAATAATCATTATAATCAACAAACATCGTTCATATAACAAAAGTACATATAAATCCAGCCTCAGGGTTATTGCTAAGTAATAGAACAAAAGTTTCCTTTACCTGGAATTTTGTCATTGTTCTGCATGGAAACCTTGTGAATGGTGGCATAATAACGTTCCCGCTGGGCGGCCTCTGAATTGGCACGATTCTCAAGTGATTCTTTTTGTATATGATTGCTTTGCTCTACGTACACAAATAAATAATGAATGAATACAACGAGAAGAATATGAGAGTAAGATGAACTTACTATGCCTATAGCAGATGATAACCAAAGCGATGGTACATATCATTCCTGAAACGGCTGCTATACTCGGTATAAGTAAATTGATATTGCCATAAAAGACGCTGGGACCACGCTGACCACGTTGCACAATCTCTGGCGGCGGTGGGTTACCATCTTTTGTTAGTGTTACGAATGTGAACTCGGCCTGTGATGTGCCCGCCACATTGTGGGCCTCCATGCGCAACTGGTAAAGTGTGGCAGATTGCAAATTCGAGATGACTACACGACGCTGCGGCTTGAGAGCATTGGAAACCAATATCCATTCCCGTTCCGTATCCTCAGTGACAGGGCGATATTGTACGACAAAATATAATAGAGGACATCCATTGTCCGGCCATGTGTGCAAACGAATTAGCAAGGATGTGGAATTGGGAGCCAACAGACTAGTAGCTGCTGGCATGCCAGGAGCCTGTCCTTGAGTGCGTACATGCAGCATAATGCTAGCCGGGGATGTGCCCACCTTATTTTGGGCACTCAAATGAATCTGATAGGTACTGCCGCATACTAAACCTTTGAGCTCATGACTGGACGCATGACGGGATAGTTGCATTTCATCCGTATTCCCAGTGGTACGACGATAGAAGAGTGTGTATCCTGTAATCGGAGCATTGCCAGTGAAGCCACATTTCCAATGCATCAATATGCTACTTGACGTTGCACTGGTCACATAGAGAACTGGCGCCGATGGTGGAACCTGAACCAAAAGCATATGGGTCAAACGATCTGTACCAATGCCATTATCCACCTGACAGCTATAGTTTCCGCCATCGGCCAATTGCAGGCTGGAAATGATAAGATCACCCGTATCCAATAGCTGAGAGTTATGAAGACCACCTTGCCGGAGGGCCACATCTGCTTTGTACCATTCCCTTTTGGGTTTACCCACCGCTGTACAGGGCAGTGTCACAGTAGATCTCCATGGACGGATAACGGGTCCACCGAAAGAGATAATTCTTGCTGGCACACGATTTGTGGTTATCTGTGAGGAAACCCTAGAGCTTTTACCCTCGCCCACTCTTGTGCTAGCCGTAACCCAAAACTGATATTCCATATGCGGATGCAAACCCTTTGCCTCATAGTAAACCTGTTGCGATGGCAGACTTCGTTTCTCATTGTTCAACTCTTCCCGCCCATTGACCACACGTGTGTATAGACTATATTTGGTTATCACACCATTCGGTTCTGTTGGGGGCTGCCACGAGATGTATAGAGATTGCGATGAGCTTACCACCACTTTAATATCGGATGGTGCTTCTGGCACATCCTCCTCGCTGTGACAGTAGAGGGGCTTGGATAATATACCATCGCCCATTCGTGTATGGGCCAAAACCTGTATACTGTAGTTAGTATATTTACGCAGACCGGTTAGGACCATGGTTAGAGCTGTCGTTTTACGTGACTCCACTTCATCCTTATTGGGCAGCATGTCATCGATGATGGGCTCAAAGATTAGTTTATAGCCCTGCAATAGGCCATTGGTATGATAAATTGGCGGAGGTTGCCACGAAACTTGCAAAGATTGCGATGACAGAGCAGCACAACGAACATCCTCTGGCGGGCGACTGGGTACTAAATGGACAAAGATGAAAAAATGAATGTAAATCGAAAACTTAATATAGATTACCATCTTCCATGGTCTGGGCTGCGGTTGGCTCTGATAGTGGACCGGGTCCAACTTGATTGAATGCCTGGACTACCACATTATAGCGAGCAAACTTTGCCAATCCGCTGAGAAGGAGCTCGCCATTACCACCATCGCCATCACCCGAAACAGAGGTAAAGTTGTATGCTGTATTGCCCGAACTGGCCAGTTTATAGCCCACATTATAACCCTGTATATCGCCATGCCGCAACTCTGGTAATGGAGCCACCCAGCTAATTAAGAGTTCAGTGGATGAAAGCGGCCTAACGGATAGATTAAGCGGTGGTCCAGCTGGTCGCTGAGGTTCTGTGCGAACAATTAACTCTTGACTGGGTGCACTGCGTCCCGCATTGCCCTCGGCTATCACTCGAAATGCATATCTGGTGGCTGGTTTAAGATTCTCAATTAATGCATTAAAACTAGGTGGATCCTTGACCTCCATATGCTGCCACTGCTCAATGAATAGAGCTGCTACGAAAAGAAAGTGCAATAGGATAACAATAAATCGCCAAATAGATTATCTAACTTACGATCTGCCTCACGATACTCCACTAGATATTTGGACACATCGCCCGTACTCATCGATTTGGGTTGCCATTTGAGATTCACCGAGCGACTACTTATCATGGCCGCTTCCAGTACACTTGGTGGTTGCGGTGGTTCTTGAACCTGCAATTGCACCAGCTGCTGATCATTGCCATACAGATTGCTGGCCCTGCAGAAATATGGTCCACTATCGGTGGCATCCACAGTGCGTATCTGAAGTTCCGCTGAGACACCATCTGGTGTGGCCTCCTGTTTCACTGAAATTCTGAAAGCCACAAAGATTATAAATGAAACCAAAGTGAGCAAAGTAGGTCAATGCACTTACTTGTAATTGGTTGATGGATTCAATGTATTCTTCCCAGAACGCATCCATACAATGTTAATCGGTTTGTCGCCACTGACGGCGCACTGCAACAGAGCTGTATCGCCCTTCTTAACGGTCACCGAACGTGAGGTGGATGAGAAATATGGTGAGGCTGCAAAACAAAAAAAGGAAAAAAGAAAAAAAATAAATTAAAACAGTCGAAATCAGAAGAGAAATGGAAACCGAAACAGATGCCACAAAAACAACGAAATGAATATACTCGAAGGCCAGGCTAGCTTTTAACCATGGCGAAGTTTGTATACCCTTGCAAATTTTCTATCAGACGGAAAGATGATAATTACTATATCAACATGTACAATTTATGTAGTCAAAGATGTTTCAACTTCTCTCTGCAACATTATCATAACCGTTTTTGTAAGGGTATACAAAAATCACAAATTGGAATGGAAAAGAAAATGAATCCCGCGAGGCGTCAGCATTCCAATTAACCAAATTGCCCTTTGCTTGCACTTTTCCATTTCCCTTTGCATTTGTATTGGTTGTTGCATTTTCATTCAGTATACTTACAGTTCACTTTTAGCTGAATGACCTTTCCAATGCCCGTGCCAATGCCATTGTTTGCCTGACACAAATAGAAACCTTCACGATCCTCCTTCACATGCTGCAACAGCAACGAGCCATTGCCCAATAGTTTAGTGAAAGGACGTTCTCGAACTTCCTCATATTCACCAGATTTGCTGCCTATATAAAGAAATAAATCAAAACAGGAGAACGAAACAAATTGATGAGATTACAAACACATACCCGTTGCCTTCTTCCATACAATACTGGGCGTGGGTACACCCTGGGCCTGACAATGCAACATTATGTGGCGATTACGTTCCACATTTGCATCCGCCGGTTCAACAATCCAACGTGGCGGCACTAAGGGTATTCAAGTAATGTGAAGTAATGCAAAAAAAAACAATTGTTAACATTAATCAATATGCATTGGAAATTGAGAATTAAAAAGATGATATAAGTGAAGAACTGCTAAGACATACAGTAAAAGTTATGGAGAGAGAGAGATATATATACTTAGAGAGAGAGAGAGAGAGAGAGAGAGAGTTAGAGTGAAAAGGAAAAGTGAAGAGTTTCTTTTTGGCAAAGTAAAAAAACGGCAAAAAGGAATTTTTTGGTTTTCTTTTTTTGTTTGTGCCTAGCACATTTAAAATTTCAATAGATTAGTGGAAAGATGGAAAGATTTGGGTAGCATAGAGAGCAACTTTTAACTAATATAGTTAGGTATAGGTACAATTGGATAATTTATATATATATTGCTTTTGGATATTAGAAGGAATATTTGGTTTTTTTTTCTTTTTGATTTGCATTAAAAAATTCAAAAACAAAATAATTTAGTTAGTTATGCAACTTAGGCAAAAATCGAAACAAATGAAATAAGTTGATGCTTTTTGTTTGTTGGTTGATTTTTTTTTTCTTTTCCTTTTTTTTTTTTTTTTTTTGTTATTTTTAAGTTAGATCAGATTTAATTACAAAAAATTTGTTTCTGTTGATGTGTGTGTGCAAGGATTTTCTTTTCTTTTATTTAATGGGGGGGTTCTCTTTTTTTTCTGGAATTTGTCTTGTCTACCCATTTGGGTAACTTATTTTTAATGCTCTGTGTGTGCCACGCCGCGCTGTTCGTTGTTCGACTAGAATGTCACCCAAAATAGTTTGATACCCTATAATAATTAATTATAAGAAGGCATGCCAAAAGCGTATGTCGAAAACATATTTTATGTTGCGCAACATAAATTAAATCTTATATAATTTGTTTGTTTTTTTTTTTTTTTTTTGCACACGCAGCTAACAAAACAAAATCAAAAAGTATAATAGTAAAAAAGAAAAAAAAAACACACAAGTGGGAAAACCAAACCAAGAGCGGACAAAAGAAAAAAAAAAACAACAATCCGTATTAAACAAAAGGCCAACAAAAAAAAAATAGTTGTCCTTTAATAATTAGTTTTTCAAAATGTTTCGACATTTTTATTAATAAATTATTAAGGCCAATGAAATTATTTATTTAACTGCTGCATTTAATTGCCAGCCTTTTGTCTGTGCAGCGCCAAATGAATAAACAACAACAATTATAACAAAAACAAAAAAAAAAGAAAAATTTGCAATTTAAAAATGAAAATTATATGGCAATAAATGAAATTAACAGCTGGCCTATGGGCACAACATTAATTAAAAAGCATTTGTGGTTTTTATTTAATATCTCGCATTTTTTGTCCAAAAAGATAGACAGAGAGAAAGGAGAAAGGGAGATTTTGAGAGAGAGAGAGAGAGAGATCTTTTGTTGTTTTTTTTATATAATTTTTTTTTAGCTTGGTTTGGTTTTCTTTTGCGGTTTTTTTTTTTTTTTTTTTGTACAAAGCGGGGTTTAGGGTTCACAGCAGCAGCAGCAGCGCGTTTTTTTTTTTATATTTATTTTGGATTGGTTAGTTAATAGCAGCGACTAGTTGGACGAAAGAACAAACGGAAAATGAAATGGAAAAAGAAAAACCTTTGCACACAACAGCAACAGCGGCAATAGCAGCAGCAGCAGCAGCGGCCTGGGTAATTGGGCATTAACAAACTAAATCAAATGAATAAGTTATGAAAAAAAAGAAGTACAAAAACGAAAAAAAAATAAAAAAAAAACAAATGATTCATTTTGAACTGTGTGTGCGCTCCAAAAACTATTTCAAACAACTACACTTTGGGAAAAAAAAAACACAATTGATGCTAAAGTAACAAAACTCTTCATCAATTTTAGCATATTTGGAAATGGTTTGCTATAATTTGCTATATATTTTAGGTTTGCTAAGATATGCTCGACCGATTCCAACTAATTTAAACTGAATTTGGCAAAAGATTCATATAGAGCTGTTTTTCAAGTAGCTTTGGTTTTTGTAATCATTACAACAATTGAAAAGGAGAAGAAGATTAACAATTTTTCTTAACAAATGAGAACTCGAAAAGTCCTTTTTTGTAGTTGTCCCCTTCCTTTGTTATGCTATTGCCTAACTTTACCGATTGTTGTTGGTTAGCCAATTGTTTTTCCTCAAAGTGTAGTTGGGCAAACAAAAAAGTCTCTTATACTTTTTAGTTTTTCACTTAAATTGAGCAGAAAACGCTTTTGGGTTGCATTTGCATGAATATGAAAACAAATTAAGAGCCAGGGACTAAAGAACAGAGCAGAGAGCAAGCAAATCATAAATAAATTGAAATCAAAATCACATTTTCTTGGCTAGCACTAGAGCACTACGCAACATGCAAATGGAATTGGTGGATAAGGGGGTGGTGGTGGTGGTGGTGGTGGTGGTGATGGTGATGGTGTTGTGGGAGATTTTTGTTTTTTTTTTTTTTTTATTTTCTTTTTGTTCTATGTACAGTTTTTGTGTTGCATGCCAAAAACAAAAAAGTGCAGCATACTTTGCTGCTGCCACAACAACATGCCACACTTGAGCTATGAATTTGAAAGGAGGAAACATTCATTCTCAACTACATTAGCAAATACTGCGAAGCTTTAAAATTTTATATATAGAGTTTCACATATACACACATATGTATATATACATATATATATATCGCTATATATGTATGTATATATATTGCATATATATAGTAATCTGGTTTAGGTTCTTTGCTTTGGTTCTGCAAAAAAAAAATATTAAAAATAATAAAAAATGATAGTTACGCATATACATACATGTATATATAAATATATATATATATATATATCTCACGCAAAGTGATAAAGAGAGACACTCAAAAAGAGAGAGAGAGGGAAAGCGAGAGAGAGGGAGAGCTTTAGAATGTCACCAGAGTAGCAAAGACAATGGATATATGTACTTTTGTATAGAGAATGAGAGAGAGATAAAGCTTGAGCCAGGGGGTAATGGTGGGGGAGGAGTGTAAGCAATTAGAACCCAAAGCCAAATTGAAGCATAAGCAGCGCGTGTTTTATTGCATCTTTTGTGGATTTCTGTATATCTGGATTTGTGTGGATTTTGATGTTGCTCTTTCTCTTAATATTTTTTTGGTTTTTATTTTTGCGTATTCTCTTTTGTTTTTTTTTTTTTTTTTTATATATTTTCTTTCGTTGTGCATTTCGTTTTGTTTATATTTTCATTAATTAAGCCCAGCACATTTAGCTAAGCCATTCTCAGTTTTCCTTTTTCTTTATTTTTTTTTTTGCTGCTATTTTATTTTATTTATTTTGAGATTAGAAAAATATGTCTCAACACCCTTTTGCAGAGAAGAGTACACAACAAATTGTGGAACTTTAAATAAATCAAGAGAAAATTCCTACATGTTCGTAGATATTAAATGTTAAAATGATTAATGAAAGAAGTATTAACAGCTTTTTTTTATGATTTTTCAGATTTGAGTGAAGTAACAAGAACCGATGATTCAAATGGATATATTAAAGCTGAGCTTATTGACAACGGAGAAAAGTTGCCTTGTATACAGATCGAACAATGATTATTAAAATGGATATAGTTAAGCTGAGCTCATTGCCTTGTATATAGATCGAACACTGATCAAACTGAATGGTAAGTGAAATATATATGAAAATTTTAACTAAGCAAAAACTTTTGCTTTCAAAGATATATAAATTGTTCATATTTCTTAAATGGAAAAGATAACTTTGTATATAGTTTAATATGATGCTTCACTCTGCATAAGTTGGGTATTGGTTAGGTCCCTGCGAGGGTATCTTAGCTTCGGTTTGCCAAAGTTTTCTTAGGGAATTTTTATTATTTTTTTTGTGGAGGGGGGCGGGGCAAACGGCAACCGTTGTGCGAGAAGCTAGCTGCAAGTCCAAAGAGGCAAAGCAAAAATAAAAGACAGATGAGCCGAAACAATGGGAAAATATTTATGTTGATATACATATACATACATATATATATATATATAGAGAGAGAGAGAAGGAGAGAGGGAGAGAGAATATCTTTTACATTTCTCATGTAACGATGGCAGCAACTAAAATAAAATAGAAAAAGCAATGAAACAAGAAAAAGAAAAAGGAAAAACGAAAGGAAAACAAACAACGACAACTAAGCGACATAAGCAAATTAATCTTAAAGCAGCTTATGTTTATATTCTTTTCATTTTTTCTCCGGTTTTTTGTTATTGTTTCATATGATTTAAATAATACAACTAATTGTGAATGCTAAATGCAGTTGCCAAAAACTTTTCACTTTAATTTTTATGGTTTTTATTTTTTTTTTTTTGGCAATTGCCTTTTGGGCATTGAACTTACAATTAGAAATGGTTTAAAGAAGCTTTTAATTGTTTATATAACTGAAAGCGTTTTATATTCAGCAACTGAAAATGTTAATAATGATATGATTAAGACTTAATTACATAGTATATTTTATATATATATATATATATGGAGAGTATACTAGTGTGTATGTGTGTGTGTGTGAATGTGTGTGAGTGTTTGTTTTGGGCATAAGAAGCAGTGCATGTTAAACTGTTACCTGGTGAGAGAGACTCTTGTCAAAATTAACCCACAGCGTGCCAAAGCGACTTAAGGGTAGAAGGATTCATTTAAGCAATAAAATTAAATACTTTTATCTTTTCATAGTTTTTTTGTTTATAGTTTTGTACGGATAGGTGAGCGGGGACGGGGTCGGGGTCGGGGTCGGGGGCCAGTGTCAATAAATGTTGTTATTTTGGTTGTGATTAGGCAGGTTTATGTTTTTCTTTAGAAAGTTTACTTTGTTGAGAGTCAAAAAATCAAAGCACCATTATTTTTTCTTAATCTTTTCTTTTGTGTGTTGGTTTTTTTTTATGTTTTTTCTTTTTCGTTTGATTTTTGGTTATTATTCGGCTAGGCAAGAGTTTAGGCAACGTACAGTTGGTCAAGTTATCATCGATCGATCGATGACAAGAGCATCACAAAAAGTTATGGAAATTCGTTACAAAAATTAACTAAAAGTTCAACAACTAAAAACTATTAAGAAGCTGTCAAAAAGTAGTTTTGTTTTTTTTTTTTTTTTTGTTTAAATATATATATATATGTTTAGGGGCAAGTGAAAATCATTTAGTTTTAATTAGTACAAGTAAGTGTTGGAGTAGTAATTCTTGTTCTTTTGTAGTAGATGTAGTACATGTGTATGTGTGTGTGTGTGAACTGTGTGTGTGTGTGACCTGTGTGTGTGTGTGTGTGTGTGAGAGTACGCTACCTTTAACCTGGAGCAGGGCTGTGTATTTAATCTCGGCCGCCGGATTCTTGGCAACGCACGTATATTCCCCAGAATGTGTAGCCGATAGCGAGGGAATGCTTAACAATGAACTGTACTGATCTAGCATAGTGACATTTGCACCCAAAAGCTCTGGCAACGGTTCGCCATCCTTCAGCCAGATCAATTTCAATGGGGCATCGCCACGCGATACACCGCAAACTGTGCGAGTACGCATACCCTCGGCCAGACCCTCCTGAAAGGCGAATGGTTCTATGCTCGGCGGTACTGCAAATAGGAAAGAGGAACGAGACTGGTTAAGCCGGGGCGTAGGTAAACCAATGAACCAATTGAAACCATTTTCCGTATTTGATTTCCGTAACGTTGATTTTTGCTTCTTCCATTCGTATTGTTGTTGTGTAGTAGTTGGTTTGTCCCGCGTTGAGCTGCTGTGTTTTCTTATTTTCATTTTTTTTTTTTTTTTTTGATTGAATTTGATTCGATTGTTAGTTCAATTACATATGTACAACTACTAAACCTTCGCAGTTTTGTTAAAAGGATTGGTATCAAGATGAAAAAAAAAAAAATAGAAACCAAAATAAAACTCTACTATTAAATGGTATTTCAATTCAATTCGTTACAAACATTCCAAAAAGTTGAAGATATATAAATATAGATATGTTAATGTTAACTAAATGCCGTTTTGTGATGAGTATAATTTACATTGGATTATTATAATAATTAAATATAGATATGTATATATATATATATAAACAAATGTGCAGAATACGGTAGAAAGAAAACTCAACTAACTAAATACTTGCAACTAAACAATTGGACTATCATTATCCAATTCAATTCAAATTCATTTTCATTCAATTTGTTTACCATTAACCAAAAGGGCCTGCGAGTTCTCCACCTCGGCAGCCGAATTCCTAACCACACAGGAATAGTTGCCAGTATGGTCGCTGCCCAGATTCTCAATGACCAGTATGCTGTTATATTGATCCACCTGTTTCACCGACATATGCTGTGTGGGATCGATGGGACGATTATCCTTGCGCCAATTGATAGTTAGCGGTAGATCTCCCTTAACAACCGAACAGGTCAATGAGGCCCGATCACCCATATTCAGTTGTAATATATTTGTTTGAAACGGACTTAACTTCGGTGGCACTGTAAGGGATTCAGTCAAGCACAGATGAGCAACAAAGGAATTAAGCAAACAAAAACAAAAAGCGCAGCAGCACAAAAAAAAAAAAGAAGAGAGATAGAGAACATAATGCTTGCCTCAGTGCGGCGGCATTAAGAGCAGCGGCAATCAAATCTGCTGCTTTTTCAGCCCAAAACCAAACCAAAATTAATAAAAAGAAAACAGAATCTAAAAAGGCCAGGCTAACGTCGACTGAGCCGAAGTTTCTTTACCCTTGCAAATTTTTGGAATTAACTACATTTTAAACTGATTTGTTACTGTGGTAGCTATATGATACAGTAGTCCGATCCTGATGGTTTCCATATATGAACAACGTACTGTAGAAAAAAGGTTATGTATTCAATTTGAATACGATAGCTTTATAACTAAGGAATCAGTTTGCATAGGAACAGACAGATGAACAGACGAAACACAACGAATGGACAGGCAAAAAGACATGCAGACAAATGGTGCCGGCTATATCAGCTTAAAATATCGCTGATATGGTTGGAGATGCCTATTGTCTACCTGTACGAACATACCTTTTTTGCAAGGGTATCAAAAAAGGGGGGAAAAAACGGGTCAAAATTATGAAAATTTAATCAGCGTTGCGCTTCATTAGGACGCGCATTCATTAACATTAAAATCAAATGGGAGGAAAAAAGGGTCTTCAGGTTTTGCCAGTTCTTCATTTGCTTCCTTCTGCTGCTTGTTTATTCTCTCCTTCGGTTGCCTTCCATCTTCTTTCTTTTCCTTTCCTTTTTTTTCTTGCTTTTAATTTACAAACTTTTAAGCTTAGATTATTGCGCATATTTAATTACAGCAAAAGCGAAATAGGGGAGAGAAAAGAAAAAACAAATAACAAAAAAAAGAAAAGGAAAAAACTCAAAATAGGGGGGAAAACATACACCTAAAGCAAAGGCAAAGGCAAAAGCAAAAATTTTGAAGCGCCATACGAAACTACTTAGTTTGCTGTTAATAATTAAAATGCAATTTTCACTTCGTTTTCTTTGGCCCGTTTGCCCATTTTGGGCGCCCGTTGGCACGTTGACAATCATCCACGTCGTCGTCGTAGTCCTTGTTGCAGCCCAATCCCCTTGCCCTGACTGACCCTATGCATTAACCGCCAAGGGTTAAAGCTAGGGTAAAGCTGTGAAAGAATCCTCGACCTCCAGTGTTTGGTCGTTGGTTGGTATTTTTTTGTGTTGTTTTTTTTTTTTTGTATTGTTTTGTTTTCTTGTTGCTAATAGCTTGAGAGGAGTTGGTTCACATACTAACCTATGACCGTCACCTCGCCGCTGCGCCTGGCACTGTGACCCTGTTTGTTTCTGGCCCAACACGTGTATACCCCGGAATCGGAATTCTTTTGCACTGGACTGATGGTCAGTGAGCCATCCGGCTGGACACGTTGGCGTATATCGTCGGGCAACTCACGGCCGCCTCTCTCCCAATGAATCTCCTCAATGGGATAACCGGCCACAGGGCATTTAAGATTCAATGTTTCGCCCGAGACGGCGGTTACCTTCGGTATTAGTCGAATGTAGGGAAGACCTGGGGGCGAGAGGGAAGGAATTATATATATATTTATATATGTAAAGAGTAAATATATGTAAATGCTTAACAGATTTGCGCGCACGTTGCTTTTTTAATAATGCAGCAAACAAAAACAAAAGCAACGACAAGGACTTGAAGTTGGTGCTGAAGCTGAAGCTGAAGCTGGAGCTGGAGCTGGGGACAGGCCGCAAACGAGCGAAAGGCAACAGGAAGCAGCTCTACAATGTAATATGCATATCCTGACTGACTCTGCGCCAAAACACTTTTCGGTACACGAAAAGGAAGGAAATAATGCAGCAAATGTCGACGGCCCATGGCAACATGGTGAGAAAGGTTTTGTTGTTGTTCCGCTAACGCTTGCTGCTCCTGCTACTCCAGCTCCTGCTATTCCAACTCCTGCTCCTTGCTCCTTGTGCTTGCGGCTTTCTGCAGAATATGCATAATTTTCGAGCATGTCATACGTGAGGGTGTCCCTTCACTCCCCTATATGTGTGGCCATGTGAATTTGAGTTCGAGTACGAGTATGAGAGGGGAAAAAGGACGAGATTTTCTCCATCTCTAGCGATTTTCCTTCTTTTTGTTTTTCTTGTTTTTGTAATCACCGCCATTACCAAGTCGCGTAATCAGCGACAGCGCAAAAGGCTTTAAACTAAATGATGATGGTGGAAGTTGAAATTTAATTTTGCCTCCATTTTGCCTTTTGATGCTTAAACAGCAAATTCCTTTTTTTTTACTTTCGAATGGATTAATATAAATGAGAAAAATCGGATAAATAAATTTCTTTCTAAGATTATCTTAATACTTTGACAACAATAATTGCGAATCATATTAACAAAAAAAAAAAGGTTTGAAAGAAGAAGACAAATTTATGTAGTCTTGGGCTAAAGATCTTGAAAAGCTTTTAGATTTAAGATTAAGAATTTAAAGTAAAACGTTTTCTTCTCTCCTCGTTCTAAATAGAGTAAACTAAATATTAAAGCTAAATTTAATTTGATATAAACAATTACTATATAGAACTTGAAAGTCTTTACATCCAATTGACAATTTAATTAACATCAATTCGCAAAACTTGAAAATAGTTTTCACAAACTGGTATAACAACTAACTTTGCTTTGTTCGAGTTAGTTTGATAAGGGAAATTTGAGTCTCTCTCTCAGTCAACTGAAATATCTATGTATATATATAAGTTTTCTCTTTTGAATTTAGTTTGTCTGTATTCACAATTGATAGAGTATTTAAAGCTCTTGTACTTTTTTTTTTTTTTTTTGCTACCGATTTATGTTAAACTTTACTTTGTTTTTTTTTTTTTTTGTTTTCTCCAAACTTGACTTGTTCGCCATCGTTGCAAAACTTTTGTAAACATGGGGCCCTTTTTTTTTTTCTTTGTTGCTGCTGTTTGTAGTCTCTCATCTTTACCCCCACTTCTACTCTAACCTGCCCTTCTCTTTACTCCTGCACTCGTTGCAGTTTCAGGCCCTTCAGCCAGTCGGCCTTCTGCTCCTTCTTATGCCCAGCAACGCCATTTTGTTTGCCTGGCGACACAAAAATATTTGATTTCTTGCAAAAACAAGGCAGCCAGAGCCAAGGGGGACGATAGCGGGGGCGGTAGCGAAAGCAGCACTGCACCCGGGACTGGGTCTCTCAATGTTGAACAAAAGTGTGCGCCTCGAACAACACTTTACAGTGTTGCCTGCAAAGGCAAATGTAAACTTGGCCGGGGTATGAGAAGACAGGGAATGAGGGAAATGGCGGCAACGAGAACATGGCAAACGTGTTGTAAAACAAAATCGAGCAAAAGTAGGCAACGGAGAAGCCAAAAAAAAAAGGAGAAAGAGAATAAAACACACACACACACAAAAAATGGAGAGAAAAAAGTGTGGACGGGGAAAGAACACATGAAAAACGTTTAAGTGCATGTGTAAAGTAGCTGCTGCCTATATAAATATGTATGGAGATGTATATATATATATATATATATATGTTTGTGAGTGTGTGTGTTTCCTTATTCCCATGCATATGTTCTCTCGTCCAAGTGTGAGCACACAACATACCATAAATATTCAAGCGGGCCGCATGCTGTACTCGTCCCGCACGATTCTCCGCTATGCAGGCATATTCGCCACCATCCTCGACCATGACATGGCTTATGTTAACATGACTAATTACATCGCCATGCACGGTGATGTATTGTCCGATCATAAATCTGCAACGAGAAGACCAGCAACAAAATAATATATTAATACAGAAAAAAATCATAGAATACCATAAAAAAAAAAACGGATACTTTTGACTATGCCAAAGTTTGCATACTCTTAAAAAATATATCCATTTGGCAAGATTATTTATAAAGGAAATCATATCTGTTTAAACTGCTAATGTCGTGGTAAAGTTGAATTTTTGTGTTGGCCAACGTTTTGATCACATCCTTGTATGGTAGCTATATAATATAGTGAATCGATTCTTATGAAACTTGGTAGTGCCATCAAGATATTAACCATATTGGTTATTACCGAATATAGTTACAACATTGTCAAAGCGAGCAAAGTTATTAATCTAAAACTCTACTCCCGATCGATGGTTTCCATGGCTTCTAAAAGATATAGTTACTTGATCCGGCCAGTTCCTACATATATTCAACATACAGCAAAGAGAAGCATATATGCAAAATTTTAACGCGATAGTCTTAAAACTGAGCAATTTTTATCCAAAGAGACAAACAGACAAACTGTTCTTTATGGTCATCAAGAATATATACTTTATATAGTTCTTCTTTATCTTTATGGTTCTGCTAAACCAATTGAATATACCCTTTTTTTCGAGGGTAGTTGAAAACAAATAACCGAAAAAGCAAAAAAAGATGCATTAATGTGAAAAACATTTTGGATGGGCTTATGCGGCGTATGCGCAATGCGCCTATTTTAGAATTGTTTTTTGCCTTTGCATATTTCAACCAGAATACATGCACACACACACACACACACATACAAACACAGATACATATGTATGTATGTATGTACATATGTGTACATACAGACACTCACTCACAACATCATTTCACAAGCATTTGAAATGCAGGCTGACCCAAATCCTTTTTGCTGTAGGCTTCATTTGGTTTTGTATTCTTTTACTTACTTTGTGTTTTTTTTTTTATTTTTTTTTTTCGACACAAGAAACATTGCATTATTTAGCTGTAATGAAGGCTGTCAGTCGAGCTGCCAGAGCTTAACATAGTTTCTCAATCCCAAGCCCCTCACTCAAACCCCTTCTTTTTGCTACCAGCCTTTCAATGTCATGTGCCACGCCCATGCCCATAGACAGTGAAAACAGTTAAGATACGGCCATTACGCTTCAACTCAGCTGAAATAATGATGGAGAAGTAAAGAGGGGGAGAGAGAGTCGGAGGGGAATAAAAAAAGGATTTTATAAACCGCTTTAGCTCTGACATTAAGTTGTAGTCGTAAGTTTTGTAGTCGTATTTTGTATTCGTTGTATTTTGTTGGCGCCGCTTAGCCTTCTTATTGGCATAGACATTAATTAGAAAGAAAATTGTTACCCATACGCCATGTGGCAGTTAGCCTTGGCATTTTGTTGCTTAGCTCTCTCTCTCTTTCTGTGCAATGTGTATGGGCGGGCTTATGCTCATTAGTTTGTGGCTTCGTGGTAACTTTTCAATTGGCATTAGAGTACAAGTTGAAGTAATTACAATTTTAATTAACTTTTCCATATCCGAGACGCGATGGTCGCCTCTTTCCCCCGCCCCAAAATGGGCCAAGAGAGGCTTATAAATGCATAAAGTGCTATGCTTTTCCTCTTGCCTTGCTCCCAGCAAGTTGGCCAAGTTGAAACCAAAAATCTTTGGCTAACAATGGTGCAATCGTAATGGTAGTTACTAGTGGGTGGCGGCTGATGCCATTTTATTGGGTGCTTGGCAAAAAAAACAACTACAACAACAATAACAATAACAACTGTAGTTAACTCTCAGATTCAGAGTCACAGAGTCTTTCTCTCTTTTCGCTCCTCCTCCGCCTCCTTCTCATGGGCGCTAAACTGCAACACTTGAGCGCATTGAAACAATGGCGGCAGGGACAAAATTGCAACAAAGTTGCACACATCCGCCGCATCCGCATCCACATCCGTATATAGTACTGTAAGAGTGTTTCTCTATGTCTCGCCTGAATCCTGCGGCAGCTTAAACGCCATTGCCAAACTTTCAATGTCTCTGTATGCCATGTGTGTAACTGTCGGTGTATGTGTGTGTGTGTGTGTGCATAAAACGCTTTGGCTGCAACGACTATATAAACCTAATAGTTTGGCGCGACTTTTCTCTGCTGTTTTTAGCCGATTGCTTGCTCCTCTGGATCTGTGCGGTTCTGTGGCGACTGGCTTACTTAATTTCAACCAAACCAAAAAACAACAACAAAAAGCCCTACAAAAATAACTATATAAGAAATTTTTATGGTAGTTCTGGTGTGTGTGTGTGTGTGTGTGTGTGTGTGTGTACTTGTAGTATGTAGAAAACAACTTCAAAACCGAGAGAAAAGTTTACCAGGCAAACTTATAGAAAATTATGAAATTTCAATTTATGTGAATTAAGTTTAGAGATTTGGTTTAAGTGCTTAAAACCAAATTTGCAGTGGGCTGACTAATGGAATTATGTTACCAGAAAGTGTTGATTTATTTCTCCAAAAAAGCAAATAATAAATGATTAAAGAGAAGGAGAGAAAGTACAATGTAAAAGAAGTTTAATCATTTTTTAAAAAGTATATAAATACGATTTAACGAATTTTCCTCTTGTAAATATTCTTGCCAAACTAAGAGGAAATGATGTTATAAACTTGGCCAACTACTTAAAAACTTTTCAAGGTAACTGAATTGCCTTTTAACTCAAAAAAAAAAAAAAAAAAAAAAGTAGTGACAAAGTTTACTTTACATTGGTATCAATTTTCCCTATCACTTAATTCAATGTTAGTCGATAGACGAGAAAAAGTTTTTCCTTTTAATATGTGGATAGTTTTCTCATCTCTTGCACTCTGTAGATGTTTATGGGCCCATAGTGTTTAACTATCCATTTATGGCTAGAATCGGCTAAAACACTTTCTCATTTAAACCAAAATTATATACACTTTTCTAACGCCTGAAGGCAAACGCACATCACCTACACATGTTTGTCGTCCTGTCGTCTTCTTAAAGCATGAGACAGGCGAAGGGAAAGCAAATGGAAATCATGATGGAGGGTAAGAGAAAAGGGGATAATAGGAAGGGTAAGTTAAGGAAAGGAAAGGAAAGGAAGGACATACAGCAACTGCCTTCACTTTGCCGCAGACAAACTTTTGAAAATGGCGTAAAATGAGCGTTTGAGTGTTGCGTTACCTCGTGCGCGCAATCATTTAATTTCCGCCCCAAGGCATCTTCTGCTGCTCCACATCCTTCTGCCCATTTTCCTTGAATGTGCCGCCAACACCATCTACCTTCTGCCCGTCCCTTTTCGTATACATCTTAACTATGCTGTAGGAGCCATCAGCTTGCTTCTCGTCTCGTCTGTTTGCCTGACTGCCTACATCTCTGGCTGGCTGTCTGTGTGTGTGTGTGTGTGTGTGTATGTCTGTCTGTCTGTCTGTCTGTTTATATATGAGTGTGTATTAAATAAATACACTTACCAAGTTGATATACCTTTAAACCGAATAATGTAAACCACTTAAAACTCAGCAATAACAACAAGCTAAATTTATGCAACACTCCCAAGTAGAAGAAGAGGAGGCCTGTAAGAAGATGGCGCTGGCAGGCAAATTAGGTTGCCTCTGCCACCTTTTGGTGTCGGCATTGGCATTGCCATCGACAACGGAGTCGGAGTCGGTGTCGGCGTCGGCGTCTGTGCCCTACCCGTGTCTGTTTCCATATCTCTGTCGGAGTCAGAGTTTGGAGTTGGCTGGCACAATGCCTAAAGGTATTATGTGTGAAAATTGTGTTGCTTGCTCAAATAACTTTTAAATTAAAGCCAAAGGGCGCCAACTGTAAATGTCTGTAGAAGTTTTTACCAAAAAAAAAAAAAAACAGAGTTTTCACACCCGACCACATAACAGCACAATTTTTGTAATCAATTTTCGTCTTGTGGTCAAAAAAGAAACCCCAAAAACTGGACAACCATAAAGCAAGCAAGAAAGTACATACAAAATGGAAGACAAAATGGTAGAGAGGGGAGGAAGAGGGTAAAAGAAACCAGCCACTTGAGTAAAACAAATTCATGACATTACTTTGAACCACTTGAAGTTGCAATTTCAAGCGAATTTGATATGAATAAATTTCTGTAAACGATATACAAAGTTTACACTAAGAAAAACTAAAAAAGTAGAAAAAGCCAATGAAGAGAAAAAATTAGTGATTACAGGCAACGAATTATTAACGTATTTAGTTGAAAGAGTATCTAAGAAATATTTGGATTTTCTATGTTTCAAACTTTAGTAAATATATTCAGGAGGGTTAAATCTCATATAAATCAGCCAACTATATCTATTTAGCTCCATGCAAACTAGTTTTCCATTTTGATTGCTATAGTGATAAAATTTTGCACAGATTCTTCTTTCTGCTATACGCTGCCCGAATCGGTTGACTTTGTCATATAGATCCCCTAGAAACCATCATTCGAAATTGAATTGAACTTTCTCCGAATTTCGTATGTACCAAATCGGCAATTATCTTAACCAAGTTCGAAAAGAATTTATTCTTATTTAAAGATACTTTTTATGCAATTTCTCTCTGTGTTAAAAGTTTGCTTTAGTGCATAAGTTTTAATTAAAATATTGCACAGCCGAACAACGTTGGACAACAATCAGGACACGGCACCTAAAATGCTGCTATACTATTTTTTTTTGGTATATTTTTTTATTTGCCATATCTGTCTCTCTCTCTATCGCTCTGTGTCCCTTCTTTTTATTATTATTATTTGCATCGCTAAACGAGAGTCAAAGTCAAATGCAAATAAAAAATTGCTGCTGCTACTGCTGCTGCTGTTGTTGTTGCTGGTGCTGGTTGCTGGTTGCTGGTGGTGATGTTGCTGCTGTTGGTAGTTTTTAATCAACAACAGAAGTCAACAGTTGCCAACTGGCAACCAACTTTGACTTGCAAATCATTACAGACGTAACTCAAACAATTAGTGGCAGCTGCCAACAAACTGCAAATGAAGTGCAGATGAAGAGTGAGATGTGAACGAAAAATATAAAAAGGAAAAAATGGAAAATAAAAAAAAAATAAAAAAGGGAAAAGCAAAGGCAAAAGATGGAGAGAAGCAGAGAATGGAGTAAAAATCAAATGAAATCTCGCTGACAATGTCAGAAATAACAGTAACAAAACAAACAAACAAACAAACAAACGAGTTCGAGATTGAGTTGACAATCAATCGATGCAATGTTGCGCTGTTGCATTTTATTTATTTTGTTTCTAAAAACAAAGTAAAACTATTTGTTGAGTCTGGAAAACGCAAATGTAAATGCAAATGTCAATGTCATTAAAGCACCACTGAGAGGATTTAACATATATAAATCTGGCAAATGGCCAGGGACAGTGACATGGACACGAATACGAATGCGGATACGGATACGGACATCTATATGGACATGGACTGCCGGCTAAAAATGCAATTAAATGCGTAAGTCGGCGGCGGTAGTCGGCAGTCGGCAGTCTCATGGATGCATAGACTTGGGCCAGGACTTAATTAACAAATAGAAAGGCAAAGTCAAAACCTTGGGCCAGACACACAGGCAAAGTGAATGAACGCTGAAGCAGATGCCGACCCCTCACCTACCCTCTATCAGAGTGCAGTTCTGTTCAGCTTTTTGCCTAGCCATAGTAGGCGCGGCAGCCACTTTCTATATATATATATATATAAATATATATAGATGTGTATATGTGTGTGTGTGTGTGTGCAATGTTTTTGAAAGGCAAATGGGAAAAAAATGATATAAAAATACATGCACACATACAAAGAGTGGAAGAGAAACGGAGGGGAGAACACACACAACGTTGGCAATAAATGCAGCTAGAGCCCCAGTCGGGAATCACAGTTGAGATAAAAATTTTTTTTTTCTCTCTTTTCTCTTTTCGTTTTTGTGGAACGCCCGCAGCATTGGCATTGGGGAGCCCAACGAACCAAACACCAAAAACCCTACCCCAAATACCACCCATTCACTAGGCAGCCAGGCAGGCAGGCAGGCAGGCAGTAGCCTCTTCAGGCTCTGGCTTTCAACAAGTTCAATTACCTTCCGTTTGATGGCAGCGGAAATCCGTCCAATGTCCATGAAATTTGCGGCGTTGGATTGCCGGCTGCGGAACATTTCAAGCTCACAGCTGGTCCCGGTTGCAGTGTCTGCTCGATGAAGCTATATAGCAATACAGGCGGAGCATCTGTGTGCAAATGTGTAAAGTGAGATAGAGATAGAGAGAAAGCGAAAGAGAGATGGAAGAGATGAGTGGAGGTCACATTAATATTTTAACCATAAGCAAAAACCAATTCTTTTGCTCCGGTTTATACGGATTATTTGTTGTCTTCTTTCTTTTCTTTTCTTTCTTTTTTTTTTTTTTTGCGGGTTTTTTTTGGGTTACGTACCTCCTAGTTGAAGCTCGGCTGTGGCCTGGAATGTATCACCCTCAGGCCTTCGGACCACACACTGATACATGCCACGATTTTCGCGACTTACACGTGGCACCACCAATGTATCCTCAATGCGACCGGATGAGGGCAACTGTCGTCCATCCTTATACCAAAGAATATTCTGCATTCCAACTGGGCTGCCATTGCTTGTTACCAGGCAACGAAATTCAGCAGTTCCGCCCATATGCACACTAAGGACATTCGGTGAGA
This sequence comes from Drosophila austrosaltans, assembly GCA_035045865.1. Lineage (NCBI taxonomy): Eukaryota > Metazoa > Arthropoda > Insecta > Diptera > Drosophilidae > Drosophila > Drosophila austrosaltans. The sequence continues at coordinate 5,610,474 of JAWNOQ010000207.1, forward strand.
TTTCCACTTGAATGGGCGTGGCAACAGTCAACCGCAATTCGGCACTCGCCTCGCCACCCACATTGCTAGCGGTGCACTTATAGACACCGGAATCATCGCCAGTAACAGCCTCAATAGCCAAAATGGGACCAAGGAGACGTACACGCGGTCCACTCAATACAGGCAAAGGACCAGGACCATTGTGTGTATACCAACTGGAAATAAGAAGAGAAAAAAAAAACCACATGCGAGTCAATAATTAATAATTGAAAACCACAAAAACAACAACTTTACTTAGCTCTCTTCACTCTCTTATAAAAATATTACAGAAATTGAATGTCACTGAATGAACAAATGGAAACTGACGTGAATTAAAGTTCAAGGTTTATTTTTTGCTTCAGACTGACGGACTGACTGTTGCCTTCCGCTTTTGTTTGATGCTGTCACGCTCATTACTCGTTAATCCTTTCTAGCCCCAATCTCTCTCTCTCTCTGTTCACTCTCTCCAACTTCTAGTCTCACCTACCCGTTTTGCTCTATTAATTATGAAATGGCTACAACATTTGCTTTCTCTACCATTTTGCTCATCTATCTATCCAGTTGCCGTCTGATGTCTGGCTCCCCTCCAATAGATTCTTTTGTTTTCCATCGTCTGGCAGTTGCAACTCTTTCTCTACAAAGATATATATATATATATATAGTATATATCCGTTCTTCCTTTTTTTTTCTGCTTACTTGCCTCATTATCAAAGCGTAATTATGTATGTTATATGTCTGGCTGGGGCTGTGTCTCTTGTCTGATGCATCATTACCTATGCCATTGTGTCTTGAATTGTTTGTGTGATCAACATGGCGTATACATAATAATAATAATATGCTCGTTGCACACACGCCGCGTTTGACAATGGAGAAAGTTCTAGCACATACATTATAATACTTTCGACACATTTTATCAGCGGTGGGGATTATATATTTGTTTTGCAACAAACTAAATACTTAACAAACACATCACCCACCACCAAATCACATGAGTGTGTGTGTGTGAGTTCCAATTAACCCACACTCACACACGAAAAAAGTCGTGTGGCGGCACTAATAACTATAGCACTCAGATAGCTGATGGGACAGGTGCTGGTGCAGGTGGAAATTTTGTTGATGTTGATGTAGGTAAAGACAAAGCCAAAGCCTTCTCCTGTCAACGTCAAAAGTTTCGCCAGAGAATGTTTGTATGTGTGTCCGTGTGTGTGTGTGTGCTAAAACTCTCTCAGTATCTACTATATCATCATCGATTTCTATGAATATGTATACCAAACACTCTCTCTATATGAATAGATATAGCTTACCTGTATTCGGGGGAAGGACAACCCTGAGCTACGCATAATAGAACCGCTCCCTCATCCTGTGATACCTGAACATGGGCCGTATGCTCCACAACGCTGGGTGAAATGATGCCGCGATGTGCTATAGTGGCAAGATATGACATTGGTTAGTTCAACATAGTTACAACATGTGTGTGTGTATTTTTTTGGTATACTCACAATTAATACGCAGTCGCGTAGGTGAACTGACAACAACCTGACGTGTGAGACGATGCATGCTGCGGCAGCGAAAGGATTGCGATTCATCACTCTCCTGCAGATTATGGATAAGCAGTTCGCCAGTGGGCAGCAAATGGAATTTACCATCTATAAATAGAAAAGATTTTTCCAACTATTAGATTGCAGTTTCAAGACCAGAGTCATAGTTGCACCTTTTAGTTGATATGAATCTAAGAGAGAGGGAGAGAGAACGAGGGAGACAGGTAGATAGGGTTTTTAAGGCAGGGTTAAAAGCGCTTCTCAAATTGCTAAAGGACAATGTTAATTATGCATCAAAGCACACGAGAGGCAAGTAGCAAAAACAAAAAAAAAAAAAGAGAAGGAATAGAAGTACAAGTAGAGAGCAGGCAGGGAACTGTAGACGACGCAATGGAAATGGTAGTTAAGCAGGCAAACATGTGAGAGGCAAATACTGCATACAAACAATGCACTTTGTTGGCTTGGTAAGCCGTTGTCGCTGTTGCTGTTGCTGCCACTGGCACAGTGGCTTCAACAGGGACAAGGATGCAGACGAGACACAACTCACTTTGGCTCGTTTCAGTTGCTGCCTCGTCAGCAGCAGTAGAGACATACACACACACTCATACGATAGAGGATGAGTTTCTATGACATGCATGTGTGTGTGTGTGTGTTTTTTTATCCCTTTTAACCAACGGTCGTCCGTTTTACGTTTACGTTACATTACGTTACGTTACGTTACGTTACTTACCGCCTTGCAGCGAGGGATAGATGTAGATAGCGGGTTCATGAACCCAGGAGACCACTCGAACCAATTCCTTGACAAATGTAGGCACCACACAACGCAAAATGGCAGTGCAGCCCCGCGATGCAGATAATACCTCCACATCCACTTTGTAGGCCTGTGCCACAACTACAGTTGGATAAAAATAGATATATATATATATATATATATATAAGTATGTATATACGATACGATTATTATGATGGAGAGAGTGGGAGAAAAGGCGAGGCGATTACTTACCCGCCCTCACTTGCACATCCCGGGATACAATGCGACCCACCGAATTGCTGGCAATGCATCGATAGATCGTATTGTGTATATCCTGATGATAGGCAGCCGCTGCAAATGGCATCAGGACAAGTGTGCCATTACGAAGGACCCGTCGTACACCATGAATTTCGGTGACCGCCGTACCATCCGCATGTACCCAATCGATTGTTGGCTGTGGACTACCGGAGGCAGAGCAATCCAACCAGCCGCCCGATGAATTGGAGAACTCAACGCGTCCCGGTGGCTCCATAACGAATCCGGGACCACGTAAATGTGTTTCAAAGGGTTCACTGTAGGTGGCATCTGCAAATTGAACAAAAGAGAACCAAAAAAGGATTATTGCATTGTCTCATGAGAAGTTTCGAATTCTTTCCCTCTCTCTCGCTCTCTCTCTTAAAGAATGGGATACACTGTGAATATATCTGTATATTAATTCCTTTCTTTGACCATAATCCTAAATCCTCAATTCGAAATTTTTGGGAAAATTATGAAATGTTTCACAAATAACCATAAACTGCCTAAAAGAACAAAGCCATCAAATACATATAAAGCAATGGAATTGAATGTGAATATATATGGGATAAGAGACTAAGAGCCAGAGTTTTGAGCCTAAGCCTGCACCCCCTTTTCCTCCCTCCCTCTTTCAATCTTCATCTGTATCTGAGTCGCCTTTAATAAGCATTTAAATTTTTTATAATACCCATGGAGAGAAAAAAAAAAAAGTGAAAAAGAAAAAGAAAATAAAATAGAAGGAAGAAGAAATCAACGTGGTGGCATTTCCATTTCTCGGAAGCAAACAGATTTCTGCCTTATCTTAAATTAGAATAACATTTTTGTCTTCAGCCAAATCTTCGCCTCCCTTTTGCCCCAACAGGCTAACCTAAGCCCCCCCCCCCCTACCTCTTTCTCATTTTACTCTTTTGAGATATATATACTAAATATATATGTATGTATGTATATATATATATCTGTATATGTATATATATATTTCTCAAATTGACATTTCGCTTCATATTCCACATGAATGCGCCTCGGCTGTCTGCCACCCAAGTGGGCCGGCTTCCCCTGCGGCGCTGTGCAAATCCTTGCAACTCGTTCAATCTCCAACCAGCCGACTACTTCATCCTTGCCGCACCCATATGCCCCGCCTCCATCAAGTCATTGTGTCTGCAATTAGAGTTGTTTTTTGTGTTTTTTTTTTTTTCCTTTTTTGTTTTGTTCTTTTTGCTTTTTCTTTTTGTTTTATTTTTTTTCTTTTTTTTATTTTTTTTGTTGTATGGTTTTTGTTGTGCCTGGCCAGGCGGTTTTTGTTTTATGCTCGACAGCATGGATTTTTATGTTACTTCTTTCTGGATTTGGTTTGGTTTTTGTTGTTTCTTTCTTTCCTTCTTTTTTTTTTTTTTATTTTTTGCTGGTTACGTTCTCTTAGTTCGTTCCATTTCGTTGCTGTTGTTTTCCCCGCTGATTTCATGGGTCCCACATCCATATCCTGGGCCCGAGACGCGTCAGTGTAAAGGAGGGGGAAGCGGTGTGGGGGTAGGTACAGCCACTGGGCTAGGCCATAAAATTATTGCAAGTATGCCTTGAGTATGCTTGGCACTCGTTTCTTCTATGTATGTAAGTTTATATGTGTATGTGTGTGTGTGTGTGTGTGTGTGTTTTACGAGCATGTGCCTCAAAGCAGAGAGTGTGTATGTGTATGTGTGTGCGTGTGTGTACATCCACTTGTAGGCATTTTTTTTTTTTATTTTTTCCTGTGAAAACAAAAAAGTCGACGCTTGCAGCGTTCCGTTCCATACCGCGTTCATCCTGCATCCATCCCAACCGGCATCCCATTCAGATTCAGATTCAGTTTTTTTTTCCCCCGTTCTGGCTCTTGGACTCTTGGCTGGCTCCTCCTCACACAAATGACGAATTCAAAATTCATGCGAATTTTTCTTGCAGACTGCGCTACATTTGCCGGATATATGATAAATGAAACTCTTCTTTTTTTTATAGTTAGCCCAGAAGACTTTATGTCTAAATGGTTCTGGAAATTCATTAACCTTTCCATTCCATGTATTTGATTTCAAATGAAAGTTTACGTAAACTATTTATTGCTGATGGATCAAAGGGTTATTTTTTCATTAAGTGGATATTAGTTTGAAAATTCATTTCACCAATAGTCGAAATGCTGTTTAGTGAACTTTGGGGTCAACTTTTAATTAAGTAGCCTTAACTTGTAGAGACTTTAATGAATAAGTTTCATACGAATTCAGTTTGCTATTAAAAGTCCTTTTAGATGGTAAAAGAGTTGATAGTAAAGGTTGGTATATAGCCTGCCAGCATTTACTCCATAGATATTTATTCCTTTTTAGATATGAGATTATTTTCGTTATTTATCTTCAAATTGTTCCTTTAGGAAAGCTATTGCAAAAGAGAGCCTTAAGCTATTGTAACCAACTTTTATTTTCCAACTAATATATAGCACATCAAAGTTAAGTAAAGAAAATTTATATATTTATTTTCTTTAGTAAGAAGAACTAGCTTAACCATCCAACAATTTCAATCCTAAGTCACTTAAACTTCTCCTTTACCTTGTCAATCATTTTGAAGCGCATTTAAACTGTCAACATTTGCCACCTTTATGGCAAAAGGGATGGGGGGGGGGTGTTATTTTCCCTTGCTACAGTTTATTTGTTGCACCATCATCAGCAACCCACTTTCCCTTCCCCTTCCCGTTAGTCCTTTTACCCCTTATTATTATCACATGGCACTTCTTTGCTTTGGCTTGCATTTCCGCTCGTTTTGTTTCGTACATTTCATTTTGAATGTGTTTCTCATCCACTTGGCTTTCCTTAAGGGGTTGCTTTGCCAAGCTTCTCAGACTTCTCAGCTCTTCCCTTTCCTCTTCCCCACAAGCGCCTCCATTAGGCATACATATGCACATATATCTTATATATGTTTTTGGTTTTTTTTTCTTTTTCTTTTTCTTTTTTGCGCCCTTTTGGCACTTTTGAAAATTATTTTATAGCCTGCAGACAAAGTCGTCGTCGCTGACTGAATTTATGAGCCTGTGATACGGACAAAAGTAATATTTATAATGCTCCATTTGAAGTTGTTTGCCATTTTAAAGCTGACATCGGAAATTCTTAGACAAAATGACAGCCATTTGGCCAACGCCTTCAAATAGCGGAAATGGTGGGTCGAACCTTGTAAGCAATCAGTCCACAAAAAAAAAAATGCAGGAAATTCAATTTTTATGCTCAGAAAAACACAAGCACACACACACACACACACAGGGAAATGAAGAAAACTGAGACCCAAAGCAAGACTAAGACTTCGACCCAGACCGAGACCGAGACCCAGAGCAGGACCAAGTCAATATTGTCTGTGCCAAGAAAAAAAAAAAAAATAATAATAAAAAAGGAAAGCAAAACTTGAAAGAACTTAAAGCGTTTACAGACCAACGCGCAACGACCAACAACAACAACAACAACCAACAACAAAGACAACAAACAGAGACCGAATAATAATTGTAAATAACTTGATTTTCTTTTCACTTTTTATTATTTTCTGTTTCGTTTTTTTTTTGTTTTTGTTGGTTGTCCTTTTGGTTAAGTCGAAGCAGAAGATGTTTACCAGCTGGCCCTCTTAAGCCCGTTTAAAGCCGAAAAACAGGAGTAGAGGATAAGGGGCTAGATGGGTAAAGGCCGGAAAAAAAGGCCAACTGTAATGTTAAAATCTTTGCTGCGCAAATTGTTTTAAAAAAAAAAAAAAAAAAAAAAAAAGAGTAGGTTATAAATCGAAGAGATAAAAAAAAAAGAGAGGAATCCAGCACATTCCATGGGATAAACTTAGGCTTTAAGTTACCCTACAGGAATATATATCTCTGTTATATATTCGATTCAATTTTTATATATAAAATTTCGAGAGTAAATAAAGTAAATCAATTATTGTGCATAATTCTCATTTGATGGACAGAAAATCTGATTGGGAGATTTACATTTTAAATGATAATTGCTCAATGAATCCCATACAAATGGCATGTTAAATCAGTTTATGCCTGACTTGATTTGTCTGCTTTCTATTTATATTTAAAGGATCTTTTTTCTCATCATTACTTGAAAAGAAAAATATGCAAAATCTAATTCCAACACTTTGCTCTGAGTTATGTTAAATAATATACATTATTTTCACTAGCTGAATCAAAGTGAACTAAAACTTTATCTCTGATTAATAGTAAATTGTTACCCCAGCACGAAGATTGCTGTCATTTTGCATCCTTCTGCTTCCGCTTCTCCTGTCGCTCCCTTTTACTATTAATTTTTTTCCTCTCTCTCTCTTTAGCAAACTTCATTGAGAATGGAATACTGGCAACCCATTTCATTATTTGCCATCTGTTATTTTCTGGAGCCATGCCAACACACACACACACACACACACTCACACATACACCCATACAAAGTCATGCAGTGGTTTTTGTTTTTGTTGAACTTTTCTTGTCTCGCACTTCATTAATCCTGCAACAAATTAAAGCGTTTGTCATAAAGGGTTTAAAACACAATCAATCATAACTTTGCCCTTTTTTTGTTGTTGTTGTTGTGCTACCCTCCCTTCCTTCCCGACATTCTCTCTTTTCTCTATATAATTTTTCATAATTTTCTTGTCATATAAAAATTCTATATTTTTTTTTTCTCTTTTTTGTTTTCCGTTGATTTTAAATAACGTATTATATATTTTTTTTATGTTTATCTGCAACATTGGGGAAAAAAAGAAAGAAATAAAATCAGCTAACCCCTGGCTGTGGCCCAACTCCTGACCCTAGGCATGCTCCCCTCCACACACACACACACACCCACACATACACACCCGAACCTACTGACACCCTTCATGCCCCAAAGTGAAATGTGTGAGCTTAGACATTGAGTAACAATTTCATTTGCATATTTTTCATTTTCATTCAAGCTTCAAGCGAGGGTGCGAAAATGTATACTATAATATATATATATAGATATATATATAGATATATATATAGATATCTACATATATATTTGGTTAGGGGAATATCTATATATGAAATTTTTTATAATTTGTTGAGACACAAAATATGAATGCCAGTTGCTATTGCTATCATAAAATGAAAACTGCCAGAAAGTAAAATATATAGTGAGAGAGAGAGAGAGAGTGGAAGAAAGAAAGAGGCAAGTGGAGCTAGTAAAGCTAGGGCAATGAAAATTGGAAAATATCAAATTTCCTAAAGGTTCCCCCAAAAACATTTCATATCCCTCTCTCTCTCTCTCTCTCTCTCTTCTGCTATCTAACACTACCATTTATTTGGAAAGGTCGATCGAGTGGCTCTGCTTCTGACACATTTCATTAGGCTATCCGGAACAGAGTGAGTGGAGGTAACCGAGAAGTAAGCCAGCCAACTGTATATAGACGGAAGCGGTAAGAGATAGGGAAATGGAAACTAGGTGCTCGGTCTTGGCTTGTTTCTATGGCATAAATTGACGCCTGGTTTTTATCATAAGGCAATTTCATATTATGTATACGCATTTTTGGCTTTAGTTTCCGTATGTTGTTATGGCCCGGCATTTTATGGCTTTTGGCTGGCTCATAAAGCGACCAAGTCATTTGCACTTAGTTTGAGTGTGTGTGTGAGTGAGAGAGAGAGAGAGAGAGAGAGTAACAGAGACGTGTATCATAAATTATGATAACAACATTTCTTCTATGAATGTCCATAAATTCAAATATATTTTATTATTCACATTTATGTTGCTTAATTTTGCCTAGATTTTCAATGGCATATATAGTTTTTGAAATGATGATAAAATGATTAATTACCATAACTACAAATTAAGAATTATTACTTAATTTAAGCACCAATAAAATATGGAAGGGAACAAACTAAAGCTAATAATTCAGCATTAGAATCACGTTTCAATATAGTCCGTTCAATAAATCTTTCTATATTTTATATATCTAATCATACTAGGAATTATAAACTTTAAATCGATTACTAGCTTGATTTTACTTTAACCTTAGTAATTCATCACGATCATAATCATGATCAAAATCTCACTACCTGCTATAAAATGTATACAACAAAAATGTTCTTATCGAAAACTCTTTTTAGCTTAACTTCATCTGCATATTTCTTGTGCAAATCCCTTTGAAAATCCCCGTCGAGCCTTAACGCTTCTTTTTTGTTTTATGCATCAGCCATAATAAGTTTTTCTGATAACAACAACACAAACACCACAAATATGCCGACAGCTGTTGATGCCGCCTTTCCATTTCTTGCCTTCATCTTTATCTCTCTCTCTCTATATATATATATATATATATGGGATAAAATACACGCAAGTTATAGAACAAAATGTAAGCATACTTTGAGGCGCGTGCCAAGCAATTTTCTGGTAGGAAAACAAAAAAGGAAAAATACAACAACATAAAATGCCACAACTGAAGCCGGCAGGGCCAGGCTTAAGAGTCTGTTTTCTTCTTTTTGTTTTTTTTTGGGTATATGGGAAGAGTGAGGGAGAAAGAGAGAGAGAGAGATGACTGAAGTTGGGAAAAGAAGATACCTACCAAAATTGAGCAGCAAACAAATCACAAAAAGGCGGCTACTAATCCACATGTTTTCCGGTTTTGTGTTTTGATTTCGATTTACTTGACTTTTGCAATTTTTGTTATTTTCCTTTTCCTTTCCTCTCCTTTTCTTTCAGGCAGTGACGTTTTGTTGTTGTGTTTTGTTGAGCGTGTTTTTTTTTTTTTTTGGCACAATTTTGAAATCTTTTAATTATTTTTTTTTTAATTTCCTAAATTTTGTGAATTTTTTTTTTTCTCTTCCTTTTTTTTTTTTGATTTTTGTTTTGAATTGATGTTTTGATTATGTTTTATGGTAATGGCATTTCTGAAGCCTTCACTTTATTGCCGGCACTTTTCAAAAAAAAAAAATAGACAAACACACACACACACACACTTACACACACGCACGTAGACGCAGGCATACAAATACGCATACAGACAGACAAACAGACAGAAGCACTTGGCACACTCCCCGTCCAGGCAACTGAATGGCTGCAAGGACCAAACTTGACTGTGATGCCTGTGTTTCTAGGATGGCCAAGTGAAAGTAATCGACATGATATGCACTCTCTTTTTTCTTCCTTATTGCTTTCTTCACGCTTAGGGGACTCTCTTTAGGTGCTAGCTATCGCTCTCTTTGGTCCGCCTATTCACCATACACACGGAAACATACCATAAAATCATTCACCATTCACCACCACTCGTATTCGCCACACACTGCTTTTTAGCACTCAAACGATAAATATTTGCCGTCGAGTTGCATTTTCTTTTCATCCGACAGAGCCGTGCGTATTCTCCGAGCTTCGAATAGCAACTGCTCGACATTTAAGTTAATGACACTGAGGTGACTCTGGCTTCGGCCAAAAAATAACGCATGCGTACCACATTTTGTTGTCTGTGGTTAGGCACGAGGCTGCTTTTTCTGAACGACGAACAGCTGTCTTATTGCGTGCCTGCCTCTATGTTTACACTAGTCGGTAAAACAGTAAAAACAACAAAAAAAAAAAACGAAATCCAAAGAGAGGCATGCTATTGAGGAAGGCATAGCTCTGCTCCATGCGTGACAGTCTTATCTAAAATGATTCAATTACTTTGATCACACGGAAAGAGAGAGATGGAGAGAGAGAGTAAGAAAGTTCTAGACAGAGAGAAAGAGAGGTCAACTCTCTGATTTAAAGCTAAATCAACGATCAGTTTGTTTCAATACCAAAGTAACTGATATGTATATACATATATTCAAAGTCATGACCTTGAGAAATTCAATTTACTCAAACTTTTTGCTGCCTATAAAAACAAAGCAAAACAAAAAAAAAAAAAAAGAGAGAAAGAAGCTTCTTGTAGCGCATTTAATGGACTCCAATCTATGTTTATTTGCATAATTTACTTGGCATATTACGCAGACAATTTCACACTTAAGACCTTGTTGCCGCCTGCCTGCGCATAAATATAGACTACAAATTTCCTTGTCGCCTACCATTTTTTTTTTTTTTTTTGCTGGTGTCCTTTCAGTTTTTTTCGGGTCTTTTCTTTTTTTTTTTGGCATACTCAGCTAATGAGCATCAAGGGAAATTATGGCCAAACAAGATACAAGAGCAGAGGCAACAACAACAACAGCAATGAAACATTTTGGACCATGCCCAAAAAATCATAATTACTTACTTAGCCTAAAAGCATGCTGCATATAATTTTTTTTCTTTGCTTGCTGTGGGTTGGCCAAATTTTTTGTTTTGTTCGTTATTTTGTTTGTTTCGTTTGAGGACGACGCGTGAATGCGTAAAAAGTGTGAGGGAAAGAGAGAGAGAGAGAGAGGGAGAGAGAGGGAGAGAGAGGGAGAGAGAGGGGGACAAAAACCGCAGTCACAGCCGCTGACACACATTAGCCATGCCAAGGACGGCAATAGCCGCAACAATATCAACAACAGCAACAACAGCAACAACAACAACAAAGACAATAAAACATAAGCCAAAAACGTGTTTGTTTGCCAAATTTATTGCTGGTCCTGTTCACATTTCCCACAGCAACCAAAGAAACAACAGCAGCATTTCTATGTGAGTGTATGTGTGTGTGTCTCTTTCTCTCTTTCTCTTTCTGTTGCTCTTGTTTCTCCCGTTACTCTTATCTGTTCAGTCTTTATGTATGCGTGTCGGTGTTGTTACTAATGACAACGACACCGCGTCGCGCATCAACGAACGACACCAAAAAGTCATTGACTCATTGAGTTTTGTCCATGCATGGGTGTTAGTGTGTGCGTTTCTCTCTACACATATATGTATATATATAAACTTGTGTGTGTGTGTATGCATCCCTTGTTACCTCTTCTTGCCGCTGCCAACACTCTTTGGCTCAAGCAGCGTTAGCTTGTTTGTTTGCTGGTTGGTTCGTTGGTTGCCCGCTCGCCTGCGTGTCTACACACGTAGCAAACATCAACAGTAATACCCCACTATACCTATTCTATTCTTCTACACCCCCGCGCACATCCTGCTGCTCCATTCCATCATCATTAGACATTGTCAGGTGGGACTTTCTGGCACTTTTGCTTCTAACTACGTATGTGCGTATGTGTGTGTACATGTTACCCCAACTTGATGTGCCAAAAAGCGGCAACGTAACGAGCCGGCATCATAAAACAAAAGGCGGTCATGGACAAATCGGTATAGTAGCCAAACCAAAGTGACCAAAATTAACAGTGTGCCGATTTCGTAACTTAAGATAAATCGGAGCCAAATTATAGAAAATTGTTATAAAAACGTTTTGCTTTGTCTACGTTAGGTTGTTTCGAGTGATATGATATAGACAAATGTTGGTTGATATTTGTTTTTGAATCTAAACTTATTTTAGAATTAAGTCTATACATAAGTAAATGTTGATTAGATTTCTGCCCGATTATATTCGACACGACAATTCATCATTAATTTAAAGTGTTTAATTTGCAAATTCTTCTTCGGTTTTGTTAATTTTCAGTTTTATCATTCTAAAAACACAACAATTTGCCACTGTACATTGAGAATGGATGGATTATGGTCATCATATTCGCCGTTGGCCATTGGTCACCCAATTCTATAAATCTACATAACAATTATGATGCCTGCTGATGCCTGGGTAAGTATTAAAAACAATAACAATTCAACATTGCTCTATGAGTATGTCCTGTGAACAATTTCTAACAATGCGTTGTCAGTTGAGGGGAGAAAAAGAAACAGCAACGATGCGATATTGTTACTGGCTGATGTTGCTGGCGTTGCTGCTGCTGTTGGATTGTTGGTTGTCCGTTTGCAGTTGTATTTGGCGCGGCATTTATGCGCCTGTTTGCTCAACGTTTTTTTTTTTTTGTATGTAGGTCAACAATTGTACGGTGTGTATGACTGACGTCAACACTGGACTAGGCTCAGTAGAGTGTCCGGTCTCTGTCTGCCCTGTATGCCCGCCTGTCGTCCGTTTCCGTTATGTTGTTGTGTTTATGTTGTTGTTGTCATTATTGTTGTTACACCTCACCCACACTGGCTGTCGCTCTCTGATTATTGTTCCAGTTATGTATAAGCCGACAGTAGCAGTAGCAGCAGCAACCAGCAGCAGCAGCAGCAGCTGACCATTCCAATCTTCCAACCCAGAATCACAATTATACAGGAGCGGATTTAATGGAATTCTGAGAGGCATTTCTATAAGCCTTAAGTTATCAATGAAGTAGTTGCTATTCGTTTCATCACAAGTTTCTCATGGGCTTTCTAGCCATTGCCTTATTTCTATTTGATAAATCGTAAACTTTATTCTATTGTTTGAATTGAATTGACATTGAATTTGAACTAAATACTTTTGAGAAGATTGAGAAAAATTTTGGATTAGGGGGAAAATTATGGTTTGATCCGTCCCTGATATCAAATGAATTGTGTACTCTATACCTATATACATATATGGCTATGCAGATGCAGATACAGTATATCTATATATTAATGTTTGTATGTATATGTATGTATGTATATATATGCCTGCACTATTGATTTTCATTTTTGCGTGTTTTACAAGAAGCGTTGTGGCATTTTATTTGCGCTGTCATTGACAGCAGTTGTTGCCACATAGCCTAGCTATGGCACCCCAACCCTTACTCCATCTCGTATCCCGCACTATCAACATCATACAACCCATTCCCTCAATGGTCTGTGAAACTATCCCATTCCCATTTAACGAACAAACTCGCCGATATGCACCCACAAACCAGAGATCCTTTTTTGGGCGTTGTCCATTGCATTTTTAATTGGTATACACAGTTCTCTTTTTCCAGCTGCTTCCCTATCCCTTCCCTACGCTGTAGCCCTTTACCCCCAACCACCAATGCCAACGCCATCATCATCCTTCTTCCCACCACATGTACATCCTGTTCCCGCACTGACTCTTCTGTTGCACTTGAAAAACGCAATCGTCAACGCATTTTACATGCTTTCCCCACGTTTCGGTTTATTTTTTTTTTTTCTCATTTTTTTTTCCTTTTTTTTTTTTTTGTCGCAATTCCTTTGACAACATTTCAAACGTCATTCAACATAATTGCAGCCTTGAGGACGAAGCATGGAAATTCTTTTTCAATTCTCTGTGTATGTGTGTGTGTGTTTCTTATTTTCTTTTTTTATATATACATATATATATATATATATTTTTTGTATTTTGCGTTGATTGTTTATTGATTTTTTGGCATGCATTTAGCATTTTTTTTAATGACTTTTTTTTCGCCAAGTTGTTACTTCATTAAAAATGTTGCATTTCCATTTTTTTTTTCCGTTTCGTTTCGTTTGGTTGGAGAAATTTTTCAAGTGCCTGTCTGCACTCAAGATGAAATTGCAGATGGAGTTGAACTGGTTGTCAGCATGCATAAAGAGATTTCAATAAACTGATGATAAGATGGTAGAATGGTAATGGGTAAGAGGATTGATAAAGTGGTAGAGAGAGAGAGAGAGAGAGAGGGAGTTGGGGGAAGAGATCATGAGTATGGAATGGCGTGAGGAAACAAACATGGGCCAACAAAAGGAATCACATACATCATTACAATATTTACTCCCCTCTTTAACCTCTGTGATGTCAAGACAAAAGCTCAGCCTTGCCTGCCTGACAGTGGCAGCAGTGGCAAATGACTGCAAGGGGCAGGAAACGCATTTGCATGTAACACGTGAGCTTACAAAAGCCAAGTGACATTGTTTAGGTGGCATGGGCTCTATGTGTGTGTGTGTGTGTGTGTGTAAATTGCGGGTTGTGAACCCTTCCAACCTCATGGCACACAAATTAAAGTGAGAGTGTAAATGCGTGGCAGTAGGGGTTCAAGGGAGGTAGATAGAAACAGAAGGAGGGGGGTTGATTCTGATGTTGATGTTTGAGTTGAGTCTGACGTGAATGTTGCCTCTGAGCGCACGCCTCGACGCACAAACAAATTATGCAAAATGCATTTACAGCCCACAAAAAAAAAAACAAAAAGCGGGAAGAACGAACAGAGTTCGTTCCACAATGTGACTGACGACTGTATGGCAGGATATGAATAGATTCAATGGGGGGGAGGAGGGAAGGCATTAAATAATTAAGTTATATGTGTAACACTTGCTCAATGATTCCAAATCAAAGATCCATTGGCAAATCATCAAATATATATGTATTTACATTGATTACTTTGCAATCGTTCTTCTTCTCTCTTTAGTTCTTTTTCGATTTGTTGCTGTTGTTGTTGTTTTTTATTGTCCATGTATAGCAAACGGAAATGGCTATGGCAAACAATTTGCCCAAGTAGTTGTTGAACATCTCGTATAAAGTTGGAGCATTTGCCGAAAAGTTTCAACGAACGGAAATTGTGATGAAATTGCCAAACATAAATACATATCTAAAGACATGCTAGCATATAGACAAATGGCCGTTACTTAGTTTCCGTTTTACTACTAAATTGCCAAAGACAATAAGTGAAGCAAGGGGGGCGCTGCTATATGGTGTGTGGGGGGGAAGGTTAGGCAATGATATATGTAAGTGTGTGTGTGTGTGTGTGTGTGTGAGGTGTACGCTGAGGGTAAATGTAAAAAGTTCATACCGAAGTTTATTAAAGAAAACTTTATTTGATGTGATTTCGCCTCATATAGTACATAAAATGTTGTAATAGTCAAACTTTCAAATAGTTTGTTGTTTAAATTATGGGCCAAAAGAGCGAAAAGCGCAATATATGGGCCAGTTTTACTTTATAGTCGAATAATGTATACAATGTGATCTATGTATATGAAAACGGAGCAAAAAAAAAAAAAATGTAAGCATTTATGTTAAATTACATTCATGTATTTTGCTTACAGAGCAACAGTTTGTCTCTATTTTGTTTTTTCTTTTCATTCTTTTGATCAAATTTATACGAAAAGTTACCCAAATGAACTTTGCCAGTTCATTTTTATCAAATTTGTTATGATGGAGGCAAATTAAAACTCTCTTTCAATTACATGAACATCCTCTTCAAGTGTAATGAGCATCCTCTTCAAGTTAACATCCTCTTCCAGTTAAATAATAAACATCCTCTTCCAGTTAATATGAACATCCTCTTCAAGTATTATCAACATTGTTTGCATAAATTTGTAGAGCAGTCTTTTTGAGGTATAAATGTTACTCTAAAAATAAGAAACAATTTTTTTTCTATTTCTATAATGTTTAAAGAATAAATTATTATAAAAACTGAAAGGTTACAGTTTTGTATACCCTTGCAAATAGTCTTGATTACTTTTATATTTGCTTATATCTTCATAGAACTATAAGAAAATTATAAAAATTTCTCTTAAATAGAAGTTTCTTCTATAGTTTAAATTGTAGATTGTGAGAACCTTAGCTTAATTTAACATCTTTAATGATTTAAACTCTGAATACAACTTCAAGAGTTGCTTTCCCATAAAGCTTTGCATATAAAAAAAGTTAAACTGTAGCAACTTTCAGTGTTTCTATACAGATAATTTATCAAATTCAATTCAATTGATTTGCGCTTTAACGATATATAACAAATGTTCAATGTTAAGTGATAAAATATTTGCAATCTATAAGAATTTTGAGCAACACAAAAGCCGCTTAACACGCACTTTCTATTGAAAGTTAAATACGAAATATATAATACACAATCAAACAACATCATGGGGGCACTTTTTCAATTCACTTCACTTCAGTACGGTTTTCTGCCCCATCACTTTGCCTTGACTCTTGAAAGAGTGACGAGAGAGGGAGAGGGTAGGAAGGCTTTTGGACGAAATGTAATAATCACGCACTAAGTACCATTTTCAATTACTGTCCTGGCGGCGGCGACAAGCGCCTCTTGATTCTGCCACTCAAAATGTCGCTTCTGAGGGAACAAGAAAGAGAGAGAGAGAGAGAGAAGAATCGGCCACTAACCACATAAAAAACTAATCAACTTATTTATGAACATTTATTATGAACAAAAGGGAACGTGCTGAATTGCGTATTCCCGTCGACCAGGAGCCCGAAAGTAAAATAAGTAAATAACATTGTAGAACACCAACAGCAACAGAAACAGTAACAACTGTCTAACCAAACAGACAATTCCAAAAAAAAATATGAGATGCTACCAAAAAAGTAAAAAAAAAAAATAATAATAATAAAAAAAAAGGAAATGTGTTCAAGTGTGTGGCAAGTGGCAAGAGGAAAAAGTTGTCCTGGCAGTTTATAATTTCTGTTAATAGAAATTACATTTTATATGAGCCGAGCGTTGGACATTTGTCATATTTGTCCTCCTGGCACGTACATAAAATTGCAAAAAATTGCGCGAAATTGCACGAAATTGCTTTTGTTGGATATAAGAGTGTAAGGGACGAGCGGGTAGATAGCATACATACATACATACATACCATAACATGCCATGCCATATGATAAAAGCCGTTTCCTGCTGCTGCTCTTTCTACTTTACTCTTCGGCCATAATGTGCCATTGTTTTGCTGGGCCAAAGTTGGAGGCAACGCACAACCTCTTGACCATAATTTACGCCACTTAAATTACATTTCGAGGCCGAGACCATGTTCCCAGTCTCAGTCCCATGTTCATGTCTCAGTTCGAGTTCGGATCCCAGTCCGAGTCCGTGTCCCAAGTGGAGTGAAGTGCCCCAGTGAGAGCAAACATGTGCTGACCATAAACAGTCGAATCGAATCCCGTTCACTTTTCTTATTTCATCTAAGGCGGCGACATTTTGGTCATTGACGACGACATTTTTATGGCTTTTGCGGCAAAAGCCTTTTATGTTGCTTAGAGGCAAATTTGATGATTTTATTAAAGGGAAGTTTTCTTGGTTATTTCTCTCGTAATATCGATGCGGAATTAGGTGTTGTAGAAAAGAGAACCAAGAGGGGTAAATATGGTATGAAGAAATATTGGGAGGGTAGGGGAAGGGCATTTGGCACGTTAATTAGCCATAATTACCCACACAGCTTTTGGCCTTTTGTCGGTTGGCTTTTGTGCCCTGTCACGCTGCTGATTTATGGCCCGCCACTTGCCTTAACATCTTTTGAGCTTAAAGTCATCTACGGCTTTAACTCAAACAAAATGGCGTCTGCACACACAAACACACTCATCCACACACACACCCACACACACACACTGACAGCTCATGCGTGTGCTAAATGATTTGGAATTGATTAGAAGCAGCAAAATAGAGGTAGGGCAAGACAGTAGCAGCAAGCAAGATACAAGGACTTAGATGAAGAGACATAGTGGAAGGTAGGGGAAAGAGAGAGAGAGAGAGAGGGGAGAAAAAGTAAAGCAAATAAAAATAAATAAAATATCAAACGCAAGTGTATATAAAATTTTTATATCATGATGCCGGGCAAACTTTATTGAAAGTTTTTTCTACGCGCCAAAAAGAGAAGAAGTTAAGAAGGAAAAAGGGTCCGCCCGTCCGTCTGTCTGTCCGTCCGTTGATGGCAACGAAGGCACAGCCTGACTGCGGAAAGATACTGGTAATATGCTTCAACAACAGATAAACAGCAGAGTGTTGGCATGTTGGCGGTTGCCACATGCCACTAAGCCCCAATGCCAAGTGTCAAATAAACTTCAAAAATGTTAGCGCCTCAACGCCTCAGCTCAGCGTTCAGCTACAGCTACAGCTTCAGCTTAGTCTTAGTTTCAGTTAAACTCACTAAAGAATTATAAGAGTGTACACTTAGAGAAAAAAGGGCAAGAGAAAACAGGCAAGCCATCTGCACTTCCAAATATAACCTAGTGAAAGCTATTTGCAGATTGTATGTAAGGCTAATTGGATCTTAAATGCTAAAAGGTATTAGTTAATTTTAATTATTACTAATTATGTAATACGTATAACAACAAATGTCTGATTTCTACTGAAAGCTTGTACTGTAAATTTAAATTTGGAAAAGTTTTCAAAAGTTCCAATTATCCTTTAAGTTTGCATACTGTTCATGTAACAATGATGCAATTATCAACTGCTACGTTTGTGATTAGAGAGTTCCATTTTAGCTAGTTAGTTTCCAGTTAGTTCCATTTTGGATAAAGCAATTATAAAGCTCCTTCAAAAATTCTTTAAAAGTACTTTGATCTTGTATCAATAAAATCTTCATCTAAATATTTGAGTTAATTATAAAAGTTCATAAAACTGTTACAGTAATAGCATAAGCTAAAGGGAGACATCAAAAATATAACAATTTTTATCTTCAAACTATTACGAAATCTATTTAACATAGGATCGAAAATGCTATATTATGTGGGATTCCGACAGGCATTATATAGATACCTCAGTTTGATTGATCTTGATTTGCAAAATGCAATAAAAAGGACTTGCAGAATGTCTAAGTATAGCAAAAGACATTTGGAAATATTCAAAAATATCTGATTTATTTTATTAGTTATGTAAAAGAACTTAAAATACAATTGAGGATTTAAATCTTTTAGCTTCATGGCAAAGTTTTAGTAAATTTAGCCAACATTTAGAGAAATTTATAAACAATAAGAAATATTTAGATATTTTATGGTTTTGCATGATCTAGTGATAAAGCACCCATGGAATACTCCCCTAAGTGATTCATTACATTATATTTTCGATTCAAAAGTCACCACATAACAAAATCACTTTGAAATAAATGCATTTTGTATTTACATACCTATTCTTCAATTCAAATTTATACAAACTACAACTATACTTTTCGCTTCCTCTCTCCAATTCTCTATTTCTGGCAGTGTTGCATAAGTCCTTATGCGGTTGATGGGGCATCTTCTTATTTCGCATCTTCTTTCTGCTTGTTTGTTAATTCTTACTTACTTGTACAATTCGTTGGTCTTGTTTATTGGTTATTTGCACGACTGTCGTTAGTTTTGTTTACAACTCATATCACTTGTCGCCCTCTGCCACCATCATCATTATATGTTTGTATGTATTTATTTATTTATTTTTTGTTTTTTATTTCATTATTGCCATTTTCTGGCATTTGCCATTTTGTCATTTGGTTGACATGATGTTTTCATTGCTGATGATGTCGTTGCCGTTGCCGTTGTCGTCGTTGCTGCTGTTGTTGTTGTTGTTGTTGTTGTTGTTGTTGTTGTTGCGGTTGTTTTTCTCTCCTATTGCTGTGATGAAAATATATTCAATTTATTATATTCTATATAGAGACACTTATTTTCTGTTGACATAATGATACGCATGTTGTTTGGTAGAATGGTGAATGAAAGAGAGGAGGTGAGTGGTGGGGAGGGGGGGGAGGCAAGAGAAATGGGTGGATACTCCGAAAATGTCATGTGGAAGATGTTGCGTTATTTTTCTATGCCCTGATGACAGGCGGCGTATGTGTGTGTGTGTGTGTGTCTGTGTATGTGTTGTGTTTGTAATGAATCTATTATTAAATTGTTGTTGCTTATGACAACAAAAACAACAACAAGGACATCATTGACATGGCAAACAAACAACAACAACAACAACATTGACATCAACGCCTTGCCGCACATTTCGGTGCTGTCTCTCTGCTATCGCCTGTCAGCTTCGCTCCTCTCTTCACTCCCCAACTCTCCCCACTACTAACTGCGCTGCCCTCCCTTCATCAAGTATCAATCAAATGCAGACTTTCATTCAATGCTGCCAGCAGCGTCAGCATCACCATCATCATCATCCTTGTTGCCGTCGCCGTCGCCTTCGTCGTCATCGTCGTCTCTGCTCCTCAACTGCTCATTGGCTGCTCTCTGAAATTTATGAAGGTTCTTAATGCCAAAGGCCATGAATGTTGTCGCCTCCGTTGGAAAAATAACAGCAGCAGCGGCAGCAACAGCAACAACAACAACAACAACTGCCAGCAAAAAGCAGCGTTGAGTAGCATAATGTTGAAATATATTTCGCTTATTTTTTGTTTGTTTGTGTGTTTGTTTGTTGACTTCTTCATCTTAAATAACTAAGCATGTGTTTTGGAAATCAAATTCACTTTAATATCGTTAAAGACAATTTGTAAACAATATTATTAAATCACTGTGGCAGATATATGTATATATACATTCATGATCAGTCTCCAATCGGTTTCACAGTTTTAACATTATCTTATCAAAATTTAATTTGAAAACATGTTTCAATGACTTCCAAAAACAAATCAAATGGAAAAATATCTTTTTTCTTCTATATGACAGTGAAGTTGATGAACTTCTTGATTGATAGATCTTTATAGATATACACTTGTAACAATTTTCTCTTATTTTATGTAGAATAAGAATCTATATCTATTAGATTGTATAAATTAGTCGGTGTTTGTTTTGTTTCTAAGATGAAATTACCTAGCAAATGTAAATTTTTACTTTAATAACATTTGTGCGTGTATTCTATTGCTGCTGGCACTATGATTCAATATTACGTATACGAAGTGTGCGACAGGTTTATATGTAAACAGCTAGTTAAACAGTCCTTAACCTATCTAAATGATGTTGAGCCTTGTTTAGAACAGGTTATTTGTTGCTATGCATTTTGTTATTTGAGAGATATTGAAATGGAATTTAATTTCAATTTGGGTTTTGTTTATTTTTGCCTGTAACTTTGCCAGCAATGTTGAAGTTTGTATATGTGAGTACATATATCATGGCGTAGGCATCTTTGGCTTTAGCTGTCATCCTGCCCATTTTGATAATCGCAGGCAGCTTTCGAGACTCTCATTAGCCAAAACGTTTTAAAAAGGAACTTCAAAAAAAAGGAACCCTTTTTTTATTTTTCGTTTGTTTTTTTTTTATATTCTCTCTCTTTTGGGCCACCACCGCCACAACTTTTGACTTCATTATGTCGCCGTTTGTCCTTACTAGTGCCCTGTGTGTGTGTGTGTGCGCCACAAAATTGTGCAACGTTTCCGTTAGCTGCTTTTGCCGCACATCCGCTGCCGCCATTCGTCGCCGTTGCCCGCTATACGCCCTTGCCTTGTGGTTATTCGCCATTTCATTTTATTTTGCACATTTTATTATGACTACCGCTTGCTTGGTAGGCAAGCAGGCAGGCAGGCAGGCGCAGGCAGGCAGCAGCTCATACATTTTTTATTATTATGTCTGCTTATCAGCATGTGGCAAATATACCCCGACAGGACAGCCAGAAGAGCAGCCAGAGAATTCAGTGCCTGGGACAAGCCAAGCGTTGAACTGCGCCGTTTAGAGCCGCTCGTTTGGGTGCGCCGCTTCACAGTTGGCTGATTGTTTGAATGATGGCAGCGACAATGGGCATGATGCCGGCAGCAAAAGCAATAGCAATAGCGCAATAGCAACAGCAGCAGCAGCAGCAGCAACAACATATACACACACACACACACACACACAGACAGATGAATGTATGTGTACATTCTTCATAAAGCTGCCAATGAATTGTCATGGCCAGTTAAACGCATTTCATATAATCATATTTTTTATTTATTTTGTTACAACAAATTGCAATAATTTACACAGAGAGGAAGAGAGAGAGAGAGAGAGAAAGAGAGAGTGTTCTATTAATGTGTTTTGCTTACTGTTGGTAGAATTTTTCAATAGTTTTTCCATGGCATTTTAATATCCGATGAGCCTAAATGTATGCAACAAACCAACAAAAAGAAACTAAAGCCAACGGCCATTGACTGCCGCCATTGTCATTGCAATTTGCAATGGGGCAATGTCAGAGATGCAAGCCGCAAAAATATATATATATATACATACATACAAAAACTGACGGCGCCAGCAGCAAAATAGCAGCAACAACAACAACAGGAGGTAGGACCATCGTCAGTTAAAACCGCAGAAAAAAAAACACTCACACACTGGCTGAGCGGCCAAATAGCAAATAACAAAAAGCACACGGCAAAACACTCAACCAAGAAGAGACGTGTGTGTGTGTGGTAATGTGTAGGTAGAGTTGGAACTGGAACTGAAGTTGGTGTTGGAGTTGGTGTTTTGGTAAAAAGGATGGGGGGAGAGGCAACAACATCACCCAGCAGCGAGCAAAGTAATTTTAATTAAAACTTATGGCAACGTCTGCTGCAAGTGAGTAAAACACGGCGAAACGAGTTGATAAAAGCGCACACACACACATAGAAAGATATATATATATATATATATGTATACACATGCGAATGCAAGAGGAAGCCTGCCTTTAAACGAGGTAATTAAAAAAGCGTAAGCACCTTCATGTTATACCCCTCTCTGTTCTCCCTCTCTCTCTCTCTCTTACATTCGCTTGCTTTCTCTGTTTTTCTCTAGCGCAAAACTCCACGTTCAACTCACTTCGTGTAATTTCCATTTTATTTTATGCTCGCGTTTGTTTTTTTTTTTTTTGTTTGCTTCTTCACTCTTTCTCATTTTCTCTCTCTCTCTCTCTCTGCCACTCTGTTTTGTTTTTGTATTTACCCCCGTCTATTTACCTTTGTTGTTTTCATCTCGCTTCTTTTTGTTTTTATTTTTTTTTATATAAATTTTTTTTCTCATTTTGTTTGTATTCTGTTGTTGCCTTTAAGCTGGCACTGTAATCTGATATTACGTATACGACGTGTGCGCCAGATATTTAATAGAAACTCAACGTTTTTTAAGCTTATCAGCCAATAAAAGTGGGCAGACCATTTCCCTTTTTCGTTGCCCTATTTGTTAACGGATAGTTAAACTGTCAGTTAGTTTGCATCCAACTTGATAGGTGAAGAAAAAAAATAAGTTTATTACTCCATTTGGTCATATTTATTAGCCAGTTGTTTGCTCCGCCCACACATAAAGCTCTGTTTATGGCAATCATAAAAAATATTTATACATATTTATATTTAATATATGAATGCACAATAATTTATAGTTTTTATGTTTCTTTTTTTTCAGTTAAGTAAATGTTAGACTTTGATTTAAATTGAAATATTTTGAAATAGAATTCCGTTTTAACTTGAGCCATGCCGAAAGTTCTATACTCTAGCGAATTTCTCATTCGTTAATGTAGTTTTCAGAAAATTGTTGTAAAGTTTGGGAAATTTAGTTTGAAGAGTTGCTCTGCACTTACTTTGCAAGTTTTTTTTGATCTTTGTATATGAGTATTTTTGTATAATTTTTTTGAAAATTCTAAAATTGTTCAGGCGGCAATTCACATGCAGTAGGCAAAAAAAAAAAAGTTTAAGTAAACTGTTAATATGGAGACTATAAGCAAAAAACACTTTAAATGATATGGAAATAAAGAAATATGATTAACTTATATATGGGAAAGGCATTCATGAACGAAGTTAGTAAAAAAATTTGTGTTTCTGCGATGAGTCCAATTTAATATTTTGGGATCCTTTGAGTCTGAAAAACTGTGGAGAAAACCTAATGAGGCTCCTCAACTTTTTTTAGCCCACTGTAATTGGTTAAAGCTCCAAATTTCTTATCCGTTGGCCAACTTTGACGATTTTACATCGTTTTTATCATAGAGCAAAAATGCATTAAAAGTTTCGAAAATTGAAAGCATAAATGTTCGACTCGATTTTTGCAATTTTTGCCGATGCTGCCTTATGAAATTTTTTTTTATGATTTACAAATTTTAATGTCAGTTAAAAGATGGAATGGTTAAATGAAAAAAGAAATGAAAGAAATTGGGAGCCATGCAAAGTCGATATCCTTCGCAAGATCTGTCCAAAGTCCCTTTAATGAGGCCATCATTTGGCCATTTTTTGGCCGATTTCGAAAACTTTTTCATCTTTGTAATTGCAATTTAGCGTAGCGAAAAACTGTATTAAAACTTTTGAAAGTAGGAAAAAAAAACTTCATTTCAATTTTTGCCATTTTTGACGATGTTATCCCTTTCAAAATTTTCAAAAATCGAATCGAAATTGTTTTTCGTAAATTTAAAAAAGTTTAATCGCAATTCAAAGTTGCGATTCTAAATAGAAAATAAAGATATGGTTTTTCGAAATCGGGCAAAATTGAACTAAATTAGAGCTTTTTGAAGTTGAGGTTCCTTCAAGGGATTTCGTTGATGTGGTGTTCATTCCATGTCCCAGTCATTCGATGTCTTACTTTTCGTAGAATCTAATTGAATGCATAAATAATAGTTAAACGATTTCAGATAGCTTTTAATGTAATCCAGTGAAAAATGTGATACATTTTGCATAGGATTCGGCATTTGTTAGAATTCGTTTTCTAGAGGGAATACCAATTATTATTAGCTGCTAATGCAAACAGCTAACACAAGGTAAATAGCTGTGTATGTGTGTGTGTCATTAGTTTCGTTTTTGTTTATAATAGGAAAATCATTGTTTTAATTGTTAATAAACAGGCAGAGATAGATGGATGTTAGTTTAAATAAATTACATTTTCATATTGGATTTGTCTTAATCACCAACAACAATAGAAACTCTTTCAGTTGATTAAACACAATCGATTGAGTGAATCCTTTTGCCATATTACATACAGTTTGCCTGCCAGAGCCAATACAATTTATCAATTCAATATCTTTTGCACAATCTTTATGCAATGATGAAAATGACCCCTTGAACTTTTACTGAGAGTCAATCTAACCCCAAGCCAAACCCCTTTTAGCTATCAACTAAGTATGGCATAACACTAATTCCCACAAACTCGTTTGTGTGTTAGGGCACATCCTTCTTTCCTTTTTTTTTTTTTTTTTCTGCCATGTCAACCATGGAGCACCTTTTGCCAGGCATTTGCCTCCTTTGCACTCGGCCTATTTGGCTTTGGCTTTTGTTTAAATATGTGCGTCCTGTACATTATATACTTACTGTACTTTGGGCTCGACAGTTAAGCAGAGTCAGGGGGAGTTCTAGTTACCAGTTAACGTTTCCCATCTTTTAACCCCTTTGATGCCACTCTAAAGCAACTTGCTGTAAAATGAAGCCAAAAGCTGTTCAAGCCGGTTGCTTGATTAACCATTCATTGCAGTTTTGTAGTGGCTCAATGGGAGAGAGCTGGTCGCTAGCGTTCACATCGCCTCACTGCCTTGGCATTCACGTTTATTTCATTTGCTTGCCATCCAGGGCTCATCCCAGTAGCCTCTAGTATAAAGTTTACTCGCCTCACTGCTTGCCTTTGTGTGTGTGTGTGTGTGTGTGTGTGATTCCGTCTCTGACTCTGACTCCGACTTCTACTCCTTCTCCTACTCCGACTCTTCCTTCTCCTTTCTCTCTGACTCTGACTGAGGGAGCAGTGCAATTTACGCTCAAGTAGCAAGTAGAAACGAAGCCTTGCCTGCCAACTGCCAAGTGGCAATTCGTGCAGAAATTATGTTTAACTTTAGTTTCAAAGCCCTGCCAATGGTTGAGCATAAAAAAAATACAGAAAAAAACAAAAGCGAAAAGGAAAAAGAAAAAAGCAAAATGAATGCTTAACAATTGTTCAAACAGTTTTTTTTTTTTTTTTACTACCGCTCTCAATTCTCAAGCAAAAACCAATCCCATAAACCTGATAACATTTTAATTAACATTTAATTTGGGCAAAAAGTTTTCCTTTAGGCAGGCATATGGCAAACGAAAAACAAGAAAAAGAAAATGAGTTATAAAATGAAAAGCAACGCAAAACCATCCGAAAACTTATTTTCAAGTTTCTCAGTGGACTCCTCTCCCCCCGCCCATGTTGACAATCAGAGCAACAAGCAAAAAGAAGAAGGAGGACGACAACAAGCTGCTGGGATTGCAACAATTGCAAAGGGACGGCATATGCATAATAACATTACATTTCACTTGTGAGCAGGAGCCAAAATCTGTGCACAGCCAACGCGTCCTTAGTCCTGGCACGTAGCGGAAGCAATGATCTGGCAAATTTTAGTTTTACTTGTACTAGGAGTAGTAACTGGCAAAAAACTTTCCTCTCACACTAAATAGCGTTAGTTTTGCTCCTCCAGCTCCTGCTGCTCCTGCTGCTGTTGATGAGGGTTGAGGCTGCTACAGTAACGAAACGTGTTACGGGAAGGGTGGAGTACGGCGCAAGGATAGTAGTGCACCGTGCGCCTCTGTTGTTGACGTGCTTAGGTGTTGGCTTATGATTGCGCTTGCGGCAACTATACCAGATGCTTCGCCCACAAGTTGCTTTGCCATGCCAGCGACAAAAACTGCAAGTAAGTTGCTTAAATTGCAGCAAATTTTCAAAACACTATACACTGAGCGCATTTGGCTTAAGGGCAAGAGCAAACTGTGTGTGTGTGTGTGTGTGACCCCAGAGCTCTCTCCCTCTCTCCTTCTCTCTATGTGATATCATCGAGTCGGTGTTTTTGCAAGTTTTACAATTAAGCGCCAATGTGTCGATCAGATAGAAAAAGTTTCGTATAAACTTGCCATTGGCAAATCGAAACACAAAACTTAATTCATTTATCAGTAAATCTAGTTAAATATTTCTGTAAATACTTTTGCTATATCTTGAATCAAGTCGTGTACTTTGAGAAATATATAAGAAATATTTTTTTTGTTAAGTTTAGAGTGTTTCGGTCTGCTTACTCTTTTTTGAGGAGTTGATCTTTAAAATGCTAAAGATTGTTATTTGAAATCGCTCAGATCTCTTCTCTCTCTCTCTCTCCCTCCCCCTCTCTCTCTCTTTCTCTCTCTCTCGTGTCCTTTGTCTTTAAAAACTCAGCAAGGAAGAGAAATTTAATTTAGTTTTGAATTGTTTAATTTTGCATTAACCAACTTTCAAGCTGAATCCTAAACGAAACCTTTGTCTCTGGTTACCTTGACTTATGCGACTAACTTCTCTCTCTTTCTCTCTCTGTTCCTCTCTTAATTAATTAAATCTTCAGTTAAATTAGAATAATCTTAAGTAGATCAAAGTAAATGCATTTGCAATTGTTTCATTTTTGAATCACAAAATTTTTATCAGTGTATGTAATCCTACAACTAAGTCATACAAACTCATTTCACATATACACATATACAGTTATAACCTTTGCCACGCCCATTGCAACATCACGACCGCAACTTATAGTTGTATATGTCTGTGTGGGCTCGTGTGTGTGTGTGAGTGTGTGTAATTTTGCAAGATTTTATATTCATAGCATAATCCTTGGATATAAAATAGAAAACTTTTCGTGTTTCCAACTCACAAATGGAAGCCCAGCGGTTGAACAAGAGGGGTGATGCAGTGCGGTGCGGTAGGTGTGGAAGGCTATCAGAGGTGGAGGTGGCAACTGCACACGCAGGATGCAATTTTCAATTTGTTGGTAATTTTATTTTATATTCCACAATCTAAGTCAAGTCAAGTTTACCGAAAAACGTTTTACCGTGCAAATGATTTTCACTTTGCCCTGGTCCTGGTCTTGGTCCTGGTCCTGGTCCAAGGCGATGAAAAGTTGCCTGAAAAAGTTGTTACTGTAAGCAATAAGCGAGTGAGTGACAGGAGTCGGAGTCGGAGTCGTAGTCGTAGTCGTAGCCATAGCCAGAGCCGGAGCTCTGTAGATGAAGCTGAACAGCAAGCAACAGCAGACCCACGCTAAGGTCTAAGGACAAAGTTTTGTCTCCTTTCGTTTCGTTTCATTGTCATTTTCCATTTTGTCCTTTTTTTTCTCTCTCTATCTTCTCCTTTAACCGAGAGGGAGGAGGAAAGTGAAAATGTTATAGAATTGAAGATAGAGATGGAGATGGAGATGAAGACGAAGCTGAATTCATTCATAAAATGCACAATCAGACACACATCCTGGCAGAAGGCAGGAGACTATATAACCACCTGGCCGGGCCAAATGAGTTTTGCTTTTCTTCGTTTATTTTCCTTTTTCTTTTTGCCAACAACGTGAAAGGAGCAAATAACAACACAATTACCTTCCAAAGCGATGGCCAGGTGCGCGGTGTTTGGGCGACGGTAACACAATGTTGAAGTTTTTTTTTTCCCCTCTTTTTATTAAATGTGAAACATTTTTTAACACATTCGCAGCGGCAACGGCAGCAACGGCAACGTCAGCCAATGTAAGGACAGTAAATCGGTATGTCTCCCGTTTCGCATTCGCAAAGGCATACATACATACATATTTGTCGCAATTTACGTTACGTCCTTGCTGCTGCCTTTTTGACTTGCCTTCCCAACATCTCATCATCCCTTTGCCGCATACCTACCACACACACACACACACACACACACATCATGCTCCTACTCTGTGGCTGTCGTCCTTCATCCGGAGCTGGGTTATTTAATCAGTTGTAAGATTTGAGTTTCATGCGGAAATATTTAATTTGGATTTTAAATGCGTGCCCGGGCGTAATGGGAGACCAAAGACAGGGAGGAGGAGAGAGTGAAATCCAGACCGGAGACCGGAGACTCTTGACGCGGCTACAGTGAAAATGAGACAAATGTGGCACACGGCTAAACTTTTTACTCCCCCCCCACCTACCCCATTTCCATCTTCTTTTGCACCTTTCTTTTCAGAGAGAACTTTTGCCAGGTGTGTGACTAACTGACTAACCGACTATCTGACTATATATATCTCTGTATCTGTAGAGTTTGGTTGAAACTTTTATTAGAACGAAGAGAAGAGAAAAAGTGTTGTAGGAACTGCAATTAGTTGAATTTCTTGGCAAAGTGTTGTGATTTTGATTGCAATAGCAACAGATTTAGATAGATTTATTCCAACTGTTGATTATAGTTCAAGTGTGTGGAGTGTGTGGACTATGTTGTATGTTGTGGAATGTATCTTTTAGCCAACAGTGCAGATGCACTTCATATTTGTAATTAGACTGCTTTTGATACTTTTTGAAGAGAGAACTTTAACTTACCGTGCAGCAGGACAAGTAAACACTAAGCACTCTCTTGGGCACACATATGGCACTTCTATTGCTATTCCCCATTTTCCTCTATCTTCCTCTCTCTCTCTCTCTCTCTCTCTGCCCTGTCTCATTCTCCCTCTCTGTCTCTGTCGCTGTCTCTGAGGATGTGCTACAGAGAAAATCCTTTAGCTCAAGTTAACCCACTTACTTTCATCGACATGCAAGCAAACACTTTAAGTAGCTGAAAAGGCTTTCCACATTCCACATTCACTTCCATTCCCTAACCACACACACACACACGGACACACACACACACACATATACATTTAATTTGTTACATAATTACGTAATTAATAAAACACAGGATACATAAGGGCGTGTCCAAGGCTCGCATAAAATACCCACAAACATATATATATATATATATATATATATACATATTACATATAAAGATATATATATATTTACTATATATGTATATGCAAAAGATGTATGCATGTGTGTGTGTGTGTGCGTTTTGTCTGTGTGGCGAAACTTAAGCAAACAGTTGTGTGTGTGAGTGACGGTGGCGTATGCGCAATATTGACAACGCAACAGCAAAAGATTTACAGAGCCGACGTTGAACTTTGACACACACACACACACACACACACACACACTTACACACACGCACGTACAAGGATAATAATGGGAATAGTAGCAACAACAACAACAACACAACTGGCAAGTGCTTCCAGGCAATGCTTACATTTGATTACAATGTCATTGAGTAATTAATGTGTCCTTGTCAATAAAAACGCCAGCAGGCATACGCAATGTTGCCTGTCAGGCCAGTAGCAGCAGCAACAACGACAGCTACAACAACAACAACAACAAGCAATACCAAGTGTGTCTACATGAAACTAAAATCCTTTTGTTTGCCTTGCTTAATTAATCTCATCAGTCAGAGTCAGAGAGTCATGCATCTATTTCTAACATTTTCTGTCATTGTATATTGTCCTTTGACCGGATGTAACTTAGACTCAGCTTTACTATTCAGGTGTCAACTGAAGCGCCCCAAAGCATCTATGAGCCAAGGGCCCTAAAGGACAAATTTCCAATTTCTAATTAATGATCCTGACAAAAAAGAAGATGGAATTTTCCACAGAAACAAAAAAAAAAACATTATTATCCATATGTCAACAAGAACAAGAGAAAAGTTGAAATAACTCACCGAAAAAAAACCGAAACAAACAACAACAACAAATGAGAGAGAGAGAAAAAAAAAAACCCAATTCAAAATATAATTAAGAGTCGATGGCCCAAGGCAAAAGCAATTAAAAATCAAAACAACATTTTGCGATAGACTATCTAAAATAGTTTCAGCCAAAATGCGGCGACAGGATATTAGCTGAGAGTCAAAGCAAAATTGACTTTGAGCCAGAAGGCAACCAACCGGATAGTTGAAACATTTTGTTATCACAGTATATAGTGAAGAATAACCGAGGGGGTAGGGGTGAAGAGGAGTAGAATAGAGATTGTAGATTCGGTGATTGGGTATAGGCAAGGGAATTGGTTGAGAGATGAAGTGAAAGAGCAAGAGAGAGAGAGATGGGAAAACAAAACCTGAACTTCATTGAAAATGGCTAGCTAATTTGTTTGCTAGATAAACACACACACATAGAGAGAGAGAGAGAGAGAAGGGAGGAGAAAGTGTTTGTATATATGAGAATTTGTCTGGGTGGATGAGCTTGACCTGCAAAAAGAAGGACCAGAAGGTGGAAAATGATGAAAGAAAAACATATTAACAATACATTTACATAATATGCTATCAGTATAGAGAGGACACATAAGGACTGTATGGAAAATAAAAACGGGAATATCTATTAGATATAGCTTAATATAACAGCTTTAGTTAACAAAGTGTTAGGAGATAAAATATTTTAGAAGAAATTCATCATTAAAAGCTTCTCTTAAAGACAAAATTGAACTTACTTTTACCATAAAACTAAAGCAAACTCTTTTTGTAAACTAAGCAAAAAGAAAAACATTTGATATTTTGTTTAAAGAATTGTCAATTAAAACTTTGTCAAGGTAAATAAACAGACATAAAACAAGTTTCTTAACTAATTTCTTCTATGGAAATAATCGAATTGTTTAAAGTAAAGAAAACTCTGTTAAATTGATGACATACAACAAAAAAGTGTTGAAAGTTCACATTGTTATTATTACTTTATATGAAGGTAAAGAGATTTAACCCATAAAAGAAATTGAACTTGTTGCTGTTGCTGATGATGATGATGAAGTAAAAGTTCACAGAAGTATTTCTTTTACAAGCGAAAGAGAAAAAATGAAAACTTTTTGGACTCTACAAAAGTATTTTAAATAAATTAAAAACAGAGAACGAGAGAGAGAGAGAACGATGACGAGGAATGACAAGAACCGCAAAGCGAAATGCTGCGGCTGAAAAGTTATGTCATTGCCCCAGGAGGGACAAGAGGACAGTTGCAACGAGTTGTGCATCTAATAAATGCCAAAAGCTGCCTTTATCCCTCAACCAATTCAGTCTCACTACTTTCCCCCGCCTTAGCTCAAGTCCTTTGCTCCTTTATACTGTACTGTGGTCTGTATTCTCTCTTTCTCTCTCTCTCTCTCTCTGTGGATATACTGTCCCTTACCAGGGCAATTGCTTAAGAAACTTGCGAGTGGCTTCTTTGCCTTTGGCTAAGTGAACGTAAAAACTTTTTGCAGCATTGTAAACAAATCCCAATACACAATTCAATGCGCTTCAACACGCCTTAATGTATGTTACACTCAAAGTGAAAGTTTTTCTACCAGCAACAGAGTGAATGAAAGCAGAGAGAAATGCAAAAGAGGGGAATGGGATGAAGAAATGAATTGGATGGAATATGGAAAAAGTTGTTTGGCATATTATTGTATTAGTTTTTTATTCTCTCTCCCTTTCTTTCTTTCTTTTTTTGGTTTTTATTTTTGTTCAGTTCAAAAGGAGAATCGAGAGTTGGTCATATAACTTATGTTTAGGGTAATCCTCGCATGGCTTTGACATGATATGATATGAGTATTGCAAAGACTCAGATGTGGGCATCTCTGTCCCTCTCTATCTCTATCTTTCTCTCTCTCTCTCTCTCTCTCTCTGTTTCTGTTTACTTTACTGTTTGCACTTGAATCTGTTGGTTTATCTTGACTGTATGTATGTACCAGGCCCAGTCTGTTGTCAATTTGCCATTGGCATTTTTGTTTGCAAAATATATCAAAAAGTTTTTCCATTCACTCATCGCCTCAACATTTCTTTCTCTATCTCTATCTCTCTCTCTCTCTCTCTCTCTCTCTGTACCTTATGTCGCTTTTCTGTCGCTTTCACTCACTCACTGGCCCTCTGTCAACAATCTTTTACTGTGTACTTTTGGGCTTGGACCATCATTGTGGTCCTATTATAATAATATGCTTATCGAATAACCAAAGGTTCATTGGCCTGGCCCCTCTGTCAAAGTGGACAACAGCAGAGAATTGTTCAGAATTTGATAGGCCTTATAGAGGAAGATAAATCCTAAAATAAATCAGATTTTCTCCTATACATATATATAACAATAAATAAAAATGAAATTAATTTCCGTTTACGGAAGACTTACACCCGAACCTCCGGATTCAATGAATAACCAACAAAATATTATTTATTCCCCTTTTTCCTCTTTTTATTTCTTTTTGTAATGTTTGTGGAATTTGTGGCTGATGTTTAATATTTGAACACGTTGCGGAAATGGGAATCCGTATATATAGAAATTCAACTTAATTGCGTGTAATTGACAGTCGTTCTCTGAATTTGAAGCATCAAACGAGCACAAACCGCAAAACGGATGTTATTAGTTTTTGGTTCTTTTGGCCAAAGTTAGACAGACAGGCAGACAGACAGACGGACAGACAGACGGACAGATAGATAGACAGATCTGACCAACAAAGCAATAGAGAGCAAAGACCAGAGTGTGGATAGCGAAAGGATAACGAAGCATTCAATGTTCATTATATTGAATTAAATGAAATGTAATGAAATGAAATTCTAACATGCTGACAAAGACAAAAAAAAAATAAAGGAAAAGAAAAGGATTTTCACATTTTACCAAAATACCAAAGAGATAAAACGAACAAACAAAAAAACATACAAATAAATGTTAATCACAGCTTAAACAATTTAGATTAATATAAACTGCAATTTTCTCTATTGATTTAATTAAACAAGAATCAATAAATATATAGAGATATATCAGATTTCTCTCTCTCTCTCTCTCTCTATAATTTTTGATATTTGTCATAAGGCAAAGCTGGGTCATTTTGTTGCTTTCTTCTTTTGACTTTGATTGCAATACTAAATAAACTATTTTCAAATATTTTTTATTTTTATTCATGGCTTAAATTCTCACAATCTTATTACAAGGAGCAATGTAAACATTTTCTAGCTTTATAAATTTAAATTCTCATTGAAATTGATAACTGATAATCCTTTGGCGTAAGGATATATTCAACTAACCGAATCTGTTAGTGAGATGACCTTATATAATGTTTATGGCAATTTACTTGATCAGTAGTTTAGCCTTCCAAGACAACTTGGCCATTTGGTTATTCGATCTTTTAAGCCGTTGTCATGGCAGCCATATTCCATTTTTTTATACCCTGTACCCATAGTGTTAAAGGGTATATTAAAGTCTCCAAAATGTATGTGACAAGCAGAAATATACATTTCTGACCCCATAAAGTATGTATATATATTCTTGATTAGCATCACTAGCCAAGTTGTTTGAGACATGTTCGACTGTCTGTCCGTATCAACGCCGAGATCCTGGAGACTATAAGAGGTAGAGCTACCAAATTCGGTTTGAAGATCGGTCTAGTGTGCAGGCAGATCAAGTGTGTTTCAAATTAGGGAAAAACGTGTAACGAGAGCCATATTAAATTCATATTTCACACAATTGGTTCGAGCATCTTGTTCGTTAAGCGAAACCACTATTCCCATATAAATTGAGTTGAATATTGATTAATTAGTGGAAAGAAAACCCTCTAATATGTTTCATTTTGAACTTTTACTCAAAGAAAATAACATTAAATGCATCAAAACTTTTAAACAACTGAACAAAATTACCAATATATTTGAAGTTTAGCTTATATCGAAAAAAAGTAAAATGAAACGTATAAAAACTTTTGACGAACTGAATATGTAGTTGATGGAAAATTTTGCTCAAAAAAAGTGTATTTGTTATGCGAAATAGTTGGAAATTTTTATGAGTTTTAGTCATTAGAAGACTTTGTTTTGCAAAGATTCATTCAACTTTTGAATATGACTAAGTGAATGCCACTTTAAACATGAATTTTGGCAACTTTCAGTACTCAACATACATAGATGCCTTATAAAAATGTCTTGCCAGTTGTCCTTAAAGATTATCCATAAGGCCAGAAATATGATATTAGAATATTAATCTAGTCAAAGTTAACCTGTATGGATCAAGACTATGTCTGCTTGGAACCTTTAGGCAAGTTAATCAAATAGGTGCTATATTATATGTTTTCCATGAAATTCCTACAATATATCTATTGAAACAACAGTTCTCCTTTTATTGTAACGAATACTATTGAAAGTCCGTTTTTGTTATTTATCATTGATTCGAAAAATCTTTCACTTACCACAAAAAGTTTGATTTTAGAACTGTTAATAAATATTTCATAAATATAAACTTAAAGAATTTCAATGCATTCATCATTTATTTATGATATGCAGTTAAGCGAATTGAATTTTATAATCTCTTTATGTAATTTATAACCGACCAATGAACACACACACACAAACGCACGCACGCACACATTCACAATCAATTACAAATCGGACAAAGACTTAATCGCTTAACCTTATTTCTTTGTCTAATCTATTTATATATATGTATATGGGAATCTGTGTGTATACTCACCTGCTATATGCTCTATGGAAATATATTACATATATACATATATATAAAGATATATATAGATCAATTGAAAAACACAAAAAACAAAAACAAATATGGCCACAAAATGTACCATGAAAAAAATATGCCACAAATAAAAATTTACAAATAAAAAAAAAAAAAGTTGGCTTTCCGTTGCTGGGGTAACTTCAAATGCAAATAGCGGGATTGCAATCTATATGTAAGTAGATATACATATGTAAATGTGTGTGTGTGTGTGTGTGTGTGCTAGTGTGTTTGTAAGTGTGCTGCACGTTACATTTTAAATGAATTGTTCGCGTATTTGTTTGCATAAAATGCAGCAGCAAACAGCAAATTAAATAAATAAATTTTATTTGCAACTAAAAAATGCTGGTACGAAAAAAAAAAGAGGAAACATAAAAGCGCCATTAAAACGATATATATATATATATATAGAAAATCGCATATATACATATATAGCTATATGTACATAAGCCATGGAGCTATGCAGCTGCCGCAAATGGCAATTTTTAGTTGTCATTTTGAATATATATATACGTATGTATAAAGGTAGGTATGTATGTATAGGTTTTTTTTTTTTGTTTGCCACGCCCCGTCACACACACATACATACACTGTGCCTACTTGCATGTGGGTCAATAAAAACGTCAACGACAGCAAAAATTTTCTACCATTTTAAATAAAATATAAGCCCAAATACATATACACACACACATAGATATTGGTTTATGTGCGTGTGTGCGTGTGTTTGTGTCATTTAATTTTGCTTTCAAATGACATTTTTAATATTTTATAATTTTCAACATAATTTATAACAATTTATAATACTCTCTATATACGAATCTGTAGTTAATATTTTAATATAGATTTACCCCAACTCTCTCCCTCTCTCTCTCTCTCTCTCCCTCTCTCTCTCTCTCTCTCCCTCTCTTTGATGTGGCTTATCTTTTCTCTTTCACTTCTTTGTTTTTAATACTTGTTTCATTCTTTTTCTTTATTAATTACTCTCCTCCCCAGGATTGCAGTTGCGAAAGAAGACGACATTTGTATACCCTTTACTCAACAAGATTGGATGGCAGCAATCAGAACTCATGGAATGTATGCAATCTACGGAAAATTAATAACAATTTTCGTATAATTTTCCTCTTAGAAATTATTTTATTTATATTTATATTATTAAGTTTAGTAATAGTTTTATAAGTGAATGAAAAATGTTGTAGAACAAATCGTATATACCTTTATATGTAAGTGGATAATAAAGAGAAGTAAAGTTTTTTATTCTATCATCCACCCAACCCACTTACCCCTATCCCCATTATCCTCCCCACATACTTGGCTTTTGTTTTTAATTATGCCGCCTGCTGGCAACTTCATAGTTAGCCACAAACCAACGCTTTAACCTCCCCCCGCACTCTCACTCTCTCTCTCTCTCTCTCTGTCTGTATATCCCGAACGGCGAACCCCAACCAAAAAATTGTAACTCATGAACTGCTGCTCATTGTTTCAACTTTCAAGTTGGCGACAATAAACGTTGAAACTTTTAGTTTTATTGCAAAAGTTTCGACGAGATTTTCGGTCGAAACAAAATACAGAACACCAAAAAGAAGAGAGAAAAGGAGAAAACTATTAAAAAAAAGTAAGTAAAAGCAACAAAAAAAAGAAATCAACGAAAACGAAAACGTAAATGTATAATAATAACCGCACAACTTTTACGGAGATTGTCCATAATCACAGGAACGACTAAATAACTAAACTTCTCAATTCACAAATCAACGCTGGATAATCAACTGACTGCCTGCCTGACTGCCTGACTGCCAGACTGAATTGCTCCAGCTGGTTTAATGGTTGAATGTTACCCTTCTTCCCACAAAACTGTTGAGCAGCCAGACAAAAATCCGAGGAAAAAAAAAAAATGGAAAGAAAAGAAGAAACGCCTCCAATCAGACCCCGAACCAAAGTAAAAGCCCCCTTTTCGTACTTGTTGGAATTCAAAAATAGTAAAAACAAACACAAAAAGAAAGACAGTAGAAAAGGTAAAGGGGAAGCTAGGTGGGGTTGGGGGGGAGGTTTATCATATAAGGAAGCCCCAGCAAAGCGGCTTCAGTGGCAACTCACCTTAAACGGCGCCCAAGTCAAACTGTGCAAACCTGCACGTACCTGCACTTGATCTATGCGGATATTAAGATATTGAATTACCTTCTCCTTTTCGTTTTTTTTTTTCTTCTTTCTGCTACTTTTTTGTGTTGTCTTTTTTGTTACTCAGAAGAGGAAGAAGACATGAACGAACGGCGGTAAGTCCCAAGGAATGCCAACTCACACACTGGCAACAGCTTTAAGATATTGAAAAAAAAAGGAAAAAATAAAAGTGCCAGAACGATAAATCTTTGCGGCAATTGAACCTTAATAGTTAAATAATACAGTAGCCAAATATATGCGGCAAATTATGCTTGAAATTCCAGGCATAACCCTGGCCAAGATCCAGACTTAGGCCAGACACACAGAGGAGACTGATGCTGATGGTGTGTGTATGCAATGGATTAGACTGTCAGAAGGCCATTAAATATGCAACATGCGTGCCTGGCCCCAAAGCTGGCAGATAAGTGGCTGGAGATGCTTTGTTCATTGTCGTTAACAAATGATGCCTTGGCTTTTCGCAAAACGAAAAAAGGTCGAATACCAAAAGATATGCCCCCCCCCCCATCTTTTATATAACAATTATTGAGAAAGACATCTAGACATCTAGGAAATGTTCTACACAATACTAACTAAAATATGAATAATTTATAAATAAAAACATTTGTAAAAAAACCAAAACTTAATAAATTCAAACAGAACAAGAAAAGGGATCACCTGCAGAATTCGGACTTGTAGTTTATATATGTAAACCACAATTTATTTCTCGGCGAGGAGGAAATCGGTAGAAAAATGATACAAAAAGACTAAATCGTCAATATCTCAAGTGTCCGCAGGACTAACGGAATGTCCTTTGGTCAGAAGAGAGTCCTTATTTGTAAAATTAATTTAACATAAATTTTGTCCTGATCGTTCATGGAACTTCCGAGATATTTGCAATTTTTTGTAGAGAGAAGAGTCCTTTTTTCTCTGCTGTTCGAAGGACTTTCAAGGATCTGACTATGTCAGTCAATGCTAAATAACAAGGACTTTTTTTTGGCCAAAGGACATCTTGGTAGTCCTTAAAATGGCGGAGATAGAAGGAATTTTGTGATATTTCTGCCAATTTTTCTGAAGAAAAATTTGCCCCTCAGAGATATGCAACACTTTTAAACACCGCGCCGAAAAGATATGCAGCACTTTTATATAGCTCCTAGAAGATATGCAATACTTTTAAATGCAGCCCCTAGAAGATATGCAATACTTTTTTCAAAATACAGTCAATCAGCCTACTGCTGATTTCTGTTCGCCTGGTACTTCGAAAAATTCCCAGTACATTTTTGGGGAAAAATTTTGTCTGCCCTCAGAAGAGTGCAGCAAAAATTTTATTTACAAAATTTTACAGCCCCTCACGGTATGCAATACTTTTTTTAAAATTAAGTCAATCAACCTGCTGCTGATTTCTGTTCGCCTGGTACTTCAAAAAATTCCCAGTACAAATTTTTCCAAAAATTCAGCCGAAAAATTTTGGCTGCCCCCAGAAGAGTGCAGCAAAAATTATTGTACAAAATTTTGCAACCCCCCACGGTATGCAGTACTTTTTTTAAAATTTAGTCAATCAGCCTACTGCTGATTTCTGTTCGCCTGGTACTTCAAAAAATTCCCAGTACAATTTCAGCGAAAATTTTAGGGCTACAACAACAACAATAACAACAACAACAATTACAACAACAACAATTACAACAACAACAATTACAACAACAACAATTACAACAACAATTACAACAACAACAATTACAACAACAACAATAACAACAACAATTACAACAACAATAATTACAACAACAACAATTACAACAACAACAATTACAACAACAACAATTACAACAACAACAATTACAACAACAACACTTACAACAACAACAATTACAACAACAATAAAAATTACAACAACAACATCAAAAAACACTTGAAAATTTTTCTCAAATTTCGCCAAAAAATTGCCAAAAAATTACAAAAGTCCTTATAACTCGGCCATTTTAAGGACTATCAAGATGTCCTTTGGCCCGAAGATAGTCCTTGTTGGTGAAATTCATTTGACACACTTTTGGTCCTGATCCTTCAAAGGACTCGCGAGATATACGCAATTTTCTGTAGAGAGAAAGGTCCTTTTTTCTCGGCCATTTAAAGGACTTTCCAGGATATTTGTATGCCATCCGACGCTAATCAATAAGGGATATCTTTTGGCCAAAGGACATCACGATAGTCCTTAAAATGGCTGAGATACAGTACTTTTTTGTTTTTTTGACTATTTTTATGGCTAACCCCCTTACAAAAATTGGAAGGAAATTTTTAAGAAAATCGTGGAAATCCTTGAATGCAGATCAATAGTACTGCTTCTGGCGAGTCTGAAAAATCATGTCCTGCGGAAATCGAACTTCGTCCTGCGGAGTTATAGCTTAGAGAAGTTGATCCTTTTTTCGTTTTTATGCTCTAACTTAAGCAAATCCTGCCGCAGGACGAAAGGACATGATATGCTGGAATCCCCTTAACAATCCCTATCGATTGGCATCAAAAATAGTGGGAGTCATCTAAGGATCCAGGACTTGTAATATTTTACTGAATCCTAAATGCACCCCAAAAGTATACCACAAAAAATGTATTAGAAGATTAAATTATTCTTTATCACATTATAATATATAATCGTATTTCATAATAACAATCAACAAATGTCCTGATCGTTTTTATGCATTCTTTACATCTATTACCAATTTACAGTTTATTTATTCTCTTTCTAATCTAATAATCCCTTTTTATTAGTTTATTGCTCAAGCATAATTGATGAAGTGGGGTGGAATGCTGTGCTGCCCATTTTCGAGATATCGCTTGGCTCATCTGGCTCCTGTCGATGCTTCATTTTGTTCCACAGAATATCCAGGGATTGGTGTCTCCGTCTAGTAATTGCTGATTGATGTCCAAAGGAGCGGAGTGGTTCTGAAATATAAAAAAAAAAAATAGATTAGATAAGATTTTTGTCTTAACGATTCAATTTTAAGAATCCAACAAAGATATGGTTTTTCCAGATCAAACAACATATGACTAAGTTGAAGCCCAGTGAAGTTTAGATATAGATTTAGATCCAATGTTCTATTCATGTGGCTTTAACTTGGCCATCTTTTAGCCGATTTCGAAAACTTTTACACCAATGTCAGTGCAACTAAGACTAGAAAAAAAACTCCATAAAAACCTTTTAAAAAGGAAAAAAACAAATTTCAATCCGATTTTTTGACGATGTTACCCCTGTTAAAATTTTCAAAAGCCTTTTTTTTTAAATTTTCAAAAATAATAATGCGGTTTTTTGCTACGCAAAGTTGCGATAACACTGAAGTAAGAATTTTTTAAAGCGGTTATAAATTGGCCTGCCTAGAGCTAAAAGGACTTGGAATAAATCCTGTGAAGGACCAGCATCTCTAGTCTAATTTAGCCGATTTTGAAAAATCAAATCATTAATTGCTTTCTAGAATTTAATTGTCTAAATATAAATATTTTCCAAATGATTTCGAATCCGTCTTATATAGTTTCCATAGATGTTTTCTATTACCTGGAAGCAGAGAGATTGTCACAAATTTAAATTTAATAAGGAAATATAAAAGGATACAATTTTCATATATATATATGTCCTAGTTAAATAATTAACACTAAGGCATTAGATGGATCTATTGCTATTTACCAACGATACGCAAATGTTCATTTGCCTGTTTTGCATATTTCTGGTAAAGCTTTAAAAAATAAACAAAATAAATTCTTTGAGTTCTAACAGTCATTTATTTGATTTCCTCAATCCCTTTAATTCAGTTTTCTTGCAAAATTTTAAACCAAGGATATATCCATATATATGTACATTTAACTTTAGCCAAGTGAAAACCTACGGAAATGGACAGGGTTGAACCGAACGTCAGCTTGGGATTTTTTTTCTTTTTGTATTTTATTTTCAACGAATTATTGTCGCTGCGAGTAATTTAATAAAAACCGAAACAACAATCCAAGGAATGGCCAACAAATGTTGTTTATGGCTTAAAATATTTCTAATTGAAGCGAGTGCAGAGTGTGTGCGTGTGTGTGTGTGTGTGTGTGTAGGAATAACAGCTGTTTCAGCAAAAACTTTACCATTTGCTTGGGCATGTTCTTATTTAAGCTTTATCGCATCACAAGTCATTCAAGTTTTAACTGCCCTTTTGGGAAAAAAAAAAGAAGAGAGTGGTGTGGTCAATTGGCTGAGAGTAGTTTGGTGGTGGGGGGGGGGGGGGGTCTACTTTATCATAAGTTTAAATGGGCAACATAAGTGCTTGGCCGTTATCTTTTTATGTCCTTGCTGGCGAGTTGAATGCAATTGCATTTTACAGTTAATTACAATGATGGCATCGCAAGCAACGGCAACGGCAACAGCAACAACAATTACAACAATGTGGCAGGATTAAGTGCAATTTGCTACAGGCATATGCCACACCAAACGTTCTCTCATTTTCGTGTGCGAGAAAAGTTTATTAAAAAAACAAAATAAAAATCCTCAGCCAATGCATCTTAAAATTTGTTATTCCAATTAGCTTAAGCCACACCACAACGGTTGTGCGGCATGAGGGCAGAGTGGAAAAACCAAAATGAATCCTGTTATTTTAGCATTTACATAATTTGGCCCAACTCCCCCTCCCCATACACACACACACACACATAAAAAAAAAATAAAATAAGAAAGAAAAAACGAAAATCTCCCAAAATGCAAATGCCGCAAGGCACACACAGACTGAAGAAGGTGCTGCTGATAGGGGGTAAAGAAGTCGGAGAAGGACTTCCATCTCACTCTCAGACTTTGACTCACGGCATGTTGCAACATTCGGCAAAGCACTTGTTGCTTAAGAGCTAAAGGAGATGTCCCTACCAATGCCCTCTCAACCCCCGTCCCTAACCCGCTTACGCTATTTGTCCTGCTACCCTTTTCAAACTTTTCGACATAAAATTCACTTAGACTGTCTCGTTGCTGTCGTGTGCGTTTGGTTTCTGCAGTCTTCTTGTATTTTGTATCCTGTTTGGCAAGGCATCTGCATACATATATATATATATGTATATGTATATATCTACATATATAGCAGCAACAAGGATGGCAAGGACATTGCCGACATGTAGCGACTTGCATGCGAAATACAATTTGGCTGTGGCGTCTTCAACTTGGATATCATCCCATCTCAGCAAAACAATAAGAACTTGCCATGCTGGCTGGCTGGCTCCTTGTCTGCCTTCAGTCTCTTCTTGCCGTCTTCATGTAACTGTCACATGGACAACCATTGGAAATGAGCTTATGCGGTCGGTTGTGGCTGCCTCTGCTCATATATATATATGTATATATAAAAACACAAGAAGGAGCAGCTACAGCAACAGCAACAACAACAACGACTGTCGCGTGGCAACTCTAATAAATGCCACAGCTTAGCTGACAGCCAAGACATTCAGACATTGAAACTTCACCGCTTTTTACCCCACTCACACACCCACACACACACAGAGAGATATCTCGAACTGATCTGTCCCTCCTGTTTTAAGCTTCTATGTTGTTGTCCTTTATCCATTTCTCTCTCTCTCTCTCTCTCTCTCTCTCTCTCTCTCTCTCTCTCTCTCTAACTGTGTCCAATGTCATTTGCGTGCGGTTCGCTTTTATGACTCGCTTGGGTGTCATAAGTGTATAAAATTCATGCCCCTAATGCACAACATTTGTAATATACGCTGGCTAACACACACACATACACACACAGCATTAACAATTTTTTAACAACCAACAACGAACGAGGGACAAAATTATGAAAAAATGAATTTTCATTTTGAAAAAGAGGAGAAGATGTGAGAGTAATCACTCAAATTCAACATTTTTTTCCTTTTTTTTGGTTAAACTTCAATGAATCTCAACTGAATTGACTACTAAATGGACATTGTCTTAATATTATATTCATATCCTTGTCATAATCCGAACTTGATGACGACTCTGAGGGATTTTGACTTTAAAAAGTAACCCTAATTTGTACTCAAAGTTGGCAAGGACAACTGGCTTCCTTTACTTAGTTGGTTGTAGTTGCTTTAGAACAGCCCAAAAAGAATTAAGCTTTCTGGTCTATTTACAGGCCATAATAGTTACTCGATCCCTTTCAATGTCCTTATATTTCTTTTACCTATATACAAAGGAGAAACAATGCAAAACATAAACAATGCAAATTCTTGGTGAGCGTAAGCAAATGTCCACTAATCTCGAATGATGACAAGATGCAGGAATTATCTGGAACAAAAACTTTTCCCTTCTCCTATGATTTTGCATGTAATCTGCTTAGTTTACAGTATTATAATTTGTACAAACTTCTTAATGCTACTCGGACCATAAGGTAAGGATAATACTTTACAGTACTTTGGAGAAATTGACTCCTGAATCGGTGCCATAGACCAATCATCTAGTAACCCATTTGAACTCTTGTTGCACCAATCTAGTCAAGGTTTTTCCTGGCTCACAGGGGAAAACCTACACAAATGGATATCAATGCTAGCAATCAACAATGTAAGACGCGAAATATTCATTTCATTTAGTCCAACAGAAAAAACTGCAAAATATCCAATTAAGATTTTCAAAAAGTTTGCAATTATTTTGAATTGATCATTGAAGCATTTTAAAATTTATAGGTTTATAGGGAAGTCAATGAGAAGACTTTGTTATTCACACCATTTCGATAGTCTTTAAGACAAAAATTGAACAAACTAATAAAGCTCGTAAAGTCTTCAAAAGTCAATAGACAGAGAGAAAGTATATATGGTATATATGTATATATATATATATATGTATTGCCCTTTTAGGCACCGCATTTAGCATAATTTATTTCTCAAGAGTTTCTAGACATTTCACCAGCTAAAGAGAAACTAAAAGAAAACGAAAAACCGAAATTGAAATTCAGACAAGGCCTTTCCCTTTGCCAAATGTCAAAATGATAAATTAATTATAAAGCTTGGCCATAATCAAATGTAGATTCAATTGGCAGAACTCTGGGGATAATGATGCTGATTCTAATTCTGATGATGATGAAGATAATGATAAGGCCAACAGAAGGATATTTGTTTGTGTGGGAGAAAACCTGACCTGGTCAATGAGAATTGGATGCCAGTCAGAGGTCAAAGGCGATGGATGGTGAGATTTTGACACACATTTGTAAATTGCTAGGCCATCTCTTCTCTCAGTCTCTCGTTCTCTCTTTCTCTCTCTCTCTCTCTGTCTCTTGCTCTTTCTTTTCTGTCTCCCT
Organism: Drosophila austrosaltans; assembly: GCA_035045865.1. NCBI lineage: Eukaryota > Metazoa > Arthropoda > Insecta > Diptera > Drosophilidae > Drosophila > Drosophila austrosaltans. Next base: position 5,655,171 of record JAWNOQ010000207.1, read on the forward strand.
CTGTGCGGTTGGTGAAGTGAGAAATGCCAAAGCAAAAGCCGTAACCACTTTGTAAGTGTCAAAAACATAGCAGCAACGAAAATTGGATTGCAGCAAGGAGGAGTGCAACAGCAGCAGCAGCAGCAACAACAACAAGAATAACAACAGCAGCAACAACATCCGGAAACGGCTGACCCCATAGTTGAGCCTGCGTTATGACCAATGCGAAATTGCTGCCTGCCCCTTGTGGATGAATGTTGTTGTTGCTGTTGCTGCTGCTGTTGTTGCTGCTGCTGTTGTTGTTGCTGCGGCTATTATGTTGGCTAATACAATACATACAAATAAGCACATGCACATAAGAGGGCCGCCGCCCTATGGAAATAGAAGGAGATGGACACAGAGAGAAGAGAAAGGGAAAGAGAGAGCATGGGTCAGAAACACTCATTGGCAATGTGGTCTCCGGTCATTCATACGCAGCCAACAATTGCATGCAATCAGAGTGGGTAGAAAGCATTCACAAAATGTAGAAGAGATGGAATGAGGCGTTTGTTTTGGGCGTTGGCCGGATTGATCGGGTCCCTGGCAAATGGTTGAATTCGCCTTCCTCATATCTCGCATACTATACCAGCACCTGGCAACTACTATACGCACAGAATCAACCCATTAGTTCGATATTGTACAGTATATACATATATATATATCGATGTATACACTCTATTGGGGCAACGATTTGCATACGCTTCATTTTCCTTTTTTCTCCTTCTTTCGTTTTTTTGTGGATGGCATATAAATCTCTTTCTCTCTATTCATTTGTTGCCCACAAATTATTGCATAATTGCTGTTGCATTTGTAAACAATTTGTTATACGGAAAGTTGATTGAACTGCCAATGGGGAGGGAGGGAAGGGGGCTTTAGCATTTTGCAAAATGAAATTCAAACAGCGATGGTGGACAAACACATATGTACACATATACATACATATACACATATATATCATATGAAACATTTTATGGCCAATATAAATGTCCTGCACGCACTCATCCTGGCAAGAGAAGGAATAACAATATAACTTTCAACATGTACTCATCTGGGCTGGGGTGTTGACGTTGGCAAATGGCATTACAACACCGACCACCAACACACAAGGCGTGGCAAAGCCCCCCAAGTGCCAAGGAAAACAAAACAGAAGCCAGGAAAAAACATCCAGAGAAAGAGAGAGAAATTATGAAAAAATACAAAAATGGCAAGATGGAATGTTGGAAAAAAACAAAAAGCAAAAAGAAAACTGAAACTGTAAGCAAAATGAAAAAGAAAAACAAAAAAAAAAAAAAGAAAACCAAAAGAAAAGGAAAATAAAACAAAAAGAAGCTGGGCAAGAAGTAAAGAAGGGAGGGACAGGGAAGGGGGCAGTTGGCTGCGGGTAAACCGAAATGAAAACGAAGCGTTGAGGGCAAGTCAAAGACCTGCCTGCCTGCCTGCCTGCCTGCCTGGCAAAAACCCTAGTGAAAAGCTCTTCCATTTCATTTTTTGCGCTTATAATTGCCAAGCACGTAAGCCGCAATAACGGTATATGTATATATGTATGTAGATGTATGTGTATGAGTGTGTAGGCAGTGGGTGTGGCTGGTGGGCGTGGTTAGTGGGGTATGGGATGTGGGCACTGGGGCGTTTTGTTAATTACTGCAAATGTGAGCTGGTTAAAATTTAAACAAATGACTAGGCAACTCTATACCCCAACAACAACAACAACTCTCACACACACACAGAGAGCGAAAGAACAACAACAAGAAGAAATGCAGTAGAGAGGAGGAAAAAAGCAATTGTCCAAAATCTGACGCCTTTTTGCTTCTTGTTTTTTTTTTTCTTGCTTCTTTTCACTCAGGCCACAAAAGTCTTTTGACACTTATGTCCAATGTGTATCCCCATCACATTTCTCATGAAATGAAGGGGGGGAGCCCTTCCCCCATTTTATCTAAGTATCCCACACTCCATCCCCTTCTTGCTCTCAATCTTCCACTAGCATTTTGGAGATGAGATGTGTGAGTTTTAGCCAAAAAAAAGAAAACCAAAATGGGATAAATATATCAAATACTTGATTTCATCCTTTCAAAGTATATTGAAAGATATAAAATATATCTCTGATAAATAGTAATTATTGATAGCTCAGATTTTATATCTTTAATGATTATTTTGTCAATTGTAAAAGTTACTTCAAAGTTAATCTTGTCAAGAAATCGTTTATAAAATAGGGATTTCCTATATAAACGGGTTTCTTTTCATCAAAAAGTAATCCCCTTTTTTTAATTTAATAATGATTACTGTTCCGATTCAAAATCTGTTCCATAAGTCCTTCAAAACTTGATCAACGTTTGATAACAAAAATTTCCTCTCTCTCTCTCTCTCTCTCTCTCTCTCTTTCTGTTTATCTTAATACGATCTTTAGATCTTGTATCTCATTTTTCGATTCAATTTTCATTTCAGAATTTTAGATTGTGACCTTTAAATACTTTTGTTAAGTAACACGTACATATCGCTCATCTCTTTCCCTCCTGTATCTCTATCTTTGTCAGTTTCCCCTCTCCTATTCTTCTCGACTGCTTCAACAAGCCATGCCACTCAACTCGAAAGTGGTAGCTAGCAGCTACCCACATATTTTCGCTTGGCTGCTTCCAAGCATTTGTCCAACTGCGGCAACAACGGCGGCATTCTAGCCAACTCCCAGTCCTTTAGTTTCCTTCCGTTCATCCATCGCCCCTTTGCCGTGTTACCCAAAGGACAGCAAGGACAGAGGCAATGGAATATGACTGGCATACGCACAGTCACAGTGGCATGCCACAGAAATGCAGTGTATAAGTATGTATACATGTATGTGTCCATATGTATGTGTAAACAGTTGCAAGTGTATCTATACATATATCGCTCTCTCTCTCTTTCTCTCTATATATATATATATATATATATATATATATATTTAAGTGAATGTGTGTCCTGGTAATAATGTGATGGCAAAAATGTTGCTGTCGCATACATTACAAAACCAAACATAAACAGCTTAAAATGAAGTGCAAAAGAGAAAACAAAAAAAAAAAAGGAGAAAAGACAGAGAAATGCCAAATAACAAAAACAACAAACAATATCTCTGAAATGTGAATGTTATTAAATAACATTCTTTTTTCTTACAGTTGTCAATAGAATAAGACTAAAACACCGATGAAATTGTTGAAAAAGGAAAAGAAATTGAATTGATTAACTAAAATGGCATAGAGAAAATCATTTTTCATCGTTTTGGACAAATGGAGAAGTGAACATCATCATCCAAATTATCCAACCAAGGTAAAAACTTAAGAAAGAAGCATCTCCAACTGAATAAATATAGATATATTGGCTATGTGGTCATACCCGTCTGTTCATCTGTTTGCATCCCTCTTTCTCAATTTTAAAGCTAATGTAATAATATTTTACACATGATTTCCTTTTCTCTGTACGCTGTATATTTATCAAAACCGTTCAGATCAGACGACTATAGCATATAGTTCCCATAGAAATGTCCATTCGATACTAGAGTATTAGATCAATAACTTTGTTGATTTGCACAACTTTGCCACCAAACGTAGTATTTATCTATTTGGTATATATTTTAATAATTTTTCCAAGTGTGATCAGAATCGGTTGGCTCTATCATATGGCTGTTATAGGAACAATAGGTTCAAAAAATATATATTTCTAGTTGTGTATATTACGCTTCGCGGGCACTTAACTTTATCATCTTTCTTCTTTCTGCCATCTTCTGTCATGTTTCATTAGCAAATCGTTTGACTATGTCCTACAACCAACATGTATAAGATTCTAGCCTAAAAGTACAAAGTGTTTCAAAGGACAACAAAGTTACATATTAGTAATCAACTAATATCCTTAGAAATCGCCATAATCTTTGTTTTCATATACATTTTAGCAAATTGGCGATTATCTATAAAAAGATTGCAGGCAATTGGTTATATTTCATTGATTCCATTTATGACTTTTACTTTTAATTTCATCTCTTTATGGTCTATTTTATCTTCTTTTCAATTTTCACCAGATTAATTTCATGTTTTCTCTCTCTCTCTCTCTCTCTCTCTTAGCTCGGCTCAATTTTTAAGCTGCTTTTGCGAAATTTACTTTTTAAACCGATGCCCGATGCTTGTTTCAAGCAGATTTCCTTTTGTAGCCTGGCAGCAATTTTCACAGCCATTTTCTTTCTTTCCTATTTTTTTTTTTTTGTTATGTGCTTTTTTTGGACAAAACTTTTCTAACTATGAGCCAACCCAACTATTTCATATTTTTAATTATTTCCTTCTTTAACAACAACAACAACAACAACAAAAGAAAACCTAGTTACAACTATAAAAACAAAAAGTGAAGACCAAGAAGAAAGTTCAACTTTTGCGCGGCGTTGGCGCCACTTGAAAAGGAGAAGAAAAAAAATATAGAAAGAAAACCGAAAAGTAAAACATTTTATGAGCTTGCACCGCAAAAACTAATAACACTTTTGACCCTCACCCCCGTCCGCCACTGACCCACCAAATCTCTTTGCCACCAAACAAGAAGCCAAAAAAAATACTCCAAAAAAACAGCAGCAACAACAACAAAATAGTAATAATAATAAAAAGCCAAAAAAAAAAAAAAGAAAACCCCAAACTTGAGAGTCAAGACTTGAGGTTGACCCCAGCAGCAGAAGCTGCTGCTGTTGGGCCAGTTGCTGCTGCTGTTGGGCCAGTTGCTGCTTAGCTGCCTGTTTGCAGTTAGTTTTTTGCCTACAAAAAAGAAAAAAACAAACTTTTTGGATGGCCAACAGAAAAATAAAAGAATAATAATAAAACAGAGGGGAAAAAGAAGCAGAAAAAAAGAAAATGCCAGTAAAATGCACATAATGAGTGGCCCGTTTTTTTTTTTTTATGTTTTTGACTTGCATTCAAAGGGCAAAAGAAGAAGTAGAAGAAAAAGCGAAACTTTTCTATTAAGCAAAAGGTATTAAGCAATTTGCAGGTGCATTTAATTTTTTTTTTTTTTTTTTTTTTTTGCTTTGCCAAAGTTTTTCATGTTATGTTTAATGAATAATTTTAAATTATGGAAATTTTCTAGATAGGCATTTGTTTGGTTGGGGGGGGGGGGGGAGGCAACTTTGTTTCCAACTCTTCTCTTGGGTAGACTTGGTCAACTTTCCGGCTGCCTGTCATTGCATTTTCATTTCCTGTACAAATGCAAAACTGCATTTCGCATACATTAGCATTTCATATGTGTGTGAGTGTGTGTGTGTGTGTGGTAGTTTCTGTATATGTTTGCGTATTTGATTGCGGCTGATTGTGACATTACACTTGACATTTACGGCATCTCTTTCTCTTTGTATCAATCTCTCGTTTTCTCTCTCTCTCTTTCTCTCTCTTGCTTTTTGATTGTGTCTCTCTCTTTTTCTCTGAATCTAATCTATCTCCCTCAATGCTTTTTCTCCCTCTCATTCACACGTTCGTTAGTTATCTTGTGTCTCTCTCTTGTTTATAGGCCGCCATTTTGGTCGTGTCATTGTCATTGCGCATGCTCACCATGACAAGAAGAGAACATCAATTGAATTGACTCTTTAGGGGCAGCCACAGAAACCAAACCAAACCAAACCAAACCAACGAAAAAAAAAAACAAGCAACAACATTTATAATGCCGCAATGTGATGCGTATCCTGACTGCCACCCACAAACAGGACCTTCTATGCTGCTATACTTTTAGCCGCGCATTCCATGTTGTTCCCTATGCTGCCTTTTGCTGCTAAGTGGCACATTTTTATGAGTCTCAACGGGTTTTGTTCGACCAACTTGATCATTTTTGTTACTTGTTTGTTGCTGTTGTTGTTGTTGGTGTTATCATTTTGCATGTGCTGCGCATTTAATCAATTTAATGCAAAAATCTCCCCAGCGTATTTGCGTTTTTCCCGCTGAAAGATTGTTATTTATCACGTTCGCCTTTTATTTAATTATGCAGAAGCAGGAGCAGGAGCAGGAGCTGGAGCTGGAGCAGGAGCTGAAGCCGGCGCCGGAGCAACAGCATCCAAGTCAACGAAAGGCAACCGTTCGCTTTTTTTGGGCTGTTGGTTAGTAATTTGCTGATTTATGCATCTCTTTGCCTGATTATTGTGTGGCTTAATTACCATTCCCAGAAGGAAACCAACTTGTACAACAACAGCAGCAGCAGCAGCATCATCATCATCATGATGAACAAGATGTATATAGTTAAAGAAGAAAATGCCAGAAAAATGATTATTAATAAGCAGGCAGCAACGACGATGCCGACGACCGTTGAGAGTCAAGTGGAGCCAATTTGCTGATTTAGTTTTGAGGGAGGTTTGTGGCATACAAAATATAAAGAAAAGAAAAAGAAAACCTGGGCTGTTGACACACTTATCAGGCAGCCACAGAGGGATACCCTCATTCACCATCTATATATTCCGTGTACCTCCTCCTCCTACTGCTCTCTCTCTCTTTCTCCTTTATAACTTGAACAACAAGCAACGCTTGCTTGGGAACGTGTTCATTTGCAAATTTATTTGTATGCTTGGGTAAGTGGCAGTTTGATGCGCAATGTGGCTCGCTCTTCAAATGCCGCCTAATACATATATATATATATATGCATAGTACATACACCTCTCTCTCCCTCTCTCTCTCTCTCTTTCTCTCTTTCCCCTTCTCTACTTTTCAGTTGTACCCCTGTTGTTGTTGTTGTTGTTAATATTAAAGCCCATCAACATTTGCCACCAAGAAGTCATTGACTCGTTGAGTTATGCTTAGAAGAATCTTCTTCTGACTGGGCCACCCCATCAGAGTTACCCTCACCCATTCTGCCACCACAATGCAGCTTCCCTGTGCTTTTACAATTTTCCTGTTGTAGTAGTAGTAGTTGTTGTTGTTGTTGTTGTTGTGTGGGAATGCCGACAGATAGACAGACAGACGGACACACAGACATACATACATATACATATATACAACCGACGCGCATTCGTGCCTAAAATTATGCTAACATTTTGTCCGTATGACGGTCTCAGTTTCTGTAAGGACACAAGTGGTTGTATGTGTGTGTGTGTGTGTGGTGTGTGTGCGTTAGCGGAAAGTCGCCTTGTTTAAACGCTTTTGTCAAATGCACTGACAAAAAAAAAAAAAATAAAAGAAAATCCTAGTTTTCCAACTTCAATTCTTAAAGTTAGACCAAAGAAAGGATAATGAATTTCGCCAAAGGAAATATTTTTTTAAAGTAAAAGTGTTTAAGTAAGTAAATTTAATTAAATTACTTAACATAAATGCATTAAAGTAATCTTAATGAAGGATAATTGTAGCTTTTTTTAGTTAAAATTCAAATAGAAAATTGTTCGCTTATCACAACAAATTCCAACTGAAGTTATGATAGGATCAAGAAATAGTTAACTAATAATTACTTAAGTAAAATATTAATAATTAGAAACGTTAATTGATGGGCTTAGCATAGTATATATGACTGCTTCACACAAACACAGTTGCAAATTGCATATATTGTTAACATGTTTTTGTTTTTGGGCAAAGAACATGATTACAATTTGATAAACTTGAAATATTTTGAAGTAGTTTCAATTTTGTTGTATAATTAATTGCAATCATTCCATGGGATTGGGCAATCGATATAATGTGTAATTAAATAAGACAAAATGTGTGCAAATGTTTAACTTGAAATTCCAATTCAAATTTAATACCTCAACACACAAATCCGCTCAGTGCTAATGCTAACCGATCCTCTCTGTGGCATTCAAGCTAACATACCGAGACCCATATAAAACCAAAAGCTTACCTCTCATCAGCTTTACATCATGGGCAAGTTCCGCTACGACTCCAAGCAGCACCAAGCAACCAGCTTCCCCCCCCCCCTCTCCCCTTTACCGCAACTCACCTCACACGTTATTGTAAATGCTGCTGCTGCCAGAGCATTTAACATTCTCTAACACCCGAGCTGACTTTATATACCACGCACGTTGCTTAATGCGGCATTTTGCGACAAGTGTTACTGAAATGTCGCTGGCATCGTCATCAGCACGCACACACCCCCACTCCCCCTTCCCCTCTCCTTACATACACACAGAGACAGAGCAATTGTACGTAAATTGCGTTGAAGTTGAAGCACTAAGGGAAAAAGGGAGAAGGAGGATAAATGGCGACGAAGGGATAGAGAAAAAGGTTTTCCTCATTCACTCAAGTAAAAACCACACACCACATACTACACAACGGTAAGGACAGAGAGAGAGAGAGAGAGAGAGAGAGAGGAAAGTGGCAAATACTTCACATACAAAAAAAGAAGAAGAAGAAAAAAGGAAGTTGCAGACGCCGCCGCTGCTGCCTTGTGGCAAGCAAGGGAAAAGCGTTAAGTATACGCCATGTTACATTCTCTTCGTCACAAAATTAGGCAGTAATCAAAATACATACACATATACAATGTGTGTGTGTGTGTGTGTGTGTGTGTGTGTGAGTGTGCGTTGGTGGTGACTGTGTGGGTAAGTTGTCCCTTTTGAATGTGTTGGCCAACCTACTTTTCAACGCCTCACACAAAAAATAAAAAAAAAAAAAAGGGAAAACGGAGAAGGAGCAAAGGAAAAAAAATTACGAAATTTAAAAACAGTTTTGCGTTTCATTTCAGTTGCCAGTTTCTTTTTTTTTTTTTTTTTTTTTGAGTCCTTTGGGTCTGGTCTTCCCAACACACTAACCTGTTGACCTTAATATTTTCTAATCTTGCTGCCAGCTATCCTCCTTCACTCCATATACATCTCTATATAAATACATATATATAAATTTATATATGTATATATGTATGTATGTATGTATGTGTGTGTGTGTGTTGAGTAATTTTAGATAAGCCCAAATGGCAGCAAAAGGAAAAGCAGCAGCAGTAAAAATTTTCTTCTTTTCTTCATACACTAACCCAACAAAAAAAAAAACAATAAACATTCACTTTAAAGTAAAGTTGGCAAAATGAAAAAAAAAGTATTGAAAAGGATTTGGAATATATGTGAATATATATACAAATATATATATCATTGCATATATCATTATTATATATGTCATTATTCGTGTTTTCATATACTTATTGTTCTAGAATTTCAATGGTCTTAACACAGTTTTTCAAATCAATAACAAATCAATAGCAATTTCTATTTCCAATCATTTTTCAATACTTTTATATTTTGTAATTGGCTATAAACTTTTAAGGCAATCTGTACAATGTTTCAATCAAAAATCACAATCAAAACTCAATACCAGACTTAAAAATTCAAGAAAGAATCAATTAAAGTTTCGCTTCAAGTTCGAAAGGAACGATTGGTTTGAAATTTATACAAAAAAAGTCAAATGAAAAGTTGTATGAAATTAAATGAAATTATTTTATTACATTATTATATTCTTCTACTTCTTTTCTTCTACTTCTTTTTCCTAGTTATCCTTTAGCACTTATTTTATGTCAATTAATTTTCATCTTGTACTAATTTCTAATCAAAAATTTTTCTATTGTAAAACATTTTCAAATACTCTCACAAATGGTAAAGTGTATAGAAACTTCAGTGTTTAAACATTTCTTACACTTTATGTTTATTATTATTTTGGTTTTTATTTTTGTTGTTGTTGCCTCTGCTTCATTTTGTGAAATGAATTTTGGTTTGCCTTGCCTATCATGGGCATTTGTCATATGTGGCAAGCCACTGATAAATATTTAGTATTGTATATGCCTCAGAAATTTACAATTCTCTGTTGTTGTTGTTGTTGTTGTTGTTGTTGTTGTTGTTGTTGTTGTTGTTGTTGTTGTTCAGCCTCTGCCACCTATGTTGCTGCTGTTGCTGTTGTTGCTGCTGCCGATGCTGATGCTGTTGCTGTTAATTAACAACATGGCAACTTCGTTTCTTGCAATTAAAACAATTTAATTATTTGTGCGTGCATAATTGAAATTGCATTCCAAGAAGAGAAAAAGAGAGAGAGAGAGAGAGAGAAACCGAGAGAGTGAGCGAAAGGGGGAGAGCGAACGAGAGGCATAGTATGAAGGTAGATTGCATTGGAGGAAGTGAGGGGAGATGAAAAAAATGAAAAGCCGCCACAAACACTTGAAAACCAATCGATAAAGCGGCCAACGCCCAATAAAAAATGTCGAAAAAAAAGAACCAACACACACACACTGCAACAGCAACAACAACATCAACAGTAACAACATCAGCAGGAACAGCAACAACAACGGCAATTTGTTGAGAGTTCTATATACGATATAAACAAATATACATACAATAAATAAATTGGAGCAGGCGTAAATGCAAAATACACACACACACACACACACACACACGCACACTCACACACACATATACAAGGTGGCAATGCAAAATATATGTATGTATGCAACATGCATGCAATGGAACAATAAATAAAATGCAGCAAAATGCATTGCAAAAGAAGATGAAAAAGAAGAAGAAGATGAAATTTGCAGCAGCCGTCCAGGATGATGTTTATAGAGCACAGGGCTGGGCTACATTTGTCTATGTGTGTGTGTGTGTATATATGAGAAAGATGTTAGTATATGTGGTCAGTGAAAGATGCTGCATAACTGAATAGAGTTGCAATGGTGGATAGGGGCAAGGGAAGGGTCATGTTTTAAGTGCCATAACAAATGTAAGTTAAGTAAGAGGTGGAAGACCTTCTGGCAAAATGCTAGTATGAGTATATTTGTGTATGTGTGTGTGGGGGGGGGCAGAATAGCACCCACCTATCACTGTGCTATGCATAACAAAGATAAATGGCATATCACATGAATTGAAGCAGAAACTCTCACAATTTACAACATTAGAAAGTAAAATAGATTGGGAATGCAGTCAATCTATCTGTCATAAACAAATTAAATATTAAAAACAATTTAAAATACTTAATACAATATACAAGAAATTAAAAAAAAAAATGACCACACAAAGAACTACTTAGCTTAAGCAAATGCTCACTAATCCAAAAAAACAACAACAAGTTATTATTATTATGGAAATATTTCAGAAAGAAGAAACATCCTAAATAATTTTATTTAAATCGATTTGATATTAAAAACAAAGTTAAGAAACATTTGAGACATACAGAAACCAAATTAAACTTAGTTTGCGATAATGGAAAAGTTTGTTCTAATCATTTTTGGAGTTTTTATATATCTTTTGGATATTTTTACATTTTTGGTTTTACTTTTATATAAAAGATTTGGAAATTTTTGAAAATCCCACAGGAAACTTTAAATTGTTGTCACAATTGATCAAGAAAATTTTAACTTATATTAATTTGCTATGCAGAATCAAATTGCTGGACATGTGGCTAACGGAATCTCTTATGAAGTAGTAAGAAGTTTGAAAGGACATAGCATCCTATAAAGAACTTCTTGAAAGAGTAAACTAATCTTTAGATAAATCCACATTCCACATTAGTTTTAGTAAATTTACTTTACTAGTTAATGATTATTCTAAGAATGTGTAAGTATAACTTTTGGCACTTCTTCAAACTGCAAAAGGATGCTTATCCTATTTAGAAAGTTACAAGCTATGTAAGCTGCAAGCTCTAGGCATGTAATTTATATATTAGTTACATAATATAATAGTATATAGATATATAGTATTTTATATATTATTTTACATGACATATCTATTCCTATTTCCTTTGAAACCTTCTCACCTTAAATTGCCTATGCCAAATACCTGAACCCGAACCAGGTTTAGACCAAAGGAGTTGCCATTTCAGTTTCAAACAATTTGAGCCTTAATCTTAGAACAAATAAAATGAAAAACTATTTCCACTTAAACCACAAAACCTTCATTGAGTGCAAAATATGTTTTGAACAATGAAAACAAGCTGAAATTTCTAATACTTTATCACTAAAATACTTTTTGTTGGAAGCATCCATCATAATGATTACACTTTTATGATTTTAATTTGTACAATTTTGTTCCACATCTAAATGCTGGTACTTTAACTTTATCTCCTATATACACATAATGGATTTCAATACCAGACTTTCATTTGTTTTCAAATATTTTTCCATATTTCTACAATTGTATAAAGGGCTAATAATGTTGATATTGAATACATTTTCATGGTATTTTCATTTGCCGTTTTCCTTTCTCTTTTTTTTTCTCTCTCTCTCTCTCTCTCTCTCTCTCTCTCTCTCTCTCACTGTTTATTTCATTTCAATTTGTTTAATCCCCTTTATATATGAGATATCGATAGAATCTTTTTCATATAGTTTTTATCAAACTCAATCAAAAAGTCTATTAACTTTCAATATACAGCAAGCATATTCCCCTCCCTACTTCCCCCTCTCCTGCCCACACAATAAACCATCTTCAATTTGTGACCCAATTTTGTTCAATTTTCATCTCGTTTGTCATTTGGCTATGCTGTAGCCCTGGTTTGCCACGTAAATGAATAAATATTTTCCAATTTTTTCCTCCTCTTCTCCTATTTTGCTTCGTTTTTTTTCGATTTTTTCGTTGTAGTTGTTGGTTTGCTGTTGTTTTTTTATTTTGCCTATGAGTAATGCCAACCGACAGCATCAGCAGCAGCAGCAGCACCACCACCAAAAGCAGAGGACAGACGCGAGGTAAGGCGCGGCTCACAATGGGCCACACGACGTATACGCAACATGCAAACATGCATATAGAGTAAGAGGGTGAGAGAGGGCGAGAGTTGAAGAGGGAGAGACAGGCTGGAGACTGGACAGAGTACCATATATGTATGTGTGTATGTATGTATGTGTGAGCAAAGCGGATTCCGTGTGCACAGTAGTGCGAATGCAAATGGAAGCAGGCAGGCGTCGAAAATATAAAAAACCAGAAGAGTGGGCAAACGGGGGAGACGAAATGGCAGTGGGAGTGGATATGAGAGATAGGAGTGGGAATGGTAATGGAAATAGGGAATGGAAACAGGAATGACCCACAATGAAAACGGACGGCAGCTTGCACATGGCATACACACTGGCACAGGACTATAAATATAGCACACACACACACACATGGATACACACATGGACAATTGTAGATGTGTGTGTGTGTGTATATATAAAGAGTGAAAGAACGAAAGCGGGATAGATACAAACATGAGCCTATATACATTTGTCAGTGTAGTGGCAATAGTCGTCGTCGTAGTAGTAGTAGTAGGTTGTAGTATGTGATTGTAGCACATATACATATACATATATCTATATATATGTATGTATGTATGTATGTGTATGTTTATGTATGGGCAGAAATCGTAGTAGTAAAACGCGTTGGCAGGTGACTGCAACGAGGACGCAATGTGGACTCCAATGGCACTTTACAAATTTCCAGCTGAACGCTGCGCTTTGAACAATCAAGCGTCAAGACAATGAAAGCAGAAAGAAAAAGATGCAACAGCAGCAGCAGCAGCAGCAGCAGTTGTTGAAAGCCTAAATGAAAATGGGAACATTGCTTTTTTTTTTTTTTTTTTTACTCCCCCCACTCCATTTTTGCCTTTTATTTGACTGAGAGCTCTGGGAATTGCAATTTAAAGCAAAACACAACAGTAGAAGAAGCAGAAGCACAAGAAAATAAAAGAAGAGACAGAGCGGTAGAGGTGCAATCAGAGAGACAAAGAGAGAGACAGAGGGAGAGAGAGAGAGACACAAAGAGAGAGCAAGAGAGAGGCAGTAGAGATAAAACCGATTTCCGTTGCATCTTTCGGTACATTGCATGTTGCATGTGTCCAGAGTTAATCGGGTGCAGCTTTTGCGTATTCAGGTCATCATTATTGATTCGCCGAATGTTGCCGCCTGTGCGTATAGAGACATGAATTTTGCGTACGCACTCTGGATACACATAACACGGCCCATGGACAAGGCCTACTCATGCAAATACAATACATGCACACTGGCATTATATACTTACTAACACACACGCACAGCAACACACACACATATGTATACCCAAATGAACAATTGCCACATAGACTCTCGTCTCTGTTATATATTTTGAGGCCTACTTGCAGCAGGCTTCCTTCCCCTTTTATACACCCAGCAGTTTGCCAAATTGAAGAGGGGTGAAGGGAAGAGGGGGTTGGGATGCACCATTCCTTTTACCCTTTGCCCGACTAATCAGCCAGCATTATGTAAAGTCAGTCAAGCAGCAGGCCAATGTGCACAATGTTGTTGTGTGTGTGTGTGTGTGTGTGTGTGTGTTGGTCAATGGCGAATGAGGCAACACAATTTAAAAGGTGATGAAAATTTGCTGCGACCCACAAATCACCTGACAGACAGGCAGACAGACAGACAGACAGACAAACTCCTTTTGTATTACAGCTTACACAAAAGTTCGTTTACATCAAACAAAACAAAATACCAAAGATTTAACTTGAAATCTGAAACATTTATGTGAATGCTTTAACTTTCTAATACTATAATCGAGGGGAAAAGTTTCAATAACGAATATTTATATACTCTTGCCTCAATTTTTATAAATTTACCCCTTTTGCATTAGCCCCGTTGCGTCTAAAAGATATAAAAGTCAAAAATGTTTTACTTCAAATTGTTTTCAACGTGTATGTATGTAGCTTATGATTTATGAGATAGCTTCTTGTGCAATGAAAAAATTTGATTTTTCCGGTTCACTTTCTCAACATCTTTAAATTCATAAATTTTTGAGCATTTGAGATGCTTTTTCCGGCTTTTCACAGAATTTACGGTGAGGGGAGAATTCATCCTCCGACTTTTGCCGCTAACGAGCAAACGAAATGTTGTAATTTAAAAAAATTAAAACGATATCCATTTTGGCTCAGCAATTTCCACTGTCGCCAGACACATCCATATACATATATATATGTATATATATTTTAGCACCACCAAACGAGGGTAACCAGAATCTACAAATCCGCAGTGCGTTCGGCAATTTGCTGACTGCCACCAACTCAAGTCAAGTCGAGTCGAGTCGACTCTAGTCAAGTCAAGGCTGATGATGTTAGGTTGGGTGCGACAGTGCCTAGGCCAGCACAAAACTCGTTTAGTTTTCATTTTAGCCCAACAGAAGATGAGATTGCTGGGGCGTGTGTATAATAAGTGGAGTTGGGGGTGGGCGCGCGGGGGGAAAGAAAACTGCGTTTGCCATTTTCACAGCTGCCGTGGCATAACCTTACCATATAACCTTATACAATTTCTTTTACATTTATTAGAATTTGTGAGAAGACTTTTAACCGCCATCAACCCCCCTCCCCTCCCCGCCCAGCCATTTCCTTTCTCTCTGCCTAAGGAAAAAGAAAAAACAAGTTGTTGGCAAACTCTCTATAAGTAAACACCAACGATGCCTGTCTACGTCTGTCTAAGCAGGCCTCGGAAGCAGCTACGGCACCAGCTCCCTGCTGCTACTGCTGCCAGGACATCTTGTGCCTTGATGCCGACGTGTCATAAAAATGCCTTTTCCCAACAAGTCACAGACAACGAGACCAAGATCTTGCTATACAATGGTTGTACTAAGACCATTTCTGTGCAAATACAAGTAGTCAGCATATACATATATAAATTCTCTTTTCCTAATAAGTTTTTCAGTTTATATTCCAAATGTGCCATCAGTTATAAGAAATCTTGAAATTTTCAATGAAATCAGCACAATTGTTATGTCAATATCTTAGCTACAAGAAAAGCTTTGAAAGGGTATCTTTTCTCTATATGTACAAAGGGTATTATATGTCTACATAAGCAAAAACAATAACAAAATCTATATCCTTGATATATTAATTGATATCTTCTAAATGGATTGAACGAGGTTATTAATGCGATTTCTTTAAAGAGAGGAAAAGCAGAAAGGAATTCCAGGTAATTTCAATTTGTTTCTTTTTTAAGTCTCTTATATAAACTTTAAAACTTTCATTGCTCTAATTTTCAACTCCAAGGATATCCTTCACATTTGCTACTATAAAATTTGTATAATTTCAATATCAACATTTCGAGTTTGCATAAATTTTTACCTGATTTCCTACCATTGTCCTAGTCAGACGATTCTCACCTTGCCTTCTCAGCTCAGCTGCTTGTTTATTTTTGTGCCCTTTGCCCCGCCTCTCTGTTGTGGAATTATTTTGTACACACTTTTCTATTACTCTTCTTTTTTTCATTCGTTGCTGTTGTGTCTGTCTTTTTGCCAGTGTTTCTTGCTTTTTTTTTGTTTTTGTTTATAACGCTTATTTGCCTGTTGTGTAGTTGGTTGTTAATGCTGCCTCAGTCGGTCTGCTCTCTCTCTCTCTCTCTCTCTACTGCCATTTTGTGCTTCCCCCGTTCTACCTCACTTTAGTTGGCAAGGTGGAATATTATTTGCTTCTTGCCACATTGCTGGGCCGGGCTAGACTTGACTGCAAGTCAAATATGCCTCACGGCTGTGTTTATGTTACCTTATTCTGATTAGAGGCGTTGATAAGCTGTCATTTCAGTTTAAGCTCGCACATTTCTAAATTATGCATTTATATATCTGTGCACTACATATATATACATATATATATTTATATCTTGGGGTTTTTACATTAGCTGTGATTATGGCATATTAGCAACAACAACAACAATAATACCAACTACTATCCAAATGAGCATGTCTCCTTCTTTCCTTTCTAGGTAGGTTCGAGTAGTTGCCGCATACAGAATCACATATGAAAAACCGGGTATTGGGTGGCGGGTAGAGAAGATCTGGGATGTGGCATGTAGGACGGGGTGTATGTGTGTGTGTGTGAGTGGAGTGTGGGAGGCCAAGCAACATGAAATGCTGTCATGTGCAGTCTGTGGCATTGTTTTGCACAAAAACAAAAAAAAAATGGAAAAATGAAAACAAAAAATAACCAAAAACTAGAAAAAAGCTAAATTTAATCATGCCGAATTATGTATACCCTTTCTATCAAGCAATTAAAGATCTGATTTATGGTAGCTTAACGATATAGTCAACCGATTCTAATTAAAATTTTATGTAAGCCAACAATGTTATTGTTTTAAATCTCTCTTTTCCCATGGGAGCTATATGATATAGTCGTACAATCTAAACGATTTTGATATATATTCAACGTAAAGCAAAAACAAAAGTCTGTGCATGAATTTATCACGATAGCTTTACAACTGAGAGACTTTGAATCAAAGAGATGAACAGAGATGAGCACAGAGTACGTCGTAAGTATCAAATATATGTATATGTCATTGCTTCTATGAGTTGCAATTTTATGACCATAATGCATATACCCTCTTTATTTGTCAAAGTATCAGAAATACAACAACACAGACCCGCAACAATGGTATGGCACAATGAAGCCATGCGGCATCATCATCATCATCATCATCATGGCACATGCACTTGAAATGCAAGTCAAGAGCAGGTTGCTACGAAATTGGAATCATGTTTTGTTATTTTGTTGTTAGGCAAAAATTAAGCAAAACATCAAACAACAACAACAATAACAAAAAACATGCACAACAACTGGTTTATGCATTGTTTGTAAATGTAATTACTCACATGTTTATTGATTTAGTTATACATACATACACACACCCACATACATATGTACGTGCATATATTTTGACTTATGTTTATGTATTTTAGTTAAAATGCAACGTTCCCCCTTTCCCTTCACGTATTCGCATATCAATAAATCAACTTTGATTCAAATATGTTTTCAACCACCAAACACTAATAAAAAGTAATACAATTACATTTCCATTACTATTTAATGCAATTTGTTTAGAACTTTCGCTTACAAAAAAAAAAAAAAAAACTCCACTCATTAAAACCAGATCGGAAATGAAAACATTAAGTTAATAGTGTATACAAAATTCCAACATTTAAATGTTTGATTTAAAATGGCATCATTTGAAAAATTTTTAAGAGGATTGAAATAATTGCATTTCAATTTTCATATTAATAATTGCCTTTTATTTTATATCAAACAATACATTTATCAATTATGAAACATGCACAACAAATAGTTTGCTAAATTGCAAGAAATTAAACTAAACAATGCATATGAGAGATATAAGTTTAAAATATTTGTAGAGTCAATTTGGAATATACATATATATATTATTTTTTCCTCAAAAAAGAGTTTTATTAATTGCATTCTAAATGGAAATAGATTCAACTTTTGTTTTTTGATTCAAAATCTACTAAAAAAGAAGTCAGTAAGTTGGCAAAAGTTTGCCCCTGCATCATGTGGAAACATTTACTACATACATATAGCTTGTATATACATATGTATATCGTATATTGGATATATAAAAATATATATACAAACTGAATGTCGTTGGCATTTTGCTTAATACTTTCCATGCTTCACTTGCATTTGTCCAAATGGCGTAAAAACTGAAGCTGAAACTGATGAAATCCCACTTGAAATGGCAAAAAAGCGGAAATCAAATATGCGCCCGCAAGTAAACTAAACACAGAAGCACCAAAGTATTCACGTTCGACTTGAAAGAAGAAAAACCAAAAAAAGAAAAGAAAAAAATGAAGTAGAAAGAAAACAACAAAAAACAAAAGAAAACTAAATAGAAGAAAATCGCGACCAGAACGCACACAGGCAGCATAAGAATGAAGGCAGACAGTGAGACAGACAGAGAGACACCCACAAGGCAACAGGAGAGTATATACGCTTCAAGTTATTTTTCCTATGAAAATCCCTTGGAACTTCATGTCGACTTTTCGCACAGGAGCTGACACAAGACCACGTTCAGCTTATGCTCATCCTGATGGCTGTCTGGCTGGCTGCTCAAGTAGCTTCGAGTTAGGAATTCATTGTTAGTTATGCGATTTCATTGCTTGTTTTCTTTGCGAATTTCTTGCGACGTCGTCGTCGACACCCAGGCAAACTAAACGTCTTTCATTGGATTTTGGCATGCCAGGCATCACGGAATCGGAATGGAATCACGACATTAGGGCGGACCAGGGAACTAGGAACTCAACTCAACTCAACTAAACCCAACTCGACTTGACTCGACCCATGGCATTCATTCATTCATTGCATTGCATGGCAGCAAGTCAAAGTCAAAGTGTTCGACATTATTTGAAATTCATGAGTGGCATTCTTTAAGAATGATGTAGGGGGGGGGGGGGGGAGGGAGAAGGAGTAAAAGGAGAACGAAATGGAGGGGGGGAGATGGGAAGAGGAAACGATGGATTTAGTTTCTTAACTCTCTTCTTTGTTCGTTTTTGGCATTGTTGTTGTTGTTTTGTTCAGCAAATAAATTCAAGTAACAGCAACTGATAATGGCTTATTACGAGAAGAAGAGCTGCTTCTCCTTACTTTACTAACATTTTTCTCATTTTCATTCTTATTCGTTTCTCTTGGTTTCATTGTTTTATTTCTGGTTTTTTCCCCTACTTCTTTTTCCTTTCCTTTCTGGTAATTGAACACGCACGCTAATTAAGACACCAATAGTTTTAGTTTATATTACACGCTTTGGCTTCCCATTTCTCTTTTGTACTCTATCTTTTCTCTCTCACCCTCTCTCTATCTTTCTCTCTACTCGCACTCCATATCCAATTGAGTTTTGTATATTTCGAATGTAACACAATTATTACGCTAATTAACTATTTAAGTTTATGCTAATTATGTGGCTCAAGTCTGGCGTAACAATTTGTTGGCAGGCGGCATCTAATTAAAAAGGGCGTTCAAGTTTTGCCAAGGCAAAAGTTTTTTGGGCACCCAACGGCGAAATATATAAATACATACACATTACGCATACGCCGCGTAAACATTCTCGAATTTTAGCTATGCAGTGATGAGAGAGTTGAGTTGAGAGTTGATAGTGCACTCCAACTGAAGCTAAATAAACATTTTTAGTTGCGGAAAAATAAGTTCAAATATCCATCAGCCACAAGGCATTTAAATTACTCTTATTTTGTCTCTATAGTCTAATAATCCAGTTCATCTTTATTACAATTAAATAACAAGATATTTGCTACCAAATAGGAATGAAATACGACAGCATTATATGGCTAATAAAGTATAGAAAGTGTGTGTAAAACATACAAGACGGTACAGTTAACTCAAATATACTATGTCCAGTGTTGGAAAATCGTTTTCTAGTATAAGCAAAAAATAAAGTAAATATTTTCCCATTAGATGGAATGATCACATTTTGAATTAACTTAATGACTTACTTAAACTAAGTAAGCTCTCTCTCTCTCTCTCTCTCTCTGTAATTGTATCGTATATTCCTTTGGCCCACATAAATTTAAGTTAACAGTTAACTACATACGTTTTATTCAAGGTATAGTTAACCCTTTGTCTGCCATTACCTGGGAATCTATTATCATTTGCAGCAGCTGCAAAACATTTTGCCCTACAAGCACTAAACTAATGCATATATTATTTCATCATAATAAGATTTCTTCTTTTTGCTTTCATTTTTTCTTCCCTCTCTCTTTAATACTTTCTTGCTCTATCTTCCATTGTTTCTCTTGGCATTTCTCTATCTCTCCCTCTCTCTCTTATTCTTTACACTGTGGCAAATAATAGTTGCCATGATTCATTGCTGGCATTAGCACTTTACTCAGCAACATGAAGCAGTTACCTCTCACTTGCTTACTTTTACCCACCCTCTCTCTCCCTCGCTCTCTCTCTTCTTCTCTTTCTATATATGTGTGTGTGTGTATGTGTGTGTGTCCTGTATCAGTGCATTGGTTTAAATGTATATGTGTAAAATTACTGTAGGTCCAACAACATCATCATCGTCATCATCAACGTCATCATCATAGTCAGACGACGCCGCCAACTTGTTTGCATACAAATTAAACTCGTCATTTATGTCAGTTCTCTCACTCACTCTCCCTCTCTCTCTCTTTCTCTCGTTGCTGCACCCACTCAATCTCAATAGTGCGCCTCGTTGCACGCTGTAGATTAATTTATCATCGCGCTTTACAAGCATTCTATGAGTGTAATGAACTTTTAACAAGCCAACTGCCACGCCCAGTCCGCCCTACCGGTTTTACACCATCTTTACACACTGCGTTGTTTTCTTTCTTCTTCCTTTTTTTTTTTTTTTTGCTTAAATATTCATTTTTATCCTATATGCATATATATTTTGTTTCAGCACATCCAATTAGTTTTTTGCAATTCCTTCATCTCTCTTTATTTTATATCCTTTCTCTTTCTCTCTCTCTCTCTCTCTCTGTCTCTCTCTCTTTTGTTGCTAATAAAAGCAATGCAAATATTTTTCCTATGAAGCTTATAAATTTATCAGTACAGTGGATATTAACTAAAATGTATCCTAGTGTCGCAAGTTAATATATTAATTAGATCTTCTTTTGTATTGAAATATCAAGTCTTTATATATATATATGTATATATATATGTATATTTGGTTAACAAATGCCGCTAATGTTGCTCATTAAACTTTAAAAACATAATTAAAGTTTTTATCCCCAGGGTATCAAGGTGGTAAGAGGGCTGAGGGGGGGGGATTGTACTGAATAACTGACAGATATTCTACCTGACTCTAACATTAAAGGTTGACTAATGCGCGCAGCTTTCACGCGCCAAAAGGTAATTAAAATGCTAATAAACACTCGTTAAGTACATAATAACCCCAAAAACAACAACAACAACAGCAACAACAACAGCAACAACAACAACAACAGCAATGCCAACACCAAAATGAAAGGCCCAACTAATGCTACTTATCTGCAAATTTACACCAAGCACGGTTTAGCCCACACCCAACACGTGCCACAGTGCTAGTGTGTGTGTGTGTGTGTGTGTGTAACTACTCACCTGCCCACCTAGTCAAGAGCCAAAATTTTGTAGAATTTATGTCTCAAATATTCGCCAAGCGAAAATGAGAGAGAGAGAGAGATAGAGATGCAGACAAATGGAGAAAACGAAAGGGAAGAAGGGGACACACACAAAATGGAGAACCGTTGAATTCTGCCATTGCTTATTATGCGTCCAACGTTGCCTCTAAAATATGAATTACAAGTGAGATTTAAATAAATTAACTCACACACACACACACGCACACACACATGCATACATACACACACTCGGTTTAGCTGAGGCCTTGCCACACAAATTGGTGTCGTAGTTTCTTGTTGATATCCTTGTAAGCCTTAGTTGGATGTGGAGTAAGTGTGCGTGTGTGTGTGTGTGTGTTGGCCACATACGAGGCAATCCTTTACAAGGATATTGCATAACGGGTGCTGCTCAATGCAAATACTATAGAATATGCCAAGTCTCTCACAATAATATTCCATTTCAATTTCATTAACCAACAGACAAAGGGAAAGCATTTCGTTTTCCTCCTATTCGAATTATTAAAGCCAAGTTTAAAGGAGAGAGAAAGTTTGTTGTTCAGGCTAAAATTAACTAATTTAAGTATCTATCAGTCTAACTGTAGTCAAAGATTATTGATTTAATATTCAACGATTAAAAAATTGTTGAAATTTAACAATTAAATGAAACTTAACCTGCAATTCTCAAATGAAGAAGTATTTTCGCTATGATTTTGTTATTTATGCAATTAATGCTCTGTGATCGAAATAATATATAATCTATATCTTTATATTCCATATATAGATGGATATTTTATCTATAATATATATATTTATAATATATTTCATATATTATAAATTTTGTAGATCTTTTATTCTCGCAAATTTCTTTTACACTCATTATCAAGAAAAACTTTCTGAATTTTGAGCTTTTTTTTGTGAAAAAAAATTGTTTAAAATTGGAAAGTATTTAAAAGATTTTTCAAATTTTTCTAGTTTTCTATTAAAAAGTTCAAATAAAAATTTACTACAAACGAATTCTTTAAATAATTTGGAGAATATTTCAAAGCAAAAAGATTCTTCTCAAAATGTATTCTAAGCGGAAGTCCATCTACCTTAGTTTTTTTTTCGAAATGATTCAGAGCTTCTCAAAAATTCTTGTAATTTGTATATTATATAATATATTTATTATATTTTATTGAATTTATATTTATATATTTTATATAAATAAATCCTGTAATAAAAATCAAAAGATTGGAACTGTTTTTTCTTTTTCTTTCTGTTTCTTTTTTTTCTATTTCTTCTTTATAGTTGATTGAGAGAATCTTCAAATACTATGCCATTTCATTTATATGCAGGACCCAAATCAAATCTCTACCAATAACACCCTATATATATATATATATGTATATGTATATACTTATGAGGTAAGCTGAGCTAAACCAAACCAAACACTTCAGATTTCTACTTTAACCCTCAAAACACAACTCAAATTTTAATTAAATTTTCTACGCTCTGGTTTTTTTTCTTTTTCTCCTTCTTCTCTCTTAGGTGTGTGTGTGTTGGGTGTGTGTTTTTTTTTTACCAAGTTGAAGCTTCTGGGCCTACTCTTGAACTACACGATGAGCCCTTATACATAAATTGCTGTTGTTGTTGCTGCTGCTGTTGTTGTTTGGGTCCGACCCAAAAGCGTCAAATATGTGTTGTGTTGGCCTTTACCCAAACATTTTGGGCCACAGAGAACCAAAGGCCTCCCCCCCTCTCCAACCCATTATAAATTATGACATAAAAATCTAATAAACTCTAAACATGGCACAAAGTTGAGATTAAAGTTGCTCTCCTTAACTCGAATGTGTCAAATATTGAATGTGTGTGTGTGTGTGTTTTAGCCAGGTTAAATGCGTTAGTCAAAAATGTTTTAAGGCTTCAAGGGTATTCGTTTAAATGCATTCATTATTCAAAACTATTGTTGGGCATTAAAAATGTAAAGGGCCAAAAAGAGTAGAAACAAAGTTGCAATTTTGTTGCTGCCGAAAATGAGCAAGAAAATGCGACCGTTACAAGAAATTTGCATAAAATTTATATTGCAGCAGGAGAAAACAAAAAAAAAACAGAAGACTTGAAGAAGAAATACTGTAAGGAAAAGCGCGAGTGTTTGGCACATAAACAAGAAACTCCAGTGCAAAACAGTCAACGGCGACGATGGCGACGAACAACAGGTTAGCTGCTGCTCCGACTCCCCCACTTCCTCCCTTCCTTCCTTCTCCTTTACTCCGCTACCATGTGTACCTATTATGACTTACAACAAAGCCCAAGTCGCTGGCAACACAAAAACGAATTTGCATAAATAACAAAAACATATTTAACCCCACTCCTTGGCATACCTTCGCAGTACCACCCACCCTACCCCTCTCTATCCATAAGCCCCTTCACCGTAGTCATTGCATGCCTGACTTTTACTCCTTCTTGTCCGGGGGTGAACGAAGGGGAGAGGGGATTGTGGAAAGGTTCACAGTTCATGCCCAGGCCAAGTCAGCCATGACACAAGCTGGCAAACTTCGCCCAGTCACAGGAATCACAGGAGTCAGGAGCTGTTACCTCTAGGATTCCTGTTTCCCTTCCTCCTTCTCCTCATCCTCATCCTCCTTTTTTTTTACTCGCATTTTTTTCATTCTCTCTCGCTCGTTCTATGGGTATTTTTTTTTTTTTGTTTCTGTCTTCCTCGCCTCGCATAATTCAGAGGCACGCATTAAGGTGCCCTCGAAAGCCAGCCGCTTGTGGGTGTCCTACCCCTACCCCCCCTCTTGCCCTGTCCCTCTCTATCTCTGTGTGTCTGGGTGGGCGAGTGTTTCTTTTGCTTTCTAGTTGTTTTTTTTTTTTTTTTTGTAGATTTGGTTAGTTGATTTTTCAGAGCAGAGCATAAAAATCAAAAGAATGACTTTTTGTTGGATTTTCTTGGGTTCTTTT
The DNA here is from genome assembly GCA_035045865.1 of Drosophila austrosaltans. NCBI lineage: Eukaryota > Metazoa > Arthropoda > Insecta > Diptera > Drosophilidae > Drosophila > Drosophila austrosaltans. The sequence goes on from JAWNOQ010000207.1 coordinate 5,679,901, forward strand.
TTTTTTGTTTTTTTTTCTTTTGCTTTACATTTTACAAACACTTTTTCTATATCTGTATTTTTTTTTTCCAGCACTTTGGAGTTTTTTTCCTCCGATTCAAGCCAAATATATATACATATATACATAAGTATGCATGCAAAAATTATTCGCAAAATGTAGCGCCAAATATTTGCAATAAATGCAAAGCGACAGCTTTGGGATGTGCCAACAGCAACAAATAGACAAAAAAAAAGAGGGGAAAAGAAGCTATAGAAGTTTGTATACCCTTTTAAAATTTATCGATCTTGATCGAACAGTTAATAAAACGATCTTGCAATTCTTTGAACACAGTAAAATTGACAGAGACTATATCATATTATATATATATATTTACTTTTTAAGATTTTTGTACTAAAAAGCAAATCTATTTCATCTAATTTATTGAAAAATATTTATTAAAACCCACTCATAGGATAAATCTATTGCAAAATATTTATATAAATAGTTAGTTAAGCGATTTAAAACAACTTTGCAAAGAATGAAAACTATGAAGTTGTGTTCCATCAACTGGCATTGGATTCTATGTAATAATAAAATGGTAAAAATATTTATAAACAAACTTTTAATTATTATTAATATATATATTATTTGTATATGTGTTCCCTATAACTATCAGCTGTTAATCTTTCAAAAAATACTACAACAACTGCATAAATTTCTATGTTTAATCCAGCTTATCATCCTAATCAAACTTGGTTAGTCATAGAAATTAAAACTAAGCTATTTATATTTAATAAATAAATTCTCTACTTTTCTCCAACTTTTGTTTAAAGTCAACCTACCCCATATTGCAAAAGGGTAAAGAAAACAGTGAGGAATCGCCATAAGGAGTAAAAAGAAATTTCTTGTCAGGCTGTTTGTTATATACCGCTAAGGGAAATCCTTGAGACGTCAAAGTTGTTGGCAAAGGAAAAAACCAAAAAAAAATAAAAATAAATAAAAGAGGAAGCATTTGAAATTTTGTAATAAACAAGTAAATATTTGGTTTATTCAATTCATTGAATATGTTCCAAAGCATTTATTGTCTAAAAGAATCAGCAATATTAGCTTTGAGATTAAGTTGGTAACAAGAAGATTTAGCTGCTACTTTTATCTAATGAAATCTTTATGATAATTTAGTTGATTTTTCGTTATTTTGAATTAATATATACTTTGAAATTTGATCAAGTATATTGTTTTTAATGTGCATTCAAATTAAGAGAAAACATTTACTCCAACTTAATGTAGAAAAGATTGACCAGAAGATATATATGCAATAACTGTGCAGATACAAAGTAAAAGTATATAAATACATAGATCACTTTGATACAATTTGAATTCCTTTCACCATTCACTAACAAAATAAACAATAGAAAAAGTAAAGGAAAGAAATATTTATCTCGATTTCCATAAACATTTCGTTTTAGCTATTTTCTTTCATTCAGAGTTAAATGCTATAAATACTCAAAATGTTTTATCTACATCAGCTTGAGAATCGTCAACTATCTTTTGGGTATATATCACTTGACTATACCCCACTCCAATGACCGTACCCTTAACCGTTGCTAACCAACCTTAAGCGCCTCCAGATTCCAATCAATATGCCACATAGACCGCAATGCATAGTTCTGAGTTTCGTTGAACGCGGAGCGTCGTTCAAATAACAAGCCAAACCCGGCGATAATGTTGCTGCGGTGCGCAAAATAACAACGACAACACCAGCAACAGCAGCAGCAGCAACAACAGTGACAGCAACACAAAATACGAAAGAAAAAGAAAACAAGAACCGCAACAGCAACAGCAATTCGACCGGGACTCTGCTGCCAGACAGTTGCTATGCGTCGCCAGTCAAAGGATAGAAAGCAAAGAGAGAAAAAATAGAAGAGGCGGAGGGAATGAGAGAGACGGGAGGGGGGGGGGGGGGAGGGAAAGAGATAGGGATAGAAGGAAGCAATAATTTAATTCTGCATTGCAAATGCAAACAAATTTCCCTGAGCCGCAGAGGAAAAACAGTAGAAAAAGGAGAAAACTTAAACCGCAACAAGCGACACAAAAAAGGAAAGAAAAGAAAAAAAACGCCAAGGAGGAGCCCAAAGCGCAACAACAACAACAACAAAAAGAAGAAGGAGTAGAAGATGGTAGAAAGAAGCAAAAGAAAAAAAAAAGGATGCCTCGACAAGGAGCTGTGGCAAAAGTGAGTGAGTGTTTATTTTATAGCCTGCAATGGAGTTGGCTTTACCGGTTCCCATTTTATCCCCCAGCAGCAACAGCAGCAGCAGCAGAAGCTGCTCCACCATCTTTCTTTTTTGCTTAACCACCAAACGAAACGTTTTGCTCTTCTATCTCCTGTTATTATTGAAGAATTATTACGCGACATGGGGGGGGGGGGAGAGATTGGGTATGAGTAACTGGGGTAATAACAAAACTTGCCAATGTTGCCGTCTCGCCCATCAGGCAGGAACTTGCAATATCCTTGCTGTGTTTGCATTTTACAGTTGCCTCAATATTTTGTATATAAATAAAGTAAAAAAAGGAAAAAAAAAATGGAATCAGCAAGTGTAAAAGTTTTGCATATTCATGGCGCTTTAAATGTTGTCGCCAGCCACGTAGACGGCAATGGCGACCAATGTCTGAAGTGCAGCAAACCGACAACAGCAACAGCAACAAAAAACTATATTGCAACAAAAGCAAAAATATTGTTATTCAGGTTGTGCCATATGCTTAATGTATGCATAGTATTATGGTACTTTAATTGCCATATTGTTAAACCAATATAAAATCATTCCCTTAAAATAAGTTAAACGACATACTTAGTTGCTCTTAGTTAGTTGTTCTTTAGTTACTTTTGTTATAAAAAACTTTTCTTCATAACTATACAAATCTTTCTGTAATTAATGTTTATATGTGATTTATGACATTTGTAGGAATATATCTACGATTATAAAGGTATATAGATGATACTAGCTATCAGAGATTATCAACCTTGTAAATATCTGTAATCTATATCTGAAAACTGCTTTTTAAGTTAGCTATATAATATAATAAAGAAAACCTACAAATTTTGTTAAACAATTTAACAATAGTTTTTCATTTAGAAATCTTAAGAATCAATTAATTTTCCATTGAATTTCAAGATTTACCACATAATTAATATTAGTTTTACAAACTGAAAATGTATCTCGAAAAATAATCAACTTTTAAAGAAGTTTTTTAGGTGAATTTTAAGTGTATGTTCATATTGCAGTCAACCATTTGCCAAGAGCAACTCGAGAGCGACTTGAATTTTCGTTTTCAACTTTTTCATACTGTTGCATGTTGCAGAACTACTGATAGAGAGGGCAAAGAAGTACCATAGACAAAAAACTAAAAGAGAGAGACTTTGAGTGAACAAAAAAAAACAGGATAAAAAGGAGAAGGGGGGAAAGAGAGCAACAAAAAGTAATAACATCAACCATAAAAGTAGCTACATCAGTTGGCAGCTGCAAGCAAAACCAAAAAAACAAAAAAAAAATGGACAAACAGACACAGAGACAGTAGACAGTAGACATATTGTGTCTGCAAAACTTTGTTGACAACATCAACAGCAACATCAGCTGGCAAAAAAAAAAAAAAGAGGAAAGAAAAAACAGAAACAGATGGAAAGGATGCAGGATGAAGTGTCTCGTTCAGTTCCCGCTTACTTGGAATGCGTTCTACAAAACCGCGCAATGGGAAAACAATGAGATTATTGAGCTTGAATTTATGTTAGCTCTATGAACTGATGGATAGTAAACCCGATTAGATATATACATACACATCCCGTATATATACTTAGAAACCGATTCCATACCATATAAACCATTCTCTTTGTGTTTCTGACTGTAATTGTCGACATGTCAGCAGCACATTAAACGGCCATAAAATGGTAAAGCAAAACTGGCAAATCAAAGGCAACTTGTCCGTATCAGAGAAAACTTTTCTAATTTATGGCCATCGGTTTTTGCGGATGGGATCGGTGGCGCGTTGTGATGCGGTGCGGTGCGGTGCGGTGAGAGAGGTGTTTGGTTATGCAACAGTTAAGCGCCTGTGGCCTTTGAACTTTTATCCAGGCAGCACCTCACCTGAGTAACTAAACTCCATTACACTAGAAGAAAGTCGAGCATAGTTTTTAACTAGAAAGATAATACGACTGTAAGCCAACGAGATCAAGACCTAGAAAGTGTCCTTAATAGTAGGAATCCGTTATCTTAGCCCAACTACAAAAGAAACTTTAAAAAAAACTAAACAAGAGATTGCTTATATTAGCAAGATATTTAGTATTCAGTTATTGCTATTATTCAAACCATTCTATGCTGTCTCAGTTTGCTTACTCATTCATATTTATATATATTTTTTTATTCCATACATGTATCTCAGTTTTAATTTATTTGATCTTGATAGAATATTTTCTCTGTGTGTATGGGACTTGCCATGGTTGTTAGCTATAAAATTTATCATGACACTAATGAGCATGAAATAGGACAAGGTTTATTAAATTTCCCCATTTTAAAAATGCGCACACGCCGAGTCTATTTGCTGTCCATCAATGATGGCACAACAAATGGAACTGGTTCCAGTTTAAAAGTGAACTGATTCAATGAATCTTTAACGAGAAGAAAGAACTGAAGGAATGAATCTAATTTGAGTCTTTTGAATTATTTTGGGATAGGCAATCTATTTGGTTTTTCATTTCCAATTTTTATTGGTAAATTGCATGAAATTTGTATTGAACTAACATTCATTCATCTCTCTCTGTCTCTTGGGTAAAGAGCAACAAGTTTTTGCTCCTTTATTTTTGCTCATCAGTTTGGTTACCGCAATGTCGTGGCAAGTGAAATGGCGACACACATAGATGTGGCGCCAACGCGTCTTTTACACTTGGCCATATCCGACACTGTCTCGTCCTTTTACATTTTGCCCTATCGTCGGCAGCAGGAGGAGCTGAAGGAGGAGCAGCTGCCTGGTCGGCAACAAAATGAAAAATGTCCGCAAGTGCGAAAATGAATCTGCCCCATGTTGCAATTTATTATGCCAACATAATAAATATTATATACAGTTTGTGTGAGTCAAGGAAGAGAAACTCTTGGGCTCTAGGGAGATGTTTCTTCCTTTGTGGGTAGTGGCCGGGAGAGATGGTTTTGCTGGTTGGTTGGGTGGTTGACTGGATGGCCCATTGGTGGTCCATTGGGTGTTAGATGGTGTAATTTTTTTTTTTTTTCTTGTCCTTATTTCATTTTGTTGTTGCTGATGCCTTCTGTGACAGTTTGAGAAATGCTTAGAAAGGCGAAGGCGGAAATGGCTAAATTCAACTTTTCTCATCTCTTTTTCTATTTTCTTTTACTATTTTTTTTTTTTTTTTTTTGCCTAATTGTGGCTAAGAAATAAATAAACCTTGTTATGCGAAATTGGCCAAAATAACCAGGAAAAAGCAGCACAACACAAACAAAATCCAAAACACGAATTGTGGCAAGAGCAAAAACAAAATATGGTAAATAGAAAAATATTTATCAATTCTTAATCTAAGCAACTTATATAAACTTGATTCTGTGACAAGTGATTGATAGTTTCGTTCGTCTAATATTTGGTTTTAGTTCAAAATTTTCACTTACCCCATGATCTTCAATTACAATATGATTATCAATTTTAGTAGTCCGGATCTCTAGTAGTTTGTTTCTGTAATGGTAAATATGATAGAAATTTGTTATTAATATTTTATACATCACATATAGACACATAGATATATACTAGAAATTCTACAAAAAAAAAAAAAAAAGAATAAAATATGGAATAAATAACAAATATTTAGGACCTAATTAAAAATTTTATCTTATCTTTGCTAGATTAAAAGCAGACTAAATTGAGACATGTTCTTTGATCTGCTCGCCTGGATCTCAAACGCTAAAAGTTCCTTTATTCAATATTAATGCAGGATATGGTAACCTGTTCCTTTAAAGTCTCTTGTTTCTCAAAATCAAGTAGATCAAGTTAAAGGTGGCAACACAGTGTGATCAGCGAGTTAGTTAAGAGAACGAAGAGGAAGAATAAAGTGTGAATTGGAATGGAATAAAGACATAAAGTAGCGGATTAAACATTATTTCTCATGCTATCACTTAGTAATTTAATATATATATATCTATATATAAATTAGGTTCACTTCTGATCAAAGTAAATCAATTGTTAAGCCAGTTAAAAATTCCAATGGTATTTTTGCTTTGCCACTTAGGCATTGAATTTGTTTATACTCCATCTAAATCGGTTGTATACGCAATTTCAACATACTAAATTATTCAAATTGTCAACATAAATTTATTTCGTTTCTTGGGCCATGTTTGTGGTTGCTTGCGGTTTGCCCAAACTGGCGGAAATGGCCAAGAGATAGTGGGTATAGCAGGGCGGCAGGACTTCAGGTGAGAGACGTCGTTTCCACCGTCGATGCTGTCGCCACCCAGAATTGTTCCCATTGGGCTGTTGTGCTTTTGTCAGACATGTCAGGCGGTTTGTTCAGATATTTGTGTTCCACACATTCGCATGTGTGTGCCTCTGTGTGTTTGTGTGTTTAAGTAACAGTTTGCGTGTGTAGTTGTTGTTGTTGTCTATATCCTTGTCGCCTTTGCCTTTGCGGTTTGCAGCTTCAATTCTGTTTGTTTGTTGTTTGCCGTTTGTTGTTGCTGCTGCTGCTGCTATTTAGGCAAATTTATTTGCCTGCTGCTGTTTGCTTTTCATTTCCGACCACCGCCGACAAATCAGAGGCAAAACTTCCCAGCTAAAAAGGATATTATCTACAGCAAATCTGTTTTGCCTCAACTAAGCGTTTCCCTGTCCCTACATCCCCCTTGCATCCCTCTTTGCCATCCATCCCATTTACTTATTTGTCTAAATAATTTGCAAAACATTTTTCGGTTCCTTTTTTTTTTGTCATGCTTATTCTTTTCGAGCTACTTAATGGTCTTCTCTTCTTGTTTTCTCTCTCTCCTTCTCTCTCTCTCTCTCTCTCTCTCTCTATCGCTCAGTCTATCTTTTCCCCTGTGTCTATCAAAGGCTGCCTTTAATCTGAAACCTGGTTGTCCTGGTCACGCCATTTTGGGTATGGGGGTATCAGAGATGGTGATGAAGTTGAGGTTAAACCTCAAAAAAGGATACCCAACAAAAAAAAAATAAATAAGAAATGTTTTGTTTTGTTGATATTTTCCACTCACGTGTGCAAATATTTGTGAGAAAACGTAAAGCTGTCGTCAGGCCAGGTTCTTTGTGTCGACCAATTTTTATCACATTCATCGATCTGCTAATTGGTTGGTCAAATGTTATATTTGTCTTTTCTAATCTAGTCTATCTCTATGTAAATTTGTCATTTCTTAGTTAAAGATTTAATTCACTTGCTGACTGTTTCGTTTATTTGATTGAATATGAATGAAATTTATGTTCTTATTCTTTAACGAGTAAATGTTGTTAGATCTCTTTCTGATTGACTAGTTAATTACTTGATTGATGATTACCTATGTATGTATGTACATACTACCATGAACTACATTAGATGACAATAAAGTTTTTGGGGCAAAATCAAAGTGCATATCTAATGGATCTTTGGTTTCTGTTGTTCAGTTCTTGTTGCATAACTTGAGGCGGAAATGCAAGTTGGCGTGTCTATGGGACAGAAAACTGAGTTGTATGGGCATGCCAATCAGTATGTGTGTGTTTTTGCTAGAACAAATTTGGTTTATGCGTGCTACAATTTCGTTAACATGCGCGTAATACTATGTCAATACAGAAATTCAACAGAATGGAGCTATAGAACTTACAAACTATTTTATTACTATCAAAACTATAGAAAGAACCAGAACTAGAAAGAACTTTATGTTTTCCTGTACTGCATAAACATTTTAGCCATAGATTCACACATACATACATATGGGTGTATGTACATGCATGGGTTACCCCATCCCCTTGCATGCACCCATCACAAGTTCAAACACCGCAAAGTTGGGCACCACTCCCCCTTGCCACGGGACATACCTTCTCCCTAACTTACCCACATCCATGCACCACTTAACCCATCCATCCATTGCCTGCGTCGGTCGCGTTGTCATAATCGCATTTGAATTAGCTCTGCATACAAAACGCCGTTGAGCGATGCAAGACAGGGTGCCCCATACATATACATGTACATATATAGGTATCCACATTTTATGTGAAACACCCTGTATTTAGCATGCCAGTATCCTCTATCTGCTTTCGTTGTCATCGTCTGTCTGAATGGATGTAGCCAACCAACCTGGCAAGCCTAATGTGCCACTTAAACTTAAGACGCATTTATTGTCTTTTCCTTGTTGTTGTTGTTGCTGGTACTCGTGCTGCAGCTGCATTTTCCATTTAATTGACGCCATTGTTGACAAAATGGCGGTCGTGTGTTGGCTGTTCCGCTCGCGTTGCATCACAAGCCACAAGCCATTAATGTTTTGGGTTTCCTTTTTTGCGAGATTCGAGAAGCGTAAGAGAATGCGAAAAGTTAAACACATCGCCATGTGTTTTTGAGGGGGAGTGTTGAAGGCGTGCCAAGTGCCAGTGCCAGTAACAGTAACAGTGGCAGAGCAGAAATCGCTTAACATTAATGTCAAAACTTTGATTAGCAGTAGGGGTGGGGGAATGGCAGATACTCCCACCTTCTATATAAAAGTTTAGTTGTATAAACTAAAATGTAATAATTAAAATTGTAGATATGGTTAAACCCAAAGCAAATGATAAGTAATTAGATTTAAATAATTGCATAATTATTTCAGAACAGAACAGAATCTAAAGATTCGTACTTGTAATTTCAATATTTAGGCTAATATGTATAACAAATATTACGAAGTCTTGATCGATTTCTAGTTTTGTCCAATTGGAAATACAAGAATTAGAGCGCGTAATTGTTATTGATTAGACTTAAATTTCAAAGTTTATGAAATTTCAAAGATTTTAGGGTCAAAAATTTGTAAAATTAGTCAACAAGTCAAGTAGCAGCTAACATATCAGTCATGTTTGATTTACAAGCAGACATAACAACACACATATTTGTATAGATACATGTATTTATATATAAATATTTGATGTAACACGGGGGCTATATACCAAATTACGTGCTTACGGCTCCAAAAGTGACATAGGTTTTATAATTGCATAGAGGGACACAGGGTTACATTGAACTCGCGAATCTAGAGCATAAATTGAGTAATTCATATTTCGTTTCAAAATTTTGCCGCAGTCTTCATATCGATAATAACCATCACCAACCGTGAAACTATCGATTGTGTCTTTCTGCTATCGCCGTTATCAGCTGGGCAGTGCTGTTAGAACCAGCTGATAAGAAAAATTTAAAAATAATAAAAAGATTTTACATAAAGCTACACAATAATGCACATAATTAGGAATCATTCGCATAAATTTTTAAAACAGAGGTTGCTATCTAAAGCAAAAGTATTGAGCACTAACTACTCAACATCCGATGGTAAGTAATTGAACATTTTCATTGATAATCCCAGACCCGGCTTATGACTCTATTCAATTTTCTAGTTGGAAATGCAAAAAACTTACTGGCTAAAGGATTTCAACCCAAGCAGGTGGAAGAGGCATATTGGCAGCGTGAAAAGGAGAAGATTAACTTGCCCAAATCGCCGGATAATTGCAGGCGTGGCAAATACCGAATGCTTTTACCACCGCCTAATGTGACGGGAAATTTACATTTGGGGCATGCCCTAATGGCGACAGTTCAGGATGTGATTGCCAGACAACGTCGTCAGTTGGGCTATGATGTGGAATGGATTCCGGGCACTGATCATGCCGGTATTGCCACACAGGTGGTGGTGGAAAGGACTATAGCAGCATCTACGGGCAAAACCCGTCAAGAACTGGGACGAACCGCGTTCCTGGAACAGGTCTGGAAATGGAAGGCCCAAAAGGGAGTAGGCATTATAAATGATCTACGTCGGTTGGGCTGCACACTGAACTTTGATCAAGAGTATTTCACCATGGACGATCATCAAATTACGACTGTAAATGTGGCATTTGAACGTCTTTTCGAAGAGGGTCTTATTCAACGCAAGAATTCATTGGTTAATTGGTCAGTGGCTTTAAGATCAACCATCTCCGACATAGAGGTGGATATGGTGGAGTTAAAGGAGCCAGAAGAGTTTGAAATTCCCGGCTATGATAAAACTGTTCTCTTTGGTCGAATCTTTGATTTTGCTTATCGTGTGGTCGATGGCGAAACCCAGCCAGATGGCTCCGAAGAGGAAATTATCGTGTCTACCACCAGGCCAGAGACTATTCTTGGCGATGTGGCCGTTGCTGTACATCCTTTGGATCCACGGTACAGCAAATACCGCAATCGTCCTCAGGTTAAACTAAAGCATCCATTCCGTGGGGATACCATTCCACTTGTTTTCGATATTGCCGTGGATCAAGAGTTTGGCACAGGTGCCGTAAAGATAACCCCAGCTCATGATAAATTCGATTTTGAGCTGGCTGCCCGCCACAAGCTGGATGCACGACAGGTATTCACCGAATGCGGCCGCATTGATGATTCATATCCAGAGTTCAGAGGTAAGCTGCGCTTTGATGCTCGTAATCTGATTGTGGATCGTCTGGAGGAGATGGATTTGTTGCGTGAAGTACGTGGACACACCATGCAATTGCCCTTCTGCTCGCGAACCAAAGACGTTATCGAGTACATGACAATGCCACAGTGGTTCCTTAAGACCAAGTCTATGGCCGAAGCAGCACTCTCTGAACTTCACAGCGGTCGACTTCAGATATTGCCGGCAAACTTCGAGTTAGAATGGGAGCGCTGGCTGCAGGATTGTCGCGACTGGTGCATCTCTCGTCAGTTGTGGTGGGGACATCAGGTGCCCGTCTACCAGGCCATCGATAATAATGGTAATTCTCGTTGGGTGGCTGCTTTGAACGAAAGAATCGCCCATTCAAAAGCCACTGACTTATTGGGGACCACAAATTTTACACTAACTCGTGACACGGATGTACTAGACACTTGGTTCTCTGCATCGCTGTTGCCCTTCTCCACAGCTGGTTGGCCCAATGAAAATTACAAAGAAAAGTATCCATTGGATGTGATGCAAACGGGTCACGATATACTTTTCTTTTGGGTGGCTCGCATGATGATGATGGGCTTGAAGCTAACAGGCCAGGCACCCTTCAATCAGGTGCTTCTCAATGGAATAGTCTGTGATGCCCATGGTCGAAAAATGTCCAAAAGTCTGGGTAACATTGTGGCCCCACAGCAAGTGGTCCAGGGTGCCAGCCTGGAGGTAAGTCTTAATTATTGACTTATCCATTCATATCCAATTCTAATCTCCTTTTGTCTCTTCAATGACAGAGTCTACAGACTCAACTGCAGGAATCCTGTAAAGCGGGAATCATTAAGCCTGCAGAATTGAAAAACTCCTCGGCTGGCATGTACAGAATGTTCCCCAAGGGCATAAAGGAATGTGGTACAGATGCGCTCCGTTTCACCCTGCTAAGCCACAACATCAAGAACCATTTCATCAACTTTGATGTGGATGCCTGTTACACGAATAAACTGTTCTTTAACAAAATCTGGCAAGCCATGCGATTTACCAAGGGTGCAGCCGACACTCTGGGTATACGTCTACACGACTTCGAGACCATGGAAGGGGTTCAGCTTAATACCTGGGATCAGTGGATAGTTGGGCGTTTGGCTGAAACACTATCAATTTGCTCAGATTGTTATAATACATATAATTTCCATTTGGCCACAGCGGCCTTGAAGCAATTCTTTTATCAAAATCTCTGTGATGTTTATATAGTAAGTATCTATGATTATTTCGATTATTGGTCCAACTCTTCATTCCTTTTTTTATTTATACAGGAAACAACCAAGTCGGAAATAGCTAATAAAACAGCAGCCGGCTATATTCATGTGGGTACCCTAACTGCATGCCTTAGCTGGGGACTGCAGGCCTTGGCACCGTTTGCGCCATTTGTTACCTCAGAGCTACTACAGCATGTGCCTTTAAACATAGAACTTAAGTTAACCCAGTATCGTGATGCCAAACTGGAGGCGGAAGTTTCAGAGATAGTCAACATATGCCAGAGTGTACGTCAAGTGAAGAGTCGCAATCAAATAAGTAAACGGCATTCTCCGATACTCAGTTTGTTTGCCCAAAATCCAGAATCCGAACAGGTGATAAGTCGCCATTTGTCCCAAATCCAAGTGCTAACCCGCTGCAATGGCGTTGAACTGGAACTCTTCGATGAGAAATCGAAATTTTTCAAAAAATTGAACCTATTCTCAACGGCCGGAGCACTATGCTCATTCGGTCTAAGTCTAAATGATGATTTCTCAACTAGTCCAGAGAAACGCGAAGAAATGCAGCAAGTTAATACCAAGAAGCTTAAGAAATTGGTCAATGAGTTGGAAAAGTATCGCAGTCGTATAAACAATGATGCCTTTCTGTTGATTGTCGATAAGGCAACACGCATCCACTTTGAAAATCGGGTAAGTTTTCCTTTTAACCTAAACACAACACATTTTTTGGCTAATTCAATTCGCATGATTCTTTCTCGTTTCTCGTTTTTAGATCAAAGAGTTGGAAGCTGAAATTTCAAGTCTCAAACCATTGATTCAATGAATGGATTAGCGATCATGTTGTGTATATACTAAATAGCTTAAACTGATATCCTTGTTATTGTTAAATAGTCGACTAAGTCTTTAAAGAGATGTTTTTAATTTTTTTTAGAAATTATATAAATTTAATTATACAATTTTAATTTAATTTGCAAGTGTTACTTTCTATCTCGTTCAATTTCGTTGGCAAAGATTTCACTTTACTATGATAAATCAAGTCTCTCCTTTTTTTTTTTTGTTTTTTTTTATTATATATTTATGTTATTTATGTATTGTTTATATATATACCTTTATAGAACTGGGCAGGCGTTTTGTGAATAGGATATGTAGAATCCACGATTTGATATATCCATATCCTCATTGCCATCGGTCACCGTATAGACGACAAATGGTTTAGCTGCCGTTGTCGTTGATACCAGACCGAGGCCACAGAATCTATCACTTGGCATTGCAACGCCTCCTTGTGTGGGCGCTGGTATAATTATAAAATCCGTTGTACAATCCTGACTCTGGACGGATGATGTGGCCAGTAAAGTGGGATCCACAGCTCCCACATCATTGGTCAGCGTAAACGAATATGTATCGGAGCTGACCTGACTGTACGTAATGGAGCACATGCCCGCTGCCTTGCGTATACAGATTCCATATCGTGTATTCGCCAACTGTCGAGATCCCTGCACTCCAATTGAATTGAGAGCCGACGATGCGGCAGACACATAATTGAAGCTAGCCATTGTCCCACTGGAGGGCAAATAGTATTGCAGGCAACCGGATGGCGCCAATGTGGCTGAACTGCAACCAAGCATACGGATTTGGAACTGCCATTGACGATTGAATGTGTAACCGCTCGATGTGGCCACCGATATGGTAATGGGATTCACTCCATTGAAATCCACATATATATGCTGACCCGAATTCTCGCCACAAATGGTTGGCACTTGTGAGGAGCCACCGGAGATGGTTAGAGCATCGGTGGTACAGCTGCCATCGCCAGTTGGTGGCGCCAGTGATAAAGCAAGAAAATCCACACGCAATTGGCATATACTTGAATCCGGTGGTGTGACCGTAATAGAGCAACGTCCGCCACCAGCATAAGGAGCCGGATAATTGCTATTGTAGAAATATGTATTATTATACGATGTGCTCGCTCCGCAAGTCCGTTGATCTACAAAGGATTAGGTTATATCTTCTCATAGATTACCAATCAATAATTCGTATACTTACATATGCAGCAAATGGCCTGAGATGTGATGGTGGAACAGCTGCCGGCAGCTACACCGCTATTATCCGTGCATTCGCCATTGATGACACAAGTGCCCAGGAGCAGATTATTGCCCGTGCATATATCATTGGAGAAACGTCCAATTGTGTAGAAGGGAAACCCTAAAAAAATAAGCAAAAAAATTGTAAAGTTTGTTTCGGAGTCATACTGAAGCATAATTTTATTATAATCAACACATTGTTAACATATATGCAGAAATAACTGACTAAAATCAAGAAAATCCAGATTAAACTAATAATATTAATTATGAATATTTCATCAGACTAAGAATTTTCGAAAATCTGTTAAAAGAAAAAGGCGACTTGTTAATTATGTCTTAAGGATTGAAGTGAAAGTTGGACATGGAGGACGAAAGATATATCAAATACCTGTGTATATACAAAGTTTGAAAACTATATATATATATATATATCAAATATGTTGTATATACAAAGTTTAAAAGTTATATATACTTTTTCTATCTTCCATTTCAATTCTTTATATTCTTTCAGTGGAAAAGTTTTCATTCACAATTCGCAAAATTTGTGAAATCGAAAGGAGCGAATCGACCATTCACGACTTGATATTGATATATTATCTAGGCCAAAGGCATAATGGTAATTCAAATTTACTGAGAATAAAGAAAGAAAAAAGAAAAACAATAACCGCAAACTAAATATCGAAATGGGTTTGGGGTTTGGAACGATGGTTGGAGAATTTTACTGCCAAAAAATGCACCTACCATGCCACCTTGGATCGTTTGTTTGTATTTAAGCGGAAATGGTGATGGTGACAGTACTCCGTGGTTAACAATGTTTAAGACTAAAGAATCCAGCGCATGGTAACCTGCGCTTTTGGGTGATAATTGAAGTGTGACCCACATACATACAACAGCAACAACGACAACAACAACAATGACGACAAAACAAACGACCAGCACTCAAGACAAGATCTTAAACAACATCACGATCTTTTTTTTTTTTTTTCCATTCCAAAATATTAAAACTTACATCTAGGATGCCTTGAGTTGTTCCGAAATGTTGCTCCTAGCTCGTCGTCCTCTTTAATGGATACGGAACTTTGCGCCAAATCCAAACTATGGCTGTGATTATATGATTCATTTAGTATCAGTTGGGAGCCTCCTCTACTGTTGCTGCTACTGGCACGTGCCGCACTGTATATGCCAACAATGTAACAGCTGAAGAAGATGACCACAATGGCAAAGATGCGAGTGGAATGTGTACAATGATTAGACATCGTCATGACTATTCACTTTCGGTTTTCACTTGGAGAAGGTGAAGGATGAAGTGCTTTTGGGAGCTCGAGAGCACGTCCGTAGGCGTGTATGTTACAACTGAGACTGAACTATGGGAGTTAAAGATTTTGGGGGCTTACTATGTCACTCACGCAGGTGCTAATTGAGAGAACCCGACGCGACGTTAGTCTACGCTCTACGTTTTGGCGCAGTGCAGCACAAATGCAGGTCCGGACTAGGCCCAGACAACTGAGCATAGATTTGGATACGAAACTTATTGGGAACTGTATACGTTTTCATATAGTTAATATAGAAAAACCGCTCCTGTTGGCAAGTCGTGTGGAGTTTATTTCTGATGAATATGTGGAGCATTCACGCATAGCAAGTTCGCTTCGCCGATCTCTTCCTTCCTCTTGTTGGCATATAAAATTATTTTTGATTTTTATGGTACAAGCGTATTTTATCATTCTAAATGACAGCAAACACAAACAATTGGACGAGGAAAGTGATATAAATGCCAGGCACTCGGAACCCAATTTGGTTCGTGGTCATCACCACCACACGCGTGTACATACATACATATGTATGTATGTATGTCTTTCCCGTCTCATGATTCCATGTTAGAAAGTGCTTCGAGTTATTTACTCATCCCATCCAGTATATTAATATATGCATAATATCAAATACGTTTTAAACGCTCGATTTGGATTTATTTATAGAAGTTTTAACACAACCGTTACAGAGATGATGTAACGGTAATGCCACATTTGAAGTTTGGCGCGTGTAAACAGACTCTGTTAACTTTGTCTGGCTACAGCAATTTTGTTCCATTGATTGTTTGTTGGCATTTTTGGTCTTTTTTCTATTGTCATCGATAAGAATGCCGCCCAACGCACGACTTTAATTAGCAGTCGCTTACTAATCGCACAGATCTGGCCACTAATTAATGTTTAAACTCAATAAGAAGGTAAAAGTGGAATGGACACTCGATTGTTTTCCAGGGCGATGCGTAGAAAGTTGCAACAAAAAGTCACAAACTGTCGCCAACAGCTAAATCTATGTACATACATATATAGCAACAACAACAGCAGCAGCATTAGCTCTTTGTTAAGTTTACAGCAAATGTTGCCTGGATTTTTATTACAACAATAACTACAGAGGGCAAAAAAAATATTATAGAAAACAAATCATTTATTCAATGTCGACCACGCCTCCCGCCTTGACCAGTGCCTCCTTTAGCTTCTCAGCCTCTTCTTTGGGTATATCGTCCCTGACCAGAACTGGAACACTTTCTACAAATTTCTTTGCCTGCACCAAGTTCATGCCCTCCAGCAGATTCTTCACCTCCTTGATAAGCGCCACCTTCTGCTTTTCATCGAACTTCACTAGCTTCACCTTGAACGAGGTCTGTACTTTTTTTGGGGCTGCCTCCTCTTCATCTTCGGCAGAAGCGGCACGTGCTGGCCCACCAAACGCAATCTGGGGGGCAAAGGCGGTCTCTGGCAGGTTGAGTTTTTGTTTCAGCAGCGTACTCAACTCGGCTACTTCGAGTAAATTCAGGGCGGCGATATTGTTAACAATGCTGTCCAATTTGGGATTGGGTGGCTTTGCGACACCTTCTGGCACTGGAGGCACCAATTTTTCTGCCGGAGTAGCAGCAGCAGTCGTTGCCGCAGCAGCGCTATACATACGTTGCATACGGATTTGGCGTGTTATTTGACGCAGGGCCAGACGAGTAATTTGCATTTTGATAATGGGGCTGCGCGTCGAAATTGAGTTTTAGTCATTATATTGTTGTGTTGAAGGAAATTTTATAGTTTTACCTTTGTTTTTCTACGAATATAAAATTATCCTCAGGTTATGTGAGCACCAATGTTGCCAGACCGTATTAACCGGTTCTTCGATAACAAATATAAATTATTTTCGAGTGATGCCACCATTTTATGATTTGGAAAAAGACAGAGTATTTGTTTTTCGATATATCGATAACGATTTTTCAAGCTAAGTTGGCAGTGCGGAAAAGGCGCACTTTTTTATAAAGTTTAAAAATCAAAAGAGATTTATTCGTCAATTTACAGGGAATAAACTTTAACATAGTCAATTCTTAGTTGCGCATTATCTAACCAAGTGTCGACTTTGTCTTTATAGTTGTGCCAGAAATTGAACGAGGCTTGCGGATGCAGTTCAAACCAAGGTTTCTCCACATCGCAGAACTCATTAAAGCCGCCCACTCCTAGACCAAAGGTTAGATAAAATTCCTGATCAAACGGGGCCAGGCCAGTACCTTCTTCCAGTTTTTCTCTATTAGGTAGACGTTTTCCACTCGCAATCGTCCCAGCAAATGCTCCTTCAGCGCTCCCCTGTTGACACAATTCACGCCCATCGACAAGCCACTTCAAATCCCGTGGAGTCCATTCCAATGTGTAGGTGTGGAAACTATCGCTCCAATCATTATTGCCTTTACCAGTGCCTGACTCTATGCAGAATTTACTAAAACGCAACGGTTCAAAAGCATTCAGCACTGGACCCATATAGAGATCGAGAGTACCATTGCGAGTCCGAGTATAAGGCAAACGAATCTGTCCAGATTCGTAGTCCCCAGATCCATACGTCTTCTCCTTAGGCTCCAGCCAGAGTTGGGGAATCAACCAAGCGGCATTGGGCATTTTGGCACGCACTTCAACTCGTCCATACTTGAAGGCAAAACTTTTCCGTGTAGAGAACTGAGCTGTTACCAATGGGGGTAGTCGATCAGGTCGAAGACGACCATCGCGCACGCAGTTATCGAGCAAACTCAAGTCACCCGTACAGTCGTCACGGAGATCCAGTTGCGAGGCTAACGGTTTCTTATACAGTTTCCTAAATGTGGTGGCCTCCACCACTGCATGTCCATGTGCCAACTTTAATGTGGTTGATGCATTGTTCACATACAGATTGAATTCGTGATCTGGTGCTCCCGAGAAACGATTCTCCACCAGCCACTTTGTCGGATCCAGCCGATCCGAATTGAACTCATCCACGAATATCAATTGGCCACTACAGCGGGAGGGAGCACCATTTACCTGTGTCTTGGTTTCATTGCATCCAAATCGAATATCTATTTGCGTATTAGGATCTGAGGACCATGCCCAAGGTGTTGATGTTTCTACTGGTGTTGGAGCAACTGGAATTCTCGCAGTGGTAGTCAAGGTGCCGCTATAATCACCCACCGTGTAAGCTCCATCATCTTCACGATAACCCAATCCATTGTAAATCACATATGTCCAATAGTATAGGATATCACCTGGCTTCAAGACGGCTACACGATCCCGAAAGGTCCAACGTCCATTCTTCATTTTTACTATATCCCGTGCCCAAGTCCCGGCCTCCAAGCCCTCCATCTCCTCATTCAGTTTGCCATGGAAGGCGAATAGAGTGATGCCCTCTTCATGTGGTATGGATACTTCAAATCCCTTTGGATAAAATACTTGAATTGTTGCCTTTGGTACCTCATAGCCGGAGGCAATCAGAACTTGAAATAGAACACAACAGACCCAAAGAAACAACAACATTTCCAATTGAGCTGAGAATCACAAATGATTGGAAGAAGCAAGAGAAGAGCTTTGGGAAGCACTTTGAGACTTATCAAGAAACCGGTCCCTCACTTGTTTTTTTGTTTCATTTATTTTGCTTTGTTAGAGCATGATAATCAGTCGTATTGGTATTTGTTTGCCTGGGAATTACCCGAGATCAAGGTTATTGGTGATTACTGGCAGATTGTTTAGGGTTTTTTTTACATCAATAAATTCGTTAATTTAACAACATTAAAGTTTCAAGTTTAAAAAAGTTGCGCCCAGATGTGTTTATCGATTCTTGACTTTAACTTCATTTCGATTACATGAATTAAAACTGTTCACAATCATTTTACTAAGGTTTCCCAGCGTCTAAATGGAAAGTCGAAAATTAAAGCTTTTCAACATTAAAGGTATAGAACCAGTTAACTTGATGTGGTCACCAGATCTGCCACAGAAAACAACAAAACAAAAAAGTTGTAGCTAAATATTGCGCCACTTACCAAAAGATGAGCAAGTAGAACTAGCGGGAAAACAGTCAAGTGGACAACACAAATTGCGAATGGAGTAGGCGACGACAATGTAAAAACTTCATTAGTCTCTCGTCGTGTGCTTGTCGTTGCTCTCGTCTAGGAGAAATTTGTAAAATATATTACACCGATTTAAAAATTAGCAAAAAAAAAAAAATGCACAAATTATCCTAATATTATATATTTTTTAAAAATTCAACTAATAACACACTCCGCTTTTTTACGACCATATTACGATACCTATACACAGAACGACGGGAGGAAGGAGAGCCAAAAAATAACAACAAAAGTTCGCAGCGCGTGTGCCAAAACAAAAAACATTTGGTGTAAAACGAGAACGGAAAATAAATAAAAAGAAACAACAGCTATAAAGAAAGGGTGATATAAACAAAAAGTACCGTACGGAACTGCGTTGGCGTTTTTATTGTTGTAAGTAGTGCAGTTTTATGTAATTCGCTTTTCGACTTTTGCTTGCATTTTAACAGCTGAGGCGTTGCCAGATCAAAACTGCAGGGGGTTTGGGGACAGGTGCATTCATTTTACATAATTTCAGTGACTTTGCTGCTGCGACATGCAAATGCGAATTGATTCTTGCCCCCTATGCTTTATTTTGACTGTTAAGAATGTGCTTTTGCTCTTATTTGCAACAGACTTGCCAAATGCATGTAAATATATCGTAATATCGATGAATCGATTGATATATGTAGTTGGGCAACACTGCGCCGCTGCAGCTTAGCCAAGCAGCTGTCGCCGTTGCTGTTGTTTTTGTGTGGTGGAAAAAGCACGAAACACCATACGAAAGCAAAACAACCGAAATAGCGTATGTTATGCTGAGTCAACTTCCTGAACTAGTGTATTCCCTTTCCCACTGACAGGAGGAAAATACTTTTAACGATGATGAACAATATTGAAAACTGTATAAACTAGGGTCCCAATCTGTAGGTTAAAATAAAAAACACAAGCAGAGCACAAAGTGTTTTTTAAAAGAATGCACTGATGTCGTTTTACACTAGTAAAACTCTTAAGTAATACTGGTTAGTAAGATCTTGCTTTTGACGATAGTATCCAAAATTGACAGTTAAACCAAATGCAAAGAGGTTAAATTTCTTTCTTTTGATTTTGCTGAATTTCTTTGGGAAAACATCTCCAAATGGGTCCTCTCCTTATTAGAATTTACCAATTGGTTGCTAGCCAATATTTAGTTATTCTAATTGGAATATTTTCAAACCGTGGAAAAAGTCTTCTCTACTTAGACCGATTTAACAGAAGGATAATTCCTTATTACTATATGTTTCTATTCTTTATATATATTGGGTTTAAGCGGACTTACCCTTTTTTTTTTAGTGTGTTACAAGCTTTTCCCTCATTTAAATGTAACCTTAGCAGGCGTTGAAAATGATTGATTTTTTGTCGTCGGTTGTGTCGGTCGGAAAAGTAGGCGATGAACGTTTCCATGTGAGAGAGGCTGTTAGCAGAAGGGAAAATTATTTTAGTATCACAGTCGTCTCGCTAGCGTGCGGACGGGCCAGCAGTAGCTCGGACAAAAATTCTAAAAAAAAAAAATTAAAACACACAAAAATTAAGTAAATACGGGGAAAAAGTTAAATTGAATATAAATTTAGTGTAAATATTTGTTATACTTTTTTTTAGAAACAAAATTGGGAGTGTAATTTAAATTTTCTGTAAAAGAAAAAAAAAATATAAGAAATTTTTATCAAGTGTCCGTGTGTTGGTTCCTGCGATGTGTTAAACGACAACAACAACAAACAAACACCAACCAACAACAAAGTAAGTGCAACAAAAAAAAAAAAAAACGAAAAAAAGGAAATAAGAGGAAAGGTAAAAAGAAAAGCGTAGCTGTGGACGAAAAAAAAGTTGCTAAAGCTTGCTTTTAATTTACATAAAAGAAACGAAAGAGAGGAAAGAGAAACAGAAAAGGAATTTTCGCTGCTGTGTGTATGAGAGTGTGTATTATGTGAGTGTGTGTGTGTTGCAAGAAAAGAAAAACATACATAGTATTGGCATCATCTACGTCACAGAAACGCGAGTGCTGGGTGTGAGTGAGATGGCCTCTATACGTGGTTGTGGAGCAGCAGCACCCCCGGAAATGTAACACAGCCACACACACACACACAGACATACAAAGGGACGCACACTAGCGCAAAAAGAAAAACTTGCACCTGAAAGTTTACTCTGTTCCTATGTTCTGCTCTGGTCCGTCATGTTCGTGCGCCTGCTCGGGCCATGCTTCGGTTGCAGCAGCAACAGCGGCAGCAGCAGCAGCATCAGCGAGCGAGTTAACAAGGCTAAAAAGCAATTTTATAAAAGCATAAAAAAAGAATAAAAGGCAGCCAAAAAAGGTTAGTTGCTGCATCTATTCGGCCAAATATTTGATGCTGCACCTGTCCAAGAAAGTAAAGACCTAATGAAAAAATTTGACATTTCATATTCCGACTGACACACACAGACACACGCAGAGACACAGCAGCATGATTTGGCCTAGTTTCGTGAAACTCGTTCAACCCCAACACAACTCGCACGGCTCAGGGTGGCCCTCTGCTCTTTATGTTGCTGTCTCTCTCTCTTCTCCATGTTCCTTTCTATCTCTGTGTGTGTGCGTAACCAATTGAAATTGGGGCAACTGGCAAAAACGGCAACGAAACGGTTGAGCAAAGCAAAGACCGTGATAAACCCTTAAACCAAAAAAAAAAAAAAAAAAAAGTAAAGAAGAAACAAAAAAGGAAAGGGAAAAGAAATTCACACTGCCTTTGGAGCGAAGCTGAGCAAGCTATTGCCACTGTTGCTGTTGCTGTTGCTGTTGTTGCAACTTGGCCCAGTTACTGAAATCTAATTGCAAACGTGATAATAGAAGTGCACACAAAGCAGCTGAAGCAGCAACAACAAACACTGACACAGGCCACACACGCACACTGACAAAACATAAACTTTGAGTTTTCCGATGAAATTTTTTGTTTGCTGCGCACAGCATATTTATGCCCTTAGAAATGGTAAGAGATGAGGAGTAGGAGGGGTATTTATTTATTCAAATGGTAAATATATATCCATAGCCAAATTCCATTTATTCCCAGTTCATTACTGGCTCACGAATATCGTTTATCTTAACGACTTCCCATCTCAAATATATCGTGCATCACTGGCTGTTTGGTGCTCTCTTGATGCTGAGCCAAGCTGTCTGTGCTTTTGGCGGCACATTACACTTGTTTACTTTTCAAGTATATGCTTGCGTCTGTATATCTGTGTGCGTGTGTGTGTGTGTGGCAGCGTGAGGTGCTCTTGTTTATGTGTGCGTGTTTGTATTTTCGTTTTATGGGGGCGTAACTGTCATTTTGTTATTGCTACTGCTGGCCCGATTCGTTGTTTTTTGTAAATCGTGTCTCTCCTTCGGGTATAAAATTTTTTGGGTAGTCGCTCTTTTCTCGTTTGTAGGGCAAAATTATGTATTGATTATGCCCCTTTTTTTATAGTACCCTGTACGTTGTCCTTAAGGGCAGGAGGAGGGAATATATTTTACAGTTTTACTATTATACTAATCATTTAATACATTGCAATTAAAGCAGAAAAATTAGCATCGCCATGCGTTAGTTTTTTTTTTTTTTTTTTTGAAAGCTGCTTCTCATAAAGAGAGTATCCTCATATTCGTTATTCACAAATTTTGTATTTTGACTGTGGTGAATGAATGCACTGTTTAAATTTTTAATAAGAATGACAGGGGTGAGAGGAATTTACAGGGTGCCCGGGATTGATGTTGCTGGCTGCGGTCAGCTCTCGCTCCTTCATGCCCGAGTGAACGTTGTCATTGGCACAACAACTTTTTGTTGTCTCTTTGCATTTAACTAATTAAACCTCCTCTCCTCCAACCCCATCCATCCAACCAACCACCCACCAAGCACCATTACCACCAGACCACCACCCCCCCACCCCGTTTTGTTTTCTAAACAATAGGCGCTTTCCGGTTGAAAAATAAAGTGCGTGCTGCTGTATGGGGGAGCGGGAGAGCTTTAGAAATTCGAAATTTACATTCCATATTGTAGAGAGAGGTTGGCTGAACTGAGAACAGTAAAGCATATTTGACCGATATTCCATTAAGTTGCATGATGATAGAGGGGATAGGCGATAAGTGGAGGGGGATATTTTGGACAGCAATATTTTCGGTTGATTCACTTTTAAAATTGCGCTACAAATAAAGAACCCAACCACCGACCATATCTATATTCCCAATTTATTACTCATACCAAAAATGAGTGTTGCGCATTCTGTTTTTCTCTCACTAAAGTCTTTGCTACTTTTATTTTTATCTAACACTTGATTGATTGATTCTTGTTGTAGTTGTAGTTGCCCAGCCAACAACACGCACTGCACATTTAATGGCACATTCCCATTTTTTTTTTTTATCTAAGCATTTTCGTTGTTTTCGATAAAACGTGAACGTGAATTGATAATAAATGTGTTCGTTTGTTGTGTACGATGTCTGTGTGTGTGTGTGTGTGTCTCTCTCTCTCTCTCTGTCTGTGTTTGGGGCAGGGACACAATGGTGTGTTTAGGCCATAAAATTCTAACGGCGCAACGGTCACACATAGAAACGCAATTAGCTTTGCCCTTTAAGGCAAAAATTTTGTAGAGGGCCCCCTTCAGGCAATTATCATAGAGGAGAGATAACCAAAGTGTTCAGTTTGCACCATATGTTTCTTAATTGGTTTAAACTATCCTCCAGTAGTTATAAGCGATTTTTAAATCAGATATATGTTAGATGGCATAACCCAGAGAGCGGTATCAGGAGTAGGCGAATTGTGTATTAAGGGTTTTAAAAATAGGCAAAACAAAACAAAAAAAAAACAAAATTAATGTCAAATAGTTGTTTTTGTGGCTTTGTTTCGACATTTTGTTGTTGTTGTTGCTGCTGCTGCTGCTTGCTTTATTTATTTTTAAACGCAATTACGTGCGGAGCACGGTGCGCCGTATGGGCAGGGCTGGGTTGGTTTGGTTTAGGTTAGTGGTAGAGGAAGAGGGAAACGTTGACATTCCGAAAAGCGTGTGTACAGAGAAATATGATTAACTAATCGCATGACGCTTTTCCAACTTATGTATCTCTGTCCCGTCCCCTGTCAAGCTCACGCTCTTACTCTCTCTCTCTCTCTATATATATATATATATATATCTTTCTCTCTCTCTCCCTCTCTGTCTTTTTCATGTGCCGCCATCGTCTGATTGATGTTTTTGGATATTCCAATGTGCTCCACTTTTCATGGTTTACATTTCTTTTCATTTTTGTTTTGTTTAATGTAGGCTAAGGCAACGCCAACGACAGCGCAGCTCAAGTGCAGCCGTATAAAAAACACATTTGGTGCGGGCGTCATGGACTCGCTCAAATTACCAAAGGGTATGTATGGAATGCACCCATCGGAT
This sequence comes from Drosophila austrosaltans, assembly GCA_035045865.1. Lineage (NCBI taxonomy): Eukaryota > Metazoa > Arthropoda > Insecta > Diptera > Drosophilidae > Drosophila > Drosophila austrosaltans. Next base: position 5,704,595 of record JAWNOQ010000207.1, read on the forward strand.
TGCATAGAGATGACAACTGACATACGTTATTGTTGCTGTTCTCATTTCTTTTAGCCAACAGTGCCAATAGCAGTGCTAGTGGCAGTAATAGCAATTTGTCCGGCTCAACATCCGTTTCGGCAGCCACATCACCCACATCATCAGCTGCACCAGGAGCAATATCCATCGGTGGCGGCGGCGGTGGCATTGGTGGCGGGGGTGGAACAGCATTAGCATCAGCTGCCAAATCTCCGCCCGGCCTGAGCAGCAGCACATCGCCCATTTCTGTACGTTTCAATGCCAACGAGGAATCACTGGATGATATCCTGCAATCCTTTCATCATAATAAGCATAGTTCAAGCAGCGGTGGGGCAAGCGGCGGTGGCGATGCCTCACCCACATCAAATCTCTTGGGCATGAAGAATAATGGTAGCGTTAGCACTGCATTGTGCCTAAATACTGGCAACATGGTTGTGCCAAATGCCCACTGTGACTCTCTATCCAGCAGTCCCTCGCAACATCAGCAACATCATCAACATCAGCAGCAACAACAGGCAGCAGCAGCAGCAGCGCTCTTTGGTGTAAGTATTTGAAAATCCCCATTTGAAACACGGTCATGATGGAGGCGGGGCACAAACAATGTTGTAATAAGGGGTGCAATAGTTGCCACAATTCTCCGTTCCCCCCTGCCACCCCCCCACCCACGCAAACGCACAGCAACGAGTATGATTCACTTGTTGTTTCATCTTCATCATAAATCCGCATTTAATGCAATTAAACAAATTGAACAGAACGCACCGCAATCGCAGTCGGTCGGTCAGTCAGTCAGTTTTCCCGTCAATTGCCAATTAGCATTTTTGTTGCCCGAATTAGTAGCACATTTATTTGATTTGCCTTGCGGCAGTAAAGATCGAGAGCGAGAGAAAGAGTCCGTTCAGTTTTTCTAATTTTGATTTCTACTTGTTTTTATTATCTATCTATCCATTCATCCATCTATCCAACCATCCGTCCATTGGTCGTTGCTGCGCGCGCGTGTGTCTTTGTCATTCAAAAATTTTGTATCTATTTTTGCCTGTGCCCCGCCAACTACTGCCAAAATTTGCAACAGATGTGTTTGCCGATTGCAAAATTGTTTTTGGCAAAGAATTACTCATTTTGTTGCAAAATGTTTTCTAATTTCACCAAACCCCCCTCTCTATCATTTTCTCTTTCTTCTTTATCTCTCCATCGTGTATATATATATATAAAGACCGACGAGGTAAATTTGCGCAATAATTTTCTACAGAGCGGCGGCTTCTTCAATCGCAAAAGGTGAGTGCACACGAAATCAAATACTAAATGGTAAATTTATGGCATTTTACAACACTTTCCTTTTGTTGTTGTGGGGTAAAGCGATTAATAATAATAATAATAAATATATATAATAGATACACACACTAACAATATGAAAGTATAAACTAAAAAAAAGGAAAAAAAAAACAGAATGAAAGCTAGTTGAAAACCGGCAAGAGGCATATTTGTTGTTCGTTGTTGCTGTTTGTTGTTGTTGTTTGTTGCTATTATTATTACTACTGACTACTACAACTAAGTACATGTGCTTCATACACACACACACACACACACCACTCATTTACATAATTTACAAGAATTTACAATTAAGTAAATGCCTTTAATTGAATAAACCAAGCAAATGGCAATGGCAGAGGCAAAGCCAGTTGCTGCGTAAGCCTAGTTTTTCGATAGAGGTTGGGTTTGTTTTAGTAGGAATAGAGGAAAATCTTCAGTGGGTATATGGGTTGAAATTTTGAAAAATATTCTCAAATCATTTTTATATAAACAGTACCCTCTTTTCCCTCACCCTTTACTCTCTCTTTTAGTTCATTGACCGTTGCAATTTACTTTGCTGCAGTTTGGTGACTTTGATTTTTTTATTCCCCATTTTCCTTTTCTATTTTTTTTTTTTTATATCCTGCACCACTTGTGCATTTTTAATGCATTTCTCGCCTGAGCCGCCTTGGCACGCCTCCTTCACCTTCCCCTCCTCTGCCTACTTCTGTTGGCTCGCTGCTGCTGCCAATGGCCGTAAACTTGTGGGCTGCCCCGTCTGGTGGCTTTTGTTGCTTTTTGTCACCGACTGCATTTACTGTTTCTCTCTCCTTCCCTCCCTCTCTCTCTCTCTCTCTCTCTCTCTGTGGTGGAGTGCACTACACAACATGGTAGTGTGCCAGCAATGCCGGCAGCAGCAGCAGCAGACAGGGTGCTTTTGTTTATGCTACACTCGCACAACATACACTCACATCAACACACACACACACACACTCTCTTTACATATACACATGCAACAACAATAATAAAAAAGAAATTTGTATGCTCACTCCGACATCGTCTAGAATTTTTCAGTTCTCAAGTATGGCACCACTGTAGTCCCCGTCCGTCTGTGCATAGTCCATCTAACCATCCGTCCGTATGACTGTGGTAGACTGTAGGTGATGCCACCTTTGCCTAGTGGTTATGTTGTGTGTTGAATTGTTGTATCTCTGTGTGTGTCTTCTTCTATTCTTTTTTTTTCTGTCGTTTCTCATTTGCAATATTAAAACATGATGTCTAGGCCAAGCTTCAGTTGCACTAAAATGTTGCAAAGTCAGTGAATGTCTCCAGTCCATTTGCTATATTCATTTTTAATTTTGATCTATCTTCCTCCTCACGGTGTGTGTGTGTGTGTTTGTTGCTCTTTTCCGCTTCTGAAGATTCATTTCCGTAAAGTTTTTTTTAATTAAGTTTGTCGGCTAATTGCATTTTATGATTGCATTTTTCAACACTGTCGTGTCGTTTCGTATGTTTATACCGTTACATGCCGTTATCGACAGGCCCAGCAGCAGTTGCCGTTTATCATTCCAATTCCAATTCCCATTCCCACTCCCACTCCCTATTACCGTCGCAAGGGCAACCTTGTTAATGGCTGCCGACGCCGTTGCTGCTGCCTTTCACCTGCGTGGGATGCGGGCGGCTGGCCTCTTATCACACACACAGACATAGACGAGATATCAGACAGCAGACGACGCGACGACAACACCATCAACCACCACCACCTACAGTTGGCTGCTGCTGCTGCTGCTGCTGTTGGTTGTTACTTTACTTTTCTTTTTTATCTATTTACACTTGTACACGTTTTTCTACATGTTTGTTATACATACATTTCATCATCATCGCCATCGTCATCAAGTGCAGCAGAGTCGGGCCTAACTCTACCACCTCCCTTCCATTTAGCCACCTTTAATCCCACATTATGGCACACTCCTCCCCGCCCCTTTTCTCACCATATTCCCAACAAACTATGTTTGTGCTCTGCGTTGTCAACATTTTTTTTTTTTTCTTTTTTAAATTAAAAATTTCCATGCAATTTCATGTCTCGTTGGCCTTACAGTTTGACATGCATTGCATTTGGTTCAATCAATTAGCATTAATGTGCGATTTGTGGTGGCAGCAGCAGCCACTTTCAGCGGCGGCAGCAGCAGCAACAGCAACAAAAAAAAAAACAAATTGAAATATACTTTAAACTAGTTTAGAAAAGAGAGAAAGATAACCATTAGCAATACTTAACTTAAAACTACAATCCCCCGTCAACCCCCCTGCCCCTTTGCCGCCCAACAAACTGATCAATCAACAGAAAAAAAACCACCACCCCCCTCCCATACTTTTTAGTATGTATGACGTCTGAGCGCGCCTGCATAAAAATTTCATCGTTTCGGTTCTTTATTATTTTTTTTTTTTTGATTTTTTTGTTTTTTAATTTGTTTTTGTTTTGGATTTTCTTTTTTTTTTACATTTTCTGGGAAGTTTTCTTTTTGCAGCCGTTATTAACAAACAAAAGAAAATCCAAAAAAAAAACAAAAAAAAAATTGTAGTTAATTGTTATCAGTGCCGAAAAGTGTTAAATATTGTAAAGTGCCTCTAAAAAAATAAAACAAAAATGCTAATAACCGATTTATCGTAAGGAAAGACAAAAACAAAATACAAGAGCGCCTGTGCTATATATATATATCTTATATATAAGAGCAAAAGAAAGAAAAACAGAACCACAAAAAAAAAAAAAAAATACCACCACAACCACCACCACCACCACCAAACCACCCACACCATTCACCACAGCAACAACAAAATCCTACACCAAACCACCAAATCAATCAATCAACCAATCAATTAAATCAACAACAACAACAACAAAGCAGCAACAACAACAAATCTCCAAGAAAAAAAAACAATTAACAAACAAAAGATAAAACAACATTTATAAAATATGAACAAAAACTTACTAAACTAAGAAAAAGAAAAGAAAAAAGGAGCAATTTGTTTAGGCAAATCGGGATTAGGTAGAAGAAATATCGAAGCGGCTCCCTAACGTCGTTGTTGATCAACACTGCAGAACAGTGCGGCCATTCGTGTGTCGTTACGTGGGCAGCACTTGAAAAAGATTTACATAATAGAAATTCGTTACTTTGCATACATTTTAGTTTTATTCCCGATATATTATTATGGTTCTTTCCCTCTTAATTTTTCTTTTTTTTATTCGTTCGTTTTATTTGGAACGCTGGGCGGCAATGGGTTAACAAATGGGTTAAAGCATACACAAAAAAGAAAGACTAATTGCATTATATCAAAAGTAAAAAGAACAAAAAAAAAAAAACAATTCCAATTTGAATTTGAAAGCAAATCTTTGAACAAATTGCTCCTTTTTATAATGCAAAGAGTACAAGGATTTTAAAATCAACCACAACTCATCCACAAATAATACAAAAAGAAATGAAAAAATACCAAAACTGAAATGCCGAAATGTTTGTAAAAGCTTCTTCATCTTTGTTATTACCTTCCTCCCTGCAGTTGCAGCGGCCTGCCGCCCAATCTCAATCTGAGCAAGCCGCCCCAGCTCCATCAGCAGCAGCTATCGCCCAATCTCAGTGCCCTGCATCATCATCAGCAACAGCAGCAGCAGCAACGGGAAGTTGTCGGAGGTGGAGCACACAGTCCCTCGTCGCCAGGCGGAGGTGGATCACCGTATAATGGTTCACAAGCGGGTTGCAGCAGCGGCGGCATATCGCCAATTCCCCAAATGTCGGGAGTATCACCAAAATATAGACGCAGCATATCCTTTCCCATCAAGGGCAATTCACCAACAGCTCTGTATGGCGGCGGTCCTGGTGGCCATATGGATGGTATGCCCGGTGGTCACATGATACCAACATTGTCAATTGGCAATGGTTCTGGCAGTGGTGGTGGCGTAATGGGAACAGCTGGCGCTTCCGGTGGCGGAGATGCACCCTATTTGGGCAACAGTTATGGCAATTTGGTATCGGCCAATGGACAGCTGCATCATAGCGGCATTGAGAATACACTAAGTGATTATATGCGCGGCATGTCTCTGGGTGGTGGCGGTGGCGCTGGTGGTGATAACAATTTGGCCATGATGCAGGATCGAATGCGCGTATTGGGTGGACCCAAGCATTTGAGTGAAGCAGATGCCATGGCCATAGCAGCTAGCAATGATCCCACAGTCTATTTGAATGCCCTGAAATTGGGCTCACCGTCTCGTTTGTCCTCGCATTCGTCCCACTCCCCAATTCAAGGTGGAAATAATGGTGGCAATGGTGCTGGCGATGGCACTGCCCGTTTCTCTCGCAAGGTGTTTGTAGGTGGTCTACCACCAGACATAGATGAGGATGAGATAACCACTTCGTTCCGTCGATTTGGTCCCTTGGTGGTCGACTGGCCCCACAAGGCCGAATCGAAATCATATTTTCCACCCAAAGGCTATGCCTTCTTGCTGTTCCAGGATGAGAGCAGTGTACAACAGTTAATCGATTCGTGCATCACCGATGAGGATAAGCTATATCTATGTGTATCCTCGCCCACCATCAAGGACAAGGCCGTACAAATACGCCCATGGCGTCTGGCCGATGCTGATTATGTACTAGATGCAACCATGTCATTGGATCCACGTAAAACAGTCTTTGTGGGCGGTGTACCGCGTCCACTGAAAGCCTTCGAGCTGGCCATGATAATGGATCGTTTATATGGTGGCGTTTGTTATGCTGGCATCGATACCGATCCGGAACTTAAATATCCCAAGGGTGCTGGCCGGGTGGCCTTCTCGAATCAACAGAGCTACATAGCAGCCATATCGGCGCGTTTTGTCCAATTGCAGCATGGCGATATTGATAAGCGTGTGGAAGTGAAACCCTATGTCCTGGATGATCAAATGTGCGATGAGTGTGAGGGTCAGCGGTGCGGCGGTAAATTTGCCCCATTCTTTTGCGCTAATGTTACGTGCCTGCAGTATTACTGTGAGCATTGCTGGGCTGTGATCCACTCCCGTCCGGGTAGAGAGTATCATAAGCCATTAGTTAAGGAGGGAGCCGATCGGCCGCGTGCGGTACCCTTTCGCTGGTGTTAACGGCGGCGCTGGTAGGCCGCGCTGCACGATGAAAGACGCCAACAGAGGGAGCAACGACATCGGTTGTTGGACGCAGCGCTGGCAGTGCCCAGAATAATCACTACCACCAACACCACCACCACCATGACGATGACGACGACTACGACGATGACAAGGATTAGAACGCCTGAGGCAAACGCGGAGGAGCAGCAGCAGCAGCAGCAAGAACAGCAGCAGCAGCAGCAGCGACTATGGCCGACGACGATGAGCACACAAAGGAGAAAGTAGGAAATTAGCTTGTAAGACCAATCTACCCTCATCCCCCTAGTAACTCCACACCCTTACCCAAGAATAATGCTAAACAACAACAACACAACCAACAGAACACACAGACATACACACACACACACACCAACGCACGGACACACTCACAAACTCATCCATGTCCGCTCATTGTTTGAGTATGGAGACAACAACAACAGCAAAAAGACACTGGATCAGATCCAGCAAAGTTGTCGTTCGAGGCTAGACAGAAAGAGAGAAAGAGAGCGAGCGAGCGAGAGAGAAGAGAGAAAAAAAGAGAGTAGAGCAAAACCACAAAACCATGGTGCATGTTGTGGCAAAGTGGCGGCAGGGGTGTGTAGAATCCCCCCTCATACAACTGCCCTCCCCATTTTCCTCCCGACCATTAGCCAAACAGAGTCTAGATAAGCAACATAGTCGATATATATATAGTCTTATATATTATTATATAATATATATATATATATTCTTTTTTTTTTTTGTTACGCGCCTGCACAGTATTTTTTGTACTTTACATTATCCTTATTTTTGTTTTTTTTTTTTTTTAATATAGTTTTTTGTCTTTACTTTTACAATTTTTACAATAGCCAAACTTTTAGTTTTGCCATTGAAATCATCTCGCAAAGACCACCAAAAAAAAAGAAGAAAAAAAAGTGTATAGGAATTATTTGAATACTTCCTAAATAGTCAGCCAAATAATAAATCTAATCCTCGCAAAGGGATCTATATATAGATATATATATCTGTATATATATATAACTCAAATCGATTAAGAGCCAACGAGTATGCCAACCTGAGGCTAGTCTTGAAAATCTATAAGTGAGCTGCTGCAAAATGGCCCAAAAGCTGCCGCGCAAGCAACGACGACGATATTTTTGTGTTTTTTTTTTTTTCTTTTTTAAAGTTATAAATTTCCCCCTCCCCCCTACCCCTTCAAGTTCCTAAATTGTGGCCCAAGAAAGTAACAGAAGAAATTTAGGGCATTCAATTAAAATTCAAACAGAAACAAACAAAAAAAAAAAACGATAAGCAGATTTGTAGATTTTTTGAATCGGTTCTTCTATATAAATATCAAAAATAAGAAGAAAATCCAAAAAAAAGGGGAAGTAGCAAACCAAAACCAAAAGAAAACTTCAAAATAAAACTCAAAAAAAAAAAAAAAAACAGAAACTAAATCCATATCGGTAATAGCGCTAATCGTTTTCTAACCCGTTTTCTAAAATACTGGAGATCACTTTACACCTCCAAAATTACAATATGTAATATATATATATCAATATATATATATATATATATATCGATTTCTATATATATATATATACATATATTTTATTTTGGTGCTTCTCAAAAACACACACACACACCACTCATACACACACACACACACACGTTATATATATGCATATAATATATATATCATTTGAAGTTCAATGAGATATATTAAGATGCCATTTCAAATCAGAGTTATTTAAGACACACACACACACATCGATATACACACACACACACACACATACATAGATATATAGAAAGATCCATCAAGGTGATTTAAGTAATTTTCGAAAGTAAAAAAAAAAAAAATGGATAAAAATCGTATATATTCTTTTTATCGCCATTCAATATATACGATTTTCAATATAATGGGCACACGTTGCTATTCATGTTCATGGTGTTTAAAACTTTTCGTTTCAAATTTGCATGTGAAAATCGTAATCGTATACTCTATTATATAACCCCCTCTCCGATACCCCCCCCCCCCAAATAGCAGTACCCCCCTATAACAACTATAAACTAATTACATTTATGATAAATGTAAATGCCGCCGCCACCGCATCCACAAGAGGATGCACTCCGCTTATATATATATATATATGATATATATATATATACCACTTTCTTTCACTTTCTCAATATCTCTAAAACACAATTGTACTATATATATATATATAAAGATATATATTATACATAATTTTTCTAACCATTCAATGTCATAATTGCAAAATGTGGCACAATTTCAACTACGATTTTCATATGCTACAAAAATTTCCAAAAAAAAAAAACTTTTCAAATTTCTTTTTTTAAAAGCTTGCACGAAAAAATCCTAAAAAATCACAAATAAAGACAAGAAATCGGTTCAGCTGTAAATTAAAATAAGTCTTAAGATCCGGACTAACACACACACACACACACACATACACATGCTACACATACACCTACACTCATACAAACACACACACTCACACACACACACACACACACACACACACACACATTGTTTGTTAATACACTTAAAACTAAACGAATATTTAGAAGAAAAAAAATAATCACTTAACGCATTTTTTGCCACTTGGAGGGCAATCAAATCCAATCAAATAAAAATAATAATAATAATGAAAAAAAAAAAAAACCACACACACACACACATATAATAAATTGTTAAAAAACAAATGCGAAAGGTCGAAAATTGCTCTTGAGTTCAGTATTATGAAAAAAAAAAAATTTTTTTTTGTTTATACCTTTTTGCCTTTAATTTATGTAAATTAATAATAATTACAACTTTATATCCTAGGTTTCTCTTTTGTTTATTTATAAATCAATGGGCGTGTTGCAAAAACTGATAATAAACAACAAAAAAAAAAGAATCAAATATATAAATATGAATATATATATATATATATATAAATGTAACGAAACTTTTTATACTACAAAAATTATAAATGCTTATCTCGGTACATAATCTCCGATTCCGATTTGTTGTCAATGCCAAATCATTTTTTAAACTTGTTAAAGCTTTTGTCGTCGGAATTCAGTATAGATATGTAACTCTCCCCCCCCCCCCCCCAGGCCAACCCTTTAACCCAACCCCTTTCCTCCTACCCCTTTTATCCACTTGTATATCTTAGACCTAAAATTTTTATATAGAAATATTTGTAAAAATAAAAAAAAGTGGTAACTTTTTTTTTTTTATTTGTTATAATCAAATTTATAGAGAAAAGACACACACACACACACAGATACACATTAAAACATATAATGGAAATTTAAATATATAAATATATTAAACTAATGTGCAATACTATCTCATAAACAATTTAAACTATTCAAGATGATTATACATAAAAATGATAATTGCAATCGCATAACCAAAGTAGCTAAAACACAAAAGTAAAGATATAGAATAACGATCCAAAGAGAGGTTATAATTGTAAGCTCTGTACCATCTGTTAATGTTGGCTGATCATTTTTTTAACGGGATATAAACTAACCACTGTAATTTGTTTCTCTCAAACGGATGAAATCGAAGAAAATATATATAGCCTAGACATAATGAGAAAACAAAAGCAAAGATTTATTCAAAGAAAAAAAAAAATAAACAAAATCTACATATGTATATATATATATATATATATCAATTTATTTTGTAATTTATATGAGGAAACTTTTGCATGTTTAATGGCAGTTGATACCGATATTTTTTCTATATCTATCAGAAATAACTACAAGAAAGAAAAAAAAAGAAAGAAAAGAAATTATATTCAATTTAAAACAAAATAATTAAACAGAAGAAAAGAAAATGATGATCCACAAAAGGAAGTACAAGTCGCTTTGGACTTTTAAATATATATATATATAACAGAAATATATAACTAAATATAATATATATAATTATACTCTCTGTATAATAAATGATAGTCAAATCTATTAGCAAATTTTTGCTCGCGCTTTGTTTACAAAATTGTAAAAACAAAAAAAAACTAAAGTTGGTAAAACAAATTAATAGCAATTTTTCTAGAATTTTTATATTACAATTAACAACAACAACAAATGATGTGCATATATATATATATATATATATATATAAGATGCATATGTATTATAAACAATAAATATATATATACACATATCTCTTATATGCTGTATATATATATATATACATATGTATTTTATTTAAACGACAAAATGTAGCGTTTGTTTGTAAAATGGTTTTTCTTTTTAATCTTTTTACTTTCTTTCTTTCTTTTTGTTTCTGTAACTTTAAACCAAAAGGAAAATCTACGAAAAAGCAAGATTACAGATAAAGCCTGCTCTATGTAGTGTGTTTTATATAAATATATACATATATATATATATAGATATGTATATATAAAGTTTTTGCCGTTGTTCTAAACATTGAATGTAATCCAAGAATGAAATGCTAGTCCTTAAAGCAAAAGGCCTCTATCTACACACACACACATTAAGACATACATACCAACACACTCACACGCATGCATATTTACACATACGTACATACATACATATATATATATATCCTTATCTATATCCCTATATATATATATCTATATGTATGTATGTGTATGTATCTATGTGAACCTGTTAAACCAAAACAATTGAAAACAAAGTTGGAATGGCAACCATATGATGAAGATGTTTTTTAAATGTAGTAAATTTCAATATTTTATAGATTTTTATACTTTTATATAAACATATATATATATATATACTTTATACTTTAACTGTTTAACAAAAACAAAAACAAAACCAAAAAAAAAAAAAAAACAAACAAAAGTGTTGTATTACAAGAACTTATCAAAGAATATTTTTACTATACTGAAGACAAAACAAAAGAAAAGAAAAGGAAAACATATTATTGACAAAATTTTATGCAACCGCTCAATATTTTTTTTTTTTTGTGCAAAAGAACATGAAAAATGACTTAAGAAAACAAATTTGAAATGAAAAATGGAATCTTATGTAGCGTGCTATAATATAATTAAGCATTAGGTTGTTTGTTTGTTCATTTTAAGTATTCCAAAAAAAAAATTGAATTAGTCAAAGACATTTAACTATTGGTTATGTTTTATTATTATTATTATTATAATTTGTTATATAAATATATTTTTTTAGAAAAATGAAAAAGAATGATCTTTTAAAGTTTCAAAATAACGGCTAGAGTTCCGTTATTGTACTATAATTTTGCAGTTATCCTATAAAAAGCAAAAAATTGTAAGTTATCCTATAAAAACTCCTATAAAAATTGTCAAGGAATCTCTCAACTTATGAATATAAAGTATTAACTTTGATTTGTCTGATCGCTGAACTATTTCTTAAAGAGAACTTTTACTTTTGAATCTGTATTTGTATATATGCAGATAATGAATAACTAATTTGTATATATTATATATAGATCGATAACAATCTAGTTATAAGGAAAACTGCAATCTTATAGATCTAAAAAAAAAACAATTCTTGTTATTAATATTCCCCGATTTTGTTGTTCTTCTTCTACTGATTTTGAGAAATCGTATTTATATACTATATATATATATATTTATATATTTTGTGTATATGAAATGTCTAGTGTTTATATTTTTGTATGCCTAATTCTTGAATATATATATTTTTTATATGTTTTGTAGTTGTAATAGTGTTTTTTCCTGTAGCTTTAAACTTAAATTCTTCTTTCTGTTTTTTCCTTTTTATACCTTTTGTGTTTTTTGTTTCCTTTTGTATTTAAAATTTTTAATCATTATTTATATATGATGTTTATATGCATATATAGATATTGTATGGAAATATAAACCATTACTGACTCTTATGCGTCATGTCATATATTTGATATATATACAATTTATATACAAAAATAAAAAAAGAAAAGAAAGAAAAAAAAGAAAACAACGTTTTTTGCAATTAATAAACGGACATAACGTAAATTGTGTTTTATTTTTTTATATACATAACTTGTATGGACTTTTTTATAAACATTGTAAATATATATATATAAATATATAAAACAAAAATACTTTTTAAACATTAGCTGAATACACAAAACAAAACAAAACAAAAAATGAAATCAAAGCAAAATGAACATAAATAAATGGCAAACTGTTAGTAAAAGAAACAAAATACTGATTACACATATATATATATATATATCTCTGTATATATATATATATGTATTTATAACTAAAATACTTAAACGATATGAAAGACTCTGCAAAAACAAGTATTGGAATTCGAACTTATTATCTTATTATACAAATCTAATATGTTTATTAACCAAAAACAAAACAAACCCAAAATGGTCAATATGTGTTTTTGATACAACAAAAAACAAAAAAATTAACAAAATAATAAAATAATGAAAAAATAAAAAAAATTATGAAATTTACACGTAGTACAATTGAAAAGATTTATGTATTTTTGAAATGAATAAGAAACAAAAGAAGAAGGAGAAGAGGAGAAATCAACCAAATGATATATGACAATTGCTTCAAAATAAAACGCTAAAATAATAGCTAAAACCCTAGAATATATCCTACAAAATAATATATATATATATAAAGGTAATACCCCTCATCGCCCCCCCAATCCAAGAATCCAAGCAATTCTTTAGGCTGCTGCATTCTGAACACACACACAGACACACACTCTTTCTTATCTCAAAAAACTCTTCAATCTGTAGGGCTTTATTCTCAATACCGATTCGTATTTCCTTTACAATAGTAATTAGACAAATTTGACTTACCAGTTATATATAATATGCCTTGCATGATCAGAAATCCAGTAGTACAGATTTTTCCTATATATATATATACTCTTATATAGTTTTATCATTCAGTTGTCAGCATCTGAAACAAAGAATTACAATTTTTAAGTAACAATTCAAAGAACAAAAAGTTTCTTAGTATTTGTTTTCTCATTATTTAAAAGGGACATTTGATCAGATCAGTAATAGCTATATCTTTGCAACTCTCCTTTGGCTATATCTAAACAAATTGTCAACTGTTTCAGAAAGAAAAATAAGCTTCCCATTTGTGTTATTTTTTTCTCTTTTCTTTCTCTCTTATGGGAATAATGAATCATTTTTATATATAGTGGAATTACGCAATCGGAGATATAGAATGAAGCCATCAACAGATTTATACAAAATTTTATACAGTCAGTTGGAATATAGGAAAAATTGGAATTTTAACTTTATACATATATAATTCTTTCTCTTTTGAAACTCTTTTTCATAGCACAATATATTTGTACAGATTTTTTGAAATTATTATTTATATATATATCTTGTCAACTTTCCGTTTTGTAGTTAGTGAAAAACTTAAGAGAAAAAAATAAATAAATGGGGTGATTAGCTAGAAATACCCCCCAAGACCCCCTCCCCCCTAAAAAATAAAGATGATATGCTGCAATGTTTTAAATAGGAAATTATTTGTAAAATTAAAAATTTAAAAACAAAAACAAAAAACAAACTCTGAGCAATCGAATAAAAAACTTTCAATTTTATGCTTGGATCAAACACAACAAGACGAAGACAAGGTTACAAAAAGACAACAACAAAAAATATATTAAACACAAAAAAAAAAACAAACAACAACATTTGGTACCTTTTAAACATAATTAAAGAATTTTATAAAAGAAAAAAAAAAAACAAAAAAAGTAAATTGAATTAAAACCAAAAAAATGAAAGGAGAAAACGAAAAATTTGAGAAAATGTAGCCTGTAATGCGTTCCACGCACTTCCATTTTTTATTTTAAAATTAACAACAATTTTTTAAATTGATACTTGTTTTTAGTGGTCTAACTTTTTTTGTCCTATATATATATATATACACATGATATATATATTTGTATATATATATATATATATCTATATGAACAAATAAGATTTAGTACTTCAAATAAACTGAAATTGAGCGCCCTTACTAATGAATTCCTTTTAGCAAAATATTCTGAACAAAAAAAAAATATATATAAAAAAAATAAAAACTTAAAAAAAAAACCAAATAAGCAAAAGCATATAATTTTTTAGCATTATACAAAAAAAAAAAAGACAAAAAAAATAAAAAAAAAAAGGAAATCCATATAAATAGTAAACCAAAAACCAAAAGTTGGCATATATATACATATGTGTATATATATATATATATATAACAAATACTATATAGTAAAAATGAACAAAATTATTATATATGTGTATATACATATATATATATATATAAACAGACACGTATTATATGTAAAAAAATAACAAAAAAAATCTAGCGAAATATTCCATATTTTATAGTCATTTTCAATAAACGTAATTTTTTAATTTTTACAAAATTTAACAGTTGAAAAATAAACCAAAAAAAAAAAAAAAACAAATACAACAAAATGTAAAATCCAAAAAAAAATACCAAAAATTTGTAGTTTTCTAAAACAAAAATAAAAACCAGTGCGAAACAAAAGTAATTATAATGAAAAAAAAAACAGAAATACCGAAACGTAATAGAATGTAAACCGTTTCGCGTGTTAACTGCTCCTCCAGAACAAGAATTAAAAAAAAAAAAAAAAAAAAAATCGTTTTTCACGTGTTTTTTCCCCCAAATTGAAAACCCAAAAAAAAAAAACAATATTAAAAAGAGAAAAAAATAACAAAAATAGTTGAATGGAAATGTTACAGAACAAAAAAAAAAAAAAGAAAAAATATGTACTAAAACAAAGAAAAACAAATATTCAAGCTAAAATAGAAATCAATTACATAACATACATATTAGATGGTATAACCCCCCCCCCCCCCACTCTCCCCACAGACAACCCGAAAGAAGAAATTGAACAACTGTAAAAGTTAGAAATGTAAAAGGAATCAATATCATTGTCTCAATACTTCAATGCAAATATTTAACAATATGGGAAAAAAGAAAGCAAATGAAATATGAATTAATTGATAATTACAACAAAAACATATATATACATATATATATATGATGTAAAACCATTATAAAACGGATATACATATATATATATATGTATATTCCAAAACGAAATCGTTTTCCAAATGACGCCACACAACAAATGCATCCGTTGAATTGGTTAAAGAAACAAAAAGTTAAGAAATTGATTGAAATCAAATAAACAAAAATAATAAACAAATTAAATATGGAAAAAAAAAACAAACAAAGACACACAAACACACACACACACACAGAGGTAAATGCAAATGCAGGTTATTGAATAATACAAAAAAAAAAAAAAACATATATCTTCATTCAAATAAATAATAAAAAAAAAATACTTTTTCTGGAATACAAAAAAAAAAAGTGAATATTTTTCTTTGTTTGGGGAGGGAGAAAATTTATTTTATTTCCTTTTTTTTATATTTCGGTTTTGCTTTAAACTTCAAATTGATTGTTTCTTCAATTTCATTTTCCAAATTTTTTTCAGATCTGGCAGCATTGAGGGTGTCTCTCCAACTGCAAGTGGTCCCAATCTGATTGCTGCCTTATCAGCTGCTGGCATTAGCAGCGTTGGCTCCGGCAGCAGCAGCACCAGCAGCATCGATACCAATGTAGGCACTTGGAAACTAATTAAGGGCAAAGTGACACAAACAATTGAGGAAATCAAATCGTCCAAGCATCCACACACACATCAGCCACAGCCGCAGCAGCAGCAACAGCAGCAGCAACAACAGACATCATCATCAACGACGGGAGCAGCAGTTGCTGCTACAGCACCAATAATACCCATTATTGTGGCAGATACAACAGCTATTGGCTGGAGCAACGAGCCCGATTCCGATACCGAGTGCATCACACTGAATACATCGATATGTGAGGAATTGCCACTGGATCAAGAGCAGCAGCATAAGCAGCAATTGCATCACCAACAACAACAACAACAGAATTCCGACTCTGATGCAGAGGGCGAACTGTTGCAGCACGATAGCAGCAGTTTGGGTAGCGGTGACGTTGGAGCTGCTGCAGCTTTACCAGGAGTTAATCCAGAACGCTCACGTTTACGCCGCGGCTTGGCCCACATCAAGTCGAAGGTAAAGGCGAAACACCAAGCGGCAGCCGCCATGAATAAGAAGGATATTAGTCCCACACCCAGTGGGACATCTTCATTGCGTGGCACATTTCTACGCAGACGCAATAACGTGGTGGAGGCAAGCACTGAGCCAGCAGCAGCTTCCGCCGCCAGTTCTCAGGCAGATCAACGGCAAAGTCGTCAGAGTGGCTCAAGCACAGAGATTCCCATTGCCAGTGGCAGGGCAAAACGTGGTGTTATGCTAGCACGCAAAGATGTGGAAATTGAGTCGGGTGTTGAGGTACTCGAGGATATGATACCAAGTGCTATTGTTGATCCGAGTGCATCAACAGGACGCAAAGAATCCGATGAAAGGGATGCCGGCAGTGAGGTGGAGCCACGTACAACGCTATCCTTGCCGTTGTCTGGTCTATCCCCATTGCCAGGCGGATCCTCTGCCAGCATTCAGGGCGAGAGCAACGAAACACAATCATTGAGGAGTCGCCTACGTTCCAATTGGAGCATTACCAGTCATTGCATCAACTGGCGCCACAATGTCCATGCGGCAGCCGCTTTTGCCACGCCCGTGGCATTGGTATTTAGTCTAATTGTGGTATTGATTCTACCATTGCATGACTTTTTGCGTGGCATCTTTGCCACAATTGTCTTTATTGCCCTTATGGACTCATGCAGTGGCTATGTACGTTGGTTCTTCGAACACTATATCCTCAAAACTCATCCGGAGCGTACCACATTCGAGATACCCAATTATAGTGATATGCCCATTTGTGAAATTCCTGCCGTTGAGGAGCACAAAACGATTAAGGCCTATGCCGGCTGGCTAAACGAATTGAATAGCTACGATCCGAATACATTCTCCTTCACCTTGACACGTTCCGTGTATGTGCGTCTGGATGGGACAGTTTTAAAGATGTCTGGCACAAATGCCAAAATACCCAAACGACGCATGTGGAATGAGATGCCAATTGATCGTAATAAGGTCCTCTTTACCGATCATCGTTCATATGATCTCAAGGATTGCCGCATTGAGCTATTACCCGTTGGTTTAGCTAAAAAGCGGTAAGTTCGAAAGAGAGAGAGAGAGAGTGAGAGAGAGATGGTAAATTGTCCTAGTTCCCCAAATCTCATGCAATTTCCTTTTTAGGTATTTCAATCGCAAGTATCCCATACAATTGATCATCAAGAATAGCAGCGAATCATCGCCAACAGAACAAAGCAGTATTGTTAGTCTATCCGATGGAACTGGCAAGGTGGATCTTAAGGATGCTGCCACTGGTAACACACCGCCCAGTGTCGATGAGCAGGAGAAGGCCATTGATTTTGGTGCAACTGTGATGCAGGCAGATGTAAGAATGAATCCCCCATAAATCATATGATTTGAATCCAAATCCAATCCAATCCAAAACAATTCCAATTCTGTTTGTGTGCAGTTGCAGCAATTGCGAAATACTGTCAATCCGGATACGGAATTGAATGACATCACTGTGCCCTGTGGCGATGAAGTGCGTCTTTTATTATTTTCACGTTGTGATCGTGAGAAGGAGGATTGGTATCGTCGTTTTGTGGCCGCCAGCAAGGGACGTGTCCATGAGCAGGATCTGCAAGTGCCGATGGCACGTTTTGTCGACGAAACTGATTTGCAGGCAGCTGCTGCCAAACAGGCAGTCCTCCTAACAATGGGAAATGCTGGAAAGGTACATATATAAATTTCAATATCCCTCTCCTTCTCTCTCTCTCTCTCTATCTCTCTCTCTCACATTCATTTTCATTTGTTTTCAGACTGTCCGTTCAAAGGATGGAGATGATAGAAGTGCTATCACTGAAGCATCACAATCAACAAATAATAATGAGGATGCCGATTCGAATACCCCAGACGCACAATTCGAGGATGTACTTGAAGAGGATTGCACTCCGGATGTGCCAAAGGATGAGAATTTTGAGGGTTTGATTATGAGTGCCGACACGGCTAGAAATCCAGCGGATTATGTCAAATTTATGACCGTCTATCAGGTGTGAAAAAACTTTCATTTCCATATCCCATCTATCGATTCTCATTTGCCCGCCTTTGATTTGTAGTTTGTAGTATTATGTTGTTTGTTTTTTTTTCAATTTATGATTTCTTATGATTTCTCTCAAAACATATTTTAGAAAGCTTGCAATCAAAGCCATATACCCGTAACCCGATGTCCTCGTACCACCGATGCACTTGCCAATGGTCAACGCCATAGAAAAGTATGTTTTATGATTTTTCCTTATTTATCCTTTCTTTAAACACATCCAAATATTGTTCGGAGAGACGAAGCTTTATGGTATTACTTACTGATTACTTTTTGTTCCACAGTCTCGTCGTAGCAAGCGTCAAGAAGATGAATTATGGAAGGGTATTGATCAGTCATTGTTTTTGGGTCCATCGGGCAGCATTGTTTGGGCTAATATACTAGCTGGACGGTGTCTTTT
Organism: Drosophila austrosaltans; assembly: GCA_035045865.1. Lineage (NCBI taxonomy): Eukaryota > Metazoa > Arthropoda > Insecta > Diptera > Drosophilidae > Drosophila > Drosophila austrosaltans. Next base: position 5,723,574 of record JAWNOQ010000207.1, read on the forward strand.
CAGTTGTTTGCATGACACTCTCCTGCATGAAAAGATTAAAGAGTTTTTGCAAAAGAAACTCAATTCCATTAAGGTGGGTTATCTCTCTCTCTCTCTCTCTCTCTCTTTCTGTCTCTTTCTCTATCGATTATTCTTTCTGTCTTTTTATAGCTTCCCAGTTTCATGGAAGAGGTGGTCATCACAAATATCTACATGGGCAAATCTCCTGTATTGTGTCATCGTGTCTCCCAGCCCATGCTGGATGAGCGTGGCATTTGGCTGGATGCTGATATAACCTATGAGGGACTTGCCCATATTACAGTGACCACTAGACTGAATTTATTACGCGTACGTTCCAAACCAAAGTCATCGCCAGTAGTAGCAGAGGCAGTGCCCACTTCCACTGTACTGCCAGATCCACCGCAAGATACACGCACCAATTCCGATGAGGTGCTCTTGGACACTAATAGTGTCATATATGATAGCGATGCAGAGAGTTCGGGCGGCTCATCCACAGAGACAGAGAGTCCGCCACCCGGTGCCGCCAATGAGAATGCTGGTGGAACTGAGTAAGTAGAACTTTGTGCCAGTAATTCATCCAAATTAATTCATTTGTCGCTCTGCATTCAAACAGATTCTTTCAGAATTCACCAGGTAATGCACGTCGCATTTTTAAGATTGTGGATCGTATAGCCACATCAAATTTGTTTCAATATGCCACCGAGTTACCCTATGTGCAACGGGCCATGGAGAATATGAATGCCAATATAACACTTCGTGTCGATCTGAAGGGATTGGTTGCCAGGGGCACCATAAATGTGCCACCACCGCCATCAGATCGTGTTTGGATGTGTTTCCGTGGACCGCCACGTCTTTGGATATCCACCAAGCCCCAGGTTGGGGATAAATCCGTCGATTGGTCAATTGTGACCAATGTGATTGAAAGCAAACTATGTGAGGCTGTCAACAAATTTTTGGTCTATCCAAATATGGTTGATTTTACTATACCATTCCTCGGCAAACCCAACTACGAGGACGAGCCGCCGGGGCCGTCCAATTAATTTCAAAAAAGGAAGAAAAAAAATCTGTTGTTACCAAAAAGAACTAAAAACAAACAAAAGAAAACATACCCCCTACATACATATTATATATATATATAACATAATTTTAAACGAACAAATTTCTATATACAACTGAATTTAACACAAAGTGTGTAAGATATTGTGAATTTTTTAGAATTATTATTATCATTATTATTATTATTATTACTATATCAATATTATTTTTTTGAATTGAACTGTAGCTAAAAGGCTTTAGCTTAGATCCGAGATCTCTCGCTGCATTCACGAGTACTTATCCATAAGTTATCCCTTTCCCTTTTTGGCGAAAATTGTACGAATGAAACCAAATTTAAAAATGACAATTTCAAAACGCTTATTTTTCCCCCTATTTTTTTACCCTTTTTTTTCCTGCACCATAAATATTGCAAGTCAATATTAAGTGTATATAAATTAAGTTTTTAAAAAAGAATTATAATGTAGGTGGAGGTGATTTAGTAGAACATACGATACGACTATATATATATATACATATATTTTTTACGTGCTTCAACAGCCGCTCTGTGAAGGCGGCTACACGTCAAGTATTCCATATGGCATAATGCTGGGCATATAGCTCCATATTAACTTATATACATTCATATACTATATATATATATATACCATACCTATATACATACATACATATATATATATATATATATATATATATATATATATATATTCCAATTAGTTTACTAAGAATGCGCGTGAATTTCCAAATATCGTAAACGATCTGAATGCGTAGTACTTAAAATTGCGTTTCAACTATATATACATAGCATACGGATATATGTATAAAAGAGAAAATTTGCCAAACGATATATCAAGACAAGAAAACTAAAACTATATCCATGGGTTCCAATTTCAAATGCATTCTAACAAAATAACTGAGTAAATAGATATATGTATATATCATTTACATGCAACTAAAATGGAAATAGTAAAATTATTTTTAATTACAAAATGTCTTTTACATAAATAAAAGAGCAAACAACAATAAAAATGCCTACAATTTTGGTTATAAAAATGGAAACAATTTGCTTGTTTTGTTTGAAGGGTTTTGTGGCCAGGTAGAGCTTTTGCCTTTAAGCTTTGAGCCATTTGAGGGGAAAAGTTTCTCATTTATGGCTTGGCTAAATAAATTGTATCTGAGAGATACATTTTAAGCAAATGTCACCTTTCTCTGTCGCAATGGCCGGCTATGTATATGCCATCTCACTCTTATTTGCTAAACACAACACACACACACACTAACGCCACCTACCTGCCATAAATTCCATCAGATATTGATATTCCTTACTAAATAGCATTTTCCTCAAGGATTCCTTTGAGACTGTTTATAAGCAATTTCACTGAAACAATAAGTAGATAACATCAATATTTATACATGATGTGATAATGAGAATATTTTGCATTATGACATCAAATAGAAATGAAAATGAAGCAAGCAAGTCGTCTATGCCGACGTTGATTATACCCTGTACCTAGAAGAGATTTTCAATGTAGGCAAACACTCCCAAAATCACCAGCAATCTAATATAAAGATCGCCTAACATGCGGCAACATTAAACGCATGCTATCTCGCTCACTCCTGCCTGTCAATGTCGCCCTTGGCGTTTCAGTACAGAACGTACATTCGTATAGCTCCGATGTTTATTGTTCGATTTCAACTAATTACACACATTATTTAATGTGCCAAATATGAACGCGATACTTCAAATATGGCTCTAGTTACACGTTTTTCCCTAATTGTGGAGGCGGAAGTGGGCGTGGCAGTAATTTGAAACAAACTTGATCTGCCTGCACACCAGACCGATCTACAAACCGAATTTGGTAGCTCTGGCTCTTATAGTCTCCAAGATCTCGGCGTTGATACGAACAGACAGACGGACATGTCTCAAACGACTCGGCTAGTGATGCTGATCAAGAATATATATACATATACTTTATGGGGTCAGAAATGTATATTTCTGCCTGTTACATACATTTTGGCGACTTTAATATATCCTTTTACCCTATGGGTACAGGGTATAAAACCTTATTCTATCTATACATCAAAGAAATTTCAATATAAAATATAATATAAATTGCAACTTTTTCATTTTCCACACGAATTTGATGTAGTTTTAGAAGATATTTAGAAGCTGTTTATTACTCTAATTACAGCTTTAACTTTTCGTTTTTATGCAAATTTCGGAAACGGATCTGCCTACATAGAGACGAAATAGTTACACGAAATTTCATTAATCAGACAGACAATTAAACAGACGGACTTGTCGCTATCGATTTGGCTGGATACTGAGTATAAAACTTATTATCTTATCTAAATTTTGAAATATTTATAAAACCTGCAGTCTAGAATAGTTAAGATTCTAGATTATTGCTGCGGTAAAGAGTTTACTCCGTTCTTAAACTAAACTCTCAGTTTACTTAACTTAATTCTAATTTAGCATATATGTAAATCTGAACATATATATACTGTAATAACAATTGGAGCAAATATACAATATGGTTTATACTTTGGTAGCTCATGACCGTGTGAGCCAAAATGAATGGCTCACTGAACTGAGCCACTGAGCTTGTTCCTTCAATATGGCTCAGTTTGGCTCACTAGCTCATTTTGGTACACTGGTTCATTTTGGCTCATTTTGCTTTCTTCTCAATTGGCGATCGCAAAGTGAACTCATATATACTATCAGCAAGTGAGCCAGTGAGCCATACGAGTGAGTGAGTTTGCTCACATCGAAAAAAAGACCGAGTGAGCCGGTTCACCTCAATGAGCTGCTTTTACTTACAGAAATATAATATGGTTAGAAAGCGGACGGAAAAGTCTATTTCTATCTAGTTAATAAATTTACCTATAACAATCTATAAGCAGTAGATCGACTTGAAAAGGACAAATAAATATTAATAAGAAGATATAAATAACTTTTAATTTATAAAAACAAAAGATCGACGATCAGAAGATCATGGGCAAGTAAGAACAATAATAAGGATAAATGAATAATGAATATTATTAACAATAACAATAAAGAGGATACGTCAGATTTAAATCTCTTTTAATTTATAAAAACAATAGAACCGACTAAAATAAAACAAAATAACAAATGAGATTTAAATATCTTTCAATTTATAAACAAAATTAACTTTATTTGGTAAGTTATTTGAATTGCTTTAGTACAAAATAAAATGACATTTTGAATAAATTTCTTTATTTATTTGAATTACTTTTTCATTCACGTTCAGAAATGTACATTTGAAATATTGTTTTGTTGTTGTTGTTGTTATCGATCATTTTGTATTATTTTTACTTTTTAATTTTATTTATTTTTTTTTCATTTTTTGGTTACGTTTTTTTTTTTTTGTTTCGGTTTCGCTTTTTTGTTTTGTTTTTTACTTTTTCTCTATATGTTTGTTTTGTTTTCAAAAAATTTTCCATTTTCAAGTAATCTAGAGACATACATAAGTTTATGTGTGTGTGTGTGTGTGTTTATATAATATTTATGCATTATAATAGATATATATGTATATATAGAATTCAAAAAATGTACAACATTCATTTTTAACAAAAAGGATTTTGATTTTGAACAAGAAGCCGCCGACTTGCCTATACATATATATTTTGGGCATTATCGATTTAGGACCTTTGCCGACTTACTGCTCACAAATGTAGTTAAAAACTCGAAGCAAAAAAAAACACAACTAAACTTAAAACTTAATTATATATATATATGTATATGTTTCGCTTACAAACTAATACACATACTAAGTAGTACAATTTCAATGTTTCAAAAAGTCGTGTTTGTTTAATTTTTCTTTGTTTGTTTTTGTGGTGCATTCATCAAATTGTATGCCTTTCTCCTAAGTGATTAAAATTTGATTTTTTTTCTTTTTCATTTAAAAAAGAAAAACAAAAAAGGAAAAAAAAAAAAAACAAACCAACTAAATATGAGCGTTTCTCTTCTTTCTCTTCTCCATTGTGATGTGTTTGAGTGGAATTGCTCTGCTATTTTTTTTTGCAAAATTTTTCTTTTCATTTAGTTTAAAGTTTTGCAAAAAAACAAACAAAAAAAAGTATATATATATATGTATAGAGATTATTAACAATTATATATGTATAATATATATATACGTATATATATATATATATATATAGTAGAATACTACTTAAAAACTAAAAACTGCTATCAAAACAGATTATTTCATTCACAAATAAATATGCATTGTAGTTTCTTTTTTTTTGTTTTTTTTTTTTCTCCATAAAATATGCTTCACACTGTCCCGATATATCTGTTACGATATTTTTGTATGTCTGTCATTGAGTTGTTGTTGTTCTTTCTGTTGTTGTTGTTATTCTTATCGTTTGTTATCGGCGGTTTGTCTCTGGTGACAACAAAAAAAATTTGTTTGTTGAGCAACATCTCATTTTGTTTTCAATTATAAATGTTTATGTATGTGTGTGTGTGTGTTTATGCATTGTTTTTCTTTCATTAAGTTTCCTTTCGTTTGTATGTATTGTATATATATATATATATGTATATCCTTGAATATAATCCATGCTTGAATGTAATTATCTTATGGTTAGTTTTTTTTTTAGAGCTGTAAGAATGCATATGCGCTTGTTGTTGTTGTTGTGTTTGGTTTGTTGTAGAAGATTCTCCTCAAATGCAGATTAATTTGTATATATTTTTTTTTTTTGTGTATATTCTTCTTGTTGTAGCTTGAGCACGTCACGGTGTTCGGTAGGAGGGAGTGAAGGGGCTGGGGGGGTGTATATTGGCGGTAGGATTAATAGCATTTCAATATATAATTCCATTTCTCTCTCGTTTTTTGGCTCTTTTCCTTTTTTAATTGTTTGTAATCTTGCCTGATTTTCTTTTGGCAAAAATTTTCTACTGATAAAAAACAAAAAAAAACAAATATTTTGAAAATTTTTGCAAATTGGTTTCTTGACTCCCTCTCTCTTGCCTTCCCCATTATCGCTCCTCTGATATGCATTTACAGACGCATATCATTGTATTTGGCAAATGCTTTGCATAGCGCAAAGGCTAAAATGATTAAAACCAAATGGACAATGCCTACGACAATTACAGCAATAATCAGTTCACGTTGTCCAATTAGCCATTCGGTGAAGACCTCGTAGCAGCCCTAGAATTGGCCCAAGAATTAGTTGTATTGAATAAATAGGATATTATATTATATTTGTATACTTACCTTCTTGTAATAACTATTACTATCGCTGGGATTGGTCACACAGTCCTCGTCGCGGGGCAACAATTTGCTAACTTCCTTCAACATGCAGCAGGCTTCTGGTATGGTGCGATTACCCTTACTATTTTGCCACGCCGGTGAGGCATCAAAGTCATGATAGTCATTGATGCCACAGCAACCAAAGTTGCTCATCAATTGATTCCACATCAATGAAGTTGCATCAACATTCTCGCCCATCGAATAGCTGGTAATTGTTGTTTGTAAAAAGTTTTTGCTTTCCACACGTACTTTATCCTTGTAGAAGGCGGCCAATCCGACGACAACAATTTCACCAATCAGGAGTAGTATCAAAAATGTTCCATACTACATGTATATATGTATATAGTATATAAAAGAAGAAATATTTAAAATGAAAAATTGCGCATACGCCACCGTCAAACGCAATTGACCTAATTTGATGAGGCCAACGCGCTTTTCTCTCCCTCTCTTCTTGTGAGTGTAAGTATGTGAGTGTTGTGTGCATTTGACCCTGAGCCAAATGTGCATCATGGTGGTGAGTTTTGTTCCTCTCTCTCTCTGTCTATCTCTTTCTTAACTGCTGCTGCTTCTGCTCCCACTACCAAATGCTGAAGGTCATTTGGCCATGTAACTTGCATATATGTATGTATGTATATATTCTAAAAGCTTTTGTGGTTTTCATTCTTCTCGTTTCTCTTTCTTCTTTTTTTGGCCTAAAGCTGCTAATGTTGTCACTGTTTGCTGCTGCTGCTCTGATGCGTTGGCCTGATAAAGTGCACAGGGCACAGAGGCTGTGTGGCTATGGTTTTAACTTGTTTCCATGTGTGTGTGTGTTTTTTTGCGGTTTGTTATGCCTCGCAGCATTTCATGAAGACTCCACCACCAAAACCACCAAAACCACCACAGCCACCACCGAATGCCATTTTAGCGTGGGTGGGCAAATGTATCTAATGCTCATGTTCTTTTTTTTCCATCCATTTGGTGATGGTTAAAGGAGCAATTAAAGATTTGATTGTTGCCACGAAATTGAAAGTAAATTGAACTTGCCAGCAAAATAATTTAAGATACTTAACAAAAAAAAAATAACCAAAAAATAACCCAAATCAATGCTAAGACATTTTATTTCTTTTTTTTTTTTCGGCCAAGTGTATGAAAAGACCTTGAGATAATAGTTGCCCTTGTTTGATTTACTTGCCGAAAAAATAAAACTTTAAATAGAAATAAATGTGTTTTAAAAAATTTGTTTCGGTTCACATGCAAGTCGCGTGTACAAGTGAAAAAGGTGACAGCAATTCACCTGTTTGCTGCTGCTGCTGTTGCTGCTGTTGCTACTGCCAATGCAATTAAATTGACCAAGCCCAAGTTGTACATTAATTATATTGTTATAGGGGCAAGTCTGTTTTGTGGTACTTGTGTCCAACAAGAGGAAATGAAATGAAATACTTCTGTAAATAATGCAGCTGTAAAATGTGATAAACCTTTTATTAATTGTACTTTATACACAGTCAGCAACAACTAATCATAGAAAGTCCACTAAGGTTGGGCCCTCTCTCACTCTCTCTCTCTCTCTTTCGCTCTCTGGGCCACTTGATATATGTAAATTATCTTTTTGCTACCTTCAGTTGGAGAAATTACAATTCCAATCACACAAACATTATCATCAAGTATATATACTACAAAAGTGAAGGGCTTGTCATTGCTCTATAAGAAAAAGAAAAAGAAAACAAAATGCCTATATTTGAAGTGCGATCATGTGAGGGTTGTTGCCTCACGACACTTGAAACACGTTTGGACTCAAGAAAAAAATGCCCAAAAATGGAAAATGAAAATAAATATGTACACAATATGCACAGGGACGGTTCAAAACGAAAGTTGAAGCGAACTAGCGGTGGGCAAGTTTTGGATTAAATTCCTTTTTCAGTTCAAATAGCCCAAAGGCTCTTTTACTGCAAAGATAATCTGGTCAAATGTTATATTTGAATGCTTTAAAGATCGAACTAAACAAGGAACGAAGGGACAAGCAACAGACAGGACAGGAGGAACAGATAAACACAGGCACGGAAGAACAGACAGGGAGAGAAACTGATAGATAACGAGACAGATGGACAAAGGATTCGACAGGCGTGCGTAAGCCATTAAAAGCCGTTGGAATACCTAATTAGGAATATATATATACTTTGGATTTATATATAGATATTTATCTATATGTATCAGCTACTATATAAAACTAACTAGATTAGAGATACATAACTCTCTATTTGATACATGTTAAAAATATTTCAGCCCTTTTCTTTAGGTAATATCATATGCCTAATAATCCGCCCCTGCATAGATATGTAAAAAAATTACTTATTTACGACAAAAAAAAAAAAAAAAGATGCCTACTTAATGTGCATTAAACTTTCTCTCAACAATTTCGAGGTTTTCCACACTCAATTCAAAGTCAAAGAAAAAAGGTATGCAAACACAATCAACAAAATGTGACTCAAGGTTTTTCTTTCTCTCTCTCTCTCTCTCTCTCACACACACAATCACACTTCTTCATGGGATCATAATTATATATGTATATAGATAAATCTCTGGCAGCATCATCATCATTGAAATGTTGCAAATGTGCAATTGAATATTGATGATGCAAGGTTCATCAAATTGTCGCCATGATTGAGGATATTTTATGATTGTGCATTGATTGCACTCTTTGGAGTGAATGTATATATGTATGTATATGATGATGTTTGTATGTATGTATATATGTATAAGATATATCTTCAACTTACCGTTGATAGCAGACAGCGTGACTCGCGCATGGCACCCAAATAGCCCAAGAAGCTCATAAAGAACATTATGGCTCCAATGACAAGAAGCACATAGGCCAGTTGCTCTATGACCTGAGGCTGTGTAAATTGCTAAAAAGAATTCAATAAAAAATAAAATGTCATCAAGTACATGCAGATATATTTGTATGTACATATATAGATATGTATATATTACTAAATGTCTGTGCAGACATATCTACGGTGGCGTATACTTAATTAACCTTTGCCCTAACTTGCTAAATGCTCTTTACTTCTCTTGTAATTTAATTATGATGGGGGCGAAAGATATATATATATATCTATATCTTTCATAATTGGCGTAGGCTAAAGTTTTTATACAAATTCCACAAAAAAAAAAGCAGAAAAAATTTAAATAAAGTTCATTGACAGCAAACGGAAATGGGCCAAATGGAAAAGGTTAAAGTTTGTCAATTAGATTTTATCATGTACAATCCTAGATGAGCCTGCAATTAGTGTTCTGTTTATATATATAGTACATACATACATATATGTATATATATATATATATGCAGTTTTGTTTTTTCTTTCGTTTTTTTATTTGCACAATTTTTAGTTAACATGCAACTTTCTAATGAAAAACCTGTCATAGTTGTGAGTGTGGGGGAGGGGGACTTGCTTTATATAATACAAATTTTAATCAACAGAATTCTAGACCAGTTCATTTTTATTCACATTGCAATTTGTTTAGATTTAAGTAACTAAGTAATATGTATCAAAAGACTTGCCTTATTCTATTCTATTCTCAAATTTTTATAGAAATTTTTGGTATCACTCAAATTATTGTCAAATATTTTTATTTAAAATTTGTTTGTATTATTGAAAATTTAAAGATTTTGATAGACATTTTTATTTACAAATTGAAATGGAGATAGTTTTATATATGAAAAAATTTTTATAATGAAGTTTTCGGTATAGTAAACTAATTACAAAACAAAATACAACTATTATACTTCTACTTTTAGTATGATGTATCAAAATTTTTATATAAAAAAGTTTCCTTGTAATAATTCAATAAAATTTGTTTGTATTTTTGAAAATTCAAAGATTTTTATAGAAATTTTTGATTACAAATAACAATAGAAAAGTTTTAAAGATGACAAAATTAGTATTACTGTAAGAATACAGTCAAACTTTCCTATAATAAACTTTTCTATAGAAAAGTTCTCGGTATAGTAAACTAATTACAAAACAAAACACAACTTTTTCTATACTTTTATTTTCAGTATGAGGTATCAGAATTTCTATAATGAAAATATAATAATCTATCTCGAGGGTTACACAATTAATAAAACAGTCAAACTTTAGTATAGTGAAATTCCCTTTTTACTAAAGTTTTCTATATAATAAATTAGTTTTAAAGATATAGCTTTCTATAATTCCATTTTCAGTATTTATATACAAAATTCGATATACAGAAGTTTTCATATAATCTATATTATAAAAAGTTTCTTTCTAGTCTTGAGGGTAAACTTTATAGATAGGATCAACTTTTAAAGTTTGTTCTTTTTCCCTACTTTTTCATATATGTATCTTATATTTTAGTTACAATTTGATTGATTTGCATTTTCTTTTCTCTCAAGAACAGAATATTTCTCTGCTCCACTGTAACTTGTTCCATCTAATAGCAAAAGTTTTTTTAATGTTTTGTGGAATTTTTATCTCATTTTTAATAGTATACAAAAAAAAAAAAAAACTTTCCATTACTATAGAAAAAAAATATAAATGTTATCATTTCTAAACCCTCTCCCCAGTATCTCCTCTCCTCCTTCCACCTTTAGTTGTTGCTGTCATCAAATTGGTATGTTGCCATGTGCATTTTGCATTTTGATTAGTGGTTAGTTACTTTTATTATTTACACTCTGTACGGCTTCCCCCTACTATCCCTCTCCACCCCTTGCAACTTTAGTTGTCATTATATTTTACGGGAGGGTCAATTAGAGCATTTTTATTGTATCACCCGACCCTCCGACATCCCTCCCACCTTTGATAATGTCAACAATGAGCCATGCACTTGGATCGACATGAAACAAGTTTATGGGGTGGTTTTTTTTTTCCTGTTTCCCCCCGTAAAGAGAGCTAAAGAAAGTTATATATGTATATATATGTATATAGTATATGCCACTGTGTCAATTATAATTGAATAAAGCAAGTGCATATATATATATATATATGTACATACATATATAAGCAATCATCGACAATGCCTTGATTGAATTTTCTGTTTTTAGGGTGCAACATATCATAGGCATCGTAATTTTTTTTTGGTTTTTGGGGGTGGTGTTTTTTCTTTGTCACTTTCACTATTTGTAGCCTATGGACAGGTGGATGGACACTTACCTCAATGCGTTCGCTCTCGACCAGCTTGAGGAGAGCAATCAACGAATGCTTGTCCACGGCCAGCCATAGTCCAACACCGAATATGATTGTGCCTAGTACCTGTTAAATGAGAGGGGGAAAGGGGAGAGTAACAACTTTAGTTAAGTACATGGCATGCAAAGTCAGCATGATGATGATGATGATTATGATGATGATTATTTTTGATTATGTTGTTGTTGTTGCTGCTTGCTCATGTTGATTGCATTGCTGTTGGAGTTGATGACGATGTTTGATGGAGTCAATGAACCGACCCGCTGAAATGTTGAAAAACTGCGCATGCGCAGAGATTTGCTTGATTGACTGCATCGGCATCGGCAACGGCAACGGCATCGCCATCGGGCATCAACAGCAGCAGCAGCACCAGCAGCGACCGCGCCTCTCTGGCAACAAAGTGGCAAGTGAAGCATTGCAAGCAGCACCAGCAACATAGAGACAGAGAGAGGAGATTGCCACGCATATTTTTGTTTTTTTGCTTTGGCCTGGCCAATTGTTGCTTTAGATACTTACAAAAAATATAAAATTAAATATGCAAAGCAAATACTTTGCACACCAAACTCCACAATCAAAGACCATTTTCGTTGTTTTCGAAATTTTGACGGCTTTTTGCTGCTTCACGAGCTGCTCACAATAATAAACTGTAAATAGAGAAAGAAAGAAAAACACACACATTTTTTAATTGAATTAAAATACAAAAAAAAAAAAAAAAACTAACAACAGAGACAACAATTTCTATTAATTATACCAAGTGCCATCACACACACACACACACCCAAAAGAAAGCGTCAAATACCCAGAAGTGGTAAACAAATTACAAGAGAAAATCAGTTTTCCAACAATCAGGCCATATAAGCAGGAATTCTCTTATCAATTTCAAGGTACGTGCCCGTGTTTAACAAATTAACATGTAAAGCGGTCCATTGAATACAAAAAAAAAAAAAAAATAAGTAACTGAATGACTCAAAACTGGAAATGAGTGTACCGAACATACGAGAGTGAGTATTCATCTATAGAGATAGGAAAAACTCCGATTTGACTGGTTTTTTATCTTTGTAGAAAAAATGAAACTGTGTTTAAAGATGAAAATTTGTCAATTTAGAGATTTTAACATTGCACAAAGCTAATCTAGTTAGTTAATTGATTAAATTCCAATAATATTGTATATAGTTTATAGCAACATATAGTCAAAGATTTCTTTTAAATATATCTCAACTTTAATATCATTAATTCCATATTCAAGTGGAAGCTCTTAGCTACTAAAACTTTAAGAAACTAACATAAAAAAATTCCTCTCTAGAAATAATTATTATTAAAGTGTAGGATATAGTTATAAACTATCAACCTAACTATATTTTACAAGCACTGGCCACTAAGGCCTTCGGCTTAGACGAAAAACTACATGCATACACTAGCCTGGGATTCGAACCCGGATCCTCGTTGTTCAGTTGACTAAATGACTGGGCCACTTAGACAACTCATCTACCGAGGACTGCTCTAGAAATAATATTTTATATTATTAAACTAAAATTAGAAAATATATCTAAAGGAAGAAAAAATAAGTTCCATCTTTTAAATATGTAAAAATATGATGTAAAATAAATAAAAAGTAAAATGAAAACAAAATTAAGATTAAATTGAATCTAATGTAAAATGAGTAAAAAGTAAAAAAATTGAACCTATTTCATTAAACAAATTTCTTATTTTAATAAACTAAAAAGTAGAGTAAAACAAACAAAAATAAAGAATAAATTCAGCACTTCAACTAAGTAAAAGTTTACATTAAACAAATAAAAACTAAACTTTATCTTTTTAGTAAGGGAAAAACAAAATAAAATATTTATAAAAAAACAGACCTCGTCTCGTTGTAGATTTAAAAGTTTAAAAATTTCCTAAAAATTATAAAAAAAAAACGTTTTATAGAATTCCTTTCAAATGACTTATTTAAAATTAAATTTAAATTAAAATTTATTCTTGCTTGAAAATCAACTAAATGTTACAACATTTCTTTGGTACAGTAAAAACAAATGAATAACGAATGGTTACGAGAAAAACAAATACTGAATATTCAATAATCTGAAATCTGCAATTTGAACCAGATTTAAATGCAGATTGTTGGTATATACAAAGTGTTTTCCATCATGATTTGATGGCTTTAGCTGAGGCACTTTTCTTTTCAGTTGTTGTTTTGATGCTATGGCTCACATAGATACAAACCAACACACACACATACATACATAGAATGTGAGAATCTAGTTATTTGGGTAAGCATACAAATACATATATACAAACACACACACACACAGACTAAAGCATTATGTACACAAACAATGTCACGAGCTATTGAAGTTTAAAAAGTAGAGCACTCTGCTGCCAGCTGCCGGCTGCTGCTGCTACTGCTACCAATTCTGTTGCCAACTGCCTCAGCGGGCCAACATATTCCTGTCCAACTTTGTTTTTTTTTTTTCTTTCTTTCTTCTCCTACCCTTCCTCCCCTCCCACACTTTTTGTTGTGGCTCCTCTCGCTTGCCAGTTCTAATGATGTTTTGGCACAAATGTAATTGCGCACACACACACAAACAAGCACACCAAATCACACAGATACACTTACATCCACACCCCACACAAGACTTAAATGCAGGTACTTGAATGCAAAATGTTTAAAGGCTTATGTTCATATACATATATATATATATGTATGTATATAGAAGGCATGTTCTAGGTGCACGAAAAAAAAAGTTGATCATTTGTTTTGGAAAAGTGCAAAAACAAAACTAACAAAAAAAAATTGCTTAATTGCTTTTTCCATTGTTTAAAGTTTTAATAAGCATAAAGTTGGTTTCTTTTTTTTTTTTTTTAACATTTTTTGGGCTTTTTTCAAAGTTTGTTGAAATTTTCGCTTCGCCCCCCTTTTCATATTTTTAGCAGTTTTCAAAATGGAAATGCGAGAACTCTTTTAAATCAATAACAAATGTTTTAAACAAATAAACTTAGGAAAGAAATGTAACTATAATATTTGTTTAAAAAATGTTTAAAAAATAGTTCTTTAATGATATTATGAACCTTTTTTTATGTTAAATGTTGAAATTTCAATATCTTTCCATAAGGATTACTGTGGCGTACCCTAAAAGGCAAGTACCAGGTAGGAAAGAGCATTTGGTACTCTTTAGATAAGGTATAGATATTGTATACTATATATAATATAGACTCTCTATATGTTCAAAAGACTTTTCTTTTCTTTTTTTTAAATTTCATCACTAAATATTATATTAAATACATAAAGAAGTAATTTTGATCAATTTTGAAACCTATATAAAATGCAGTCTTTAATTAGTTCAATACGGATCAAGTTACAATAACAATTTGTGGTCAAGTTGATTAGTTTGTAAGTGGTAAAAGTGGAGCAAAAGCAATGCTTTGTATAATATTTATTATATAACTATTATATATATATTTCTCAAAGTGTACTAATCCTCTCACATCTTAAAAGTTACGACAGAAGACCCCCCCCCCCCCCCAAACTAACCCCAAGCGCCAAACACCTGACTCCAATGTGATGTGGTGTCTTCTCACAGTTTAATAGAAAACTGCCCAATTATGTACCGGTAGATTTTACAATGGCTTTCAACTTTAACTTCAACTTTATCGTCATCGCCATCTCCATAAGTAATAAATTGTAAACTATTCACTTATGCCACAGTGGGTCCAAAGCTTTAATTACAGCATCATTGTATATACATATATGTAAGTAAGTAAGTAAGTAGCAAAGCTTCCAAAACCAAATACCGCCCACTAAGCTGATGTTGCCATATGCCATATAAAATTCAAAAGCTTGCCATTAGCACACACACACACACACTGAGATACTTATATGTAACCAAAGACACACACACATGCAAGTAAAATCTTCTAATTAACTTTCAAGTGGCTCATGGAAAATATTAGCACATTTTGCCTCCTCAACATAATGTCCACATCAGCATATCATAAACTCAAACATCAACTTGCCAGATATCATGAATGAATGTGTGTATATATATCTAAGTATATTTATTTACATATCATGTATATATGTATGTACATATATGTATATACAATCGGTAAAAACTCAAATATCAAATGGCAGACAATTTTAATTGCCTACAATCTCCAAAGACTAATTAAACTAAACTTTATGCCCATTGCCAATGTAAAATGTTTATCAAATTAATAATAATCAATGCAGTTAAACAATTTCACACAGAGAAAAATCTATATATATGTATATACATATATATATAAAGATATCTACTTTCAATTTTATACAAGTTTTAGCTAGTGTAATTGATCTCTTTTGCATATATCAAATACATATCAATTCAATTGTCAGGAGAGAATAAATGGAGAAGGTTTGCTTAAAAGAGATTGTCAATCGATTTGCAATTGGAATGAATAATATTGTTATATACATATATCTAACATTCGATATGTGCTGTAACTTGTATAGTATAGTGGTTCAATTATAAACATATATGTATATATATTTGCTGTTTTTTAAGAGGATATAAAAGCTTGCAACCTTTTTACACTATAGAAATTCAGCAAAAAGTTAACTTGTAAACATTTAAAAATTTCAGCACAAAAGTTTATATTATGCTAAAGATTAAGAATATATTAACTTGATATACATATATATGTATATATATCTGTAGCATCCTCATCCAATTATAAAATTCATCATTCTTTGTATACTTTAGTCAAATGTATATTTAATTTAAATTGTATACAAAAATATGAATTTTTTTACTGTGCATATTCATACATATATGCCATATCTCATATATATATATATATTTATTTATTTGCCTGTGTGTGTGTGTGTATAATAAACAATTCAATATAATTATATATGCAGCAATATATGAAAACCGCAAAATAAATTGCAAATTTATGGCTAACAAGCGGCTCTGCGTTTGTGGCTGGCTTTGACTTCGCTTCGTCTGTGTTTTGGTTTTTTTTTTTTTTTTCTTTTTGTTGCTTTTGTTTATTATTTGCGTAATTAAATGCTTGTATATAACTCTTTTTTTTTGTGTACAATAGAAAGTTGTTGTTGATGCTGTGGATGCTGTTGCTGCTGCTGCTGCTGTTCATCATATATAAAGTACAATGCAATGCACATTTTGGCGGCAGTTATTAAAAATTTTCTATTACAATGATGGGGCAGAAAACAAAAAAAAAAAAGGAAATGCGACCGACAACTCTGGGAAGTATAATGCACAGTACAATATATATAGATATAACTGGTAACTGAACAACTCAACTAAAATGGGTTAAAGAAAGTCGTAACTTGTATTAATTAAAAAACAAAAAGGCAAAAGTTGAAAAGGTAGTTCTTTCGTTTTTCTGCAACTTGAAGAGTTCAACTTTGTCATGGAGTCATAAAATCGAGTTTTTCCTTACTGTCGTTAAATGCTTTCTATTGCTCAGTGGTTCAATTCTTGTTCCCAAGTTGCACAACATACACACACACACACACACACAGACACACTCATAGAGTACATGTACATACACTCAAAGCACTTGTCACGTTCATCTGCTTGGCAAGAATTTAGAAATTGTATTTATTGCCAATGCTTTCTACTTTTCTATAACTTCTCTTCTTTACTTTTGTACAACTTTTGTTGATTTGATTTGTGTGAACAAGAGATAGGGAGAAAAAGAGAGAGAGAGAGAGGGCAAGTAGAATAGATGATGAAAAATGTTGTTGTAATGGCAATAATAGTTACTAGTAGTAGTCATAGTATGTTGCTCATCATGATGCTGAAAACCAAAAGTGCCGCAGTTGCTTCTCTGTCTCTCTTCCCCATCTTCCCATCTTCTCTTGAGTAAGCGTGAGAAATTGAGATTAAGATTGAGATTCTTCTTCAACGCTTTATACCTCTAAGTGGCTTTAACTTTACTTCCCCTTTTCCTCTTTCTCTCTCTCTCTCTCTCTGCCTCTCTCTTACACTTGCCTAAGAAATTGTGGCTTTGGTAATTAAATTATAGACAAGTAATAAGCCTCATGAAATTGGGTCAGAGAGTTTTTGGTTAGCAAGTATATATGTATATATATAGCTTTTCTCACAGCACTTAAATGCAGGTGGGTGGTACACACACACCCACACACACCCTCCTCAACATACATATACATATTAAAGTAGACAGAATAGCTGTATTAAACTGGGAAATTTTTAGTCATTACAGGAATTTCAATTGTGGGAGAGCGCTATTTAGTACAAGTTACCCGCATATAATACAAAGTTATGTGGGCGGCTTCATATTTCGAAAGAATATATTGTGAATATTTTGTATAATAAAGCGATTTAACGGCATTTTTACAGAATCAATTTTTCAATTATGTAAGCAGAAGAGAAATGGGAAGGGGGGGATAGAAAAACTGCAAGAAAATGCAATGAAAATATGAGGTCTAATTTTGTGTGTGTCTTGAGTTACTTCTACTACATGATATAGATAATATATAAGTTATAGATATAGAATATATATAGTTATATGATATAGATATATAGAAACCAAATTTGCAAGTGCCATACAGTTCAATTTACCTGCAGTACAGTTTTTCATAATAAAGTTCTCTGTATAGTGGAATTCATTCCAAAGATTCAACTTTTTCAATCTTTTTTCGGTCTTTCTATATTAATATCTATATAGTTAAGCTGCTATATTGAAAAGTTTTTATAGGAAAGATCGAGTGTATACTAAATATTATCTTATGCTTTGCAACTATATTGGTTTGGGTAATTTGTATTACCTTTTTTAGTGAAAGCCGCTTAAATAATTCTCAATAGGTGGCCAACTATTATGGAAAAGCAAAAACTTTAAACCATTTTGCCACAAGAAAGCAATGAAGTTTAATTATGAAATCCTACAATTCGAGTTGTGAACAATCTAAATTAGCTTTAGCTATTAACTAATCATCTAAAAGTACTTACTAAGTAAGCATACTCGACATTACATACAGAATACATCTCTCTAATACAGAAAAGTTAGAAGAATGTTTTAAATTCTTAAAGTTAAAAAACAAATTCTTAGTGCCCAGATAGTTTTTCACCTTATTTCCTGAATAAATTTCATATTTATCAAGATTTCTTATTCATTATTTACTTTAAATACAAAAATTTTAATTAAAACAGTTCCAAATCTAAATAAAAAATCCCATTTATATATTTATATATATACCAAAAAATTTACTTATCCTTATTTGATTTTCCCTTTTCATTTCATTGCCAATAAATTTAGCTTACAAATAGTTAATTTAAATGAAATTTATTACATATTCGATAGAGATCACCAAAATGACATATAAAATTATGTCGAAAAGGTAAGATCATATTTTAGATAACATTTTTCAAATTTCAAAAAGCAAATATATATTTAATACAACGCTTCGGATTCAGCAAACAAAAAAAAAAAAAGCAGTCAAAAAGGTTGGCGAAAAATAAAAATTGATTAAAATTTTTATCATCACGCACACAGATGTTGCATTTAGGCGACCTCTCCCCCCTCCCTTCTACTTCTCGCTTTATATTTGATACAAAAAATTTACATTTAATCCCTTGCAAAATAAGCTTAGTTAATTTATCTGCCTTTGTCTCTGACAAAAAAAAAAATTTATATTAATAAATAAAAAATGTTGCAAAAGTCTGGAAACAAAATGGCTTTAAACTCGAACTTATCCAACTGGTCCTTAATTCATATAATTGAGAGAGAAATATATAGCGCAACATTTGTTGTTGTTGTTATTGTTGCTTAGGTTGATTTTTGGGTGGTTTTTTTTTGTTTTTTGTGTAGCCATCGCACGAGCCACACAATCAATTTATTTATAAAATTTTTGCTGTTTTTTTTCGCTTAATTAATGCAAATACAAAGCAAAGAAACGAGAAACAAAAACAAAAGCAACAACAACAAGACACGAATAACCGAAACGAAGCCATGCAAATAAAGTTTGTTAACTTTACGAAACGACATTGTTTAAAGTGATTTGCATAAAATATAATTCAACCACTTTTTTTCGTTTCTTTGATTATATTTTTTTGCACTCAAACAGAGAAAGAGAGAGATGGGATAAAAGGACAAACTCAACTGGAATATAGAAATGTATATGTATGTATATATATAGAGTAAAAGGGAAAGTAAAATCTACCTATCCATCCTCCTATCCATCCATCAATGTATCTATTCATCTATCCATCTATTCATTCCATTCATCCATCCATTCATCCACCCGTCTATCTATCTATATCTATCTATCTAACTATCTATCTATCTACCTATCTATCTATCTATCTATCTATCTATCTATCTATCTATCTATCTGTCTATCTATCTATCTATCTATCTATCTATCTATCTATCTATCTATCTGTCTATCTATCTATCTATCTATTTATCTATCTATCTATCTATCTATCTATTTGTCTATCTATCTATCTATCTATCTATCCATCTATCTGTCTATCCATCTATCTGTATATCCATCTATCTATCTATCTATCTAGATCTATCTAGATCTATCTATCTATCTATCTAGATCTGTCTATCTATTTATCCATCTATCTATCAATCCATCCATCTATCTACATATCTATCTATCTACCTGTCTATCTACCTATCTATCTATCCATCTATTTATCTATCTATCTATTTATCTATCTATCAAATTTCAATAAGCATTTCAATTGGCTATATTTTTAATATGAGTTCATTTTCTATAAAAAAGATTAAGCACATAAACATTTGGTGAAGAGTATATCATAGTCGGTATGTTGTTCTGTTTCCTTATATCTTTTTTTTCGGCTAAGAAGGACAAGGCCTCTGTGTGTTAGACGAAGGGACAAAAGTTTTCTTATTAAATTCAAACTTGTAATGCCTGATGTGCCTGATGCTGACAGTAAGCTAATTGAGTGTCAAAAACATAAAAGATATGTGTGTGTGTGTGTGTATGTATATATATTTGCCATTTTGTCATGTCATTCAACTTTAGTTGTTGCCTTATATAATATACAAGTAAAGTGCGTTAATTTGACATAATTAGAGAGATAGAAAAAGAGAGAGAGAGAGCAGCACAAATCTAAGGTCTGAAGAGGCATCACCTTTGTTTGACTTTTTAGGTCAATGGTCGGCTCTTTTGGCAAATGTTTGCCATGTTTAACCCCCCACCACCCCTCTCAGACTTGTCGACTTGTCATGAAAATCTACACCATTTGATAGCTTGCCAATTTAACACCTGACAGCATCAGCCAGGCATCAGGCAATGCTCTTGCTGCTGCAACAGCCGGCAACGCCCCAGCCACATTACGAGAGCCGCCAGACTTGGGTTTTTGGAGTGGATACAAGAGTGGAGGAGTTTGCCGCCGCCAGTCAAACTAGCCTTACAAAAAAAAAAAAAAAAAATAAGACACATGTCTGGCCATTTAGCAAAGTTATGTGATATTTTGCGAGGGGTCTTTTTTTTTTTTTTCTTTAGATATATATATATTTTATGGCTAGATGAAACGATCAATAAGTTGAAGTTGAAATTTTGATTACGACAGAGACAACAAAAAATTAAAAAAGAAGAATAGTAAAGAAAACCGCCAACAAACAAAAACAAAAAATTGAACAGTTTGTGTCCTAGTTTCAATTTGTTCAACCTACAAATTCTGCCAGGGCATCAAAAAATATTTATTATTATTATTATTATTTTTGCCAAGAACGTCAGACAATGACCCAGTTAATTGTTAAAAAATTACCAAAAAAAAAAAAAGAAAGAAAATATGAAAGCAAACAATAATAACAACAACAACAACAACAGCCAAAGAAATATTTGTGGTCAAGAAATGTATAAGAGAGTCTTTTGCATAAACCTCTACTTATAGATATGCCCCCCCCCCCCCCCACACTTTGCTATTCTCTGCCCCCCCCCCCCCCCAAGCCCCTCTGGGCAGCTAATTTTACGTCTGTTTATAATTATTTTGAGCAGTGAAAAGTGAAACTCTTTCAGAACCAGAAATTTGTTCAATGTCTTGGTTTATTGTTGCTCATTTTTGCTCTACTTTTGTTATGATATTTTCTTGTTGTTGTTGTTGTAGTTGTTGTTGTTGAAAGCAAATGTAAAACGAGTACTGGTCATAAAATATGAAACAAGTTTGACATACTTGCATTTATTTCACTTAAATATTACGATAAAGTGCGTTAAAGTGTTTGTGGTTTTTGCCCGACTTATCATTAGTTATCATTAGTAAATATGTATAAATAAAATCAAATTAAATCAAATACAGATTTTGTAAATTAACAGTTGTTGTTGTTGTTGTTGTCGTTGCTTAATTGAGCATAGTTTTATAAATAAGCCATGCATAATTCCAATTAAAACCCACAAAAAATAAAACCCATTGTCTGTAGGTGGTATACATACACACATACATACAAATATATTTATATAAATTACGCATACGCCATGTATGCGACAATTTCCTGCAAAAAAAAAAAACAGAAAAAAGACCGAAACAGAGCAAATGAAGCGAACGCCCGCTGTCACTTCAATTCATAGCAGATGCAAATAAATTTCCATTAGAGTGTGGGCAAATCTCTGTTTTACAGGCAAAACAGATGCGCACAGATTTGTAGATTATATACTATATAAACTACAGACAGACAGACAGATAGACAGACAGACAGACAGACAGAGAGACAGACATACATATATGTATATACTAGTAAAACCTATATTAGAGACATAGGAGAAAGAATTAGAGAGATGGGAGAGGACCCCGCCCTAACCAATGGACCCAAGTAGATAATAAACTAGTCACCTAGCTGGTGTCTACTTTATATACAAGTATATATATGTGTATATATATATAGGCCTAATGAATTTACATTTTCAGTCAGCGGGACGTAAATTGTATGATGAAAAATATTCACACATTAATACACTTACACAATTTAAATTCAACTCAATTCACATAGATATGTATGAACAAATAACATTTGCTTTGTTGCATCTACATTATCTCTCTGTGTCTATATTTGCGGTGTTATTTTTTTTATTTTTAATGATTTTCGCCTTTAACTTTCTTTGGCCTATCCATGAGATGCACAGACAGGCAGACAGACACAGCAGACAAGGAAAGAGAAACAGTGTGAAAGAGGGAGGAAGTGGAGTGGAGGCAGGGGGTTGGGTGCACAAGTTCAATGCGCTTAACTTTTGTGGCTTATTTACTTTTCATCTCAACTTTCACATTCCGCAACCTTTGGCACTTCCTTGATACAACAACAACACATTTGCCATATGACTGCCACATCAGTGGCGGAGTATCTAAGGATCTCTTGCAATTTGCAAAATGAAACAAAAAATATTGCAAAAATTTCTTTGCCGATTTGAAATATCAAAAGTTTTACAATAGTAATTTACTACAAATTTGATTTACTTTAAAAAGTATTATAAGTAACATTTTTAATACTTTATTAACTAATTGAAATTGAATTATGAATTATCTGAGCTCGAAAATTGTTCAAAAATATGTTGAAAGTCAAATAAATATTCACAAAAATTTTTATAACAACTAAAGAAGAAATCTCAGAGCGTATTTCAAAAACACTTTTGAGTATATTTGATACATTTTGAAGCCTTATTTAGTTTAGAAATATTAAAAAAAGTTTTTTATTTCTAATTCTAAAGAATTTCATTAATAGTTTCAATTTTAATAACAAAATTTCATTTGGAGAACTATTTAAGAACTTAAAAATAACTCATTTTGGTGGCAAAATGAAATTTAACCAAATTTGTGTTGTTTCAAACTTAAAAAGAATTACATGTATGTATATTTCGATATGTATAAAATATATTTTTAGATAGTGTTTGATCCCTCTTTTCAGACGCCTCTGTATACATAATCATATCCATTCGGGCAATTATGTTGGCCATTTGTTTGTGCCTTTTTGCAATAAACGAAATTGCAATCAATGCAATGTAAACGCAATCGAATCCTACAAAAACAACAAAAACGAACGAAATGCATAGTTTCGATATTTTGTTGCAAGACTCTCCCCAACTTCTCACTCTCCATTCATAGCTGTGGGGCAACAACACAGCAAAAGAGGGTAAAGTAAAGTAAAAAAAAAAAAAGGAAAAACAAAAGAAAAAGTAAAATGTGTGCGTGCATAATATATACATATATATGTATATGCCTTGTGCGTGTGTGTGGGGGTGTAAGAGTAACTAACTAAGTAAAAAGCAAAAAAAAAAAACGCTAAATCTGTGTGTAAATTTATGTGGGAAGCAACTTGGCTAAGAGCGACGCCTCAAAGTGTGGAGAAAGAAAAATTTACTTATCTAATAACTGAAACATTTCCTGCCAACAATCTCCATCTGAGAAATGTTTAAGTGAATGAGAGAATTTTGATCTATTCCATTCTATATACATTTACATATGCCATACAAGATAAGGCCAAAACACTTTGTTTTACTGACACTGTGAAAAGCAATTTCTTTGCTGCGGAAGCATTTTTTCTGTTGTTTTTAGTGGAAATTGGAAATACGTTAACATTTTTTTTTTGTTTTACCTTTAAGAGGCGGCAATTAACATAAAGTAAACTTGGAGCCCCCGTCAACCCGTTGACCACCATCACTACCAGCTGTTCATCATTGTCTCCGTGTGTGTGTGTGTGTATGTGTGACTGTCTGGGCCAGTTTTTGTGTTTTTTCTTTTATATTTTTACCCTCGTTTATTCGTAACACTCAATTGCATCAGCGTGCAAATATGCAACTAACTTGTTGGCTTTTTGCCCGTCCGTCCAAGTCTGCCACACATGCGCCTTAGTCTCTTAGTCTAAAATACTTGAACTATTCCGTAGATTTGGTCAGTTTGGAATGTTTAAAACTATATCCTATAATCTATTGGTTAGATAAGGCATGACAGACAGAATTTGTAAGGCTTTGAGTTTTCATATACAACAGATTTTCCATTATAGAGATTCAAGATCAAAGAAGAAATTGCATGATCGTTTCAGAGTTATAATATAATTTATATATCGATTATCGCAAATTGGTTTTACCCCTTTCTATTTACTCATAATCCTATACTTTCTACAGGGTACTTATCAGATCGATGTTTCTTTTCTTTTTTTGTTTTGAGTGTTAATCGTTTTCGTTATTTGGTTTTTTTTTTGTTTTTGTTTTTGGCTGGCTTTTACATGCGGGAAAATTCAAACCGCAGGCGCACCTTGGTCTTTCTACTGTCTACCTGTATGCCTGCCTACCTGTCTCTCTCTCCCTGTCGCCAACAAAAAAAAAAAAAACTAAAATACCGAAAAAAATTAATATGCATTGTTGCAACAGACTTTCACTTTTGTGTGTGTGTGTGTGTGTTTGTGTTTTTCTTCATCAGCTTTAAGAGAGAAGCAGCAGCAGCAGCAGGTTTGATCCCAAAGTCACATTTCAAATTTATTTTAATTACTCAACAGTTGGACAACAACAACAAAAAGAAATACAATCAATTTTTATTATTTCTTTTATATTGAAACTTCCGAATTTACTCTTAAAGAGCAGGAGGAGGGGTCAGAGGAGGTGTGGACAAGGGAAACGAATGATTAAAGCTCGTAAATGGGTAAGTGGGGAATTCCAGTTAATTGCACTTTTTTTTTTTTCTTCTTCCCTCATTTTCTTTCAATCTTTTGCTTTCGCCTCAGTTTAGAGCTCTCAATTAAGCCAAATAAAAAAGAAAGAAAAAAAACCAAAGTTACGCATTTCCAATTGCATAATCGTACAAATTTTTACACTAATTTCTGTCTGTCTGTCTGTCTGTCTCTTGTTTGTCTGTCTCTGATTGTGTGTATGCCTGATTTTCATGGCTTGCGAAAGTAAATATGTTTTTACTGACCATTTCGATGGGCTTCCTGAACACAATGCGTTCAGTTATTAGTCGTTTGATTCATTAATCATATGATAGAAGTAGGGAGAAGTGTAGACAAGGGAGCAGAGAGTGAGAGGGAGAGAAGCAAAGAGTAGTATGGAAGGGGATTACCTTTGCGGCAGCACCTGCTGGGCCAAATGATGAAATGGTCAAAAGGAAAAACTCGACTGATGATGATTTTTTTGTATCATTGTCTAGAAAAAGGGGGGCAGCTCATAATTTCATGATGGCTTGCACCGGTTTTTTTATGCTCTTTGTGAAACGTTCAAAGATGTTGATATATATATACATATATATATATACATAAGTTAAAGTTAACTGGGAAGAAGCTTCAGGGATAAGTAAATATATATATATAACTTTATCCCTTCTACAACTCTTTTATCCTCATAAAAAAAAGCTTTTTCTGAGAACTTTTTGGACACTTGAATAAAAGTTTATCTTAAGAAGCTTCAGAGATAGATAAGTTATATTTAATCTATGTATATACATATATAGTCAAGCGATTTCAATCCATTATATATATATTTACTGTTTCCTTTTGTCTCTGATTGCTTAAAGTTTATATTACCCCCCTTTTGGTGAGGGTATGAAAAAGTGAATTACTTGAGGGTATAAAATTATTATTATGGAATAATAACTATGTACGCTAATATTTAAACAATGGCTGTTAGTTATTTATATATTTCACACACTTTAAATCAATTAACTTTAACTTGGCTTAAACTGAAACGTTTTCACAGGGAAAGTTATAACTATAATCGATTATAAATCTGGATTATAGGGGAATTACTATATGTAACAGATATGTTTTCCTTTTTCTCTCTCTCTTTTTCTGTCTCTTCGGTTTCTTTTCTCTTGTTTTTTGGTTGGCAGAGTTTTAATTAAGTTAAATCAATGGCAAATGGAAGAAGCATTGACAAAATGATCAACTGGGGGATTTACCAACCATTGCTCTATTGAGACAATGACAAACTGTAGAGTAAAGTAAAATAAATCCAAGTGAATCGATACAATTGGCTTCGTATGTGGTAGCAGTAGTTTGTGCCCATTGAAACGATTAAGTATCTATCATGTGGATAGTAGTCACAAAAGCCCAAGGCGGATGCAGGGTCTGCTACATTGGTCCATCTGTCCATCTGTCTGTTTGTTTGTCGTTTGTCGGTTGGACCAGCTGAACAATTGCAAACTGCAAATCAAAAAGGCCAACAACTCGAAATATGTGTACTCCATTTCCGTTTGAAAGTCATTTGAGAGCCACACAAAGATATAAATGCAGTGCTTGTGGGGAGATCTAATGAAATGTTATAAGCCAAAGGATAGATAGACAGACAGACAGATAGACAGACAGATGGATGAATGGACATTTGAAGAATTCATAGAGTAGAAATATTTAGATAATTGCCAAGTTGATTTTAATTACTATTAACAAGTGACCGACCAAGAGCACTGAACTTGAAGCCCAAAGCGGCTGTAATTTGAGCCACAAACACAGAAAGTCATGTAATTTAAGCCTGGCTGTGGGAAATTCCACGCCATAGCAAAAAAAAAAAAAAAAAAGAACTGTCTGTTGGCTAAAACATTCGAGATATTGAATTGAACGTGTGTGCGTGTGTGTGCGTATGATTTAGTGTGTGTCTGGTGAGAGGGTGGCAACGGTGCGAAAGTGTCCAAGTTCATGCCTCTGTTGCCGCTGCTGATGGAGACGACTCAACTGGATTGGGGGACTGAACTGGACCAGACCAAGTTCGAATTACCATAAAATATGCAAGGCAACGCATGCGCAACACGTAACCTGAGCACGGCGGATGGTCAATGCAGAAGAGATACATTTTGTATTATAGAGATACGCCCCGACTTGTTCACCTTGAATATTAGCCACCACATTGGCCGCCGCGGTCAAGTTTAGACCCAAAGAAATAAACAGAGATATTCATCTCTTAAATTAAAATTTGGGTCATTTGATTTTGGCTATAAGTGAGATACATATTTTATTGGCCTTTAACTGATTTCATGCTTGCTGGTGCGTCCCCCCATGGCGGCAACGGATGTTACAACAAACTTCTTTTTAGCCTTCTTCGTGTGTGTTTGCGTTTTTCTTGACTCTTTTTTTTTTTTTTTTTGCACTAATTGAATTATGTTGCACATTTTGTTTAGGGCTTCATGCTTGATGGATTCCTTTTGCCAGTTTTTGGAATCCATTTGCAGTTCTTTGCAACATTTCTTGTTTTTCTTTAGACCATTGCGGATATTTGGTAATTGAGTTATTACTTCAGTTTTATTCAACAACTTGGCAATTTCATGAAACTAACTAAATGCAAAATTCTTAAAGTTCCCATTTTTTGTATATTTGTTTGTGCAAATTAAACTGTTGCCAATTGGTTTGTCACGTAGTTCTATGCATTCGCAATGCTCTCAATGTCCAAAAGCCAATTCCAATACATTTACACTACTGGCAAATAGTTGGCAAAAAGTTATAACTCCATTTCCTTATCGGTTGGAATAAGTTTTTGGTTTCTCGTTTAGTTTTCGTTTTCTTTTTCTTCTTTTTTCTTAAAATTAAGCCATTTGTTATTGCCTTGGTAGTAGTTGAACTTTGTGTGTCGAGAGAATAGATGCTTATATAAAACTTACTAACAATTTGTTAACAATTTGTGAATTGTCAAAGACTAGGAAAAAACTATGAAATGTACTTTAATTGGTAGTTTTTATAGGAAATGCAGAATAAAGTAAAATTCTTCCATGAAATCAAATGAATAAATTAGAGAAGAAATTTAAAGAAATTTCTATTATCTACATCTAATTAAAAGAAATAATATTAGATCAAAGTTTCCCTTTAGAACAACACAATAATTATAAATTTACCATATAATATATACCATTATATTATTTATTCTATATTATTTAAAGTATTTATACTATTCATATATTAAATAAATAAAAAAAAGAAGCGTAACCCATAACAAATAATATTATTTGCTTAGAAATTTGTCAACAATTTTTGCTTAAAACTTTACTTGACATATTAATTCTTTCAAATAAATGATCTTCTCACACCTTTATATAATATATTTTTTTTATTATTGAAATGTGCAAAATTCGCAGCATTCTCTAAATATAGAGACAAATATTTGATTTGATCGATAACCAAAAGGTGTTAATTGTTAACAAAAGAATCTGAGCGAAAGAAATTGAAATTTTGAAGTTAACTCAAAGAAACTCTTTATTCTAGTTTATCTATTTATAACTCTAAAATAATATAAAAATTTAACCCGAAAAAGAAGAGAAAAAGATTGCAAACTCACGTAATGAGTTCTCTTTTACTTTTTCTTTTCTTTTTTTTTTTTTTTGTTTTTCTTTATCACATTTCCGTATTGAGTAGCAAGATAATTAGTATTGTTTAATTGTTGATTAAGAACCAATTAATTGCTACTTATAAGGTGAAAGAAAATCAAAAGTGAATTCTGATACACATGAAACTGAATTTGGGCCTAGCCTTAATATCTTAGTCTCCCCGCCACTGCTCCCTCCATTCTCCTTGCCAACCGCTTTGGCTGCCATACCAATAAAATACGAGATTTGTGGGGTCTCGCAATTAACCATTCTTCTTACTTCTTATTGGTTTTCCTGATAAACTTGTTCGGGCATCAACGGACAGGTTGCTAAGCAAAAACAATGCCAGGGCGGGGAGGGAGGTGTAAAAAAAAGAATGATAGAGGAGACAAAGCGAGTAGCGGAGGAGGGAGCGGAAGACAAGTCAGCATGTTTTCAAGATCAAAAAAGCGAATGGTGGCGGAAAAAAAAAAAAGAAATTGCACATGAAAAACAACAATACAACAACAACAACAGAGCAGAGAGCAGCATAAGGATGAACTTACTGCAACATTAACGCACATTCTATACGCTACCTAACAAATTAAGTTGTTATTTAGAAAAATTTGTAAGCTAATACTAGCAAGTTAAATCACTGATATAGACAATAAGTTATTTTTTTAATATTTAATACTACTTATTATATATTATATGCTAAATAATACAACAAAATTAACAAATTCCAAATATTTTTTGCTTAAGGCAAAAAAAAAGTTGTCTCTACACAAACACAAAGAAAAAACAGGTTATAGAAGTTGTAGTGATTCAATAAATAATTGATAAATATAAAATTTTAATATTTTTTACTACACAAAATATTTGATTATAATTACGAATAAGTAATCCATTTAAATACTCTTTCTGTACCAACCAGATTACAGTTAGACGAATTCAAAATGAATGGAAAATAAACTATGTTCTAATATTATGACAATCGAGTGTCTACCCTATATCCTATGCCAAGTGGATCTAGGCACAAAAAAACGTATATGATCTATTTTAGGGAAAGGGTATAACTGAAAGAGAACTGCAAATGCGCTGCGGAAGTATTTTGGCGAACCTTTCACTGTAAGAGTCAAGCGGAGAGTTGAAGAAAAAAAAAATACAACAACAAAAAAAAACACAAAATACAAGGTATGTAGAAACATGTGATAAACATAAAGAAATGCCGCGCATAATGAAAAAGTGGCACAGATGCCAGAGCCCCAGCCACAAAGCAACGGTACAAAAAGGAGGAGAACGCATACTCACACACACAAGTACCAAAAAAAAAAAGAATCAAAAAATGCAAAAGAAAATAAGAGAAAAAGGAAGCAGTAGTAGGTAGCAGCATCAGCAATCAGCCCAAAAGGAGGCAACGACGCAAAAAGTAAGTGCGTGGTATAGGACTCTTGGGTTAGGGTGGGCTGGGGCAAGGGTGGGGATTGAATTGGACGCATGGATGGATAGATGGGAGGCTAAAAGAGCCACCACAACCCATATAACCACCCAGCAACGGCGTGGGTGTGGTGTGTTATGCTTTGAATTGGGTTGCTTGAGAGCGCGCTGGGAGCACAGAAGCAGGGCATCTTTCTCCCATCCCATCCCATCCCATCCCCTACCCTTCCCCTTTCCCTTTTTGATTTATGCGGAGACATAAAAACTAAAAGTTAAACTTACCTGTAAAATATTGGCACGTTTTACGTTTTTGTTGGTTGTAGTTGCTTTTTTTTTTTTGTTTTTTTTGTTGCTTGTTGTTTTTCGGCCAGTGAGCGCACAAGCTTATTAATAATTTAGGAGTACGGGATTATGGGAATACGGCCTTGCTTCGTCTTCAATAAATCAACTGCAATGATTTGGGAATATAAGACAATTTTTTTTGGTTTTTTTTTTTGCGTGTGTAGTTTTGTTTTTTTTTTTTTCTTTGGTTTCTTTTTTTGGAAAATGTATTGGAAAATGAATGTATTGTAAATTGGAACACTGTTTTGATTGAGAGCGCGCGCAAAAAAAAAGACAACAAAAAATTATACACAAAATCAAAAAATACACAGACCCACACACACACACACTCTTGCACATACAAGCTCAAACGCACGCTCCAAACACACACACAGAGAAAAAAAGCAGATAAAACGAGATACATAGAGACGCACCGAGAGCTGGGAGCTGAGAGAAATTGGTGTAGATGTAAATATAGGGTGTGTGTGTGTGTTTGTCTGTGTGTGCAAGCGTGCGGGTGTGTGTATGCGCTAGAGTAAGGCTACCCAGCTTAAACGACACTATCCCAGGCACCGACGTACAACGACGACCACCACAAACAAAAATCAACTCAAATTCTTCAATTCTCTATTATGAGAATCTCAGCTTCAGCTTCAGTACCCCCAACTTTACCGTACGCTGAACGAGGAGCGACTGCGGGAGCAACTGCGGCTGCGACTGCGAAGACAACGTTTCGTTTGCTACTGCGGATTGCGACTGCGATTGGCGACTGTTTGCTTGGGCCCGTGCATACGAACTGAACGCAGAAACTGAGCTGAGCTGGGAAGCAAGCTCTCGCATTTACACAAACACACACACGAACGCATACACACTCGCTTAACGGCGCTGCTGCCACCAATACATGTATAGATATTTGGAGCTGGCTGAAAGCTTCGCGCCACTTAATACCAGCCAGCCAGGTGTGTGCTTTTAAATCAAAGTGGCGCTTAAGCTAACTGAAAGCTTTACTGGTAACTTCACTCGATGACAATCAGGTGAGAGCTTTTTATGTTTGTGTTAAGTATCCAAACCGTCAAGCTCACAATAGAAGCTTAAACGTTAAATTTTTACCCATGACTGTTATTTTTCAATCAAACTGAATTTTCCATTTTGAAAATAGAGAGAAAAAATATATTATTATTTACTTATTTAGAATTCAATTGAACATGGAGGATTGCTTTGCTGGAGCACCGCAAGAGTTTCTCGTCTGCATCACAGTACACAAGGCGGCCAAAGTGGGAGTAAATTCTGGTGATTTGTATGTAAAAGTGAGTCTGGACAAAATGACCAAGAATACAAAAACCTTTGCCAATAGCGAAAATCCATTTTTTAATGAGGTAAAAGATAATGATTTTAGTTTAGGTCATTTACTGTATCGGTGTCCATCTTTTTAGTACTTTGTCTTTGAGTTCCACTGTACACTGACGGAACTGCTGAGGCTCACCATACTCTTCGAATTGAAAAAGTCAATGATTTACAAGAAGAATGTAATTGTGGGTGAACTATTGATTGATTTGCACAGTGTATGGAATCAGCCGAATCATAGCTATATGAAAAAATGGGGAAGACTGGAATCACCAATCGCTGAGAATGCACAAAAGACCAACAGAAGCGAATCTCATGGACATTTACAAATTGATTTAGCAATTATATCACAGCATAGTGCCTTTCTATCTGGATCTAAATCGGATCAGCAAGAGGCAGAGAATTTAAATAAATGGTTATTAGATCAGGATTTTGATGATATAGAGAGGTGCGTATGAGTGATCAAGTATACGTATATATATTCAATTGTTTAAGCATCTTTAACTTGCTACAGCAATTTGTTGCAAAACTCCAGTACATATACACCAAGCAATATACGATATTTTATCGGTTTTTATCGAGGATACTTTATGAAGAAAAGTAACTACATGATACAAGTATCGTTCGCTGGCTTCAATGTATATACCAGTTTGCATTGACTACTTGTCCTTCGTTTTTAAAGTACAGATTCCATCCTTTCAAGGGCAAAACACAAGTGGCTAAACATACAACGACCCCGATATGGAATCATGAGATAACCTTTGCCTGGATCTATCCCTCATTGGCCCAACGGTTTCTAATACTAATCTTTGCCTACGAACATTTGCAATGGAAATGTGTTACAGAGTATGAGTTATCCTTCGAGGAGATTGCCTTTAATGGTAAGTAGTCCTTTTTCTATCAAATAAAAACTATTAACTTGATCTTATTGTAGATAAACCATCTTTGGGTCCTACATATCTGCATTTCTATGATCCCGTCAATCCCTTAAACTATGTTGGACGTTTGCTAATGGAACTACGTTCCGAATCCATGGTTGAGACGAAACCTTCACATGTTCTGATTACCCAAAGTGTTGCCGGTCTGGATGAGTCACGATTTTGGCGGGATGATATATATTTGATAGAGTTTCTACCACTAATGGGCGATCATATACATACTAATGCAAGTCATTATAAATTTACCGTCAGGCTAGCCGAGCATACATCGAATGCCTTTGAGGGTCACTTGAAGACACCTTCAGGAAAATTTCACACATCCATTCATACGAAATACTTTCATCAAGTCACACCCTATCGTTCCTGTTTGTGTCGTGTTCGCTTGCCCGATAATCGGGCTAAATATGAAAGTGATTATTTCATGATTGAATTGGTTAACCATATGGTCAGTTACGTTGTTTTTCATACCCTTGCAAAGAAGGGGTATAGTTGTTTTGGGTAGAAGTTTGAAAAGCATAAAAGAAACAAAGTCATGTTAATCCGTCCGTTTGCTATCTGTTAAAGTCCATACAAATTAAAGCCTTAGTAATCAAATTTAGCCCACACTTTTATTTCTATTATACGCTAGATATATGTCGGAATCGACCAGATCGGACGACTATATCATATAGCTACCATAGAAATGTTTGGTCGAAAATAGAGTTATGGTGTTTATATTCTTCAACTTTAGTTAGCTTATTGTTTTTTATATTTTCTTAAGTAATTTCCCTTTTGTTCCTTCATTTTACAGCGCACTGAATTGGAAGCATTCCAAGTATTTCAACTCAAATTCTCGGATCATCATGAGAGCCAGGCCAAGTGCCTAAAGTCGATTATAACAAATATTTTGAGTAAAATCAAAGAAGGGATCAATGCCCATCGCTTTGACTATGAGGTTGATACACAACGCACCACTTGGGATATAAATCGACAGCTTTATCTATTGGACTATTTCTCCAAGTTGCCCCAAGAGCTGCGTGTGCTGAGACAAAAACTTCGATGTTGTTTCATAGAGCATTTAGATACTTCGATTTCGAATGTACTAAATGAATTGCATCGTCTCACAGGTGAAATCAATTCGCTGTCAAATATGCTCCGTGTACAAGACGAGTGGCCCGAACTAATTTTATCTTTAAGTGCCGGGGGTAAGGAAGTGGGCGTGTGTCGTCTAAATGCCAAGCATTTTCTTAATACAGAGAAACGTCAGAAAAAGCATACCACGACCAATCATTGCTGGAAGGTGAAGAGTTTTGTGTTCAAAGGTGTCAACTGTAATCACAGTTGCACAAACTGTGGCTGCAATGCCGCTCTCATAATCGGTTGTGTATCGATTGTTATAGAACGCGAGCGGAAAGATTTCCTGTCTCACATATCCTCCGATTGGTCATCACCCGAACCCATGGTGTGGTTACCCAAGGTGGCGGCAACACATTTTCGTTGTCATGTCTATGTGCATCAGGCAAAGGTTCGTCCAGCTGGTGACACAACAAGTATACCTGATGGACACCTTCGAGTGTTGTTTGGTCAACATGTTGCCGAAACGTACACATCGCCCGGTGTACATTCTCCCATTTGGAATACAGTGTTAACCCTTAAGGGCATATCCTTGCCAGGTGACATTTCGTGGTATATGCAAAATCCACCAATGCTCTCCTTGGAATTTCGTAACTCGGACAAAACATCGACTGACGATAATGTGGCCAAGGGATATATTACAGCAAGTGTAATCAGCGATGATATTTTAAAGCATTCAAGTTGGGATGATGCAGGAATTTGCTGGATACGAAATCCCATACAAAAATTACAGAAATTAAAACATCTAACACCACCGCCACTCAAATGGATATCTGTGGCCAGAAAGGGTATCGTTCTGGCCGAAGTACTCATGTCAGCCGAACTCATTGAGTTAGTTGGGGATGCGACAAACGAAGAGAATGACAAGGAGGAACTTGTTCTTGCCACTGGCATACCAACACCTATACGTCCCAATATGCTAAACTTTGTGTAAGTGCATTTGTCATTCCTTCATCTCTATAAGTTTTCTTTTTCTTTTGTTCTTAGGCTTGAGGTGATCTTTGTGGGTCTTCGTAATTATACCAAATCGAGCATGAGTTCGGCAGGTAAGCGACGTATTAAGGTTATGATGGGTGATCTAGTCCTGACAAGTGGCCTTTCCACTGCGCGCATACGAAATAGCATCAATTTTCTTGCGGCCTATGCCTCTGGTGTGGTGGTGGGTAATGTGTTGCTCCTTCCTGTAGCAATATACCATTTCCATTTAAAAATCAATTGCAGAGTTTACCCGATCAGCAGGAATATTGGCCAGCCATGATAGCAACGGATGTTTTCCTCTCTGGCTTTGGCCATGAGTCTACATTGGGTGTTGCTCTCATATCAAATTTGGCCAACTTTTTGCAAAAGAATAAGACAAAAATGTGTGTGAGAAAGGATGAAGATGATCGAGATTCAATTGCTTCTACCACATTGAGTGTGGATCCAGTTGGGTATGATGACTATGATGATGATGATGATAATGATGAGCCACCACGTACCAGAATAAGAAACTGCTGGATGCGTCTATTATTTGCTCTCGGCTTGCGTCCAGCTGCCTATGCCAATCGACGTGCCCTGCGATTTGAGGATGATATAGATGACAACGATTTGATAGGTGACGGTGAGTTCTCCTGGTGGACCAAATTCTACAATTCCATGTATGTCGATGCCGCAGAGAAGTCACATCATTATAAGCATCGATTGGTTATCTATCCCAATGAGCTGGAGAAACAGGCTGAATTTGGATACCTTCAGGATTGGGCTATGCCCGTTCAATTGGTTCACGGGGTGAAGATGAAGAAGCAAGGACCACCCAAAGAGGATATCTATGCAACATTAAAGTTGCATATTAAACTAACTCCATGCCAGTGTGAAGCCAACGATGATGGTGGTGATGGTAATATGTTACGTCCATTGGCAGCATCATTGAATCCACGTTATCAGACCATGATTAAATCCTTGGGCGATCCGGTTAGATTAACAGTTAGGGTTTACATTGTCCAGGGCATACAGATGAGGCCACGTGACAGGAATCAGGATTCAGATTGTTTTGTCAGAATAATGTTGGGTGGCAAGACAGTGTCCGATAGTGCCCACTATATAGCCAATCAGAGTAATCCCATCTTTGGGCGTTACTTTGAAATGGATGCCACACTACCTGGCGATGATATGCTACAGATAATTGTGTATGATCATGACAAGGTCAAAGACGATATAATTGGGCAAACAAATATTGATTTGGA
The DNA here is from genome assembly GCA_035045865.1 of Drosophila austrosaltans. Classification (NCBI taxonomy): domain Eukaryota; kingdom Metazoa; phylum Arthropoda; class Insecta; order Diptera; family Drosophilidae; genus Drosophila; species Drosophila austrosaltans. Next base: position 5,759,707 of record JAWNOQ010000207.1, read on the forward strand.
GGATCGCTGGCGTAGTAAACATCGGGCAACAGTTGGCATATCCCATGAATATAGCCGGCAGGGATATAATCTCTGGCATGATATACGATTACCATCGGAGATATTGTTGGAATTGTGCCAACAAAGGGGCATACAGGCACCATATTACTATGGCAAGGTCATTGAAGTTGATGGCATGCTATTTGGTGATGAGACAATCATATCCAGGAGTAAGTAGAGAGACACAGGAAAAAATCTCCTTCTTAATCTTGAATCTTCTTCCCTAGATGAAGAGCTGCAAGAGCGTCTAAGTTTAACAGTATTAAAAAATTTAGATAAACTACCATCATTCGGCTATAGCCTTGTACCCGAACATGTGGAGACTCGTTCCCTCTATCGCAATGAATACCCAAATTTGGAGCAAGGCAAACTACAGCTATGGATTGAATTGTATGAGGCAAATATGTATACACCACAGCCCATTGATATTGCACCCATACCACCCAGTGGCTATGAGGTCCGTGTTGTGGTTAAAAATCTGAGCGGAATTCAGGCAGCCGATAGGAATGTTTTTGGCAAATTAATGAGTGACATCTATGTCATTGGGTAAGGGGAGGGGAAAAAAATGACCAAACAATGTGTAAACAATATTCAATTAGAAACATACAATTTTCTTTTGGTCCTCATGCAGCTGGTGCCAGGATGCGCAGAGGCAACAGTCAACTGATATCCATTACCGTTCATTTGCCGGCGATGCGGCATTTAATTGGCGCATGCTATTCCCCATTAAATATTCGGCCAACGAGGATATGGTAAGTTCAAAGGTGCATTAAAGAGAGAGAGAGAGGGTGGGAGAGGTTAGGACCTTGGCCTTTTAGCTCTCGGCCTTACCTAATTGGTCCTGGTAGAATAAATATTGGGTTACATCATTAATCAAGAAAAAAAAAAAATTTAAATTAGATGGTAATACGTCGCAAGAGCGGACTACACGAGGAATTTGAAATCAAGAGGCCACCCATAATATATTTTCAAGTTTGGGATAAAGATTTAATGAGCTCCGATGATTATTTGGCAGCCATTGAATTGAATTTATCAAATATGCCAATACCATATACATCAGAGAGACAATGCCGGGCATATCCGAAGAAACGCAAACGTATTAATCTCTTTAAGCAAAAGGCCATCAAGGGTTGGTTCCCATTGCAAAGTCGGCCAATACCAAAAACCGGTCTGCCCGAGACCACAATGAGTGTGAGAAATGAAATTTTCAATGTTTCTTATTCAATTTTATGGAATTTTGTTATGTTTTAGGGTAAAATTGAACTGGAAATCGAAATCTGTACTGAAGTGGAGGCATCCAATTCACCTGCTGGTCTGGGACATGATCCGCCCATGGCATTGGATAGGCCTTAGTTGGTTAAGTTCCAATAATCTGTTATCTTTTTTTTTTTTTCTTACATTTTAATAAAAGCATTTTCATTTTGGTTTTATTGTAATTTTCTTTCTTTTTCCCCTTCTTTTTTTATTCCTCAGTCGGCCCGATACAGCTTTCAATCCTCTGACGCATCCTTTCAAATCCTTTAGCCGCATCCTTTGGCCCGTCATACGTAAATACGTTCTATGGACGGCTTTAATTGTGATCATTTTAATGGGTTTGATTCTTTTCGTTTCCAATTTGCCTGGCAAACTTATGACTCTGCCATTGCAGTGAAGAAGATTTTTCTCATCTTTTTTTTTCTATATCAAAATTTTTACTTTTTTAAAGTTGTTTGTCTTTTCCTTTTTTTTTTTGTTTTTGTTTTGTAAAGTTGTTGTGAAATAAATTGTCATGTTGTTGTTTATTGGTTTTTCCTTTTCATTTTTGTTGTTGTTTCGTGTGTGTAAGTCGTCAGTTAACTAGTTATTAAATGCAATTACTTATTAGCTAGCTGCCTGACAATGTTAAAAGGGTGCAAAAAAAAAAGAGATAAAACCGATAGCTAATAAGTAACTCCTAACCAACACTCCTCCCGCCCTTTGGAGTCCAATTCCATTGGACCTCTAATGGCTGTGACCTTAGCCCATTATCTGATCTTAAGTTTTCCTTTTTTTTTCTTTTCTTAAAATAGAATTGTAATAAGACTAAAGTTATGAAATAGGTAATAAAAGTTATTAAATTATGAAAAAATTAGGCGATTTCGAAGAGCTTTTTGTTTCCGAAGTATTCGATTTTCGAAATTAGTAAGTAAACTTGGTAAAATATGAGCTATTCTAGTATTAGAAATTGTATTTCGAAAGATATAATTTAGAAATTTTTAAGATCAAGAAACATTTGCAAAATCGGTTAAAATACTGCTAAAGTAAAGTTAACTTTTCTATGCACATTTGTTGGAGCTTTCTATATTAGAACTACAGTCAAAACTCTCTATAACGAATCCCAAGGAACCGCATAATTTCTTTGCTATGTGTATAGAAAATTCATCATATATAGAAAAGAGAAAATTGTCTTGTTGTTTAACACTTTTTAATTGCAGAAGTCGGTTATTTTTGTTTGTACTAAATCTTTCCACTTTTCATCTTGCAGATAATTTTCTAGGACATTTAGAGAAGCATTTGGTACCTCATTTTTCATTTCAAAATAAGAACGGAAATTTATAACTGATCAAAAAAGTTCTGCATATGTGGTGGGTATCGAGATTGAAAATGCTTTAACTTACAAGTTGCTGCCCCGACAAATTTTTCATTATAGGGACGTATTCGTTATACGGAAATGAGATTAAAATGCACTAAAAATAGGTAGATTGATTCGCTATAAAGAAGACTTCGTTATATAGGAGTTCGTTATAGGGAGTTTCGACTGTATTTGAATTTCATATTATCTATATTATTTGACATATTAATTAAACCAAAATTAGATGAGAGTTGGACGATCAGAAAATAGTTAAAAATTTACACAAATTTTGATCTTTTATGGATGCCTTTATAAGTACTCTAAATGGATTTAAAAAAACCTAAAAAAATATAAAAAATTGACTATAAAACTTCTACAACTCTAACAAATATTTTATATACTTAAAAAACCTAAAAAATATATATGAAAATTTTACTTTAAGACCTTTACAACTAAAACAAAATTTTATTACAAGAGTAAAATGAATCTTTTTATACATACATATATATAAACTATAGAAGATCTGGAAGCTGCTATGGTATGGTTACCATAGAACTAAGTTAGCCTTATAATTTCACCATATATGAAAATGACAATTTTCCACTTCACCCATACATACAAAGGCACAAACACACACACGTACATACATATGTGAAACGTTTATGGCTTTCTACTATATCTAATGCATATGTGTGTATTGGCAAAAGAGAAGAAACTATATTTTAATTACAAAAAAAGAAAAAAAGAAAGCGAGGGGAGAAAAAAAAACCAAAAAGAACAACAAAAAATAAATATATACATATATATACATATATATATAGGAATAGAAATGGAAAGAAAAGTGTTTGATGGGGAAAGGCGGGCACAGGCAGGGACTCGTATGGAACACACAAATAAACAAATGCGTCGTCGAGAATAACAGACGAGAGCCGGGTGACAAAGTGACGAAAGGCTGCCAACGAACTTGTTATCAGGTCCATGATATCCCTTCCCTTCACTCCTCTCTCTTTCATCACTATAGCCTTCTGTAGTAAACCGGACAAAACTGAACTGAACTATTATACAAAGGCCACATTTAGTTGGAGTCCAGCCAGCAAAGCTGTCGGTACGGAAAAAAAAACGTCAAAGGAAAACCAGGAAAAGCAAATTCAAAAAACTTTATATATTTATATATATAAACATTTAAACTATAATCAGTCAAAAGTGTTAATTGAGTTTTATAATTAAAGTGTTAAACTCAAAGAGAGAGACAGAGAGAGAGAGAAAGGGGCAAAGGAAAGTGGACCTCTGTGCAGGAATAGCTAATTTTTACAGCGGGTTATTGTACTTGAAGTGCTTCACATTGTCCTTGTCGCATAGTTGGCTGTTGTTCGGTTTTGTGTTCTTTTTTAGCTAGGATCGCAACGCAAGTGCAAAACATATGGCATACTTTGTGGCGCTCAGACTTAAATGCTGTTAAATTCATTTAGAAAAATTAAGAAAAATATTAATTATTATTGCTGTTGCAATTGCCATTGCTGTGCCTGTTTCTTTTGTACTGCATTAGTGTTGGCCGAAATAAAAATTAAATTTAAATTTTTTAAATTTAAAGTCGATTGAAAAATGTAAATGATACGTTGACATTGAAACGAAACACACTAAATAAACTACACAGAATATATACATATATACTTGAAAAATCTAGAAAACATAAAGAAAAGTGATCCCAAGAGAGAAAGGAGCAAACACTTTATATGTGGACACAACAAGGCAACATTTTATCACATTTCACTTTACAAATATCAGGTAAATTGGTTTTAATGTCTACTATTTTATTTTATTTATTATTACCTTTACAAACAGGGTTTATACATATTGTTCAGACGTTTGCAAAGCATAGGAAAAATCATTTTCGTCTATATAAAGTACATCTCTATCCGTTTAGATTATATCCCAGTCAGTCTGTTGGTACATCTTTCCGTTTGTCTGTCTCTCCATCTGTTTGATTTTATGCCAAATTTATCTTTAGTTTTACAACTATCGTTATGAAATTCAACATACACTATTTTTTTAGCTTTACGCTGTATATGTATCAGAACTGGTCGGATCAGACAACTATATTATTTAGCTCCCATACGAATGAACGGTTAAAAATAGAGTTTTTGATCTAGAACTTTGCTAGCTTTCACAATATTGTTACCAAATAAGGTGGTCTGGTATATATCCTAATAACTAACAATAATAATTGTTCAGAATCGATCAACTATATCTATATACTTCTTGGCAAAATCACTTGCCAGGTTCTATCCAAATCGGTTCACTATGTTATATAGCTGACATACAAACAACTAATATAATTGCATAGAATGGAATTTTTCTTCTAGTCAAATGGAACAATTTCCAAGGGTATACAAACTTTGGCAGAGTACAAGTTTAGTTTTTTTTTTTGTACATTTTTTATTTGCCTTGGGCCGTGTGTGTTAACTATTTGTTTAGCCTGTTGGCCAAAAACCACTCAGCCTAATAGACTTAGACAACGAGTCGAATTTCATCAATTCATTCACCCAGACTTTTTTTTTCTACCCATTCACTTTCGCTCATCATTGTAACGCATAATCAAAACAGAAAAACAAAAATGTCATCCTTATGTCTCTGAGGTCCTTAACCAATTTCATTAGTTTGAAAATCGTGATTTTGTGATAAAGATCACAATATAATTTCCTTAATGAAATATCTATATATATATATACATATGTATATAGAAAGAGGATATTGAATTTGCCAAACCATCAGTTGAATAGAAATCTTTGTGTCAATTGGTCATAATTTCATAATATGCTGCAACAGCTGGAGGAGATTAAGTAAGTTACTCCGAAATGGGTGTGTTAGGGGCAGAATATGCAAATTGAATTCTACTACTCACTAGACTGACATAAAGCGGCCAAACTCCTGACAAATGGCTGCCAAAAATAAACAAAATGTTAATTAGACATTTCCATTTCCATCATTTTAATATACGTTCTTTTTTTTTCTCTTTCAAAATGTTAAGTTTGAAATCTCATGGGATCGAAGGGTAGGTAAAATACATAGAATGACAAACAGCCAACAGCCGGCCGTTGACATCCATCCATCGTGTGTCACCTTAGTTTGAGTTTGGAATGCCTTCATTCAACATTAGTTGCAATCCATCCGTTACGGTTATTGCATCAACCAAGCAAATACGAGTTGCCCGTTTTATTCTCTATTTTATTATCTAAACCGTATCATGTAGATAAAGAATTTTAGCGTTGGGCTGACGGTTTTACGCGTTTTCATTAAACGTTTTGTGGCCAATCAATATCTAATTAGACAAACTGATTGTATTTCTGATAGATATGCCATAGATTATTGTGAAATATTCATAGAGTTAAACTACATTTTTGTTGTTTTTTTTTTTTTTCAAAATGTACAGTCGCGATTTGCGACCATTTACCATTACAAAAACAGCAACGACAAGATCGAAAGGAGGCGGAACAGCAGCAGTTGCCATAGATTGCCCCACAATGCCGAAGCTCTATAATGGTGTCTTCAATGGTGGACAATGTGATAGTCTATCACAACAGGATATAATGGAGGCACAACCAAAAATGTTACCAAAAACACGCAGCAATAGTGGCAGTGGCAATGCCAATAATCGCAACAGCAAGGTAACAAACTATTCCTTCAACTATATAGTATGTATTTCTATTTCTATAATAAAAAAAAAAAAAACTTTTTGTATTAACAGTATTGGATATTCTCAATGATAATTGAGCGTAGTGGTGGTCCCAAGCGTTTGGAAATTGGCAATGATATTGATACACCATTGGAGGCAATATTACCTGCCGAACCGCCGGCTGAACAAGTTTGCCTTTTGCGTGACAGCCCCTTTAGGATATTGCGGGTAAGTGGCCAACAATGAATACTTAACCCATCTCCTTACACATATATGAATTGGTAATGGGGTGTTAGAATGACAGGCAGGGTGGAGGGGCAAGAGGGTTGATCAATTCTCTAAAGTGACAGTGATAGAGAACAGAGCAGATAGATGATGGTCTCTAGGCGAATAATTTATGAAAAATGTTTATCGATTGCAACTTAATAATAAAAATAGTTCATAAATAGATTTTTATGTGAAATTTCGAGAAATTTCCATTGATATCTATTAAATTTTTTTTTCCAAAATGAATTATCAACATGCAACAAGTTTTCATTATACACACAAAGACATAGAGAAGAAAAAGAAAAGGAAAATTGTAGGAAAAACAAGCGGCAGCAGCAGCTAAAGCAAAAAAACAAACAACAAATTGAGTGAAACTCATTCAAGTCGAGTCGAGTCAAAATGCCCTCTGAATGAATCTTTTGCCCTCTAGCAAAAATTGCGTTTCGCACGCACGCAACCAACTTGAACTCGGACTCAGACTCAGTCAGATTTAGACTCCTGTGCAGGACTATAAAAGCAAAGGATGTTGCGTCCGAGATTTTAGTCTTGTTTAGCCCTTCAGGGGCAAAAGAAACTTTCTCTCTCTCAAAGAAAAAAAAAAAGAAAAAGAAAACATACACAAACTAAATACAAAAACAAAACAGTTATCAAAAAGTGCAAAAATTAAAGTAAAATTTATATGAAAAAAAAAAAAAAAATTTCAACAATAATATTAGTTTTTTTTTTTTGAGTATTTGCTTTTTTTTTTCTCTCTCTTGCGTCTGTTTTTAATTAATTTTGCAAAGAGAGCAAGCAAAATCATAAAACTTCAAGATTAAGATGAGAAAAAAATGTTTGTTTGTTAACCATAAACCCAAATTGCTTGAAACAACACACAAATGTCATTAAAATGAGTGGCGATAGCCCAGAGAAGGAGACAACACCGAAGCGTGAGGTGGTCATCAGTCCTTTACGTTATCTGATTACCGGATGTACCCGTGGGTCCGAGCTAACTGCAATGGGACCCCTCAATATCCCTTTATCCAATAAATGGGCGCGCATTCTGCGAATGTCATCCGCACCGAAAATTCAGGTTGCTGATTTCTTGCAGGTAACAACACAAATCGAATCAAATCACAAAAAATCAAATTGGCCAAAACACTTGGGAGCAGCGGAGAAAATTAACTTTTCCAATAACGAATGCACTTTGATTTTGTATCGCTGCAATGCATTTAATCTTGTTAATACAAAGAACTAACTTTCCTGGGGGGAACTTCAAGAACATTAGATTCCAAGAACACGTCAGTGTAATCAGTGAACAATATTAACAAGTGTCCCTATTATCCTTTGTGTTTTCTTTAACATTGAGAAGTAAATTGGGATTTCGAGATAAAAAATATATTTTCTTTTAGTGAAAAGAAAAAAGTTTTGATTCAAAATTTGAAAAGTTTAAAAGGGAAATCAATTTGTTTCAAAACTTTTGCAAAAGTTACTAAATGAAACATAAATAAAACAATATAAAAATGAACTAAAAAATAGTTAATTATTGTGGCAGTAAATTTACTTATCTCTTATCATCAAATCAAAGTTAAAACTTTTACAAATTAATTAATAAATTGAATACTTTTGTTAAATTCCAATTACATATTAGATAATGATCCATTATCATCCAATTTCAAATATTTCTTAACTAATTTTAACAAGCTAAATTTGAAACAAATAAATTTAAATGCGTTGAATATTACTTAAAATTTCTAAAGAAATATTTCCGAAGAAAAAAGACTTTGACAAATACAAAGAAAATTTTAATAGAAAAATAAATTGAATAGGAATAATAAATAGAAAAAATATTTCATCATTAGAAAGTAAATCTATATAAAGTTTATAGATTAGAATATTAAATGGAAAAATTTCAATTCTCTTATAAAATTTTAATTAAGAAAATAAATTGAAATAATTTGTAAATTGTCTTGAAACTGTTGCACAATTTAGACTTAAGTATAAGAGAAAGAACCAAAAAAAAAAATTATTTCTTATAAATAATATTCTTAATTTGAGAATATCAAAATCAACTAATGAATTTTTATAGATATTCTTAGTTTGAGAATTTGAAATAATATATTAATAATAATTCTTATAGATTATTATCAAATATTTGGTCTAAATTTCATATTGAAATGCTAAAAAGTTTTTTAACTGAATTACATATTTGGGTTAAGTTTTTCAAACAGAAATTAGAAGAGCTTAATAAAATTTCAAAAATGATGATAATAAATTTGAAACTCGTAAAAAAATATGCAAATTCAAATGCTATGATAATGTGAATATAGATCAAAAGTAACAAACAGACAGACAGACAAACTTAATGTAACAAAAAGAATTAAACAAAATTATTTTAAAAAATAATGATAATATTTTTGAAAGTTCTTTGATTTTGAATGATTCAATATAGACAATATATAGTAAATATAACAATCAAAATAAAAGTATATATTGAGTTGACTTACCAATTGTAGAACATTCAACATGAATCATTATAGAATTATATTTTTTAACACTTTTCAACACTGAAATATATAAAAAGAAAAAAGACTTTAACGATATGATATAAAATATATATAGACTATATAAAAGTATTCAAGAACCCAACTGCAAATTCCCAAAAAAAATATCTTAAATTCTTATTTTCTATTAAATATTTTCTTAACTTTTTATTTCACTATAAAATATTTTCCTACATTATTATTTCCCTATTAAACATTTTCTTAACTTCATATTTTTGTATTAAATCTTTTCCTAACTTCTTATTTCTCTATAAAATATTTTATTAACTTCTTGTTTTTCTATCAAATATGTATTTTCTTTAATTAAAAATTTTTCTAACTTCTTATTTTTTTTATTAAATATTTTCTTTACTTTGACAAAAATGTTTATTTAAATATTTTAGCACTTTATTATAGCAAAAGTATATTAGAGGCTCCTTAATTAATAAGACACTTTGAGCATTCAGTTAAACAATTTAAAACTAAACTAGAATTAACTTTGTTTTTCCCCCTTTTTTTTTTTTTTTTTTTTTTTAATTTTTGCCATGTGCAGAGAAGAAAATAACAAACGAAGAAAACATTCAATGTAAAATATAAAATTCATATTCACAAAATGCAAACATTTTGTGGATTGGCAAGAATGTTATGAATTTGTCAAAAGAGGGCGAGAGGTGGGTCAGGGGGCAAAAGTGATTTTTGCCAGAAATCATTTCTGATTAAAAATCTATTGACATTGCCTGCTGCTGCCGCTGCTGGTTTGTCATCTATCTAACCCACACAGAGAAACGGACAAATGAACAAAAACGTTTGCGTTTGCCTCTCTCTCTCTCTCTCTCTTTTAATTTGCAAAAGAATTTTATCAAAGTTGAAGAATCAAGTGAGCGAGAAATATGGTTGAGTGGCCATATGGTTAGGTTCCCTGTTCTATTTGAGTGTTAATAAAACTTTCAACTTTGGCAACAAAAACTTTAAGCAGATACATTTACTTTTGCTTATCTTTTTAAGTTGTTTAACAAATCTCTGCCTATATAAACACACATATATATGTATGTATGTATGTATGTATATAGTTTACTTAAGTAAACACCGAGGGCATAGAATTAATTTTGAAATTTCATTGGCCAACTGCCACCTGCATCATTTCTGTAACATTTTATAGGCAGCCGAGTCGGGTAATTTGGATGATTTTAAGCGTTTATTTATGGCCGATAATACAAGGATTGCATTGAAGGATGGCAAAGGACGTACAGCTGCTCATCAGGCGGCAGCTAGAAATCGTGTCAACATTTTGGGTTACATACGGGATCAAGCGGGGGGTAAGTATATATCAATAAACATTAACCAATTGAGTAGTCTAAAAGGATTTTTCGTATATTAGATTTTAATGCCAAGGATAATGCGGGCAATACACCATTACATATTGCCGTTGAAAGTGATGCCTATGATGCATTGGACTATTTGTTATCCATGTAAGTATACTATGAAAACTATATATTTCTCTATATATTTCTTTCCTCCCCCCCTTCATAGTCCTGTCGATACGGGCATATTGAATGAAAAGAAACAGGCACCCGTCCATTTAGCCACAGAGCTCAATAAGGTCAAGTCATTGCAGGTGATGGGTCAATATCGTAATGTTATCGATATACAACAGGGCGGGGAACATGGACGTACTGCTCTACATTTGGCCGCCATATATGATCACGAAGAGTGCGCTCGTATCCTGGTAAGTGGTGTGAGTTTAGCAAAATTAATCAAAAAAAAAAAAAAAAAACAAAACCAAAACAAATAATTTGCTTTTCATCTTATTTTGATATATTCAGTTTTTAATATATACCTTCTTTTCTTTTTTTTTTTTGGGCACAAGAAAACCAGAAATAAAATTAATATTGTATTTACTCATGCATTTTATTTGCATTTTGATAAACACACGAAAAACATTCTTGGCCATTAATCAATGGCACACACACACACGCACACGCGCATACATAGATATATATATATATTCATGCATACATAGGCAGACAAATTCACACATACATACGTACATACATACATGATTAATTTATCATAGAAAAGAAAAAGGTTTGTACCCTCAGAAGTAATTTTGTTTTGCCTGCGCACGAAAGTATGCTTTGATATTGCCCCCCCTATATAATATACGTATGTGTGTGTGTGTGTGTGTGTGTATAATAGATATATATATCTATATATATATATATATATAAATGATTTTGATCTCCATATCATGTGCGTATCATATCTTACAGATTACAGAATTCGATGCATGCCCCCGTAGACCTTGCAACAATGGTTATTATCCAATACACGAAGCGGCTAAAAATGCCAGCTCAAAAACAATGGAAGTCTTCTTTCAGGCAAGTATTACATACATACATATTTATTGCATGACCAACATCCCAGTCTCATTCACTTTGATCTTTAAGTGCTATCAATTCAATGTCCATCCGTCTGTCCGTTCTCATTCACTTTTGATTTGATTTCTCTTACAGCAAAATGAGACTAGCTCGCCACTCCCACTTTTACTTTTTTTTTTTTTGGCTGTGCACTTTTGCATTGATTTTTAAGTTAAAGTTTATTTTTTTCTCATGTTATGTTACTTTCTATTTTTTTTTTGTGTATAAAGCAAAAATTGCTTATACGCCGCGTTGACAGCGTCAAAGCCTTTAAAAGCGAAAAGTCAATTATAAAAGTATCAAATTTTGATGCTCTTGCCATTGTTGCTCGTTTTCCTTTTTTTTTTTTTTTTGTTTTTTCGTATGTCAATATAAAATGGAAAATTCTTAGTAAAAAAGTTATTGAGAGAGCTCGCACAATTTAAAATATCAAATGTTGCACGAAGGAAAACGCGGGCAGGTCGGTCAACGACTTGCAAAAAGAACAAATATAAAAAAACATTTCTTGGATAGGGTAAAAAAAAAAAGAAGCGAAGATTCTGGAACTCCTTAGTTAGTGAAAAACATTTTAAAGTAATTATATAAATACAAAATTCTAAATATATAAATAAATTCTTTTAATTAATTACTATTATTTTCAAGTAGTAATTAGATTAACTTTAGTTCAAGTAGAAATTACTAGAAATAGTTTCAAAATAAATTCCACTTACCACAATTTTTGTTAATTATTCCTTTCTCAGTAATTCATGTCGAAATAGATTTTTCCATAATTCTAAAGAAAAATAAAGTGTATTATATTAGCTAATGTACATAAATACATATACAAACACACACACACACAGATATATATATTTATTTGATAGTGCTCATCAATTTTAATTCCAAAAAATTGTATCAAATTTCCATTATTTTGTAGAAAATGTTTAAATGACAATTTAAAAGTAATTTAAGATTCATTGAATTTCTGGCGCATCGATTAAATGTATATAAAAATTGAATTTCTATACAAAAAAGGAGAGGAAATACTCATTGTTTCATTCCATTCAATATATCCATCAATCAATATGGCACAATTTAAACTCTTTGTTTGCAGTGGGGCGAACAGCGCGGATGCACCCGCGAGGAAATGATATCCTTTTATGATTCGGAGGGCAACGTTCCATTGCATTCAGCAGTCCATGGTGGCGACATTAAGGCGGTGGAATTGTGCCTGAAATCTGGTGCAAAAATATCCACACAGCAACATGATCTCTCGACGCCAGTCCATTTGGCCTGTGCCCAGGTAAGTGGAGTAGGAGCCATGTTGCATTGGTTACCATAGTCCCTACTGGCGTTGCATGGTTAACTTGTCAAGCGAAACACTTACATTTCCAGCAGCAGTTCAAAGTTGTAGAAAAGAACAAGAACAAATAAAATGTATATCTTGTAAGCTAACTTCGGTCATAACGAAATTTGTATACTCTTTCAGCTCTCTTTCACTAGTTTTTATAGGGTTAAAGTTTACAAATAGTTTATAATTGCGATTTGTTTGTAATAATCTGACTTAGAAAGTTTTTGGATCAAAAAGCTAACTTTAGACCGATGATATCTATGGTGGCTATATGATATAGGTGTCCGATCCTAAAAATCAAATAACTTGACTTACCTACAAACCTCAAAACCTTAAATACAAAGTTTCATTGATGTCGCTCACAAACTGAGAGAATTAGACTGTTAGAAACAAACAGACAAACAAACAAATAGGCAGACAACTGGAAAAAACAGACTGACTTGTACATTATATGATTGCAAATGTGTTACAAATTATCGGACAAATCTCTATTATACCCATTGTAAGGGTGTATAAAAAAAGGAAAAGGCAAAAAAGCATCTTGATTTCCGTTTGGTCACCAGTAAAAGAAGTTCAATGGATGGATGAGAGTTTTGGTGACTGTCTCATAGCATCCTTCTCGCGTTCCGTCTGGGTATCAACGTGTAAAACAAAAAAACCGAAAACATTGCTGACTTTAATTTGACAAATTCTTATGCAAATGGCAACGAACCCGAACGTGACTTTGTCAACCAGCGCGTATTGAGAGAGTGGAGTGAGAGTGTGTAAACATTGCCATGGAAATGATGCTGTGTAGATTTCCGCAACGATTTCCGTTTCTTGTTTCGCATTCAACAACCATCCATTCATTCATTCATATACAGGGCGCCATTGAGATAGTAAAGTTGATGTTTGAGATGCAACCGCTGGAGAAAAGGATTTGTCTCAGTTGTACAGATGTACAGAAAATGACACCGCTACACTGTGCATCCATGTTTGATCATCCGGATATTGTGTCATATTTGGTTAGCGAGGGAGCTGACATTAATGCCCTGGACAAGGAACATCGTTCGCCATTATTGTTGGCTGCATCGCGCAGCGGTTGGAAAACGGGCAAGTGTCGCATTTAATTGTTGAACTCGAATGAAATGAAAGTAAGTTTAATTGCATTGTTTTTGTATTTTTCACACAGTGCACCTTTTGATACGTTTGGGTGCTTGCATTAGTATCAAGGATGCAGCTGCTCGGAATGTCCTTCATTTTGTTATTATGAACGGTGGCCGCCTCACCGACTTCGCTGACCAGGTGACCAATTGTCAGACCCAGTCCCAGTTAAAATTGTTATTAAATGAAAAGGATAACATGGGATGCTCCCCATTGCATTATGCTAGTCGGGATGGTCACATACGCTCATTGGAGAATCTAATACGCCTCGGGGCATGCATCAATCTGAAGAATAACAACAATGAGAGTCCATTGCATTTTGCAGCTCGCTATGGTAGGTATAATACAGTGCGTCAGTTATTGGATTCGGAGAAGGGTTCGTTCATCATCAATGAGAGCGATGGGGCTGGAATGACACCCCTTCACATTGCCTCCCAGCAAGGTCATACGCGTGTCGTGCAATTGCTTTTGAATCGTGGCGCTTTACTTCATCGTGACCACAGTGGACGCAATCCTTTGCAATTGGCCGCCATGTCTGGATATACTGAGACCATAGAGCTATTACATTCGGTGCATTCTCATCTCCTGGATCAGGTTGATAAGGATGGGGTAAGTTAATACTATAACTAAAAGTTTGAACTGGAATATATGTATGCATATATATACCTATTACAGAATACGGCTCTACATTTGGCCACTATGGAGAATAAGCCACATGCCATTTCCGTACTCATGTCAATGGGCTGTAAATTGGTCTATAATATTTTAGATATGAGTGCCATCGATTATGCTATCTATTACAAGTATCCGGAAGCAGCATTAGCCATGGTCACACACGAAGAGCGTGCAAATGAGGTAATGGCACTGCGATCGGATAAACATCCATGTGTCACTTTGGCTTTGATTGCCTCGATGCCGAAGGTATTTGAAGCGGTGCAGGATAAATGCATTACAAAAGCCAATTGCAAAAAGGATTCAAAGAGTTTTTACGTAAGTCTTTTCGTTTTTTTTTTTTGGCTTTGCCTTTGTAGAAGCAAAGATTAAGATATAAGGATAAAGACTGAATATTGAATATATCACATCATCTCATCTCAAGCTAATACATTATCTAAAAATTATTTAGATTAAGTACTCTTTTGCATTCTTGCAATGCCCTTTTATGTTTGCTAAGATCGATGAGAAAACCGGAGAGCCATTAATGACCACCAATCCCATACCATTGCCGGCGTTGAATGTAAGCAGGAAAAGAACAAATTTCTCACTCTCACTCTCTCTTTCTCTTCTCCTTCTCTCTCTCTCTCTCTATATACATATATCTCATTTTTAATCTCTCTAAGACAAAGCATGAATGTACATTGTACATATATTTATACATATATACATTTTCCTTTCTAAATACATTTACTCTGTGTGTATGAGCGAGTGTATGTGTGTGCGTATGTGTTTCTCTCTCAGTGTGTCCCCATTTGTTAGTTAGTATTGGAAAGGATTTATTAAAGGGCTAAAAATCATCGCATATACATATTAATAATACCACGATATCACCATTATTTGTTTTGATAAAAATCTTAATTGAAACCAAAAAAAAAAAAATAAAACCAAAATTTAGATCAAATATTCATTTTGGCCATACCAAAAAACACCCGAGCAAATCGAGGCAAAGCGTAGAGAATTCGATGACGCAAAATGGCGTCCGGCGCCATTGGCCGTGGTGAATGTGAGTGCCAAAACGTGACTAAAAGTAACATAATAAGGTGCACACAAAGCATTTGGGGAATGCAATCGGAAACGGTTAAGTAAATGTAATAAACGAAAGTCGTCCTAGGCGACTTGGTCAGTACCCTGTATCAAGTGGAGTAAAACATAAGTCAGTGAAATTCTTTTAAAATTCCGCTATAGCAAACGTTAGCTATCTCCCTTACTCCTGTTAGCCAATTTTAAAACTTGAATTTTTAATGCAAATCGTATATCTTCGCTTTTTCTGGTCCGATTTACAAGAAATTTGTGTAACTGCTAGATTTCGACTATATTTTTAGGTATACCAAATTTAAGAAAGTTATCTCTAGTATTGCTCTAGTTATCTAAATTAGAGGAGGAAAGTGGGCTTGACAGAAATTGAAAATAAACCTTAAAAATACATACATACTAGAGGCTTGTTCATCCTAAATTTAAAAGCTCTAACTGTTATAGTCTTTAAGAACTCAGAGTGGAAACGGACGGACTAAGAAACGGGCAAAGGGAGGCGCATACGGACAGACAATCGACTTGGATCATAATACTAGCCAAGAATATACTTTATGGGATCTGCCTGCCTATTTCACTAGTTTAATATACCCATTTCCCATATAGGTACGGGGTATAACAAAAATATACATATATAAAGATCTTATTTAACCGATTGGCCTAAATACCAAATTATTTCTTCATTCAATTTCGGTTTATGTATTATCCCATCCTGTTCTATCTATTTTACGATGGATCATTTGATCAAAAGAATGAGATAGGACTATTGCTAATATAAACATATGTATGTTGCCATCTCCGTCTTACTCAATGTTTCAATGTTAAGGAAATCTAGAAAATTTCTATGAACCGAAATGATAATTTTTTTATAACATTGTTAAGCTAAATTTCTATTTTACGATTGCATTCCCTGGTATATTAAATATAAATGTATATTGTCTCTCTCTCTCTCTCTCTTACTGCTTAACCTGTATGATTGTAAAGCCCTGTCCCCCTCTCTTTCAAAAAAAAAAAAAAAAAAGGACCAGAAGCCCACTAACCCGAAATTTTTTTAAATGTATTCCAACTAACTAATAATGTAAATGGCTTTTGTTGTAGTTGAATTGTTGTTGTGAATCGTCGCTATAAATGTTTATATATATATATATAATATGTATATAGATGAATGTATGTATATATAGATAGATTTATTTCGAGATATATATATATATTGACACAAGGACACAAATATCTTTGCCGTCCCTTTTGCTTTTTGTTGTCCTTAGACCATGGTTACCCATGGACGTGTGGAACTATTGGCCCATCCACTTAGCCAAAAATACTTGCAAATGAAATGGAACTCATATGGAAAATACTTTCATTTGGCCAATCTTTTGATCTATTCAATATTTTTGGTTTTTGTCACAATCTATTCATCGCTAATGATGAATCATATTGAATTGAGAGCCGATGGCAATAAGACAATGAGTCAATATTGCAATATGGGGTAAGTCTTTAATCCTTTTTCTGTTGATATAGATAGAGATCCTTTCCTATAATTGTATTTTAAATGTCTTACAGTTGGGATCAATTAACCCAAAATTTATCACAGAATCCGGTGGTGGCATCACAATTACGTTTAGATTCATGTGTGGAGCACATTAATCGGACAACAGCTATACTCTTTTGTGCGATCGTTATTGTCGTCTATATATTGCTCAATTCAATGCGTGAAATAATACAAATTTATCAGCAACGTTTACATTATCTAGTGGAGACAGTGAATCTCATATCGTGGGTACTATACATATCGGCATTGGTGATGATTCAACCGGCTTTTAGGCCCGATGGTGCCATCAATACAATACATTATTCGGCTGCATCTATTGCAGTTTTTTTGTCCTGGTTTCGTTTATTGCTATTCCTACAGCGTTTCGATCAAGTTGGCATCTATGTGGTAATGTTTCTGGAAATCCTTCAGACACTGATTAAAGTCCTGATGGTCTTTTCCATATTGATAATTGCATTTGGTTTGGCCTTCTATATACTACTCTCAAAGGTAAATTCCAAATTTTTGAATTGAAATGAGAATAATTTATTAATTTGATTTCATAGATTATTGATCCACAGCCAAATCATTTGTCCTTTTCGAATATACCAATGTCCTTGTTGCGCACCTTTTCCATGATGTTGGGTGAATTGGATTTCGTTGGCACCTATGTGAACACCTATTATCGTGACCAATTGAAAGTACCCATGACATCGTTTCTGATCTTGAGTAAGATATGAAAACTTAAAAGGAGTTTTGCGGAGATATTATTAAATCTTATTTTCACTTAGGCGTCTTTATGATACTAATGCCCATTCTATTGATGAATTTGCTTATCGGTTTGGCTGTCGGTGATATTGAGTCAGTGCGTCGTAATGCCCAATTGAAACGTTTGGCCATGCAGGTGGTTCTCCATACTGAACTTGAACGGAAATTGCCACATGTTTGGTTGCAGCGTGTCGATAAAATGGAACTTATTGAATATCCAAATGAGACAAAATGTAAAATTGGCATCTGTGACTTTATATTACGTAAATGGTTCTCCAATCCATTCAATGAGGATTGTAAGTAATCTCCTTTTAAACACACAGGGACATAGATTTACATTGCGAATAAACTTTTTTATATAGCGGCCATGGATGTTATATCGTTTGATAACAATGAAGATTATATCAATGCTGAATTGGAACGACATCGTTATAAATTGCGTGACATTAGCCGAATGTTGGAACAGCAACATCAATTAGTCCGTCTCATTGTCCAAAAGATGGAAATTAAAACGGAAGCCGATGATGTAGATGAGGGTATATCACCAAATGAATTGCGTTCTGTATCGGGTCAAGGATCGTCTGGTGTTAATCGTTGGAATTCGCCACGTATACGAAATAAATTGCGTGCTGCATTGAGTTTTAACAAAAGCCTCTAAATTGGCATAACAAACAAAAAACAAAAACAAAGAAAAGATTAATGAATCTATCTATATATATATAAATAATCCTTAGTAGAGAAAATTTATCATATTCACATATATTAATATGCGGTATAAGCGCATTGTTTTAACGGAAACGAAAATCGTATTGTGTGTGAGGAGGTCCTTTAAGGAACCGAAAGTACTTACGAATTTAAATAGGCAAGGACTAATATGAGTATTTTTTTTTTTTTTTGAATGTGTGTCTGTTAATCGATATATATATATATATAATGTTGAAGTTCTATTCATATTTATGTAATTGCGCAAATCAAATTAAATATTTATCTCTTTGTGTGTTTCATTATATTATCAGTGGCAAATAAAGTCAATTTAACTAGTGAATTGCATTTAATATTGTTTAATTAATCTTTCTTATTTTTAATGTATTTCTAATGACAATGAAAACAAATGAACAAAATTGGTAAAATGAGAGTATGTTTGAATGAAATTGAATAATATATATGATTTTTAAAAATTAATTTATATAGAATTTTCCCGTCTCTTAAAACAAGTCTTGCATAAATCTGCACATGACTTAATATTTTACGTTCAAATATTACGATAAGAAAAACAAAAGTAAATGGAAATTTAACATTTATCGTTAATATTGGAAACGTTAAAAAAATATTTTTTCTGAAATTATCTGCATCCTTCTCCATCTAATAAATTGTGTCATTTCCGATCGATTAGTATGATCGATTTAGATATAGATTGATTCATTTTGGTAAACTTAACGTAATATTTATATATGAATTAAATTAAATATTTTATGAAAAAAACTTCTAATACTAATAAGACGTAGAACAAAATGAAAGAGAGGTAAATGAAATGGCTCGCTTACTGTGGCAGTTTTTACAAAAACGTAATTTTCGTATGCCCCATATTCACTTGCCACACATTGAGCTCCTCGTAGTCCATAATGCATTTGTCCACTTGATCAGGTTTGAAGCCTTTCGTTGTGCAACGATCCATAATGTCGGCAATTTTAACTGCTTTGCCCGAACCGGCCAATTCGCGTACAATGGCAAAGATGCGATCCGAAGTATTTGGTACACTAAAAGAAAGAGAGAGAGAGAGTGAGAGGGATAACAAAGATTATAGATATATGTCATTTTCATCACTTACTGTCCCTTCTGATGTTCATGTATTTGGTTCAATGAATCTTTGGACATTTCCAATAAACGTAGAGCTTCAGCCACATCGTCTTTCTCCACATGATCGGAGAGACGTAGACGAGCCAATGCTGTGGATAGACGCAATATACCAAGAAGATTACGAGCCGAGGTGAAGGTCATGTCCTTTTGATTGCGAGCTTCGCGACGCAACTCTACATAGGCGCCCACAATGTAATCGGTGAGCTCATCGGGAATGGTGGGATTCTTGCGTTTGCATAGATTTATATAGCGTCGCATGAGATTCATATCCAGGGCCTTGACCCGCGATGGCGGCTGCTTACTGTGACTGTGTACATAGGTAATATGCTTGGCCAAACGCAAATCATTATCCCTGTCCGGTTTGTCCTGGATAAGCCACAGTAGATCGAAACGGGATAGCAGAGCAGCGGGCAACTGAATATTCTGTTCGACTGTGCGTCGTGGATTGTAGCGACCAAAGGCAGGATTAGCGGCTGCCAATATGGATACACGAGCATTCAGGGTAGTCATAATTCCTGCCTTGGCTATGGAAATTGTCTGTTGTTCCATGACTTCATGAATGGCTGTACGATCGGCATCGGCCATCTTGTCAAACTCATCAATACAACAGACGCCCTGATCTGCCAAAACGAGTGCTCCACCTTCTAGGGTCATTTCACCAGTCAATGGATCCTTCATTACAGCCGCTGTCAAACCAACTCCGGAAGAGCCTCGACCCGTAGTATACTGAGAGCGCACAGCCAAGCGACTTATGTAGCCCAACAATTGAGATTTGGCCACACCGGGATCACCCATAAGACAAATGTTGATATTACCACGAATCTTCATGCCATCTGGTCGTTTATCCACGCCACCAACCAATAGCAACAACAAAGCCTTCTTCACATCCAGATGTCCATAGATTTCGGGTGCCAAACTGGTGGCCAATCGCTCATAGAAATCATCTTGAGCCAGTTCCTCCAACTCATCGGGAGTTAGTTCAGAATTCTTATCGGAGATGTCATCGTTCTTATTAATGCAAATGATGCGCTGTGGAAATATAATGTGAATATAAATCCATTCATCTTTTATTTGAATTTCATTCTCTACTTACATGTGCTTGTAGAAATGTCTCCGAGAGCAATCCCTGCATCATTTGAGCAAAACCTGTACGCACCATGGGCAGAAAGACGCCGGAAATTAACACATGATCACCGGGTTGAGCCATACGAGTGACTTCACCCCGACATAGCACTGTCATGCTACGTGGAATATGTCCCACAGGAACTTGATCACTGTGCTCTTGCATTTTCAGTTCTTGAAATTTGACAAATTTTGATCCACGCGTTTGTAAATACAGACGACCGCCAGCCTTGTTCACACGGCAATCATCCGAGGGGCAATCCTGAACAGGAATGAAGGAAAGCGAATTTACAGGCTGATACGTTTCAGAGCCACAACGATCGCAAGTGTAGGTGGCCACTACCATCATGGGCTTCACTTCGGTACAACGTGTCACAATGCCACGCACAGTGACCAATTTGCCAATATGTTGAGCCTTCACCTCACGTATGGAACTTGCCTTCTCCGTGGACAATGGCTTGAAGCCCACTTCACTGAAAAGATTTAAGGGCCCAATATTTGTTTTATTTTGTATCATTATGAGGAAATTGTTATTTTAACTTACAATCGCTTCATTAGCTCGGCTGGGAAACTATTACGTTCGTCCCGCTGCCCCATGGGATTTCGGGTACGGGCGTCCATTAGCAGACGATGCTCAATATAGACATCGAGGGCATCTTTGGCATGAACCTCCTGCTGCTTGTAGCTTGGCAGCAGTTCGGCAATTACATCGCTAAATATGGCAGAATATCTACGGCAGTTGTCAATAACGGCCTCAGCCAGGCTCTCATTAAACTCGGAAAGATGATCCAGATCGATGGTAATCATTACTTGCTCACGGTGGGCCAACTTCACCAGTTGGGAGCCATAAACAAACTCTTTTTTGCCATCATCATCATATTTGCAGAACTCCGATAGAAAGGCTTTGATGGAATCTGCATCAAAAAGAACACATATAGGATTAGGATAAATAATAAAGCTTCAAATGCCAATTTGGTTGATGCTTTTTTCTTGGTCCACTCACCGCGGTCTTGGGCATAATCGCGGCGAGCCATGTTTTTGTTTTATTTAGTTTGCAATTAACAAAAAACAATTAATTTTTAACACAGGCTGATGTTCGGAGTTGTTACCGACGCGGGATTGTTGTTATTAATAAAGAAACACAAGACGAAAATTTACTGCAACGCGGTCTTCGTCCCGCCAAAAATGTATGAAGTGCCACTAGTTATCGATAACATTTTGTTATTGATATTGCAAGTGTGACCGCTTGTTCACATAACAGCGTCATGTTATGTTAGTTAACATAACATATCGATGTTAATTATTAATCGTACTGTTAGCGAGACACAGTGAGCTAAAAATAAATATACGTATATTTCTTTGAATAAAAATAATTCAAATTAGTTATGGGATGATATATGTATAATTTATGTTATATAAATATATATTTTATATAAATATCGTTTATTTTTCTATTTTTCTTCGTTTCCGCTACTGCCCGATGGTATTAATGTTACAAACCGTTGCTATTTTGACGGACATCATCATATCACTGTTATGTTAACACGCGCAGTGGCAACGCTCTTTTTTCTCTCTTTTTCAAATAAGAAAAAACAACCGCCAAATTGTTTGAATTTTAAATATTTGACGTTTATTGGGTTTTAATTTTACAAAAAAAATTGTTTATAAATTGCAATTATACTCAATTACTCATAGCATTGTTTTTCACTTCATGTTTCCAATCAATATATATATATATTTGCATTGTAGTTGTTATTGTTTTTTTTTTTGTTTTTGTTTAGGCATCTAAAAAGTAGTACATTTAACTTTTTTTGTTTTTTTTTTTTGTGCACAATGTTTTTGTTTGCATTGGTTATCTTTCGAATAGATTAACAACAATACAAAGATGATTTTGTTTTGTTGTTGTTGTTGTTGCGGTATACATAAGTTACAATGTAATATGTTTGGGTTTTACGTTTAACTTAAATATTATTAATCACATGCAATAGTTAAATAATAATCGTAATACAAAAAAAAAAAAAAAAAAAAATACATATACATATAGTTTAACAAACACATACAAATATGCATTTTGCCATAGAATCAATTACATACATATATATATCTATGCATATATAGTATATATAGATCAATTTGTTTGTTTGCTGTTGCTTTTTGCTGCTGTATAGTTGTTGTTAATAGTGAGTGTGTGTTTATTTTTTTTTTTTTTTATTATTATATGGGTCAATTGGTTGATTTTCTTTCCCTTCCTCTTTTTTTGTTTTTCCTTTTTTTCGTTTAATAAATTGGCTACTAACTAAATTTGTTGTTGTTATTCTCATACAACTTGTTTGTTTTGCTCTTTTTACACATTACATGCTAAATTGTTACAGAGTTCTTTACGCGCTAACATATTAATTATATATATATATTCATTAATTAGTTAAATCTTATTGCTGTTAATGATATATATATATATATGTATATATATATATTTATGCATTTTGTTTTTGTTTTTAATGTGTATATATATTTAATTTTTAGAGTGTCGCCAGCACTATTGCCTGCATATTCAAATAATTTGTCGTATTTAGCTTGCAGCGCTTTGCAACACTGTAAAGTATCCGTTAGATTGCAACAATAGTTTTTGTTTGTTTTGTTTTTTCTACCCTTTCATTTCTAAAAATTGCATTCAGTTATGAATTGAGTTAATTTTCGTTTCTTTCTTTCTTTTTTCCTGTTTTTTGTTTTGTTTGTATGCTTGTTTGTTTGTTTGTTTGTTTGTTTGTTTTTGTGCACTCTAATATAATTGAACACTGAAGATTTTTGTTGTTTTTTGTTTTCGTTTTACATTCATATCGATCGATCAAGTGAAATGTACAATATTTGAATAATGGATCAGTATTTTTTGTTTTTTGTTTTTCTTTACTCATTCTTTACGCATATCTCAGTGCATATCTTTCTAGTATTTTACTTTCAGTTTTTTTTTCTTTTTAGTTTATAATGCTACAATAATATATATATATATTTTATATATCAATAGATTTTCATATCCTTTTTTTTTTTTTGTTTGTTTTTTTGTTTTCTTTTTTGCGTATAAAGCTGTAAGTCTTCTAGTTTTTCCGTAAAGTGCATTTTTACTCAACTAAATTCCATTAATATGCATTTCGCTTTTGTAGTTTTGTATTTCAGTTCGAAATGTCTGTGTGTGTGTGTGTGTGTGTGTGTGTGTGTGTGTGTGTGTATAGACAACAATATTATTTTTTTTCCTTTAAATTTAATTCATATTTTTCTTTAGTTTTGTAACATTTTGTTTGTGTGTGTTTTTGTTTCTTTTATGGTATTACGTATTAAGAACATTTATTCTTTAAAATTTTTTTGTTTTCTTTCGTTTATATTGAATTGTGCCACATTTAGCTGCAAATTGCAAATATTTCATATATATATATATGTATATGTACATATGTATATATATTCGTATTTCATTTTATATATTCAATTACACCAAAAAAGGAACAATTTGCTTTGAACATTGAGCTTTTGTTTTATGTACGGTTACATATATATATATATATATGTATGTATATATATGTATGTAAGTATGCAGATATTAGTAATATATCTGTGTATCTGTGTGTGTATTTAGATTAGCATATACATATATATATATATATAGAACAGATTTTTCTCTATGTGTGTTCTATTGTATTTGTTGTATGTACGTGTGTAGGTAGGTTCTGTGTTTTTGAGCCTATGGTTTTTTTTTGTTTTTGTTTTTTTTTCACATTTCAATTTGTTTTCTTTCTTTTTTTTCAATCTGAAGACCTCCAACATGTTTCTTTTCTTATTTTTTATGGCACAACAAGTCTAGTTGGATGCTGCATGGAAATTCGTCATATCTAATCTTAGTATGGAAAAGCTAGAAGATCATTTAAGATGCTGGAATAGTAGGATAGGGGAGGAGGGGATGAGGGTAATTTGATTGGGTTAGTTAGCGAGAGGAGGGAGGGGGACGCGAGAGGCGTTCCAAATTTCTTTTGATATTTGAATGCGGGTTGCTTTTTTTTTGTTTGTCCACTTAAAGTCTAATAAATTACTTGTAACAACTTAAAAATTACACAAATAATATAATAATAATAATAATAATATAATAATATAATAATAATAATAATAATAATAATGATAAAATAGATTAATTCGTAAATGATATTACTCGATGCTTCCACTTGATTTTTGGGGGGGGGGGTTGTAGGGGATGGGAGTTTTAGTCGCGGCGGCGTATTGTTTATTTGTTTTCTTCACTTTTGTGTGTAATTTAATTTGTTTTCTTTTTTTTTTTTTTTTCTTTTTTTGGAAGTTGTTTTAATTGGCGCCTTAACTACAACTACTAAAGAGTATTGTGACTAGTGTGATAAGCAGGCACATTGCAGTGACTGTCGGTGAATTGGATGAACTATTATCATTATTCTCACGCGACTGTGTATCATTGTTGCTATTCGGCATAATGTCAGACGATTCCCCAATGGGTGGCGTGGGTCCTGAAAAGAGAAGAAGAAAAAGGAATTAGATATAGTAGGATAGGATATGAGAAGCTAATATAGTACTTACCATCACCAGAACCATCGCCGGAGCCTTGCACATTGCTACCATACTCATCATCATCGTCATTAATTTGACTGCCTCCACCGGAACCCTCGTGTCCCATATCGCTTTGAATGTCATGTAATTGCATATATGAGAATGCTGGTGCCTGTTTCAGAGAGAGAGAGAGAGAGGGAGAGGGAGATTTAGATTTGATTAAGCCTCTACCATTTGATCTTTACACTTACCGCTGCTCCAATACTCTTACGTATCTTGATTAACTTATCCACCAGCTCATTCAATTTGCTAACCTGCGTCTCAGTCTCCCATGGCACTTCCGGATTATATCGCTGCCTATCTGTGCCCGATGTCATCAATAGTTGTGTATAATCACCAATACGATCACCTGTCCAGCATAAATGATCATCACTCTGTGTATAATCCTCATCACAGAAGCTACAAAAATGAAAATAAAAAACACAAATCTTAGTTATCTTGTAGAAGCAAGTCAAGAAAGTATCAAAATCAATTTTGTATATAGATATCAAATTTTTAAGCATTAACCTTTGGCTCTTCTCACAGACAAGATCAGGAAAAAAAAAATCGCCCCACTCCCACTTCCCCGTTAAATTGACAAAAATATATAGAGAAAGGAAAAATGTTTAAGGAAATTGTCCTGTTTATTCATCGCACAGCACATCGTTGGTGCTTGGCTCGTCCCTATTCTGTGGTAATTCGTGGTGTAAGTATTATAGAACTCTTTCTTCTTCTTTCTATTGATTTATATCGTTTTTTTTTTTTGCAGGGCTGCCGTACACCGGTTAAGAATAGCGTTTGGGCCAATGCTATATTTTTCATTGCAATTTTTGCCCCACTTTATGTCTGCCTGCTAAGGGATGCTCTTGGTATGCTGCGTAATTATAATGGCAAGGGCCGTGATTAGATGAAAGGTCATCAAAAGGTTATATATATATATATATTCGTTCATTCATTGTTTGAGAGTTGCATTCAAAAAAAAAAAAAAAACGAAATATACATACATTGTATATATATATATATATATATTTGTTTTGTTTTGTTTTGTTTACTTACTTGAATACAATATTTGTATAGATCTCCTTGGACTTGTCAATTGTGGTTAGAAAATGTGCAATTCCAGTTTCTGGCGGTGATGCCCATTTGATTGTTGGCAATTGATGCACCTGTGAGCGTGTCTCCTTCTCAACACTGGTCAATGAGGGTAAAAGATTGGGTGTGCCGCAAGTCTTCTTAACCTAAAGAAGAGAAGGGAAGAGAAAAGAAGAAGAAAAAGATGCTACAGTTTAAAGACTTCCTTTTTACCGACTGACTCTTGGACTCTTTGCTAATCGTCTCTGTTCATGCAATGCGCACGTGTGGCAGAGTTAATCCCCCCGACCCTCCCCCCACCTCACCCCCTTCTGAACCTCATTAGCTTTTAATGCGCACGCCGCCGCCTTGCATGTAGATGGCAACTTTGCTCAACTTTGCTGCATTCGACAACCAACACACACATAAACTTAATGCAATCTAATTTAGCATTTTAAATTCATTTCAACATGCCAATTATGCGACACAGGGAGGGGTGCGGGGGAATCAGCATAATGAAGCATGGTCTGCACTTTAATTGAATGTCATGTGCACATTTTAACAAGCACAAGCAACAACAACAACAACAAGCAAACTTGTAAGTAGCTGGCCACACCAAGTTCGGTCAATTCATCCATCGATGGTAAAACCAAAAACCCGCATAAAATTCATTTAAAATGTTCATAAATTAAAATAGCAATTAAATCATTGCAATCTTTCATGTCCTTGGACAATAGGGAAACGTGTATCACATTATAGTAGATACAGAAAAACCAAATCAGAGAGGGCATCAAGCATTCCATTTAAAAAGATTTTTGCATGAATTGGTAAAATTAAAATTTTTCTATATAAAGCATTTTATCCCAGATCCGGCATGACTGGTTATACATAGGTTGCAGGGACATCTCTGTATATGTATATGTATGAGTGTGGGAGCGTTCATTAAGTGTAATTATTCTGACAAATGATGATGGGGAAAAAGAAAAAAAGAAGGGAAGTCGTGAAGGAATCTGTTTTTATATGTATTTTATTTCTTTCTCCAGTTTTGGTTATGGTATATATTAACCGATGTAATACATATGTGTATATATGTATATAAGGAATCGGCATCCCTACAAGTTTGTATGAAAACGACCGAACCATATGTTTCTTAGTTATAGCCAACATCTACTGTATTTACATATGTATATTCCGTATGAAATCTGAGCATATTTTCTAATTAATTTCTAATCTAAGCAAACTTTGAAAAAATGGTTTGAAATTTTTAAAAAACTTCAGATCACAACAGACTTAAGATTTTTCTGTCTATGTTCAAACAATATGAGTTACTCAAAAAACTAAATCATAAAATAAATTTGCTGTTTTTTTTTGCTGCATGAATATGATAAAAGCCACATTCGAATGGTCAACGCTGAAAATGAATGAATGAGTGTTAAAGTGCGAAGCAGAATGAATTAGAATAAGTGAATGCTCTAGCAATGAACTCTAACGGTACAATGTTCAAAAGCTAAAGAACGAATGAATGATTGGGAATGCGTGAAAATAAGATGGACAAAACATTCGTTCTACCTCTTTTCCTTTGAATGCTATGAGTTATGAGACGCAATATTCACTCATACTCATACGCATTCATTTAATTGTATGATCGCACTCACTCAATTCAATTCCATTCGAGTCCATACAATTTTTGTACGTAGCTCTTTAATTTGTATACTTTTTCACCACACATTATCTAAGCTACCCCTTTTCACCACGATGCCAAGTGAACAGTGTGACCAGCTAACATATCTAATAGAAAAACGTTGAAACTTACAACTTATAAGAAACCTTAAAACCTTAAGAGCATTTCTCA
Organism: Drosophila austrosaltans; assembly: GCA_035045865.1. Classification (NCBI taxonomy): domain Eukaryota; kingdom Metazoa; phylum Arthropoda; class Insecta; order Diptera; family Drosophilidae; genus Drosophila; species Drosophila austrosaltans. Next base: position 5,788,225 of record JAWNOQ010000207.1, read on the forward strand.
TAATCTTTAATACAATCGAATGTACAGGATCAGAAAAGTTCTTCATTATATAGAAACTTTAGTATATAGATTATATATACTGAAAGACTAGACAAATAACTTTTCATTCTATAGAACTTCAATATATCATATTCAAATATCTCTGTTAAACACTTCTAATTGTTTCCTCTTCAAATATACCCCAAAATTTTAAATATATTGAAATAAGTGAACTCACCTTCTTTTCCAATTCGGGTCCGTTCTCCATGGCACGCATAATTGCCTCGGATAGCCTAGTGTCCAGTTGTTTGATGGTATTCATGATGCCATTGTCAGAGCGTATGTGATTGCTAACAAGATTTTCCAATGCCTCGACCACATTGGACCAGGGGCTATCCAAGAGACCAGCATACTGAGCCGAGCAACCGCTGTGAAATGAGGAGGGATAAAGTGATGCAGATGCACATTAGATAACCTCTCTCTCTCTCTCTCTCTCTCTCTCTCTCTTTCTCACTTAAATCTACAAGTCAATCCATTGAGTTTTTGTACTTACCGCATCACATTCATGCAATAGCTATAGCACACTTTGGGCTGACCATGGGATGACGCCTGCTGCTGTATGCCATTACAGTTGGGACAATAGTGCATCTTGAGCAGATGCATTTTGCACGTATCAGTCAATTGTTGGCCATAGAGGGCATCTGCCTCACTCAGGACTTCGGCACTTTGGAGCAGGGCGCTCATAAAAACGTTCGCCATGTGAACACTTTGCAATAGATTGCTTTGGATCTCCTTGGGTATATCACCAAAAGGTTGCAGCTCATCAAAATTGCGCTTCAGGCAATTGATATAATCCTCATGCATTTCCCCATAATTGTCCTTGCTCAGATGTACAGCCTGATGATAGGCAACGGGAAATAGCTGGACAAAGAATTTGTGTAGAGCATCCTCTAAGCTGCTTTGTATATTATTGGTCAATCCTTTGCTCTGTCCATTGCTATTCGTATAGTTTGATGTGTACACCAGATGGCTATATTGGTAAAGGAAAACAAAGAATTCAATTACATTCCCAATACAAAAAAAAAAGAAAGAGTATTCAATACGAACTTCATGATTTCCGTGTACAATTGACGTATCATCATTCGTGACAATGGAACCATCCGAATGTAAACCTTTGAGAACACGGTCAGTGTCTTATTCTCCGATTGCTGAGCCAGCTCCAGCACGTGACCTGCCAAGAAGGAAAACAGTAGAAGAATAAGTAAAGGAAATAAAACAAAAGAAACACACACACACACACAAACAGAGAGAACATATATATATATATATATTTTGTTTATTATTGTTTTTGCACAGATTCCAAAAATTTAATCACTTTGCGCGCTAGTGTTGCAAGTTTTTGGCTCTCAATGGGATTTGCCACAGAAACTTTATCGATTCTAATGGCTCGACTGGGATTTGATTCCCATTTGTATAACTTTCCTATCCATTCTTACTTTGCTCCACCTCCTTCCTTTCCCCTTTTACAGAGAAAAGTCTGCATGTCTGGGCTTTTAGTTAATGAAATCAAACTTAGCCGGGACTTCCTTGATGGATGCCTTTTTTTTTTCTCTTTTTCTTCTTAATAAAAATAATTCTAAAAAGTGTGTGAAAAGTTAAAAAAAAGGAAAAAAAACATAAGCACTACATTTCTCTTTTGTTTGCCTTATTAAGAGCATATATATAAAAAAATTTTTAATATGGCTATAAAAATTTATATTTCAATAAAATTTTAAACCATTATTTTGAACATAATTGAATTAATTCATATATATTATTTTTATATAAAACCATGTCAACGCATGCTATTTCGCTCTTTCTTATCTGCCAATGTCACCCTTGGCATTTCAGTACAAAACGGATATAGGTATATCTCCGATATTCATTGTACGATTTCGATTAAAGTCGGTCAGCTGATGCAATTTGGATTTATAATTAGGAGTGCGATATCTTTAATACAATTCTAGTAATTGGTTTTTTTTTCCAAATTTCTTGGGCGAAAGTGGGCGTGGCAAAAATTTGAAACAAACTTGATCTGCCTGGACATTAGACGGATGTTCACACCAAATTTGGTAACTCTAGCTCTTATAGTCTCCGAGATCTAGGTGTTCATACGGACAGATGGACAGAAGGACATGTCTCAATCGACTCGGCTGGTGATGGTGATCAAGAATATATATAATTAAAATTAATAATTGCTGTTCGATTTTTGGACAATAAAACACAAAAAAGAAATTAAACAAAAAAGTTTAAATGTTATAATTTTAATGGCTTAAAATATATTTAAAAAAAAAATTGTAAATATAAAAGTTTTTTCTTTTTCTAACTTTGATGTTACTTGGATTTAATTATCAACTTTAATATTTATTATATCAAATTAAATATCAAACAAACATCAAGTAAGTCTTTTTTTATCTATATAAAGTAATAAAAAAAAGAGAAACAAGAGACAACTTAATTAACAACAAATAAATCGTAAAGTTTACTTTACGTCTCGTAAAAAAGCTGAGTGACTTTTTCTTTTTTCTTTTTGTTTTAGTTTGGTTTTTCCGTGCTATATTTGTCTCGTTTGGAATTATAAATTATGCAGCTTAATGTAATTTATTCATACTTAATTTTATGCCAATTTATTGCTAATTTTATCTGATTTTTAACCCAAATCAATCTTTATTATCTCCATACACAAATCTTGAACTCAATTTGATCACACATACACACACACACACGCACACACACCTATACTTATAGAGAATTCAAGTGACACACAACATTATCTGTCAAAGTGTCAGCAACATTTGTCCAAGTCGATTTAAATATTGATTTGCTATCAATGCTGACACGCCCCCCGCCCCCCTTTTCCACTATTACGCCTTGTCATTATCGCAGCTAATACGTTGAGATTACAAATGACCAAACCGGTAGGGGGGGGGGGGTTCAGCAGGAGAAGGAACAGAAGAAGAAACAACACACAACATGGGGAACAAATTGTCAAATTGGCATGTGATTTCTCACACAGCATAAGAGAAACGACGCCAAACGCGAAACGAGTATCAAAAGACCCAAAGACTAGAGAGAACGACAGATTTGTCCCTGACAAAAAAAAAAAAAAAAAAACAAAAATACAAAAAAAAAAAATTCTAATTTGCATGGCCTGAGAGTTTCGCGAGTTTCATTTCGTTTCGTTTTCAAATGAAAGTGTCAATCTTTTTGTTAATTGGCAAAAGGCAAACAACAAATAAAAAGCAAAACAAAAATATATACAAAAAAAAAAAAAAAAGGAAAAACACTTTGCCTTGTTGTTATAACTTCCCCTTCCTCCCCTACTCCTTCTTAAGTGTGCGATTTCTCTTTCTACACTTTGCAAAATGTGCAAAAATTGTGTGTATGTTAGTTTTTTTTTTTTAAGAAGTTTATAGAAGACTTTTTATCTTGTATATAAGCAAAGAAGTCTCTCAGTTTTAGTTGATTCTGTTATATAGTTCATATAGAGAAAGAATATATGAAAAGGAAACAAATTTAGGTGGATTTTAGTGGAGTTTACTCAGTTGATTTGTGTTTTTTGAATACTTTAATCGTTTCACTCGTTTCAAGTTCGTTTAATGAAATAGAATTCACATATACAAATTTTAGTTATTGATTCTAATTTTTGTTTTTTTTTTTTTTTTATAGAAAAACTATTTGCAAAATGAAGTTTCTAAGATTTCGTTAAGAAGCTAAATTTCTAAAAAATAATTTGTTTAAATTTTTACTTAACAATTTCATATTATAAATCATAAATTCATTGACTATTTACTATTTAATATTTTATATCATATGTATATAGTTTATAGTTCAGTTTGTAATCAATATATAGTTACAATTTTTTACCTTTTTATATAAATTTAATGAAGCTAAAGAATAAGAACTAATTCAGAACTTATCCTACATATATAATATACATAAAATTCATATATGTATGTAACTGAATTTTAAATTTATTTCGATATCGGCTTATAATCTTTTTGCATAAAGAGCAAATAAATATGAAATCATGAATATTATTATTTTGTATTTTGATTTGGTATTTTTCTACACATTCCTTAGCTAATATTTGGTTTCTTTTTACTCGTTTTCACTACTTGATATAGAACTAGATCTGCTAGCTTTAACTATATAAATTTGGCCAGGTTTTCGGAGAACTATTAAAATGAGTGTAGAAATAAATAAAAAAAATGAAAATAGTCCCCAAGTGTATATTCCTTTTGCCTAACTTTAGCAGAATAGTTAAAAATATTAAAAATTTTTCAAGTGAGCCACTCAAAATTTGATGGTAGATTTTTTATCAAAAGCATATATCAATCGGCTTACAAGAATAAAAAAACAAATCATTTTGCTTAGCTTTAGCAAAAAAAAAATGAAAAAAAATAAAATATTGAAAAAACTGAAAAGTAATATTTTTAGAAGTAATTTCCAAAGCTGTTTTTACATTTTATTTTAATATTTCATAAAAGTTTACTCCAAAACGAGGCACGAAAAAAATATTACTGATCAGTTATTATAAAAATATTAATATTAATTAGGTTTTTTTTTTTTGCCAAAGAAATAAAAATAAGAAAAAATGAAAAAGTAATATTTATTTCTTTTTTTACGATTGTTAAATAAAAAAAATAATCATTCAAGAGTAACTAAATAAATATGAGCAAAATGTTGTTTGTATCTTAAAGATAATGTAAAAATCTTTATAGAATTTATATATACAAATATCTAAGTATATATCTAAAGTGTCTAAATTATACTTGGGTAAAAGCAACTCTTTGAGGTGAACTGGCTCATTCGTCCTTTTTTTCGAAGTGAGCAAACTCACTCATATGGCTCACTTGTAGATAGCTCATGAGTTCACTTTGCGATCGCCAGTTGAGCGAACCATAAGAACTAGTGTGCCAAACTGAGCTAGTGAGCCAAACTGAGCCATATTGAATGAACAAGCTCAGTGGCTCAGTTCAGTGAGCCATTCATTTTGACCCACTCACTCATGAGCTACCCAAGTATAGTCTAAATCAATTTTGTATTGTTTCTATATATATATACATATGTCTTTTCTAGGGTAGAGAAAAATTCGTTTCTAAAACTTGCTAAGACTCTTTTCTTTGTTGCTTTTGCAGTGTGCGCGGCCCATTTTGATTTTAGTGTTTTTTTTGTTGTTGCTGTTGAAGCATTTCCGTTCTCAGCATTTGAGTTCTTGTTGTTTTTTTTTTGTTTCGATATATTTTTGGGCTTGGCTTTGACTTTGGCCTGGCCTGGCCTGGGCCAGTCTGCATTTGAGTTGTATGGTTTATCGGCTAATGGCCTTTGATGCGTCATCTCTAAGATAGAGACAGAGAGAGAGAGAGAGAGAGAGAGAGAGAGAGAGAGAGAGAGTTGAGTTTACCCTTCGATAGAATTTTGTTAGTTGTTATTGTTTTTGTTGCTGTTGCTGTTTTGATTTAAATAAACATTCGATATGTGAAATATTCACAGAACACTGATGGACACGGGGGCTGAGTGGTTGTTGAGTAGTAAAGCATTTATCAATTGCTGACAATTGCAGGATGCGATAAAATAGAGTCAATCAATTGATTTAACGCGTCAGGCTTTGCCTAAACAACAACAACAACAACAACAATAATAATACTAATAATAACAATACAATTTATGACACTGCGACAATGCGTCAACGATAGCAAAACACAGAAAGAGGAGGAGGAGGAGAAGCAACTGGAGAAGATGACGACGATGATGATGATGATGGTTTGGAGTCCATCACACATCCTGTTGCCGCTAATCGCATTGACGTCGTGACTGGCGGAAGCATTTAATTATTAACACGACAGAATACCTCTCTAACCCTTCCCCGCCGCCCCCCGGTTCACCCCTCTTACAACACTTTACTCTTGGTTTTGTTCCGTTCCGCTGAAACGTGTTGATGCGCGGATATATATACATATATATTCTCACACGATAATTGCAATAGCAGAGTAGAATAGATTGAAATCCATTAGACAAAAGGCAAAGATAGTCAGCAGCAATAGGATGAAGAGAGGGTTACCAAAGGGGGGGGGGGCGATGCAATTTAATCAACAATTGAAGAGAGGCATCTCATTCAATTACAGCCAAAAAGGGAAATTATATTAAATTGTCTATTATTTTTAGAGGTGTTGATAGCCAACTTGAACATTTCAATCAAGTTTGCTCTGCGATATAGGTATATATCTATATCTATATCTATATCTATATATATACATATATATGTATATGAGCAGATCTATGTGCCAATTATAGTTAAATGACTTGGAAATATAGGTAAGAACATGGACGTGGACGTCTTTTCTTGTCCCTTCTATATATCTATAAAGTTTGTGGTATACCTAATTGGAGCTTGGATTGTATGCGATTTAGTGTACTATATATAAAGCTTTTAAATCTCAAATAAATTGTTTAATATCTATAATTATAAATATAATTTTTCCTATTGTTGAATATAGAAACTTTTGTAGAAGAAGTTAATTCAAATGCTATTCTAATTGGATATGCATTTCCGATTTGTAAGAAAAACTTTTGGAAATTTCAAATGAAATGACAAAAAATCAAGAAAAAGGCTTAAAGAAGAAGAATATATAAATACATATATATATATATATAAGGTTTAGGAAATAATTAATATATATCTATATACATATATATAAAGGCATATGATTCATTTATCTTTTGGCTTTTCTTCTATTTCCTTTGAATGGTTTAAACTTATTTTGTTCTATTATATATTCAAAGATATCAATCCATAGTTATCTTTAGAGTTATTGTTCAGTAAACCTTTAACTGAAAAATCTTTTCATATTCCTCCAAATTTAAAAAAATTCCCTTAATTTTATGTCAAGCAAATCTTTGTTTGTAATATTTCATTTTAATTGTATAAAATATGTTCACTTTAATACAATTATGTAAAATGTAAATTTTACTGTTTAATTATCTGTCATTTGGCTACGCTCATGGCCGAAGGCAACTCGGCGTATACTTGATATTATTGCAGCTGCCTTTTGTTGGCTTAATATGAGCAATTAAGTTGAGGTTTTCACACAACCCACAACTACACCCACACACAATGGGGGAGATATGTGTATATACACCCACTGAATACACCCACTGAAATATTTACACACTTATGAAGAAGGACGACACACACACACACACACACACAAGAAGTTTTGGAGGCATTCAATTCAAGATTGGCCATTGGCTAGCTAACTAGTTGGATTTCATTTCTATATCTTTTGTATCTATCTGATAAATTGTAAACTCAACAACATTTCACCTGCGGGCAGAGACAACATTTTGACTTTATATGCAATTTGTTGTGCAACTAATTGCAATTTGTGTCTGTGTGTGTGTTCCTCTCACACTCACACTCCCTCTCTTTCTCTATCTCTTCTTGACAATTAACTGAGAAGGGGCAAGAACTTAATATATATAAAGCAAAGCAAATGGTTTGGCTTTGGCAATGAAACATGAAAATTTCATTAAGCTCAGGTTTTCTTTTTTCAAGAACCAAGAACTATAAGAGGGTGGGCAAATGAGATAGATAGATAGATGAATGAATAGATAAAGCAAAAGGGATTCAAAATGAACCAAAGTCATCGTCATCGTCGTTGTCGTTGTCGGTCGTCACACATGAAGAGTTGGACTAATGGGCAAACACAGACAATGAAATTGAATTAGACAACGTTTTGGTCCCCAATGTAGTTAGCCAGAGATGGAAGATGGTGCCCAGCCCACGCCATTGAAGACCTGGCCACTAAAAATACCTTAACACACACACACACACACAGAGACACACTCACAAATACATATAGAGAGAGTCCATTCATATGGGTTTTGGCTTAAAGTGCGCCTTATTGCTGCCATTTCGTAGAGCAAATATCTGTTTGGAGTCTCTTCCGCACTTCGTTCTCTTTCTCTCTCTCTCTCTCTTTGCTTCTCTAGGAGACTCTTCATTTCTTCATTACTTCATTAGAAGGAGCAGGCAGGAGTGCGATGAGATTAGCATGCTCCCTAACCCCCACTCACCCCTACAATGCCCAGGTATGACCGGTTTCTCTTTTACTTCTTATTTGAAGCCCCGAGGCCAAGCCCCAAAACGGTGTGCGGGATGCGGCAGATGCGCGACCGCGGTCCGCACAGCTCAAACTTTAGTGTGTTGTTGTTTCCCACGCCATGGCAAATATGCAGCAATACACACACACACACACAAATATATATACAGACACATATCAACAAATATATATATAGTCAGCCCACAGGTTTAGTTTAGTTTTATTTTGCTCGTTTTTTTTTATTTTTGCTGTTTCTCCCGCTTTATATTTGTAGTTTGTGCGTTTTTTTTTTTTTTTTTTGTATTTTTTTTATACGGTTTTGTTTTTAGCCTCCCTGGTTTCTCTTGGTGCTCCTGCTGCTGCTCCATCCACTCTCTCCCTCTCCCTGGGGCTGCGTTCCTGTGCGGATATTACAATTTTAGTATCTGCCGCTTTTTTTTTTTGTCTTTTTTTTTTTTATTTGCATTTTATATGCATGTATTTCTTTTCTTTACTATCCAGCCAACCCCCTCGACACCACCACCCCACCCCCTTGCCGATCACTGTGTATATGTGTGTGTGTGTGTGTGTGTGTTTGTGTTGCTATTGCCAATTCTCCCTCTGCTCTACTCTGCTTTGGCATCCGTTGCCGCCTTATGAATGCCAAAGCAACTTTGTTAGTGCTCTTCATTTTTATCTATCTTCCTCCTCCTCTCTCTCTCTCTCTCTCTCTCCCTCTACCTCTCTCTCCCTCTCTCGTGTGTTGCTGTTATTCCTGGTTTTAGTTCTACCTCAGCTTAGCTTTTTAGCCGCGTTTAGTTTCGTTTTTGAACTTCTTTTTCCTCTTTGTTGTTGTGCTTTTTTTTCTATATCTTTTTTTGTTCAGTTTTTTGTTTCCTTCTTTTGAGCCGTCTGTCCGTCTGGTCTAGAGCCAGTCACTCCTGAAGCTGCTGCTGTTGCCACTGCCACAGTGGGGCACAAGACTCCTGAATGGAGTCATGGGAATGTTAGAGGAATGCATGAAATGCAATTTGCCCCTTTCCATTTCCATTGTTTAAGGTTTTAAATCAACAAAAGTTATTTATATGTTTTTTTTTTGCACGAATTTTTTACTACAAAAATGTTTTAAAATTTATATTCTGTTTATTATTATTTATAGATTTTTTTCTTATATTATTTAATTTGTATTTAAATTTCAGCTTTCCCAACTGGCTTTTTGCGGAGATCCTTTCGCTCCTGTTTGCATAATCAATAACAAGTTAAGAAAACACTTTCAATTGATTTGACTAAAACGAACTTAAAACTTGCTCTAAACTATCTTCTAGCTAAGGCTTAAGGATTGGGAGCTAGAAGAAAACCTTTCTTCAGTTAATATTCTACTAAAATTTCTTTAAACTTCGAAAAGTGCAAGAAGTCAGTTGAATTTGTTTTCCAAACTTTCGAGATATTGGTTAATTTCTTTAAATAAATTGCTATAAATCATTTAATTGGCCAATTGCGACCAACTCTGCCACTGTGCATCTTCGTCACTTTAAGTGCATGTATTGTAACTAGCTATCTGCAGGCGTGCCAAGCTGGGTATGGGCACACCCCTCTGGCAACAGGAACGGCAATCATCCAGCTACAACCGTAGACTAAAGTCATCCTCTTGGTTTGATACCACCAGCCACCGACCACTCCAACAGCTGTGAGCTCTCTTTTCTCTTTCCTCTTCTCTCTCTCGTTCTCCTACCTACCCTTCCTCGGTTTAGGGTCGTCTTTGGGGCCTCTTCTTACACAATGTCAAAGTAATTGGATGACTTTTCATTGTTGGAGTGGAGAGTCAACCTGTTTTTTCTTCTTTCCTTTCCCTTTTTTTATGGTTTATTTTTCTTCTTTTTCTCCCCTTTTTTTTTGACATATTGAAATGCTTCATAGCATATGCATCAATTGTTAAAGAGTCATTTGATCTTTTCAATCTTGTTTTTTTTTTTTTTGAACATTCAATTTGCAAACAGCAAACTAACTAATTATGATAATTGGTAATACAAATGTGGTGGAGACAGATAAACTGCTGACACTAGCAGACAAAATGGCTCCAAAATGTTGAACTGAAACCAGTTGAAAAACGCAAGATGACTCCATTCGTTAGCAAATTGTTGTTGTACATTGATTTAGGTATTTGTACGCAAATAATTATAATTAACTGTTTTTTTTTTTTTTGGTTTTCGGTTATTGGAGAGAGAGAGAGAGGGATGAGGCGGTTAGAATGTGTGGGAGATGTGTTTGAACTTAAATTTCTTGCTCATTTCATTGAGAAATTTTAGATGCTACATCAAGGTCGGTCAATAACGAAAATGGAGAAGCCATTTAGTAATAAATGATGCTTGGTCACAGCTTCATCATAAATTGAATAAAAAAATAAAAAGCAATTTAGTTCTGCCTTCTGTCAAACGAGTTTGAAATGTGAGTGTGTGTGTGTGATAACTGATACTCCATTAAACAGTGGCCAATATCTTGACACTAACATTAACCTTAATGTTCAGTTATATGGAAAAGATGTAGGAAATCTATTATATAATGATTCATATTCTTTATTCATGTTCTCCTTTCTGTTAATTTAATTTATTTTTTAGTATCTTTTTATACGAAATTATTTTTAATTTTCTTTAACTTTTTTTTATTCTTATAAAAAAACAAATACTTTTCCTTTGATTTTTTATTCTTTATAATATAAAATAATTACTTTCTTTTCTAATTTTCTTTTACTAATTTCTGATAAATCCAAATAAAATTTCGTTATATATGTGGAATATGTGAAATGCTAAAATCAAAGTTATAAGTTTGTTAACTCAAGTTTCAAAAACAACTTCTTAATTTTTTATTACTACATTCATTTTCTTTTTGCCACGCCCAACTTTGCATTTTCCATCGACTTTTAGACTGAGAAAAGAGTGTTTTATTATTGCAAGATCACAATTTTGTTATTTTAGAACAAAAAGAAACATTTTTCATCTATCAAAGCTACTTTCACTCTCCTTTTTAATCCGCTTTATACCAAGTCGACAAATTTGTTATTTTTTCCAATAAAAATTATAAATTTTAAATCCAAAACAGAGTTATAAGATTATAAAAAATATGTTTCAATTTCTTTATTACGAATATAGCTAAATGTTAAAAATGTTAAATTTTTCTCGAAAAAACATATAAAACTCTTTTAAAAAACATTATTGAAAAATAAAAACTACTTTTTTGGTTTTATTGTCTTAGATATAAATAGTAATATAAAACCGATTCGAAACTTTAAAGCAAAATATATGCCAACCTAAACAATAATCCCATATATATGATATATAAACATATAACAATTGAACTACCTTGGAAGGGACTTGTCTATATATGTATAACAGAAAATTTCCTTTACAATTTGTCCATTTGTAGTTTTTCATTTTGTGGGGAGGAGTGAAAAAGAAAAATCCTAATCCCTATAGCGGTTATGTCTTGATTGAGAAAATCTTTCAATAGCTCTTCAAAAATCCCAGCTTAACTTCAATTTTCTGTTGTCGCACACTTCGTTTGGGTTGTTGCTGCTGTTGCTGCTGCTGCTGTTGCTCCTCGACCATATACTAAAAACTAATGACAACAACAGCAAACTCAAACTCTCTAACTCTAACTACAACATGCAGGCACTTGCATTGTTGTTACTCGTAAACCACCTTACAGCTTCCAGCATTTTGTGTGTATGTGTGTGTGTGTGTGTGTGTGTGACAAGACAAACAAAAGCCAAGCTAACAAGCGATGGCGGCCAAAAACCACTTTAGCCGGTAAAGACAAGGCAAGATATGGCCAAGAAGCAGCAGCAGCAGCAGCATTGGGCTAACAGCAGCCAGGAAAGTTGCGACTTATGAAAGTGCACGCATGGCAAGTTGTATTTGTTGTTGTTGTTGTTGCTGTAGTTGCTGCCACAAAAATAAAGAAATAATTTTTTTTCCTTTTTTTTTTTTTGTACTCAGTTTTCTTTTAAGTTTTTTGTGTCGCTTTTTTGTTGTTGCAACTGTAAGTCAGCATTTGGAACTTTTATGCAGGCTCACGCCCATGTTAAGGTGGCATGGAGGGAAGGAGGCGGGTAGGGGGGATGATGATGATGACGACCAAAAAGAAGAAGATGAAGAAAAAACGACGACGACGACGACGTGGTAAGTGCAATGGAGACGCATTAAGAATGAAATGGGGAGGGAGGGTGTTAAAGAAGGAGTGGCAGAGGGGAGGTGGGGAAATTGCCACACGCTTGAAGATGTAGGCGGGTTAGTTTTGTAAGCTGCGGAACGTGTTTAAACACGCAAATACTTGCTTAAAAATAATACGCCAGTAACAAAAATAAAATGTAAAACGGAACACATGCAATCATGCAACAGCAACAAGAGCAACAACAACAACAATCCGAGACGCACAACAATAAGAAGCAAAAGGAAACGGAAAGAAAACCATAGGAGGAGCAGCAGCAACAACAGCATTTGGAATCAGAGGAGAGTTAGCGGAGAGATGATGATGCTGATGCTGATGCTTGGTGGGCACATCAGTTGGTTGCATTTTGAATGCATTGAATGCTCCGGGCGGCAAACCGAAACCCAACCAACAGGAAGGAAACCAGCGCTTGTATCGCATATGCCAAGCTTCATCTTCAATTCTTCTTCTTTTTCGTTGTTGTTGTGTGTGTGTTGCAAAATATGGCACCAAATAGAAATATGCATTTATTTTTCCATACAATCATATTTTATGCGTAATTTTGCCAGCAGCAGCAGCAGCAGCAAACAGCAACAACAACAGAAAACAATTGCAAAATGCATAAAATTTTATAGATGCGCATTTTGTGTGAGGTGCCAAAAGCAAGGAAAAAAAAAAGGAAAAACAACAAATACATATTCACCACACACACACACACAGAGAGAGAGAGCAAACAACAAGACGTGAATATCACGCATACGCACGGTCTGCCATAAAGTAAATCAATTTTTATGACCGTCTGCTAGGGATGCGCGTGTCAAGACATAAAACTCTTGATGTATTCCAAGTACTTACTTAAAAAAACATATATATACATATATATATACATAGTTTTTGAGTACGAAACCCTTTACTATTTCAATTATAGAAATTTCCTTTTTTTTGGTTTGGTGTGAAAAGAATTTGAATGATATCTTTAGAAAGTTTTTAAAATAGATCTTCAAATTTTAGTTCATAGCAATTTAGTTGCTTAATGAATCATAATAATTTATATTATTCTCTCCGGACATATGCTATATCCGCTTAGAATTATTAATACATTGCATTTCCTCTCGAATTTGAATATTGAAATAAATAAAAAAAAAAACAAAAAACAAAATCTGCACAAACTTAATTCATTTATTCAACCATTCATTCATTAAGCACGCGTCTCATTTGCTATTTGTTTTTTTTGTTTAGCCCATAAACAAAATAAATTGCTCTTTAAATTGAATTTTTTGATTTCGTTGATTGCATTTTAATTTTTTGTTTTACGATATTTAACGTGGGATATTTTTATTGGGGGGTTTCGTTTTTTATTTTTGCTCTTCGTCTGCTGTGACTGTGACATCATGCGATAAAACAAGAAATGCCATATGAATGTTTAATGAATGTTCTTTTTAGAGATAAAAGGGTAAGTAAATGAATAAAGGATTGTATGAACAATTGACTTGATATGAAAATCAAATACAAGGCACACACAAATCTTATATATATATTTATGTTATATTTGAGAAAAATTATTTAAAATGAGATTTCAAAATTTTGTTACTTTTCTTACTTTGTTTTTGTTTGGAAATGATTAAGGAAAAAGAACTTAAGAACCAATAACTTGATCTTTTGCCTATTCAGTTTTGAGTTTGGAAATATAATTTTGAAAGTTTAGTTTTAGGAATAATAATTTTCATAGTGGGTATATATAGGTAGTATATATAAAGAAGATCAGTGTAAATATCAATATATTCAATATCTTTTCATTGAATCTCCAAGTAAAATATCTTGAAAATATTATTTATTAAATTGCTACAAAAGTCAGATCAGGTCAGGTCATAAAGTCAGGCTAATATTTAAAATATTTATTTATGTTCTCTATTAAAATTTCATTATTTTCTTTTCATGTGGACAAATTGGTCCAACATTTACCATTTAGATTAGCAAATTTTATAGGGTATTTCATATGTTCAGTCAGATTATTGCATCAATTTATTGTATACTCAAGAGTAGGTAACATTTAATGAGCGATAAGCCAAAATGAATCAATGAAAGGCATAAATTTATTTTCATATGACAAATCAACCAAATGCAAAAAAAAAGAAGAACAACAAAATTTGTGTATATATATAAACAGAAAGTGTTACGAAAATATATATAAATATATATATATATTTATATCTGGTATATAGTATGAGGTTGCTTTCTGGTGTGTGAAGTTTTTTTTTTTTTTTGATTTAAATTTTAAATGCGCGCCCATTTCCAAGAATTGCAGACAGCAGCAACCAGAACAGAACAACAGCAATAACAACAACAACAACAATATGAGTATGACTTGGCCAGTAATGTCAGTTTTAACAACAACAACAACAACAACAGCAAATAGCACCCCAAGTTCTGGGCACGCCTTAAAGCGAGATTTACAACATGTACGACAACAATTTGCAGGCATTGTGTTTAAAAGTGAGGATGAGAGAAAGAGAGAGAGAGAGAGGGAGAGAGGAGTAGCATGTATATATACATACATATAGCAAAAGTATGTTTGTATGTTTCTGTATATACATTTTGTCCCAAAACGTGACCCAAACAAAGTTTGCAAATTGTCTAAAAAAGCGACAACAACAACAAGTTTATTTAATGCCTTTTTAATTAGATGCAATCGCGTTTGTTGCATTCCAAATCACATCATATACACATATATATATATATATATTTGGTTATAGATATGAATTGAACATTATATATGTATCTATAGTCAAAGCTTTGATCTGCATACAAAATTCAAATTACAAATCAATTTCGTATTTCAAGTTTAATTCAGTTGAAAACTCAATTTGCGATTTCAAGGCAAAAAGTTATCTCTTCTTCTCTTCCATCAACCGAAATATTATTATTATTTTTTTTCTTTTTTCTTCTTTTTTGCTTTTTGGACCCACGTCTCTAGCATTTGCATAATATAAATTATTTATTGCCACGAAAATATGGTTATGGCTTGGATAAAGAAACAGGAAAACAAACAAAAAAAAAAAAAAATCCAAAACTTTGCAGACTTTTTTCATTTGCATAAAAAGACAAAAACCCATTTGCCATGACTGCACTCATTCGCATTCGGTTACTTAACTCATATACGAGTATGTGCAGAGCTCTTACCCTTCTCTCCCCTACTAATAAGTATTTTCATTCTATTCTATACTCACTTTGAAATTGTTTGGCTGTCTCGTCGAGTATGCCACGCAGGCTGCTTGTATGATGATGCAGCAATTGTTCAAATTTTCCCGATGCCTTTTGACGTAGTTCATGTTCGGTGGCATTATTACAGCAATTGCCACCGCATATGGCGCCTGAAAATAGACAATAAAAGATGACATAAGTAAGTATAAGGCAAAAAAGGATGTTCATCAATAGTTTAATTTGACTATATATAATGTTAATTCTTTCTATATACATATATATCAATGATTGTTTACTCAAAAATTGGCTCAAGGCCACAAATCACTTGCCTACACTACAAGAACAACAACTCCTTTAGGACTCCTTTTCTTTGCATGACATGCCTAGTGCCCATATCATTTTCAAATTATCGCCCAAGGCAAATATTTACTCTAAGCTAACTAGTGTGTGTGTGTGTGTGTGTGTGTTTGGCTCTATTCCGTTTAATTGTTTATGGGCTTCAGTTTTTTGCGGTGGGCGTGTGTAAGCCAAAATACACAACAACTACAAAATAGCCAACGAATATCGTATATATATGTATGTATATATATAGTTACTGCCGCTGGCGCCACCCATCACGTTTAAATGCCTTTGCGTGGGTTTTCCCCATATAAGCTTTTCTTCTATCATACACTAACTTTGGGTTATTGCAATCAGGCAAGAAACATAACTTTTTGTAAATTATAAAGAATATCTCTTACAATATTGCATTGGCATATGCATATATTTTTTACATATTTCGTCATTTTCGAATGAGTGTGCTAATCGGCTGTCGCAAAAATTTGAGTCAATTTCTTATATTAGTTTATATAAAATTCTGTTAAAACGTTATTAATAAACTTAATATCCTAACTATCATTTCTTTTTGTTCACAAATATGTAAACTTTTAATGACTAAAAAATTCATGCCGAAAGCATAATGCAATTGGCTGATATTAAGCCTCAAATGTAGAAAGCAATGGGTGTGCTAATCGGTTGTCGCGCAGTGTATATATATAGCAGATTCTTTCAAAGTTTCAATCTCTTGAGAAGTTAGTCGCTATAGTCTGTTAGTTTCTTAACCCAAAATGTTAATTGACTACTTAAATAGACTTAACAATCATCTATATATACATTAGTTGTAATCTAACTTTCTATAGATAGGAACTATTATTCAGATGGATGCTCTTTAATATATATATATAAAGAATTGAACTTTTCTATAATGAATTCACAAAGAATCAAATAAAAACTTCATTATATAGAAACTTTATTATGTGGAAATTCTGAAATTTACACTTAAAATATAAACAGAAAGGTTTTCTAATACAAAAAATGTCATAAAAGTTCATAGTTAGAAAATTTGAATATATATCTTTATCTTGAGATTATTTGAATTTTAAGTTCTGTTTCATTTATTTTAAGTTGAGTTGGGAAATTTATTAATATAGTTTAAAAGGATGTAAAATTGAAAGAATTTTCAATATTTTAAGTTATTTTGGGCAATTTTTTAATAAAGTTTTCAAAGGATGTAAAATTCAGATTCTAATTCAAAAAATATATTTCTCATTCAAAGAATTTGCAATATTTCAAGTTAATTTAGGCAATTTTTTTTAAATAGTTTTTAAAATAAACAAAGTTGAAGTTCTAATTACAGATATAAATATATATCATCCATAGAATTTTCAATACTTTTGGCAATTTTTTAATATAGTTTCCAAACTATCTAAAATTGAAATTCCAATTACAGAAATATATTTATCATATATAGAATTTTCAATAATAAAACTATAATTTGACTACAGATTGTTCAACCTACCTGACATATCATAGATTTAGAAAAAAGAGGAAGAATTGGGATTTTTGATAAGAGATCAGTGAATGCGAAAGCTCATAGAAAACTATTTAGTTCAGTTAATGTTCAGTTATAACTATGTCTATAAGCTATAGGAATAACTAGGCATAAGTCAAATAATATATCATCTGCTATATTAAATATTTATAAACTAATTTAAATTATAAAGTTTGAGCCATGTCAAAGTGTATTTTAATTTCGTTGTCTTGTAATAATGTTTCATTATAGTTTTTATTTCTTTTTTTTTTATACAAACTTTATTTTAATATTTTTATCTCTTGGCTGGGCAACTAGTTTGGCGAACGAGAGTGGAGAGAGGGGCATGGAGTGTTAATAACTTTTAAATTGCTCATAATTACAAATTTTGTGAATTTGCCGCGCTACTCTTCCATCTTCTTATGATTGTTGCTGTCATTTTTTTTTTTTTTTTTTTTTTTGTTTCTTTTTCTGTTGCTGTTTATGCCTTATAAATTAAGCTTGGCCATAAAAATTCACAGCATGTTACAAAGTGCTTACAATTTTTTACTTAACACTGTCATTTCCAAATGATTGTTTTTTCAGCTGCCAAAAAAGCAAAACAAAAATGAACGAATAAACCAACGACACCAACTAAAAGTCGAGCAAAAGCCATTTCGAGGTTGCTGCTACTGCGGTTGTATTTCTCTTATTTTTCCTCTATTTAATCTATTTTTTTTTTGTTGTGTTTCGTTTTTTTGTTGTTGGTGCTCTCTCTCTATCATTTTTTTTTTTGTTTCTTTTTGGAAAATCGGTCTGCTAATGACAATGTGTAGAGACCGAACTACAACAACAACAACTCGTACTTTCAGCGCGTAAGTGGAAAGTGGGCTAAAGCGTTTGCCAACTTATGTACTAATCGCTATGCCCTAGAAAAACTGAAAAAAAAATGAAAAACTCTAATGAATAGACCAGGAAAAGCAATACTAACGACAGCAGCAACAACGGGAGCAACGGCAGCAACGGCAGCAACGGCAAATGCAAAGAATCAGAGAATTTACAACTTTTCTGTTGAGCTGTCGACTGACTTTCTTTCGTTAAATAAATAGGAAGTGTTGCGGATAAAACTTAAAAAATATGTTACAATAAATTTATGGTTATTACTTGCTAATCGCTTTTCCTACCTACATACTTCCATCTATGTATGCCAATGCACTTTGGAGAAACTTTGCACAATCTAAAGGCAACGGTTTTGTATTGCAACCTTTCGACTATATTTTTCTCTGTCAAGTTTAGCTAATTAGGCCTTAACTGTTGAGCAATAAGTCATTTGTACTTTAAAGCTTAAAACAAAAAAACTAATTTATAAAATAATAATCAATAATAATCCTTGAGTCGTAGATAAAATATGACAGATTGTTTAAGATTATTTAATTGTTTAATTGCTTTTTCTTTAAATAATTTTAATTGTTTAAAGTTTTAAACACAAAGTAATTAAATATCTAAAGCTAACTAGAGAGATGGGTTAACTTTGGCCATGCCGACTTTCGTATAACCTTGCAAACTCCCTTTTGACAATTAGATATAATGTAACAAAATCATTAGACAGCATTTCAAATGAGTCAAATATAAATTTAATAGTCTTGGCTTGAGAAAAAAAGTAATTCATACTAAACAATTTTTTGTTGGTCCGATTGTTCCTATGGAAGCTATAGCATATAGTTGACCGATTTGGCATGAAACTAAGCACAGATATTTCTATATCTACTAAACAAAACACATACCAAATTTAATGACAATTACTTTTAAAACAACCAAGTTATGGCTCTAAGACTATATTCTTAACCGATCGTTCTTATGGAAGCTATATGATATAGTCAACCGATTTTCACCAAACTTGGTGGATATGTTTAAAAGTATATTTAACCTATAAATAGCAGATTTGATCATAATATTCGAAAGGAAAAACAACAAAGTTTATGAAGTTTATTTCTATTCTTGACCTATCGTTCCTATGGATGCTATATGATATAGTCATCCGATCGCGATGATTCCGAGATATACAATGCCTGCAGCAAAGTATAAAGTATATTTCTGCTTCAGTACGGACAGACGAAAAGGGCTAATCAACTTAGCTCAAGATCAAGAATATATATAATTTATATGGTCGTAAATGCTTCCTTCTATGCGTTTGCACACTTCTGACCAAAATTAATATACCTCTTTCAAGGGTATAATAAAACATTAAAGCAGACAAAAGATTGTCTTATTTTTGCTACTTATGAATGATATATATAATTTTCCTTGACTTTTACTATATTTTCCCAATTTCTATTAAAGGTCAAAGAACTTTTTGAACTTTGTTTAAACAATTTATAGTTTGGAATATAAGAGAATTAATACTTAAGATTTAACTTGTTTATTGAAGTGTATAAAAATGACAATTTTATTGAGAAAGAGAGAGAGAGAGAGAGAGCGAGAGAGCGAGATCGAGATATTCAGTTGGGGGTGGGGATTTCTTTTTTTTAAGTTATAAACTGAGGCATTTCTGGTGTGGGCTGATGACATAAATTCAACAACAGCAACAACTTTGTCTATCGGCAACAACAGCAGCAGCAGCAGCAGCCGCTTTAAGCAATCGACTTTTATGGTTCAAAATCGTCGATGAGACATTATTTGTATCTATTATTGTTGCTGTCTCCCTATTTTGTCTTTATAGTTTATAATTTAAATTAATGGCTTTTACATGATGTTTATGTGAATGCCACAAAACCTACACAAACGCACAGAAAAAAAAAAAAAACATATAGTATATATGCAAATATATGCCCCGATTCGGTGGCCATCTGTTGCCGTCATAAAATTAGCAAATGAAATAAGTTTGAATAAGAATTTCAAAGCTGTCAAAATGACAGATCAGCCAAATGCACTCAAAAAATTTCCATACAACAAAGTTGTTGCAAACAAAAAGGAGGCCAATGGAGGGGGGCGGGTTGGGGCAGGGTTAATTGCAAATATCAATATATAGTTGCAGTCCAAAGTTAACACTCATCTCGTGTAAGGCAAATGGATGTGGCAACCGCAGAGTCATCTTCATCTGTCTATATTCACTCTATGGCAACTTTTGCTCGGTTTTTGTTTTATGGCATGGCATATACATATATATACATATATATATTTTCTCATTCATTGAAAAATTAAACATAAAAGCAGCTTAGATACTGAAATACACATATGCTGAAAAATGTGCTCAAAACTACACAACCAAGCCAGATGAGGCACGTACCGCGGGAGAGAGGAAAGAGTAGCAATTGCTGTTGGCAGATGACACTTCAATTCACTCAACAATGATACCATTGATCCATAGATATATATATATACAAAATTCATTGACAGACAATTTGGTAAAACAAACGAATTTTAGACATGAAGATTCCATGGAATGGGATTGTATAGGATATCGATTAAGTGATCGGCCTTAAGGCCCGTTTGCCACATGATGTGTTTATGCGTTTATTTTCTTTTTTTTTTTTGTTTGTAAATTGCAACGACCATAAATCCTCAAAACACACACACACACACAGAGAGGGAGATATATGAAAAGGAAACTTGCTTTTTCATATGGCAAAAGGCCAGAAATGGAGTCAGACTCGGAGGCGTCAGTCAGTCCTTTATCTCGTTATACTTTTCGCCTCTATGCTTTCTCTCTCTCATTCACTGTGGGGAATTCTTCGTTTTTCAACTTTTGGCGTTTTGTAGGCAACTCTAAAGAGCTCAGTACTCGAGCAGGAGCAGCAGCAGCAGTAGAAATTCAATTCAATTGCCGCAACGTGACACACACACACACAAACACATATATAGAACTATGCATATATATCATGTTGTGGCCCAGAAAAGTATGCTATGGCTTGCCAAATTGCAGAGAAAAGACATAGAGAAAGAGAGACAGAGAGAGAGAGAGAGAGAAAGAGAGAGATGGAGGCTGAGTAAAAAATGCAAATCTCATGCATGGCCAGATATTGTGCTTGCTGCCTTTTGCCAAAAATATACCAAAGGCACGACCATGACCGCACAAAACAGGATAAAATGTAAAGAGAGAGACAGAGGGGGAGAGAGAGGGCGAGAGACAGAAGGTAGAAGAGGTAGGAGGGGCAGCTTTTGTGGCCCGCTTGTCATAGTCTTGCATAGGCTTTCAGGCAATTTTTTCTATCTCATTGCTGTTGCTGTTGTTTCACTCTATTTTCAGGCTTGCTGTTGCTGCCTGTCACCGCAAATGCAACTGGCGACGTGTGCGAATTTGTTTACTGTAATTGTCTTCACTTGGAGTGTGGGCGTGGAATGGGGGGGCTAAGTTGGGTGGTGTGTTAGGTCTATTGTTGGATTACACACACACACACATATATGTATATATATACAGCCACAGAAACTCATACACAGAGACAATCAGCCTATGGTTCACTTGTCTTTTACCATTACCCAACTTGGCTGGAAGCCAAGAAAACGCTTAGCACCGCAAAAGCACTTGGCTCTTGAGTAGATTTTGCATACCTTGACATATTTTAGGCGTCCTTACTAACACTGCCTTACCTCAATTTATTCAATCCCCTTACGCCTACCCCTCCCCCATAGAGCATCTGCTGCTCTATGCGTTTTCAATTTGCACAATTTACCGTAAATGTGTTGATAATCATGAATTTGCCAGTGAGAGCTACCATTTGGCTTCATGTGTGCAGACAAAGTATTCAAAACTTTGACTTAATGTTATGTAATTAAACTCGCAGAGAAAGATGGATAGTTCGTGATAGATAGAGAGAGATAGAGAGAGAGAGAGGGAGAGAGAGTACACTTTAATTTTAATCTTTTAGTAAGAATCAGTTGAAAAATAACCAATATGCTCTAGTTGTTCCATCATAAATATTCATTTAAAGCAATATTTTTCTATAGACCATAATTTACGGCCTTGATTGAAAATCAATTTATCAAACAGAATTTCACAGGTCAAGCCGGATGAAAAAAGAGAAGAAAAAACAACTGAAACTATGTATGCTATGACCATGTCCATAAATTCTATAATAAATTTATGAAATGCCAACACAGGAGGCAAAACTCGCCACTCAAAATGCAATGCAAAGCAAATAAAATACAAAATAATCCAGACAACCAGAAACGACAACTATGTTGGTCATGGAAAATGGTTAACACAGAGGGAGAGAGAGAGAGAGAGAGCGAAAGAGAGAGAGAGTCATTTTTTTTGGGAGTCGGGGATTCCCTTTACCATTCCGCCATAATCTGACACTCTAGTTTTACGGGGGCTAAATGTCAAGCCGAACATATATCATAATTTTTTTTTTTATATATAAAAAGAAACAACAAAAATTATTGTGTTGACAACTACTTGTCAAACACGAACACCCCTGCGATAACAATTAAGTCAACAACACGGGAAATCTATATATATATATATATATACATACATATGTTTGTATATAGATGTAGATGTAGGAGAAAGGCAGCCAAAAAAACAAAAAAAAAATGAAGTAAGCAAGTCCGTACCGACATTGAGCATACCCTGTACCAACTAGTTATTACAGTAAAGAAAGTCAAACAGCCTTGAGATTGCCATAAATTTCATACTAAATTTCCTTTAGCTAACGCTTGCTATCTCGCTCACTCTTGCCAGCTAGTGTAGCCCTAAGCGTAGCCCAAAACGCATATGGGTATATCTTCGATGTTTATTATCCGATTTGGGTAAGCTGGTGCAGTTTGGCTATATTGTTAGAAGTGCCAAGTAAGAATACAATATCTTCAATACAGCTCTAGTAATTAGTTTTTTCTAAATTGAGGAGGCGGAAGTGGACGTGGCAAAATTTAAAAGAAACTTGATCTGGGTAGATACTAAACGGATGTTTACACCAAATTTGGTAGCTCTAGCTCTTAAAGTCTTCGTGATCTAAGTGTGCATACCGACAGACGGTCAGACGGACATGTCTCAATCGATTCGGCTAGTGGTGCTGATTAAGTATACATATATATACGTTATGGAATTGGAAATGTTTATTTTTGCCTATTACATAAATTTAGGCGACTTTAATATACCCTTTTACCCTATGGTTACAGGGTATTCAAAATTTTGAGAAAGATGGTAAAAGTACAAGCAAGAATTAGTTATCGATATGCTTGGTCTGTTATACTACATTTTATGGTTCGTTGATTTCTGTTGTTACGACACGTTCACTTTGGCGTGTGTAGATCATCATCATCTACTCCCTCCCATCGACTCGACTCGACTGTTCTGTAAACAGCAAAAGAAACCATAACTAGAAATTCTAAACCCACCCCCTTAACTTTCCTCCTCCTCTATCGTATCTGTTTTAGTCCACCAAACGTTCGTTGAACTTCAAGTCTCAATGGTTTTTTTGTTGTTGTTGTTGTTCTTTTGTTCTAATAATAACTCAAGAGTTTGACGGCATTAATTAGTTAGTTTGGGGGTTTAAGTTAGCTGACACAATTATTTGCAATTTTTGAACAATATCTTATCGTTGAAGACATAAATTATAAAAGCAAAACTTGTGTCGAGATAGTCCATATGTTGTTTCTTTTTTTGTTTTTTCTTGGCCAATCAATACCTGAAAGCCATGAAAATGTGTCCTTCCCAATTAATGCAATAAAAGCCACAACGGAAAAAAAGAGAACAAAATGTGGCAATTAACTATGTCAACTAAATGTGCATGCTACAACTACAGTGAAGCTTGTGCCATAAAGTAAATCAATAAATAAATGTTTATTAATTAAATATTTGTATTTGGATCAATAACTGTATATGTTAGCTAGATTGAAGTACAGTGAAGCTTTAATTTATTGTTTAAAAGGAAGAAAAAGTTAACAAGTTGCAGAGGGAAACAAATTTTAACCCATAGAAATTAGTTTTTGCCTTTTTTTTGTACTTTAATTGTGTTCTTTGTAATGAGGTTCAACTGTTTAGCACTGCGTGACTGTCTCACTATTTCCGTTTCCATGCTACTTGTACTTTTTTTTTGTTGTTGTTGTTTTTAAATTGTATTTTTAAATGTATTTGTTGTTAGTTTTTGCATACGATTTTATTTTCGGCAGATTATTTTGCATTTGCAGCTGCCATGCAGGGAAAATCTCAACAATTCAACTGATAAATTGTTAATGTGCGCATAAGTTTTCAATTTGTGCGGAAAATTCCCTCGCAACACACACGCACACATATACATACGCAATGCAGAACTTGCAACAGCAACATGGCGGCGATGCTACACATTGCTGACATCGAAGCTGGCAGTTTTTGGCGCCACGTCTGCGTTGCATGTAAAATTTATTGCGGCGGCTGCAACGACAACATCCAACACTAGGCAACCAACACACCAGCAACAACAATCTCTTTGCCATTTATTTGCATTCGCATTTGAATATACAACATTTATATATATATACATATGTATGTATATATGTGGCAGCCACAACTTGCCGCCGCACGCATTGCACTTTGTGCTAATTCACCAATGAAAATGTCAACTCTGACTGACAAAAACAAAACAAAGGTAAGCGAAGCCAGTTGCAGTCAAAAGTTCAGCCAAGTTAAGCCAAGACAAGTCAAATTGCAACTGTTGCAAGTTGCATGCACCATTTTTGGTCACTGGTTGCAACAGCAACAACTGTTGCCAGTTATACAGTTAGTTAATATCGCTGATTGGCTTACATTTTGGCAGGCGCCAGGCAGACGCCTCTTCATATCGGCCAAATGGATAAAAAAAAAAAAAAAAAAACTAAAACATATTAAAACTAACGGAAAATTTTAATTGAAAAAAATGTCAGTCTTTAAATTGCTAGCCATTTGCCGGCTGCTGCTGCTGCTGCTGTTGCTGTTGGCAATTATTAATTATTTAGATTTATGATGGAGAAGCGATTCTTTTTTTTTTTTTCTTTTAAAGACAGCAACAAATAGAGAGAAAGAGGTTGCTATTTATATGCAAATATCTATACGCTTTGATCGGTTTTATAGACAGGAACGGATTAAAATATATCTGAAAGCTTATAATATTTTAGTTTGTTTATATTGGATGATCTCACTATGATCATAAAATGGAGATTGAACATTCAAGTAAAGATGGAAACAAGTATTTAGATATTCCAAATAACATTTAAGTATGGTTTGGTATGCAAGTACAAAATGGAAAGAAAATTTCTTTTAAAATGTTTATTCATTTCAATTTTCTTAGATGCTGGAAGCACAGTCCATTTGCTGGTCCGGCCCTGGGCATATTGTATAAAGGAATTGTTGTTGGATGCCATTACATACATATATGTATATTTACATGGCCATTAATCAGACTTAATGAATTCCGTACATTCCATTTCTGCACACATTTCTTTTTATTTCTTCCTTGTTTATGCAACATTATTTGGGCCATTTGAAATTTCAGTTTTACTTCACAGTTTTTCATTTCTTTCTCACTGAAAAGTAGAATTTCTTTCTTTTCTTTTTTTTTTCGCCTCTTGTAAATATTTTAATTCTCGGCAAACTTCAGCAAAGATACAAAATGCAAAATTCTATTCTTTCAACTGACAGAGGCAGAGGGCAGCTAATTCAATCATTGATGCCTGCTATTATTGTTGTTCTTGTTGCTGCATGCAACAAAGCATCTTTCAAAAGATGAAAAAATACAAAATAGCAGAGTTCTAGTTTTTTTTCTTCTTGTGTTGGTTTCTTTTGTTTTATGCCCTGCTGAGATTTTAATAGAGAATCAGAGTTCAGGGCACATAAATTCTCCTCGAGAGATGCAACAGAAATGTTAAACAAATAAGAATTACGAATCTATAAATAAATACAAAAAAAAAAAAAGGAAGATTGCACACGCACACACGCACACACACACACACATACACACATACACAGGATTATCATGATGATGAACATGAACAGCAACAACAACAAGAATAACAATAATAAATATATGCTTAAATAAACAGCATAATCAAATTACACAAACGATTGGTCCAAGCAAATGTTAAACATACAATTTGAAAATAAACAACAAGCAAAACAACAAAATGGAAGAAAACAAAAAAATTAAAAAGAAGAAGAACAAATGAAATCAAACAGAGAAGCAATAACAAATAATTGCGGAAATTGCTGACAATAACAGCAACAGCAGCAACAGTAAGAGGGCTCACAGCAGCAACATGTTTTATAATTAAAACCAAAGCGAAAACAGAAGCAACAGAAGCCACAGCAGCAACAGCAGCAGCAGCAGCAGGGGCAACAACAACAAACAATTGCAAATTATACAACTCGGCGCCCAGAAAATGGGAGTTGAATCCATCTGTGCAATTGCCCAGGTTTATTCTTTCTTTCTTTCTTTTACTCGTTTTTCTTATTTTTTTTTTTTGTTTTTGTTTTGTTGTTTCCATTAGCCGCCCAGTTGTGCAAACATTGGCCCACAAACAAAAACATACAAAATAGAAGGAGAGGACAACAACAGCAGACGATAAGAATGACGAACAAATAACCAAAGAGCAACAAATTCTGTGCTCCCAGTCAGGCAATCGAGTATGACCAGCTGCTGCCACAATCACCGATGGCTATCCAATTCATAGCCAATGACCAGCTGCAATTGCTCATCGTTTGGCTTTCTCGCTAATGGCGCTCTAGTTGCCTACCGATGTTGTTGTTGTTGCTGCTGCCGACTGCTGACTGCGCAAATTGCTGCGGGTAATCATAGTGCATGTTGCATGCAAATTAACGCATCAACGAGCCCCAACAGCAACCAGACCCCATAGACTATGGTAGAGAGAGAGAGAGAGAGAGCGAGAGAGAGATAGACCTTTTGCACGGGACCCCGCATAAATGGCATTTTATGAGATTATGCCAATGGGAAAATATGCAACATACAGCATACATACATACATACATACAGGGCAAGAGACTGAGGCAAGATGAGCGTCCATTGTGGGTAATCCTATTGTAATTAACTCGTTTTTATACCCTTACTGTTGTTGTTGCTGTTGCTGTTGCTGTTGCTGCTGCTGCTGCTGGCAATTGTCATGCCAATCTTCAAATCAACAGCCAAATCAGCAACACCAAGCAAAAATTCTTTTGCTTAATGTCCATAAAAATTTTTCTTTCGATTGCTTTGATGAGGAGTAGCACATTAAAGGCAAAAAAAAAAAAAAAAACTCATTAATGCCACAGACAATTAAGCGAATGTATTAACAAATATTTAGAATTCATGAAAATGCAATTCGTATGTATGTTTATTGCACAGCTCAACTATGGCCATTCGATATTTTATATTTCTATACATAGTTAATGGTATACCAATATATTCCTTAGTGGCTAATAAAGAAATTTATGGCTTAAACTTTAAACTGATGGAAAAGTAGAAAAGACTAAAACACAGAAGTTTGTGGGGAGAGACTCTATGAACAATGAAAACTTTGATTAAGATATCAAAGATAACTCTTGTTTAAGATTTGAAATATATCAAAGATAACTCTTGTTTAAGATTAGAAATATATATATTAAAGATAACTCTTGTTTCAGACTAGAAATATATATCAAAGATAACACTTTGTTTGCCATGCTTTTAGTTCATTCTTTTCAATCATCAGATGCTATGGAGTCCTCTTTTTATACCCTGTACCCATAGGGTAAAAGGGTATATTAAAGTCGCCAAAATGTATGTAACAGGCAGAATTAAGCATTTCCGACCCTATAAAGTATATATATTCTTGATCAGCATCAACAGCCGAGTCGATTGAGACATGTCCGTCTGTCCGTCTGTCCGTCTGTCCGTCTGTCCGTCCGTCCGTCTGTCCGTCCGTCCGTCCGTATGAACACCTAGATCTCAGAGACTATAAAAGATAGAGCATCCAAATTTGGTGTGATCATGCGTCTAGTGTGTACACAGATCAAGTTTATTTCAAATTTTTGCCACGCCCACTTCCGCCCCCGCAAATCGCGAAAACGTATTACTAGAGCTGTATTAAAGATATCGTATTCTTACTTGGCACACCTAATTATATATCAAAACTGGACCAGCTGACCAAATTTAGTCAAAATCGGACAATAAATATCGGAGATATACCTATATGACTTTTGCACTGAATTGCCAAGGCGACATTGGCTGCCAAGAGTGAGCGAGACAGTATGCGTTCGCTGTTGCTGCATGTTATAGAGAATTTTGAATGAAATTTATGGCGATTTCGAGGATATTCTATTTCATTTAATGTAACTAGTTGGTACAGGGTATACTCAATGTCGGCAGGGACAACTTGCTTGCTTCATTTTTATATCTCCTTCAATTAATAATCTATTAGAAAAGAGATTTAAAAATATTTAACTGATCTCATATATAACCAGTTTGAATTTTTATTACTTGAATGTTTGCAACAATTTGCATATGCCTTTTGATATTTTATTTAGAATCAATCTATATTTACACACAAAAGATTCCAATACTGATTATTTAATCAATCAGAAAGCAAAGCTTAAAGATCTCAATTGAAATGTTCATTCACAAAAAAAAAAACATTCAAATTCAAT
Organism: Drosophila austrosaltans; assembly: GCA_035045865.1. Classification (NCBI taxonomy): domain Eukaryota; kingdom Metazoa; phylum Arthropoda; class Insecta; order Diptera; family Drosophilidae; genus Drosophila; species Drosophila austrosaltans. The sequence goes on from JAWNOQ010000207.1 coordinate 5,817,128, forward strand.
TTTCCTCGAACTGTTTTTTGGGTTACATTTTTTTTATTGACCGATAAGCAGAGCTGATTGGTCTCTCGTAAATTGGGACAAATGTCAAACAAGAGCCATAACATTATTATAATTATAATAATATTATCTCTATCTCTCTCTCTCTCTCTTTTACTCTAATTACACAAAAGCACAAAGCGAAGCAGTTTCTGTCAAGTGTATTCCATTTAAATCCAAATGATTTCATTCTTTCTGTCTTCAGACAATTGACTCAGATTACTTGGGCATAGTCAAAGAAAAAAAAAAAAAAAAAATGTGCAAAGGTTTGCATTAATAGTAAACGAAACGAAAAAAGAACAAGACCCAAAAAAAAAAAAAAAAAACAAAAACATGAAATACCAACAAAATTTTTTGGAAAATAAACAAAAGAACAAAGAATAAAAAAAAATATATCAAAAAACTGACTTTGAAAAATTGGGTCAGAAATTCAAATAGACTGTAGAATATGCACAATATGGATAATAAAAGTGCGTTCACAATTCTTAAAGGCACTTGAAAATAGACATATGTATGTGTGTGTGTGTGTTTGTGTGTGTGTATGTAATTGCATTTGTGCATTGTGTGAGTATTGTTTAGTGCTATATAAGAAGCACTTTTAGCCACAATTCGGGCCATGAAAATTGTGCCAGTTGCCAGTTGAGACTCAGCATAAAAAGCAAAGTAAATATAACAAACAACAACAAGAACAACAACAGCAACAAACCAACCAACAAGATTTTAACTTGGTGCTGGTTTTTGAAGTGGATTTTTGGGTCAGTCTGGCGACAGACACTACCACGCCCCAGAGTGGCATGGGGATGCCAGGCAAAAAAAAAAAAAAAAGTAAGAGAAGAGAAGAGAAGAGAAAAAAAAAGACCAAAAGCAGAAGCAGAAGAAAAACCAATAACCTTGCTCGTGTTTTGTATTGTGTAACTACAAGATACTTTGCGTGTAATTTGTTGCATGTTAGTAGCTTTTAATTATATGCTGATTATGTTTTCGGGGCAATATCAACGATGCACAAACAACAAGCACACCCAACAAACAACAACACACAACAACAACACAACACAACACATCGTGACAACTTGAAATTGTGGCACGTAGCATAGACAAAAGGCGCCTCTGCCCAGGCCCAGACCCGGTCCGACCCTGTGTTTCCCCCCCCCCCAAGTCAATTCTTGTCTCTTTGCTGACTTGCAGAAAATGGCATACGATGGGGGGAGGGATAGTGGGTAGGGTGCTACGAAAAATTCAATTAGTTTTGTGTTTGTGCATTGCATGACAACAATGAGAACTTGCTTTTGGTCTAGTCAGTCTACCCAACACCTAAACAACACTCTACTCTACCCTAAACACTATCGCATCCCACTTTACCCCTCACCTAACTCGATACCATTCATTCACCATTCTCCTTCCCTTTTCTCCTCTTTGGCCATTTTCTATGCTGGTGGTTTTGTCAATATGGTTACATGAAATCGTAAACGTTTATTAAACTTAGCCAAAGGTGTTAGTTAGTCGGTTAGCACATTTAGTTAGTAGTTAGTTGTGTATAAGCTTATCTTTACTGTTCATTAGATTGACCAAAAACATAATTGAAATTTTGGAATTAACATTAAATTATATTATAGTTGAGCCCTTCAATCAGATACAAAACAATACACAAAAAAAACAACAGAAAATCGAATTAAGTTAAACAATGTAAAGAAAAGTTTTTAAATAATAAACAAAATAATAATATTAAATATTAAGTCGATTTGGTTTATAGTAAATCTATAATCAAACATGTTGATTTGCTTAAATCTTTTTCAACTTTAACCCAGACTTTAGGTAAATGTTATCTATGAATTGTATCTAATACTCAGAGATAACGCAAAAAGGTGGCACAATAAAAATGCAATTTGCTTGAAACGTGTTCAATGCCCCAATATTTGCCTAGCACACACACCTAAAAGAAAAAAAAAGAAAAGGGAAATGAAGCCATTGAAATTGCAATTCAGTACCAAAAAGATTCAAGTATTTGGCAAATGCCCGCAAGTTTTCTTTCTCGACACTAAAAGAGAAGAGAAGAAGATAGTGTAGGAGAAGGATGGCAGACTGGACCAAGTGCTGGGCACCAGTTGAAGACTACAAGTGTAGCAGCCCACAAGGTTGCCATTTTGGGGGGAAAAAACAAATTGCGCATACGCCGCATTGACCAGCAGCATCTGTAGAGGAGCCTAAAGGCAGCTGCAAATCTATGCCATTTCGATTTATCCTAAATGCTGTGCTCCCTAAAGCTTCTGCTGATGCTGTTGCTGCTGTTGCTGCTGTTGCTGCTGTTGCTGATGTTGATAATGTTGGTGTTGGGCATTGCCTCTGATTTATCCACTAAATAGTTGGAAATAAAATGAAACAAATTTGTTGCGGCTGCGGAGATTCGTGTTTCAAGCCTTTGAGGTTTTCAATTACGCCCACGAATAAAAGAAAGAAAAAAAAAAACAAAACGTAAACGTTGAAATGGCCAAAAAGCAAAAATCGTTTCACGTTTTTTACGCTTTCGCCATAAAAATCGGGATTAATGCGGATACACGCTTGTTTGGCCAACCAACTTGAGGAGACGCTAAAACAGTTGCAAAAGGGAAGGTGGTGGCGGTGGCGGTGGCGGATTGTTAAGAAGGGGTAAATCGAAATGAATAAATATTGAGTTTTGGCGTTAAAGCCGCAAAACAAACAGAAAATGCCAAAAGATGCCGCGCATTTTGGTAGCAGCTTGGCAAAGATTTGAAAGAGCAAAACGTAAGAGAGATAGAGATAGAGCAAAGACAGAGTAAACAAACAATGCCTGAGATTTTCAGTTTTCCTTTTTGGGTTTTCCACTTGGCATTTGTTTGTTGTTGTTGCTGCTGTTGGTGTTGTTTGGTTGGTTGGTTGGTTGTCGGTGCTTTATTGTCTTACCTAGAGACAGTCATTCAGTCACTTAGTCAGTTAGTCAGTGATTCATTTGGCCAGGCAAACAGTTTGTTTGGCTTTGGGGCAATTTTTCCATTTTCATTTTATATTTTGTATGCGGCTCACGTAATTTTAGGCTTTAGGCGCAAAAATTTGCAGCCTTTTTTCACGATGATTTCACACACACACACTCACAGAGTAAATTTTCTTCTATGTTTAGGAGAAAACTTTTGTTATGTGATTTGTTTTTTATTATTTTATTTTATTTTAGCCTTTTTGGCCAAATCCACGTGCTTGTTTATTTATCAGTTAACGTCAGAAAAATTGTTCAACGTCATTGTTTTATTTTTTTTGTGTTCTTTAGTTTTTCTTTTTGAATTTTCATTTCTTCTGTTGAAGGAAACATTCTTTTTGTGCGTGTGTGTTTGTGTTTGTTTTCATTGTTTAAATTATATGAAATTGTATAATTTTAGATCTGCTCTTTTTCACGGAAGCAATTAGACATACTCTTTAGATATATATATATATATTCAGATATATATATATATACATACTTGTATGTATGTTCTTTAAGCATTCATTCATATGAATGAGAATGAGCCACTCTCTGTGATGAAGGCAAGTAGGTGGGGTAGATTGAGGGGTGAATTCGTTTCATATCTTTATTTTTATTCGTGTGCAAAAACGCAGAAAATGTTAGAGAGAGAGAGAGAGAGAGAGAAAATGGCTTTTGCTGCTTTATATGCATAACCAAGTACAAGGGAATAATATATGAGACACTGTCAGTACAAAAAAATGGGCAAGGGGTAGGGGAAGAAAAGAAAAATTGGCCGCAACAACAACTTTCATTAAACTAGGTGAACTTGAAATGCTCTTTGCTTAACTTAAATATTGAGAGACAAAGCAACAATAACAAAATGAAATGGAAATAAGAAAACTTTACTAATAAGAAAACATTTGTCTATGCAATTCGGTTTAAGAAATTTACTAGAAGAATGAAAATCCATCTCAGTAAAAGAAAGTGGAAGCGTTGTTTAAGAATGAGAAACGTGAATCATTATGAATCAATCATTATCAATGAGTAAATCATTGTGAATCACATATTGAATAATCATTGTGAATAACTCTCAAGTAATGTCGCTGTGTATTGTTAAAAACTCTTAAAAAAAAAAAAATGATAATCATATTTAATGGATTATCAATTCTGCAAGTAAATAGTCTTGTGACTTGACATCATTTATATATATACTATATATATATATCTGTTCCATCTTTATTTATATACTGTAAGCAATTTGTTCTTACAGTGTACTTAATGGCAAAGTGTTCTTGCCCATTTTTTTTTCCTTGTTTAGTTAACATGGCTTGTAATTTCCATATAATTTGCTCAACTTACATGAACATCCACACACACATATATATATATATATGTATATGTATGTATGTGTATATGTATTTGTGCGTGTATCATGTAAATGGGGTTGAAACTTTAACAAGCTTTAATTTCAATGGACTTGGCCAATTACCAAATGCCGGCATATAATTTTCAATTTAATAGCTTCATCAGTCCGAGGTGCAAGGAGCAAGTTTTCACTACCCACTCGATGGATACGATCACAACCACACAAACACAGCAGCAGCAAAGCCCCCCCCCACACACACACACACACACACACACACACATATAAAGTGCAAAATGTTGTAAGCAAAGCTGTTGACAATATTTTTTGTGGTTAAAACGAAACCAACGAAAAAAAAAAAGGAGGCGTTGCTACGCCTCACTTCGCACCTCATTAGATATGACAGTGGGGAGTTGAACGGGGAAGTGGGGGGCTTGGTGAGAAGATAAAGAGAGCCTTGGGATTGGGATTGCTTAATCCATGTGTGTTTCAATTTTTTTTTTTTTTTTTTGGGCGTGGGCCGGATCCAGTTTCTTGGCAGTCCCACAATTTGTAATGTGTGCGAGCTTATTGATTTTGATTGCCTATACATATAGATAGATATATATATATATACATATATACATATATATATATATGTTCATGTATATATCTAAATGAGCATATGTAGGTATAATTGCTGTGGGCTATGGCGCAGGCGTAGCCTTCTGCATTATGCATTATTTTATTTGCCAACTGTAAAATTGCCAAAATTTAGTTGCTCAGTTAATTGTGTTATTTTGCACACAAACACACACACACACACACACACACACACACACACACACACACTACACTACAGCCTCATATCGTATGTTATTCACATAAATTTGTAATTACGTATACGCCATGTAGGTGCCTCTTTTTTTTTTGTAGATTTTTGTGACTTGGTATTCAATTAAGCAGCAGCATCAGTGTCTCTCCCTCTCTCTCTCTCTGCTGCATACCGCAATTCAACTTCCTTATACAGCGTTTTATTTGTGTTTTTTTTTTCTTCTTTTCAGATATATATTATATCATGGAATGCTTTTTTGTTTTTGTTTTTGTTGTGCCTGCCAATTTTGGGCCGTAATTTATGCGTTTTTTTTTTTTCTTTCTTTATCGACCCGTCGCTTGTAATTGCTGTGCAATGAGTTCTCCCAGGGGAGATTTCTTTTTAAATTACATTGTAGCCAAGTGAAAGTTAGTGTTTGTGGCAAGTTAACCGTTTCTTGGTTGCATTTACTTGTTGCAAAACCGTTTTCTGTAGGTAGTCACAATTTTACGGCTGTTTTCGTAATTAAAAGTGTATTAAATAAACCCAAAAAAGGTATTGAGAGTGAGCATGTGAAATATTCTACATAAATATATATTCTTTTTTTCTCTCTTTTTTTTCATTTCCCATGCACAGGAAACGGGAAAATTACTGAATGAATTAGTTAGTACATTTCTTTAATTTTCGTATGGCAAATTTAGCTAAATAATGATATATGACCATATATATATGTATATAAAAATACAAAATGGAAAAAGAAGCAAAAGAGAAACTAGGGAAACTGTACAATTGAGTGAGTGTGTGTGTTTGTCTTTGGTGTGTGACTCAGTCAACCAAAAATGAACTCATAAGCCATCAATCAAAATACCCTTGAACCAAGTCTGACAGCTAAAACATAGTTTTATATTCGGTCTGGGGACCTTGTGACAAGTTAAATATAGAATCAAACTACTACAAATATTTCTATTCGAGATGATAGAAATGCCAGCAGAACAGGGTGACTGGGTGAGGTAGTGACTAAACGACTAACTGACTGAATGACTGACTGACTGACTGATGAATGGTGGGCGTGCAATACACAGAATTATTCCTTTTTGTCTATGTGCATGCACAAAAAAATGCCACAATAGACAGAGATAGATACATATATAGACTGAGACTAATGGGAGAGAGAGAGGGAATATATATGTATATATACATACATTTATATGTAAAGACTCAATTTGTGTGTGCATCGACAATGGACACCGTTTAACAAACGACAGTGACAACATTTAATAAACATAAACATAAAAATAACAATGCAACAAGAGACAGACACACACACACACACAAACACTAGACAAGCAGACAGACAGCTAGAGAGGACAAAGGGACGGAAGGGAGGGGAGGCTACATTCAATGAATGAATTTCATCTAGGCAATGCAACGACACGCTCAAATGACTGACTAACTGACTGAATGACTGGCTGAATGACTAGCTGACGACAAGTCATGGCCTACATGAACGTGTGCTACATATTTATGAAAATCTAAAAAAAAAAAAAAACAATAACAACAAATGACAACAACAACAACAACAGCACCAGCAGCAACAAAAGGCAAACAACAATATGACATAGAAAATATTTGCATTTATTTACAGAGTGAAACGCATGAAAAATGAAATTGAAAATGGAAATGACAAATGAAATTTAAGAAATAGAAAAAAGGAAAAAAATTTTATATATTACAACGAATGTAAAATGCTCTTTTACAGGCAATGTAACAGATAGCTATATATCACGTTATAGAGAGATATTGACTCTATATAGTCTCAACATTTCAATTGTTTACCTAGTAAATAGATTTTTATATAGAAGATATATGTATATATCTATTTGCTATACTTTCTGTATAGTCTTCTAGGATCTAGAAGCTTTATAAGGATATAGCATGTTGAGATATTCCCAAAGGTGAAATATATAAGTAAGTTTATAGGGATCTAGAAGCATTATAAAGATATAGCCCGATGAGATATTCTTAAAGGTGAAATACTGCTGTATATATAGTTCTGATCTCTTTTATAGAACATACTTTAGATTGATTTTTTAAAGAAGTTCAGTCTGTTTGTGAAATATCTTTAGTTTTCTATAATTAACATATATATAAAATACTTCAATCCATATATATCATAGTTAAATGTTCTTTAGTAAATAAATTTGAAAAGTAATGCCTTATTTTCTAAATTCTATTCCATTTCATTTCTAAATACTTTAGAAAATTCAAGAAAATCAAATATCAAATAAATCATCTTTCAAAATACTTTAAAAAACGTTGACAAATCTATTGAAATATAATATGTCTTTAAAAAAAAAATGGGGAAATGAGTTAGTTATGAACCTTTTTTCTAAAAGAAAAAATCAAAGTTAAATCAATTCTTTTTCTCGATTAATATTAGAAAAATTTAAATTTTCAACAACTAAAAGAAAATGAAATTAAGGCCCTCTCTGCTGTTTAACAAAGAGTTTCTATATTTTTTCATAATCAAATCTATTTGCATATCATTTTATACTTGTATCAAGCTTACATTATAATATATTTAATGCTCAATGAAATCTTTTTTCCCCCTCTAAGTAAGGGTATGTAATTTATGGTGTGCTTGGCTTTGCTTTAATGTATACCATTTGGTTGCCACCTAATTGCAAATTGCCTTTTGCATATGATTGAAAGACTTAACAACAACAGCAACAAAGGGAGGGGGAGGGGGGGATAACATCATGACTAATAAAGTTAACAAGTTGTTTTGACTTTTATTCAAATCTGTATTCTATTTTCTTCTGTTACAACAAACGTGCGTTAATTTTCTATAACTTAAAGCCTTCAAGGAGGAGAAGGAGGAGTGGTTGGTTGGTTACCGCTGCGCATGCTCTGTCAACGCACAAGTGATTGGGTTGTCTCATAGCACTATCATATCGTTCCTACACATGCGTATATATATATGTATATATATGTCTCCATCTGTCTCTCTTACAGTTGCCTACATAAATTTCATATTTGACACTTTTGAGGCAGCCGCAACAGCTTCGACGACGACGACGACGACGAATTCACATGCAACATATTTCCATATGCCATGGGGAGGGTATAGGTATGCAGTATAGCATAGTGTAGTGTACTGGAGAAGGGAGGGTGTGAGGGCAACAGGCATGCGTCGTTTGTTGTAAATTTATGCGTCAAGGTGTTGGCGTTGTAGCTGTTGTTGCCGCTGGGCGTGTGTCTCCTGTGTGTGTATGTGTGTGTGAGTGTGTGTCTGTTGACATGTAATTAGTGCGATCTCAACACTTCTGTTACAGATTTTTCCTTTCCTTTTTACTGGTACTGCCTGCTCTTGTTGTTGTTGTTGCTGTTGCTGTTGCTTTTGCTGTTGTGTGAGGTAATTTGCTTATGCATATATTAAAATTCAATTGCCACACTCAAGACGTTGACGTTGAGTTGTTGTTGTTGTTGTTGTTGTTGTTGTTGTGTGTGTGTTTTTTTTTTTCTTCTTTAACTCGATGGGTGGCACAAAATTTCAAAATAATTGTTATTTGCTATTCGATTTTGTAGAAAATGTGAATTAAATAAGAATTTATTAAATGGAATGCAACAATTAGTTGTCACTTTGGTTAATTAATGCCGTAAATAAAACTATTGGAAATTCCATTAGGGTTTTTTAATTGTAATTTTTTTCCCATTTAGAATTGAATTTTATTAATGTTGATATGGTAAGTAATTTAATTATTTATACTTTGTAAATAATATAAAATTCCTAAAAGTAAAGCTCTGTCATTTCTTAGTTACTAAAGCCAACAAATTTGTTCTAATTGTTTTTCTTTTTGAATAGTTTGTGAATAGATAAATGAATAGTTAATAGTAAATAGATTCGCTTATTTGCTAGCATATATGAAATCTGATTAATCTATGAAAGGAATAAAGGAAAAGCAGGTCTAATCTGTCTATTTAATGAATGAAGGAAACTCAAGTCTGGTATAAAAGAGAAATCTAATGAATGAATGAAGTAAACTTTAGACTGTTAAAAGAATTATTAAAGAAGATAATAAAGGATTAAAGAAGATAATAAAGAATTTAATTATTAAATTAAATAATAAAGGATGTGGTAAAATATAATGATTTTACTAAAGCTTTAAGCAAATTTCAAAAACTTTTTTGCAATTACTAAAGTTTTTATATATACTCAAGATATTAAACTTAGCTTGATATAGTAGAATCAGTAAAAATCATTTAGATGCAATACTAAGTACTCTAGTAATCAATATAACAATTTATTGAGCCTGTATTTCGCTTTTTGTTTAATTTTGTTTCAATTCTTGTTTTCTATAAATTCATTTGGTTTAACTATTCTATTGTTTACCTTATTCTTCTTCACTAAAGTCAATTTGGAATATATTTTCCTAGATGTAAATAAAAACAAAAGAATTAAGGCAAATATACAGTGGACCCTCGGTTAATGAACACCTCGGATAACGAACATTTCGCATAACGAATACATTTTTTTGAGAAAAAAAGTTTCGTTTAACGACTAACAAAAATGGTGGAAATTTGAATTGCATGTATAATTGCCCGACTAACCATTATAGTGAGGTCCAGTGTGACCGTTTTTTCCATCTCAGATGTCATCTGTAGTCAAAGACATATTCAGTTACGTTTAAAATTTATTATACTTTCTTTCAATAAGAGCTAAGCTTCAAATATTTTGGTTAATTTTTTCAGTTTTAGTTTTAGTTTTTCAACCTGGAACCCATTTTTCTATTTTACACTGATGTAGATGGGAATAGGGGATGCTTAAACCAATTGTGTTCCTTAACCGAAAGTTCACTGTACATATAATTAGTCAGATTAACTATAAAACATATGTTAAGCTAAATGCCTAGTACCTATAGCTTATATAGGGATTAACTGCAATTTGTAATTGCTACTAAATCACATTTTAAAATTAATGAATTGTATAGACAAAGAAATAGTATTCCATTCTAATTCCTTTAGCCATCACTATGCAAATTACTCTATCAAATAGATCTAATTACTATATATTACAGAGAAGTTGTTTCTATCATATGGCAAACCTAAGAGTAACAATTTATTTACCCACTTGGAGAGTCCTTTTGTTTCTTCTTGTTTAGTTCACACATTATGATAATTATTTAAATTACACAGAATGATTAACAGTGAAACAAAACACATTTATAATGCTGACAGTTATGCACATTGCTTACATTAATCAACTTGGATTATATATTGCATCTGGGCTAGAGTAAAAATGTATTCTGGCATTTTTGGTATTTCAATATACATATATATTTGAGCTAAAGTTGAAGCTGCCTGATTCTGGAGGAGCCTGTCACAAGCCAAATGAGCTATAGATACAAGTTCTCTTGTTGTTGTTGTTGTTGTTATGTATATGAATATGGCAATAGTTTGGCATAAATATGATATATGACGCCCGGGCCCCATTATAAGAAACATGTGAAAAACTGCACGCGATCATTAGACAAAAGCAAAAAAAAAAACAAAGCCTTGCCATTGAAAATGAAAGACACAGTGAGAGAGAGGCGGGGAGAGGGGTGAGGAGATATTACAATTTTCATAGTTGCCCCCACCGTCAGGGTGCACATAGCTGTCGAAAGATTAATGACAGACTCAAACATTGGGCAGACACATGGAGCATGGGGCATAAGCATAAGAGCACGGACATGGACATGACTGGATATAAGTCTCTCTGTCTGAGTAGATGTCGATGGGTTGAATGGGGACATATGCTTATATATGTATATACATATACGTATATATTGTAGATATATATATATGAAAGGCCTTGAATGTTGCTGTTGGAAATTAATGATGATACACTTGCATTTTAATTAAATTACTGTACAACAAAATGACTACAAAATTTATCATATGGCAATTGAGGCATGCCGAAAACGAAACTAAAGCAATTCCATCTTTTTTCTTATATATTTTTTTTCTATTCTGGTTTATTTTGTAGATGAATTCCAAGAGTGGACACATTGTTATATTAATATTCTTTTTTCTCCTTTTTCCATTTGTAGATTTCTTTTATCTATGATAAATGTGCTCTACCTCTCTCTCTCCCTCTTGGTTTGTCTCTTGGTCAGATTATAATGAGCAGCCGCCACATTCTGAACTGTTGGCCAAACTGTCTTGGGTGAAGGAATATGGGGTGTGGGGTGGGTTGGGTTGGGTGCCTACTGTTGTTTCCAATGGCATTGCATTCGTTAGTGTTCTCTCAAGTTCACTTGTGCAACAATTTGCAGTTTTAATGAGTCGCAAAGAGTCAGCAGATTTTGTGTTTTTTTTTTTCAGCTACTTCCCCAGTTTCGTTTCGTTTTTTGTATCTCTCTGATGGCATCAAACGATGCATAAATAAATTCCACAATTCTATGGAAACCTGTTCCCCTTTATAGATATAGATGGATACATGGATACACACCTGCAAATAGACAGAGAGAGAGAGAGACAAAATGTTAGAGTGAGCAAACAAATAATTTAATAAGTTAAGCGATAGCGCAAATTAAGATGAATGTCATAATTTCAATAAAAATGAAATCTATTTTCGAACATCCAACATAGACATAGTGAAACCAGTTGCCAGGTTTTTTTTTTTTTTTTTGGTAGGGAATTGTGTTGCTGTATTTTTTGTTTTTTAATGGTGTATATAACACGCGCCCACACAGCGGTTTTTGTTTTATTTTATTTCGGCTCGAGTTGCCCCGATGGCTTGTTGCTACTACTAATACTACCCCCTTGGCCCTCTCTTCATCATCATCTCTCTTTTCCAAATCCAAATCGCAAAAAAAGACCGAAAGAGATTTCATTTTGGTGCCGCAGACCATTTTCAGATGGCTTATCGCGCGAGCCTTGCATAAATTTTTGGACAATTTCTATTGTGTTGGACTTGATTTTTAATTTGCTGCCGCCGCTTGTCATTTTATATATGTATGTATATATAAGTATATATACAATATGTTTATATCTTTTTTTTTTTTTTTATTGCTTTGCTTTTACTTTTTGGCTTTTGTGCATTGCAAATATATATATTTTTTTCTTTTTTTTTTTTGAAACAAGACCTTAAATAAATATCGAACAAAACATACAAGAAACATAACAATAAGAGCAGAAAAATATTCAACAAAAATGAAAGAAAACAAAATCCAAGCTAAAGAAATGTCAGCAGAAAGAAACACTCAGAAAAGTTCACGTTACGTACAATTTAACTTTTGTGTGTGTTCCCCCTTGCCAAAAATACAAGAAAACAAAACAAAACAAAACAAAAATGCCAAAAACTAACAAAGTGGAAGACCGCCGTCGCATAGGCATACACTTTGCTTGGTTAGAATGGGGGCGTGGCTATATATACTTACTATATATACAATATAAACATACATATGGCGGCTCACTTTGATATTAAATCGAAAACGCAAAGAAGAAGCCAGCCAGCCAGACAGTCGGCCAGGCCACAAAGCATTTATTCTATAAAATTATGTCAGAAGGAAGAGGAACGCAGATCAGGCAAAAGGAAAGAAAATTATGGATAGATGCCAGACTATATTAAAGATTTAGATGTGATCTTATATACATATATATGTATATATATCCAGTAAAGGGTCTATTGATAGAAACTACTTTTCACTGCTACATTTTGGATTCATTAAAATTTAAGATTACAAGTTGATTGAATTAACATTATTTGAAATAGTTGATTCTATATATATATTCTCTATATATATCTAATATATCTAAAGATGAAGATGATCTTTATTTATTAAGAGAAGATTTATTAAACTAAATTGTTAATCGCTGCCATATATAGGTTTTTGAAGATAAACTCTACCGATGCTATAAAAGATTCATGGACCAATCTAAGTATGTCCGATTATTTGATTTCCATTTTGTTCTTAGCACTTTAAGTTTAAGTTAAATCTTTTTTACTTCAAGATGAAATATATTTTTTAAACAAGAAATATGATTTAAGCTTTATATATATGAATTATGAAAGGCTTTGGCTATCTTTTTTTCTGTGAAATATTTAAAATTTGACAAATAGTTTTTGTTAGCTTGTTTTGAGAATTTTCCAATTTGGAACACTCAACTCTTTTTATGACAAATGACCATGTATCCATTGATATGTTCTTGTCTTGGAAAGACAAGAATGGGAATATTGCCTTGTCATACATATCAATGGATACAAAAGTATCTATATAGTTTCATACTACTTAACTGAATTGAAAGTAAAGCAATTAATATATAGATTAATGGATCATTGATCCGATATATATGGAGATGAAATAGGGTATAGCCATTTGATACCCTATGTCCTCTTGTTTCTCTGTCTATTTGAGGGCTCTGGTGTCCCTTTCTATTTCGTTATCATACGTCGAAATTCAAGTAAAAGTATATAAGAAATATACAAACTGACTAGCTAAATATTTTGTCTATATATCCACCAAGATTCAAATGTGCTTTAAAGTATCTTAAATGCAAGTTGTAGCTGCTATAAATTTTTCTCGAATTTTTACCACCAATCGTAAAGATTTCAAAATAAATAAATATATACAATAAATTTACAAGCAGGTAAAAAATAGAAATATACCATATATACATACATACATATATATCTAAGTCTACACTACCAAGATATATAGTTTTAGTTTGCTTTTTTGTCATAAAAAAAAAAACAAAAAATTATACATTTAATTGATGGCAATATTTTATCATTTTTTATGCTCGGCAATCAAAATGAAAGTCAAATGTGGTATAAATAATATAAAAATTTTTACATTAAAACTATTTTTACTGTTTTGTTAAAAAAAACAACATGTTTGTCTATTCTCATAATTTTCTTGTTGTTGCGTTTTTTCTTCTATTGTTAATTTCTTTTTTTTTTTTTTTGTCTTTGTCTTTGCATATAAAAAATGCTGTCACATAATAAACGTCAACGGAAGCAGTTAATTTGTTAATTATATATTTAATTTGCCATGCGAACTAAACTTTAATAATAAAACCAATATCAGACATAAGACAAAAAAAAAATATCGCATAGAATTTATAGATTGGAAGATGATTCTTAGAATACCCTGTAACTTGATTAAAACATCTAATTTATGTGATGTACAAATTTGTTCTAAGAGTTTTGCAATTGGTTTAAAGGCTCAACTTTTGGTTATGATTACACTTACAACTTTGCGCTGATATGCCCAGTTTCGTCTATGTCTATAGGGTATTTGAAACAACACAAAATAGCAAAAACAATTTATATATACAAAGATGTTAGACTAGGCATATATTTTAATTTGAAATATTTAAGAAATACCAACAACAAGGCAAACGAATTAAATATTTTTAAATATGCATTAGACTATTTCGTTGACTATTTTAGAGCGTTGTGTCTCTCTCTCTCTCTCTTTTATTTCATTTTGTTGCTGTTGTTGTTCAAAGTCAAGTCCGCGATCTGGCCATGTGCCTACACCATTTTCCATCCCCTCCCTCCCCCCTTTTTGTCAAAGTCGTGATAATCAGAGCGCCCTGACCTGTCTTGGGGTTGTGTGTCAGTCCGAGACGACGTTTGTCCTAAATTCATTTGCATTTTACAAAAAAATACAATTAAAAAAACTGTCGAATGCCTGATTAATAATCTTTTTATTTCTGTATTTTATTTCATGTTATTTTCTGTTGTTGTTGTTGCCAGCACACACACACACAACACACACACCCAAAGAGAATGAACAACAATTAATGACAATTACGCATGGCGCGACAATTGTTTAACATTGAAAAGACATTTAGACAAGACATTTTTTCTTTTTTTTTTTTTTCTTATTTATTGAATTATACCCTGTGGCAAGGGAGAGAAGAGGGGAAAGAAAAAGAAAATGGGGTACATTGAGCATTGGCAGCATTTGGTAGAGTCGACACAAGATAACATAATTAAGTTTTAGAATTAACAATCCTATTCGATTCGACTAAAAGTATTATTATAATATACACAGATTGTTCCTTTTACTATGTACATATATCTTTGCAAATTGGCTCATGGATTCTATAATTTAAATAAAATGTTATCTTTAAAAGGGAACAATTTCTTTTAAACACAAATTGAAACTATACAAATTGATATTTCCGATTGAAAGGCAACAAAGAAAACTACTTCAAAACTATGTTAATGATATTTTTGAAACTCTTGCAAACGATTATTATTAGGTTCCGTTTTACTATTAGTTTTTCTTTCTTTAAAAATGATTATTTTTTAAGGATCCACTAGGTATATGTATCTTTTTGTTAAAACTAACTAAATTTTGGACAAATTCTGGTTGAAAACTTTAGTTTGATATTTGTTCTTTGTATTGTTTTTGGAAATTATATTTTTTACTATTATTTTACCAAAACTTCATAAGCCATTACCTGGAGAAAAATTAAAACAACTTTTACTTTAAATAAGGGGAAAAATACCTCAAAAAGATTTTATATAATAAATTGTATAAATATTTCAGAGCCTTAAGAATATATTCTCAAAGTTTGCAGATGATCAGAAAGTCCTAGATTTTTAATGGACAAAATATTAGATGAATGCATTTCTGCTTATTATTACTATAGATGGAAGCACTTTGAATGGATTAAAATTAACCACGAAATTTCCCCACTTACTAAATTCAAAATTTCCTGCATTTTCGATAGGGTAACCCATAGTCTTTGTCTTGTGATTAGAAATTAAAAAATGTTGCTCATAGTACTGTATATATTTATACATTTGCCTCATCTAATCTATGTTGTATGTAGCTATCTATCTATTACTGTATATATATCTGAATCTATATGAATGTATATATATCATTTGTCTAGCATATCTTTTGCTGTATGTTTTTTCTATGTTATTTTTGCAAAATAATTGTTGTTGTCGTTGCTGTTGTCGTCGCAGTGCGCACACATTCTGCGGCTAATTTGTATTCATTAGCTTGGCCCGTTCACAGTCTGTAATTTAAAATCGTTAAAAGTTTAATGAGGCGTTAATAATATGGTTTTTGTTTTACTTTTAGCCTCTTTCTTTCTTCTCTATGCTTATGCTTATTTCTGTCTCTATCTTTGCCTTTTTCTTTGCCGTTTACTGTTCTGTTCTTTGCCACACGCACACACACACACACACCTATCTCTGTATCTGCTTTTGACTCTTTTGGACTCTTCTTGGCCCTGTGTCTCTTTAATTTTCATGTTGTAGTCGTTGTCGCCGACATTGTCATTGCTTTTTACTGCAAATGAATGCCAGAGAGAAGAGCATTACAACAAGGCTGAGTGAGTAGTTTGAGTTCGTGGTTTTTCTTCCATCATCTTGCCATTGGTTATATATATATATATATATGTATATATTCCCATACCCGGCCACAGGTATCCCGTGTGTCTCTCCCTCATCATCATCATCATCGTCATCTGCGTCAGCGTCATCATCACCCAAACGTGTGGTGTTGCGTTTGCCATGTCTGGCCTGCTCTGCCCTGCCCTGCCCTGCCCTCTGTTACTCTGTCCTGGCCCGACTTGCCTTGGCTTGATGGTGGAGCAAGAGCCGGCGTTTGTTGTGGTTTGCGCGTTGGGAACTTAATTGACTTGCAAGTGACTAATTGTGCATGAGTTCGACATGGGAGAGACGACAACGACGACATCGACTTGTGAGAGAGAGGAGGGGGAGGGGTTGGGGGTTGGGGGTTGGGGTTTTACTAAGCAGACGGTGCGTGTAATATGAGCTATGTTAAGAGCGGCGTAAATGAAGTTGTTGAATAGTATGTTGTATATTTGATGTGTGTGTGTCGGTGTGTGTGTGTGTAGTTGTTGTTGCGAGGCGTGCCGCATAAGCAGCTTTAAAAGGATGACAATGACAGGGCACAACAAGCGGCAGACACAAGAAAAAAAAAAGTACACCAAGAGCCAGACACCAGGAGAAAGAAAAACTAACAACTAACAATTAGAAACGAGATTTCTATTAGAGAAAAAAAGAAGAGAATTAGGCCTCCATATTGAAAGTGTAAGTTATATATTTGGTAATATCAAAAGAAAGTGCTCTACACTGCACTACAAAATACGAAGATAATTTACATGAGCTTGAGATGGCTTTATGTGAAATCCAATATGAAATTTGTTAATTATAAATATATGAAATTTACCAAAAACAAAAAAATAAAAATGTAATATTTTAAATATGTAAAATATGTCAATAATGTACATATACATATAAGTTTGATTTCACACAAAAATAAAGAAAAAATGTAAAATTTTTATCATTCAAATTTTGAATTCTTTTTCTAAACATAAACAGTGAAAACTAAATCACAAAACTTTTCGTTTTTCGTCTAAAATTATTTAAAAAAAAAACACATATGAATCAAAAGTTGGAATAAGTAAAAATTCTTCTTATAATATATTTTTTCTTAAGAAAATTTCAACTACTTTGTTGAATACTTTTAGTTTTATATACCAAAATTCAAGAGATAATTCTTATTAATTAAATTTCTTTAGGTTGCAATCAAAAAACTCTTAATTTTTGCTCTAAAACTATTAGAAATAAATAAAAAAATTCTTCTTTTAATATAAATATTTTTTCAAAAGAAATATTTCCATTCATTTGTTGCATAGTTTCAGTTTTATATGGCAAAAATCAAGAGATAATTCTTATAATTGAAATTTTCTAAGGGGACAAAAATGGTTTAAAAATAATATATCGGTATAATATAATAAAGAAATCATTGAAATCAAACAAAATATTTAAAGCTAATAGAACTTCGTAAAGCAAAAAGGAAAATATTGAATTTTAGTTGATAACCACCGCTTACTCTCAATTTTTTCTTTCAGTGTATGTCAAGCGAATGCTTTTGACATTTTGCATTATGACCATTTTGGTCAGCCAAACAAAAAAAAAAAAAAAATAGAAATAAAATTTGAACAAACAACAACGAAAAAAAAAAGTTTTATGTCAATTTCTCAGTTTTGCAATCTCAGAATTAGCCAACACAAAACATGGCACATGGCATTTACGTTATGTCGGAGATTTCTCAATGTTTGTATATAGATAAAGCACATACATACACATAACCACACACACATTTACAGATTTTCATTGGCCAAGTTTTATGCCAATGCATTTCTGGCAATTGCATTTGCCTTTTTTGTCAAATGGATATGTCCAATAAATTGTCACGAAATTGCCGCTGACAGACAAAACAGCAACAACATGTCATATATATATATATATATATATTTGATATTTTTCTTTTTGTTTTGTGATTTCTTTAATATAGTTTATAGTCGTGATTTTTCAGATCTTTTGCCGTTGGCCATGTGTGTGTGTGTATGAGTAATATGAGATCATAGGTTATTGCCTAAATTAACTTCAGAAAAAAAAGGGGGAAAAAATTTAACTAATTGCTGTTAATAAACTGCCAAAGGCAATCGGCGGCGGTACCGCCAGCTTCCTTACTTAATTAACTAAATTAAACTTAATTAAAATCACAGTCAACATATTTTTAGACAGTGAAAAGTGAATGGCTAGAGAGAGACAGAGAGAGAGAGGGAGAGGAGAAAGAAAGATATAAAGACAGCCAGCAAATGAAAGCTTTATATGTTAATCAATAATAATAATTTTCATTTTCTTGCACTAAAACACAGTGAGGCAGAAAAAAAATAAAGAACACACACACAGAGAGAGGGGGAGAAACTTTACCAAAGTTGTGACCGCCTTTTTGCACGTTGGTAATTTGCGGCAGCCACTTAAAAGGTTTTAGTTTTTTTTCTCTTTCTCTTCTTGTTGATGGTTTTTTGTTGCTTTTGTGTAATTAACTTGCAAAAACATTAACAATAAATTAGTTAATTTATGGCATTTCAGCAAATGCAGTTAAGAAAAGTCAAAGAAATGAAGCCAAAAGAAGACAAAACAAAAAAAGACAATAACCGACCAAAGCCGCTGATAAGGCACAAAAAAAAACGTGCTCTGAAATATGTAAAAGGGCCAAGAAAATGCAAAAAAAAAAAAAGCAAACAATGAGAAAAAATAAAAGGCCAAATCTAAAGAAGGCTTGCTTAAACCGAATATTGTATACACTGTAGCATTTATATGCAGTAAATGCCGGTTATAACGATACTCAAGGGACCGGCGATATGGCAACGTTTGAAGGATATTCATTATAGCCGATTGTACATTTATACAAGTTTATACGAAAAGAAGCAAAATAAGCAGAAAATCGTTTTAGCCGGCATCTACTGTTTGTATTACGATCTTTAAATGTTTAAAGAGGTTTATTTTCTGTAAATTTCTTTTAAGGCTTATTGCATTTTCTTGAAGATTTCTGAAGATAAAGCAAAGAACTGAAGGAGTGACTTTTAAGCGAATTATAGTTATTAATAATCAAAAGTATATCTGAAATCAAGTCAATATAGTAGAAACTATTAAATTTAAGAAAATTTTCATAGATAATATGATGGTCACTAATATAGTCAATAAACAAACCAAAGTAATCCTTTGATTAAACAATTTTCTATACAATTTTTGTAATTGCAATTGTAAGGCCAATAAAATTTGATAAAGTTTGAAGCTAAAAAAAGGTCCTTATATTTTTAATGCAGTTTCTCTCTATAGATCACTTTGCTATATGGGAATAACTAAACGATTTTACATATATCACATAAACTTACTAAACTTTTTGCAGCAAATTGCAGATCTTACATAAATTTAGAAATAGATCTTTGCAATGTTACTTTCCACATAAACTTTCTCTAAAGAATTCGCCCAATGTCTTATTCTTAATTGAGAATTAAAATAAATTCATTTTAAACTTTACAAACAACATGAGTATATACAAAAATATTTAAAAAACTACAAAACTATCTCAGAAAATATTTAATAAAATAAAATAATTAACTTTTAACAAAAAAGTAATTAAAAGTTAAAACATTTATTAACCATTTTACGTAAAAGAATTTTTAATAATATTTTTAATATTACCCTAATGATGAAAATAAATGTATACACTTAATTTGCTACGTTTTTTCCCACCCTCCCTCTTTATGTTGCAACATAAAATATAAAGTTTTTCCCATTTTTTCTCCCTCTTCCCATTTTTTTGTGCTTTGTACTTGTTGCAAAAAAAAAAAACGAAGTGGTTAAGAAAAAAATGGGAAGTAACAACAGCAGGAACAACAACAACAACAACGAAGGCATAGAAATAATTATAATTAAGTGATAATGTTATATATTTTACAACATTTTGAGTTAAATGCAAAATGACAGGGCCTGTCACTACAGCAACGGCAAAAGGCAACGACAAAACCCCAAAGTGTTAAAGAGGGGGAACAGGGGAAATTGCACCCTCTCTGGTGTGTGTGTGTGTGTGTGGTTTTTTTTCTCTCTCTCTCTTCCCTTTTAGCCGGGGTTTTGGTTAATTTTTGTCTATAACCGCCGGCTATTTAGCAGTTAGGCAAATGAGTTTGAGTTTGTGTTCGAGTTGAGAGTTTTTGAGACGAGTTAAGCTTGCGTGTTTGTTTGGGCCGTTTATTTAAATGAATGTTGTGACTTTACTTCTCTATCTCTCTCTCTCTGTCTCGCTTTAACATTTTTCCAATCGTCTAGCCCCGAGGGGCACTTGGTAAGCGCGTCTTGTAATTAGCCATATTTAAATTGCCCGCCGGTTAATTATGCATACATTAATTAAGTGTTAAATGCGCAAGGGATCTGGGAAAGTTTATACAGCTGCTCATACTCCAACTCCAAGAACAACCAACAACAGCAACGACAACGACAACTTCAATTGCAATAAATAAATGAGCTAATAAAATGTGTTTTTCTTCTCTTTTTATGGTAGTGGACTTTCTTTTCTAATTCAACCGGTTTTCCTTTTTCCTCTTCTCATGCTTAAGCTATTTAAAAACAATTACGGAAAGCATTTCAATCCAACACCTACGCGAAAATGTCATAAAAATGCATCAATCACATGAGCAACAAATGTTTAGTCATTAAATGACTTGGCAATAAAAGTTGTATGAAGAGAGAGAGAGAGAGAGAGAGAGAGAAAGAGAGATAGAGATGTGGCAAATAGAAAATTGTATTGAGAGGGGGTTGGGGGGTAGAGAAATCGTTTAATTGCCACTGCAGCAGTGGCAGGAGGAGATGGCGATGATGTCAGTGCAGTTGGCAGAGATTTGCCAAGTTGTTAGCCTTGCCACAAGGCAAAAGTTGCCACAACTACGTTAGCAACAGCAACAGCAACACCAACACCGACAGCAACAACAATATCGAAATGGGACATTGGACAATAACTGGATTGGCGCAAAAAAAACGTTGATATTGCTGCTGCAGTTGCTGACACATTTGAAGCTCTCTAGCTGTCGTCGGTTTGTCTGCCACAGCAGCAACAGCAACACTAACATCAACAACAGCAACTAAAACGATTTTGTCTATGTCAAGCAATTTAAAATTGCAACTACAGTAGGCCATGGCTAAAATGTTTGCCAATTCAATCTAACTGCTATCGCAAATATAATCTAATCAACAATAAACATTGACAATGAACTTGCAAAATTTTAATTGTAGATTACCTAACTAAAAGCGATAATGACCCCAAACTTACCACATGCCCCTCCTCCATGCAACTTTTTTTTTTTATTTTTTTTTATTTATTTACTCTTTACGTTGATAACTCTTGGCAACTTTCTCAGAAAAAATACTCAATGACCAAAGTTTATCCGTCCAACAATTCATGTGAATCAAATGAAATAAAGTTGAATTTTTAAGTTACCTAACCTAAAGTCAGGGTCAAATGATAAGATACAATCTGGCCAGTATAGAAAACAAAAACAAAATTTACAAAGTGCAGTCAGAAGAATTGAACCGTTATCTGTCATATACACACACACACACAACCATTAAAAAAAAAAATAAACGTGATCTAAGCGGTTAACTCGTATAAATATAAAACCATAAAATAATATATTTCTTATTTACGTTTATTAATCCCACATTAAACAATTTGTTATAGAACTAGCCAAAGGTAGTAACAAGAAACGTTCTTTGTTATACCCACAAATAGAAAATGAAAAAAAAAGAAAATAGTTCATTGTATCGATAAGAAATTGATTGAGCAACTCTCTAGCATAACTATATATATATACATATATGGATAGTGATACGTAGTTATACCACGATCTATATCAAATATATGTATATATATATGAAAGAAATGCTCTTTGCAAGTATGGATTACATTAGATATGGAACTATATGGTAGACAATCCCAATTATTTGAGTGTTGTGCAAATTTAGCATGCAATTTTATGAAATGTTTGTATGGTAGCTATATGATATAGTTAACCGATTTCAATAAAACTTGATAAACAAGTATATAAAATTAAAAATTGCCAAGTTTGGTTCTACTACCTTAGCCAAAAAAAAATGTTTTCCATCGAAATTAGTCCTTTGAACCGATTGTTCCTATGGATGCTATATGTTATAGTCATTTAATCTGGCTGATTTATACATATATTTAGCATAAAGCATAAAGGAAATGATGTACCAGGTTTGATGATAATAACTTAAAAACTGAGCGAATTGTTGGCATAGAACTAGACAGATAAAAACAACGCTTATGGCTTTATCAACTGAGAGCTAGTCAACCAAGACTTTTAAAGTCTTTTAGCAAATGTAACAAACTTTATTTAATTTCCCCTGTGTAGATTTATGCAACATAAATTATTCTTTTAGCTCTCAGCGCAATGCTCAATTCATGGCTTAAATCTCCATCAAACAGGTAAAGTTGGGTCAGCAAACAGAAATGCTAACTGAGATTAGAGACTTTGTCTTGGAATTGCCAAAGTAGAATAGAAGCACTAAAAAAATTACAATTAATGAAAATGTTCATTTACTCAATTCAATTTAAACATTTGACCTTTGACAATAGAGTTAAGTATTAAATCCTCTTATACTATGTAATGGCTTGATTTAAGTTATATATAGACACACATATATAATATAGATTTTCTAACAGTGTGGACATACAAGTATTTAGCTATTTCATTTGTGTTTGTATTTGGATTTAGGATTGGAGCTAGGTCCGTGTGGCTTTGTGTTTGTTGCGTGTTGGCTTAACAATTAGCACAGGCAGCTTAATGCCAATTGGCAATTGCAGTTTCAGTGGGGGGGTAAGGGGGAAGGCAGCCAACAAAGAGTCATCCAAGTTAGTGTGTGAGTGGCATAGTCACAACAGTTTAGTTTTAGTTGGTGGCAGAGCCATCGTCTCTGTCTCTATATATTCGAATTTCGATTGCATCATCGTTGTGAAAGCGTAAAAGCGCAAGCACGTGCAGAATGGCAAAGTTAATGCAAATAAAATTGGTTCAACTTTTAGACAAAAAGGCTACGCGCAACAAAAGCCATAGTAGTGGAGTCTTTTGCCGTTTTTTCTTCTTCTCCCACTCTCTCTCTCTCTTTTCTTTTGTTTTTTTTTCTTTTTTGGTTATTTAAAATTGCATTTTGTGTGAAAATTGCAAAAAAATGTTAAGAGGAACAACGAATAAAAACGAGCAAGAGGATGTGGAAAGAAAACGTAAAAAAAAAGAATGAGCCAGAAAAGCGCTGCAATTGCATGCAGGTTTGGCTTTTATTTCGTTTTATATACTATATATATATACGTATAGAAAAACGATTTTCACAGCCAAATGCACACATGAAAATTAAAATGCAACTGCCGACTGACTGAAGGAGAGAGTGAGGAAGAGGAGACGTAGATGAAAACAGACGGAGACTGCGACAACTGACTGACTCATCAGCATCTGCATCTGCTTTTTGCAGCAGTCAGACCGACGACGACGACGACGACGACAAGCGGCGACAGTCTGTGCTGAAAGTCTACGGTTGCGTTAATTTGGCAACTATCTGACGGCCGACAAAGTCACCCCCAACCCCTCTCTCCCTGCCACCATCATCTACGATTGTAGAGTTTTTTTTCCCAAAAAATCTCTTTTTCTCTGTGGGTTTGGCCATTTTGCAATTTATTTTGTCAGTTAATGAGAGGAGAACTCTAATGAGAAATGTCAAAAAAAAAGAAGATTTTTCCATGAATTTGTCATTAGTGGAATAATTATTAAAAAAAAAGATACTCTGAGAAAAGGTTTGTCTGATATATCTATATATTATATAGATATATAAAGAGAGAGATAGAGAGAGTAAGAGAATTTCATATATATTCATCGATAATGTTGACTTGAGGCCGTCTTCCTTGCCCTCAATGAAAACAGAGGCTTAAAACTAGTTGCCAATTTGTTGCCAGTTGCCTCTTTTATTTCTCTCCTTTTTTTTTTTTAAGTTGTTTTAGTTCTCATTTAGTTTTTCATTTCATATAAATATATATTTTTCCGCTTGTCTGCCGTTCGGTCTCTGGTACACTCGGTCATAGGGTCTTTGACACTTGTGTGTGGTGTGGTGTGGCGTGGCGTGGCGTGGTGTGGTGTTTGGTGGCACTACTGCTTGTCTGGTGGTGCCGAAAGGGTGGGCAATTAAATTTGCTTGGGCACCCAAAAATATCATCATGTCCCCCGGATGCATTGCATAACTTGGGGCATCAAATATTTGCTTGCTAAATTTAGCAATGGGCCAAAACACATAAAAAATACAAAAAAAAAGAAAAATTACAGCAAAGGCAACGGGCCAAACATTTCAAATACTATTTTGCCTATTTTCTATAATTTTTTTCCCTTCCTCACTTTTTTTTTTGCTTTGTTTTTACTGCGAAAAAAACAAAAAAATACAAAAATCTGGTCAAACTGGCATATATTAAGCTTTTTAATATGATATATATATATATGTATACGCATGATAGTTTTCCCTTATTTTTTTTTGTTTTTCTTTAGTTTGCATTTTGGCAAAATGTTTAAATTTAGATAATATATATTTCTCTATACATACACACATTTATTTTGCTTGTCGTCAATTTTATTGGCCAAATATTTGTAAAATAAATCTCAATGGCCAAAAAGTATGCCGAACCAAGAAGAAAAAAACAATTTATGCATATAAAATGTGAAAATGTTTTCTCGTCATAAATAAAAGTAAATGAAATTTGTGGCATTTTGAGTGCATTTCTTTGTTTTTTAAGATTTATGTAGGTATCTATGTATATATGACTATCAATCTCCATAGACAGGAGCGGATTTACAGAAAAGTCTTATATTCACAAATTATAAAATTATAAAAAAAGATATATATTTTTTTTTAGAAAATTTGTGATAGGAAAAACAAAACTTCTAGATAAAATATTAAAAAAAAAATATTAACCAAATTTTGTCACTTCAGATTTCATTTTATTATTTTTTTTTTTTTATCACTTTTCCAAATGAAATGAAATAAAAAAGAGCAAAACTTTATACTTTCATTTCTTTTAAATTATTTTCTAAACTCAAACTCAAACTAATTTCAATATGGCATGAAAAACAATAAATTTAAAAGCTCTTGGCTAAACCATTTCGTAAAGACTTTCCACTAATGGAACGGCTTCTCTAAGGTAGACTGGTCCTGGTTCTAAGTAAGCAAGTACTAACTAATTCAACAACTTTGATTCATTTCACATTTTAATCCCTCGCCCCTCTTTTCCTTAAACTTAATTCATATTTATATATAGTTGACCATATTTAATGGATTTTGTGGAGCGGGGAGGGGGTCTCAGCTCAAGGTAAGCTTTTACCTCTTTTTCTATTTTTATTTTATTTTGACACCTGTAATCGATATGATAGATAGATTTTCATTGCTTCACATATTTTGCATACTCATACATGCATGATTTATATACATATATGTAAGCACACAAATATATATATATGTATGTATATGTATATGATGATGGGGACCATAGCATATACAAGTTTATTTAATGGGCTGTTGGGGCAGGCACACGACATGGCAAAGCTCCATGGGGATTTGTGTTATGCCATTGCTTGATGTATTTTATGAGGCGAGTAGGAAATGTTTTTTCTGCGTGATATCGCCATGAAAATATATGGTTTTTGTTTTTTAAATAGTTGTAATAAAGCATAAATGTCAGCATTTAGCTGGAGGCCGGAAAGATCGGTGAAGTATACATATATATACATACCTATATACATCTATGAGGGCAAGTCAGAAAATATGAGAAAACCACACTGATTTTTGTTCTTTTTTTTTTTTGGGTTACAAATCGTAAGATTTATTGTATTGTAGAAATATTCTTCTGCTGCTAAATAGAGAAAAATCGGTAATTGAATATATGTATATATACATATGGTATACTATATACTCTTTGACCAAAATTGCCTTATATAAATAGATGCCAATAAGTCAACTGTAATTTAACCTATTTGCCTCAAAAGAGACTATAGAGCAAACCTAATGCCAGAGTAAGAGAGAGAAGGAGAGAGAGAGAGAGAGAGGGGGGCAGAGAGAGAGGAAGAACGGAGCGAGCTAGACCCATATCAAACAACAACTAAATAAAGCAATACGAAATAAAACAAAATCAAGAGAATAAAACTTAATTAATTAGTGTCAAAATAGCACGAGTCGTGGCTCGTTCAGCAAGGAATGAGGAATCCCAATCTCTCTCTCAAAAAAAAAGAAACAAAATAATCAAAAAAGTTAATGTCGGTCATGCGGAATTTTGTATACCCTTAACCTAGTGAAAAATTAGTGACTTGCGGAAAGCTTATTAATGTCGAGTTTGAATGCGAAAGCTAAAAAAACAAAGCAATTTCTAATACAAAATCTGAATTGCTCCTATGACAGCTATGCCTTATAGTGCTTCAATCGGACTAATTCAAAAACTACATACACCTATGTGCCTTAAAAGCTTATATATCAAGTTTCATTCATATAGCTCAAAAACTATTATCTAAAAACCATATAGAAACACACAGACAAAGTTGGATTAGATTAACTGCTGATTAAGAATATTTGATATCTTATGGTGATGCCTTTTTCCGCCAAACATCTGATCAATGTTATTATACTTTTTGCAAGGGTATTAAAACCCAGAGCTGGGTCACACTTTACTAGCTTTGGTGGTTGGGCGGTGCGCTACTGTCGCCATTCACCTCCTTCCCAACCACTTCACTCCATTTCATTCCACTTCACTCCACTCATTTTAGTGCTCCTCTTTTAGATGATTTTTTTTTTGTTTTTTTTTTTTTTTTGCTGCTGTCATTTGGCAAATTAATGGAATCAGCGCTGCTATTAGCCAACTGCGGCCAGCTAGCCAAACCAAAAAAAAAAAAGAGGATGAAGCCAATGGAAATAACAACAACAGCAACAACAAAAAGTAACTGAAGAAACAGCAGCGCTGACTGCAGCAGAGTCGCGCATAACGGTAATTTATCTTTTAGCACGAATTATCGATCGACATTTCAGGGCATTTCTCATACGCGAAGTGTGCTAAAAGGATAGCGAGGGCACATGGGGGGGGGAGGAGGCGGTGCGATGAGGTGGTTGAAATTTAACTTTGCTCTTGCCATTTTTTGTGGGCCCAAAAGAAACTTAATGGTTTATCTATGTTTGCTATTAGGTAACTGTCAGTTCCGCCACAACAACAATCTGATGGACGGGGAAAAGGGAGGAGGTGTGGGCAGGCATAGTGGGTGGATAGGTAGGGACATCATACTCGATAGACTGTTAACTCGGCTTATTGAGTTGTATGGCTCCTTTACTTGATGGTGTGGCTGTTATTGTTGTTGCTGTTATTGTCGTTGTTGTTCTTGTTGTTGTTGCTGTTACTGCTGTCGTTGGTTTTTGCTGACGGCGCGACCTTTTTATCGCCGGGTAAGTATCTACCAAGAGTTAAAGTTGCTCAGGCTTCGGCCCGGTCTCAAGTAATTTCCTAGTGGCGGCAGTTTTTAGTAATGAAAAAAGAGAAAAAAAAGGGGGGAGCCGCCAAGAAAACGGACAGCCAGCAATAGCAACAACAACAACATTAGCAACAACAACGAGAACAAGAATATTTTTTGGCACGCGAAACTTGCGCTTATTCAATTTTCAACCGTCGCCGCCATTGCCAGCCAACATGGCGTATGAGCGCTTCCGTTTTGCTTCGCTTCCGTTTGCCTGTCTGGCACTCCGCCTCTGCCTCCGCCTCCATCTCCATCTAACCGACCATCTCTCATGTTATCCACCAAAAATTTTGAACTGTACATGAACAAAGCGCACAGCGGCAATCATTCATAGTGGCGTCGGCATTGTTGTTCCAATGGGCAATATATGTATGTATGTATGTATGTATATATAGCATATATATGTATGTATATAAGGTCTAAGGGAGGGGTAAGGCAAAGAGGGTTGCTTGCTTACCATGTCCTGGCTAAAGTTCTGTTTTTCGGCCCTTTTTCTTTGTCTTCTTGCTATTGTTGTTGTTGTTGTATTTTGGCATGGCATGCTGTCGGCAAACTTTTTGGCCAAATACACTGAAAATTGGTTGGCTCTAAAATCATCCCCACCTGTCTCTTCACGCTTCACCTTCCCGCCATAGTCAATGCTTGCCTTGTTGCTAATTAAGATGAATGCGTTGTGCGTTTAGCAGTCTTAAATGGAACGGAAGTTTGTTATTTTTTCTTCTCTTTGCTGTTGGTGGAAAGTCCTTTCCGTTCTTTTTTCCAGTGTAATATGTATATTCATGTTTTTTTTTTTTTTTTTGTTTTTTTAGTTTTCCCTCTGACAATTGCTCGAAAGGGACCCCCTACGGCCAAAACGGAAAAGATCCTTCTTTTTTTTTTTTTTTTTGTTTTCGTTGCTTCTTGTTGTTAGTCTCTTACTTTGCTTCTTTCTGCACAATCTTTAATATTCAAATGTGGCAAATGTGAAAGGTCGACGTATAGAATGTGAGAGGGTTGCGTCAGCAAAAATAAAAAGAACAAGAACTTTATGGCTATTGTCTAGATAAGAGGGAAACTTACAGAAGAGAGATTTCGGGGTCTGACCGATGAAATGCTAAAAATATTAAATCTTAAGTCTTTTGTCATAACAAATATTTGTTAACAGAAGTTTTATTCACAAAACTCATCTTGGTCGCAAGAAATCGATAGAAAAGAAAACGAATTGACTGACTGTAGAGGAAGGTTTATATATTGATATATCCCGTTATCCGTCATCCATTGTATGTTGTATATACATATAGCAAATTCACAATTTTCATGTTATCCCATCGGGTTGTCGTTTTTCCCTTATTGCGTGCCAGATTTATGCAGGCACGCAACTGAAGTGACTTTGTCAGGTTGCGTGTTTGCAGTTAATGCGACTATAATTTAATATTTTCGTCGTTCTGTTTTCCTTTTTTTTTTTTTTTTTTTTTTGCAAAAAATTGTTACAATTGTCTGTCTACCGGTGAGTGTCTGTTCAAGTGTGTGTGTGCGTTGTGAGTGTGTGTGTTTGTCTTGTTGTCTGCCCTAGACCCTGTCCGCAAGGCTTATGGTGATCAACCCTCAATGTATATTCGGGGCAGAATATTGGGGGATGATTTTTCGTTTTGTTCGTTTTGTGGTCGCAACTTTTGTTGCAATTGTCTCGTGTCGGTCGGTCGGTCGTTGGGTCGGTTGGTTGGCGGCTGCTTTTGACTGATGAGTTTCAACACCGCACACGCTGGCAACGGCAATCAACAACCCTCTTCAAAAAAAATTAAGTTGTGTCGAAATCGATGCCAGTTGTTGTTGTGGGAGGCATCCGCAGAGCAGAGCCAAGCACAGTAAAACCGCATGTCAATCATAATTAAAACTTTTTTTTTTTTTTTTGGCTCAGGGGTTGGGTTGCCCTCGGCCCAGCCTGGGCATGGGTCTGGGTCTGGCAAGCTGGCTTTGGACTTATCTTATCGTATGCTTGATTGCTTTTTACGCTATATATACATAAAGATATCTATCTATCTCTCTCTCTTTCTGTTTGTATAGTAAAAGTCATTCAGACTGCAGTCAGTTGGCCATTCATTCATTCACTCATTGATGCAACTCCCTTGGCTTATTCATTGAGTCTTTGGTTTTATCAAACATCGCTGCCAAATAAGGCGAAGCGTCTTTACTGTTTGTATATATTCCAGGCTGTGGCTCATTATCAATTTCCAATGTTGCACACACACACACACACACACACAGAAAACAGAATGTGCGTTCAATCGTAGAGACACACACACACACACTCTGTTGGTCGCCAGCATCTGTCAGTAGCAGGCCAAGAAGAGGCAAAAAAAAAAAAAACTGTAAGAAAAGCCAACAAACTAGGCACTGTGCCATGGTGCTCCTTTTTTTTCCTTGTGCATTTTCTGGTCTTTTCTGCTGCTCTTCTTCATTTCTTTCATTCTGGCATGTATCATAGTTGTCGTCAATGTGTCTGCAACAATTGTTGCTCTCCATTTGCTGTCAGGCAGCAGCCTGTTGTCCCTCTGTCTATCTGTCTGTTTGTCCCCATTGCTGTTTGAAGATGTCGTTTGCAATTGTTGTGATTTTTCTCCGTTTGGGGGCATTGGAACAAAAATAGCAATACCAAAAGCGAAAGGGGTTGGGGAGGGAGGGAGGCAGCCATCAAACACCAACAGCACACTTGCACTTATTTGCCGTTCTTGGTCGCTGACATTTTACGTGCCTCGCAAGTCAACTGCCCATTAAAATGAATCTCAAAATGTTCCTACTTACAACTGTTAACGGTTTCTGTCACAATGCTTGTCGAACTGTATATGAGCTTACCTGCAAATAGAAGAAAGGAAATTGCAAACATTAAGTAAAATTCAATTAAAAAAAAACAAAAAAAAGGATACATTTGAATATATATGAATTGAATTTATCTACATTATCCTTTAAAATTAAATTTTCTGTGAAAAATTAGTTAAGATTCATTTAAATAAGAGTGAGTGTGTATGTGTGTGTGTGTATCTTGCCACCCTTTCTTTTTGTTAATCCCCTCAATTGCATGAACAGAGAATTTATATTCTCTTGCATATATACAAAGTACTATATTATCGGGGGGAGGGAGAAAGAGACAGAGAGAGTCTCAGTCAGTCAGTTCATCTTCTTTATCATTTTGTTAGCTCGCGTGTATTCCATCAGACGATGGCCATAAAATGCCTTGAAATGTTTAACGCATTTTGTTTGAATTAAGATTTAATTATGTGGCAACAACAAGCTAAACAAAAACGAACGAGCGGGAGGGAGAAGGGGAGGACGGCAACAAAACGAAAATTAAGAAAAAAAAAAGGGGGAAATGAAACTGTAAAACGCTGAACGCACTTTTCATACACAGAGAGAAATCTACTGCAGAATTTTGTTCAGCAGGTGATAAAAGATTATTCCAATATATGTACATATATATATATCTAAACTTTACTGTAAGCAAGATAATGGTTTTCCTTCCATACAAAAAAGTTGAAGCAAAGCTAAAAAATTGAATTCGATGAATATTATTGGAAAATTGAATAGATTTTCATCTTTAGATAATCATTTTCTTATTTTTCATTTTCTTAGGTAAAAAAAAAACTTTCTTTTTTCTTTTATTTAACGAAATATAGCTTTCTCTTTTTATTCTCCTTTAGTTAGATAAAATATAGCTTTTTCCTTAGTACATTTTCCAACACTGTTTGTGCTAATTATGCATATTGTAAAGCATTTTATATATTGTTAATCAAAAAAATTCATATAAGTTATGTAAAACGATTCTTGTAATAACGCAATCAATCTGTAAGATCGTACATATATATATATTATCTATATCTATCTATAAAATCTATACCTAAGATTTCTTTTTTTTCAATATTTCTCTCAGTGTAATTCTTTTCTCTCTGTCTCTTTCTCTTTTTGGCTGCCAGTGATCTGTTTGATGCGTTGGGGTTTTTTTTTCTCTTCTTTTTGACTGACATGTCTGCTCCCCGCCCCCCTCATTATATATTTCGACTGATTGAAATGGATTTGTTTAGAATAGACATTGGGCATTTTAATGCTGTTGTTGGTTTTTTGTTTTTCGAAAGATCTAAAAGTGCATCAGCATTGACTGGCGCTGGCTCTTGGCCCTGGCTATGTTTGGCTCCGACTGCAGTTAATTTGTTTGTTTGCTTGTGTGTCAAAGTTCAACACGGGGCTAACATCTATTTTTGGTAAAGTTTATTAAGTGAAAATCGGAGGAAAAACACACACACACACACATACACACAGACAGATTTGTTCGTTCGTTGACTGCCTGGCGGCAATTAAAAGTCATTCCACCAGCTGGACTCAAACTGATAAGCTTTGGCCAATGACAACCGTTTGAAACTGTTAAAAGCTCAAAAATGAAGTTAACCATTGCTAGCAAAAGTTGAGAGTTTGCCAATAGATGGAGAAAGAGAGAGACAGCGAGAGGGGTATAGCCAGAGAGTTCAAGCATCTGCCTGGCCAAGTGGAAGTGGTAACTGAAAGAGCTAGCTTCTGTTCACTGTCTGAATAAATGCGGCGGCATCGGAGTTCATGTGCACATGACACTTTGCCTTGAATAAAATATGATGATGCTCGGGCTGAGAGTTGTCTCTGATGATGATGATGATGATGCTGCTGCTCCTGCTGCTGTTGATGATGATGCACCGTGTCGAAAGACAAATAACGCATCGTCGTCAACCAAGGCAAGTGGTTGGCCTGATGTGCAATAGGGTTGGATTCCTGCCACGCATTGCAGTTTGTCAAACGACCCAACATCAACGGGCCACGGGCCACATGGTCGCTGACACAATTCGTTAGCAATGCGTTGACATGCAGTCAAGAGCAGTGCAAAGGGGAGATGGGGGGGGAGGGGGGATGTAAAAAAACAAAAAGTGTAAAAGTTCTTGAAAAATACATAAAAAAAAACGAGAGAAAAAAGTAAAGAAAACCAAAACTCGCTCGTATAATAAATGCTTCCATAAAGTCGGAGGAAAAGTCTGTCCTGGAGAGTGCAAGCAACACTGATAGCCACTTACTGATGCCCTCCTACACAGCTACAGCTCCACACACACACACACACACATTAACTCACACACATTACACAGCAAATGGAGCCAATGGTTATTGGAAAACTTTTTTTCTTTTTTTTTGTTTCTTTGTTGGGTTGAATGAGTTTGACAAGGCTGAAACTGAATTTTATTTTATTTAAATGGAAGAGAAGAGAAAATTTGGTTTCTTAAGAACTCAATGGGGATATTTTTGTTTTTATTTGAATTTAATTTGAGCAAAATAATAAACATTCAGTGTCGCATAAAATTTAAGTGATTTTCATTCGAAATATTGGAATTTTAAATATATATATATATATATACATATATATATATATATGGCTTTCAAGTGGAAAATTGTCGTATATAAGAGTAAGATATGCTGGCATGACTTTCATATAGTATATCTTATCCTGCCAACCATAAGACATTTAGACATACAGAAAGTCAGGCAAGCAGGAACATTTGAGTTGAGGCACTTTAGTCGCATTATACTTATACTATATATATATATATATATATATATATACATACTTATGATGATGCACAAGTTTCTTTTCCTTGTTGTTTAATCTGCGGCAGTGCCTTAGCAAATTTGTACAACATTTTTGTTTGAATTTTCTTTTTTTTTTCTTTTGTAAATCAGACCAATTTGTATGCATTAAATGCACAGAGGCAGAGACAGAGTCTAGATTTACGTAATGTTACCCACCCACATAGGCTGCCAGGCAGACAGACAGACAAAAAGGGGGAGCTGTGGCGCCCCCCTTTTAGCCATCATATCACCCTTGGGTTGGATCTCATCTCAGTTGTACAGTTGACGCTTTTTACTTGACATTTGTCAAGCCTTCTCCACCTCCCTTTGGAAAATGAGGGAGGGCCACCCACACAGTATGAAATAGTGGCCGCCCACATACTGTCATTGCGGATGCTCTAATAGAGAGACAGGCGGACAGACAGTCAGCTTACAGAGGTCAAAGTCAAGAATAGAAGAGTTGCATATACATACGTTTATTTTTTGTTTTTTTGGTACAATTATTAATCAAAATTTGCAATGAGGAAACGAATACTTGACTTGGGTACCATCTCCCGTAGTGTGTCTCTCTCTCTCGCTGAATGCTAAATAGGCATCAAGTGCACAGTTTTCGGTAATTGCTGCAAAGTGTCAGAGCAGACAGACAAAGGGGCAGACAGACAGACAGTAGTAGATCTCTACCGCCCCGAACAACAATAAATTTATACAGTCAACGACATAATTAACAGCATCAGCTCAAAAAAACAAAAAAAAAAAAAGAGAATGGTACTGTAGGCGTGGTAGTAGTAACCGTAACTGTGTGTGTGGGGGGGGGGGGGGGGGGTCATCAACATCGGGAAATCAACGCGTTTCGGGGTCAAGCACAGCAACAACAACAATAAACAAAAGCAAAACAACAAGAACAACAGAAACGAGATGTTGTTTAACTTTTGTTTTATTGCAAACATTCATCGCCATTTGCGTTTTTGCCATAAAAGTTGCCTCTGTACACTCGCATTTGAGTTCTTCTGGCATTCTGTATAAACCATCAGTATATGTATGAGTCTGTGTGTGTGTGTGTGTGTGTGCCTTTGGGATGGGATTTGGTTGAGTTGTCGCTTTTTCGGGGGCAACAATAAAAATCACTGGGTATAAAACGAAAAGCCAAAATACAACCCAAAAACGACGAATTTTGCATGCCCTTGAATGGATTTTATCTCTTTGTACAATTTGGAGGGATACCAGATAAGTTAAAGGATTATAATCTATAATATTTTGTAATTTTAAGAAAGAGAAAGATTCTAAATATCTCTTCTTAATGGGAATTATCGTTTGATTAAGTAATTGGCATTTATCGACTAAATAGAGAGCTATACGATATATATCGTTTAAATTTTAAATTCCATTAAACATTCTTCTCCTTTTAGCCATTTTATTGGCGTTATAAGCGTTCTGCATTAAGCAAATTATTAACTTTTTGATAGATTAAATTGCAATTGTTTCGATATCGCTCCTTTTTTTGCTGTTGTTGTTATATCAAAGCTCTACCAACAATTGCTATAATAACATACACACTCATAACACACAGCTCCACAACAAACTGAAAGCCGAAATTCAAGCCCAAAGCCCATGAATGTACCTCTCCCCCCATCCCCTTCTATAACCCTTAGCCAACAATTTGAAGCG
This sequence comes from Drosophila austrosaltans, assembly GCA_035045865.1. Classification (NCBI taxonomy): domain Eukaryota; kingdom Metazoa; phylum Arthropoda; class Insecta; order Diptera; family Drosophilidae; genus Drosophila; species Drosophila austrosaltans. Next base: position 5,852,480 of record JAWNOQ010000207.1, read on the forward strand.
ATTCCAACCGACCCCAATGGTCTCGTTTACAAATTAAGCACTTCCAAATGGGCAGCAAATTAATTTTTATTGCGCACAGAGTTATGTAAAATGCGGCACAACAATTCCGGTACGGGGGTAAGGGGCAAAAAGAAATTGGTACTGCCAACTACTGAGCGAGAGGAGAGGGAGTAAGAGTAAGAGTGAGGATAATGGTTGCGGAGATTGGGGAGGTTAGTAAAATACAGTAAAGGAGGAAGTTGCTGCGGGGGGCCGAATGGTTGATGGTGTTAGTCAATGTTGCCTTGTTTGGTGCTTGCAAAATGCAAAAACTTTTGCAAGTTTTGTCGGCCATTCGACTGTTCCTAATAAGAGAGGGCCATTTTGTGTCAGTTCATAGAAATTGTCAAAGTTTTGCTTCTTTACTTTACTTCTATTATTTTTTTTTTTTTTTTTTTTTTTTTTTTTTTTTGGGATAAATTGACTAGGGATGAGTGGAGAGGACTAGGAAGAGACTACAGACTGTCTGACAGTTATTTAGTGCAGGGATTTAACCGATATCAGCAGAAGCGGCAGCAGCAGCCGGAAACGGAAGCGGCCAACACTTGCCGGCATCAGTTTATATCTCCATCTATCTCCCCCCAACCCCCACCCCCCTCTCTCTCTCTTTCTCTCTCTGTATGTTTGTTTGCGTGTCTTTTGAGCTAAATTATGTTGCCAGCTTAACGTGGCCAAGATAAGCGCGGCTCTGTTTGAATTTGCCTGGGCATGTCATTAGTTGGGGAATTATGTGTATTTAATTGCAATAAGCACAAGTGAGCCAAGCTCAGGGCTAGGGAATTATAAATTGTCGATATATATATACTAACAACGATCATCATTATATATATGTATATATGTATAACATAAATATTTAATGGAAATCTATTTTGGGTTCTTTTGTTTGTTTTTTTGCAATTTGTCATCATATATGACATTTACACACCAAGATAGACATTTTCTATAATTTGGTAGGCGTGGCAGATTGACAATTTCATTAGACATTGCGAATTGCCTGGCATGACATTCATTCTTGGTGGCCTTTGGCATGTGTTCGAGTCTCATCATTTATTTATATGCCTGACTTATTATTGCTTTAGTATTTCAATTTTTTTTGTTTTTGTTTTGCTGCTACCCTGTAATGAGGAGCTTAAGGGGTATAGTAGGCTAACAGTTGATTATAGAGTTAAGGTTGTTGCAAAACAAATGATTAATGAAACAATTTCATATACATTTCCAGGGTATCAGGTGTAGTGTATACAAAATTTTTCTTCTTTCCTTTTCATACCTTTTGAGAACAATGACAGCGACGCGTTCTGTATATGTGCGTACATGTAGTAAGTACGTCTGGGCGTATCAAGTGAAGTGTCCTGAAGTGTTGGACTGAAGTGAAGTGGCGCGCAAGACTGACAATGAAAGGTAAAGGTACTGTTGGTGTGTGATTTGCTGATTATAGTGGGGGGTGATGGTGGTGGTGGTGCTGCCGCTGCTGGCTGATGGTGGTGCTGCCTAAAGTGTCATTGTTGCCATTGAGCATGCTCTTTGTTTAATAAATTATTTAACAAAACGACAGACAGCAGACAATCGTGCCAGACACGTGGCCTTAGTGCAAAAAAATGATATATATATACATATATATATCTATATACATGCGTAGAGTATATAGATATATGTATATTCATATGTATTTTTATACATTTTTCACAGCGAATGACACAATTTAGCTAGAAGCGTTCAAAATTCACATTTTTTTTTTCTATAACTTCAAATTGAAAACGATTATAAAATTCATTGATAATTCAAACAATTGAAACGTTTCATCAATGGCCCCTTGGCAATCAACTGGCAACCAACAAATAAAATCTGCATAAACAAAAGATAAATAATGCCCAAAAAAAAACAAAAAGAGAAAAGAGGAATGAATACATCAATCAGATGATATTGTTGCTAAGCAAATCAAAAAAAAATATATATATATATATTTTTGAAATAATCAATCAATAAATGATAATTGACAAACCAAAGACAGTTAAATGTGTCAAGGGTCAGACAGAAAAAAAAAATAATAATATATGTAGGGAAGAATCTGCCAACAGTTGTCGCTGCTAATTGGCATTGACAGCCGACCAGCTTTCAGACAACTTCCTCCCTCTGCCATTTCCAATTGAAATTTTTAACGTTCCCCCTTTGGCACTCATTACTGGTCGTGTCTTGCAACATTCAATTAATACCGGAAATCCCGCACAAGAATGGAGTGGGGGAGGGGTAGAGAATTACACTGATAAGGACATTGGAGTTTCAGAGTCTGCACTCTCTCCATTCACTTAAATTCAGGGTATAAATGTCATGGAAATGCAACATATAGTACATATATATATGGCTTGTAATAAATGTTCAACATTTTCGTGTTGCTTTAATTAATGCAATTAAATGTCGAGTGAGAATAATTGAAATTGCCCATAAAGCTAAAGGGTAGCATATGTTACAAGCATATACATAAATAATTTAAAAAAGAACTTTTCCTTTATTCACATTTATCTTACGCATTATACAAAAAAAAAAAAGGAAGAAGAGAATTAAAAACGAAAGGATGGGGACCCCATTGAGTATAATAAAAATCTTAAAACAAGACTGAGAAGTTGAGAAGTTCAGCAAGGTAATTGCAAAAGAATCTTTAAAGTTGTCAAATAAAGATAGAGAGATTAATTTCAATTAGTTTTTCATACTACCAATAAGTTCCATGTTTTAAACAAATTTAATCATATTTTCATCAAAACTTACTAAAATCTTGCCAATCGATTAAATGGTAACATCGATTTCTTATGTTACTCAAACGATTTAGTTGAAATGTTGACCAAAAATGTTGAAATAGCCAAAGTCGGGGAGGGCTTAAATAAAGTTGTAAATGTTGGCAAGTCAAAACACTTGAGCTAACACAAAAGTACAGGCCACAAAACAAGAGCCAAGTTACAACTTGCTTTTGCGGGAAGGAAGTGGAATGGCATAGGTAATGTGAGCCAACCGACAAGAAAACCTGCAATCGGCTTTGCTTCACTATTTTATTGTTTTAGTTGTTGTTTGGTGTGTGTGTGTGTGTGTGTGTGTATTCTGTTAGATGATGTCAGGGAAGGATGGACAAGTGGGCATGGGTAGTAGAGGGGGTGCACTTTTATATGTTGTGGGTGTGGCTGAGACACTAATTGTTGGTTGTTACCTGTCCTGGCGAGTATCGGAGCAGCAAGTTCCGGTAATTAAGCAGAGAACTGACGTTACGTGACACGAAACTCTGGCCAAGTCACGGTACAACGGATTGCAGCACTTGTTGATGCTAAAATTTGGGGGATAGGTAACTAAATGTGGCTGTGGCAGTGGCAGGGCCAAAATGTTGTTCATAGTTGCCGCAACAATATATCAGCACAAATCCTGCTTAGTGGTTTTTCAATTAAAACTTGTAAATTTGAAATGAGACGACAACAAGAACAACAACAAACGACTACAACCAACTGCTGTTAGGCCAGGCCAATGGACTTGGCCGCACCTGCTATATATATATATATATATATATATATATACAAAGTCGTGCAAACATGTCCCAAAAATTATATACATACTACATATATAGAAGCAAAGTCCGCTTGCTGAAAATTAATAAACAGCATAAAATTTTAACTAGACCCGGTAACGGCATTGTTCCCGTCTCCAATCTCCATCTACGTTCCGTGTTCCTCGTTCTCTTGCCCGTCTCATCACTTGTGACCTCCTCTATTATGGACAAGGCAATGAACTTTTGCTCCTGTTCCTGGGCATTCTCATTGTGTATGGCTAAGGTCAACATATACCTAAAGCTCCACTTTATATGTTTGGCTGCCTGGTTGGCCCTCTCACATTGAAATCTATTATGCATGGCTACCCCCCCTCCCCCCTTCCCCTCACAAAGAAAGGCAAGGGGATGCATGAGGTAGGAGTTTAAAAGCAGAGATGGTAAAGGGGTCGGGTTGCAAGCGCATTATGCAAAAGTTGAGACCGTTGTATTTTCATTTTTGCTTTTACCCATTTTTTTTTGGCCAAACACTTTGCCTGCCTGCCTGGCAAGTTACATACATACATATGTAGAAACAAGCAAGAGAGCAAAGTGGTTGGTGGTGAGGGGGGTATGCCTCCTTTAATGCGCCTCATGTGGCATAACTGGGTCGCGCACTTGAAGGAAACCAAACTCCCCATGCATGCAGGCGTTGAGCGTGAAAAATGCAATCAATTCTTGCATTCCTTTTATTTCACTGGCACAATTGGGCAAATCAGGCAGAAAGCCAGGATATATGGAACATATATACATACATATTATATATCAGTTTATATATATGTATAAATTTGTAGTTGATGGGCGCCACAGTGAGTGACCCCAAGCATGTTTCCTGTTTAACACGTGATTGAGCGCTTTAACAAAGTTTCTATACACTACATAATAAAGGAAGTTCAGCAATCACATTAGCCTAAATAACTCGAAATAACTTAATATAAATCAGTTGATTAAGGTGTTTTGATACAAATAAAATGTAAAGAAATCATGCAACATTTAATGTAGGTTGTTCTTTTTTTTCTCTGGTTTGTACTTCAATTTCATAGCTGAAACGTTTACGTCATAATTAAGCAACGATTTCTTAAATAAGAAGAGAAAGAAGAAAATGAAGAACGACAAGTAGAAACGCTATCGTTAACTGGAACAGTGCACGCAAAAAATACATGTACAAGTGAACCAACTCTCATGCCTTCCCTCTTCCCACTACATTTTTACCTATCTACATATAAAGGAAAAAAAAGAAAAAGAAAAGAGAACCTAGCCCAAGAACAAACAATAAAGTACAACAAAACGCATTATCAAAATAATAAACAATTGATGATATTTTACTTACGATAACAACAACCACAAGTACCACAACCAAAAACAAAAAAATAAAGAAACAAAATCAATAAAATACACAAAACGCAATTGAACGAAAGACACACAGTGAGTGGCAAAGGGAGAACGGACGGTCGGACGGACGGACGGACACAAAATGCTTGCAAATAAATAAAAATTGCTTTATTTATTAAGCATTAAACAATAAATGGGATTATTTTTATCATCAGACCAAAAGAGAATGAGAAAAGAAAACAAAGCAACACAGAAAAAAAAAGAAGTAAAAACAATAACATAATGTACAACTCCACCACCACCCCATCCCCACCCCACCCCACCCCATCACTCCATAAGCACATCCAACCATCCACCCTTCGACTCCATTTTGGTCGTCAGAGTTGGCCTCCTCAATCTTCCACTCAGTGTGAGAATAACAATTGCAAACAGGAGCTAGGCAAATAAATGCAAATCATGTTGTTCCTTTCCTCCTTTCTCAAAAAAAAAAAGAAGCAGTTCCGCACATTTCTTTGTATACCCTCTATAAAATGGTAATATATAATAGGGTATATTTTTTTATATAACAAAGCTAATAATACGAGAAAAGAGTATAAATTGTGATTTGTAAAATGTTTGTTTAATTTAACAAATTTAATCAATATCTAATTTAATTATTTATTATTTTCTTATCATCAATCTTTTAAAGGGTATTGAATATGCGCTACCTTTGTTAAATTAGCCTCTGGCTTAGCTTTGGATTTTTGATGCTTAAGCGGCAGAAGGAATATGGTGGGGGGGTTTGGAAAATGGGAAGCATTATGGCGATTGCGATTGTGATATTGTAAATGGCGTTTGAAGTGCTCCAGTGGGGGAAGGGTGAGAGAGTGGGCAAATGTCAGGGGTGGACAGGCCTACTAAGTAGCCATTCAACTCATTTGAATGAAACACTGTTCTCCATCCCCCCCACCACCTTACTCTCTTTGTGTACCATCCCTCTCTTTGTCCCTCTTTATACTTATAAAATGTTTCTCGTTCTTGTTGTTTTGTTCTGTGTTGTTTGCTCGTCCCGAATTTTATTTCACCAAATTTGTAACTGTCACTTTACATTACAATTTTTTTCTTTCTTTTTTTGTATTTGGTGCGTTTCGTTTTTTTTTCTTTCCATTGTTGTTGTTGTTGTTGTGGAAAATCTACATGTTTCTAACTTTTTACCGAATGGTCCGAGAGTGTTTTGATTGTGAAAAGTTTCTAGTCTAAAAGGTAGGCAAAAGTTTTGCAAGTGACAAATAGATTTAAATTTGAAAATGGTTTTTGTGTGTCTGTGTGTTTTTTTTTTTTTGTTTTTTTGTTTTTATACAACCCATTGAAATGGATGATTTTGGGTTTTTTAAGGCATTGGTATTGGTGTTTTGGCATTGGTGTTACTATATGTTGCAAAGGGTTTGGGTTTGTCATGCAAAAGCACTATTGACAGCGGTCGTAAATCTTTTGTAAAAGTGCCCTGTTTTAACCCTTGTCAGAGAAAGGGTAAGAGCCAACCAGCCAACAGGCCTCTGACATAGCCAACTGGTTTAGGGTTAGTGCAAACGAACGAACGAACGAATGATCTGGGCGTGAAAATTTGTGTATGAGCATGAAAATCAGTTTTCAAGTTGCTACGATTTAACAGATTTAACAGGGGTTACCTATTTATGTAAGCATCCCACACACACACAAACACACACACATGCAAAACACTTGTCTGGCCATTTGTAAGACGTGCTAGATGAATGATGATTTGGCTACTCTAATGGAAAACTAAGCCAAAGAAACTCAATTTCAATTTTATGTTAAGTTCAAACAGACAGTTGCGATAATTCAGTTTACTCTTCACTTGATTTAACAACCAGTAAAGTTACATTTTTGGCTATAACCCAAAGAAAAACCCGTCAAAATGAAAAGGTTCTTTAAGGATTTATCTTTTAAGTAAGTAAGACAAATATGTTTTAAAGTTTAACAAAAGTTCATCTAAGCCATATATACATACATGTTTACAATGAAAATGGAATTTCCAAATAATTTTTAACCTTTTTCTATTCCATAAGGACAATAACGATTTAGTTCCTCGATTTATCAGATAATCAAATACCATAACTTTTAATTTTAGCAATATATATTCTTAGATTTAAATCCATAAACTATTTAAATGGAATATATGAAATAATTCTATTAAAATTCCAAGTAATGTGCAAAAGCTTATAGATAAAAACATATGTTCCGTATCCATTATCATATATGTATGTATGTATGTATGCTACATAATTTAATAATTCTTGATAATTCCAATGATCTACCACCCTTGAAATTTTATTTCTCAATTTCCAGAGAAAAGCACAAAAAATGGGAAAAACCAAAATTCGTTGAAACAATTATGAAGAGGCACAAATGTTCACAGCTCTCATTCGAATTGCATTTACAAATTAGCATTCTAATGAGTGGAGCTCTCCATGGCCTGGTAATTATAGTGCGACGCCTTCTTTTGTCTATTGGCCATACCCCTCTCTGCCTGCAACTCCCTCGCTGCCGCACCTACTTGGGCCACATTGTGCAATTCGCTGGAAGAGTTACATAGCCGTTGCCAAGTTAGCTTAGCCTTTTGCGTGTTAGCCAATTGAAATGAGATGGATTTGCTTAGAGCCGATGAAGATGAAAATGACGAGGAGGAGGAGAGGAGGATGATGGAGGCAATTGAAGGTTTATGAATGAAGACAGCCAGCGACAACTAGGCCGCAGCATTGTGGCTGAACTAGTTGCAAGTTCCTGTCCCTAATCCAATTTACCCCTGCCCGCCCTACAATCAACTTTATACCACTGCATCACCACCACCACCATCACCACTAACTCCTTTTGGGTGTCAGCTTCTTTGGATGTGGTTGCTGCTATGGATGTTGCAGTAAAACGAAACTGAAAACCGGTTACCATCTCATCATCATGCGTTGCGCTGCCATAGAATAACGAAAAAAAAAAAAAAAAAATTCTTGACTTTTGTTTCACATTACACAAAAACAGAGTTTATCTTTCGGCGGCGGCTCTCCCGGTTTCTCGATTTTTGTTCTCATTCTCGTTCATGTTCTCATCTCTTTTGGTTGCCCCTTTTCTGTTCTTGTTTTGTTCTCCTTTTCCATTTTTTTTTTTTTTGTTAAACTTTTTGTTGTTCGTTTCTGGTGCTGGAGCTGCTGCTGCCCCCTGTTGTTGTTTATATAAATTCTTTGAAATGCACACACACTCTCTCTCTCTGTCTCTCTCTTTCCCTCTCTCTCACATACAAAATTAAATTTTTTTTTATTTTTCCTTCTCTTCTTTTTAATTTTTATATGGCTCTTTTGGTTGGCTCTGTGGCATTTTCTTCCTGCTCTTTTTTTTTTTAGTTGCACGCTCTACTGAACGCACAGCCCGAAGGAGCGGAGCGCCCTATTCTTGTTCTTGCTCTTGTTGTTGGCTAGTAGTTTGGTTTGTTTAGAGTTTGGTTGTCGGTGCCTTTAAAACGCAGCTCTCAAGCTGAAACTGGAGTTGGAGTTGTGGAGTTTTTGGAGTGTGGTCCAAAACTGAACATGCATGTAAAAATGCAACGTAACTTGAATAGAAGGTATGGGAGGGAGGAAGAGCAAGAGCAAAAGCGATGGCTAGATCGGGGGGCAGGTAGGTGACTGGTGCTGGTGCTGCTGCTAGTGGCACTGGCACTGGCAGTGGTGCTGGAAAGGGCTACAAAAACCATGTGCATGTGCGGTTGATGACTTGCACTTGGCTCTCGCTTTCGGGCTCGCAGAGACTGAGTGACTCTGACTTTGACTTTGGCACTGGTTAGACTGGCTGGCTGCTGGCCTGGTCAGGAATTTGGTTTTGGTTTTGGTTTGGGTTTTTGGTTTTCGAGTAGCAACGAGTTTTTGGGGAAGGGGGCAACAACACTCCTGTTTTTTTTTTTTTTTTTTACTTGGCGGCAACGTCGGCGGGTTTTGTGATCTTTCCCAAAAGCAAGTGTGACCAAATATATAAAAATATCTATATTTTGTTTTAAAATGAAGAATTTAAGGGTTATATATATATATTTTTTATTCGAAAAATAACCTACAACAGTCTTTATAAATTAAACCATTTATAATTTTGAATCGAAAGCAATTGGAAAAACGTCCAACATTACAACGGATTCCCTTTTCGATATACCAATAATCACTTAAGATTCTGTATTACCGCTTTGGTAAACTCGGAGCATTTGGCTTTACCACCCAAATCTATAGTGCGTACATTATCCTCTTTGATTGTCTTGACAATAGCTTGTTCAATTGCATCGGCATATGTATGAAATTTAATATAGTGCAACAACATAACAGTGGATAAGAGCAAAGCTGTGGGATTGGCCAAATCTTTGCCAGCAATTGTGGGAGCTGTACCATGTACAGATTCAAAAATGGCACCAGCGGTACCAATATTACCGGATGGAGTCAATCCCAGACCACCGATTAAACCTGCACACGTATCCGAGATAATATCACCATAGAGATTGGGTAGAACGAGCACATCAAAACGCTTAGGATCATCAACTATTTTCAGGCACACAGTATTTAAAGTGACTTCCTCGTAAGTGATGCCCAAGGATTCCATTTGTTTCTTATACTTATTTGCCACCTCGCGTACACAATTGATAAATAATCCATCGGACATACGCATCGATGATTTCTCATGAACGGCTGTAATTTTTTTACGCTTCATGGCGAGGGCATACGAGAAACAATATTCCGCCACTCTAAGAGATGCTGCACGGGTTATCAGCTTGATGCTTTGCACAACACCATTGACCAAAGTGTGCTCAATGCCAGAGTATTCGCCTTCGGTATTTTCGCGTATGGTAACCACATCGACATCACCATAGACAGTTTCCACACCGGGTAATGAGCGGCATGGCCTTACGTTTGCATAGAGATTAAAAACTTGCCGTAGGGTTAAATTAAGCGAACGAAAACCTTTACCCACAGGCGTCATAAGGGGTCCTTTGAGGCCCACTTTGGTTCGCTGCATGCTTTCAATGACCTGCTTGGGCACTGTAGTCCGACCGTTGTCGTCAACAACGGGCGTTACATCGACAGGCTCAAAAATTAGTGGAACCTTGGCCGCATCCAGTACTTCAAGGACGGCAAGTGAAATTTCCGGGCCAATACCATCACCCGGCATTAGGGTAATGGTGCGTGGTTTAACATTTTTATTAACAGGCGTCTTACCACCTCGCTGGGAACCACCGGCACCACTGCCTCCAATTGCACCCTGAGAGCCACCTTTACTGCCTCCTGTTTTTCCTCCTTGTCCGCCGGAACGTCGTCCGATTGGCAACTTTCTGATATGTGACATTGGTTCGTTCGACGGTTCCTTTGGTCCTGTTGGTGGTTTTGACGATGGTCCTGAGCGTGGTGGTGGTCCAGCTGGAGGTGAAATGGTTGTATTTGTTGGTGCTTGACTAGGCGGATCAATTGGCGGCCTTGGAGGTTCAGCAGGAGTGCCCTGACGCGTCGGCGTAATGGGAGCGATAGGTAGTGGTCTCGATGGAGCTGGCGGCTTTACAGCAGGAGGCGGCGCTGTGGGTGGTGACGTGAGCGGATGTGCGGGCACTTGAGTTGGTTGCTGAATTGGCGCTGTCGGAGGTATGTGAAATGGTTCTTTAACTGGCGTTTCCGTTGGTGGTACCGATGGTTGTCCGTTTCCTGGAAGTCCCTCGACGGGTGGTTCATTTTGGGATGGTGTTACAGTTGGATTTTCTGATGGATTTCGGCCTTTATTCGACGATCCTCCATCTGGTGGACCCCTATTAGACGATCCGCCACCTGGCGTTTCTCCATTTGGAGGTTCGCCACCTGCTGTCCCGTCTGCTGATCCCCCTCCCGAAAATCCTGCTGTTGCTCTAATTGATCCAGTTCTATCCGACATTGAAAAACCAAAGTTCCCGGTCAAACTCATGGAATTTCGTGGTGGTCCAATGGGACGTGGCTCAAGCACTTCACCCAAATGTCTCTTATGATGAAATGTCTCCCCTTTTTTGTCGATGGATGACGAGTGACTTTGCTTTATCTTGGGACATGATTGTCGTCGGGCCGGTTGCAAAGATTCAATTGCTGTTCGCCTCGGACGCTGGTTAGTCCCAGACGGTCTGCTGCAACATATTCGATTAAAACCCGAATTTCCATAGTGCTCGGCATAAGAGCGGATGTGACCATTGGCTGGCCGATGGCACAGTGCAATGCCAACTATCCGACGGAACATATTTTAAGGAAAGAATATATATCAATTTTGTGTTTGCGTTGCAAAAGAAGAAGGGAAATCCGCTTTTTTTTCACTTGAAGTTTACAAAATCATTTCTATGACGTCTTCCAATCACGAGCAATAGTATAAAAGTAATAAGACTACAACAAACAATCAATATAAAATTTTGCTATAAACTTCACAGCCTACTTTAAAATGAAAATGGCAATTCTGAAGAGAAGGAAGACAAGATGGAGAATCTGTTCAATTTTCTATATCCACTCAAATTGTTTGCTCGAAAAAGCAAAAAAAAACCCTCCACTTGGCTATATAACCAAAGCTATTTCCATTTCCGCAAACCGTTTAAAAAATTCATTCACCACACAAAATGGCGGAAGTCAACACTTGGCCGGAGACCAGCTACGGTTACGGTTACGGTTACGTCCAATACCAATTTGCATAGCTTTTAGGCAAACGTCTTGGGCCTGTGCATGCATTTGCAATGGGCAAAACTTCCTTTCCTTTTTTTTTTTTAGTGCTAGTTTTCCCTTTTGTTTGGCGCCTCAAACTTTGGCGACTGGCACCGACTGGCCAAAAAGGAAATATACATACTATATAGAAAAAGAAGGAAAAAACTTTTTGCCTGGCAAACACGCGACAAACTGACTATAAGGCAATGGATAACGACAACGCCTTGCACAACCCTTTTCCAGGCTGCCGCGGAAATGATTTCATTTCATTTTACAGAAATTATTTTTCTTTGTTTTTTTTTTTGGTTTTTCTTTCCACTATACCGATTCACTTTGCATTTCGCTTTTATTTTTGGTTAAGCTAATTAAATTACTTTTTCCATCTGCAATTTCATTTCAAAATTTGTTTGTTTTGAAGGTCGGGGTGGTATTTGTTTGACTCTCTCACAGTCTCACCAGTCTCACTCTGTCTCTTTCTCTATGGCTTTAATTGAAAAAGTTTCATGGGCCCCCTCCCTTCCCCATCCCCACCATAACCGACAATGGAAAATGATTAAATATGAGAATAATTTTTGTCATGTATTTAATTATATGTAAATGGGTGAGTAACGTTTGCAGACTAACAAAATTAGCTGCGAAAGGCAATCAAATTATGCAGAAAGGAAAGAGCCACCTTACATAGGGTAGCAAACACACTCGCACACACACACACACACGCATAGGCATACACACCTGCAGATGTCCATACAAGTATATTTTTGGGTGTGTGTGTATGTTTAAGATTGTGTGGTGTGACCACGCCCCGTTACGCTTTTAGCTGTTATAGAGTATTTTCATAATTTGTATACCCTTTACTTATATTTCTAAGATAAATGGGGTATATGCAACTCTTTGGTAACAATGGCAAAACATTTTTTAATATAATTTGTTAAGAATCAAGCAGATATTGACAAACCAATTAGAATCAAATTTTGTTAGCATATTTTATTTATTAAAGGGTATCACTAAGTCGTTGCTCTTGCTATTGAAGCATATTCGTCTTTTCAAGCTGTTGTCATTTGGCATAATCATATTTCAACGGATTAGCATAATTTTAACGAAAAATATTAATAATGAAAAGTGAATGGCGGTTGGTCGTTCGTTCGTTCGGTCGGTAGGTCTCTGCATCTCCGCCCCCGTTGATAAAACACGCGACGACTTGGCAAGTTTATATTAAATTTTCCTACTGTTCTAGACTATATATACCTACATACATATATGCATACATAGGAGGAGAGGCAGGTTAAGCTCTCGATGTGCTCATATTTATTTTGTTACGCGCATTTATATTCATATTTGGTAATTCGAATACCTCCTTCTCTCACCTGCACCTTCTTTTGTTTCTCTTTTGCAGATGGCGTGGGGGGACATTTTTCTTTTCTTTTTTTTGAATACCCTATTTTCGGAGTAAGTTTGTATAAATATAGTACAAGGCAAAATGGAATAGTTAATCCTGTATAAAGAAATAACTGAGTAGTCAGTTACTTTGTTAGCCATTAGAAACTATTGCAAATGAATGTGTAAGACTTTCGAATCAAAAATTAGTTGATATGTAAAGCTGAAGTTTATTCCTATATTTAATTTTACAAATATATGTATTCTCTATATTCTAAAATTACATTTTCTATACTACATTGTTTTCCAATTTATCTAAATAACTGAGTAAAAACTGTCTACTTACTCGTTTTAACTTGTTTCAATATAGTATGAATGAATGCACCTAAATTAGAAATATTATTCAAATATTAAATATTCAAATATTATTCTCATTATTATATAATAAGCTATATCTGAGATATATCCTATTAGGCCTATTGTAGTTGTATAAATATCTCAAATAGTTCTGCTATCTATCATATCAATATCAACTAAAAACTTATTCTTATCTTTCGATTCCATTTGCTGAGATCCTACAATATTTTATTTCATCTTAAAGATACATAGTAGGAAAAGTAAGTGTATCAAATTTTCGACTCTATTATAATTAAAACACTTTTTTGGTTTTCTAACGCTTTTAGTTAGTTTAGGTTTCGGTTTTTTTTTTTTTTGGGGTCCGTCGTGTTGGTATTGGTGTTGGCGTTGAGCGCCTCGCATTTGTTGTTAAATGATTGATGATCTTTTGTTAAGGTTGCTGCCAACCACCAACCACCTACACGCACACACACACACACACACACATGCACGCACATACAATTATTTACACATTATATTATGGCATATTATAATTTTTTTAGGTTTTTTTTTTTTGTTAGCAAGCAAAAAAAAAACGCCAAGCTGTCTAGTTGAGTGCACATTCTGGTCGTTATCTGACCAACTTACCACTCAAACTCGCCATATCTCCATTATAGATACGTCCACATACACATATATAATTTCTATGTTGTTGTCAATAGATATGAATAGTATTTGCCATTATGAATAAGTATACACACCTGCAATGGGAAGAGTAAACAAATGAACAAATTAGTTAGAGTCACTTAGATTCACTTAACTATATATATATTATTATTTATTTTTATTATTATTATTTATTTTTATTATTATTATTTATTTTTATTATTATTATTTATGCAACAATTATATGGTCAAATTCGCCTACTTTTTTTGTATATAATTTATAAAGATAAACCAACTTCATTGTTTAAAAAGTTAATCAGGCTTTGCTTATATATTTTTTTTGTTTTTCTGCTTTAAATCCGGCTTCAAATTTTAACATTTTTGTGTTATTTTTCTTCTCATTTCACCCTCTTCACATATTTAAAAGAGTTTGTTTTTTTTTTATTTGTTTGCATTTACTTCTTTTATTATTTGGTTTTTAGCTTAGTGTGCGAAAATACAAAAAAATAAACCGAGAAAAAAAAAGACCAAAGTCAATAAACCGTATAAATGTACAACAAAAATAAAGAGCAAATATATGTACAAAGTGTGGAGGGGGAGGGAGGGGAGCGGAATTGGGTATATATAAGCAAAAATAAGGGGGAGATCGCCAAGTGTAATCAATGAGAGAGAAAGAAGCAAAAAAAAAAAAAATGACCAAAACGAAACTAAATCCAGTCAGTCAAATAAACTGATTCGCATGCATTCAAACAGACACAGCGACACATGTGTGTGTGTGTATGTTTGTGTGTGTATATATAAGGGTGTTTCCCCTTAAATCTATAAACAAGTGTTATACTACAACACACCAAAATAAACAACGAAAATAATATTAAAGTATCGCTTTCAACTAAGAATCGATTAAATTTACTCTTAACTTTAGTTCTTTCACATTAATTGAATTTGTTTGCGAAAATCTTTTCCATTTTCATTGTTATTTCTTCTGAAAATCTTTAGAAAGAGTTTGAAATTTTTTTAACTATATATGAAATGTTTAAGATCATTGATCTATAGCCCTAACTTCACCAATAAAAGATCTATAATATGCAAAAGCATAGGACATGCAATCAAAACTAATTAAGATAATGGAAAAGTTGGCAAATAAATCAAGAGAAAATGAAGGAAAGAAGTCGTCCATGCCGACGTTAATTATACCCTATACCTAGTAGGGATATTTAAACCAGCAATCTAATATAAAATTCACCTAACAGGCAGCAATAGCGCACACATGCTATCTCGCTCACTCCTGCCCTTGGCGTTTCAGTATAAAAAGGATATGGGTATATATCCGATATTTATTATCCGATTTCGACTAAATTTGGTCACTGGGTTCATTTTGGCTATATTATCAGATGTGCCAAATAAGAAAGCGATCTTTTTTAAGATGGCTCTAGTTATACGTTTTTCCCTGATTGGGAAGGCGGAAGTGGGCGTGGCAAAAATTTAAAGTGAACTTGATCTGCGTACAAACTAGACGGATTTACAATTCAAATTTGGTAGCTCCAGCTCTTATAGTCTCCAAGATCTCGGTGTTGATACCAACAGAGACTTGGCTAGCGATGCTGATCAAGGATATAGATACTTTATGGAGTCGGAAACGCTTCCTTCTGCCTGTTATATACAATTTACCCTATGGATACAGGGTATAAAAATACCCAAACAAGATAAAAGTTAGAATTTTAATTTTTTTGCACAATTAAAGAGAAAAATTTAAAGCTAACAAGTGAGTGACTTAACTTATATATGTATATAAAACTCTCTATTTCTCTATCTTGGTTAAGGACATTTAAAGAGTTTCAAGTAAAGTGCAATTAAGTTAACTCTTAGACAATCATTTTATATACCAAGTGTTTTATGCTAGAGTGCTCTTACAATAAGTTAATAATAATATAGAAAAATGAACTCAGAGGCATAAACCATTTTCGGTACAGTTCTTACACATAATGTGGCTTAGACAACTTGAAGTGTTTTGTTGGTCACTTTGTTTGCCATACATATATATGTACATATATATATATAGACAAGTATTTTTTTCCTTTTTGTTTTGTGTTACGATAACAAGACACCGCCAACGCCATATTAGCCTGGCTTTCATGGCATTTATTTACAAAGAGCAAAAGCGCAAAAACGAAACGAAAGAAAAAAAAAAAACAAAAAACGAAATTAAAAAGCAACAACATACACAATTTGCTCGACTTTGGATCATTTCTTTTTCATATTTTTGTGTAAACGTATTCTTTTGTTTCTTTCTGCTGACCATTTTAATGTTGGCCATTTCTGTTGTTATTATTATTGTTGCTGTTGCTGTTGTTGTTGTTGCTCGTCATATAAAATGATTTATGAGACTTAGGTGCAAATAATTGATTTATGCGCCGCGCTGCTTGTGTACCAGTGGCAATGGCGATGGCGGTGGCGGTTCCATTGCACAATGGAAAATATGACAAAAGCATTTGACTTGTCTGTGATAACGAAAGCATAAAAAAAACAGACAAAACAAACACACAGAAGACAAAAGAGTCATGGCTTAGAGATGAGTGTGAGGTAGAATATTCAACTAATTAGATAAATATTAGCAAAGATATTAGATAAATAATGTAGGAGAATAAATTGTTTTGTTCTACAAAAACCACAAATCAAATGCAAAGTTAAATTTTAATCTAGAAATTAAAGTTCCAATTTGAAATGCTAAAAGAATTAAAGAATTCTTAAAGAATATAGATAACTATTAAACAGAATTGATTTGAACTTTAATATAGAAATTCTTTCACACTTTGACATATTTTAAATGGTATTACTCTAACTATATTTCTGTTTATTAGCAACTCTCTAAAGCTCATAAATAAACATATAAAACCATATATAATTATCTGATTTCAAATATTTTCAAATATTCAACAAGTTCAAAGTAAAAATTCTACATGATTTCAATAAACTTTAAGGTCAAAAGGTTTATTTTTGTTATTCAATTTGAATAATAATTGAGTTAGGAATTTGCATAATCCAACTAAATAATCAAAATGTGATAATAGCCACACAACTTCAATCCAAAAAAAAAATATATATACATATATATAATGTGTCAAGAAGTTTAAGACAATTTTCAATTCAAAGAATTAGAAATAATGTGTCAAGTCTTAGACAATTTTCAATTCATAGAACTTTGATTTCTATACAAAGGAAACGAAGAGAGGAGAAAGAAAATCAAGTGAGATGGGGATAGAAGGGGAAAAAGGTTAACAAATAGCGCTACTTAAATCACCTATTTGGCATACACATTATATGGATAATATCCCTCCCGTCCCCCAACCCATCTCTCTGGTAATCTTCTCTACTGATGTCCATAACTAACGCCACTTAGACCGGAAATGCCAACTAGTTAGTTATGAATATATCTGTATATACATATATATGTATATTGTATGTGTGTGTGTGTCCCTCTTTATCATTGTTTGTTGTGCGTGTGTGTGTGTGTGTGTGTTTGCCCCCTTCTATTTCGATGCTGTGCACACTTCACTAGGCATTAACCTTTACCTTTTTCCGTGAACATAACAATCTAACCAAAAAAGAAAAAAAAAAACTAAACATAAGCAAGCGGCACTGGCATCCATGAATCAAAAAAACCAAAGAATCCGGCGACGTTTGTATCTCATACACACACACACACTGAGAGAGTGAGAGAGAGAGGGACACTCATACATGGAGACAAAACACTCGAATACCTGTGTGTTCATTGGAAAACAACGATTACGCGGCACAAAAGGCATGGACAAACAATACAGAAGAAGAAGATGGAGATGAAGATGATGAAACAGAAGAGGAAAGAATAAGAATGAGAACCATAGAACAAGACAAGGAAAAACTGTTTTGGTAAGTAAGTCGGCAAACTTGGCTTTGACTTTGGCTGCTGCTGCTGCTGCATCATCATCATCATCAGTTAGCACAGACATATTGCATAAGCCAGGACGTGAACCAAACGTAAAACGGCCCAAAAAAGACTGGAAAATTGTAACGCACAATTTATATAAGGGAAACGGATACACACAATAAACAACAAAATGCATCTCAATTGCTTGTCTTCAAGTTCTTTAGGTTTGTTTGTTTGATGAATTTACTTGTAAATGTTTAAAAATAGCTACACACACTCACATGTATCTATCTGTATGCAATCGGTTTGGTCAGGTACAAAGCGTGAGATACAAATGTATCTACTACCTGTCTGAGGCACATTTCACACATTTTATGGTTTATATACATACATACATACACATGTGCATGTGTGTTTGTGTGAGCCTATACTAAATATTTAATTGCTTTTATGACTCGACTCAACTTGTATTTTGCTAGTTGATTTGAAACCTCTTTTTATCTTATCTCCCAAAGCATTCAGTCTTATGTTAGTCTTATCAAAGTGCATTCACAAAAAAAAAAAAAAACAACATTATCGACAACAATTGGATACATAGCCAATGGCCTGCTACCTCCCTCCTCCTCCCCCACTAACCTAAACCTTTCCCTGCATTTAGTTTTTATATTGTGACGGGTGTCCAAGCGGAAGCAAGAAGCAACAGTTGACAACTTCCTTGCGGACAAGAGCAAAGATATAGACATAGATACATATACATTTTGTTTCTTGAAAGACGCTTAATTGCGACCACTTTTAGCATGTTTCTAATTAAAATGTGTAAAAAGACAAGCGACAGACAGACAGAGAGACGGGCCACTAACGATGAACACATAAGCAAACGAGTGAGGAACATTGAACGACATAAGATTCGACCTCAGAAGAAGAAAAAATAAAAATAAAACAAAATTTTATACACAAAAACAGGTTCAAAAAGTGGTGAACTGAACTCATCAGCTTTTGGCCTCTCCAACCTGTCTACACACACACACACACACACACACACACACACAGACAGAGATACAAACACACACCCGCCCTGTTTAAGACATGAATGAAAATTAAATATTTACAAAGAGACGGGACAAAAAAAAAAAGAATGATACAATGTTGTGTAGGAACCATCATAAAAATGTCACTTGTGGCTATGTTTATTATCCTACTACAACATGAAATTCTTGGAAAATACGTTCTTTTTGGTTAACTGAATGAAAACTGTAGACAGCAGGCAAACAAGTATGAGCATAAGTATTGCTCCAGTTTATGTACTATAATTTTTTATATCTGTTAGATATACCTAAAACCAAACGCCAATCAATGACATCACTTTTGCAATAGAGAAAACTAAACAGAACCCATCAACGCACGCAAATTGCCTTTTGTATTGAGGTCAAAAATGGAGAAAAAAAAAAGCATAAAATAAAACAAAGCACATACAAACTTAACGCAAACATTAAGAAAGTAGCCAAGACATTGCTACATAGATACAGATATATACATATATATACACTTGTATATAAAAACAAGATTTTGTTTTTCCTTACCGACTGTCTGTCCGTCTGTCTATCTGTTTGTCCGTCTGTCTGTCTTTTTTTTTTTTTTTTTTTTTTTTTTTTTTAACGTTTTATTTGTTTGTTGGATCTCTTATATAGGCTTATAAGACTAACAACAATTTTCTAGGTTTATCTTAATCTAACACATAACCTAACATCTGAAAGATGCTACATTGATCTATGGCCCTGATTAATTACTAGAGGGTTGGGAGGTCGTTTCGTTGAAGACGAGTACTTTCACGTACTCGGGTTAATGATTTGGCCAGGGTATTCGGGTGTGCCTGCAGTTTAGCGGTGTACTTAAGCTGTTGTACCTTTATTTCGGTTATTACGCTAGGAATGTGTAGGTCTTTCTGTACATTTTCATTTCGGATATACCAAGGTGCTCCCGTGATGGTTCTGAGAACCTTGGATTGAGCCCTTTGTATGGTTTCGATGTTGCTCTTGCTTGCGTTTCCCCATAGTGCAGAGCCATATGTCCAGATGGGTTTTAATACAGAGTTGTAGAGGAGAACTTTGAATTCCAGACAAAGGGGAGATCGGGCGTTGATAAGCCAATGTAGACCGATTGCTTTGAACTTTAGTTGCTTTTTCTTGGCTTCGATATGCTTACGCCAAGTTAATCTTCTGTCGAGGTGAACTCCAAGATATACAACATCGTCGGATTGAGGCACTGGCACATTGTTAAGCGTCAATGATGGGCAGTTTCTTCTATTGAGGGTAAACGTAACGTGTTTGCATTTCTGTTCATTTACACGGATGCGCCAATCTGCTAGCCACTTTTCTACCTCCTTTAGGTGGGTTGCCAGTTGCTCAGCAGCTTTGATCGGACATTTGGAGCGGCTGAGGATAGCCGTGTCATCGGCGAAAGTAGATGTGATGAGTGTAGGGCTTATTGGTATGTCCGCTGTGTACAAAAGATACAGAGTTGGGCCCAGCACGCTGCCTTGGGGTACACCTGCTTTTGATTCGAAGTCATCAGAGGTGAAGCTATTACATCGTACAGCGAATTTTCTGTTGGACAGATAAGATTCCATTAGCCTGTGTGTATATTGTGGGAGCGTCGCTTTTATTTTATATATTAGGCCGTCAATCCAGACTCGGTCAAAGGCTTGGGCGACATCGAGAAAAATTGCTGTGCAATATTCTTTTTGCTCGAATGCTGTGCGGATCTCTGAGGTGATACGGTTGACTTGTTCAATTGTGCCATGTTTTTCACGGAAGCCAAACTGATGATGAGGGATTATATTTTGGTTAACCAAGATTGTATTTATACGGAGTTGTAGGACTTTTTCAAATAGTTTTGAAAGACTTGGCAATAAACTAATGGGTCGGTATGATGATGGCTGTGTTTTGTCCTTTCCGGGTTTTGGGATCATTATGATTACTGATTTTTTCCAACTTATGGGAAAATGACCACTTTTTACTATCGCGTTGAAAAGTTTGCAGATGTAACGCACGGCACAGATCGGGAGTTCTCGGATCATTTTCGGGGTTATTTTGTCATGGCCGGGCGACTTTCTTGGGTTTAGATAGTTTTTAATAATTGCAGAAATTTCCTCCGCTTGGAATTTCGGTTGCTCACTTTCCATTGGGGTGCGCAAGGTGGGGAGCTGAAAAGAGTTTGTTGACGGATTTGGCTGAAAGACCGTTTTTAGATGAGCTGCAAAGATGAGTGCTCTTTCTTCGTCTGAACGGGCCCATTTGCCAGTTGGGCATCGTATAGGTGAAATTATCTCGGCTGGAGCAGTTATGGTTGGATGTGCTTTCCACAGCGGATATTTGGTGCTGGTAGGGGTGAGCTTCTCGATGTACAGCCGCTGTGTCCTTGCTTCTTCCTGCCTAAGCGCCTTTGCTAGAGTTCGCGAAGCTGCCTTTAGGCGTTGTTTTGCTGCCGGAGATCGAGACATTTGCCATTCTCGCCTGAGCCGTCTTTTGTCTGCTAGAAGTAGTGCAATTAGTCGGTTGTTGGACTTGTGTTTTTCCTGCGTGTGGCTGATAATCGGGGTAGAGATATCTGCTGCTTCAATAAGCGTCGACTCTAGTGCAGAGGTGCAAAGCTCGATGTCTTCTTCGTCGTCCAGTTTGGGATTCAGCTCGATATGGGTGCTTATGTATTTTTTAAATCTGAGCCAGTTTGTTTTCCAATTTGTTAGCCCGAGTGGGTGCTTTATTATTTGTGGTTGTGTTAATAAAGTGAAAACTACTGGCGAGTGGTCCGATGACAATTCTGCTAGTGACTCTGCCGTTATCAAATTGTGCGCAATTCCCCTGGTGATTGCAAAGTCTATTAGGTCTGGGAGCTTGCGTGGATCTGCTGGCCAGTACGTGGGCTTATTCGGTGAGGCATAGCCCATTTTGTTTGCTGGGTTGATGATTGTGTTATACAGCTGTTTGCCTTTTGGATTTACCAGGCGGGATCCCCAATGAGGGTGCTTGGCGTTGTAGTCTCCTGCAGCAATAAATCGTACTCCGAGTGTGTTGAAGAAGTCAGTAAACTCTTTTTCAGAGATTGAGAATCGTGGTGGACAGTACAGTGCAGCCACGGTTGTACTGCCGAAAGTGGTTTGGACACTTATTGAAGTTGCTTGTAGGTGTTGTTTGGCAAATCCATTGTGGAGACAGTGTTTAATTCGGGTTTTGATTAGGATGCCAGTTCCTCCGTGAGCCTTGCCGTCTGGGTGATTTGTTGCGTAGAATACATATTTGGGTATTTGAAAGTTATTTTTGTTTGTGAGGTGTGTTTCTGATAGCAGCATAATATCAATATCATTTGAGTCCAGAAACAGTGACAATTCTTGTTTGTGCTTGGAAATGCCGTTTGCATTCCAGAGGCCTATATGTAGTGCTGACATTATTTGTTATTGTCCATAAGCTTTTGAATAAGCAAGTTTTGATTCCGCATCAGTTCCTGCATGCAATTTTGCATAAACGTCATGAAATTTGTCATGTTTTGGTTGAGCGAGATTAACAATGTTTCGATCCCGTTGGGGTTCTGGCCAAGTACGGATGGACTTGGGGCCGCGTTAGATTGAATGGTAGCGGGATCTATTGTTTGAGTGGTCTGTGCATTTCCGTTGCGTAGCACGCTTGCAAAAGTTACTCCAGGAGTAGTTGATATTGGGGTCGCTGATGACCTTACAGCTCTTGAGAAGAATATTCCCGGTGTTGTTTGAGAGGGAATTAGTGTCGAGCCCAGGATACGAGCCGTTGATTTCTTCGCGTTGAGGCGGGCCTTGAGTTCCTTATAAACGGGGCATCCTCTGTAGTTCGCTGTGTGATTACCACCACAATTGCCGCACTTCCTTGTATTTGTATTTGATTTGTCATCGGTGCAGACACAATCTTTTTGAGTTTGTCCACAGCCAACGCAAACTGGGCGAAGGCTGCAGAAGGACTTTGTGTGCCCAAACTCCTGGCAATTAGTGCATTGTACCGGGTGTGTCCTCTTATGCGGCTCTTCGACAGTAATTCTGCGATGTAGCAGAAGTTGAAGATTGTAAATAGGGTGCACTGTGTTGGGTTTAAGTTTTTTATCACATGTGGGCTGTAACTCCACTTTGAATAGAGGTTGCGGCACTTTATTTCTGTTCAGTATGTTTGAGACGGACTTTACCTCAAAGCCCTTCTCTTCCAATGATTCAACTATTTCCTGAGTCGGAACCGTTGGTTCAATGCCTTTGATCACCGCTTGAAGGCCTTTGGCACTCTTTAGTTGGAATGTGTAGAAATTCACACTTTCCTTTCTAAAGTACTTTTCAATAGTACGATAGAATTCTTCACTTTTGGCTTGAACTTTGGTCTCTTTTATGTTACCCCTATTGAGTGGAGTCACATAAAAGTTGTTTTGACCAACTAGCGCTACCAATTTCGGCACCAAAGAAGTGCAGTTTGCACCACGGATATAGAATGGTGGTGGCTTGGCTACAGAGGGTTTAATTTGAGAATTTCCTTCTTGAGATTCCGGCTGATTTGCCAATATTTGGAATCTATTGCTTTCCAATGCTTTTTGTTCAACAATGTTATTTTTCGACATCTTGGGAGTGTTGCCCCTTTTTGTCTGAGGGCTAAGCTTTCGCTTGTTTATATTAATGTATCTGTCCATACCAGTCTGAACAGGTGACTTTGGATTCATCGTCACTGGATGGGCAGATTTTGTTGAGGTAGTCTGCTGGACGGTGACCGAAGGTATTGCAGACGTTGCTGCTTTTAGAGTTGTTGTTGGAGCAGTAGCTGCAATTGTTGTTGTTGTGAGCGCGCTAACGGCGGTCGGCGAACCCGATGACCCAATTAACACTTCAGGTGTCAGCGAATTTGACGGTGAAGCGCATTGGGCGCTCCAAGACAAATTGTTGTTGCTGGTTGGTGTAAGCAATTTGCTCGTACTTGCACTTTTGGATTCAGCGCTCGTTGTAGTTGTGGTAGTTGGAGATACTACTGAGAAATACGCATTGTTGCGTTGCACAGAGAGCCGACGCTCGTTTTGTTGTCCGTCTGTCTGTCTGTTTCTTTCATTTGTTTCTTTCTTGCTTCAAATGCGTGTGAAATCGATGGGCACAGGCGTCGTTAATTTTAATTGAAACTAATTAGCACAAATATAAAAAAAGCTACAACAACAACTACAAAAAGGAAAAGAAAAACTTAAAATGCGGCAAATCGTTGAGAGATCGTTCGTTGTGGGTTCCGGGCCATGTTGTAATACCAATGCCAATGAACAACAACAACACAAGAAAACAAAAAATGCGTCAGGGTAAGAGTTGGGGGAGTTAGTGAGTCAGTCGATATGTGAGTGAGGATGAGATCCATGAGAGACATAAAAAACAACAAAAAAAAAAAAGCTTGTAAAAACTTTAATGTGAATAAAATTGAGTAGACAGCAGACACCGGACATAAAATGACCAACAGACAAATAGACAAACAGACAGATAGGTAGATAGATGGATAGCTACAACCAAAACGGTAAGGTAAAACTTGTATTCCCAAGTACATATTCATCATAATAAATGCCAAGAGTTTGTCTTGAAAAAACCCCCACACTCCTTCCCCTTACCCTTTCCCATCATTGGTAGTTTAGCCATTAGGACTCAACTGGACCAAAACGTTTCTTAAACACTTAAAACGCACTTGTAATTACTTTTTTCTTCTTTTTTCCCCAGCATTAAATCAATTAGAAATGTTTGGCTTACAGTTTAATTGATCACCCGCTGTAATACAGAGACAGAGAAATTGAGAGAGATAGAAAAGGAGAGAGAGAGAGAGAGAGAGAGAGAGACGGGAATGAGATAGTGATACTAGAGCAGAGCAATTAAATTGAACATTAAGAATGAACTGAAACTTAATTGATGAGATAAGTTCAAGTTACTGTCTGTCTGTCTGTCTATCTATCTGTCTGCTTGGTTGCATAGTTTGGGAAAATTTCTTATTAACAAACAAAAAAGTGCCTAAAGTTGCCTTTAAATGGATTAGTTTCTCTATATATGTATGTATGTATGATCTACTAACATTTATTATGCCACCCTAAAGCAAAAAGATTAAATAAAATCAAATGCAATAAAAAATTGTATATTAAAATAAAAACAAGTTTCCTGTTTCTTGTTTTGTTTTTTTTTTTTGGTTTTTTTTTTTTTTTTGTGTTCCCTCGTTTTGGCCAAGTGTAATAAATGTCTCTCCATGGCTTTGGCAATTTTTTGCAATATTTCAATTCGCTTTGTTTACGGCTTTTAACGATCGACACATAAAATGTTATGGAACATTTTTCAACGTTTTTTTTTTTTTTGTGATCTCTTTCCCTCTTTCTAGAGTGTGTGTGTGTGTTGGGCATTTTTGGTCAGTTACTTTTTGATGAATTTGCTATTTTAAAGTTTAATGCTGCAGTTAAACCTTAATTGGAATCAAATAATTTGCATTCAACAACAAAAGCAACAAACAAAAATTATAAATTCTTTGCCAAATACAAATTTTTGCTAGAGTAAAGTTATTTTTGCCAGCTTCCGCTTTAGGTTTCAATAATTGTCGTTGACATTTTCAACATTTTTGCGGTTAATTAAAAATTTTGTTTCTCTATCTATCTAATTTTTGTTTTTTTTGGAATGTTGAAATGCATTGAAATGTAGTTTCGAAATATTTTCCAACCACGCATCTAAAATGCAAGCATGAATAGTTCATGTAGCTGTTGAAAAGTTGTTTCAATCCTTTCTACCACCATTGAGATAGTGGCGACTGTCTGACTAGCTGACTGACTGGCTGACACGGGTCTACCGGTTCACGTTTTGCTATTGCCTTTGCCTTTGCCTTTGCCTTCTCTATTTGCACTTTTCACTTATCTATCTTACGTACGGGTGAGCACAAATATACACACACATACATACATATAGATAGAAAGATACGCACCGGCATCAAACTTGTCGTATCTCATAGTTTGCTCTAATTTCTATTGCGAGTTGCTTAAATATTTTAGTAACATGCTCGACGCATTTAGCTTGCTTTACAAGATACAGATACAGATTGAGATAGAGATATAGATATAGAGATACGTTTATACATAGAACGATATGATTAGATACTATACTTTACTTCTATATACCATAACTTCCTGTTTTAATCTTACTGACAAGAAAAAAAAACTTCTGTAAACTACAAGCAAATGTTTGTGTGTGTGTGTGTGTGTTCTGTTTCCTTAACTTCAACTTTTGTGTTAGTGTTGTTATTTTAGGTTACTTATGGATTGTTTATGCTTACGGCAGCAACTCAATTAACAGTCGGGCAATGTGCGCAATTAAATTTATATTTAATTTTATGTGTAGCGCCCAAAAGAATGCGTACCGAGACTTACTTTACCTGCAAGCACAAACATACGAGCAGATACATTAAGAAAATATAGAGGAGGGTTGGCTGGATGAAGATGATAGAATAGGAGGAGGGGAGGGAGTATGGTTGGGGTGGGGTTGCTTATACACACACACACATACACACACACACACACACACACACATTTATCGTATGCATGACACCGACATCAGATTAGCATCACAAACAGCACATAAACGTTAAAGTAACACACAAACGTAAATAAAACTCTGACTTTGGTTCAGAGAGGCTCAGAGGGCCCACAAGTCGAATGGTGGAAGTAGAAGAAATAGAAGTAGAGACAGAGACAGAAGGAGATAGAGAGAGATAGAGAGTAGCGTGGAAAGAACTATGCAAACAGTAAATAAACGCCATTTCAGGGTACCAAAAACAAAGTTCGGCATACTTAAGCAGGCCATTAAGAGCAACGACCAGTAGTAGACCGACAGGAAGATACAAATGCTGAGAGTGAGATAGAAAAAGTTACAGATACAAACTCACAGATATAACTAGAATAGATAGAGAGATACAACGTTACAGTTACAGTTACAGATGGAGTGATCGATATGGCAACGAAAAAGTTAAATGCTACCATTAGCCAAATTAAAATGCCACAAAGTAAAACGCTAATAACTTGAAAATCGTCACAGAGAGAGAGAGAGAGAGAGAGAATCCATGTTAGAAAGATAGATAGATAGATGGATAGATTAACAGTGGGTCGCTGGACGCTGAAGTACCTCAATAGGTTAAGCGTTCATTTGGATAGATTTTTTTGGGAAAAGTCTGACAGGAGAAAGAGCAGTTATGGGAGAATGGTTAGAACGCCAACACTTTTTTTTCTTTTCTTTTCTCAACTTTCAGTTGCTTCTCGCACAATACTTGACAGAGTCAGAGTGGTGGCCAGGGTGCGGAATTGAACAATGTATCTTACAGATACATATATATACATCATTTTTTTTATATATATACTTGTTTATTTGTTAACTACCTGCGTGTGAGAAAAACGAGACTACGATTGCGAGACCAGGTACAAAAACTTGCAACATCATTGCTGCCCCTTAGTTATATACGCTACACACATGCATGATATATGGTTGTGTGTGTATGTATATTAAGAGATAGAAAAAGATATATATCTGTGTTTTTTTTTTTTTTGGATTGTCTTGTAATTGTGCGTAAATGTGTAAATACCACGTCAAGGTCGGTTAATCAATAACAATTATTTTTCACTCAATTACATGCGACGCTGCGTGAATTTCATTCTTGCCATTATTATTATTATCATATACCCTTTGCAAAAGGAGTATATTTAATTTGGTTTAAAGTTTGCCACACATAGAGGTACTAGATAAAGCCTATACATTCTTGATCCGTTGGCTTCTGTTTTATATTTGAAATAACTAAATTATATATGTAACTCTTATAGAGAAAATCGATTGAGGGAAAAGTTTTAGTGCAATTATTTTGAAATTCGGTATATGTAGGCTTGGTATATATCTAAATAGTTATCACAAGTTTCATAAGAATCGGGTGACTATAGTATTAAGAGACGATAGGTATAAAAAAGGTTTTAAGCAGAAACTATAGAAATTTACTGAATTTTTTCACGTTTATATGCTATAAATTTAAGTAATTTAACATAAATCAAAAGCTAGCACAGAAACATCAAATAAAGAGTATTCTAATATCGGCAGGACTTAAATTAATGCAATATTTTAGTGATTATTATTATCATTGCGGTTTCCATTCTTCACATACAATACTTAATACATATATACATACATCGATATACATTTGCATGTATGTATTTATGTATTTTGCCAACTATTTCCATTTGGTTATTATGTTCAATCTTATCGGTTCATCTTGGCTGCCATGGCTAACATTAAGTGTGTGAAATATGCATAAACAAAATATAGTATTGAAAACAAAAAAAAAGAAATATTCATCAAAGTATCTTAGAGATGGAAATGAGGGGTGAGGATGGTGGGGTTGGGGATAAAATGTACCTCTCTCTCAGATCCATAGCCTTCACATAGTTTCTTTTTGGTCTTTTTAGATGCGTGCCACTTGATATGGCAAACGAATCAGAATAATAAATGATGCCGCCACAGATAAATATATATACACATATTGTATATACATACATATAAAAAAAAATACATAGATACATATGTATGTATGTATATCAATGCGAATTGTGTAATGAACCTGGGGCGTAGGCAAAAGTTTGTTCATGGCTCGTCGAAAAAGTTTTCGAGGCGTTGCTCAATGCTTTTCTAATTGCAAACGGCGGCGCTCCACTTGTTCATAGTTCGCTTCGAGTGGCTGCCCACTTGAGTGAGCCTCAAGCCAAGTCAGTTCAATGAATTTGCATATATATATATATATACGTCAAGGACAACTGCAGGGGGAGGAAAAGGGATGAATGGGTGTGTCTGTCTGTGAGTGTGTGTGCAATGGTGGTAAAAACTTGCAGTAAGTCAGTAAAGTCAGAAAACTTTGGCTGAAAGTGATTTATTTGATTTAAGCGACGACTTTCATACAGTTGAAAGTCGTTGGACATACAGACATAAATTTATCTATCTATCTATTGATGGGATCCCTTGACTATATATAAAGTTTCCCCCTATTTGCTTTTGTGTTGTTGATTGAACAAGTTGTCAATTTGCTTACCTTTTTCATTGTAAACTCCACTTGAAGTGATGTCGATCGATTTAAAGTAATCCTTGACAGCATCACATTGCTGTTGCACAGTATCCTTGGCACGAGAATCGCGCTGCAAACGTCGCCGGTGGTGTGTTGAGGCACTATGCTGATGTTGATGTTGATGCTGATGATGGTGGATGCTGTCAGCCGACATGTCGCCAGCACCCAAATGCTTGGCATTGGCCAGGCCAACACTACAGATGGCCATGGTAAATATTAGAACCTTGTAACCGGTCATAATGCTAAAGATAATGTTGTTTGTTGACGAAGAAGTTCAAACGGTGTAATAGAATTGCTCTGACTCTGAGTTTTATCGAGAGATAACTTTTGCCTGGTTGTTGTGTATCTTTTTGTAACTTCCTTTTTTCTTTTATTTGGACAATTTAAGGCAGTTGTGCCTGCTGCTGCATGTTGCAGTTAAACAGCTGTTCGCACCAATACACACTCAACAAAACTTTTGCACTTGCCGGCTACAACACATACACGCTCACGCCACACTCTCGCACACCCAAACACACTCGGGGACTGGCTGACTGACTGACTGCCTAAGACAGGCCAAAACAAAACGGCCCAAAACACGCGTGAGCAATAAAAAACCCACTGAAACTGGCACGTATGGGGGACGGCGCAAGGGGGAAGTGTCAGTGTGCGGGTGCCCAAGAAAAATACAAAAAAAAAAGTTTCACTTATTCTCTCTCGCAAAAAAAAAAATAACACTCTCAAAATAATAACAACAGCAACAACAACAACAACGGCAAACAATGACAACAAATTGAGTGTGTGTGTGTGTGTGTGTGTGTGTGCAAAAAATACGCGTGTCTAGGCCGTTAAGATTTTGTTTAAACTATAGCACACGCACATTTGTTTTATTTTTTTGCAATAATTTTTGGTTTTTGGTTGGTTTTGTTGTCTGTTTGAAATATTCTTTTTTAGGATTTATTAAAATAGCAATAGCATTTCCATGACATAATCACAATAATACCGCAGGCAGCAAACAGAGAATGTTTTCTGATCTATTTTTTTTTTTTTTTAGTTGTAGTTTGCTCAATTTTATATATAGTATAGAGTATTCTCTATATAGTATTCAATTCCTCCTTCTTTTTTTTTTTTTTTTTGTATTGATATGCGTTCAATTAATTGCGTTGCACGATTTCTTAGTATAATTAGTTGGATTTTTTGTTTTGTTTTGTTTTGGCGAAACAACAGAAAAAAAATATATATATATAAGATTGCACTCAATACTCGTTAGCTCTATATATATTTATATATATATATATTAAATTGCGGCCGATTTCAATTGCTTTGCAATTGCATTTGCATTATTTATCATACGTATGCGTCCGTTTGTCTACGATTTGAACTTTGACGACGACGACGACGATGACAACCACAACGACGATGACTACGAAAACGGCAAAGACGAGAAGACTATATAGTATGGGGTTACCGGCGTTTCATAAAATCGTCAGGCATTCATTCGTCTTTATTTTTTGAATTGAATATTTTTCGCTTTTGTCTATTTGGCGCGCAACGAACCAACCACGACCAAAATACAAATGAAACTGAATCGAGTTTCAACAGTGCCTGAGAGACTTAACAGAGTTGGTAACTGAACATTAACATGGCACTGTTAGCACTGTAAGCAGTGCTGCTGCTGCTCACGGCGCTAGGCGAGAGAGAGAGAGAGTGAGAGAGACAGAGAGAGGTAGATGGATTGATGGTTGAGAGAGTGCTAACAGAACGCCCTCGCTTCGCTCTCGTTAGCAGCACATGACCAACCGGCAAACAGATGATACCCAAACAGTGAGGCAAAATCGTGAGATAAACTGATCAATACAAATAAAGTTGGGGTGGAGGGGAGGAATATAGCATGGGAATGTAGCTTTTAGGCCTTACACATACATACATATGTAAAGCCAATGAATTGTAGTTATGTATATATGTATGTTTGTGTGTGTATGCAGACATTGCTTATTTATGCATTCTGTAAATCAATCTATGTGTATTCATTCAAGTATCTCCATTCTCCCCTGCCCCACTCCAATTTCAGTAGTCTTTTAACCATTGGAACAAAGATCCATTTCTCATACGGTTTCCCATTCCATTCGATTGGCATGTTCCCTCTTTTTATCGTTGCCGCTGAACGAAACAAAAAAAAAAAAAATTTGCATGCTCTTAATTGATTGCTGACTGGATTCTAATTTTTTATTTATAGGTTTTATGATCGGTTTAATGAACTCGTCTTTGTTTAGTGTTCGCGATCGCGATTAGTCGATATTGTTAAGGGCGTTAGGGAAGTGTTGGGGGGAGGGGCATTAGTTTGTTCGGAATGCCTCACTTCTTATCGCCCAAGCCTAGTTCAGATTTCACACCTTTCGCTATTTCAAGCCTCCTCTTTTGATTATGGAATATCTGAGGTCAGCACTAAACAGGGCCATTAATTGCCTGGAGAGGGGTGGGTTGAGAGAGCATAAATGGAATGGCATGATATGACCCTTGCTCTGACCTCACAGCACGTGTGTGATTTGCCATATTTAAACGATCGAGCAACGAGCAATGACTGCACTGCAATGGCTAAAGTAAGCAAAAAAAAAAAAAACAATAACAACAACAACAAAACGAAAACAACAATGCACGACTTTCTGCATGACTTTCTCCCATCTCCCTAGGCACTGGCCTCGATGTTAAATACCTTTTACCGCCCGATATCCCAAATGAGACCCACGACGACGACGATTTTGACGACTCAGCACTTTGCCTGCTGGCCAGCTTAGCCTCTCAGTGCTGTGGTATCTATTTCTTCATTAACCAGATACAACAGAAAAACAGAAAAGAAAGAAACAAAAACAAAAAAAAAAAGAAAAAAAATCTTCACGGTGGTCAGGCGGCGGACACCCAGCTGAGCGGCAAAGCAGCAACGCCCTCATTGGCCTTGTTACCAGCAGCGGTCCACAACAGTTCAAGCCAAGTGATATGTTCATCTTCTACTGTGTTGTGCACGAATTGGTCCCAAGTCCATGAAACTGGGAACTGGATTCTATTCAAATTAGCGTGCGATAAACAACAAGGCCCAAACAAACACCACCATCACCACCACCAGCAACAACAACAACAACAATAACAAGAATAATGAAGATGAGGAAGAACAGTTCAATACTAGCGCAAAGACCACCAAAAAATCGAAAAGCAAAAAAAAAAAAAAAAAAATGACTCATGCGAAGCGGAAACAGTTCAGGATTGTATCGATTCGAACGGCTGGCTGATGTTGATGATGATGATGGGCAAGGAACAGCATCAACAACACCACAAAAAGAAACAACAAGATTGAAAAGGTGAAGTCGAAAATTAAACACCACCACATCGTTTAGATAAAGTTATAAATTATAATGTACAGGAACAACAACATCGACGACGACGACGACGACGACGATGACGATCAGCGAGCAACATTTTCGATGAGAGCAGAGGAAACCGAAACCGAAACCGAAACCCTTTCTGAACAACTGGAGCAATATACACACAAACAACAGGTAAGTAAGAGGAACTGGCTAAAATATGCCGATGATTTGCCTTCTTTTTCTTTCACACACGCACACACACTTGTATGTGTGTGTTGCTTAAGATGAAATTAAACGAATTTAGGCAAACGGCATCTATAAATTATGTTAGCCTGACTTTTTTTTTCTCTTTTTGATCAGTTAGCAAATATGAGAGAGCAATCCTAAAACTGAACAGATTTTGTTCTTTCATTTTTGAGCGATGCGCCTGCCTATATTATTTTTGTTCTGTTCTGTTCCGTTCCGTTTCGTTCAGTTTTGTCTTGTTTTGTTTTGTGTTTTTCCTTTTCTTTTTTTTTTTTTTTTTTTGGGCCAACTCAAATTTCGTTTAAACGCTTGATTTAGTGCAGCAAATATGGCTAATGTTGGGTTATCTATCTATGTATGCGTGTGTCTTTTTATAGGTGTATGCATGAGTGTGTGTGTGTGTGTGCACATTCCACAAGCGACAGCGTTTTACACTTGAAATCCTCGAGCAAGAATATATAGAGATAGAAAGAGAGAGGGGAAACGGCAACGGCAACGGCAACTCAACCCGGCTTGTCTTTTATCCTGGCCTGGGCAGGCATACAACACGTTGGTGGCATTTTGCCTCTGTCTTTGCCTTTGCGTGAATGTGTGTGTGTGTGCGAGTATTTGTATGTGCGACTGGTCCAACAGGTTCCATGGAGATTCTTCTTGCAGTCACAGTCGTAGTCGCCGTCGTCGTCAGTCCCTGGCCCTGGCCTGGCTTGGGTTGGCCTGGCCCGGTCTGGCTTGGTCTGGCATGCAGCATTTCTCGTTCTCGTTTCTCAGTGCGCGCTCGTTTTGCACATTTTTGAATTTTATTTTAATTTCTTTTTATTATATATTTTAGTTGCGACGTTCTTCGTTCTTTTTTTTTTTTTTTCTTTTAGCTTCTTCTTATTCTTCAGCATGCTGTTCTTCTTCTACAACTTCTTCGACTTCTCTTGCACTCCTTGGTTGGCTGGTTGATTGTGTGCAACTTTTTTTTGTTTTTTTTTTTGGTTTTATTTTTTTTTTTTTTTTTTGTTTTGTTGATTTTCATTCACCAAAAACTGGTTCGCCGTTTAAGTTCTTCACTTGGCTTAGACATTGTGCGGCTGCTCAAGGAAGTTCTTCATCTCTTGCTCCCAAACTTGCTGTGGTTCGCTGGTACTGTGTGCTCAGGAATGTGTGAAGTCATCGAGCAGCAACAGCAGCCCCACCAGCAGCAACATATTTGAATGCCATCGTCTTCTTTCTTCTTGGCTTTGGGGTCTTACACTTTTAAAGACTTGGGCGGCAGCGACAACGGCAACGGCAATGGCACCGGCACCGGCACTTGCACCACAGTTGATGCCAGGGTTTATCTATATATCTTTGTCTCCCTCTCTCTCTCTCTCTCTCTCTGTCGATCTCTTTCTCACTTACTCACTGTTTGGTCTCCTCTTTAGGTTCTGACCTTAAATTCCACACATTCGAAGACGTCTCTCGTTTTTCCAACGAAAATGAAAATCAGTCAAACGAAACGGACATCGATAGCACTTCATCATGTAACAATCAATGCCCTGGCATATTACACTGAAGAAAAATCTTAACATTTTGTTTCATCCATATGTATTGGTGGTTGGCCTTACCAATTAGGTGAGACTTGCCTCCAGTCAATCGAGCTGTGCACCGTGTAATTGTATTTCATTGCAGGATATTGGATTTTTGTGCTTGATTTGGCACATTGTGATGATGCGATGCCAGTCTGCATTCCCATTCCACCACCCCCCTCTCACCAACCCAATTCCCTTTCCACCTTCATTTCACACACACACACACACACACACACACACAAACACATGTACATGTATGTATATACACCTAGCATCGCCATGGGGCAAGGGTTTCACCAAGTTACTTGTGTCAAAAAGTGGTCCATAGCAAAAACGATGTCTCGCTGATGTTCAATTCTTTTGTAACCATGGTGTGTGTGTGTATGTGTGTGCGTGGTGTGTGTGTGTGAGTTGGTGTTGGTGTGTCTGACAGCTACTTGTCAATGGCCGTGATGAGTGTGTGCGCCGCGCCACACAAGTCATGAGGAACCACCTCCTTCTCTATGGCCATGACTACTTTTGCTGCATAGACTCTCTGTCCTTGTGTGTGCGCTGTTGCTTCAGGTGCCAGCCAGCCAGCCAGCCAGTTGACTTGTGTTCCGCTGGGCAGAGGGCGGCTGGGATTCCTATTGGATATGGGGGTCTGAGGTTTGAGCTTGGGCTTGAGTTACGGTTTGGGTCGCATTGGCAACGAGAACGTGTCATTGACAGATTTCAACGCAATTGCGTATGAATGAAATCGATTTTATATTTTCTCGTTTTTGGCCTGCTCATCTATGTCGGTCGGTCGGTTGGTCGGTTGGTCGGTCTAGGTTGACTTTATTCGGGGTGGGTTGGTTGCTTGAAGATGACATGACACGATACGAATGATACTGGGGCTGGGGTGGTAATAGATCGGTGGTGTAAATTTGAAGAGAAAACGTACATGTGTCAAATAAAATTAGAAAAGAAGGCCAAGCAATCAAATAAATGAAAAGAAAAACAACAACACAAATTTAATTTCATCGAAAAGGAAAGGGGATGTGGAGAGAAGAAAAAAGAAGAAAACATCAAAAATAAATATGTGCTTATATTCTCTCATTCCCATCGTTTTATTTTAAAGCTTCATTGTCTATTAACACGTTTCCAGATGGTCCGCAATACCGATGACCAAGTTGCTGCTGCTGCTGCTGCTGCATTTGCTTTTGCTGCTATCATCAGTCAATACTCATAAAGCAGCCTCTGGGCCCGGTCCCAATGCACTTGGCAACAGTGCAGAACGTTAAGAATTTACAACAAATATAAATATATGTAGTTATATTTATGTATATGCACATGGCCCTACCCATACTCATACCCAACAGTCGCAGTCGCAGTCCCAGTACCAGCCAGCATACCACGACCAAAAGACCAAGATCAAACCAAACCAGCAGCAACAGCAGCAGCCAAGACCAGACCCAGTTCGAATCCCAGGCCTTGGCCAAGGTAGAAATTAAGCGTCCAACCGCGAGTTTACACATCATCATCATTATTGTTGCTGTTGCCACCCCACCCCACCCCACGCCCCACCGCACTTGCATCTGTCTCTTTCTCTCTCTCTCTCCGCTCTTTACCCGGGTCGCAACAAATATCGTAAAGAGTCACAGTCGCGTCTCAGTTTTGGTCGTGCCGTACACATCCTGAAGCACTTTGGAGCTGTGCAACGTGTGCGAATGTGTTGCATAATAAATAAAAATATTTATACATGAAACCTTAAATAAAGCATGAGCGACAAAGATGCGAACCAAGTCATCGTCATCGTCGTGGCCGCCGGCTCCCAGAGTCCAAGTGGCAAAAATAATGTCGTGGCATCTGCATCTGTGCAGCCAGCAGTCAGCAGTCAGCAGGCAGCAAGCAGGCAGGCAGGCAGGCAAGCAGGCAGGCATCTTTTGCCTACACGAATGTTAAAATTGTCGTTGGCGATGCCTTTTCGCCGTTCCGCTGCCTTCTTCGTTTCTTCTCATGTTTTCTTTTTTTTCTTTCTTCTTTTTCAATACCCTTTCCCAATAAAGCGATCGAACACATTTATTTAACATTTAACCGAGCTCAATTGAATATTAAGCAATCAAATCTATACGAAACTTATTGAAACTTGATCCACAGATCGTAGGGGAAACAGTGGCTTTCCCCGGAAGAGCATGATGCATAACAACAGCTTAACCCTTTCATGCCATATTTAAAATGGGTGGTTTTACAATATTTTTGATTACAACTATTTGTTAGTCTTGATTCAAATACAAACTTAACCGAATTTTAAACTACTCACAGGACGTTGCCTCTAGGCAACATTTATCAATAGCAGTAAGAAATGAAAAGATTAACTTAGGAATGTTGGTCAAATTTCTTCACGTTACGAAATTTGTTTTTTTTTTTTACCAAGTGAGTCACTAATCATTGTTTTGCTGATTAATCACACTTTCAGAGTGAAGCAAACATTTTTTTCAATTTAACTGAGGAACGATACTTCTTTTTCGTCTTATTTTACAGATAACATTATTGATGCTTTAAAAGAAAAACAAATTTTGTTCTAATACTCAACCCTCTCATGGGAAAACCCCTAGAACTGCATTAAAAGGGGGTTTCTTATTTTTTTGTCATCAAGAATGTTTTTTTTTTCTTTGTTTATATACAAGTATTGTTTATTTACATATATCATTCCACTTCTTTTATTTATTCAAATTGTTTCTTTAAAAAAATTTTTTTTTCTTTTTGCCTTCTTTAATTTTTTCTTTTTTTCTTCTTTTTTCATAGAGTTCTTTAATACTTTTGGTAAGCTTTTAACTGTATTTTTACTATCGGTGTGTTGTCAAATGGATTCGAATTCTGCACTTCTTTTTTGTCGTTTTTTATTTTTTTTTTTTTGTGCTTTTTTTTGGCATGCCTTTTGTATTGGCTGAGGCTGTGCCTCGTCATCGTTGTCAGGCGTCGCAGTTCAGCATCAAGATCAAAGCAAAGCCCACTAACTACATCAGTCGAGAGGAGAGCTGAGCTGAGTTGAGTTGAGTTGCTGAGGCGGCTCAGGAGCTGCTTGTTGCTCCCGATGCCAATGCCGTTGCCATTGCTGTTGCTTTTGCTGTTGCCGTGACTGCCTCCGTTGTGGTTTCTGTTACTGTTGTGCTGCTGCTGCTGCTGCTGCTGTTGTTGCAGCAGTTGCTGCTGCATAGTCAAAGTAAAATAAGAAATAAATCAGTAAATTGGATTGCTTTTTGCTGCGCTCGTTCGCTGATTTCGCAATGCCAACTGCAGTCAGCGCAGTCGACACACAAACGACAGTCCGACAGTCGATGTTGAAGTGGAAGCTGGACTGGCTTTTGGGTTCGGTTGCACGCTGGAATTTCTATGCTTATCATTTTCTCGATCTCACCTGTTCAATTCATTATTTTCTATAAATAAACGACAGACGGCGGGGTTGACTCTGTATACAATTTACATGGAGCAGCATCTTTTTGTTTTTTTTTTTTTTTGTGGATCCGTGTATCCGTCCTCTATTTTTTCTTTTTTTTTTTTTTATTTGCTTGCTCTGACTCTGCTGTAATTAAGTCGCATAGCTTCGGCTTCGGCTGATGCTGCTGTTGATGCAACTAGTGCTTTGAAATCGCATTCATTTTAATAATCAAACTGGCATGCGGGGCCCCCGCATTGGCCCACAAAGGTCAGAAAGAGCAGAGCAGCGCAGAGCAGAAATCTCTATACCCCGATACTCCGATCGACGGGGCAATACATGAAATTCAATATGTGTCCTTTGATTTTGGGGTGCTCATGCTGTGGCTTCTGATGTGGTTGCTGCTGCCGCTGTTCCTCATGCTGTTGCTGCTGCTGCGGTGGCCAATTTCGCGAATTCGTGCAACGCTTAGTTATGCCTGCGCGTCGGCGCACAAACACAACAACAACAACATTGAACCGTGTATCTGTATCTATAGTTTGGGCGGCGGCTTCTTT
Source organism: Drosophila austrosaltans (assembly GCA_035045865.1). Lineage (NCBI taxonomy): Eukaryota > Metazoa > Arthropoda > Insecta > Diptera > Drosophilidae > Drosophila > Drosophila austrosaltans. Next base: position 5,890,647 of record JAWNOQ010000207.1, read on the forward strand.
GCCATGGAATTTGGTACAGAGCTTTGGTTCTTTTTTCATCTCTTATTTTCCTTTTCTTATGGCTATACCCTGTACACTGTAGGGTGCAAAAGCGGCATACATAAGTCAAAGAAATTATTATTCTATTTAAATTCACAAAAATCGCGATAAGCTACGGCAATGTAGAAAATTTGACAGTTTGATTGATTAATATGCGCTAAAGGGGCGCTTAAATAGAACAAAAGAAATGTTTCATCATCATTTCACTATTGTCTATTTTAGTTGAAATTATTGATTTTCAATTCGAAGTCGGTTAACTTGAGCGAAAATAAAAGTAAGCCAATAAAAATTCTCTTTCTAAAGTAACTTGATGTCGGCTCTTCGATTTAAAGTACGGAATTTGATTCTTGTTCATTTTGTTTATTTTTTTTTTTTTCGTATCGAAATACCTTTTCTGTGTGTGTGTGTGTGTGTGTGTATATGCTTTGCGGCATTTTGAGCCTATGTTAACATTGCCTTTTTCCAGCTTGCCACAGCGCGTGAAAGTTCTCTTCGATTTTGATTTGAGAGAAATATTTCTTTTCAGTTTTTTTTTTTTCATTTTTAGAAAGTACAAGTTGAGTTCTCTTTTTTAGATATTTTTGTTTATTATGATATTCAGATTGTAATGGAGATCCCTTAAAGCTTGTGGGAAACAATTTCAATTTCAATTTGTTGTTTTGATCGTATTAATAATAAATATATTTTTGGTTTCTGGTAAACATTTATGGCATTTTGAAAATTTAAACAAGATGCTGAGTGAATATTCAAATTTTTGTGAACACATTTTTTTTTTTGTGTCTGTCGATGGCATATAAAAAGTTTCAACTACAACTACAACTTTGTTGCTTGAAAAACTTTGTGATCCCTTTCGTAGAGACGGTCATAAATTCTATAAAATTACTTTGCTAAAAAAGGAGGAAACAAGTTTAATAGTTAGTTACCATTCTACCTCCATTCCAGCTCCACCCAAAACTGCCACACTAGAGCCAGGACAAACCCCATGCCAACCCATTACAGCCCATTCCAGCACAGCTCAGTTTAGTTCAAATCACCTCACTCCCTCGCTCTCCCTCTCTCTCTCTCTTTCTCTTTCTGTTAATGCACCACTGGGCGGTTGGCATTGGCTTAGAGCTTAACAAGATTTTTGCGTAGCGTTGCTAGGAGTTGGAGCTGGAGCTAGAGATGGAGTTGCAGTTGGTGTTTTGGAGCCAAGTTCAGTTTTTAGTTGCGTTGAGCTGAGCTGCCGGCGTACTGAAGTTTGTCATAAAAATTGGCATGCGTGGTTGGAAAATGTGAAAACTTTAAGGCCAACTGGCTAACGACTGTTGCCTGATTACGCATACGCCGCGGTTGCCAGCCAAGGAATGTGCATAAAACCAAATGGAAAAAAAGAAATAAAATAAAATATATATGTACATATATATGAAAAAAATACAAAAAAAAAACTCCTGTTAAGAGCAGAGCATTTTGCGGCGTGGGAAACAAAGAGCGAAATATTCGCGACATGTTGTTGAATGAAAGAAGTAGAAATTAAAGTAAAAAAATAAAAAAAAAACACACAAAACACAAAACGCAACGCGAAACAAAGGCAACAACACACAAAAAAAAAAAAAAAGAGAAAAAAAAAGGACCAACCAACGGACGCTGCTGAGTCTGGGAGATGGAGCATGAATCACCGGGCCTGCATTTGCTTTACTTTGCTTTTCATCGCTTTTGTTGGTCGGGCTTAAAGTGTGTGTGTGTGTGTTTCTTTTGAGGGAATGACGAAGAGAGGTAGTTGGGGGCGCTACAAAAACGGATGGCAGAGGTGGAAGGCATACTGAAAACTGGTTCTGCTGCTGGGGAACGGAATGCAGATAACTTCTTGCCCAGTACCCAAGTCGCAGGCCGTTTGTCTTGAGCTTCAAGTGCGGCAATTTCATGCCCATCCGCTTGGAGCTCTGCATATTAAATATTTAAGGTAACAGCCAGAACCGAAACCAAACCTAACCGAACTGAACTGAACCGAGGTGAGGCCAGTCGAGGAACGGCAAGGTAAGCTAAGGTAAGGCAAGACATAACACAGCACAGCAGAGCAGAGCAGAGCAGAGCAAAGCAATGAGAGGCACCATCAGTTGCAATGGCAGGAGGTAGAGGCAACAATGCCAATGGCATTATCCTCCAGCGACGCTCACTAATTTAGTGAAATTTGCAGGCACACACACACACACACACACACTCACACATGGGGCAACCACAAATTTTAATTAACCGAAACAATGGCGGTGTTGTAACATCAAAGGCAACAACATAATCAAAACGCAAATGTTAAGCGAATGGCGGAACTGCATCAGAGCCATCGAATTTGAATTGGGGGAAACCGCAGTCCACAGTTCTCCGCAAAATTCAACTCGCCCTCATCAAGCAACGACTAAATGACCACGCAAATTGCACACACACACTCAGAGAGAGAGAAAGAAAGAGAGAGCGAGAGAGAGAAACACACGGGGCCACAGGCCGTACGGGGTCAAGCACAACGATGATGAGAAGATGGAAGGGCAATAGGCAACCAGGTTACGTCCACAATACATATACATACATATATACATATGTATATAGTGCATTTGTTCGCATTGATTAAACGGAAGTTTCTCATGCATAGGTAACAATGAATACCTTGAAATATCTAGGGATGAGTCCGAATCTATTCCAGTAACTGCATGACCTTGACTGACAAACATTTTGATACTCAAATGGGCGCCACAACTGACAAAAAAAAAAAAAAGAAAAGAAAAACAAAAAACAAAATGCAACGACAGCGACGTCAATCGATAGTTGGCACTGCCCAAGTCTGTCTTTGCTATTGCTGCTGCTGCTGCTGCAGCATGGGGCAAGGTCGTCAAAGAGTCGACGAAAAATGGTGACCAACAAACCTTGAGATTGCCACTGGCGCCAGTATAGCTGCAATTGCAATTGCAGTTGCGTCATGTCCAAAAAGGAATCCAATTCGAAATGCAGACCATGACGTCAGCTATGAGCCATTTAGCAGCAGGAAAAACAAACCAAACCAAATCGAGTCCAAACCAAACGCATTTCAACCCATCCACCCTCCCCCTCCCAATCAACTGAGACAAAGTGATAAATGATGGGAGGCTAAGTGCCAGGCAACTGGCACTAAATTTATGAGTTTGTTAACTGAGATGAGATGACTCTCTCTGTTGCAAATAGTGTTTAATTGCTTCACGAAAGTAAAATAAATATGCCCGCTGGACACGTACATACATACAAGTACCCTAGGAAAAAAAAGAAGTAATGAAAGAAATAGTTATAGAATTGAAATAAAAATGGATAATGCAACTTGTACAAAAAATAGTAAGTACTTGAATTAGATGAGAAGAGAAAGAATTAGTTATAGAATAGAAGTAAAAGTGGGTAATAAGTTAAACTATTTTAAAATGGAAATCCAACATTCAAGTTGAATGTTTTTAGGGAAATGGAAATATTTGATAAAATTATTCCATCTTTTTGTGGTGAAATTTTCTATATATCTCAATACGATCATATATTTTTGCACATATGTATGTAAATAAAGCATTATTAATTCGAGAATTTTTCACTTCTCTCTCTAGGATTCAGAATGCCCTACATTTTCTTCATCGCCTCAACTGCTTGAGAATTACAACTAAATGTAAAAACTAATCGAACAACATAGCCAACTTTGCTTTAGGTATCCATAAGAGCTTTTCTTCTTTATATAATTATGGAATTTTCAAACTAAAGAAAGAGATAAGGATAAGATGTGTTTAAATGTTTATTTAAAAGTCATTAAACGCTTTCGTTATAGCTGGGAGGTATTTGAATCCCTTTGTATATTGTATATTGATGATATACCCCATGCCATTCTATTACCTATCGTGTGAAAAGATGATGATATATGTGTGTATGCATGTACATATGTACATATGTTTGTATATAAGTGTATGTCCAGCATGCTCCCTTAAAACGTGCCATCGGTTTTACACGTAAAATGTGGCGCCAAGGGCTATTGGCGACAATCGTTTCGCTTGATGAATTGCAATTGCGATGCCAATTGCCAATTGTCAATTGGATTTCCATTTGCAATTGCATTGATTAAATACTAGTTATGCCCCATAGGTATTATTTGTCTGTTTCTGATTGAGTGTAATGCAAACAAATGTTGACAAAAAAAAAAAAAAAACAAAAAAAGAATATTGCATATTATGCATATATGTATGCAATGGACAAGCCATATACATACATGCATATATACAGAGTTTTATGTTATAATGTAATTTACTTTCATTGCATTGCAATTTTCACAGCGTATTGCAATTAACGGCAATTTAAAGGCATTTACGTATACAGCATAAATATACATATATATATATATATATATATATAGAAGTCTGATGCGTTGACTGAGTGACCCACTAACAAATACGATGAATATACACGAACACATCTGGTATGGGAGTAGTTGAAACTGCAACGGCAATTGCATTCATTCTAGTATGTCTGAGTGCAGTTCTCGTACGTAACTTGTCCATTATTTGCTTAATGAAAAGTATCAAGCCGGTTCCCCTTTCTCCCCTTCCCATTCTATCTATCTAATCTATGTTCTGTGTGTGTGAGTAGCAAAAGTAGCCCACTCTCACAGGCAGAGTCCACTACTTAATGGCTTTATTTGCTAAGCTCATCCTGCACCACCAACAACTCTCACCCATCTAGCCAACACTTGTCACTGTTACTTCAAAGTGGGAGTGTAGGAGACGAAGGAATGGCAGAGAATAGCAAAAAAAAAAAATATATATATATATGAAAAATAAATATTATTCCAGTGCCCACACGTCGGCTAGCTATATAGCCATATGATTTATCAACCCAAAATCCACACAACATGTATAGAATTATTATTATACATATATGTATATAGTGGAATTAAGATACTCAAAATCAACCCACTCGTATCGCTGCTATCAAGTCAGTTGTCAGAGATTTAATGCCAGAGATGTGGGCACTGCGTCTCGTATTCCAATCCGCAATTCGCAATCACCAAATCCCACAACAGACTTGTTGTCGTCAAGTGTAGCTAATTGATAGCAAAATTTTCGATAAGTGTTTGTTTCGCTAGAGCCACTCGTCCAAATGTTTGACTTTCATGTTTTATAATATAATTTGCAAACAATTTGCACATGTCAATCAACAATTTGTCATACAATCGCCAATTGTCAATGAGCCATACCACCAGTAACCCAATGACAGCCACCCAGTGTGAGAGAATGGCAATTGCATTTGTGGACCGTAGCCCATCCTCAACATGCATCACACCCCTCCCATACACTTTGTTGCCAGTTGATTTATGAACTGATGTCATTTCGTGTCATAAATATTTGTTCCGCATTCTTTAAACGATTTTCATTGTACACACTTATTATTGTTCAGTTCAGTGTGTGTGTGTGTGTGTGTGACGACGCCCAGAAACAGGCCTATTATTATATACAATAACTGACTGAATGATTCTCATGATCATTCATTATTGAAATCTAAAACAATTTCCTCAAGGCAGCAGCACATATCGTTTAAGTGTTATGGCAATTTGATCTATAACACGATTCTTTATAAAAAAAAAAAAGAGAAGAGTAACGTCATCGCACCATATGTTCTTCAAATTACTTTAATGAATTAGATGAGTTATAGGGAATTGCTTATTTTTACAGAGAAATTATAATTAAGAGACATTTGCACTATCAGTTGTCTTTAAATTTGAATTAAAAAAAAACTTTATTGTAGAAGTAAATTAAACGGGCAACTATTCTTATAACTACAACATAGATCTTTAGTGGGAAATAAACATTATACTCTATAAATATACCCTATACATCTTAAAGTTGTATATATCACAAACAAAAAGGAAACATTTTTCACTACTAGTGTATGGATGTAGTTTTTCGTCTAAGCCGAAGGCCTTAGTTGCCAGTGCTTGTAAAATATAGTAAGGTTGATAGTTTATAACTATATCCTATACTTTAATAATAATAATAATAATAATAATAATTTTTCACTACTTTCGATCAGTATCAATGGAGGAGTTGATTGTTTGAGATCAATTTTTTATGTTAACCTCGCTGAAGGATTCAGTAAGAAATTGCCTAACTAACGCTGTGTTAATAGTTTTATGTTTATTTTATCAAAATGTATTATTATTTATTTATATTTTTGGTTTTTTTTTCATCAAAAACATCCCATTAGGAGAACTGCTAATACTTATTTGGTGGTTAAAAGTTTGTTTCTTTTTACACTTCTTTCCATTATAATTCACAACTAGTTTTAGCACTGAAATAGTTCTACCTAAGGGTGACAAAGGAACTTTGTACTTTGCAAAAAAAAGCTATATCTGTGCTAATATTACACCTAGAATTGGTAATCTTAAGACTAAGATTAAAAAGTTCGCTTAAAAAACTATCATATATTTATATGTAGGTATACTCGAACTTTTCGTTCAAATTACAAATACATCTTATCGACTTTAAGTAGATATATAAAACAAATCGCAACTTCTAAATAAACTGACCCACATTAAAATATATACAGTAGATGCAGGCTATAACGATACCAGCCATAACGTTTTACCACTTATAACAAAGATTTAGTTGGTTTTCAAACAAACTCGTATGGATGCACAATCGGCTATAACGAATATCGATTATAAGGTCGCTATATTGCCGGTCCCTTGAGTATCGTTCTAATCAGTATTTACTGTATATATATCTAAGCCCTTATTGGGTCTACTATTCCAATTCAAAGAAACTAGAATATAAATAGAAATAGTAATCAAACAAGTGCATTGACAGCCTTTCAATTTGGTATGAAATTTTATTAGAGATAAAGATTTTTGTTTTTGCTTTTGTTAAATATATTTCTTAAAAAAGAAACAAAAAAAAAACCGTGACATGCAATTATAATTTGGGGAAGAAAAATAGGTGAAAAACCGCTCGATAATAGTTAATACGAAACAAAAAGCAACATCACACTTGTCGACTCCAATCAGGCCGCCCACAGGTTGACAGTTCAAGTACACGAGCATTTCATGACAATTTTGACATGGCCATGCAATCGAGAGGACGAGGTCAAAGCCGCTGCCCACCAAACGCCCACAAATATACACAGAGTCAAACACACACACACATAGAGAGAAAGAGAGAGAGAGAGAGAGACACACACATGAATACATGTAAATACATTATTATAAAATGCGGCATTGTTGTGGCATGTGCTATGAAATGCCATGGCATGCCACGCCTTAACGCCCACAACAATGGCAGAGAAGACCGCAAAAGCAGGAGCGAGAGAGAGAGTGAATAAAAGAATGCTTGGCATGTGTTGTCCTGCTGTGCCGCCTGACTGCCGGAAGGAAGGCAGGAAGGAAGGAAAACTGGATGGCTATGGTATGGTATAGTTACTATAGATAGCTAAAAGAAGAATGGAGCCATATACACAAGGTGGGGGGGAAACGGGCAGGCGGGCAGGCGGACGGACGGACAGTCGGTTGGTTGGTTCGTTGATGGTGCCAGGAAACCTGCATAATGAAGCGCAGTGGCAAATGCGCCACATGCCGAGAGAGAAAGAGAGAGTAAGAGCAAAAGAGATGTGAACTATATGCATGCAAAAGAACTGTCAGCGGTTTGACAGACTACCTCCCTGACGAACAAACTGACTGACTGACGGACTGATGAACTGACTGCCTGACTGATGCACAAAGCCAGGCCCAAGTCAAAGTCAATACAGAGCGTTAGAGAGAGAGGGAAACTGCGGCAACGGAATCAGGATGCAAAAAAAAAAAAAAAAACCAACATCATCATACTGATCCCAATTCTTGGCCCGGGCCCGTTTGTTGGCTTCTAATGTTTGCGGTTGGTTTTTAAATTTATGAACTCGCACGGCCAAAACGCATTCATAAATATTTAAAGAATGCCACAACAAAAAAAGGAAAAACAACACACACAGTTTGCTATTTTTCAGTCTTTTTCCTCCTCGTTTTTTTTTTTTTTGTATTTATGCACTTTATTGAAACGTTGTTTAATTTGCTGTTAAATTTGCATAATGAAAATAAAATGTAAATAACCTATGGGAAAATTAAATGAAAACTGTTGGCATCCAGTTGACTGTGGCGATGTTTGCTGATAAACAATTGGGTGCCTGTAATGCGATTTTCACTAAATACATATGTATAGGCAGCATATACGTACATAAGTATTGTACATACATAGAGAAAAGTATGTGCAAATATATACATACATATGGGCATTTCCATAAAAAGGTCAACCTCAACCCAAAAAATTAAAAGTTCACTTATATATATTTTTTTAATTAATAATGAAAAAGGAATATTCAAATTTTAATAAATCAAAAAGTTTAAAGCTTTGCGAAGTCGCGATGGCAAGATATCGAGCTTTAAAGTTTAAGTTCAAGTCTATTGCCTATTTTGATTATTTTTAAGAGCATCTTATAAATAATTTTTTTTTGAGTTAAGTGTAGTTGTACAATTATACTCATATTCGAAAACTTTCTTTATTACTACAGTTTGTTAAAAAAAAATCCAGAACAGCAAAAATATAACAATGAACGGGAAAATTTTCATTTGCCTTTTATCAATTTTCTAATGTAACGTCACGCCAGAAAAAAACACACTTTTGTTTGTTACTTCGAAACTGACGATACAAATTAAGGGAAACTTTAACTTTAAAGCAAGTTTTAGTTATCTTATACAAATCAAAAAAAAAATCCGAGTTTAAACAAACCGTTTGGTTTTTTTTTGAGTTCGAACATGCGTAACGTCACGCCAGATTGCGAGAATACGAAAATTTCTTGACATCCATCGGATGCATTTTCTTTCATGTGGAGAAGAAAAACAGCTAAAAGCAGCTAAAACTGCATTTTTTTCAAAAACTGATACTTAATATAGAATATTTTTGTATAATTCCATATATCTATATTACTACGTATAATATTCCCATTCCCACCAATATGGTGCCTAACAATATTATGGATAAAAAATTTATTTCTTTAAGTATTTCAATTTTTTTTAATTTTTTGTTTTGTTTTGTGTTTAAAACAATGTTCTAGTTTTGTTTAAAAATGTTTTTGGATTAATTTAAAAAAAAAATTTCCCTTGGAAATTTTCGTAACGTCACGCTAGTAACGTCACGCCAGATTTAGAATTTGAATAAAAAAAAAACTATGAACTTGTTTTTGATTTGCTAAATTGAAAAATAAACTTGTGTTATTTAGAAACATTACAAAAAAACATTTACTCAAAAAATCTTAGCCAATTCGCAGAGTTTTGAACTTTTGTCAGTGAAAGTCAGAAACCCCACTTCGTGCGCGTAACGTCACGCCAGATCATATTTTGGCTATAAAATCGAATCCTTACATTCGATTTTTATCAAATTTTTTCTGAACATAGTTCTACATAAGTACTATGAATATACGAAAAAACTTTTTTTCAAATCCGTCGTTTTCATCTTTTTTTTTTAATTTAGTCGTGCGAACGTAACGTCACGCCAGTTATGGAAATGCCCATATATATGTTTGTATATACATTCATGAATTTGTTGTTAATGTGCTTTAAATACGTTGTCAATTTCATTTTAATTGATTTTAATGATTTCAGTTGAAATCACCTCACGATAAGCCATATTGCAATTTGCCACTGACACTTTTGGTCTTAACGATCCAATTTTAATATGCTAAATTAATTGTGCAATTGTTGGACGATTTTTTTTTTTTGTTTTTGTGGGTTCAATTGATATTGAAAGTTGACCTGCACTTTAGCCTGACCTAACTAACAACCACATATATATATACATATGTATATTTGTATGTATATATATGCTGCTTCCATGTCCCCTTTGGCCAAATAGTTAGCACAAAGCTTTCAAACAAAATGCTAACCAGGCAAGTCTTTAATTATTCACTACTATTCATTATTCATTGCTTCTAATGTGGTTTCTTGTCCTTTTTTTGATGCATTTAATGAAAATTCTCTCTTTTGTTTGTCGATTTTTATATGCAAACGCTTTATAATATGTATTGAAATTGTAGCACTATTAATTAACAAAGAAATCCAAATCTAAAAGTTACAAAAAATCACAACCATAATTCAACTTTTATGGTAGGGTATATTAAAGTCGCTAAAATGTGTGTAACATTCAGAAATTTACATTTCCGATCCCAAAAAGTATATATATGTATTCTTGATCAGCATCACTATCCGAGTCGTTTTAGACATGTCCGTCTCTCTGTTCGTATCAACACCGAGATCTTGGAGACTATAAGAGCTAGAGCAACCAAATTTGGTGTAAACATTCGTATAGTGTCTACGCAGGTCGAGTTTATTACAAATTTTTGCCACACCCACTTTCGCCTACGCAATCAGGGAAAAACGTATGACTAGAGCCATCTTAAAAAAGGTCGCTTTCTTTTTTGGCACATCTAATAATTTAGCTAAAATGGCACCCGGTGACTAAATTTAGTCGAAATCGGAAAATAAATATCGGATATATACGTTCATGCGTTTTGTACTGAAAGGCCAAGGGCGAGTGAGCGAGATAGCATGCGTTTGCTGTTACTGCATATTAGGCGAATTTTATATTAGATTGCTGAAGATTTCGAAAGTGTTTGCCTCTATTTAATATCTCTACTAGGCAAGGCCTCCTTGCTTACTTTATTTTCATTCTCTTTGGTAAACTCCTTTCAATACAATGTTAAAAAGAGAAAACTAAATTGAAACACATTTGTGGGTCTTCGTTCACATAATTAAAGCAATTAATGCATAAACAAGCTAAGCAAAATGTTTATGCCATAAAAAACCCCAAACCAATAAGTGAAGAGAAATGAAATAAATTAATTGCAGTCAGCAGTCAGCAGCAGCGACAGTCGTAAGGTCTGCCTACCTCCGCCCCGCTCTGCCTCCCCTACATCCATCTTCGCAGCAACCGATAGACCGCTTTCAGAGTACCTAGTATCTACCCGTTCAGTTTCTTTTACGTACATTTCTCTTCCTATCAGCAGGTGGGCGTGGGAGATGTGTGTGTGAGATGGGCGCGGCAGGCGCCAGGCTGCACTTTTGGCCGCCAACCGAAACAACAAATGAAAATAGAACTTTAATTAAAAGCAAAAGGCAAAGGCAATGGCGTTAGCAGTGGCAGCTGCTAAAGTGAAAGAGAGAAAAAAAAGCAAAAAATGAAAACGAAAAGGGGGGCAAATAAAATAAGCCAACATCTAATAGAGGAAATAGTTTGCCTTCCCCCACCTCTACTACCCAAAATCGTCTATATAGTTTTTTATACACTTGACAGAATTATTGATAACAGTAATGAAGTTGTTTGAAATACCATCAATATATAATTAGATATTGATAAAATTAAGTAGCAACAATTGGAATGTTTCTAATGATGTTTTCTGGGTTGTTTATTCTATTTCCGGAAAGTGTAACACGCTATAATTTTCAAAAATTGATCTTGATTACGTTAAATATATCAAGATTAGCATCTTTCTTTAAGCTTCGCTTGAAAATTAACATTTAAATTTGAAATTTTCATCACTTACCTTCTAATATCTATACACTTCACACCTGTTGACCTTTTAAAGACATTGAAGACTTTGAGAATGCATTCTTCAGGTTCTGAAAAACAAATAAATAAAGAATAAATCATTCGAAAATCTATTTTTTGTTTGCAGAGATTTCCTATCTTCAATTCAATTTCTTCATTTTTCTAACTTTGCCAATCAGATTGCTTTAGCTTTTGTAGGAAAACAAACTTTTTAATTTTAATATTTCACTCTCATAGAAAATATTGTCAACTATGTTTTAGTCTAATTAGCCTCTATTAATTTTGTACAGTGTATATTATGGATATGTATAGTAAACAGCGGGAGCTTTTCTGCTATTTAAAGTCTGTTTGCAGTTGGCCTCATTGTGAATATACATATGTACATATATATGTACATACATACATGGAAGCACAGAGGAGACGACTCTGCATACATTTATTGTATGTAGATGCTGCTTTAAGCCAGCTTGAAGGAGACAGAATCTGGAGTTTTGGGACAAATAAGAGAAGATGGGAATATATGGCATCAGCCATGTTAAGTTGATGATGTGTCAGGAGTCGGTGGCTAAATGTCTGCCTTGGCCTGGCCTGGGCTGGGCTGGGCTGGGCTGCGTTTGGTTTGAGTTTGAGTTAGCTTAGCACGCTCCAAATGTCCTTAAGGCAAGTGTAAAGTCTGTTGTCACAGTTGCTTTTAGCCTCACTTGTCTGCATTTTATGGCCTTAAAGCTAACTTCTGTGTACTTATATATATATATATGAAAACTAATCATAACAAGCATAAAAATAACATAAAATTCTGCGCAAAAGCAGGTAAAAGGATTGCTGCTAGTGTAAAGTAGTTGACGTAAATCAAGACTTTTTTCCCCTTACACTGTAACTTTAAGATTATGTTAGGCATTAATCGAATTTAGCACACAGCTGGCCATGGCTAGAGTGACGGACTCATCTTAGGAGAGTGGGAGACGAAAACTGTAACTGAATGCATACAATTTAATTAGTGGAACTTTTGTCTTTGCCTATATATGTGTCTAGCTGATTCTATTAGAAAAAATAATTAATGAATTCATCAGTGCTAAGTGCAGCCATTATACTTGACGCTAGTGAGGAGAAGGAGGAGGAGGAGAAAGATGACGAACACGACGTCAACAATGTTGATGATGATGATGATGATGATGGGGATGGGACTCGACGCTCAAGAACCAACACACACATAAACTACATTTAGAGATAAAGTCAGGAATAAAGTATACATATATGTATATATAGTAGAAAAGTATGTTAAAGTTTGCCCAAAACTAATATTGAGCCTAGAAAGCCATTTAATATGCACAAATTTTAGTTAAAATGCCTGCAGGTATAGAATATTTTCATTATGATTATATATAAGTGATGAAAAATTTATATACATACTAGTAAATTTTTTATTGGTTTAACACAAGTTGAAATTTAGGAAAAGTTTTCACATTAAATTAAACAAAATACCGAGAGAAAAAGAATTCAGATTGAAGCAAGCAAGTTGTCCTTGCCAATGTTGACTATAGCCTGTACCTAGTATAGAGATAAATAATGTAGGCAAACACTTTCAAAATCATCAGCAATCTAATATATAATTCGCCTAATATGCAGCAACACCAAACGCATGCCATCTCGCTCACTCGCCCTTGGCCTTTCAGTACAAAACGCATAAACGTATATATCCGATATTTATTGTCCGATTTCGACTAAATTTGGTCATCGGGTGCCATTTTAGCTATATTATTAAATAAGCCAAATAAAAAAGCGACCTTTTTTAAGATGGCTCTAGGCATACATAACTAGGGAATAGTAGGGGAAAGTGGGCGTGGCAAAAATTTGTAACAAACTTTATCTACGTAGACACTATACGGATGTTTAAACCCAATTTTTATTGCTCTAGCTCTTATAGTCTCCAAGGTCTCGGTGTTGATACAAACAGAGAGACGGACATGCCTCAAACGACTCGGATAGTGATGCTGATCAAGAATATACTTTTTGGGATTGGGAACGTATATTTCTGAATGTTACATACATTTTAGCGACTTTAATAATATACCCTACCATATGGGGGGTACAGTCTATAAAAATCTTGATTAAAGCTATTTAGAAGTCTCTATGTAGAAGTAATTCAAACAAATTCTTTTTTCGTCCAAAATTGTACATTTACTCATTGGAAAATTTTGAAAATAGTACGTTACACAAGTTATGTATAAAATTTCGGTGACTTTCGTGTGCGTGTATGATGATGTGTTTGCATATTAAAAATATTTGTTTTTTTGCCAAATTTTGAAAAAACATATAAATTTGTCTTTTTTCATTTTCGGCTACTTCCGCAACAGCTTATCAAAGGAACGATTCTTGCACATAAACAGATCCTTCTCTTCTACGGTCAGTTGTCTCCACAAATCGTGAGTTGCTACATCTATATCCATGTGGTCCATTTCAGGGTGAGCTCTTTGGTAGTTACGATTAAACGCCAAGTAGGCATTCTTCATTTCCTTTACTACTTTACGACACGCGGCTGGACGACTTTCCACTTCTTTTGGTTTTCTTTTTCGGGGGTTTAAAACTGCTACAGTTTTCTGACATTTGATGGTGGGCTTCTTTTTCTTATTTTTTTTGTCATCTCCGCTGTAGACCAACTCCTTGTCATTCTTCTCCATATCCTGTCGGTTCATCTTTTCTTCCAAGTTGTATGTATGTATGTAGTATCTTTAATAATGTTTTACTTTTTTTTTTTTCTTCCCAAATAGTTCTATACGCTGGGTTTGTTGGTTTGTGAATGATAGAACAGAGGAAGGCAATTTACCAGGTAAACTATTTGAGAAGAATTTTCAAGGTTCTTCACTTGAATAATTTTACTTTGGCTACTTTGTTGTGAAAAAAAAAAAAAAAAATGGGTAAAGCAACTTTGGAACTAATAAGAGTTTCACAGATATAAAAAACCAAAATCAATTGATGAGAATCGGATTAATCTGTTTATATAGGTACAAAATTCTGCAATTTGTTCAGTTCATTTAAATATTTGATAGATTTCGACAATAAAACATTTTATGATTAGCACTTAAGATTCATGTTAATATTTAAAGTCTTTAGGCATTTTCAATTTAAATCCTACTATATCATATAAATATAATCTTAATTTTAGATTATATTATTTGTTTAATTTCTTGTAGAAATCTTTTTAAAAATATAATTTACAATAAGTTTTTCGGCCTAAATATGATGATCATAGCATGCCATGGCATATTTTTAAAAATTATTCATAATTTGTTTCCTTCTTTTCTTGTTTGGTTTTCATTTAGTTTACTTAAGTGATTCAATAATTTTCAACAAAAAAAAAAATATATATATATTTCTTCTGGTGTGTTTTCTTCGTTTTGGTTTCAAAAATATTTCCAAGCATCGTAAATCTTGGCGAGAGTCAAAAAACGTTTAGTTTAGCGCAAAAAAACAAAAAGGAAAAAAATAAACCACACGCCTACAACAAGATTAACACATTGTCATGGCTATATCTTGTCTATATCTCTCTGCCATGTCTATAAATATATATAAATGTGTATGAATGTATGTATGTATTGTGTATATGTGACTTGGTAATGGCAACTGTGGATCCAGAAATAGGCCTAAAATTGAATTTATGTTTAAATTTGTTGCCATATTATCAATTGTGGTCGATTTTCATATTAAATTCCCAGACCGCAACGCAAAAAGGCAAAATCGCGGAAACACACGCACACACACCGCTCCCATCTCTCAACCACATCCCTACACACACACACACACACACACACACACACACACATTTGTCAATCAATTGCATATTGTGCACGTATGTATATAGAGATAGGTGCAAGTGCTGGAGCCAAAGTCTGCGTGCGTGTTTGGGTTTTGGTTTCAGTTTCGGTTTTTTTTTTTCTTTTGGTTTGGTTTTGGTTTTGGTGCAGTTCTGGTTTTGGTGGGGCGTGTGAAATCGAAACTATTGAAATTGAAAACACTCAATGAAAAGTTTTGCGGACCAACCTTGGATTCAATTGAAATTTTTTTTTTTTCTTCTTTTTGGTGGCATGCCAGGCAAACTTTTCCTACACCCATGAGACCATGTAACTGACCCACATCACAAAATGCATATACAGTGTGGGAATGAGTGAGATAGGGAGAGAGAGAGAAAGAGTTCAGAAATTGTGGTCTGTAAAAGATTTTCCATGGCATGTTGTGAAAAAAAATCATAGAGTAAACATTTCTGGAACACTGACTATGAGGTACTCTATATTCTATATGAGTATAGTTCTAAATTATAGTTCTAAATTGTTGTTAATTTAATCAATTGAAGTAGACTTCTAAGTTTCATATAGAGACGAATGGACTTTAAACTGAAATGAATTTTACACATTTTTTTATACCAATTTTAGTTAAAAGTTTGAGAAGCTTGAAAAGAAAAACCTCTAAAGATATAAATATTATATATTCCCGATCAGCATGTTTGAAGTCTGCAGCATACTGTATATATGTCTGAACAAGTCAGTTAAAAAATCTATATCACATAATTTCCAAAGAAAAAGAGTTCTACATCAATAAGTTAATTGTTTCAATTGCAATTGTTACTAAAATTGGTAATTCTGAGTATGTTAAACATATAAGCGATTTCATGAAGTTTTATTAGAATCGGTTAACTAGTATATCTTATAATTACCTTAGAAAATATCAGTGCAAAAAAGGGAGTTCTAGAGACTTCCACAATGTTTCTTCTATTATTGAATAAAACATGGTTACTATCAGTTCTAGAAATTTCAAAATGGCTTTGCTAAACTATATATAAACATTTGCTAACTATATTTTACAAAAGTCATATAAAGTTTATGGTTGCAATAGCAAAAATTCGCTAGGGTATTAAAACTTCCCCCTAGACAAAGTCAGTGCGACTCTAGTTTTTTTTTTTTCGAGGGGAGTAGGGAGAGTATACTTCATAATTGTATGCAAGCACTCTTTGAGAAGGGCTAAAAGAGTAGAGACCGCAGAAGCAGAACTTTCAAGGTGCAATTGGCAACGGGACGTATGCGTCATAAATGCCATAACTGGCAGACCGCCGCGGCAAAAGTGAATGTGCAAGTCCTGAGTGCAACTGCTACCATTCAGTGATATGGAAATGAATTGAATTCAATTGGATGTGAGTGTACTTCAACCCAAATACTAGAAACCACTGAGAGAGAGAGAGAGAGAAAAACTAAAGTTCTCTTCCTTTTTTTTCTTCTAAAAATTGACAAAAGTTTCATTTGCATGCGTATCTTTCTTTTATTCACTTTCGACTTTTCGATTATGAAAGTGAAATATGATTTCTTAAACCATCACCAGATTATTGAGTCTCAAATAGTTAACTGCAGTGGTGCATCTGGCTGGTATGGAGGTTATACAAATCCGAGTGGCGCTATCAAAGTAAGTGGATCCAGGACATGTATAAAGTGATCCATACCAAGTACTATTATATATATAGCACGAGATATATCTAATTGTGGGGAAACGGTAAATGTTAATCATATATTGCACAAAAAAAAAAATATTGCTTACTGTTTGCATGTTGTTGATAGAGTGACACCATAGGGGAATCTTCCAGCTTGCTGCAACAATTGGCAATATTGTGTGGGAGTATAGTCTATGGGATTTAGTGTACCACTGTCCGATTCATTTGGACAGGATGCCGGTAGGCTTGTTGTGTCACTGCCGCATATATTCGGATTATTCAAATTGCAGACAAGATTTGTGGCACAGCTTCCGGTTATATTGTAGGTCAAATAAGTATCAGTACCCAGACATAAGGCAAATGTGCGTGAACTTAGGCAGGCAAACCTTTTATCACTACTACACACTTTGCATTCGTTGCATGATTTTAAGGCCAATGATGTACTACAAATTGTTGAATTCGCTGTACAATAGTAACCAGCTGGACACGTTAATGCAGTACCAAATGGTACGTTTGTGCTATCACAAAATCTAAAAGTTGTATCCGAGACACAGGCCACTCCAGATAATGATGAACAGACATTGCAATCGGCATTACAGCCAAGGATGCTGATGCCCAACAAGATCAGTAAACGCAGCATTATCGATGTCAACTAACTGTGCAATTCTCTATGAAATGCACTTTATTTTATCCACTTTTCTTTTGTTGTGGCTTTATCTTATCATTGGGAAATTAGATAATTGACGTGCAATAACTAAAGATTAGAAGCGATTGTAAAACAATTTCAAGATATTGTCAAGATGGTTTACAATAGTCCACTTGTGTGGTTTTATAGTTTACATAATTTAGTGAACTTCAGAGGTTAACAACAAGCACAGCTCCCAAAAGTATGCCCCATTTAAGTGAATGAGAAAACAAAAGTCTCTCCATGGGCAATGGTGTACCAACTGACTGATACTTCATTTGCAGAGATAAATTCGATACAGGAGAGGGAGAGAGCGGGAGACGAAGTGGCCTCAAATACAACGGATACACATGGGTCTTGATTTAATGGTTTCAATATGGAAAGGAGTTACTGCCACTACTACTTCGACTACTACTGCTGGATGATGACAATGGAAACTCGGTTTTCGACATGCCGGCCAACCACATTGTTGACCACACAGACCAAAAAAGACACTTGTCAAACGTTCTAGCCATCTGGCAGAGGTAAATGCAATTGCAGGTGTATGTAGTACATACATATGTACATATGTATGTATCTACATATACCAAATCAAATGCATCAACAACTTGTCTTGTGAGTATATTTGGCCCAGTGAACTTTAACAATTGGCCATTTTATTTAATCCAAGTCAAACTCAACTGAAATGTAATCAAGCTAAGCTAATCTCATTGACCTGCAGAGTGAGTTATGGGTAAAATGGAAGAAAGAAAAATTGATTGAACTATGATTAACATCTAAAGAACAAAATTTTCTATTTCATAATTCAATAAACTAAAGATTCTAAAACCTAAATGCGATAAGTCAAAAATTAAAAACAGATTGTTAAATAATTTTCATAACACTTTTTATAGTGCAGTTCTGTAAAATCTATATAAATGAAGTTTCTAAAACTAAATTCTATTAAAATACCAAATAAAGGTATTTATTTATGTAATTATCATTAGGTAATACTAAATATATTTACATATACATATGTATACGCTTTATGCACGAAAATAAAATCAAAGTTTTACATTACATTTTTACCTTAATATATTATTAATTTAATGCACTAAAAATATATTATAAAAACTTAGCTTACCTTTCATTCCATTTGCAATCAGCTGAGAATGTCTCGATCTCACTAACACTTAAAAAAAAAAAACAAAACAAAAAAAAATAACAACAACAGCACTTGCTTAGTAATGAAAAATTTTACAACACTGAAATTAGAACGGAGTGCGCGCAGCGCTTTAACTTTTACGTTCTCTTTTGTCGCTCTGCTTGATTTATTTGCATTTGGTCTATTCCTACGCAACTGCGCATCATGCTCTCTTACGTTTGCACGGAAGCAGAGCAGCAGCAGCAGCGGCAGCATCAGCGTCGACGTTGACAGCGCGGCTAACTTTCTTACGCCCGTTATGCTTCTTCTTTGCATTTTTACCGCAAAATTTGTAAATTTGTCAGCAAATTAACTCGAGAACCACTTAACCGATTTGAATGCGAATTACATTATTGAAAAGCAAATCGCTTTAACTTTATGCCGATATAATTTACTTTACACAATATGCAAAAATATAATTTTTAAATTAAGCACACACAAACAATTGAACTTAATGCGGCAAGCGGCAAACCAGAACTAAGTAATAAGAAAAAGAGAGGCGTAAGGAGAGAAGAGAGAGAGAGTTGGCCGTGAATTTTGAGAGAGTGAAAGAGCGCTTTTAGGTTCTATGATCCTAGCAGAAATAAAAACAATTGAAATTAATTAAATACCTTGCCAATGGAAATACATACATATGTAGAGATTGAAAAGATATACGATCCTGATGAGCATGAAGAGCTAGGACAATGAGGAGAAAGCTAATGAAATTGTAAAGCAAATTATGTTTCTATTTGTTTCAACGTAGTGGCAACACTACTAATAAGTGGCTGTAAAAGGGCTGCCTTGTGTTGTATTTTTTTTATTAGAATAGCGACCGTTATATTTGAATTTCAACGAGAGATACGTAACTCAGAGCATTTGATAAAACTATTGATTGATTGTAGGAATAGGTAAAGCTATAAATCAAAATGCAAAATCGCTTAATTCTATTTTTACGTTTGTTATATTTCCATTTGCCACTTTGCAGCTTAAATTAATTAAAGGATACTTATTTCAGGGACATTTGGCGGTTATAAATAAAATTTAATTTTGTATGAGTAATGCTCTTGTGTTGGTCTTTCTAAAGTTCCCGTTTACCGCGTATCTAATGGAAAAAACAGCAGAGCTTATAATTTCTTTATGGCTTTAGCAAAACAAATAAAGATTCAAGGTCTTTTAATATACATTACGTCGACGTCTGTTTTCTGGCTTGCCTTCTTTTTCATTTTTTCTGTTTTTTGTATGAAAAACTTTGATGGCGCCACAAAGTATGCAATGCAATTGTACAATGCTCTTATCTAAATTGGGGCAGACAGTTTTTTTTAGCCAAAACAAGGTCGAGTTCTCTGGCCAACTAGATTAAGGCAAGGGCAATCTCCAAAAAAACAAAAATTATAACCATTCAGCTAACGAAAATGATATTTAAGCATGATGCTGAAGCTGATGCTGACTACTTAACATCACAAATATTTCGTTTGAAAATGTTAGCCAAGTGTATTTGGTATTTGCTACTCCTTCTGGCCAGTGTGGTAACTCTCTCGGGGGCCACATGCAATGTATGCAATACGGTTAACAGCCTGGCCTGCTATTCGATGAACCAAACGCAAGCATGCGATGCAAATAATTTACCCACCGGATATCCATACGATTGCCCCAGCGGCTATGTGTGTGTCAGCGGTTCGACTGGTGTATTATGCGAACCGGAGGCAAGTGCGTCCACTGTGGCGGATTGTCAGAATTGCAACAAGTGTGATGCGACAAACACCTTTGCCTGTACTAGTACAAGTACCTTTGCCCTGTGTCTGGGTACAACCACACCGCAAAATTCCTTGGGTACCTGTGCCGATGGTTATGTATGCAATATCAATTCCACTCAAATATGCGAACTGGAAGCAAACGGGGTGAGCGAAAAAATGAAAAATGACTTTACACTAACTTAATAATGCTCTTATGTGTGTGTGTGTGTGTGTGCTTGTGTATGTATAGGCAACATGCTCGTATGCTGATGACCCAACCACTACAACCACAACGACAACTAGTGCCACAGCAACTACAACCACTACCACAGCATCCACAATTTCCACTGACAATGCTGCCACCTATTGTGCCGCTATACAATCACAAGGCAAATACCCAGTCGGCTATGATCCGGATACAACATGTCGTCAATATATATACTGCTTTTTAAATAGTAGCTCATGGAGAGGACAAAAATATACTTGTCCGGGAAATTTATACTTTAGTAGCTCATCAAATTTATGTGTATCGACAATGCCGGCCATTTGTGCCGCATCGACAACATCGACAACGACCACAACTGTGGCACCAACAACTAGCAATCCATCTGCCTATTGTGCGGCAATGAAATCGCAAGGATATTATCCAGTTGGTACTGATCCAACAAGCACTTGTCATCAATATATCTATTGTTTTCTACTCAGTGGCAGTTGGAAGGGACAAATGTATGAATGTCCCGGCAATCTCTATTACAGTAGTTCAAGTAATCTTTGTACTGCCACACTACCAGCAACTTGCTCCACAACAGTTGCTAGTTTAACTTTAAATGGAGTTGAATTATAGTTAAAGTAAAGAAAAAGTACTTTTTTTTTTATTTAACTACTAAAGACATTCATTTGGCTTAATATAGCTGCAGACTTGATTTTCTGCATTGAAATAGGTATTTTCAGTGCAATTATATTCGGCGGCCTTGATAACACCATTCTTATAATAACAATAGATATAACTGTAAAAGATATAAGTAATGAAATAAAAGTTTAAATTAAAATTACAAACATATATACTTACCGCTGGCAATATACATCTGCAGGCACTGTAGTATATAGACCCGTTTTACGTTGTTCTTCGCATACCTCCAGAGCGGTCAAAGGATTTGTTGTGCTTGAATTTGTATCATCTGTTGTGGATGAGAATTCAGTGGAATTCATACCATTATCTGTACTAATATCTGTTTCAGATGTTGTTGTTGTAGATGTCGTTGTTGTTGTTGTTGTTGTATCCACTAGATCATCATTTATATCACATGTATAAGTTTGTCCAGCAACTTCTGGTATACAAACAGTATCAGTTGTAGCATCACATACATAACCCGTTGGACAATAACCATAGCTGCCACTTGGCCAATTTGCACCATAACACATTTGAAATATACTTCGACTTAAACAGGCAAATAAATAATTCCTTTGTGCACTACATAAACCACACTGAGCCGTATCACCACAACTTGGTGGACGTTGACTACTCTTTTGGGCACAAATTGCTGTTAAATTTGTACAATCAAATCCTTCCAAACAATGATACAATTGATTTGTATGTGGTGTACCATCTGCATTAAAACAGAAAGGGGGAGGAATATAAAATTTTTTTAAAAATATATTAAAATTTTAGTTTCTCTACAAACCACCAAAACATAAATAAAATGATGTTGAATTAATACAGGCCACTTGATTTGTCTGGCAAACATTACAAACGCCATCAGTCTGCTGTAACAAATAGAGCAAAACCAATCCCTAAAAACAACAACAACAAAAAAAAAGCCTTATAATCCTTATCAAAAAAAAAATAAAGAAAAACTTTCCATCTTACCAAACCCAAAATTTGTCTATAATTTGTTAACATTTTTCCGCTCCTTCTTTTTTTCACTTATTTTTGCTTCTGCTCACTGTCAAGGTTTTTTGTCTACTAAATAGTTTGAAAACATTTTTTTTTTCTTTTTGGGTTTCAGGTGAAATTTTCATTATTTATCTCTATTTAGTTTTACAGGCGCAGAGGCACGCTAATTAAGTTATTTGTTTTGGTCTTTCCACATGATTGCCTGGACGGGCCTAAGACTTCAGCAATGCAAATACCAAAAAAAAAAAGTTGGTCTTTAAGTGTTATTTCTAGACTGTTATATCATCATGATTAGAATGATAATAATGATGGTCGGGCATTGACCAATAAAGCACTATATAGAAGACAAAAAAAAATTTCAGAAATTTCTTAAACCAAATTTTTTATATCCTTTACAGTTGAAAGATAAGTTCAAGTAAATTTTATATACATATGTAAGGTGGCAAGGCTAAAGATGGTTGGTGGCCAGGCTAAACATGGTTGGTGTGGCAACGATTTAGGTTAAGAAGAAGCAGAGAGAGAGAGAGAGAGACAGTGGCAGACTGTCATAGCAGTTGATCAGTTGTAAAGTCGTAAAGTTGAAACTAAATCAAGTCGGTTCAGTTTAATAATTTTATTATATATATATATATATATTTATTTATATGTATGTATATAAACAACTAAATAAATTGATCATCTAGTTGGTACAATTTATACCCGTTGGCTTTGTTTTGCCACAAACTCCGGCAGTGCCATTGAAATAAGGTTGAGTTGTTGAACAATTATAGATAATTGTTTGCCAATTGCCGCTTCTAAAGAAACAATATATGTAGCTGAAAGAGATAGAGTATTAGAATATGAATAAATCAAGTAAAAAAGAAATGTATGAATAAGTAAAAGAACTTTCCTATAAGTGAACTGCTATAATATAGAATGGAATTGACTTTAAAAAGTCAACTTTCTCATACTATTTTCTATAGTCAAGTTCATTTCTGATCCAATATGAATTCACTTATATATATATAGTGATATTTACCTTATGCATTCAGTATCATTTGGTATGGCATAACGACCAGTTGTCTGTAGTTCTGAACAATATGCTTGGGGTGTTATCGGTGTGTTGGGGTTAGCAGTAGTCGTGGTGGAACTTTCAGTAACTGTTGCATCACTAGTGGTAGTACTATCGGTAACAATTGTACTACTAATGGTGGTACTATCGGTAACAATTGTATTACTTGTGGTGGTACTATCGGTAACAATTGTATTACTAGTGGTGGTGCTATCGGTAACAATTGTATTACTGGTGGTGGTACTATCAGTAACAATTGTATTACTTGTGGTGGTACTATCAGTAATACTTGTTCCAGTACTTGATGTTGGACTCTCAGTTGTCGTATTATCATCAATTTCCTCAATACGATCACATATATCACCATCCTCGACATCGCAACGTGAAACACATATATTCTCATTATTAGCAGCTCCCAAAGTACTGCATACTTTATTATTGGGACAGGTGGCCCTACCCGTGGTTAGCTCACCATCGCTACACCTGCCGAAGGTATTTAACGAAGTGCATGCATATGTGGCACCAATCTCACAAACATTACACTTGGACACTTCGCCACAACCACGTACCACAGTTGTTACATTTGGCATACAGATAACACTATAGTCCGTACAAATGGGTGTATCACTGGGACAGGTGAAACTGATTGAATCATTTCGTACACCTAGATATATACATATAGGGATTAGATAATTTATGTTTGATTGATATTTGTAGTCTTACTTTACCATTGTAGCAAATTTTAAAGGATGTTTCGTTGATACAGGCATGAGAATTTTTACACTGATTACATGTGGCATCCACAAGAATAAGAAATTGGGCAGCCAATAGGCCAACTAATATTAATTGTAACTTGCTCACCGCCATATCCAATCTTTATGTGAAATGATCATACAAATGTTACTTGCTTTATAAAGAAAACATTTATCTTTATGAGGACTAACATTTTGAGTGAGATCTTATCTCTCAATGCCGATCCCATCATAAAAACAAAAAACACTACAAAACACATCATGAGATAGATATGTCATTTGGTTTCCGAGTAGCACGGTAGCTCGATTTATATATCCAAATTTATATACATATTTGTGCTGTCTAAATCCCCAGCATAAAATATTCAACTTATCTTTTTCTTACTTATCCATATAAAAGTCAGGCACATGTTGCCACTTCTCATTAGTCGCTGAAAGACAGTTAATAAGAATTCAACAAAATGCAACAGCTCCTTAGAAATTTGGTAAAATTTAAATAAAACTTTTCAAGAAACAAACAAACAAACTAACTAAATATCATTTTTATTTATATTCTTTTAGTGCTTTGTCATAGCGTTTAGCTCACTGATGATTACAGTTCTTACCGATTGCGGGTGCCAAGAGCAAAACCAATTGGCTTGTGTGAATGAAACCCATTTTAAAGTCTGCATCGATAATGTGGAATTAGATTCTATACTATATTGTGGTGATGGTAAAATCTGTACAAGCTTGGGCATTGGCTGCATTGAGGAAAATGATTTGATAACACCATCCTGTCCATCAAATTCCGGTACCAACTGTAAGGGATGCGATGGCAATGATCTATTTACCTGCACAAGTCGCACCACCTTTGTCATGTGCAATGGAACAATTGAAACCGATCAAATACTAACCTGTCCCGAAAATAAAGTCTGTGACATCAATTCGGGTAAATTTTGTGTCGATGAATGTGAAGTTAGTAGCTTGGAATGTGATAGGGCTGCTGCATAATCACTAAAAATAATAAATGAAATATATAAAATATGTATAAATAATTTGTGGTTTCTTTTTCAATAAGTTTTCTAGATAATACAGAAATAGTTGGTTAATTTTTCATAGTCTCCAAATGTTTATTCATTGCAATGATCAAAGATTGAAGATCTTGCAAAGATCAGGTTAATATAATTTGTGGACATGTAGCAGAAATTCTTATTATACATGAATACGATTATCTAATATGGCTTAGTTTGTATAACATTTTTCTTTCTTGAATATATAGAAAGTATTTCAATTCAGATCTCAGATCATATCGTAAAAGAAGACATATATTTTTTAAAAAGATTTTAAATATTAAATCAGTTTGAGTAACATTCTAAATTAAAAAAAAGAATTTGGTATATGAAAATTGTTATAAGATCGTCAACATACATTTTAAATGATCCTATAGAGGATCTAGTTTAGGAAACTTGAAATTATATAAACGGATTTAACTTTAAATGATCTATTATAGAAGAAAAAAGTTTATATATAAAACGCAATTTGTATAGTTATCAGAAGTCTTCAAAATGTACTTAACATGATCTGTTTATGTTCTAGAAATCAAAATGAATATTAAATTTTCTATGAGCTCTATGTATTTACTTTATAGATAGAATGGATCAACAACATCATCATTAAACTCTCTATGGTCTATATATTTATGTCTTTTTTGCCAAATTTAACAATAGATCATTGGAAACTACTATCAATGGATCAAAAAAATCATCTATAAACTTTCAATGGACTATATAAATGGATTAACAAAATCGTCCATAAACTATCTATGACCTACTACTTTATAAAACTTAACAATAGATCATAAGAAACTCCAACATTGAATCAACAAAATCTTCTATAAACTATCTATATACCATATGAATCTTCTCCATGAAGCTCAACATGTGATTATAAGAAACTACTTAATAGATTTATAGATCTTCTATTATAAAGTTTCCATTATGGAAAACATTTTTTATATGAAAACGGAAACAACTTTTTCCTTTCCCATAAAGAAAAACTACATATGAAATTTTGTCTATGAAACGTTACTTAAAAGTTTCTAATCTGAATATATGTTATATAATCATTTAACTCAAAATAAATTTACTTCAAATAGTAACAAATAAATGTAATAGAATCAATGATACATTTATTTGTATATAGACAGAGTGCGTTATAGTCCAAGTAGTATTGCAAAAAAACCAAACCAATGAATAAACAATTTGTACATTAAGCAAACATTAAACATTTATAAATTTCAACAAAATTGTAATAAATATTATTCTATTATATTATATATATACATATATAAAATTAACTAAGCAATACCAAATTCGTTTGGCAAATTTTAGTTTATATATATACAAAATTTTTTCTCTATTTAAATTTTTAGTTTTAAAAGTTTATAAGAAAAAGTGTTTTTAATTTGACTATGCAAACTAAACGTTATAAATATCAAATTAAATTTCTTATATTTGTTATAAGATAATTTTATAGTCAAAAAAATCATATATAGAATAAGCAGTTACTATATATTTAGCAAGTAATAGTAATAAATTAGCTGCTCATATAAAATTTCTTTAAACTTTGAAACTTTAAGAACTGTTTAGTTTCAGCAGTTCAAGGAGATTTCATAAGAATTCTGTTAGCTTTATGTATACAAAAACATAAACAGCTGTCAAGTGTAAAGCCCACCAAAATATATAATATCCTTTAAGACTAATAATAAAAACAATGCCGTGAGTTATCAAGAATTGTGCAGATTCAAAGTTGCGAAGGTCAGTTATATTTTGTTAATAAAACATAAACCAAAATCCCTTAACAAAAAGAGCAAAAAACAAACTGTCAATGTGTGGCACTAATGTTAATTCAATTATACAATATTGCAGCTAACATTGACCCAATTGGTTGTTAAATTAAATTATATAAACAAATTTACTCATACCAATGTGAGGTAATGACGTCATGAAAGAGTTACATCTATAAAGAGATTATTTTATATTATTATTATTACTATTTCTGTTATTTGTTAGCTTTCACGCTTGGGCCTTGCCCAATATTTAATCGTTTTTTTTTTTTTTTTTGGTTAGGTGTGGAAAACTAAATTCGCAACAGGAAGCGAAAAACCGACAAAAAAAGTTGACGAAACGTGAAAAGAAGAGCAGCCGCATCAGGTGGGGAAATGGATTAAGCCCCATCATCGTGTGTTAGTGGAAGAGTTTTTCTTTTCTTTTTGTCAGGTGGCGCATCTAATTGTTTTTGTTCACTCTGGCAGCAGCTGCGTTTTGTTATTGTAATTAATATTTAGCTAAATTCAACAATTTATTTTTACTTTTGTGTGGTAAAAACTAAAAAGCGCAAAGCGTCAACAAATTGCGGTCATTAAACTTTTTTGTAATAAATAAATAAATTGTCGCCTCAATGATGGCTTTTTGCCATAACAAAGTTGGCAAGTGACGTGTTCGGTTCGTTTGTCATAATGTTACGAATGCAAATGCAAGTTTTTTTCATATTTCTATTAATATTTATCCTTGCGGCATGGTGTAAAGTATCAAATCCAAATGGTAATACAAATAGTCATCTAAATAGTTGGCGTGATTTATTTTTTGGTAACAAATGGTTATCACCAGGAGGAGGAGGAGCAGCAGCCGCTTCACGCATACGTGAATCCAAATGTAAGTGGAAAAAAAGGAATCTAAAATACAAAATTGGAATAATTTTATCCCCCCCCTCCTCAACCAAACAGTTTTGCCCATATTTGCTTTGGTACCCATTGGTCCTGGCAGTTGTTCGGCACCATCCGGAGAACAGGGTAATTGTATACCCAATAAGGATTGCATTATGAGAAATGGTATACCAGCGGGTCCATGTGGCGGTGGCTATGGTGTCTGTTGCATATGTAGGTCCTTTTTGCGTATGTGTGTGTGTGTTTTTTTCCTCTTTTTCAATGGTTTTTCTTCTCTCTCTAGTTCTGCAGACATGCGGTGGCATAATACGTGAAAATTCCACATATTTTGTTAATCCCAATCATCCGGATATATTTGATGGCACTGGCAGTTGTCAGGTTACCATACAGAAACTTCATCCGGATATATGTCAATTGCGTTTGGATTTCGATATGTTTTCGGTGGCACCGCCCGAGGCGGCTAATCATTTGTGTAATCAAGATCAATTACTTATATCGGGTGGCAGTCCAACTCCTACAATTTGTGGCAGTTCCACAGGAGATCACAGTAAGTCTTAATCTCTATTGTTTAATCCATATAATTTTCTTTCCTGTATCTTTTAGTGTATGTGGACGCTGGTCTTGGACAGAGTTCTCAAATTATTTTATCAATTATAACAAGTGGAAGTTTTCCACGTCTTTGGCGTATTCGTGTAACGCAAATTCATTGCGGTAGCATAAGTCGTGCCGATCAGGGTTGCTTGCAATATTATACGGCAATTAGTGGACGTATACGAAGTTTTAATTACAACACTGTGGCCGGGCGACAACTTTCCAATCAGGATTATAGCATTTGTATACGAAATGAGCGTAATTTCTGTGGCATTCAATATAATGCGTGTCCAGATTTAGAGAATAATCGTTCCAGAGCATTTACCATAACCGGTAACTCCAATAATCCGGTGCCAACTATGGTCGGTGGCGGCGGCGGCGGCGGTGCAACAGGAAATCCAAATGGTTGTATTAGTGATTGGTTACTTATCGGTTGTATACGTTCAGCCGATCGTATTCCACCGCTGCCCGGTTGTGAGGATCGTGTTTGTGGTGGTACATTTAGTGCCGAAGCTGGCATGTTGGCCAAAACAGTGCAATGTAAGTGGGGAAAAGTGTATAAAATAACATTTTATTTACAAGACAATTACTTTTTGCAGCCAGTGTACGGCCATTTCGTTTATATTTTCATACCGATGGTGTGGAAGCACCAAATGATATTGATAATCGTGGATTTTGTTTAGATTATGTGCAACAGCCGTGTACAAGCGGTTTTTAACGCTAGCAAAACGCTAGCGTTTTTTCAGTGAGCCAGAAAGTAGGCAACAAAAAAAAAAGAAGAAACTTTCTCCAATGTTTTTTTTTTTTATTTAATAAATATAATTTTTTTATTTATTTTTCGTTAAATATATATATATATATATATTTGTATGTGTAAGATAGATTTAATAATTAATATTAATTTTTATATTTAGAAAGCGAACAATTTTGTCGCATTTTGGTACAAATTTTGAAATCGAAAAAAAAAAATAGGACAATTTGAATGTGAGAATTATTGAATTGTTGTTCTAATTAAAATTTTCTATAATTAAAATCGTTTCGTGTAATATTAATACAAATTAATAATACTTAGCTTACTTCAGCTAAACAAAAAAAAAAAAAAAAAATACAAAAAGATAACAGAGATAAGCTAAAATATTAAAATGTGTGGTTATCTTTTTTCTTTCTTTCTTTTTAAGGACATTTTCGTTGATTGCGTCGCACTTGTCGTAATAGTTTAAAAATAATTAGTTACACATTTCCCTCTCTCTCTCCCTCTCTCTTTCACTGCTGAGAGAGTGAGTAATGTAGGGGAAAGTGGGGGACATTGGTTTACAGAAAGTTTTACAATGAACTTTCCCTACTCAGTGTGAGATCGCCAATTTCAGTCTGTGCGCGCTTAGTCCGACTTAGTGACGTCACTGGGGGGAGGGGGCAGGGAGTAGGATACGAAGTTTTTCTTTCCATTTTATTAGGAAGGATCCCTCCTATATATTTGTGTTTATTTATATACTAATAGGTTTGTATTAAGGCAGCCACATGCTGTTTCTCCTCATCGGTCAGACCATTCTTCAGTGTGCGTCGCACTGTAAAAAACATATATAAATACACGATCAGTAACAAAAAAAAAACATATGTATATATATATATAATAAAGTTGTTAATTTCTTAAATATATATTTTAGTTTGAGGGTCCTTTGGAATTGCAAGCAAGCCTTGTTAGGTCTGTCTCTGTGTGTGGCATGCATTCAAGTAGCGCCTTTTTAGGAAATCGGTTAACAAACATGCAATATATGGATATATATATACAAAAAAAAATAGGAAAAATAGTTTAACAAATTCAATCTCAAACTGAAAGCTAAAGCCAAAACTTTTCATTCAAAAAAAAAAAACCAAAAACAAATTGAACAAAACAAATAAATTTTAAAAACAAATCACTAACCAAGAAAAGGAAAAGTTGCTAGAGGGGAGAGTGGGGAGTAGGTGTTGTTGGGTTGTTAGAACCTATAAGTATATGTATATATAAACAACAACAACAACAGTTGGCTGCTCTTTCACACAGTTATAGAGTTACATTTTGTTCCTATGGCGATGCTGCTCTTTCAATTGTAAATCCTTCACGTGTACGACTTCGCTTCACTGCCGATTTTGTTGATTTTTATCATTTTTTGTATACAATTTTTTTTATATTTAATTGTTTTTTAATTGATTTTTGTTGATTTTGGTTGGTTGTTTGGTTTGGTGCGTTAATGGTAAGAAAACGAAATATATATATAAAAAAAAAATAAATAAAAAAAAACACACAAAAAATTAAAAACCCAATATAGAGAAGGCAACAGGATTTGATAAGCTAAGCAAAGAGGATAACTAAAAAAAAAAATAGTTTTTTTTTATATATATATAATACTATATATTTATGCCAAGAAGCCCAGGTAGTGAGAGGGTAGGGTAGGGGAGGGGGGGGGGTGTAAAGCTGCATTGAAGTGTGGTAGATTTTGGTAAATTTTTTCTATAGTTTCTTTTTTGTGGTTTTGTATATAAAAATTTGATTATTTATGTATTATTTAAACAATTTATTGACTGTTTTTTTTTTTTTTTTCTATTTCTTTGTGGTTTCTATTTGTGGCTTGTCTCGCCTGTGGTGGGCAAGTGTGTTGAGTTCTGGTTGGGCAGGTAATAAACATAGCGCGCTGTGTATGAATGTCGAAAAGATAGACCAAACACCTTTTCATTAAAATTTGTATTCAAACATTTGCAGAGAGGGGTTGAGTGGTGTGTGTGTGTGTGTGTGGTTTGTGAAGGATTCTTTGTGGCATACAACTTACATGATTTGCGATCCGCATGACGCGTTCTTTTACGCTCTCTGGGCGTGGTACGTGTACCCGGAGCCTTTGTTGCTGTTTTAACCAAAGATTCCAATATCTCATCATCACCATCGGTAAACTGTTCCTCACTATGGCGGGCAATGGGTGAACGTAATTGTTCGGCACGACGACGACGCCAGGTTAAAGTGCCATCGGCCTGATCTGCTGTCGGTGTGCCCAAAAGTTGCCTTCGAAGAAAAAAATTAGTTAATAAAACATTTAATTTAAAATTGATTCTTATCACTTACTTTAATTCGGCATCGGCCACATCTTCTTTGGTTTTAAATTTGGCCATATCAATAATTAGTTTGCCACGTGTCTTATTACGTTCCCGATGATTGGCCTTCTTTTCCAATTGCTGTTGGACACGCTCTCTGGTCGTACGATATTCCAGGGCAAATTCGGAAAGTGTGCGACAAAATTCATTGGGACGCGATTCAGCCACACTGTGCTGTGGCATGCCCAACCAAAGTAGAAATTTTCTATATCTATTCATTACACGACGATGTACAATCTGGAGTATTATAATGCGTTCAGCACAATCGGCTAGAAAATCCACTAGTTTCTGTTTCAATGGCGGTGGACAATCATGTTTGGCAATTAATTTCAAACGATCCCATGAGGCTTTACATTCCGATTCCAACTGAGTTAAATTGTGGGCCAAATCGGTAAAGTCAGCCTTGGAGGCTCGTGTAATTGGACCAATTTCTGAATATAAATCACTTGTATCACTGCAAGATTCCATAACCATATGACAGAGATGATGCAATAATGAATGCTTATGCACTGTATCCTTAACCTCGGGCACTTTGGCCAAATATTCAATTTGAAAACCCTTAACCGGGGCACCATTCAAAAAGATGCCAACGGACAACAGTGTCGATAATATGCAACGGAAAGTACGATTCTGACGTAAAATCTCAATGCCTTGCTTGAGATCCATCAGCGGTTCCGCAATCTCTTTCTGTCACAAGAAAAAAAAGAGAATTAAATTAGAATATATTAAATTGAAATTGAAATAACTTTCTAAACTTACCTCACTATTGTCAAAGTCCAAGCGGAAGGCCCATAGTTTTAGGCGTGCACCCAACTCCGATATGGAGGCCAATGTCAAGAGAAATTGCTCGGCACTGCCCAATGGTAGTTCTGGATTGGTCATTTGTGCCTCTTGAATTTTGCCACGTTCCTCATCGGTGGGCAACATATTGAGTAGCTTATCGATACCCTCTCTAGTTACCACAGTGGCATCCATTTTCAAAATGGCCGCCTTAATGGCTCGCGGTGGCGGCAATTTGGTAATGGCTATATTAATGGCATTGGAACGTTTATGATCCAGCACGATAATCTCTTTGCTCTTATTTAGCTCTTGTTGTTTCTGCAAGTTGGGTAAATTCAAAAGTTTTATAAGTATTAAGCATGAAAAAACATGAATAAAAAGTTTTTTTTAGGGGCCTATACAGGGTGTGCAATGAAGGTGACTGAAAGAATAAGGACAGTGTGCAGACTGTAAAAGAGTTTCAATTTCGTTTCGTTTCGTTTCTGCTTTGTTTCATTCCATTGTGCACAAGTGTTAGCAACTCAAAAACGAATCTTGTAAATGTGTTGAGAGAGAGAGAGAGAGTTTGCTTGTGTATGTGTGTGTTTGTGTGTGTAATGAACCAACACCAAAGAAAACACAAAACAGAGAGAGACAGATATGTTGTGTGTGTTTGTGTAAGTGTGACAGACAGAGATAAAGAGATACATAAAGAGATAGAGAGAGAGAGAGTAACAAGATGGCATTTCATTTCACTCACCTCCTAAAAACATTTTTTTTTTTTTTGGAATATTTATTTGAAAATATTTTTGATATATATTTTTTTTGTTTTGGTTTTTAGCACAACATTTAAGTATGTAGAGAGATATTATCCGCCGACAATTTGTTTAGAATAGAAAACAATAAGGGAAAAGAATACAAATATCATTCGCAATTTGGTTATAGCAAAACATAAGAACAAAAATATGGATATATATAAAAGTTTGTATATATATATATAGAAGATTCTTTGTGTAATATAAATTATCTAATTTATTTGTGATTTAAATTTCTATTTGCTATTGATAAACTAAAGCAGATCTACATCTAAGTAAAGAAGATCATTTTTGTTATGTGGCAACTCTCTGTTAAGATACAAACGGTAAAATACAGATCTGAAATGTTTTATATAAGTATATGATTTTATACCATTTAAGGCTACTTCAATACATTCTTAGAGTAGAAAAGATAATGTCTCTGTCACAATCTGTTAAATAAGGCTAAATAATATTTCGAAAATGAAATCTCTGCTCTAAGAATCGGTTAAACAAATTTATAATATAAAAAGAAATCTATTCTTAAAGCAATTGTTCAAACAGATTTCAAAATTTATAATGAAATCTCTTCATTAAGAGTTGGTTAAACAGATATACATTTTATCCAACATTTCACTACGTTTTTCAACTTTTTAAATCCGTTTAATTTCGAAAATGAAATCTATTCTTATAGATTTGGTTTAACAAATTTAAACTTTATAATGGAATCTCTTCTTCTGATCAAAGAGATTTATAATTTATCTAAATATTTCACTATATTTTGGAACTTTTCAAATTCATTAAATTTGGAAAATGCAATATTTTCTTTAAGAAACGTTTTTGAACTTTTCAAATTCATTAAATTGGGAAAATGAAATATTTTCTTTAAGAATTGGTTAAACCAATTTCAAATTTATAATTAAATTTCATCTTTCAGGAATTGCTTAAACAGATTCTTAATTTGTAATGAAATCTATTTTTTAAGCAATTATTCAACCAATTTATATATTTTATCTTACATTTCATTACGTTTTGGAACTTTTCAAATTCATTAAATTTGATAGATATAGCTAAGAAAAAGTTGACCTCTTTTTATATCTATAATAGTATTCAAAGGCAAGAAATACGATCTGATTTTGCATAATTTTGGAAATGATATATCTATTTTTCCAGATATATAAATATATACTTAACCATTCTTTGCTTGTAAATATACAATAAAACTTGACAAAGAATCTTCCTTATATATATATATATATACATTTATTTATATAAATTGGTAGATGGGAGAGAAAAAAAAAAGGATATAATTATTCACACTCTTTGAGTTATAAACTCGAGAGAACCTTTTGACCTTTTTACGCAAAAATTAATTGTTATTATTGTTGTAGCAGAAAATTAGTCAAAATAATTGGAATAATAATACGCACCTTGGTCATCAAGTCTTTGGCCCGTGACTCAAAGAGATGTTCGAGCTTTTGTGTATCCACATTGGTATTGGGTAACTCATCCCAAATTGTTTTGCCCACCACCTGAGGTATCATATCCTCGCGCACTTCCTTCCAGAAGAGTTTGACCTATAACACAAATAAAATGGGAAAAATTAATATTTTTAAATTATTTTATGCTTGTTTTCGATTTTACCGTCTTTTTGTTCTTTTTAATGGTATTATTGCCATTGCCCAGTTCTCCATTTACTGAACCATTGAGTGAACTATTCACACTATTTGTTAGACTGCTGGCACCGAAGCCACCGCCGCCATAGCTAAACATGGGCGGTGGAACAAGATTTGGTGGTGGCATTGGCATCATTGGTGGCGGCATCATACCACCGCCAAGTGGTGGCGGTGGTGGTGGTATACCCACACCAAGGCCACGCGGTGCTAAAACATCTTTCTCATCATCATCATGGAGATCGGTGAAATCCAAATCGCAGAGATTCAATGGACGTGTCATATTACGTACCAATTCCTCCCAATGTAATTCATTTTCCGATTTTTTCGGTTCAGACTTTTTCAATTCCTGATCAACGCTCGATGAGCTACGCAATGATGATACAATAGATAGATGGGGGAGGGGGAATTAGTGTTACATAGTCAATGTTCAAATGAAATAAAATGATATTTGTACTATCTAAAGATTGGACAATTGCCCATATTATAAATGTTTTAATATTGCCTTATCAATTCTCACGCCTAGCAGCAAGATAAGCGATAATAAAGAAGTAGGCGGCAGACCACTTTCTAGATAAGAAATCGAAACAGATATATACATAGATAGTAGTACAAAGTGTACGAAGGTTGCTTAAGGGGGGACCAAAGTAAATGTGATCTGGCGGATATATATATATATAGATGTAATAAAAACCAATTACATAAATCTAATGAAATATAAATCATTATATTATAGAGAGAGAACGTTTTTCTGTGTCACACTTGTCATTAGTTTTCTTTATGGACAAGAGGGTTATCGATGATAAGATTTAGTTATATTGCATCTCTCTCTCTCTCTCTCTCTCTCTCTCTTTCCCTATTTCTATATAAAAGGCAGCGATTGCATGGTGGCAAATTATAGTATTCTAACATTAACCATACAAAATGGATGTAGGTTTTTGAGTAGTTGTAAATTTTCCAAACAGGAAATGTATATAATTTACAATCATTTCATTTTTTTTTTTTTGTTCATTGCAGTTCGAGACAATTTGTGAAAAGTCCAAGGCCTTTAGCAAGAAACCACCAAATGATGTTTATTTGGAATTTTATGGCCTATACAAGCAAGTGCATTCGGGTGATGTGAATATTGAGAAGCCAACGGATGCCGAGGGTGCTGCCAAATATGAGGCATGGTTGAGTCGTAAAGGATTGTCAGTGGATGCCGCCAAGGCTGCATATATTGTATTATATGAGAAATATGCACCACTCTATGGTTAAATTTTGATTTACAATTTTAATTGTAGAAGAACATGATAATAAATTAAATGGACTTTTGTGTGAACTAACCGCAATTATTGTATTAGAGACATAGAAAGATAGTTACGTCAATTCGTTTGGTTAGTTAGTCAGGTGAACAATTATAAAATTGTTTTTTTTTTTTTTTTTATTATATGCCTCATATATATTTAGTACTAGTTAGGTGACTAAGTTGGAAGCATAATCGTTGGGCTTATCAACGATCGGTTGGTTGGTTGGTGGCACATCGATATCTAAAACGTAGCTTGCCATAAAAATGGACTTATCAGCAGCAAGAGCAAGAGCTAACCGCTATGTAGTATATAAACCCAAACAGGGGGCAGAGCTCACATTCATTAGTTATTGAACCAAACACCAAAATGGATGTAAGTAATATTAACTAACTAATTACGAAACAAGGATACAGTGTACAATTCTATTGGTTTTTTTTTTTTTTTGTGTAGTTTGCCACCGCCGCCGAGAAAGCCAAAAGCTTCAGCAAGACACCAACCAATGATGAATTCTTGGAATTCTATGGTCTATACAAACAGGCCACAGTTGGTGACAATAATACCGCTGAGCCCGGTACTTTGGATTTGAAGGGCAAGGCTAAATGGAATGCCTGGAATAAGCATAAGGGTCTATCAACTGATGCTGCCAAGGCTGCTTATATTGCCACCTATGAGAAATATGCACCAAAATATGCTTAAAAAAACAAAAAAAAAACCAAATTAAACTCAATAAATGACCGCAAAATTAATAAAGGATATAAAAAAAAAAAAAAAATATGATAAATATTATTTCTCTCCTGTGCTTACCGTGATATTTCACCTTTACTCTTGCTTTTGGCAAGACCTTCTTTGGCTTTTGATATCAGGCCAGACATATCACCGACTATAGCCCGATTGCAATTAGCTAATCCTGCATCCTGATGTGTTGGACTGCTTGGTAAATTGCTTAGTTTTTGTGTTAAATCCTTGACCGTATGATCGCGTTTTAATTGCAATAACAATTGCTTATCCTCATTATCGAGATCTAATTAATGAGAAACACACACAAAAAAAAAAAACAAAAGAAACAAAAAATTATTGTTGAAAATGTACATAAAAGTAGGCAATACAAACAAATGCTCATAGCACATAAAAGTAGGCAACACAAATTATATATAATTTTATGGTTTTTTAGTTAAGTAAGCTTTGGTTTTTGTTTTTTGCCTCTTACCTGTTGTTGTTTGTGGCGCTGCTGCTTGCTCTGGGTTAGTACTGGTTAAAATTGGCTGTATGATTGTTTGGATGGGAGCATGCCACCAGCCCGGAGGCGGTGGCGGCGGTGGTGGTGGTGGTGGTGGTGCTACAACTCCTGGTTTTCTTATAGGACTCAAGGGTTCGGGCTCTGGTAATACATCACATTTCATTGTTGGCAATTCATAACCATTTGCATTTTGAGATTTTTTTGTATTTAATATTGCCTCAGTTGTTGTTGTTGTTGTCGTTGCTGCTGTGGCTATATTTGTGGTGGTTGTGGCACTAACCAACTGTGTCTGATGTTTCGGCGATTGATTTAACTGATTATAATAGTTATTTAAACGATTTGCATCATTCTCATACTTTTTGTAGGCACTGTCCGTTTGTTGTATATTCTTCATTATGCCATTGATCACAGTTGCGTTGCGTTCACGAAATAGATTCTTCTTGGTAAGGAACTCATTTTGATTGTTTGTATTGTTATTGTTGTTGTTGTTGTTGTTGTTGTTATTATTATTATTATTGATATTGTTGTTGTGGTTGGCCTTGTCAAAACTATTGTTGATAATGGAGATGCTGTGGCTACCACTGAGCAATTGTTTGGTAGGACTAAGCAGCAATAGACTATTGTTGGGTGTGTCATTGTTGTTGTTCTGGTTATTAGTGTGGCTCAATAAACTGTTGTTGTTGTTGTTGGTGGCAGTGGTAGTGGTGGTGGTGGTGGTTTGGGCTGGCGAGGACAGTATTGACAGCTCATGTGATTGCTGTTGTTGTTGCAATGATTGCGGCGGACTATCACCGCTTTGTATGGTAGCAGGAATGGCAGTTACAATTTGACCTTTTTTTTTTTTTGGTAGTTAGCATGATCAGCGGGTGAACAAAGACATAATATACACAGAATGGTTTAGCATGGAGAAAGAATTCAAGTTAGATTTCTCAATTGCAGCAGCTTTTTCGATAAGCAACAGGAAAGGAAATTTAAATGAAACTTACCTAAACCCTCACGTGGATCAAAGGGATTGAACAGGCCATTGGCAGCCGCCTCCTGTTGCTCCTTGAGGAAACTCTTATGCCTTTCGGCACGTTCACGTCGTCGTCTCAAGCCTGGAGTAACGCCAGCACCATCTCGTGCTAAATAATTATACAAAATTATATTAAATTTAGTTTGTTAATTATGTAAATAATAGTTTGCTGCTCACGTTTCTTATCTTGAAAGAGTTCACCACTAAATTCTGTTGAATTGGCCGAACCAGAACTATCTTCATCTAATGTGGCCTGAGTTGGTGTCATTCGCATTACAGTGGTGGGCAGAACCTTGGTAATGGGTGCCGGACTATTATCTGTACTATGACGGCGACTTTTACGTCTCTCTGTGGTATTGGAGCCAGGACGATAGCGTTGTGTCTTACGCATTGAATTCTGGGGCAAACGTTGGCCATCGGATTCACCATCTTCGAATCTATAAATTGGATTTAAAACAGTTTAAAATATATTAAAGAATTTTGTAATACAATTTCTACATACTTTAATACAGCCTCATAGAGTTGCAATTGATCGAGTAGATCCAAATCGGTACCCGGTTTGGACATATAACGTTGTATAACACTCTCCATACCCTGCTGCTCCAAGAGATCACTTTCATCATAGAAACTATCCTGATCATTAAGTCCGGCCAAAGTTTTATTAATCAAAGATGTGGCATATATAACCAATTCAGCATCGGCATTATCATAGTCCTTTAGCAGTCTGTTACAAATATAATGGAATTTTGATATTTATATTGATTACGTTGATAGATTTGTCGAATCTTACCTCATAATGTGAGACCAGGGCAATGTACCTTGTGCTGCATCCACTGCATGAATTGCACTGACCAACACATAGCAATTGGATTCAGCATATTCTACAAAGACCAATAGCAATTTGAGTGCTGTCTTTACCACCGAACGATAATTTGAGGCAATCAATGAGTAAAGCCATTGCATTGTTGGCTCATGCTTCATAACACCATTCATTCCATCCACATAGAGCATGACCTAAGATCAAATCAAAATAAAAATAAGGAAAAAAAAAAATGACATGATTATGATTATCGATCATGGGGTGATCAATACGCAGTGGCTTACCTGTCCCAGGGCACGCAATATATAATTTTGATAGTTTTGATCCGCACAATTGCCAACGCGCACCAGACAATTGAGACCACCGAGAGCCACAAATGCATGAACCAGATCCTTATCCTCTTGGAACACCTGTTTCAGTGAGAATAGGGCACGACGCAAATCGCTGCCCTCAGCGGAAAGAAGTTTCTCTGCAAAACAAATGAAAAAAAATGGGGGTCATCATGGCGTATGAGCAATCAATTGTTCTCTTACCAATAATCGCATGAACGCGTACACTGAGCTGAGTTCGTACTACCAAAGAATTTTTGCGACTGAAAAAAAAGAAAAGTTAAACAAAAAATTAAAATTAATTTTGTTGTTATTTTTTTATTATTGTACATATATATAATTTCATTAGCAATAGGCCAGAGCACGGAGACCGAGACAGAGAGAGAGAGAGAGAAACAAAACTAAAAGTAAAACACAATGGGATACCTTTTGGTTCATTGACCACTTAAGAACATTGATTACCCGCTGAGTTTCAAACACTCTATTCACCTTATATCATATACCATACCATAATAAAAGTAATAACAAACGACGCAGATAATTGAAAATGGACTATGAAGCAACAGACATCGGGCAGCAGGCATCAAGAGTCGAAGCCCGGCTAAGAATTCATAATGAAATGTGGTAATTCTCCCTCTTTCTCTCTCTCTCTCTCTCTCTGTCTCTTGCATAGCCACACCTGTGTGTGGTGTGTCTGTCCGTCTTGTGTTTTTTTGCAGATTGACAGGCAAAACCCCAGTCACAGACCCATTCCCAATCTACCAAAAGGGTAACCCGTGAGCCTGTTGCGGAATTTTGATGTGAATTGAAGCGCAAGCGTATGATTTGCATGCGACTTTGCTGCCATGACTAATGCGATAAGCATGATTAGTGGACCAGGCCAGGACAGTAGAATATATAGTGGAGTAGTGGAGTAGAGTGTGGACTAAAGTGGAGTGAAGTGGTTACGCTAAGGCTAGAACTTAACTCTTATTCCAGTCATTGGCGCCAGGCTACCACTAAATAGAGCTGCTAGAGCAGACGATTCTCATCATAAAAAAAAAAAAAATGTTTTTTTACTTTGCAATTTGCACAAAAGCGGCGACATTTACGTTGTAATTTTCTTCTTTCATAAGCCAATCATGATCATACCAAGGTACTATGGGCAAAATAACTAACAAAACTTGCTAAAAATTCTGAAAATTTTTCATTGTTTTCTGATCTAAGATATAGATCAAACTTTATCAAATTGGTAAATATTAAATTTTGTAAGAATATTGCTAATACCAACAAAGTTATTGCTCTAGAACTCTATTATATAACGATCATTCCCATGAGAGCTATATGATATAGTCACCTGATTTAGTCCATTTTGACATATATACAATATAAAGAGGAAAGAACAATATATACTAAATTTAATCACAATATTTTAAAAACTGAGGAACTTTGATGCAAACAAACAAACAGAGAAATATGGCTTTGTCAACTCAATTTGTCGTGCTGATCAAGAATATAAAGAATATATATTTATATAGACGGATATGTTAATTTTTAAGCTCTGAAACGCTTCCAATGAAAATTAATTCCTTTTTTGCAAGGATATATATAAAATATAGCAATCATTATAAGGATCATTATGTTATGTATCCTTTCAAAAACGGTACATCAAGTTCCTTAAAAAAATCAATTTTTTAAGGTTGCGTTAACAACTTAAATACTTAATATATAAAGAATTCTTAGTCATTGCTCATATTAATTAATTATAATTTAAAAATTATTCAAAATATACTAATTTTATCCATAGTGCAGGGGATGAGGATGAGGTACGAAGTGAAAGTCAGAAATAGACTATAAACTAAACTTGATCTAGCATCTACTTATGGTGGCTTCTCTCTCTTTTCTCTCCTCTCCACATACCCCCTTTCTAGCTCTTCCTTTAGTTTCATTGCCATTGGCTCGTTTTTTTTTTTTCTTTTCTTAAGTACATTGACTTTGAACCACTGCCCCTGGTACGGTTATGGTTTGTTCCTTGGGTTTACATTCTTAGACCCTGATGCCCCATCGCGTACATTATATATTTTTCTTTTTTTTTCTTTTTTGTTTTTTTTATTCTGTGGACGCGGTTTAGCGCCTGCTTTTGTCATGACATCACGTTCCTCACCAAATAAAAAAGAAGAAAAATAAAATGTATATATACAACAGACTGACTAATGATCGACTATGAAATACCAACAAATGATGGTAGAAAAGGCCAAACTATTCTTGCTCGCTTTTTTAGGGTATGATTAAAGTTAACAAAAAAAGAAGGAAAAAGAAAAAATAATGAAATTATAACACAACTTGAGAGCAGATATGACAACGACGACTCAAAACTGCCATTGCCAACAATATTTTATTTGTTGTCTTTCTACTTTGTCTTGTTAATATGTTTTTTTGTTTTTTTTTTCCGTTGTGTGTGTGTGTGTGTGTGTGTGTGTGTGCGCGCGGATTAAATGCAAATTAACTGCAAGTTGCAGCCACAAAGTCGCAACAAGTTGCACGTACAAACGACAAGGCATGCAAATGTCTGGCCAGTGAGTGCCAAGTGGCAGTCAGCAAGCAGTCAGGCTAGTTGGTTGGCTGGTTGCCTGGCAAGGAGATTGGTAGATTGCATACAGATAGAAGGCGGCAGACGGCCGGCAGTTTCCTGTGCCCCACAGATAGCGACAAAGTTTGTTTTTTTTTTTTCTTTTTCTTTTTATGGCCAGACCAAATAACTTTATTAGCGAATGGAAATGGAGCCGCCACACCAACGTGGCGTATGTGTAATAAGTTGCATTTCGGTGAAAGGCATACACAGAGAGCCACCCACGAGCAGCTGCCCCAGAAACCCAGAGAGACCCAAAGTAACTGAGATAAATGCCAACCAGTTTGACATTTCCTGTGGCTTTTCCATGCAATTTAGGCAAAAATGGGTTCAAGGTAAAATAAAGTGAAATTCAGTTGACAAAAGATAGAAACCAAAACGATTATTAAAAAATTATAGTAATAGCCTTTCTTGCCTTTCCCTTTTTTTTATTGTTTTATTATTATAAAATTTAATAATCGTCCACTCACCTAGCATTGAGACCTTCAATTTCTTCAGCCTGTTCGGCCAATGATGATTCCAAATCCAAATAGGCTCCATAGTCACCGTCCTTATAGACCTGAATGGCAG
This sequence comes from Drosophila austrosaltans, assembly GCA_035045865.1. Lineage (NCBI taxonomy): Eukaryota > Metazoa > Arthropoda > Insecta > Diptera > Drosophilidae > Drosophila > Drosophila austrosaltans. Next base: position 5,933,541 of record JAWNOQ010000207.1, read on the forward strand.
CATCGTCGATCTAAAAAATAACAAAAAAAAAAAAAAAAATGTAGAAGAAGAGTTTAAACCAAAGTGAATTTAGTTTCGTTGGCAATTATAATTAAAGCCAGGCTAAAAGTAAATGGCAGCTAACCCAACGACTGACTACTGCACTACGCAGTAAAAGTTGTTTATGGTTGCAGCTCATACAAAAAAAAAAAAAAAAACAAAAAAGAGAAAGAAGGAGATTGAAGTCGAGAGGCACCATAGAACATTTTCTGTATATGCTGTGTGTGTGTGTGTGTTTGTGTGTGTGCAAGTGACGGTTGCATTGAAAGTTGGCAGACGATTTCGTTTAGGCTCTCTCAGGTAAGTGGATTGCTAGCCACAATGATGATGATGATGATGATGATGATGCCAAACATTGCCATCATCATCGTCGTCGTCGTCGTCTGCTGGTCACCTACTTTTCTTTGCTTTCAGTTTTCAAGCCGCTGATTGCCTCTGACTGCCTCCGCTTGATTGATCAAGCTCCTGCTGCGTGCTGATTGACGTCGGCCAAAGTAGCTTTGGGGGCCCCGTTTACTGCTGCCTATCTCTCTGACTTTGGCTTTGGCTTCTTTTTTTTCTTCTTTTCTTTTTTATTGGCGCATTGAAAGTAATTATTTCTGCATTTACAGAACAATTACCGGACAACATGAAATTATGTGTGTCGACGCAGCTTGCTTAATGTGTGAAAAAAAAGAAGATACAGCCACAGCTATATAGATGCTGAGAAATATTGTCAGTCATCCGGGTGAAGATTACACATATGCCGCTCTGCTCACACAAACAAATATGTAGGACAATATTTAACAAAATTAACACTTGAAATATTTGGAAACTATAGGTTACGCCTGGTGGTTTGTTATTGAAAGTTAAGCTAAAAGCAACTTTAGGCCAAATAAATAAGATGAGTAAAAATGTTTAAATTATTTAACCAATTTAGAATGTTTCCTGCAAATTAGTTAATTCCTATCTAAAATGTATTACAAGTTCTCTTAATAACATATGCACTGCGCTGACTAAAGGTTAATTCCCCTCTTACGAGGCTCTTTTCTCTCTTTTGACAGAATGTTTCTAAGAGTCGGTCTGTTTCTAAGAGTTTTTTGGTTACTAATTTTTGAGCTATATAAATGAAACTCAGTATATAAGCTTATCAGGCATATAGGTAAGAGAAGTTCTTGAATTGGCCTGATCGAACTACTAAAACATATAGCTGCCATAGCAACGATCGGTTAAATATATAGTTTTTGTTCTAAAAACTCTTTTGTTTTAAAAGCTATTGTAATCAAACAAATTACATCTTAAGATCTCTTAGAAAATAAAAACCAAACTTTGTTCTCATTGCACTTTCTTTACCTCATAGAGATTCACTTTATATTAATAGAGGGAATAGTAGTCGTATTCACTTTTAAATCTAATTCTGGCACACCTACAACAAACGTTTCCATTATGTATTTGAGAGGCGAGTTCATTGCATGTCCTAAGGTTCTATCCTTCTCTTGTCTTTCATAACTTTTGACTGCTGCACCCAAAGGCTATTTAGTAAATTAAAAAAAAAAAAAGCAGAAAAGAACACTTAGACAAAAGTAACATTAACCTTGGTCAATGACTTCTTGGAAACTTGAAATGCAAAAAAAAAAACACTAGAAAAAGAAGACGATGATTAATGAATTTATGATCTAAATACTACAAAATATTGTATGAACCATTGTTTAATCAACTTTCATTCTAATAGTTGAGTAAAAAAATCATTTTCTAGCCAAAATGTCTACTATAAAATCTCGACGAGTCACGTTTGCTTATCAAAATGTCCACTTGAAATTCTGTTTGATTCGTGAAAAAGCATATAAAATGACGCCAGAGGGCAAACTTCCTGTAAGTAGTAACAAACATAACATGAGCTCTGATTCAGACAATTAATAATAATAATAATATTATTTGGCAAAACTTTCTAGACTAACAAACACGAATAACAATTATTAACTATTTGTCGACAAACATGGTCAGTCATTGATATTTACACGTGCTACTTGACATTTATATTCAAATTGTGTGTCAAATGCGTGAGTTAGTTTCCATTCATCATCATTATCATCATCATCATTATGATCCATGGCTTTATATAAGCGATATGGCAATTAAAATCAAAGCAAATATTTACATATAAGCGAAAATATAAATAACCCAAAGGCATTTTGTATTTGTATTTTACCTGAACAAAGCTGAATCAAAATGAAAAACTATATCAAAGACAGGGGCATGGTCGTTGATTGAATCAACGTCTCAGGCACTCACACACACACACACATGATTCATTCACAACTTTATGCAAATTTATTTATCGGTTTTTTTTTCTTTTTCTTTCATTTTTGGCTATCTGTTCGCTCTGTTGACTTTTTGACTGAAGCATGACAAGATTTTTGAATCAAATATTCCACATTTTGCATGTGCCAAAGATATTAACGTGGCTATTGACACAGTTAAGCCAAGTCCAATAGCATAAACAGTTTGCTTATGGGGAGAAAATGTAAAAGAAAACACAAAAACAGTAAACAAAATACAAGCCCATATAAAAATGGACAACAATAGCAGTGAAATATAATTAAATAGAAAGAAAGAAAAAAAAAAATAAAAATATATTTAACAAAATGCTAAATAAATAATTGCTTTGGCTATAAAACAAAAATTGATATTAATTTTAATTAATATGCTTGACAAGAATACAAAAATAAAGCTTATAAAAATTATATGAAAGTATATATAATTGTACTATATACATACATATATCTTTATTTATAGATCTCTAATAGCCAAGAAAGTGACTTAAAATTGTTTAAAACTTTTCTTCTGATTTACATTAACTTTTTCGAGATAATAAAATATATTAATTTAAGCAATTGAATAATTGAAATGTCTGTGTAAATATGCCGATTTCTTTATATACTAATTTTATTTCAGAAATTATTATTTTCCCTGTAGTGAAGTGTCAAATGTTTAATGAAGAAAAAATTTAAAATTTAAGAAAAAATTGCGGCATAGGAAACTTGGTAAAAAATCAGCAAAATAAGAGAGTTAAAACAAGTAAAAGAAAGTGATTAAAAAATTAAATAATATTAAATAAATTATATACATATATTTTCATTTAATATTTTAAATAGAATTATCGGTCATAGTAGTATTAGCTATAAAATTATTAAATAAACTTTTGTACTAACTAGTAAAGGTATCTTTGTTAACGATTTGTATAATTGTTGCCAAGGATTTACTATATGTAATATTATTTATTATTTTTTATAAACTTTTCCTTTCCCGAAATGAAATAAGTTGTTTGACCCCGCCCAGAAATTGACCGCAATAACCAAATAATATGCTAATTGATATTAAAAAGCCATCACATCAATCGTTCAGACGCTTAACTTCAAAAGTTTTTTATTTTTTGCCATTGACTCAGCCAAATTGTGTGAATTTTATCAACAAATAGCAAAAAATAAAAGAAAACGAAAACGACAAACTAAAGATGCGTAAGAGTCAATATTGGACGATTCGATCAGCTTAAGTATATATACTATATACACACACACACATACATATACATAAAGATATATACATATGGAAATGTCATGGAGAATTACACAATTGCAGGTAATAATTTTACCTGTATTGGCTTTATTTTCGATTAACTTTGTTGCTGTATGTATATACCCTTATACATCTGCTGTATATAGATCGATTTATTGTGAGCCCGTGTGAATGACACATGTAAATGACGCAATCTATAATAGGTTTTGTTTTTTTTTGTTTGATTTTTCACAATTGTTTTTCCTTTTTGCTTTTACTTGGTCTGTCATTTTGTTTACTGGACCAAAATGAGATTTCTAACAATTTGATTGCTTTACATTGGAGTTAATTTATTGATCTGCCTTTGTTTGGTTTCAGCTGATTGGAGCGCACTTTATACATATATACATGTATATATATGCTTATCTTAATTCTATATAGTGCGATTTTTATTGTTGTATTGTATGTTTTATATTGTTGTTGTTATTGCCGGGTGACGTGCAAAATACAACAACAAAATAAAAACCGCAAACGAATTGAAAAAAAAAACGGCCAACGAAAAAGCAACAAAAATTAATTGGCAAAAAAAAAAGGAATAACAAAATAAATTTAAAACAAATGAATATGAAAAATCGACTTGTTTAATACTGAGTGAATAATAATTGAAATTAATTAATGATTAAGTCTTTTGATATAAGATATTGGAAACTTTTCATTCATAAATCAGTCAAAGATCTGGATTTCTAGATCATTTTTCTTAGCTATCGAATGGGTAGATAAATAGAAATGGAATAGTATAGAAGAGAAAAAGTCGTCGTTAATGATAAAGATCTGAGATCTATAAATGTATCTATATATGTACATATGTATATATACATACATATATAGCTGTACCAAACCAAAGTATAGCTAATTATTTATCCAAATATATTCATATGAAAGATCGACTGATTGACTTTTTTGTTATAATAAAATAGGAATTAGGCACATTAGAATTTATAAAATGTTTAAGATAGATATAAAATAATCTGTAATCTAATCTGATCTAATCCAATCCAATCCAATTCAATCCAATCTACATCTAATATCTATCTAACATATTTTCGATCTGTAATCAAATTGGATCCGATCTAATGCAATCTAATCCAATCCAATGCAATGCAATCCATATCTGATATCTAATATCTATCCAATATATTTTAAAAATAGTATTAAAGTCATTTTTATAGATATTTTTAGGATTTTTCCTTAACCGACATATAACTATTGATTTCATTTGTAGATAGTTATAGATGAAAATAGAATCGATTTAATATATATTATATCCACTCATATCAGTAGAACTTTTACGATATTCCTTTAACTGAAAACTTTTGAAAATATTTCTCTAACTGATTTAAGACTAAAGTGAAATTATAGAAAATTTTGAATTATTTAACAATTTTAAATTCAAAAAAAAACAAAGTTTTATTCTTTAGTTAGTTGAAACTTATCGTATAACTGTTATTAATATACAAAAGCTTATTCTGAATGATTAAAAAAGTTTGCTTTGAATTTCAGTTTTTATTTGGCAAATCTAATCAGATAAATTAAACACTTTTACAATCTTCCCAAGATCCTTAGCAAATTGATTATTCAAAAACAATTTTATCAGATTTTAGTTTATCTTACAATAATCAATTTATACATAAATATGTTGTATGTTTTCACAGATCTATATATATAGTAAACATACATATACATATATTTTTTTTCTTGTTTTTATTTTTCTTTCTTTCTTTAACTTCAAACAGGTTTTACAACTGATATAGCATGACCCGATTGATATTTACATATATATAGATAAGATTGATTGTGAAAAAGAAAAGAAACCGATTATGATCAATTAACTAGGTAAGAGTTCTAGATAAAATATATGTATGTATATCATTTTCCAAGTCTAATATACCCAAGTTGTTAATACCCTAAAAACAACTCGTTTCATTGTCCGAAATGATTATTTATATTTTTAACTATTTATTTTTTTTGTTTTCCTTTCTTGTTTCCAATTTCGATTTTGTTTATAATTTGTACTGGTGTCTGATGTCATCTATTTGGGCATAGTATGTATAAACACGCGTCAGAGATTAGAGGCCGCAGATTTGATCAGTTTAATTTATGAATCTATTGTAATGTGCTAAATTTAACAAGTTGCATATATAAGTATAAGTTGATGTAGAAAAGGGGAATCAAAAAAGATAATGGCAAAGTTCTATGGCAATTCATGTGTTATGTGGCTGACTAATTGGACAAATGGCATTTACAGCTGCCGTTGCCGCCTGCCACATAAATCTGCCCACGACAACATCCTGAGTTGCAACTGAGAGAGTTGGGAAAAAGAAACGAGAACTTCCTTTTGCGATTTGCTCATTAGAATTTATTGCTGCCGCTTGTCAAGATTTACGTATCCTTGCGGCTGCACCAGATGACAGATGACAGGCATGAACAGCATCGCGGATGGCCTGGGACTTGCAACTGCAAAACTAAGACTGGAGACTACAGACTGGAGACTAGAGACTAGAGACTGGGCCAGTAACTAGTATGGAGTATTGGCTGCTTAGTTGCTTTTGCAAATTAGTCAAAGTCAGCAATGTCGACGGCACAAACAATGGCAGGCTTAGATAATTGCTGGCCATGGCTTTCACAATGCCAATGAAAAGCGCTGCTGCTGCAAGAAGAAGTTTTTTTTTTTTTATTTTCTTTTTAGCCCCAACTTCCTATTAGTTGCAACAGATTGTGCGATAGCAATAACTTAGCTTCAGGCAGTAAAATAACAGCTGAAACAACAACAACAACAACAGCAACAGGCTCTTCTTCACTCTTCAGTTCAGTTTGGGTTTAGGGTTAAGGTTTAGGTTTAGGGGGAACTGGACTAGACTGGATCATCGTCCGGCCAAGCCTTTAACCATTGTCTCGTTGTTTTTTTTTTTACAACTCTCTTGGGTCATTGCCTTGCATCATTGCAATGGATCATTTGTTAAATGTTTACAACAAAAAAAATATAATAATAATAATAAGTGGCAGCAGCTTAGAGAAGAACATGCTAAACAACTTTAGCTTGTCTTTAAAACTTGACTTGGTACTTCTTATTTGTTTAACAAATTTTACGTTTTGTTTGTTCTTTGGTTTTTGCAGTTCAACTTTTTTATTTACCAATTACCATTTTGTAACAGAAAGAGAAGAAGAAAACCGAGTAAAAACTTTTCCATCTGTTGTTTTAGTTGTGGGGTTAAAACTCATTGTGGTTTCTTTTTTCCATTTCAACGCTCTGCACAAATAAAATTTTCACATCTCTACCGGAGGAGGAGGAGGAGGAGTTTGTCTAGCCAAGCGAATTTCAATTTTTCCCTCTGACCTCGAGTGGTTTTTTACCAACTATCCCTCTCTCTCTCTCTCACTCTCTATCTATCTATCTTTTTTCCCTTTCTTTCTTTTTTTAAATCAATTTCAACTGATTTTATTATTTTCTACAATTTTATGTGTATTTAATCTTTGGCTTTCGCATGAAATTTTCTCAAATAAATCAATCTTTGTTTTTTCCTGTTCAACAATTTGAATTTTTTTTCTTTTTGTGTATTTTTTATAAAACTTTGCCATATGTTTTTAAATATGTATTATCAAATCAAAATCGGTTGATATAAACAGGCTATGCAAATGATTTGAAATGATACGGAAGATCAAAACAAAAAAAAAAGAATACAGAAAAAACTGGCCAATATTTAGCAAACAGTTCACAGTAAGTTGGACAAAAAAAACTGGCAGAATATATATTAAAGTTTAATAAAATGTGTATTTTAGTTAGTTGACGAGTTGCAACTCGTTGAAAGAAAACTAACAAAATTCTGTACTGAATACTAATTATTATTATTATTATTAACGTGTAGGATATAGTTATAAACTATCAAACTAACTATATTTTACAAGCACTGGCAACTAAGGCCTTCGGCTTAGACGAAAAACTACATCCATACACTAGCCTGGGATTCGAACCCGGATCCTGAATACTAATACTAAAACTCTATATAAACAAAAGACTCTAAAACACATAGCCTGTAGTTGGTTCATAGATTTTCTCTTTCGTTTTTCGAAAGGTTGTTCAAAGTTTTGGAAAATTTAGGCACCTTAAGAAGACCCTAAAATAAGGTTAATACACCAAGCTTTGACCTACCCATAACTGATGTCTCTATCGTTTTTCGAAAGGTAAGAAGACCCTAAGTTAAGGCCATAATTCTACCCATAACTGATGTCTCTATCGTTTTTCGAAAGGTTGATCAAAGTTTTAGAAAATTAAAGCAACTTAAGAAGACCTTAAATTAAGGTGAAATGCATCAAGTTTTGGCCATAATTCTACCTTAATTATAGTCTTATAAAGAAAACTTTAATTTCATAAAGTTGTACTAAATTTTTATTTCAAACTATAATTTAATGAAATGAAATCAATAGGAAAAGTTTTATTGAATATATTGAAATCATTCATAGAATAATGTTTTATATAATTTCACATTAATTTTTTCTCTTAATACGGAAAAATTAAACAAAACTGGGAGACAGTCTACTCTGCCTCTTACCACATAAAATCTTTTAGTTAAACAAGTCAAGGTCAAAATACTTTTTGGACCAACTATAAGCTACTTTATTTAGTATAGAATTTTGCTCTTTTAGTTAGTAGTCGTTCTTAAAGTTTGCGTGTGCAAAAAAAAAGAATTCTAATCGAAATTATAAGCGACATCATTATCATCATCATAGTATAAATATATATATTATCAACTTAATTAAGACCTTCAAAAAAAAAAAACGAACTACAAAGAAACATCGTTTTAAAGAAGTTGATATATATATACATATATATGTATATATACATATGTATGTATGTTTGTATTTATGTTTGTATGTTGATATATCTTATGAATGCGCAGTTAAATTTTAATGCCTTTTGATATTGTTTGCTTAATTTTGCACAAAAAAAAAATATATGTATGTAGTATGTGTATGTATATGTATAAAGCCCACTCTCACAAACAAAAGAAAGATTTGGGCAAGATAAGCAAAAGATAAGTTAAGCCAGTGAAGAAAAAGAGATTTTGGTTTATTTTATTTTGGCCTGACTATTTGATCTTACACTGAGCAGCAAAATATAAGAAAATTGACTTTAATTGAGGCTACTCTAAAGTTGAAATATGAAACTTTGTGTATTCATTTGATCAAATTGGTAAAAATTATTATAATTATTCATATAATTATTTACATTTGAATTTAGTTTGCGTTTTTATTACAATTTTCCTCTTTTTTTTTGTAGTTTTAATTAGTTGAATGGCTTGTTATATTATAGATAACTGCCGATACTCTATACAAAAGATAACTATTAAACTAATAAAATGGTTTAACTTGGACCATGCCGAAGTTTGTATACTCTGCAAACTGTCTTTTGACTATGTAGCAAAATCATTAGATAGCATTTAAAATCAGACAAACATAAATTTAATGTTTGTGGCTTTAGAAAAAAAGTAATTTATACCAAAAAATTTTTTGTTGGTCCAATTGTTCCTATGGAAGCTATAGCATATAGATGAGCGATACTGCTGAAACTTAGCACAGCTACCTACATGTATATGTACTAAACTTACATATACAAAATTTCATAACAATTGCTTTTAAAACAACCAAGTTATGGCCCTAAAACTATATTCTTGACCGATTGTTCCTATGGAAACTATATGATATAGTAAACTGATTCTAACAAAATTTGGTGAATATGTTAAAAAGTATATTTGAGCTATAAACAGCAAAGTTATGAAAGTTTAACTCTATTCTCGACCGATAGTTCCTATGGGAACTATATGATTTAGTCAAACGATCGGAATAATTCCGAGATATACAATATAGACAAAGAAGCCTGTGTGCAAAATTTAAGCTGTAGCTTTAAGGGTCTTGGAGGAGATCGTGTTGAACCAGACAGGTGGACGGACAGACAAACAGATGGACATGGCTATATCAACTCAGCTCTACTTTAAATAGTCGGAGATGCTTCTTTATATGCGTTGCAAACTTTTCACCAAAATCAATATACCCCTTGCAAGGGTATATAATAAGTAAATCGAAAATGTTCAACAAATCGAACTCTAAAAGAAAAAAAAACTGGTCTTACTTAATAATTAAGAATGTATTGCCCATACGGATATGAAGTGGTTAGAGATATTTGTAAACTTGTTAATTAGTTGAAACAAAAGGTGAATATGCGCAGTATATATATATATATAGATATAAATATATTTCTATATAGGATATATATTAAATTTAATGCAACTTTTTATTTAGTTTTCTTTTGGTTATCCTTACACTTTGCGGTGCATTCAACAGACGAAGAATGGTGCTCAATTGCGTGGCCAATGGCATTGTTGTGGCAAATGCATAAGTTGGGGCACGCACTGGTATGGGATATGCTGTGGTCGCCGACAACGGATCACTGTCGACCAGATACTGCACACGAAATGTGATTAGCTCGTCGGGTTCCATTTTCACAATCATTTTGGCAAAACAGCAAAAAAAAAAAACAAAAGTATGCTATTTAAATTGAGCTGCAACACGAACTTGAATGCTGAATGCAATATATCTAAATGTTAAAAATCACTTTTTTTTTTTTGCACATTTGTGAATTGGTTTTCTTCTTTTTTTTCTTCTTCTTCTTTGCTTTGGTTTGGTTGCGTTGCTTTTGTAGTTGTTTTTGTGTATCTTTTTTCTTTAACGTTTTATGTTTAATGTGGTTTTTGTTTTACATTTTCACCGAGTTTGATGTTGTTACGTTTTTGCTGTAATGAATCGTGGCTGGCATTAAGATTTTGTCTACTCTTTGCGTTAACTGTTCATTTTGGTTATTTTTTTTTTTTTTTGAATTTTTGTTTTATTTGGCTTGCAATTTGTTTTAATTTTTTTTTTTTTTTTTTTTTGAATTTTTTTATGACTCTAGGGTATTGTTGAAAGAGAGGGAGGAATGGAGAGGGGATTTGTAATGAAGCGTGGGGGTGTGGCCTGGCCCAATCAACGAAATTCAAATCAAAATTGTTGCATAATTGTTGTATCTTTCACATCACACACACACACACACGGCACACACACATACATGGTACATGGCACACGCATGTTGCGCAATTTTATGCTAAATATTGCAAATTGTAGCACTGCCACGCCCACAGCTCCTACAAAACAAAATACAACCATCATATAATTGCTATGCCGAACCGGCTTACATATTTTCCCCCCCTCCTCCTCCTCTCTCTCTCACTCTCTCTCTCTCTCTCTCTCTCTGCTTTATTTATTTAAAATATTTGTCTTGATTTCTGGTTCGTTCATACATTTCGCTTGCTCGTCCAAACAACTCTCCATAAAGTTGTGTAACTTTCAATTCAATGTCAGTTAACAAAAAAAATAACAGAAGAAAAAAAAAAAAGACCAAGAAAATACGGACAGACAGACACCCCGCCCCATTTTCAATCAGCATTCAGAGAGCATTGCCTCAAATCAAAAACGAATCAAATCAAACCTCTAAAAAAATAAAGGTAAATGTAATGTCTTTTGGGCCGATAATAGAGTCCGAGTGGTGGAAGGGGGAGTGGCAGGGTGTTGTAAGATAGTGTAGGTCTGCTCCAAGTACCGCTAAATGGCTTTTGTTATGTGCGTAAATTGTTTATGCAAATATGTGCTAGGTTGTTGCTTGTTAACGATGGTCTTCACTTGGTCTTTACCAAGTTCTCTCCCTCTCTCCCTCTCTCTCTCCCTCTCTCTCTCTCTCTATCTCTATTTCTCTCTGTCTTTGTCTCTGTACACATAATTGTTTATAACGTGACTCTAATGAACGGCAAACGTTAAAATGAGACTACTACTACTGACAATGTTCGAGGCACTTGTCTTGCTCTGACATTGAACTCGACAAGGTCCATAGATTGTTGAGAAATGCTGGTTAGAGACAACAAAAATTCAATTTCGTGTACAGATGTTATTTTTGTTGGAAAGTAAACTCTGTAAGAGCTAAAATACCATTAGAGTTCACTTCTTGGCATGGGTGTTGTTGCAGTAAATTAAATGACAGGGGGAGGTAGCCCAAAAACACAAATGACCTTCCCCCTTCTTAGCAAAACACAAATATCAATAACAAATTGATATCATATTTCTGCTGCATCAACGAAAAACTTTTCTAAACTTAATTTAATAGATTTTCATGGTAAGTACTTAAGTAAGTACTAGATTTTCAAATTGTACTTCATTTTAGTTTTGTAAACTATTCTCAAAAAGTTTCTTTTAAGATTTTTAAATTACTTTTTTAAGTTCGTTTTGAGGAAGAAACTAAAATTGTACACTTGATATTCAATTTTAGTTTCTTATATCCAATTTTAGTTTCTTCAATCTGTTGTGAGTAAAAAGTTTAATTAATATTTTTTTAAATAATTTCTTTTTTAAGTTCTTTTTGAATTTTTGTTAATAAAGAAACTAAAATTGTCTACCAATATTAAAATGAAAGTAATAAGAGTATAAAGTATTGGCGAGATTTATGAATTACTTTATAAAGTAATTTTTATGGAAGAAACTAAAATTGTATATACGAATATTAAATCGGATCTCTTGCAACTTTGAAATGTAAGTAAAAGAACAAGAGATACATATACTTATATACTATAAATCATATAGGGAAAAACATTACTATATAGTATTGAGTATATAGTATGATTAAGTAAAGTTAAGAAAGAGTTGCCTAATGGCTTTACTTAGTATAAGTTACTCATAAATATGATTAATTTATAAGCCATTCAATATTATGAATAATGGAAAAAATAACTTATTAGTTATTCAATATTATGAATAATGGAAAATATTGTTTATTCTTTCTATGAGTTTTCGTTAGTTAAGTCATACCATATACATATAAGCATTCTAAAACATATTTCTTGAAACACTTGATTAAATATTTACTTAACCAAATCACACTTTTGCCAACTAAAACTCTTTAGCCAGAATTTAGATAATGTTAAATAATTTTGCATTTCCAAGAACTGAAATTAACTTAAGTAAATGTATTTCCTTGTATTAATTTTAAAACAAATTCAACTATCATCTAATGGTCTGTGTTTCTGGTTCAGCTTAAATGTATTTTTAATTACACTTTATTTTATAAATTTATTTTGTTAACTGTGCACACAACATGCAATTATTAACTATTTTTTCTTGTTGTTTTGCAGCTGCCAATTTTGGGCAGGCCTGAATGGGCGGCAAAAGCCACAAAAAGAAGAGAGAGAGAGAGAGAGGGACACGAATTTAATTGCAATAATTTACTATACAAAATGTACAGAAATTCAAAATAAAAACGTAAAGCTTATAAAATACACAGAAACACAGTTGAAATGAGCCAAGAATATTGTGTTAACGCAAACAGCTGTTCAACAAGCTTTTTTCTTAGCCAACAAGAGAAAAAATAAAATTAAATCGAGTCATTAAGAGGCAAGGCAAAAACAAAAAAAAACAAGGGTTAAGTTAAGCGAAAAGGAAGTAAGCACAAAAGGTACAAAACACAAAGACCTTAACTTTGGTGCAACTTCTGAAAGAGAAAGGCCAAAAGGAAAGAGAAGGCAAAGGCAAAAGGTTTAAAGATGGCCAGTTGGTATTAAGGCAATAGTCAGGCTTCTTTCTTGATGCTTGCAGTTGTTGAAACAGAGGCAGGTGTGCCAAAAGTTGTTCACAGGAAAGAACCAACAAGCAGCAAGCAACAACAACAAGTTCTCATCATCATGCGAAAGTCAGGTTGCAGGTAACCATTAATTGATACTCTATTGCAATATGGTTACATTTGCTATAATAATAATCATAATAAAATAATATATGTATATACTGATATACATATATAGAGATATGTATGCGATCAATTGATTGCTTGATTGTTTGTTTTCTTCTTAATTTTCTTTAACTAATTTAGTCTATATATAAATCAGAGTTAAAAGATGATCTTTTTTGATCTTTGTAATGATTTAAAAACTAGTTGGAATATTTCATATTTATATATTTGTTATATATTTTCAATCAGAGTGGGACATATTATATAGACCACATTTATATACAATCAATGGATTTACTTTAATTTCAATGAGGCAAAATCAAGTAAGTTTTTCAACTTTCATACGAAAAAACTTGAACAAAATGTAACTTCTTATATATTATATATATACAGTGAAAGCTCTACTAGCGGACAGCTCCCTCAGACGGACAGCTCCCTTAGCCGGACGAATTTTACAAGTTTTTTAGCATGATTTTCATACAAAATCCATTCCCTTGGGCGGACATCTTCCTTGGGCGGACAAAAATACTGGTACCGTCGCTGTCCGGCCAAGGGAGCTTTCACTGTATATCTGTATCTTTTCACGCCAAAAAGTATGACCAGCAGTGAGAAAACGGAGGGCAAAGTAACTTAACCAATAACGGGCATACTAATGCTGATGAGTAGCAAGTTGCAAGGAAAACTCAATCTTGGCAAGTTAATAATGTACAATAAATTGGTCTGTGCTATATAATTGAAGTTACAGCGCGTCTAATTAATGTCTTACAAGACTACGAGGGAATAGAAAAGGTTTTACTTAATACTATCAGAAGCTTTGCCTTCCTCCACAAACAATATCTATATATGTATATACAGTGAAAGCTCCCTTGGCCGGACAGCGACGGTACCAGTATTTTTGTCCGCCCAAGGAAGATGTCCGCCCAAGGGAATGGATTTTGTATGAAAATCATGCTAAAAAACTTGTAAAATTCGTCCGGCTAAGGGAGCTGTCCGTCTGAGGGAGCTGTCCGCTAGTAGAGCTTTCACTGTAGTGTCTTTAATCCATAGAAACGATCAGCTAAAATATTAGTTTCTTTTTAATACAGTTATATATTTGTTCAGTATTTGATAGTGCATAGCCTAAGATGTAATGTTCAACACTAGAAGAGTGCGACTACAGTATGCGCTGTCGTCGAGTGTGGCTCAGTATGAAGTCGAGTGAGAGAGACAACAACTAAGATGATTGTAAATGTTGTAAACGAGCTTCTAAAAAAGAGCTAGAGCAGATTACTTTAGAAATTCGACAGAACAACATACTGAGACTGCATGACTTTAGTAAGAATTCTGTAAACGAGACTTTCCAAAGTCAGAAACCCAATACCTTGCCGATATATATGTACATATATAAATTTGTCTGTTTATATTATTAGAAAGATTTTTCGCAATCTAAATTGTCCAAAGGGATTATCTAACTACTATTTAAGACAGTTTTTAAACCTCAATGATCCAATCGACTCCCCAGTTTGCTGCACCCTTCTATTCCCCCTCAGCTTTGCTAAATACTAGAGCGAACAAAAATTTGCCATACTTTAAATATCTTTAATTTTTATCATATTATTATTTATATTCTACATTATTACTGATATTTTTTAAATTGGTTTTTATAGTTTAAAAATATTATATATATTGCATATGTTTCTTTGTGTTTTATATTTTGATTTAAAGTTTATATTTTTATAATTTATATTATTATTTATTTTTCATGCTATCATTATATTATTTATATTAACATTTTAGTTTATATATTTATATTTAATATAAATTTGTATATTATATACTATCATTATATTTTATATTATTACTTTAGTTTATATATTTTGTATTATTCTTTATAGTTTATATAACTTTTAATATTTTATATATATTTATTTATATTTTATATATTATTTTATTTAATTTTGTTTTATCAGAACTTTTAGTTGCCTTTTGAGCATTAACTTTTCAGGTTTCTTTAAAACAATATATAGTTTCATGATCCATGATCAGTCTTAAAGCATCTTAAGCTGTATGGTGTAGTGTATATAAAAGTCACATATCAATTGAAAGTAAATGTGGCCCTTTGCGGGATTTTAGTTTTTTATTTTTAATGCTGGCAATGAAATTGAAAATATTTTTTTTTTGTTTTTGTGCCATTTTTCTTGGCATGTTTTATTTAGCTTTTTGAGGGGCTGTTTTTGGATTTTGCTGGTTTGTGTTTTTTTTTTTTTGATTTTACTTTCACGCATATATAATTTTGGTTGTAAATAAATGCCGGAACCTAAAGAAAAGAAAAAAAGAGAAGAAAACTGACCAAAAGGGTTTCAAGTCAAAAGTTAAGTGTTCACATTTTGGCAATGGCTTCCTTATTGTCGACGTGCAGAAATTTAATGAAATTAAATAAATATTATAGACAACCACAACAACAACAACAACAACAAGAAGACAAAACGGCAGCTTAAGTGGCAGCCAAAAAGTTGATGTTGCAGTTGTAGTTGTTGCTGCTGTTGTTGTTGGCTGGCCGCGGCATATTTAGTTACAAATTACGACAATGGCGCCGACGACGACGCCAACGTCAACGATGTTGGCCATATTAAAGTGTAAATAATTTATGCAAATGCTGCAGTCAGTTAGCTCGCGCAATTTGGCAGCAACAGCAAAAGCGGCACCCACAACAACAACAACTATAGTTATTGCTATAGCTACAGTAACAACTGGCAGGTAATGAAACCCGCCCGCCGGCTCAAGGAAACTCCATGCTGGTCGCCTCTTTTTTTTTTGTTTTTTCTTTTTCATTTTTGACTTGCCTTGACTTGCTTAAATGAACTTTCACTTTTTACTGCCTTGTGGTCTTCTCTCAGTGATCCACCCACCCCCTCTCGCTCAGAGTCTAAACCTACCAACCTCCCTCTTGCCCCCTTTGGCAAAGACATGTTGCAATCTCCTGACAGACTCCGGCAGGCAACGGTTGCCACTGCAGCATCTGCTTTACTGCTGCTGCTGCTGCTGCTGCTGCTAGTGGGGGCCATTAATTTTGCCTGATTTCTGCCATCAATTATGCAAATTTTCCTTCTTTTTTTTCTCTTCTTTCTCTCTCTCTCTCTCTCTCTCTCTCTCTCTCTCTCTCTCTCTCTATCTCTCTCTGACTATGGCTAAAAAACTTAACAATTTACAAAGACGCTTAATTGGCAGCTACTGTGCAACTTGCCAACAAATTGTACCCACGCCCACTCTTTGCATTTAAAGCAAACCTCCCTCCCATCATTAAGATTAGATGACAGAGCCAAAAAAAAATGAAAATTATTATATCAAATAAACAGGAAGTAATATATATACAAACTATATTATTACTATAATTATATAGGAAAGTGTTTAATTATAGCAAATTGACATTATCTCATATCAAGCAAAATTTATGTAGAAGAACTCAAGAAATCAAATATAACAAATATTGCCAACTGGCTGTAGAAAATTAAATTTACTATAGAAGGATCAATGTTAACAAAAACTCATTAAAAGTCCTTTAAGCACCTTTTGTACAAAAATTTCTTTTGGTTTTTAAACATTTTTCTTAAAGTCAGCAATTATCATAAGACAGTAGTTTCTATATAAAATCAGTCAAAACAAAGTATAACAAAATACATATATTAGGAAAAGAAAACATATAAAGAAAGCTTAAGAAAATATCAAGAAAAATATTTTACAGATTGCAGTCAAATACTTTGATGAATGTTGAATATCGATATATAACTATTGTCATTGAATATAAAGTGAAATATGAAGTGTCTGGAAGCTTCAAAATATCTTAAAGTATTCCATGTTCAAATTTTATCTCAGTTCTCTGTAAACTATACTTGGATAGCTCATGAGTGAGTGAGCCAAAATGAATGGCTCACTAAACTGAGCCACTCAGCTTGTTCATTCAATTTGGCTCAGTTTAGCTCACTAGCTCATTTTTGCTCACTAGCTCATTTTGGCACACTAGTTCTTATGGCTCGCTTTGCGTTCTTCTCAACTGGCGATCGCAAAGTGAACTTATAAGCTATCTACAAGTGAGCCAGTGACCCATATGAGTGAGTTGGCTCACTTTAAAAAAAAGAACGAATGAGCCGGTTCACCTCAATGAGCTGCTTTTACCCAAGTATACTGTAAACCTTTTACGGTTCAACATTGCTCAGATCCAATAAATAACAAATATGCCAACATAAAACTTCTTCAAAGAAAATTCATTTACAATAGAAAGGCAGAAATTGTTAGTAAACAAAGATTTTTGTTTATATTTCTCGGGGAAAAATAAAAATATAATATAGAATGACATAATTTTGTTATATATATTCAAAAAAAAAAGACTTTAAAATATGTGAAAACTTTTTAAAAACAATATAAAAATATTAAACAGAAGACTAACGATATATTTTCTATTATAAAAAACTCAAAGCACAAAAAGTAAATATTTCAATACAACAACAAAAAGTTTAAATTGAGAATTTACTAAATATTTAAACAATCTATGACTTTAAAGTTTTCCATATTATACTTGAGACTTTTTTTGAATTTAAAATGGCCAAATATGGCAAGAAACTATAAAGCCAAATGATTTCTTAAGCTTCTTGAAATACACCAAAAATAAGCACAGAAAAGGTTTTGTTTTCTATTGACTTAAAAACTAACTCTTAACTCAAAAGAACTCAAATCAACAATTGTATAAAGTGATCATTAAATCGATAAAGATAAAAGTTATTCCATGTCTTTTTCCATATTTCATTTCCAAGTATATCATATTTGAAACTTTCCTAGAATTAAGACAATCAGTTTCTTTTCATTAAACAAAATAACATATCAACAAATATAATGAATCAAACTAATTTTAACCATTTCAAATGGACAAACCTTTACAATTATTAAATGGTTAACGATTGATCTTTACATTAAGATCACGTGACACTTGATAAATAAAATTCAAGTTCAATTTTATTATTGTTTCATTTGGTTTTGTTTAATTAAGAATTTCATTTAGTCCTCTTGTTCCGGTAGTTTTCTGATTCGCTTATCTAACAAATAATACAATACTCGCACATTGTTCAATATGATACAAATATATGTATTGTGAATTGCCAACGCATTGTCGATACTTATCGTTGACTTAATAAAGACATAAACCCCAAAAAAAGAAAAAAAAAAAAAAATAGGTTCAATGAGTTCGCAGAATGCGAAAAAAAACCCATTTCTTTGGCAAGTTTCTGTTTTTTTTTTTTTTTTTGCCGGTTGCGCTTCACTGCATGGCAAATATTTGGCCAAACGATATAATGTTAAGAAATAAATAAATATATATATGTATATGGATATTGGATTGTATGTGTAGTAAATAGAAACAGTTTGCCCAAAATGAACTGAAAGACATTCCAAAACAATTTGTCACGCTTAGAGCAGAAGAACAACAACAAATGGAACCATATGCGTTTTTTTTTTTTCCTTTTTTTTTTTTTATTTCATTTCAAGTCACAAGCCGCCGTTGCTGCCGACAAACAAACAAATTATTTTGAAGAGTTGAAAATTGAAACGAAAATGTTGTATGGCAATCAGAAGAAAAGTTGTTTGACCTCTCAACTGACCGAACGACTGACTGACTGACTGACAGACTGCCTAACTGACTGCAACACATAAAATTGTTAAGCGACTGCATTTAAAAATAATTTCAGCTGCCAATAAAACAGAGACAAACAACAACGGTAACAACAACAACAAGAACAACAACAATGATGATGATTGCCCGGTCGCCCGGTAATGTATAATAGGGCTAAGAAACGAGTTTTAACCGCACGGAGATGCAGACAGTGAGTGACGCTAGAAGTTAGCCAGAAAATTGTGTCACGTTGTTGTTTCTTAGTTTGGTCGAGGTTTGAAACGGTTAAATGACTACAACAGAGAGAGACAGAGAGAAAGAGAGAGAGAGAGAGAGAGACACACACACAACTGTTGCATGCCACTTGAGCTGAAAAGATGTCTGTTTGTAGTATCTCTGTACTTACATATAGACCATCCATAGTTCCAAACAAACATTCACATACCAAAGCATACACTGCGTGTGCTCAGCTCAATTCAATTTGATTTATTGAATTCTTCAAATGACCAAAACGAAAAAAAAAAACAAAAACTGATTTTGTATGCAACATATGCCCCCAAAAACATTGGACGCAAGAATGCCAAAACTCATTATGCGTTGGGCCAACAGGAAAAACCAAAGACTCAAAATAGAGAGGAGGGATGTAAGGGAGAGAACAAACTTCTCTTCACAGTTAATTATAACAATAGGCAGCAAATCGTCTTAGCAACCAAAAGCGGAAATAAAAAAATAAAAAAACACCTCAAAAGATACCGAGAACCGGGAACCGGAGACACTGAAACAGACAACATAGACTAGACATGGGCCATATGGACGTGTTCACCTGGAATTTATCTGGCTTAGTGCGAAATGTAAGTGACAAAATGTTAATTGCCATTTGGGACGGGGGGGTGGTGTGAGGTAGGAAGAGTAATATGGTTGCACACTGCAACTTTAGATTGGGGTCAAGTGAGGCAGCAACATCAGCAGCAGCAGCAGCAGCTTTTGACTTGATTATATGGGACCACTTGCCTACTGGCCTAGCCATAAGATAATGTTGTTGCTCTGACTCTTGAGTGTGTCTATGTGTGTGTGTGTGTGGTGCACTCATAAAAATGCATAAAACGGTAGCCACTTAAGCCATGGAAAGTGTTTGAGTAGAAAAGAAAATCAAATAATTTATACCAGTCAGCTTATGTTGAAAATTGCTCGAGATGTGTAGAGAAAATCATAAAACACACAAGACGAAAGTGTCAAGAGAATTACAGGGGGCGGGGGAGGAGGAGCAGTGGAGAGATGGAGTGAAAAAAAGGGCCACAAAGAAAATTTGGGTTAGATTATCATTATAGAATCCCATGACTTACTAAGCCGGCATAATTAGGCCAAAAAAAAAAAATACGAAAAATAAAATAGATTACAATCTAAATGAATAATGCAACAAAGATATATGTATAATATACATATATAAACATATATATTCTTGATTAGCGTGACAGGGCATATATTGATGTATGTGTTAAAACAAGATTTTCATTTTTATTGAAAGTTTCCTGGAGCTAGAAAATTTGTAAGAAGTTGACTAGAAGGAAAGACTAAATCAAAATGGATCTGTGATATATATAAATCTTTTTACTTAATTATCAGATCGTATATAACGTTTCCGATTCACAAATCGAATATTTAATATATTATTTGTATTCTTTGATTAGTTCTATACAATCATCAATTGAATCAATGTTAACTATTTTATAATTTGCGGCAAGACTTTTGCTTTAAGATTTAAGCTAAAAAAAATTCACTTGACATTTTACATGTATTTACAAATTTTTACAGCCTAAAATTGAACTTTTTGTTACAAATTTATTGATATTTCCTTACTACTTAAAAATATATAAAATAAAAACTTTTTCTTAACCGTTTTCATTTTTGAAGTTCTATTATTTCATTGATACTATTCAATACCATTCGGTTTATGTATCTAACTCATGCAAAGATCTATGGAAAAGTAGGGATAATTAGTTTAGAGATATAAGCCAGATAAATCAATAATCCAATAAATAAGACATATCTACACTTTTTTGATATTAAAGTGAAACTCTACTATACTTATTTGATATATCTATCTCAAGATATACATGTTTGTTAAAGAATCATTTATATCTTTGACTTTTTAGAATTGCTCCAAATGAAAGGCTTTTATTTTGATGGTTTTTTAAAAGTAGAAAACCAAGAAAAAGCTAGTTTTCTTTTTGATTACTTTGTTATGTAACAAACATGTGTATGTATAAATATAAAAGAATATATATATGCATATAGAAACTATTTGTATTCAATCCCATTGAAACCTTATTCACACTGTGTTTATATACATTTTGAAAACGACTAAGCAAAGCAATATTCTGATTTGTGTCAGTTCAATCTTTCAGTCTGAAAGATCCTAAAAGATGCATTTTATCAAACAGTTCTTCAACTCCAAAATAAACATAAGCAATACTATATAAAAGTAGTATCTATAACTAGAAATATTTCAATTATTCTTATTTGGAAAGTTTTGTATATTATAAGAAAATAATTTCTAGATTTTTTAATCTCCAAACTTTGTTCACTTTGTTCAATCATTTTATCTTATAAAAAAACTTGTAAGCAATGAAAAATTTGTAAATTTTCATGGTTAGTGTATTGAAACTTCGCTTTTTTTTGTTTTGTATCATAAATTTGTATAAGTAAATATACCATAAAAATTTGAAACAACTGACAGAGATAGCATTTGAAACATTTTGTCATTTTGATAGATCACCCACCCGATTCCCGTCTACCTTTACATTTGTATGTGTCATGACTGTAAACGTTTCCCCCTGGCCGGTTTATTGGTCTCTCTCTCTCTTTCTTTCTCTCTCTTTCTCGAAGGTAAATCTATCTTTCCTCATCTCTCAGGCCACATCTAAGATCAGAGATCTCATCTGCTTGTGGTTATTTTTAATGCATTTGACATGAATTCTTACAAAATATCAACAGAGACTGTGAGAAATATACAAATACTATATATATATATATATAGATATTTAGCTATATATATATATAGATAGACATATATATATTGTTACATGTAAATATTCAAATATTCATTTGCTCTACTAATTTGTTGGTCTGTGTGAGTGCGTGACTAATATTTTTTTTTATTTGAATGCAATAAGCACAAGAAAAAAAACCGAAAAACTTTTTGGCCACGATTTTTCCGCTTATGCAATAGAAATGACAAAAACAAAACAACAACAACAACACAAACACACACAGCATAATAATAAAAACAATAATAATAATGGCAAAAGACTTTTTGGCAGTTTGTACCAAAAAATTACAAAACAAAGGCAAAGTGACAGAGAGAGAGAGAGAGAGAAGGAAAGGGAAATAAATAGAAAAACTACCGGGTAAATGACCCACTTTTCATCAGTGCATTTTCTAAATGTGACAATTTTTCATTTCAAATCGAGAGCAATATATATACATATATATATATATATAGAGAGAGAGAGAGGGAGAGCGTAACATATAGCTGCTTCTATATACATTTATTTAGAGCAATAAATTGTTGATTTTTAGTTATTTTTAATCATATTATGACGCAACTAAAGTCAATGCATTATGTTAATCATACGCACCGTTGACGCATCTTTGCACAAAATTGTTCTTGGCTAGTTTATGAAGAGAAAGATGGATAGATAAATAGATGGATGGATAGCTAGCTAAGATGGTATTTGGGGATAAGTATTAGTTAAGTGTTTAGTCATGGTCTATGCTCATTTCTCATTAAAAAATTTCAAACTAAACTTAACTCTTCTATGGCCATAATTTGTTTTATTTGTAATTACAAAAATTTTTATATTTTTAAACAATAATTTCTTAGCCTAATGAGCAACGCCTAACCAAAGCCATGGCAAAACAAGACAAGACAAGACAACCCAAGCACTTTATAGTCTAATAAACAATGCGTTTTTATCTCTCAAACTCTTCTTCGAACGTGTTTTCACTTTGGTCATGATAAATTGCACTCAGTGTATGTGTGTGTGCGTCTATGTGTGTGTGTGTGTGTGTTTTGTGGGTTTTTCTTGTTGCTTTGGGTATCTGCATCTGTGGAAACGGCAGCATTGCATTTTTAAACAGAAATCACACTGACGACTCATAAGGCATACACAATTTCAATTCATTTATTGAATTTTATGAAAAATCTTCAACTTCAACACAGACATAAGAGGTGTGTGTGTGTGTGTGCGTATGTCTATGTGGTCATTTGGTCAGGCGCCTAATACTTCTGCCGGCGTGTTAATTTTATGCAGATTTTATGCAGCCCGCTTAAATGTTGCCCCAACATTATTTGATAAATCGCCAATGCTTTTGGGTTTTTTTTTTTTTTTCTTTTTCATCCATCTCAGAGTTGGCAAAAGGCAAACTATGGATGGAAAAAGTTAACTCTTTGCTGCTGCTAAATGTGTGGCAGTGTGGCTCTTGTAAATTATGGGGGTTTGCCGTGGCAAGGTCAAGTTGAGGTTGATTGATTTGAGAAATGTAATTTCAATGTGAGATACCTTCCCGGGTATTCCATATCTCTTTGGCATTTATCATTGTGATCTTTTGCTGTGTAATCATCTCTTTCATGCAAATCAACTGCATCAAGGTTGCTTAAATTTCATAATTCAATCGATTGGGGGATGCTGCAAGAGGATGATGCCACAATCATTACAATATATATATATATATATGTATATTATATATACCTCTGTACAATATGTGTGGTAATAAGTACTTTTTTTTCCTCTGGTTAAAAAACCGCAAATCGTTTTGAAATATCTGCTCATTGATTTTGATTTTACTGCAAAGCAAATCAATTCAAGGCAATACCATATTTCCTTTCCTTGACTTCTGTTACCCTTACCCTTGCCCTCACCCTTACTCTCTTACAAACATCTCTCAAGTCCAGGCTCAATTTTATTCACTTTTACAATGTTCAACTTGTTTCACTTAATTGCTTTTATGGACATTTTGTTTGCTGTAAAGTTTTTTTTTCTTTCTTTTTTTATGATCGGACAATCAAACTACTTTGCATTTTATGGTCCCTTTTGGGCTCCCCCATCGTTGCAGCAGCAGCAGCAGCAACAACAAAAATCATCATCATCATCATGAACATCAACGTGTAATCAACTTTTTACGACAACCCATTCAAAACCATTGAAAAGGCATTTTGGTTTTTACTTGCGATAAAAACAAAAAAATTATAGAAAATTTGTTGAAATTCACCTAGCGATAAGCCATTCCATGCCAATGACAACTTATCACTTAATTAGGCATAGAGAGAGAGGGGGAGGAGAGCTCAGATTTACAAGTCATTTAAGTTTAAAGAACATTTAACTAATAAAGGAAAAGGGGTAATGGAGAAGTGGGAAGTGTATACTGAAAAAAATCTAAAAAAAAAAAAAATAATTTTAAACTAGATTTTCAATAATTAAAAGAGTAATAAAAATTCTTTTATCGTTTTATTCCCTGTAGTTGGATCTAACTCAATAAGCGTTTTTTAACCATTTTCTGAGCAAAATTTAGTTATTCATAAATTAGAAAAGTATTTAATAGATATATACAATCTTAATTGGCAACCAGTTTGAGTTGGCTATATCGATTAGAGCAACTATTCTACACATTTTAAATGTATTTAAAATTGGTCTTTTCTATCTATTCTATCTATTCTATCTATTCTATCTTTTCTATCTATTCTATCTATTCTATCTATTCTATCTATTCTATCTATTCTATCTATTCTATCTATTCTATCTATTCTATCTATTCTATCTATTCTATCTATTCTATCTATTCTATCTATTCTATCTATTCTATCTATTCTATCTATTCTATCTATTCTATCTATTCTATCTATTCTATCTATTCTATCTATTCTATCTATTCTATCTATTCTATCTATTCTATCTATTCTATCTATTCTATCTATTCTATCTATTCTATCTATTCTATCTATTCTATCTATTCTATCTATTCTATCTATTCTATCTATTCTATCTATTCTATCTATTCTATCTATTCTATCTATTCTATCTATTCTATCTATTCTATCTATTCTATCTATTCTATCTATTCTATCTATTCTATCTATTCTATCTATTCTATCTATTCTATCTATTCTATCTATTCTATCTATTCTATCTATTCTATCTATTCTATCTATTCTATCTATTCTATCTATTCTATCTATTCTATCTATTCTATCTATTCTATCTATTCTATCTATTCTATCTATTCTATCTATTCTATCTATTCTATCTATTCTATCTATTCTATCTATTCTATCTATTCTATCTATCTTCTTAATTTTTTTCCTACATTTGGGCTATGGTAGAATTCTCTCTGGTCTCTATTCTTCTTCTTTTTTTTTGGGATTAAATCCTTTAATAGTTTCAAATATATTCCCAAATTCCTTTGCAACCTTGTCGAAGTTTCTGTTCTTGTATCATTTATGGAGGTTTAATATCCTATTGCTAGGAATTACTAGATTCCTTTTAAATTTTAAGCCCGGCTTTCCCTTGTTATTCCTGCTAACAGTTGCCTGGATTCCCCTCTGGTATATAGTAACTCTTCGTCTTGGTTTGGATTGTTCAATTTTTCCCAAAGTTGAATGTCTAATATATCACTTTTCTCTGGTTGTGGTTTAAAAATGACCTTGATTTGAGTCAAACTAAACTAACTAGCTTATTGTAATATTATTGAAACAAACTTTTGTCAAGCCTTAATGAAATTATATAGTAAATCTGGTTTGGATTTCTTTCCCATTTACATATCCTATCTATAAATTGAGACCATGACATGCAAATGCATTTGTTGTTTGTATTCCTTCTCAATGTTAGTCTAACATTATATTAAAAACGAAAACAGAACTCAAATCTAAAATTCATGTCAATGAAAGTAAAACAGAGACGCAAAACTGACAGAAAGAAAGAAAATCAATAAGTTGTTGTTGTGTGTGAAACCTTCGTGCTAATAGGTTATTTATTTTTCAAGTGAATGCAAGCAAACCCCCATTGGATATATATACAAATATATAAATATATATACTATATATGGTTGGTGGTTGGATGGTGGCGTGTACTAAACAACTGACCTCAATAGCATTTAGCAAGGCGTCGGCCGGGCCCCAAAAAAAAAAGAAACAGACGATGGATGGAACGCAACAAATTTTTTTGGTCGATGGTGGGGTGTGGTTGCACCACTAACACTTTCATTGTCTAACTGCTGTTTTATCGGTGAAATGATATGGCTCTATATATAGATATATATACATATATCTACATTTGTATATGTGTATGAAAAAAAAGGGAAATTACTCACTAATGCGCTTTGTATGCAAAGTTTATTGTTAGTTAATGAGCCAAAATGAAATGTTTAGTGGCAAAATGTATGTCTTATATAAGACAAAAAAAAAAAGTCAAAAGATTTCCCACGCAATTGAACGATGGAGAGCTGACAGACTAAGCCGATTACAAATCATATATGTATATGTATTTGGAGATAATGATGGTATCTATATGTATGTATATTACAAATGTTCGTCATTCAACTTAATTTGGCATTAAGATGAGAATTATAATTAGCTGTCAGCTGGCTGGTTAAAACGAATTAGACATAATCAAAACTAAAAAAAGTCGCCCAGACTCACCTTGACTTTGCATAGTCAAAAGCAGTCAGCAAGCAAGTAACCAGGCAACAATTTCAAGTCAGTAGTCAGATAAGCGCTAGAAGATAACGCCTAAACCAAAAAAAAAAAAAAAAAATAATAAAGTAAAAAAGCATTCTTTTTGCCTGTTTACTTAAGACTGTAACAAAAAAAGAGAGACAGACTGAGATAGAGAGCGAGAGCGAGAGCGAGAGAAAAGAAAAAACCAAACCACTAACTTAAAGTGCTGGATGATGTTCTTTGGTCTTCTTCGCATTCGCATTGCCATTGCAGCCACAATTAAAAAATTGGATTAGCGGCTGAGGCCAAAAGAAACTGAATGAAGTTAGCACAGAAGGGAGAGAACGGATCGGTGGTCGGATTTAGGTTGCCAAGAGGGTCTAAGGGGCAAAACTTCATTTACCACTAAAAAAAAAAAAAGAAAAAGAAAAAAAAAGAGGTAAAAACTGTAGCTGAATCTGAAGTGTCTCGCGGTTGGCACGTCAACTGAAGCGGCAGCAGTGCCAGCGACGTTCGCAGATTACGCTGGCAGATAATTAAAATCGTAACTACGTTAAGAGACGGGGGGAAACAGGGCAGCCACTAAGTATTGCATAGTGAGTGCATAAACTATGCAACCAAATCAAGAACTTCAGGAACTGATGATAGGAGAAATATGTCCAAGTACGTTAAAGATCAAGCAAATGTGATGAGCCGTTTGAAATGGTTTCAGTTTTAAAATAAGGCTAAATATTATTCATTGTTTAAAATTTTCTGTCTAGTTTCTTCTTACCAATTAAATAATATTTGTTGAAAATTTTGTAAAGATTTTTTCTAACATGTTCCTTGTCGCATGCCGTTTTAAAGTAAAATATAAAATTTATTAGAATACAATTTAATTTTAATAAAAAAAATCATTTAAGAAAATGAAAAATGAAATATAATTTCATTCTGTTTCCTTTCTTCTATTTTTTTTTTTTTTTTTATATAAAACTAGATATATAGAATTAATTATGTGATTTATAACTTTTGAAAGAAATTTTCTTTTAATTCATTTTTTTTTTATTGATTTTTGAAACTATTTTTCTGATAGATTTTTAAAATATTTAATAAATTTTTCGTTAATTTGTGAAAGAAAATTTTATAAATATAATTTTAGGAAAATTCCCAAAAATAAAACAAAAGAATCTGAGCACAATAGTTTCAGACAAAGAATTTTGAAAACAATTTCCAAAAAAGAAATACTCATTTTATACAAAAAAAAAAAAAAAAAATAAAGAATAGAAATTCAAATTTGTTAAATAGTTTCCTTATACTTATTCACTTTACATTTACATTACGAACATTTTATATAATGATAATATTATTCATTTTAATGTTATTAATTTTTCACACCGTTTGAATACTTTTGGCGCCTAGTACATTTCACATTGCTTGTGTCTATAACTAAATAGAAGCTCTTGTTAGTTGGCAAGTAAGTACTACGTACTTAGCGCACTAACCGCGTTGAAATGAGGTTTGCTTAACGCCCCCGCCTCGAACCCCCCCGCTCTGCCACAATACCCTTTTCCCCAACTTGACTCTTTTTTTTTTTGTTTTTTCTTTTTGAGAGTTGCTCGTTTTCGCACAGATACTAACTAGACTTCTGTTATAATTTTTTTTTTCGCCATAATAAATTCCATAGCATTATTTGCATATTAAAATTTAAATAATTGTTGAGGAATTGAAGTGAAGAGACAGATTAAAAATGACAGAGAGACAGAGAGAGAGAGGAGATCATAGCTCTAGGAAATTTTCATATTTTTAAGTTTAATGTAAATTATATTATAGCTAATTGACAGACGACTGTAATCATCTTTGTTTCTAAATTGGAATCTATATAAATATCTCTTAAGTCTTTATCCAAATCCAATTGAATTTTCTTAAATTTTAAATTTATGGGAAATTATTTCTAGGTTACCAGGTGACAGATGTTTGGAATGTTGTTGTTGCTTTTGTTGTATCTAATGTAAATTGCCAAAACACTTTTACTTGGACAGCATAAAGTGGACTGAAGCGTGGGTGGGAATGGGGGGCTTGTAGATAATTTCTTGGCCCCCTTTAATGGGTGAAAATAAATAATATTTTCTTTATATTTTTTCTGCTCGTAATTTGGCAAATCGTCTAAACATTTGCTTCCCTGTCGACAATACTCTCTCTTTCTTTCTCTATCTCTTTCTCACTCTTTTTGCTTTTTATCACAGTACTCTTTAATGGTCGATCTTGTTGCTTCTGCCAAAACAACAACAACAACAACAACAACAACAACAACAACACTACTAGTACCCAAGACAAGCCAGACCATGAGAGTCCAGAAACTTATATCGAGATTTATTTGCACAATTCCGGTTTTGGGATTTTTCGTTTGGTGATTTTTCCTTTTCGTTTTGTTTTTTCATTGTTGTTTTTTGTATATTTCAATTTTTTTTTTTTTTTAGTTGGACTATTTGCTATAAGTGTGTGTGTTTGTGTGTGTCTTCCTCCTTCATACGTTGCCAGGGACACATGCATACATACATACATATCATAGGAGTCAGAGTCCAAGTTGGATCATAACAAGTTGAGGGTTGGCAAAGCAAGCGAAAATGACAAAAAAAAAAAAAAAAAAAAAAAAAAAACGACAGCTGTTTGGCCCGAAAATAAAGAAGCAAAAAATACAAAATAAAAGTGAAGAACGCTTTGACACTGAAGCTAAGCTTCAAGTGGCGAGCAGCCCTCCCACACCTTGCTCCCCGCCCCCACCAAAGATGGATGATGGAAGAATTAACAATATTAAAAGAGGAAATGGAAACATTTTCCATTAAGTATTATTATTATTATTGTTTAGTTGGCAAATTTCATCACTTTGACTTTGACACAGTGACACGCAAAAATAGATAACAAAAAAAAAATCAATAAATATATTTAAAATATATTTAAAACAAATTGCAAACATTTTGTGTTTTTTTTTTCCAAAAAATAACATTTTTTAACCAAGTCGGTTCATTATATTATTAGCACACGGTTCGTTATTGTTGTTTATATTTATTTAAACGTTTTTAAATTTTGGATTTTGTTTTATTAAATTTTTTTTTTTTTTTTTTGGTGTTGAACATTTCAATTACCAAACTTTTGTTGTTGCCATCAACAACAACAACAACAACAACAACAATTGCCGCATTAGCAATAACAATAATAATAATAGTAAGGCAAATGGCAAAAAAAACACACACAGCGACGCGCGCAGCTGAGCGGTTGTTGGTTTCGGAGACGTCGACGACGACGACAACGACGGCGACGAAAAGAGATGACGAAATCGCGGCGCAAATACGTCTACACTTAAGCGCGTTCGCAGAGCAACTGAAAGCCACAATATTGTCGTGGGGCTGACGAAGCCCCATAAGCAATAGCAATGGCAACAACAACGCAACGAAGAAGAAGTGCAAGAAGCAGCACAGAAAGTGGAGGTGAAGAGACACACGCACACACACACAGAGACAATCACACTCACACATTGATATGTAGACTTGGACAACGTAAAGCAGAAAGGTAAGGCGATAACGTAACGACAATGCATTGCGTCTACGTAAGGTGTCTGTGACTCTCTCTTTGTTGATTTTGAGGCAGGTTGCGATGCTCACACGGGAGCGTGGTGAGTTTCATTTTTTAAAAAGTCTTTTTAGCCTGGGCCAGGTGAGTTTGACTAGCTGCACCTTCTACTGCTGCAACATGTTTTTAATTGAACATACTGCAGCTGATAGGAGAGTACCAGTACCTGCACACACACACACACACAGAGAGTGATGGAGAAAAGGAGAAGACAGAACAGACGCACACTCACACACACACTTGCGTTGGGTACGTACTTCATGCAATTGCTAAAAATAGACCAAGCTAACAGGCGCGTGTGCCACAATTTGGCTTTATCGTTGATTGAACGTTAGCCTATCATTAGCTGGACATTTGGCTAGCTTTTGCTTTGGCCTATGGTTGTGGCTTTGGCCATTTAAGTTACGAGTCTTTTGGCTATGTGTGTGTGTGTGTTTAGAGTGTAAATTTTAGTGGGTGTGTGTGTGTGTGTATGAGCACGGGCTTCGATTATGGGCCATCCATTCTAGTTGTAGGTGCGGGCAACCGAATTGGAGAATATAATTGCCAACCGGCCGGCCGGCTGGCCAATTGTATGGAGGGGACCCCAAGCACACAGTGTTAGCTAATGGCAAGTCATTTGATATGCCACCAAATTGAAATCGATCGGTATATGTACTATCATGTAGAAATTTGGGTTCATTTACTTTTTAGAAGCCTTACTTCTAATATTGAAATATTTGTATTACAGAACAAATACAACAAAATAGATAATAAGAAATTTGTAAAAATAAAATTTGACTTGATCATGAAAAACATTTGTTTATTTTCAAATCAAAAATAAACAAACTTCATTGTGCCAAAGAAAATAAATTAATGTTGATTAATTTTAGAAATGATCTTATTTGATTACATAATGCAAAGTAATTTTTGAATATTTTGTTTTTGAATAAAGAAACCTTTGAATTTAAGAAACTTTTTAGAATGTTAGATCTAAAGAATGTATACTATGTAGAATACATTAAAAGAGCTTCAAAAAATAAAAAAAAATTCTAAGGATTTTGAGTTTTATTCTCATTTCTGAAAAGTAAAATATTTTTAAAGTTTTTTTTATTTCTTACATTATATGTATATAAATTGATACTTCTTAAAAAAAAAAACGAACTTTTATAAATAGAAATGGATAGAATCGATTCGGGTAGAAGTGAACTTCCTTATAATTGCTTCATATAATTTGAAATGAAAATTATGAAAATCAAAATTAATGAAAGTCACAACATTTTGATTCATTCATTCATTTTTCAATGTATTTATAAAACAAAATTTCTATAAAACAAAGTTTCTATAGAATATATACATACATATGTATACAAGAATGTTTGCTGGTTCCATTCAATTTCTTTATAACGAAGTTCCAATGTAATTATATTCAGTTTTTGTTCATTCAAACATATTTGTAATGGTAAATTTATATTATTTCTTGGAATTGTTATAGTTAAACTTACTTTATTATTAGAAAATCGGATACTAAGATTTTAAGAGCTTTAAGGAGTACTTACATATATAAACTAAACTTCTACTATATATCCATATACATACATATGTATAAAGAAATAGTATAAAATTGAAAAGATCATTTCACATTTGGTCTAAACCAGTTAAAAATGACATTTCTTTGGGTTAATTGTTTGATTATCTAATAGAAAACATATTTGATTCAGTGTTTTCCAATAAAATAAGCAGAGAAAAAAGTTCTTATTGATTTCCTATTCCCAAACATTTTATACACCACTCAATTCTTAAATAAAAACTGACCTATATCAACTGACCAATATCAATCTATATCAAAGCAGTTAAAAAAGCAAATTTCTTATCTGGTTGAAAACATAGTTGATTTAATATACCCCATATAATAGACAGAGAAAATAGTTCATTAGCCCCAACCTTATTAATTTCCTATAACCAAACATTTTATATACCATTCAATTCTTATTAAAAAACTGACCTATATCAACTTATACAACACAATATACATACAAATACAGCTACAACTAGTTTCAATTCTTAATAGTTATAACATAATTATAGTATAAATAAATAACGAAAAGTAATTGATTCAAAATGCTTTCCTTCGTCTATCCTAAATTAAATATTAAAAGGGACAAAGATAAACTAAGGACTATATAGTTCAAGTAATCGATATGGGATCGAATGAGAATATGTTTCTCTTTTTTGGTAACTTTGTCTTACGTTTTGACCAGTAAGACTATGTCATTGTTCCATAGACCAAGTTAAAAACCCAGCCACTCTTTACCCTTACCCCCGCCCCTAATTATAATGCAAATTTTCAATTAACCTTCAGTTTCAATTGCGAAACAAAAACTTTCGGTTTGTTATTTTACAGTTTTTACGAATATGCATGAAGTTCAGTAGACAAATGTTGAGTAAGAAAATAGCACTTATGTATACATTTGTATATATGTATGTATGTATAAACATTTATGTACATTGGCTGAGTAAGTTTTTTGTTTCTTTTTTTTTTTGGAAAACCCATGTGTCTTAAGTACACACAGAGTTAAGGTATTCATTATCAAATGGACGATTCAAGCTTAAAATATTTTATTTACTAAAGTCAACTAAGTCCAACTGAACTAAACAATATGATAAAATTTACATTTCCAACCTTTTCTTTCATTTTTTTTTAGCAACAATAAACGGAATAATTGCCTCATAGAACAACATCAAAAAGAAGCAAGTATATAGGTGTATATATATAGTCAAACATATGGGATGTAGGAACAGATATTGTGAGTCATCAGCTACATCAGTTTCAGCGATCTGTTTTGTTGTGTTGTGTCATTAAGGCAATTGCGCATGTTGTTTTTTTGCAAATTAAAACCAAAATGTCTTTTATAATGTAATTTGGTTTTTTTGGGTTTTAGGTATTTGTTATTGTCTTCACGCCTCAATGCCAATTGCTATTTTTGGGCCTACAATTCAATCTGACTAATTGAAGAGCAAAGATGATGATGATGATGATGTTGATGATGGTGACGAACTCTTATTGCCAGCAAAGTTGACAGTTCAAAGGTGAGAAATGAATGGGCCCATTATCTTACAAGTTGAATGGACTTTCGATTTTTAATGCTCAACGATGCGTTTTATGAAAAACAAAAAAAAAACAAAGTCAAACAATATAAGTAAACAAAATAAATATTTGCAATCGTCTTTCTTTTTTTTATTATTAATTTGTGTTGTTGTTTCAGTCCCCCTCTCTCTCCTTCTCTTTGTTATACAAAATGCCAACCTTTGGCAAACCTTTGTCGGCTTTTACAGTTGCTGTGGCCCTTTTCCCACTTGATTTGGCTGAGTTTTATGTGCATGATAATTGCTTTGGTTATGACCCATTTCACTGAGCAGTTGCCACTTTCAAACTGGAGCGGCCTAAAGAATGAAACAAACACGGAATCTCAGAATTCAAATACACTGCAACAAAGAGCGGACATGACTGCATATAATTAAGATAATAATTTTTCTGCTTTTTTGTCGTGTTTTTTTTTTTTTGCTTCTTTTTTTTTATTATTTTCTTGTTCCGTATTTAGTTCTGGCATTGTTGTTCTTGTGATTGCTGTGGAGCCTTTCAGGCTGAGTCACAAGGCCCCCCAGCCCAGAATATATACATATATAGTATATACACTTGAGAGCTGTCATTCAAGACCGAATCTTGTATGAAAGATGCCGGAGGTGATAAGTGGCGAATTGGGTGTGTGTGTGTGTGTGTGTGTGTGCGGGTTCCTGTGCCTCTGGCCATGTTGGGCTAAGCCAAGCCTTGCCCTTTGCCATATAACACATATCGTAGCAGCACAGCTGCAGTTGTAAACGATATGGCGCGACTCATAAGTTCTACGATTAAAATTACACTGGAAATAAAAAATTTTGCCAAATCTTTGCTGGCAAAATATCTGAAAACGTTAAAGAAATTTGTATACCCTTTCAGTTTACCAATTTATGTATATAAATTAACAATGTGTTCTATAGCATAAGAAAAGATCATTTAGTCTTTGAGATTAATAAATTGATTTTCTGAAATTTCTAAAATTTCTGCAAAAATTTTTATCTCATTGGCACTTTAATGATCTAGCAGTTCAAAGAATTTCCGGTTTCATAGGCAAATCTTTATATAAATTTGATATATTGAAGTATAGCTAATTTATTTATCAATTGTTAAGCAAATAAAAAAACAATCTAATTCCCTTAAGAATACTATTAAAAACGCTAATTTCAAAAGAATATATTCCATTTTTACTAAAAAAAAAAACTTTTTGAATTGAACATATTAAAAGAATATATATCTTGAAACGATCGTCTCTTTAGTATGTTTGTATTTTCTACATTAAAAATTTTGAATCAATCATTTTCGAATTCCATATGTTACATAACCTAAAAGAGAAAAGACTTCTATCCTTTAGAATATATATTCTGTATTAAATATCTTTAATCGATCATCAATAGAATATATATTCTGTATCTAAAAACCTTGAACCGATCATTTCAATAGAACATCTAATCTATTTCGATTAAAAATACTTCTTGAATCGTTCATTTCAATAGAATATATATTATATATACATAGCTTAAAGCGATCACTATCCTAAAGAAGAAAGAAAGAATATTCTATGGAATATATATTCTGTATCTTGAACCTTTCATTTCAATAGAATACATATTATATAGTCAAGTGATATTAAAAAGAAAAGTAAATAATAAATTTAGTGATCAACTAGCTACAAAAAACTATAAAGTTATTAAATAACTATTTTTATAAGTTCTACTTTAATAGCTTTAACTTATTGCTAATCTAAAAACTCTATTTTTTCCAGTTATTATCTTTTTTTTATTTATTAATCTAAGAACTTTATTTTCCGCCAATGGTTCCAATAATATATGTATATATATATATTTTGCATCAGTTCGAAATCATTCTTTCAAATTCTTTTTAATATTATATTTCTGAGTGGAACTCATTTCTCATCATTTCTTTCAATGGTTTAATAACTTATTCCCAAATGTTGATCAAAAATATATATCTTATCGGATATATATCTACCTATGCGTTCTGCAATGTTTTGTGATTTTCTTAATGGATTTTTATAAAATAACATTAAATACAACCAAATATGTAGAGATATTATTTTTAATGAATTATTGATATGTTTTTATTTATTTTTAGAAGCGAGAGAGATAATTTTATTGCAAGAAATTAAATGAAATTTATGGAATCTACATATAAAAACAAAATAAGGCAATTTTTCTATGGTTATTTGGTTTTAAACAGAATACCGAAATTTTTGGAAATTGTATTGCTGTTTTTGGGGAATAAAACTAATGTATCCTCCCTCTCGATGCCCCCCTTTAAGGGTAACTAAATAAATAAACTTTGGCGTGGGCGATTCTGGCACAGCGTAGACAGAGATGAAATCGTAACAAGTCGGGCAGAATGCCAAAATTGTTGCAATCAGCTTAGAACGAAAGTGTGGGAAGGCAACATACATATACAAACACACACACGCACATACGGATGCATGTGGCAGAGTGCAGAGTGAGGGAGAATTGGCTACTTACCCGACGCTGTTGCTTTGGCTGCTCGTAAAAGTTGCTACCATTCTCTAACCATTCCACATCGCTGCAAGATCAAAAGATAGAAAGAGAGAGAGAAAGAGAGAGAGAGAGAGGAGAAAGCATTTGAATTTCAACAACCACATGTTAACATGTTGCTTAGTGGTTCCCAGTGACGAAACTCACCACACAACAAACGAAAGCTCATTTTTTGTTTTTGTTTTTGTTTCTAAGACTTACCGCTGCATACGCTGTATGACCGGCAACTGAGCGGTACTATCATGAATGCGCACCTGATCCGGTGTAATCTCCTCGAGAAGAAACATATTCTTGCTGGCCAGCGAGAGGGGAGTGGTGGCCTCACTTTCCGCCGCACTGCCACTATTGTAGAAGAGGGGACTAAGGGGACGGCATGCGCCACCCAAAAGCTCATCGATATTTTGATGGCGTGAAATGAAAAGCTTTTCGCCAGAGGATCGGCGTGTCTGTAACGAGGCGGAAGTGGGGGCAATCATTGCCGGCATTGTTGTCTGTGGCACTGGCGTTTGAACTTTTGACATTGGAATGTTATCGTAGGGCGAGGCGCATTGTGACCGTTGCTGTTCAGGTGGCACGGGGCTGGCGCATTGTCCCAATGGCGGTGGACGCACCGAATAGGTGAAATTGAATGAACTACTCAACTCATTGGGTGCATCTTGCAATTCATTTTGCGATAGCTGTCTATCGGTTTCATCTCTGGCCAAATTTTCCATCTCGTCGTTTGGATTGGGTTTTTCGGTTTCCTGTTCATCCTGTAGCCACCAGGCCCGTTCACCCGATTCCCAATGTTTGATTATACGTGGCGGTGGTGTTGGTGGTTTAACTGGTATTGGTTCATTTTCCTTTTCCTGCCACCAGGCACGCTCACCCGACTCCACACGTTGGACATTGAATAGCTTTTTGGTGGGACCGGACATCCACCAGTGTTTCGGTTCCTGATTGGAACTCTTGGAGCTACGATCACCGGAACTGGGCAGCTTGATGGTAACCTCAACATGTGGCTCATTATTATTATTCTCATCTTCTGGAAAACCATTTTGTTTACTATTTTGTGGTGACTGTTTCTCTTCGACAATTTCGTCTTCATCCAGCCACCAGGCATCATGTTCGGGTGAAATACGGCTACGTGGCATGGCCTTCACTTTGTAACTGGTATCCGTATCATGGCCATTACTTTGGCCACTATGACCATTGGTCAAACCATTTGTTGTCGTTTCGTTCTCATCTTTGCTCCACCAAGCAATTTTACTATTATTCTCAGTTGTTGCCTCCTGCTCATCATCCAATTGATTAAGTGTCTCTTCGGCCAGTGTATCATCTTCATCGGGACGCAGCCACCAGGCATGATCTTCCCCAGAATCAATGTGTCTCAATCTATATGGCATTTCGTTACGATTATTATAATCCAGGGCAGAAGCTGTATTAATTTGTAGACTAGTATCTTGCCACCAACTGGGCTCCTCTTGATCTGGATCCTGTTCCGATGTCGTTGTTGTTATTGCTGAAGTATTGCTAACCTGACTCTCTGTTGCCTGAGTATCCTGTGTGGTTGTCGTTGTCTCTCTGGGACAACGGGTTGTGGAGCTCAATGAGTTATTTGTGATCGATTTTAGTGAGGGATTCGTTTCGCTCGATGGCGTCGTTCTTGTTTCGTTCGTTTGAATATCTGTCATTAGACTGATTGTTGGGCCATCGAGTGTTTCCACCTCGCCCGAGCTGTCGGAGCTTTCGAGGAAGATCGGCTCACTATTTGCGTCTTGGTGACGTGTGGCGAAAAAATTCGATACCGACGAGAGCTTCTGCAATCGTGATTGTGATGCTGGCAACGAATTTTCCACAGATCGTGAGTCAGTTGTGGACATGTGGCTATTTTGGTTAATCAATTGGCCGGCATTAGCATTAGCATCACCTGTCGCTGTCCCCTGTGCCAGCTCCTGCTTCTGTTTAATGACGACCTTCGTCGCGTCTTTGTTTGTCGTCTTTTTCTTGCTCTGCTTTTTGGCTATTTTCCCGCGCTGTTCACTCTCCGAGGCAGAGGACGAGGCGGTGGCAGTGCTTGTGGCAGTGTCATTATTTGGCGTGGGTGCACATGATTTATGCCCCTTCAGTTGACGATTTGGTGGTTTTGTTGAAACCTTTTTAGTAGATCCCGCCGATGCTGAGGTAAGGCTACTTTCAGATCCCGCACTGGGTGAACGTTCAAGTTGTCCACCATTTGCCACATCTTCGGACTCAGCACCACTGCTTGGTGTACGAGATTTACGCGGCCTGTCCGTGGGACCCACATTCAATGAACTTTTACGAAAATCCTTATTTGGCCATTTAACCACAGAGTTACTAGATGTTGAACTGCCAGTTTTGGTGGGTGATTCTGCTTTACTGGGTGGTGCTGGTGGTTTATTTGCCAGATTCTCCACTGACGATTGCCTAGAGGTATTCAATCGTATGGCCTTTGGTGGTGATAATTTGGATTTACTCGATGATCTAGAGCTAATAGATCCATTTGTATTAGTTTTAACTAACTCCGATGCTTGGGATTTACTTTCTCCCGATACCGATGCCGATCCCGTTGCCACTGCAACTGCCACTGCCACACCCGTAGCCACAGCTGATGTCGAATTTGTTGTGGATTTGTTGGCCGAACTGCTGGATAATGGACTGGCACTATAGCGCAAATTGCTTATCCTATCTCTATGTGGACTATAATTGGAGCTAAGGCTACTACTGCCGGCACTATAACGCAAATATCGTGTGGAATCATCTAATCTATCCGACTGTATCTCTTTTTCCAACATCTGGCGTGGCTTGGTAGAACGTTGTATGGTCTTCTCAATCGTTTTGGCAATATCAATGCGACGAGTACGTTGCACTGTGGTACTGCCCGGCGGTGTTGGTGAAGTAGCTCGCGTTACTACAGCCACTGAAATATATGTTTCCTCTGTCAATTGATCCGGTTTCTCTTGTTCTCCTTCTTTCCCTTCATTTTTATCGTTTTCTTGGTGTGGCTCTTCAGTTGTAACCACATTTGTCTGCTCATCAGCAGCTTCTAGTTCCTTCTCTCTGCTGGCTTTGGCTCGACTTGCGGTCCTTGCATGAAAATCACTTGTAGTCAAGTAAGATATTGATTTATCCAGCGTGGTATTGGCACTACCATTGATCCGTGTGGAATTGGCACCAAAACGACTGCTATAACCATTTCGTGTAGCATTATTGCTTCTATAAGAGTTACCCAATTTACTGCGGGCATTATCAATTACTGGACTCGGATCTCTCGATTTGGCACGATTTGTATGTTCCAAGGCCACCGGACTGGGATCACGTGATCGTCCATATTTACCCAATGTGCTAGTGGTAGTCCCTGTATACCGTTTAACTGGGCTACTTCTCTCACTTGTGGTTGCCTCTTTGGGTTCTGTTTTGGCATAGCGACTCACATAACTTGCTGTCGTTGGCGCCGGTGGGTCACGTTTAATGCGATAGGTTCCACCCGAAAATGATGGTCTGTAGGCGCTCGGTGTGGCCAGTGATGTGTAGCGTGATGTCGAATCGGCTCCGGCAGAATACTGCAAAATAAAGAAAGATTTGGATATTAAAAATGCAAAGGAAACAATAGTTAAATTACTTACCGCAGAGCTTCCTGTTTTGTAAGAGTTCCCAAAACTGGACTTCCAAGGTGTCTACAATAAAAATTAGTTATCAAATAAAACCAATTAATACAATTTTTATATTTAGAAAACAATTAATTATTATACATTTTTAAGTTGCTTTTTTTTTGTTATCAAGGCAAGCCAAGTAAAATAATTCACATCAAAATTGTTTCAAGTGATTCTCAAAAAGTTTACCGGTGAACTATCCTTCAAAGAGTTTATCATTCACAAACCAACACACTCAGAATAAAGAAGTTCTCGGAAAGAAAAAGTGAAATATCAAATATTCGACTTTGGAAAATAGTTAAAAATCAAAAATGGCAAACAGCTACAAACAATCATCTTGTATCCTGAATTTTTTTCAGGCATTTGCCGCCATCAAGAACTGTATCACACAGAAAAACAAAAAACCAACTTATAAATGTATCAAGAAGAGGGAGCAGCAGCCTTCATCCAGTGAGAAGCAACCATCAGTTGAGGGTCCATCAACTAGCCAGATCCTTGAAAACGGTACAGTAAACCATGGGTTATTAAGCAAGAAGATGTCACAACCAAAGAAGCAGCCTTCATCCAGTGAGAAGCAACCATCATTTGAGGGTCCATCAACTAGCCAGATCCATGAGCACAGTCTATTAACCTGTAGGTTATTTAGCAGGATATCACCATCGGAGGAGCAGCCTTCATATTGTGAGAAGCAACCATCATTTGAGGGTCCATCAACTAGCCAGATCCTTGAAGACATTAAATTAACC
This sequence comes from Drosophila austrosaltans, assembly GCA_035045865.1. Lineage (NCBI taxonomy): Eukaryota > Metazoa > Arthropoda > Insecta > Diptera > Drosophilidae > Drosophila > Drosophila austrosaltans. The sequence goes on from JAWNOQ010000207.1 coordinate 5,973,958, forward strand.
TGTGAGTTTAGCAAGAAGATGTCATTGATGAAGCTGCCATCATTTGAGGATCTAACCAATTTCCGACTCCGTGAATATAATACTGTAGTACGAAATGCGATTCCAGTCTTAACCGAGATTCAAGGCTATAATGCACCGTTTCCGTGCATATTGTGGGAACCAAAGAGCTACGAAGTGAAAATAGAACCTCGATCATGTGCATTTTTAGCGTATCTTCGATATAATCGTGAGACTTATCGCTTGATGTGTTTAATTGACACAGTTAAAGAGGCCGCCGATTCCTGGGCGCAATTACCGCTGGAAAGTAAAAATCGCTTTCTGATGTAGCCAAAGAAGTTGGTAAACGAACAGCCAACTGAAGATCAATCAGAAAAAAATCGGAAGAACTAAACACGCACACACTCAAATTTAAATATCTTTATCTACAAAATTATTTCTCACTATTTTTCCAAAATTTTTGTACCATGCAAACAAGAAGAGAAGTCTTCAATATTTTTTTTTTACAAATTTGATGTACAAGTTTTTCAAAATTTATGATATATTTAATGTAAAACTCAAACCAATTTATCTTTCCTCAAATGGAATTTAACCAAGAATAAATATTTGTCAAGGACCTTTTTCTAAATTTATGCCATATCCTTGGATCTGTGATATTAAAAATGAAATTCATAAAATTGAATAATCAGTTTATACTGCATTGAAAACTTGCTTCCAGTTCTTTTGTTTTCCTAAGTGTATTGTGTGATTTTGATTGATTGGTGCACTTAGATAACCAAACAGACCAAGTCAGCAAAGTGCCACTGATTGGCCCATCTCTTGGATGCATTGACCCTTGATGAGAATGTGTATGGCTCATTGAGAGATGCCCTCGACAATTATTCGCACACATTTCATCATCATCATCATCAGCATCAGCATCGTTGAGGAACAGAACATCATTCCAACTGTGGCAGCATAGCAGACACATCAACACCAGCAACACACGACGACGACGCCTCCCTAGTTTCCCCTTTCCACCGACCAAACTCTTTTACTTTTTCTTCTTTTTTTTGGTTGTCTGCTATGAACTCATCTTCTCCTGGCATTGCATTTTCTTTTGCTTCTGCTTTTGCTTCTATTTCATTTTCAATTAAATGGCGCTGTAGCACGCATTTTTCAATTAATTTCGACGTGTAAACAGATTCATTTCGATTATTTCAACATCTGCCTTCCCTTCTAATCTCAATCGCCTGGCGCATTAGAAGAATTAGTCTTCACACACACAGGCACACACACCCAGATAGACACATCGCTTGGTGCCCTTTACAATTTTGCCAATATCCGTAAATTGCCAGATAAAAGTCTAAAAGAAAACTGCCAGAAAAGCCATCAAGCCCAAAACTGAGTAAATTGTTAAGAAATTGTTTTCATTTTGGGTATATATATTATAACTGCCAAATCGGACATCCATTAAATATTGCAAAATAACTGTCTACAATGTCGGCTTTTTATAGTTTTTGGCAAACGAAACGATTTGCACCAATTATTGTTAATTCATCTAATGAGAGACTCTCTCACTCTCTCTCTCTCTCTCTCTCTCTCTCTTAAATGCTGTTGAACCCAAGAAATGTATATGCATATAAACAATATATATATATGTATATATATACATGGTATATCTAGTCAACAAATTGCAAATATTATATAATAAAATGGTTATAAATGTATTTTTACATTAAAAAATTAACCCTCCAAATTGCATCCCAAATGGTTTTAAAATATATTGCTCATACGACATGTTGTTCTGTTTTAGTATTTATATTATTTTTGTACAAATATTTCAATATAGAAATAATACTGTATTGAAATTAAATTTCTGAATTTGTAGAATAATGCCTCGCAAAGTATGCAAAAGAAATTTCCGATAAGTTTTGCTCTAAAAAATGTTAAGAAAGTCGTTCGGATTATGGAAGTTTTGCAGTACTCCACCTTTTTTTTAATTTTTGTAAGAATCCTTGACTTGGAAAAACATTATTTGAAAATTTTGTGAGAATATTTCAATTTAATTCGAAAAAATTTAAGATATACGCAGCTTTTCTAGTTAAAGTTCCTTTTATACTTCATTCTGTCATTTATTTTTTTTTCTTTTAATTTCTTACAATAATTAGTCAGGTAAAGTTATCGATTTCTCATTTTTTTTTAGTTTTAAATATTTTTTTTAATTTTTCAGCATTTCTTTTTTTCTTTCTTTTTCTTTCTTTTTTCTTTCCCTATATTTCCCTTACTTTTATGTTTCCTACTTTTTTTTTTAAGTTAACATATTAACGTATTTTCTTTACTTCTTTTTTAACCGCGTAACGTTAATAAGACATTTTTTTATTATTTGTTTAATTTAATTTTTTTTTTTTTAGTTTTCAAGTATTTTTTTATATTTTCTTTTCCTATTTCTTATGTACTTTTTCCCTTCTATATTAATGTTTTTTCCTTTTCCCATTTAATTTGTAATTTTTATTTCTATTCATTTGAAAACTTTTTGAAAATTCTTTAGCCATTCTCTGATTAGTTAATTAACTTCTGATACATTGAGTTCCCTACTGATTATGAGAAAGAAATCAAATGAAAAATTTTACATCGTTTCATTTTCCTATATATAGAGACAATTTTCAATTGCTATTCCCAAATATAATATAAAGTTCTGTTTATGTAGAAAATTCCTTCATCAAAGTGTCATAGCTCTGCCTGGTCCCAAGTGAATTTGACATTGGCGCCAGTTGTTCCTCTTTGCCTTTCTCGTTCTCTCTCCACATCATGCAAATGATATATATCATAAAAAATGAATATACTTATATTATTTTCTCCAGCTATAGCAGTCTGGCCAATACAGACTGATGATATATGTATGTTTGTATATATGTATAGTGTAATATTCCATGAACGATCTCAGCTAATTGTTTTCGCTGCTGGTTTTTGTATTCATCTGCTCAAAGTGAAATGGAATGCCAAACACAAATAGCACAACAATGTGCAAAACAAGCAAATGTAGTTATAGTTGGTCGATAGAGCACTTTTTTTTCTCCTTTGGATGGTGTAGTTAGGGGGAGAAGTGTGTGTGTGTTTGTGGTTGCCATCTGTATTTGTACTTTGGACGCCACCACTCCATGGCATCTTCAGCAAAAAAAAAAAAAAAAGAGTGTTGTATCTCTTCTCAGATGCTTTTGCCGGTTTGACAGCGTTATTATGCGAACTCAATTAGGCGATGGATGCCAGCCAGGACAACAAATATTAAACAAGTACAACAAAAAAAAAAAACAAAAACCAATGGAAATGCCTATCTGTCAGTTGGTAAAGTCTATAAAAACATTTAGCCAAATGTTGTTGCAGATAGCCACAGTAAATGTTAGAGAGGACGGATAAATGTATTTGCCTCTTGTCTCGTGAAACTAACAAAATCAGAATAAACATTCGCGTGCCATGTTACGCGCAGAGACAAATGATTTATTTTTAAAATTCTCATTTTTTTTTTTATTTTCTTCAGAGAAAGAAATACAAATTTTAATGTGAATATAATGGCAATATAAAATGCAAAAAAATATATAATTCAATTTTCCACTGAGTTTATAGAATGGAAACTCATTTCAATTTTGCCTATCTAACCAATTAATAAATATATATATATTATAGAAATATTATACAATTTGTAGTCGGGGAAACAATAAAATTAACTTTTTTATATATGTATGTATATAATAATGAAAATAAATTGGAACAAGAATGCCATTTAATTTGTTTAAATTTTCAATTTTGTATAAGTGACAATCAAATATACATAAATTCGATTTTCTAGTGCATTAAAGTAATAAAAATTTAAGTTAAAATTTAAAGGAAATATTTTAATTATGCTTAGTTAGATATTTTATGGGAAATAGTAGCAATTTGCTACATCATTTTTATAGTTTTCATTTAATTATACCCTTACAGATAGGATATATTGATTTTGGTCAAAAGATTGAATTACTGAAAAGAAAGATTTTTCGACTATATAAGAGAAATGTATATATTCTTGATACGGATCACGAGTCGAGTTAATATAGTCATGTTCAACTGTCTTTATGTTCGTCAATTAGTCCATGCCCCCGTCTATCTGTCTATATGTATGCCAAATTCATCCCTCAGTTTTTAAGTTATCGTGATTAAATTTTAAACATACTCTTCTTTCAGTTGTATGCTTTATATATGTCAAAACCGATCAAATCTGACGACTATATCTTAGAAACCATGGAAAATTTGCAATATAAAAATGGAAACTTTGCAAGGGTACGATAAAAGATACACCAAAGCTTTAAATTACTTTATTTTTGATTTCCACTTGATATTGATTTCCATTTGATATGTAAACTAGATTAATTCAATTCTTTAAAAATGTTTTTGTTTAAGTTTCCCTATTCTTTTTAATATAAAAAAAAACACACACATATAGATATATATATATAGCTATATTGATTTACTTGGAGATTTCATTTTCGTGTTTCGAGTTTTTTTATATATTTTTTTTTATATACATTACAATCCGTTTTGCATGGCCACAATCTGGTCTAGTTAAGAGTCGTATAAAAAAAAAAAAGAAAAAGGAAACCTGATTACATGAATGTCACAATCAGTGGTCAGTCAATAGTTTAATTATTCACTTAATGATATAAATTAAACATTCTCTGTGTCCGTTTCTCTACCGTCAACTATAACTCACTACTATAATTATGTTATCAACTAACAACCTTTTCTATTGAAAGGCGACTGTCGATAGACTCTGGCTATTCTACTACTATTGAAACAACTTCTTAGACCCAAGTGTCTTGTATCTGCCACAAAGGGTTCCCAAATTGGTGGTCTTGCTGGATATTTGATAATAGCATCACGCATACCCCGCATACCCAGCTCGAGGGCACAATCCATTGAACTTCTTTGGGGCGGATGGTGGGTGAAGGGACCATTAAAATGCACATAGATATCACCCTGTCCAGCTAGATCGAGACCAAAGCATGTCAAATCTTCGCCAATTGATAATAGAGCTATATTACGATTTGTGTGAGCAGTTTGTATTCGTTTCAGAATGCCAACAATTCCATAATCATCATGCAATATGGCCGATGGTATATTAATAAATTGTTCCAGCGGTGGACACTTGAATGCCGCCTGTGTTGCAAATGTATCCATATCATCCACTTGAAAATTTAATGATATTGTTAATGGTTGACCAAATATATCAGCAAATGTGGGCAAAGGTGGCTGTTGATTATAAAGTTCGGGGAATAGTTTATATTCCTTTTTTGGACTAACATCATTGAATATTGATGCTGAGGCTGATGTTGAGGCAGATGTTGAGGCTTCTTCTGTATCATTATTATGATCATCGTTATATCGATGATGTATTACATTTAAATGATTATTATTATGATGATAATGATGATTATGATTATGATGGTGATAATAATACTGGCGATGCATATGATGGGTACGCTGATAATCTCGTTCTCTCTCCCGCTCCCTTTCTCGCCTGCCACTATCTGGGCTCTTTTTATGCAAGATAGATGATGGTATTATCTTGCAGGGTGGCCGACGACGACGGGGCATTATGGTTTTTGGGGGGAGGAAGGGGGGTTATGGGGTCAGCAGATACGTTTGTTAATTTGAAATTACAACTAAATACTTTTGGTCATACAGCATGAGACGACAGAGAATCAAACAAATTATTTTTCTTTTTGACAATTGACTTATGGCCTGCCTTTCCCTTTCTCTTACACACACACACACACACACACACAGAGACAGAACTATTGGCCACTCCCACTAAACACAATTGATGTGGCATCTCTACTTTTAGTCAGTTGTTTTACAAATTGTACGAATATTCACACTTTGTTAATTAATTAGGTGGTGCGTGCCCATACCAATGGAACTTTCAACTTTATGCGTGTCATAAATATTTACAACTTCCTTTAGGCACATAAAAGTCCTCTCCCTCTCCTCTTTCCCTCTCCCAAGAAAGTAGCCAAAAGCAGGAACGCCACCAAATAAGATAGAAATTTGTAAGGCAAACTAAATCGTGAAAAAGAAAAATCATTTTTCTTTCCTTTTTTTTTTCTTCATGCATTTTTAGATTGAAGCATTCTAAAAATACGGAGCCACAAAATTTAAGATACTGAAACTTGTTGGCTACTTTACACACACAGCCATAGATATAGATATGTATATATATATGTATATATACTCATAAACTGATTGGTTTATTAGATGCAAGGCGCAACAGATATGGCAGAGTAGGGGAGAACAAAAAAAATGACAAAGAGGAGAAAAAAAAAATTGATACTCAAAAATGTCATTGATTTATGACCAAAGGGTTGACAAAAGGGGCTAAAGGATATAATGAGTTTAATACCGCAAAACAAATCGAATGAAATTTATATAAATTGAATCTCTCTTAATCTGGCCAATTAGCGTCAAACTCAACTGCCACACCTTCTCACAGACAAAAACAGAGTTTTGTTTTGCTTTGCCATTGAGGGGAAATTGTAGCAATTATTTAACAATAACTAAACCAAAAAAAAAAGAAAACAATTTTTCAATAGATTTTCGAAACAATAAGCAAAACTTTTGCATTGTTTTTTTTTTTTCGTTTTTTTCCTTTACTTTGCATGGATTTTTGTTGTTCCAAATTGTTTACCATGGAACTAGGTGCCGCACACCTACACAAATTAAAATACACAGACAATTGGCAAAACACTTTTATCTCTGTGTGTGGGTAGTACACTTAGGCAAAAACTAAAAGTTTAAATGAAAAAGTACAAGTAATTTTCATGAAAAGCAATATAAATTGCACATTTATAAGAAAAATAAATTCTTTGCTGGAAACTCATCGAATACGTATTACAATAACAAAAGCCAAGAACATTTTGTATATCAGTTAAAATGTGGAACAAGGAAACAAATCCTGCAATTGATGAACCCTAATAAAGTCTATTCATAATAAGTGCAAAGGTCATTAGGATGATGATTTATACATTGGCCCAAAGGTCTTTGACAAATTCTAGGTGACACTTCCTTTTAACGAATTTTACTTGTCAACGAAGAACTAAAACATTCAAAGAAAGTCTAAAGATCTTTTAATATATATATACATGTGTATCTAACTTTCAAATAATTTTTATTAGAAATAAAATAATGTATTATTTTGAATACAGCGGACAGCAACATAGAAAATTAATTAAATTAATGAAAAAAGTTCTGAAAATTTTACTCAATCATTTCATTAGTTAGTGAATCAACATTGATAAGTGTATAGCAAAACATACAAAATGAAATAAATTATTATTATTATGATTGAATTGAATTTATCCAAAAAATTTTCTTTATTTCATTAAATAGTGAATCAAATAGAATATAGGAAAACCCATTCAAACAATCAGTTCATCCATAGTATAGTTCATATATATATATAGTAAATCATTCCCATATCAACTGGACATTGTGGGGAAAATTTTATTATAGAAGAATTATTGCAATGCTTCGTACAGATAGAAGAATTTTAAATTGTCATTAATGGCCTTTAAATGTTCTTTCTTTTTCTAGGTTTAAGTTTATAGCAATGAATGATAGTAATTTCTTAAGGATTTGTCCTCATTTTAACTTATTTCTATAGTTCATTAGTGATCTTTTAATCATTAAGCAGATGCTCCTTTATAAGAAAGCAAAATTCTGTAGGAAAATCCTTAAGCTATATTTATTGTATATGCATTTCGAATTGAGAAAAGGAGATGACTTTTCCCTCAACTTGTACAAAGTATTCTAAAAATTCTTAAAGCACAAAATTGTTCCTCAAATTGTGCTTAAATTGAAATTGTTAAAGAAAAATAGAATTTATTATTTAACAAAATTATTTTCTTTAAGTGAACTATTGATCTAACAAAATTTAACTTTAATAAATATTAAACTAACATATTTATTAACAAGATTAAAGTTTTGTTACTAGACCTAATATAATAAAAGAAAGAAACAGTTGCTACTGGGCTAAAAAACTAAATATTCGTAGTCAACTAATAAATTTGGTTAACAAAAAAAAAAAACACTGATTTCTGTAAAAGAAAATATTTAGAATTTAAATATTCTTTTAAATATTATTTTCATTGATTTTAAGTAAACAAAAGTAACAAAAGGATCTTAAAGTCAAAATTTAAAAAAGGAAAAAATGAAAACAAAAGCCTAAATTTTCATATTTAGTAAAAATTAATCAATAAATTTGGAAAAAATCCAAATTAAAATCAGGAAAAGCAAACCAAAAGCTTGAAATTTTAATATTTTGTAAAAATTGAACAAATAGAATATGATACCCATATAGAAATAGGCAGATCCAAAATTTTTATATTAATCAAAATATATTTAGTCTTTGGTGTAAAAATAGAGAAATAATCGTATCGAAAGAAATCGTAATCGGCAGGTATAAATTTTAATATGTATAATAATTATCTACTTTAGTGTAAATATGTATAAAAATCTTTGTAAGTTATTTACAGAATTTTGCATCTTAAATTTACTTGCAAATTGATAAGTTGTAATTTTTTTCTTTTCGCCAAGTGTACAAATTAGCTGCTAAATACATTGGCTATACCAACAGTATTAACAATTAGAAACAAACAATTGCAAAAAACAACAACATAACATAAATATATGTACACACCAACACACTCACTGAGAGGGATAGAGGGAAAAATGAAGGTGGAGAGGGATTATTGTATTTGTTGAGATATAAACTTAAACTTGGCGCTGCATAAACTTTACTTACATAACTGCGATACGAAGACATTGCCGCTGATTGACAGATTACGTTATTTTGGCAAACGATCGATCGTTGAAACTCTTCACTCTATAGTTGATATATGTATATGCGTTTTATGTATTCACTTTGCCTTTTGGCCAGCAAGAATATTGTCTATGTAGATTTCTTTTTAATTTTGATTTATTTCATTTGGGCATATTGACATTTTAATTGTAATCTAATATGCGGAACGACTCGATGCACATACGCGACGTACTAACTAACTACTGACGACAATTGGAAACGTACACACACACACACACACACACAAATACAAAAAAAGAAAAATTAAAACAACAACAAGTAGAAGAAACGTATCTTTCGGATGCGCCGCAAAACGATCCGCTACCGCCGTCTAGCTAACTCACTGTCCGACACTCAATTGCAAATTGCAATAGATGCGAAATAAATTAAACACATTTACTTGATGGGATACAATCCGATGGGATGGTTCTTATAATATGGTGATCTTGTATCGGTATAGTGTGTATATATATGTATATATATATATATATCATTTATTTTACTCTTCCTTTCAAATTTCCGTGAGTGTTTTCGTTTTTGTTTGTTTTCTTCGGTTTTTTGTTTTCTGTGATTTGGGCCACTTTACATAATCCGCCGGCACGCACCAAACCGGTGGAGATTTACGGGAATGGGCATGGGAAACGTTAACGGATCAAGTACCCGATCTATTTGAGAATATACTATATACAGATGCAGAGATGCCGGCAAATGCGACACGTCACTGGGCGGTTTTATTTATGCGTTGATATTTTCCTCAACGGACGACGACGACGACAACGTTTTTTATCTTCATTTTCATGAAAATGGTCTAGGTAGGCAAAACACACACAACACACACATCACATTTTGTATAGAAAGAGAGAGTGAGAGAGAACTTTTGCTGTTATTTTTAAATTCAGCAAAATTATCCGATGCATACATTTGTCGCAGCATGCGAACAGTCGAGCGCCGCGATTTTTCCTTTATAAAATTTTTGGTTTTTCTTTTTTTTTGTTTTATTTTTTTTTTTTTTTTTTTTGTGTGTTACTTGCCCCGGCGCGTGGCGTGTGCGACTCGGCGCGTTGTCAAAGGAAAACTGCTCGAATGTGAACAGATTTTTCCCTAGACTGCGTGAAAAGCCAACAACAAAAATTGAATACAAAAACTGTGTGTGAATAGCTGAAAAGCTGAAAAGAAGAAAACAAAAAAAAAAAAAATTTCAACTCAACACAAGAAGCACAAAATACACAATAATATTTTTGTGTGCGTTGTATATATATTTTCGGCAAAAGAGATGTTTCTCTCTCTATAATGTATATATATCTATCTATCAAACCAATGCTCTTCATTCTCATTCTACCTCAGACATCTTTCTCTCCATGTATATCTCCCTCTCTCTCCATTTGTGCATATTTTTTTGAGATCGTTCAGTTTTGTAAATTGCAATATCGTATTAAATAAACGATTCCTTGTTGCGTATATATCTACCAAAAAATATCGGCCTATTCGATCTATATGTAAGTAGATGTAAATAGCTTGACAGCATCGCAATTTTATCTTGGCCCAAAAGTACTTTTTCATATTTCATTTCAAGTTAAAAAATGTATTAAAATTCTTGTAATGGTCATAAAAAACAACAACCAAAAAAATTGAAAGTATTTTGCATCACATTATGAATATCATCTATATTTAGATATATACAAAAAAATGTATTTCTGGACAGGTGAGTAATCAATCGTATATCAGTATATAGAATCTACAGATGGCTGATTGACTTAATTGTTGCCATATCATAAATTTATTGCAAATTAAAATCCTCGAAATAGAAAAAATAGATTCATCTTGGAAGTTTGTCTAAATTTGGCAACTAACAAAGGAAAACATATATGATCCTTTGTCTTTTTGTATCACTTTAGTTTACACTGAGTTGAACTATAAATAAAAACTAGAAGGGGATGGGCTAACATCGGCCATGCCGAAGTTTTTATACCCTTACAAACTTCAATTTCATATAATGTAACAAAGTCATTAAAAAGCATATTAAACAAATCAAACCTACATTAAAAGTTCGTGGCTTGAGAAAAAAAGATAATTCGACAAAAAATAATTTTGGTCGGATTGTGCGTATGGGAGCTATAGCATATAGTCGACCGATTCTTAGAACATATATTTCTACATTTACTTAACTTACACTTACCAAATTTCATTACAATTGCTTTTAAAACAAACAACTTATGGCACTAAAACTATATTCTTAACCGATCGTTCCCATGGGGGATATATGATATAGTGAACCGATTCTGACAAAACTTGGCGGATATGTTAAAAAGTGTATTAAACCTATAAAAAAACAAATTTCATAATATTCAATTAAGAAACAACAAAGTTATGAAAGTTGAACTCTATTCTCTACCGATTTTTCCAATGGGAGCTATACGATATAGTCAACCGATTCTCAGAAAACTTGGTGGATATGTTAAGAAGTATATTTAGCCTATAAACCGCAGATTTCATAATAATCGATTGAAAAAGCACAAAGTTACCAAAGTTTAACTCTATTCTCTACCGATCGTTCCGATGAAAGCTATATGATATAGTCATCCGATCGGGATGATTCCGAAATATACAATGCCTGCAGTATAAAGAAGCTTATGTGCGAAATTTCAGCTTTGTACGGACAGACGGAAAGGGCTAAATCAACATAGCTCGTCGTGCTGATCAAGAATATATATACTTTATATAGTCGCAGATGCTTCCTTCTGTGCGTTGCAAACCTCTGCCCGAAATTCATATACCCTTGCAAGGGTATAATGACTTATTTTAAATGAACACACAAATGCTATCTATAAGAGTACAAAACTTTAGAGTGCTAAAATAAAAACTGTAAGAAAAGTTACTATAACCGATAATTTGATATAGATAATAATCAAAAGAGAAAACCAAATGTATCAAATTTCGATCTGAAAAGTGTAAAAAGCAAACAAATTTAAACTAAAGGTCTTAGCCCATTTCCTTCATCAAATTTAATTATACAAACTTTTCATAACCTTTGGTCACAACAAACCACTTAAATTATAAAGAAATATAACGTATACGCCACCGTGTTCAAAGATCATTCAAACACTTTGAGCCTTTTAACATTTAAATGTTCAAATATTTATTCATTCCGAAAATCTAGTACATTAAATTTGTAAAAATATTAAAATCTAAATAGTACAATACAAAAATTTTGAAAAAAATATCAAGAATATTAATTTTTACATAAAGATTTGAATTTTAACGAATGTAAACGTAAACCTTTCTTGGTTTATTTCTGGGCCATATACGATTGGATATTCGTATTCCACATTGATTGGTTTCTTAGAAAAGCGTTGCTTTTTCGATAGCGGCATTTTTCCCCAGGACTCGGCGGCCTCTTTAACCATGTCGATTGTAGCCATAAAGGGATGAGTCTTACGATAATATCGAAGATACGCTAAGTAACCACTTAATGGACGTTCCATTTTTTTTCCGTTTCGTACAATGTTAGGTAATGAAAACTGGTTTCGCGCAGCGAATGTTCGTTTCCCAAAACGTTGTTTGCGCTTGGGTCCAGACTTTGACAAACGCATCTTCTTATTGGTTGATTGTATCTCTGAGCTCCCTGGAATTTCACAGGGTAATTTACTATATTCAAGGATCATGCTATTTGATGGATTATTAAATGGTAGTTTCTTACTGAATGATGGCTGCTCCTCTGGTGGTGACATCTTGCCAAATAACCCACAGGTTACTGTGCTGTCTTCAAGGATCTGTCTTCTTGGTGGAACCTCAAATAATGATTGCTTGTTACTGAATGAAGGCTGCTCTCCCGGTGGTGACATCTTGCCAAATAACCCACAGGTTACTGTACTGTCTTCAAGGATCTGGCTAGTAGATGGACCCTCAAATAATGGTTGCTTCTCACTGAATAAAGGCTGTTTCATGAATGGCATCTTCTTGCTAAATAACCCACAGGTTTCTGTGTTGTCTTCAAAGATCTGGCTTCTTGGTGGAACCTCAAATAATGATTGCTTCTTACTGAATGAAGGCTGCTCTCCCGGTGGTGACATCTTGCCAAATAACCCACAGGTTACTGTACTGTCTTCAAGGATCTGGCTAGTTGATGGACCTTCAAATGATGGTTGCTTCTCACTGAATGAACTCTGCTTCATCAATGGCATCTTTTTGCCAAATAACCCACAGGCTACTGTGCTGTCTTCAAGGATCTGACTTCTTGGTGGAACCTCAAATGACGATTGCTTCTCACTGAATGAAAGCTGTTTCATGAATGGCATCTTCTTGCTAAATAACCCATAGGTTTCTGTGCTGTCTTCAAGGATCTGGCTTCTTGGTGGAACCTCAAATAATGATTGCTTGTTACTGAATGAAGGCTGCTCTACCAGTGGTGACATCTTGCCAAATAACCCACAGGTTACTGTACTGTCTTTAAGGATCTGGCTAGTTGATGGACCTTCAAATGATGGTTGCTTCTCACTGAATGAAGACTGCTTCACCAATGGCATCTTTTTGCCAAATAACCCACAGGCTACTGTGCTGTTTTCAAGGATCTGACTTCTTGGTGAAACCTCAAATGATGATTGCTTGTTACTGAATGAAGACTGCTTCATCAATGGCATCTTCTCGCTAAATAACCCAAAGGTTGCTGTACTGTCTTTAAGGATCTGGCTAGTAGATGGACCCTCAAATGATGGTTGCTTCTCACTGAATGAAGGCTGCTTCATGAACGGCATCTTCTTGCTAAAAAACCCACAGGTTTCTGTGCTGTCTTCAAGGATCTGGCTTCTGGGTGGAACCTCAAATGATGATTGCTTCTTACTGAATGAAGGCTGCTCTCCCGGTGGTGACATCTTGCCAAATAACCCACAGGTTACTGTACTGTCTTCAAGGATCTGGCTAGTTGATGGACCTTCAAATGATGGTTGCATCTCACTGAATGAAGACTGCTTCATCAATGGCATCTTTTTGCCAAATAACCCACAGGCTACTGTGCTGTCTTCAAGGATATGACTTCTTGGTGGAACCTCAAATGATGATTGCTTGTTACTGAATGAAGACTGCTTCATCAATGGCATCTTCTTGCTAAATAACCCACAGGTTTCTGTGCTGTCTTGAAGGATTTGGCTTCTTGGTGGAACCTCAAATGATGATTGCTTCTTACTAAATGAAGGCTGCTCTCCCGGTGGTGACATCTTGCCAAATAACCCACAGGTTACTGTACTGTCTTCAAGGATCTGGCTCGTAGATGGACCTTCAAATGATAGTTGCTTCTCAGCGAATGAAGTCTGCTTCATCAATGGCATCTTCTTGCTAAATAACCCACAGGTTTCTGTGCTGTCTTCAAGGATCTGGCTTCTTGGTGGAACCTCAAATAATAATTGCTTGTTACTGAATGAAGGCTGTTCTCCAGGTGGTGACATCTTGCCAAATAACCCACAGGTTACTGTACTGTCTTCAAGGATCTGGCTAGTTGATGGACCTTCAAATGATGGTTGCTTCTCACTGAATGAAGACTGCTTCATCAATGGCATCTTTTTGCCAAATAACCCACAGGCTACTGTGCTGTCTTCAAGGATCTGACTTCTTGGTGGAACCTCAAATGATGATTGCTTGTTACTGAATGAAGACTGCTTCATCAATGGCATCTTCTTGCTAAATAACCCACAGGTTTCTGTGCTGTCTTGAAGGATTTGGCTTCTTGGTGGAACCTCGAATGATGATTGCTTCTTACTAAATGAAGGCTGCTCTCCCGGTGGTGACATCTTGCCAAATAACCCACAGGTTACTGTACTGTCTTCAAGGATCTGGCTCGTAGATGGACCTTCAAATGATAGTTGCTTCTCAGCGAATGAAGTCTGCTTCATCAATGGCATCTTCTTGCTAAATAATCCACAAGTTACTGTACTGTCTTTAAGGATCTGGCTAGTAGATGGACCTTCAAATGATAGTTGCTTCTCACTGGATGAAGGCTGCTCCTGCAATGACATCTTGCTAAATAACTCACAGGTTAATTCAATATCTTCAAGGATATGGCTAGTTGATGGACCCTTAAATGATGATTGCTTCTCACAAAATGAAGGCTGCTCTCCCGATGGTGATATCTTCTTGCTAAATAACCCACAGGTTAATGGACTGTGCTTATGGATCTGGCTAGTTGATGGACCCTCAAATGATGGTTGCTTCTTTCTGGATAAAGGCTGCTTCTTCGGTTGTGCCATCTTCTTGATACGTTTGCCAGTTGGTTTTTTGTTTTTCTTTCCAGTGCAGTTCTTGATGGCGTCAAATGCCATTTTTGATTTTTACCTATTTTCCAAAGTCGAAAATTTGATATTTCAATTTCTTCCGAGTACTCCTTTACTCTGTGTATTTAGGTTTGTGAATGATAAACTCGTTGAAGGATAGTTCGCAGGTAAACTTTTTGAGAATCTCTGGGAACAATTTTGATGTGAATTATTTTATTTGGCTTACTCTGACTACAAATTAAAGCAGTTTACAATTACTTTTTTTCTTTCTTAAAAATAATATATTCATTGATATATATTTTTTTCATTCGAAATCTATAATTTGAAGCTTATTTAATAGGAATTTGGCAATTAACAGGATAGCAAATCCGTGGCATAGTATTTTTTTCTTATATATTAAAATGCCTACAGCCGCAGTTCATTCAGTTTATTTTATTTTTCGATAGCATAATTTTGTTTCATGAATTTTTGTAGATGATTTCTGGCTTTATGACCTCTTTTTGGGTCGTCACTTGTTGATACAAGCAGTTCTCATAGTATATATAAAGTCTTTTCTAGGTTGAATTGATGATTTCTTTTTGTTTTTCATAAAATATATATATATGTATATACATTCTTGAGCAACTGTATTGATATAGTCATGTCCCTTTTTTGTTGAATGTTTACATTGAGTCTTCATTCTGTTCAATTTTTCTTTGTTTTGTTAATCAAACATTACAAATCTACTTATGAAATAAACAAAAAATTATTACAAAACTTTATCGAAGGTTTCTTTTTTTTTAGCATTAAATATACACTATATAAAGCAAATTGCTTAAATTTGAATCTTTTAAAGTTATAGGAAAGACATTTAGGAATAAAATATATAATCGGACTTAATATCTAATAAGATATCAAAAACGCATCACCCACAAATATACGTTTTAGTTTTAAAGCCATAAATACTAAGGCCAAGAAAATTTTAAAATCAAAATAATCTTAGTTTACAAGAAGTTCCAAGAGATAAAATTTGGTAAAGAGTCGAAATTATATATATTGTATATATATTTTAATATGAAAATAATGGTAAATTTTAGAACTATAAAAAGCAGAAACTAATTTCATAATACAATTCGTGTATCTTTCCCCGAGTCTAAATGTTTCCCCCCTCTTTTTCTCTCTAGCTGTAAATGCCTTTGTTCATTTATCAAAGATATTTGGTAAATATAATAGGGATATCATATAAAACAAAATAATATGACAAATATCGTGCACTCGGCTAGAAATGATATTTGTTCTGATTTTTTAAAAATAAAATTTTGTGTGCCACTTTTTGCCTGCCTGCCAGCGGATCCACTGAAGTGAACTGAAAACATGAGAATTCAGCAGAAAGAGCAAAAAAAAAAAAAAAAAATCGAGCGAACGGGGCATACAAAAGGCATCATCATCATCATCATCACCGGAAGCGTGAGGCTAGAATAGATGACGTCTGTGCAAGTGAATGAACAAAAGCAAACATTTATTTTCATTTTAGTGAAAACATTTAAAACTAAATATGCGCAAAATGCCAAAAAGCCATTCAAATGATATCCCTGCCGCATCTCAGCTAGAGTATAAAAAAAGAAATGAAACCAACCAGTTGCTCCCCTCTTCACACATAAATCAGAATGTGCGACAAAAGCTACGCTAAATTGCCTGAAAATCTCAAACGAAATCCCAAAATCGAGATGGCAAGGGCTAATAGCCAGAGTGCAGGCAACAACAACAACAACAACAACAACAACAACAACAACAACAACAACAACAACTACAGCATCATGATCTTCCAGAGGGCAAGCAAAGTGGCTCGACACTTTGACGAAAGACATGCAGTGGATACTTATTGGGAACAGAAGGAGTAGGAATGAGAGAAAAAGTAGAGAAACGGGAGAAAAACTTAACCCAATCTGACCGACAGATACAAATAGCTTTCAACGCTGCATTAAAAAAAAAAAAAAAAAAAGAAAAAAAAGAAGTAAAAGAGCCACAACAGGCGGCGTGCATTTTGCATGCTTTCCACAAATATTTTTCCAATGTGCGTGGCAGAGACGCCAACGCAATCGAAAAGAAAAACGAAAGAAAAGCGAATGCAAACAAATCGAGGAAACAAAATGTTGTGGCCGCCTCAAAACTAGAAATGAAATGAAGTTTTTTTTTTTCCTATTTTTTTTTTTTTTTTTTTGGGGCATGCCATAAAAAATACACCGACAACCATAAAAGTCAGACCCCGACAATACCCGGGAGCAGGCAGCGAGGTGCATAACGCGGTCGGTCAATCATACTCTATATACTAGGTAGCTGATGCCTCTGGAAGCTGCTGGGAATTGTGTTGAACTGGAAAAAGTTGGGGCCAGCCTTATGCCGGGGCTTTCAATCATTTGTACGATTTTTTTTTTTTTCCTTGTATTTGTAATTTATGTCTTAGGGGGCTGTGGGGTGTGCCGTCAGCGACAGATTATGCAATGAGAAATATCTAAGAGAAAGAGTAGGAGAGAGAGAGAGATGTAAATGCTAGTTAATAAAATTAATCGAAAGCAAAAATAATCTGTTGATGCTGCTGCTGATGCTGCTGTGTATTGATAACACACAATATATAAAAAAATGTAATTTAGTAAAAGAAAATACGACAGGATTGACCCGACTTAAAGTGAAAATAATTACAGAATTTTACTAATTTATTAAAGGATATAGAATACGATCTTTTATTGATTAGCAGCAGCTTAAAGTAAGAATATTGAATTCCATTAAAAACTACAAACTGATATTTTGATCAGAATTAAAGAGCAGTGACAAAATGCTTCAGGCAACAAAGTTTACCCTACAGATAGTATATGCATATATGTACATATAATACTTATATATTGCTGGATCAGCTTTTATAATCAACTTCATTAAGGCATCTTTGTCTTTCTTTCATTGTTAAAGCAGCGTTCATATAATAATTATATAAAGATTTCCAAATTGTTTTCAATAGGTGTTAAATACGTTGCCGAAAATATGAACTCCACCAGCGCCACAATAGCACCACCACGAGGAGACTGAGCAGGATATATCCCATGGATTTGCCCTTTTGTAAAATAGTTTTAAAATATATATGTTCTTTTTGCTAAGCTTTAAATATACATATATAAATAACATTCAATTTGACAGATTTTAAATAATGAAAGAAGGACAAGAATAATATTTATCTAATTTTTATATATATTACATATATATATATATCAACTCTTAAATTTTATATAATTTGTAAATATTTAGATATTTAATATGAATTTCTTTTTTTTACTTTTATTTTTAATATAGAACTCTTTTTCATTTATATAAAATTCGTTTTTAAGCCACTGTATAAACAATTAGTATATTTATATACAATTTTGGCACACTTTTGTTTTCTTACATTTCCTGCTTTCACATAATATTTTGAAATAATTTATTTTATTTTTGCTTTGATTTATTGGTTTTTCTTTTTGTGTGTATTAAAAGTTCTGCATATGCTTCTCATCTGTTGAATTATTTTTAATATCTTAAGCTAATACTCTTTATATTGAAAGATGATCTTGATGTTCATATTGATATTAAAATTGGGACTATATAATACAAAAACTAAATTATATAAAATTTATAACGACTAGAAATCCAATCACTATAAATTCATGAAAATTTTTCAATAAAATTAAATAGATAAACTCAATTTTTAAAACACAAAAATGTCAAAATAAAGCTCTTAAGTATCTGCAGTTCATATATATATATATATATTAGTGATATAACTGAACAGCTGAGTCAATGTCTATATGAACACATAGATCGGTATGACTATATAATTAGAACCAACAAAATAGGACAAATAGATTCGTTTAGTATTAAGCTTGAGCAAGTATTACCGATAAAATTTTCACTTTGTGTGCATATTGAATATATTTTGAATAGATATAGATAAAAAGTTGGTCATTAGATGTCGATACTGTGTTAAAGAGAAAATACAAATTTAAGAATAATACGTTATAGTTCCTGAAGTAGGAGGTTAATAAGCAAAGTCAATAACTGACAATTGGAATGTTCTTTGAGTTAAATTCTTTAAACAAAAAAATTAACTTCAAATCATTTTAAAAATATTATAAATAAAAATTGATAAATATTACAATCTACATTAACCTTTTAATTTTGGTTATATCTATCTTTAATATAATATAAATAAAAAAATTTCCTCAATAAGTGCAGATCTGATAAGGAAAATGATCAAATATTCTAAGCAAATGATAAGAATCATGAATATATATATTGCGCAGAATCTTTCTTTCATTTCTTTCTTATACTATAAATTAAGTTAGTTAATTTATAGTGTATAAGTTTTTTTGCTCTTTTTGTTTTTACCATTCTCTATTGCTTGTTAATCATACACATTTTAAATTTCAAAAAAATTATTTTTATAGTTTTCGCCACATTTTGTCCCAATTGATTCATTTGTTTGGCTTTCCATGTCACATCTAAGAATAATAAACTGCAGTTAATAGTTTTCCTTCTTTTTTTTTTAGAACATTTTGTATAAAAACAAAAAAAAAACGACTTTTGTCGACAGCTTGTGGGGCTGTCTGCGGCGGCAGCGGCTGTTGCAACATAACACGCACACATTTTTCTATAGTTTGGTTTAGCTTTGGTTTGGTGTGCCAATATTTAATTTAAATATTTTTTGTTTTTTTTTTTTTTGGCTGGCACATTTTGCCTCATTCTGGTTCTTAACCAACCTCACTATGTTGCAATATATAGCTGATGCTCTTTTGTTTGGATTTGGAGATTCCTTCCTTTGTATGTGTGTGTGTGTGTGTGAGTGTTTTTCAATGGTCTGCGGATTTGATCACTTTTTCAAGGTTATATTCGAGTCTGGAGCTAGCTAAATGGTTGAGTAGCCGCCATTTGCTAGTGTGAAGTGCCACTGTTGTTGAAGCATTTTTATATGAAAATATTATGTATACGCAATATTGCGTATACGCCGCCGCCTAGGCCATGATGTAGTGTGTTAGTCAGCTGCAGCTTGTTGATACTTTGTATAGATTATTTTTTCTTCTATTTTTTTTTATAGCTAGTACTTGGAAGAAACTTGGAAGTAGCTAGCTTATGTACATTTTGACGCGCTGAAAAGCATTTGAAAGTTGATGAAAGGGGGAGAAGAGAGGAAGGTAATATTTAGTCTTTGAAGTGGATTTTTTTTTTGATTTGATTTGAATTTGATTTGATTTAGCAAGCGCTGACATAGTTTTCTTATGTTTGGAATCTGTGTCAGATTAAAAGGCAAAATATACTTGATAAATCGGTATTTATCAGATGTTGGCAAATATCTTCAATAATCCATTGTAATGTCCATTCACTTAATCTTAGGAAAGGCACTGGAAATCCGTTATCCTTCTGTTTATCCCTTATAATCTTAAATAAGCAGTTGATGAAGCACTGGAACTCTGATATCCTTCCTGATTCCCATGAAATTGCAAAACAATGCGTTAAATTAAAAGACTTATGAACTTCTCCTCAAGTACCTTACCATCTCTTTTGCTATAGCAAATTCAAAATTGAAAAAAAAGAACCGCCAACCGCCGACAAAAGCACAGAAAATATAAACTTTTAGTGAATTTTCTCAAAAAAGAAAAAAATGATACTTGAAAACTTTTTTTTCTTTTTCTGCAAGTGCTGCCAACAAAATGTGACGAAAATAGCGAGGAAAACAAAACGACAAAGTAGAACGTACAAATAATTCGCATAAAAGACAAGAAAAATATTTGCCAAATGGAAAGTAAAATAAAAATAAAAATTGTCTTATAAATTCATTGAATAGTAGTTGAAAACTACACAAAAAAAGGGTGAAAAAAGTGCGTGTGCATAGGTGATTATTAAACCGATTATATATATATATATATTTATATATATATTAATTGTTAGAAATGGCCCTTGTTTTAATCCATTTGCGTCGCATCATTCTGCTGCTGACTGTTGTCTATTTGAGTGGTGCAGTGTTTCGTCGCCTGCTCACCGAACGCCATCATGCCCATGTGCTGCAATCGAATGGATTCGGTGGAATCGGTCATCCCAGGAGAGGTAGCTGGCAAAAGATGCCCATACACTTTCAATGGTGGGCATATATCTATACTTGCTACGCCTATGCGGTTCTAGTCAACTATGTGAGCATGCGCCGTTTAACGAATTTAGTTGAATTCTTTTTAACTTAAATTTTATAATAATGAAATAAAATAATGGTTCCTCTTAATTCGTTTAACCTTTTGAAAAGAGGACCATTCAAGCAATAACAATATGGATAAATTACTGTGGGTTAAGTTTGAATGGTAAGTATTATAGAACGGAATAGAGTGTTTCCTATAGCATAATAAAATTTTATGATACATTAAATGAAAGTGTATAAATGTTGCCAAATGTTTAATTTGTCTTTTTTTTTATACCAAATGTATTCTTTTTTTGTCACAGTTTATTGAGTTATACTATCTTATATCAAATGTATTACGTTTTAAAATCAGTTATAGAAGTTCATTTATTATACCATAAAAGATTAATATATTTTTGGTTTTATACTGAAAAAAAAAAATTTCGAAATTATATAAATACGTTGTAAAGCTTCAATTATTTGTTAATTTTCAAGACTTAGAAGAAACTTAACAAATATTTGTCTAGGGCGAATTATAGAAAATAGATCGATAAAATTTGTCTATCTCCAAACATCTCTTATTCGTTAAAAAACTTGGATTATACATCTCTTATTCGTTAAAAAACTTGAAATACAAGTAGAAAATTTTTGAATTTCATATTTAAAAATTTTTATTATAATATTATTTAATATTTTTGTAGGTCTTCCAACCGTTTTCCTTTAAAAACTTTGAAACATGTTAAAAAACTCTTTTTTCTGGAATATGTCAGACAAAAAAGTTCAAGTTTGTTTCCATTAGAAAGCAATTTACTCTTTGATTCGTTTAAAAATGAAAATCTAAGCGGTTTCAGGTAAATAAATATTTTAGAATTTCACTGCTTTGGTCTTACTATGTATACTAAACGGTCCCACTAAATAAAAGCTCGCCCCTAGAGGGTGCCAAACATTACGTTATTTTGTGTAAGCACAAAGACAACTCTATGTGTAGGTTGCCAGATTGCATTTGCTTTGACTTTGTGGCGCAAATTTTTATAAAAGAAAATTATAGATAAAAATAGTAATAAAATGAGGTAAATTAATAAAATGAGATAAAGTTACTTAAGATATCAACTGAATATATGAATATAAGCAGCTTATGGCTTTAGATTCTCTTTCATTAACTTCACAGAGGGCGCTGTAAACAATGCCAGGGCTACTATAAGTTTGGAAAGCTTTCTTAATACGAAGACGTAATGCCAAAGTTAATTGACTTTAAGTAACATCGAGTGGCAACGCTAAAATGAGCGCTTAAATTAAGCAATTTAAAGTTGTTTCAATTGCTAACTAGAGAGTCTTATGTTTCGACTTTAGTTTTACCACTTTACTTATATAACTTTTGTTTCTACAAACCAAAATATTCTTTATACTTTAGATAAAACTTCAGCTTATAACCTTTTTTCTTAGGTTTTTGAAATATTTTTATTTGGAATCATAAAATATTTGAAAGTTGTAATAAATACTTATAATTGTAATTTTCCATTAAAAAGTTTTAAATCAGTTCAAATGGTTTTTGACAGATTGCTGATGAGTTTCGTTGAGCTGTCAAAAGCATTTTTTAATTTGTTAAAAATTATTACAATACTTGGCACAAATTCTTTCTTTTTTTCTTTTTTTTTTTTTTGTAAAAATAATAATAATTTGTATTGACAAAAATGTGTCTGCTGTTGGCATTAATTAAATTGCAATTGAATTTATCGTCACAAGTTGCAAAATATTTTTGATGATTAATCGTTTTGCTAAATTAAGATCAACCTATAAGAAATTGTTGGATCTCACCACGAATATTAAATACGCTAGCCAAGTGATTATTGAATATATAGTAGATACATGTGTATATATGTTACGATTAATGTTTCATTTTGATATACATACATAGTGAAGTGCAGCACATAAACTCCTCTTTCGACACTTAATAAAAAGTGAATGATAAATGGCTTGTGGGTTGTGTGTGTAAAGTTAACTTGAAGATATACAAGATTCATGTATATGGGGCCCAGTCTCTATTTTTGTAATATGAATGGCTTTTACCTTCGATTGATTTTAGTGGAACGATAAAACAGGAACATAGCTAGCTATATTTATAAAGCTTGGCAAAAATGAAAAATGTAATGAAATTTATGAATTTAATATGTTGGAAATTCTTGCCAAAAAGGTCAGACTCATATATATGTATATATATTTGTCATCTAATTGCATATGTTCTAATACAAAATGCGACAATATTTCTTTTCAAAATCTTGTACTAGTTTTCTATGGCCGATCAAATATTGTATAAAGAATATTTCATCTAGAATCTAGACATATATATGTACATACATACATACATACATATATATATATCGCCCACGTATCTCAATATGTAAAAATCCTATAGATAGGTACATATGAACATTTATTTAGAGATACAATACGATTCATGGCCTGGCCTGGCCTGGCCTGGTCGTTGTGATTCATTTCAAACGCACACGTCACTGCATATTATAGGTAAAATGTTCTCTTAGATATCTGGCAAAAAAATAGATATCTATGTATGTGTATATGGTCCACAACTAAATAATAGAAAAATCTTTGAATTGACAAATATTCCTTTTTTTTTGAGTGGGGTACAAACAATGGCTATTGACATAAGGAAATTGAAGGAATTCTGAATCATCAAACGTTAGTTGAACCATGTTTTGTTTTTGTGTTAAATACCCTATAACCCCACCACAAAGTGAATGGGTATATCTACTAGAATCTTGGGTCAGTAAATTTGTATGTATATCAATTCAACTTTTCTTTGGCGTAGGGTAATCTACTTATAAAGTATTAAGCACATTGGCTATAGTATTCCTAACCAAAATCAATAATCTTCAAGCTCCTTTATTCGAAAGATAATCTTTATTATATATCCCACAAAGTTTCTTTTTAAAGTAAAAGCCATAGAAATTCAAAGGAATTACATTGCAAAAGAAGTTATTTGCATGCTGAAACGAAGTGAAGACTTTTCTAAGCCATTTA
Source organism: Drosophila austrosaltans (assembly GCA_035045865.1). Classification (NCBI taxonomy): domain Eukaryota; kingdom Metazoa; phylum Arthropoda; class Insecta; order Diptera; family Drosophilidae; genus Drosophila; species Drosophila austrosaltans. Next base: position 5,998,292 of record JAWNOQ010000207.1, read on the forward strand.
TTAAACTGTCAAAGAACAATATGATAAAAAGGAGCTATTAAATAAATTATGTTAAATATTACTAAATGGTATAAAAGCTATTATAAAATATATTTGTTTCAGTAAAATTGTTATTTGGCATTAAAAACTTTTACCAACTGCATCAAGAAACTGAAGTTTGATAATTGAATCTATTTTGAATTTAATATGTTTGATTTAAGTTGTTCAAGTTGAAAATTTTTGAAGCATTTTCAATATATATATTTTTTCGAAAGCTCTATATAAATTTATAGAAAATATTGGAAATAAATTATCATTAGTTCAAAGTACATTTAGGATATCGAGCTCACTCAATATCAATCTGGTAATCTTTTATCAGGTTTGTGTTTTGGTTCCTTTATAGAACATAAACATATTTTTTTGATCATCAACTTGACAAAGTAAAAGGATATATAGACATACGGTTCTCAACATTATTTTCATTTATATTGTTGCTATATTCTCAAGAAAAAATTGTCTATATTTTACCTTTTCTTCAAAGTGTTCAAATTCATGTTATGTATAAATTTCTTATGGTTACTTTTAATATAAACTATATAAAATTATTTAAAGAAAATAATATAAAGTAACTGAAAGTCGATGTACAAAATGAAACAATTTGAACTTGTCATCGGATGGGTGGGGGGAGGTGGGAGTAAAAATATAATTATATATAAAAAGTGTGCAAAATAAAATTCAAAAAGGAAATTCTACGTGTAAGGAAATTTATAGAAAAATGCATTAAGACTGACTGGGCCGATATATATGTATATGCATATATACATTGTTTGTTGGTCTTTTTGTTTGTGTTTTTTTCCGTTGCATTAGACCAAGTTTATTTTTGGTTTGTGATCTTTGGAATTTCGTCGGGCACTGCAAAACCCACCCACATGGGGCGCCCACTTTAGCTTATCTAGTTGTTGGCACTTGGACCTGCGAGTAAGGGTGAGAGAGATAGATAGAGAGAGAGAGACAATCCTCTTATGGCAAAAGGGCTTCGTCCTCAAGTGAAGCATGGCAAAAAGTGGCTGAACACTTGTCAAATGGGCACACACTTTATAAAAGCAGGAAAACACCTCATCTCACATGCAAAGCCTGATGCTGATCTATATATAACTGCATAGCAGGCATGCTTCTATATACAAAGTGTGTGTGCATGTGTGTGTATTTGTGTGTGTGTGTGTGTGTGATCATAACAATTTTGACCTAATTTCATGTGCTGGCACACGAAACATAAAATACATACATACATAAGTAAGAGGGAGGGAGAAAAGAGATGAGACGAACATCACAGCAGAGTGATGAGTGACTTCTGTCTTCAGCAGAAAAGAGCTCCCTGCCCCACCCTCTCGACCATACCTACTCCATCACTGGATGTGAGTGTGTGTTTGTGTGTGTTTTGTACGTTTGTCTCCATCACTGACCTCAGTGTAACTGTAAAATGCTGGGCAATGAGCCGGAAAGTTAGGTAGGTAAGGAATCACTCCGGCCATGTGATGTGTGTGCGTGTGTACCAGTTGGGAATTATAATAAATTTCTTTACAATTTATATAGGAAATGTCTTGAAATTTAGTTTTCGATGTTTTTTTTTTTTTGGTTTTTGTATTTGTTTGACAAAAGGTGTCGTCCGTTTGTCATTTGTCTGGTTTATTTTTAGCTGACTTATTTATCAAGTTAGATTGCTTGCTACACATATTCGCCATGTTATTTTTAAAATATTACACATTCCAAAATGTGGCAAACAGAGAATATTTTAAATATACCTATGTATATACATATTGTATCTGTGTGTGTGCGTGTGTGTGTGTGTATCTACATGCATAAAATAAATAAAGTTATGGCAGTGCCGATCCTCAAGTAGCACTAAGTATCTAGAAGATACCAAAATGAATTCATTTTTTTTTCTTCCTCTTTTTAGCCAGCCATCTTCTTCTACATACCTTCATACACATACATACATACATATATATCCACTATGTATGTGTATATCTATATGTGTAGTTCAGGTGAAATGTGTGTGGAAAATGAACATGATTGAGAAGAGAAAAAAAAAACGTAAAATTCAGTTGCTAAAAATAAGCGAAAAATCATTTTTAAGTATATATAGTTATATAGGAGTGTGTATACATATCCATATATATATATATATATATATATATAAATATATAGTTATATGTATGTATGTGTGTGTGTATGACACAGGTGGAGGCGATCGTGTCGAGCAGATATATATTTGTTCACTCAAAAAAAAAAAAAGCTTTTTTGGAAAACTAAACTAAATACTCAAGTGAAACGAAACTCACTCAAAAATGTAACCAAATTGTTTAATAATGCGTGCAGTTGCCGATCAGTTAGCTATATACTATATCTATCTATATATATATGTATATAGCTCTTATATGTATCTATGGAATGGCTGGCTTTCTATATACATACATATATTCAATAACAATTTATATTATATATTTATATGTTTGTTTGTTGTTGTTGTTTTTGCCAATTTACATGGCCATTAAACAACAATTGTTAGCTGACAGCACATTGTCTGAGAAAAGCCAGACAGAAAGAAAAAGCCTTGTCAACGCATTGCCAAGGATTCAATTCACTCAAAAAAGATATATATACATACTATGTATGTATATATATATATATACATATATATATATACATATATATATATATATATATAGAAATCGAGTAATTTTTGTTGATTGTTCGTTCTTTTTTTTTACGATTATTTATTTATGTCACAGCATAAAAATGTTTCGATGCCAAAAGTCACATATTCTGGCTCCTCTCTTTCTGTTCATTTCTTCTTTTTACATATAATTGAAATTGGCTGTTGGCATAGATGATATTGAGAACGAAATTTTGAAAAAAACCAAAAACATATATATGAAAAATCAATAAGTGTAATATTTCCTAAAGATATTGTAAAAATTTCCATCATCTAGGCAATGCTTCAATGGTCACGTGGGCAAAAGTTTGTTTAAATAATAAAAATCCAACAGGATTTTGTTTTTGTTTTAAAACTTTGGGACCTACAAAAACCAAAATCATATTGCCAATTTCAAATTATGTAATTACAATTGAAATATTTAGAAATCTAGTTAAAATTGTCTTTGAAGTTTTGAATATAAAAAGTTTTAGTTTTCTTTTTAGGAACCGAACAATTCCATTGATATGAAGCTTCCAAAGAATGACCAACTTAGAGCCATATTAACAGGATATCAAATGCATATTTTAAAGTAACCTAAACTTAGCCAGGCTCCAATTTAGTCTAATTTCAACTGATTTTGAGAGACAATATCTTTATTAGTATTTTGGAATCGAATGAATATTTTGAATAAATATTTCGAACTGAACCTGAACTTAACAAGGCTCCACTTTAGTCTAATGTCGAGTGATTTTGAGAGGCAATATCTTTATTCGTGTTTTGGAATGGCTGAGAATTTTGGAATATGATATTGATATGATAAAAATCCTATAGAAATCCTTATAATCATGACAGCTAAATCTTTGTTATAGTTAAGTTTGGAATAATATATTCTTTTAAATATATATTAGCAAATATACAGACACAATATAAAAACATTGTCACCCTTTATACCAAAGGAAGATTTCTTAGAATTTCAAAAGGATGTTTTTATTTGTTAATTTAAACGGTTATCTTAACCTCGATAGCTTAGTTGATACATACATATATTACGTTATATTCTATTATTCATATTGATAGACAGATAGAAAAGAAAATTCATCATTCATATTTGGATTCTACTTGCTGATCGAGAATGTAAATGACTACATTGTTGCAACCGGCGGATAAATAATGCATCTTTCAAATAATTGCACCAAACATTGGCATTGGATTTTATAAATAAATCAATAGAATAAATATGAAATACAATTTTATTTCATAAATTTTAGAAATTTTCTTTATACGAGAAAAGATATTTCTCCAAGACCTTTGCTTACTCTTACAATCATGATTCTTAGATCGGATAAAAATGGGCTCAATTATTTTGCTTCATTTCTAAAAGCCTTACATTGCACCTAAAGGATAACTAAACCATACTCAAATGTTATAGAATGTTAATATTATTGTAAATGAATTGAGTAATTGTAATTGGTCAGGTTTCACGTTTAAGAGGTATTCAAATTCTCTCTAGTATCAATGTCTACGTGCTTGAACCAAAAACCAAAAGTCGATATTTCACAGAGAACATGGCTAACACTAACTGACTAGTTAGCTGGAGAGATATACAAAAATAAACAAATATATATATATAGTTGATTTTTCTTTTCTTTTCTATCTTTATTTTTCATATTTTTTTTTCTTGATTTTTTTTTTTTGAAAATTATGAACTTTATGAGCGTGTTTCAGTTTTAAAGAAGCTGCCAAAAATTTCAACATGACTTATATGTTATGGTAGGAAAATTTACGTGTAGATACAATTCGTTGATACCCTAAAGCAAAAAAGGGTATATGCATTTAGATAATGCAAATAACTGAATCTTTATCTACATTCAATATGCAAGATATTGACTTAATATTCATAAATTTGATGATATCTTCTTCATAGATACAGTCAGTCAAAAGAAAATGAGCTTAACTGATAAATTTATAATGTTTTTGAGTTGAAATTTGTCAAAACTTCAAATCCAGTTCGTATAATTTTTATTCCTTTAGTAGGCAATAAACATAATAACTTAACAAAATCAATATCGTATGACTATATAGTAGGTATCGAATCAAGTATATGTACATATATTTGCTAGGGTATTAGAACTATCGCCATATCGAAACTTAATTCGGCTCACTGGTTTTTCTTTTTCGCTTTGGCCAGACGCTATTCAGTGATACATACACAAAATGAAACGCATGAGGAGCATATAAATGACACAGGCTAATTACAGGTAAGCGGAAAAAAAACACATACAAACAAGAAAAAACCAAAAGGAAAACTCTTACACACACACACACACCTAAAATGAGATGAAAAATCTTCGTTGAGTTTATTTTTGTGGGGTTGGGGGGGGCGATACTCGGCCAACTAACGTGAAAATGCGTTTACACACACACACACACACACACACTGCGGCCAAGAGGCTAAAATGAAAATGAAAAAAAATACCAAAAACAAGAAGAGTCAAATCAAAGAATGTTCCACACAACTGAGCAATTAACACACACGAACACGGCAATAGATGCTGATGGCTGATGCCTGATGCTAATGCCTCGTATAGAGAAGAAAACTCACTCAAATAAAATTTTGTTTTTTTTTTTTTTTCAATTTTTGAGCATTTTCACAGGAGAAACGCACCGTCTGCCGTTAGCCGAAAGCATTATAGGGACGACAAAAAAGAAAAAGCACACTCAAAAAAAGAAGAAAAACCGAGCCAACGAGAAATCGTAGAAATAGACGAAAACATTTGCGATCAGCGACCAAATCAACGAAATACTCTTTATTCGAACGACAACGGGATCTCTTGTTCAGTAGATCACCAGCCTTACTCCGACGTTTATTACGAATTTTTTCGGTGACTCGGTGACAACTACAACAAAACTCTGTGTGCGCGGTGCCTTTAGAGATTTTCCGTTCTAACAGAATACTTCAATTTTAAAAAAGAAATTTTTTTCATATACAAAAAAGAACGCGTCTAGAAATCGCGTAACGAAAAAATAGAAAAAAAAAATTTTTTTTTTTTTGTTGAAATAGAAAATTTAGATTTGAAAATCTAATTTATAAAAAAGAAAGAAAAAAAAAAAAGGAAACATGTCTTCATCGCAAGCTGTACGCTCCTCGAAATACTCCTACCGGGCCACTTCCACCGGACCCGGTGCGGCCGATGTTAATATCGAATATATTCAGGATTTGAGCTCGCTTTCCCGCTTGGAGGTAAGAAGGCAATCAACAACAAAAGGCAACACAAAAAGGAACCAAAAAAAGAAAAACTATGAGAAATAGACGAAATTTGTGTAACGAAAAAATAAAGAAGAAAATCTAACGATAAAAGCAAAGTTAAAGCCAAAAAGCTAAATGAAAATCTGAGAGTGTGCGTAATGTACGCCAAAAAAAAAAAAAAAAAAAATTCTCTGCGTTTGTGTGTGTGCAAAAGGAATACGAGAAAAGTCAAAAGAAAATCACAAAATAAAAAAAGGAAAAGAGAAAAAAATCAAAAAAAAAAAAAAAAAACGAAAAAAGATTCTTCAACACACTCTCTATACAAGATACGTATGTATGTATGTACGTATCTGTGTGTGTGTGTGTGTATTCGCGCCGTTTTTGTGTGTGGAAATATACAAAAATTCATTTAAGCAAATTATATCTACATATACATACATATATAAATATATATATATATATCTATATGTATATATACCTATACTCAACTGTATAGATACATACCAGACGCATTGCTAAAAAAATTATGTAATGAACATCTATGAGATACATTTCAATTTTTTGACTTTCTCTCCTCCTTTTATTTGTTTTTTACTTTTTTTTTTTGTTTTTTTGTCAATTGGTTATTTTTTTATCTATTTTTTTTCTGTGCGAAATCTTTGAATTGTGATATGAAATGACTAAGAATGTGAAATTAATACCAATATATATATATATATATATATATTAGATAGATGTATATTTGTATGATGATGGAATTTAAATTTGAATTATCAAATTTGAAATAATAATTGTAAATGATGAAAAATTTTTGCAAATTTTACAGGACAAGATCCGTTTGCTCCAAGATGATCTTGAAGTTGAACGTGAATTGCGTCAAAGGGTGAGTTTAATATTGTTATATATATATGTACATATATATTTAAGATCATTCTAGAATATATTTAAGTTACTAAGATATATAGATTATATCTAAAGATTCATAGAAAACCACTTAAAAAACTACCATAAAATATCTTTAAAATAAGTTTTTCTCTTATACAGTATTAACCCATATGTATATGTTATCTGTATATATAATTCACCTGCTTACCGGCAACATATAAGTAATGATGATGATGATAATGATGTTAAATTCCTTTTCACCATTTTCACTTTTATCCAAATGTCAACCTATAAAAAAAAAACCCGCATATATATGTGGAAAAAATATACAAAAGCCAAGTTAAGAAAAAAAAAAAAATTCGACAAAACAAAAAAGCCAATTTACTTGGCTAAGAATAAACTACCCTTCAAGAGTTTTTTTTTCCAATTTTCATTTTGGTTGTTAGCAAATGATGATAATGATGTGTGCATTGAACTTCAATTGGTTTTTTCCCTTTCTGTTTCCAACATTTGAGTGTGTCTGTGTTTATGTTGTGCAAAGACAAAATGCCTTTTGTTGAATGTTTTTCTTTTTTTTTTGTTTTGCAAAGACAAAATGCAAATACAGCAAAGCAAGAGAGATGGGGGGGAGAGGGGGTTGGGAGTATAACAAATTTGGCATACCAAAAAGCCAAAGCACTTCCATTCAGCATGTGTGCATGTGCATGTGGCGGCATCTTCTTCGTTTGGGTCCCCAGAAAGTGTTCCTGTTTGCCATTACAAATTTAGAAAATGCGGCCCGGCCTGGCCTGGGCGTAGTATAAGAAAGAGATCTAATATGTATACACATACATACATATATGTATGTATGTATATAGGTGCTATGGGGAATGTGAGGGACAATATCGCATTTATATGTACATATATAAAATATATATATTTCTTTTTTTTTTTTTGTGGAAATAATTTTAATTACTTTTGCTTTATGGATTAGCGCATATATACACGTGTGTGTATATATACATATGTATATATATATATATAAGCTCCAAGCATCGACTTACTCACTCACACATACACTCACACTCATTCACACACTCATAATATGGAACAAAATGGCTAAAATTAGCGCACGACATTCAATACACAAGCAAATGATTAACTTGAAGCAAATACAAAAAAATAACAACAACAACAAAATAAATATGAACAAGCCAAAGTGGCAACAACAACAAAAAAATATATATAAAAAAGAAAAGAAAATAGAGTAGCCAAAAAAACATGATCATCATCATCATCATCGTTCTCAGCATCATCATTAGAAGAAGAAGGAAAATTCGCTGGCACATACAGCTGAAAAAGCCTTCAATGTGTGGGTTGCTCTCTGTGTGTGTGTGTGTGTGGGAAAAATTAAATAATTTTCATGCACATTAAAAGTTTTCACACCGCCTGGTATATTTTGTAGATTTCTATCTACATATGCACAATACACGAAAATGTATCTACAAGATACATATGGCGCAAATGGATTTACGTTCCGTACTCATGTGGCCTTTAAAGCAAGCAACTTTGTACAAACATACATAGATCTATAGGTACATACATATATATATATATATATACGCACTGGGCGGGATTATAAACTAAATAAATTGCCAAAAAAAAAAAAAAAAGAGAAAAAATCTTAAGCACTAAACTCTAGATATTATATCTATGTATAAGTAAACTTCAACTGGATCATACTATATACAATAAAAAATCAATTCCAATTGATAGACATTTGATTAGAGCTAATATAATGCAAATGCTATAACTAATTCCAATTAAGATCATTATGATATATCCTAGATTTGCTAAAGATTTTACAGAATTTGCCCAGCTTATATACAAATTACATTTGACAGCAATTTACCAAATGCCAAAAGCTCATAAAATACCATTTAATTACATTCCAACACAACACAAAAAAGAAAAAAGAACAAAATTATATGCAAAAAAAATGTTTCAATTGGGTCAACTAAAAAGAAAACATTTTGATATACTTTTTCTGCTGAAACGATCGTTCGAATAGCTTTTTTTTTTTGGAAATGCTATATAGAAAGGCAACTAGTAAAAAAAAAAAATATATATACATGGAATGGACTCTGCAACATTATAAGCCGATGCAGTTTTTCTTCGTTTTTTTATACCTATAGATAATCTGAAAATTTGTTGTTTATTTTGGCATTTTGCCATTGTTATTTTAGGTGTTGCATGTGCATAATTATTTTTGACTGATTAATGTGATTTATAAATTTTTTATGGGCCGTTTGAATTGGACATAGTCTTGATATCATTTATATACATTGAAATGAAATTATTTTTAGTTGAAAAGAGAAAAGAAATAATGTATACAAAAGTTATATATACATATATAAAAATAATGTATTATATATCATTAATTAATATATTTTTAACAAATATTTCCATGAATAAAGTTATTAATTAAGTATTTTAATAGATAAACTAGTAGTAGTAGTTATCTTTTAACGTTTAAAGTTACTAATTTAACTATATTTACAGATCGAGCGTGAGAAAGCCGATCTCAGCGTTCAGGTCATACAGATGTCCGAGCGTCTTGAGGAGGCCGAGGGTGGTGCTGAACATCAAGTAAGTTATGCTCCCTTTTTCTTTATCTAATTAAATATTGATTAACAATTTTTACATTTTGTTTGATAACAGTTTGAAGCCAATCGCAAGCGTGATGCTGAGCTATTGAAGCTGCGCAAATTGCTTGAGGATGTTCATCTTGAATCTGAGGAGACCACCGTGCTTTTGAAGAAAAAGCACAACGAAATTATTACGGATTTCCAGGAACAAGTTGAAATCCTAACGAAAAATAAGGCTAGGTACATAAATACACATATATCTATAACATTTTATAATGCTTTCATTCTCTATATACATGCACACACACTCATCTGAATTGAAATGATCGATTGGCATCAGCTGGTTGATGACTTTTCAATGTCTTGTAACAAAAACACAATGAATGGCTTAGTAACCTTGCATTTGCCCCATTGACCCAAAAAAAAATATATATATATACATATATATATATATATATATAAAAGCGTAAAGCAAAAATCCGAAAAAAAAAAATCCAAACCAGATCATAAACAATTCATCAAAATGCCATGACAAGCGGAAAAAATATAAAAACAAAACGTCAACTAAAAATTGCATGGCTTGCAAAGTTCTATTGACACAAATTTTGTAAACGAAATTCGAAAAGTGAGTACGAGAGGGATAGAGAGAGAGAGAGAGAGAGAGAGACGCATACATTGGCTTGCTGCTCATATTTCCAAATCGAAAAAGAAACACACACACACACACACAATTTCCAAAAATAAATCCTTAGGAATTTTAAAATTTCAAAATCATTGCCCAATTCAAGGCTAATGGCCAAAAATTAAAAAAAAAATGCCCCGCCTTGCCACTATTTTCTACTTATCATATCCTCCAAGATTAGCCGTTTATATAGTTTTACAACTATATAGATTTTATTTAATAACAAACGTTAGTCTAATTTGTTTTAGCTAAGTTGCAAGCAACATAAAAACTTTCGTTTGGTTTATAATTCCCAATGAGTTTGCGCACTTCCGCCAGATGATGCAAAATATTAGACAATATGGTGATCTCACTCTAACCGCAAAAAGCTTTTCATTTTGTTTGATTTGAGCTTTTGTTGCTGTTGCTGTGGTTGTTGTTTTGGCACACGCACGCAATCATATGTTGTGGCACCACCAACACACCACCACCGACTACGACTACAACAACAACCACAACCACATTGGTGGAGCGGCTAGGCAAATATTGTTTCGGTCTTTTTTTGTTGTTTTTCTTTGGCATTTATTTATAGAAAATTTTTAAATTTTCATTTAAATTCTTTGTTGTTATGCTCTCTCTATCTCTTGCCAGTGCTATCTCCCACTCTCTCTCTCTCTCTCTCTCTGTCATCCTGTCTCTCTCTGCCTGCCTGCCTGAATGCCTTTTTGCCTGCGTATCTGTCTGTCTATCGGTCTATTTGTCTGTCTGTTTGGCTGCCTGTTTGCCTATCCGTCCGTCTGTCTGTCTGTCTGTCTGTCTGTCTGTCTGTCTTTCTCTCATTTGCACCAACGCCCCAACCCAAATATGTCTTTGATTGAATCATATTCAAAAATGTGTGTTGATTCTTAGTTGTTGTTGTTGTCTCTTTTCATCCAATTGAACATTTTGTGGAAATTCGATACGTTTTTTTTTTCTAGCTTTTTCACATTTGTTGTTATTATAGGTGAGTGGGTGGGTCAGAAATTGTGAATTGGTTTGGCCCCCCTATGCACCCTGCCCTCCTAATCAGCCTATTTGCCCTGCATTGTATTGAGTGAACCATGCCAAAACGTATGAAATGATCACACACACACACACACATATACGTCGGGGGGCTATATACACACACATGCATATACGAAATGAAAATTTTGATATTTTAACAATTTCCATAGCTTGCTTCCAGGCGATATTAATGATACTCGAACTTGTTTTAGACCCTGCAAAGCTTTTGCATATCGATCGATCATGCCATTGCCATTGATATACAAAAGCTTCTGAGCTTTGGCCCATTGCGATTATCCATAAAAGCTTCATAAATAATAATAAAAAAAGAAAAAAAAAACGAACCAAAACAATAAAAACTGTAAAACCCATGCCTAAGTATTTGAGTATTTTACATTGATTGATCGTTATAACTAATGTTGAGATTTTCTTTATTTTTTTTTTTTTTGTTTGTTTTTGAATAATAATATTTCAGAGCCGAAAAGGACAAGGCCAAATTCCAGGCTGAAGTCTATGAGTTGCTCTCCCAAATCGAATCGTACAACAAGGAGAAGATCGTGTCGGAGAAACACATCTCCAAGTTGGAAATCTCCATTAGCGAGTTGAATGTGAAAATCGAGGAACTGAATCGCACTGTTATCGATATCACTTCGCACAAATCTCGCCTCTCGCAGGAGAACATTGAGCTGATCAAGGACGTCCAAGATCTCAAGACCCAGCTGGACACCGTCTCGTTTTCCAAGAGCCAAGTGATCTCCCAGCTGGAAGATGCACGCCGTCGTTTGGAAGACGAAGACCGTCGTCGTTCGCTGCTCGAATCTTCGTTGCATCAGGTTGAAATCGAACTGGATTCGGTTCGCAATCAACTCGAAGAAGAATCCGAGGCACGTATTGACTTGGAACGTCAGTTGGTCAAGGCCAATGCCGATGCTACTTCATGGCAAAACAAATGGAATGCCGAAGCTGCAGCTCGTGCCGAAGAGGTTGAAGAGATTCGTCGCAAGTATCAAGTGCGTATCACCGAATTGGAGGAGCATATCGAAACCCTCATTGTCAAGGTCAACAATCTGGAAAAGACCAAGACACGTCTTGCCAGCGAAGTTGAGGTCCTTATCATCGATCTGGAGAAATCGAACAATAGCTGCCGCGAATTGCAAAAGTCTGTCAACACATTGGAGAAGCACAACATTGAGTTGAAGAGCCGTCTGGATGAGACCATTGTCTTGTACGAGACCAGCCAGCGTGATCTGAAGAACAAGCAGGCCGATCTTGTTCGCACTGTGCACGAATTGGACAAGGTTAAGGACTCTAACAACCAGTTGGCCCGTGAGAACAAGAAATTGGGAGGTGAATTAACTAAAAAAGAAAACTAATAAAATTGTTTATTAATTGAGATATTTTTTGATAATTTTAGATGATTTGCATGATGCCAAGGGTGCCATTAACGAATTGAACCGTCGCCTGCATGAATTGGAATTGGAGTTGCGTCGTTTGGAGAATGAGCGTGATGAACTTACCGCTGCCTACAAGGAAGCCGAGGCTGTAAGTTATCTAAAAGGCATCTTCTACTTCTCTTTTGTTCATTAATCATTTTATATTCGCTTTTCAGGGTCGCAAGGCTGAGGAGCAGCGTGGTCAACGTTTGGCCGCCGATTTCAATCAATACCGTCACGATGCCGAGCGTCGTCTGGCCGAGAAGGATGAGGAAATTGAGGCTATTCGGTAAGTTAGTTATATATGTGTATACATATATATTTTTTTTTCATACTCAACTCATCCTCTTGGAAGTGGCCCAAAATACAAAAACGTTTACGCCCATGTGAGAGTGCCAACAACATATAGAAGGCCAAATCACTAAAGTGTATATTTGTTTCCTCTGCCAAAGCGGAAGCCCCTGACGAAGTGAAATCAATCGATTGTTTTTGCTTTTTTTTTTATTCAATCGCATTACAATTAAACCAATTGATATCAAATTGACCCATTTAGCAATCAGTACAACTTTTACAGTCGCGCACAAAGCAACAGCATTAGTTTTCTAGACAAAAGCAGGAAAGCAAGCAGTTAAGGAGAGCGAGAGGATCCTGTCCCAGTTACAGATCCCAAGCCAAATAAGAAACAGAAACAGAAGTAGAAGCAGGCTCAGTCCAAGAAGTTCGTTTTATATATATCTAAGCCAATATACTTTTTTTTTGCTAATATTTGAAAATTTTCAACAGAAAATTGCGCAGTTGTTGCGATTACACAATCGAAAGTGCTTATAATTTTTTTTAATAATAATTGTTAACTGGAAAGCAATTCATTTGGATTAAACAACAGTTAACTGAATGTGTGAAACAGGCAACAGGTATGTGTATTAGTTTGGCTTAAAAGTCAATCAATTTGCGTACATTTTGGCTGTGATTGAGAAAAGAAAATGGCACTGCTTGATGGATCATATACCTATTTACAACACTAGTTTTCAGTGTTTAAAGCTAAACTGGCTGGAAAATTTAAATGAGAATTTAAAGCTAAATTGTTAAAGGAATTGCCACAAGGCGCATAACATTTTTCGAAAATTCTACAATTTGTTTTTTTCTATTTTTTTTTTCCTTTTTTTTCAATGAAATTTTGAGTATTGCATAAAATGCGTAGAAGGAATGCCAGAATGGATCAATCATAGCCAAAAAGCTAAACAAATTGACTGCCAACAAATGAGAATGATGATGATGATCATCATCATCATCATGATAATGATGATGTTAGAGTCATCATTATTATGCTCATACCTTTTGGTCGATGCCAACAGCTGAAAGAAGACAAAAAAAAAAAAAAAAAGAAAACAAGACCAACAAAACTGCAATCTTTTTATAGATTTCGACAAATTTGAAAATTTATTTGCAAAGCAGCAGCAACTGTTGCCAAAAAATAAGAAAGAAGAAGAAGAAGACAAGGACCACAAAAGCAGAGAACAACCACAAAACTACAAGCGAACTACTACACCACAACAGAGCAACAACAGCTAAAAGTCTTTTTTTTGTAGCTTTAATTAGAGTACTCAATTTTAAGTAAAAAAAAAAAAAAAAAAACAACACAACACACACACACTTTCTCCCTCTTTCCCTTTCTCTCTCTCATTCATAAACCTTCTCCTCCCCTTCTTTCAAAATGGCTCTCGCTTTAAAACAACGTCCATCGCGTTTCCGTCATGCAACAACCACATATGATGATAATTATGGCTATACAATGAATTTCTATCAACCAATGTTAGATTATTTGGATGCAAAGGCAAAAGGCCTTAAAGTACAGCAACCGCATCTACCATGGGTTAGCGAGAGGGGATTGAAGCAATATCGTTCCTCAAATGCTGTTAGACAATATAATGCCGATGAGATTGTACGCCTGTCGCGCACCTGCGCTGCCCGCGCCGATGAAATTTTGCTTAGCTTTCGGGCACAGAAACGCACGCCGTTCAGTGTGCAGAAGCTTGTCGACGCAACGCGTGTGGCCAAGCATATTGAACCGGACACAGTTGTTGAAAGATCGCGTCAGCGTCGCCGTCGTCGTCAGGAGGAGCTCGAGGATTTGATTAAACGTGATACATTAAAAATTTTACAGCGTATACGTAAAATTGAGCTAGATAACGAAGTTGATCAAATGTCTGACGATTTTAAGCGTTCGATACGCGGCAAGTCCGCCAGTGCCATTGCCCAGGCATTGCTTTCCGAATCGGAAAGGAATATTAAAACGGCCAAAAAGGAGGAAGAGGACTATATTGCCCAAACTTTAGTCCGTTCAAGTCGTGCGGTATCGCGTGCTCGCTCAACATCACCAATTGATGGTCAAATTCGTGCCCATGCTCTTCATATTGAGTTAATGGATGATCGTTTGGTCGATAAACTCGATCATCGTGTATCCTCATCACTTCATAATGTTAAGCGTCAATTGTCGACACTTAATCAACGTACTGTTGAATTCTATGCGGATAGCAGGTGCGGTATAGAGGATAAATGTTGGATATGTCGCAAAGTATTGCGTACACATCCCAAACTAAAGGATTATAGCTATATCTATTGGAAGCACTAGAAAGAAAAAAAAAAAACAAAATAAAATATATAAATTCATACATTTCCCCCTCGTTCCTCCACTACTAAATCCTTTACTTCTCCCTATGCCTATATAGACGAAAAGTAATATATATAAAGTCTCTTTGCTTGTTTTCAATTAAATTCTATATGGTAGTCTTTTCTGAATTCTATTATTATTTTTTCTTTTTTTTTTTTTTTTGTGAGGAATAAATGCAATTTTTAATGCAACTAATTATGAATTTTTGTAGAATTTTCTTCCATCGTAATCCTCTATAAAAAAAAAAAAAACAAATACAAACTATTTCAATAGTATAATTACTCTATGTCTCCTATGTCTATCTCTTTGTATAAATCTCACACCAAAATGTTGCTAATTTTTCTATGTATTTCTTTCTTCATTTTCATTTTGGGACATTTGTCTTTCTGTCTGAATTATTTTTATGTTTTCTGGCTAATTGCTGTAAATGATGATGGCTAGGCATTTACATCTAGCACATACTTTTGATCAACAAAGTCTGCAGTTGGAATTGAAAATTAATTGAAACGGGAAAAGATTTATAGCCACTACTATATACAAAATATGATTTTTCTTTTCCTTCAAAGTTCTAAACATAAAATTTTACATATATTTGAATTGTCAAAATATTGAAAAGGAAAGCGCAAGTGCTTTTCAATATTTTGAAATTCAACTAAAAACTAATGCCAACAAACTGTATGATCATATTTCGCACCCACACAAATCTATTTAGTCAGGTATTTTCGGTTCAGACAATCCCACAATCCCCCCCCCCGTTCTTTGCCATTGTAACCCTGTAGCCCATTGTTGTCTAATGTTGTCCTTCATGAAAAGTACATTTCTATATATCTTTTTTGGGTTTTTTTTTTTGTGTGATGCGCATGACAGCATGAAAATAAAATTGACAAAATATTTTTGCGTAGACAAAAAAAAAATTAAATGCAAAATTCATTTGCGTTTGCATAGAAAACACAACTAAATACAATACTAAATAAATACTTTGGCAAGGCGACAACAATGGGAACACATAGATTAAGTAACCAAACCAAGACACGAGGAAAAAGAAAAAGAAGGAAAAACTAGAAAAACAAGCAAAGCAAAAAGCACAAGAAAACTTTTGCAAATAATACAAAGATGATCTGAATGATGAATGTATGTTGTCTTCTATATGCTTTTGGCATATCGTTTCACGTGAAGGCAAATGAGGAATTAGTATTGAGACTTTAAATGTTTATATTAATATGATAATGATCTAGAATTGGTATATATATTTAGCAAAGAAACAGAAAAAAACTTAAAGATTTGTGGAACTATTAATTTGATTGATGGATGAAACTAAAAATAAAAGAAAAAGATGATTTTCAGTAAACAGTTGACATAATAATCCTATTAGGATTTAGTTAGAGCTATTTGATATATTTAGGAAACATTATTTTGTCTTATAGCCAGGCCTATTTAGTTTTGGTGAAAATTCACTTAAGATCTATTTCTGAGATCTGGTTAGAGCGATCTATGTAATAGGTAAACTTTTCTATTTCTTTTTCACATAAGAATCCTATCAGGATTTGGTTAAAACTATTTGATACATTTAGGAAATATTATTTAGTCTATAGCTTGGCCTATTTAGTTTTGCTATATTCAATTTTATAGAATTTATTCACTTAAGATCTATTTCTGAGTACTGGTTAGGGCTATCCACCAAATGGGTAACTTTTCTATGTAAATCTGACCAATTGAACTTTATGGAATAGTTTTTTTAGTTAATGGGCAAATGAAACTTTATACAAAATTTATCATAGAAGCTTCTTTTAAGATCTGGTTATAGTATTTCACACCTTATAGATAAGTATACTCGACATTTTTCGTGTAAATCTAGACGATCGAAATTCATAGAAAAAGTACTATTTTCATGAAAACAGATTTCAATAAATGAAATTTTATTGAAAGGATGCCGGAACAGTTTTCCTTAAGATCTAAAAAAGAAGTAGGATATTTTTTATATTAAAAAGAATAAGATATATAGATATTTCATTGTAGTTTTAGACAAAGAATCTTAAAATTGTGCTTGTTTAAATATCGTTTGATAAAAATACACTTCAATTTTGGCCAAATTAAGGAAACTTCTAATTTTCTAAGAAGATTCAAGGGATAGAACTCAACTTTCGATAACATTTTGGACAGATCTAATCAAATGAATTTTATAGAAATATTCAAATAATACTTTTTAAAAACTATAAAGAGCTTTTCAATTAAACAATATACCTAGATCTATAATGATTTATTTAATATAAATATTACATATATAATTTGTCAAATCTAGGCTATAAAATATAGTATATTATAGTTGTTTCTATAACTGAACAATTCCACGTAATGAGTTTTCTAGTTTTTTAACCAATAAAATAGAAAATAATTGACATGCCTAATAGAATAGTATATATAGAATCTATGTATATAATGCGATTTAAAGTATAATCTGACAATCTCTATGAAATGAATCAACAATTTAAAATTATAAAATCACAGCAAACAAAAAAATTGTTGTATTGGCAAATGTATCTATATGTAAATGACAATAGCCAAAATCTGATGATGACTAAAATTAGATGCATGATGCACTTGCATTGTCCCTCCTCTTCTCACCCTTTCACTCTCGTTACAAAGCAAGGAACTAATAGCAGAGAGAATGCTTGCTATTTGTGACAAGTTCGATGTCTTTATCAAGCGTAAAAATAAAAACAAAAAAAGAAAAAAAAATGAGGTAGAAAATAAGCAAATGCAGCAGCAGCAGCACAGCACAGCCAAGAAAACAATGCAATTTTTGACAATGCCAAAAAGCACCTGAGAGTGAATACTGACTGACCACTAAGTATTGAGTGCTGAGTGGTGCGAAAAATGTACATTTTTGTGGGTCAGTACATTTGGGGCCAAAAATAAAGCGAAGCGAGCAAAAAAATAAATACAAAAATAAATTATGTATAAATCGACAAAATAGATAGGTAAAAATTTTTGTATTATTTTCAATGGGTATGAGATAATACATACTTCCAGGGCGATGATTGAATATGAATTTTTATTTTAATTTAATTTAATTTGATGTGATTTATATTCAATATTAATGCAATTTTAATATAGCAAGCAGACATCGATCGAGATTGAGCAGCTCAATGCCCGTGTCATTGAGGCTGAGACTCGTCTGAAGACCGAGGTTACCCGCATTAAGAAGAAGTTGCAGATCCAGATCACCGAGCTGGAAATGTCCCTGGATGTGGCCAATAAGACCAACATTGATTTGCAAAAGGTGATCAAGAAGCAATCGTTGCAATTGACCGAACTCCAGGCCCACTATGAGGATGTTCAACGCCAATTGCAGGCAACTCTCGATCAGTATGCTGTGGCCCAGCGTCGTTTGGCCGGACTCAATGGTGAATTGGAGGAGGTTCGCTCTCATTTGGATAGCGCTAATCGTGCCAAGCGTACCGTGGAATTGCAATATGAGGAGGCCACCACTCGTATCAATGAATTGAGCACTGTTAATGTCAATTTGGTTTCATTGAAATCGAAATTGGAACAGGAATTGACTGTTATTGCCTCTGATTATGAGGAAGTGTCCAAGGAGTTGCGTATCAGTGATGAACGTTACCAGAAGGTGCAAGTTGAACTGAAGCATGTTGTTGAACAGGTCCATGAGGAGCAGGAACGCATTGTTAAGCTGGAGACCATCAAGAAGTCTTTGGAAGTCGAAGTCAAGGTAAGAAAGAGCGAGAGAGAGAGAGAGAGACAAAGAGAGAGCAAGATTTGCTTATTTTTCTTTTCTATTCTTTTTCCTTAGAACTTGTCCATTCGCCTGGAAGAGGTTGAGCTGAATGCTGTTGCTGGTAGCAAGCGTATCATTAGCAAACTGGAGGCACGTATTCGTGATCTGGAATTGGAATTGGAGGAGGAGAAACGTCGTCATGCCGAGACCATTAAGATTTTGCGTAAAAAGGAACGTACCGTTAAGGAGGTTATTGTACAATGCGAGGAGGATCAAAAGAATATCATTTTGCTGCAGGATGCTTTGGATAAGTCCACTGCCAAAATTAATATCTATAGGCGCCAGCTATCCGAACAGGAGGGTGCCACCCAACAGACCACCACCCGTGTTCGCCGTTTCCAGCGCGAATTGGAGGCTGCCGAGGACCGCGCCGATGTTGCTGAATCAAATTTGAACTTGATTCGCGCCAAGCACCGCACATTCGTTACCACCTCCACTGTGCCCGGCTCTCAGGTCTACATTCAGGAGACAACAAGAACAATCACCGAATAGATCACGTCCCCAACAACAACAAACAACAACAACAGCAAAAACATTTTAAACAAACAAAAAAATTAAAAAACCAAAAAATCAAATGCAAAGAACAAAGAAAAGAATAAAACATTTTATAATTTTGAACTAATCAAATGAAAAAAATGAAACAAATTTTCTGTAACCAACAACAACAACAACAACAAATTTTTTTGCATGAAAAACAATTTTATAATTTAAATTTTTTTTTTTTTTTTTATTATTAAATTTTGTTTGCATCTCTTTGGGCCACACACACACACACATGCATACACCCAGATCATCAGATCGATAGATCGGAGAGAAAGAGCGCGAGAGAGAGAGAGAGATGACAATGAAGATAACGATCATAGGATCCCACCCACCCCCCTTCTCCCCTTTACCAGTGAGTCGCCGTAGAGTTGTTCGTATAGGTTATTACTTAATAAATACATAACACTACACTACACTACACACACACCACACACACAAAAACACACACACATCCTATCTATACATATGATAATAATAATAATATTTTGAAGTTCATGTAATTTAATTAAAATAATGAACCTGAAAAAATCTAAAAACTAAAAACTTAAAAAAAAAATGCATAAGAAAAGTACCAATAAAATTGAAAAACAGCGAAAATACAAATTGAGAACTTTTCCAAGAGAGAGAAAAAAAAATAAAAGAAGTTATATAGAGAGAATGAGAGAGTTTTGGCTGATGGAAAGAAAAAAAAACTAAAGGAACAAAAAAACACACACAAAAACCAACCACAGTAAATTAATAATGTGAACCCTTCAACAAAAAACAAAAAAATAAAACCAAAAAAACGAGTTACCCGAGTTTTCAAAACCAAAACAAACCACAAAAAAAATATATATATACCGCTTCAACTATTTGTTTTTTCTTTAGTTCATTTTATGTTTAGTAGGTAAATATATATTTCTGTGTGCTCGTAACGAATTTTGAATTTTACATTAAATGAACAACAAGAACAAAAAAAAAAAAACCAAAAACTGAGCAAATTTCATATTTTTTACTTTGTATTTTGCAAAAATAAAAACGAATTTAATTGATAAATAATAACAAAACAAAGAAAACGAAAAGAAAAAAAAACAAAACAAAAACCAAAAACTAAACAAAAGAAAAACTCAATTACCAACATAAATGTAAACTGATATTGGGGCAAGTTGGGGAAAAGGGCAATCAATTTCGAGGTGGTTGGGTTCACAGTTTCAGTTGCAGTTGCAGTAGCCGTTGCAGTTGCAGTTGCAGTGTCTTAAATCAGTCAAAAGAGTCAAAATCCATTCTTTTTTTCAGAGTAAACAAGACTTTTAGCTGAATTTCATGAACTTTAAATTATATTTCCTTAATTCTTAAGGAAGAATTGAAAAGAAAGTTTCTGAAAGCTCTTATAATTCTCAACTGGTTGGCAGTGCTTCATTTTGAATCATTCAAAATACATAATCTATTCTTTTAAGAGCATAAAAGACTTTGGAAGTGGACTAAAATAGTTTGTAGGAGCTTTAAACTATAATTGTTCAGTTCTAAGCGAAAGAATTCAAAAGAAGGACTCTTTAAACTTATATAATTCTCAACTGGTTGGCACAGTTATACCTCGCATCGTTCAAATAAGTATAATCCAATCCTTCTCTGGACTACACGGACTTGAAACTGAATACTTCAATGAGCTCTTTATGGTAACTTCTTTATTCTTAGTGGTGAAGGAAAAGAAAGTTTCTAAAAAATTCATATAATTCTCAACTGGTTCGCACAATTATGCCTGGAATCATTCAAATAGATATAATCCAATCTTTTTTTGGAGTACACAAAACTTGAAACTGAATATAAAATAGTTCTTAATGAGCTCTTCATTGTAATTTCTTATTTGTTAGTGTGAAATTTTCTTAAAATTCATATAATTCTCAACTAATTAGAAGAGTAGTAAATGCATTTCATAGTCCTAGACTTAATATTGCTTTGGAAAAGATGTTTTCCTGGTCACAGTAAGTATAGTTCTATTACAGTAGGTAAAGATTTTTCTCAAAGTAAGCTCCCTTTTCTCCATCAACTAGTTAAGGAACGCTTCACAAAGAAAGTTCGAAGGGCTTTGGAGTTTCTCTATGACCCAAGAAAAGTTCTTTCTTTTGCTTGCTTTTAAGAATAAGTATTGAACTTTGTTTCTTTCAAGATTCTTGGCTGAAACACCTTGCAATTCCCAAGTTTCAAGTTGATTGCCCCCAAATGGATTGAAAACATAATTTTCAAATTAATTTTTCTTTACACTATCACTATTTATTAAGAGAGTCTTGGAACTGTACAAAACAACAGTTGGCTGCATTTAAACAGCGGCAGCTGCCAATCTGGAGCCAGTTTGCAGAATGGCGGATTTCTCGCCATATCCATAGCTACCATAGTTGCTCTTCTTGAAAACTATAAATGATGCAAAGAAAATATCAATTAGTATGACAGTCAGAAATTGCATTAGATTAGTTTTAATAGTACTTACCGGGATCGATTTCAGCAACGAAAGAGCGTGGTGGCAGAGCAGCAGCATAAAGTTTGTCCAATGGGCCGTATGGCTTAACCAACAATGGTTTACCCTGTTCCCAGCCATAACGGTTCAATTCATGCCAATTGGCAGCATCCAATTTGGCAGCAGAAGCAGCAGCACCAGCAGCATTGGTTAAAGCAGCTGCCTGAGCCTCAGCGGTTTCGTATGGTTTCACTACATCGGCATAGCCGCCGCGGCCATAATTCGATTTGTAGGCCATGGTTACTGAGAGGCAGCAGGCGGCCAGGCAAAGGAGACGCATCATGTTGTAGGCGGACATGTTTATTTTGTTTGAGTGTTTCGAAAACTAATTAACAATAGCATGTGGCCAAATTGCTTTTATAGCCATATTATTTGAGCTGCCCAGCGATTTGTGTGTGCGCTAAACGTGACCAAAACAACAGTCGTACCTGAGAGCAAACGGCGAGTCATGACGAAACTGTGACACTTTGGGAAGGTGCCGGCAGATGCCCCCTGCCCCCATCCCTCTCAATGCCAGCATCAGCCCCATAAGCCTGATAAGGCCTCACCCATAACAGACGACAGACGAAACCATTGCGGCTCAGTCAGAGTTCGGTTTTAATTTTCTATGCTTATTGAAATTGCACTCGAAATTGTAACCCACACAACAATGAATACAAGAACAAGAACGACAATGTCGAAAACCCACCAAGAACACCAAGAGCTAAGCTCCAGCTTGATAGCAGCTTCCCCCTGCATGGCACGCTCCGTTCGGTAATATATATTTTTTGCAGTATCTATGGTCTTTCACTTGGCTACCTGCACGCAGCATCATACATCGTTATTTCCCAAAAGCACAAAGAGAGGGGTGGGGTGGTGAAATGATGGTAGCAGCTTCTAGTGATCAATGAACTACTCCACTCACTGACCATCATCATTCCAGTGTGGTCAAGTCTCCATTTGGAGACGTCTCGTAAAGACTCTTTGGTATGCTACGTTTTTTTCTTTGGAACCAACTGAGAGATAATGAATCATTATATAGAGGTTTCTATATGGATGGAACTAGAACTTTTCCAAGATTCCTTTTCATAATTTCACACCCCCCTGCCTTCTTCATCTTCTTGCCATATTTGAAACTTAATTTTCGTTCTATTTGACTGATTTTTGTTAATTATCTGTGAATCATTCATCATTGGCTCGAATGTCAATTGTATGCTGAAGGTAGAGAGAAACTGCAGAACAAAACAAATGAAAAAAAGAAAAATTAAAATGAACAACAATCAACATTGCAAGCAATTCGACTAAACAATTCAGCAAAAGTTTTGCTTGCTTTCACAAAAAATTTTAATATAAAAATAATAATAATCATCATAGTCAACAAACTTGAAACTGTTTTTACTGATAAAAAAAAAAAAATACAAAAAGTGTCCAAGAAATGAAATGCAATTTCGATGAAATTTAATGTATGAGAAATTGACATATCAGTTTTCTATTTGTTTCGGTTTATTTAGGTTATAACCGTTTTGATTAGCAAATGTTTATGGCGTGTGTTAAGGGTTATATGATATTACTTTTTAGTTTACATAGTGCAAAATTGTTTCATAACAAATAAAGTTTGATTTTTCTCTTACTCATTACGGTTACAGTTGGAATAACCGTTATGGTATATAATTGTTGTTGAGTAATTAGCTTAATTTACTTTGTTATTCATTTTTTAAGGTTTATCTTTTATGAAATTGAATTTGTCTTGATTTAGTTTTCATGAGGTATTTCGGTTATGTAAATCGAATTTGTCTTGATTTGGTTATGGGTAAAGTAAATGTTTTGTTTCGCTATTTGATAACGGTAATTTATTGAGTAAACTGAGTAACTTACAAGATAAAGTTTTGTAATATTACCTATTTTCAATTATTTGTTTTAATATCTCAAATTTCACTTTATTTTTTAACCTTTTCCTTTACTACAACTTTCTTATTATTTATACAACTTTCTCAATAATTTTGGTATATTATGTCATTTTTTTTACTATTCTTGTAATATTGCTTTGTTAATATAAACTATATTATTTTCTTCATAATTTTGGCATTTATTTTTCCACTCTTGTTTGTATATTTTCTTGTTAACAAAGTTTTGGCAACACTTTCTTATAGCACATATTTTGGTTAAACCGCAGAAAACCAATATGGAAAATCGATTTCTTAAAGATAATGGTATTAATTTATAAACCTATGATATAATACCGATATATCTTTCAATTACAATGCAAACTGCTAAAATTAATTGACACAAAAACCTAAATATTCAACAGTAACCGTTAAATTTATATCGGTTAAGGTTATAATATAAAAGTTTTTGAATTAGAAATACTTTGTCACAAAAAAAAGATATATTAAAGTTGTATAAATATCTTCGATATATGTTCAATTCCATGAATTTCCATATACAAAATGCTCATCTGAACAATTCAAAACAAATGCAATATGAAACTCTGTTTGAAGCTTATACAAAAGATACATTTCATACAATTTCATTCAACATTCACATGAAGCGAACCAATGAATTTCCATCGAATCTTCAAGTTTCACGGTGTTTTATTACCAACCGATCGTTGCACGTTCATTTTACTTAGCTGAATTTTCCAATCAAGTGAATGTTTTGTTGTCTTTTGAGCAGCTGCAACAGCTGTTGAAACTACCAAAAACCGGATCCATTTATCTAATGTATCCATCCCCAAATATATATGTATATAAAATAATAATTAACAATAATAGTAATAATTTTGTTTTGTAAATTTTTTTATTTAAGCCATTTGGAACAGCTTGATGGTATTTACACAATCCACTATTGAGTTGATGGAGAGATTGGATTGATCCCTTTTAGTATTTGGGTCCCTCAACAGAGTAACCAGCATTGTGGTAATTGTTCTCTGGCACGAAAAGCTTAGCCACTGGGGCAGCTGGACGGATGGGTAGGATCACCTTGCTGTACTCTGGAGGTGAGACATAAGCACGGTAATTGTTCTGACCGGGATAAAGGAGAGCAGCACCAGCTGGCTGGACAGACCAACGAGGACGTCCATAGCCACCATGTCTTTGGCCATAACCGCCATGTCCATGACCGGCCAAGCGACGATCACCGATAAGACCATGACCATGACGCTCATTACCATAACCGGACTCCAAACGAATGGGACGAAGAATTTCATGTTGATGATGAACGCCATAACCACCACGTGGTCCACCGGCAATTATTTCAACGGGACGCTGCTCATTGCCACCGGCGGCAGCAGCTGAGCTGGATGCAGCCGAAGCGGCACCACCATCATTGCCATAACCGACAATTGGGCCACTGCCATAGCCGCCACCGATGTTGCCGCCGCCATAACAGCTGCCGACAGCCAAGTAGGCGCAGATGAATACTGCCAAAGTCTGAAATAATTGATGTAAATGAGTTACAGAAAACGGAACGGGAAGTGGCCACGGGCCAATAACTATGGGCCGTCGTTGATGATGATGATGATGTCGATGTCGATGTCGATGCCGTTATTCTCGATGTCGATGTCATGGGTACTTACAGCGAATTTGTTCATGGCTATGATTTCTGTTTGGCACAGTTGGCACAATTAACAAATTAAATGCCAAGCACACTTCTTTATATAAGCAAAATAATTGTAGCACTCGAAACGTGATCTCGCCGCGAATTTATCACGGTTTACCTTTTGTGGGTAAAAGCTAAGCTTCTTGAGCTCAAAAACACAACGTCTTTTGCTCTCAACTTGGTCCAAAGCCCAAAACCAGGTCGATATCAATGGGCCAATATAAGCAACAAACAAGCTAAAACAGCTTCTTTAAGCTCACATATCGGTAGCATTAGTGAGGGTGAGGCTACCTGGGATGAGTGTTTAGGCTGATGCTGATTAGAGACATAAACAGGGGCGGTTTAAGAAGGTAGAAAATGTTACAAGTTACTCTTAATTAAAGTATGAAACATTATAGAAATATTGCTGGAAAGTAATACAATTCGAAGTCATTTCAAAACTCGGTTTGTTTAAGAAAATTCGAAAAAGAGTTTCCTGTATTCTATTTTGTTTAAAATTATTTAAAACCCTTTTTATTTAAAGAGATTTTAAGAATTATTTACCGAACTCTAACTAATTTCCTGGCAATATTTCTAGCAACATATGGGAAAACCTTAAAAAATCATTCATTTAAGAAGTTTTTAAAGAGAATTTCCCATAAACTAAACATTATTCCTTTCAATGCAAATATTTCACTTAAAGGTATTCCAAAAGTTGAACCAAATTCTACCCAATACTTCTGTAAAACTTTATATTATAAACTTTATTATTTTATTACTATACTATTGATATCAAAATTATTTTGTTCAAGATGAATTTTGAATTCATAGTTTTTCTGATCCTAAACAATATTCTAATGTATAGTTCTAGTAGCATTTATAAATTCAAATCTTTCTAAAAACATTTTATTTAGAGTTCCTTTAAAAAGAATTTACCAGATCCTAAGGTGAAGATCATCCTAGAATCTTTGGAAACTTTTGCCTAATCATCTCATCTATAAGAAAGTTCACTATTTTTGTTTGTTTGCCTTATACTCTGGTCTCTTGACTAAGAAAATATTTGCAAGATTCAATGAAATATTCCTTTTCTTCTTAGAGTTCCCTCATTATATAGAATATTTGTCCCAACATTTAGCATATGGCGCTCAAAAGTATGCCATGTTTTTCATTTAACCCATATAATAAAAAGATAGTTCAAGTTTTTGTTTTGTTCAATATTTCTGCCGTTCTTGCATTCAGCGTGGTTGTCTTTTATTTTCTTTTTTTTTTCAGTTGTCAGTTCCGCTCAATTGAACAAACTTTTGTTACTGGGGTGGGGGAAGGAATTAATAGCCACGACGGCCATAACCACCGCCATAACCACGGCTAGGACCATTGTATCCACCATCGATCTCATAGCTTGGGATAACATATTGTTCATAGGAGCCGGGACGGACAGCAGCAGCGGCGGCGGCAGCAGCAGCGGCAGCACGTGGTGCACTGGGAACCGAACGAAGTGGTTGGACATAACCACCATGACCATAACCGCCTCCGATTTGCTCATAAGCCAAACGTTCATTTCCATAACCACCACGGGGTGAGCCATAGACGGGATTGGCATTAATGTAGGCAAAAAGGGCCAAGCTGATGCAAACGAACTGTAATTGTGCAAAAAGGATAATTAGTATAACTAATTGAAATCCTTGTCATTAAATAATTCATTACTTACCAGGTACTTCATATTGAATATTCAGTTTTGTTGGTTGTAGTAATCAATCAAACTATAATTTGCTAAACGAATTGCCACTTGCTTTTATACTCAAATTATTAGACTGGATATAGTTTACGTGACCTACATATCATAAATATATATATATATATATACATAAAAATTATAACATATAATTGTTTTCATAATAATAGAAAATAAATTCAATTATAAAATCACTTTGGTTACGCGATGTCTCCGCTGCAACACCGCCCCCCGCCGCGGCGTCTTCCTTCTCCCATTGTTTTTATATATAACATGATAATGTGTCGTCTATATAGCCCAACCCCCCTACTCAAGTGACAACGCGAGTTGAACACACGAACTTGGCGCGCGACTTTTGTCTATAACACACAGTTTGAGTTTTTTTTGGCCCAAAATGTCAATTTTCATGTAAATTGAATTTCTTTTACAATTTAGCACATTCTTATGAACAACGTGCAACTAAGCGGTTCTAAAAAATTATAAAAAAATTAAATACTATTAATAAAAATAAACTGTTTCTAAGCGGAACAAATAAGTTGCCTAGGAATATGTCTTAGGAAAACATTTAAAAAATAAACTAAAACAAAGCAAAATGTATTAGAAAAACAGTTTAAAGAAAATATGTGTCATTGAAAATCTATCATCTATATAATCATTAGATATATCATATATAGAAACAGATACTTTAAGCCATAGACCTGAGCCATTTTCTTGCTCATGCAACAAATTTGCTTTTTGCTTTTAACTTTTGTCACATTTTCATTGCTTAAGCAAAAATTGTTGGCTTCATTTTTCAGCAAACTAAAAATATGAAAACCAATTCGCTTCTTAACCCCTTAAAATAATGAAAAATGATTAAGATTTTTGTTTGTTTTTTTTTAAGATTTGGTTTGGTTGATTTTCTTGTTGTTTTTTTTATTTATTCCCTAAGAGTCTTAGCTAAGTCGTAAGCTTTTTTAAGCTCATTTCACTGTACTTAATAGCCGGACCGTCTTTGTCCGTCCTTCTTGCCAGCCACAGAGCTGGATGCAGCAGCAGCAGAAGCACCCTGAGCCTCATCACCATAATTCTGTTTGGGGGCATATGAGCGTGGCTCATATGAACGCTCCACATACTGACGTGGCTCCTTCCAGACGAGAGGAGCACCAGCATTGGGTGCAGCCAAAGCCAATTTAGCCAAAGCAATTGCCTGACGATCAACTGGTGGTGCACCACCATAAGCACCACGATTGCCATAACCGGGATTGCTGTATGCAACACCAACGGGAATCTCAACAGAGCCACCATATCCACCACGATTGCCATAGCCGCCGCTGCCGCCATAACTGGGCACAATAGCCTTAACAGTTAAAGCAGGCTGCACTTGGTAGGCATAACCACCAACAGGAGCACTGCCATATCCGCCACCACCATAAGCCGAAGCAGCAGCAAGGGCACAAACGAAAATGCACTAAAGAGAGAGAAAAAGGAGATGAATTAGTTTATGCCAGGATGTGTAATTAGTGTAATAAACTTACCATGAACTTCATCATTTTGTAAATTGAGTTTTTGTTTTTGGTTAGTTTGTCTTAGTGGAAGAATGGTAACTAATGTCTGAATGTCACAGACTGTTTTGTTTTTATACTAAATCCAGGCAATATTCAATTAATTTACGTGACGAATGTGATGCAAGTTTGTCCCAATAAGACCAGACCGAACATTCGGATACAAACCCCCGCCCCTAAGTTCTTTGTCTAACCGCTCCCGCCCTCACTCCCTCCATTAGCAATAATCTTAAGACGTCAACGACGGAGACGATGGCGACGTGCAAGTCCGAAAAAAGCTAAAGTCTCAAATTGGGGCTCACAATTGGTTGTTGGGGTGCTTAGGTCCAGATAGTGTAGACGTCGTCTATGCTTACGCCATTATGTCTCTTTAAACATTTAAGAGACGTCATTACGCAACCGCGTTCATGACACTTTGACCATCCCCCGCACCTCTCTGTATTAGTGTAAGCAAAACAAATTTTTAATTGCTTTAGCACCACTGTGCCAATACAACTTGACACCGTTTCCCACTGACATACAAAACAGACGAGAAAAAAAAAAATAAAAAGCAGCCAAGGCATTGACTTGAACTTTCTGCTGCGTTGGTAGAATTTATATACAAAAGCAAAAAAAAATATATATAAAAATATATAATTATAATAACAAAAATAAAATAGTAATTATGATAATGTTACAATAAAACATAAGCAAAGAAAATAGTATAATATTCAAATGATATTTGAAAAAAAAAAAAACTTCATACAACTGAGAAAGTTTCTATATTCGCTGAGTTCTTAATACTCGATTCATATGAGAATATACATATTAAAGTTTCACTATATGAATGAAAGAAAACAAATAAGATAATTTGTAAATTGTTTTCAATGTATATTAAATATTTATTGAAATGGAGAAGGGGGAGGGAGGGAAATACAACTATATATAAATATATATATATAAAATTAACTAAGGCATCTCTCGCTCTCTTTTGCTGACTCTTTCATAATCTCTCTCTCTCTCTCTTTCTTTTTCATGCTGAAGAGCTTAGAATATGTTTAATGATCTATGCTATATACCTCTGACCCGGGTTCTTCATATATAAAGATATATATATTTATATGTATTTTATGCATAATATATCTTTTTTTACAGCTTGTTGTAGTAGCTGAGACAAAGATATTGCATTACATTACATGAAATCTTGATGAGCGACACGTTTGATGTAAGGCCTTCGGGCCTTTATAAGAGCCCAACATTTGTCTTCAGAGATCTAGTTAATTAATAACAACAAAATAATGCAAAGTCTGGGCTTTAAGGTGAGAGAGACAAAAACTTGGTGTCATAAAATTATTGATGCTATATCTTTTATAGATTCTACAAATTGCCATTGTTCTAATGATGGCTGCATTGCAATTGACTACAGCCGATGAGACTACTGGACGACAATTGACGGGCGATTGCCGTTGTGGTCAGCGTGGCTAAGATCATTTAACCAAATGGAGATCAATAAACAAGCTGTAGCAAATGTAAATAATTTCAACTGTTTAGAGTGTTTTTTTTTTCGTTTGTTGTTGTTTTTTTTATCAAATTCGTAGAAGACACGTACAGAGTGAGTGAGAGAGAAAGAGAGAGAGAGCTTAAATGGTTGTGGCAACGGCCAGCTAGTCATTGGCCAAATGAGCGTCGCACATGGCTTTCAGCCGGGTTAATAGCGTGTGCAAATGCTGTGATTGCATGCCAGTCTCTTGTGCTGTATGCTGCTCCCCTATGACATGATTCCCAGTCAAGGTTTCCATATACATGCGCTTGTACAATGCCGACAGCTGTTTAGAATCCTTGCCGGTGGTTAGCAGCAATTTTGTTAGTGTTTTCAATGAGTTTTGTAGGCGGCTCTCAAAAAGTGTCAAATGGTTACCAAAATCGTCATCGTTTCCACTATTATTATTATTATTGTTGTTGTTGCTGTTATTGTTATTATTAGCGCTGCTGTTGGTGCTGGTGCTACAACTGCTGCTGCTATTATTGGTAGTATCGATGACGTTGCCAAAGACGATGTGGCATTGCAAGCAAATATCCAAAGCCGCTTGCATTTGTTTTATCTTCTGTGCCGAGTAGGTGGTAACTGTACCAATAAAGAGAGATTAGAATTAATTATCCTTGACCTTAGTTTATCAACTTACGCTCTGCTAGATACTCATGGAGAGAGATGCGTTCCAATTGTACAACCAATAGCTCTTGCACCTCTTTAAGGCTTTCGAGAATTTGAACGGCTTTCTCATAATGATATTTGCATAGCTGTAATGTTGTCTTTGGCAATTGGGATAACTCACAATGGCCAATTGCTCTCAATTGGGAATAATGAAATGCGGCAATCCTGTGAAAAAAAGGAAAATTATAATTAAATAGAAGACCGAAGTTTGTATACTCTAGCAAAACTCTACGCTGCAGAATGGAAAAAGAATCAGAATCCCCTCTAAATATTAGAATTAAAACTTTGCTCCTAACATCTCGCGAAAATTTATTAAATCGGTACGTTAGCTATATCATATAGCTAAACGATCCTAATCACATTTCACAGAATCATCGAGATATATAAAAGATTAAACTAAAGACGAAGTAACGTCTAAGTAATTAAGGAATAGAAAAGAATTTTCTTTGCTAGCATTTCTTTTGGACCGATCTATATATTCTGATGAAACATGCAAGAGATATTTATATATGTGACGAGATATCATGTACCTAATTTTGTAACAATGTGGTAAAAACTAACAAAGTTATTGATCTAAAATTATTCTTCTTCAGCGATCTTTCTTATGTATGGAAACTATATGTTTTAGTCAATGGATTCTATTAAAACTGGGTAGAGTCATTAAGATTTATATAAGCTTAATGTGTACTAAATTTGGTAACAGTTTAAAAAAAAAATAACAATGTTTCAGACCTAAAGCTCTACTTTCGTCCGATAGCGTTTAAGTTAAAGGACTTGTTCGAGATTCTAGGCAACTAAAATAGACTCGGCTCAAAATAGACATTGATTGAAAAAATGTAAACTTTATATACCCCTTTTCCAAGGCTATACTGTTTACCCAACTCCCACATACCTTCGATGTATTAGACCCGAACGGAAACTATAAAGCACTTGTCGGGCTCCAGGATGCTCCACATCGCATAGACGCAATGATTTCTGCAAAAGATCCAATACCTCCTTGGATGACTCAACTAATGTATTTTTATCCGCAGCTCCTTGATCTTGCAATTGTTTGGCTAAAGTAAATGTAGCCGTGGATAGTTCCCACTGCATGAGATCCCATAGTTCAGGATATGCTTTACGTGTATCCAAACAATCTTTGGCCTTCTCATAGTAATTAAAGGCTTCATTATAAAAGACTTTCTGATTATCCAAAACAATGCCACTGTAAAAGGAACAAAAAGAAATAAGTTAATTTCAGTTTGATGGCATTCTTGGATAATTCATACCTTTCATTTGGCATGGTTAGATGAGCACGAAGACGCATAAATCTACCCATATTACAATAGAGGAATGCCAAATTAATATTATCCTCAACGGATGTAAAAGCCTCAATGCCACGACGTAGACAGTCAAAGGAATGAACAGTTAATTTAACATAGAGCGGCTCCTCATCCTTATTTTTCTCCTCCTCCGTTCTAGTCATATATTCACTATATTCCTCTGCAGAAATAGAAACAAGAGATTTAGTAAAGCTTTTTTTTTTTTTGAATATAAATATAAAATTAACTCACCCTGTGCCCAGTACATATATTTGAGACCCAATTCATTACGAACATTGCCCAGGCGACGCAAAAGTTCATTGCCTTCAATCTTTTGGGAATGTTTCAGTGCCTTTTCATAACATTTACAGCTAAGGAGCATCACCTGCTCCACATTATCGCTGGGAGCTAGAGAGAGTAAATCATCATCGCCATCCTTTTGCAATTCCTGGATAATCTCGTCATCAATGATGCGCATCGATTCATTTTCCTGTTCATATTGACGCTTATATTTGGCTATATCGGACCAATGTTTGGACATTTGAAAGAAACAATCACCGGCACGTCCAAGTAGACAACTTTGCTGTGATACCACATTGGCCATATACTTGTTTAGAACCTGTTGGCAACGGCATGCCAATTCAATGGCACGCAATGTGGAACCAAAACTCTCGGATTCATAATGATATTCCGCCAGAGTGGCATAGGTCAGGCAGGCTTTCTCCAATAGCAAAAGTTTCAAATGAACATTCCAGGAACCAAAATGATGATTATTAAACTTGGCACTTAGTTGATGATCCGTTTCATTTTTATCATTTTGGATGTCGCTGCTGCTGCCAGTTGCTTTGGTAGTAGTATCCAATTCAGTCGATTTGTTATCCTTATTCAGTTTCAAGGATTTCTTATTTGCCTGCTGCTCTTGGCTTGGGGAATTCAATTGCTCATATGGCAATGGTATAGCATTAAAGGGTTTAGCCATATTCGGATTTTGTTCCTCATGCAATATACGTTGCTTCTCCTCCTCCTTGGCATGTATTTCCGTTTCACGTAGCTTCTCCTCTTGATTACCATTAAAGTACTGTAGACATGAAATTCCAGCACTAATATGCTCCAATGAGATATGACAACGTTCCACTGTGGTGGCCATTAAAGGTGCTGGCTTTGATTTCTTAGCATGCGATTTAAAATCTCTAAGGGCATCACAAATATGCCTAACAGCCACATTGGCCTTACCGCCACTCTGTTCCGAACTTTGATAGTACTTATTATGAGAATAATCTAAATTATCATATTCATAATTCTCATCATCATCTCCATCGCTTTCATCTTCATCGTCATCATCATCATCGTATAGGGACTGTGAATCTGAATCAAAATCATCATCAAACTTTGGTGCTTTTGGATCAATGCCAGCCGGCATATGTAAATCAGAGAGTATATAATGCGAGGAACTAACAATTTGTGGATATTGCTCTTTGGGCAATAATTTAATACAATTATCCAATAGGGCACGTATATTACCCGCCGTCTGTGGACTAATACGTTTCAATGTATTCTTCATATTTCTGGCCACCGAATATAATAACATACCAACGGGTACAGTAAATGGATTCATTTGTTGTTGCTTCTCTGGTGATTCCTGATGTTGATCGCTACCACCACCTTGATTTTGATTCTGACATAGAGTAGTCAAATCATAGAGTTTGACAACATCATCATTACGTCCTTTGAATAGCCAATAAGTGTGTCCAGCTTTAGTGGCATTGGCTTTTAGGAATGCCAATATATTTTGAGCCACATTTCTAACCACTTGCGGTGAGAATTGTGAATTCTCTAAGTAGGGTAAATCTTCAGTCTTGATTATTTCATATTTTTGTACAATACCATCCAGATGATAGCACATTACCACCTCTGGGACATTGCACATGAGATTGTCCAGCCAATAATCGATGCCAGTTAATACATTAATGGGCTGGGCAGCATCGCGCAAACGCAAACTAATGCATGGACGATTTGGTCCACCAAATATTGGCATATCGGTGCCAATTAACATACGTATATCCTCAAATGTCCATACAACATTACGATTAAAGGCATGACTTGATTTCGGATCTGGTACATTCTCTTCAATCTTTGGTTCTGGCAGTACAGGTCCAATAATGGGTAATCCCTGTGGACGACTACTGGTCACCTGTGTGGGTGTACTGACTTCATAGTTTTCGCCAGCTTCTCCCGTTTCCTTCAAACTATGATATAGAAACTTGGACAACAGATTTTTAGTCTGTAATGCTTCACGATTACGCTCTTTGAGACAATAATTACCCTGTTTACCACCATAGGAGATTATATGCTCCAATATGAATGTACGTAGCCATTTCCAATCATCATCCGCTTTGCGTAACAAATACTTTTGTATATCAAACTCATCTAATAGCAATGTATTGCCCACTTTGTGTACAACCATGCTAATGGCGCTCTGCGCTCCACTATATGGCAATTTCAATAGTTGTTTAATGTTCTCGGCATCCGATACCACATCCACTTCACCAACACAATCGGGAAACATCTGACCAAGGCGAAAACTGGCAAATCCTGCACTCTGATATAGGGCCTGATGTAATCCATGGCTACTCTGGGATGTGGTTAACCAATTCAATGGTGGTAAATTCAGATTTGTGTTACATTCGAGACGTTTAAAATGGGCGGGGACCTGGACAGGTGATAATTTGATTACAGCCTGACTTTTGATCACCTCCAGTTCTTCGTGTGGTCCAATACTTCGGCATGGTTCAATCTGCATAATTTTTTTTTTTTTTTGTATATTTTTTATAAGAAAGAAACGATCTAAATTAACCGAAAGTCAATGAATTAATGATTAGGTTTACCTCTTCGTTGCGGTCTTCCATTTTCCTAGTTAGGTTTGTATTTCATCTTTTCATAGAACATTCACGAATATTCGTTTGTTTCTTCTATTGGATTTTTTTTTTGTTTGCCGGCGCTCAGCTGTCAGTTGTTATTAGAGATGAGAGATAAAGTAACGGCAAATTCACAAGTTACTGTGTGACTTAAACTTGAAAAACGTTTCAATATATGTAAATTCTTTCAAATGTTAGTTGATTATTTAAAACTTAAACACAGACAAAGCTTAAAAGAAAACTCTACGTATGCCTATGTAAAATAATAATTCAAAAACTGATTACCAAAGGGAGCACAGAAATTTCTAAATCCGCGTTATCACATTGAAAACTAAAAACTAATCCAACTTTTATACAATCATTCATTCCCAGAAAACCTTTATTAAACTAGAGAAAATATCTCAAACTAGTTAAGAAAATCAAAATTAAATGTGTTTTCTATTATATTAAAAAAAAACTTCAAAAACATAAACGATATAATAAAGAATACCAAAGCAGCTCATATTATTCACCTATTATAGTAGTTTTTCGTCTAAGCCGAAGGCCTTAGTTGCCAGCGCTTGTAAAATATAGTTAGCATGATAGTTTATAACTATATGCTACACTTTAATAATAATAATAATAAAAAATTGTGAAAATAAGAAGTATAAGAAACTTAACTTATAAAATCTAAAGAAAATATAAAAAATATGTTTAGTTACTATATATAAAAATCTAATATCAAAGCAAGACAACTTATACTAAGCCAAAAGTACTTAATATAATACTAATTGAATAAATCTTAATCTTAACCAGTAACCAGTGGGTGGGCATATCACCCATTAAAAATAATATTATAAACAATTAAACGTTTCTAAAAAGATTTAATTTTCTTATATTATTGAATATTTCTTGCCACACTGTGATTCAAATCCGCGCACATTCACAGTCACTGTTATCACTATGCCGACTGATTATCTAGAGTCGTGCGGCATAAACAGCTGTTTTTTTGCCATATTTTGTTTTTCTTTTTTAGTCGCCGAAAACATAGAGAAAACATTTAACCAACAATAAAAAAAAAAAATAACAGAAAATAAATGAAAAATTGCTTAATTAAGAATTGAATAACTATGACACTATTTGCACTTATAGCCCTAATGAGTCTACTTGCCACCTTCCTGCCAGATTTCATAAGAAACTACGTAAGTAGAAGAAGAATAACGCACATTGCCAGACTAGCGGTTAATATCATTTTCCCCCTCTCTCTCTCTCTCTGTCGACTCCTTCATCTAACCAATGCACAGCTCAAAGTGTCACGATTCTGGGTGATCGGCAACAATGAGAAGACACAGAAACTGCAAAAGGAATTGGATGCAGCACGCGAGCAAGTGGATATTGTACGAAATGCAGTGCATGCGGGCGAATATGCCAAGACCATTAAAATTATGCGTGCCGAACGGAAAGTCAATGAAATTGAATCCAATATGAAATCGGCCAGACAAATGGATGCCATTAAACAATCCTCAATTGATACAGTTGCCTATTACATTTCCAAGTGTCTGCTAACGCTTATTCTCATCATTATATCCGTCCGTAATCGCAGCTCCCCGGTCATGATATTAGATGAAAAGATTAGCCTATGGCCATTTGGTGGTCTATTAAGTTTTCCAACTGGTGTTAATAATGCCATTTCGGTGCCAGTTTGGGCATTATCGTGTAAATTAACATTTCATCTTATTTACGACGTGATCAAGGACTTAAGAGCGTGAGAAGGAGAGGGAGGAGCCGCAGGCAGGCAGCAATAAAGAAAAAAAAAAACATAGAATTGCATTTAGAATGTATGAAAAACAAAAACCAACAACAACAAAAAACACCACAAAAATGTCTCTCAACCATAGTACACTATACATATATATATTCTGTTATGCTTATATACCTACTGCTTAAGCTTCATTTTGTCATTCATGTTTTAAGAGCATAAAAATCACGATTTTAACAAAACATACAGAAAAATATATATATTGTCACATAAAAATGGAAGGTAAAAAATACAAACAAATAAATCGAACTTAATTTAATTAATAATAGCAATGGATGGAAAAAGCAAAACGAAACATTCCATTTATTTAACATTCTTTTGTATTCAAAAGTGGCGCCCTACCTGCACGTTGTCATTAGTGATGACACTTTTACTCTTACAGATGACAATTGAGGTACATTACATTATTTATACTTTCATCATATTATAACTGGTTTGTTTAATAATTAAACTATATTTCATTAGCTGTTGGATATAAATGGTTTTTTAGTTTGCGGAACTAGTGC
The DNA here is from genome assembly GCA_035045865.1 of Drosophila austrosaltans. Taxonomy (NCBI): domain Eukaryota; kingdom Metazoa; phylum Arthropoda; class Insecta; order Diptera; family Drosophilidae; genus Drosophila; species Drosophila austrosaltans. The sequence continues at coordinate 6,035,906 of JAWNOQ010000207.1, forward strand.
AACTATCGATACATTGCGAGTTTTTATTGATTCTCTTTTGACTTTTGACAGCCGCAATAACAATGCGTGTCATTTCCAGTGTTGCCAGATTGGTAGCGGTAGCACTGGGCATTTTCCTCGATTGTTTTGTTGTTGTTTATTTTTTTCTTTGATTGTTTCTTTAAATTGCTAAACAAATGGACAAATTAAATGAAAATGGACAAGAAAAGAAGCAAATCAAATTGGGAGAGATTGATACGGGACCAATATTGTTGGCCCTGTTACTTGGCTTCATAGCTGTCGGTGAGTTAGCCACGTGGATATAATTCAATGAATATTTATGCAAAAAACAAAAAAAAAAACTATTTCAAATTCCCCCTCTTCCTCTCTCACTCTCTTTATCTTCTATTGCAGCGATCTTTGTCATACTACGAAGACGTTCCGCTGGACGACGAGATTTTCTATTAACTGGTTTAAGTGAATCAGGCAAAAGTGCCATATTTATGCAATTGTTGCATGGCAAATTTCCCGAAACATTTACATCGATCAAGGAGAATGTGGGTGAATATCGTGCTGGGAATACGGCAACACGATTAGTCGATATACCCGGACATTATAGAGTACGTGACAAATGCTTCGAATTGTATAAACACAAGGCAAAGGGTATTATTTTTGTAATTGACTCGGTGACAGTGCAAAAGGATATTCGTGATGTGGCCGAGTAAGTGAAAACAAAAGCAAAATAATTCATAAAAATCATGTTTAATTAATCATTTTGATTTGTTTAGCTCCCTGTATACCGTATTGGCCGATAGTGCCACACAAACGTGTTCCGTTTTGATCCTTTGCAATAAACAAGATCAAACGACTGCCAAAAGTGCCGTTGTAATCAAGAGTCTGCTTGAGAAGGAATTGCATACGGTACGCGATACGCGTAGCCGTAAACTTCAATCGGTGGGCGATGATGAAGTGAATAAACCCATAACTTTAGGCAAATTGGGACGTGATTTTGAATTTGGTCACATTTCGCAGAATGTTCAATTTTATGAATCATCGGCTAAGGATAAGGATTTGGTTAATCTAACCGATTGGATTGATCATATGTTGTGAAAACAAAAAAAGAAAAGGACTGAGCGAGTTCATACATATATCCGAAATTCCTAATCCTAATCGAAACGTAATGCAACTGATATTTATGTTTTATATATACATATATTTGCTAAGCATTTAGCTTAATTTTTTTTTATACTCTTTCATCAAAAAAAAAATAGAAAACAAACAGGCGAATCCCTCTCTCTATCTTCATAAATTGTTAAATCCTTTTCCCTCTCCTACTCTTCCTTTTTTTTTCTCTCCCGACCTAATCTTGTGCGACAACAAAAATTTAGATTTACATTAAAATTTTTTATATATATAATAAGTAGCAATTAATATTGCTATATATCTTTTTGATAAAGATCAAATGATGTAAGAAGAAAGCAAAATGCACAAGTTAAAAATCTTGAAAAATCAATTTGTTCAAATTTCTCTGGGGAAGGGAAACAAGGAAATTGAAAGAAGATGCATATTTTAAAGGCTACACCGGCGAAGCCTTTAGTGGAAGTATCAGTTTCGGACTTAACATATCGATTCTTAGCCTTCTATACGAGATAAGTGGACAATCTTGAAGATATTGTTTTAAGAAGCGTAAGAGACAATTGTCTGCCCATGAGCGATGTCTACCCAACAAAGGTGTCCTTTATGGAAGTTCCCAATGTATAAGAAAGGTATTGCAGAATGTCGACAGTGTTTTGTATAGTTCCCCGCATTAGGCTCCTCTAAAGAGATGGCTTTCTATTAGTAACTTACTAATGCTTTCGGTTGTGATATGCAGCGACTCAACTAAATCGGTGAGCCGCAAAGTATGCTACACTATTTTTATACAAAGTATTTACAGTGGTTTAGCCATTATCTCAATCCCCACTTCACTTCTTAGCTCTTCTTTGCTAAAATTATTGTTAAATATTTTCAAAGTTACAAAGAAAATTCTCAAATTGATTTCCATTTAAAACAAACACAAACCCAAAAGATAGCACATATGATGGATGAGTCGTCAAATTCCAAAGCAAAGCTCTGAAAACAACTGTCCCAATGACCAAATGATTGGCGCATGCTCAAGCTTTCAAACCTTTTTCGCGATTTGAAACCTGTGCTGGCATCAGCACAGGATCAGCAACAGCAGCAGCTGTCGATATCGTTCGGCCAAAGATCAAAAAGCCGAAAGTAAAGCCAAAAAATGAAACAAAATCAATGAACTCACTTTTTAAATAGATAGAATTTCTAGGCTGGCAAACTAAATTTCTAAGAACTGAAAGCTTTTATGATTTGCCGAATCACGGAAAGTGTGTATGCCTGAAGCGGATGTACAACATACATATGTATGTATGTACATACATACGTACCCATTGTGCCTGCTGGCTGGCAGCTGGTCCAAGCATTTTGGGGCTTAGGTTCCTTGGGTGCGGCTGCGGCGGCGCCCAAAAAACGTTAGAAATTCTGTTGGACAACGTTGGTGGCATGTTGATGGACTTTTGTTCGAGCGACAACGTATGTTTGATGGACGTTGCGAATTTCGAGGAAAAGCGCGAGTTAACCAAAGGATCTACTAACCACACACTGTTTCATGTTTTTTATTGGGGTAAGCACTCAATGGTTTGCCTAAACCATAAAGGTTTTGTATGCCTTTTCTTTGTTCTTGTTGGCCAAATTCAATTTCGCTTTAACGAGAGGTCTCCATACCGATTTTGGGAATGTTGTTGATAAGGGGAGGGAGGATCCTGTAGAAATGAGAGATATTTTTAACTAGGCAAAGTTGGTTTAGAGGAATTGTTGATAGCGCAAATATATTTATTTGAAAATCGAATCTGTGAAAACTAAAAATAAACTAAAAGTTGAACTTTCTTTGAAATTAAAGTGCCACAATTCTGCCTTTAAGTTCGAGTTACACAGCCTTTGAGTTAGAAAAGTGAAATTCAATGTAGATTTCTCTTTAGTGTAGGGATCGTAATTTAAGTTCTTATTTTAATTTTCGTCTCTGAGGAACATTTTGTCGTGTCACAAAATCGTTCAAAATTATCAGTTGTTGAAACTAAATTCATATACATAACTCATCTTGCAATACAAATTTATAGAATTAAGGAGAAATAAGGTAACCTATATATCTTAAGTTTAGAGACGAACTTCTCTCGAATTGTCTCTAAGTAGAATAATAATAAACTGCTGTGAAGCAAAAAATCTGCATAGAATTTCACTTTTCTAACTTAAATTTTTAAGCTGGATAGCGAAGTTCGACTATATACTCTTTATATATTAAAAATCCTTTCTTTTGCTTGTTAAATATATTTTGAGGTCTTTAATTTACCCTTTTCTCATAGAAAAACATATAGTAAGATGTAAAATGGAGAGACTAGACGTACATAAATGGTACTTATAAGATTCTCAATGCTATATCCATAGCTTAGTTCGCAAATTGACATTCGATTAGAGGATTACTTTTTGCCAACTGCCTTTCTACTTAATCTATCTCACTCTTTCATAAACTTCCTGTGTCGAAAAAAAATGTGTACAGAAATCCCAGTTGCGATTCAGTGTCATGTGCAATGAAGCACGTGCTATATACTTAAAGGATAGCAGAAGGATACAAGTGAATGAGCAGTGATTGACCCAAGCCAGTGTACAGCCCAGACTTTTTACAGCTGTACGAAGGCGAGCGAACAGGAACATGGCATTGGCACGACATGGAATGGGGACCATATGGTTCCAGACACGCTTTAGCCAAGCGGAAGAAGTGCTCCCCCGCACCCAAGTCAACTTACTACTTGATCTTGTCGAGAATCAATACAGTAGCTACATATTATTAACAACTGATTAGGCAGACAAATATGCAACAGCAAAAGCAACAACAACATGGGACAACAGTTCGAAGATGAAAAAAAAAATCATCTGATATGTCTCTGATCATCTCCGATTACCGTTTTGGAGTAGATTTTTTTTCGGGTCTTTTCTTTTTTTGGATACAAAATTCATTGGAACGCCAGTGTCTGGACATATTTGAGGTTAACCCAAATGTATATATGTATGTATGTGTGTGTGTGTGTGTGTGTATTGGCTCCGATCAGACACTATTGAATTACGAAAAAAAGAAGTCTCACTCTATCTCTCTCTCGCACTTAGACCGTTAGCTGTTGACAAAGGTGAACTTGAGTGGGCAATAAATCTGCAAATTTTTAGAAAGTAAATATATATATAGGTGTATATACATACATACATACAGACGTACATATGTACAAAGGTATATGCATGTATAGGCGTGCGTATAACTACCCTCTTTCTCCCTCTCTGTCACCCTTTGCCCATCTGATATTTTAATAAGTCAGCTTGCTAAGGCAATTACAGGTAAGAAACTAAAGCAAGCCGAATTTGAATATACCCTATACCAAGTAGAGATATTCGATATAGCCGAACTGAAGTATACCAAATGAATGGTATCTCGCTCACTCCTTTCAGTCAATATTTCTTGCCCAATTTATATAAAATTTTCTGAACTAGTGCATTTTGGCTGCATTATTAAGTTTGCCGAATATGAATGTATAACCTGCAATATAATCTTAGTAACAGGTTCTTGTCAATTACAAGGGCGATAAGGGCGTGACAAAAATTTGAAACAAACTTAATCTGCATAGACAGTAGATAGATGTTTATGTCAAATTTGATAGCTCTAATTCTTATAGTCTTGAAGATTTATTCAGGCGAATGGACAGACATGCCTTAACGAATCAAACGAACTGCCTGTCCGTCTCAAACGACTCTCTATTGATACTAATCAAGAATATATACATGCATAAATGCTTCCAAAGTACTCCCTTTCCTTTCCTTTTACATACATTTTAGCGTCTTTAATGTACCCTTTTACCCTACCCTATGGGGTATAGGGTATGGAATGGGTATAGGGATGCGATAAGATGATGTTGGTACTGCTCACATCATCATGCAGCGGGCGCCCATTAAATTTTTATGTACACAGCCGCGACGTTTTGTGGGTTTTCATTTCAAAGAGGAGGAGTATGTGTGTAAGAGAAAGAGAGAGACGCAGGGGGTAACAACTGACACTACACTAAGGAACGGATCGGATCGATTCCTCTTCTTCTCACATATGCAATTTATTTTAACACATCGTTAAAGCTCACCAACCAAAAAAATAAATCTTGACGCGCCGGACACTGCAATTATCACCTCTGCATAATCAGCAACAACAGCAGGAGCAGGGGCAACAACAGCAACAGGGTGGAGGCAACATCATCGAACAACGAGAGCAACGCATGCCCCCCGGGTTAAGGTAGTGGAGACTCAGACAGCTGCCTCCTTGGTTAGCTTTCATTTTTTTTTTTTGTGTGTGTTACTCAAGCCCAACCCACGCGGCCCCAACTCATGAATTGTGCCTCCCCTACTACAACCCCAACCCACATCCCTTTCTCCTACCGACCATGTCGTCTCTTCACTTTTCCGATATAATGGCAGGCCATTTAGCACCTTGTTGACGCGGCATCTAATTAAATGGTACGAGACAAGCGACAGATACTGCATGCCCCATGCCCCATCCATATATATGTATATAAACACATATATATGAAGTAACTCCCAGTTCCAGATTGAGCTCCAGTTTCAGCTCCTGGCTGCTTCTTGTTCATCTTCTTCTTTGTTTCGGTTTCAGCTAATTTTGCAATGCAATTTTCATGTAACGCCAAATTGTAGCGCCTCGGCTATCATGATGATGATGATGATGATGATGGCGGTGATAATGCTGGACACTTGACGACTCGAGGCGGAGATCTTCCTCTTTCTCTTTCTCTCTCTCTGTCTGTCTCTCTTGGCGCTCGCTTTCAACATTATTCCTTTACTTTCTCATCATTCCTTTAAGCCAAATTGATGATTATTTTTGATTTCTGTGCATACAATTTCTTGATTAATTATAATGCGAGACGCATCCAAACAATCTGCTCCATTTTCTCCCATACCCCCAAACCCCTCACCCTACTTTCAGTTGAAGCCCTTTGGGGCGACCCACCAGCAGCAGCTGCACATATGTACATAGCTGAGCAAATTGGAGTCTTTGTTGATCATAAACGTTTTTTTTTTTTTTGTTTCTCATGACACACAACGACTCTAAGAATGGGGGGAAGAAGGAGGAGGAGGAGAAGGGGATAATTATCGGTTCAGTCAGTTTGCTGTGCGTGCGGCGTAGCAAGTAGCCAAGTGGGATTCAGGCTAAGATCGCGCAAAAATGGATTTCTTTTGGGTTCTCATCGCGTCGCGTCGCATCTCTCGTGTCAATTGCATATCAAGGACCTGTTTTATTTCGTTTTCTTTTCTTTTTTAAAGAAAATTATATTTAAATGCAATAATTTGTAAGCTACATATACACCAAATGCATATGGTTAAGGTGTTTTACGGTAAATTTAGACATTTCAAGGTTTATACTATATACACACGCATACACACACACACACAAAAGGTATGCAAAAAGAAAGTTGTTCAAGGATACTCATTTTGATATCCCTCAAAATTCAAATATTATTTAAAGCCATTTTGATAAAATATGAATGAATTAAAGAATGACGTTTTGCAAGTTTTTGGAAAGACAAACATTTAAAAAAACTTTGGGAAGCCAATATTTGTGGTAATATAAATCCTCCACATACCCTTTGTAATCCCCTCTCATCCTCTGCTTCAAAAAGTGCTGGACTGATAGAGTATATAAAACTACAAACACATACAAATATGGCAAAAATTTCGCATTTTATAAACATACAAATGTGACTATATTATCTGCTTAATTTAATAAAATATACCAAAATATATCACTTACCCTTTCCTTTAATTAAATGCAGATATTTCTCTTCTCACTCTCTCACAATTTGATTTATAGCCAAGTGCTTCTCTGGGACTTTTCTTTCTATTAAATGAAAACCTTGGCTTTCTCACTCACACAAACACATCTGACCACTGAACTTGAAAAAAAAGAACAAAAAAAAATATGCAACTTCATTTCACTACAAACATTACACAACACTAGAATTAGATCACAGCTTCTCTCTTTATATTTCTCTTTCGCTGCTTATTCCTTTTTCGCCTACGCGACAGAGGTAACGGCGACTGCGATGGCAGCGGCGGCAGCGACAGCGGCTGCGACTGCGTCGTTGGTAACTTTTTCTATTGCTTCTTCTTGCTTTTCTTCTGCCAATTGAAACATTTTGCAATAAAATCTCAACAATTACCGAACCGATTTTAATGCGAATAACACCAAATGATAGCTAATTGCTTCATCTTTATATTGATCTAATTTGTTGACAATTTTAAGCACTTTAAAGACACAGAAAAAAAAATATAATTGCACTTGAAATGGGATAAGTTAACGCGGCCACGTACAAGACAAAACTAAAGGCGGCAGTTCGAATAAGATGCGAGAAGAGGCCAAAGTTATGCGAATTCGAAAAGAGAGAACTTCTGAATTCTATGATCCTTTTGAAAAAGGGGAGTGCGGGGTGGGTGGTAAGTGGTGCTGATTCGTTACTTTACAGTTATTTGTGCGTTTTTGCTGTTTATACTGAAGGAAATGAAGTTGTGTAGGGAAAAGGAATAGAAAAAATTGTTCGAATAATGTTTTTAGAGATGATGGCTGAGTATCTTGGCAGAAATTTGTTGCTTCTTTCTTTATTTCATTTGCGGATGAAAAATAGAAAAGAAAGCCTTTCTTTTGCTTTAGAACTTCTGCCTCTAACAAGGCAGCTAATGTATGCACAGTGAAACCTTTATAATAGACACCTCTCATCGGCAACGATCACTGTCCACCCAAAGGAGAGAGTTTTCACTATACATAATTTTTATTCAAGTTTTTCAAATTATGTTATTTGAAATAATTCCAGAGTCAAGGTCAACTTTTGCTTTTGACCAACAGTGGAGCTGTTTTTTTTCCATAGTTTTTTTAATATAAAATATCAAAGAAGCTTACTTCGGCTCTGCCGAAGTTTGTATACCCTTGCAGCAAAATAATTGGTATAAATGTTTAACAAAATCAAAAAAAAAAAACAAAAAAGAAAAAAACACATATAAAAATTTTCACTTCTTCACCGAGCATTGAACCATCAATCGATCTGACCAATTTTATAATACCCTCTGCAAGGGTATAAAAATAATTCTAATCATTATTTGCATTTCATTAAATTTGAAAGCTGTATAGATATTGGTCGTTAGGTTGAGGTGTAAATTTTGAATATTTTAAATTGTTTGTTATTAAATTACATATAAAAATATGTACATACATATGTATACTTCATATAGTGGGAAATGCTTCCTTCTATGCGTTGCAAACTTCTGACCAAAATTAATATACCTTTGCGAGGGTATAATGACCTGCAGTAGAGGAAAATTTGCATTTAAGTTCATAACACGAACTTGAAGATTTACTAACTCTTACTTTTTAGCGGGATTCTACTGTACACATCTATATTCGGGTGTTAAAACCCTAAAAGATCAAGCAAACCTCTTTTATAGTATAAAGATTATCTCATGGATTTTTAACTTAAATTATATGGCGTTTTCTTAAAGTAATCATTATCATCATCTTCATAATAACTTTATCTCCTTAATGCAACGAAATCTGTATACTATATACATACATATACATACTTATAAACCTTATGCTCCATGCTAAATTGTGGGCTATAAACAAGTGCGGCCTCCGTCATCTAAATGCAAATGTTTAACAAATTCACGAAGGACACAGCTCAGTGCATGGAGTGGAGATGGAAGAGCTGAAGGAGAAGGAGGAGTAGAAGCAGGCCCAACGTTGCGGCACGCTACTGCTATCAAAGTCTTTTGACTTTGTGCAAATTAATCAAAAAGCCAATGTGGTCAGATTGAAAGGGTGTTTGTGGGGGGGGGGCATTATATGTATATGGACAAAAGATTTGTGTATTTGTGCGGCGGTCACACTTTTGATTTTCTATAATTTTTGAAACGAGGCTCGGTCGGTCGGTCGGTCCCTTCCTCCCTTGGGCACCGCTTACCTCAGCTCACTTCATTTCCCCCTTACTCTTCAGCCAGCCGAAAACATGGTCAGTCGTGTGCGGCGTAAGGCAACCAAATGTATCGAAATGCAACCGACCGATATAATTGCGTTTTTTCGTGAATACATACATATATATATATCTATCTATATATATGTATGTATGTATATGTACACACATACTCACTCACATGGTTGGCCGAGCGACACGCGCAGCGATCTTTTTTTCTTTTTTTTTTTTTATATGTAAAGCACATGATTTTCCAATTGGAAAATTAGTCGTTTGTATGTATGTATGTGTGTGTGTGTGTGTGTGTACCTTAGATGGATCTGCTATGGAACAGAAGAGAGAGGGTAGAGGGTGGGAGGCGGGGTCTTTGCATAGGGTCTAATAGAGATGGTTATGAGAAGGTGGTGGGGGGGGGGATGTTTTTGGTGCTTCAGTTCAGTTCGGTAGCGCACGCGTGGGCAAGGCAACCAGCCCAGCATAAAGGAGGCCGGCTAGCGAGGCGCAACCGAAACCAAACCATTGAAACGAACTTAATGCCTGAGTAATTATAGGCGGCGTTCGCCAAAAAAAAAAAAAAAAACACAAAACAACAACAACAAAAGAAACAAAAAATTCGCCAAAATACTCGAAATATGTGTACCTAACTTTACCTCTACCCTGCCACACAAGGACCACACACATTGAGAAAGCTCAAAAGTGTGTGTTGGATCCTGGTCCTAGGTCCTTGGCTAATCGCATGGGGCCGCCTAATTGGGGATATGGTCATTTTGGAAGCCTTCATCTGCCGGAATGATTAATGCCAACGCGACAACGTGTGAGTTCTCTCCGAGATGAAGGGCAAATAGTCGTATAGCCAGTCAGTCAGTCATTTAGTCAGTTAAAGAAACGTCAGTAAACATAAAAATGAAAACGAAAACGAAACTCATGCCCACCCAGGTACAGAGACAAAGATCGGCAGCAGCCAGCCAGCCAGTCGGGTAGGGAGGGGGATGCGGGGCCAGGTACAGTGTCTTAGCCACTGTGGCAGGGGCAGGTAGCAAGCAGCCAGTCGCTCGCTCAGTCAGTCGCACGCCACACAGAAAACGATTGATGGACTTCACACGTTGCCACAGAGTGAGAGAGGGGAGAGGAGAGAGTGGGGGGAGGGTAGAGATGATGGCTATCTCTTTGCAACACGCATTCGGCTCGCGGCGCTGTGTGGGTCGCTCATCAGTCAAATTGGCTGCCATTGCAATCACTTTGCCTCCTATGCCAAAAAAAAAGAAGGAAAAACAAAAAACAGATTCAACAATGATGACAAGGATAGCCCGGATGGATGGCCCCGGCTTAAAAGCCTAAACTAAACAAAACCGACAAACATAACGAATTAAATAAATGTCATGAAGATCTGTAAGAGATCTGTTAATATTCCAGGGTTGGATCAACTTGATTGCTTAATGTAAATAATAATTTAATTACAGGTACTTCATTTTTGTTCAATTTTGTAATTATTCTTATTAAATTTAGATAAACATTTAACAATTATTAAATAATTTAAAAAAAAGAGCTTAAATAGATATAGTTTTATATGGAAAATTTAATTTATATATATACAGTAGATGCCGGCTATAACGATACTCAAAGATCGGCAATATAGCAACGATATAACCAATATTCGTTATGGCCGTTTGTAAAAAACAAAACTATAAAGATTCTTCATTATAGTAGGTAAGTCATTATAGCCGGCATCCACTGTATATATATATATGCTTGATCATCTTTTATTAATATGAGAGAAATGTATTTCTTTTTTAAAGCATTAAAAATAAGACTGAAACTGACATAGATAATCATTTTTTGTTTAAGAACTTTTTGAAACTTTGTTTTTATTTTTATTACATTTTTTTCTAATTTCTAAATAATTAAACATTTTTTTCTCATTCTAAATCTTTTTTCATATATGAATAAAAAATTCAAATTTTTTTTATTTCTTCTTCAATATAAGTTGAGTAAGATATTTTTATTTCAAAAATAAGATATTTATCATACAAAATTGATTAAGAATGGATTAGAATTTATGATGTTATAACTAACACCAAAAATATTCAATTTCTAAGGGATATATCCCTTTCATTTTTTAGTCCTAAGATTCTTCCGGATCACCTTTCTAAACTTCTTTAAGATTTTCACATATATTTCAATTAAAGTGATTAATACATTTCAATCTGTTAAATTTGAAAATATTAATATTTTTTGAACTATATTTTATATATAATTTGTTAATTCCATATTGTTGAAATCTATCTTATCTAAATTAACTATATCACATCGTAGAACAGAATGTAATGAAGTTAAAAAAAAACAACGATAGAAATATGTATTCAAAGTTTTTTTACTTTAATTTATATGTTCTATATTCTATAACATAAAACAGACTACTATTCCCTTTTCAAATTTAAATCTTTTCTTATTGTTATACCTAAAACACATTATTAAAATACAATGTTAAAAACAGTCAAGTTTCCTATTAAAGAATAGAACCTTTTCCTCTACATTTTGTAATATAACCAAAGAGTACAATTCCTGTTAAAGATCAGGAAATAAACCCTAAAATTTAAACAATATTTGGATATTTGAATATTTCTGAATTATTGTTCCTAAAAAATATAGGTAAGAAAAAATATTTAGAAATTTATTATATTTAAAATAATATATAAAAGGCAAGTTTCATATACATAGATGAATTGATACTGATCCTCAACAATGTTTAGTTTAAATTTCTTTAAATAATATTTATTTATTTATATATATATATATATATATTTTATTTATAATATATATATTATTTATTAAAAAGTTAAAGCAACTTGGTCATCGATTCTACAATATCATTAACATTAAATTTAATTTAATAATTTAAAGTAATGAAAACTTAAATGAAGTTCTGAAATATTCCAAAGTGAAATACTTTGGTCTAGTAATCCTTTTGGTCAGTAGCGTACCTAGGGGGGCGGCAAAATGATCTTCACTGATCCGCAAGGTAAAAAAAAAGTATAATGGTTCATGAACTAAAATTCAAAATTGCTTATAATTCTTCACTACAGGCAGAAATTTGCCATTTGAAATCGGCAAACTCATTGAGGGGGGGACAACATTCTATTTTATTTTATTTTATTTTATTTGTACATTTAATAATAATGAATACCAAAATTGACTATATTTGTTAAACGTGCATCCCTGGTTTGCTCTACACTTGCACACAAATTATGTGGTAGTCCTCATCATCATCATCATCATCGTCGTCGTCGTCATCGTCGCCGTTGTTGTACAACATTGGCGTCCTGCAGTTAGCTGCGCCGATTTCCGTTTGTTCTCGACTTGAGTGCAACATGACACTAATTAAGTTTTGCGGTTTGTGTAAAAAAGCGTCCCCCGTTCCCCAAACCTCTTTCACCCTTTAAAACGAATCTCATTCCCAATTCACTTGTCAACTGGCATGCGTGTGATTTGTGTCGTTTGTCTTTGGAGGCGCTTTTGAAACTTTGCCGACGCATCGTTTATATATATATATATATATATTTTTCTTTTCTTATATTATTATTTTTGTGTTGATTTTGTTTTTTGGGACTTTTTAAGTTTATGTGGCATATTTGTTCTGTTAATATGTAAAAATCTTTGCATTTGGTTGTCGGTTTAAGCATTTGCCGCCACAGCATATTCACTCAATTGCAACTGGTGTGTGTGTGTGTGTGTGTGCTGGATGGTACACTGGAACGCCAAGTCTGACAGACCTTAATTCCTTTTTACGGTCATTTTAATATCCATCAAATCGCATCGCTGATTCGCAGAGCTCTACGCTCGTTGGCTTTGGATATGGGTATGGGTATGAGTTTGGGTTTGGCTTTGGTTTTCAGTATGAAAAAGCATTTTAGCATTTTGCTTAGTACCAATGTAACATAGTGAATGTTGTCGATGTTTCATTCTGTTGATTTGTTAGTACCAGCTTTATATATACATATATATACATATATATATCAGTCTGATGCGTGTTTTGTATGCTTCTTTTGCTGCCGTTTGCTACTGCCAGTGGAGCGTTAATAGTAGCACGATGTATGTAGTTAGTTAGTTTTTTTTTGTACTTTGGCATTTTGTCTGGCGTTGAAAGCGAACTGGCCCCCAGTTCGGCAAATAGATAGAAAGAGTGGAAGGGGTACACACACTCACTTACATAAGACGAAATGAGATGGTAATGATATAAATTGGCATAGAAGGTGGTAGTTGGGGTCTGCGATCTGATTCAGTTGGTAGGGACCAACTAGCATGAAGTTATAGATGATAAAGCATAATATCATTAATCATCAAACATTTTGGTGTTTCATATGAACACAGAACATTGTCTTTGTGTGTGTGTAAGCTATGATTGGCCATAGTTGTAATAGTTTTTGCAATTGCAAAATGAAAATGATTTCAAATAAGTTAAAAGATTTCTAGCTTATGCAAAGAAAGTAAAAGATTTTTTATTATATATCCTTTTTGAATTGGTTTTATTTGGTTGTATAACATTTTCCTTTTTGTATTTTAATCCATTAAACTAATAAACATAATTTTAATATATATTTTTTTATGGCAATTTGATCTTTAATTTTATATCTCTGACTTTATCACAGGGTAAAAGGGAGAAAAAGGCAGAAAAAAACATTTCCCACCCTATAACGTATATATATTCTTGATCAGCATCACTAGCCGAGTCGTTTGAGACATGTCCGTCCGTCCGTCTGTCTGTATGAACATTGAGATCTTGGAGACTGTAGGAGCTAGAGCGACCAAATTCAGTTTGTAGATCCATATAGTGTGTAGGCAGATCAAGTTTGTTTCAAATTTTAGCTACGCCCACTTTTGCAGCCTTGATTAAAAAAAAAAACGAATAACTAAAACCATATTGAAGGCATGGGATTGTTATTTAGCACATTTAATAATATAGTCAAAATGCACCTGGTGACCAAATTTAGTGTAAATCGGACAATAAACATCGCAGATATACCCATATCAGTTTTGTACTGAAAAGCCAAGTGCAACATTGGCAGGCAGGAGTGAGCGAGACAGCATACGCTCACTGCTACTGCATGTTAGGTGAATTTTATTTTAAATCGCTGGCGATTTTGAGAGTGTTTGTCTACATTAAATATCTCTACTTGGTGCAGGGTATAATCAAAGTCGGCAAGGACGACTTGCTTGCTTCATTTTATCATTAATTTAAGTCTCATTTATCGATTATTTACAAGTTAAGAGATAAAAATCTAAATTAAAGTTAAAAAATATTTTAATTTATCAAGTAATTGCGAAACATTTAGTTGTAATAACTTTTTATATACTCTACCTATACTAAGCAATATTATTTGCTATAAAATTGATAAATTTTATTTTTACTTTCAGTCTAGATGCTCCCCAAAAAGTATGCTATATATTATTTAATTGATTAATTTTACTATCAAAGTTTTGTTTTTTATTTCGCTTTCATGCTCATTGCACTCTCCCTTTCAATTAGTTGGCATTCGCATTCCCTTTCGCTGTTCCCGTTTGTCCATTATTTAGTTCCCTTAGTCTCTTCTACCCACACACCCCTTGCCCCATCAACAAACGGCGGCTACGCTCGGCTGACTCTCAATGATGCTGCTGCTCGATGTGCTCGTGCAAGTGACCAGGCTTATCAATGCACACAATCAACATCATCCAGCAAGTGTGAGAAGAGATCATTGCCTTGCCTCTATTCATCACAAGTCTATATACATATATGTATGTATATTTATACATATATATAAAAACAGCTATAGACTAAATGTAATAAATAATATAAAACAACAACATTCCGTTCGTCGTTGAGTTTGGCCACGTTTATTTACCACATTTAACACATGCTGGCACTCGTCTCGTCTTGGCTTAAGCCATTAAATGTTTGTCTAGCTAGGTGCAAGCGAGTGCCCAAAGGGCAGCCAACCATGAAGGACGTATAAGCCACAAATTTGGTGCCTCAAAACCAACAATAATAAAAACAACAAAGTAAATAAATAAATAAAAACAAGCATAGCAAAAAAAAAAAACCAAATTGGTTTATACATAATCAAATGGAAGCGTGTGGCCACTTGGGGGTTAATGTTAGTTTCCCCCCCCCCCCCCCCCCCTCCCCCCACATCTAAAGGTCTTCAAAGTGTGGAAGTATGAGCCATGAATATTGATGAGTATGAATCAAGTGTTAGATCAATTAGGAGCATAGTTTATTAGGTATATAGATATATGATCAGTTGTTGACTGACATTAGCTTTATATTTTAAACAACAAATCATTTGGGCTGCGTTTAATATAAAAATATATTTTATTTTAAGTTGATAAGATTAGATTTTAATGCTTAAAATTACTTTGTTTGTAATATAGAAGTTTAGAAAATTTCAAGTTGGAGTTGCTTTCATTATTTCATTTGAAAATTAACCGTTTCTACTTATTTACACAACTATAAGATGAAATTTCAACATTCCAATATAGGAAACATCAAGTTTTTTAACTAGTTCGGCATATCCTTATACTATTCCATTTTAAAACGAATACTAAACAAATCAACTAGTTCTACTACGTTTCATATTAGATTTAATTTCAGCATTCTTAGAAAAGACCTAAAGAAAATTTCACAGTTTTGAACCTTAAACTATTTCTTAGAAGTTATCCGATTAAACTTTCATTTTAAAAACACTTCGATTACAACATTTATAGACAAAACACTATAGAAAAGATCAAGTTTTTGAACCAGATCGGCCAAGTTCTTTCATTATTTCATTTAAAAATGCAATTCAAACGATACAACTATATCTACTAGGTTTGAATTAGATAAAATTTTTAAGTTTCTTAGAAAAGACCTAAACAAAATTTCACAGTTTTGAATCTTAAACTATTTCTTTGAAGTTATCAGATTAAATTTTCATTCTTTTTTAGAAATCAAAAACTATAGAAAATATCATGTTTTTGAACCAGATTCTTATATTATATCATCCAAAAGCAAATCTTATCGGTTCAACTATTTTTACTAGGTTTGATTTCAGATGAAATTTTAAAATTCTCAGAAAACAACTGAAGAAAATTTTATAATTTTCTGCATTTTCCTTAAAATATTTCTTTGGTAAACGAATTTTAACCCATAAAACTATTTCTATTAAATTTTCCATATTTTTAGAAACGAACTTTAGAAAATTTAACATAAAGAAACAAAACGTATACTAATCAAAACAGTTTGATCTGTTCCTTCTAAATGATCAGATAAAACTTTAATTCCCAAACCATTTTGATGTCTACATTTCTAGATAAAAACTATAGAAAATATTTTAATATTTTTTGACAAGACTTTCATATTTCTACATTATTTTTAATTGAAACCGTAACCAAACGATGTCTTTTGACATCGAAAACTCTATAATTTTACTATTTATAGTCAAAAACTCAGGAAAATTTCAAGTTTTTGAAACAGAGTTGTATATTCTAACATTGTTTGAAAAGAACTTTCAAACGATAACTCCAATTCCCATTGCACTTCCGTTATGAATCGTCTACTCAATACTTATCTACTCTATATACAATGTTATCCATGTGGATGGCATATTTCATGGAATCAATGATGATTCCCACACTAAATACTAAAATATTTCACATATATATACTACTATGTTTGTATGTATGTATGTATATGCAATCCAATAATAACAACAACAACAACAGAAAATGGCCAATGATGATAATGAATAAGAGAAGCCAACCGACTAAGCAAAAAAATTAGCTACAACTTGTGAAAATCGCTACAAATGCAGTTTGCGGTTTGGCATTTACCAGCATCAAAGGGTCGTCGCTACTCAACCGACATTGACTCCGATCTCCATCACCATCTTCATCTCCATTTCTATGTATGTACATACATATCCATTGCCGTCTCCTTTTTTTTATTTTATTTTTTTTTTTTTTGCATAACTAAGAAACTTTTGCAATCGCGTCCATTGGAGCGTGTGTCCAAAGTTATTTCGCCACATTCGGGATCAGAGAGAGACTTGGGGATTTGGAGATCACAAAAGTCTGGCCACCATGTGCACTAAAGAAATGTATGCAAATGAATGGAAAAACCGCGTCAAAGCAAAACCGCCGACGACTGCCACAAAAGAAGATATTCAGCTAAATATGTAAGAAGGAGGGGGGGAGGTGGGACAAAGACTTGATGATGATGACGCCGCTGTCGCCAAAAAAAAAAAAAAGAAAAAGAAAAAAAAAACACGAATAAAAACAAAAAATTAAAAGAGAAAAAAAAAAAGAAGAACCCAAGGCGCATGCGCGGATCGACAACTATATAAAGTCACCTCCTGCCCTTCGTTTGCAGTCTGCGGCGTGAGCAGCTTGTTAGCTGATTAGCTGCGGCTGCCGCCTCTAACAAGAAAATTCCATATAACGCCGGTTTAGCAGATATCCCAAGACAATCTCTCAGAGACCTTCTGCCTTCTGGCATTAATTAATAACATCCGGCGCCCCAAAATAAAAAACAAAGATATATATGTACATACATACATACATATACATATAACTTAATCAAACTAAGACATAAACGAATTTAATATACACTATCATTTTGTCTTTACAACATGTAAAGAAAAGCTTATAGAGAATCACATTTTAGCATTATTTTAGTCTTTCTCTCATTTTATGTCTTTAAGAATTTAGTTAAAAAACAATATAAATATATCAAAATATTAATTTTAAGTCACTGGCAAAGCCAAATATTAAAGTAAGTTAATTAGAGTAAGTAATAATCATTAAACTTGAATTATTTAATTATGCTGATTTTCTATAGTTTTTAAGCAATTTTATTCTCAGGAATGAGTTATTGAGTTATAAATTGTGCATATATAGTTAAACAATTCATTCTAAGGATAAAACAAAAATAAATACAAATTAATTATTCCCTTTTTTTCATTTAAATAACACATTGTAAATCTAATATTTAATACAAAAGTGAAATTCTTTAATATTAAAATTCTTTATAATGTAAAATTTACATTTTTGTATTGTAAATGCCGTTTTAATTACGTTTAGTTAAAAAGTTAAAAAAAGCAGTAAATGGCTTTGTTCAAAAGTTTCTCGTTTCA
Source organism: Drosophila austrosaltans (assembly GCA_035045865.1). Taxonomy (NCBI): domain Eukaryota; kingdom Metazoa; phylum Arthropoda; class Insecta; order Diptera; family Drosophilidae; genus Drosophila; species Drosophila austrosaltans. Next base: position 6,054,144 of record JAWNOQ010000207.1, read on the forward strand.
AGTAATTTCCATCTTCCATTTGCTTTAATCTAATCTTTTGCAGTTCCCTATTTCATTTATAATAAGCAGTTAATCGACCTCTTATATATGTACTTTCTATGCCCAACTTAGTTTAACCTAAACACTTTGAATTCCTTTCAACTCATTCTTACATAATTTTCTCAATTTAAAACGTAAAAACCCACAAATAACTGTAAGTCATCGCATCAGTTCTAATTACCAACCACCCCGCACTCCCCTTTTTCAAAAGGATCATAGAATTCAGAAGTTCTCTCTTTTCGAATTCGCATAACTTTGGCCTCTTCTCGCATCTTATTCGAACTGCCGCCTTTAGTTTTGTCTTGTACGTGGCCGCGTTAACTTATCCCATTTCAAGTGCAATTATATTTTTTTTTCTGTGTCTTTAAAGTGCTTAAAATTGTCAACAAATTAGATCAATATAAAGATGAAGCAATTAGCTATCATTTGGTGTGATTCGCATTAAAATCGGTTCGGTAATTGTTGAGATTTTATTGCAAAATGTTTCAATTGACAGAAGAAAAGCAAGAAGAAGACAATAGAAAAAGTTACCAACGACGCAGTCGCAGCCGCTATCGCTGCCGCCGCTGCCATCGCAGTCGCCGTTACCTCTGTCGCGTAGGCGAAAAAGGAATAAGCAGCGAAAGAGAAATATAAAGAGAGAAGCTGTGATCTAAATCTAGTGTTGTGTAATGTTTGTAGTGAAATAAAGTTGCATATTTTTTTTGTTCTTTTTTTTTTTCAAGTGCAATGAAGTGCGTGTAGCAAAAAAAAGTTTAATTTTATGTTGTTTTTTTTTTTAAGTGCACTTGTATTTCATGAGTGTGTGTGTGTGTGAAAGAGAAAGCTTATATCTGCAGTTATTTGAAAGGAATGGTAAGTTAAGGATTTCTTTTTAAAAACTTTTAAAATTTAACTCAAATTTTCTAATAAATGCATTTATTTGCTTTAAGCTTTCTGCAATAACAACTTAATTATATATATTTATATATATTTCTTTCAATCCTTTGATACTTTTTTTTAATATTTTATAGTTTTTCTTTATATTCGATTACGATACCGAAAGACTCTCTTATTAAGTAGAGCATATGTATATGTACATACATACATATAAGTATATAAAAATTTGCAGCTTTTCTCCAACTTATCGGTTGCAACATTTTTTGTTGCTGTTGTTTTTGGATTGGACTTTTTTTTTGGTTGCCTGTTTAATTACTTGCCGCAGAGCAAGAAGCAAGAGAGTTGTTGCCCACAACACACACATCATGGTGGTCCATGGCCTGGACTCAGATGTGGATGCGGATGCCAATGCCGCAGGAACAAACAGTTTATCGCTGGAATAACATAATTTCCCTTTTCGCGACCGCAAATCTGGTCCCAAAAAATTGAGCAATTTGAAATTCAATCAGTAGCCAGCCAGCCACTCACTACATGGCGGCGACTCTGGGGGACTCTTACACACACATACACTGAGGCAAATTATAGTAATTGAGTGAGACTCTTTGCCAGTAAGACGGCTGCAACTGGCCAAGCCAAGCGGCACATGAATGGAAGGGATAGGTCTTTGGCATGGAACTGGTGGGGGCTCCAAGACTGTTGGCGGTCGCCCCACACGAACGCAAGCTGGACCGGATCGGACCGGACTGGACCATGGTGCATGGTGCATGAAGAATATGGGCCGAATATGGAAATGAGTTTTGCAGTGCAAAACGAAAGCTCACATAAGAGAGAGAGGAGTGGTAAGGGATGGGCTAGGGGGAGCCCGGCCCACCATCATCGTTTTTGGGGCCCACCAGGGAACAAAATCCAGATTCAGTCTCACGCGTTTGCAGTCACGATAACACGAATCTTTCTTTCTTTCCCTTTATCGATTTGGACTTTTTGTATAAATGACTTTTACCTTTTTTTCTCCTTCTTATCGCCAAGGTCAGTTTGAACTAGTCGACTAACTTTCTGGCCATATTTATATATATATAGAACTGGGTCAAGTTTATCTGTTAACTGTGTTCCCCTATCCCCCATTAGCTGGTTGGCATTAGAGTTCCATGTGGCGTTCCATATTTTATCGTTTATCAGTTCATATGATAATTTTGGCCTTGCGTTCCAGCGCGTGGCATCAAAGTAATTGTGGAATTTACCCGCTAATAAATTGTTTTGTTTGCTCTGCCATGTACATATGATATATACATATATATATATATATTGTAGATATATATATAATGTTTTCTTCTTTTTTTTTTGCACTATAAATTTTGTATTCTGGGAAATTTTTGTAATTTTTGTTTGTCGGCTTGGTTTTTATTTATTATTTATGTATGTATGAATGGAATTTTTACTTCTAGTCTAGACAAAAAAAACACAACACTGCAGGAGAATTTGTATTTATTGGAATAACAAATATTGGAAGATTTTTCAAACTAAAATTAGTATTAGAAAAGGTAACAAAAAAAATAAAAGAGAGAGAGAAAAAGAAGGAAACTGACGTCAATCTGCCATGTATGTAGTATGAGATTGTAAACATTAATTATCAAATGTTTTATTTACAATAATTTTCTATTGACTCTTCTCCATGTTTTGATTAATCAAATTATCTTTGGTTGTTTGCATGAAAATGTATTTCTGGAGCATTGTGAAGTGCATTTTCCATGGGATCTTCATTTGTTTTTATTAGTTAATTAGTTTTACCATAAAGTTTTTGAAGAATTTCATAGACTTCAAGTGGATTATACATACATACATATGTACATATTAGACTTTTTAAAATTTGCAAGGATAAAAAGATATATGTATATATATATGTATACACAAATTTTATTTTTATTGATTATGGTTTTAGGTTTTAAAAGCCATTTGGATGTTTACGCCTATCGAATTTGGTGCCGAGGATATTTAACTAGATAATGGTCTTTCATTAAGACTCAGATGATGAATGAAATTATCCTATTTAATATCCTATTGATCCGTTAATTCACTTAAAATTTACTTATCTGATGGTAAAAAATAAAGTATTCCTTTTTTTAATAACTCTTCATTGTAAATTAACAATTTTTAGTGTCAGCAGAGACCTTCGGACGAACATTATGTGTGTGTGAGTGTGTATGTATGCAATAACAATTAAGCAAACCTTTACAGTTAAGCGACCCTCAGAGGAGCTCTCTCAATGTTATCACAACAACAACAACAACAAAAGTGAATAAAAATTGAACGAAAAGATCGTCAACAAGGGACAATGAGTGGGGTGCAGGGTAGTAAAGAAGGTACCTGATCATTGTTGTTGCCAAGCTGCTGGCGTTGCCAGGGAGTGAGAAGTTAAAGTCTGTCTGTCTGTCTGTTTGGTTTTTTTGGGGCGTGAAAATTGACAACGTAAATTGCAAAATACAATACAGGAGGATCGTCGTCGTCGTCATCATCAGCAGCAGCAGTATCAGCGCACAGCTGAACAACAGAGCAACAGAGTGAACGTGCGAAGACTTCACACTTTCAAAGTAATTTTAACACATTTCAATTAAAAAGGCCGCCAGACTTGTAAAATTTAATTAAAAAAAACCTTTAAGGATGCGCAACAACGTAGAGTGAGTGAGTGAGAGAGAGAGGGCAAGATGGAGATCACGTAGCGCCTGGTTATTTGGTGTTGGTGCGTTAATTGAAGGTCCGTTGGCCGACTTTTGTAATGGGGGAAAAGCTATTAACAGGCTGTCATAACAAGAGCTGCTCCCCTCTCCCCTTTGTCATTTTTAGCTACAGCCTGTGGTTTGCCAGTTGCGCCAGTGTTGTCAAGATGCTAAAATTTCATTTGGTTTCTGGCTAAAAGAAAATCTGCTAAAAAAATATCGTTTTAATTTAAAAATAGCTGAAAACAATGATGAAATGATGCAAGCAGGTCGTCCCTGCTATTATTGAGTATTTCCTGTACCACTTAGTTATATTCAATAAAGTAGAAACCGCTTGAGATTTTCATCAATTCAATGCGAAATTCCCATACTTTCTCGCTTACACTCCTGCCAGAAAATGTCGCCCTAGGCAGTTCAGAACAAATCTCATATGGGGTATATATCCGATATTTGTTGTCCGATTTCAACTCAAATTGATTAGTTATATGGAGTTTGGCCATATAATTGGGTGTGCCGATACTTACTGTACTTTCCTTTTTTTTAATTGCGGGGACGGAAGTGGGCGTGGCAAAAGTTTGAAATCCACTTGATCTGCCTGGACATAAGAAGGATGTTCACACCAAATTTCGTTGCTTTAGCTCTTATTGTCTCTGAGGTCTAAGTATTCATACGGACAGATAGACGTCTCAATCGTATCAATTTACTGTATGGGTAACATCTTATCAATAGGTAAACTAATTTCCGTCCTATTACTGCTATAGCCTGACTTTCTCTTGGTTTTGATTATGCTTTAATTTTGTTCAGCTTAAATTCCGCCAATATGGCAACACTGATGATACCTGCTGTTTGTCTCCCCTCGGTTTAGTGTCGGCGGCACCAGCGACGGCTACTGCTGCCAATTGTTATTGTTTTACGATTTACGATATATAAATCATTTGGTTAATTGATAACCTGGACGCTATTTACGATGACACAAATTAGAATTTGTGCTGGCAATTTATGGTCAGATCTAACCATGGTGTTGGTGCTAATGGGATCGTCATCATTATCATCATCATCAGAATCATGATTATCATTAGTATTTCCAATTTTTCCTCCATGTGTGTGTAAATTTTCCATATACATATATTTTTTTGGAAGCTTTCCTCTTACTTATTATCAATTGATTGGATAGAGGCGCAAATTTCCATTGGTTAGAGAGCGTGAGATCTCACGCGTCACGTTTTTTCCAATAAAAGAAACCAAACGGAAGATTTTCAAGACACACAAAGAAAAAGAAATCATTATTATCTTTATCATCATCATCATCATCATCATCATCATCATCATATTCTTCATATTCTTCTTCCATGATCATTGTTATAATCAAAGGCGAGAGAGTTGCTAGGCAATCAGTACATACAAACTGAAAGCATTCGCATCTAAATAAAATTGGCGGTCATAAAAAATGTCTTTATCAAAGTATATATATATATATTTTGTTTTTTTTTTTCAACACCCACCCAATGAACCCAAACACCAACCCACCACCCCACTTTGTCCATTTAAACGTTCAGTTTTTTTATTTTCATTTTTTTTTTATTACTTTTCATCATATGAAACTCGGCAGACTTTTTAGGATCACGCTTGTGCCGTGTGGAGCACGTGAAACAGCCGAAGGTCGCGTGACAATAACAAAATTCCATTCTATACAATAAAAAAAAGTATATACATATGTATATATACATACATATATTGCCAGTCATCGGTTAATAGATGAGATAACGTCCCATGTCCATCAACAAGCCAAACTAGCACAACAGCAGCAAAGCGAGAGTGAGAGAGAGAGAGAGAGAGAAAGAGAGGGAGAGCACTTGCTAACGGAGTGCGCGCTGATAAGATGATGTTGCTTCTTGATCACCCTTTACCCTTATCAATCAGAAGAGTCCATCAATGATGCCAATAATTGTGAAAAATAATAAGCAAAAGGACTCAAGTGCCTCTCGACATCTCCCATTATACAGATAAACGAGGCTCTACTGTATTAGAGATATCTACTTATGTCCAGATAGCTGATTCTTCTGTTGTGCAGATAAACGAGGCTCTACTGTATTAAGAGATTATGACATAAGGTTTTATGTCCTGATAAATGAAAACTTTTCTAATTGTATCTAGAAATTAGTTTTTTTTTTTTTAAACAATTCCTGCAATGTGTTTTAAATATTGAAATGTTTTACAAATTTTAAATGATTTCTACTTGAAATTTACTTAAATAGATAAGAAGTAAGGCAATTTTCAATTTTAATTGCTTGTAAAAATATTCCAAAAAAATCCCTTTTATTTTTATTAAAAAAGATTACAACAATGTTTATGCATTACAAAATTACATATTCTTTTATTTTCTTTAATATTAAATTAAACGGAACTAAGGCCACAAAAAAGGAAAGTCCTATCTGTCCAACTGATTTTCTTGTTCTATTTCTTTTTTTTTTTGGCAGAGTATTTCGTTAACGTTATCATTCAGTTTTCTTTCGCAATATGTATATAAAATTGACAAAAAAAAAGGCCCACAAAAACTGAACTAAACTGAACAAACAAACAAATAAAATTTTTAACGCCATGGAAATTTACCCAAGCGAAATGCCTTCGCACTACTGCCCTCCACCCGCCACCAACAGTCTAGAAGTCAGTCACTCAATCGTGTGTGTGTGTGTGTGATATTTATTCCATAGACATTCAGAGTCACGGATTTCAAGAAAGATCCGTCAGAGATCTACACTCCGGTTGTCGGTTAAAGGGAATTTGTTGTTGCTCGTAAAAATCTTTAGCCGGTGTATTCAAAGTCACGGTTTACTGCATGCCAAGCGACATTCCTTTGTCAAATAGCAACAGGCATCTGGTTAGTTGGATATATGTACACATATTAAAGTCGAACCAGTTTCCAGACGGGAGAAGTTACAGCGGCAAAGAGAAAGAGAGAGAGAGAGAGAGAAAGAGAGATAGAGCGAGATATTTGTATTTGTTTTTATAATTCCATTGACGTCAAATGTCTCGGAATGGGCCATCAAAACAATTAAAATTGAATTAGAAAAAAGTCGCGAGACTTGGATTCTGCGGTTTGCCCAGTATTAACCCACTACCCCGTACCCCTACCCCCCACCCAGTAAATTCACATCTGCTTTTTCTGTTATTCCGAAGAAGACAAAAATTCATAAATATTTGCACCATATTTACATTTTTCTATACTCAAATCTAAAATATTTGACTTGTTTTTCGAAAATAAAGCAACAACAACAACAAGAATTTAAATCTGTGATTATTATTCATGAATATTCATTAAGTCTAAACGAATACTCGTTGCTGTGGCGCTTCAAAAATAAATCCATAGATTTTTGTGAACTTGTTTGAAGTGAATTTTGTTTTTTTTTTTTTTATTTGGTATTTCTCATTGGATATTGAGATGCGCGATGTGTATCTAAAAGGCTTTACTGGCCTACATTTCAGTTGGTCTCTCCCTTCCCATACCCCTTTCTCATGGTCTTTAATTAATTATATATATATATATATCTTAAAAATATATATTTATTTATAATCAATAGTCATCAATTCATAAGAAACACTGACAATTAAGGAGAATGAGTGTATAATGGGTATATAATTAATAGGATTCGCAATATAACTGAATCATATCTAATCTCTGTTGAATTTATTTAATATATTTAAATTGATTATTGTATATATGTACATGAAAAGGGGAAAGTCCCTTTTTATATTTTTTTAGTTTCTACTTTAATTAATCACCACAATACCACGAATATTATTGTATATTCAGTTGGAAATCCATATAGATATATTGTATCTTTAGATTGTTAAAGAATATAATAATAATTTAGAAATATGTATGTATATCCCCCTTTTCTCTAGAGCTTATGCAGTTTTTACTTTACTTTGATAATGGATAAATTTGTGTAAGCTTTTCAGTATCAATCGATGAGCTGTCTTTGTGGTGTCTTCTTGGTTACAAGGAGACATCTCTGAGAGAAGAAAAGTCCAAGAATAATAACAAAAAAATAGAATTAAGAAGATCACAGACAAAGAAACGGAAGCTACAAGCTACATAGGAAAGAACAGAGACAAAAGGACGAGAAATCTCTGGACTGATCTCACGATGGAGTCAAATATAATCAAATGAGATTAAGTGGTTCAATAAGAAGAGAAGATCTTCTTGGGAAGGATCTACGAGTCCACGAAGATCACTTTAAGCATTATTCTACCTTATTAGTAAGAGAACGTAGGTTATCTAAAAGAACTCTACTGTAGAAGATTGACTTTACGAACACAAAATCAAAAAAAAAACAAATCCTAATTATTTTAAATAAAATATATAGATCTATGAAAATTAAAATTCTTGATCATATCAAGTGTATTTAATATAGCTAATCCCTTCTCAATTTCACTAAAAAATATAAATATAATTGAATTGGATCATAAACTTAATAAATCATTATACAGTTAACTTAAAAAACATTTAGCTTATTGAAATTCTTATAACTTTTTCTTATCTTAATACACATTTCATTTTAATTTTTCTCATTGTCATCGTGATGTATAGATTTTCTAAATTATCATTTTGTCATAGTCATCGTTTACAAAGCACTTTTAAATACTCTACTTCTAATAAAGAGCTTATAGTTATTAGATGCGATTTGGTCAGGAATTCAGCAATGTAGACTTTAGCCGCATATTATTATTGAACACTGTGGCTTTCTAGTTCATGGTATCAATTGATTTTTATTAAACTTTGTTCATTTTGTTTTGCTTTGGTTAAAATTATATATTTATTAGAAGTTTTTCCATTTAAAAAAAAAAAAGCTTCATCTAAATGAACTCTTTGGTTATTGATTTGCACAAGATTTGAATATTTTTGGTTTTCTATGAAAAAAAAAATGTCGAACAAGTAAAAGTGTATATTATTTTCGGCCTTGTATAGTTTTACTTTTTTCCTTTCTTTTATTTTTCATAATTTGAAAAGAATAATTTTAAAATATTAAACTCATAAATTCAACTTTATTTTTTTTTCTGGCAACAAAACAACTCCACCCAATATCTGTATATATACATACATATATACAAGTAGAATAATATTTCAGACAACATTTTATGCAAATCTGCCAAATTTCAAGAAAAAAAATATTGCAAAAAAAATAAAATAAAATAGAAGCCAGAAAAAAAACCAGTTGAAAATATTTGACAACACAATTTTTCTGGTTTAATATTATGGGGTATATATCGCGTGAATTTTTGTTAAATTATTTATACAAAAACCAATATTTAATATTTTAAAATATTAAATTTTAAATACACTACAAAATAGAATTAAAATTTATTTATCTCTTTTTCTTTTTGCCAATTTCTATGAGTCATTTATTGAAGGAGAAGTTTCATTTTATTTTGACCTAATCTTATTACCATAACTCAATTACTTTAGAGAATATATACATAAATATGTATATAGAATATCAGACGTACATATGTATATACTGATGTCATGGCGCCAAGAACTGTCATCAAATGATTCATACGAGTCTTTACTGTAGGACTTAGTCTTTTGGTTTATTTTTATAAATCAGTTTTCTCTTTCACAAGGGAAAGAAAAAGAGTTATTGCTGATCAGAGTTATATATAAAGGGTATATCACTTCATTTATATATGCAAAAATTGTAGCTAAAACGGCCCTAACTAACTAACTGACTGACTGACTGACTGACAGACTGACTGACAAACTGAGAAGTCTAAGGCTCTGTGTGTGTTAGGGGTAAAGCAAGATAAAAAAAGTGAATTATTTTAAACTTGTTTTTTTTCTCTTTTTTTTTTTCTTGCTGCCTGCTTTTATTAATCTTAATGAATGTTAAACACTTTTATCAGAAACGACGGACAAACGGACGACAGGCGACGGGCACAGCACGCGTCATTTTCAAATGCCTCCGCATTTACGTCAATGAGAAGTCTCTCGATGGAGTCGAAGACCAAGGTGAGTCCAGGTGGTGGTAGTATTTTAATCAATTCATGAATTTGTTTTGTCTTTATTCGGTTCTGTTCTGTTGGTTACTTTCCAGGGCGTTTCATTTGGACGTTCTACATACGTTTGTAGAGATTGCCTCTTTTTTTCATGTATGTATGTATATATATTTATTCTGTTGCGTTATCGGGTGGATCTTGTCAATATTTGCCAGTCACTTTCTTGTTTATTTTGCAAGAGTTGTGCATAGGGGGGGCATGAGTGAGTGTGTAAGGGGTATAGAGCTCTCTGTTCAACTTGTCGAAGTGTCGTTGACGTTTAAAAAACGACCTGCCCTGGCCCGCCTTGCCCTAACCCATTCCCCCCTCCCTTTCTCACATTGTGTCAATATTTGTTATAACTTTAGGTGTGACATTACTCATACGACCATTTGGCACGTCTCTCTTCTCGCATTAGAAGTTGTAGCTAATTAGCTGCCTTAAGTAAATATCAAACTATATGTACACAGAGTGCGTCAAGTGCGTTGAACGAGGCAGGTTTTCTTCTTACCTCCATCCCTCCCCCCCTTTCTTGCTATCCTATCTCACGTTCGGTAGTTGAAAGTAGTTCACACCTGCATTAAAATCCAAAAAGGTTTCACAGATTTAGGATCACCTCCTGCTAGTCTCTTTAGTGTCAATAAAACAAGATTAGAAATCTTCTTTTTCTCATTTACAGAGCAGTAGCAAAAAAACAGCAGAAAGATACCAAGTAAAGTCCATTTGATGGTTGATGATTTCTAGTTTACAGTCCATGCAACTGATTGTGTAAATCAAGGCTATAGATGATATATATATTAACATAAATGGACAACAGATCAATGCCTGCAACATGTGCCTGCCTACCTCTTTCCCTGCCGCCTGTTACCACTGTTTGTCCGTCTGTCTTGGTCTGAGACAACGATCGCCCCTGTTGCCTGTGTCTGTGAACTGAGCGATCTTGGACTGGTACGAAGACTATATTGAGTTGTTATGGCCAACGCCTTTGTTTACCCTGTATCGCAGTTGTTGTTGTTGTTGCTGGTGTTTGGCAGCGTCGTGTGCGGCTGCTGTTGCCGCCGCTTCTGCTTCTGCCACTGATTTGATGTGTGAAAGAGTGAGAGAGAGGGACAGAGCGAGAGCGTGCCGGTTGGACCTAAATAAATATTGTGCCCAGCAAAACTTGAACTGACCCTGACTGAGCTGGCACAGTGGTTCCATTGATTTATTGCAAATGAAATGCAAAATGCATGTTATGACAGCAACAACAAAAATAATTGAAACATGAATTATTTTCTTAAGAAAAAATAAAAAAAAGGAAAAAAAAATTTGAAATACAAAAAGAAACATAAAAAAAATATGCAAACGGGCAAAAAAATTGAAAAATAGGAACAAATTTTTCTGCAAAAATTTTAAAAGGAACAAAAATTTAAAACACGAACTAATTTTTTTTTTTTTTTCTTAATTTTTAAAGGAAAAATAAAATTGTAAAAATTGTGAAAACTGAAAAAATTGAAATTAAAATTAATGAAAATTATTACATAACTTAAAATGCAATCAAAAATTTTATGGTAAATCCGTATTCAAGTCTTGTTTCAAAAAAAGACCATATCTCAATTGCCGTAAAAATATTTCATAGATTGCCCATAAGGATTATATATAGTACATACATACATATATTTCAACTGATTAAAGACTGAAGCTATATAGACTTTGGTTTAATAATTTATTATTTTACTTTCTTTTTGTTCTTTAGTGCTATTTCTCCTATTTTTCGACTTTTTCTTAGATAAAGTTTAAAATTTTCTTACTAGTTTAGTTTTAATATGAAACCAATTGTGTGTGTGTGCGTGTGTGTTTGAACCACTGTGCTCCAGTCCGCCATTGCGCCGGTAACAGCTCCTTCAGTCAGCAGCTGCCCAGCGCAGCAAATTGTTCAATTACACAAAAGGCTGGCGACTTGAGCTACTTTAAACTGGCTGATGGGGCTCGGTGGGGCACAACAGCAAACAATTTGCATTTTGTGGCGAATCGAAACGATGCATCCTCTGTCCCAGTGTGTGTATGTTTGTGTGTGTGTGTGTGTTCGAAATCTTTGCATCTCATAATTGCAAGCGACTTGGATGGACGTTAAGCAAGTTAACACCCCACCAGAAGGAGCAGCTGCAACTTGGCAACTTTAATTATTTTCACTGAGCGTATGAGCGAGATAGATAGATAGATGGATAAAGAGAGAGTTGAATAATGGCCGTTGCATTACAACATAAAATTGTCCATTGATTTTGGTGGACGATCTAAAAATATGGCTGCCAGAGGCAACTATAACAAAAATTAAAACAATGGCCACCATGCGAGTTAAATTTTCCACCACTCGAAAAAATGGCAATATGAAAACCAAAGATAAGAAACCCCTTGACAATCGATAGATGATATGAAGGGATATAGTTGGTTAGATAGTTGGATAGATAGAGACAGTTAGTTAGTTACTACTACTACTACGTCAATCAATTAGCAAATATACAAAGCAGCGGCATATTCGGTCGCATGTTTATTTACGGTAACAATGAAACGAGTACGGAACAGGTACATACGTACGTAGTTTAGGTAAGGTAAAGGTTTTTACATGGCAACAGCTTTGAATCGTTCTCGTTGGATCTATCGATGGATCGCTCGATCGATCGTGTCAGCCTTGCAATCACGTTGTATTGCTGCATCGATTGTCTCGCAAATACAAATACAACTTGTGTCTAATTATAGACATGGGACGGCGCAACACCACCACCCCCCACCACCCAACCACCAATCAAAAACCTCATACTTTCCCCTCCCACATCGGCAACACACAAAAGTAGGAGCACTAACTGTTGCGATCGTTCGGTCTACGTGATTATGTCTGTGTCACACGACCAGGCCAGCCCCAGTCTCCTTCATACTGCTCCCATACCCTTCTCCTCCTTCATCGTAGCAGCGTCAGGTGTTGATAAGAAGCAAAAAAAAAACCAACACTCAACACAACTCAAAGCCGAGCACAACAAAATAATTATTGATAAAAGCAAACGACGGACGACTTGACTACATATACACACATACAAATATACATACATACATACATACATATACATATATATATGTATACTTATACATGTTGCAAAGGCAAACAACAAAACAAGCTCAAAGTGAGGCAAAAAAAAAAAAGAAACAACAAATTCATGGAAAATTTTTTCAACAACGCACAGTTCATTGCTTTGGGGGTGTAAAAATAGCATACAGCAGAGAGAAACCTCAAACCCCCACAACCCCCTGCCGCTGCCTAACCCGCCTTCTACTCCTAGTCCTAGTTTTTAGTCCTAAAGCAAACGCATTCGTCATGGGCACACGCAAAAAGTCATGCCCCGTACTAGATAAAATATCATTAAAATGATAACGCGAGAGCTACCCCACAAAAACTCACTTCCACACCTCTCCCTCTCTCTCTCTCTCTCTCTCTATCTCTCTCTGTTTCTTTTGGTATTTGTCTATCTTACTCGGGGGCCTAGCGTATCCATACTACTTAGACTTAATCACGAGCACGAGTTTTGGATCTCATGATAAGATGTTGGGAACATTGGTGGAGGCGGATGTAGTCATGCTCCTCACATGCTGATATCACAATTTCTTAGTGTGTGTGTGTGTTAAAGTGTGGGTATAAGTGTTCCAATGAATCCAACTCAATCGCCAGGGACTTGGTCAATTTTTATTTCAAAGTGTTATTGACTCGACCGCCCCGTCCATGGTCTTTCGAGTGGGCTCGACTGCGCCTAGATAACCAACAATAATTGCTGGTGGTAAGTACATATATATATATATGTATGTAAATGTATGCATGCATGTGTGTGAGTGTGTGCATGCATGTGTGAAATAAAGGTTATGGCCAGCCAAGTCCATAGTAAGTTGCCGATTAAATGTTTCCCTTTCTTATACAAATGTTTAAGGAAAAAAAAAGAGTAGAAGTGTAAAATTTTGCAAAAAAAAGGGAGACATTTTTTCCTGTTTTTTAGTTGCACTTTTACACAAAATTCTAAAAATATATATTTTATGTTAGTTCTAAAAATAATCAAAATTATGATAGGAAAATTAGAAGAAATATTTTAAAAATAAAGTTGAAATAATGTACAAAAAATTAAACAGAGCACTTAAAAAAATCAACAAAAAGTTTTATTTTTGTATAAATTAAAAAAGAAACTAATTTTTCACTTCATCGAATTCAATATAGTAATTAATAATTTAATTTGTTTTAAATTCATTAAATAACCAAAAAATTATTAAGGAAACTTTGATTCAGTCTCGATTTAAGACAATTTTCATTGAAAATTTTATCAATACTTTTTACATCCTAAAGAACTTAATTTAAACGAATTTTCATCAACTTTCAATGATGGGTGCATACTCGGAAAACTGTTTTAATGATTAATTGATTTATTAGTTAACATATCAAAATGTGTCCCTTATACATCAGAAGATTAATTAACAAGTAATAATTATTTTCCTTTGTAGTTTAGAATTAGCAATAAATTCATTCAGCTTAAGTGTTCAATTTTTATTTTCTTGGGAAAATATGTTTTTTCTTTTGTTTTAGAAATTATTATTAATTTCCTTCGTCATTATTGTTTTGTGGTGATAATCGATTTATATGGGTTAGCATGTGTTAACCTTAATAAGACCTTTTTTTTCTCTTTAAAAAAATGTCCAAGTCACACGTTAATGAAATGAAAGGAAATACCATAACAAGAGCGACCCATTATTGTTGGCAATATCTCACGTGGTATACGATTCTAAAAAAAAAAAGACGCGTAGTTAGCTATTTTATACATATATATATATATGTATGGTATATATATATAGTAGCACATAGTACATATATCAATCTATCAATTCCCCCTCATATCAACTATAATAATAATACTTTGCGTACCCTTCACCTAGATAACAGAAAACCCCACACCAACTGGACACACGCACACCGAATACTTTAATGTTAAGACAAAGTCCAAATTTAAAGAAATGTCTGCTCGGTAATAAAATCTATTCAACAAATACATATACATATGTACATATGTATGTGTGTGTATGTGTGCGTGTACCGATTAGCAAGTCCAGGGGGAGACATAATAAAAAAAAACTAATATTAATAATCCAAAAATCACTAAAAATAGCCTATCAATCATGAGCGTATAATGTGTGCGACTGAGTGCGATTTAATCTAATCGAAATCTTAAAACGGCGTCTAGGTAAACAACTCTTTAGGCCCACAAGTATCAAAAAAAATGGCTAATTAGCTAAAACAACAAAAAAAAAAAACAGAAGAGTTATAAAACTAATGTAGCTACCACCATTCCCATTTTCAAGTGGTTTATTACTCGCTTGGTTACTCCAGCAAAACAAAAAGGAATAAACCCTTCTCCCTTCCCTCACTAATGCAATGTGACTTAAGTTATCAAGTCAATTGACATGTTGACCTTAATGTGGTCTGGGGCTCCAGCATAGGCAGAAACAGAAGAAGAACAATCAACACACTTTAAAAACAAAAAAAAAAAAAACAAAATGTCAGGCGATTCTGATAAGCCTTTTGCCTAACCTTGTCAATAGTTCCGTCTTTGTAAGCTCTGTTTCCGCGTGAAACGAACAACAACAAGACAAAAAACAGAAAGAAAAAAAAACTGGTAATGACCGACGATAAGCTTTTTCTCTACATATATATAGGTAAACAGGGAAGTCAACCCTTGGCATCTCTCCTCTTCAGACAAGATATTATTGGCAACAGGAAGTTGTTGGTGCTGGTGACGAATCTCAAGTGCTAACTGCTGTCCCATTGCCATAAACTATGATAACTTATAATTTCTGAGAAAACGGGCTAAAAAACAGACAGACAAAGTGCCTAATGATCCTAACGAATATTTTATACTCTAGGAAATTTGTTAAAGATTATTGAAGGAATGAAATGTGAGAAACCAATACCTTTTTAGCTAAAAGTTTTACACAATTTTGGTAATTAAAGAAACCTTTAAATAAATTGAATAAATTCAGTTTCGATAACAAAATTAATAATTATAATAAAAATATTATTAAAAATAATAATGTTCAAATTTAATAAAATTATTAAAGGACAAGGATCTATATTTTTAACTACAAATAATTTTTTAATAGTGTTGATTTTTAGCCAAAATTTGGATATAGAAAATGGTTTATTTATAAATAAATTTTATTATTGTTTTCTTTATTATTATTTTATTTTCTATTTATATTGAAGAAAAATTAATCAATTTAAACTTAAAATTATTAATATGTATTTTAATCTTTAAATTTTTAAGGTATTCATGGGATATGCCATCTAGCCTTCTAGATGTTTAGTACCAAAGGCTTAAATATTCCTCTATTGTTTACTTAAAGAACGTAAATTTTTTCTATAAATTTTGATTTGAATTATAGAATTTTTTTCCTCAAAATTTTCAAGTTCAACATTTACAGTAGAGCCTCGTTTATCTGTCGTTTATATATATATTTCAGAACTTTTTTTATGTTTTATTCGATTTATAATATGTTGTGTATATACCCTTACAATTATGAAGCAACTGTTGCTGCTGCGTTAGTCCGATCGATAAACCTGTCGTCATCAAAGGAAACCAGTTAGTTGGCAGTTAAGAAAAATCAATGAGCTAGTCTAAAACTATTAGAGCAATAATAATTTCGTGAGAATTTGTGATGCTATTCCTTGATAAACGGAAATGCTTTTCCATATGATGGGAAATTTTTTTATTTTTTTATTTTTTATTTTTTTTTTTTGGAAATAATTCACACTGTTGGCCGACCACCAGCTGGCACAGTTCCGTTTCGAGCCCCCGGGGGGTGGCTGCGACAAATCGTTAAATATGTATCAAATTATCAAAGGCCATCAAAAGTGATCTCTGGACAGACAGACAGACAGACAGACAAGCAAGATCTTTCTATATGTTAGTATATTTTTGGAGTCTTCTCTATCAGCAGCAGCAGTCACTGCGCTTGACCTTTGACTGGACAATAAGCCGGGTCTGGGGCCTGTATGTGTACATAAATAGGTATGGCTATGTACATACATAAGTATATGTATACATATTTATAGGCGACACGCTAATGATGATTACCATAACGAATTTGGCGAGCGCTCGACTGACCGATCAACCATACGACCAAACGACCGATCGACTGACAGACTGTCCGTCCGTCCATCCATCCATCTATCCATCTATTGTATGTATTTGCTGTAGTCGGCACGAGCTCCCCAGCACGAGCAGCACGCTCAATTGGCGGTGGGGCTCGTGTTGCTGATTGCCAATGGTACGCTCGTTTGCCCTCTTTTCCTCTGTCACCCTCTCTCACGCTCTTGCTCCCTCTCGGTCTCTTTCTCTCTCTTTCTCTCTCTCACAACAGTTCAGCAACCGCCACAGCCAGCGCCAGTAACACCACCCCACCCCATTGCCACTGATAATCATCTCGTGCGTCAGCAAAGCCCGAGCACTTTAGACTTGGAGCTGGGCCCCGGCAGGCCGGACTGGTCACGGGCCAGCCTCAAAGCCCACGAAATGTCAGTGTGATGTACTGTTTTTGTGTATACTCTTTATCACTAAAAGGTAACATGATATTTTCAAGAGATTTAAACGATTCAAATTAACCTATAAATAGAAGATAATATTAAGAGTTTATTTCGGTTAGATGAGAGATATGAACAGCTAATTGGAGATAGTTTTTTTGTTTGTTCATTTATATAGAGTATCTCCAAATCGGTTTTGTTCATCTGTTTACATTTATGAGAATTTTTTGTCCATGACTAGCAGCAGTGAACAGTGCAAAAGACGTTGAGTATTATGTGCATATTATTTCTAGAAAATAAAAATCTTTTAGGGAAGAATATATATAGACCAGAGTAACCTGAAGTACCTATTCATGCTATAGTCAAACGATATCAATTATCATTTTCTACGAATAGTATATGGAAACCTATTATCGATGAATTCAATAGACGACAATCTAAGTATACTTTGGATATCATTTCAATTTGCGTGTGATCTTAAAATTACAGTCATTTGAAACCCAATCAAAAGATTATTGTGAAACAATTAAAAGCTTAGTAAACTAATTAATACAAATAAATAATAAGCTAAGTAAAAAAAATCATTCCCTCTGGCACATGCCTCACTTGAATTCTTCCTTCTTAAGTCTATTTTAAAGCTTTTCAAATACAAGTTTTAGCGATTTGTTTTAAAATCATTTTGCAGGTTCAAACAAAATTTTAATAAATAAAAAAATACAATGAATAGTAAAGAATGTGAAGGTTCTTTCCGGTGAATAACTTAAAAGATTCATAAAAAAAAAAAATCGCACAGGAGGGGCTCGTCAGTGCCAGAACCACATATTTGTGGTTTAGCAATTTGCATCGAAATTTCCAACTAAATATTTTTAAATGTATATATACATATATATACCTATATATAATCATATTGTTCAATTCAATTGCAAAAATAATTTGATTTTTTTCTAAAAATAAAGTTCCATGAACTTTGAGAATCATTCGGTGACTTTCACTTGGCATTAGAATGCTTTACAGAAAAATTGGTAAATAAATTATAGGTATGTATGTATATACATATGTATGTATATATATACATTTATATATATGTACAGTGAAAGCTCTACTCGCGGACAGCTCCGTCAGGCGGACAGCTCCCTTAGATTTTTATAGTCCCAAGTTTTTTAGCATGATTTTCATACAAAATCCGTTCCTTTGGACGGACGCTCCCTTGGCAGGACGCGGACACTCTTTTCTGTACATTTTTATATAAAACATTTCTCTCAGGCGGACAAATTTTGGGTAAGACAATCTTGAATATTTTTTTAATGTAGACCAGCTTCTTAACTACAGAAGACGACGATATTAAAATTAATATAACTGATCAAAGTGAAGTTGATTTAAGCGATGCAGATGATGAGATTATTGTACAGGCAATGAACTCAATCAAATCGTTAGGCATTGTAACAAATAAAGAGGTTCAAGGAATTAGCGATCCTTGATTTTATATCTTATCAATCCTTCAACATTTTTCAAAGTTGCATTGAACACTTACATCTTAAGCATAAGCAAGAGAACTCTAAGCGGTCAACAATTGATCAATTTTTTTAAAACACAAAATTGATCAAAGAAAAAACAAAAAAAAAACTGAATATGAATTTACATATTTTAATAATAAAAAAAAGAATTAGAAATAAATATTAATTTTGTCTACACATAAATTTTGTTAGAAAACATCAATAGCCAAAAAAATGCTTAATTTCTTTCACATCTCCCTTTGACGGACATCTTCCTTGGGCGGACAAAAATACTGGTACCGTCGGTGTCCGGCCAAGAGAGCTTTCACTGTATATACCTCCGAGTGTTCAATTTATAATTAAAGCTGCCTATTGTGATAATTTTTGTTTTCTATGCGGCGTACGACTTCTGGTTAAATTGTTCATTCAAATTAAAAACGCCATCATGCTCCATTAACCCCATGGCGTTCCCTCCCCTTCCATTGATCTATATATACATATGTATATATGTATGTATGTGTGTGTATGTAGATATATATGTAAATATATACCAAATCGATCGATTGATCCGTTCAACAACAATAATAATGTGAGTTTGCAAAAACAATGATTTCGCGATCAAATGCACGTCGCTCGTTTTGTCCGCTTGTTTACTATATGTGTGTGTGTGTGTCTGTATGTTGTTGTGTATGTATATTGGCCCCACATTTGGCGTCGACGCCGGCTGCGGCACGTGCCGCACAATCTTTATATATGATTTCATTGCTCGCTCGTACCGTCCACCCCCTTTACACTGTTGCTCTCGTCCGCCTCAACGTTTCCGTTGCCGTTTCGTTGTTGCTATTGTTGTTGTTGTTGTTGTTGGTTGTCGTTGTCGGTTGTTTGTTGTTTGCTCATATGAGCTTTTGTTATTTTTCCACCCGTTGTTATTGACTTTTGCTCTGTCGCTATGTGCCGTATTGTCGTGCGGCTTCTTCTTCAGCTTCAGCTTCATTATGCTTTTCCACTGAGGGATATATTGTATAGTGGGGAATTATGATCATATCATCATAATCAATGCTATGGCCCTTTAATATTCTTCTTTTTTTTTTTTCATTTCAAACCGATCTTGAAATTGCCATTTCTCGAACGAAATCGAAATCAAAGTTTATTGCAGCGCGTGTTAAGATTTGCATTTCTCAGTTTTGGTTTCGCTTTTTTTCATTTTACTGGGTCACATTGTGAAATTTTTATATATTATTGTTGTATATATTGTATGAATTTCTTTTTTTCCTTAGCTCAGTTTTCTTTAGCCTCTTTCTTTCTGTCTTCCCCCCCATTAATTTTTTTTCTTTTTACGTAAGTGTGCGAATTATGTAAGCGTTGCATTGACTTTGAATTGGAATTTCAAATCAGTTGACATAGTAAATTTTTTTTGTTTTTTTTTTTTTTTGCTAAGTTCAGAAGTTATTGATCTGCAAAATTCATACCCTACGCAGGGCAATTATGACTTATAATTAACAGAAAACTTATAGGAATTCTTGTGGAATTGTGCAGATTAAATGAATCCTATGTGTAAGTTTAACGAAAGGTTTAAAGATTAATAATGCTTATAGAAGGCAAACTTCATTAATTCCTAAATCACAGTTCACTCTGTCAAATATAACCAATAACCTACATTATTTCGGTATAAGAAGACTTTCATTGCGTTGAAAGGGAAATTGGTAAGTTTGAGGATAAAATAAAGTTGGCTAAGAACGATTGCTCCTTTTTTTATAGTTTTTAACTTTAGTTGTCTCGTGAGACTTTCCAACGACCTTACTTTGTACATCAATTTTAAATTCTTCTCTTTTTTTTTTGTTTTATTTTTTTTTTTTTTCGTTTACATATTATTTTACGTTTTCACAGTGTTTTTATATATTTTTCATTATTATTATTATTTTTTTTTTTTGTTTACATATTATTTTATGTTTTCACATTGTTTTTATATATTTTTCATTACTATTATTTAAAAAAAATTTTTTTATTTAAAATCCAATTTAAATGTATACGTAAGTGTGTATTAATGACTAAAACCTTGCACATATACATACATATACACATACATACAGCTGCGGTAAAAATAATAGCACCACTGCAAGCAGTTCACTTTTTTTGACAGTAAAACTCGACTAAAAGGAATTTGGTTTAAATTTTTTTTTCTCTTGTGTTAATTGGACTCTCTCTGATTTGAGAGAGCAAAAAACAGAGCTAAAATTATAACGGTTCTTCTTAAAAAAGGCAAAATAAAAAGGATAAACCAAAATTGCGCGGTAAAAATAATAGCACCAACCACATGTTTTTATCAAAAAAAAAGTTTTGAGAGTAAATTAACACTGGAAACTTGACAAATATGTTAGAACTAGTGATTCTTTAGGAAATAAAAAAAAAAAAGGTATCAATTATTACTGTTTCATAAAAATATGGGCCATGGAAAGGACTCTAGTGATGAAAAAAGGGTAACTGTTAAAAAGTGCTCGAAGAGAGCAAAATCTCCGCCGAAGTAAGTCGATTACTAGACTGCTTTCACAAAATAATCAGTAACGCCAAAAAATTTGTCCCAAAAAAGGAGTCTCGAGGACGAAAACCTATTATGACGCCATTACTTGTCAAAAGATTAGTATGCCAGAGCAAAAAGGACGCATTTTACCCAGCAACGGAGCTTATAAAGGATTTGAATATTACTGTATCTGTGGAAATAAGTCATACTCAACTTAGAGAAAATAATTTAAACGCTTGTTGTCAAAGAAAAGGGCCACTTTTGGCCGAAACACATGCAGGTAAACGCTTTAAGTTTGCAAACCTACAAGCCAATTGGCCGGTAAAAATGATAGGAACGTAATGTGGACCGATGAAAGCAAAATTGTGTTATAAAGACCCACAGGATCTCATATTTATCTTAGAAAACCACTAAGTAAAGAGTATACACCAATGTATAAAAGAAAAACGATCAAGCAAGGAGATTACAGTATAATGGTATGGGCGAGCTTTTCCTATTAAGGCGATCATGTATCAACACGTTTATGTCAATATACTTCAGAAAGTAATGCTTCTATATGCAGAGGATGAAATGCCATTAAAATGAGTCTTCCAGCAGGACAATATCCAAAAGGACACTACCAAAAAAGGCAAAAAGTGGTTTGCAGACCATACCATCAACGTTATGGAATGACCTCCACAGTCACCAGATCTCAATCTAATTGAAAATTTGTGGACTGATGTCAAAATAAGAAGATAATACTTGCAATTCGACAAGTAATGAAGCCATTTGGATGGCCATAAAAGTGAGTTGGGGAAAGATTCCGAGGACCAAATGCCAGGATTCAGTGGACTCTATCCCAAGGCTCTGTGCGGCCATAATTGTCAATAAAGGATACTCATCAAAGTATTAACACATTAGTTGAAAACCATATTAATAAATTACAAATAATTTTGCTTTCTATTTTAAGGATAACTTTTTCTTTTCCTTACTGTAACTGCATTGGTGCTATTTTTTTTACCGTCCTATTTTGACTGAAAAAACTTAAAAAGTGAATATATTTAAAAAAATGCCAAAAATTCAGGATCTTTTCTTATTACAAATATGTTGATAGAGTTTTAAATTAATTTCAATAATTTTACTAATCAAAAATATTGTTTTTTTTCAAACTTTTGACAATTTGAACTTGGCAACACTCTATGGTGCTATTATTTTTACCGCAGCTGTATGTATTTGAGGGTATAAAAACAGTGAGTCAAATGAGATTGGCCTCTACCATTGGTTTTTTTTTCTTTTACGTAGGGTTCAATATATCGCTTACGTAAAAGTATTTGCCTTATGTAAGAACTTTTTTTTGTTGCCTCTCTTTTTGGCTGGGCATTTCTTATGCAAGCGGCACATTGACCATTTGACCAAAGACAAAAACTCAAAAAAAAAAGGAGAAAAAAAGAAGTTAAAATAAAGAAAAAATTGTTGATATTTAAAATTTATTGCTAGTTGTTGTTATTGCTGGCTATACTTAGAACGTGGCACGCTCTTTTGCAAAAAACAAACTGGCAAAAAATTAAAAGCAAAACAGATTTTTTTTTTGTTTTGCAAACGTTTACGAGTACATTTTTTGGGGGATACCTACTACTCTGGCGTAATGACCAAAACGTGCCGTGGTGAATCTATTTTCGTTAAATTTGAGTTGGAAACAAAATAAAAGTTAACCTTTTGCTTAGTTAGCAAAGATGGGCCAATTGGCCGTCTTGGGATGGGGGGGGGATTGGAAAAAACAAACACATCAATCGATGGCGCAATCAGCTTTCAAAGCTCATCAGACTTCAATGAGTAAATAAAATAGAACACACACGGTGATCGCGCTCCCTACTCCCCTCTCTAGCCTGTAGACGATAACTATTTACATATATGCATGATTTATGGGGCAATTTTATCGGAAGAGTTTTTTTTGGAATTATTGGTTATTGTGGGTTAGAGGAAAAGGGGGGGAGGAAACTAGCATACTAGTGCAAAAGCTGCCGCCACCGCCACCATTGTCGTTGCTAGTGGCTAGTGACGCCGCCATTAACACCTGTTGCCAGTCGGTCGGTCGGTCGGTTAATGTCATTTTCAATCCTACTTTCTATCTTCCTTCCTTTCACTCTCCCGCCCCCGCTCATTCGATTGGTTGATACAGTGGCGCGACACCGGCATCGGCGGCTTTGACTATATAACATCAATCAAACGCCCACACACACACACACACTCACACACAGGCACACACGTCTCATTGAACTAATTGACAGAACGTCAGCGGCAAATTAGATGTGAAACGCGACATTTGTTTAGCAAGAGCAAAAAAATACTAAAATCGAATACATTTTTGGTTTAGTTCATAAAATGATGGATTTACGATGTTATTAAACCTTTGATTGAACAGCGGAAATATTATACTATATTACTACTACTACTACTACTTCTACTCCTACTATCCATGGCCCATAAAGTTCAAAATTGATCTGTTTTATGAATATTTATTTATGTATGTATGTATGTACATACGTGTTGATTGGAATTTTGTCAACTAAATATAGATATTATTTCATTAGATTGCTATCCGAAATGTGAAACAAATTTGGTAATTGTTATTGATGCTAAACAAAAATAATTGAAAATAGAATTAATAAATAGAATAATTTCATTAACTGATGATTAACTTTGGATTTTAAAGCTTTAGTAGTGTTAGTTACTCTAAAAAAGGAAAAGTATATAGTCTTAGTTCATATTTAAGTTGTACATACAAAATGAAAGTTAAATTTCTTAGAGAAAGGAAGTCCTTTCGCAAAATATATTTTTACCCTTATTGTTTACTTTAGAATTCTTAAGTATTTATTCTCAAGATTTAAATACCAAAATGTCTGTGAAAGGTCACAAATATTATGCAGACTTATTCGAATTTCTATAAACATCAAATTTTTTTATAAAGAATTTGAATGTTAAGCCTAGTTTTGTAGAGATTTCACCAATGCCAAATTAAGGCAAAACTAGGCCCTTTAGACAACTTGGCCCGAATTGTGGAAAAAGTCAATTCTGATAAATATAACTTGATACGTTTATTACCACTTTTTTTTTTTCTGATCATTTGAATTTGAATCGATTGTGTTTATTTTTAAACTATGGCGGCTATTTTTATATATTTTATGTATAAAAGTCGTTTAGTCGTTTAAAGTTTATTGACCTTAGTTTGATAAGTTTTTGCTTTTTTTTTTTTTTAAATCGAGATCTAGAAAGGCAATGAAAAATTGTTTGTTTCCGACATTCCTAGAGATTGTCAACCATCAAGTCAAATATACACCCCATTGTAAGCCATAATCCATAAATCTATATACTATATATGTATATATAGTCATAAATATATGCATATCTACATATGTACATATATGTATATACTTTTGTATTGTATTGTTGGAGTGTGCTGGGAATGTCGCCGCGAAATTCCGCGAAACAAATAAAATAACCACAATGAGGCGTGTGAATTCAGCTGCTGCTGCAGTCGCGTGGACTATGACAAACTATAACAAAAAAAAAAAAAAAAAAAAAAAAAAAAAGCACCGCCGCCGCTGATGCCGTTGCCGTTGACGCCGACGCCACCAGCATTGCCGCCAAACGCCAACGTTAGCTGTGCCGCCTGTCAGCTCACGCGCTGAAAATTGCTCCACTGGCGCGTGTGGCTTAAAAAGCCCCGCCCCCCGATCTGTCTGATACCTGCTTGCCTGGCTTACCTACCTATCATGTCGGCCACCATCTCCTCATCCAGCAACTGGTTTTGTTTCATTGTGAGCTTTTGTGCTATGAATTGTCTTTCGATTTTGTATACTCTTTCAATTAAAGGGTATACAGAGTGTCCAGTTGAAAGTGCTTAAAGAAGTGTATGAACAATTTATCAAATATATATGTATATTATATGTTCTTGATCAGCTAGTCAAATTGGGTTAATATATTTGAAACACTATAAGCTTTCTTTCTGAATGCCCAATTAGCCATAGATACGATCCTTTGCAATCCTTGGATTAATAACTTGTTTATTCTTCAAGCGATTGTTACTAAATTTAGTATTTGCGATTTTGTTAAACCTCTAAGCGATTATACTAAATTTCATAAGAATCAAGTAAATATAATATATAGTTTCCATAATTTTGAGCGGACTAGTTTTAGTTTCAAAAGCTTTTTATTGCCAAAACTATTAACAAACCTTCTTAATTATTATACTTAATACATATTTATTAATTGGAAATCGGTTGTCCTATATATGATAAAACTTTGCAAGGGTATCTGAACAACAGTATAAGTAAAATATGCCAAAATCCTCTAACTTTATTTATGTTAATTTTTTTATTATTAGTATTATTTTCAACTCTTTTTTTTTTATTTGCCCATGCACACACGTTTGCTGCTGAACGTCTAACTAATTTTTCTCAAATGTACAAACATACACACATATATCCAAATCTAATGTATATGTTTGTGTAGACATTTGCTTTCTTTTTGGGGGAATTCCAGGTATATCTACGTATGTATGTGTAGATGATTTGTCTAGCACTTTGGATAATATCAAAAACAAAAAAAAAAAATAAAGAAAAAAATGCCAACCGAAACGCCAGACAAGCGACGATGGCAATGGCAGACGTGACACGCTGCAAATTAGAATTAATGCCAGTTTAAGAGCTTACTTTATTTTATTTTTTTTCTTCTTCATGCTTTTTGTCTCTCTCCTTTTTGGCAGACGGCGCCATAGAAGTGAAACAAACAAACAAGAGGACAACAACAAAAATAAAAACTTGATTAACAACAAAACGGTTAAACTGTGCTCCTATTTTATACCCTGGCCAAAAAGAACCATACACTCACATTTAAGCCCGAAACTATCGGGACAGGTTAAGGGTATCTTTATTTTAGATCTATACAATTTCTATTAATACTAGATGAAGATAATCAGTTAACATAATAACTTAGTTTATAACTGTTTTCTTATACATATTAACTATAAACTATCAAATGAAGTAATAACAATCGAATAACTGAGGCCATATCATATTGCAAGAGTATAGAAATATCACCAACAACGATCGGTGATCTTCTATTGTTTTTTTCTTTCTTTTGTTCTTTTTTTTTGGCAATAAATTTGAAAGCCGACGGCAATGTCTGGTCAAAAGTTGTTGAACATAATTAATGTAGAAAAGATAATTTGTCAAAAAATATGAATATCAAGTCTGCTATCTAACAAATTAGTCAAGATTCTTTTTCAATTTGGTTAAGAAAAAAAAAACAAGAAAGAAAGAAAAACCGGTAACATTCTTCATTTTGCATATATGAACATAGATAAACATAAATGTCTAGACACTTCCTTTGGGATAAAGAAAAGGAGACCAAAGGATCTCCAAAGGTTTAAAGGTCCGTTTTCTAGTTGCTTTAATGCTATTTTATTAATGTAAGCGATTGCTTTTTTTTTTTTTTTGTTGAAAGTCCAAAACACTTTTAATTAAACTAATTGCAAAATTATAGTGTAATAAAAAATATTACAGTTTACACGTGTTTCTAGGTAAAGAACATTCAAGTAAAAATTTTAAAAAAATGTTTAAAAATATGTTCTAGGATTTTTATTGATGGAAAGATTTGTCCCTTGGCCAAAAAAAAAGTCCTAAAATAATCGACTTAAGAGGCTTGAAATAATTTCTTTTATTTTTTACATGTTTTTGGTAACGAGTAAAAAAATAATTATATAAAATATTAAAACATGGCACAGAATTCTAGAAAGGAAGACCTTACTAAAACTTAAGCTTAGATCAAGGATGGGCAGCCAAATTTTGTAAGCCTTAGATCCATTTTATCTTGCAGTTCAAAAATCAATTTTTACCCACTGTAAGGGTAAGAATATTTAATTAATTTGCATACATTTCGAATGGCATCGGATATATGGCTTCTTTTTTTATTGTTTTTTTTTTTCCCCCTCAATTTTAATTACTTTAGATGAGAGTATAGCAAAAGTGCATACAAAGTTCAAATGCTCAATAAAAAAAATAACACGCGCTTATTTATAAACTTATTTTGATTGCAACTTTTGAATGGATGAGTATTTGGTTTTTTTTTTTTGTTTTTAATAGGAAAATAAGAGTCTATATATATATGTACATGCATATGTATATTTTCTTGATTGATTAGATTACGAATGCTGTTGCTTTGGCTTAGTTTCAATGATCTCATATTCTCTCCATACTATGTACAATATTATTTTCATCTATGAAAAATGTCAGAGTATAACGCAATGAATTGACCGATTACTAAGCCACCTTAGCCACTTATTTTCGTGGAATAGAAAAATCCTGCAATGTTAACTTTTATGTCAAATTCCACTTGCCTCGAGGCAAAAGTCCACAAATGGTTTTTTTTTTTCCTAATGAATGTGAATGTTTTGCAATGACTCATTCATGGGAATGACTTTTTGTGAGTCTGTTATTTCGTTGATTTGGAAATTCATTTTATATATAAATTAAAATTCTTACTTTTTTTTTTTTTTTGTCATATAACTATTGCGTCAACGTTTATGATATTATAACGATGACGTTGCCATTGTACTTTGGTCCGCCTTTCGACGTTGCGACGCGAGGCCGACGTCAGGCAGAAGCAGCAGCAGCACAAGCACCAGCAGCAGCAACGACGTCAGCTGATAAGACTTTTCTTTCTACTCCGGCAGACAATCAGTCATAATAAGCGAACTGGGACTTGGGGCTCTCTTATCAATCGCAAGAACCTCACTTGTTCATGTCGTTTTTGGTGTATGTATATGGTGAAATACTGTAGCGCACGTAGACGACTGCGGGTGGACTCATACAATACAGGAGGAGTACGTGTTCCATTGCATGGGCTTCATTTGGGGGGTGTATATGTGTGTGTGTGTGTGTGTGTGTGAGTGTTATCAGACTTTTATGCGCCTCTTGTTAAGGGCTAACTAACTAGCTAACAACATTAACGTGAAGAAAAAAAATGTATACTTCTCTCGCATGTTTCTATGTGGGTCAACTTTTGATTAAATCTCTTGACGTCAGCTAGTGCCGGAACTAGAGGTAGAAATCAGAAATGTATATATGTTTATATATGTATAGAGGCTGCAAAATCGTACGATGCATGTGATGATGACTGCGAGATTTTTTTTATTTCAATTTTTTTTTTTTATTATTTTCTAGGTATGTGGGTGGGGGTTGACTGGGAACTGTCAAACCACCTGTGCTCGTGTCTATATGAAATCGTCTAGAGATTAGATCTAATCGGTCGATTGGCATTTTTTATATATATATTTTGAAATGAGGTAATTTTGTTTTTGGGGCTCGACTCATTTCCGTATCAGATATCAAAGTACTAAAATGGCATACCTTAAATGTGTCTCAGCGGACATTTTTGATATTCATATGACTTAAGGATATTGAATGGATGAGTGAATATAAACACATTCATTTTCCCAAGATCACATGACTCTATGTATGTATATAGCAAAATTTTCTTCTATGCTAAAAATAGTAACAAAAAGTCAAGTGAAAAAAAGTAACCAAAAATACATTCACCAAAAACTGATATGGAAATTTTTTTTTTTTTTTCTTTCCTATTATTGTTGTATGCTAATTAAGATATCAAAATCAAATAAATCTTATCAGGTGTTAAAAATCATAATGCCATCTTATATATATGTAGGTATGTATATGTATGTATGTATGTGTGTTTAGCGTTTGTGTGAGAAAAGAAGGGAATTTAATATACTATAGCCAAATTATAAAGTAAATTAGGGTCTGTGGGGTAATCTGATGACAAGTTAGAGAAACTTTTGAAAAAAAAAAAAAAAAAAACGTTTCTCATCTTTTGTAGTTTTCCATCAGCGCTCGTATATAGAAACTAGAACGAACGAACGAACAACTATCAGGGGTTGGGTCCATCCCATGTCTATGGCAAATAAATAAAAACTTCCATTCGCCTGGCCTCATGGGTGTGAATTGTCAACACTGACTGACTAAGAGTGGCCCTTCTCACGATTATACCCAAACACGTACACATATACATGCATACATTCAAACAAATCTGCTATGGCCTCTCCCCCATTATTCATCTTCATTTTTTAGCATCAGCTTCCATCTACATCAGATGCCCATGTCTACAACTGTGCTACTGTGTGTGATCTGTTATGGTAAGGTGCTACTTGCGTCATTATAATACGGCTAGGGATGCTTTCAAGTGGTTATATAGAATAGAAGGGGGCAGACAGACAAACAGACATATGGCAAATGGCGACGATATCTCGATTTACCCCCAGGCGTTAACTTTGCGGTTTCATACGGTTTGATTTCGATTGTTATTTTTGGCTTTCGCGCCATAGATTATTGTCCACACCAAAAACAAAAAAAAAAAGCAAAAAATTAATAAAGAAAAAGAAATGAAAATACAAGTTATAATGCAAAAGGCTCATACAAACATACATACACACATATTTATGTGACGATGACGGGTGTATATGTATATATGTACATACATTTATATAAATAAAAGCAGTTCCAAAAATATAACATATAATAAAGAGGTTGAGTTGAAAGATTGATGGCATTGTTGTTGTTGTTATTATTGTTCCTGTTGCTTTTGTACATTGAGGTTTTTGTTTGGCGATGAAATAACGCCAAAGCGTGCCTCCAGTCAGGTTATTTTTATTGTTAATTAATACCTTTTATTTTTATGTGCGCAGAGAGAAAAAAAAAAGTTATATATATATATATATATCAATACATATTATGTATCTCCTATATATATGATGTATGTATATAAGCATTATGATCAACCGCAGACTTCGACATAGCAGCAAAACCGAACAAAATTTGCATTACAAATTTGCACCCAGAAAGACGTAGACAACGAAAATAAAAAAAAAAAAGTAAAAAAAAAAAATAGTCACCTTGCTTGGAATTTCGTTTTTAAACAAAAAGTTCGTAAAAAAAATAACACACAAAAATTTTGCACTGAAATAAATAAAAAGATACAGATATGTATGTATACATATATATATATATAGTTTATCTGGCGAAAATCCGCAAAAGAAAAAAAACATTTAAAGAAATCGGTAAAAAGAAATCCACTAAATAGAGTCAAAATAAAGCTTTTACAGGAACTGAATAATAAAGAGGGAACCAAGAAAGAAGAAAAAGAAAACCAAAAACAAAGTATTTTTTATATATAAAAAAAAACCGGAAGATAAACATAAAAATATATATTTACCATAACAATTTGTTGTCTTTTCTTACAAAAACAAAATAATAGTTGATATTTCAAGAAAACTAATTCCAAAAAAAAAAAAAAAAAAAAAAAAAAAAAAAAAACAAATATTTACATCTAACAGATGTCACTCTCACTTTTTTATATTTTGTAAATATTTTTCTTACAAAATTATTTACGTTCAAATTTGACAACAATAATACAAACTTTAAGACTTTTTCGACAATTTAAAAAAAAGAAGAGAAGAAAATATTCATTTTTTGCCTCACCTTGAACCTATTTGTTCTATATAGTTAAAATCAGACAAATTTCCATTGAAATTGCTTATTGTGATTATTTTTACAGTATTTTATTTTTAATATTACTAATTTGTTTGTTATTTATTTTTAGTTATTGCCAAGTTAACCAAGTTATTTTGTGGTATGTTGTTATTTATTTTCATTGCCTATTAGCTAGTTGGCATTTTTCTATCGAATCGCCAACTAAATACATAAATTTGAAGAGTGCCTGCCAGGTCGGAGAGTTGGAGGCGAAATAACAAAAAAAAAAAAATTAACTGGCACCAGACTGACGCACCTGGAATTCCCCATAAATCAGTCGAAAATAACTAGAAACGCTTGTTTGTTTGCATTTTTTCACATTTTTTTTTTTTTTAGTTTTTTTTGTTTCTGTTTTGGTTTTGCGCTGTGCTAGAATTAAACAGTAGCCCTCCTAGTCAAAAACAAAAAAAAAAAAAAAGAAAACAATAGAATAAAACAAAAAAACAAAAATAGATAATCAAAAGCGTCCCCGAAATGATTGAAAAAGCCAAACCACAAAAAAAAAAGGAGGGGTGGCTGTTGGGGAAGTAGTTAATATATCATCTATAGTATCTATATAATTAATGCCTCAACACTGCCACCCAAAATAATTACTACTTTTAACTATGGAAAATGGAAATTCGTTGAATACCCATACAAAAAGATACAAAAAAAAAAAAAAAAAGCAACACCACAAATTTGGAATATCCCGACTATTGGTCATACTTATTAAACTTTAAAGAAACTTTTTAAAATGAATTTCATGATATAAATAAATGGTACAAGGATGTCCTCAATGTTTGCTCGTATTTTTAAGGTGTTTCTTAAGTAGAGGTAAACAATTTGGCATTACTTGGGATCACGAATAACTAACTAAGAGAAGAGGCAACCATAAAGTAATATCTAATCCATCCTACTATCCAGTAATAAGAGATTTTCAAAGCCTTTCACTTGTAGTTAATTTTAATAAAACGCTTTCACTTCAAACACGTTTCCACATAAATATTCAAATCAAAAGATCCAGAAAAGATCGAGCTTAAAAACAAAACAAATTACATTTTGATTGTGAATATAGAAATCAAAAAGTCAAAAATCTTTATTGCATTAATCTTTATGACTAAAGAAATAATAAATAAAAACAATTATCAAAACTCCTTATCGAGATATATGTACATATATACCCAATTTTATTTCAGAGTATTTAATATATAATTGAGCCTATATTATTATTATTTTTTGTTTTATTTTTTTTTTTTTTGGCAAAAACAACAAATTATCATAACATGATTGAAACTAATAAATCAAATTTAAATATCTGAAATTCTTGGAAACGATCGCGGGAATAGAATGACAAACAGAAGACAATACAAAATATCAAATTTATTATCAATATTATTTTGATCAAAAAGAAAGTGTAAACACTTATTATTATTTATATTATAATTTTATTCATTATTATTATTATTATTATTATGGTTATTATTGTTTCTATAATGTTATTTTGGCACGCTAACCACTTGAAAATTGAACGTTTCAAGGTCGCCCAAGGTCGTTATAATCGTACAAATTCCATTTTTTTTTTTTTTTGTTATTGTTGTTGTTACTATTGTTGGTGCGTCCAATGACCCATTTGATGGCATTAGTATGTAATTTGTTGTTTCTCCTTATTTCTTTATTTTTTTTTTGTTTTTGGTTTTATTTTATATTGTTTTTTTCTTTTTTGGGGTGTGTGCAAGCTTCACTGGTTGGCTGGTTGACTGGCTGACTGGCTGACTGAGTAACTGACTGGCTCACGTGGCGTATGCGCAATAAAGTCATCGCACAAGCCCAACCCACCCAAAAAGGCGCGTTCAATGAACAAATAAACATATGCAACAAAATAAAACAACAACAAACAGTGATCACAATGCAGTCCGCTCTGTTGCTCAGCCGGAACTTTCCTACAACAACATCATCACCATCATTGAACGCTATCTTCTCGCTGACAGTGAGGGTTCTTCGGGCTTAGAATGATGGGGGGGGCTTAGGGGCATGGGTGTGGGTGTGGAGTAATGTTAATGGGAATGGGGCTGGAACTGTTGTACTCGTGCTGGTGCTGGAGCTGGAGCTGTTTCTGGAACTGTCGTGCGGGTGGCGTGCAGGCAGCTGTTTTTTTTTTTTTTTTTTTTTTTTTTGCTTTTTTTGTGCATGACGGCGACGCTGCTGAACTTGAATCGGTCGTCGCGTTCAAGGCCAGCAATGATTTTATTTTTTTTTTTTTGCTATATTTTTCATATGGCACAAATGCCGACTAATCAATTTTTATCATTGAGTTTTGGTTCAGACATTAATTCCCCCGGCGTTTTTTTTTTTAATTTTAATTTTTCAGACCTTTGTTACCGCACGTGTCGCATGAAAACACAAAAAAAAAAAATAACGAATATTCTCAAATTATTGACAATAATCAAATTGAAGATTCTATTAACATCTTTCAATCTCCGAAATGAAAAAATTTTTTGTTATAATATTCCAAAAGATAAAATGATATGGTGCCAGGACAGATGTGAGTCAGGAATAAGAATCTTTGTCACGTTTTTAGTGCCTTTTTTTAAAGTTTGTAATGGAATTTACGTACTGACTGACTAATATTCTTATCGTCAGCAAAATGAGTTTCGAATGAGGTGCAGAAGTTGAAGTTGATGAAATGAAATGAAATTTGATTTTTATATATCTTTCATGTTAGTATTTATGGAGAGTTGGTTTTTTTTTATTCTTTATTATTTAAACTATCTATGAATTCGCGTTTTCTCATTTAGATCTTATTTATAATGAATTTAAATTTATCATTAAGATTAGATTTAAATTTATCATTAAGCTTATATACCAATTATTTATATTTAAGAGATTTTTTTTAAAATACCTTTTGGGCAAATTTGAAATTGAAATAATTATTGTAGACTTTAATTGATCATTAAGATTTTGTAGCAATTATTTATATTTAAATGATTTTTTTTTTAAATATCTTCAACTTATTATTTATATAATTTTTTACTTTTATGTAGATCTAATATTAAATATAATATATTTCTATTTAGAGTATATAGAATGTCAATTCAGTAAAGTATCTAAAAATGATTTTAATCCATGAGATACATAAATTCTTTTAGCTTCATATAAAGACAATCTATGAATGAAAAAAAGAAAGTAGTTCTTTGGGCCCCTTATAAATAATTTCTAATTCCAAATAAAATCTTTATTAAACAACAAATCGATTGAAGATCAACAACAAAAATTTAATATACAAATTTCAAGAATTTTGTCTAATGGTTGCAATTTTCGATAAGCATATTTGACCTACATAATAGCTCTCTCCTTCTCTCTCTCTGTCAATATATTTATGGTTCACTTCCATCTGCGGCTTATCATTCAATTATGGTCAATTCAACTGAATAATAAGCCAACTTTATTGCACACGCTCAAGTGGCCCAAAATCATGCAACCATACAACTTCAATACAAGTGTCTTGATCTCGCCTAAAGAAAGAGAGAGAGAGAGAGAGAGAGAAAAAATAAGATATTGCCTAATCCTGGTAGCTAGTAGAATATGCAATCTGGCGCCGATGGACACTGATGAGAGTTACATGAAGTTAGACCTTAAGCCTAATCCTATGGCAAACTGACGCAATCGCCGGCATACAGTAGCAGTAGCAGCAACAACAACAACAACAATAATAACGGCCGGCACGAGCAGACAGAAGGCAGGCTAGCAAGTCCATACACTTGGCAAAAACTGAGAAAAACCACACCATGGACAACGAAGGTGATCAAGACAAGTGTGTAAGAGACAGCAGACGTCCAAAAACGAATGATCATCATGTTGATCATCGTCGGTGCTAATTATTTTTAAGCCAACAGCCATAGCAGACAGAGACGGTGACGGGGCGACTGACGCATCTCACATATACATATGTATATACATACATACATATATATGTATATCTTAGTGTTTGAATTGCAAAAATTTGCATCATCATTGGCGGCGACTGTGTCGTGATCATCTACTCTATTAACCATCATCTTTCTGTCTCTGTCTCTGTCTTTACCCAACTAGTTAATCTGTGTTGCCAGGCAAAGCAGCTGGGCTTTATCTTCTTTCCAATGAAAATCAAATCCTTCACACCATGTGCGGCTCATTAAGTAGGAATTTTCGCTGGATTTCGCTATTGTTTTCTTGTGTATATAAAATTTTTGTTTATTTTTTTTTTTTTTTTTTTTCGATTTTTTAGTTTAGTTTAGTTTTGGTTTTTATTTTTTATTTCTTTGTTAGGCCACGACGCGCCATCGTTTAAACGTGTTAATCGATTTATATTGCATTCATTATCATGCTATGAGCCCCAGAGCTCTGAAATTTTCCACTCTCCAATCTCTCGCTCCCTCTCTCTGACTCCCCAAATGGTACACACAGACATCGTCGTCGTTGTCGTCGTCGTCGATGAAGGCGGCGCGTGCGACGTCGTTTGATTTCAGATTGCATGAAAATTTATATACAATGTTAAATTTCTATCACAAACAAGCGACGTCACCGAGGCTCTGACAATGTTTTTTTTTTTTTTTTTTTTTTCGTTATCCGCTAATTTTGTATTTTTTTTTTTGCTTGGTGTTAATCAAGCATTTAGAGACATTGTTAGTTAGTACCGAACTGAGAGTAGGCGAGTGGGTCATTTCCGCTCAATACCCCGGCCATATATCCAAACCAAATTCATTATATGTATGTAAAAACCTTAATTCTTCAATTGATTGATGGCGGCCCCTCCCTCCCCCTCCCCCCACACTCGCACACACTCACATACATTAAAACTATTTTTGCCTGAGCCATAAAAAAAAAGAGGAATATATTTTGTTGTAAACTAATTCACATTTGGGATGCATATTAGAGCTGGCTTAAATGTACCCACCAAAAGCTACAAAAGGTTAATACCATTGGGATTTCCCCAATTATTTCCTAGAGTGCTTACTTCACAAGTTGAAAGTCTGAATCCAATTAATCTTTGCTACGAAAATAGCTTTAACTCCATGGCCAGAATGAAGTACACAAATACCCTGGAATATTAGTAAGGAATGATCTATAAAGAGGACAATCTTTCAAAGGCAGAGGAAAAGAAAAGTTATCTTTGGTATGAATCCTTTGACAGAATCAATATTTTTTGTTTTTCCTTTAAGCAAACCTTTCCCATAGTTTCCTTCTCTATTTTTTATCTTTTGATAATTTAGGGTATATGCAAAGTCGTTTGCTGTCAATTTCAGAATGTACTTATTTTTCGGTTTTTCCAATTTTTTTTTTATCTGTTTTTTCTGTATATTTGTGGCAATGTCATTTCGGGTTGAATATGGAATTTGTCAAGTTTAGAGTATAAAGCATTTAAAAACAATAGACAAATAAAAAAAAAAACAAAACAAAAAAAGAGTATTTATAGGTTAGGCCTCAGGGGCTACGATCTTCATCAATGTCATCTAGGCACCTATCAAAAAAATATCACATAAAACTGAAATCAGACGATGAGTGCCAGAGCAGAGCGGAGCGAAGCGGCGTCGTATGACAAAAAAAGAACAAACAAAAAAATCGAGTATATGTGAATAGAACTTAATCGAATGATTTTTGCCAGCTCAAATTAGTCATATTATATGACTACTCAAAGAGTGTCTATGTAGGGACATTTAACAAAGCGAAAGAAAAGTTGTAATAGTTTGAAATTAATTTCGTTTTCTATAATCCAACATTGTTTGATGATTGATTTTAATGTAAATTTTTATGATGAGTGTAGTTGTTCCAAATCAAACAAAATTTGTATAAATTGGAGACAGTTGCTTCAAAAGGATACGTCCCATGTCCTTTTAATTCGGCTTTAAGTTGGCCATCTTTTGGCCGATTTCAAAAAGTTGTATATCGCTATCATTTCAACTTTGTACAGCCAAATACTGCATTAAAAATGTCAAAAATTGAAGAACAAAATTTTCGACTAGATTTTTGCATAATTTGTCAAAATTTTCAAAAATTGACT
Source organism: Drosophila austrosaltans (assembly GCA_035045865.1). NCBI lineage: Eukaryota > Metazoa > Arthropoda > Insecta > Diptera > Drosophilidae > Drosophila > Drosophila austrosaltans. Next base: position 6,091,002 of record JAWNOQ010000207.1, read on the forward strand.
TGAAATTTTTTGTCCCATATTTTCCAGATATTTATGTCCATAAAAAAATACGATACTAATAAGCAAATAAAGACATCCTTCTACACAATCCACCAAAATTTGACCAAATGGAAGCATTTTGAAGTTGACGTTCCATCGAAGGACTGTAGGGTACTTACTTGGCCAGCAGCTTAAAAAGGACCCGAAATGTTTGAATAGAAATATATCTTAATATAGTACAGTTTATTGCAAAGTAAGACTTGGTGCAAATTTTGCACCTGTTTGAGTGCACAGGGGCGGCGATCCCCATTTCCATTTGAACTAACTCTACGTATGCGTGTGTATGATGGTGTGTGTAGTTAATCACTGAAAATTATTCATAAAGCCTTTAAAATGTTTTTTTTTTTTTTAAGTAGCCACTTAATTAAATTTTCAAGTAAGTCCAAGCAAAACCTTGGATAAAAAGAAAGACCATTAACCAGTTATTTTTGGGGTGGCGGCCCACTTTATGATTGGTGGTGACACCCTAAAATAGCATACGGATTGTCATGTGGCGGAGGAGGGGGAGGGATAACAAAAAATTGTTATTGATTGCATATATAAGCCACGTGCTCCAATGATATAACGAATGAATGTCGTTCGACAGCTAGGCCACATACAAACAGCAATTAGCTTCGAGTGTTGGGTAGGTAAAAGCTGTGCCACACAAATCTGATGGTACGACGCAAATGAAATGAAAGACTAGTGCCAAGAATTTATGCGAATAATACAAATGAAAACAAAAAAAAAAAAAAAAAAACAAAAAGAAAAGAAAAGGAGGTGAAAAACAACCAAAACATAAACAATTATAAAAAATAAATATATAAAGCAAGAAGTTGAAATCTGAATACTCTAAAATTTAAAAAAATTTTTGAATTATAAAAAAAATTATAAATGTAATTACGAATTATAATTTTGAGTAATTTGAAATGGATAAAAAATTGTTTTCTGAGCCAAAAGTCCTTTACAGTCACTTATAAAAGTATATATACCATATATACATATGTATATTTAAATCTGCATTCATTGTATTATGTTTTTGCTGGTGTTTTATAGACTTATAATATAATTTATTAATAAAAACATTAAAAATATCAAATACAAAAACTTCAATTTTACTTAATTTTTAAAAAATTTTATTTCCATATCAATTTATATGGGAAACCTTAATCAAGTTGAGCAAAAAAAGAATGTTATCAATTAATAATAATAAAAATTGTTCACTTTTGGCTAATAAGAAAATTAAAGTATTAGCTCAAAAGTAGTGACCATAAAAACCAAAAGGTAACCCAAAGTTGTTGGTCAGTCACGTTTAAGGCAACGCGAGCGAGCTTGAGTCGTCGTCACATGTCCACAATATATGCATACAATGAATATGGCCCAAAGACGATAATGATGACAATGATAGGCGATCATCATCATAATCATAATGATCATACCGATGATAATGATAAAGTTGTTGATGATGGTCCAGTTGGCGTCGCAAGTTTTTTCAGTGTTTCGCACGCTCCAAATGGCAGCGTCAACAAACAATTCGAGGAATAATGTCGGCAGATATATAAAACTCACTTAAATTGAAAATAACAAAAAAGAAAAAAAAAAGACCCCAAGAAAGAGAGGAAGAAAAAGAAAAATGAAGAAAAAACGTCGTGGCGGAGGAGAAGAAGGGAGGAGGGGCAAACAGGTGGAGGGCTAAAGAAAAAATAAAAAAAGTAAACTGGCGCCGCACACGGCCAGGCACGGGACAGGGACAGACCCACCATTTGCTCAGCTCACTTGGTTGATTAGCAAGGCAATCGATCAATAACATTCGAGAGAGGGTATGACTTTTTCAAAATAACAACTGACGACTGTCCTCCTCCACCCAAAACCCACCCTCTATCTCTCCCTCCTTCTCTCTAATTTCTATCTCTGTGTGTCTTCCCTTACGTATGTACCTCACAAACAAAACTAACACAAAACTGTTGCTCCATTAACACTTTTTATTTGGTTGAGGGAGGCGTGCGCGCGCGCAAACGTACACACACACTTTGCTTTTAGTTAAGTTTTGGGGCGGGGTTCGTCGTTGGGTGGGTGGATCAGATCACATCAGGGTAGAGCAGAGCAGAGCAGAGCCACCAGTTAAGCAAACAAACAACGGATCGCGCGCGCGCGCTGCAATGGAATATTCCCACAGTTGCGTCAATGGTGAGCTGTTTGATTTCAATCAAAAAACGCCGCACAAATAAATCACAAAAAAAAAATGTGCCAAGTCAACAACAATAACAGCAACAACCACAACAACAACAACAGCAAGAAAACACCATCATCAGAATGAAGAAAATAAAAAACAAACTGGTAAACGCCGTGCCAAATTGCAAATCTGTATATGAATGCGAATAGTCAGTCGGTTGCTCGGTATACCCCCCTCCCACCTCTACCATCTCCCAGCACTTTATCCAAAAACCGTAAAGTCAACTGATGAGTGCTAATTTCCGGAGCGGAGTAACAGTGGGAATAGGAATGGGAGTGGTATGGTGGGGGAGTGGGCGTGATCTTCTCTGGCTTTGCCTCTTATTATCTTGGTAGCGACGAGAATCACAATCCTAGCCCCAATGTACTAAAGTCAGAGATGATGCTGGTGCTGGTGAGGCTGATGGCTGGTGGCGATGAGATGACGACGACAACAATGGTGCTAATCAGCTGTATATATATTTACACATTTCATTGTCGGCGTTGAAATTTTTTTTTGATGTAAATCATGAAAATTTTCCACTTCCAATGGTTTGCCAACAACACAGCCCACATCAGCGCGACTGTTGTCGTCTGTTCCTCCCCCAAATCGCAATGGCATTTTCCTTAGAAAAAAATTTGTAAATTTTTTTACAAGCAGTATACAATAGTTAATATACATAGGGTAATATGTAGAACATTTCTAGTCGGCACTTTTATACAGATAAGATTTTTTTTTTGTTATTCTTGTCGCACTCTGGTCGTGTGTGTTCACCTACTGAGATAAGGTGAAGCTTCTTCAATCCTGATATTTACTAATGCCATTGGCCCAACTGGCTTTAAATCGACTCTTTGATGTTTTAAAATATGTAAAATCTAATTTTGCCTTAAGTGCACTTCCTTTCGAAGGAATTTGTTTTAGGGTTCTTTTTCTAGAAATTTTTAGTAGGAATCCTAACGTTTAAAAAACGCAATTTCTTATTTGGGAATATTTATATTCCTGCAATGTTTTAGTGCCCAACATTTTTGGGTAAAAATATATCCTTTTACTTTAAGTTCGTATTTGACCTAATAAAAAAAGGCTAGAACAACTTGGGAATTATAACTTTAAGAAAAAGCTAGAACAAGTTGAGAATTATAACATTAAATCGTTTATTAAAACGTTTTCAGCTACTATCAGTTGAAAATTTGAACTACAAATCTCTGTAAAAACATAATGGCCATGCAATTTTCAAAAACTTTAGTTTTAAGAATTTTAGAATTATATATTATTAAGTTTTAACAGTTTAAGTACACAAAGTGGTTGTCTTTAAAGCGCACTTGCAATTTGTTTCATTTTTGTATTCGAAATCTAAATTTAGACTTGATTTAGATTTTGAATGCAGTGCTATGATAAAGTTCTCCCTTTTCAACAAGTGGATGCCAAAATGGGGCTATAACTGCGCCATTGAATCGATTCAATCAATTTCATCGGAAATCAAGAATTGCGTGACAAAAAACGTGATTCAAGTGGGTTCCCGTTATGGTTTTTTTTTATGGTATTGCGGCTTTTTTTGTTGTTAATGTTGTTGTTGGTATTGTTTTATAGTCTTCTTTTCACTTTAATTAAATTTTCAATTTCCGAAAATAAATTCCTCGATATATATTTTTTTTTTTTTATATTTGTAAGTTATTTTTGCGTTGCGTTTGCATTTTACCAATTGTAAATGATTGCAAGCAAAACCAGACAAAAACGAATTCAAATTACAAATGATAACGGAACTGGGAACCTAAGAGAAGAGAAGGGAAGCGTAGAGAAGGGAACTTTCTGTGTTTGGGGAAAGCAGATGCAAACTGAATTCAGAAAGAGAGAGAGAGAGAGAGACAGTGCCTGAGTGAGACCATTAACCGTTAGTTCCAATGAATCTAACAAATGTATATATGTATATACTATATACAGATAGAGTCCAATAGCCAACAACCGATCAGGTTGCCCCATTGGTTTTTTTTTTTAAAGCTATGGGCAACTGTTTGCTGGTCACGTGCCGCACAAGGTGATAAGGAGGCCGCGACGCGTAAGCTCACAAAAGCAAACAATGCTCCATAGTGGATGGTTATATATACATAACTACGTACATATATGTATATCTGTTTGTATGTGTATAGGTGTATTGGGTAAGGAATAGAGAGGGGGAGGGGGAGGGGATAGCGAATGCGTTCCACCCATATCAGTTCCAGTGATAGGCTGTGTAAATATTCATATATATATAAATTTAGTAGTTGGTCTACTTGTTATTGTTGTTGGTTTATGGCGCAGTCCTCATGAAACGAAATGAAAATCAATTGAAATGTTAGCTATTTTAGCTTATATATAGCTAGAGTATATGTAATGCATGTGTAACTAGGTGAATAATAACACAGAAAATGACTTAGGTTAGTTAGCCAAACAGCAGAGGCGAAGCAAGCACTAAGCACTGAACTAACCTTGGGAGTGGCTCAAGTGGCACTTGAACTACCACCAGAAAGTTGAATGTCAAAGCCAAAAAAAAAAATACGAGTCCGGCTTTTGTCTATGCCAAGCACGTCTATGGATGATTTAAAGCAATAACAAAAAAAAAAAAACAATGGAAACGACCTTGAGGGAGGCCAGCTAATCGACTCTCTGTAACTTAACTGTGCTTAGGCCCACTTACTTAAAAAGTTACAAATTTACACAATGCCTACTTATAGATGTATATATGTCTATATCTCTCTATATGTCTATATAAGTCAGTATGTTTGTATATATAGAACTTCAATCAGAATTTTAAAGTCACTTTTGGGGTAGGGGAAACCTTGAACCAGGCCAAATAGTTCAACAGCATCTAACATTTCCGAGATCTGTACTCATTTTATATGCGAAAAACGCCTCTAATCAAAACGAGCAAAACGAGTTCAATGGCTTTCCTCCCAAAAAAATTAAAAAAAAAAAAAAAAATAACAACAACAATTTGTATACAAAATATATATATATATATATATTTAACTCAAAAATAAACAAAGCGCAGCACATTGGGGCGAGTGAGTTAGCTTCATTTCGTGCGGGTGTCAAGAGCAGTCGAAGTCAGCAGCAACAACAGTCAACAAATTGTTTTTTTTTATTTTGTGTTCGACATCAAGTCATTAAACTTGGCTCGCATTTGACATTGCCAATTGGAAGTGGAAATGGAAGTGGAAGTAAATAGACATAGACACAGTTGCACTCAAACAAAAACCCCATACTAATACCCTTAAACAAAGGCATTTGTGATCCTAATTGATCTCTAGAGTCTAGACTATATCTATCTCTATTCAAGTTCAATCAAGATGATATCAGAGTTTAGAGATTTCGATCAGGTTTTCTTTTTATTTTCTTAATAGTTTCCGTGATTTTAAAAATTATTGTAATTTAAATTTACATAAGCATATCTAGTTTTATAAGTTAGTTCTCAAATAAATTGAGATTTGTGATGCTTCAGTGCATTTGAAGGGTATTTGACAAAGTGTGTTGACCACATTCATTTAATGTGCAAAATAAAAAAAAAATATTTATTATTTAGCAATAGATTCGCATACATTTCATTTCATTTCTTGTCCAGTTCGGTTCGTTCAACTTGTTTATGCGTATTCCATATACTCTCGTACTTCCCATTGAAGAAACATAAAACAAAAAACAAAATACAAAAGAAAAAAAAAAACCGAACAACTTGTCTGAAGCTGTGAGGGGGTCTCATTTTTTTTATATTTGATTTGATTTCGGCGAATTTTTGTTTCTTTTGTGGCAGGTTCTATAATTTCTGTGAATGAAATGCCGCATGCCACAATTGTAGTTCCATGAATTGCTACACGAGTCGTAAACAAAAAGAAGTTATCAACAACAACAACAAAAACAACTAACAAGCAAACAAATCACAAAGAACAACAAAAATACAAACAGATGCAAAACTTTTGCTTTTGGGGTCATTTGCCAAAGCAAAACGTGACAAACTGTTGGCTAAGTGGCAACTGTTGCCAGTGGTGGCACATTCCACACTCTCTGTTGTTTCTTTTTTTTTTTTTGCCACCACGACGCCTCTCGCCTTGGCCCTGAGTTGCATTTTAGATTTTTCTTTAATTTCAGTTTCATTTGGGCGCAACTGTAACCAATTTTTGGGGCGACACCAATTGAAGGATTTATAAGCAGAACCCAGACGAGACGGCATGATTTGCTGACTGATCGTTTGCGGTATGCAGACATCATACAGACTACTAATATATGGCATGAAAATTGCAATTTGCATGGAAGTTAACTTTAGTTCTCTTAAACTTTAGATCAGAAGCATGCCAGGAGAAAAAAATAAATAAATTTACATTAGCACAAAAACCTAGGTAGATTCATTTTTTTTTTTGTAATTATTGTTGATTTCTTTTGTTCCTGAGTTATGTGAAATATTTCAAAGTCTTAAAAAGTTGTTGTTTCTTAATTAACAGCAAATTAAAGTTCCTGAACCAAAGCAAAGTGAAAGGGAATTACAAGAGGAAATTATATAGTTAGCCCAAAACTAAAATAATGAATGATATACAGGTGAATTTTCCTAATTGTGAATGCAAAGGGAACTTATAAAAACAAGGATGATCCTTAGGAAGGAGAAATAATGACACACACATACATACATATGTATAAAAAGTCTCTTTTATTTTCAAAGGCACTCTAGAGAAATTGTCCCCATTACAACTCATATATCTAGGCTCAACTTGAACTTAAGATTATAGATTATAGTAGAAATATTTAAGCAAATCAAAAATGGAGTTTCATTTACTTAGAACGAACCAATTTGAACTTGTTTTTTTTTACTAACTTCCACATAATCGTAATCTTACGTCATTTAGATTTGTTTTTATTATTATTACCAAGCATATTAACTATAGTATGTGAATAAGCTAAAATGTCTTATCAATCAATCTGCCAGTTAATCACAAAAAAAAGAAAAAAAACCATATCTAACCATAAGTTAGTTGAGTAAAATATTAACATAAATAGCGAAAGCCTGTTAATTGTTATTAAATAACAAACGGAAAGCATAAACCCAATGACTCAGAGTCGGATATTTATGCGTTGTATTTTTTGTGAATTTTTGGATTTTTTTTTTTTTTTTTTGTAAAGTTTACTAGGCATTTTGTGTACTTTTTATTTTCCTTTTGCTGCAAGCCATCAGATGAATGAATGGACGAGCGGGTCGGCTGAATGAATGATTCATGCCAAATGCAAAGAAAGAAAAGGTGTCCGGTTTACAAACCATCCCACCGCCCGCCACCTATTCACTCCCCATTTATGACTAATCAAAATGGAGATTCAAGTGGCAATTTAACTAAAAGTCAATCAAAGTTCCATGTGTAATATAGAATATTCTAGTTTCAATAATTTATTGTATGTATGTATGTTTGTGTTGTTATTTATATATATATATGTATATACATATGTATATTTATATTGCTGAATCTTTGCTATTCATTCAAGACTTTTCCTCCTCGCACACGACTCGTTTATGATCATGTTGTTTTATCGCAGACATGATGACGCTTTTGAGTTAACTGCAAAGACTATTCGAGTCATAGCCAAGTTAGCTGGAACAAGTTACAAGGTAAATGCAATTACCCCCCTTCCAGATGTTACCAGTTTTTTTGCCAACTGTGTCACACACAGAGAGAGAGAGAGAGAGACAGACAGACTTTTCATTTAGTTATTTGTATATTTTGTGCACTAGTTTGATTCATAGGTTGAAAAAACATATGTATTAAATAATTTTTTTTTGTTGTTTTGTTTTCTTTGTTTTATTGTTTTATTATGATCATGATGAAGTACTTTTTTTTTTGCTTTTTTTTCTTCTTGTTATTGGCTTGGTTGTGTTTGGTTTGGCAGACTTCACGGAAACTTTTGTCACGAGTATGGCTAATTGCAGGGGGATTTGCTTAGATTAGAGTTGGTTGGAAAAACAATCTACATATTTTCGTAGGCGTGAATCCCCGCCCTCCCCGTTTATATATATACATACATACATATATACCCGTTCGTTCGTATGTATATCGTAATCATAATTATAATGGAATATTACACAGTTTTCTGTAGCAGTCATTTAGAATTTAGTTCATTATTTAACCATGCATCCATCATGTGTTGAGGTAGTGCACTAAGTCAGTCATATGCATTCGTTGATTTCAATAACCATATGCCAGAGAGACATTTAACAAGTATATTCTGGCTAAATCTTGAATGTAGAGCAGACAATTGTCTTTATCAATTGTTAAGTTTTACATTTTAAGGTCATATTTTTTTTCTGTCATATATTTAAATTACTTTTTATTTCATTTGGAATGGAGGCAGAAAGTAAGCATTTGAAACATAGAGTATATATACATATATTCTTATTCTAAGCATTCTCTTATTATTAATTGTGAAAATAAAACTAAACAAATCTAACTGCATCGTATGATATTTTTGTACTCCTCAATGATCCTAAATTTAAGTAACAAGATTTTTTATTATATTTTTTTCCTAATTGCTTTCATTGTCCGTATAAATAATATTTACAAATACATTCTATTAAACTAGACATAAAATTGTGTTTTACAACTTATCCTGTACTTATCTGATTTTTGTTAAAAAAAATATGTATATATCTTTCTTAGCTATCAATTGCTAAAACCCCAACAAAAAAAAGGGGGATTTTCATTTCAATGCTGACGATTGCAACATTTTTTTCTTGAAATATATTAAAACTCTAAAGATAAGCTATATTTAAATTGTATGACTTGGCACAAAATATTTGTCAAGACATAAAATAGTATAAACAGATATATAGACTTAATGGACAGACTTTGATTTCTTTTGATTGTAGTTAAATTCATATGAGAAAAAAAAAAACTTTTTATATAAAAAACGATATCTCATTAGAAAAAGATTCTATTTTTCTTTTGAAGTTTTTTTTTTATGTCATTAAAATTGAAATAATTATTTTATATATCAAATATTTCATATCGCATTTCATTTGATCTAAAAAGTTTAACTATATCTAATGAATTCTATAAGGAAAAGTAAGAAAGGAATATGTTTATGACATAATTGATATTTATTTGTTCAAAAATATTGCATAATTCTTTTAAATCCTGATTGATTGAAGTTTAAATGAGTTCAAGAATTGTGAAAAACAACACATCGTTTTTTTTTTCCTTCTTCTTCTATTATTCCTTTACAAATTTCACAATCACAAATTACAAAACATTTTGAAATAAAAGCAAAAGTAAAGTATATTAGTTGAGAACAAAGAAACCATAGCCAAACTCAACTTTGGTTATCAAACTCATATACATATATGTATGTATGTACATATATACATACATATATCTTTTATTTTGTTGTTGCTGGAATGCTTATAATAATTTCTTATCTGAAACCCGTGCATTTTGCTAAGCACTGCGGATGTGGATGAATGGATGTGAATGGAAGTCATGTGAATGTCACTTCCTTTTTTAGAAATAAAAAAACAAAACCGAAGCGAGCCTCCGTCTTGCCAATGAAATATCACAATTTCACAATAAACCTTGTAAATTGCGTTATATATATATCGTATATATGTACATATGTATATATATTTTTGGTTTTCGCACCTGATGATTTATGGTTTTGCTAATTTTATGAATGTATCCGTGACAGAGGCAAGTCTCTTGCTAATTTTCAACCATAGACACATGAAGTTGGATCCACTTCATTTATATATATATATCTCTCTCTCTCTCTGTCTGGCTGACTGGCTGGCTGTTTGTCTGTCTAGCTATTTGTCTGGTTGCAGTGGCATTCTGTAAATTTAACCCCAATCCCGTTCAAGGGCTTTCACCACCCAGAAAAGAGAAAAAAAGAGATGTAAAGAAAAACTCAATTTTGCGGATTTTTTTTTAGTAAAATTTTGAAATTTTATTCTTTTTTTTTAGTATGTTGTTTGTTTTGTTTTTTTTTTTTCTTCTTGTTGTTGTTGTTTTGTTTTTTCATTCTTTTTTTTCATCAAATTCTTATTTTTTTTATATATATATATAATTTTTGCTTATTCCTTAGACGCTCATTATGTTGACTATATCACGTGGCCTTATAACTAGTTGCTTTTGTGTATGTATGTTTTTTTTGTTTTTGTTTTTTTTTTTTTTTTATAAATAGATTTTTGTTTTTGTTTCTTCTTCTGTTTGCATTGACTTAAAAGCAAGAGAAAACCCTAAGCGGCTTATTATTATAATATTTATCAAAAAAAAAAAAAAAATAAAGAAGTAAAATAAAAATATATTGGAAAAAAAATAATAGAAAACCTATATTTAAATGGAGATATTTATGTATGTATCTATGTATATATGTATTGTGGGTTTTGTTGTTGTTGTTTTTTTTTTAACTTTTTCAAAAAAAGTATTCAGCGCATTGTTGTGGAAGACTTTTGCTGATTTGCTGTTATATACACATATATCTGAATATATATATATAAAAGATTTCTAGTTGTTCTCCCTACTTTTGTTTCTCTCTCTCTCTCTCTCATTCCGTTTAATACATGATACATGAGGCAATTGAACACCAAGTACTCTTGGATTGAGGTAGTTTGGAGATGTTCATTTTCATATTGAAAAAAAAAAAAAAAATACCGTTTCAAATGAATTACATAATAATAATAATAATAATAATAAATAAATTATAACAATTTGTATGTGTGTGTGTTGTTGTTGTTTTGTGGATGAAAGTCTTTCACCTCACTGCCGAGTTGAATTTAAGACAACTCGCAGTGAAGTTTTTCTTTTTTTTTTTTGAAAGGATATTTCGCATGTTTCAAAGCACTTCAAATCAACATTTGCGTTATCCTGGCGAAATGATGTGAAATGTCTGCGCATGCTCCCAACGCCTGCGCATGTTTAGGGATGAGAAATGAGTCTGTGTGTGTGGATGTGTGTAAGTGTTGGTGTGTGTGTGTGTGTGTATGTGTGTGTGTGCGTGTGTGTGTGCAACGCCCATCAGTCTTAAAGCGGGGAGATTCCATTTTGAGCCTTCAGTATACAAGTAGATCATCATTATCATTAACTTTTTGTCTACTGGACTCGATTTACCAAGGCCTCCAGGGCTGTTCCTCTTCCTTGATTTGTTTCTTCATAACCAGCGACAATGGTTGCTGTTCCATTGGCACAACACGTTGAATAACCGATGGCTTAATATCCATTGGCTCATATGTTGAATTGGCCGGACTGGGTGGCGCATAATGATGATGATGATGATGATGGCTAATGTGGCTGCTGCTGCTGCTGCTACTGCTACTGGGTGCCGACTCATAACCGGCTGAGGAGTGTGAGCTTGCTGATCCTGTGCTGGCTGTACGTTGGGGTATTGCTACCAACATGGGTGGCTGTTGTAATTGTGCGGCAACGGCTGCTGCTGCTGCGGCCAATTGTTGTTGCTGCTGTTGTTGATGTTGCTGCTGCTGCTGTTGTTGATGTTGCTGATGCTGCTGTTGTTGTTGATGTTGCTGATGCTGTTGTTGTTGTTGTGGCAAACTCTGTGGCAGGACCAGGGCAATACTACCATTTGGCAATTTAGTAGGTATCACCTGCATACCATTGGGTAAAAAATAACCATTCGCATTATGCTGGATCTGACCAAAGAGATATGGAGCTGCTGCTGCTGCTGTTGTTGTTGCTGCTGCTGATGTTGTTGTTGTCATACCCTGTGGCTGCTGTGGCTGATTCAAATCCTGTTCAGGTGAACTTGGCGGCGAGGGCAACATTTGGGCATGTATAGACTGTTGCGCAGACGATTGCTGTTGTCGCTGTTGATGATGCAGCTCGGTCTTAACACCATTAATGCAACTGCTCAAATGTTGCAATAACCGACGACGCTGGGCTGGCTCAATGCCGGGAAAACGGCTAACCTCATTAACACAATCGGCAAATCCGGCTTTGAATTTATTAATGATTTTTGGATCGGCAGCCTGTTGCATGGCAGCCTGTTGACGTTGCAACTCCTGCAAATGTTTAACTGTTTTCTCCAATATATCGGCCTTTTCCAATTTCGAATGACGTGCCGGCTAAAATAAGAACAAAAAATAAAGAAGAAAAACAAAATGGTAAGTATATAAAATAAATAAATGTAACAAGTGTTTATTTTGGTTTAGAACTCTTTTTTTGCTAAGTGTTTTTTTTTTTGTTGATTTTTTTTTTTTTTCATACTTACGTCTTTTTTGGTGGCATCCAAAATCAGAGTCTTCAGCTCGTTGAGGCAATTGTTAATACGAGCGCGTCGGCGTTTTTCCATAATTGGTTTGTTCGACTGTAAGCAAAAGAAGGGAGAACAAAAATTAAAAATGGTTTAGATTAGTCACAGTTTTTGCATAGCTAATTTGACCTCATGCAGCGACCCAAAAATAAAAAGGAAGCTGCATGGGTCTTTAATTGGACACACACACAGACAAGTACAAGAAGATGGGGCATGGCAAGGTGGAGGGGGAAGGGGAAAGGGAAGGGGGGCTAACTGACTGGCTGGTGGCCAAATTTAGTTGAACGGCGCGTGCTCTATTTATAAATGTTCTCATGCATAGAGTGGTATATAAATAGTTTGGCGGCTGGTTATAAATTACAACCGCAACGAGCCATCCAATCTATAAATATATAAAAAAAAAAAAAATTCACCACCAGGTACAACAAGGTCATTGTGCAAGAAATTCGAATACGCAAATTATAGAAAAATATCTTTCATATTATGAGTATGGTAGGGGGGGATAGTTGGTAAGAGAGAAAAATATATATGTATGATTTTTCATGTTCTGGCCAAATTTGGTGCAAGACGCCCGCGTTTAAGCTGGAAGCAATGCTATGCTGTGCGTGGTGGCTGCCAAAAACGGCAAATCAAGCCAACAAACAGCAATAGCAATAACGCCGATGACCGACAATTGCAGCAGCAGCAGCAGCAACAACCACGCGACGCACGCGCCAAGTGGTGGTAGCTGTTTTTGGTTACCATGGCAAGTGGGCAGTGGCAGAGAGTTAACCAAAAAAAAAAAAAATCCAAATTGGGTGGCACTCTCATGAATCCGAAGCTCCATGAATGAAGCAATGGCAAAAAAGAAAAAAAAATGAAACGTAAAATGTGCCACCAACGCCGGACGCAGATAAATTTTGCTTTGTGTTGGCGAGCCGACGGCTTTTTTTTTTTTCTTTTTTTGTATATATGGTCTCTGCCATGTGGGAGACGACGACGACAACATGTTGTATATATGTATATACATATTTACTACATGTGGCCAAAAAGGAAATGCATTTGGGCAGCGGGATTGATTGGGCTCAACTGTGGGCGATTCCCATGTGTGAGCGTTTTTTCTTTTTTTGTGCGGACAAGTGGGAGATGTAAAGCGTTTCGAAAAACAAAAAAACAAAAAAATAAAATATTCTTGTAGGTGGTATTCTTTTTTTTTTTTTAGTGAAAACATTTCTAGCTTTGGAGAATTCTTAGGGAATTGTGTGGTAGTCCATGTTTGCCATTTGATTTTTATTAATTTTTTTTTTTTTTTTTTTGAACACTTACCCGACGATCACTTTTGAGCGGTGTCTCCTTTAGCTGGGTGGGCACTACGGCCGTACCCAATACATTTGTCATATTGGCTGCTGTTACGCCGGTAACCATATCGGCTAAATATTCTTTATTGAGTTTAAGACACAGTTTTGCTTTTGTTTTTCTTTTAGTCACTTGGCAGCAAATATATAAAAATTTGCCGCTAAACACTTTTTTGTTTTCTCCAAAGAGTTTTTTTGTTGTTTACAATTGTGTTTCTTAGTTTTGTTCTTTAAGTTCACTTCTTTTCACTTTCTTCTTTCGCGCAGCGATTTAACCAAAAAAAAAAAATTTTTTTTGTAAATAAATTACTAACAAAAACGTAACGTAAAAAAATGTTTTTGTTAGTTTTACGTCCCAAAAAAAAAAAAATTGTAAATCAACTTTTTCGAATTGATTTCAATTATTTGTTGTATTGGTTCTATCTATCTTTTCTTTTTTTGTTGTGCTCCGTGTAAGAGGTTCCGCACGCTACGAGTTATGGCTTGCGAATGAATGTCGGGTTCTGACTGCAGTGCGGTTAAAAGACCAAAAAAATAAACCGAACACGAAACGCTAACGCTATACCGATGGATCTCGTATCGGATCGGATCGTGTTGTCTGTCGGCTGAGTAAATACTTTTTCTCTTATGTGTGTGTGCGAGCGAGCGTATTTGTATCTGTGTAGGCTCTGGTGTAGCTGTTTGACGGGCAGACTACCTTATTGCTGGGCTTACAGCAGAAGACTGACGATTGATCGACAGGTTCGTTGGCTAAATCGCCGCGACGAGACGCGAGCGCGAGCCACACGACCAGGCGAAAAAAAATATAAATACATATATAAATGAAATACAGATATACATATACATAGATACAGATACATTTGCATTGTTAATGTAGTTGTGCATGTCTGTGTGGGTAGTCTCTGTCGTTGTTGTCGCAGCTACCTGTATATGCTGTACCTAAGCCGTCTCGGCCGCCGTGTTACTCATACGCCGCCCCCCTGTACAAACACACACACAGACACAGAGAGAGAGAAAGACAACAGACAACAAACAACTTTAACAACGTGAAACTGTGGGGACATTTCTTCCTTTTTGGAAATATCGAAAAACCCCCCCGCAAGAATTCGCAAGATCTCTATGTGGGATGGGATTCACAAGCGGGAGCAATGAAACACAGAGAGACATCGAGACACTGTGACAGGGACGGCATAAAAGATAGAGAGGGAGAGCTCACTTTTGCGGATTGCTGATTCATGCGCCCAATGCGACGACGACGACAGCAACAATCCATCGGTCCCATAGAAGGTGAAAATAGCAGCAACTAGCAGTCGCAGCAGCAGCAGCAGCCGCCGCCGCCGTAGCCGCAGCTCTACACGATATGACGCCACCCTAGTGCGACAGGTTCGGATCGGTTTTTGGTTTGCGTGTCTCTCTTTCCCTCTCTCTCTCCCTGTGGTTGAATGTGTGTGTATGCTGGGGTCGCTAAACAGTAAACAAGATTACAAGGTTGCCTTGGGGCTGTGCGCCAAGCGGAAGCGGGCGGGTTAGACGGTGACGCAGTCACCACCCTAAAAACAAAAAAAAAAAAACCCGAAAAAACCTAAATGATTAGGGCGCGAGCACCTTTTATATATAGATATGTGTATGTATATACTGGGGGCATATGTACTATATGTATATACGATATGTAAACTCATTAACCATGCCACTCGCCACAATTGAGTGAAGGTCGCTTTAACCATTTTTGATCGATGGAAACGGAATGAAAATGAAATGAAAATGGCTAAAAAAAAAAAACCTAAATGCGAGGGTGTGCTGTGGGTATAGAGGAGTAGGATGATTTGTCGTCTTGGCAAGGCTGTGTCGTGATTTACACGTGCGTCGTCCAATGCTTAGATTCCCATTAATTGTGTCTACGTGTGCTACTCAACTTTCACGTTTTAGTGTCAACTAATGATATATGCATGTATATCGAAGGTTGTAATATAAAATTATATATACATATGTATGTATGTATATATATAAGCTGTAAACTAACATTGTAGGCTTAATGTTCGTTGATAAAAACACATATACGTCTAGATAATTTCTGCAAGGATAGATATTTTCACTATATCTATGTATATATAGGCATATAGTGGGTATAAAAATATTACAAGTTATGTGGCTTATTGTTTGTGTTCAGTGAGAAGGTTGTGGCATGTTGAGAGCTGCGCGGACGTTGGACGCGTCGACAACACCTTCGCGTTCCAATTACAATTTGGCAGCCGATCAAAAGGCGGCCCGCCCGCGGTCAGCAACAGTTGCTTGCTGTTGTTGTTGTTGTTGCTGTTGGTAATGGTTGGCGGCGGTGGCGGTGGCGACTACAGCACTGGCAGCACTTGTGCATGCCAATTTAATTGCACAGCAGCGACCAAACGATCGACCGACTGAGAGGAATAAACGTTGGCGGCGTTTACATCATGCTGGCTGGCCAAAAACAGCCAAAGGTGTGGATGTATCTCACAGATATAATAACAACAATAATAATAACAACAACAACATACACCAATACAGTTGTTTGTGCGGCGCGCTCAACGCCCAATTTGATGCCCAATTCTTGTTGTTGGCGCGCCTGATCACATGCAGCGTCGAAAATAAACTGTGGCAAAAATTTATAGTCGAGAAAACAAAAACAAATACAAAGCAACAACAAGAAAAAAGACAAAAATGTGCGCATTGCTAATTGCGTCTAAATTTAGACAGCGCCAGATCCCCAGAGCAGAGCAGAGCAAAGCATAATACTAAGCATACTGTTAAGCCCAGCCGCTGTTAATGATGATGGTGATCTAACAGTGGCAGCGACGCCCACGCGCCAAAAGCTCTGCCAGCGGCGACGTTGCGGTAACAGTGTCCATGTAACTAAAAATAACAGTGGAAGCGGCAGCATAGACTGAGAGAGTGCAAGAGAGAGAGAGAGAGAAAGTACCCCATTAAAACAGCTTATACACCCTTGCAAAAATAAAAGTTACACTAGTTTTAGACACAGAATATGCCTACTTCATACGCACATACATATATTAATTGATGAGATCATTTCAAGCATAAAAAGGAAAGTGATAGATTGATTAACGATGTTACATTGTTATATTTTAAATTTATTATATTATAGTAATTACATATAAATATGATAGTACCATTATTATTTTTTGCAAGGGTATTGAAATTTCGTCCCTATGCTTAAGAATTTCTTTTTTGCTAGCGCGCGACTCTCGCATTAAAATGCCATAAAAATCGCCAACGCTGTTTAAAATGCGCGCGCCATTTGGCTGCAAAAAGCAATGCGAATGCGATCAATTGATGTTCTTCCCGCTGCTGCACTTAATGGCGCTGTACATTTTGGCAAACCAGTCAGTGAGCAAGACAGAGAGAGAGAGAGAGAGACAGACAGACAGCGAGATAGAGGGAAATACAGACACACATTTCTTCCCCCACATTTTTGGTTGTTGCTGTTGGTTATTGTGCAAAGTATTTTATTACTCATTAACGTAACGACGCATTTTGGGCCAACGGGCCGAATTCTCTACCTCGGCCTCCGCCTTTACCTCGACTGTTTCCCCATATGTACATACATACACACAATACAGTACAGTGCAGTGATTTTACCTTGCCATAAGGGTAGTGAGGCGGCAGTGGTTTTGTTGTGTGGATGGGGGCCGGGGGTCGGAGGGTCCTCGTCGTCGTCGGTAGGCTGTTTTTTTATTTATTTTATTTCTTTCCTTCTTTTTTATTTTGTTGTTTCGTTTTCTTTTATTTTCAGCACAAACGTCAGCAACCAATCGACGACAGACATTCTAAATTTAGCAACAGGTAAAAAGTTTGCGAAAAAAAAAAAATAATAATAATATTGTTTTGTTCTTTTTAGAACTTTGTTGTTCTCCTTTTTTGTTGTTTTTGTAATTGTTTTTTTTTGGGTTGGGTTGGATACTTTGGATGAGGGCAAGCCCCAGATGCGGAAAACCAACGTTTTTGCTTAATATTGTCAAAGTGCTGTTGATAAGAGTGAATAATGATGATGATTTTTGTTTTGTAACTGCTAATTACCTAAGTAAGTAACGGTGAAATTGAATATAATATCATTTTCCTTTATAAATAACATTAACAGCTGAATTAATTCATCCGTTTCATTGAAGTCATTTAAATGTATATTATGACCCTGTTGTGACTTTTAACAGAATCAGTTTGTATTACCTGATTTTCGGGATTATTTTTGGAATATATTTTAGTTGGAGTTTGCTTTTAGAAATTTCTATAATCTTACCAATTTAGTTGTAATACAGAAACTATTGGCAAGGAGCCCTCTTCTCTATACTTTTGGCATTCCCTAAAGAAATATTTTTCTTACATCATCCCCAGTTAAGTCCGTCTATTCATACATTGACTCTACATTTTGCATTTTGAGTAAAGGAAACTAAATAGTAAAGATTACTTTTACTTCATTGTAAGATTTACCCCTTTTAGCTTAAAGAATAATTCTACTTAAAATTCATTTGACTTGTTTGTATCCCCTTTTGGGATCAGCTATTGGCTAAAATTCTACAAAAATGCATAAAACTTGACTTTTCGACTCTGTTTTCTTGTGGACGATCGTTTTGGGTGGGTAAAATCCTAGACGAAAGTCAGGTCTTAGAGAGTCAAAACAGCGGGCATATTTGTATAAATATTAGGAGTTTTTCCAGCAAAAACCAGTACCAGTAGCCAACCCACAAATTTCAATCCTTTCACTGGAAGTCAACTTTAGTTCGCCCATTTTTCAGTAGTCACTTGGCCTTTAGCAGCAACAACGCCCCCCGAAAAGGATTTAAGCTACGACTTTGGATGCGACCGCGTTAATTAAATCGCTTTAGACACGCACTGAGCGTGGCCGCAATCATAGGCGAAAGGGTACTGAAAGGATTAGGGTCAGACAGATATCTTCTAGCCAAAGGGGCCGAAGCGACAAAATAGTGTTGTGTAGCGTAAGTGTAGTGTAGTATGTAGTGGCCACAGGTATCGCGGGTTTCTATTAACAGGATGATCATGCACATCAAAGGGCTAAAACCACACACCCATAAAACTGAACGTGCAACAATACTAAACGCGTGTGCAAAGGACTTGAAGGATTCTGGTCCGGCCAGTCAGCCAGCCAGCCAGCCAGCCAGCCCGTTCATCAACTCTTCTGTTTATTATACCCTTTTGCCTTTGGTTTTATTATCTTATACCCTTTAGCTGGCCAGCTACTTTTTACCTAGCCACCGGACAAGGAGGACTGACTCATAGACAAGAAACAGAGTTCGTGTCGGTGTCTGTGACATGTTTGTTTATTTGCCATAAAAGGATTATGGGCGTGGGTTCAGGTAAAGGCTTCCAACCAGTAGGGTTACACCGCACGCCCCGGGTATTGAAAAGTTAACCCCTTCAACAGCAACTTAACATCTTTTTTCTCGGCTCTATCTCTATCTATCTGTATGTTCCTAACTCTCTTCCTTGCTCTCTCTTGATCTATGGGTTTGTATATGTTTTTTTTGTATTATAGTTTCTAGTTCTTTGAAAGATTCCTTGTTGTAGTTGCTTTCCCTATTTTTTTTAGCGACAACTCATCAATTTTCACTAAAAAAGTCAACTTCGAATCGTAAAATGAAAAATCAACAAATTACAAAGGATTTTAACTTCTTTAGTCCTATGTTACGTGGCATTGCGTAAAAAACGAATATATTTCCCAGGAAAATTGCCAAAAAGAAAAAAAAAATGAGAAAGAATTGCATAAAAAAGTGATTTTTCGCCAAAGAATTATTTACGAGTTCGTCTAAAAAACAAAAACCAAAAAAAAAAAGGAAAGAAGAAGCAAAAAAAATCGCGACTCCTTAGAGACTCAAGGTGAGGATGGGTTCGCGCAGCATGCAGAAGGATTTTATGGTTTTATTTAGGGTTATTTACGGTATATACATACACATACATACACATACATACACACTACTCTTCCTCTTTCTTCAATGTCAAATCAATTGGCGTGCAAACGTCAACTCGTCAGCGCATCAGTGAGAATTGGGCACAGGTAAAGACATCAAAGAAAAAAAGGGAAAGAAAGAGTGGAAAGAGTTCTGTTTACCTAGTATGAGGCAAAGACTCGCGCCGAATGGCGAAAGAGGTTTTTGCGGCGGCATAGGGTAAGGGTAAGGGTAGGGTAGGGTAGGGTAGAGTAGAGTTTAGAGTTTCCACGGATTAGCCACTCACACACACTGTCTCTTATATAGGTTTTGGCCTTTTTGGTTGGGTTTGCTTTTATGATTCAAACGCTAATGTCTTGCATGTCCTTGATGAGATATTGGTGATGGTTGCCTGATTCGCAAAGAGTTTTACGGCACGCACACGAATACACACAGAGAGGGTGAGAGAGCCAACTCGAATCCTTGCCAATTTCCGGGAATATTATTTGCGTGGCTAACTGTTTGGCAAATTCTGCCGCCAGCCAACGCCAGAGGGCGATTGTGCATAAATCCTCAAAGCAGCCGCCTAATTCTCATTCTTCTTTTCATTTTTTTTTTTTTTTGAAAAACTTATCGAGTTAATTTGCTTGGGACTGACTAATTTGCTTCTTTGATTGCCTGGGCACCGTTAGATGGTCTGACTAACTAACTAACCACATAACTAACAGCAGCTGCTTTCTCATTCTTTCCTCACTTTTTTTTCGAATCTCCACCTTCTCCTTGAGTAATTTACATACATAAATATTTGACTAATGACAGGATGTGTTTGCTCTGGCTTAGTTCGATCCGATCAGTTAAAAATTAATACCAGAGAAAGAAAGAGAGAGAGAGGGACAGAGAAAAAAAAAACAGTTCCCACCGATTCTTTAGCTGAGTGGGCGTTCTGTTTGGTAGCTGGAACAAAAATGCAAAAATGCCATTAAAATCGAAATAAAAAAAATCGAAAAAAAAAAAGAAAAGATGCTGAACTGCAGTCATGTACGAAGTATATAGATCGTTGAGGTGCTAAAAATGTTTTACGAGTCTCAACAAATCGTGACCAGACCCAGGATCCAGATCCCAAATACATATACACGGACACAGGCAAAGTTGCAATGCTCCATCCTCAGAGCGGACAGGAGAAGGTGTTGAGCGTATAAAAAACGCAATGAAAACAACAACCAATCCAAAAGAAACGATCATTAAAAGTTCATTTATAATGAATTTGAAATGCTCTTCCATTGCCTTAACCCATTATTGAACCATTGATCTCTATATTATTTCTTTGTATAACCAAGTACTATATATACTTTAAAGTTTTATGCAAGTTTAAAAGATAATATATAGAAAATATATATTCAAAGTCATAAGATCATTGTTCCTTTTTGCCTGTTTCCAGGCATTTGAAAGTGATCAAAATTACATCAATTCTAAATATATTCAATCTTTTCTAGTCAAAAGATCATTTTTGTTGAAATGGAAAGGAAACATATATAAAATGTTAAAAAATATATTTATTCTAAATAATAGTTTCATAGTTAGATGGTAATAAAAAAAATAGTTCGAATCGCTATTTAATAAGTTAAACTATAACTTCAGACTCAATTATTCTTCAACTATTTCATAACAAAAAAAGATCTTATATTATATAAACAGATCATATGAGACTTTAAGTTTTATATCTTTGATATCTAATACCAAATTTAATGTATCAACTCGAGAAATGTTTTAAAAATCTTATAAAGACTCCAGCCTAGTTCTTATATGTATCTTTTGGTAGAGTGTATAATCAGCGGACTACAAGGGTATCGCGTGCAAAAAAGAAGGAAGCATCCCAGCGACAACAATCACAAAAGGCAACCTCAAAGAAATCGACTCTGGCATCGATCATAAATGGAAGGGGGGGGTGGGGGATCCGGGCGGATTGGCGGGAATGTTGAAAATTGTGGGGTCTCTCTCTCTCTCACTCCCTCTATATATGTATGTGTGTGTTTATGCGGGAGATGTGTATAGCGGGAACGGGAGCGAGTGGTGATGATGATAAAGGGAATACAGAAACAAAAGCATACCCAGAGTCGTGGTCAGAGTCGGCTGGCTGGCATTGCATGCACTATTGAACTTTTTGAATGAAACCGACAGGCTCCAGCAGCAGCAGCAGCAGCAGCAACAGCAGCCCAAGTACCCAGAGTCAGCCAACGGCAACTTGTAATTTACACTCCCCGGCACTGGGGTGGCGTTGTTTCAAGAAGAAGAAGAAGTAGCAGAAGAAAAAAAAATACAACACAGAAGAAGGAGTAGTAGAGAAGCAACAACAGCAGCCTCCAAAGAGGAAGACAGTCAGCATCATCGTCACAGCGGGCAGCTTGTCACGGCGGCAATGACGGTGACGGTGGCGGCGGCGTTGGAGTTGGCAAGATCATGCCCAACGATTACCTAAACGCACATACACACACATACGAAGAGAGGGAGTTGGAGATCCTTGAGCTGCGGCTGCATAAATTATAATGTGAGGGGCCTGAATACTGCTGACCGGTTCCGTCCTCCATCGGTCGTCGTCATCGTCGTCTGGCACACTTATTGCGCAAAATGTGCGCTCCACGAAGCATGGCCAGATCTGAACCCAAGTGAGCTGAGCTGAGCTGAGCTAAGCTAAGCTAAAAGCTATAACTGAGATGGGGGGGCATTGCTAGTGAAAGACTTGAAACTTGCGACCGATCTTTGCCTCGCGTCGCCTCGCTTCTCGTCGCGCCGGCGCATTGTTTTCATTTTATGGAGATTAACATTCTGCGTCTGCTGTTGCCACCGCCACCGCCTCCAATGTTGATATCAGCATCTCTGACAAGCATCCGTTGCAATAAACTTTTCTGCTTCTCCCTTACCGATTTTACTTGTTTTTCATTTCGGCAAGTCACGACCCGCGTAATGAGCTGCTGCTGCTGCTCCATGGTGGCTGGTAGCTGGAGTCAGGGTCTGATCTTCTCTTTGTCTTCAAAAGGAAGTCGCACCATAACTGGCTGGCTGACTGGCTGGCTGGCTGGCTGGCTGGCTGGCTATCTGACTGCCTGACTGACTGGCACTATTGCCAGTTGATCCATAAAACAAATGTTCAAATAGCAGCATAAGATGAGATCAGTGGCAAAGAGGTGGAAGTGGCAGTGGAAGGCAAGTACGAGAGAAAAATGTTAATTTTTCTTATTGGGCAATGCGCCGATAATTAACCTCGTTTTCATCGCTATGGAAAATTGTATAATGTGGCTGAAAATTGAAATTTAATTTATGAATCCAACATGCAACCGCTGAAGTATAACAAACAATTTTTGGCTTCATCTTTTAAATTGATTAATTGATTGTCTAAAACCGAAAAATTCTTTTCCCTTCCAGTCGAAAAATTCTATTGAAACCAGATTAACTTTGGTTTTTGTTTTCTTCACCCTGTATTTTTTTTTTATTTACGATCGGTCAATCCCATTTAACTTTTACCCACAAATATTTTCTTTGCAAAAGAAATTGAAAATTAGAAAAAAGAAGGAAAAAAAACTCATTCCACACCCCATGAAGAATATTATTCCCGCAAAACCCTTTCTTTTGTTTGGTTTCGATAAAAAAAAAATGGAAGAATTTGACTTTTTGGCTTTTCGACTTAAACAAAAATAAAAAAAAAAAAAAAAACCAAATTTCTAAATTACTTAGATACATACATATATCCCATTGGTTCATTAAAATCAAGGCTAGGCGTTTTTTAAGCCTTTCTTCTAATCAACAGCACAAAATTCCACGAAATTCTACAAATTCTGCCTAACCCGTTGCTAAAAAAAATGCAAAAAAAAGGCCTAAAAAATTGCTCTTCTAAAAAATCGCGGCCAAAATCCACTTAGTTCGAGGAATTTAATAACATATAAAAAAAACACAACTCAAAGAGAAAGGAACTCTTCCTTTTTTTACAACTCCAAAAAGACCTGAAACTTGGTTCAAAAAGAGTTGAGAGCAGAGCAAAAAGGCTTAAAAAACGATCGAGGATCATAAAATCTCTGTAAAAAAAAAAAACTCTAACAATGGGTGACAATTACCACAAAAGATTTGCAATTGTCTGCACGGGGCAACCCTTAAAAAAAAAAAAGAAAAACAGGGAAGACCGCAACAAAGAAGTTGGCAAGGATATCAGCGCATTTGGGAAGAAGGAAGACAAAAAAAAAGGCTTGCGAAAAAAAAAGAAAAGGGATACGACCGGTTGAGGGTTAAAAAACGAAAGTCAATCCAGAATTAAGAACAAAAGTAAGGCGCGCGCATTGCACATTATTAGCCTGAAGAAGAAAGGGCAAAAGGGACAAGGATGTGTATGTTGGACGATCCTTTGTGGCATGTGGCAAACTCAATACAATAATTTTTGCAAAATATACTCTCTGTATGTGTTGGTGTATGTTTGGTGTCATAAAATTTGATGAGCGTTTGCGTGTGCTTGTGCGTATCTCCAAGGTTGCGAAAGGATATTTTTGGACTCTTAATCCTTGCACAGTTACTTCTGGTTCGTCAGTATTTGCCAATATTTTGATTTCGAAACTAAACAATACGCCCACAATGCATCGACCGACTGACCCAAAGTTTGTCCGGTTCAGGTCGAAATTGAAAGAAAAGGAAAGGGAAGAAGCAATGGGAAGGGCTTACTGGAAGGATTAGTCGCGTTTAACCATGACGCGGACTTCACGCGAATTTCAATCACACACACACACACACTCGGGCAACCTACGGGGCGTTCTGTGTTGCTGCATTTAGCAAAGGATTACGGCCCATTTTAACCATAATTAGAGACAACAAGTTGTAAAGCCATTAAGTATACCAACGACGAATTGATCGTTGTCATGTCGTCTACAAAAATTTCCATCACTTTTGGCTACCATGTCAAGATGTGAAATCAAAAGTTAAATGCAACGAACCAAGGACACATTCTATGTAAATTCCTTAAACAAAAACTCTGAACCAATTTTTTGTTACAATTATCGGGAAGACAACAAAAAAAAAAAAAAACAAGAAAAACAAAAACACAAAAACAAAATGTAAAGCAAATGACCAAAAAGAGATCATAAAATTTAACCTTTTTTTCCCATCCATTGAGTGAGTTCCGCTCTAATTTTTTACGATGCTTCTTTGTGCATTTTTTTGTATAGTTCGCCCAAGTGATCTAGTTCGGGTGTTTCTTTTAACCCTTAACCCTTCTCGAATGCCCTTAACCACCGCGTGCATTAGTTTCCAAAGAACACTTCTTACCCTTTAACTCCTTTTCTTTTTATGATTTTGTTTCGTTTTCCTTTTTGTTTATTTCTTGTTTCAGTGCTTTGCTTTGAGGCAATGTTTTGTGTCATACGAAGAACTACTCTAGACTGACTGACTGACAGACACATTTCATGTTAAATGAAGTTGGTTTTTATGATTTTTATGATATTTACTCCAGTTTAACATTTTAATTGTAGCAAAAGCGAAAAAAAAACAAAAAAAAAAATAAAACGAAATACATATTTTTATGATTATATATGTACATATGAAAATTTATGGATGTTGGCTGCCAAGAGCAGCGAAAGTGTTGATTTTAAGAGCATTTTGTCAAGGTTATTGGACCAAATGATGCGACTTGGCCATTTCTCATTAGTAAAGGTTAAAATTGCTCATTAGAGCGAAAGGTAAAAGGCAAAAACTCTACAGATGAAATGAAAGTGAAATAAACAGTAAAAGTAAGCAGAGGAGAAGGTGAACAAAAATAAATAAATATACAAATATATAGAAAGTAACTCTAGAGTTATAGTCATTTATATATAGGGAATAGGGAATAGGGAATACTTTTCTTATCATCAATTTTTGTTAATCTTTTTGTCAATCATTCAGTATCTAAGAAGATCAATGTACAAATTTGCATTTTAATTTCTTTTGCCACCCTTTTGGAAGAAAAGATTTACTGTTCTGAACTTCAAAGTTTACTTTTTGGACCTACTTTTCTTATCATCAATTTTCTTTTTCATCTTTTTGTCAGTCATTCATTAAATCTAGAGAGGCACCTTAATACCAAGTCGTGTGGGCAACCACAAAAATTGCAACAATTATTAGCTAAAAATTGGGTCGCTGTCCTAAAAACGCACACACACACACAAAACATGCACAATAAAGAACTGAAACAGCAGGATAACAATGCTAAAACAAAACAAAATTTTAGCAAATATGAAAAAAAAAACTAGACCAGGTCATTGGAAAATGCGGCTTGCCGCAAAGAAGTGCGACAATTTTTGCGCGTGGACTGCACTCATAAAAAATAATTAGAACAAAAAATGCGAGCAGGGGCAGGCATATAATCCAATTTTTCTAAACAAAATGTAAATTTTGTACTGGCAACCGACCTGCAAAATTCACACTAAATATATATATATATATTTATATATATTTCTGCAGCAGGTCATCTAATTTTTTTTTCCATTTCCTTTTTTGTTGGATTTTGCTATTTTTCCGTCATATTTTTCCTTTTTTGTTTGTTTTGTTCCTTTTTGGTTTGTCACGTGCTGTGTGTGTGTGTGTGCGCGCTGTCCCAAGGGTCCTTGAAACGGTTTTTGTGATAATAAATTATGCGAAATTATGTCATGTTGTGCAGGAGATTGGCACAGTTCCGCTAAAAATGAAATGAAACGAGATCAGAACATTGAGAGCGCGCGTTTTCAAATATTTTCATTCTTGTGCACACAGAAAACAAAAAATAAAACAAATTTTATGATACTCTCATAAAAACGCATCTTTCTATGCCCACTTACGTAAGAATTTTGAAACATTTTTGCGACTGTCCTTTTTTTTTTTTTTTTTTTGTATCCTTGTGTGTGTGGCGTGTCTTGTGGTCCATTTGCCTTGAGAATTTACGCAAAAATCTTAAAGAGATGGCAAATAGTTTTTCTGACCGGCTTTTTATATATATGTACATATATATATTTTTGGACTCATTAGGAATTTTTCTTCATTCGTAACTTTTGTTCAAGGACATGTATACAGTCTACTCCTGTTGCTGTTGGTGTAATTAAAAAAGAGAAAAAAAAGTTGTTTTTTTTGTGCTTTTTAGTTTGTTGCTGTTTTTTTAATAATCACACACAGTTGAGTCTCATTAATTATCATCAGATCTCCTTGCTTCCTTTCTTACTTACTCACACGGCCAAATCGTTTTGCACATAAACAACATTATCAAGAGTCTTGTGCAAAATGCGATTAAGTTGGCAACATTAACTGGCGACAGCAAAGGCAACCTCAAAGAGGTAGATCGACCAAAAAAAGGAGCAACTTAAAAACTGAGAATAAAACTGGTAGATGAAGATGAAGACCAAGACGCCAAGACAAAGATGCATGATGGGTTCAGGTTCAGGTTCCTTTATACACTCAATGTTGGCAATTAATCAAAGATTTTGCGGCCAGAAGCTAAACATGAGATACAGCCACAGATACAAGATACGAGATACATTTACAGATACAGATTCATATGATAAAACTACAGGATTTTAGTATTAATATAATCATTGAATTGAGATATATTTCAGAAAAGTTCAAAAATGAATTTTGACGTAAATTATTATTGAAAAAGTATAAAAAATTTATGAAAAATATTGAAAAGGTAACTAGAAGTAGTTATAGAATGATAGATAGATATAATGCTAAAAGATTTTAATTAGATAATTTTTGCGAATGCTTAAACAAATTTGAAATTCTGGAAAAATATATTTATATTTTAGCAAATGAAAATTCCAAGGCAAACTTTGTAGAAAATTTGTCAAAAAAATAATTAAACAGTTGTTAAAGTTAGAAAATATATTTCTTAATTTCTTTCAAGACAAACTTTGTAGAAAATTTGTCATAAAAACTAGTAAATAGTAACTATGGTTGGAAAATTTATTTCTTAATGATCTATAAACGTTTTTCAATTAACTATTAAAATTAGTTATAAAATTGGATAGCATCACAAGATATCCTTTAAAAAATTGATGGCAAAACTGAAGATCTCAAAGTTCACAAATTTGAAGTACATTTAAAACTATTAAAGAATATAGCAAATTTAAACTTTGTAACAACTTGTGTAGAATATTTTTATTTATTTATAATGTTAAATAAAGTATCAAAACTAAGACCTAATAAAAAGGAAAGATTGGAAAATTATATTTTATATGAAAGTATCAAGACCAAGACCTAATAAAGCGGAAAAATTTTCGTGAGGGAAAAGAGAAAAGAAGTTATATTTTATTACTAACTATAAACAGATATAATCATATATAAATATCTTATTTACTTTTAGGACGATCTTTAAGTATTTGTTTTTTTTTTTCAGTGTAGTTAAACCTCATTTCATATTTGCTTCCCCTAAGAAACCAAACTTAACCCCCATCATCACTCTATTTATATTTTTTTTTTTTTTTTGGCAGTGCCCTTGGCTGGTCTTTCTCTGATTCTTTGGCTCAAGAAAAAGGCAACCCTTTTAGACACTTTTACTTTTATATCCTGTTAACAACCCATAATTTGGCCAATTTAACACTTGTAAACGCGCTTTCGCCGCTCTAATGAGGTACAAAATGCTTGCCTTTTTCCAAGCAAGCAAAAAAAAAATTAACATATAAAACTGGACTGAAGTGGAGAAGGGACTGACTCCTCTTTTTCTCCCTCTCTCTCTCTTTGACCTAAAAGCTAAATTGCATGTTTCCCCCCCTCAATTGCAGCAAGCTTATAATCTCTGGCGCAGGAGTTGTTGTTGTTTGTGGCTTCTTTTCTTTTTTTTTTCGTCGAGCAGCAGCTTAGGACATATTATAAGAAGAAAAAAAAAATAAAAGGTTCAAGTTTCAGTTCAGCTAGTTGCCAGTTAAGTTTTGCTTGCAATTACACAAATCTGCCAAAAGATTCGCGTTGACTTGGAATCTTTTGGTTGTCTGCTCCGTCTGGTGTTAATTTATGCGTTTTGGTATCCATAAGAAATCGCCACCAATTACCCACGAAATGCTTCAATTATGGGCTGCAAACAGCTGCTGTTACCTTGGCGGTGAAACCCTTTTTAGCACTTGGCTTAAATCTCTCTCTTACCCCTTTAGACTCTCCACCAATTTCTCTTCTTGTAGAAGAATTTCCTCTGAATTGTTGCCATGCTGTCTAATTTTTATTTTTATATTTTTTTTTTTAAGTATGTATGTATTATGCTACGTGCCACAATGGATATTTCAAGAATATATATGTGGCTATATAGTTTTTTTGCTATTGTATAACTTTAATATGATAAGAACAAACGGTAACTGGGGCGTCATAGTACACACGATGGCATCAGGTTTCCAAAGCAAAAAAAAATAAAATATATTTATATATGTATTCTTATATATATAAATAAAGAAACAAACAAAAAGCTTACTCAACTGACATTGACCATAAGCGTGTCAAAGCAATCGACATAGCCTTCCTATTCGCCTCTACCCAACAACCTCCTGCCTTCTGCCTTCTGCCCTCTAGTCCGCACACTTCACCTGTAATTCGCTGACTTGTCGCTTGTCATTAGCTCCTTGTGTGTCATGCCATTAAAAACAATAATAAATGAATCAACAACTCGTAGCAGGCACATTCATTGGAAACCTTGAAATCGAAGATGCATCCAGCCATATCGTTATATCGTTATCGCTTGACAAAAAAAAAAACAAAAAAAAAACAAAAAGTAAAAAACCAAGTAAAAAATTTACATATACTCCGATTCCAACATTGGACTCAAATACATATTCAGTGTTGAAGTGGGAATCGGGTCCCGGTCGCATAATCAATTGAAGCTACCCGTTTCACGCAAAAAGAGAAAAAAAACTACTGCATCTCGATTTGTCCGCCTGATTAATGTGGGGGACCCTTTTTATACCCTTGCAAAAAGGGTATATTAATTTTGGTCAGAAGTTTGCAACGCATAGAAGGAAGCATCTCCGACTATATAAAGTATATATATTCTTGATCAGCACGACGAGCTGAGTTGATATAGCCATGTCCGTCTGTCCGTCTGTCCGTCTGTCTGTCCGTCTGTCTGTCCGTCTGTCTGTCTGTCTGGATCAACAGCTTCTCCTCCGAAACCCTTAAAGCTACAGAGCCGAAATTTTGCACCCAGTCTTCTTTTTGCTGCAGGCATTGTATATCTCAGAATCATCCCGATCGGATGACTATATCATATAGCTCCCATAGGAACGATCGGTCGAGAATAGAGTTAAGCCTTCATAACTCTGTTGGTTTTCAATCAAATATTACAAAATTTGTTGTTTAAGAGTTTGGTATACTTTCTAACATATCCACCAAGTTTAATTAGAATCGGTTGACCATATCATATAGCTCCCATAGGAACGATCGGTCGAGAATATAGTCTCAGAGCAATAACTTGGGTGTTTTGAAAGTGATTGTCACGAAACTTGGTTTTTGGAAGTTTAGTATATATAGAAATGTCTATGCTAAGTTTCAGCAAAATCGGTCATCTATATGCTATAGCTCCCATAGGAACAATCGGGCCTAAAAAAATTTTTTTTTTCGAATTACTTTTTTTCTCAAGCTACGAACATTTAATGTATGTTTGACTTGTTTCATATGCTTTCTAATGATTTTGTCACATTATAAATGTGTAATTGTTAAATAACAGTTTGCAAGGGTATACGAACTTCGGCACGGCCGAAGTTAGCCCATCCTTCTAGTTTCATGTTCAATTGGGGACATGAGGACCGGGCACAAGTAATAACAACAACAACAAAGAGAGGTTTGCAAATGGTTAATAAGGGGACCCAGATTGAAATTGCCATTGCTGAATGAAATAAAAGCAAAACATCAATGTTAATTGGCGACAATTGTTGGTTTGGTTTGGTTTGGTTTGGAGTAGAAAGTTGGACTGGCTAGTGGCTGGCAGGTGCTGCCAAGCAAAAAAAAATCGCAAAAAAAAAAACTGTGATAATTAGCAGCCAAAGTGAAGAAAACGGGAGAATGGCAAATACCCTTGCCTTTTGCCCATTTGCCAGAAATCAAAATTAAAACGAAGAAGGAAAAAATGTGGCAAAAATGGGCGGAATTTTTATTCATTTTTCAAACATTTTAAAGTGCTCAAAGAATCAAGAAGTAAGAAGGAGGGGGAACAATTTATTAACAAAAAAAATAGAATAAATAAAAAAAATTTATTTCATTATATGTAAGAAAATAAAAACTAAAAATATATAATAAAACAAAAAAAATTAAAAAAAAAAAAGAAAAAAAATTAAAATAAAATTACAAAAGGCGAAAAACAGTTTTCAATTAATGAATAAAAAAAATTATTAAAAGAAAGAAGAGATAAAATAAATGGTAATAAAAAGAAACAATTATTAATTAAAATAAAAAATTCAAATCAATTTTAAGGAGAAATAAACCAAAACCAATAAATAAAAGTTATAAAATAAAAAGAATAAAAAACAATTTATAAAATGAAATAAAATATATTTTATTTACATATTTAAAAGAAAAAAACAAAAACTAAAGAAAAAAAAACTGTAAGTAAAACATAAAAAAATTATATTAAATCAATAAATAAAATGTAACAAAAAAAATTTATAACAATCAATAAATCATATAAAAAATAAACGAAAAGAAAAGAAACGAATAAAAAAATATTTTATATTATTTTAAATTATTTTCAAACATAAACTGATGAATAATAGATTAGCTTATTTTTTATTTATTAAAATGAATAAAATAAAAAATTATTTAACCTCTTTTTTAATTATTATTTTTAGTCATTTTCAAACATAAACTGATGCATATTAGCCCAAAAGAAAAGAAATAAAGTTATTAAGTTATTATGATTTTTTCAATTGTTATTATAAATTGATGATATCTCAGCTTGTTTTTTTTTTTATAATTTACTGTAGTTTTGACTATATTGACTTACTTTGGAATATGTATTAGGTTAGCTTAGCTGTTACTTAAAAAAAAAATTAAGAAAAATTATTTACACTTTGTTTATATTCAATTTTTTATATGGACTGAAATGAATGTTCTTTTGATCTTCTTTCGTAATATGCTTGTATTTTCACTTGCACCTTCTGTTGTTGAATCTCGAATTTCAATTGAAAGTCGGACCCCTCCCCCTACTACTACCTACATACCTATCATTTTGTATTACAAAAAGGTTTTTTTTCTCCTTTCGTTTTGTTGTGTGCTGGTCAAACTTCTGTGTAAATGAAAATGATGGGCCACACAAGAGCCAGGAGAGGCACTTGTTTCGTTTGCCTCCTGTGGTAGCAGCTAATGGATCTAACACACCTTCTGTCTGTACAAGATCTTTTACTATTTACACTGGCCTACTTGGCAAATACAGCAGCCAAGGAGACTATATCCATCGACAATTACAAACATTTTTTTACCTTTTTCTATGTACTTGGTTTTGTTTAATCACGTTCTTGTGTATATATTGAAATTGTAGAAAATTGACTATGTATGTATGTATGTATGTGTGTATGGTAGCTGTGTATATTGTTTAATCCCTCCTCCACTTGGTAGTAAACATTGTAATAATTTTCATTCTTCATCCTTCTCTATGTCTCAAAAGCTAAACGATAGACTGAAACAATGCAATACATTGTGTTATTTTCCCAGCGTACCAATGAACTGCCATCTGTATCACTATTCCAGTAACAGGAATTAGATGTATGTAAACCGCAACCATTTTTTTCCATTATATTTGCCATAATAACATATTTGTAGGATTCTTCCTTTTTTATCAGAATATTGAGACAATAGTCAACAATTTTGCTTGTCCATGTGTTGACTTTATTTCGGTTATAAACCCTCTCACCGATTATCAATTGAAGAGCATCCTTAATAGTTGTGGTCATATCCTTGACAAGAAGCTCATTTTCTTCATTTATATCAATCATTTTGTTACTATTATTAAGGGAATTTTTTTTATATTTTTTGAAATGCAAACAATTCAATGACTTGTAAGGCAATGGGAAAAAAAAACTTTTTACCAGTTACCTGACATAATTGCCACATCATGCTTGTTTGCCTGCACATTAACGCTGACGACGACAACGACAAAGACGACGACGACAAATCCTTTTGGCTACTTAGGAGATGGAGAGGGAATCATCTCTGGCTGGCATCGGTCTTATATAAACATTTGCACAAAACACGGCATTAGGACAAAGAGGCAACCAAGCGCGTGATCGTGATCGCACAAACAGGAAAAAAAAAAGAAACGAAGAGAAAAGAAAATAAAAATGAAACGAAAGAGATCTCTTCATTGTCCATTTGGGTGGGCTTGTACGTGTACAAAACTATTTTGATAGCCACTGTTTTCAGCTTCTCCTTCTATATGTATGTATGTACATACATACATATGTACATACATATATTCTTGCCAGACATTCACTGGCGTCAGTCGCGCGCGCTGTTTGCTCGAAAAATTTCAAGAGAAAAGTGATTAATGTCATGCACGGGCAGCAGCATCCCAATTCTCGATTTTAACTTTTTGTCTTCTTGGCGTAGAAGTAGAAGTTGGATGAGGAGCAGAAGTAACCAAGGGTTAACCAAACAACATAATCAAGCGCACATTCACATCCGTTTGGATTTTGTTACTCTTCTGGTCCTCCTTATTGGGTATTATTGGGTGTTATGCTAATGGAGCGATGACTTCGTCACCAAAGTCAACACAGATTCTTGGAAAAGCAGTCACTATATCAGAGGGGGAGAAAGAGAGAGTGGGACCTGCATTGAAGCTTCTTTTTTTCTATTGCAAAAAAAAACAAAATCAGGGTCGGATTGTCAATGAAAAGGAAAACTTAAATGCCTATCAAATGCCTAAAGTGTGGATATTGTGGTCCGCTCCTGAGTGACCAATAGTCACGCATGGTAGCAAACAGCGGAAGTTGAGACCGCGGGCACGCGTTTTTTTCTTTTTCTCTTTCCTTCTGTCTTGCCTTGAAATTGTTATTGCTGTTGTTGTTGTTGTTGTTGTATAAGGTCTGGTGGGATCTCTTGTTGGGGTCGTCATCATATCTAACAGAGAAATTTATTCAGACGCAACTTTGTCAACTGACTGACTGAATGGCATGGGATATGCTTTTTGGTAGGGACCAGACGGCGTCCCATAATTTGCAATTCGATGCTCTCTTTGCCAGCCAGCCATGTTCTGCGTGTTGGCATTTCATTTGTGGTGGTGGAATGGTAGATGGTGGTCACCACCACCATCACCACAACCATCACGAGCAGCAGCAGCAGCAAATGCCCAGATTTGCATATGAATGAGCTTTAGGTATTGTGGCAATGTCGGCGTGGGTTAGGTCTCAGTCAATGTTGCGCATGCGTATTGTTGTTGTCGCCTCGTCGATTTGCAAACGGCAATTGTGATGAACTGTCTTCTTTTGCTTGGTTTATATCTCTTTCTCTCTCTCTCTCTCTATCTCCATCTCCCTTTCTCGTTTCAAGTTGGGGCTTTGACCGTCGCCGTCGCAATTAGCATTTGAAGTTGCATTTGCATTTTGTGCATAAATCAGTTGTCAATGGTTTTGTTGGTGTTTGCTTGTGTAAACAAAAAAACCTTGAGAAAAGCAAATCGTTCCCCCTCTACCTCCTCCTTCTACACCACAAAGGGAGCAGAAATTGTATGTCGTATTAAATTTATCCCATCTGCATGGATTAACACCTGCCCAAAATACATATGGAAGTATTTGTATAACCAACTGAAACAGTTCCAAATCTTAGATAAACGTTAAATTTAGATTATTCATTCAATTTGATTTTCTAGCATTTAATTAAAGGGTTAGCTATTATATTGGGAATTGGAATCGGTAGCCAATTGGGGGGGAAAAACTTGTTGAATTTTAGACAGTTGTGTTCTAGGTGGTTTAAAAGTTGGTGCCTTTCTTTAGATAATTACATTAAACACAAACCAAATTCATTTACAAAAACACAATGACATTAGATATGTATATACATACATACATAAATATAAATGTATAGAACTGTATACATACATATGTATATTTTTGACCCATAATTAGTATAATCTATAAGTAACCTCGGATAACTTTCTCATTGTAGTTATCAACTATTAGCTAACCCTGCTAAAGTCAGCAGCTAAGTAATGGAAAATTAAGCTCAAATGATCAATGTAGTGGGAACTACTACATATCTTTGTATGTATATGTGTGTACATACATATATTAGTAGAGTATAATTTATAGACTAAGTAGAATTGAATGTCTATAGGCAATGGGTGAATATCGATGTGTCTAGAATTTTCTCCTCAAAGTTCATCCAAATTAGATACATCCAGATATAACTATGTGCCTCTAGAGTCTAGACTATACCTTTTCTTTTAATAAAAGTCTTAAACAAGAAAGAAATTCTACAAACAATATCCTTTGTATACTTTTTTAATATAAATGATAAAAATTTACAAAGAAAAGGTTAAAAACTAGAAATAGAAAAAAAAACATCAACTAAAACAGAAATTTCAAAATATTACGATATTTCCCTTTTTATATCCTTGCAAGGGTATCTTCATTTTGGTCAGAAATTCGCAAACGCATAGAAGGAAGCATCTTCGACTATATAAAGTATATATATTCTTGATCAGCACGACGAGCCGAGTTGATATTGCCATGTCGGTCTGTCCGTCTGTTTGAATCAACACGATCTCTTCCAAGATGCTTAAAGCTACAGAGCTGAAATTTGGCACATAAGCTTCTTTTTACTGCAGGCATTGTATATCCCAGTATCATCCCAATCGGATTACTATATCATATAGCTGTCATTGGAATGATCGGTCGGAAACAGAGCTTAACTTTATAACTTAATTGTTTATCATCAAAATTTTACAAAATTGGGTGCATATGCTTCTTAAAATGTTCACCAAGTTTTATCAGAATCGGTTGACTATATCATATACTATAGCTCCCATAGGAACGATCGGTGAAGAACATTGTTTTAATGCAATAACTTGGTAACAAAAAATGTAAAATTTGGTATTTGTTAGTTTGGCATATATAGAAAGGTTTCTATTACAATTTCAGCAAAATCGATCGACTATATGCTATATAGTTCCTATAGGAACAATCGGACCCCAAAAAAATTGTAGTAACATATTTTCTTTGTTTCTTAAATTTGACTTGCTATATATATCTAATGATTTTGTTACATTATAATTCGTCAGGGTATGCAAACTTCGGCTAGGTCAAAAGTAAGCCCATCCTGCTAGCTTGTTTCAAATAAATAGATTGTTTAAATCAAAAACAGTTTAATTTACCCAACTAAAGTATAGTTACATATCTATAACGTTTATTATGGCACCTTTAACTAGTTTTTCCAATAGAATGAAATCTATTTAAGTGAAAATTTTTGTTTCATTTATTTCCTTTTGGCACACATTGCCCCATATTTGGTCACGTTTCCCCACCAAAAGAAATAATAAAAAAAAACGGCAATACACAAAAATAATACAAATACACATAGATGCCCCCATGGACCTTCTATGTGTGTGAGTGTGTGTGTTGTCTTGGCCATATAATAAACCCGCTTGGGATGATGATGATGATGATGCTGACGTCAAACATTTAACGTAGACCGAGCGACCGACCAACCGTTTCGCTAATTTGGCTGTCAGTGCGCGCCCATTGATTAACAGAAAGAAATTGCGTGTGTGTAAATTTTGGGGGGGAAAAATTTTTATATATTTCTACTTTTTTTTTTTTTTGCTCAATGAGAATGTGTGTGTGTGTGTGTGTGCAGTTGTAGTGTGTACACATACAGTAGATACAGATGGATAGATAGATAGATAGCTAGATATCCAGACGTAAGAGTTTTTATACAATTTTTGCAGTCACATGAGCCGAAGGCGGCGAACACAACTCATTAGGCGAAACGTGGAACAACCAAACGGAAACGTGCGTCAGCCGTCTTTCGGCATTTCGAATATGAGTAAAAGGAAAAAAAAAAAAAAACAACCAAGAAAAATATAAGTTTATATATACATATATATATATATATATCGCTCAGTAGACGCGTGGCCCAGAGCTTTGACAGTTTTATATATAAATATATACAATCACATATACATATATATGTATGTATGTATATATAATCGGAGACCCCGGCCTGCATAAATGTTAATGCTTAAATTGTTGGCGCATCGCTTAAAATATATTACACTAATTGCACTTACGCACGGAATGTTTAACCTTCGTGCAGGATTATCAGTTGAGCGGTTGCACAGGTTTAAGCCATTCCCCTCCCCCGCCCAAGCCCACGCCTCTCTCTCTCTCTCTCTGTCTCTGTATACCATTACCAATTCGCATCTTAACAGTAGTTAAGCGATCGTTTAAAAGCCTCAGTCCTCAACTTTAGTTTCAGTTTGTTTCTTTTTCCTTTTCTGTTGTTGTTGCTGTTGTTGTTGTTGGGCCAACAATTGGCAATTTTTCAATGCGAACAGCGCTTAAAAGGCGATCAGCGCGACCAGATAATGTCGGTCGCGATATGGCACCTGTATGGCCAGATGAATTGCGCCAGAGAGAACGCAAAAGGAACGGAACGGAACGCAATCCAATGCAACGGATCGAAAAGCTGCGTATACGGGCACAGAGAAAGATAGAGAGAGAGCGAGAGAGGGAGAGAAGGAGGGGGCAGGTATATAACAGCGTCAAGGTTGGTTGGCATTGGGCAGACCAACAAGTCGTTGGCTTTCGTTGGCGTTGGACAACACGCGACAATGAATTTCGCATATGTCACAAGGCAATGGGCAACAGAGATGGAGACTAAAAAAAAACTGAGGTCCGATCATGAGAGGCATGTTGCTTGTATTATTTGGTGGTTGGAGGCTGCGACAACAACAACAACAACACACAGCATCCCGTGTAAACAGACAGACAACAGCAACAGCAGCAGCTGAAAGCCTGATGTCGTTTTATTTATTTATTTATTTTTTTTTTCATTCTGTTTCTTACGTTGATTTTTGGATGGAAACAATCACTTTTATTTGGGGGATTGTCACGCTACTAAGAAGAAAATGGGGCATATAAATTAAGGTGCAAGAATCAAAGAATCCATAAGGTTCTATACTCTTTAAACTGAACATTTTTGGATAGACAAATTTAAAAACTTAAAAAAGTAAAGTAATTGCTCTCTATATAAGAAACTTTACTAAGGACTCTTTACAAGGACTTCAATATGTTTTGGATCTCTGTCTAGATAATTTGCAGTAGGACAATCGAAGCACACCTGACAATAAACCAATTGGATAACAGCCTCTAATCTAATTATTTGTAAGGGAACTTTAGTATATCCATTTCTAACAGCAAGCAAATAGTTTAATTAAATCTTTCTTTATTTAATTTGTTTCAACTATTCAAAAAAAAAACATAAAAAAAAATAGTGAAAAAAGCTTTTTTTTACCCAATTTGGCAACAAAATTCAGCAATTTGGAAGTGTTTCATTTAGTAAGTATTTCATTCAGTAAGTGATTTCTGTTAAGTAAGTATTTCATTTAGTAAGTATTTAATTTTAAAAGTATTTCATTTTGTAAGTATTTAATTTATAAAATAAGTATTTCATTTAGTAAGTATTCATTTAGTAAGTATTTCATTTGGAGGTATTTTATTTATTAAGTAAATATTTTATTTAGTAAGTATTTCATTTTGTAAGTACTTCATTTAGTAAGTATTTCATTTGGTTATTTAGTTATATTAGGTGAGTATTTCATTTGTAAGTATTTCATTTAGTAAGTATTCATTTAGTAAATATTCATTTAGTAAATATTTCATTTAGTGAGTATTTCGTTTAGTAAGTATTTCATTTAGTAAGTATTTCATTTAGTAAGTATTTCATTTGGAGGTATTTTATTTATTAAGTAAGTATTTCATTTTGTAAGTACTTCATTTAGTAAGTATTTCATTTGGTTATTTAGTTATATTAGGTATTTCATATGAAAGTATTTCATTTGTCAGTATTTCATTTAGTAAGTATTTCATTTAGTAAATATTTAATTTAGTAAGTACTTAGTTTAGTTAGTATTTTATTTAGTAAGTATTTAGTTTTGTAAGTATTTTATTTAGTTCTAATTTATTTTCCGACTTTAAAAATTTTATAAAATTAAATTAAAAATTTTATACATTTTATTATTATTTTAATGCTTTACGAAACAAACAAAAGTTCCCTAAAACTTCCCAAAATAATAGTAAAAAAGAGTAGTGGAAAAAAAGATTTGATAATGACAAAATCTGCCAGTAAACAAAATAATTCTTATGAATTTCTATTGAAGAAATTATCTATATAAATATATTTATTTAAGTTAATCTTTCTTTATTCAATTTTTTAACTATACAAAAAAAAGGTGGAAAATATTTCTTTGAAACAATATTTAGTTGATATTCTTATTAGGTCTTATTAGGTGACATTTCAAAAGTATTGTGTAGTATTTTATAAAAAAAAAGAGAATGATATATGTAAAATGTAACTTTTTAAGGGAAACTTATCACTGGCTTCATTCAAATAAAAAAAAAAACATGAAATATCCAATTAGATTGTTTAAGTTTTTTCTTGACATTTTGAAGATTTTATTCTTTTTTTTTTTTTGGCAAATTCAACAAAGTTTCTTTTATAAAACAAATTTAGAAAAGATTAAAAATTAAACCCCTTAAAGAAAATGTACAATTAGATTTATTTTCATTCGCTTATTGTCCATGAAAATTTTGTAAATGAAAAATAATTTGGATAATTTTATTGTCAATCTTCTTCTTAACAAAATGTTTATATAAACTTTGTTTTACCTTACCAAAAATAAAATGTTCCACCAACAAATGATGCTTAGTAAGACCAACCTTTTTGGTGTACCGCATCACTTGTGTCCCTTTGGCCGAAACCATAATCTCCTTGGGCAGCAAAATGAGAAGGAAAACCTTGGCACCCTCTCAGATATCGTTGAGGCACGGCAATAAGCGGCGATCACAATAAATGCCAAGCATCGATGGTATTTTTTTCTCTTACAACCAAAAAAAAAACGTAGAGAATGACGACGACGAATATCGGATAATTTTTGTTAACTCTGCTTGTTGTTGTTGTTTTTTTTTGGCATGTCTGTGCAATTACCTTTATGTTTATGCGATTTCGTAAACCAAAGACGATGAAGGAAGAAAAGGTTGTATAAAAAAAAACATATATACAAAGGTATATATATATAAGACACTTATATGACTAAAGCTGGAGGACAACAATGGAGGCAACAGGTGTCCAGTTGAAAATCAACGCTCACTTAGTCAGACCGCCAAAGTTCAAGCCAAATCTTTTATAACTATATTCGCATAATAAGAAAAAGGAAAAACAGAAATACATATATAAAACACCAAAGAAAGGAGAGAATTGTATCTCCTCACATGCACATATGGCGGCATTTTTGGTTCAAATTGGATGAATGGATGGATGCTGATTGCAGACGATTTTCGTTGGATTTCGTTGGATGTTTAAGAGATTTGAAATTTGGCCTAATGATGGCTAATTTAATGCCCAAATGACCAATGAACGGAAATGACACTAAAGAGATGTATAGTGGTTGTGTCGGCGAATTCTTAAGGATCTTCAGGTTTTTGGCAGCTCGTTTTCGTCAAAAAAAAAAAAAAAAAACAACAAAAAGAAAAAAGGATCAAAGGGGGGGCACGTGCGGCTATGCATGCAATTTACTAATTTGGTAATCACTCTGACTAACTAACCAACCGGAAATTGCAAATGTATTACCACAGTGCCACAGTTAACCAACTGTTGAAGTACTTACCCATTTTTTTTCCTCTGGTTATTGATCAAAAAAAAGTTTTATTAAGTCTTTGGCCACCCACCCAGGTGGGGTGGCGGGCGGTTGGTGTTAACAATAACAATAATATTAACAAAATGCAAATGCCGCTACTTCTTCATCCATTTTTTCCCTTTGCCTGTTGTTGTTGCTGCTGCTGATGATGTTGTTTTTGTTATTTTTGGCGATCGCGAAAAACAAATCAAAGGCAAGTTCACGCGTCATCGCCATCAGGCAGAGGCAAAAAGGCAACCCACAGTACACACACACACACACACACACATACTGTAGCACAACAACACGCCCACGTCTGGACTTAACAGACGCGAGGAAAAAACTTTTTCTCTCTAGCCCCTGGCTTTTTTTTTTTTTCGTTGTTTTTTGTATTTTTTTCCTCAAATTTTGACAGCCGCCGTCTCGCATTGACGTCATTGACGTGGTGCCAAAGAATTTGTTTTTCATGAAAAATATTTTCGAGTTTACAGTATATTGTATACCCTAAGGCAAATGGGTACATTTGCATTTCTATGAAGATATATAAATAAATCATATACTTGCAATAGTTTCTTTAAGCTGAAACAACTTAAATGGAACTTTCATTATATGATTTAAATTAAAACTCTTTCTATATAAGTAAACGAAATAAACTATATACATTTTCTATATAAAAAAAAGGAGATTTGCAGTAGAAAATCTATTAAAAAATATATATAGGTAGTTCTAGCTGTCCCTTCGAACTTCGTCCCGCCATATTTTATATCTCTAGGCGCAACAGGAAGTCAAAATCAAATTAGCGCCACCTGGTAGCGAGTGGCATCAATAAGCATATTACACATACATATACAGTGAAAGCTCTACTCGACAGCTCCTTCAGACGGACAGCTCTCTTAGCCGGACGAATTTTACAAGTTTTTTAGCATGATTTTCATACAAAATCCGTTCCCTTGGGCGGACAAAAATACTGGTACCGTCGCTGTCCGGCCAAGGGAGTTTTCACTGTATATGTATATATACCAATTTTTACAATAATCGGTACATTAGTTTTTGAGTTCATCGATGACATATAGACAAACATATATGTAAATAGTACAAAAATATGAAATCCCTTCAAAAAATTTCTATAAAAAACTTCTGCAATATAAAAAATCTATTTAAAAATAAATTTAGGGTAATAGTAA
Source organism: Drosophila austrosaltans (assembly GCA_035045865.1). Lineage (NCBI taxonomy): Eukaryota > Metazoa > Arthropoda > Insecta > Diptera > Drosophilidae > Drosophila > Drosophila austrosaltans. Next base: position 6,132,782 of record JAWNOQ010000207.1, read on the forward strand.
AAATAAAAAATTTCTTTAAAAATATTAATTAAACAAATATATAGTACAAATGTACAAATATAAGAATATCTTTTCAATAATATGCTTATAATAAAAAACATCTTTCGTTATTTTATGTAAATATCGTTTAAAAATTCTCAAAATAGTTTTAAAATAACCAAAACATTTATATAGAAATCAAATTGAAGTTTTCTAAGAAACGTTTATATGTATACATACATACATCCATACGTACATATCATTGTACCTGAACAGATTCTCAATAAATAAATCAAAATGTAGTTATATATGTACATACTTAGTATTCTAAAACATTATCTTAAAGTAACAATCTGTAGAAAGATCTTAGGTTAAAATATTTACATATGTTTTACAAGATAAGATATGGAAAATATAGTACAGTAAAGAAATTTCAATAAATATTTTCAAAATATTATAATATAAGATATGGGAAATATGGTACAGTGAAGTACTCATATCTGTGAAGATCTTAAGGTTTACTGTGTGTGCAAACAATTTTAAATGCCAAATAAATAAAATATTTAAATATGTATATAACAAAATGTAAAACATTTGCAATTAAATATAAATATTTTACATACTTTAAATAACCCAAATGAAATACTTTTTTTTTATACATTGTCGTAGAAATATTTCTAGTTTTTAAGATTCGTAAAATCTTTAAGGAAAATATTCCAAACTTGGAGTTAGAGTATTTCAATTTCGTATTATAGATATTTTTTTTCTTTCTATTTTTCATTCGAATAATGAAAAACTCATTTTGAAGATTGTTTTTTAGGCCCACTGCTGACGGCTATTTTCATAAGTTTCCTAGGGGCCCCCCATATCATTGGCCCGGCTATTGCTTTTTGCCAATTTTAGCATAACCTGGTGATGGTGATGATGTTGTTGATGGTTCCTGATGATCGTCATCACCTGGTTCTGGAGCTTCTTTTCCCTATCACCCTTCCCCTCTCTCTCTCTCTCTCTTCATTCCTTTTCTTGTGTGTCTGTGTCTGTGTGTATTGGCCTCTGTTTAGAATCAGAATCTGTTGGCCAAACGCGTCATTGGCGCACGTCAGTGGCCATCGTCAGCGCCATCATTGAGTTCCAATTGGGGGCTTCTGCAACTTTTTGGGTTCAATACAGTGTGTGTGTGTGCTTATGTGTGTGTGTGGGGGCGATTGGCAACTATTTTTAGTCATGAGACGAGCCGCTAAAGTATTTTGGTCATGAGTTCAATACAACAAGCGCAAGCAGCCAATCCAAATGGCATTTTCAAAGACGGACAGTTTTATATGTATATTTTTTTTTTTTCCAAAAACAAATTATTTATAAGCAACAAAGAATTTGTTTTCTTTTTTTTTTTCGCACAAAAAAATTTTATTTATAAATCGATGGCGAGACGACCTTGTGCCAGGCGGCGTCCTTCACCCTCAAAAGCCAAAAAAAAAAAAGAAGAAAATTTATTCATATACATACTTAAAAGGAAATAAATCGCCTATAAAAGTTGAATGCAAAAACTAGGAGATTATCTTTGATTATAGCCTGAAATGTTCTTCTCTTTTTTCGGAAGCTTTGCTGTATTACTACTAAGTAACAAAAACTTAATAGTTAGTGCTTAAAAATTCTGATTAAAAATCATATAAATTTGCACAAAAAAACTTGACTTTAACACTTTCAGGACATAGTCAAAATGGATGGTATATAAATAACAAGACTTAACAAGATTTTATGGTCCTTGATATAACGACTCCGCTTATAGCGTCCATCCGTTCGATGACTTGGTTGGTCCCCATACAAACTTATATGATAAAAAAGGCCTCCGGATAGTACGACTTCCGGATATAACGACGTAAAATCGTCGGTCTCTTGAGCTTCGTTATAACCGGATTCTACTGTAATAATATTTTATAGTTATATTCAGATTTTCATTCATAATCAAAAACTTATTTCTATTTTTTAACTAATCTAACTGTCTTTGAAAGTATATTGAACTACTCTAAGTTTATCTTAATTTATTAGTTATTATTTAAAATAAAAAACTGAACTAAATACGTTTTTCTACTTAGCTTTAAGAGGATATTGAACTATTTTAAAGTTTGTTTTACTTTTCAGTTAATTGTTGAAATTAGGGAAAAACAACTATTATAGCTCCTTTTTGGAATAATACTTTTCAAAAGCCATAACTTTTGAGATTTTATCAGAAAATATAGATCAAACCTATAATAAATTATCCCAATCCCTAAGATTTTTGTTTTATACCGAAATTCTAAAGTTTTCGATGCAAAGTTTTAGTAACTACTGAAAAACCAATTATGTGGAAATTTTAGAATCCATTATACATTGGGTTCTAAAATTTCCACATAATTCGTTTTCCACTAAGATAATCTATTCTTTATAATAAATATTTTGATATATATATATGTATATTGTATTTATATTTTGATATATGTATATATATATTCATTTGAATTGTCTTAAGAACTTAACTCTTTTTTTTATTATTTTAAATAGGTAATAATTGATAATGGAAATTTCCAAGCGTTGAAATGTGTGCCAATCGTGTGATATTTCTAAAACGGGAAAGTTTTGAACTTTGTTTACGAAAAAATATATTATTATTATTTGCATTGTGGACTTATAGATTTAATCTAAAACAACAGGGGAGGGAGGGGAACAGTCATAGCTACTGGGACTTCCGGCTGAGTCTTAGTTTAATTACTTAAATAAAACTTAAATAATTTACAATTTCATTGGCTTAGACTAATTTGGTTACTTAAGTTTTCTCTTGCTTATCTTATTTTATTTTCAGTTAATTTATATTTATAATTAGCTTGTTTTTTTTTCTATATGAGGTGTGTTATATTTTAATATATTGTCATCAATTTTGTTTTTCTTAATCGTTTTGTATCAGAAATATTCAAATTTCTCTTAAAATGTATTATAAAACAATTCCATGTGACATTTATTTAAATGTGCATAATTTAAACTTTGTTTATGAAAAACAAATATGTATAATATATATATATATTTGTATATATTTTGTAAATATTGTCATAAATTTTGGTAATTGTTTGATAAGAAATAGTTTTGAAATTCATTTTAAGAGCAAGCTTAATCTTTTTAATAAGCTTTCGCTTAAAATGAATTTCCAAAATAATTCCTTAACTAAATTTTCAAAAAATTCTAGAAAAGGTGTTCTAAGCAGTTGTCGGTTATAGAAAGTGGAATAAAATATGTATATGTATATTTACTTCTTGTACTTCTTGCTAATAGAATATATGTATGTATATACAGTTTAACTTGGTTAACATGAACTTTTCTCTAGTTTGAACAAAAATGAATGGCTGTAGATCAAAGTCTCTGTAACTCGAAGTTTTTCTTTATTTTTTTTTATCAGGATTCAAGCAGTTCCAGTTCAAGGAAGTTCGATTTATATTATAGCAAATATTTGTATGCGCAACTAAAGACTTAAATTTGTTTTAATTTCTATTTTATTATACCTTAGTAAATTTATTTTATTAACAATCAAAGAGCCAACTTTTTGCATGTGCTGGAGGCAAATAATCACAATGTAAATCATTTCCTAAATATTACTCAGTATACTGAAAGATAGATAAAAGATGATATATATATGTATGTATGTATGTACATATATGTATGTATGTATGTATGTACAATGAAATCACTCGGCACATATACAAAACGGAGGCGAATAAACAAGGTTCTTACAGTTAATAATATTGATATTTTTAGAAAAGAATTTCACGTCTTGTAAATAAAATTGTACGTTAATGTGTATCTACAACAAAAAAAAAAAACGATATATATGTATATATATGTATGTATATATAGAAACAAATTCTCTTTTAGATTGAGCTCATTATAGTTTTTGTAGTTTTTTGCCACGCGCCGCCTTTCCACTTGCCGCTGCCCAACTGTGCTAAATTTTTTTTTTTTTCTCATTTTCTGGGCCAACTTTTTGTCTTTTTTTGTTTTTCTTGGTTAACCTCAGAGACCAAATGAAACAAAAAAGAGAGAGAGAGAGGGAGGGAGGAAAAAAAAAATAAGGAACCACGCGAACCTTTTTTGCATACAAAATGCTAAAAACAATTGTAACAAAAAATTAGAGCAGACCAAAAATGATGCAGATCCTTGCCTGTCTATACATACATATATATCCTTATGCCGAATTCTAGAAACAACATGCAAAAACCGAAAAAGAAACAAAAAAAAATTATAAATAGGGAGAACGAAGTAAAAATGTTGATTCGTGGAAATGAACAGCAGGATATTTGGCCTTGTTTTTTGCTCGGAATTACGTAAATTGCATTTAGTTCAGGTCTTGTGAAATTTTGCGATCTGCCGCAGACGCTCTCAATGTCCTGAATTTTTTAACAACATGTCATAAACAAATGTTAGCAGATTTTTGTCACTCTTAGAATTTTGTCAGGCAGCCGAAATATGTTAGTAGTTCAGTAGTATGGCCATTTTTATGGGCAATCTATATAGATCTAGGTCCATATCTCCTTCTCTCTCTCTCTCTGTCTGTCTTTTATGACAGCAGCAGCAGCAGTGACCTGCATCCTTATGTGGCAGCTATTGCATAACATTGCGTTCGGTTTTAAGAGGCATGAGGTCGTCATCGTTGACCTTACATAAAACTAGGCAAAGAATACATTACTCTCATTATGTCATCGGTACCGAAGAACAATGCAATTGCAGGCAACCAACATCACAAGATCATAAAAATAGCAGAGCAACAGAGAGAGAGAGAGAAGAGGATATAATGTTAGAGCAAGAGAAGTAGAGGCTGAGCAAGTAGGTAAATCCTATCAGACTTATTATATTTTTAAATTATTCCTTTTAGCATATGAAATTTATTTGAAAGGATTGCATAGATGGCGCATAAAATCACACTCAATGACACATCCTTCTAACGGTAGCCACATCCGTTTCAACACGCTCATTTAATTGCCAGCCAAAGGATATTAAATTATTCATTAGCAACAGGTAGATGGAACTCCTCTATCTCTCTCTCTCTCTCTCCCTCTCTCTCTGTGTCTAGACTCCAGGAGCTGTTTATCCCTTGACAATTATTTCCGGCACTCACTTCTTTTGTTTTTTTTTTCTCTTTAAATTGAAATCCCTTTTTATCAAGATTGCCTTTCTGGGTTTACGCCCATTTCAAAAGTGAAAAATAGACAAACCAAAAGAAGAAAGAAAAAAAAAAAAATGTGGCAAAATGTCTAACCAAAAAGAAATCATTTTGTTAGCAAGCTAGTTAAAGTGAAGGACAAAGGTCGAAAAATGGTTTTTGCGGTATGTTCAATGATGATGCACACACACACACACACACACACACACACAGCAAGCAACACACACCTCTATCCACTCCCCCCCTTGGTGTGTGCCCGCCCTTACACGTGTTGAACTGAAAATTCGAAAACTGAAAGAAAAAAAAAATGAAATCAACTCTCTGTCGGCATAAAAGTGACGATTAAAGCCAAAGAACAAAACGTTAAAACTAAAAAAAAAAAAACAAGTTAATACCAAGTCAGTCGTAAAAACAAAACAAAAAACAGTCTCTGGTGGAGTTGTGTGCTGGCCGTTCGGCGGGTATCCTTTATGGCTGCTTCTTGCCGCAGATTGAGTAGAAAGATTTCAAAGAGGGGCGCGTGATCGCCATCAAAAATTCTCGTGGAGGCAATTTAAATTGCTGAACTGAACTGAGAGCGGCGCGTGCAGTTTCCAGACGCAGACAGACAGAGAGAGAGGGAGAGAGAGTAATAGCGAGAAGAGAGAGAGAGAGAGAGAGAACCAGGTAGACACACACGATCAAGAACCTGCTGGCCCCCTTATACACCACCCCCCACACACACACACACACACACCCCATTTGAACAGTTTGCCATTTGAGAGGAAGATCACCTCCTCGCGTGCTGCCTGCGATGGGTGTTGAAATATTATTTTATTTTTGTTCTTCTCATTTTTTTTACTTGTTGTTGTTTTGGTATTTTAGCCTTTTGTCTGTTTATTTATAACAAGCCGCAAGCCTTGACACTGACGAGAAGACAAGATCTGTGTGCACCTACCATATCTGGAGTGGCCAATGGGGGGGCGGAGAAAGAGGAGGAGAACTGGCCAACTACAAAGAAGTCAAGGTTATGTCTAGGCAAACGGCAACTTAGTATATACACATATATATATATATATATACGTACATGTATGTCCAGTATTTCCTTAAACCCCATGCAACATTGTTTGCGGCTAATTTATAGTTTTAACTGAATTTCTTTCATTTTTTTCGCGCTAAATTGCTGCAGGTAAATTGAGGGTTTTAGCCTCCTCTGTGTAAGTGTAAGAGCAATTTTTAAGCCATTTGCCAAGTGGGTACGTTACAAAGTAACTAATGCCAAAACGTTAATCAAAAAACGAACTTCATGCAAAAATTGCATTTTTAAGGTATAAGTTGAAAAGCCACTTTTAAAATGTGCGCCAGCTTATCGATAAATATCAAGTCTATCGATTCGAAAGCGCCATCTGTGTCTCTGCTTAGGCAACATTTTTTAATTGTATATTGCAAAAAAGAACTCATGTCTTGGACCTGCCATATAGAGAAACAAATAGGTAGTTATTAATATGTAAATATATACATAGATATATGGATTGAGTTCACTGGAGCTTAAACCATCCGGCTATTATTACTCATATTTAGTCAATTTGTTTATTGCCTAGTCTAAGGCAGATTGCAAATAAAATATTAATTAATAAAAAAAAAAAATAAAAAAAAAAAAAAAAAAAAAAAAAAAATATTGCAAATGTTGCCGAATTATAAAAATGATAAAGAAATAATATTCAAATATTTAAAATAATCAAAAGTTAAGAATTTATATGCGCAAAAGTTTACTTAAAGTTAATGTTGTGAAAGAGAATAGAGTGTGTATAGGTATTTCTTTTTAACCATTGTCAGTCTGGCAACATTTCGTTAAAGTTGCAAGTGGCGCCATCTGTGTATTATTTTCTGTTTAAGCGTAAAGTTGCTAGAATTCAAATTAAGTTCAATTGAGAATTATTTGCTTGTTAAACTGAATAATATATGCAAAATTTTTAATTCAAAAACAATATTTATAATGGGGTTTTGCCAAGAATCTAATATTTCTATAGGACTTGTTAAAACAAAAGACTTTAACTCTGCAAAATGAAGTGTGAAGAAACCTAAGGCAGAGGCATACGACTGATTTTCCTGTTAAATCAAAAAAAAAAAAAATCTCTGATTTCTTTTTCTTTTTTTGGAAATTATTTATTTAATCAACATCAACTGGGAGTTCATCTTCACGCTTTCTTGGTACAAAATTTCGATTTTTATTAACACAAACAAGCATTAATATCAATTTTAGTTTCACTTGACTTGGGTAAAGATAATTACGGGTTGTTCCTCTTATTCGCACGAAACATAGGGGAGGGGAACAGTCCAACAACAGGCAGCTGCTGCTGTTGGTGATCCTCCTCCTCCTCCTTCTCTTTACCACTTTGACTGATGTGTTGCTGTCTAAAGAAATCAACGCCAATTGGCATCAAAACAAATATTTGCCCGAAGTGGCAGCTAAAAAGCTTAGTCGTCGCCAATCCTCCAGACCATGGCTAATGTCAGGATCAACAAGGCTCAACCAACTCTGCCATAGCTGGCGGCTATCTTTTCACACCCAATTCCCCAATGCAAAAGGTGCGAGATTGTGCAAACAAAATACAAAAGCAAAAAAAAAAAAAAAAATGGCACACCTTTCTCGCAGCTTGCGCTCGTTGTTCACTCTGTGTCAATTCTCAGAATGTACGGATTTTTGTTGGCAATAAAATGTTAAACCAAATTAACGCTTTTATTGCATGTTTGTTTGGTCAGAGGTAGCCAACCGGGAGAAAAAAAAAAACAGTCTCTTTTAAGGGTTTCTCCCTTTTCTTTGTCTCATCTTTGCTTTTTGTTCCGTTAGTCTTTTTCCTCTGAGTGCAAATTATAGCCAAGAGGCCAAAGTAATTCAATGTGAAAAATAAACCTTAACTGAAAAAAATATATATTTAACAATCTGTTCATATAGTTAATTTTAGGTGAGGTTTTTTTTTCATACATTTTTATCTTTTCAATTATCACAACTATTTACACGTCGTCGTTGAGTATTTTTGCCTTTTTTTAACAAATGATTTGAGCAATACAGTTATTTATTGTTTGTATATATATTTTTATTTGATACTTAATCTATATTTCTATATATATATATTTTTTTTTAAACTGTATAATTTGTTGATTTTGAGGTACTCCGCCCAGAAAAAGGATCCATTTCAACAGTTGTCTTAGTCTGATATGCAAAAACGAAACATTATTTACCTTTACAATAAACTAAAAAAAAAAAAAAAAGTTTATGCAGATTTTTGAAAAAAAAAAAAAAACACTTTTTCAAACCTTTTTGGGAGTCTATTTGGCTAAAAAAAAAAACTAACAAAGCAATTGCAATTGTTTCAGTTTATTAGATAGGTTGAAATATAAAAATTTGAGCAAAATTGGTTCAGTATTTTTTCAGATAATATGTTATAATATTTCTAGTAAAATGCTTTTGAAAATTTTGTTGCCCGCTGGCGCGCTCTATGTACACCTACACAGGTTTACGGCTATAACTTTTTAACGGTTTTCGATATCGAAAAATTCATCTACACATTCTTAAGAAAAGGTTAAAAGAAAAGACACTAGGCAACCCTCTTAAAAGAACACTTGTTGTGTTTTGTACCACTTTCCACAAGTCGCTGTTTAATGAATTTTCTTTAATACTTTACGATAAAAACAAGGTAATGCCTAGCTTTATATGATATACAAATCCAGAATATCTTAGCAATCCATGTTAGATTGAAGAAATTCTATTGTTATTTTCAATGTCAATTAAAAATGATATTTAAAAGTAAAGGAGGCTGTTCTCAATTGACTGTTTTATATTGTTCGAACAGATATATTCTAAATTACTAATATTTTGTGTGTGTTTGAATTCAAAATAAAATATTTTGCTGCAATAAAAACGGAAACGATGGTCGAACCAGAAAAGAGCGTAAGTGTAAAATTTTACAGAATACCGTTAGATATTTCGCATTGCTTTTTGCAATGTAATTTTTAAGACTTGAATTTAAATTTCCAACGCTTTTTCTTTTTTCCCCACTATTTTTTCGCTACCCCTATATGTGGACAGTCAGTCTCAATTTCGCGTGACCCCTATTTTCAGTATTTAATTTCTTGGTTTTTTTTTCCAGCTGAATTCGCTCGACTATTTTGATCAGAATTCCAGTTCTCTCTAATTTTCAATTCGCTCTAATTTTTAGAGTCCGTTAGTGATTGGGTCGAATCTCAATTTTGCATATTTTAGCTTTGTTTTTGATTTTTTGCTTCAATTTTGTCAGTCAGAAGGTTTAAAAACAATACTAATGAATAGTGAGAAGTTTAAAGAGTCGTTGCGCAAGGTGCCTGCGGATCACGAAAATGAAGTACAAAGTACGAAGAGGACAATTTTTCGTCCAACAGTTAATTAAACTCAATATTAAGTATAAATATTTGTTTTTAATGACGATAATATGGACAGCATAATTTCTATGTAACATTTTTAAATTCCCCATTATGTGGTGTTTAGCTTATTTTTTGGCTTATATTTTTGAAATTTTAGCATATTCTAGCTTCCATTTTTTCCAAATCTGGCTTATTTTGACGCTCAAATTCTGGCAACACTGCAGCAGTGTGGTCGCATTCGGACATTTGCCAAAAGTAGAAATAAAAATCAATTTTTTTTTCTTTTCATTGCGTCTTAAACTAAATAAAACAGTCGAATTTGTTAAAGCTGCCGATTGTTAATGTTGTTTGGGGGTCATAATTTAGTCGACCAGTGAACTCTTGCCGCTAGTGTTAAAAATAAAGCCGCAAAAGTGGATTCCGATACTGTGAAAATTGAGGATTTGATGGACTCTGATCCTGAAATTGAGTTCATTGAAAAGGATAGTGGGATGTCGTCGTTAGGTGGTAGCAAGGATGAAACTCCCGAACGCCGGACAACAGGTCCAGGCCCAGTAGCCACTGTAAGTAGCGAAAAAAAAGCAAAGCAAGCAGAACAGCAGGCAACGTGCTCCGGCTCGTCGGTCCCTTATCGTGCTCACGTAATGGCACGGCTCTTGTTAAATGATAGAAGGGGGAGGGGGGTTAGGGAAGGCAAACCATCTGGTTATTGTTGGTGTCTATTGATGTAAATTCATTTCTTGCATTTGCAGATAACCAATGATGATGCTCAGAACGAGGGTGAAAACTACGATGATGTAAGTCAAAGGTGTAGCTAGGCCTGCTTCGAATTGTTTGTAAATAAAACAAATCTAACCTCAAAATCTGTTACCATTTGTTTGTTGTTGTTTTAGGAACCCGATGAATCGCTGGGTGAGCGTGTCCGTGCATTAAGTGAAATGTTCCCAGAAACCATACGCAATGCTGCCGAAACTGTCACAGGCGCAACTGTAAAGAGCATTAGCGCCCTTTATACATTTACATGCAATGCATCATGGATATTCTTTACCACCTCCGTCATCCTATTTGCGCCAGTTATCTTTGAGACCGAACGCGCCCAAATGGAGGAGTTGCAAAAATCGCAACAGAAGCAAGTACTCCTTGGGCCCGGTAGTGCCATGGCTCAGGCTGGACCGGTGCCCAGTTTACCATTGATTCGTTAATTCTATCCATTACCAAGAAACGAAAGAATGCCACACACCAATCTTAGCTTAAGTTAATCAAAAGATAATACATTACACTAAATATCACTAAATCAATTAATAACAGCCGCCAGCCCCCAAGAGTATAACAAATTGCTGCAAATACATATATATACATACACAAACACACCCACACACACTCGTATGCACATCCTTAAATCAAACAGTCAGGGCCTTAAGCATTTGGAATTGGGTACCATTGTAACCAATCTAATTGGACATCAATTCTTAAGAGACATGCCGCAAATTCTCTCATATATCCAACGTTTTTGAAACTTGAAATAGTTTTAGTGTATTGTAGTTGGCGTATATATATATATTGTATCATATGTCAAAAGAACAATTACGATGTAAACAAATTAATAAAACTATGTTTATTAAGAGTTAAATGAGAATAGTCAGATCTAGTCCAATTAGAAAGAGAGAGAGAGAGAATATTCCTATTCATTTTCGCTTTGACTTGATAAACTTCAATCTCCGATTCTTGTTATAGTTAAAAGTATTATATTTGAGGGAAATTATGTCTTCATTTTAAGCTAGTATTTTTATTTTACATGAATCTTTGTTCATTATAATCACATCAATCACATTGTGAAATCTATGGACTACCCAGATACTCTCGTGGTATGGGATGAACCATAAAATAGCGCCGAAACTCTCCGGCATATTTGTTTCTTAGGATGCGTTCACCAAACTCATTGAATCGCTGTGCTAAAAATACATATACATCCAACACTTTAGCATGGGCAGATAATTTTTTAAAGGATTGAGCACTTCTCTCTAATATATCGAGACATTTGATCAATTGAGCCTTGCGCGACTCAATGTTATTTGGAGTGATGGCCAATAGGCAACGAACAAAGACGAAATCTGTTTTTGCCCTCTCATAGAGTCCACCATTGATATGGATGTCATCCATGCTACGTTTAATGGCTTGATATGCCTTTTGTGGCATATCCAAGAGAAGAAGTAATTGAGCCAACAACATATCAACCAAGGCCAGTTCGTAGTCCATCTGTGAGTTGGTCATATCTTCGGAGACACGTAGAAGCAAAGTGACTGTCTCACTAGAGAAACGACCATCGGCGAGACTGCAATAGGCCAGCAGCACCTGAACCCTCATCCGAAGCAGGAATGGTAAATTTGGCTTCCGATTGAGCTTGTCGAGCAGGCGCCGCGCGCTAAAGAACTCTCTTTTGGCTACATAAATTGATGAACGCTGCAGAATGGCATCATTGGGATCCAATAGATATAGTTGATCGCAGGCTTTTAAGGCATCATGCCAACGGCAACGATATATACCCGAATGAATAATGACATGTGATTGACTAATCATCCAACATTCGGCACTTGGCATTCGTGGAAAACGTTCACGTGCCCAATGCAAAAGGACACGGGACATCCGTGGCTCTCCCTGTAGTTGAAGCCACAATGCATAGGTGGCCAAAGTGCTGCCCAGACCCGCTGATCCACTGCTTATTCTATCTCTAGATATTAGCAAAAGTTGCGCATATAGAGCCCCCAATTGATGCCTGCCATAGGCACACCATACGGCGCTCCTTAGGGCCAATGCCTCCGAGGCGTGCTCAGCGAAATTATTTCGATTGGTCATATTGTCGCTATGATGCAGCAGATCAAATAGCCTCAATGGCTGATATCCCGAAATCGTTCCCAGTTTCACGGCGAAATGCAATGCCAGTGTATAATTTTGTAGCAGGGAGCCATCTGCCTCAGTGGCCTCCAATACACCACGCTGGACAAATTTCAGTGGCAACTTATCTCTGAGCAGACAATACCAAGTATTGGCCAAATTGAGACTACGCTTATCCCCGTGTTCTTGGGCCAGCATAATGCCTTCACGCAGGGCAGCCAATGCCTCATCTTTGTGACCAAAGGTGGCATGTAGGATGGCCAGATTGACACAGAAATACTGATAGCCCTTCTCCTGGCTCATAAGTCTCACCGGACTCCTGTCCAAAGCGCGATGCAGGGCGGCCAGTGCATTAAAATAATCTCGGACACGCAACTGATTCATATATCCTAGAAAATATGGCATGGTGGCCAATGGTAAATCATGGATAATCTCATGCACCTTCTGTTGCAGTTCTATGGGCGGCAGGGCTTGGCGTTCATTGGTTTCGAGCAGCTCGGATTGTTGATTAATAAAGAATTTGGCCTGTTTCGGGGCCCATTTACTTAGTGGATTACGATCCAGTGATCTTAAAAGGTTCTCTTTTGCCTTGGCTCCCGCTTTGGATTGATCCTCGCCCGGCAAAGTCACTGATGGGGCTGCTGGCGTTGTCTCTTCATCCTGCCTGTGCAGGACACCACCGGCAACTGTTTTGCGTGGTCCGATGGCCAAGGCTCGAATACCACGCTCATAATATGCACATATATTTCTATACATTCCCATCATTTCGGCAAAACTGAGACGTTCCATTACCACACCGACTCTCCTCACATAGACACCCATCATGCTAAATTGACTGACACCATATTCTTCATTGAGCAATTCGCCGATATTTCCCATATCTGTAAAATAAAATAATGCCTCAATGCTGCCCGAGCCGCACAGCTCGGACATGGCCTTCTCAAAGGACTCTAGCATCAATGTGTCCATTTTATAGCGTTTCGATGTTATCAAATTGTGAAGTTCATCGTAGGTCATATCCGCCTCTTGAATCAGTTTGAGCATTAGCATGCAAAACATACGACGTCTGTGCGGACGCAAACTAATGCCCGATTCGATCCAAGATTCTTTTACCTACAAAAAGAGTATTAACAATAATACAAAAAAGAAATCTTTATTTTCGTTAATCACTTACCGTTACATACTGTTTAAGCAACAAAAGCACCGCTACTTTGTGTGGTGTTGGAGTCTCTATGCGTGGCGGCACTTGTTTCGAAGTGGGATCCAAGGTATCCAACTCCTCGAAGAGATTCATCTCGTTATGTATTTTTTGTTTGCCGGCGGCGCAAACAAATGCAAAAATACAGCTAGCGCAGCCAACTTCACCATTACATACAGTGTTGGAAATCACATATTTTTTTGTATTTTAAAAATATTTCTCAAATTTACCTTTGCATTTGTCTTCTTTCATTTTCCTAGAAAAGGAATTTAGAATTTTAATTCAATTGGTTGTTCGAATTGTTAACAACATTTGAATTACTGGTTAAAAAAAATTATTCGCAAAACGAATTCCGCTACCAGTGAACTATCGATATTTTTCCTCTTGTTTCGATAGCAAAAGAGATTTGGGCCATAGAACGCAGTTTTGGCAAATGGCAAAATTACCTTTTACTAATATTGGTAACAATTCGCCGCCAATTGGCCGATGCAACATTTGTTCGACAAATTTACGGAATTGCCTATGTGGGCGGAACTCAAAATATGAAATGGCTAATTCATTGAATCATCTACCTCAACAAAATAATGATGTCAGCCATTTGTTTGCCCATGGTCAATCCAAACCCGAACGCATCCAATTGCAGGAGGCAATGGATCAGACGAAAGCTGGAAAGGAATTGCAAACAATATTGGATTTCTATGCTGCCGATATGGAAACATTAAATAAGTGTTTCAATAAGGTGCTATATTCGATTGAAGACGAAATGGATGGCATGGTGAGAGTATATCCATTTGGATCTCTAATAACTGGGCTATCCCTAAAGGGTTAGTAGATTACCATAAGATGAAATTTGATTTGGATAGATCTAATTAATAATGATTTCCTTTACAGAGAGCGACATTGACTTGTATATGAAATGGACTGGAAAGCGTGCCATGTCATATAAAACGTTTTTTAATAAAACAAACAATTTGCTTCATCGTTCCAAGTACTTTACCGATGTCTTTGCCATTAGAGATGCTCGAGTACCCATAATACGATGTAAGCATCGATTGACTGACATAAAGATTGATATCAATATGTCAAATCCGAATAGTACATACAATTCACAATTTGTGTGTGCCCTAATGCAAAAGGATGTTCGTCTTAGGCAACTCAGTTTATTCATTAAAATCTGGGCGAAAAAATTAAAAATTAATGGCAATGGCAGCATGACCAGCTATTGTCTATGTATATTGATCATTTATTATTTGCAACAGCGCAATTTGTTGCCATCGATTAAATGGCTGCAATCTGAATCGAAACCCAATATGTTTTGGGGCGTTAATTATGCATATAATTTAAATCGCATGGCAGATATACCAAGTAATATAAGTACCTTGAATTTAATTTCTGGCTTCTTCAAGTTCTACAATACCATGAATTGGCAGAGCACACTAATATCCCCATATTTGGGATATTCATTGAAGCGTGAATTGGTATCTGGCAATCCAAATGCATTTCCCGAATATCAGGAGCAATTGCTGGCCATTGAAAATGCTACAGGGAAAAAACCAGAAGTATTCCAGCTGGAGCGTATCGTTTGTGTGCAAGATCCCTTCGAGTTGGGGCATAATGTTGCAAAATCGGTATCTAAAGTAAGTTTAATCTATATCCAAAAATGTTTCGGCATGGCAGCTGAGGCTTGCTCTAATGATAATTTAATGATGCAACATAAGAAGCTATACGATTACTTGTTATTTGGAATATTTGATAAACTCGAAGAGAACAAGCTAGCCGCCGAGCAGCAGTCCAATAAGCGAAACTGTTCCAGCAATGTACATTCGCATATTCTATATCCCTGCTCGAATGACATTAAAGCGCTGAATCTAAATTTGCAAATGAATGTTTTGAAAGCTGAAAAAAGTATATATTTCCATTGGATGAAATGCTATATTGATACCATAAAGGATATATTCATTCGCATTTATAATTTGCAAGTGCAAGATCTTGATATTGGACCAGAAGAGCTTCCCTTATACTATAAATGGCAAATTAGTACTTCGGTCAACACTTGGACAGATCGCAATTTTACCCATACCCAGAAAATATCATTTTTTAAACATCAGCTTCAACAGACGCAGAATTTTATTGCCGCTGCCGCAACGACAAAGGTCAATTTGGACGGTTATTTTGTAATGAAAGCCAGTTCCGATTATAAACAACTTCAACTTGAAGTTCATCCTTTGCCGAATGACACGAGATCTATGCAAAAAAATGGTACACTAACTCGTTTCTTTAAATCTCTAAAAAATCTCTTGAGCAATTATAGTTTTCAAGAGAAAATTATAATATGGAAATCATTGCAATCTGGAACAACTTGATGGACAATTGAAATGAATGAATTTCTGATTATTGTAAATGTGTAAAAATGAATTTGTAACAATATAATGTTAAATCGGATAACATTTTATATAAGTGTAACATATATGTATTTCACTCATCGTTCTTACTGTACATATATAGACCATAAGATAGTTTTGTCCGATTCCTGTATATACTAAGCATAAAATTGACAACTCAATAGCTAAAACCTAACCCTAGTACATATCAGAATAAGTCAAGTTTTATAGGAGTAATAGGAAAAGTATTAATGTATTATTCAAAGATATATATTTGTATTGTATTGAAGCTACTTGAATGGTTTCTAGATTTTATTTTGTTTTTGTTTCTTTTGTCTAAATTAGCTCTTAGTTATAAATTTTACTCTAATTATTGATTGCTTATGACAAACAAAAAAAAAAAAAAGAACATCATTATGTATTTAATAATAAACATTTGATCGATTTAAATATCGATTTAAAGATTATATACACTAATTGGAAAATTCTTTATCATTCTACATATATTTGATAAAACAAAATTGTAACGACATCACATCTCTGGCTACGGGGCTGACACTAAAGCTAATGGATTTGTTTTCTATTATATTATATTCAATATATATTCCCATATATCTGTATACATATATATATATATATAAAGTTAACGGCACTTGGGTTAGGTTAATCTTATACTAAGAGTTTCATCATCCCTTTGCATGAGTTTTACAATAACAATACTTTTTGGCCGCCACATCCTTAAGACAATCCGCCTCACCGGCAAACATATTGAGACGACTAACCGATCCCGTGACCGTTAATGTATCACTAACAACATTATGCCTCACAGTTGCCTCATATAATGCCTTATTTGGTGTTGTATAGAATATCAAACGATATGTATGATCATCATCAGAATCATCGGCATTCGGTTTAGCCTCATATGCACTCTTCACCGACAACAGACCAAGATGTTGGCACAATTTTGTATATGAACCATTTTGAGCTTCGGCCACAAAATCATTAATATAACGTACAGTACGCTTTGCCAGTTGTTGAACATTTTTCGTATTCTTTGATATCGTTTTATATGCCCGACATGTACACCAATGATCCTCAATGGCAACTTCTTCACAATTCCGATTCTCCGACACGGGCGAGAGTAAACTTTGACAAATTGGACATCGAACCGAGGGTCCCAGGGTATTTAGACCGCCCTTAACTCTACCCGATAATGCAAGAATATGCTTAAGGGTCATATGTAGATCATAGGGTGTGGTCAAACGATTACGATTCAATCGAAGGGCATGAACAAATTCTGGATGATTTTGTCGCATCTTCATTGGCAACCAAAAGAAAAGTGTCGGCAATCGTTCCTCATAATGTCCCGACCATGTGGATCTAGTTGGACCAAAACGTAAACCATGATCGCTAAAGAATATCACTATACTATTCTCCATGGTACCCTGCTGTACCAATTGCTGCAAATAGTTGACCATATAATCATCCATGGAACTTGTTTGCGATATATCACTATGACTGTGTGTATTGGTCCAGAAGAAGCCAAAATATGTCTCATTCAAATAGCGACGACTGAACTCCATGGCATAATCATAGATATGTTCCGAGGCATAGCCATAGCCCAAACAATGCGGCATACCAGTATCGATGGTGCGATAGAGAAGCTTCTCGGCAGCAGTTAAATATGGACGTAGATAATAGTCAACTGGTGGCTTGACAAAACCCATTTTCATATAATTAAATGTATTGATTTTAACAGCATCCTCGGCATAGGCTGTTGTATAACCATAATCCTCATACAATTTCCATATAAATTTACATTTATCCAAACCGCCAATTTGCCACGGTGGACACATTTTATTTGCATACTCCAGACTCCAGCCAGTTGACATGGCCATTATATTTGGATAAGTATTGTCATCGATCTGAAGAAGAATGGAAGAAAATGAATTTGATCTAGAGATTATAGTTGTCTCTCTTCTTACCTTATTATAGCCAGCCATTTCAAACCAATCATTATCATATAGATATTGTGCAGTTTTCGGCATGGCACGTATTAAATGAACTCTCGAGAGGCTATCAATGCCAATCATTAGGACACTTGGTGGTCTCTCAATCTCATTCTTCTTAAATGTATTCAATCTATCACGTATTTGTAACTTTTCTGGTATTATGGCATGACCATTGATATAGATCTGTTTACCATCCGATATACATTTCACTATAATACTTTCGATACTTTTGGACAATTGTTGGCTACTCTTGAAACGCTCACATTTGGTATAGTTGACATCCGTTTCATTGAATCTCACCACAGACATGTAACAACAACTAAATTTTGAACCCACTTTATAGCTCTTAAAGGCCGAACTGTTAATACTCAGCACATAATTCTGTGATTCCTGATCAAATTTCACTTGGGTTAATGGTGGCAACTTTTGGCACGGTTTATATTTGGCTCGTTTAAAATGACGCATCACTTCCGCTTTATAGGGATCCAGATCCTCAATTTTACAATAGTTGCTATAGACGAGATAGCCTTGTGGCACAATGGTAATATTCATTGTATCATCAAAATTATATTTAGTATAATCTTTTTTTTTCAAAAAAACCAAAGCGTGCAAAAAAAAAAACAAAAGGAAAAATAGAAATAAACACAATATCGAAACAAACAACAACAAAGAGTTAAAGGATCAAAAAAAAAAAAAAAACTTCAACTTCACTTACCATCCATGCCCTCAACTGTGGACTGATGATGCACTGTCAAATAGTTGCCAGTATGCAATACATCCAAATCTATCACATTTGCCCATTCCGGTCGTCCGATAACAAAATAAATGAATATAAACGTAATCATCGTTAGCAATACGAATTTCCTTCGTACACATCGCAGACGCCGGCATCCGGATGCTAATGTTATCATTAGATTTTTTGTTATCATTTGATATTGTTGGATTCCACCACCATTGGGTGCATCGTTATATGATGCTGCTGCTGCTCCTTTCGCCATTTGTTGTATTTCCAGTTTTTGTGCATTCTCACAATTGGATTCGGTTTCCAGGAGCGGACATAGATCGGCCATTGCCATGTCATTAAGTTTCCAATCCCTTTAGGGAATTATTATAGTCGACTCTATTTTTTTTTCGTACATTATGCAAGACATGGAAAACATGCAAAAAGATGTGAAATGTTTTAACATTAATTTAGAGATTTAAACTGAGAGTAAAAGCAATGTTTACTGACTATATACATATATAAATCTGATCAAGTAACGTTAAAGTTACTTCAAATTGAAATAAAACACTTTATTGGAGTACCATTTAGATGCCATCCAAGTTGAGGGCTCAAATCATTGCATATATTTATACCCTTGCCTTGGAGTATATTCATTTTGGTCATAAGATTGCCAACGCTTAGAAGTAAGCAACTTCGACTATATAAAATATATATAGTGACTCCAACTATATCAGGCGCGGATCCAGAGGCAAATTTTGTGGGGGAAGCTCAATATTTAAAAGTGATTCATTGAAAAAAATTGTATTCTTCGTGTTAGAAACCTTTTTTTTTTGGTGGGGGGGGGGAGAGGGGACTCTCTTTCAGTACTCCCCCCCCTCCCCTGGATCCACCACTGGACTATATATAGTATGCATATTTGATCATTACGAAGAGCTGAGTTAATGTAGCCATGTCCGTCTGTCTGTCTGTTCGTCTCTCTGAATCAATACGATCTCATTAAAGACCCTTTATGCTAGAGAGCTGAAATTTTGTTTCTTTTTATTGCAGGCATTATATATCTCGAAATCATACAAATCGGATGACTATATCATATAGCTTTCATAGGAACAATCGGTTGGGAACAGGACTTAACACCAATAACTTTATTTTTTATCATCAAAATTTCACAAAATTACGAATCTGTGGATTAAATATGCTTTTTAAAATATTCAACAAGTTTTATAGGAATCGGTTGGCTATATCATATATAGCTTCTATAGGAACAATCGTTTAAGAACATTGTTTTTGGTTGTCTTAAAATTTGATATTGTTTGGTTTAGCATATATAGAAATGTCTCTATTAAATTCCAGCAGAATCGGTCGACTATATGCTATAGTACCTATAGATACAATCGGATCTAAACAATTTTTAGTAATATTTTTTTTTTTTTTTGTTTCTTTAATTTCACTTGCTTTATATGGTTTCTAATGATTTTGTTACAATCCCTTTGCAAAGGGTATACGAATTTCGGCAAGGCCAAAAGTTAGATTATCCTTTTAGTTTTTGTTTTTGGAAGGGTATACGAACTTCGGCAAGGCCAAAAGTTAGCCCATCCTTCTAGTTTTTTTTTTGTTTTTAGCACTTCTAAAGTGAAATCTTATGTAAATGCATTATTTGCTGTGTAAACAAAAAAAAAAAAAAGTATTT
This sequence comes from Drosophila austrosaltans, assembly GCA_035045865.1. NCBI lineage: Eukaryota > Metazoa > Arthropoda > Insecta > Diptera > Drosophilidae > Drosophila > Drosophila austrosaltans. Next base: position 6,153,217 of record JAWNOQ010000207.1, read on the forward strand.
TTTTTTCTGTACTTTGCTGTTCCATTTATATCTTACATCTGCATTTCTGGCCTTGTTTGAAGACTTATTTTTGGCCTGCACACAACACACACACACACACACACACAACAACAACACACTCTGTGTCACTGCCAAGAACGAAATAAACTGAAAGGTGAGCGCGCGCGAACTAATTGCAATTGTTTATTTGCCTTTCGATTTTTTGTTTGTTTTTGTTTCGAATGAATCACTTAAGTACGATTAAGTTTAATGCAGCGACTTTAATTAGGAGATGCTAATTAAAACGAACCAACTTCGACAGCGTCTGATCAAACTATGAGCACAGTTTGGTGGATAGTTTGTTCGGCTAGCCCAGCATAAATATTACGACAACGGAATGATGCGGGCGAGAAAGAGTGAGTGAGAGAGAGAGAGGGAGAGACAGAGAGAGAGAAGCTAGTTTTTTTTTTTTTTTTGTGAGCAATCGATCGCATCACGATTCCGGCGTCGGCGATTAATTTTGATTTTGCATTACCATCATCTTCTATGGTCTCGCAACATCTCGTCATCATTTTTTTTTTTTTTTTTGAAAGATAATTATACCATGATAATTTGTATTGTATATATGCATATATATATATTTTTTATATATACATATATATTCGAAATGAATATTTGTTAGATAAATCATAAAAGATTGTGTTAAAAAAAAAAAAAAAAAAAAAAAACGAGATAAAGTAAAGTTAAACAAATAATCAAAATTTGTTATTAATTTCTTTAAGTTGTTGTTTTATATAGAATATCTTAAAGTCGGTGTAGTTTTTCTTCTACATTATGTTTATGTAATATTTAATAACATATTGTTTGTGTATGTATGTGTGTATGTGTGTCTGTATGTATTTGCTTATCACGATTTATTTGTGTCATAATTCACTAGCCACCGACTAAGCCCAGCTATTTTCTATCGGATATTTGTTTTTTCCTTGGAGTAAGTTTCCGGTTTCGCTATCGTTAACTCTCAAGTGTTTTTTTTTTTCTTTTTCTAATTTCAGTTGAAAAGATTAATCCTATATATATATACATATATATAGACTAGGGGGCTGTTCTCATTGTGTATTTCCAGAAACTGTGACCACTCTTTCTTTCTTCTTTTTTACGATATCTTATCGGTTGCAGGAGCTTTGCATGGCTTAAAGAACTTGGAAAAAAAAACTTTAATTCAAACATTTGTATGTAGTTTAAGTGATTCATAATTGTATTGAAGTTTTTTTTAAAAAAAAAAAAAAGGGTATACAATTCTCTTCTTAACTTTAATTAGCTCTCCACACATCATTAAAAATCGCGTGTGTGAAATTGAAAATATTTATATGTACATACATACAGTCGAAACTCCCTTTAACGTACTCCTATATAACAAACTTATATTTATAGCGAATCAATGTTAAGAAGACTGTAATTTGAATATATTTTTAATATATTTTAATTTCTTTATAACGTATATTTCCTTATAGCAACTTGCAAGTTGAAGCTTTTTCAATATCTATTAAACGCATTTATATATTGCTTTGGCATAACCCACATATGAAGAAACTTCTTCATCAGCTTAAAATTTTTATTCTTATTTGAAAATTTAAAAGGAGGTACCAAAAACTGTCTATGCTTCTCTAAGTGTCCTAGACAATTATCTGAAAGATGAAAAGTCGAAAAGTAACTGACTTTTGCGAATAAAAATGAAGCAAGCAAGTCGTCCCCGCCGACATTGAGTATACCCTGTACCAACTAGTTACATTAAATAAAGTCGAACACCTTCGAAATAGCCATCAATTTCATGCAAAATTCAGTTTAACATGCAACAACAGAGCACGCATGCTATCTCGCTCACTCCTGCCTGCCATTTCAGTACAAAACGCATATATGTACGTATATCTCCGATATTTATTGTCCGATTTCAACTAAATTTAGTCAGCTGGTGCAGCTTTGGCTATATAGTTAGGTGTGCTAAATAAAAATACGATATCTTTAATATAGCTCTAGTAATCCGTTTTTTTCCAATTTGCGGGGGCAGAAGTAGGCGTGGCAAAAAGTTGAAACAAACTTGATCTGCCTATGCATTAAACGGATGTTCACACCAAATTTGGTAGCTCTAGCTTTTGTAGTCTCCAAGATCTAGGCGTTCATACGGACAGACAGATGGACGGACAGACGGACAAGGGCTCATACGACTCGGCTAGTGATGCTGATCAAGAATATATATACTTTATGGGGTCGAAAACGCATCCTTCTAACAGGCGTTACATATATTTTAGCGACTTTAATATACCCCTTTACCCTATGGGTACAGGGTATAAAAAGTTAACAAACAAGAAAATTTTCTCTCTTCTATATAGGGAAGAAATTATGCGGTTTCTTAGGATTCGTTAAAGAGAGTTTCGACTGTATACATATGGATTACTTTTTTTATTTTTTCTTTGTTTTTTCATTACAATTTTTAATTATAAATGTGGTTGGCAAGTGAAATGCAAGTCAAACAAAATTTTAACTGCATATGTGAAAATGACACATAATGGAAATGAACAAAGAAAATCCAAAAATGGAGATAATGGTGGATTTAAAAAAAAAATAATATAGAAAAATTTTGATTCTTGCAGTATCCAAAAGGGAGTGTTCAATATCCATAAGAAACTAGAAAAGTGTTTCCAAAAAGACTAATTAAAAGGTTAGACTTGCAATTAGCCAACTAAATGAACAATAATGAAATAGTTTGTATACGATCATAATGTGTATAGATACACATAAATACATACATAAACAATTAGATATGCTTATATACATGTATATATAGAAATTGATGGATATGCTTAGAATTTCAATATGCTCAAGAGATATACTAAGAAAAATGTGCATACAAAAGTAACGACTATTAACGACTATAGTAAATTGTGTATGAGAAAAGGGGGTGAAGGGCGTAAATGTCATGCATTGACTGTCGATGTGTATTTTGCATTCTATTGTACACAGTATATACATACATACATATATACAATGTATGCATGTATGTGCATTGGTCGAGGACACTTTATTGTTGTTGTAGTAAAACTAAAGAGGAATATTTTTTTGCAAATGCAACGTCAGCATTAAAAAACAACAAAAAATGTTGCCAACGTATTTGTTTTGTGGCAGATACACACAAACACGTACTCATAGAGAGATACACACACACACACACACAAACTGCTCTCAATTATATTCACAGATTCGTCCTTTTTACATATACATATATAAATAAAAGCTAAAACTCACTTGATCACAAAAGAATATAGAACGACAACAAAAATGATTACTATATGTTATAACACAATTTGAAATTATTATCGTTAATTGTTATTGATGGATATACAATATTTGTATATATGTTGGATTCCATGTCGAGTTTGTGTGTCCTGCTTGTTGTCCTGCTGCATTGCCTGCCAAAGGGATAATAATAGAGAAGAAAAAATATACATATACATATGTATATATTTTTGCAGTCGCCGAGCTCTATAAGACGACGACAAAATACGAAGAGGCATGAGAAGAAGCAGCAGCAGCAGAGCAACGGCTTGAGAAGAAGAAGAAGCAGCAGCAGCAGCAGAGCAACGGTAGCGATAAACGGCAACATCAGCAACAGCAACAATAGCAGCGACAACAACAACAACAACAGCAGCAGCATGCAACCTTTTTGTTATTTTCTTCTAAAATCACAGTTTGGATACTCTTTGCGTTTGCGCAATAGAGAGAGAGATAGAGAGATAGAGAGAAAGAGAGAGCGGGAGAGCGTAAAAGCTAGCGGCGACGCTGTGTCTGGAGCTGACGTCTATACACGTGCTTTTTTTTTTGCCACTGGAATTGTGTCGGTGACATTTTAGCGCCAAATGGCAACCCTCTACCGCCCACCCCCGAAGTTGCCTTTGCTTTATATACCATATCCCTCCACCTCTGACCTTGTTCACTCTACACACTTGTTGGGCGCCGCATACATATGAATATATACATATATGAAATATAGCAAATATATTTGTATGTATGTATGTATTTATGTATGTATGTGTGTATATATATGCATGTGGGCAAAGTGGTGAATGAGTTAGTTGTAATATTGCGGCTGGTGGTGGGCTGAATGCTTTTGTTTTTTGCCAAGGAATTTTTGGCACGTGTTGTCAAAAAATTGTCATACATTCTCGCGCTCTCTCTCTCTCTCTTTCTCGGGTTTGGGTCACCACTTCTCTGGCCGAGGTAATGACTCTCAAACTGTATGTATAGTTGTTTAAAGGAAAAATGTTAGAATTTTGATTTGTTTCTATATAGAGAACTTTTTAAAGATACAGCAGTAGAATCCAGTTATAACGAAGCTCAAGGGACCGACGATTTTACGTCGTTATATCCGAAAGTCGTACTATCCGGAGGCCTTTTCCATCATATAAGTTTGTATGGGGACCAACCAAGTCATCGAACGGACGGACGCTATAAGCGGAACCGTTATAACCGGATTCTACTGTATAGCTTATTTCATTATTTCAATTCAGTTTGAGGCATTTCGTAAACCAAAAAGTCAGAAATATACATTTCTGACCCCGTAAAGTATATATATTCTTGATCAGTATCACTAGCCGAGTCGTTTGAGACATGTCTGTATGTCTGTCTGTCCGTTTTTACATCTAGATCTTGGAGACTATAAGAGCTAGAGCTATCAAATTTGGTGTGAACATCCGTCTAAGGTCCAGGCAGATCAAGTTTGTTTCAAATTTTTGCCACGCCCACTTCCGCCTCCGCAATTAGGGAAAAACGTGTAACTAGAGGCATATTAAAAGTATCGCATCTGCATCTGCATCTGGTGACCAAATTTAGGTGAAATCGGACAATAAATATCGGAAGTATACGAATATACGTTTTGTACTGAAACGCTTAGGGCGACATTGGCAGGCAGGAGTGAGCGGGATAGCATGCGTTTCCTGTTGCCCCATGTTAGGCGAACTTTATATTAGATTGCTGGCGATTTTGAGATTGTTTGCCTACATTAAATAGGCTAGGTACAGGACGACTTGCTTGTTTCATTATATATGATACTGATCATGAATATGCACTTTTCACATGTATATGAGAAATGTTTTAGTTCAACTGCTGGAGATATATGTATAATACATCACTATATCCTATTGACATATTTTTGATATATAAAACAATATGAATACTCGTTTTTTAATTGGTTCAAATTGGTTGATCAGATTGCTAAACCATATAATGAGATATTCCAAAAGTTGCAACTTTTAATATATAATTAAAATTTTTTTTTTTTTAATTCTAAAAATAAATTCATTTTATTTATTTATTAATATTATTTTTTATGCATTTTCGTTGTTTTTTTTTTTCTTTCGTTATAATTTTTTTTTTTTTTTGCCTTCTGACTTTGAGAAAATCCGTACAACTTGTCGCACGGACTAATAATTACATTCACATTGATGAGATATTATAATGGAATGGGAATTATATATAATAAGGCCCTATATGTTTCATTCAAGACACATTTACATTTTTTACTTATTTACAAATAAAAAAAGTTAAACGATTAAAATGCATTGCTCTTTCTCTTTTCATCTTCTTTTGTTTTTTTTTTGTTTGTTTTGTTTTTTAATTTGTTTTTTTTTTTTTTTGTGTGTGGGGATTCATTTTGCCTGGCCAATATTTTGTTCAATTTTTTTTATATATTTAAAAAAAAAAAAACTATACTTAATGAAGATTTCTCAGGATTCGATTGAGAGGGGGGTAGGGGGAGATATGATAAATAAATAAATAATAAATAAATAAATAAATAGTTGATGTTGCAGCATAAATAGTGTCAAACGCTCAATTGACAAAATCGCTGGATCAAAGGGGGCGTGGGCAGATATATATATATATATATATATATAGTTATCCACATACACCTACCCTTTGCTAGCAAGTTGGCCAATGGGCGTGGCAATAAATAATTCAATTCAATTGAGGATTTTTTTGATTGATTGTGATGAAAAAAAAGTCAACTTAAAGGCTAAGCGAATATATCCTCAAAAGCAATTTGGGGGGTTAGAGTCAGGATCGACAGGATATATGTATATAGCATGATGATCTTGATGGTGATTATTATGTTTTGGATTCAATCTGTCTGTCTACCAGAGAGGCATAGGACGCTGACGAGCCATATAAGCGGGCAAACTGGCAACTGTTGGCGCTGGACAACCTATAGAAAGTAGAAAAAATAAATGAATTTGTTCAATTAGATTATCTTATGCCAGTAACGGATTGAATGGATCTTAAGTAGAAACTGAACTTACGGCAGACGGCGCATGTTTGTTCATCGGTACCATCGCCGCAACCATCCCGTCCCGAGCACACAATGGCCGTGGATCGGCACAAACCGTTGCTACAGCGATGCGGACAATAAGAATCCGCTTCCCGTCTACCACCATTCAATAGGCCACCAGCCTCTATGAGTCGCATAAAGAGATTGGGGACAGCCCGAGAGCCACACAAATGCGGCGGCTCATCGCTACCATCTTTGCAGGAGACAATCGCATTGCAGTACTCATATTCAGGCAGACATTCACCACTCTTGCAGCGGAACGTATGCTCTGGACAGGTATTACCGCCACGGAGTGTGCCATCGCAGCCCAGCTCATCTTCGCCATGGGGACACTGTTTGCGGCCATCGCAGAGGGCAGCGCGAGAGATGCAGCGGCCACTACGTTCGCAACGGAATGATTCCTGGGGACATGTCTGATTGAGACGGGTATTATGAGAGCATTCCTCATCGGAGTCATCATTGCAATCGGCACGACCATCGCAGACAAAGAACCAGGAGATGCAAACTCCGCTTGATCGGCACTGTAAAGTAAATAAGAGTTCAAAGTTAGATTGTTTAACTATTTAAGGAAGTACAAACAATTGACCCACCTGGAAGGTTCCTGGACTGCATCCTGTTTGCTTGGCACTGCATTGGGCACCTTCTTCACTAGTAGCGGATGCACAGTCACAGACTCCACGGGCATTGCAAATGGTATGAGGATCCGCCAGCTGGCATTGACGATCTGTTGAGCAGGATAGACCCAATGAAATGGCCTCCAGACCCAATTCAACACGTTTGCGTAGCTCTGAGCCTGGCTTGGAACCCAACACTGTTGTTGCTAAAGATGAGCTTGGTATTGGCTCTGGTGTGGCCTCTTCGGAGCTAGTCATCAATGGTTTCAATGTGGTCACTATGGGAGCTGCTGGTTCCATTAGAGTTACTCGACTGGCCAAGCCCAACATAGTCTGTGTGGTTATCTCCACTATGTCAGCTGGATTGGGTGTGGCTTCCTCTTCATGATGATGTTGTTCCTGTTGTTGGGACTGTTGATGATGATGATGATGATCGTCATCTTCTACTCCTTCAATGTGATTGTTGTCAATCTCCAATGTTGTTGATTCCACTATCAGATTATCCGATTCCAATTCCTGAAGACGTATGGCATTTGAGTGATCTGTAAGATCAAAGGGTAACTCCTCGGGTGAAAGAGTATGCTCCTCATCTTCAGTTAAAGGAGAACCAGCGACATCTGTGGCAACTTCGCTTTCCTTTTCTTGTTCTTGTTCTTTGCTTTCTTGTTGCTCCTGCTCCTGTTTATGCTCGTTCTCCAGATCATATTCATTATCATTAATTGACGCCGTTTGAGTGGTAGATTCTTCTTCGTATTCCGCTTCCTCCTTTTCATTTTGCTGTTCGTGTTGTTGTTCTTGGGGCTGTTCTTCGACATGGTCGTGGGTCTCGTCAGCCTCGGCCAAAAGATCGGGCACAGCAGGCAATTGTGCCTGCACTACTTCTTGCTTCTCTTCGTCATTGTTCTCCTGTTGCATGGGCACAGTCTGGGATGGTCGCTCACCAAATGGCACTGGTGGCACAGTGCTATCGCCCTCCAACATCAGATCACTTAGGATATCCGCAATACTATCACTTTCCTTGAAATTATCCTGATCTTGCTCTTCACTCACAATGGGGCTGGGTGCATCAACAGTTTCTGGGCCAGGAGCTATGGTAGCCTCTGCTGCTGGCTCATCTTCATCATTGGATGCTTCTAGGGGGTTAGAATTTGTGGACGTTTCGCTTTCCTCCTCCACATGCTCAACGATTTTCTCCCCTTCTTCATATTTCTCGGCTTCCTTCTCCGGTTGATTTTGGTTTTCATCTTGATATTCGGCCTCATCTACCTGTTCCTTCTTTTCATCTCCTTTTGGCTCATTCGTTTCTTGCTCATCTTGCTTTTCCTTTTCGACTTCATCTTGCGTTTCTTCTTCGGCCTTTTTGTCCTCTTCTTTGAGCTCTTCATTTGCTACTTCTGGAACTTGTTCCGTTTCGATTTCCTTTTCTTTTTCTTCATCTTTTTCCGTTTCGGATTTCTCCTCATTTTCTTTTTGGCTTTCAATTAGTTCGGCTTGTTGCTGTTCTTCCACTTTCTTATTCTCTTCCTGAGCTAATTCTTGAAGATGCTCTATGCTAGTGTAATCCTGTTCCGGTTGAGTCTTATCCGTCTCCGGCTCCGGATCGACCTTCTCTTCAAACTCTTCCACCGGTTCATTTGCAGCTGCAATTGGAGTTTCATCCGCATCATTTATCTCTTCCGGCTTCTCGTCACCATGCTGCTGCTGCTGCTGGTTGTCATCCACATTTGGTTCAGCTCCTTGTATGATATTATCAATTTCATCTTTCTCGCCACTTTCACTGGCTTCGGTGACAGCTTCTTCTTCAATTGCTGCTGCAGCTTCCACTTCATCTGCTTTAATTAGCTGTGAAGCATCTGTGGTTAGCTCAGTATCGGCGGCATCATCAACTGAATCTTCATCATCATTATGATCAACAACGGTCTCTGTGACAGCCTCTGTGGTTTCCTGTTGAAGATCGGCATCAATATCAATTGGACTTAAGGCAGCACCTTCATTAGCACTGTCCAATGGCATAACATCCTCCTCCTCCTCCTCCGCCTTATCCTTCTCATCATCATCATTCTCTGCTGGGATCACCTTCTCGTTCTCGATATCTGTCTCCGCCTGGGGCTGTACAATTGCTTCCGACACTTCGGGCGTATTAATTGCATTTGCATTTTCTTCATTCACCGCCTCCTCAGGCTTTAACTTTTCTTGTCCCTCCTCCTCCTCCTCCACCTCTTCCTCTGGCTTCACCTGTTCTTTTTCTTCCTCATTTTCCGCCTCGGGTTTTTCCTCTTGCTCTTGCTTCTCCTTTTCATCGTCTTCATTTTGAAGATTGGCAACTTCTGGTTGTGATTCTGTTGCGGTGGCTGCTTCATCCTCAACTGGCGCCAATTCATCATCATTTGTTGGGTATGTCAATTGTTCGTGCTCCGCTTCGGTGATTGCCTCCTCTTGATCCGCCTCCTCGTTGTTCTCTACCTGCTCTACCGGCTGCTCAGTCTCTTGCTTGATATGTTGCGGCTCTGTTGTTGCATCTATTTCAACTTCATCATCTGCATGGATTTCTTCTTCAGCCAGTGGAACTCGAACTGGCTCTTGCTGCGCTTGCTCTGATTTTAATTGATTGGCTTCATTTAAATCATCTTCCCCACTTGTCGGCTTGATGTCGGCGCTTTGTTCTGTCTGATCGATTTCAGTTGCCACTTGTTGCTCCTCCAGTACCATTTCTGCGGCTTCAGTTGCCATTTCTGATTGATGGTGGTTTTCGTCATCGCCCTGTCCGATATCGGTATCTTCATTTCTGATTGGAGGCTGTGGCATTTCATCATCACCAGAAGACTGTGCTTGCTCCTCCTCAATTTCATTCACCACTTGGTCTTCTGACACCTTAGTCACACTTTCAATTTCTGCATCATTTTCATTCACGGGTATCAATTCATCATTAACAGCCATCTCCTGCTCCTTTTCCGCCTGTGCCTCCGATTGCAGCTCATGTTCCTCCTTCTCCTTTTCATTCTCATCTTCCAATTGGTAGTTCTGGGTGGTTGCCTCCAACACCTCATCTTGTTGTTGTTGTTGTTGTTGTTGATGATGATGATGTTGTTGTTCCTCCTCTTCATAATCAAATTTCATGGTATCATCTGACCCAGAAGCTTCTTCTATAACTTCCTCATTGGCCTCATCAATGGGGGGATTGGCACCATCAGCAGCAGCAGCAGCACCAACCGCTATTTGTTCACCTTCATGATTTTCTGGTTTATTTTCATTTTCCTCCACATATTCCTCATCAATTTTATAAGGATAATCATCAGTGGGTGCTGGTTCCGTCTCCGCTTCGACTGCCTCAACATTTTCAGTGGGCGCATCGGCGGGAGTTAGCAACTGTTGACTACCAGTTGTCGATTGTTGTTGTGATTGTTGATCTTCTTCAGTTTTCTCTGGTTTGGGTTTAATCAAATGTTCCTCCTCCAATTGTTGCTGATGGGTTAGTTCGGTCTCCTCATGGGCCATATCAATGGCAATGGCTTCTGTTTCCAATTTCTCACCATTATCCAATTCATTGATTCCTGGTGTCAGTTTGATGGACTCACCATCATCTTCCTCTAGAGTTTGCTCTTCCACGCTTGCTGGCAATTCATCTTCCAATTGGATGGCCAATGGAGTGGATGTCGTTGTTGTTGTTGTGGGCGCTGATGTTGTTGTTGTTGTGGTGGTTGTTGGTATTGGTGTTGTCGTTGTTGGTCTTGGTGTAGTGGTGGTGGTCTTTCTCGTTGTTGTTGTTGTTGTGGTACTTGTAGTGGTGCTTGCCTTCTCAATAGATGCCGTTTGCTCTTCATCCGCCGCCTGGGCAATACATAGACCACCCACCATTTTGGCCGGGGCAGTACATTGACAGCGTCCAAATAGATTTGGTATCAAGAAATCGCAATGGGTGCGGGTATCAAACATTTGACAATGGGCATGGCTATAACATACAGCGCCAGGATGGGCAGCTGAAAGCAGAAAAAATGTACCAAAGTGCCGAAGAGTTAGTTATGATGGTGGATAGGTGATGAGGTGGGTTGATGAGGAGCGGTATTCTCATGAGATTTTGCCGTAATGTTCGTTCGTTCGGCTCTGATCTGCTTTATTAAACTAACCGTAAAACCAAGCACCAAATGCATATTAAAAACTCATCATCATCATCATCATCTTCCTGATGTTTTGCCCGCCTTCGACTTGCCTAATAACCGTCAATAAAGTCAACTGCATGAACGCATGTTGAAGATGACGTCGTGTCTTCGTCACCGTCACCGTCGCCGTCGTCGTCGTCTTCATCATGTTCATAGTCTTCGTTGTTGTTGTCTTCTTCTTCTTCTTTTGCTTTACCCATTCTCATTCTGCATTCTGCATTCAGCAGCATTCCCGTTCCTCATCAGCATTCCACTCACCCATAACTGGCTACCAACGCCACCTGCGTGTCTACTTCATCTGCCATTGACTGTCTGTTCTCTCTTTCTCTCTCTGTGTGTCTCTTTGCATCTCCCACTCTATCCCTCTCTATCTCTCCTTTTTTTTATTTTTACTGTGCTTTTTCTGGAATCTCAGCTCAGTCTCTGACCCACTTTCCGGACGAGCTGCTGCTGCTGCTGCTGCTCCTCAGCCTCAACTTGTTTTCACTTGTTTCGTTATTTTGGCCACTGGCAATGCGGCGACATGCCATTACCATTAGCCACAACTGCAACAACTTCCCCTTATCTTTCCCCCGTGTTAGCTAGTGCTTCTCTATGCCACCTGGAACTTGCCACAGCTACTGCACCTGCACGTGCAATCGTCTTGCCGACGCTGCCACCCTAAGGGCAATGTCTAGCGAGAGTTAAGTTATTTTGTCTTCAGCTCCAATTTCAATTATTATGGTTACTGGTTACTACCACTGATTTTTGCGGCTAATGTGAATTGTTGGTAAGACTTCATCGTCTTCTCCTCCTTCTTGCCAATAAACATCCGGAAAAAATTAAGTTGTTGCATTTTCTTTTTAATTAATTAATGTCTTCTCTAATTGGTGAAGACTTTAAAAGAATGTTGCAGCAATTGGAAATTCCTTAAATTTTAATTGAGCAATAATTTATAAATGAATTGTCATTACTTTGCCATTACTTTGAAGTATTTTTTATGACTTTTCAAATACAATTCTTTTTACACAGAGAATGCAGAAATTACTTTTCCTTTCTTTTGAGTGAAACTTTTGCAAACAATTTTGGTAATTAATTAGTCAGTTTTTAATTGCTTGTGTACTCAATTACTTGCTACTCAATTACTATTGAAAATCATTGAAAAACTTATACGAAATTGGTGTAGAACAAAGTTTGACTCTAAATCGCCACATTCTTGGCATCTTTTCGGGGGAATTTCGCATATTTGCAAACTGCAAAGTGAACTAAGGTAAGGTTCAAGCATTTTAGCGAGTCGGCGGCATTTCACAAAAGGTTTCTTCTTTTTATTATTATTATTATTACAAAAGTTGCTGTTGTCTTAAGCCGGCATTTTGGCATTGCATTAGGAGGGGAAGGGGGGAGCGGCCAGGTTTACTGAAACCTTAACTGGGAAGGTGAGAGGTGATGTCGCTGTTAAACCGGTTCAACTGAAAACCCCAAAAAAAGGCATATAAAAGGCAGGCAAAACGTGGCGTATACTTAACAAAACCTGACACTGACACTGGCAATGGGCAAACGGGCAAACGGGCAACTGGCAACTGGCAACCTCCATTGGCCATTTCCAAATGCGAGTAGCTTCAATCGGAAACGTGTCTCGGTGCTGCAGTTTGACACCAATATATGTGAAATGGGAGATGGGAGTTGAAGAATGAAAAAGACGAAGACAAAGACGAAGAAGTCCAAGCCAGAAGAAGAAAAACGTACAAGACAACGAAGAAGCAAAAGCCAGAGAAATATAAAAAGAAAGAATTCAATCCAAAGCAATCGATCTGTAGCATACACTCTAAAAAAAAAAAATCTATTAATAATTTGACAATTTCTAAACATTCACATATATGAAATTTGGAGAACAAAGAAAATTCCTTAATAATTTGTACAAATTTTCTTTAAATAATTGGACAATTAGTTTTTCGCCAAGTGTAGGCAGTTAAAGAGATCTTTCACTTTTATAGAACACATTGAATTGCAAAGGCCATTCTGCCGCTGCCGCTGTTGCTGGCATTGCCCCTGGGGGGCTTCCTGGTGATCGATAGGCTGCTGCCACCACCCAATCCCCTTTCCTCCATATCCATCTCTCTCTCTCTCTCTTTCTCTCTCTCAATAGAGCTGGTGTGACAGGTTGCACGACTGGAGCGGGTTAACCCACTTCGATTACCAGGCAAAGCGCGTGTGAAAATGCTTTGTTGTATGCCACAGATGGTGGTTAGGTGGTTTGCTTTGCTTTGGTGGTGGCGTTGTGGCTCGCATCATAAACAATAATTTCATCAAAATCAACATAAATTAAATTTTCGCTTCCGCAGCGGAATTGCAAAAAAAAAAAAAAAAACTATGTCAACTAGGCACGCACACGTAGAAAGAAGGCGGCAACATATAAACAAAGATGCAGCTAAAAATTTTATACTTGCAGATACATTTGTATCTGTATCTATCTATATGTATAGATTTAAGTGAGGCATTGAGTGCATTCCTTGTGGCTTTAATAATTCCGTTTATGCGTCTTGCCAGCTTTCATTAGGCGGCAAACTTGATTTGTTGTTTTTTTTTTTTTTTTTTTTTTTTTTTAATTTATTGAAGGTAATTTGCATTTTCGGCCAGGCTTTGATTGACTTGACTGAATGTTTCTCAGCCATAATTGTTTGGCGGAAGTTTGAAATAAACAAAAGCGCACTGAATAGAGAGAGAGAGGGAGAGAGAGAGAGAGAGAAAGAGAGAGACAGTAGCCAGTAAAACCGCCATCGTTCCACATAATTTGCATGCAATTTCAAATTTGCCGCAATTTCCACTTGAAAAATGGCCATTCAAAGAAAATTTTTTTTTTTTTTTTGCTTCTGACTGCCGCAAATTAACACAGTTTGTTTCGGTTTGGGTGGTTTTTTTTTTTGTTTTTCTTTCTTTTTTTTTGGGTCATGCGAAATGAAATGGAATGTGTCGCAATGGAAAGTGTTTTTTTTTTGTTCACTAAATCTTTTGGCTTTAAGTCTTTTAGTTTGTGGGCTGAAGATTCGTTTCAAACAAAAGTCAAGCTTAAATTATGCATGTGGGTTTTTGTCTCTCGGTTATTCAGAAGAAGAAAGCAACACAAAGTTGTTGTTGTTGTTGTTGGTTTTTATTTCTTTTTTTTTCTTTTTTTTTTTTTTTTTGTGAAAATTTTGTAGATCTCGGAAATGATAACAAATTATAATGGCAACTAAATTAATCTCTGATATTTACGTAAATTTATAGTTAGGCAAGCAAAGAAAGAAGAAAATAAACGTTTAATCGTTTCCCCTAAGTTATATCATTTTGATAATTTGTTTGTCTCATACATTATGTATAAATAATTTTTGTTAATTTACTAAATTCTTTTAATTTTTCATTACTATGTTATATAGTATTGCCATTTTTCTTAACTTTTGCTTTCTTTTTCTATTCCATTTCTCTGTTTATTTTATGCATTGGCTATACTTTGACATTGTCTTGCTTAGCTCTACTGTTCTCTGGGATATAGAAGAGATGTGTGGGTAGAGAGGCTATTGGATCATTATCTGTTTACTGCATATATGTTGGCATACTTTTTGTTCCCCTCATTCGACTCATTCGATGAAAACGAGCACGAAGAGTGGTAGGAGGAGGTACTAAAAGAGAGACGGCAGGAGCCAACATTGTCATATGTTAGCATAACTCATAAAGATCGCTGAATGAAGGTGCCTCGTTAAAAGACAAAAAAAAAAAAAAACAACAACAACCATGCGAAAGGCGGCCTTAAAGCCAATCCCGAAATGGGCTTGTCGTTTGTTGTAGCTGTTGCTGTTGGGTTAAGGTGCATGGGAAACTGGAACAAGTGGCAACAGCAGCAACAGCGAAAGCCTGTGCCACCAAGTTTACCGACCAACAAAAATCTGGCACAACACTTGCTGACCCAACCAAACGAAAGAGAGCGCGAGGTAAAAGAGATACGGGGAGAGAACAACAACAACAACAACAGAGTGAAGTGAACGTACTAAAACCGTGCCCAATCTCAAACCCAATCCCCAAAAAAAAAAATTTTGTGCAAAACTTTTGTCAACCTCGTCGAAACATGGCAGAATTTCATCTCTCCTCTCTCTCCCTCTCTCCATTTATATCTCTTATGTACTTTGTGCGCTCGGCCTGCAGCTAATTGGACTTTCTTCCTGGACTTTCTCGATGGCCGAGCATAATCAGTGCAATTTAATTACGAGTCGAGGCGACTCATGGCAATTAGCCATGTAAAGTAGCCACAGTTAGAGATTTCGTTCAGATACAAATCACCAAATAAAGAAGAGTTAGGCTAAAAGGATTTTTGCAGTTTTGGTGAAAGGTTCTTTTTGGGCCTTTCTTTGTCTCTTTCTTCGTTGTTGTTGCTCTTCTTCTTAGTGTGTGTGTGTGTGTGTGCTTTTTTTTTTTTGGTGAAAGTATCTCTTTATGCTCAATGCATACTGCTTGCATCTTGTTGCACTTGCCACATGTTGTTGCCTCGTCTTTCTGTTCTCAGTATATATATATTTTTCTTATATTTATTTTCAAATTAATTTTAATTAAATATTGCACAGCTGTCTCTAACCACGCCCACTTTGGACACACAGAAAGTTCTATATAGATACAGATATATGTATATATATATAATTAAGTTGCCGACAACGAGATCACAAACACAAACAGCAACAACAACAACAACAGGTGAATGGCAATGACACGAAATGCTGCTGCACTTGCCTCATGTCCGTACCCCAAATCGTGTTCGCTGTTCATTGCTCTCCTTTAATCGTGCTAACCAGCACAACAAATACACACACACACACACAAATGATTAAGAAATGCATTAAGCTACCGTTTATAGGGGGGTATGGGAGGGGTCTATGGTAACGGAAACAGTGTGGACATAATCCTAAATGGAACCATCTAATCTATAATTTAAAACTAATACAAGAAAATCAACATTCTTATAAATCAGTTGAAGGTTTAGATTCCAATTTTCTTCAGAGATTTTAAACTAAACTAAAGCGATATGAAAAATGTATATTCATATTCATTATGAAACGATAGTGAATTATACTTGGGTAAAAGCAGCTCATGGAGGTGAACCGGCTCATTCGTTCTTTTTTTTTCGAAGTGAGCCAACTCACTCATATGGCTCACTGGTTCACTTGCAGATAGGTCATGAGTTCACGCAAAAAGAGGGAGAAGAACTAGTGTGCCAAAATGAGCTAGTGAGCCAATTGAATGAACAAGCTCAGTGGCTCAATTAAGTGAGCCATTCATTTGGACTCACTCATTCAAGAGCTACCCAAGTATATAGTAAATGGTATCATCTGTCATACAATTCTTCTATTATATTCTTATTATACAAACTAATTTTGTTTAAAATTTATAACTAAATATCTGTTGTTACCTAATGATTCTTAAAACTTGTCAAAGAAATATCTTAAAATGTTGAAAAAAAAAAAATTATATTTCATTACAATGGAATTAACATCAATTTAAAGTCACTCAAAGTTGATAACTTTAATATGTTGAATTAAACAAACAAAATTATGACATGTTAATCAGTTAGAGGAGACATTTCTGGAGAGTCATTTTCAAAAAGCAAAAAAAAAATAGAAACCCTAGCAACATTTTAAACATTTACATTTTGTTCTTCTTGTTTTTTTTGTTTTTTTTTTTTCTTATTGTTGTGTTTGGTTGTTATAGTCATTTGTGTTCAAAAGAAACTTGTTTGCCCAGTTCTTGGAAAATTAACCAATTATGCGTATAATTAGTGACACGATTGTGACTGAAGTGAATGAGATGAACGAACCTAAGAAAAGTCAACCTACTCGTTTCGTTTCGTCTTTGTATCTGTATCTGCATTTACTCAGTATCTGTATCTCAGTATGGTTATTGTTATTATTGTTATGCTCATGTTAATTGTTTGAGTCAAGTGATGCAGCAGCATCAGCAGCGGCAAACGAAAAGGAAAATTGTTATAAAAGTGTTAACGAACAACAAACATAAACAACAAAAAAAAAAAAACACGCACTCACACACACACTCACACACATATCGGCATTGCGTGTTATACCAAAATGATAAGGCAATCAAAAGATATTTTTCTTTAGACGTTTTTTTTTTTGTTCATTTCAAGAATTTATTGCAATTTGCCAAACACCAAATGATATTATTAAGGTTTAATGTGCAATTATCTCGAGAATGCCATCATGCTATATAAATGCATGTTTATACATACATACACACACACATATATATATGTATACATATGTAGGAAGTGTATGTATGTACTAGATAGGTAGATATAGTAATAAGTATGCTTAGGGCCAGAACAGTTGGCCAACAGTTGTTGCTATTGCTGACGGTTGATACTTACGACCCAGACATGTATGTTTGCGGAATTGCAAGAATCCCTCGACGCACCGGCAGGCCCCATCCAAGCAGCTGCTGTTGGCCACCTTCATTGAGCATTGCTCACTCAGTTGGCAATCACCGCCCAGCAATTGAGCTGCAAATGTAAGAAGAAGAAGAAGAAACAGATGGAGATGAAGATGAAGATGGAAGGAGAAAGAAATTTTAGATGGTTTTTCTTTCGTCGTCTTTTTTTTTTTTTGGAATGCATTTAACGGTTCTTTCTCTTTGTGTATTTACTGTAGATAAACACATTCTGTTTAGCTGTTTTGACTGTTTGGCTTGGTTTGTTGGCCAGTCGGTTGGTTGGTCGGTTGGTTGGTTGGCTGATTGGTTAGTTTGTTGATTCTTTTACCTAGTTTTCTGGGTTAGTTCAATATGGACTTTGCCTAGTTAATATTACTTACATGACAAACATCTCTGGTTATCCAATTGTACAAAATATGGCGCACACTCGCAATAGCCTTCCGATGAGCAACTGCTACCCTTTATAAAATCTGTACAATCCATATCATGTTGACATCTATCACCCAATTGAAGTGACAATGAACTATGAACCAATGTGAAAATAGTCAAAATCTGTTGAATACAAAAACAAAAAAAAAAAGTAGATTGATTAATTGATTAGATAGGATAGATAAAAAGTATATTAACGATTCTTTTTTGCTTTTATCCATACAATGTATTCATTATTTTAAGGTAATTATTGTATTATAGAAGATTTTATTGAAAAGCTATATAACATATGGAATTATCTTTACTTCATTAATCAATTTGGAAACAAATTTTCTCTTTAGAAATGCTGTAACTGATTAACAATCATTGAAAGATTTTTACTTGAAACTTAGACACAATTTAATGAATTTGATAAAGAAGAAATATTTAGAAATATTCTATTAAAAGAAATAACAACAACTATATATTTATGAAATAGCTTACATTTCTAACTGTATAGTCAAAGAAATGACAACAGATATCTTATGATATTCCAATCTCTATTGATTACAGTTTAGGAATCACATTGATGCTAATATCGTAATTAATTAATGCAAATGTTCTTGTTCCCCAATTAGTAATTGTGTCTGTGCTAAACTACGGCAAAATAGTTGCTTAGATTAGCATAAAATTTGCTTATATCATGCAATATCTAACAAATTTTTGCTATCAAATGGATTTTATCTCTAATTGTTGAAATACACGTAAGAGCCGTTAGCCAAAATGCTAAAGCCATAAACCACGGCGAACCAACGAACCAGCCAACCAACCAACCAACCAACTAACCAAACCAACCAAACTAAACGAACAAGAAACTGTAATTAATTTGTGTAAGATGGCAAAGTTTTTGATCCATCTCTGCTCATGTATCTGTATCTCAATATGCAGTATGTTTGTATCTTTTGACTAGACGTTTTGTGAATGAAAGATCCCATGTGTTGGTGTTGTTATTGTTGTTGGTGATAATGGTATTGGTGGGATTTTGTTTCCAACACTGACAGTTACGAGTAGCACAGATACCCGAGATAGATGATATGTTATAGATACTATGTGGGATACGATATGAGAAAATCTGTAAAAGACTTAAAGCCAATGCTAAAGTTAATGCTAAAGTTGTAAAACAAAATTAACAGTTGCCTGAACATCCACGCCCATCTACTCATGTTATCTCCCCACCAGAGACGACTATAATTAAAAACAAAAAAAAGCACACACACACACACACACACCAAAATAAAATAAGGTAAAACAAAAGGCAAGGGTTTTACTTGTATCTTCTTGGCAGTCGTCTCCCATTTCTGTTTCTTTTTTTTTTTTTTTTGCAGTTAGAACGAGTTGGTCTTTGGTTAATAAATAAAGTTTAGAATAGAGTGCAATGTACTTTCCGCCACACGCCATTAATTATGGCCGCGTCTTAGATTACCTCACCCGAAAAAACAAAAAGAAAAACAACACACATACACACACACACACACACACAACCAAGTGTTGTTAGATAACTGGGTAAGTAGCCAGGAACGGTACCGCTTCCTCTCTAACGCTCATTTGCCTATTCAATTTTCTTTCTAGTGAAAATTTGTTGACGCATTAAATTCAATGATCACATAAAGTTAACACACTGTACGGAGATCGGATCCGTTGGGATATGGATATGGTATGATATGACCATTGGCTAAAGCTAGATTTGATCATCATCAAACTAACCAAACTAACCAAACTAACTAACACGAAACTATTCAGTTCTAACAAATTGAACAAGTTAAGACATTAACTGAGAAACAGTTAGTTAGTTAGTTGGTTAGTTAGACAGTTAGCTGGATTTGTCGTGGGTTGTTTGCTCAACTGATGAGTGTCATTAGAGGGAAAGAGAGAGAGAGAGAACTTGTAAACAACTTTGTCTGAATCAAATTATTAACGATTATTCAAACCTTTTGCAAACAGGATCTGATATGATCTCTTTCAAAAAAAAAAAAAAATCTTGATATCTCTTTTTCTCTTTAAAATGTTTCCTTTAAAACTTCAAACTAGAAATTGGATACACAGGAAATCCATTCAATGATGAAACGGAAATGTAGTAAGTCAATGACCCTAATCGAATTCCAATCGATACAAATATTCCAATTTTGTTTAAGCTTTAACTGGTAACATGATACACAAATATGTGTATCATTGACAATGTATTATTGGTATTTACCAATTTTTTAATAACCCATTCAACAATTTCTCTATACAATAATTTGATTTCCAATTGCCAATCTGTTGGAATCATAACGAAAACACTCAAAAGCCATAAGAGGAAGAAGAATAACAACAACAACAAGTGGGCATTAGAATTAGAAAGAATATAAAATGAAACCGGCAGCAGCTGTGCCAGTGGCACTGGCACTGGCAGTGGCTCTGTGGCAACAACAGATCGGATCGATTCGGATCGGATCGGCAGCAGCAGCCATTGACGGCGGCATCAATAAAATGTCAATAAAAATTGTTTAATTATGCTTACAAGTGGCTTTCTGAGCACGAGAGAGTTGTGACTGAGAGGCTGGAGAGATTGTTAGCGATTGTTAGTGCCGTTTGAGTGTGTGTGCGTTTGTGTGGCAGGTTGACCTAATAAAGCAAGAATCAACAAACAGCAAAAAGAAAAAACAACATCTGAAGTTACTTTCGTTTGCCATTTAAAAACAAAAAAAAAAAGGAAAAAAAAAAGAAAGAAAGAAAAAAAAAACTATTCATACTGGCAAAACAATTTGCCAAAAGAGGTGGAACACCAATGATGAGCAAAAATATTTTAGCCAGCCAGCCAGCTAGACCGCCTGGTGATTTGTCAGTCTGGTTCTGGCCTAGGCCTAAGTAATTCATCTTGCCGCAAGAACACAAACAGCAACATAGAAGAAAAACCACTAGCCATTCATCAAAAAAGTTCATTCGGAGAAGCGCTAATGAAGCATTGCATCTTCCTCCTTCGCTACACTCAAAGAAAAAGAGATGCGTTTGATAATGAAACAAACAAAATTTGATGTAATCATAAACTAACTAAAAGTTGATTATGGAATTTTCTATTAATCATTTATATGAATTTTAAATGAGGGAAAATAAGAAAAATGAAAATTTAGATGTGTGAATAGTTAATCCATTTATATATAAATTCTATCTTTATCCGCTTTTGATGTATCAAAGTGTAGTAGAAGATTTGTTAGACAATAATTCTGTTGCCTAGTTTTACGTTTCGTTATTTTTATTTTTTTTCCTCTTTCCTTTTTTGTGGTTTAGAAATTACATTTGTTTACTCTTTTTTTTTTATTTTTTATTTTGTTTCTTTTATGTTATTTAATGATCGGCGGGCGCCACACTGTCTGGTGACCTTTAGCCTTAGACAAATGTAAACTGCAGGTGGAGAGGCCGAACGAGACCGTAACGAACAACGAAGAGAGCAAGAGCAAAAGGTCTTATTAAAATGAAAAAGAAAAAAAAAACCTACCAACAACAAACATTGAAAAGGAACTTCTTCTAGGCAGGCTACTTTAATTGAAATACTTTTTATATTGTATATTTATGGAGGAAGAGAGAGAGAGAGAGGAAAAAAAACCTTTAACCATGTTCCCATAGTAAAAAAAAATATAAAAAAAATAGAGGAAAAACTAAGATAAAGTACACTGGCAATGAAATTTTATGAATGCCATCATTCAAAATGAACAAGAACAGTGCTCCAAAAGCAAACCAAGTGATCTGCTGTGCAAATGCTTAAGGAAGGCGGACTCGAGGAGGGAAGAAGGGCGGAAAAAAAGAAGACAAAAAAAAAAAAAAACTCCCACCTTCTTTATTAGATTAATGCTGGCTACGACCTCCCACTGTTTGAACATTAACAGGAACGAACCAGCCAGCAAACAAACGAACGAACAAACGTACGAACGAATGAACGAACATCATCATCATGAGCATCACATCGACGCCTATGCCCCCCATGCCCATTTATCATCCACAATTTGACCTAATGGCCGACTTCACAGCTCTTTTCACAACTGAAGTAGAAATGGAAACAGCCACAGGCCCACACGAAAAAAAAAAAAAAAACAACTTCAAATATAAACCGAAAAATGTGCCAAAAAATGTTTATGAATCTTTCTTTTTCATTGTTTAAATGCGAGCATTAACAATGGTCAAAAAGCAAGTGACAAACATTTTACTTTTCTTTTTTTTCTCTCTCGTTCTTTTCTTTATTATTTCGGTAGTTTTTTTTTTTTTTTTTTTTTGCCTGCTTGGTTTGGCTTTTTCTTATGTAGAGCAATTTAAAATTGGCCACGCCCCAAATGACTTGTAATGTGGGCAAAAAAAAAAAAAAAATAACAAAAAGATAGTTAGAAAAAAAAAACCATGACTTACCGCTAAGAGGGACTTAACCGTTGAACTGGAACTGCGTTTAGAACTGGCGGCGTTGTTGGTCATTGCGTATGCAGTTGCCGCTGCCACTGCCACTGTCGCGGCTGTCGTCGACGTCGCTGTCATGACGCCTAACCAAGATGCTGGGCCCAACTGTAGTTCTTGTTACAATATATATCTCGACTGTTTTTTTTTTTTCTTTCTTTTTTTTATGATCTCTTTTTATATATATATATGTGCATGTGTGTGCGTATGGTTTAGGATGGTCTTGTCTTAAGGGTTGACCTTATGAACTTTTGCGTAGATAGAAAACGAAACGAAATAAAATGAAATAATAAAAAATCAACCCAAAGAAAAAGTGCTTAACAAAAAAAAAAAAAAAAAAAAAAGAATACCAAAAAAAAATCACGGCAATAATAATAATAATTTTTAAGTCTTTTTTTATGATTTTGCAGTTACATGCCTGGGGCTGTCACACCAGCTGCCTTTGACTCTTACTCACTCACTCACTCACTCGCTCACTTACTTACTCCCTGCAATGCTTGCCAGCTCTCTCTTTCTCTCATTCTACTGAAATTCCATAGGAAAAAAACGAAAGACTTAGGCAACAAACTTGGTAATTTAACACCTAAAACCAAGTCAAGTTTCAGTTTATATGATTCTTTCTTGTTTTTTTATTTTATTTTATTTTCTATTGCTAGTTTCACTTGCTGTGACTATTGTATAGTATAGTATACATCATCTCCCTTGAAAACTGCTGACTGGTGCTTTTTCCCACGTACCTATCATTTCACCCCATTCATTTGCATTAACTTCCTTTGTCCTTATATGACTTGGGGGTTGTCTCTCTTTATGACTAGATCAGATAGTAGTTAGCATAAGTCCTAAATATTCTTTATTAGTATCAACAATTTTTTCTAATCTGACTAAATATAGAGAATAGTGTTCAATTGGTGGCGCTATCCTTGTATTCTGTCCGTGTTCTCCATTGCATTTTATCAACTACAGCTAAAGGGTATATTTGAAGTCGGCATTGCGATTTGCTTACGGCATTTCTTTTTATTTTTTATTTTTTTTTTGCCTTTTTTTTCGTTCATAAAATTTCATTTTATTGCAATGTATGGGCCCCACTACCTAGCCTAGACAGACAGACGGTCTAGGCTTGTTTTGTTACCGTTAGAATTTAGCTGGGAGCATTCTATTTTTTATACCCTGTACCCATAGGGTAAAAGGGTATATTAAAGTCGCTAAAATGTATGTAACAGGCAGAAATATACATTTCTGACCCCATAAAGTATATATATTCTTGATCAGCATCACTAGCCGAGTCGATTGAGCCATGTCCGTCTGTCCGTCCGTCTGTCCGTCTGTCCGTCTGTCCGTCTGTCCGTCTGTCCGTCTGTCCGTCCGTCTGTATGAACACCTAGATCTCGGAGACTATAAGAGCTAGAGCTACCAAATTTGGTTTGTAGATCCGTCTAGTGTGTAGACAGATCAAGTTTGTTTCAAATTTTTGCCACGCCCACTTCCGCCCCCGCAAATCGGGAAAACGTATTACTAGAGCTGTATTTAAGATATCATATTCTTACTTGGCACACCTAATTATATACCCAAACTGGACCAGCTGACCAAATTTTGTCGAAATCGGACAATAAATATCGGAGATATACCTATATGAGTTTTGCACTGAATTGCCGAGGCGACATTGGCTGGCAAGAGTGAGCGAGACAGCATGCATTTGCTGTTGCTGCATGTTAAAGTGAATTTTGCATGAAGTTAATGGCGATTTTGAGGATATTCTATTTCATTTAATATAACTAGTTGGTACAGGGTATACTCAATGTCGGCAAGGACGACTTGCTTGCTTCATTTTTTTTATAACTTAATAAAAAATGAGAGAAAAGCAAAGCAAAAGGAGGGAGAAGCAGCAGCAGCAGATGACGACAACAAAAAAAGAAACATAACAACAACAATAATAAGAAGAATAACAGCAGCAATAAGATCGAAATGGCTAGTGGCCTTAGTCTGGGTCTATGGTCTGTGTGGTGAGGCCGAGAGTTCAATTTTTTTTTTTTTTTTTGGTTAGAAAAAAATAATCATACGTGGGTATATCATATAAATTAGTCAAAGAAGAAGGAAAAATATAAAAGAACTTTAAACTTTAAGTTGCCATTAACTTCTATGCTAATTTAAGATGCTTTCCTATAGAAATTATAGCACAGAAAGTCACGTTTATGGTGAGAAAATGATGATTATTTGCATTTTCGATAATATTTTTTTTCCTTTCTTTGTGTAAAGCTATTCTTTTTCTTTCTTTTTTTTTTTTTTTTGGTCAAAGGGCATTGTTGAATTTTCGTTTACGGGGGCGTTTCAATTCATGGATGAAGACATGGACGAAGCAAAATAATCAATTTTTTGACCTAGTCCTAAGGACTGTCACCGCAAGAAGTGATAGAAGAAGCAAAAGCTGATGATGATAATGATGATCGAAACGATCAAGGCAAAAAAACAACTAAGAAGAGGGTTTTTCAAGTGTTGAGTTGTGCAAACCGCAAAGAGCAGGAGGTATGAAATGACGGGGGCGGAGTTGGGGGGAAGGGAAGTAGGGTTGAAACAGTTCAGTTCTAGGTTCTCTTTTTTTTTTTTTCTTTTTGCGGTCGCTGGGTCGCCGTCATCAATGCAAGCAACAAAACCAACTTTATCTACTAACTTCTTTTGCCGATTCTTCTTCTTCTTCGGCTGCTCACTCGCTTTGAAGTAAAATAAAAAAAAAAAAAAAAAAAAAAGAAAAGCAGCGCGATTTTTGCACCGTTATAGAACCCAATATGGCGGCACAGCCACAAAACTTCGAATAGTTGAAAAGACAACGACAACAAACGATGACTAGGAGGCGGCAGCAGCGGTGGCGGCGAAGGAGGACACTGATGGGGAGGAGTAGATGTTGGTGATGCCATAGAGGTAACCAGGTAGATGATAGGGAGACGGTTAGAAGGGGGGCGGGGGAGAGTAGAGGCGGCAACCGAGGTAAGACTAAACACACATGTGCTTTGGACTGGCTTTGACTTGGGGCTGTGCATCTGCATCTTTAAACTAGCCTTGGTCCATGGGCCAGGAGGAAGGAGTGCGCTAGTGTCTAGATCTTCGTCGCCTTTAGCTGCTGCTGCTGCTGCAGCATCTTCGTCTTCTTCTACTACTTCTTCACTTGACTGCCTATGGCCTGTTTCGTATGTTTGTTTGTTTGTTTGTTTGTACGTTTGTTCATTTGTTTGTTTGTTTGTTTGTTTTTCGAGTGTGTGTATTTAGAATGCGCAAAGCAACAGAAATTACATACTCTTGATGGGCCGCGCCTTAGTCCAATTCTCAATCATTAAAGATTCCTTTTTCTCAAAGGAGAAAAAAAAAACAAAGAAAAAAAAAACAGCAACAAACAAAATAACAACAACAAAACAAAACGACAAAAATATCTATAATTAAGCAAAATATATCCTAGAAACTAATATTATAATTATTCTATATATTTTTTGGCAGTTCCTTTTTTTTTTTTTTTTTTTTTTTATTCTCGGGCTAAAAAGTGTTATTTAGCTACCGCTTTTTTTTTTTTTTGTTTCGTTTCGTAACACTCACGTCGCTCACTTTTAAAAAAATATAAATTTTCGAATAAATTTTTGGAAATTTGTTTTTCCTTTTTTGAAAATGTTTTCTTCTTCTTCGTTGTGATCGTTTTTTTTTTTTTTTTTTTTAATTTTATTGGTCTCTCCCCGTTGAGCCAACAATCTAGACACTGTGTTATTTTCTTTTTAGTTGTTTAGTTTGTGTTTTGGACAGACAAGACACGAAGAAGAGGCTGAGAGTTTAGCTGAGTGCCTCGTAGCACATCCGCACGTAACGATGGTCAGCAACGAACTGAAGAGGAGCCAGCCCAACAACGGACTTAAAGAACTAAGACAAGCAGCAGCTGCAGCCGCAGCAACAGCAGCTTAAAAGCTCGCGCTCAGTCGCCGTCGCTTAGAGACAAAGTCAAGGCGGCAGTCGCAGCAGCACAAGCAGCACAGCTTAGCTCAAGCGAAGCTTTTGCAGACACGACAAGTGCCGCGCCGCCGCCGTCGTCGTCGCCGTTGTCTTCTCTGTTGTCTTCTTCTTGGCTTCGCTTTAGTTGTTGTTGCTTTTCCTGCACTTGCATGTGAATGCCCATCTGGCAATGTGTAAGCGCGTATATGTAAGTGTATGTGTGTGTGTTTGTGCTTTATTTGTTTCGTTAATTATGAGTGTCAGTTGGGGACACTGTGCACTTGTCGTGCGTCTTTACTCCCTTTTCATCTTCATCTGCAACTTTAAATGAAGATTCCTTTAGTAGATACACCTACATACGTTCACACCCTCTCAAACTACTTTGCATATAGTGGTGGGGTGGAATCATTGTTCGGGAAGGGGGAGGTGTTGAAATATCTAAGAATTAACCGTTCGTTTGCTCGTTCGTTCTTCCGTCACTTGTGAAAATCGTGTGGCAACTGGGCAGAAATCACTTTAGGAATAACTAAATCTTCTCGACCACATCCCATTCTCTCTCTCTCTCTCTCTCTCTTTCTCTTACCTACCGCCTCTTCGTCGCTTTGCTCCATTTGGCAAAAGGTCCGAAAATAAAAAGACTAAAATTTATATAAACAATGCGTTCTACACTCTAATTGAATAATGCTTTTTGGAGATGTCTGATGTTCACATCTCCCTTCAATGTGTTTGTGTGTGTGTGTGTGTGTGTGTGTGTAGGCCTCTTTAAAATTTAAAATTATAATTTAATGGTTTTAAATTGGTCGCTTGGGGTGTAATTTTCGCATTTGAGTTGATTTTCTGAGACATACAAAAAGAGTAAAAAAAAACAAAACTGAAATAAAAAGTGTATTGTGTCAGGTCTTTGATTCTCGAGAGGGTTGCCAAACGAACTTATTGAACTTTTTTTTTTTTGTCAATAATAAAACTAAACCCCCCACAACCGGAAAAGTTAACTTGCATTTATGATTCTTGTATAGCTCTGACTTTGAAAGTTCATTTTCTAGATAAAACTCTTTAATCATAATTATTATTTGTTTGTTTGTTGTAAAGTATAAAAATTTACTATCCAAACAATTTTTGTCTTTTTCTTTTTTTTTCCATTTATAAAAATTGTATTTTTTTTTTTTTTTTTTTTGAGACAACTTTTTAAGCCACCCCCGCACATTTAAGCAATCACTTAAAAAGGGTGTAGACACAATTTTTTTGTTTTCTTTCCTTTTTTTTTTTTTGATTATGGCAAGTGGGCACTTCAAAGCGCTGATCTTTTTTTTTTTTTATACACATTCTGCCTCCCCGTTTATTTCTCTCATTCTTATCTGGCAAAAAAAAAAAAAAACAATAACAATAACAACAGCAACAACAAAATTTACTTCGATTTTGGTGAATTTTCTTAATTTGAAGATTTATTTCAAGAAGCATCCAGCGACCGGAAGGCCAAGAGACCTAAAGTTGATTGTCCTTAAGAGAAACGAGAATCGAAAAAAAGAAACAGAATGAGAATCACAGAGAATCGTAGCACCATAATTGATGGTGATTGTGAATGATGATTCTTGGATTTTGCAACACATATTGAATTGATGGGGGCAATGAAATCTGATTTCAATTTCAACTCAATTGTATAGAAGTAGCGGGATGAGGGGGGGTAAAGTAATAGAGAACCCAAAAGGTTAAGGCTTAAGAAATTTAAGTTTTGCCGCCTCTTTTTTTCAGTACTTTTATTTTAGGGTGTTAAAAAGCATAAAATTGTTTATTAAAAACCTTAACAAAATATGAATTAAGAAAAAAAAAACGAAATAGAAGATAGAAATGGAGTTGGAGATGGCGAAGAAAAATCCATTCACAATTGCCCCAAACAATGAAAAGCAAAAGTAAATCGAAATTGTAGCAACTGTTGCAACAACTTTGAGGAGAAATGGTCATTATGATCGGTAGTCAACATCATTATCATCATCGTCATCATAATCATCATCATTTACCACAATTGAAAAATGCTTTTGCTCTGGTCTCGAGCCAACACGTGCCGGGTCTCCTCCAACTCCGATTCCGGCAATGGAGCCGCTACCATTGCCATTGCCATCACCATCGCCATCTCCATCTCTTTGCAACTCTCGAGTGGAGTGGTCGGTGTATCTGGTACCTGTCGCTACCGTTAGCTCATATCACAGAGTCAAAGTCGAAGCCGGCCGCACACGCCTGCCCTGCCCTACAAACACATATGCACAGGCAAAACCAAACTAACTCCACGTTGTTGTTCCCCCTCACCAAAAAATACAAAAAAAAAAAAAAAAAAAAACAGCTGCCGGTGTAGATCTTAAACTTTCATTTATACAATTGTCTTCAAACTGTGCAGCAGCAGCTCACTCACTTTTTGTTATTGCTGTTGTTGTTGTTGTTATTGCTAGTGCTGCTGCTGCCGATGCCGCTCTTGTGTGTTTGGTTTTGGCTCCAAAATGAAAGTCGGAACAAAATGGATTTGCTTTTGGAATTTTTGTTGTTCGAACACACAAAAAAAAAAAAAACCAAATAAATACATTTCTGTTGTGCTGCTCATTTTGGGCCACAAGCATCGTCAGGCATTTGCTTTATTGCAGTTTTCATATGCTGCTGCTGCTGCTGCTGCTGCCGCTGCCGCCGTCTTCCCGCTGGCCATGTGCCAAAGGAAAGGCCCACTGTCACTAACTAACTATGCCCAATATCTCGTTAAAAATCTAAATGGCCCCAAAAACCCAAAAAGACCTCACATTCCCTTCTTCTCCCTCCCTCTCTCTCTCTCTCTCTCTTACCCCAACACTCTACCCCTCCTTTTCTGGCCACATCATTGCAGAAAAAAAAAAAACTTTCGCCAACTTGCAGAACATCATCGTGTTTCGTGCCTGCTTCTGTCCTTTTATAACTGAAACCCTTTTAAAAAACGTTTTCAGCGGGTCATTGAACGAAGGTTCAAAATAAAACGAAAAAAAAAAATAAACCAAAAAATTAAACTGTATTTTTTCACGCAACTTTTTGGTTGTTGTTGTTGTTATTGTAAACTGGTTATTATAATTTTCGGTTTTCGCAGAATCCTCCATTTGCTGCCCCAGCCCCAACCCCATTAGTTTGGCCTCATTCAGTTTGGTCAACGAAAATTTTTGAGCCAAACTCTACACAGAAGAAAATTTTCTATATATACATATATGTAGTATATAGAAATGATCTTTTTAACATTTAACAAAGTTTTATCTGGAATATCTTTATATTTCTTTATACTGAGATTATAACAGTTATAACAGTTATTAGTTTAAAGCAACAGAAAGTTGTATAAGAATGAAATAAATTATTAGATTAAAGAGTATTTTAAAATAGTAATTAAATTTAAGCAACATGAAAAGCATAAATTACACATACTTATAGTTATAACAGTATAAGTGTATAACAGTTCAATTTAGCTACAATTGTGATTTGATGATGAAGCTTTTGTATTAAAGATCATTTAATAGAGCCCGACATTTAAGAGAATTTTAGGATATTCGATCTAACTCTGTTCTATGATTTCTCGTCGTGTACTTTCTTGAGTATTTTTCTTCGTGACAAATATGAATATTTCGAGCTTATGAATACGAAAGAGATCTCAATGTCCCCCCCTCCCCCCTTTCCCCAAAACTACTTATTTAGTTAAGCCATGCCAGGCCCGGCCCGGCCCGGCCCAGGCATTTGGCTAACTTAAAATGCGGAGTTGCAGATGAATACAAGAGAGAGAGAAAGAGCAAGAGAGACCGGTGACAGTAGGAAGGCGGTATAGGGGTAGGGGTAAGGATGGAGCGAATAGAGCCACATCCACATCATAGAACGCGAACGCGGAAGTATTTAACGTGTTTGTTTGTCCATGCCAATTCTCTATGTACTCCAGCTCCATCTCCAAACTCTGACTCCATTGCCTTTACTAACTCCAACTTGGCCAAGCAGCAGGCATACTATAAAACTAACCTGGGATATGGATGTGGTCGGTCCAGCCGGGCTACTCCTCCCCCACAACCACTCCTAACCTCGCTTTCCAACAAGAGAGATGCTTCCCCTTTCCATTTACTATTCTCTCTTTGGTTTCGTTTCGTTTTGGTTTTGGGTTTGGTGAAAAGTGTTTTGTATGCAAATCATTGAAATTACATATTATGGCCAGTCGTCGTCGTCGTCGTCGCTGTCTTCCTTCCCTCTTGTACCATTCCATTCCATTCCGTCCAGTTTAGTCCAGTCCAGTAAGTAGCAGTTGGCCTGAAAGCCAAGTCGCCTGACATGCACCAGAACAGCAGCGGCAGCAGCAGCAGTAGAAGTAAAAGCAACAGCAACAACAATGAATTGCATTGAAACAGTTTGAAGTCTTCATATGGCCACAATATGTCCAAGTTTTTGGGTGGCTGCTCACCAAAAATGCCAAATGGCAATTGTAAAAATGTATTCCATTGGACAGCTCATAAATTTATTAGAATTGTATGGAAACCAAAAAAAAAGAAACAAAATAAAAAGGGAAAATATAAAAAAAAAAAAAGAGAAAAAATGCATTAAGCGAAGCAATGAACCAAATCGAGGACTTAACCAAGGCTAAACAAATTGAAACTAGAATTGAAAGATCAAAATTAGTTCAATAAATTGTTCAAAACCCCGCACTTTCTTCTCTCCCTTGGATAAAGAGCGGGTAACGGTAAGTTGCATTTATATATATCATATGATCCTAAGCAAATGGTAAAATAAGGAAAAACTAAAATTTATTGAGCTGTGTTTGATCTGATTGAATTTGAGGAATTAACAAATATCTATTATACATATATATAGGTAATTGGTTTGAAAAAAAAAAAAAAAAATTCTAGATCGTTTTGATGCGATTTGTTCGAGCAATTCTTTGAGATCAAATAAAAGAAATATCAAAATCGAGATAGAGAAAAACCTATTTAACCGTCAAACTAGAACATGACCGTAAAAGTTATTAAACGGCTTTAACATCTAATATATCATATATTTCAATATTCATTTTTTTTCTTTCATTTTACCAGTCCTTCATCATCTATATTTCTCCATTAGTTTGTCTTTCTTGCTTGCTCTCTCTCTCTTTATCTCTTTTCATTCATAAAATACTGGAAGCAAACTACATTACATTTATCTCTTCTCTTCTTCATAGTAGTAAGCCAAACACGAATAAGTTTTCCCTCACCTACTTCTTCATGTTTTGCCATTTATCACAATCTGGATATACATCCATTCATCTCGTTCACCAATTGCTGCATCGTCTGTCATTTTATGGGGCGTATACGCAATTTGTAGCAAACTTTAATTAAAATGATGGTCCATTAGAAAACTCTTGACTAATATATATGTATGTATGTATATGTATATGTATGATGAGCGTTTTTATGACTTGATTTAGTCAAGTCGAAAAGAAGTCGAGTAAAAGAAATTGCAATTTGAGAAAATTGAAAAATTGGCATGTTGGATGCGGTTTTAGCACTTCTTTCTTGAAAATGAAAATCAATCAAACAAACAAAAATGAACATTCAAGTGCTGGCTGGAGCACAAATGAAATTTTGTATATGAAAATTGCTTTGTGGTCTCAGAATAAAGGAAAAAGGCAAATAAAAAAAAAAAAAGAAAGGTTAAATAATGCCAAGAGATATTCATTAAGGGAATGTCTCTTTCTCTTCCCCTCTCTCTCTCTCTCTCTCTTCTCTCTCTAAGTTTCGGTCTACTTTGCTGAGATCTGATCTGGGTCTGGGTCTGGGACCATATCTAAGGTTTGTATATCGGGGTCTCTTAGGAGTCTCTTCTCTTTTTTGGCTGGCATGCATTAATTGATTTGTTTCGTAACCGAAATTAGGTAATTCCCAGAAAACGTTTAAAAAGTTTTAAATCTTCTTTCTCCACATGCGTTTTTCATCTATCCCATGGCGAGAGGGTGCAACGAATGAAGCGTATGTGGGCAGGGGAGGTCCGGTGGAGCTTTCAATGTAATTTTCCTTCGTCTTTGTGTCTTGGGCATACGTGAAAGTTCATCATAAACGAAAGCAAAACGTTAACTAAACATCATGTTGTAGATGTATGTATATATGAATGTATCTTTCATTGTCATTAAACAAAATGAAGCAGAACCAGAGCAGAGAGGTGGGGTAAAGTGAGGTGTATGTGTATGCAGTGGAAAGGGAGGTGAAGGGTCTACTGGTGCTGCTGCTGCTGCTGCTGCCGCTGCTGATGATAATGATGATGATCATTAAATGCCAAAAAATGCCATAGACCAGAGTCAAATTATAGCAAAAGCAAAACTAAATCCGTTCGTTTCACTCATCATTTCTTCTCTCCCTCTCATTCACACCGTTCAATCCGTCTCACTTATTCACTAGCCATATGTGTGTATGTGTGTGTGCATATTAAAAGTGAAAACATGTTTAAAACTCATTCATTCATTCACTCACATAGTTGAGTTTGAAAAGGGGTGGGGGTGCAGTAAGGGCAGACAGTAGCAAAAAGAAGAAAAAAAAAATTTAAAACAAATTGGCATACAAATTGCGTATACGTAATTTTAATTGGTCATAATATTTTTAGCTGATTCAGTTTCTGTCTCAGAGCCATACTGAGTTGCTTTATGTAAGCATTTCGTTTCATTTGTTTAACATTTCTTTTCCATTTCGTTTAACATTTCTTTCCATTTCTTATATACGTATATATATGTGTATGTATTTTTTTTTTCTCATTTTTATCACTAACAAATTTGTTTATTATGCAAATTCAAGCTGGCATATTTAGAAGGATTAGTTGACATTTGACTGATGGCCGAATGAGTAAAAGTTGTATGGCAATTTGTCAGAAAGTTATGAAGAAGATGAACATGATGATGATTATGGAGGGGGGGGGGAGAGAGGGAGTCACAGATGGAGAAGGTGGAGCTGATGAAGATTGACATCAACAGAGAGTTACCTAATGTCAATGTGAATGTGAATCCCATTGGCTTTCAGTTTGAATGACATATACACGTAGCATCATGCATCTTTCTATGATTTGTGGCTAGAAAAAGGTATTTAGCACTTGGCTAATTGGTTTTACCAATTAAGACTACCTAGTAGGCCCTTAGAAAGGTAAGAAATACGATAACAATGAATCATCCACATATGTAAGCTTGATTTAGTTGTGCTTACCCATAGACTTTTTCTTTCAGGATGAAGAATTGTTGAGAATCGAAATATTTTTACAATACCGAAACAATTTTTTTATGAATGCAAACATTTTATTTTTCCACTTCCATTCATGCTCTGCCCGTGTGAGTGTGTATCGTATTTTTTTTTTTCTTTTTTCTTTACCAATTACCGAAATTTATTAATGGTACATTAACCATTTTATCTGTATTCTCTTTAACCTTTTTATTCCTCCTTCTCGTACCTCTCGAACAAGTGAAAGTGCAGCAAATAAAAATAAATCATTTAATTACAAATAATTTCGCTATCAATTAATGAAAACACGCGCTCAAAATGAATTGAAATGAATGGATGAATGGTTAAGGGAATATGAATATGAATGGATGGCAGACAGGAAGGCCAAATGCTGCGAAAGATTAATTGCTTTAGCATGGCCATCATTAGCACATCATTACGGTACTTTCCTTCCCCTAACCCCAATCGTATCCAATCGACCACACCCTCCCTCCCATCACATCGTATCGCATCGCATCCCATCCTATCAAATTTCTCGCTCTCCCTCATCTCTTCTGTAGCTCCCTTGGCAACTAAAAACTTGTCCACAGAGATGCAAAATTTTAAAGTTAACTAAGAGATACCCTCTGACTTATAAGGGGACGATCTGGATAATATAAAGGTGTATATAATGCCAAAAGTTTTCCTTATATAGCAATTAAGAAAGTTAGGCAAATCGATACTCTAGCACATTTTATGAAAGAAATTTAGTTAGTGTTTGGGTAAGAGGATCGCAAACCTTCAGCCAAAGTAATTATACCTCCCGTTTTTTTTTTTTTTTGGAAAAATCGGCAAGCAGTCGCAAATGAATTTTGCTCTGTGTATCTCTCTGCCTGCTACTGCCTCTCCTGCCATTCCAACTAACTAACCTGCTCGCTGTTAGCAACCGATGTTGCTTGTTGCATGACCCCGGCGCTTGGCTCTTGCTCTTGAGATGAGCTTTCAAAATTTTGCTGCTAGAAGCCGGCCCTGGACCAGGCTTAGTACAAGTTTTAGCTTTGGCAGCATTTCCATCTCCGGCTTTGTCTCCATTTACCAACTTCTTGTGGCTCATCTTCTTCTTCAAGCCGATCTCATGCTGCGTAAGCGTTTTGAACCCAAAACGAAACGATGAAAGTGGTGCTGCTGATGGTGGTGCCGGTGGTGGTGGCGCTGCCTGACATTTCTCCTTGGCATGATAGTCAAATAATTTTTTTTTTTTTTCTGTTGGCAAAAAAAAAAAATTGTTTCGCCCGGCAATGCGCATAATGAAAACGAAAAGCGTGTAAAACACAACCTAACAGCAGCAGCAACAACAACAATAAACAGCAGCAACAAAAATCAATTGGAAATTTTGCTTTCAAACGACAATTGAGAGAGGCGGAAGATGCACAGTCCAGAGTCAAAGCCAAAGTCAGAGTTGGAGTTGAAGCTAAAGTCTCGAGTCTTAAACTATTTGCCTGCCATCAAACTATAATTAAATTTCTTTTCTTTTGATTTTCACCCTGCAACTTACAAGTCATCCCACACATACACACATATACAACCAGTCCAGACCATACCATTCCGTCCCGTCCCATCCCATACCATTCATCCATCCATCTATCTATTGGCGTGAAGGGTTTACCAAAAAACTTCACGCCTGTCATTTAGCTTCAAATAAGGAAAGAAGAAAAAAAAAAAAACAAAAAACAGGGGCCATGAATTTGACATTTTGCAAATGCACAAAATAAGAAAACAAACTACAAAAAATTAAAAGAAGAAAACAGAAATATATATAAATTTTTATTTATAGATATTCAGCGAAATTTTGTTAATTTTTTTTGTTTCTTTTCCATTTTGGTAATTATGACCGACTAGATCCGATTTCCTTTGGTTTTCAATGTAGTCAAATATTGTTTTGAAATTTTTAAGATTTTTTGTGATTAATTTGATGGGATTGCTATATTATTTATATACCAAAACTTAAATAAATTAGTAAATAAATAAGACTTTTTATACTTTAATTTCAATATTTATTCAATGTCGAAGATACGGAAAACTCAATAGAAAATTCTTATAATATTTTTTGGCAAATTTTATAATTCAATTGAATGAATGATCCTTTCAAATTAGGATACAAAATGAAACTTTAGATTTATACTTTCCACAACTACTTAATAAACATTCGTTTCACTCATTTGATTTCAACTGAAGCTAGTGCAGTTATATTTATATAAAATTTACAATAATTAGATTTAGTTTCTTTGTTTCTTTGTAAAACAATATCAATTTGCATAGATTCTAAAGTAAAATGGGCGTATCAGTAATTGTTTTTTTCTTTATTTTTGTCATTGGTCACTTTTGTTGTGCCTGTAATCAGGAATGAACCATGTTCACTGCCAATCCACATGTCCTTTGTGGTAGTCTTTACTATTGTATCCTGGCCTTAGGCATTTTCATTTCCATTGCCATTTCCATTTTAACATTTTCCTCCTATTCTCATTCCCATTCCCTTTTTGCTTTCAACATTTCCGCACTTCAATTACTTTCGAGTTTTAAATTTGCATATAACCAAACACATATGAGACATACAGAAGCGGGGGGTGTGGGGCATGGGAAAGACCATGAATTAATATTTGGCTATGGGCCATATTTAGCTGACAAAACAATAGAGAGCAGAGAGCTGGAAGCTGGGAGCTGGAGGACCCCAGAGAAGACCGGCCACAAGGCAACAGGTAACAGAAGGTAACAAAAGGAAGCCATGTGAAAGCCGCCTAATGATTTTCATTCGGATGCTGTTTGGGATGCCCATTGTGCGTGCCGGGGTCTGAGTATGAGTATGGGTACGGGTATGGGTATGGGCCTGGCCCATTGGCTCGATACATTGACCCAGTATAACAGTTGGTATGCAACATATAACAAGCAACAAAAGTAACTAGCAACAAGCGACATCGTCTTTGGCTACTCCGTCTACTCTGGGCTGCACTTCATTAGTAAAAACGAACGCAAATGTTGGCTAGCTGTTTGGCTTTCGTTTTTTTTTTGCACATTTTGGAAAGCCAAGTTATTGGCAAGGTTTCCTTGCTGCAAAACGTTTACAACACCTTTCACTGGCATTTGATGGACTCGGAATTGGTTTCGATCTTGGACATCGTCTAACCCAACAGCAAATTAAAAACCAATCAAATTGGATTGACGATGCCTCATTCATTCATTTACTCACTCACTCACTAACTCACATTTACCCCTTCCTCCTCCGTCCTCAGTTGATGGACTTAACATAAAT
This sequence comes from Drosophila austrosaltans, assembly GCA_035045865.1. NCBI lineage: Eukaryota > Metazoa > Arthropoda > Insecta > Diptera > Drosophilidae > Drosophila > Drosophila austrosaltans. Next base: position 6,190,125 of record JAWNOQ010000207.1, read on the forward strand.
TTGCATAAACTTAAATGTAACTGTAAACATAATCAAATGACCACAGAGATCAACAAAAAAAAAAAAAAAAACCAAACTCAAAACAAGCGCTTGATAAATAACCCACAAAAAATAAAGAGAAGAAAACAAGAAAAAAAAAAAACAGAAACCGATCTACAAAAACCAATAGGAAGATGAGTCTTAAAGATTTCGATTTCATGCATTCTTATAAAAAAAAAAAAAAAAATAAAGAAAGAAAGAAAACATTTGATTTGCATGTGAAGAAACCGGCGGAAGGGGAATGGGTTCGGAATGAAATGCGATTAAAATATCAACTGAACTCGTTTCCAAAAGCGTTAAAAGAGAAGTAGAGGATGATGACAATCAAGTGGAGTGAAGTAGACCAGAGGTGGAAGACAGCTATAGAAAAAGAATGCCGTTCCACTTAGATAAGACTGCATCATGTCTTTGATAAATTGAAATGGAAATTTGAATTATTTCTAAGTAAGAGCAAAGGAAATGCATCATATTTTCCCTCTTTAAGGACAATAGAACCCTAAGAAAATCTAAAATTAAGAGTAAAATGCCAAACACCTGTCCAACAATTTGTCTATAGTTTAGATTTCAATTTTTGCCCGCATATTTTAATGGAAATAAAAACTGACCAACTAGTGATTGACTGATTGAATGAATGACTAACCAGCAATATCTTTAGAAATGGCTCACAAAAGATGAGATGTAGCGCTGCTGCCTCACACACTATCTAACCGACTGCAACGCCAACGTCTTTCAAACTGAAACGTCTTTTTCTTTAACAAAATTGACTTTCTCCATTCCAATATAATTAATAGTAATATTTTTTTTTCTTCTTCTGCTTTAACAGTTTTTACTCTCTCACTTAAAAAAAAAAAAAAAAAAAACATGAGAATTTGGAACTGCTGCTCCGGAATGTGGGCACCGAGAAGACAGGAAGTAATTTGTTATTGCAGGCGCATTAACATTAAACGAAACGAAAAATGAATGAAATGAATTGAAATGAAATGAATGCTTTTTTCCCATACAACGTGCACAGCATCCCAAAGATAAGCACGGGGCACTCTATAAAATTTGCAACGCACCACAGGGCGTATGCGTAACAAGTGAAAAGTTACAACGGCTTGTGTGGCAGCGGCTGCAGTGACGCTACTGCCCCGGAGCTCTACTACTACTACATACATTGTCATTCGACAAAGAAGAAAAGATCACAAAATACTTTATTTTATGAGTATATTTCTTATCGCTTTGGTATTTGGTTTTTTTTTGCTTCACCGTTGTTGTTGTAGTTTATGCAAATTGTTTTTAGGTCTCTCTTCTGCAACACCACCATCACCTCTTGTGTGCCTCCTTCTACAGTCTATTCACTTTCCTGAAAGCCAACTCCAACTATTTTTAGCTAATATTTTAGCATTCTGCTGCTTTTACTTTTCTTTTACCTTTCGTTGGGCATTTTTGTTGGCTCTCTTTACGTTTTTTTTTTTTTTTTTCTTTCAGTTTTTTTTTTTTTTCTTGTGTGAAATTAAAAGTAGTTTAGTTTGCTAGTCGCTTCTGTTTTTTTTACATAACAAAACGAAAAAAAAAAAACAAAAATGAAACAACAAAGCAAACTTGGGACAAATATGGCAAACAAGACACGCACTAAACGGCAAACGACTAAGCCAATGGCGAACAACTTTGACTACCTAATCCAAAAACCCAAACCCAAACCTAAACCTAAACCGAAGCCCAAGCCCAAGACAAATTCAATGTGCATTAAAGACCATTTCACGTTCATTGACTTGATATCTTCTTCATATTCATGCATATATGTATATATACATATATATAAATGTGTGTAAATGTACATATGTACCATATGTCTAATGGTTCACGTTCACGTTCATGTCTTTAGGTCTTGTCAAGTTTTGAGTTTTCGCCACGCGTTTTACTTGAATTTCTTTATATCAGTTTTAGACTGAAACTTGTTATAATTAGATTATATAATTTGAGTTGTTTTGTTTTTGTTTTTTTTTTTTTTTTTTTGTCCAACGATTATCTAATTGTTCGAAAATGAAAGCGCAGCGGCACATGCTAAACAATTAGATTTGGACTTGGGCTCTAGATGTGACGCCGCTATCTTTTGATGGGATTAACGGTCAGAGTAGGTAGGCCGATCGGTCGGTCGGTCGGAATGTCTGTCTGTCAGTTGGTCCACTGATAAGCTGATATTTGTCATACATATGTATCTATTTTTTACATATTTCATTTGATTTTCGAGTTTTCCAATCGTTTTACAGTTTGCTGCTAACCACTTTCGACAGATAATTATGTCAAGATAATTGCAAATATTTCTTTCTTTATGACCCCTTCAAGTTTTCACTTTTCCAACCCAATTGTATTCAAAATTTTTAATGGACAAGTTCCTTTTATGAGAAGCTATTAACTTGGAGAAAGACGTAAAAAAAAAGCATATATACATAGATATATGTATATCCTGTTTTAAATAGAAACTTTATCATTTCTAGTTACAGTAACTTGTGAAGCCAAAAAATGGCAATTACCTAAGCTATTCAGGGCAATCACATAAAAATAACTGTAAATGGTAATCGTCAAAGACCTATACCTATATACATATATCGACTCACATTGAAAAAGAATAAATGTATGTACATATATGTATATATAGAAATTTCACTTTCTACTCCAGTTCAATTTATTCCTTTCGATTGCCTTTACCTTATAGTAAATAAATTTAAATAATGCAAACAATTTAACCTAAAAAATGCCCACACACACAATGAGCTTTTGACCAACTTGGAGCTTTAAGCAGCCCACCGGAACCCGTTAGCTTGGAATTTTTATCTTCTCTTCATTTTTTTTTTTTTTGTTTATAGTTTGTAAATAATGGGGATAATGTTTCCCCCAGAAGCAGATATACAATTTGGATTACCTTGCTTAATGCAATCTAGGTTTTTAGTACTTATTTTTGGCCAAATCAGACCGGATATTGATCAATAGCCAATCATTATTTGAAGGTCGAAAACTGCTGGGAAACTTTAAGTTGGAGGCCAAATCATAATTGAAATGCCGGCAAATCCATAAGATTGTGCATCAATTCAAACAAGATTTTCCCATTTAATGGAAAAGCTTTGTTTGTTTCTTTGCATAATTACTTTCACACGTACACAAAATTTATACGTATGTATGTAAGTATAAAGTATCTCCGATTAGAAATGTAAAAAAATATATACATTATAAGATTGGAAATATTAGCTTTTAAATTTTAAAATTGCTTACATTTTGGCGACTTAAATGTATTCTTTTGCACTATAGGGATAGAAACAGAAAGATGACTTAAAGAATAGAAGAAGATACATAGATGGAACAAATGCTGATTAAAAATATAGGTACATATATTTAGAGGACGAATACTTCTCTGCAAATACAATAAAAAAAAACCTTACTTTTACTTACATTTCCAGTTTCAAAACTGCGAATGACATTTGCTATACAGGATGCATCAATTTACTGACATGCTTAGAGTGTACATCTCGTCGTTCTTTTATTTTTCACCACCCAAAAAAAAAAGCTTTGCTGGCACACAGGCACACGCGCACGATTAGCAAAGACACAACATTTCGCGCCAACACATTTTACAAAATTTAAAAAAAAAAAAAATAAGCTTGTTTTCACACACGCATAATTTTTTTATAATTTTAACGAAGAACAGCTGTTTGTTGTGACTACGGCGGAGGCGCGGTAAATGGGGGGCGGTAGAAATTTTGCAGACATCCTGCGGGACTTGGATTAATTCAAATAAATTTTGCATTTTAAGAAACAACGCAATAAGGAACCGCGACGGACTATGAAAATCAGCTGAGAGAGACCAGTGTGGCCAGACCTAATTAACAAAATAATCGATTGCAGTGTAGGCGAGCGCTGTTCAAATAGATTAACAGCTAATATACTGGGAGAACCATACAATACTGGATCACATAATGGGATAGTCGGCAAATAAAGTCGGGTGCGCTATTATTTATGTTTTTATTCAAAAATTAAGCTTATTTTAGATAAGTTTATTGAGTTTATTTCATCGTTGTGAGTGCTTGCGAGTGGTTGGCAAATTTGCGGTCCAAAAACTACAAAAAACAATCAAAAGAAAAGCTAAACTTGTTTTTATACTAAATAAACTTAAAAGTTATTAAACAATTTTAAAAGGTAAGTCGCACTGAAACATAGATAAACTTATATAAAAACGAGAATCAATGCCATTATATCTGAGAAAATGTACGTTTATTTAAAAAAAAAAAAAATAGGAGTATATAAGAAGCCAGCATTTTATTAAAATATACAAAAAGAAATTTTATATGGAAATCAAATACAAAGCCAAATGTTGTTTGTATGAATAATTTACGCTTTTTTTGTGACCCCTTCCTCCTCGTCTCTTTTACTTTACCTTATGCATTGTCGTTGAACTTTCCCCACTAAAATCCCATACATATGCATGGGCTGACACATATACATTCATGCATATATATGTATGTGTATATATACACGGTTTATATGTTAGATATGCATGTATGTATGTATATGCACAGCAGCAGCTTTTTATATGCAATTTATCTGGTCTCCTCTTTCTCTTCTTAAAAGCCGGTTTACTAGACACCGGCTGACCCGCAAGAGAGTGAGATAGAAATACAAATTCCACGTAGTCAGAGACAGAGTGTCGAGAGTTGAAGATTTAACACCTGCCTCTAAGACCCGATCCTCTCCACCTCTTCTCCTAATTTCGATTTGTTTTTCAAGGTGTTGTCAAAGTTTAATCGAGAACTTAAAAAACGTAGACAGATTGTTCGAGCAAATCTCAAGATACGAGTATACACAACTACTGTATGTACATCCATATATGAAGGGAGGCTCGTGTCGCAAGTGTTGTAATAATTTCGCTTGTGCACGTACAATACAATGGCAAATCTTATCAGTAGAAGTACCTGATATTATTCTGATATATATGTATGTATGTATGTACATATTTGAATGAACTATGTATGTACAAAGTCTGTGTCCAAAAAGAAAAAACGACATTGTAAAAGCTCTAAAGGAATACATAATTTCGGCCCCCATTTTTGGTGGGCTTGTCTCTCCGATCATGGCGTGATAATAGAAACATAACGAAAAATCACGCCACTTTGCATGTTCATTGGCCAGACTCTCACCCGGCTATCCCATCCACTCTATTTATTTATCCACTCTATTGTTGCAATATGAAACTAAAACTAAGTCGAAATTAAGCGGTCAAATAACAGTTTATAATGTTTATCATCAATGTAGTTCATTTGAATCCAATTTGATATTGTATATGGACTTGCTGTTAAATATTTCGAGAAGCAAATCTACTTAGTTATACAATACATGATTGTATTATAATTAATGAATGAAAGTGATAAGGTCTTTGGACACACCTTTTCTAGTTTAATATAGTACTTATCCCGCCTTCATTTGCAAACTGAAAAATTTCGGAATTGAATTCAAAAAACATCTATGTATGTAACTGCAAAGATATGATAAAATATACTGAAAAGAGAAGGGAATTTTTAACTTGATCAATATTACAATAAGAACATTGTTAATGCGACAGTTATACATATTTTAAAATATGTATAATTTTTTACATTTGTTTAGCGAAATCAGTAAACCAGTAATCATTTCTTTACATCAAATCAAAAAAAAAAAAAATATATATATTAAAGCTAATGTCTTTTATTGACTGTTTAACTGATAAATAAATAAAAAAAACAATAACAACGAAAAATATGTATCTGGAATTTTCCTATACAGATTGATTTGATAAGATCAACACATAGTGTGACAAAAACATTCGTCTATCGCATGTTATACATACATACATATTAACCTGAAGAGGACTTTAAAATTATGAAATCCCAAATAGTTATGCAACTTTGAATTCTCCTACCTTCATCATGCAATTTTTATTATATAGTCATCGTTCGTAAACAATTTTATATAGTGAAATGACTAGACAATTTTGGCGCCAAGTACATTTTATCTGAGCTTTGACCAGTAGTGCCACTTTTTCCAATACAGAAAACAGCTGATGTAAAAAAATCAATGTCGTCATCAAGATGCCGCCGGCACGCGCGCGCTTAACAAAAAAAAAAAAATTAATAAAATTAACTATCAACTGGAAGTGGGATGACAGACCATGAACTGTTAATGAAACAGGAACTTAAGACCAAAGTGAGAGCGATAGAGAGACCACTAGTGGAAAAGTTTGGCCAAGCTGATAACAAACAACAACCAAAAGCAACAAGACAGCTGTAAAAGAGAGAGAGAGAGAGAAAGACTGTTAAATAGCGAGAGCCATCCGCAATAAAAAGCTGATTGGCAAGGCAACGAAAACAGCCGGCGATAACGATTGCACTTTAGAGACAACCCAGTATATTTTATTTGTTGCAAACATTTGTAATTACAGCTACTCCAGTCTGCACTCTTAGGTGCAGCTCTCATAAGAAGAATTTCAACTATAACATTGGAGAGCATTTTAATCAGTGTTTAAGGCATTGAATCTTATCAGCAAACACTGTGATTACTAAGGGATTGCGCAACAAATTCTAATTGTAACCCGCTGCCAAGCAAGTGCAATCCAGACAGTTATCAGTAACGGTTCTACACACTTCGTTTGCTGCTGCCTTATAGAGAGTAATTTTACCGCTTTCTTTTTTTTTCTTCTCTTTTTGTTGTACTTTTCGAAAAGTGTCACATCAATGTATTAGTATAGTGGCGACAAATCTGAAAAGCAAAAACACAAAGCAAAATTCCTATAGTTAATTTCATTCATCTATTTAATCGGGAAAAAAACGCAAAAAGCTTAGTGTAAAATGTTTGTTGTACGACGCACTAGTGCAATGCTGATGATCCGGCCACATTTGATGCGCGCCGCCTTTGAAGCAAACTTTGCCACCAGCAGTACAGTGGTAGGTTTCCGTTATTGTGGGATCAAAGTTCACTTTGCCTTCAACATCTTTGTCAGTCGATATCATTTTTCATATGCCCACTTTCCTTCATCATCCCAGGCAGTGAGTGTGCAAAACTTAATCAAAATGGAGAAAATCTGTGGGGGAGAACAAATTTTTGAAGACGACGAGGTGATTTCGCACATCCACTCTTTTGCTTCATCATCCACATTTAGTATATTAATATACCTGTTTTTTACAAATACATCTATATATATATATCAATACGTTCAAAGTCTAATTCATGGTTGGTATTCTGCTCTCCCACATAGATGGCCCAAAAAATTCGCGCTGGTCCCGTTGTGGATGTTCTCGGTGATGAGATGACCCGTATCATTTGGGATTCAATCAAGAATAAGCTAATCTTGCCCTTCCTGGACATCGAGCTGCACACATACGATTTGGGTATTGAGCATCGTGATAAAACTGAGGATCAGGTCACCATCGATTGTGCCGAGGCCATCAAGAAATACAATGTTGGCATCAAGTGTGCCACAATCACTCCAGACGAGAAGCGTGTGGAGGAGTTCAATCTGAAGAAGATGTGGAAATCGCCCAATGGCACCATTCGTAACATTCTGGGCGGCACCGTTTTCCGTGAGGCCATCATTTGCAAAAATGTGCCACGTTTGGTCTCTGGTTGGCAGAAACCCATTGTTATTGGTCGTCATGCCCATGCCGATCAGTACAAGGCTGTCGACTACGTAGTTCCCGGACCCGGCAAGCTAACCTTGACATGGAAGGGCAACGATGGTAAGGTCATTGAGGAGGTGATCAATGATTTTAAGGGTGCTGGCGTTGCATTGGGCATGTTCAACACTGATGACTCCATTGTGGACTTTGCTCATGCTTCGTTCAAATACGCCTTGGACCGCAAATTGCCTTTGTACATGAGCACCAAGAACACCATTCTAAAGAAATATGATGGTCGTTTCAAGGACATCTTTGAGGATTTGTATAACAAAGAATACAAGTCGCAATATGAGGCTGCTGGCATCTGGTATGAGCATCGTCTTATCGATGATATGGTTGCCTATGCCATGAAATCCGAGGGCGGATTTGTGTGGGCTTGCAAGAACTACGACGGTGATGTCCAATCGGATTCCGTTGCCCAGGGTTATGGCTCTCTGGGACTGATGACATCGGTCCTATTGTGCCCCGATGGCAAGACTGTCGAGGCTGAGGCTGCTCACGGCACAGTGACCCGTCATTTCCGCTTCTATCAGCAGGGCAAGGAAACCTCAACCAATCCAATTGCATCGATCTTTGCCTGGACTCGCGGTTTGTTGCATCGCGCCAAGCTTGACAACAATACCGAACTCCAAAAGTTCGCCGAAACTCTGGAGCAGGTGTGCATCGATACTATTGAGGGTGGTGCCATGACCAAGGATCTGGCCATTTGCATTAAGGGCAGCATCAATGCTGTTCAACGCAAGGACTACCAGGAGACATTCGAATTCATGGACACACTGGCCAAGAATCTGGAGAAGGCTCTAAGCAAGAATGCTGCCGCTGCCAAGTGACTATCTGGCGAATCCAATGCCAAGCTCTAAGCCGCGTCGTTGACGCTGCCGGCGCCGCCCCCTAATCCTTAATTTTACCTATATGTGTGTGTGTACAATATGTATATGTAATATGCATGTTATAACTCCCCGCCCCCTTTAGATTTTACTCAATTGTCCTTCTCTCTGTACATGTGTTTGGTAAATGCATATTTTTTTTGTATAATTCATTGTCTCTGCGAGACCTCTCATCCGCATTCAAAACGTGTGTAACGGAAAAAAGAAAACAAATTTCAAATAAAATGTATTTTTATACCGCCAATTGAGTGAGGTCTTTAACCTGCTGTGCCCTAGCCATCCCACCCACCACTCATCATCACTCACATAAGGTTCGTTATGTGGTAGTAGTTGGTCGACGTCGTAGTCGTCGTCGTCCACTTGCGGGGTTTCTTTTTGGGCTTATTGGATTTGCATATTGTAGTGGCGGCAGTCTTGTATCCACTTTTGTTAGAACAACATGTTTCGGTCTCAACATTGATTCTACGGAGGACGATCGTCAGGAAGAGGAGCGACAACAGCAACGCGTGATGTTGTCTCAATTGGTTGGCTATGGCTACTGTCTTGCCTATATATTAACATTGCACAGCTGGCCAAGTGATGCCTATCCGGCTGCCTCTTCGGGCACCGGCTATAGGGATCTTGATATTTGTAATCATTGGAATGGCCGGCGTCACTTTCTCGAATTAGGCAGTCCCCCCGGAGAGCTGCATGCCCGTAATGTAAGCAATACGGCTTACCGGGTGAGTTCCACAACACAAAAAATCCCAACAAATATGAAAACTGATTGCAATGAGCATTTTGCAGAGCTCCTCATCGTTGGGTCTAAAAAATAACGATCCGACTACACCTAACGACATTTGGTATCAATGCAATTTGGAGCTAGTCACCTGTGCTGAATGTGTAATACGTGTGACCATTACCTATTCCAATTTCTCAAAAAGCTGCGGCAATCCAGTGGGCAAACCATCGACAAGTTTATGTCCCTGCGAGCATATACAATTCTCGGAGCCGCCATATGATTCTAGCATTTCTGGTCAGGAGTTTTGCGGCGATGGAAAGGTCTTTCGCAGTAAGACAAGGACACTTCAGTTGAAATTTTTCTATAGGGCCACCAATTCTCATGTGTTTTCTCTTCAATATTTCTCGGAACGTAAGTAATGATCCTATCACTCTCCACTTGCTCTAACAATCAACAATTACCTTTTCCAATAGGTAATGTTCGCATAGTTAGTGGTTCACCCAAACAGTCCATAGTGAATGGAAAAAATGGTAAAGCATTACCCCAGGTCATATCAACTCCATACTTTCCCATGGCATATCCTCGGGATTATGGTATTGAGCATATTCTAACCTGCGAGGCGGAGAATTGTCAAGTTCGTTTGATCTTTACCGATTTTCAATTGGGTCTGGCCAGTACATTGGAGATATTCGATTCGAATGGTCAAATGTTGGACTCTTATACCGGTGAACACTTTCGTCCGCCCATTACCATTAGTAGTGGGAAATCGTTGCTTCTGCAATTCCGGGGTAATGCAGCAACTGGCATGGGTTTCCGGGCCGAAGTCAGTTTTGTGTCATCAAAACAATTAAAGGATGAGCGCCAGCTAGTGCCCTATACAGGTAAGTGGCAAAATCAACGTGAAAGAGAGGAGGTGGTTTGGGGGGGAGGAGGGGAGGGGGGTGTAGCACTTGAAGGTCTGCTGCAGGCAATTGTCATATTGATTTTAGTCTTGGTTATAAGACAATAGAAATGTCAATGTCAATGCAGGCAATGAAGTGGAAATTAGGTGACACTTATAATGTTGGGTTGGATTGGGGGACATATAACATGGTCTTTTGTTAGCCATTTATGTAAGTAAATCGGCTAGTGGGGTAGGGCAAGATAAACATTTCGTGGTTACTAACATTGGTTCAAATATTCTTGAATTCTTGGCCAACAGATTGCGGTGGCATGGTGACAGGGCCAGGGGGAGCCATCACCATGATGAATATGATAGAGAACGTCACAGATGTCCGACTCTTTGATTGCATATGGATAATCAAGCCTGGCAACAACTACATGATGATGAAGACTCATATATCGCTAAGAGTAGATGACTTTTATGGCATGGCCGCCAGATCGGAACTCACTATACGGCAAGGTACCACCTCCGATGCAGTGGAAATTGAAAGTGTTATGTGGCCAAATAATGGCCTAAGCAAGGAAACCCATATAGCACCAATTCTAAACGGCTATTACATACGTTTGCGTGGAGTCTTTGGCATGCCCTCCAAATTGGCCATTGTTTATAGTGTTTTCAATTATTTGAGTAAGTTGTCCTGCCTAATCCTCTAGTCGTCCCTTTACCAAATATCTTTTCTCTACCCTTAGATTGCTACATTGGCTCTGAGTTTCTGTGTGGAAATAATCACTGCATTTCCATACGTCTCCATTGCGATGGCTTCGATCATTGCGGTGATGGTAGCGATGAGCCGGATTCATGCGAGGAAGACTGGGCACATCTTCATCACGATCGTCGTTGGTATTCACACAAACCCAACTATTATTTTCCGAAAATGGATCAGTATCCGGATTTGAAAACAGCCACAAGCATCTTTATAGTGAGCACTCTTGGAATTTTTGGTGTCCTATCGGGATGGATGGTCATACTGTATCGCATGGGTGTGAGGGCTCGTCATCAGCGTGAACTGCAGAGCCATTTGCAGACCATAAGCGAGCTTCTTGATCGCCAGGATGAGGATCGTACACCCGATGAGCCGCCAAGCTACGAAGCCCCGCCAGACTATGAAGAGGTAATCAAAATTGGAATGCAACAGGAGTTACGTGAACCAAGACGAGGCCAGCGACGTGGTCGACGACATCCCAGAGATCGAGATCGTAGTTGTAGTAGAGCGCCCAGTAATTGTACAATGCAGTCCATGTTGCCATTGCAACGTAGTTGCAGTTTGGAAAGAGATCGAGATCGTCCCAGTACATCGGCAGCAGCAATGACTCATGCTGTGGCTTCTACGGATACCACACAGGATGCCGAACAATCCCAGCTGGGACAACGTCTGGCGCTAGCAGGCGCCATTTGTGGTAGGTTATTAATTGCATAGAACATCCCATTCCATACTCCATGCCACCCCCTCGGCAATGCTAATTTACCCACAGAATCTCATTTACAGGCGCTACAAGCGCGTCTAAAGCGTCAACAGCGAGACAGAATTCAGCCGCGTGCCAATCCGTGGGGATTTCAACGAGCCCGCCACCGTTACCCCATGGGTGTGAACTATCCACAGCCGCTGCGCCGCAGCCAGCGACGCCAAACAGTACAGCGGATACCGCCGCCACGGGCACTGGAACCTGCACCGACGGTGCCTTTCTCGACGGAGACGATTCACTCAATATATCACTCACTTTAGGTCTGCCCTCGAGCTCAGTTGGCAGTCCACAGACACAGACACAGACTCCTGTCCAGAATCAGATATCAAATCAAGTCAGCAATTGTACCGAGCATACGTATTTGAAGCGTTCTTGGCTCGTTGTGCATCAGCATCCACATGGTGGCCATAGCTATAGAGTACAGCGTTTGCGTCATACATTTTCATCGCCGGAGGCATTCAATGCCAATGAAATACATCTACCATATCCGGATTTCTTGAGTTATGGCACCAATTTGCCCCACGAACGCAGTAGTAGCAACTTTGGTTCCGAATTGTCGCGAGATCCATCCACAGTCAGTTTTGGTAAACGTGCTCGATGTTTGACATCAAACACCGAGCAAAGTGAATCCCCGACATTGGCTAATGGTGGCACTTGCGAGGAATCACTTGTCACTGTCGCTCACAGTGGTCACAGCGAAAGCGAAAGTGAGGCAGAACAGCAAGTATCTTGTTTTGGGACTGTGTCCCAGCATACAAAACGACGACGTGGCCCCGGGCGAAGTCGCTCCTTCAGCAACACACGCGGCGGAACAACTATGGGGAGACGGAATCGTCGCATGCAACGCAGTTCATCGGCCGATCTGCTGATGGATTATGCAACCATGGCAAGATCGACGCCACAAAAACGTAACGAGGCCATGCAACGTTTGTTCTTTATCTGAATGGAAAGAAGATGATGATGACGTGTGTTGGGGATAGCAATGTGGATAGCCATAATGGAACGATAGTATTATATCTAAAGTGATTCTTGGAAGGAATCTGGTCAATAGCTTGTATTATCAATTGTTATAATCAAAATAAAAGATTACGCATATTACTACATTTGATATTTGTTTTTTTTTATATATCATAATGTTTATGTTTATATATTTCATTTGTTAGCGTTAGACGTGTAGCATATTGCCAGTCACTGTCAAACCGACAGTTTGACAGGCACTCGCTTTGCGGGCCTCAAAAAGTGCAAAAGATAAGAAAACATGTAAACCATAAAGAGAAAGAAAAAAGAACAAACGAAATAAAAAATACACTATATTTATATATGTATATATAGACGAATATATGATAATACCAAGGCATAGGACTGCTGTAAATGTATGTTTCTTTGTTTTGTATATATTGAATGTTGTATTCTTGTAGAATCAAGTTTCTCTACGGCTGCAACTGTTGCTTGAGATTCTCCAATGTTGCCTTTCCCGTTTCCAGCGGCACAACAATATTCCTCAAACTGTCAATGCTATTTCGCAGCTTGGTGGCCTGGAACTTTGTGGGCAATTTGGGTGATCCACCCACCGAGGAGGCAAAACTAAATGTTTTATACTCCTACATAGAGATGGTAATGGAGCAGCAATCCAGAAAGATTAAACATGAATATATTTTGTGAGATATGTCATGGGTTAATGAATTTATTTGCAAAGAGCAGAATATATCAAGAACAAAACAAAAAAAAAAATAAAAATCGGCATATAAGCCTTTTCATTATAGTCCAGAGAACGGAAAAGATAAGGATACTTAAGGTGAATGTGTGATATAAATTAAGCATGATAAACAATGGGGAGGCATTCAAGAATCCTCGGAGCTTAAAATAACATTTCGATAACGTTTAGATAACCAAAAGTAAAAATATAAACATAAAATGAGAAAAAAAAAAGGAGTGGAAGCAAACCCCCTCCGCTCCTTTTTCTTCTCTCCGGCTAAACAAATAATAATTATTATAATAATAATAGTAACTAAAAAGGAAAAAAATATCTTTTTGAGGTTCCAGAGCTCGTTATGGGGTAGGTAATGGGTTAACTATAAATGGCTCTCGTTTAGGTTACCTGATTGGGTGAACTGGCCTCACTCAGCGCTGTGGCTGTTGGGGCCTGTTGGCCCATATATGAATGGAATGTGGCTGTGTTTCCCCCACTGCCATGATCTTTTTGGCTGCGTGTAGTTACCTTCTCTTGCAGCGTATTGAATGTTTTCGATAGCCACGGTTGCCAACTATTACGATTCGTTTGCAATTCACTGAGCGTATTGTTCAGTTGATGATTTAAATCCTGATTCTTGCATTCGGCTTCGACTTGGGCCAATTTAGCTTGTGCCAATTCAAGTTCCAGTTCTCGTATGCGTTGCGAGGCGGCATTTAAGGGATCCAAGGGACCCAAAGGTGCTTCATTTGCATTCCCCATGGAATTTTGATGATTCTTCGATATGCCCGATTTGGCATTATCATGACCTACCACATCGATCTGTTGCAGGCAATGTTGGCATTTAGAAACCGTGTGCTGGCAATCAGATAAAAGGAATTTATATATATACAAGGGCACAATTTGATTTAATTTCTTGCAACTCACCATAACCTTGCCCAATGTCTCATTGAGTGTATTCATGTCCTGCTCTTGTCTTTGTATAATCTGTTTATATTCCTGTATAATTCCCGTATGTTTTCTCTCTTTCTCTACGGCACGTTCATTGGCATTGGTCAATTGTTGATTCAATGCCTCAATCTCGGATTGCAACTTGCGCCTCTCTTCACCGAAACGACTCTCGTAGATTTGAGCCTCCTTTTCGAGACGCTCTTTGTGCTGTTTCTTTAATACAAACTCCTCCTCATATTGCTTAAGTTTCTTGATCTTTCTCTCGCACGACTGTTTCATGACTTTGCGCGCCTGACTGGAGCTGCGACACTTTTTGGGTAATGTTACCCTAAAATACTTTAGAATGCCCTCAAAATCCAATTGACGTAAATCAGATTCACATATTGACAACAAGGTCACTGCCACCTGGAACAGTACGGGCAAACCGTCCAGCAGGAATACATCCAACACATGGAATACAAAGCAAAGCGGAAAGCGAGCCGTATAGAGCGTAAGGAACCATTGTGAGGCATACATATGAGTTTCAATGCCGCATGCGCTGAAATGCTCATGCAATTTGGGTAACTGATCTTTGATAAGACGCTCCAATTGATAGAGACGTAAATATAGGACTTCAAATCCAGCCTTATAGAGATCGCGCAAGCCATAGTCATACATTAGAGAGACTAAAACACAAAATGCATCTTCCTCGGGCATCTTAAAGAAGGGAAAATTATAAGTGAAAATTCAGTGAGTATTTGAGATAGACTTACATGTAACAAGAGACTGGCTGCGATGAAACTTAATCCCTGACAATAGCCCACTTCACTGTCATGTACTGCATAGGCTTTGGATACTTTGAATAGAGCATCCTGGCCAGAACCGCCGCTTTCTTTAAAGTATTTATTGGCCGGAAAAGTACGATGTATATCCCTTTGTATAACCGTTTCACATTTGGTTTCCTAAAAAATTGTTAATTGCATTGATTAGAAGCTTGCAATCATGATTATATTTATCCACTCACTTTGGTAATCAGTATCTTATACATATCATTCATTTCTGCCTTGCCTTCAACATTGGCCAACTTTTGCCATATCTTTTCACGCAAAGCCTCGGGCACACCCAATCGAACGAGTTGGGCCAGATTTTTGGGTCTCTTCTCTCCATCCCACTCCCTTAATATGGGATCCCATTCATCAAGCGTATCCTGGGAACAATCTTTAGACACTTCACCGGTGCCACTTAGCAATGGTTCATCACCATCACTACTATAATCCGTGGGACAATCATCCTCAATGGAGGCGATCGATGAACTGCGCACAATTCTTGAAAGATTATTCATGCCCATTTTGAGTAAAGATGATGATGCTTGCGGATGATGACTGTTTGACTGATGGTCATTTATTTCCTCGGATGGATCGATGCTGTTCACCTTCCAATTAAGTTCATCTGTGCGCTTTAGATGCAAATAGAAGCGCAAGGTCATAGGACGCTTCGAGATAAAATGATCCATTATGCGAATCTCATTTGCCGGTTGAATGGTTACTGGAGTTTCAATAACAAAACGCACTGGCTCCTGGATACCCCTGATGACAATATCAACGGCAACAGTTAGATTTGTTTTGGACGTTTCTTGATTTAGCTGCTCAAATGCCAGCTTCTCCTGTGCCTTCCATTCGGCGCGTATGGCATATGGCAGACAAGATGATGATGTGGCATCTATATCGGGAGCTGATCCACCACCAGGTGTTATATAGCCCATGCTTAGCATGTCAATCAAATGCATATCCTTTTGTACCACCAATTTGCCGGGAGCCACTAATACGCCAAAGCATCTCTCTATATACAACGGTTGGAGCACATTCGATGGCGTTTGCTTTACTGTAATTCCAACCTCTTTATCGGTATTGGCTCTTAGTTTAAAACATCCTCGATCACGTGGCACTGGTGTATATGGATTTTTTGCTACCTTTTCACGTATCTCCAGTGATACAATAAACTCATATCCTGCTGTATTTAAAGGATTGCCACTCACATCCGATGTGACTGAATTGACCATATCAACAGCTGAATTAAGGCTGCAACTCATACTGGGCGGATATGTTTGGAATG
The DNA here is from genome assembly GCA_035045865.1 of Drosophila austrosaltans. Taxonomy (NCBI): domain Eukaryota; kingdom Metazoa; phylum Arthropoda; class Insecta; order Diptera; family Drosophilidae; genus Drosophila; species Drosophila austrosaltans. The sequence continues at coordinate 6,206,592 of JAWNOQ010000207.1, forward strand.
CCTTCTGAAAGCAAGCTATATAATGACAGATACATATACATATATAGAAAGAGAGGGAGAGAGAAAGAAGAAGGGAATGACTAATGTGACAATGTAGTTTGGTAATGCATCTGGAATTCTTACCGCTAACTTGATTTACGGCCTCAGGTATATGGCAACGAAAAACATGACATTGAAAGAGAGCATCACCATGCAGCCAGGTAAAGGCAAAGCAACCATTTTCCGCAGTATCAACTGGTCCCCGATAATATAGTATTATGCTAGATATCTCATATGTGGCAATTATGGTATTGCTTTCTGCATCATGAAGTCTGTAACAAAAAAAAAAAACAAACCCAATTAGCATACATAATTAAACAATTTAAAGTAACTTTTTACTTACACGACCAGACCATCTGAACAATTGGGTATGCTGACTGTTATCTTAAGGCCCACTTGCTGTGAGCCACTGTTTAGCTCACTCATAATCCTATAGACTTCCGACTCTGATTTTGGAGCATTAATATTAGCTGCACCCAAATAGGTGACACCCGCGAATATTGTACAGCCCTGATCAATTTCTGAAACTGAAACCATAACTAAATTAGTAATTATAACTTTCAAACCTACTCGGATTGTAATATGTATTTTGAAAAGATAGAAAGAGAGAGAGAGAGAGGGAAAGAGGGACACTTACCCTCTTCGTCTGTGGTATCCGGTTTCATGGCATCTTGTTTCTCATCTAGACAAGCAGGACTCGCATCAAGGCAAGCGGGACTGGCATCAAGGCAATCATAGAAAACAGATTGCCCGACACGATTCGAGGACGAATCATCTGTATTTTCTGTTCCATCTTTATCCTTACTCTTGGACGAAAATAAATTGCAACGGAAATGCATATCCGTTGAATCCGATGTATCCAATTTTGGGCCACTTAAGGGCAATGTCAGAGATTTCGACTGTGTCGAGGTCTTATCGCCTTCAGCTGTAAATGCCAATTAAAATAAAGTTGAGAAATTAATGGAAAATATACATATACATACATACATATGTATACATACATATATATAAATATTTTTTTTGTTGTGTTCAATAGTAATAGAGAGAACAGAATTGAGCTAGGGGGGTGACAACCCATTTGTTTGCAATTTGTTGCCATAACAACTCCACAAGCGATAAGATATGGTAAGTTTACCTACAATTCTAAATTTTGTATGCCTTCGGCTCGGCTCCAGCACTGACTCTTTCACAGTGTGTGTGTGCGCTTGTGTGCACAGCTGTCTGTCCGAGGCAAACAAGAAAAAAAAAAAAAAAGAATAAACTTACTCACTAGCCTTAGCCTTAGCCTACCCCACCATTAAACTCATACACACGAAAAACTACCCAAATGTATATATGTACATACATACATATTCATTTTCAATTTATTCAGTTTACTCACATATAGCACTGCGTTCCAACTGCAGATCGCGCAAGGCATCTGTCATTTCGTGTTGGATATCGCTTAGGTTCCGATTATGGGCCATGTCCAAAGTAGGTGAACGATCACCGCAACCAGTACCGCCACCCCCGCCAGCAGAATTGCCAGTACCGGCTAGAGTAGCTGATGCAGTTGCACTATTATGGCCAGGGATTGGCTGAGATGCAGCCAATTGTTTGATTTTAGTTGAATCACTCGATGAGGATTCTTTTGCCATTGGCGGCTCTATGGGACTGGCAACATTGCTATCGGTGACAATTTCGTATTCACCACTAGTGGTTATTGATGACTCTGAAGATTTCGTGCTTAAATTGTCGTCCATTGTATGTATGTATATGCTGTCCGCGTATGACAGTGTATGTGTGTCTGTGTGTGTGTTTGAGTGTTCGCGGCCTTTGATTTCTCTATAACCCGAAAATTTCAATTCGTCTTCAAGGTTCTTGTTTATATATTTTTCAATTAATTTACTTTAATGCGACTTCTCCATTGTTTGGATCGATGACGAATCGGAGAATCGCTGCTGGCGCTTGTTGGGCTGACAGTTTGGGGGCGTTGATTGCGTTGCATATGTATATGTTTATATGTCTGTATATATGCATTTGTGTGTGTGGATGTTTACATCGGTATATGTGTGAGTCTGCTTGCATGTATGTATGACGGGGTCATGTCCCATATAGATTTTTCCTTCGTATCCCTTCGACTCTTTTTTTAAACAATCCGATTACGGTTGATGAGTATTTATTGGCATTGCTGTGTCTTGGATCACTTTAAAGCATTATTAATTGATTTAATTAACACATTTGACACTTTAAATTCTTTCGCTATTAGCAAGATTTTGCAACTTTTTGCAAATGTTTTGTTTACATATTTTTCTTAGCCAGTGTTGCTAAACTCTGATGTCACAATTAAATAGTGATGCAAAATAAAAGATTCACCAGAGACACCAGGTTTAAAAAAAAAGCTAAGCCGAACTAATGTATGTACAAACATTGTCATCTCTAATATATTAAACAAATTTTATTAAAAATTAATGTCCGTAAAATTAGCGACGTTGTGTGCAGGCGATTTGGGTCGTTGCAGGTATTAATAATTTGCATATGAAAAATTTGACAAAAATCTACCGCAAAACAGCTTGTCAACTTTGGTGGGAATATAACTGAATATGTGGAGCATAAGCTGGCTCCATTTATGCCGACAAACTTAAAATGTAAACAGTCAAATTTTCGTATGCATATTATTAATACCTGCAATGATCCAAATCGCCTGCACATAAATTAAAACAATAGATAATGCGTTTCTTAACAATTCTGCAGTTTATTTTATTTAAAAAAGTGGCTGAAAAATTGTCCAGATAATTAAAAAATAAAAAATGTTCCAACATTCCACCGTTCCGACCGTCGCTAATTTTACAGACATTTTTTTCTAACTGTCCTAAAAGTTACGAGTTAACGAATGCAAAAATCGCATTTTTGCGACTTTAGTTTTAGTTGATCACTTAGTTTGTATTTAATGTTTCAAAATACAGGAAAGTAAACATAAATAATTCTTAAAAAATGGATTTTATTCATAATTTTGCTTAGCAGCAATATTTGGCTTTTAATATGCTAAACTAACTGTGAAATGTTAATCGCGGCAGGGCTGCATACCGATACATATAACAGCTGAGAAATTGCGCGCTCACAGAAAGAGAGAGAGCGCGCGCGCGAGAGAGAGAGAGAAAGAAGGAAGAAAGAACGGAAAAAAACGTGCGCGTGTTTCCCCACTCTCATTCTTAATTCAGTTCAGTTTAGTTTCCTTTTGTTTTAGAAATTTCCAGTTTCTTAATTTTGAATTAAGGATGTGGCCACGTTTTGGCATAAAGATTGGCAACAGCACTCTGTGCATTGCTCATATAAGGGCCGATGGCAAAGTTGAGGTCATAGCCAACAAGCAGGGAGATCGCGTCTCGCAAGCCTGCCTGCTGTGGGATGGAAGCTCTGGAGAAATTGAGTGTGGATTGACGGCAAAACAAAAAATGGCAACTCGTCCCAAACAGGCGGTGGCTCACAGTTTTCAGTTGCTCCATCCTAAGGAGCAATTGACCGAGGAGCAGCTAACAAATGCCATTAAAGAAATACCCTGTGAATTTGACCAAGACGAGTTTGTGTTCCGCATGGAGCATACGCAGCCGTCAGACAGAGAGGATCAGGATGATAAAGTGGTAACCAAAGAGTTGGGAGCATTTGAAGTCACCGTGGAATTGTTAAGAGCCGAACTGGAGCTAGCCCATCAATATCATACAGATAGTGAACACTCTCCCATTGCAGTGCTTTCGATACCCAGCTATTATCCATCTGAGGCCATCAGATTGCTATCAGACGCCGCCGAATCGGCTGGTTTCCATGTTGCCCAGATTATTGCTGAGCCCACAGCAGCCGTTTTGGGTTACAAAATTGGTGAAGAGCAGCTGGAGCAGCGTCAACATGTTCTTGCCATCAAATGCGGCGGCCTTTATAGTCACTTTTCACTGTACGCTGTACAGCATGGCTATTTCATTGAATTGGCCACATTTGGACCCTTTCCCATTGGTGGTCGGCAATTTACAGAGGCCTTGGTCCAATTCATTTGTGAGGAATTCAAACGAAAGTACAAATTGGATCCCCATGAGTCACGCCGTTCGTTAGCCAAAATTCGTACGGCAGCTGCCAATTGCAAGCATATTTTAACCACGCTGCCCTCAACTCAATTGTATATCGATTCCCTCATGGATGGCGTCGACTATAATGCGCAAATGTCGCGTGCCCGCTTCGAAAGTTTAATTCAACCGGTAATAAATCAGTTTATCCAACAATTGGGCGAATGTGTGGAACGCGCCCAGCAGGACCATCCCGATGTCTTAAAGCGGATTGATCACATTGTTCTATTGGGTGCCACCATGCAAATACCCAAGCTCCAAGCAGCATTGGCTGCTCGCTTCCCCGATGCCAAACTCCATAATAGCCATTCAGCCGACGAAGTAGTTGCCATCGGTTGTGCCCGGCAAGCTGTATATCTTCTGGATCCTGTCGAACAGCAGCTACAAAAGGCCGATGATTGTGTTCTGGTTGAGGATGATTTGTATATTTGGCATGGGAATGATAAGTCCAATGCCAAATTGGTACTGGGTAAAGGTAGTGTATTACCAGCCAAGATTAGGCTGTCGCTGCCCCAATCCGGAGAGGGTGATGCCAATAATTCGATGGCCCCATTCAAGTTGCGCACTGGCGATAGTGAGATTTTGGCCCGCCTGCCAGACACCACGCCCACTGAGGATGGTCTCTTTAAACTGGAAGTGGAGGTCGACTGGGATGACAAAGATGGCCATATAGCTCCCCTGGTGCGACTACGATGCATGTAAGAAGGGCAGCCTTTTTGTAGACTATTTATTGTTGGTAGCCTAATCATAATTATTATTACGACAAACAAAACCGAACGCAAAGAGAAACAACTTAATTCTATATAAATAAATCCAAATCGAGAAAGCTAATAAATTAACGGTTATACATACATAAAGAGGTGCTAAGAAAGGCGAAATAACTCTGAATTTCTTATGAGAATGTCTTCGAAATTTGTAAAAACACATAATGAGAAAAAATATACATATATATATATTGTTTGAATGACTTAATCATAAGGTTTCATTTAAAGTATAATGTAAACGCCTCTTTAATATGACATCGGTACGAAATGCCATTACATTACAAATTTCGCAACAATAAATTTCATTTGAAATATATTAATTTCATTTGTTTATAATTGAAAAGATATACAAGCTTTAAGTATTTTAATGCCCGAACAAATGCAGTGTCATATGCGAATAATGTCGTGTCATATGTGCGTAATCAGCTGATTTTGTATCTGCCATCAGCTGTTTTCTGCAAGTTTCGCCCAACAAAAAAATTGGTATTTGTTGTTTGTGCAAGTGAAAATGAATAATTTGGATAGTTCGCAAATTGCGCACAGCAAATTGGAAAAGGAGACAACCAATTTGGCCCTGCTTAAGGATCGGGTAGATAAATACCATGACCTGTCCACACAAATGTCCAGCATTTTGACCATTTTTGAGAAGCGTCTTGGCAATCTTGAGCAAACCATTTTGCCTGTGTACCAAGAAACCGAGCAGCTCCAAAAGAGACAACAAAGTGAGTGCCCATAGTTAGGGAATCGTCAATTGTAAATTTTTAACCCAAACCAATTACATAGATCTAGAGGCTACTTTAAATTGCCTGGAGAATGTTCTGTCTCACTATGATGTGTCGCAGGAGGTGTGCCAACTCATACACCAAGGTCCTGTGGAGGGCAACATCTCTGCCTTTCTGGATGCATTAGCCAAGCTGAGAGCTGCCATGGATTATTTTTTGCACAACAATTCACAAAGTGTGGAACTGGAGAATGTGACAAGTCTATTCAATACTGGATGTGAGGGTCTCAATCAGCACTATAGCATGCTGTTGAAGAAGCATAGTTCGCCTCTGAAACCGGTGGAACTTTTGGATTTAATTTATATAGAAGATGATTCATCCAGCGATGAGTTTACCTCATTTCGCCAACTGTCCCAGAGTACCAGAGAGGAGTTATATACGATTTCTCACTGGTTAGAGCAGAATTTAAGAGAATATACTCACATCTATGCCAGGGAGAGGGGCGAAGTGGTGTTGCGATCCTTGCAGCTACTTAAAGATCATCAAAAGAGCAGCAGTTGGGGCCATGAAGCTTTGGTGAGTACTCTAACTAAAGTCATATATGTAAGTATTTAACGGTAGATTTAAGAAAATGCTTAAAAAGACAGAGATGAAGGAGAGAGAGAGTGAGAGTGAGACAAAAAGCGGTATAAAGGAAAAGACTAGAAAGTCAGTTTGATGATTGATTGGTCGCCATTTATTACCTTGAGATCGACGAGAGTAGAAGGAATTAAAATTTGTGTTATATACTAAAGAAAAAAAAAAAATGGAAAACAGCCGAAAATTCACATTGCAACGTACACCAACCAAAGTGCATGATCGTAATTGGAATACATTAAAAGTTAATACGATTAATGTGCGTTGCTCTACACCAATTTTGGGTAACTTTCGTTCCCCAAATCTATCCCCCATCAAGAAAAACACATTGATACAAAAGGCTCCTCTATCGCCCATGATAATTAAGAAGAAGAAACCTTTACTAATGCAGCCGCCCAAGCCGATGTTTGGCAAACAATTGCCAATTGAGCCCAGCAAAAGCAGTTCCGATGAGAACTACTCCGATGAATCAATTGTGGACTCATCAATATGCAAGGAGGCGCGTCGACGATCAATCTCTGTTTCAAATCATTCTTATGTGGTCAATCATGCGGCTAATGTTAACCAAATCCTATTGCGTGTGGGTCTAGAGAACTATGTGGATAAATTTGAAAAGGCCCACATTGATTTGGTTGAGTTGGCAACAATGGAACGAGCTGATTTAAATAAGATTGGTCTTCAAAATGATGAGGATTGCAATCTTATACTGGAGGCACTTAAAGAAATCTAAAATAATATGTTATGCAAAATAAATGTTTTATGTATATTTGTTAATGTAAAGATCGCTGGCATATCGATCTCCTCCATCTCTCTTTTTATTTTATTTATGTATTGATTTAAGTTTAAGAATAGAGCCAATAAAAACCTGGTCGCTTATTGTCTAAATACTATGATACTTCTTTCTTCTATTGTGTCTTACTGCTTGCAGAGACCTCGACATAGTGGAAGGCAAAGTGAACCCAAAAAGAATACATCAGCCCGCTTGCAACAAATGTAAGCGATATCCGTTGATTTCCATGCAAATATGTAGTTTATATACGGCTTGGACGAAAGGATAACAAAAGGATACTCTGTTACAAAAGAGTATAACTTTTCTGTAATCTTTGTTCTGTCTAATCTGCATATGACTATATATTTATCATGTACGAAAGTTCGTTAAGATATCAATTTGATTTCCATATTTCCATTTCTTAGATTCGAGAAGAAGGCAAACAAATTGTATTTACGTGCCACTCAGACCATTGAACAGTCCACTGGATTTTCCATTAAGAAGGCCTCATCACATTCGGATCATTTAACATCCGAAGATTTGCTAGATGGTGATCAGGAATTGGACAAATATTTGGTCATGCTATTGGGGCTACAACGTTTGCTTAACTGGGAGCGAGCCATAATGCATGACATTATACCATCGTCCAAGCACAATGAAGTATTTGCCCGTTTGGCTTACAATGCCATCGAATTGGTAGTTAAAGATGCCGAGGCCATCACCCAACGCATATTAAGATGCATTTCACGTAAAGAATGGACATCGGCTTTGGGCATATTTTCGGCATTAAAACGTGTTATATTGCTTCAACCAGATATCGAGCGTACTTATGATCCCGCTCAGCGGGAACAACTTACCAAAGTATTGAATAAATTACAGCAAACTGGTGCCAAGGCATTGGAACATTTTCTTGATGTCGTCAAAGGGGAATCCAGTACGAATATTGTGGGACAGAGCAATGTACCCAAAGATGCCACTGTTCATGAATTGACATCGAATACTATTTGGTTCATTGAGCATTTATATGAACATTTCGATGTAATTGGTTCCATTCTGGCTCAGGATGTGCTCTATGCCACACAGTTGGAAACCATTTTGATGAAAAAGGAATTGCCGGGCGAGGAGCGTAACAAGGCCTTATTGGCCATCTATATAAGTAAGTGTGGGTGTGTGTGGAAAAAGCATTCAATTACTAATTTCATTTTCTCCAATGGTAGAAAAAGCCTTAGCGGAACTAAACTTGTCCATAATGAACAAATGTGAGCAATACAATGATCAGGCCACAAAGCATCTGTTTCGTCTAAATAATATTCATTATATTCTAAAGTCGCTGCAACGTTCAAATCTAATCGATTTGGTTACTCTGGCTGAGCCAGAGTGCGAGCATAGCTATTTGGAAATGATACGAGAACTAAAGGCCAGTTATCAGAAAACTTGGTCGAAAATGTTAGCTGGTATCTATTCGCTGGATGAATTACCCCGACCCATGAGTGGCAAGGTCAAGGATAAAGATCGTAGCATATTAAAGGAACGATTTTCGGTAAGTTAGCAGCAGTTTAAAAGATTAACAATACAATTCAATCCCATTATAATTGCGATTCTTTATAGAATTTCAACAAGGACTTTGAGGAGGCTTGCAAAATTCAACGTGGCATCTCCATACCCGATGTCATATTGCGGGAAGGCATCAAAAGGGATAATGTGGAACATGTTCTGCCAAAATATAATCGTTTCTTTGAAATGTATGCAGCTGTACAGTTTAGTAAGAATCCCGATAAGTATGTCAAATATCGACCACACGAGATAAATGCCATGTTGAGCAAATTGTTTGATGATTCGGCATAGCCTTATACCCATTGGACATAAGCACATTCCTCTATATGATTTTTTTTCTTGTTTAATTGTCAACTCAATAAATATTGTTAGGAAAAAAAAAAAAATAAAAAAATAATATTATACAATCTATGTTTTAGCCTAGAAATATTATTAAATGCCAAGTAATCTGTTTCTCGCGAATCCCCTCTGTTTAATAGAGGAAATTAGTCGAGGGGGCCTCCGGTCGTCCACAAGCTCCATAGTGCTGTACTGTCACAGTGCTATTGGTGCGACAATTCTCAATGTCGAGAAAGCAATCGTTCAGATAGGTCTTATTATCGCTACCGCAGACAGGCTCGAATTCCCTGGGACAAATGCGGGCACAGCCCTTGAATTGGAATGCCGCCAGGCATCGTTTCAGTGGCACCACAAACACATGCTTACCGCAATTCTCTTTACGCATATGACACTCGGATTTGTAGAATTTGTTATCCGAACCGCAGACAAAGCTCGGCGGTTGGGCATCGCAATCGGATTCACAATCAGCGGTTAATGGGCAATTCTTTAGCGAAACGGGAACAACTCGTAACTGACAAGTGCGCCGCTTGAATTCACACATTGAGCCAAATGTGTTGCCATCTGAACCGCAAACCGGCTGCTGTTCGAGATCGGCCCTAGTGCACGCATCACCACAATCTTTAGCGGGCGTATTAAGATCCGTGCACGGACCAATATGGGCCAAATTCACACCTCGTCTGCAATTTAATAAGCCATTACATGACAGGGATATATTAGTATATAGAGAGAGGGAGAGAGAGATTCACTTACAAGCACGTGGCATGGGCCAGTTCGCATTCATTGTTATAGGTCTTGGCATCGGTGCCGCAAAGTTTGTCATTCCGTTTCGAACTAAAGATGGATCCAAAGAGATTGTTGAAATCCTTGCAGGGAGGCAACTGTTTGCAGCGACTTAAACGATTCTTACACTTATCCATGCTCATCTTTTGTATAGATTTACGCTGAGGACTGAGGAAAATAAGAAGCCAATTATGATGACGAGTCCAAGTCTCTCCTTTAACCCAACTCACCCGCAATTCAGCATTTTAAGCTCACATAAAGAGGAGTAGATGTTGCCATCGCTGCCGCAAACATATTGGGATGGTGAGTCCGCTTCAGCTTTGGGACATTCGGTGGGACAGGCATCGGCTGCACTGGCACTGCCATGCCTCTCCTGTGTCATGCAAAAGGATAAGGGAACTTCAAACACATGCTTGCCACAATTCGATGAACGCATTTTACAGGGACTAGCATAGAGACGACCATCAGAGCCACAAGTGGGTCTGGCTACCCGCCAACAGGATTCCCTGCACATACGCGTCGACTGGCAATGTTTGCGACTGGTCTTAACCACACCCTGACCACAGGTATGCAATTTCATCTCACACGTCGAATTATAGACATTGCCATCTGAGGCACAAATGGGTCCATCTCGGGGTGCACTGTTACAGTCGACTGGACAGGATTCACGTATGGCACTTGTATTACTGCAGGGACCCACATGCGATAGTTTTACAGCGGCCAAACCCACGCGGCAGGATTGGACACGCAGCATGCAACGATTTAAATATGTGCGTCCATCAGTGCCACACACAGGATCCTTTTCGGTGCTGCACCGATGCTTGCATTCCGATCCCTTTGAGCGTTCACAACCATCCCGCACATCCTTGACCAGGGACACACCATTTCTGGCGCAAGTCTTCTTGCGCAATTCACAGAGATTGGCATAGATTAAACCATCGCTACCACAAACTGGCTCAGCCCCAACTGTCACACTTGGTGGACAGGATCGAGGACAATTATTTGAAGAGCTACTACTTGCCCCACGATGCTGTCGGCCACCCAATTGGGCCTGCTGTTGCTCTGTTTGTTCATTGAGCAAGTTCTCCAAGGCGGCAGCTGCGGCTCCCGGTGCCTGCATCAATGTGGATGATAATTCCGGTTGGGCATCTTGACGATAATTGATCAATAGCGAATCCGGTGAAGCATCGGCACTACGATAACGTATTACTGGAGCCTGGACGGGCAATTTGATGATCTTGATCGGTGAATCTGTTACAGCGCCTGGCAAAAGACAATTAGATTAGTCTTAAAATGGATTTGAAAGTTATTTTTCTTAGTAGTAATATTCTTATATATTCTTTACAGGGTATCCATTTGTTCCATCAAAATGTTCTTCAATCTATTAAAAGTTAAATTTACTTTCCATTTCATATAATTTCTTGATTTTTCTCTAGCATGCGGAAGAGTTGCTGTTTGAGCATACAAATGTGGGATTACCTGACTATATGTGAGACAAGAGAAGAGACACATATACACAGAGAAAGAGAGAGGGATGAGGTGATGGGTGGAAGCGGGGAGGGGGGTCGGGTTTAATCTTAGCTAACGGCATATGTTATCGACATTTGGCTTGCCATATACAAATGGAAGTTACAAAAAAAAAAAGTATATATCTGACTATCTAGCGACCTCCATCTATAATTGCTCCTCATGCTAATCCCAGCCAGAAATCGTAAGCCAAAAAATCTGTGCTACAACAAAAACATAAAATTGCAAGTGAAATTTTCACACTAATTGCCACTGGCTGGCTTCATTACTGAAAAATTTCTGTTGTCTTTACTTGGTCGGATGTGGGGCTCTTGTTGGGCTTTGGCTTTGTTTGCAAAGAAAGCTGCAAAGACAACGGCTGCTAGACTATGGAGCGAAAGACTCGACCGCCTCCAGTTTGGAGCAGAGGAAGCAGACATATGTACATACATACATCTATGTATGTATCTTTATGTACATTTATAATAGACAGAGCATCGAGTAGAAAATCTATTAGCGCTCTCATACTGACTGGGGTTTGGTCTGTGTGTTGCGATTGTTTGGCTGTGATAATTGAACCCACGTTCATTTCATTATATCAATTTGAGATCTCAGGCCAGGCCAGGCTTCACAGGCAATCTCATTGCCGTCATTAAGAAAAACCAGACGCATTCTCATCTTAATTGAACTCAGAGGCGTTAGGAATTAATGCAGATGTAAATGAATCTTTTCCTCCTCAACAGCATTCCATAGCCAATCCAATTGCAAAAAAAAAAAAAACGAAAAAAGAAAAAAAAAAAAGTAATCATAACAACAATAACAACCAAACATCCAAAACGTATAATTTTCAAAAGTCAGCAACCACTTTGACATGATATGTATGCCCATGCCCCCCACACACACATATCATGGTCACAGCAACGACAACAGCAGCAGCAGCAGCACAGTGTGATGAGAAAGGCTGAAAAAGCTTTGCAATGAAACTAGCTTTAAGCTAATTTACTCAAATGCCACAACTGGTTGAGAATTCTAAGCTGTTATAAAATAAAAGAGAGAAACCTTAAAAACTTTGATTATGGAAACAGTTTCACTCTTATTTAGATCTTTAATAGTAGAGGCCAAATAAAGGATACAACTTCTTTCTAAAAGATGTTTGATAGTCTCTGATTCATTTTGTTATTGTTCAGAGTTGGAAGAATTATAATGCAAAGTATTTATTGAAATATGTATCTTTAATTGTAATCGATCAATTGATTTTCCATTTTTTATATAAAGATTTCTCTCATTTTATTAGTGCTGTTGCAATTGATCGAATGAATGAATAAAAGACCAATTTATTAAACTATGAAACACTTTCACCACAAATGTTCTTCTTTATACTCTAATTGATCTTTGGCCTATCTGAATGGGAATCTGATATCAATCAACTAAATGATCAAACAAATCGTTTTTCATTTTCTCACATTCACTCGGTGGTTCACAGGTCAAGCGACCTCAAAAGGCAATCAGCCAAGTCGAGGCAAGCCAATCCGAGCAACACAAATACCCATAGACTTTTCTACAAATGTCAAACTAAACTCGTTTTAACTGGCTTTCAAGCCACTGTGCGCCAGTTTCCCCAATATCATGCACACACACTGACATATGGGTAGAGATATATGTATGTATGTATAAACTTATGTGGATCTGTATGGAGTATAAAAATCTTCCTCTCTTCTGGTTCTGTGGCTTCTGTGTGCACGAGCATGTTTTTAATGAATTTATTTGAATGTTGGACAAATTGTGCACGAAAATATTTACGAGCATTTTGTGGGGATGGGGGAGTCATTGGGAGACAGGAGGAGTGCAGTGAAAAGAGGCGGAGGGCTTCAACATGGACATACATAAGCTGGAGTTGAATATAGTGGCAAGCAAGCCAAGCGAAGTCGAGCGGAGGCCGAGCCTCTGATGTATGTCAGTTTACATTCACTTTATACCTTAGAAATTAATTGCTGCTAGGCAGACGACCAAAACGACGACGACGACGGCGACCACGATGAAAATATGGAAACGATGGAGACGGCGCGGCCGGCCTTTCTATACCCAAGCAGCAGCACACAGCTGTAGGTCGGTCTGGTCTTGCATTTAACTTCCATTTCCATGTGTATATGTATGTCTGTCTACACACAGAGAAATGTAATGATATTCAAATGAATGAATGATATACGAGTGTATGTAGTATGTAACTAGCTTTAGGCTAAAGGAAAAAAAAAAAAAAACATTTCAATTCCGACAAGTTTATAGTTACATTATAAAGTGAGAGTTCTGCGAAATTTGGTATTAGTTTATCTACAAATAGCTGGGAAATTTCTTTCTTACATTATGTCTATCTCTCTCTCTCTCTCTCTCTCTTCACATGATCATAACCCAATTAGATATGCATTTAACTGCCAGTAAACTGTAAATGAGTATTTTCGAATAAACTTTTTTGCGACTTTCTTCTATGAATTTGGGGCGGGATATTTTTCTTTATTTCTTTTTTGTAGGTTTATAGGAAATTTTAAAATACATATGTATGTATGTACATATGTATGTATGTAGTTATACCGGCTAAACTGATTTATTTCTCTGTTACGACATTGCCAGGATATCTATTTTTCGAAATTTTTACCAAAATTATATGATCATCCTTTTCTATATCCTACTAATTAAATAGATATGTCTTATAATCCATAAAAAAGAAACAAAGTATTTGATTATAGTATTTGATTCTCTTCCCAAAAGGACGAATTTGTTTATAGTACTTGGAAACAGAAACTTTGATGCCAAAAGACGAAAATTTCATATCCTTTTAATTAGATTAATGTTAGGTTTTGAAATGACATTTCTCCAGGTGTATGTGTATATACAATGTAGTATTAACTATTGTGTGGGGGAGGTAAGGGGTCTACAACTTACCATTTGTGACCGTAGCGGCTAGCGTTAACATAGTCAAGAGTGCGCCAAACAGCTGGCGCTTAACATGAAGCTTCAGCTGAAGCTGTCTCTGAGTTTGGGTTGGGTTTTGGTACATTTTCACTGTCGACTGCACTTTCCTGACTCTGACTCTGACTCTAACGCTGACACTGGCGCTGACTTGGGCTTTGACTGTGGCTCTGACTCTGGCTCTGGCTCGGAAACTACGACGACGCTTTCGCTCGTTAACAATTGAAATAGAAGCAGAGTTTTAGAGTTGGGGATTGGAGACCAGCTATGCGGTGGCGGAAGATCACGGCACCGACACGATGCGACACGACACGACACGACTTGACACGACTTGACTTTGACTTGAAATGAAGAAAGTTTTTTTGTTGTTGTTGTTTTTTTTTTTGCTTTTTTTTTTTTTGTACTTTTGCTTGTTTCTGTTATTGTCTGGGGCTGTTTAAAGAAAGAGCATAAGTAAACTGGTGCAAGATTACCGCAGACGTTAACGCTGACAGTGACGTTGACGGCGACTGCGAAGAATTAACGGTAATCTTGTGGTCGCTAGCTCATTTAGTGTTGGTTTATAGAAGCGGTTACGGGGTGGGAGCGGTGGTTCCCTTTTATGAGTTCATTCGTGTTGCTGCCTATTAACCATTAACAGAAGCAACTTGAAACTGTTTGTTTATAGCTCCTACACGGTGGTTCCTTCTTCCTCTGCGTCTGCGTCTATATCTTCGTCTCCTGCTTCTTATTCTACTGATTCTTCTTCGGCTGCTATCTGCTGCTTGCTTGACCTCTCACACAATGGCACAATAAAGCATAATTTCTTTTTTATCGCCTTTTTTTGCACGGTTTTTTTTTTTTATTGTTTTGTTCTGTTTCTTTTTCTTCTTTATTTTTTTGGATTTAATTTGATTTCAATTACGCTTGGCCTTTTGAGAAAAGGTTTATGTTCATTATTATATATTAAACACTAACGTTCTGGATCAAGATCTGCGGCTCTTTTCAGCTTCTCTGATCTTTTCACAGTTTCTTGCCGTTTCAATTTTCGAATGATTTTGGATTTTTCGTCGTCGTTGTTGTTTTTATTTTTTTAATTTGATTCTTTATTTTTTTTTATAGATTTGGTTTTTTGTTGCGCGCTCGTTGAGTTTCGCAAGAGAAGTGAATGATGCTGCGGCTGCGACTGCGACTGATGCTACTGCTGCTGCTACTGCATTATTTCAATGAATGAACACACACACACGCACATATTTATAGAGTAAGAGAGAAAGAGACGCGAAGATGGAAAGAGAGAGAGAGAGAGTGAGACAAACTCACACATGCACAAATCCAAAGCTTTGTTTTTCTTTTTTTTACATTCATAAAATGATTGTGTTGCCTTTTTATGTTATTGTATTTTACTAAGAAGAGAAAGGTTTTTTGTTTTTAGTTGTAGTTTTGGTTTAAGTTTGGATTTGATTTGACAATGCGCCCGGACGAATGGTAAATGGCAAACGAATTTGCAATGCCAACAAATTTATATGAGTGAAAGGCAGCGCTGCCAACGGCGGCAGAGCAGCTAGGCAGCCATAACGTAGCGCGGTTTACTGGGCGCCCAAAATCAGTTAAAGATCTTTGATAATGGGCTATACTAAATTACATATAATGGTTATAACATTTGACGTATCATCCATAAATTAAACATGCATGCATAGAAACGATTTAAACCATTTTGGAGATCATTTAAAAAGAAAATGCAGTAGTTTTTAAATACATACAATAATGATCTTTCTATGTATGTGTGTGTGTGTGTCTGTCAGCATCAAAGAGGCTTACATTTATAATTAATGGATTACAGCTTAAAAGTTTATGTTGTTCATTTACTATCGACATTTTTCAATAATTAAAGACAGCTCATAGTTTGTTTTGGATTTAATCAAACATTTCCAAATGATAAAGACGATAAAATTGCTTAAGATTAAAATGAAATTACATTTTGTATTAATTAAAGTTTGTTGTTTTTGTTGCTTTATTAATTAAATCCTATCAAAACGGATAATATTTGTTTTTAATGTGTGGCATTCAATTATTCTAATTGATATTTAGGTACCTTAGGGCTAAGGCAATACATTTTTACAATTCCTTAGCTTTTGCCGCCCCATCCCCCACTTAGGTATGATATGCGCCCGAGGCAAACGGTTACCTCGATGCGCCACTGCCGGCAAAACAGTGACAGCTAAAGAGGAGGCCCCTGAGCAGCGATGGCAGAGCCTGGCCTGGGCATATTGATTAAATGGAGTTGTTGGGTATTTAAAATAACAACTTGGTCATGTTGTCTGCAACAACAGCAACAACAACCCACAAGAAGAGGCAAGAAAAAAACCTAATCGGTTTTTGCGTACAAATTTAATTTGCCAAAAGTGGCAGCAGAAAATGAATGCAACCAAAAAGGCGAGCCACACGAAGCATTTGAAATTATAACAGACAAAGTCACACACTCACACAATTGCTCACATACGTATGTATGTATGTATGTGTACATATCTATATACATACATACATACATACATATATTTATATATATGAGAGCCTGGACACGATCTTTGGCGTCTTTGAAGTGCAGTTGCAGTAGAAAGTGCTGCACATAGCCTCAGTTTGTTGTTGCTGCTAGCTGGAAGCTGTGTTTATAGACTTGTAGACTTTAAAGCCATAAATTTTACGCCTGAGTGGCGTTGCGAATAAGGGTCACACACACACACACACACACTCACACACAGACAGACAGCCAGCCAGCCACACACCAGACTCACACACACATATAAATATATACATATATATGGGAGTCTTCCGAGTCGCGTGCATAAAAGAGAATTGAGAGCCTTAAAAAAGAGGTCAGTAAGTAGTAGTGAATGCTTTACAGTTAGTTTTTGGGCAGAGACCAAAACCGAAATGCATTATGACAGCCATAAGATGATGACTTTGACTTCTGCTTTTTCTGCCAGAACTAATATACCACCTGATCTCACCCCATTCCACTGGTGATCGCAGAGCACACACCCCTCTGTCACCTCCTTTATACATACATTCAGACTACCGCCAACCAAAAATTAATTAAAAGAAAGCCAAAAACCAAGACGTAAAAACGAAAGAAGGAGAGAAGAAAACCTTTTGGCAAATGCCAGGCAATTTCTTTTTGATTTGATATTTTTGGCCTGCGGTTTTTCTTTCTGCCAGCCTGCCAATAAAAATGGAAAGTGAAAATTGTGCGGCTGCATACAAATTGTGTGCGAAAAAAGAAAAAAATAGAAATAAGATATGGCCATCATAAATGCGCAGAAACAACATAGAAGCCAAAAGCAACTCACGCAAAAACATTGAAGAAAAAAAAAAAAAACACCTGTTCTTCAAGTCGTGCAAGTTTTCTATGGCCTTTAATTACTTATAGGCATGGCCAACACGAGTATTATATAAAAGTGGTGCATCGATAAATGGCGGAAATTATACAGATAGTGCTTGGTTTAGGCTGTAATTAGAAAAATGCTTCAATTTGTTCACAGCTATCTCTTCAATTGGTACATTCTGCCATTAGCAGTTGCGCCGTGGTTGTTTTTAAAAAGTAACAGTCATTTCTATAATAACGAATTTATTTGAATTAAAAATTCAATGCATGTACTTTACAACACTAATTGGTAGTGTTTGAAAGGAATCAGAAAAGGATATCTATTAAAAAAACTAGTTATGATTAAATATAAGATACATCCGGCGCTTTTACTCTCGATCTTTTGAATAAGTTTTCATTAATGGCAGTATTATATGTGTTATTGTAGGCGATGACACTACCTCTTTTTTATATCATCTGTGCATATACCCCAAATTTGTTTACAATTGCATAAAACTAAAAATTTGAAAACTAAGTTCTCTGATCAAGCTGGAGTAGAGGTTTCTAAGCAAATTCAGTAAGCTAATAGAAAGTTAATTGAGGCAGGTTAAAAATTTAGTCAGTCGAAACTAACAAATTAAGTCTTTTGAGCCAAAAAATAAAAGTTAAAGTTCATATACATATAATGAACTTTATTGATATGTATACCCCATAGAAATCCTATGGAAACTTTTCGTTTGAACTTTTTGTTTCTATTGAAGTCCAAATTTAGGAACAAATTGGTTTCTAGTTGTGGTCAAATTGCAAATCCATTATTTATATAATTTGATCGTTATTAGTTACATTTCGAATTTTGTTCTGTTAACTTTAACAGACTCACAAATGATTCTATTACATGGAAACAGACTCGCAAATGATTAGTTACCTTGACCAGGCTCGCAAATCGATATCTATCGATTTTCATCAAATGTTGTCAAAAGATTTTCCACTTGAATGCCTCTGGCAACTCTGTGGGCACTTCAGTGTTGCCAGAATTTCGACGGAAACTAAATAAATTACAGAAAAAAAAAGAACTAAAGAGAACGCAGCGATATAAAGTGCACATGCACACGCCCAGTGCATTAAAAAGCCAACAATAACGTAACGGTATATGTGTACGAGTGATTTTTAATATAATTTGCAAGCAGTTTAGTTGGGGGCGAAGCTGCGAGCAAAAAAATTATTCATGTTGTGAACGTCGTCGTCGTCGTCGTAGTCGTTGTCGTTGTAGTTGTAGTTGTCGTCGTCCCAAAGAGTTGAACCTACAACTCCCCAAACCCAACAACAACAGCAGCAGCAGCAACAACAACAGTAGTAGTGGCAACAGCAGTAGTAGCATTAAGAAGAGTAAGAGTAGCAGCAGGAGCTAAGAGCAAAAGTAGGCAGGAAGGCAAAAAAACCCAGCAGAGAGAAGAGAAAAGATGGCGACAAGAGGCACAGGCACTCGCGTGCAATCACAACCAAAAATGTTTCCATATATATTTTCCAAATTGCATGGAGCCATCTCGGAGGCATGCGTATCTCAGCGTCTATCCACCGATAAGAAAACGCTGGAGAAAACATGGAAACTGATGGACAAGGTGGTCAAATTGTGCCAACAACCGAAAATGAATCTAAAGAATAGTCCACCCTTCATATTGGATATACTGCCAGATACGTATCAAAGATTGCGTTTGATCTATTCCAAAAATGAGGATCAAATGCATGTGCTGCATGCCAACGAGCATTTTAATGTGTTCATTAATAATCTAATGCGGAAATGTAAACAGGCCATTAAACTGTTCAAGGAGGGCAAGGAGAAGATGTTCGATGAGAATTCCCACTATCGACGAAATCTTACCAAACTCAGTTTGGTCTTTTCCCACATGTTGAGCGAATTGAAAGCCATATTTCCCAATGGTGTATTTGCCGGAGATCAATTTCGAATTACCAAAGCAGATGCAGCTGATTTTTGGAAGAGCAACTTTGGTAACAGGTATATATAATCCTATAAACACAAACATATGTACACACACATACATACACGCATATATACAAATTGTTATTTGTTTTCATTCCGACTAAATTGAATTCCAATCAATACAATTATTTAGTACCCTGGTGCCATGGAAGATCTTTCGCCAGGAGCTGAACAAAGTTCATCCCATTTCATCGGGCTTGGAGGCCATGGCCCTTAAAACTACCATAGATCTGACGTGCAATGATTATATATCGAATTTTGAATTCGATGTATTTACGCGACTCTTTCAGCCCTGGGTAACATTGTTGCGCAATTGGCAAATTTTGGCCGTCACTCATCCCGGTTATGTGGCCTTTCTTACCTATGATGAGGTCAAGGCACGTCTCCAGCGATATATCTTAAAAGCGGGTAGCTATGTCTTTCGTTTGTCCTGCACACGTTTGGGCCAATGGGCCATTGGATATGTAACGGCCGAGGGTGAAATTTTGCAAACGATACCGCAAAATAAATCTCTTTGTCAGGCCCTGCTCGATGGTCATCGGTAAGGCGAAATATATATTAAAAATCTGTCTTACAGTTTCATTAATAACTATCACTTCATGTCCATATATATAGTGAGGGGTTTTACTTGTATCCGGATGGACAGGCCTATAATCCAGATCTTTCATCTGCCGTACAAAGTCCTACCGAGGATCATATAACCGTTACACAAGAGCAATATGAACTTTACTGTGAAATGGGTAAGTGGTTTTGTAATTTAAGATTAAACACAAAAGTTAATTGCCAAAATTCATGACAAATAAGCTATAAAAAGATTCATCATTCATTTATAAGTAAGATTTAGTTTGTGAAATTAGAAAATAGATCTATATCTAGAGAGAGACAAAGAAACCGAAGTATTTCATAGAATTTTGCATAACAAGTATATCAAAAATGAATTGTAAATGTAGTCCAAATATGTCTTTACCTATTTTACATTTCCACAAAATCTATGTAATTAATATCACAAAGGAAAGTTTTTGTTTATTATATTATTAATTGCTTTTTTGTTTATAATCTTTATAGGCAGCACCTTTCAACTGTGCAAAATATGTGCCGAAAACGATAAGGATATACGAATTGAGCCCTGTGGCCATTTATTGTGTACTCCCTGTCTCACCTCCTGGCAGGTGGACTCTGAGGGACAGGTAAGTAGTTTGCCAGAAATCCCACAAATGGAAATTGATTTTTCTCACTCCCATTTGCTAACCCATTTACAGGGCTGTCCCTTCTGTCGTGCCGAAATAAAGGGCACCGAACAGATCGTTGTCGATGCCTTCGATCCGCGTAAGCAGCACAATCGCAATGCCACCAATGGACGTCAGCAGCAGCAGGATGATGATGATACAGAGGTATAGTTAGAAACTGAAATATAAAATGAATGAAACAAAAAAAAAAAAAGAAATAGAAAGAAAAACAAAATGAAAAAGCCGCCTGCTACGCTGCCGCCTAAGCTGCTATCTATTATACCTACAAATATGTATATAAATATATATGTATATATATACATGCAAACATACATCTATATATATATGTATGTGTGTGTGTAACTATATATATATATATATATATATTTATATATTGAAATACTTATTATACTTATGATTACTTTTGGTTCGTTTACTCTATATATAAGAGATTTAGCTATCTTAATAACTGCTCTTTGTTTATATAAGTTAAATGTTTGAATTATTTCTACGTTTAGCCGTAACATATGCATATATATATATATATACTTATATATATATATATGTTTATGATATATATGTATATACATTTATTTAAATTATTAGCCCAAAACTCATGCCACTAACCCACACACAAACACATACACACACACACACACACACACACACATTAATTTAGTTAGCAAAGCGGAAATGGCTCATCAGCCTACGTCGCCCGCCGTCCGAGCATTGCATATGTATACCCTTACCAAGACAGCTATATAGGTTCTTATATATATAAAAGAAAGCAAAGAAATATGTATGTATATCCTTGTCAGTTTGCTTTGTTTAACTTATAGAGACTTTGAACTGATTGGTTTGGAACCAATTGATTCTTCGGTTATAATAACCAAACGTTTTGAATCTGTTGTCTATATTATAAATAGCTTTCATAGGAACAATCAGCATCAGCAACTTTGTTTATTTTTTTGCAAGTTAGTTTAACTCAACTTGTCATCTAAATTGAAACGATAGAGTATCGAAGTGTGTATATGCAATTGTAAGGGTATACATTCTTCGGCACGATTGCCGGACGGATTGAGCTTCTGATGTTTGTTCTTTAATTTTTTTTATCGCTTTTCTGTTCACATTTTGTTTGTGTTAGTCGGTTAGTTGGTTGATTGGCTGCTAGCTCGTGCTTATGTTTCATAACTTATATTATAAATTAAATGTTTTTATACATCCCCCCCCTGCCCCTACTCCCCTTTACTTTTATCCAGTTGTGTCTCTGTTCTTTTTAATAAGTCTATCTCTTTGTGTATATATGAAATTGTGTGTTTTTTTAAAGCTAGAGCTAGCTGGCCGTTTTTTTTTTAAATCATGAATCCAGTTTACAACCACTTCCTCACCTCACCTATTCACATCCTATATATATATATATAAATATATATATATCGTAACTTTATAACGATTTTCATTTACCATTCTTTTATCTACAATTTCGATCTTTTAATAGTTTATTGTTTAATATTTCCAAAGATATATAATTATAGTTGGTAGTGTTTTCTGTGTCTTATTGAATCCCCCTCCCACCCCCTCAAACAACCTAACACTCCCCCCCCCCCCCACTCCACAAAACGGTTTCAGCTCAAGACTGTAAAACAAGAATTAATTAACAAAAGGCAGTATTTGTCTTTTGATTTGATTTAATTTTTTGTGTTAGCTCTAATTAATAATTATAATTATATAAATAATATTATGAAACGTAAAAAAAAGTATATATATACATATATGTATGTGTTTCTTGTGGTTAATGTCACAAATCATAGATCCGAGAACAAAAACGAAAAACAAAAAACAAAAAAAGTATTAGAAAAGAAATTTAAAATTTGATTATTTTTTGTTGTTGTGTGATTTCAATTATTCTTTACTGTTCCATTTGTTGAACTCTATTGTTTTTATACTTTTTGTTTAGTTTTCACACACACACACACACACACATACAACTCATTTTCATGATCAACAACAAAAACAACATTAATACGGCCCTCTCATTAAAATTCAGAAAGCATCAAGTAAAATATTGTTTAATTTAATGTTAAAAAAAAAAGAAAAACAAAAGAAACTAAAACTAAATGCAATTTATATATATATCTATATATATATAGAGATATATCTATACAATTTTTTTTAGTGTTTTAGTTTCATTTTTTGATTTCCTTAATAAGTTAATAATGCGAAACAACAAAAACTGCAACAATAGCAATATATAAAAAAAAGAAAGAGATTGAGAGAAAAAAAAAACAAACAAATATATATAACATATATATTAAATTATTTAAAAAAAAAAAAACCAAAAATTGTTTAATGTTTTATTTTGATATGATTTTTCCCCGTTTCTATTTAGTTTCATCTTCATTATCTTCTGTTCTTTTTTTTCTTCTAATGTGCATGTCCAGCAGCGTTTTTCTTTTCTTATTTGTTATTTATTTTTCTTATATATTAAAAGTTGTTTTTTCTTATCAATTTTGAGTTCTAGCGGCATGTGTTCTAGTTCGTTCTTCTTCTATAAAGCCCAAATATATAACGATTTGATCATAAACCAAAAAAAAAAAAATAGAAAAAATACTACTACTACCCAAACTACTTCTCATAGGATATGGGTGACTTTAATATAGCCACCTCATCGCTTCATGCATTGAGCACCAACAATACATCGGCCAATTCATCGACAGAGAAGCATAGTCCACACACATCTCCGCGCTTGGGTAGACGGAGCACCACGCCCAGTTTGATGGCAGTGCAAAATGATCTTTATGCTGGTGGAGGTCCGGGTTTAAGTTTACCCAGCAGCAGCAGTAGCAGCAACAACAGCAGCAGCGGCAGTTGTATTGGCAATAGCAATGTTAACATCAGCAACAATACAACAGCAACAAATTTGTCAACATCTGTGGCAGTGGCAACAACATCTTCTGCTAACACACAACCGCAACCATCGGCACCACCGGCAGCAGCTGTATTAAGCAATGGCTCAGCAAGCAGCAGCAGCAGTAGTAGCCAGAAATCCTCGAATCGTATGAGTGCCCCATTAATTGGCTCTTGTGTATCCAATTCAACATATGGCAAAAGTAATGGCAGTGGCAATGGGAATGGGAATGGGAATTGCAGCAACAATAGCGATAATGCCTCAATTAGCTCCTATGCCATATTGCAGAATCTACAGGATTCCAATTTGGCCAGTTCTGTGGCAGCAGCAGCAGCATCGGCATCAGCAGCAGCACCACCATTGCCGCCACGTAAATCCTCTCCAGGTGTAGAAACTCCCACAGTTGCTGCTGCTACTGGTGTAGGTAGTGTTGCTGCTGCTGCTGCCGCTGCCGCTGCCAAGGTGACTCCACCAGGCCCGCCCTCTAGTAGCAAAAGTATTGATAATATACAATGCAGTTTGGATAATGTGCCACCACAGACTACAGCACCACCCATACCACCGCATGTTAACAGCAGTGTGGATACATTGGCTGAGGATTTGATGCGACAACAGCGCATATCTACCACTACAGCAACATCGCCAGTGCTTTCTCTTTTGGATGAGGATATCGTGGAAGTGGGACCGGCAGAAACCATAAGCGGTGTGATTGATACCCGTCCCCTAGAAGCGCGTGGTGGCGGTATTGGTGCCACAAAACAGGATATAGCTAGTTCACATTATACACAACTATGTACCACCAGTTCGGGGGGAACATCGGGTGTTGTAACAGCAGCAACAGCAGCAGCAGCAGCAGCAGCGGCAACTATGGCAGCATTAGCCAATGGCAAAAAAGTTAATCTCAAGCAGCAGCAGCAGCAACAGCAACAACAAACGGTAGTATCCACAACGACGACAACACCAACAGCAGCACCATCAGCAACATTAGCGGGAACGGGAGCAGCAATCCAACAGCAACCGCTACTCTATGCAAATGTGACGATCAATCAAAAAGACTGCGGCTCAACTGTGCCCTATGAGAATATCAATTTGGAGTATATTGCCCGGCTAATGAATGCGGGATATTCCAAAGAGAATGCCATAACAGCTTTGGGCATATCGCGCAATAATATTGAAATGGCTGGCGATATTTTGCGTGAATTTGTTACCAAAAATAGCGCCTAAAGTGCCCCCCCCCCCCTCCCCCACCCTTTTTAAAAATGATAATGATCCTCTCCCCCCCCCCCAAGCCAATCTAACCAAAAACCGAAAAAAGAAAAATAAATGAAAACTGAAATCTAATCTCTAGTCTTAAGCCAAGCAAATCTCATTAAATTCTCCTACTCTCCACATATATATATATATATTGATATATATATTTATATAGTAATGCTAAGATAACCCACTCCCTTTCTTTCCTTAACCCTGCCCCACAATCTTTAAAGCTTTCCCACACTTTTGGCTTAGCCATAAACACAAGCAGTTTCAATTTTCTTAAACCACCCACTCCCCTTCCCCCCCCCCCACACACACACACACATAAGAAAAAAAATCTATATATATATATATATACATATATCTAGGCACTACTTCCCCATTGATAATATCAAATATACAAAAAAACACACACACTATATTAAGACTAACTTAACTCTTCCTATAAAGTAAAAGTAAAAGAAAAACAAAAACAAATTAAATTGTAGAAATCGAAAATAACAACAACAACAACTTGCCCACCCCCTCAACAGCAACAACAACAAAAAGAAATTACAAAAAAAAAAAAAAAAACAAAGAAGAAAATGTAAAAGACAAATGCCAACTAAGTTAGCCCACACATTGATTTAACTTCAAATGATTTTTGTAGCTCGTTACTTGTGTACTCGCTGGATTGGCAACGAGTATGTTAAGCTAAGGCAACTCTTGCATTACATTATAACTGTATCAATTCAACAGGTTCGCCGCCGCCGCCTAAACGAACAAAAAAAAAAAAAAAAAAAAAAAAACAGGGCGCTTGGTAAATTCATAAAACAAAACAAAATACAAAAAATATTGAACAATTTTACCATAAAATACATTTTTTTTTTACCCCTTAATGGATGTGTGAACAAGAAGATAAACTCGATTATATATAGCGCAGATGTCGATCTTTGATAATATGTAAAATATACATCAGTTGCAATATCTATGAATGTTCAATATATAAAATCAAAAACAACGATTGCATTATAGTTAATAGATCTTTTATATTATAAGTGCCTGTTCATACAACTAACATACATACATCGTACATACATACATACATCGGTCTGAGACAGCTGCGATTTGTTTTCATTCAATCTATAGAGAGGCTAGTGAAACCACAGAGGAAGGTGGCAACTAAAAACTATCTAACTGTCGGCAAGGATCGCTGTATCGATGAAGGGCTCTAGTCGATATCATGATATATCCTTTCTCACCATTTCAAACGGCTAGATTAGTAGTTGGACTGGACTTTATTTGGAAAACTACCCAAAGAAGAAGACAAATCACACGTATTACATTTGTAATTGAAGCATAATATATGATACTGAGTGACGAGTATATATATATATATAAAAAAAAGAAGAAAAGTCGGACAAGTTTTCGGCTTGGTTAAAAGCAGAATTTATACATTTTTTAACAACATTTTCTGCTAATTTGAAGGAATTTCTAGTAAAAAAAAAAAAAAGAAAAAAAACAACAAAGTTAAAACGAAACCCCCTTCTCATAGTAGAAGCTAGTTCTTCTGATTCTCCCCGCAAAAAAAAAAAACCAAAACAGTAAAAAAAAAGGAACCTTTTACATTAAGTACATCAAAGCATTATGCATACATTTAGTATATATATATATATATATCGAGAAAACAGAGCACAGCCATATATACTATATATATATATATATATACATAACATATATATTAATAATTAAAAATGCCTTCAGTTGAGATTCATCCCCCCCACCCCCATTAAAAAAAGATATAGAAACATACTAAACCGAATCCGATGCACTATCAAAAGTTATACCTCGATTTTTTATACAACAAACATCCCTTTAACCCTCCTTCTCCCTCTCCTTATTCCCGCAAAAGAAAAGAAAAACCAAATAAATAAAAAATACAAGAAAAAAACCAAAAAAATACAACCTAAAAATTTGAAATAATCTTTTTTGTAATAATATTTTATAAGTCAAATCTGTAAAAGAAAAAAATCCCTTTTTACCGCCTTTATATATATTTACGATACATTACAACAACCACACACAAACACACACACATATACACATATATATTTGAGTGTGTGTGTGTGTGTATATATATATAGTATGTAATCGGTTTTTAAAATTCGTCAAACGTTCTTTAAATCCCTAAACTACATGCAATTTTTGAACATACTCGCGCATCCGCGTCTCGTATAAATAATAACTAAGCTATATAATATATATATATAGTATATATACACACAAAATATATATACCTATTTATATGGATACATATATCAACATCAATATACATATATATATATATATGTATCTGTATAATCAAGCGAATCGAAAACCAACTAATAAACAACAAAATCGAATCAATGAATGATAATTCAATGCAATATTCACACAACCAACAAAATAAAAGTAAAAACAAAACAAACCATAATTCGATAAGTTACAAATTATATAACATATATATACATATATATATTTGAACAAGAGAATCTCTCTTTTTTTTCTTTCGAATTTTAAGCGCTTATAACAATTACCAACATTTACATACAAAAAAATGAATCAACTGGACACGAATGCAAAAAGCAAACAAAAACAAAAAGAAAAGAATTGAAAAACCAAGCGAACCGATAGGATTGAGGATATATATATATATATGATACGATACCGATACCGATACCATAGTCATGTCATGTAATCAAGAAAAAAACAAAAAACAAAAGCAAACAAATTCTAAGCAGATATAAATTATTCTTATAAATAAACAATTACGAAAAAAAAAAAAAAAAACCAAAACTTGTATTGATTTTTCTCTTTATCTTGGAGGGGAAAAGCAATTGAAGTAAAGTTTTGGTGAGTTTTGAAATTCAGGAAAGTGAATAGAGAGTTCGTCTAAGCTTTGGAAGTGAAGTATGGTAAACCTGAACAATGATCCAATACTTCTCCAGTGTGTGGGATCAAAAAATTTTTTTTTTTTTATTTTAATGTGTAAAATACATGAGCAAAAGGACTTTTCAAAATCTGAAAGCCATAGACGCAAACCTGAGTAGTTTTACTTAGAGCGCGAGAATTTTCAAACGCGTTCTCTTCTCGAAAAACGATTTTTGAAAACTACAGCCAAGATACCTCAAAATCTACCGGACCGAATTGGCTCCAATTTAAATATTAAATATCAAAATATCTTTTTTAAATGTTAATCTATCTAATGAACTAAAATTATTGCGATTATTATCTCGCTTCATCAGTTTTTCTTTTTTTTTTTAGCTCAAAGGACCCCCAAAAAGGCTCGAAAAAAATTTTTTTTTTTTCAAATTTGGAATTTCTCTTAGTTTATAGTATGTGGGCTGAAGTCTTACAATTCAAATAATGTTTAGTTTTTGCAGTTCGGACCAACACAACTTTTGGAATCTTGGCACAGTTGAGCTTTTTTTTTTATGGGGCGAAGGATATAATCCTAACAGAAAGGTTTTGTACAATTAATCAATCATCCAATGCCACATGGAATCACACTAGACAAAAGACTCAATTGGAAAGCCCACAAAAAAACACAGCTTAATTAAAAAAGATACAAAATGAATTGGCTACTCGGTGTCACAATCGGCCGGAACAACAAGCTTCTACTATATACTTGGGTAAAAGCAGCTCATTAAGGTGAACTGGCTCACTCATTCTTTTTTTCGAAGTGAGCCAACTCACCCATATGGCTCACTTGCTGATAGCTCATGAGTTCACTTTGCGATCGCCAATTGAGAAGAACGCAAAACGAGCCATAGGAACTAGTGTGCCAAAATAAGCTAGTGAGTCAAAATGAGCCATATTGAAAGAACTAGCCCAGTGGCTCAGTTCAGTGAGCCATTCATTTTGGCTCACTCACTCATAAGCTACCCAAGTATATTCTACTATATAAGACGATCCTGAAGTCAATTTGGACATATCCAACTCCAACACAAAGATCCTCAAAAGATTTCAAAATCAAATTACTACGTAGGTTCGTGAATGCGCTCCGTGGTTTATCAGAGACTCAATCATACTTAGAGACCTGCAGATGCCCTCTATAAAGTTCGAGATTCAAACACTGAGCAAGAGACTAGAAAATCATATTTGACACTTAATCTCCTGGACAGGAGACTCAAAAGGAACCATCCACATGATCTTCCAATCAGATCGCAAGCTGACTGGTACAACTCTGGGATTCAAAAATTGGTTCAATGTTTAACGACAGATTACAAATATAAAAATAGAAGGATGGGCTAACAACGGCAGTGCCGAAGTTCGTATACCCTTGCAAACTGTTTTTTGACAATAACATACTTATAATGTCACAAAATCATTAGAAAGCATTTAAAACAAGTCAAACCTATATTAAATGTTCATGGTTTGAGAAAACAATGTAATTCGACAAAGAAGAATTTTTTGTTTCGATTGTTCCTATGGAAGCTATAGCATATAGTGTACCGATTTGATTGAAACTTAGCACAGACATATTAATATATAGTAAACTTCTAAATGGAAAAATTTCGTGACAATCGTTTAAAGAACACCCAAGTTATTGCTCCAAAACTGTATTCTTGACCGATCGTTCCTATGGGACCCATATGATATAGTCAACCGATTCTGATAAAACTTAGTGGATATGTTACAAGTATACTAAACTCATAAACAACAAATTTAGTGATATTCGATTAAAAAACAACAAAGTTATGGATGTTGAACTCTATTCTCGAACGATCGTTCCTATGGGTGCTATATGATATAGTTATACGATCGGCATGATTCCGAGATATACAATGCCTGCAGCAAAATAAAGCAAAATTTCAGCTCTGTAGCTTGAAGAGAAGCTGTTGATCCAGACAGACAGACCGACGGACACTATATCAACTCAGCTCGTTGTGCTGATCAAGAATATATGTCTTTATATATAAAAATGAATGTATGTCTGTGTGCACTCGTTGAATTCAAACACTACTGGACCGATTGTTATGAAAATTGGTATATTTACATATGTATTCTTCCACGGGGAAGGTTTGTATAATATGCCCATTGATCCCACTCACCAACAGGTGGCGCTAATTTGGTTTTTCTTTCAGCTAGTACTTTATGTAGTCGGAGATGCTTCCTTCTGTGCGTTGCAAACTTCTGACCAAAATGAATATACCCCCTTCTTGCAAGGGTATAACAAATTTTAAAAACAAAAAAAAAATCCACAAAGATTACTGGGAATGAGTTCATATAGTCTTACCATATATGTATAATCCTTCAATGAAAGATCTACATCTTGATCAGATATGTATATACTCAAAACTGAATATAGAAACTTGCTTGTACAGTTTATAATATTTACTCTAAGTTTATCTAATTTGCTCTTTCGGTTTTTGGGTTAAAATAAAAACAAATGAAATTGTTTAGCTTTATTGAAATATGTATTTTATTTTTTATGTGTTTTTTTTTTTTTTTGTTTTTTTGTTTAGGTTTTTCTCGTATTCAAGCACATATGTATGTATGTATTTTTGTATTCTTTTTTTTGTTTGCTTTTTTGTTGCAGTTTTTTTTTTTCTTTTTCGTGTGGTTTTTTTTTTTTGCGATTTTTTTGTTAAAGTTTTATATAGGTTTTTGTTTTGTTATTAATAATAAGGATTTAGTTTCTGTGCTGTTCATTTTTTTTTTGTTTTTGTTTTTGTTTTTCTTTTAATTTGTATGTTCTCTCTCTCTCTTTCTTGCATTGCGTTTTTAGCAGCATTTTGTTTGTTTTTGTTGTTTCTTCCTTTGTCCTGCTTCATCTCTTTCTTTACTTCTGTTGCGGCATCTGTGCTTCCCCTACCCCACACATTTATCATCTTTTGATATATATATATGATATACATGTATATGCATATATGTCTATATATATATATATATATCGATATATTGGTATATTAAAGTTACTATTTGTTGTCGCTGTTTTGTTGGTTGTTGTTTTTGTTGTTGTTGGTTGTTATAGTTGTATAATGTATATATAACATGGCTATATAATAGGACGTACTGATCCCGAAAAAATGGTTTTATCTTTCATTCATTCTTACATTTGTTTTTTTTTTTTTGTTATTTGTTTCTTTCGTTTTAGTAATTGAAATTCATAGTGTTCACAATATATTTGCTTTTTATGTTTTACCAATAGATGATCTTCTATATAATATATATATATATATAAGAACTATATAGATAGTTCCTGTTTTTTTTTGTGTATTTTTTCATATTTTTCATTCATTAAATGGTTTTTCATCAACAGATTTTGGCTAAGCAAATTTCATTTGCCTTGTTTTTTTTTTTGTTTTTTGTTTACATCATTTTCATCTTAAATTTCTCAATTTTTTTTTTTTTTTTCGTTTCTGTTAGTAATTTGTTATAAATAAATATGTATATGTATGTTGTATGTATGTATGTATGTATCCATGTATGTGTATAATTTTTACGTTTTTCTTTTCGTTATAATTAATAAGTTAATGCAACCCTCATTTGTTGTTGTTTTGAAAGCAAAAAAAAAAATCAGAAATTCGTGAAACGAAATTATAATAATAGTTATAAAATATATATATATATACATATATATATATATATAGATAAATACATATATATGTATGTATATATATATCAATATGCATGTATACAAATTAGACTTTTGTTTTAGGTAAAAATACTTTTCATTTGTTATTTTTTTTATTTTCTTTCATCTCTTTCTATTACTTTTTCTCACTTTATGCTTAACTCTTTCATCTCTTTCACTTTCAATAAATAGAAAAAAAAACATAATAATAATAATTACACAAAACGCAAGTTGATTTGACAACTCTATGTAGTTAAAGAAGGAAAAGAAAAGTAAAAATAGCACAAGAATATAGGCCATATAAATTATATATATCAGAGTTGTGCCTATTCACAGATCATATTTCATTATTAATGAAAAATATATAAATTCTTCTTAAATATACATTTCATTGACATTAAACAACAAGAGTAAGTTGTATCAAATTACACATTTCATTGGCTTTGATGTTAATTTTCGAAAAGTATTTAATTGATTTTTGAAATTAAGAAACTATTTTACATAACAACTGAAACTCTAAATATAAGGACATTGCATGTCTATAAGAACCAATAAATCAGTTATATGTATCAAATTTAGTTTACATTGATTGTTCCTACCCAAATTAGTTGAAATAATATATTTTAATTAGTATTAGTTAAAGCCTCTTGCTCTTGTTTTTTTTTTCCTTTTGTTTATCTTTACTAAATCAATGTTCAATTAAACGAATAAACAAGAATTTCTACAATTTATAATTGTTTTTTCTTTTTTTTTTTTTTTAAGGACTCCAAGTACATTTAAATTTTTATTTTTAATGTCAATGAAATTGATTTTAGAATTATTGAAAGATTGCATATGTTTCTCATTGTTAAATAAAATATGATTTTTCATTTATATTTTTATTTTCAATGCTAATGAAATTACTGCACACAACACTGATATATATAGTATATATTTATAGATATATATATATATTTTTTTTTAATTTTTCAAGGATTTCGTTGCCATTAGAGAATAAATTTGTTGTATTTGTAGTTTCTTGCTGTTCAATTTTCCTCATTTAATTTTTCTCATTCATTTTGTTGTTGTTGTTGTTTTTTGTTTAAATTAAAGCAAACTAGTCGAAAATAGTATACGTACACACACAATTTGGTTTTCATCTCAACTCTTCTCTCACATCTCAACTGTCCTGACCTCACACCTCATCGCTTATCTATATATCATAGTTGAATTTCATTTTGCAATTTCGGTTTCAGTTTTTTTTTTTTTTTGTTTTTTGGAAATAAATTCTATCAAATTTTATGTTTTTTTTTTTTTTTTTTAGAATTCAGACACAAAGATTTCATTACGTTTCTCTCTTTCTTCATTTCGTTTTGTTTCCTTTTTTTCACTTTTTTTTGGGGGGGATTTTGTTGGTTTTTTTTTCAGTTTCTTTTTTTGTAATTTTTTTTTTAAGTTTTTTTTTTTTTTTGTTTCTCATATATATATATATGTATATATATATAATTTGTTGAGTTCCCTTTAAGTATTGCATTAATTCTTTGTTTGTTGGCTATCAAATTACAGTTATTATTACAATTATTATTAATTATTATATGTAAATATTATTATCGTTTCAAATAGAACGTTTATCTAGGGGGTTATTAGTTTCGGTTTCCTTTTTGTTTTGTTTTAGTAATATTCATTATATAAAGGTATTAGGTTTATTATTATTCTTCTAGCGACAAGTTCAAGTTGCTGTTGCTTTGTTGTTGTTGGTTTGTTGATGCTTGTTGTTGTTGTTGTTTGTTATTATTTGTTGTTGCTTGTGGTATGTTTTTGTTGTTGTTGTTGTTATAAGAATATAGAAAAAAAATATATATAGGTTTTTTTTTTTTTTTTTTTTTGTTGTTTGTTTCTTTTTGTCTTTGATGTGCATCTAAAATATATTCGCCTGCCTCCTCTTTGGCATGGAACAATTGTTTTTATTTTTTTACTCCACCAAGGTGCCTGAAAACATAATCAAAATATTTTAATTAGAATATTTAAATATTGAAAAATGTACTTTCAAGTACCGTCGTCTATATTTATATATTAGAAAAGTTTTGATATATTATTCCTAAAAGTGAAAACCTTATTATTGGCATGGCATGGAAGGAAATTTGCTCTCGAATTGCACTTCTTAAGGGGCAGAGATGGCTCTCTTGCTCTAATTAGCATATAGTTAGTTAGGAATAATCTCTGCTGATTAGTATCTTACAATTACAATTACAATTTTTAGTTAGTTCAAGTTAAAGAAAATTGATATAATGATTACCTGGAATGCGTGGATGGCGTGCCAGCGCAGAAAAGCCTTTGCCCTGCGGTCCCTTGGGTGCGCGTATTAATATTAAACGCGGCACAGTATCATCGCCATTGAGTTTAAGGCGCGAGATCAGACGATCGGGACGATCGTTTATTTTCAAAACATTGCAAGCCGAAGATTTACCATTGCGCTAAAACAAAAAAAAAAGTAATTAATCAATTGTACATAAAGATGTGTAGATGATCATTTGATGCTTACCTGATTGGTAACCACTGAAAATTCGACTGTATCGCCGGGATGTAGGGCCACTGTATTGCCCTGAACTTCAGACATATGAAAGAATAACTTTTTGCCATCTTCCACTTCGAAATTAAGAAAACCGAATTGACCCTTAATGGAATCGACAGTGGCACGTTTCTTTTGCCTAACAGCATTAACGATAGCAGCACGTCCACTCTCATCGATACGGAAACTAACCAAATCGCCCTTTTGCAACAAATCCCGTTTGTTAACCAAGCTGGTAATACCAAATTCATGTTGAGAAATTACAGTGATCCGCTGCTCATCGAGTATTTCAATAAGACCAGCATATTCCTGTTGATCTGGATTGATGCAACGTAATGGACGAGCGACGACACCATTGTGTACCGTTTCCAGCACTGCTGGTTGCGGTATCGAATTCTTTGGCAACATGCGCACATTCTCAGCGGGCAGACAATTGCCCGATACAGATGTATTACCATTGGGGGCTAAAGTGTATTCCACCTCTTGGCCCAATTCAAGCCAATTGGGATTACCCAAATAGTTGCTAAAATGAAAGAAGACCTCCTCATCATGGGAAAGGGTCTCAATGAAGCCAAAATTCTCTTTCATAACAGCAATAAAACCGCGATAAACTTGAGCAGCTTCTGTGCTACTTGAATGATTATTATTCTCAATGCCATCTACAACAGAAGATGATGATGTTGCCTGTTGGGTGATGCTACCCATGCTGCTGGTGCTCCCGCCGGGACTTCCGTGCATTACATAACCATTTTGGAGTGAAGCATTTGAGCTGCTGCCACTGATTCCATTTGAGGCAAGTTGTTGTTGCTGTTGTTCAACAGATTGCTGAGTAATGAGTTGTTGTTGTTGCTGCTGCTGCTGTTGTTGCTGCTGCTGTTGCTGTTGTTGCTGCTGTTGTTGTTGTTGTTGCTGCTGCTGCTGCTGATGTACGGAAACTTGTTGGACATTAACGGCAATATATTCTTTATTACGTTTGACCTGACACAATGATAAAAGAAATTTTATTTAAGGATCTTTGTTAATCTTTTGAACTCATCCACTGGCACTTACCATATAAATATCGAAGCGTACACGCTCCCCAATCCTTGGTGGTTTTTCGCAGTCTTTAAGAAAATACATTATAGTCTTTTTACTATCGGCATGCTCATATGTTATAACGCCGCCCTCGACACGATCTTGTGATTTGATAGGGCTTTTGGGTGCCTCGCGTGTCACGCAGCCTTCAAATGAAAGAAATAGAGTAAATAGAATAATCTATACAGAGTTCTTCCTTATGCTCTCCTTACCTTCTATATTGCTGGCCATAAGAGTCTCAAACTGCACACTATTTGGTGGTAGATGCTTAATGCGAATGGCCTGCAAACGCGAATTGTTATAAGCCAAGCCGGGCTCTTGGATGACAGTGAATTCCACTTCATCATTGACTTCAATTTCACGGCTCTGCAAACAAAAAAGCCAATCGAATAATTATAATGGAATAAACAGTTTAAAAATTTCGTTTTAGCTTACCGTATCCAACACCTCGGTGAAATGAAAAAATAAACGCGCCTGCCTCTCAACACAGCGTAGAAAACCGAAACCGTCTTTCAGTGAGGCAATGGTGCCCTGCTCTCGTTTCTCACCGGACACTTTAAAGGTCTCATCTAGCAATGCAATAGATGTCGCCCGTTGCAATTGATCACGCCTATCGGTGGCCAAGAGGAATTGTACCCAATCACCGTGACGTAAAGTGAAATCACCCTTTTGATCCTTATCACCGAATGGCACTTCAACTTCGGAATAGTCCAGGGCCCGATAACGTATACGTCCCGGCAATGGATCATTATTCTGGCGTACAGGATTATTGCGATCCAATGACTTTAATACCTGACCCTTATACACTGTATTATCAACATCTTCAAAAATTACAGATCCCGGTGGCAGTCGTGTGATATTACATGCAAATTCTCGCCCCTGAGGTGGCACCGATGCAGACTGCTACAAATTTCGAAAAGAAATAATAAATAAAAAAATTACAAATTTCTTTTGGGTAATTGATAAAGTATGAAAAACTTACGCTTCGCGTTTGTATGGTAAATTCAACATCATCGCCTGGACGTAATTCAACATTGCCTTCGGCTTCGGAGAAATGGAAAAATATCTCTTTAACAACATCGGCACGTTCAATAAAGCCAAATGACTCTTTCATGGAGCAAACGACACCACGATATTTCACTGGCTGTGCCGGATTCTCCAGGCGTATATGGCAGGCGCCTAAGTTGCCTCTGTACAAGAAAATATATATATATATATATATTAATTACATTCCAATTATGAAATCTCATATTTTACTAATTTTTACCTTTGGTTTGTAGCAATTTGAAAGCTGACTTTATCGCCAGCTCTCAAATTAACATTGCCCTCAACATCATCTTTGGTATAGGGTAGAAAGAAGCATTCACCACGATTCTCATAGCTAATGCGACCAGTTGTCTCGCTGGAGCTTAATACATTATTGGCGCTATCTGTACGCAATTCAGTGGTAACAGTACCAGTTACACGCTCCTCGGATAATACCACCTCTGGGGCAATTTTAGATACTTGACTAGCAATCGGTTTGCCGGTACGACGATCATATGTCATTTCAAATTCCACTGGATCACCAATTTTCAAATGATCAATATTGCCGCTAAATTGTGAGAAATGAAAGAAGAGACGTGCCTGACGCTCACAGCATTGGATGAATCCATAAGAATGCTGATAAAAAAAAAAAAAGGATCACATAAATTCTTTATATTAAAAAAACTTGGTGTATTTGTGATATTAATCTTACCAATAGCTTTTCAATGATGCCAGTTTCACGTGTTGCCTGATTGGGATCATTGGCTGCATTTGATGTTGAGTTACTTGATTGTGAGCCAAAGATAGATGAGGAGCTATTGGTACCATTGGTTAGTACACTGTTTGATTGAAAGACTCCAATTTGTGGTGGATTTTGTATGACATCGTTAACCTCATTGGCATCAAACATTCCAATGCTAGGATGTTGTTGTTGTTGTTGCTGCTGCTGCTGTTGCTGCTGATGTTGTTGCTGATGTTGCTGATGTTGTTGTTGCTGAAGATGTTGCTGCTGCTGTTGATGATGTTGTTGCTGCTGTTGCTGCTGCTGATGTTGCTGCTGTTGCTGATGATGATGCATACTCTGCGATTGCTGCTGCTGCTGCTGAGGCGTTGGGGGTTGACCCATGCCCAAAGATGGCGTCGGTGGTCCCTGCTGCGTTTGCGGCTGCAAGCCAAGGGTTGTCGAATCCAGCGTGAAAGTGCCAATTGTTGGAAAAGTTGTGGGTATACCCAAATTGCGCATGGCATTCATATTGAAATAGCCGTCGCATGGCAAATTATCATAAATCTCTGCAGAACATCAAAGAGAATGCAAAAAATTGTGAAAGAAACCAAAATAAAAATAAAATAAAAAAACAATTGCGAAAGTCAAACTTTGTAACTTAACTACTTAGGAGAGACTTTGACTGCGACTTGAAACTGGTTTTTTTTTTTTGCAAACTCAATTTGAAAGCCAGATAATGGGCTTTCTCTTTTCTTGTCTCCATGTGCCAATCAATATACATATATATATAAACGATTCTCGATTCAATCTTGGACAAATCAATCATTTTGTTCAATAATAATAATCATAATAATCACAAGTAATTTATGTAATTGAATTCTATTGAATAAAAGTTTGATAACTATCTACTATTATTTTGGATAAACGATTTTAAATCCTAATCCATTATAATCTCGTTCAATATTAAATTTATCTAAAGTATATCTATGATCTTATATATCTGAGACTCACCTTCGCCTGTGCGATAAACCTTGGATTGTGTATTCATGTTGGCCAAATTGATATCAAATCAATCGAAAGTTGTTAATTGAAATTTGCTGCAGTTGACGGCGACTAGCACAAGAGAAATAGTTAGAAAAGTTGAGGACTCCTTCGGGTATGACTGAAGAAAAAGGATTGAAAATGCTTGTCCACTAGTTCCAGTTCCGGTTGTATTATCCTTTAGCTTGCTCGATGATTCCAGTAATCCGTATTATAACCGTTTGCGAAAGTGTTAAAGTTGATGACGATGAGATGATGATGATAATAGTGATAAAGAAGTTTTGTTTGAAGAGAGCAAAACGCCAAACACAAAAGAAATAAAAAATTGGGGACCAAAAAAATGATCCGACAAAATCGATTTTCGTTTTTTTTTGTTAAAGTTTTCTTGTTGTTTTTTGTTTTTTTTTTGGTTTGTTTTTGTTGTTATCAAAGAGAAAAATTAAGCAATAAATACGTATATGTGTGTTTTTTTTTATATATATTTTGTTTTTTTTTTTTTGTTTTTGTTTTTGTATATATATTTTGGCTAAACACTGGCACAAGAGGCACTGAAATTCCTTGTCTTCGAAGTTAATCAAACAAATTTTTTGTTTCTTTTTCCTTTTTTGTTCCTTTTTATTTGGTTGTTTTTTGTTGTTGATGAAGAAAAATATTTAGTTGAAGTGAAGTGGACGAGGGGGCGCGTGTGGTTGTTGGGGTTTGTTT
Organism: Drosophila austrosaltans; assembly: GCA_035045865.1. Taxonomy (NCBI): domain Eukaryota; kingdom Metazoa; phylum Arthropoda; class Insecta; order Diptera; family Drosophilidae; genus Drosophila; species Drosophila austrosaltans. The sequence continues at coordinate 6,245,199 of JAWNOQ010000207.1, forward strand.
TGTTTTGAAATCTTTTTTGTTTTTTTTTTTTTTTTGGAGGGCAGGTCGAATAGTTTCTAATGTAAATGGTAGAGAAAATGCCAAGAAATATTGTAACGGTTTTCCTTCGTGTTCCTTTCTTTTCGTTTTTTTTTTATTATTATTTTACTGATGAAAATGCATTCCGGCTTTTATTGCCGTTGGTTTGTTTGTTTTTTTTTGTTAATAATTTTTTTTTATTTTATTTTTTTTTATTTTTTGTTAGTTTTACTAGAAAAATACACTGGGCTTGTGGTTGTTTTTTTTTTATGGAATACTTATTTCGTTTAAATGTTTTTTTTTTTTTATTCTTGGGTAGATTAGATTTTTTGTTTGTTTGATATTTGAATAGTTTGTTGTTGTTGATTTTTCGGAAATTGGTTAAGTTGTTGCTTTATTCATATATATATATATATATAATATATTTGTTGTTGTAGGCAATCGTTGTGGTTTTTGTATTTTAGGAAGTAATAGTGTGATTTATATTTTATTGAATAATATTTTGTTGTTTAATGCAAAATTTCAATTGCACTGCGGCGCCCTTATGTGAACTGGGGGGAGGGGGAGGGCTTTGAATTGCTAGGAGGCCACCTAGCGTGGGGTAGGGGAAACTTGGCCTTAATGCCACCCCTAGCGTTGAATTTCTTTTTGTTGTCTCTCTTTTTCTTGTTTGGTGATCTGTTGTGTGAATCCTTGCTCTCTCTCTCTCTCTGTCTCTCTATTGCTGCTACAATGTTCTCTTTTTCACTGGGCTGTGTTGTTCTCTTTTGTCTCTCTCCTTCTCTGTTTGCTATGCAGTGCTGCGCGTGTGCTCTCTTTTATTGCTCTGATCCGCCGCCGCTGGCTCTTTTATCCCTGTGTCCTGCACTCACACTTTGACTGCTCTGTGTTGTGTTTCTCTCTCTCTCTCTCACCCTCTTACTTTTGTTTTCTCCGCTCACCCACACACACACCTGTGTAGTTTTTATTTAAAGGTTAAGCTAATAATTTTGTTGTTTCGCTCTCTCTCTCTCTCTCTCTCTTTGGCCCGGTTGTCTTGCCGTATTCCGTTATTTTCTCTGATATTCTTTCGCTGTATAATGCTATTACTTTTTGGGTTTCTTCTGTTGTTGTTCTTCTCTTTTATTGCTGTTTCGTTTACTCTTTTGTTGTTGTTGCTGTTGTTTTGTTTTATCTACTAGGCAAATATATGAATTGTTTATATGTATTGTATATATATATACATATATATATATATATAGATACTCTTTTTATTTATGTGTGTGTATGTGTGTATTACTCCTCCACTGTCCTCCTGCGTTCCTCTATGCTCACTTCGTTTTGTTGTTTTTGTTTAATGGGGAGTTGGTTTTATTTTTGTTTTATAACTTTAAATCTACGATTATTAATTTTTTTTTTCTTATTTTTTGTTTTTGAATGCTTTTTGAAGTCTTTTTTTTATAACCTAGGGTTGATTTCTCTCTTTCTCTTCTGCTCTTTGTTTTTCTTTTTCACTTAGTTTCGGTTTTTCTTTTTTCTCTTTTACAAATTAGGTTTTTTGTTTTTCTTTATATATTGTTGTTGTTTGTTTTTTGTTTGTTGGTTTTTATATAATATAATATATAATATACTATAGTATATATGTATCGAAGTCCTTTAAGATATCACGAATTTGTTTCAATGTTTTTTTTTTGTTTTTTTTTTTCTTTTAATTTTTTATTTGCTCTTAAGTGTAAAGTTGTTGGTTTTTTTTTTTGTTTTGTTTTTTCTTTTTTTACCTTTTTCAGTTTACTATTTAGAGATTTTGTTTTTGTTTTTTCTTTTCTTCGTTTTTTGTTGTTATATATCTTATAAATTTACAGTTAATTATCACAGAGTTGTTAAATCTTTCTTTGAATTTGTTTTTTTTTTTGTGTTTTTATTTATTTTTTTTTTTTTGTTTTATTTCTTTTTGTTTAATCCATTTAGACTTTTAACATTTCTCACTAGGTACACTTATAAAAAACAAAAAAAAACTTATTTGAAAATATGATTTGTTGTAAAAAAAAGATTTTTTTTTTTTTGCTTTTTCCTTTTTTGTATTAGAAAAAAAATGTTTTTCTTTGGCACTTAAGCCGCAGTTGTTGCTTTTTCTCTCTTTCTCTTTTTCTTGTGTTTAAATTTTGTTATTACTTTTTATTGGCTAAGTTAAGTTGCTTTTGTTGTTGTTGTTGTATTTTGTGTGTGTTTTCAGTTGTATTTTCTTTTGCTTCTCTTCTCTACTACATCGCTGCCACTCTCTTTCTGTTTATCACTTTCTCTCTTTTTATCACTTTCGTCTCTCTCTCTCTCTCTCTTGTGTGTAAAACGTGACTTAAAAATTAATAGAATTCTTGTAGATTTTTGGTTTTAAATGTTTTTTTTTGTTTTTATTTTATTTTTTTTTTAATTTTTTATTTAATTTATTGTTACCGTTTGTTGTTGTTGTTGGTTTCTTTCACACTTTTTTTTTTTAAATATTTTTTATTTGCTTTGCTTTCGTTTGTTTCCCCGTGCTTTGCGGCACAATTGTTGCTTGATGCTCTTTCTCTTTTTATTTTATGCTCTCTTTCTCTATTTCACATTCTCTTCCTCGATGTGTTTCCCGCTGACCCCTCTCTTTCGCTCGCTCTTTAATTCACTTAGGCGCTCTCTTTCTCTGTTCGGCCTAGCTTAGCAATTTCTTTAGCTTTGGCGTCTTCTCGTTTTGTTCTCTTTTTCTTCTCCTCTTCTCTTTTTATGTTGGTGCACTTTTTGCAATTTCGCTCTCTTTTTAGTTTATCTTTCTCTCTCGATGCTCTCTTTTTTCTCTAGCTTTGTATCCTCTCTTTCCTTGCTGCTGCTTGTTTTTTTTTGTTTGTTAGATTTAGACACAGATCCGTTACTTTTGCTTAGGCTTTTGCTCTTTTCTAGTCTCTCTCTCACACTCTTTATGCGGCGAGTAGTTGTTGCAGTTGTTAAACAGTTTTAGTTAAAGAATGGGGCGTGGTCGCGTAGGAGGAGGCATGAAGGGCTGCCCCCAGTGCTGGACTTAAGACTAAGTTTCTCTTTGTTGTTTCTCTTTTGTTTATTTGTTTAGTTAAATAATTTAAATTGTTTTTGTTTTCTTTGTTTTTTTTTTTTTTTTGTGGCGTTTAAATTAAATTGTTTATTTGTTTGTTGTTTTACTCCCGGTTATTTTGTACTTTAAAACTTTAATTCAGTTGTTGTTGTTGTTGCTGTTTGCTCCTTTGTGTGGCTTGTTGTTGTAGTTGTCGTTGTAGAGTGGGGAAGGAGGGATTCGTGGGCATGGGCATGGGCGGGGGTGGTAACAAAAATTCGTAATTAAATTAAAGCTTTTTGTGTGGTTTCGTTTTCTCTTTTTAAAGGAAAAAATTAAATGAGGAATTTTGGTTTGTTTGTTTGTTTGTTTTGCTTTATCTTTATCCTTTTTGTTGTTGTTGTTTGTTTCTGCAGCTACTGCTGTTTGCTATTCGAGAGTTTTGAGAGATCTCCGTTAGGATGGGGGTGGGGGAGCCTCTGCCTTTTGATTTACCGTTAGTTTTGTCTTCTCTTGCACTTGCTCTTCCGTTTCTCTGGCTGTGTTTGTTCTCTTTGTTGCTGCCCTTTATGCTGTTGCTGACTTACGCTTTCTTATTGTTATATTCCAATGCTTCTTTTTTTTATCTAAAACTCCAGCTTCAATTGGTTGTTGTGGTTTTGTTGTTTCCTATTTGTTGTTTTTTTTTTTTTTTGAGTATTGACGAGTTAATTTCACAGCGTTACAATTTGTTTGGTTTGTTGTTGGTTTACGGTTATCCTCTATGCTCTTTTTCTTTTCTCTTTGCTGTTCTAAGCTTTCTTCCCGCAAGTCTTCAAAGTTTCAAGCTTGGCTTGTTGTTGCTGTTATTTGCGCAGTCGCTCCTCTCTCTCTCGCTCGCTCTGTCTCTTTCGCTGACTTTTGCTCTTTCACTTTTTCTCGGTTCTCTCTTTGTTGGTCTCTCTTTCTCTGTCGGTTTCTTACCTTTCGCTCGCTCGCTTTTGTTGAGCGGCTCAAGTGCTTCAATGATTATTTCAATTCGCAGTTTATTTTGGGCTTTCTTGTGTTTGTTCTCTTTAATTCACTGACTGTAGTTAACTTTTTCTTCCTTTTTATTATTTATATGGTTTAAACAAAGATAAAGTTTAGTTTTTTATTGTTGTGTAAAAATGAAATTAAAACAAAACGAAAAAGAGTTTTTATGGCCAAAAACTGACTTTGACTTGGTTTTCTGCTTCTTTGACTTTTCTCTTAGTTGTTGATTTTTCTCTTTTGAATTTTCATTAAATATTTTTTGAGCTTTATTTGCTGTTGTTGTTGGGGTATGTAACTTTTTGTTGTTTTTTATATATGATTTAAATTATTATTTTCCTTTTATATTTTTTTTGATTCGTTTTCGTTGGTGTTTTTTTGTTTTATTTTAGTTGGTTTTTTTTTGTTGTATTTTTTATAATTTTTTTATAGTATTATTTATCATTTTTATTATTTTGTTGTTGTTGTTATTTTGATGAAAGTGATGTCAAAACGGAGTTTTAGTTACAAAAGCTGCAATGAGACGGAAATTGAAAGAATATGAAGAAGAGTTTAAAGAAAACAGAAAAAAAAGATTTGGAACAATTAGCAAGTGAAATCTACACCGACTCGTTGTTATTGCTGTTGTTGTTGCACTTTTATTGATTTTTCAGTTTTGCGAGAGACCGGAAAAAATTTTTGCACACACACACACAGTTGCAGGCACACACAGACATGCAGACACACAGGCAGACAAAAACGATAAACAGCTATATATTTATATATACATACACACATATATGTATATATATCTTCTCATTGCATTTGTCTAACTATTTTTACACATTCTTCTTTCATTTCTTCTTTGTGATTTTTGCTTAAATTTAGCAGAAAAAAAAACTGTACATATAGCCGCCGCCGCTCTCTCTCATACACACACACACATATTGCTAGTACAGACACACACACAAACACATGCATACAGTGCCAACTTGGTAGGTTTTTTTCCCCATTTTTTTCGTTTCTTTTTGCATCTAGTTTTCCTATTTTCATCCATTAAAGTTTGTCTATTTTGACATATTTCATAATTAATCACAGCATTGAGTTTTTGAGCACTCGTTTTTCATAATTTTGCTTGAAAATTTTGTTAATTAATTGTTCAATTTGTAGAGAAAAGAATTTTCACAACTAGCAAATACGTACCACACGACAGCACAACAACTAGGGTTGTCGAGCGACTGATTTTAACATAGGGTTGTCAAGGTATACATTTTCACTTAGGGCTGTCGAGCCACGTTTTTTTAACACAGGGTTGCCATGTGCATATATTTTTGCACTGTTAACTAACAGTAACGTATAATTTTAAATTACTGTTAAAGTAACGAAAGCACCAAAAACGTTATTTAAACAAAATAAACAAGGAAGTTTTCACTTTTATACTCTTCCAAAAACAGCCAATGTTTTAAAGCAAACATTTTATTTGATTTTATAATTTATAAATTTAAAACCAGCACCAGGTTTACTGGGTTATGTTAAACGTGTGTGGCAGCCCTAGTCGAATTTCACAATTGTTGCAACCCTACGCGTAATAAATAAGAGTAAGTTTTATTTTTTTCATTTTAATTTGAAGTTTTGAATTACAAAACTAGACGGTGACACTGCGACAACTTTTGGGGTAGTACGGCTTGCCAACACAGTAGTTTCAACAAATTTGTCGTAGGTGTTAGTCGAAATTCCAGACGCTATCACACGGGGAAGGCAGAGGTGCCAAATCAGCCCACTCATCGTTAAATAACCTCAAGACAAATAGCGAAGGAAACTAACCGAGAAGAAAATTTATAAATTTTGGTCGTCATGGCTTTCCGGTTGCTGAGCACGGCCAAGGCGATGAGTAGCCTGATGCGGCGTAGCTACTTAACCGGACCGCTTAACAACAAGGTTCGTTCATAACATAATTTCACTTCCAATTAGATGACGAAAACTTAATCAAATCTCTTTAAATTTTTCATCCAATAGGTGCAGCGTGAAGCCGGTGTCGGTATGCTATCAATGGAAATGTCACCCTTATTACGATATATAGTACAACAGATGCAGTTGTTCTGCAAAAAGCCGCCAAAGGGTTTCGAGAAATACTTTGAAGCTGCCGGCAAATCACAACCAAAGGGATCTGGCGATAAGAAATCACCATCAGCTGGCAATAGCAGCAAATCAGCGTCTGAAAAAACACCTGCGTCTTCATCGTCGGCAGCCAAGCCGAAATCACAGAGTTCCGCCGAGTCGAAATCTGATTGGAATTTCGGCATGTTCAGTAATAGCTCGCGAGGGCCAGCAGCGAATCGTGGCTCAAATAATCCCGGTGGTCGGCCCTTGGGTGGCGAAGGTGGTGGCGGCGATCGTGAACGTTGGATTCTCCTGGGAGCTATTGGCGCAGTAGTTCTAGTCGGTTCATTTGCTTTCTTTGAGATGGGCTATAAGGAAATCTCTTGGAAAGAATTTGTCAACAGGTATTGCTTCATATCTGAGCATATTTGAAATTTCTTTTTTTTTTTTCTTTTTTATTTTATAATCAGTTTTGTCATTTCGTTTTATCGTCAGCTATCTCTCCAAGGGATTTGTGGAAAAACTGGAAGTGGTCAATAAAAAATGGGTACGCGTTCGATTACAACAGAGCAGTGGTCAGGGCAGTGGTGTTCTGTGGTTCAATATTGGCAGTGTGGATAGCTTTGAGCGCAATCTGGAAACGGCACAAACTGAAATGGGCACAGAATCGATTAATTTTGTTCCAGTCATCTATCGCAATGAGGTGGAAGCGGCCAGTTTGACGGGTCTGTTACCCACCCTATTGATAATTGGATTTTTAGTGTATATGATGAGAAAATCAGCGGATATGATGGGAGCCGGAGGACGTGGACGTAAAGGTGGTGGCCTCTTTGGCGGTGTGATGCAGTCAACAGCGAAGCTAATCAATCCCACAGAGATTGGTGTTGGCTTTAAGTAAGTAGCAGCATATTTAGATTGAGATTGTGAAGATAAAGTTAGTGGTAATTTTTTTTTAGCAACTTTTCTTTAATTTCAAACTTAACAATTATTACATAATTGAAGAAAGATTCTTAATAACTTTTATAACTTCCTTACTTTCAAGAGTTTTTAGGATACAGGATTAGTTGAATCTCGATTTCTCATTTTCCTTTTTTTTTTTTTTCTCTTTTTCCTTTTTTTTTTAGGGATGTAGCTGGCTGCGAGGAGGCTAAAATCGAAATAATGGAATTTGTTAATTTTTTGAAGAATCCTCAACAGTATATTGATCTGGGTGCAAAGATACCAAAGGGTGCCATGCTCACAGGACCTCCGGGAACGGGTAAAACATTATTGGCCAAGGCAACAGCTGGCGAAGCGAATGTGCCATTTATTACTGTTTCTGGATCCGAGTTTCTAGAGATGTTTGTGGGCGTGGGACCCTCACGTGTTCGTGATATGTTTGCGATGGCCAGAAAGCATGCTCCCTGCATTCTTTTCATAGACGAAATCGATGCTGTGGGTAGAAAGCGCGGAGGCAAAACATTTGGCGGCCATTCAGAGCAGGAAAATACTTTGAATCAGTTGCTTGTGGAGATGGATGGCTTTAATACCACCACCAATGTGGTAGTATTAGCAGCCACTAATCGTGTGGATATCTTAGACAAGGCTCTGATGAGACCTGGTCGTTTCGATCGACAGATTTATGTGCCAGCTCCGGACATTAAGGGCAGAGCGAGCATATTTAAGGTTCATTTGGGATCACTCAAAACAGAACTGGATAAAAATGATTTATCACGAAAAATGGCGGCCCTGACGCCGGGTTTCACCGGTGCCGATATAGCCAATGTGTGCAATGAGGCTGCTTTAATAGCGGCACGTGACTCCAAGGATTCGATTGTCCTTAAGCATTTTGAACAGGCCATTGAGCGTGTCATAGCTGGTATGGAGAAGAAGACAAACGTTTTGGCACCGGAAGAGAAACGTACGGTGGCCCATCATGAGGCTGGACATGCTGTAGCTGGTTGGTTCCTAGAGCATGCCGATCCTCTGCTGAAAGTATCGATTATACCCCGAGGCAAGGGCTTGGGTTATGCCCAGTATTTGCCTAAAGATCATTATTTGCTATCGAAGGAGCAACTATTCGATCGCATGTGCATGACTTTAGGTGGTCGAGTGGCCGAAGAACTCTTCTTCAACCGGATTACTACTGGGGCTCAAGACGATCTTAAGAAGATCACTGACATTGCCTATTCCCAGGTCGTTCGATTCGGCATGAACGAGAAGGTCGGTCAAGTCAGCTTCGATGTGGGCCAGAGCGGTGATCCGGTGTTCAGTAAGCCTTATTCCGAGGATACAGCCCAACTGATAGATGGTGAGGTGCGACAGATTATTAAGTGCGCCCACGAGGCAACCACAAGTCTGCTAACGGAGCACAAGGAGGATGTAAGACGTGTGGCCGAACGTTTGCTACAGAATGAGGTGTTGAGTCGCGATGACATGATTGAGCTGCTTGGCCCACGTCCGTTCAAGGAGAAGTCAACTTATGAAGAATTTGTAGAGGGAACTGGCTCCTTTGAAGAGGACACTACATTACCAGAGGGCCTCAAGAGCTGGAATCAGGAGAAGAGTCGTGAAACACCGACTGATGCATCATCGACATCCACACCACCTCCACCCACAAAACCAATGACGGCACAGACCAGCTAGAGAGAGGATGGCGTTGGATTAGCGGCGGATGCCTCTTTGTTTTTGTTGTTAGTGAATGTACAACGAGAAGGAGGAGATCAATAGGACCACACTCTGGGTAAAAACACCACCACCACAATCACATCCCCCTCCCGTTTGAGACGTTTCGTTTTTGAATAATTTTAAGCTAGTTCGATCACACACACTATGATTCTAGTTTGAGGCGAGGAGCTGTGCTAAATTTCCCGTAAGCCGTATTTTCAAAATGAAATAAAAACACAAACAAAAAAAAAAAAAAAAAGAAACAAACGAATTCCACAAAAATGTAAATGTTTCAAAATAAAACTTTTCATTTTAAGTAGGATTGAATAACGGCTGGGCTAAAAATATGCATTTGAAATTGATTTCAAATTTTCCAATGGTTTTGGCAAGGCTCCCACTTGTTAAAATTTGTAGTCTTGCGTAATCTGGCAACACTCAGAAATCAATTTACAGTCACACTGGCTGCCAGTATTTTGTTAAAAACGCTTTAGTACCAATATTATAAGCTACGCGCGCGAGTTGTGAAAATTTTACGAAAAGTTAGCAAAGTCAATACCACCTACGCCTGCTATTGTAATTATTGCAATATCCATTGTAGCAGTGTGTAATAAGAGTAAAAGTTTTTTCTACAACGTGTTAAAAGTCAAATTTGTGTTTTTACGGGTCGGTTGTCCATCGCAGCGCTAGTTGCAATAGCTCCGTCGACGTCGGCGTCGCCATAACTTGCTAAAGAGCACCTAAAAAATGGCGGGCACGCTCCTGTGATCATTTTGTTTTGTTTTTAATCTTTTTTTTTTTAGTGAGTGAAGTGCAAGTGTTAAAAAGTGCTAATGTCAATGATACCCTTGCTGAATGTTTAATTATTATTATTGTGTATATTTTATATTCGTGATTAACATTGGTAGGCTATTGTATCTATCCAATCATATAAAGCTTGTCTGATGTCTTGGTTTTAAAAAAAATCTGTCCGATTTGAATTTAGATGTGCGTACATACACATACACACTTAATGTTAGTTCCATTGTTTTTTAAAGTTGGTTTTAATTCCAATTTAGCGTACACATTGTTGGCCTTTTGTCAAGTCAAGTGACAAAATTGTGTAAAAGTATTTGATCTGCAAGGGTATTGCATCTTCGGAAATTCGAAGTTTTTTTTTGTGTGTTTAATGTGGTGTTGCCGCCTTGGGTGAGAATGAAGGAAGCTTACATTGCTTCATTGTTAGGGTAAGTCAGTTTTATATTATTTTTTACATACATATAAATATGAATGTTTTGGATATATTATTCGTTTTTGGTTTGGCCAAAAACAGTATTTTGAGTATACCCATTTCTGTTGGTCTGTAACATTCCTAGTTGGAATAACTTTTTCTCTACATCATTTGCTGTGCTGGGAAGGATTAGCATAAGAAATAAATTTCTCGTTTCTTCTTCTTTTTATGTGTATCTTTTCAATATCTAACGGTATTTTCAAAATATAATAACCGTTCACTCTGTAGCGTGTGGGCCGCATGAAAGCTCTTTTTAAAGCTTTTGCATATTTATTTTTGCTCTTAAATGTTGAACTCTTGAAATCTCTGTGCCGGCTTATTTTGTTTCAACTCTCTTGCACTCTCTCAGCTCTCTCTTTTGCATATGGGCTTATCAGTTAGTTATCAGCTGTGTTGATGCTGCCAGTACATGCGCTTTATGCAGCCGCAGCCGGCTCACGTTGACGTTGACGTTGGCTTTGGCTTTGCCTGAGACTGAAACTGAAGCTTTGCTCAACTACAACTAGCCGCGCCGTCTACCACTACGCGTGCATGCCTATGCATTCACATGCACATGCACACGCACAAATACAATTACATATTACATACATATATGCATGCATGCGAATATATCGACACACATTCACCTCCAATGCTGTCGCTGCCTCTGCTGCTGCTGCTGTTGATTGGGGCTTCTTGGCCTGCCTGCCGGCTGCTTGCTGCCTGCTGCCGTTGCTGCTGCCGTTATTGCCGTTTGCCGTTGCCTGTCGTGGGGCCCGTGTCGCGTCGTCAGTGTCGTCTTGTTGGTTGTCGCGTTCGGTGTGCGCGCACTACACACACAACAAATAGAAAAAGCAATCCATTCAGCAGAATAAAAATATAAATAATATAAAAATTTCTAGCCTCTCGTAATCTTACAAATCTGCCGCAAGTTGCAGTTGTAAAAGGAGTGCAGTAAATTGTATTACAACAAATGCTAAAAAAAAATTAAAATAATTAATATCCAAATAAAAAAAATAAATTAAAATCTTATCAAATTTGTATAAACAATTTGCAATTCTATTTTTTTTTCCTTTTTTTTTTGTATTATCAAATGAATGCAATCTGAACGATATGATTATATAATATACACAAATCCAACAAAAGAAGCAAATAAAAAAAAACTACCACAAATTCGCGCGGCAAATTTCAATTTCATTTCAAAAAAAAATAAAAAAGAGGTTTTTAGGCCAAGTGTGTGTTGCAGTTTCTAGTTCGAATTCAAATTTTTGAAACTGGACTTAAAGCCTTAAAGTTGAGCTTTTGCCATTTGTTGGCTTTATATTTGATGATCGCCAAATAAACAAGAAGAATGTTGTCTGCCGGCCGGCATTTGTTTTTTTCTTTCTTTTGCTGTTAAAAACTTTAAGACTTTTAAAATGAATATCAATTATCAATGATCACCGATCAACGATCGTTGATCATCGATCACTGATCACTTTAGTTCGTTTTGCTGCCATAGCTCTTGTTCTGAGTGTGTGTGTGTTTTTTTTTTTTTTTTTGCCAATTGCCACAATTGGCCGGGTCACGTGTTTGTCAGTTAACTTCTGCTCTCGTTGTACCGTTACATGTTCTCCATGTGTTTGTGTGTGTGTGTGTGTTGATGTTGTGCCTGTTTGTGAAAGCTTGCATGCTGCGCTTTATTATTGTTGTTCTCTGCCACCCTACAGCCCACCCACACTTTTCCCTCTCACCTCCCCACAACCATCCCCTGCCGCTCTATCCATCACTTGCATGCCATGGCTTCTTTGTGTGTGTGTGTGCGTATGTGTGGGTGTGGGAAAGATCAAGGCGCGTATTAAACACAGCAAACAACAAAACAGAAAACCAAATAGTTCACTTCACTCAATAAAAATAAGTTGCTTAAGGTTTTTTTTTGTTTTTATTTTTGTGTGTGTGTAATACCATGTAATTACATAGGATTAAAGAGTTGATAAAATTTTCAAATTTACTCTTCGATTTTTTAATAATTGTTAATCTTAAAGATATCCATTGCCTCAGAGTTTACATAAAAATGAAAATAGAAATTATGAAACTTTTGGTTTCTGCTGATCTCGAAGATTGTGGGATTTTTTTTTTTGTTTTTTCCTTTTACTTAAAATATTTGAAATAAAACTAGCTCATTTAGATAATTTTGTTTTCATATAAATATTTGTTTGGTTTTTCTTGTCCTTTAAACAAAATTCGAAATGTTTTTTTTTTTGTTTTAGCTCTTGTGTAATCCTTGATTGGTTTTTTATTTTGGCTTAGATTGAAATTTTCTGATTTCTAAATTTGCTTATTTTTGTGAATAAATTTGTTTAATCTTTCGATTCTGCTTAAAAGTATAATAAATTGATAATAGTTGTCAAGGAAGGTGTCAAGAAAACAAATAGTTTGCAATTTGCCCTTGTTCTTTTTATGATCAACCGATCATTATCAGTGAAAACTCTCTACGACAGTCAGCGAAGTTAGATCTTTAATCAATTTTCAAAGGATCGGTGATCTTTCTTCAATCCCGTTTCTAAGTCTTCATTGAAGCCACTTGTTTACTCTGAATGAATAAGTGCTAAAAGAGTATCTCAAAGTCGATTTGTGGCACAAATTACTTTTTTCTTGAAATTCAATTTGGTTTTCGTTGCACTTAAAAAACAAAAACCAAAAAAAGGTGTGTTTTTTCATTGTTTTTGCACTTTTGTTCACTCACTCTCTCTCTCTCTTTCTCTCTTCCAATTTGCTAGGTGAGCTGAGGGAATCCATGGGTAGTCATTAGCAAGTACACAGTTGCCTCCAGAGATGATGATGATGATGATTATGGGAAGGAAGCAGTAGAGGCTTGTTAAGTGTTGTTAGTCGAATATTTTCGTTTAAGTAGTTGAGCAAGATTTAACAACATATCAGTTAGATTTTTTGGCAACTGACTATTTCTTAGACGTGATGTTTAGAACCCCTCTCCGTTTCCCTGAGCCCCATCTAACCGCAGATACATAAATACTGAACAAGGGAGGGGAGTTTAGAAAGTTAAGTTAAGAAAGCAGATTGCAGAGGTATCTAATTCAAGAGTTTTCACTGTAAATATCAATTTTCAACAACCTCAAAGGATCATTTGAATTTATTTTATTTATTATTGATTTAAGTTATAAAAATTTCATTTAAATTGTGCAGCATTCAAATTAGAAAACAACAGTAAGTGCGAAAGAAAGAGGGAGAGACACAGATAAAGTCAGAGTCAAATAGAGAGAGGGTGAGAGAAAGAGAGAGAGAGGGGATAGGGGAAAAAAAGTCAAGTAGTTAATTTATTTCACCTTCTCAACCTGCCGGCTGTGCTTCATGCTCCAAACACTTGCATATTCCTTTCCCTTACCCTCACTTCATTTCCCTTTTCCATAGACATACACACACACCCACCCGCACACACACAATGCAGTTTACGATTGTTCGTTGCGAATCAGTGCACTGCAAAGCGGATGATGTTGAAAGATGACGAAAGAAAAAGAGAGAAAGAAGGTGCAAAAAGCGAGGTAAAAGAAAGTAGATAAGGGGGGGGAAGGTGTGTGTGTGTGTGAAAGAATCAGAGTCGAACTCGGCAGCTGTTAAACGAACAGAAGCTACACAGAGAAGGAGAGAATAGAAGAAGAACCTTAACTCAAAAAAAATGAAAACACAAAAACTATTTATTAAAATTTAATTAAAAACAGATCGTAATATGTTGCCTTTACCCAAACGAAACGAAAAGTTAACGCAACGTTTCTAACAATAATAAAAGTAATCATAATAATTAATTAATTAATTAACAAAAATAATTAGAAACTATTAACAAAAAAAAAATTAAACCAAAAGTGGCCTGCCTGCAACAGCAACAACAACAACAACAGCAATAAGAAATGTGATTCAAATGTGTAAAAAACACAGCAACAACATCATCATCAACAACAACAACAACAACAACAACAACAACAACAATAAAGAAAAGCCAAAAGCAAAGTCAAGCCAAATGGAAATCAAAGAATCTTTAACAAAACAATTAAGTAGCAAATTAGTCACCTAAGCCAGATCGAGCAAGAGAGGGAAAGAGAGAAAGAGAGAGAGAGCGTGTGAGAGAGAGATAGCAAGCGAGAGGGAGACGGAGAGTCATTGCTGCTACTTTGCAGTAGTTGTAGCACCTCCAATACTATAGCCCCCCAAAACCCTCCTCCTCCTCCTTCAACATCAGCAATAACAACGATAACAACAACAACAACAACAACACACTTCAATGACCACATATTGAGTGAAGTTGTTAAAGCAACACATTTATAGAGTTAGCTAGAAGCAGCAGCAAAGGATTCCCGCCGCCCCCCCCCAAAACCAACTCCTGCAAATAGCACCTCACCATGGATATCAAAATTGAGCAACAGCAGCAGCAACAACAACAACAGCAGCAACAGCAGCAGGTGGAGTTGGGTCCTTGCTCACCATCAGAGGTGCCCAATGATCCTGGGTAAGTGTTTACATCATTTACCATAAACCGCTGTATACCCTACAAAAACGATAAAAGGGTATATAAAAAGTAAATCTATTAAGCAGAAGGAATGCTTCCGATATTATAATGTAAATATATTCTTGTTCAGTCTGTCTCAATTAACAACGAGATCTTGCTAAATGTATCAAATTTGCTTTATAGTTTCTTTGGGCATGTGGGCCACGCCCAGTTTCGCCCCAGTAATTAAGCATAAGTACGACGTTAGATGATATCAAATCTTGTTAAGAGAATTTCCTTTGAAACACCCAGTAACACCTTTTACAGGGTATACTCAAAGTCGGCTTGCTTATCATTTAAAATTTTATTTTTTTTTTGAGGTCTTGAGGTCGTGAATGTGGCATTAATTGTTTTAGTTTTAAGTTGTCATTAAAGCAAAAGAGGACAGAGACAGTTTGTGTGTTTGCCAGTTGAAGTTGTTGACAGAAAGTTTTCTATGTCAACTGCCCGCCAGGAATAGCGTCAGCAGCAGCATCATCATCATCATTATCATTATCACCACTAGGGATTTCTGTTGAGTTAGCGTAGTTCCTCCCTCCCATCCATTCGTTTATGCTTCGTCCTCGTTGCCTTCATCTTCGTTGTCTTCCAAACTAATTAGAAAACAATTTAGTAAGGACATCAAAATTCAATTAAAGCCATTGCCATAGTTTCTCAGTGTGCTTTAGTTGCAATGCAGTTTTGCCCATTGGCTACAGTTTATTATCATTACCCATTACCATTGACTCTATCTCATACCCTTACTCCCTATTCCCATCGCATGCCATGGCATCCTCTCCCTTTTGCTATATTTTGACTCTTCAAAATGGTTTAAGTTGTGATTGCGGCGGTGTCATATGCAGAGCAGATTAATTGCATGCTGCATTGCTGATAATTGACACTGAATGTTATATATAGGGAAAAAGGAGATAGATAGATAGGTGGAGAGAGAGAGAGAGAGTGAAACGAGAAAAATTGTCAGAAAGTTAGACAAATAAATGACTGAGTCAATATATGATTGGCATTCCAAGTGTTTAGTGTGTGTGATAGTTTTCAATGATTGAAGGTAAGAGATGATCTCATGAAGAACCTGTTGATAGAGAGAGAGTGAGGGAGAGAGAGAGGGAGAGAGAGAAGGAGAGAGGGAGAGAGAGAGGGAGAGAGAGAAGGAGAGAGGGAGAGAGAGAGGGAGAGAGATATAAAAATGTTTATAATGATAATTCTGGAATCTTTATTTGACACCATAACAATTTAATAGGATCCGAATGGATCTTATTAACAAATGATCTCATATGTGGGACAAATTATTCAAATAACGTTATAAACAAATACATACAATTCTTGAATCAATCCGTAAACTGATCCCAATCAATTTGGTTTCAAATTTAACATTCAAATTATGAGCTAATTTCACCTTTTTTATAGTGAAGTTTATGAAATGAGACATTAAAATGCGGTAGATGTCCAATTGATAATATTTAAGTCAATATTTTGCAGATAATTATGTCTGCAATGGAATGCCATGAAACTTTGTTTTTAACAAATAATTATTAAATACCGGGGTATAATAAAATTTCCAAAAAAGTATATACATATATTATTGATTAGAATTATTAGAATGTCCGCATCTCGCCATTTCCGTTTGTCTGTCTGTTTCTTTACATTTTTTTAATAGTTGTGTTTGTTTTATATAATTTAAATTCGGATTCTTAGATTTTTAGCTGATTATTTTTATACAAGCCTGGTCCATTCCTTCAAATTTCGTTCGGATCGGTCAACTATAACCTAAAGTTCCCACATAAACAATAAAAAAAAGAACATTTAAAGTGCATACAACTATTGTTAAATTTTAGTTAGTTAATTTTTAGTTGTTATCTGCTGCAAATACAAAGATGTATATTCTATATGCGTATAATCTAATTTCGTATCTGGTTAAAATCCCAATGCATCGACGATATATTTCTATTTCATTGAAGACTAAAACCAAGTGGAGCATTTTAATGTCATGTCATGTCGGTATCCATTAGAAAAACTCCTCATAATTTTGCATTAAGCTGCTTTCTCTGCTTTTTATTCTCCCCTCCCCCAAATGCTACCCCTTGCCCTGTCAAATCGTTTCATATCTCGAGATATAGCCATATGGCTCCTCGTTCGGTCGGTCGGTCGGTTGGTCGTTGCAATCCATTGAACACGCAAAGCCTATAAATTATGCAGTCCATATGCATATAGCTATACATATGCGTACAGTAACATATATATATAAATATATCTATAAATCTATATACAACTCAAATATGTATATATATATATATACATATATATCTATTATTCGAATGTTGCAAATTGAAAAAAAAGGACAGATGGGGAGGGATATGTGAAGGGATATGAAATGGAAGGTGAATGAGTTGCAGCTCTTCTTGTCTATTTGCATTAGTTAGCCCAAAAAAAAGCACACACACATACCAATAGGCTGAGAAGAGGCAACCGGATAAAAGAAATGGATCACCTGCTACTGTGCTCCGTCGCAGCTTCGTCGCCATCCGTCCATCCGTCCGTCCGTCGGTTTGTGATGTTGGCAGGTGCAACTGCAACAACTGACGGCAAACGGCGGTGGTGAAAATGGGAAATGCAGCACCAGCCACACCACCTAACCAAATGTTGAATGCATAAATCTTGAATTAATGCAAAATACCTTTTGATGACGCTGCCCAGATACATAGATACAGATACAAATGCATCCGCATCTCTTTCTCTCGCTCTCTCTTTTTCGCGTGTACAAGTATATATATTTGTATATATATATGTTTTTTTTTTTGTCGTTGTGCAACTTTTCGTGAATATGCAACAATTCCATTCACAGTTTCAGTTTTTTTTTTTTTCTCTACGACGACTGCGCCGTTCATCATGATGATCGCCACGGCTCAGTAAATTTTGAACAGAGCGGCCTTCCCCCTCCTCTACGCACACACACACACACACACATTCGTCACTCGCGCACACACTCTCTCTCTCGACCTGCAATAGTCAGTCCGTTAGAGATCTTAACTGGTAGTAGATCTTGATTTATATCCTATTTTTTTTACTCCTTTTAACTCCTTTAATACCAGTAAAGCAAATCTTTTCTGGATAAGAGTACGAGCTAATATTTCTGGCGAGGATTATTTTTCCCCATCATTTTCATCCCCCAACTACTTCCATGTCTTTTTGTTGTTGTTATTTTGTAAAATCTTTTGAAGGGCCTAAAAGAAAAACAAAATAATTCAGATTTGCTCTAATGCGAAATGGCAATGCAAGTAAATACAAAAGGCAAAGAAACGAAACTGAAAAGTAACCAAAAGAAACAAAAAAAAAAACAAGCAGCAAGAAAAAAAAAATAACATAGAAACGAGGGAAGGAAAGAAAGATAGAAATAACTAAATAAATGCCCTGCTATTAATACAATTCACTTTGCCAAATGTATTTTTAAAGTGAAATTGCAGCAAACACAACAAACAACAACGACACAACAACAAGTGCGAGTTGTTGTTGTTAATGTTTTTGTTTTGGAATATCAGTGAATTGGATCATGGAGATACCCTGTAAATTAGTAAAAATGTCTTACGACATATAATGAAAATATTTTCATTTTTTTTTTAAAAGAAAATAGAATCCAATCATCAATATGTATACGGAAGATAAGATTTGATTGGATAAAAACGATGCTTATACATTCATTTCTTCAGCTTTTTTTTTAAACTTCTCTACAAGGTTTTTAAAAGTTCTTAAACAAAAGATGTTTTATAGTTAAAAAAAGTTAAAATTTAGATTGTAGTGGGAGTAGCAAAGTAAAAGGATTTGATGGAAACGGCTTAGTTTCTAATATAACGATCGATTGTTAATCTTTAAATCTTATAAACTTATCATTTTAGAAAATATCGCATCTTACAACATTGCAGCCTTTTATTCGCTACCCTGGCAGACAGACATCTCCTATGAAAGAAAACTTGATATTTGAGTTTGACTTTCTATATATCTGACTAATCCAACCTAAACTACCTCTTTTAGGGAAAAAGAAACAAAAAAAAAAGAAGAAAATAATGTTACAAGAATGAGCTACGACAGCGAAAACATTGGCAACAGCAGCGGCATCGGCATCGGCATGTGAGTTCGACAATTATCCATTAGAACTGACACGCGGGCACCAAAGAAACAAACAAAAAAAAAAAAAAAACTTGAAGGATGGGCTCACTTTGGCAGTGCCGGCGACCGTATACCCTTTGCAAATCGTCTATTGACAATTATTTATAATGTAACAAAATCATTAGAGATCATTTAAAGCAAGTCAAATTTAAAGCAGAAAAAAATACTCTTTATACATTTTTTGGGCCGTTTGTTTCTATAGGAGCTATAGCAGATAGTCGACCGATTTTGCTGAAATTTAATAGAGACATTTTTATTATATATAGTAAACTTACAAATAAAAACCAAGTTAGTGCTTTTAAACAATTTTTAACCGATTGCTCCAACGAGAGCTCTGTATATGATATAGTCAATTCCGACTTGGTGACTATGCTAAGTAGCATATTAAGCTCGCAGATGCAGCCCCCCAAAGTTATGAAAGGTTAACTCTATTCTCGACCGATCGTTCCTATGGGAACTATATGATATAGTCATCGAATCGGCATGATTCCGAAAAAGGCCTATAAGCAAAATTTCAGCTCTGTAGCTTTAAGGATCTCGGAGAAGGTCGTGTTGTTCCAGACAGACGGACCGATAGACGAGACGGACATGGCTATATCAGCTCAGCTCATAGTGGTGATCAAGAATATAAATACTTTATATAGTCGGAGATGCTTCCTTCTAATGCGTTTGCAAGCTTCTAGCCAAAATTAATCTACCCTTGCAAGGGTATAAAAATGGAGGAACGAAGAACCTTGCATTCTGTCGCCGAACGAATTGCCTATACTCGCCTCCATTTCATCCTCTCTCTCTCTCTCTCTCTCCTCATCCTCCAGATTTGCTTCTATTGCAACGTCATTTAACCGTGCCCCAAAATAAAAACTAAATGTGCATCTCAACGTTTGGAAAATGCGATTGCATTCGCATTCGCGTTTGCATTCGTTTCGTGTGTGTATTCGCGTTTGCTCTTTTTCATAATTGTCGTTTTGTTCTTGTCTCTAGTTGTAATTGTGGCTTTTTGTTGTTACGTTTTGTAAATTGATTCATTGTATGTACACAAAATGCTATTGCCTGTACTCTCCGACCTCCGTCCCTTCCCCATCATGCCCGATTCCAATTTCTTCTATAAAGCGCCCCATCCAATACACACCGCCCACCGTTTTGTCTAGGCTGTGTGTGTGTGTGTGTGTGTGTGTAATTGCTGCCCAAATGATTTTGTGTCATTGTATGCGCAATTCCATATTGCCGGGTCGCTGTAGTTTTCATTGTAACTACTGTCATTGTCATCGAATGGTTGACGTCGATGTCGTTGTCGTTGTCGTTACCGTCGTCATATAGTCATAGAGTCATTCGTTTGTTGTTGTAGTCGTTTGGCCCCAGCCAATAAGCTTTCATTTCGTATGCATAATGAGACCTGGGTCAATTTAACTCTAGGGCCAGAGACCGTTGGGCATTAGTGGGAAAACTCATATCATACTCTTTTCCCCAGCCCCATCTACAACACAATCCCCTCTCTCTCTCTCTCCTCCTCAAAAGCTTCCAATCAAATCAAAAACATATACGTCATTTAATTAAAAATTTCAAAATTTCAATGACCATTTGCCAACACTGGATAATGGCAATTTTTATTGTTAACATTAGGGGGAGAGAAACAGAGAGAGACAGAAAGAGAGAGAGCACGGGAAACAAACCAACAAGCTAATGCAACAGTTGGTTGCTCGGTTACGGCAATTGCTCGAAAATTTTGCAATTTGTAACTTTATTTTTTGTTGTTAGTTTGCATGACGAGGGTTGTTACACAAGTTTCATTTGAATCAGTCAATCAATTGGCGTTATTTCATTGACTCTTTTTTTTTTTTCTTCAATGGAGTACATTTTTAATACTTCAATTGTCTCAAATTGCTCCAATTACTTGAACATAGGATTCGGTTTGTTGTCTACCAGCAATTATTATACCACAAAGGTTGTGACAATTGAACGCACGGAAAATTGTTTGAGGACATGTTAACTATATTGCGTGTATACTTGTATTCATGAGTATCAATTGCGTTCCTTTGTTGCCGCGGAAAAAATATCTACGGAGTAAATTTCGACCTGGGACTTTACGTTTTTATACCCGGTACCCATAGGGTAAAAGGGTATATCAAAGGCGCTAAAATGTATGTAACAGGCAGAAGGAAGCAACCCCATAAAGTATATATACATATTCTTGATCAGCAACGCCTGCCGGGTCGTCTGTCTGTCCGTCCGTATCAACATCTAGATCTCAGAGACTATAAGAGCTAGAGCAACCAAATTTATTGGGAACACCCGTCTAGTGTCTACGCAGATCAAGTTTGCTTAAAATTGTAGCCACGCCCACTTCCGCTCCCGGAATTTGGAAAAAACGAATACTAGAGCTATATGAAGGATATCGAATTCCAACTTGGCACAACTAATTTTATTCCCAAACTGCAGCAGCTGACCAACTTTTGTCCAAATCGCTCAATAATACTGAAACGGCAAGGGCGACATTGGCTTGCAGGAGTGAGCGAGATAGCTTGCGTTAAATAAAACAATAAGATAATACAAACTTTGGCACAGTCGAAATTACACCTGTTTTCCAGTTCTTTTTCAAAGGGAAATTCTTTGAGAAAATTTTTTCCCGACAGTTCCCATAACTTGATGATTTTCATAAAAAATTTCTCGCTCGTTTATAAGAACTTTTCTTATATTTATTTATACATTTTCATGGAGTAGGCTTTCATTGGAGTGCTTAGCCGGCCGGCCTACAATTAGAAAAAATAACGTTAAAAGTTTGGTATTGTTTTTGAAAACTTTGGTTAACAAATTGTCAGTGTATTGCAATGAGTGAGGCAGACTTAAATGGTAACGCATGCAATTGAAATGCCTTCCACTCTCTCTCTCTTTTTGTCTTCTGTATCTTTTTCTTTATTCAAGTTGACAAGACATTTAAAAACCAAACCGCAGAGCAAAGATGTCTTAAAACTTTAACCCCAATTGACATTATCAAAATTCAATTTACAATCTACTTTTCTAGTTGAAACTTTTTCATTTGCTTCAGTTGGCGTATTTTTAAGTAAACAGTTCGATTAAAATGGCTAAACTTGACAGCCAACAGCCACAGCAGCAGTAGCAGGAGCAGGAGCAGCAGATGGCCAAATGGTAATGGAAATGGAGAGCTTAACATAAATGTAGAGCCTTTGTATATTCATATGTACACTATATATTTCTCTTTCTTTTTATTTTATTTTTTCTTCAAATCAATGCAACGAGCTAAAGAAAGTTTTCCCTTGCAGTCATAACTTTTGGCAGAAAAGCAAAAAAAAAAAAAAACACAAAAAAAACACAACTAAACTCTTTTTATTTTTGGTTAGGAAATATAAGCCGCCCATTAGAAAATGACGAAGGGGGAGGCATGCATGGGTAGTAGTAGTAGTTCCCCAGAAGTTGAGCAGGTGGCAGTGTTAGTATGTGAAGGGGGGTCGTGGGTTAGAGTGAGTTTATAACTAGGCAAACATTTTATTGGTCGCCTTAGTGCCGCCGATGGCACCGTTGCTGCTGCCGCCTACGACGTATGTTATGCAATATAAGACGATAAAAAGAAAGCAAATTGGAAGACGAAGACGAAGAAGAAGCAAAAAGAAAGAGTAAAGCCAGCGCAAAAGTTTTGCTATCTTCTTCTCTGTATCGCTGAAAGTCTGCCTGTCTGTTGGTCGGTCGGACTGCCGGTCTGCCGGTCGGTTGGTTGGCAGCACAATGCATCCTTTGAACCGCAAAGTGCACGAGCGGCGGGAGTAGCACACTAACAGTGCATCTACCTTACCTCTCCCGCACTATAGCCGACTTTTTATCTCTCTTTCCCTCTCTCTCTCTCTCTCTCTCTCTCTTGCTTTCTCTCTGTTTCTCTGCCATCTCGTTTGCTATTCATTATAAATTGCATGTAGTGGTAATTGTGTTTGTGTTTGTTTGAAAAGCGGCAGCAGAATTGCTTTAAATGAGCCCAAACCGAACGAAGCGTATCCCAATTTAGGCTGTATGCCGCCCTACACCGCTCTCCCCTTAGCCTATAGCACCCTCTTCTATCACCCTGATGCCCATCTCTGCCCGCTGCCCGTTGCCCATTGCCCAATGCCCTTTTTTGCCTCCAGACGCAGTCGCCGGTCGCCTAGAATAGCGGCCACATTGCAATACCCCCAACCTCCCCTTCCATTTTCCTCTTTTAACTCACTCCACTCAGTCACTAGCTATGTTTCTCCTTCGTATTTAGCTTTCCGCACGATTAAATCGATGCAACTGTAAAGTTCTTTTTCTATTACGCTTTTTCGTGCACATTCGCATTACGCACACACAGAACTCTTCTCCCTCCTCACTCCCCTCCTCAGCTCACTCATTCACATGTATCTTTCAATTTGACTGTGGTGTAGAAACAAAAAACAAAAAAAAAAAAAAATAAAAAACATTTCCACCAAAAATACTCATAACAATCTTTTACTATAGTTTATTTACATTAAATCGGTGAGTCTCGACAAGATACAAATCTTGAGATCGAAATTATGGATCATTTTAATATCAATTGAAAAAAAAAAGAATTTTATATAAAAAGAAAACAAGAATTGGGAATGTGAGGAAGAAAAAGTAATGAAGAAAGAAATTAAAGAACAAAACAACAGAATAATAGTAGAATAAGGAGACTAAAATGAAGAATGAACACCGACAGAGAAATCAAGAAGAAATGAAAAAAATAAAAAAGAAATGAGAAAATGATCAAGACGAAGCAAGATAAGAAAACTAGAAGACAAGATTATAAAACTAGTCAACGAGCCTGCTAAGAAATTTTTCCCATTAGAAAATTATCTAGTTATCATCTTTCGTTTAACCACTGTTCCACATACACACACACCCACACCCACAATTCCCATGCCTGTCTTTCTCGCTGTCTCTTCTTCTTCTTTCCATCTCATATTGTGGGTGCTTCATAAAACATTGCCACTACCGCCTGGCCAACATTTAGCCGCCATCGTCGTCGTCGTCATCGTTGTTCCTATCCTATCCTGGCTTTGTCTGCCGGCTGTCTCAATCGTCGGTGGCTGCTCCTGCTCCTCCTGTTTTGTGCCTCTGTTCCTCAATCCAAGAAACCGCCTGACTACCGTCGTCCCGCCTGCCATTTTCATATTTTTACTCTGGTTTGCGTGTTCTCTGCCATAAAAGTGTATGTAGAAAATGCCGGCCTTCCAAGTTAAGCAACGAATGAACTAACCATCCAACGAGCCACCCACAGAGAGGAGCTGCTGCTGCTTTCACACACACACACACACACTCAGTCGTTGTCCTACCCCTCGTACCCGTTCCCGTCCTTCAACAACCAAGCTCAGCTGCCTTGAATGTCTCAGACAATTGTCGGCAGCATATTTATGCTTTCGCCCAGCTCCCAGAAACCCGAACTCAATCCCAATTCCAAAACCCAAACCCAACTCTAGCTTCAACTGCAACTCGTTTTAGTCCTTGCTCTATATGCGTTTTAGTTTTCAGTTTTTAGTTTTCTGCGTCCAAGCGTTCTTCCCGTCCTGCCTGTCTGCCTGCCTATTCTCTGGGCCTTAGTATAGTAAAAAGGTTGTAACCACCAAAGCAATTGCTGCCACTCTTTCTCATCTCTCCCACGCATCCTTTAGCTTTTTGTTGTTGTTGCATTTTGATGATGTTGTTGAGAGGGCCCGTGCCCAACACACATGATAATAGTCATCGCAGCCCGTTCCCTGCATCTCCCTCTCTTCTTTGATGGAAGTCAAATTGTCCAGAGATTTTTTCCCCCACACAAAAAAAAAAAAAACAAATGGGGAAAAATGTTTGCGCATTGGTTTAAGTGTTAACAGCTTTTGAATAAATCGGTATGAATCGTTTTGTAATTTGTTTTTACTATATGAGAGAGGTAGAGAGAGATTGTTGCTTGATTGTTTGTTTGTTCGTTTGGTTTTTTAACATTTTTAATTAAACAATAATTACAAATTGTTGCGTAGCTGTGCAGGGTTCGCAAAGTGGAAAAAAAAAATTGTTGATAATAATTGGTAACATAAACAAATGTGTTTAAATAATTACATATATCATATTTATGCAAATAAATATCAATAAGTTTCACATAACATAAATACAAACAAAATTCTTTAATAACAATTTCCCAATGAAAGGAGAAAAGGACAAAGAATTCCATGTTATTAAAAAACAATGATTGAATAAGGGCAACAGACGAACATTAAGTTTTAAAGTTTACCCAACTGTACCGAACGTCATCTAACCTTATTTAACCCTACCTAACCTACTCAAACTATGTCAACCATATTCTATTATTATCTCTTATTCGTTCAAATTGATCTTCCATTTGACTATAACTTATTTGCATCAATGTTATCCATTCCTTATATGGTGATCCATGAACCATATCAAAAGTCAGCTCACATTATTCGGTTGTCTTGCATAACGGGAGGCAGATGCAGTTTGGTCTGGCCTCTTTGTTGGCCCTCGCCCTGCTCCCTTGTTACATCTTCCATTTTCTCCTACTCCTACTCCTACTCCTACTCCTACTCCTACTTCCTCCTCCTCCTCCTTCTTCTCTGAACTACTGCTGCTCTTCTATCTGCTGCTTGTTGTAGCCGCTCACATAATTTGTCATGTGAAAAATTACTAAAGTTACAAGATCTGCACTTTTATTTCCATGTAAGCGGCAAGTCCACGCAATGATGATGACGAAGATGATAATGATGTAGAAGGGGATGAGATGACGGGGCAGTGGCATGCGTGTGGCATAGAGAAAGAGTGACTGAGAGGGTCAGGGATGGTGGAGTGTGGATGGAGATGCAGTGGTGGGGGCTGTTTTGCTATTTTCTTGCTGCTTCTTTTTCTGTGTTTTTTTTTTTTTTTTTAACGTTACTATTTTGCACATTTTTCTATTCAACAATGAAGCCACAATAGAAAACGTCAACTAGTGCACCGAATGAAAGAGCGGGAAGAAGGGTGGGTGGGGTTTGATGGGGGGGAAGAGAAAAAGAGTGCCAGTGTGAAAGAGATAGAAAATTATATGCAAATGAATGTGGGTTGAAGCGAGATAGGCATACATTTGATGTGCATACAAAGTCTGAACGGATTTTGAATGGCAAACAAGCGGCAAAGCGGACGATGACGATGGCGGGCGCCAAGCTTACAAAGCCAGCAGCCAGCCTAGGCCATGCCATGTTAAAGCCCAAGCAAAGCCAAGCCAAGCCTAGACAAGACGGGACGGGACAAAACGACCCAAGAGCCATGCGGAGGGAAACGGAGATACCATGCCAACACAAGAGAGAGTGAGAGAGAGAGAAGGACAGAGAGGGAACCGTCCGTGAATGGGCGCTGACGACTTGCGCATGAATGGCATAAGTGTGTACAGCGTAAGGGAGCACTAGGCCGGAGAGGAGGTGTAGGTGGATCTGTTTTCTGGCTGTTGGCAAAGAAGGGATGGGCGAAAGTGGGCAAGTGCTATGCTCTACAGGGAGAGGAAGAGAGAGAGAGAGAGAGAGGGTACCGAGATGCCAGGGGTACAGGCCTATAGAAAAGTGACGTGCGCTTTACAATTATTTCGTAATGCAAGCAAATGTGACCGAGCTAAGCCGCGTCAACACTGCAAAAAAAAAAAAAAAAAAAAAAAAAAATATTGAATAATATGAATAAATCGAAAATGTAATACAAATGAAACTAATTTCTTTCAGCTAAATCTTGAATAATCAACTAACATATTTTGTTCGATTTCGTATCATCTAGTTGTTTATATATATAAAAGTTTATTTTAGAAAAGTATTCTTAAATTTGTAGATTCAGTTTTATAGAAAAGTATAACGGTAATCTCAGGCATTTAAAAATTTTTTTAGTTAAACGAAAATTTTAGTTTGTGAAATATTTTGTCAAGTGCAGATTAGAATAACTGCTGGAGGCAAGTTCCTTCCTCTCTGTCTATTCCTTTTGCCTATGCGTGGAATATATATATGTGTACATATATATATATATATATATATGTACACATATATATATATATATATAGTAGGCATTCCATTCAGTCAGTGAGTCAGTCAGTCAGTCAGTGACAAATGTCAGTCGGTGGTTGCACTACTAATCGGACATGTTGCGTTGACTTGTTTATGACTGAAAAGCTTAAAATGCACACATACATACATAGATGAAGAGACATACACCCTACTTCCCCTACTCCCTACTACTCTTCCCGCCTCTTCCCGCCAAGCATCTATTGCCTAGGTTTTTCTGCTTTCAATTCCCGCCTTTGGAGTGTCTAAGGGGACGACTTGTGGGAAATCTGTAAATAGCTACGAAAACTGTAAAACCAAAACCTCAACCCAGAGGAAGAGACTGACAGAGACACAGAAACGAAACGAAAGAGCGAGAGGGAGACAGTGTGGGTGAGAAAGAGACAAAAGGGAATGTCATCAAAGTTGTTTGCCCGCGGGAAAAGACCAAGAACAGACAATGGCAACAGTGGCAACAACATGGCGTATGCGTAATCTATTTGCAAAATTTTCAACACTTTTTAACCAAACTAAAAAACCGAAACAAAAAAAAAAAAAAACGAGAGAAAGAGAGAAAAAGAAAATATATATAGAACGACTTAACATCATCATCATCATCAGTTGCTGACTGACTTTGACATTTTTTTTTTGCCATTTTTGTTTGTTTTTAATCTGTGTAAATACCCCTCAGTTAGGTTAGTTGATTGTTTTTGTTGTTGTTGGATTTTCTATATTTTCTTTTTTTTTTTCATTTTTCCATTCGTGTTGTTGTTGTTGCTGCTGTTGCTGTTGCAATTACGCATCACGCAGCTGGACGCACCAGAGCAACGACGATGCACACAAATTGCTTAGTTGTAGGACAAGGTCGCATTTATTTGGTCCACTTGCAGCCAATAGCCTAGCTAAGCTATACACAGGGATAGTCACAGAATACTCGATTGATGGAGGGAGAGGCGGTTAAAGGGGAGGGGAGAAGGAGGCCGCTTGGAGAGGAGGAGAGTTCGTTGTCATCATACTGTGTCCGAAGGTGACAAAGCTGAAAAAAAAAGAAAATAAATAATATATATATATTATGAAATGAAATAAATACAAATAAAATGTGGATCATCATTATCGTCATCATGATGATAATGATGGTTGCCTTTGGTTTGGTTCGACTTATTTGTGTGATGGATGATCTCAATAGAAATGAGTGCGTCAAGTATTTACTTTTGAATCAAAAAGAAATGCCATATGAATAAACGAATGCATGCGATTGAGTTAGGTGAGAGCAGAAGAAGTGAATGGGAATGGGGAGGGTGCAAGTGGATTTGTACTCAGGTGAGATTAATGAGTGTGCTGAAAAGTAAATGGATAAATTTCATATTCTTGTATATTCCAAAAAAAACACACATTTTGCCATTAGTTAAAAGAATAAATTCAAAAAGTTCTTTTTCATAATTCCAAGTATATATGATAAGAATCATAGCTGCAAATGGGTAATGCTATATATATACATATATATCTAACTTTCGATTACTTTTGTATTTGTTGTTTTATACAAAAGTATAATAAAAAGTTAATTGAATTCTAAACTATAAAACTTTTTCATCACATGTTACCGAAACTTGCACCGTAAACGATTTTAAAAGCAAAATAAAAACTGTATTAAGCCATATAATAACCGAAATTATTCTGTTACTTTTTTCTTTTTGTTTTGGTTGCAATTTCTTCGCTATTTACTGACATTTTCTAATGCTTTGAGAATTTGCTGCAGACTTTTTTTTTAATTGAGCTTATAATTATTATTGAAATGTTCAAATTAGAATTCGTCTAGTTTCTTTTTTTTTTTTTTTGAATTTCTATTTTTACAACTACTCAGCGCAGTTTGCTGCCACTCACCATGAGAAATGATTGAGTTTGCGAGTCCAACGAAATTTTTACCAAACAATGATTAATGACAAATTGTTTTGCCATCAAAACTGAACAACAAAAAAAAGTTTGTCTGCACCCACCGCACACCCACTCACTCACCCCCTCCGCCTCGAAAAAAATTAAAAGAATGGCATGGAAAAAGAAACTGACAAACAAAAAAAAAAAAGTGCAATGCCTAGGCCTAAATTTTTGCTAGCAACTATGCCAGACCAAAACGATTTTGCAGTGCTGTTACTTGCTCCTACTTACCTCCCTCTCATCTCTATCCCCCTCGCCATTCTTTGTGCCGCCTTCTACGTCTCTTGCGCTCTCTTTTACTCATTCTCTTCCCTGCAAGCCATTGCCATTACCTTTTCCCTTTTGCCTCTTCACCCCTTCGCCCCTTTCAACATTTTGTTGCCTTTGCTCTTTGCGCCTGGCCCTTTGCCTGGGCTCTTGTTGTTGTTGTTGTTGTTGTTGACGCTTCTTCCGTTCTTTGGTTTAGTTTTTTTTTCTGTTTTATTCTTTTTAGCTTACTTTACGTTTTTTTTTTTTCATTTTTGTTTTTGTTACTGCTTTTGTTGTTGTACCTCTTGTTGTTGTTATTGTTGTTGTTGCTGCACATTTTATTAACATTTTCATTTAGTTGTGCTCTGTCTCTTTCTCGCCCTGTCTTCTGCCTCTCACTCTCTTGTTTTATTTTGCTTTTCATTGCAATTTGTGTTTCTATGCATTTTTGTGTGTGTTTTACATTCGTTTTTCGTGTCGCCTGCAACTGCATTGCCAAACCCCAAACCCCAAACCCAATCTTACCCGATCTCCACCCACTTTTCTTTCCTGATCCCCCATACCCCCCATACACCATCTTTTGCTTCTACTTCTGCTTCTGCTTCTGCTCCCGCAACCGCTCCCACGACCCTACCATACCATCATTTTGCTTGTTTGTTGCCACTGTTGCGCTCTTTTTTGCAGTTCGCGTTGAAGTTTTCATAATCATTGTTGTCGCTGTTGCCGTTGTCGCTGCTGCTACTGTTGCTGCTGCTACCGCCACCGCCGCCTACTTTCGTTTTGGGGCACAGACTTTGCTTTTGTTTTTATAAGCCTTCATTGCATCGGCTGACTGGGCCTGAGAAGGGTCTCTGCATAAAATGGAAATGGAAATGTGTAGTTGAGAGCCAGATAGAAATAGAGAGAAAGAGCCATCAGACATAGACACAGAGATAGGGATAGAGACAGAAAGAGAAAGATTTCGTCTAGCATGAAAACAATAGCGGGAAAAGCGGCTTATTTTCTATGATTTAAATAATGACGAAGACAACAGTCAGCGGCCGCCACCTACCGCAACTGGGCAAAAAATGCAACTTGCTGCCTATCATCATCATCATCATCATCATCATCTTGCCATCATGATGAAGATGATAAATTACGACCACATCATGTCATGGAATTGATAATACACATAGATCGTTCCCTGGCCATTAACATTATTCATCTCAACTATCTACTTACATACATATCGTATATATATGTTTATCTTATTTTTTGAAATCTTTCTTCTTTCTCGTTACAGCAAAATGTTCATTGGCGGCCTCAGTTGGCAGACCAGTCCAGGTAAGTTAAAATATTTTCTTTATATCGCAAATTAGTTGAACAGTGTTAAAATCAAATGTTGCAAATTAGCAATCGTCAGTTGAACTGAATATATGCATTTACATACATATATATACATATATCTTATTCTCTATATATTTCTTGTCTGTAAATTTGCAAAGATTTGCTAACAAGACACTTGCCACATGCTTAAATACAAATTTTCCTCTCAGTTTTTGTGTACCATAGTTTGCCGAATGCTCTATTTGTAGTGATCGGCAAACTATATTATATTTATGTTGTATATGGTTAAAGACTTCGATTGAATGGCATTGGAAATGAAGTCTGCAATTAAATATGGAATGCAGATAGAGTGTATCCATTTAGACTTGGTTCTATAAGCGGAGGTTGGAAAGGATAGTTCCTTAGTTGAAAAGGATTAACAAAGATGCACAATTTGTTAGGCAATGTTATAATTTCAATATAATATAGAGTTGAGAATGTTGTGACACAATCTTTACTACTCGTATAAGGTAAAACGATTAATAAAGAAAATTTTATAATTGCTTTACAAAACTGTGCAAAATTCTGCATTGGTTCCTTTTCACTCTCTCCATATATACATAACATATATATCTATTAATGGTAACCTTAGTTTATTTGTTTCTTTCTTTCTAACTTGACCAAAATTGACCGACCTTACTATAACTTTCAATATAGAAACTTTCAATATAGAAAAAAAACCAAAATGATGACACTTTCACCCATTTGCAACTCAATTTCCACCCAACTTGAAATAGAATTTCTCAATATATTTGTTGTATCTCAATTCGAATTGTTAAACGAATTGATTCAGTATCCTATACATATATATACATACTATATATATATGCAAACCACTATATACATATATGCATATCTGTGTGTGTGTTTGTGTATGTGATTTTTTGAACGAAAACAATGAATAACAAGAAAAGGCGGGTACTATATATATATATATATCTCTCGTTTTCGTTTTGTTTAAATTGAAATTGTAATTGATCAAATGCTTGAGATTTGCTGCTGTTCTCTCAACAAAAAAACTGCGCCGTACTCGTAATTTGACGTCAATTGAAAGGAGATGGGCAGCTCTGGATAAAGTAGATGGGGTTGAGGAGTAGCAACAGCAACAGCAGCAGCAGCGGGAGGAGAAGGCTAGCAAGAGTCCGTCCTCTTGGGGGTTGAGAAAATTGATGCAACTGATGAAACCAAGTTGTGCCGGCCCCGTCATCCGTCGTCGTCAGTGTGTGCAGCAGTAACTAAGAGCTAAGCTGCCCCCATTACGTGCCGCATAAGTTTCATTAGGCTAATCAAAAGGCAACATGCATATTAACCAAATTTGAGGCCACTCGAAAAATGTTGGCAAACCAACCGACTAACACAAAAAAACAAAAAATGGGGGAAAAAAGGTGAATTGCAACTGCCTGTGGCCAAGATGTAAGGGAAAACCTCTTCTTGGAGCCGCCAACACATCCGCAGTGATGCCTCCACAAAGGGGATGGGCGAGAGAAAGAGAGAGGGAGCGAGAGGGAGAGGAACAGAGGTAAAGAAAGGGAGGGGCAAACCTTTGTGTTGGGTTTTTTTGTTTAGCGTAAAAATTGTTGGCTCCGCCCATCATCATCATCGTCATCATCATCTGAGTGGCATTACGCTAACATATTATACACACAATCATAGATCGGTGCATGCACACACACACACATATATACATATATAAAAAAGACACATGTATGTATGTGTGTTCATATATGCATATATATGCCGCAATAGTTGAAGAGTCAATGCGGTCTTTGGTTTGTCTCTTTATTTCGTCTTTCTCTCAATGTTTTTTCCTCTACCATCCCAAACCGACCCCCTCCCTACCCCATACATTCACCCTGCTAAACTCTTTACGTCCTCCTGCTCCCTCATTCGGAGACTGTTTTTTTGGCTTTGCTTTGATTTGCTTTCTGCTTTTGCTGTACCTGTGCCAAAAATTTTTTCAAATTTTCAAATGGCTTCTTCAATGCGAGTATATTGCCTCCCCTACCCTAATATCCCCTCACCATCAGTATCCTCTTGGGTACCCTCATACCCTTTTGGGGCTTTTGTTATCTTTTGGCCATTTTGGTTGGTGTCCGCTGCCGATATGTGTAAATGTGTGTGTGTGTGTGTCTTATATTTTTTTGGTCAATTAGAAGAAAAAAAAATATCTTTCTAGAATGACTCAATTGATGTTTAATGTGAATATGAAGATAATTAATGGAAATGGAATTTGATTTCTTTTATTAAATTGACAATTTAAAGTGTGGCACAAACTGTAACATTGCAACAGAATATTGTCAGTCAAAAGAGGAATAAGAATTTTTAGCCGAAATTCCTTTAGACTCCTGGCAATAAAATATGGTCCTTCGATTATTAAAAATATATACAAAAAATATATACATATAAAATAAAAATTTCAGGTGTGTTAAATAAACTTCCTGTTTAGATATTTAAGTTCTATTACTTTGAATTTTTTCTTAATGAATTTGTGGAATAAATTAACAACACATGTTTTGATTTCCATTGAAGAGAACTTATTAGAAATGCAACAAAAAAAAATCAATTTAAATCTTAAAGATGCAAGATTAACTAAAAAGAAATGCTAAAATCAAAGTATGAAAAAGGGATACCATTTTCAATCGTCGAGAATCCATGAATATTTTGATCTATTGACTTTACCTGGTGCACAAAAGCTGCTAATCTGACTCACAATTCATGCAGCCTAACGCCTAACCTTCCCCCAAACCTAAACCAAAAAAATAATCCCCGATTTCAAACAAAAAAAATATATATATGTACCCAGGGGCTTCTCATTTTCATTTGCATGACAGAAGCTGGTTGAATGGCAAACAAACAACAAATATATATATATACATATATATATATATATATGTATACTGGGCATATATAACAAAGAGATGGGCAAATCGAGAAATGCATATTTATTTGCTCAAAGTATCTAGGTAGATTTTGGATCCCAACTCAATGTCTCCAGTTGCTGCTACCTTTTCATTTCTTTACTTTTATTTTTTTTTACATTTGCTTTTCTTATCGCTAAACGGCATCGAAATGTGAGTGATATGTGCATAAAGATTTGCATACCGCGTACTTATACAGTAAAAGGGGGGTACACCAACCCAAAGGCATCAGTAACCAATGACTAGTGTATGTGGGTATTCCCACAGGAAGTCAGTAACGATATAACGAACAAATATTGTAAATGTTTCCAATTCTTATACGAACCAGGAACGATACTTATCGATTTGGATAAAAGAGCTTTACAAAAAGATTGAAGCTAGATAGATAAATTAAAAGTTGTTAGCTTACGATTATTCTGTTTAAACTCCCCACTGTCCTTTTAAAGGGTATCTAGAAATCAGTATTAAATAATAATTTCTTTGATTTCCAGTGCTTTTCCTTTTCTTTTGGGTGCTGATGCAAATGTATTTTGTCTCGTTTAGAGTAAGCATATATAAATAGTATTTCAGTTGAACGCACAGTCAAAATAGCAAAGGGCTTGGTATAGTGATGATGCTATAGAATAGGGGCGGCGGGGGCCAACACAGTATTGTATTTCACAAAAAAAAAATAAAATTTTCGTTAAAGTTGACACAAATCATCATCGCCATCATCAACGGGCCAAAGAGAGTTGAGCGACAACTATGAAAAACAAAAAGAAAGAAAGAAATAAAGAAAGAAAGGCACAGAGGTTGGGTGAGGGGGGTTTAAAAAAAAAAAAAAAATAACCCGTCAGCCAGCCAGCCAGCCAGCCTTTCATTCTGATGTGTGAATAGAACTGAGAGAAGACTTCGATGTCGACGTCAATGTTGAGTGTTTCCAGGCGATAGCAGCATCATCAGCCAGCAGCAGAGGCATCAAATACGTTTTCAATGCATACAATTACTTCCAGTAAACTGCTTGACTGCGAAATTAAAATTAAATTAC
Organism: Drosophila austrosaltans; assembly: GCA_035045865.1. Taxonomy (NCBI): domain Eukaryota; kingdom Metazoa; phylum Arthropoda; class Insecta; order Diptera; family Drosophilidae; genus Drosophila; species Drosophila austrosaltans. The sequence goes on from JAWNOQ010000207.1 coordinate 6,279,446, forward strand.
AACGCCAGGGGAATGTCTCCATCTGCTGGCGTCTGGCGCTTTCAGAAAAGTTCATTAAGTTATATATGCACATATATATATATATATATGTATATAAATACAAATTCTGTAAGTTCTGCATTCCAAAACTGTTCAATTTACAAGTCTTTTGATTTGCAAATGTCCTTGCACAAGTTTGCTTATAGTAGTTGCTAGGACAACCAAAATATGACTTATCGGTTTTTCCAACACAATATTCAATCTGAGAGAAATCAAAATTATCAATTAAAAGTGAGAAATTGTATAATATTTTTTCTTTATATAAAGATTTATAGTACAAAAGTATATATTGTATATATATACTATATATGTAAATATGTTTCTGTATTGCATATGTATGTTAAAATCAGGAATGGGAATCCGGAACAACCTCGTTTGTATGACTTTTGGGTAGTTGACATGAAAAAGTTGTGACACTCATACACATACACACACACACTCACAGAAATAGTTGGCCAAGGGGGTTTGGGTTTGGTGTCTTTGGTTTGGGGTCTCGGGTCCCAGGGTGGTCTGCGGTTCTTGGCTACTAAATTCTGAGGTATGCCTAAGAACGAACCCATCATTAAGTAGCCAAGACAATCGTGCCAATCATTAAAAAATCTGTAGAGAGTAGAGAGTCAAACGCTTTCGAGTGGTGGCGTCGGCGTCGACGGCCTGCATTGCGGATGTCTTCTTCCTCATCATCATCATCATCATCATCTTGGCAGTTATCAACACGTACGCAGCATCAGTAGTAGTAGTAGCAGTAGCAACAGCAACAGCAACAGCAGCAGCAGCAGTTGAGGCAGTTGCCTCTGTCGACCTGTCTAAAGCAGCCTAACTACTATGCTCTTCTATGGCCCAAGCTTATGTTTATAGACGCCCTAGATTAGGTCTTTGTCAGCACTTTTCGAGTATGTACTGTTAGGCAGCGGGAGGAGATGTATAAAGAGGAATCATGTGTATGACTCTCTCTAGTTCCCCTCTCCCTCTTTCTTATTCACTCTCTCTGTATGTGTGTGTTTAGTGCATTTGTGTGCTCGAGTGGCGATAGCTGCGAAAAAAAAAGAATCCAAAAGCATAAGCTTTGGCGCGAGTGGCGCCGACAACCACTTGAAAGCCGCCCAGACCCATACAGAGATTGGGGGAGCGCAAAGAAAGAGAGAGAGAGAGAGAGAGAGGGAGAGATGGACGAGAGGTTGAGGAACAGGAGTGAGGCAGAGAGTCATAGTCACACATACATAGCCTGAATTTTAGTTCCGTTTCGGCCGGTTTTGTTCTTTGAGATTTTTCCCTTAGCCGCTTAACAACAATAACAACAGCAATAACTGCTGCAACATTGGCAAATAACAATGACGGTGAGAGGGCGGTGGTCAGCGTCAACTGATCATACACAAATGTTAAATTAATATATTAACAAGGGCTGTTATAATACTGTTATAACATCCCTTAAGACTTGATAACACATATACATATATATTGTAAAAATATATATTATAAAAAAAAATTAAATAACTATTTTTGACAATTTCTTAATGAATGCTGCAAGTGTTATATAGTAAATGTTAAAATATCCTCTGGATGATCATTCAGTGAATGAGTCTCTTAGCATTTTTAAATCCAATCCGATCCGGGCTTTAGTTTTGAATAGTTTATTCTCTTCATTTAACTATTTTTGATTGTTTGACTTGGTTGTGAAATGGAATTAAAATGAAATCCTCTTCATATTCATATGTATATGTATTCCAACTGGGTAAAGTTTAGTTTAGTTTATGAAAATTGATAAAATGCTACGTAAATGTTTTTATTTTACATTTAGTTTATTTTTTTCACACTTTTTATAAGCCATTTAAGTTTCAATTTTTTTTGGCATATGTAAAATGACGGATGTAAGTCAATCAGGAAACAGAATGCTGATGAAAAATATTCTCAATATTTCTTTTCTAAAAATTGTCAAATTTTCAAAGTTTTTACCTAATGGTTATCATCCATGGTGTTTGGGTTGATGGGTTGCTCTTACCTGATGATGGGTTATGGGTGGTTTAGTATGGCAAGGCGTCATCTAAGCTAACTCAGGATGCAGACAGTGGGCGGTGCTTGTCGATTTCCTGATTAATTTATACACAGTTGACGGCGTTAGGGTATGGGCATGGGCCAAGGGAAGTGACGGTGTTGTGAAGGTAAGGCTAGGTAGTTAACAACAATTTGCCGCAAGCTTTCGCCAAATTGAAATACTGCAAAATTGTGTAGTGATGGAGTATACGAGGGGAGGGGGAGATGGGGTCGGTTTGGGGTTAGGGGAATGAAAAAAAAAAAAAAAAAATTGTCAATAAAATAAGTGCTGGACGGTTGCGCCTCACGGACCATCCATTTCACCCATTTACCATCCCAACGTTGTCACTCATATAACCACCCATCCACCCATTAGCCGACGACGCATCAGTCAAAGTTCAGTCAGAGTTGTGGCACTTCCCCTTTTTCGTAGCTATAGAGCAACATTTCCTGTTTAGCTTCCTCTCTTTTTACTTCTTCGTTTTGTTTTCTTTTTACCATCCATCCTCTCCTCTTTATCTTTTGCGTGGTATGTTTTTCTTTTCCTTTTCGGTTTTTATTTTTATTTTTTTCTTCTTATTTTTTGTAGTTCGCTTCATTTTTCTTTTGAATGTGATTATCCCGAAGGCTCTAGCACATCTTGCCCTTTGATAGATGATGGTTTGCTATCCACTCCACTTCTGGGCTTCTCTTCAGGCTCTCTTCACTGCTTTTGCATTGCATTGCATTTAATGTCCTGCAAAAGTCCTACACTTCGCTGTGTGTTTTGTTGACTTTGGCAGGACGATATTTTTTTTGTCCTCACTGCTTTCTTCATGTTTTTTTTGTTTCTTTTTCTTTTTTTTTTGGTTAAAAAGTTCACACATGCCAGGCCACTGCTGGCCATCATCATCAGGGTTCGTTTTTCACATACAAGTGTGTGTGTGTGTGTATGTATTTGTTTGCAGCAGGAGAAGGGACTTTGTTCTGGTCATATTGTTAAGCCTTTGGCGATAGCCGCATTCACATTGTTGTAGGCCCTACACTGAGAGAACCGAATGTGTTGCGAAACAATGTCAGCTGTTATTGATGATCAACCAAAAAGGACTTATAATCTTTGATCTATAGTTTAGTTTTCAGACATACACTGAAAGTTATAAAGCTAAAGTATGAATTATTAAAGCAAAATATTGAAATAAAGAATTTAAAATATTCTGTTGCATACTTTTGGGAGTGTAACAAACATTAAGTTTATTAACTTGATCTGCTTTTAGAGATAAAAAGTGATCTGAATATGGAAATGCATTCTTTTGGCTGAGTGTATTGCTTATTCTTTCAGTAGTAACTCCCCCACTCTATGCCTCTATCTCGGTCTCTTTTTAGTTGTAGTTGTTGGTGGTGCTGGTGTTGGTCTTGGTGTTGGCTTTCAACTTTTCTAGAAGGAGGCGGGCTTGGAATATTTACATAAGTGACACTGCATAGGGAGCAGCAGCAAGGAGCAACTAGAAGCAGGAGTCAGGTCCCAGGCAACAATTAATTAACTTGTACAAAGTATCAAAATGTCTGTTTTTTCGGTAATGGTGGCGGGAGGAGGGAGAGAGTCAAGGTACGGCATTAGACGATGGGTGGTGTGTGTCATGTGGTGGGAAGGGAGACGACAATTTTACCTTAAAATCTTAAATTAATAAGCAAATGCCCAGGCAGGTTTTTTTTGTTGGGCAAAATGCTGCATCTATGGAACCCCACCCTCAAGAAATTTCCTCTATTGTACCGCTACCATCCTCACCTTGTATAGGTCTATATATCCCTTTTTGCCGTAGCCCTCTTTCAATTGCATCGGCATGTGGTGCTTGTCATATGCCATGATTATAGAATGTTCATTCTGGCCCAACTAATAGACAATTTTTTGGCAACCCCCTCAAAAGAAACATACAAACATACATACTATGTATATACGTATATTTTTAGAGAGAGAAAGAAAGAGAGGAAGAGAGCGATAGAGAGAGAGAGAGAGAAGTAAAGCGAACTAGGCAGGCTGGAGGCCATGTCGTGACGTTGCCAAGGATTCGCTTCGTGTGCAGCGGAAGCATTTAAATTAAGGATGACACATTAAAATTATGCAATAAGAAGAACAACAACAGCAGCAGCCAAGAACTATTATTATGTGAGTAGAACGAACCATAACAGAAATTGTAGTTAAAGTTTAAGACCTCCACCCCCTTCCACCCAACACACTCTCTCTCTACCGCTTCCCCTTCCCCTCTATTTAATGAGCTCTGTGAATGTCAAAGAGAAAAAAAAGAAAGCAGAAGTCATAAGTTGAGCCTCGGACTAAAAACTAAAATAGGGAAAGGCAGACAAGTAAAATAGTCCTCATAGTCCTGTTTGCTCCTTTCTGTCATATACACACATATATATAGTGCCATACACACACACACATACACACTCCAAGAGCGAACCTAACCTTACGCCGCAAGTACCAAAGCCGGCCGGCGGGTTATCGACTTTATGTGTTTGTTGTTTGGGTGTCTTTTTTTGGTGGCAACTCCTTCCGCACCGCCAGCACATCTCTTCTTGTACTTTTGTACTTTTGCCCCTTCCCGTTCCCTTATACACTCATGCGGACCCCTTCTTCATCGTTCATTTCAATTGCAGACGCCTCTTCCTTGCTGACTCTCATATTGGTTTGCTTTGGTTTGGTTTGCTTCTCTTTCTCTGTGTTTGATTTTTCTTTTCTCTTTTTTTTTTTTTTTATAGGTTGTCCTAGGTTGTTTTCCTTTTTCTTTCTTGGCTTTTCTCTATAGAAAACTGTGCAATGATTTTTGGCTACCATTTTTTTTGAGGGGGAACTGTATTTCCTTATTACATAGCCGGCTACCTGCTGCTAAGATTCGCCATTAAGCCAGCTTTTTAAATGAATTGCACATCTCATTTCTAGGCACTAGAAGAAGAAAATTTTCTTCTTTTCTTTTCTACTATTGAAAGAGCTTTAATTTTATAAATGATCAATAAAATATTTATCTTAATAAAATGAATCAATTTCTTTATACAATGACGAGGACATTCTCAATCTAATGGGAGATAGAATAGTAAGAGCTAATCAAATTAACGAAATATACGAAACATATTATAATTATAATTAAGGATTAATGTGGGTGAAGGTTAACTATTCAGTTGACCCAATTTATAAATCTGTTTTGATTCGTTAGCCGATTAGAAATTAATCCTTCAACAGCTTTTAGTTGGTATTATAATTGATGCAACATTGATACTCGACGATAAAGATTTTATTAAGAGTTTGTATATTCTAATAGTTGAATGAATAAAAAAAAGGTAAGGAATATTAAATGATAGTTGTTTTGCTGAATTAGGTTAAACCGTTTTGGTGCTTGAAATTTTTTAATTATCGTTAATTTGCCATTCAAATTGTTTGCAACTAGTTCAATCATGTGGGTAAATTTTTAATGAATTCCTCACAATTTCAAATGGAGAGGGAGTGAGGTAGACAGAGCACCTTTGCCTCTAGTTCGTCTCATTAGCAGTTAACCGAAGTATAGAAATTTCTCTGCCAGCTTATCTACTATATATATGTATATGTATATATACTTATATGTATATATACACCTATATAGGTGCGACCAGAGAAAACTTTGCACTACTAAAACGACTACCGAAAACCACAGCAGCGAACATCGAAGTAACAGCAGCAGCGACTGTGGCAGTGGCAGCAGTTGAAGTAGCATTAGAAGCAACAACAGCAACAACTTTTAGCCTTCATTGCTTCCAGCTCGTTGACTCTTCTTTTTGGCTGCTTTACGGCAAACGCAATGCAACGCTTCTAAGCGACATTTTCCTCTACGTTCCTATATTGCCCTTCCGTCCGTCCGTCCGTCCGTTTGCTCACCCACCAACCGAATCCGCCATTGTCAAAAGCCAGTACCAGGAGGTGGGACCTTAGTCGCGTTTCCGTTAGCAAAAGCAGTCAAATATATTGCCAACTTCCTGACTCTCCTACTTGATAGGCAGACAAAAAAAAAAAAAAGAAAAAAGGAAAAAGAAAAAACAGAAGAAAAATGAGAAGAAAATAAAGGAACGAGCGAGCAAGCAAGAAAAAAAAAAAACAATCCACGAAAAAGAGGAATAAAAGATACTACAAATTCCAAAGTCTCTCGGCTAGGCTCAACAGTCGACATCGATTAAGTTATTACGAAATTGTGTGGAGAGGAGCTTATACTTGTCTTTCTTGACTACACCAACACATCTTCTTCTATAAATTTCTATATACACTTGGCAGAAAACCGAAAATAATGACTCTTGTTAAGACAATTTGCATCAAATTCTAGAATTAGTATCCTTTTAAGCTTTATATATTAGATGTATATATAGAGGGAGGAAGGGGGCATTGAAAAATACCATTTTATTATAGAACATGCAATACGCAGAATTAGTTACTTTAATGAAACTTACATCTTATTCAATTTTCAAATTCGTAACTATAAACTAATGAATCTTAGAGTAAGAGAACTATTGTCCTTTAAGAATACCTAAAGAAACTAGCTAAATGGCAATTAAGTGAAACATTTTCATCTAAATACTAATTCAGTCTTACAGCCTAGCTTAGATAAACAAAAATGCTCTTAATTTAGTGTCGTATTATCCCAGTCATCAATTTGTCCAATTCTAGGCATGTTAATAAATTGAAAAGTCCATTTTGTTTTATTTTTTTTACTTTTTTTTTTTCATACTAAAGTGCTTAAATCACTATGGTGCAGTAATTAAAAAATTATGAATGAATGACACGTGCTTGTTTTTAACATAATCAAGAACGATGAATTTTAGTACATAACTTTTTCAGAGTGTATGTATGTATGTATGTATATATGTTCGTTTTTAGTCTAGCCAAAAAATAAAAAAAAAATGCCCACCCGCTCACGTAATTCGTCCTCATCTCTGTGTGTGTGTGTGCGTTTGTGTACTGGTGCTGCACTTTGTGCCTGGCCTTAAACTGGGTCACAATATTCCTACTGAATGTTGTTTGTTGGTAGACGACGACGACGACGACGACGACGTCGACGACGATGACGACGACGCCGACGACTCTTTTGCATAACCAAAAATTTTGTTTCGTTGCAGACACACACACACACACACACACAGTGTTTTAAATGTATGTATGATGTTGTTGTTATTATTGCTATTGTTCCAGTATTGTTGTTGCTTTTTGGGTTTTGTTATTATGTCAGCTGGGGGTTACCTCTGATTGACATGCGTGCATACGTATGTATGTATGTAAGTATATAAGTATGCAGATGAATGTATTAGATGTAGTATGTATGTATATGTTTGTATGTAAGAGCATATCTCTACATAGATTTCTAGTCTAGCTAGGGGGCTAGGCGAGGTCAAGTCAAAGAGTGTCACACACAACATGTCTGCTTCCGCTATACACAGACATAGGAGCAGACAAACAGACAGACAGATAGACAGACAGGGAGACAGACAGCGAGACAGTTAGTCAGTCAGTCAGTCAGTCAGGACAGTCAGTAAGGCTGCTAGTAGGCAGACAGATAGATGAGAGGACAGACAAATAGTCAGACAGTAGAGGAGTTAAGTCGCAGAAGAAGAGACAAACATCGGTGTTGTTTACATATTAAAGTTGCATGACCCCGCCAAGTTGTGTTGTGTCTAGCAATATGTATGTTGTTGGCCCTTCTTCTACGTGTATTATGACGAAGTTCCCACGACAAAGTTGCATGCAAATCACAGTACGCCATGCGGCATACGGCATTTCCTTTATAATGCCGTAGGTAGAAGCATTCGAGGTTGGCAGGAGCAACCACGTGACTAATGCAAGCGTGCATTTGGTAACTGAAGTTTTTCGGACTGTCAGCTGCTTCAGTTAAAAGCCGCCGACTGCAAGCTCTCTCTCTCTCTCTCATTCTCTTTCCCCAAAATCATTCTCTTACATTTCATTTTTCTCTTTCTCGCTCTCTCACATATATTCCCTGTGTGTGTTTGTCTCTTAAATTTCACTAGTAAAGCTTTACTTGAACAAAAAAGTGCTTTTCATTCATAAAAATGGCGTCAAGCTTTTCCTTTCTCTCTCTCTCTCTCTCTGTTCGGTTGTCTAAAAGTCTTGACAGATGGCGCCACAGTGTCGGCGCCTCATCCCGCTAAACCATCTTTTAAGAAAGTTATTGGAGCTAAGGAAATGCCTAAGACGGCGGACACTGATAGAGAAAGTGAGAGCCCCGGAGGGGAGGGAAGGATTGAGTAATGGGAAGGGAATAGGAGCCATGAAGAAAAACTGCATGTCCATATCATCATCCGTGACCTACCCGATCCCGATGTCCGCTCTCCGCTCTCGTGCTTGTGTCCGTATCCGTGTCCGTGTCCGCCCCTAAACGTCAGCGCTTGTTTTGATGCAAGCTCACGCGCCGTAAACAACTTATTATTATTGCAAATGCTTTGGCGTTTTTTCGCTGATTTTTTTCTTTCAACGTTTTATTCCCAACCCCCCTCCTTCTCCTCCTCCTCCTTCATTTCTTTTTTGGCAGCTTTTCAAATTGTTGGCTAGTTTTGCTACAAACATTGCATACGTCACGGAAATGCAAACATCGACAAAAAAATTAAGTTAAGCAACTTATTTGTTATCCTCGAAATGTGATTAAATGGATCCATTCAAATTGATCGAATTTCCCTCAAAAATATTTATTTTTTATTTCTTCTAAAAAGATTGAAAAAAAAATATTAGTAGGATTAAAAAAGAAAGAATAAAAAAGGAGGATGCTGAAAAGAAGGAAGCTTAAAAAAGTAGAGAATGAAAGATTTCACTTTGGAGGAAAAAAAGCAAAAAAAATTAACATATAAAGATTTATTCATGTAAAGTAGTCAAAATTAATATAATTACATATAATTTATGTACTTATGAACGACTGAGTAAGCTAATCAGACTAATTTTAAAATTTTGATTAAAAATGTTAGCCAATGTTTGATTCACAAAGTTTAAAGTGCCAGCAAGGTATCGTCACGTCGATCAACTGGGTATAGACTTTTCTCATTACACCAACTTTCCGCTTTGGTTTTTTGCTACCTTTGTTGTGTCAGACAACGTTGCCAATCTTCTATGTCGGATCAGTTGAAAGAAATGGGAAAGAGGGGAATGGCAAGGGATGAATTCTGTTGCAGGATGCAGCCAGTTTGGGAGGGATGTGTGGATAGCAATATGGTTGACAGGGCGGGGGCGTGTTGCTTTTGCTTAAGTGGCTCCTGGCTGGCCCCTGGTTCATGTCAAATCTATCTCATTGCTTGCCAAGTTTTCCAAAGAGAGGGCTGGGGCTATAGGAACACTCGAAAACCTCGGCTTGCATTTCATTGCAATGACGCCTCCTCGACCTCTACAACCACGCCCCCAACTCTGTCAAACTTTTATCTATGCGAGAGCTTGTTTTATTTGCCAGAGGTTTTTACTCTGGTTTCTTCGTATTCGTATTCGGTTTTTTTTTTTTTTATTTTCATTTTTATAGTATATATTTTTTATTTTCATTTTATTTGTGGCTTGCTTATAAATCATAAATATATATATTTTACGAGCTCGTTTTGTGTGGCCAGGCACTCACATTTCATTTGAAATAATTTGTGGCATATTGGCAATTATTCATTTTTTTTCCAGCTCCTTCCATATTTGCTACGCCTCCTTCTCGTGCACCGCAGCGAGCTGGCTTAAGTGCCGTAAAGACAGTTTCTTTCTTTCTTTTTTTTCTCCTCTTTTAGATTTTTTTTTTTTGTGTTGGTTATGATGTGGATTTTGTTTTGGATTTGGCTTGGGTTTATCTACGACAACGTCGGTGACATAGCGCAAAAGGTAAAGGCATGTTAGGAGTAGGAGTTGGTCTGGTTAGGGATAGGGATATAGGGCTTAGCCTGAAGTGGAGGTTATCTCTGAATAGGTAAAGGCAACTCACTGGCATACTCATAGTAATGGAGCATTGGACCAGAAATTGATTTAGTGTTTAGTGTCCTAGTGATAAGCAAAGCTGAAAGGACTTATGTACTCGTAGATAGATATTTGTGGTGTACTTACATTGGTTTGACGTAATATGTGAACAGAAATATTTTGCATACAAAATAATGCCAATATGGAAATGACAGTTAATGAAAATGCAAGATCTGTGCAAATAATATCTTATATAAAGAAATCAATGATAAAGCAGAAATCGAATTAAACAAACAATTTTAAGTTATCTAAGCGGCCCCTCCCTTACCCACAATCCCATTTTGCAATAAGTTTCCTGCAAACATTTGATAGACGATGCTAGAATTCTCAAGCAGTTGAAACAGAATTTTGATTGTCCATTCATTTAATTGATTATACTAACTCACTCACTCACTCTTTTCCGGAAACATTAAAACTTCAATGGCTTTGCTATAGATGACATTTGCCATTTTCTGGATACTTTCAAGCAAATTGTTTTCCCCACAATGCATTTCCATTTGCTACAAAATCAAATTTTCCTAAGCATTTTGCCCCTCTTGCTGATGCTGCTGGTGCTGCTTTCGAAACAACCTTTCGAACCCTTTCAATTCAATTTTAAAGCAAATAAAGCAAACTATTTCAACTAACAATTTGACTTGATTAACCTTTTTCTGTATGTGATTTTTTTTCTTCTTTGTGTTGTGCTTGTTGCTTTTGTATTCTCTTGACCAAAATGTCGTAAAGTTCAAGCTAAAGCCAATCAAATTGGTTTACTAAAAAGGGGCGTGACTGGTGCCCGGCCCCCCATTTTGGTTATCTCTATACAATTTAGCCTGAAATGACTTGAATAGCAGGTGTTAATGTATCGTTTCAAATGCCGTTCAAATGAATTGAAATGAAAGTTAATTTGCCAATTGGTCGCTAGTGTGTTGGGAAGCAGAAAGGGGAACACACATATAGTAGGCGGGGCAGTTAAGAGCTGCTTGTGTGTTGGTACGACGCTGTTTGGTTGAGTGCGTGGGTGTAAAGCAGCAGAAGGTGGAGGATGGGGGGCAATGTGGGGCTGGGGGTACTAGTTTTGCCAAGTGTGATTAAATGTTTTGTACGCTTGCAGCTTTCAGCCTTTTGTTGCGTGTTTTTTATTGCCAACCAACGAGCGCACATGCAGCACATGACATTAGGCAACACAGAAGCAGCAGCACCAGCACAAGCAGTAACAACAGCAACAACAACAAAGCAACAGAACGCAACGAGGACATTTTGAAAATGTGCTGCCTGCCGCACAGACAAAGCGATCCCTCTCCACCATCTAACGCCACCCACCACCCCAACCACCACTACTCTCCCCTTTTGTTAACTTCTCTCTGGGCTTTTGTATTTCCTTTCTTCTAGTGTATGTGTGTGTGTGTGTGTGTATGTGTGTGTATTTTTTTCTGCTGAGTTGCTAAAAAACTTCTTTTCAGCAAACGTTCTGTGGTTAGATGACAACGATGGAGTAGCGGGTATAGCAGGGCACAGGAGAGAGAGGGAATTATGGAGTTTGGTGGCAGGGGTTTAAGGTTTAGGTTTGCTGTGTTTGCCGCAAACAAGCAACCTCTCCGCTACCACATGCTCCCCCACCATCAATTCTCTCCTCTCAATGAAAGTGAAAAAAATCTGTTTGCATATTACACAGCGGTACAGGAACTGAAGAAGAAGGACAAGACGAGACAAGGTGAGGACAGTGGGTCGTCAGGCAGGCAGGCAGGCAAGGCAGGCTGTGGATGGCTGGCTAGCTGGTTGGTTGGTTGGCAGGACTAAAAGCAGGTCCTGTTTCCCAGCTTCCAGCTGTGCACGCTAGGTGTCGCCATCGCGAGCGAGCATCTTCAAAGTTGAAGTAATGCGGCCTCAAGTGGCAACCACAAAATGTAGGTAGAGGAAGGACTGCCATCATCAGCCTCGTTTCTACATTCTCCTTCCACTAGCCACCTGCCAGCAGCTCCTTCCATTTGGCGGCCGCCTGTCGACATTTAAAATTGCTTGGCTTTCGTTGCTTGTCCTCACCTGGATGTATGTGAATGTGTGTGTGTATAATGTGTGTGTGTATGTATGTGTGTGTTATGTTTTGAATGAACGCCTGCGTCTTTTATCTTTTCATAAATTTTCTTGCTTTTGTGTGTGCCTCACTTTTATTTCCCGCCGCCGCCAAGTTTTCCAAGTTTTTTAATGCTTACAAAATTTGAATTGAATTTGCCAACAGCTACAAGGACGACGACGACGACGGCAACGGCAACGACGGAGGACGACAAGGATGTTTTTTGTATATATTTTTTTTTTTTTTACTTTTTTCTTGCTTTCCTTTTTCATTTTTTTCTCTTCTCTCCACCAATTTGCATCGACGTTGCTTGCCTCTCCCTCTGCGTCTGCCTGCCTTCAATTTGAAGCAAAAATGTTGGAACAACTTGAAGTTCTTCTACGTCTTTGGCACCTGCCTAGTTTTCTGCCTTTTTCTTAATCGTTTAACAATGCCCAAAGGGACGAAAACATCCCAAGGGTTTTTGCATCTACATAATTGGATGGAACTGAGGGGGTGTTGGGATAGAAAAAGGAGTAGATGATGGTAAAAGCGGTGCGGTACGGTGCGGTGTAGTGCGGTACACTGGGTATAGTATACGAGAAGCAGTTCCATCTACTTCACTGCAAATGTGCATTTAATTCGTGTGATAATGGCTGGTCGCATACACAAAAGCGTGAATTGGGTTGGGACAGGACATGGATGATGGATGGAGTTGGAAAAGCTTTTGATTTATATTGCCATCGTAGTACTCGACTTGTATGCATCTGTGTGTGTGTGTGTGTGCGTGTGAGTGTGTATATGGTCATGAATATATGTATGCTGTACAGATGAATGTATGTACATACTCATCGGTTACTTGCTGAGTATGCAAGAGCTGGAAACCTTTTAGATTGTGGCAAGGCAAGTGCGACAAGGTTGCGGTTCCGGATATTGTGTTCTACACATACACATGCATTAATATATATGTATGTATCTATGTATGTGTATACATACATATGTATATGTTGCGGTAAACAACATAAGGCAAAATAAGAAGAAGAGTTGTTCTCTCGATAATATGGAGAATCAATTAGGGAAGCCAAAAGCATTGTCGGTATATGGAAATCAATCAATAATAAAACGAAACTTTTTAAATAGATGCAAAAACAAACTCTATTGAAACTATTGAAAAGTGGAAGTAACCAATGACGATGAATAGAAGGAATAGAATGATGATGTTGACGTTGAAGACAACTAAGACGATTACGTGTCTGAAGAAAATGTTGTAGAAAATTGCATCTTTAACTTTTGTTGTCTGACAATTGATTTCTCTTAATAAGTGCAATTATTTGCTTTTCTAAATATAATAAACAACAATGGTCTGAAAATAAACTCTACTTTCAAACTTGCATATTAATGTCTCAAAATTGAATAATACATTTATATAGTCTGCTTTTCTATGATCGTATTACATATATAGTATAAAAGGATTAAAGTAATAATGTTACGGTTTTATATATTTATTTGTTTTACTACTAAATCTAGTTCAAATCGTATGACTTATATCGATTTCAGAAACTATTTCAATTTGGAAAACTTTAACTTCTTTCCAAACATAAACAAAATTCTATGTCAGTAAAACAAATCAGTAAACTCAGAATTTAAATTGGTTTTAAAATGCGTTCGTTTCTATTGTCTTTCCTTTTTAGTTTTTCAAACATTAAAAAAAAAAAAAAAAAGAAAACAACTTTAAACAGGCTTTAGCTTTACAAGCTAAACAATCGCATGTATATGACCCAGTTATCTGCTGACAAAAATTTTCTATTCTATTTAAAATGTATTTCTATATTTTTTTTCTCTCAATGCTTTTACTAAAATTGAAGAGAGGTATTAAACATTGTAGAAATGAACTAGAGAACCGAAAATCAAAATTCTTTTCTTTCTCTGCTTATTTTTCTTTTTGCGTTCGTTAGCTAGCTCTTTTCTTTTTATTTCCACTCATAGACTAATCCAAAGCGAAGCTCATATAATTTATATGTTTTCAGTTGCAATATAAAACTTTTTCATTGCCAACTTTAAAGCCATGGGGCACACACACACACACACATACATACACACATACGCACACACTTCTTCATCATTTAAGCATTCCAATTCCAGTTCTCCATTTCCTTTTCTTCTTATTTTTTGCCTTTCCCTTCTTGTTTATATATATATATATATATATATATATATATATATATATATATTTATGTGTGTGTGTGTTTGGGGCTATTTTGCAACTCTCTTTTATATACACCACAAATGCCGCACTTACGTAATACATCAACGAAAATGTCCAAACAAGGTAAAAAGGATTTCAGGTGCTCTACGTTTTCTCTCCATATTTTTGTAAGCCAAAATGCAGCTTAACATATCAGCAACAGCAGCGCCAGACCCACAGCCAGACCCAGAGCCAGAGCCAGAGTCAGAGTCAAGCGAAACGAAACGAATCGTTGACCAAGCCCTCCTCCGTGAGATGCCTAAAGCAGCTGCCAGGTGAAGCAGCAGAAGTGTGAAGTGTGAGGAGGGTTTCATGGCAGAGGTTCGTTCTGTGGCGGCAGGATGCAAAGCAGTGGGAGTGAAAGAGCATGGAGGCCAAATGGAGGCCAGACCAAACCCGGGCAAACGTGTGCCGCCAACTCACATTGGAGGCTGCTGCGGTAATTAATGCAGCGCGTTTTGCGAAAATGCGAATACATTTCACCGGAGCAACATACGTACGTACATACATTTTCAAGGTATGTGGCACAGCACGGCACAGAACAGAACAGCACAGCACAGCACAAACCCAATCCAAACCGACCGGGCACAGTGGTTTTTCGGACATTCAAAATGTTTGCATTTTGAATTTATTTTGGTCAAGTTCAAGCAAATTTAATTAAAATGACTTTTCCAAATGATTTACTTTGAATCGTTATTCATCTTAAATATGTATCGAATGTACATATACATACATGTATATATATATGTAGAAACCATTTCTGTTTCCTTTTTTGTTAATTACATCAGAAGATTTGTAAGTTTTCTTTTCTTGGGATAGATAACCATTTAAACGTTTAAAATTTGTTAAACTCTTATCTTACTGTTGCTAGAACTTTGATGGCATCGTTTTCCTTTTTGAAATTCACAATGAACTAGTTTAATTTAAGGATATTTAAGAATATTAAGGATATAAAGATATTCACAAAGTCGTCTGATAATTGAAAATAGAAGAGAAAGCTGTCTTTCAGTGTTGCTATCAATTAATGGAAATCCCTCAATGAAGAAATTCATATACAATATCTACGTCAATTATATTAATCAAGTTTGGCACCACAGTGTCTCTTTTCCACACTCACACAGAGACTGAGGAGCCAAGGAGCGGCGGGGATAGTGGGTCGGCTATATGGTAAGGAGAATGGGGCAAAAGGGTACAAAGGTATAGTGACGGGGCAAATGTATTCACGCTGAAACGATTTTTGGGTGCATGGCGACACCTTGGTTTGGCGCCCGCTAACTGTAAACACATACATATGTATGCACACACACACACGTACACACACAAACAGAGAGAAATACACTCATATATGTATATACATATATACATACAAATACAGAGATTTGGCCTGGCTTTTCGCATGTGTGAAAAGTTCCACGTCTCGCGCTGTTTTGCCAAAATGCAAACGACAACAAGAACAACAGGAATATAGCAGGCAAGGTGCATGAAACGCATCAAGAGTAGTGCAGAATAACGTCAACAGTAACAACAACAACAACAACAACCAAAAGAAAAAGAAGAAGAAGAAAATCAAGCAGAAATTTTAAATTTGAATATGTTTTTCCACCATCCTTTTCCCACCCCCTCCTCACTCCTTTTTTCGCTTCACTCTTTTACTCTCTATCTATCTTTAGTAACCGTTTGCCATTTGTCTGCTTGGGTTCCTTTCTTTTTTTTTTTTTGTGTGTTTGTCTTACACATTTCTCGTCGTTGCTTGTGTTATTTATTTGTTAGTTTTGTGATTCAAATATATTCCAAAGTTGGTGAGAAAGAAGGATGTGAATAGAGAGGGATTGGAATGGGGTAGGTAGCCAAGGAGCTTCAACTGTTTCTCTCCAGTCTATATATTCTTCATTCTTTATATTTTCTTGCCATATTATATTTTTTTGTTGCCGCTTATTATGCACATTTTAAATCATCTACGCAGCGACAAAGACTCAACTCATAACATTGTCGGTAAAGGAGGAGAAGTGCTGGCAACTCTGGCAGCAGTTAAATTAAGCACACACTTTCATATGAATTGCATTGCGTATCTATGAGTTATTCGTAGGACACACTCTGTCCTACCTCAGTCGCTCACTTCCATTTCCACTCTCTCTCTCTCTCTCTCTCTCTCTCTTTCTATCTCTCTGGGTCTTTCTCTCTCTCTGTCTATCTTTGACTACTTGCATATGCAGTTTTACCAACTAAAATAACAAATAGCATCAAATGGTTTTGGTATATCAAATGTGAATAATGAAAAAATTTTCGAATATTTTGTTGTAGCAAAAATGCAAAAATATGTTTCTACTCTCATAATCGCCTGAAAATACAACTTAATTGCTCTTTCTATAAGTTGGAAGAGAAAAAAAAAGACACACACACACGCAAAATATGGAAAATATTAAAAATAATCCTTGTGCATACTGGTTTTTGTATTCAACATATATACAATGGGACCGATAAGGTTAAGCCGACACTATACAGTAGAATTTAAAATGAATTTGACTTAACCCTTGTATAAGTTTTAGATCTAAAGTTTATGTTACAAATAGAATCGGATTAAGTTAAAGGAAGTTAAGGGAAGACTGAGAGATTGAATAGGGTTAAGGTAAGTCTTGAAATGAAGTTAAGCTTGGAAATATTTTCCATGATTCATATAAAGTAAAGTGTGGATAAATGTATACAATTAAGTTAAGCTTAATTTGGGCTAAGCTCTGGATAAAGCAAGCTAAAAAGGAAGAAGATAACGCTAACGTAAGGCTTAGCTAAAGCAGTGAAAAATTCTTAAGTAATTGTTACAAAAAAAAAAAAAAATAATAAGAGGATGAGGTCCTGGATAAGGTTAACATAAATCTGGGTGAAGATTGGGAAAAAGCCTTAGCACGAATGATTAAAACGAAAGAAGAGATACAGTTAGAAAATATATAAGAAAAAGTGTGTATATTTTGGTATACTTAAACCAATTCCTAAATCATATTAAAATACTCCAATGTCAACTTATTAGTCCTATTGTAGTCAACTTGACCCACTTTTTCATTATTAAGTATAGCATTTTTGTGGCCCATAGTACAATAAAAATAAATTGCTCGGTCAATTGGATCAAGTGAAAGAAAGAAAGAAAAAAAATCTAACGACAAATAAATTTAAAAGTAAAGAAACAAAAAAAGGCGAAAATGTGCATGGAATAATTGCATTAACATCGAATATAAAAATAAATAGAAGCACTTTATCTACATTGCGAATCAAATTAGATATCCCATTCAATTCAAACGCAACCCGATTCAAAACCCAAACCCAGAGTAAACCCATTATTTGTTGTAGTCAGTGAGTCGGCCTCAACCTATAGAAAATCAATATTTGCTTTTGCATTTTATTTGCTCATATTGCCAACAACAGCAGCAACAACAACAACAATGACAACACCAACAACAATAACAACAACAACAAAAACACTAGATACTAAGTATATGGCTTTACTGTTAACTAAAGTGCCTGCCACTACTAACTAAAAACTAAATAAAAAAAACTGAAAAAAAAAAAAGATCGAGTAAAAGAAAATGCAAACAAACAACAGTTCCATTTACCGTTCCGTAACCCAGCGAACTGTTAACTTTGGTGGCTCTTTATATATACGTATATGTGTATAAAGAGGGCCATTCCCCCTGTCACCCGTTATCCATCCCAATAACTGCTGCTCTACAAAAACGTAAACCATCCGCCCACCCAACCGCCGGCCGACGCCCGCTGCCCGCCGCTAGATGGCGTCACACCGTCATAGTTGTCGTATTTAATTTGAAAACATTTTCGTGTCATTTACGTGAAGTGCAGCGATTAGATGTGGTTGCCATCGTCGAGGTTTTTGGATCCTCCTCTAGCTGACTGCTGCAACTGTTCTGTTGGCTTTTGGGTGGAAAAAAGTTTTGTAGCGGAATACACTCCACTGTGACACACACACACACACACACACACACACACACACAGATATACGTCTACACGTGTGTTATAACGGTAATTACGGAGCAAATGTCAGGGCAGCAACTGTGATTTCCGCTCCAACAACAACAACAACAACAATTGATTGCTGTTTGTTAGTTATTTTGTTTGGATATTGCACTTCTAACTTCTATCTATCTCTCTATCTCGCTCTATCTTATTGTCTGTCTCTATATATCTATATGCCCACTCCCACGCCTCTTTTTGCCAATTATCAGAAGAAATAATTTATAGACTCGACGCTGCGTGACAAACATACTATATAAATATATATATACATATATCTGTAGTATAGAAGAAACGTGCATTACAAAAACTGCACTTCAACTTTGATATTTTTACCTTGAAAACTTGGCATGTTTCTAATGCATGCCAAATGGCCGAATGGCATCAATAAACCGTACGTCACTCTAATTGCAAACTCACACAGACACATACACACTCACACACAAACCTAAGATACACCGAGAGAAAGACAAAACAAAAGTTAATTCTTTCTTAAAAACACAAAAGATGGCGAAGCGATTTCTGTAATCTTAAAATTTTAAGGATTTCTATACATTATAAAAAGACTTTCAAGCTCTCTGATCATTGCTAGAACTAATTGAGAATTACAGTGAAATTAAAAGAAAAAAAGAAAGCAAAGTTTAGAGATTATGTACTAATGTAATGTAATGATGAAGTCAATGAATATTATAGTCAAATCCTGATATCTATAACCAAATATCAACCCAGTTCGAGAACTCACAACGTTTTTAGTTTTTCTTATTCCATGCTTGATAAAACGAATTTGCAATAAGATTTACCGACTCAAAATGAATTGCAAGTGATATTGAAAGTGTTGGTGGAAATAAAAAATACTTTTGTAATTGAAAGATTTCATTGAAAATTGATCCAGGTGGTGGAGTATACACACCACCAATTGGATTAACAGTTAATCCATGAAATCCATTTGCAACTGCTCCTGGTATGGTGCTGCTGCTGCTGTTACTGCTGATTTTTTTTTGGTACTGCAACGCTTTTCAAATTTATCGTACGTATCGAGGCGATTTTTTCTCTCAGTTTAGACCAGACTGGACCTAACACACATACAGACAAACACACTCACAGAGACACACATTGCAGTTACATTTTGCTTTTTCGCACGCTCTTTGTATGCAGTCAAAGAGGCAAGACGAGACGGGACGTTCCGAGGACTGTGAAGAATAGAAAGAGAGGTTGGTGGCAATGTCAGTAGCTAAGTCAGAGCCAGGGATATGGGCAGGCGGAGTGAACTGTAATGCCATTAGCTGGCAGCCGCGCGCAAAGCCATTTGAAAGTTCAACACGTTCAAAGGTCCACTATGTTTTACTCCTTTTTTTCTCGCACACTCTAAAACCCTTTCCACACTCTTCTCCCTAACCTATCCTCCCCCCACCCCACCCCACTCCTCACTATCATTGTGACCTCTTTCCCTTTCTTGTACTCTTCTTCATTGTGACCCCTTTGCCTGTTCTGCCTGCCTCTATTGCCACTGTCTTGCTTCCTGTCTCGCTCATAGTAGTAGGTCTGGCTCTGTCTTGGCCTGTGTCCTTTTTGAAGCAACTTTCACTGTTTATTCTGCTAAAAGCGCTGGCCAACACTCATGCACTTGAGCGAAAGAGAGACAGAACGGACTGTGGTGGAGACAAAAAGGGGGAAAGGAAATGGGAGATTGGGTGCCAACTCAAACTGTAGACCAGCTGCAAAAGCAACTCACTGGCTTTGCCCGGTCTTCTGTATTTTTTCTCTCTTTTTTTTTTTTTAATTGACTTTTTATGCGCACTTCAACTCAGTTGGAATTTAACGCGCTTTAAGTTTTGCCAATTGCATTCGCATTTGCAATTTCCATTGCCATTTTCCATAGTCATTTTCCCATTTTCCATTGCGGCACAGGTCGGCGTGCAGCCCGGCCACTGTGACACTTTGCAAGCCATTAAGCATTTTCATTACCTGCCTCCTTCTGGCCAGACCTCCCCCAAAAAACCGTATCCCTATCCAACCTGATTCAACCCTATCCAGCTCTTGTTGCTGTTAGTGTCCTGCCTTGTCCTGTCCTGCCCTGTTCTGCTTTGCATTTTGATAGCCGTAGCCCTTTTTGCTATTGTCATTGTCGTAAGTCGTCCTGCGTCCTTCGTCCTGCTGGACTTGGTCCTTCTAGCTGCGGCTCTTGCCTCTGTTTTGTTTACGTGTGCGCTATTAATTGCTCGAGCATCCAAAATGCAAATTGCAAATGCAACATCATAGCCAATGCCAGGCCAGAGCCATTGGTTTTTGGCTCACATTTCTGCTTAGTCCCATTTTGGGTCCTTTGTGGCTGCAAGTGAATTATTGTCCTGGTTTGCATATTATCCTAAAGTTTCTCTTACTCTCTCTCTCTCTCTCTCTCTTTCTCTCTCATTCTCTATCGTGCTCTTTCTTTCTATCGCTTTCTCCATCTCTGTCTTTCTGGCTCTGTCTCTTCGCTTCCATTCATTTCGTGGGTAATTAAAACGCTTTAAGATGCATCAGTGCGTGACAAATCTTACTTTTCACTTTTAACTTGGCTAGGCAAAATGGGCTACTGTCGGTGGTGAGGGAATGGGTGAGTGAATGGGTGAGTGACTGAGTGGTTGGAGTGGGTGTATTTTTCTAGCAGACCAGCCCCATTGTTTGTCCTGTCACTTACAATAAACTGAAATTGGAAAGTTTCTCGTAATTCGAGTGAAAAATTTTTTTTTCTCTTTTGAAGGGTATAAGTATTTTATCAGATATTTGACACAGACAAAAAAGCTGACAATTTTATGAAAAATATAACTTTTAATGCCATTTAAATAAGTTATAGATGAGTTTATTATTCAATTCATCTATCATATCATTTATTTTAGTATAAGACTAATAGTAAGTTAATAGATTGGCCAACTTGTTTTAAGAAACAATTCAAAATTGATCTCCTTTCAAACTAAGCCTTAAGTTAATTCTTTTTACTATAATTTAGTAAAATTATTCAACTAGTTTCTAAGTTCAATCTTTTCAATTTGATTTAAAGTTTCCTCTTTGAAGTACACATTTTAAAGCTCAATATTCTAAACTTAATAGATTCATATTGATTTTGCTTCATTCATTCTAATTGAAGTTTGTATAGAGACCATCCTCTTAGCATCCTATCATATACCATTCCTTGCTCCATTGTCATTGTTACGACCGAAAGGTTTTTCCACCACCTACTTCGGCTCCTAGTTGCAGGAGCTTCTCTGCACAGCACCTTCTTTATGCTCCACCCGATTGTGTCTCTGCTAGTCGACCGGTTCGTCATCCATCCACTTGAGGCTCTTCTGCACAATTCATTCAAGTAAAATACTTATGAAAGAGTTGAAGTTGTGTGTCCAAGAGTCGAAAAAGAAGAAGAAGAAGTTGAAGAAGCAGATGCAACATCAACTTGGAGCTAACAGAGGCAGCTGCTTCGACGATTGTGTCTAACACAGGCGAGGCCCAACAGTTTCGCCCACTTTCAAGAGATGATAAAGTGTTCTTTTTTTCACCCTCCCCTCTTCCTGCTACATTTCCTAACGCTGTTGTTGTTTCTTAAACTGTTTAAAATTCAAAAATAAAAAAAATAACATAACAAAAATATAAAAATAACGAAAAGATAAAACAAAATGCCACTAAAGTCTGGGCAATTAGTGGGGAACAGTAAAAAAAAAAAGGCGAACAAAAAACAAAGAAAAAAAAAGCGAAAATGTTGAAAAATTTGTCGCAAATCTAAAAAGCCAAAAAATGACTTAATAGCCAAAAGTTGTGCATGCGACAAAGTAAGCGTTCGTGCGTGGCAGCAACGTGAAGGAGTAGTAGTGCCACCGAAGTGGCCAGGGTAGGGGAAAGTGAAGGGGCTGGCTGGCTGGCTGGTTGACTGCTGACTAAAACTAGACGGGGGAAGACGCGGAAAAAGTGAAGAGATTTTTTGGGGTTGGATATTTGTGGGCACACACATACATATGAGTGACATAGCCAGGCTGCTGACACGGGATCAGGAAGCTGATGGTAAGGCAGAGCGCGTGCCGTTGGGAAACTTGCCAGCCAACCAGCCAGCCAACCAACCAACCAACCAGCCAGCCATCCAACCAGCCAACCAGCCATTTCTGTAGTGTTCTCTGTACAGTAGTTCCCTTCAGTCTGTCATTCAGGCCCGCCGCAAGAGAATGCGTGCCTGTGGACAAAACATGTCAGCAGCCTTGTCTTTTAGCCATATTATACTTACATACATATAGACAGGCATACATACATACATAAATATGTATGTGTATATATATATATGTATATATATATGTGCTGATATGTGTGTACATATGTATTTTAATTCATAACAAAGTCCATGAATGAACTGAAGTGAAGTGAACTGAACTGAACTGAAGACTGCGAATCTGCCAAGCAAATGCAAATTCAAATGCTGCTCAGCTGGCAATTATAATTTCCCATTTTCTTCTGTGTTAAAAATATGATTCAATTTGTTTTGCCTGGGGTGGCATTTCTTTTCCTTCTTCTTCTCTTCTTTTTTTTTTGTCTCTTTTATTTTTTCTTTTTCATTTTTTTGTTTTTTTTTTTGATATTGTATTGTGGCACTCTAATCTACAAGTAGAGTATAAAGATTATCCAATGCAGTTGGTTTGCAATTATTTACCTGGTTAAGGAATTTAACTGAAGGAGAATAATGAAGTCTGTTACCATGAAAATTATTCTCAAAAGCTTTTTTCAAATTTCTGCATAGGCTTACTTAACTTAACTTATTAAAACATATTTTGAAATGGAATGCCAAATATTTTCTGAATTTTCCCTCTTTCAAACTAGGAAAAATATTATTTTCTTGTAGTTTTTATTGGATTAACAAGAGCATACAAACTTTGTCAGAGTGATGGGAAATGTGGTTTAGTTGATTCTTTTGGTTCTTTTTTTATAATTTTTTTTTTTTAATATTTCATAATTTTTTATCTGCTTTGCCTTTCTTTTTGCTCTCGACAAATCCAAGCAACAAATGCGACATTAAAATTGATTCAAAGAGTGGCGACGTAATGGGAAAGTGAGATGAATGAAAAGAAGGATGGCGCAAAGGATGTAGTAGTGTGAGTAAAGGACAAATGCCGAACCCTCTTCTTAAGTGATGGTGGGATTGCTTGTTCCTGGTTGTAGCTCGTCCCGTCCCGTCCCGGCTCTGTCTCTGGTTGTCTGCGCTGATTAGACTTAGAGACGACGATAGATGATGGCGTGTAAATGGCGCCTGGGCAAAAGGTGTTACTGATGATGATGACGATAATGATGATGATGATGGTGATGACAATTATGATGATGAAGAAGATGACGATGATGTACCTATATAAAGTGCCGCTGGGTGGCTACAAAAGTGGAGACTGAGACATAGACTGGGCTAAAACTTGTCGCCGCGCACGGAAGCACAAAAATTGAATTGACATGACAGTCGGCAGAGCCTGCCTTTACTTTATACCCCCTCTTAACTTTCCATCTCCCTTCCTCACCGCTTTTGGCTTCGCCCTTTTGCTCTTTCATGCTATTTTCTTTCTCACTCTCTCACTCTCTTTTTCTGTTCTTTGGTTACTGACATTGGTTTATACTGGTTAGGACAGTTTGGAAGCCATGGTTCATAAAATTCATTTCCGCGCCTGCAAAAGTGATTAAAATTATAATTAAACTGTGATGGCAAAACTCCTCTCGATTTTGCTGTCCTTACAGCACGTTGTCCTCTATGTCCTCACTGTTTCTAGCCATATTCAATTTAAACTAAACCGAAACACACAGGACGTATGAGCAATCTCTCTATGTATATGTGTGTGTGTATGTGTAAGTGGAGGAGAAGGACAAGGAAGTAGCATTGGGCAAAGTTGGCATTTTATGCATTCAACATACTTGCCTGCAGTCAGTAGCAGTCGGAGGTCGGTCTGTCTGTCCGTCCATGCATTCAATGGTTCATTGGTTGCTATAAATATATAATACGTGACAAATACGTGCCGAGTTCTTTTCAATTCCACCAACTCCACCACCCCATCATTCCCGTGCCCAGCCGTTCCTCATACCCAATCTCATTCTATCCCCTCTACCTACAACCACTTCTTGCTCTTTCGGAGGAAACGTGTGTTGAGCGTACAAATGTATGTACAAATCCTTGCCAGCATAGAGAGAAAAGAAATGGTTAGCAATAAAAGTGTTTTCAGCTTATGTGAGGCGTCAGTCAGAGGAAGCGGGTAGGTAGGAGAGAGAGAGAGAGAGAGGGCCAGAGAGTTGCTGAAAGAGAGAGGAAAGTGGAGTGTGGGAATTTAGAGTGGTGAGTTGGGGACAGGGAGACGACCAAGATGAAACGCACTTGTTGATTGGCACTGAATGTTGCGTCTTAAAGGATTGATGTACTGCCGCCGCCACCTGGTGGGTGGAAGACCAAAAGAAAGTGACTTACAGAGAGTGAGAAAGTGAGAAGGACAAGAAGGAGAAGAAAAATACGAGGAGTGGGGTGAACCCTAAGTGCCAACTGCTGCCCTGGGCAACGCCATCAATGTGATGCACGTGCAATGGTTGCATTTTTCCCTCTTCTTTTTTTCTTTTTTGGCTGTAAATGCGCTGCAATCTTTTGGTTTGGCATAGTGCAGAGGACTCTCTAAGATGCTGCAACATAGAGATGATGAACGCACGAAAGGAAGTAAGTGAGTCAGTGAGTGTGAGTGGGCGACAGCGACACAATGTAGAGTAAAAGAGTTCAGGGAAATGAAATGGCAATCATTTGCTAGAAGTAACTTGAGTTGCTGTTGCTCAAAATTAAAGAACTTTCAAATGATAAACTTGATTTCACAAAGAAGAGTATTAGTACTAAACTATTTTATTGCCAAAAATGTTGCTAAACAACGATAAATTAAATCAATAGTTAAAGACGCTTATTCATGGAGTGTTCCCTAAGTTTTCTACTGACTTGACCTTAGTACCCTAATGTTGTCCCTGTATGATTCTTGAACTTTGTATATGATTGCTTCCACAATGTTTTCTTTATATTATTATCCACAGCATTGTTGAACACTACGGTACAGTGTTACCATATAGTTGTGACAACAGTGTGACCATATTCAATAGAATTTTCTTTTATTTTTTAGTCTTATTGTTTCATCCAATTGCAGGGGATTTCCAGATTTAACCGACATATGCATTTCCATTTTCATTGATTCATCCATCTATCCATCAGCAACAAGCTTCCCACAACCAATGAGCGCGCTTATTCCATTTGCTTAGACATGAACAATGCAACAACAACAACATAAATATCGAGAAAAAAGAAGGAATCCAAGTCTGGTCTGGCTCGGCAATGGGAAAAATGGCTCACACACAAAAAAAAAAAAGGGGGAAAAAAATAAAAAGAGAAATGGGGGGAAAAAACGGTTACAAAAAAGCAGGAGAAAAGGCAAAACGGAAACGGAAATTGAAAATCTGAAGCTTTTCGAAGAGAGCAAAGCAGAGGAGAGGAGACGAGAGGAGCGCGAACTGAGCGAGCGAGCGAGTGAGTGAGCTGTGAATCCTATTTCAAGTGCAATCTTCAGTCGCGCAGGTTGAAAGTAATTCAATAGTTGGCGGCGGCTCCGGCTCTAGCTCCGGCTCCGGCTCCGGCTCATGCTACGATGTGGCATCTATGGCATTGAATGGCAATCGAGAGTGGCACGTAATGCCAACAATTGCACACCAATGCAAACAGCAGACAGGATCAGCAACAGTATGGTGGGTAAAGCGATAGAAGGAAGTAAAGGGCAAAGGGGAAGGTCGCTTGGCTCATTGGTGGCATGTGTTGCACGTGTGTAGATAAGGTTTACTGTTGCAGCCGCTGCTGGTGCTGCTAGTGGGCTTAGTAAGAGGTACCTGCTCCTCTGCTCTACCATTTTCTCATACTGTTGCTACTGCTGCTGCTACTGCTGCGTACACACAAAATTCATTTATGTGCACGCAAATCCCTAATCTCTAGTTTTTGCCAACCTCCCAAACTTCCCTCTAACGCTCTGTGTCGCCCTGTCGCCCTTGTTTGTTCTTGTCGCCGCTGACAACATTTGCGGAAATGACTTTTGAGCGGCTCTACGCCATATGCTGCCAGCCGCCTGCCATGGATCCTGGATCCTCTCCGCTACCGTCGCCGCTGCCAGTGGCACTGCCTGTCAACTCGAGAGTTCGTCTGGGCTTAGTAACAAAATTAAAGTTGCGA
Source organism: Drosophila austrosaltans (assembly GCA_035045865.1). NCBI lineage: Eukaryota > Metazoa > Arthropoda > Insecta > Diptera > Drosophilidae > Drosophila > Drosophila austrosaltans. The sequence goes on from JAWNOQ010000207.1 coordinate 6,306,012, forward strand.
CTACCAGAGAATCACCTGAGAACGAACATCGTTGCCGGCACCACCAATGCCGACGCCGCCTGCAACCGACACAAGATTGATGTAGCATTCATTTGATGCGGATTAGTATTTTATAGCTGCACTTCACTACCATGTGGGTCGCCGACAACGACGACGACGACGACGTCGTCGACGATGATGGCAAAAAAGGCTTGTGCATTTTTTTTTGTTCTCTTTCCGTGTGTTTTTTTTTGTTTTGTTTTCCCCCATTCTTTTTTCCTTTCACATTCCTTGCAATTGATTGCCCTTGCTTCATCCTGTGTCTGTGTGCGTGTGCGTATGCTTTTACCTTCCCTTCCTCGATTCAACTGATTGGGGTCAGCTATGGATGATGATGATGATGATGGCGCTGGCAATGGGAATGTGAATGGGGATTGAAAAGCAGAGGAGAGTAGAAAGGGAAAATAAGAGGGTGCCCTGGCATCGCAGCGCAATGATTGCTGGCGGCTATTGATGTTGCTGTTGTTATTTAGCTGCTAAGTTGCTTACTTGATTTGTAGCACAAAATTCAATTCAATTGCCACTCGTCGCACTTTCAATGGTAATCAATACCAAACTGACCTAAGCATTTTGATTTCACTATGCAACATGATTCTCTTTTCTCTCATTCAAGAATATTGATTTCACATTCTATACGTACACACACGCTCACACACACATATACACTCCACTTGGTTAAATTCCATGTACTTTGACTGTTTGAATGACCATATATCCATATTTTTTTTTAATCAGAATCAAATAGGGAAAAAAATCCTTTTTTTCAAGGGCATAGTTTGGATATTCGTTATTTTAATTAAATAAAATTGAGGACCAGCTATGACTTAATTAAAATAATAAATGTAGAGCAAAAACTTTTTTTTAATTTTTTAGAGAGAAGGTGAATTGAAGAATATTAATAAATAAGGAATTAAGGCTTTGCACTAGATAGTTTAGACAATAAGATAGATAATTGGCAACAAGATGTATAGAGGTAATCATTAGATCTATATATGAGAGATCCCATTTTAAACACAATAAGGGTATGATCTGATTTCTTTTGGTCTTATATATATACTGTTGACATAAATTTTCCAATAGCTATAAGGGTTCTAAACATTTTGGATTATCTCCTAGCCCTCTAATGGTATCTTAAATTTGATAATTTGATTTTTTTTCCTTTCGCTTTTAATAAAGTTAAAGTCCTTAGCGGATTAGATCCAATTTGGATTTAAGTGTATTGTAGACCAGTGCTAAGCCGTTTGATTTGTAGACTTACATACCTCTAACTGAAGCGAAATGCCCACATTGCCACTAGCCCCAGTCGTCTTCGGACAGGGGAAGAGGAAGAGGCAAAAGAAGTGAGGAAAGGCCGTGGCAGGGGATTGTTGGGGGGGTTAAGCATAACCGCAAGCTAGATGGAATGTAAGCGAAGACTTTGGTTGGGTCTACGCTACACACTGATGATGCTGCAGCGCTGCAAATTAATTAATTTTGACGAGGCAACCGGCTAAAGGATGTCGAAAACCATTTTTCCTGCCAACCAGCAGCAGTGGCAGCAGCAACGGTAACAGCAACAGCAATAGCAACGGCAATGGCAATGGCAACGGCAGCGGCGGCAGCTTTGGCAAATATAAATTGTGTGTGCCCGGGTCGTTCGTTCAACGTATGCAAACGGCTCTTCTGATGATGGGTGTGAGTGTAATTACTTGCACACCTGTCGACAGCTACACATTTACTCACTCATTTAACCAAAAAAGGTGGAGGAGTAAAAGAGAGGTACTCAGCTAGCTGGTGGTAGCATGTGTTAGAGTGAGCAAGATAAAAGAATGAAGAAATCTGTATATCGGGTCCTGGGTTGGGTTACCCAGAGCAGCGGTAGCAGCTGCTTTCTGGGCTTCAAGTAATTTCGACCAAATACTGCCACAATTGCAAATGATTTTCACTTTCCAAATCGAAATGAATGCGTCCCACTACTAACTAGTTGAAGCTATGTCTCTCTGCCTTTCTCTCTCTCGGTCTTTCTCCTTTTCTCTTACATGAAATTTCTGTCCTATTCTCCTCTTTCTCTGTTGGTGTGTATGTGTATTTGTGTGTGTCTCGGTGGGTAAAGCATAAATTTCATCTTCCTATGTAGAGAAGCTTGCCTCTTCGCTGATAAATGACCCTTGAACACCTTTAAGCCCCCTCTCCCCCCACACACACACTTTTTCCCTACGCCCACATGCAAACCTTTTGGCCGCCGCCCTCGAGGCATATAAATTGAAAGCTATTTATCATACACATGCCACACTAACATCTATACAAGTGTTGAGAGTGTTGTGTGTGTATGCGTGTGTGTGTGTGTGTATGTGGAAGTGTGTGTGTGTTAACTAAGTTTTTGGTTGCGCTTGGTTAGGCCCAGAAACATAACCAAGAACAAAAAAAAGAAAAGAAAATTCAAGTTACCAACGCTTATTACCTACACTTGAAGCAAAAATAATATGACAATGTAGAAGTCATCGTGCACTATCACTTAAATAGTTGTATTTGTCAATTGAATACCCTTTCTTTTTTATTATAGGAAAATAATTTACTTTGGTTAATCTGACTTGGATTAAGAACAAAATATTATGCAAAACTCTGCTTCATTATAGAAATTTTCTGACAAAGTCCCTAAGAATTTATTTTAGTATTGTGATGATTGGCATGTTATTTATTCCGTACTCATTATTTTAAATTACATAATTTATAATACATATATTTATATTCAATAATGAAGTGAAACAGAGCATTTTTTTCAAGTGTATAAAAAAAAACAAAAGGGTCGACACTTTCCATAGCTACCGAACTTTGCACACTCTGCCACGTACCTATTAAGAGAAAAGAAGTGGGATAAACAAAAAAAGGAAGAGCATAACTTGTAGATGAATATAATAATAGTTCTGATATTTGTACAGATGTGATATCTTAGAAAAATTTATGTAAAACTGGCAAGAAAACTCAGTTGATGGAATACCAATAAAACACTCATTTTTCCTTGAAACAGAGAGAGTTTAATCCTAAATTGATCAACTAATTAATCTTATTTAATAGGAATATACATAATTCTAACATTATTTTTTCCTGTTCAGAAAAGTTCTTCTTTCCCCTTTTACTATTCTTCATTTAAATAAATATACCCGGTTGTTTTTTGGGAGGCCCTGGAAAGGGTATCAGTAAAAGGGCAAGAGACAGAGAGTGCGAGAAAGCCAGATAATGGGAGGGGGCACGCTTCATTTCCTGCCACACTTTTGTTGTAGGCCTTTTCTGTTTCTAGGATTTTTGCGCCATTCTCTGAAGGATTTTTGTTAAATTTCTCTCTGTTTTTTATTAACTCAAGCATTTCACTGTACATTTAATGCAACACTGAGCCGCATAAATTGCCACAAGGCTTTGGCTTTGGCTTCGGTTCGTTTCTTTGGCAGCTGCTGCTGCTGTTGCCGTTTCTCTGAGTTCTTTCTCTATTAGTCTCATATGTGCCATAAAAAATTCGCATAATCGGACTGCTATTTGTTCTTGTTGCTGTTGTTGTTGTTGTTTTTTTTTTTTCTTTCTTTGGCTGTGTTTTTAAATGGCCGCCTGCCGTTTTGTCTCAACTCAAACTCGTCTCAATTGTAGCTGGATGCAATCCAAGGCTATTGTTTTCCATAGTTAGCCATAGACCCGAATCTACCTACCATCTCTCCACCTCAGTCTCTTTTAGTCTGACCCCCATTTCCCCTACACGACCAACCAGCACCATTATTGCAGTTGTGCTTATTCTCGTTGTTGGTGTTGTTGTTGTTGTTGTAGTTGGTGTCGCATGTGGCGCAATAACAAACAAACAACAGTTTGTTTTTCTGGCCAAAAACCGAATAATGAAAATTGTATGGATAAAAAAAAAGAAGAAAAAATAAAACGAAAAATAAAAGTATAGAAGAGAAGCAAAGTGAAGAGAAGAGAATGAAAATGCTTCAAGTGGAAATTGTAAGCCGGTTGGCAATGGCCGGTCTTTGTGGCTTAAGATTAAAACAGATTATAAACCAAATTCAAGCTAGAAAATATTAGCTTAATGGCATTCATTTTTATCAAATTACTTTCAAAATTAAAATGGAAGAGAATTTTTGCTTATTTTACCATCACATGAAACAAGTTCTAATATTGTTAAATAAGTTGTACAATTTGAAGATTTTTCTTAAATATTTAATGGGTTTCTACAAGCAACATTTAAGTAAGGGCGAAGGTCGATGTTATTTCTACCTATCCTAAAAGATAATATTTTATGTTTTATTAAATTATAGTTCATAACAAGTTAAAGCTTTAAAGTTCCCTGTACAGAAAATCTTCTGCGAAATTGACCTTGAGTCGGGTTGGAATTAGCTCAAATAACCACTTGAGAAGGTGTCTTTTCATTAAAACTGCCCCCAACTGAGTGCAAAATGTTTCCAAAGAACTTTTGTTTATTGAAATCAAGTGAAGCATTTGAAGTTAAAATGAAGTTAATTCGTAACTGGTTAGATATTTAATTTTCTAGATGAATTTAATAGACAAATAAATAATAAATGTAAATGTGTGTGTTTGACTTTAGCTCCATTTCTGTAATAATCTTTAAACTCCCATGCCTTTTTGCCAACTATCAATAAAGTTGCCTATATTATGCATACATATATTGAAGGGGTCCATAGATATTACATTCATTATCATTCTGAACTCTTTGGAGAGTTGAGAGTGTATAATGCTTCCGGCATATCAATTTCAGCCACTTGGCACAGACCAGAAATGCATTTCTCATGGCCTTAAACAATGCGTGTATACATACATATATACTTTATATATATATATATATATTGTATAGTTATAGATACAATGGCACAGCATGAGATGAGCTTTTGGTCTTTTGGCCCCTTTATCTCGCCTCCCCTCCCTTCTGCTTACAACAACAATAACTGACAACAGATTTACGGCTACAAAGTCTAATTAGCGATAAAGACTGCTCTAATATTTGTCACTTGAGACCGAAAAATGGCATCAGCAGCAACAGCAACAGCAGCAGCAACGGCAGCAGCAGCAGCCAGAGCTTAGCGGCTTGAAAAGAATAAAGAGAGAGGGGATAGGGGATAATAGGGGAGTATATAGGGGGACCTACCACAAAACGCTGCCAAATTGCAGAGAGAGGAGGGACTGGAAATGCTTCGTTGTTGCCAGCAGGCAGCCAACAGATTTTGCTTGTTGTTGTTTATGAAAAACGCACGAAAAGAGGATTCAAGAAGAGGTGCAGATGAAATAAAGGAGGTGGTATGATGGTGGAAATGTAAACGGTATCAGGGGGAGGGGGATGCGGTGGCGCGGGACTTGAGGTGGGAAAAGTGCCATTTCTTTAGCCAAATTCATATTGTTGAGAAGCTGAAGTTAGAGAAGCGAAGGCGGTCTGTCTGTTTGTCTCTCGGTCGGTTGGTTGGTCTAGGACTATTTCTAGGGATTAATTGCAAAAGGTGCGCAGGCAGGCAGGCAGGCAGGCAGGCAGGCAGGCAGGCAGGCAGTCAGCCAGCCAGCCAACCGAACGACCGACAGACAAAAAGACTAAGAGACAGACCTTCTTCTATCCGTCGCCCATTAGGCAAAACGAGAGGCGGTGGGGGGCGGGGCTTAACTCATTTGGCATTTCGAGTGCTTTTTGACTGTTTTTATTGTTGTTGTTGTTGGTGTTGTTTATTTTTGGTTTCGGGTTTGTTTTTTTGGTAATGGCAAACGGTAGGTGGTAGTTGGTGCAAGAAAAAGGGGGTTCCGTGTGGCTGCTGCCAACAGCGATAAAATAAAATACAAAGCAAACGAGCAGAAACTCCTCAACAACATCAGCAACAAACAACAACAACAACAACAACAACAGCAATAGAACAGATTATATACATATATACATACATACATATATTTTTGGTTTAGATCCAAAAAGTCGTTGGCCATAAAAAGTTAACGCTTTTACCATTTTGACCACAAAATGATGCATTATCCCCTAGTCTTAGTCGCAGCTGGGTAACTTTAGTCATTGGTATCCATATTCCTTTTTCTTTTTTTTTTTTTCTGGCTGCCCCTCTGATTAGCTCAAATTTGACATGAGGGAATAGATTTAACCATTTGACTGCCACTTTATCCAATGTACTATAGTAGCAGAAAAAACTCACATTTACTTGCATCAGACCATTCCCCCGTCAATTTTCTTTCTCTTTCTCTCTCTGTGTCTCTTTTATTTTCATCTTTTTCTTCTAAATGAATCTTCTGTCCTATTCGAAAAGAATTTTTAACGTTTTTCACCTCGTCACTGGGCAATAATTTTTGTTACTTTTGCTGAGAAAATGTTCATTCATCTAATATTGCTTGGGGTCCAGTTCGTGTCCCCTCTTAGCAATTGACTTACCCTCACCTACACACACACACTCACAAAAAAAAAAAAACCCGAAATTGTAAATGTAAAATTCAACTTCAATATACCCTGTATCAAGTCTATTATTTAAAACTTTAATTTTTTTTTTAATATGTTAGATTTGTTGATACTAATTAACCATTTATAAGCTTCTTTCTAACTTCAATGGGATACATTTGGGGGCCTTTAATATACCCGTATTTCATTTATACAGGGTACAGGGTATACAAATTTATTTCACTTTGCACAGTCAAATGAAAATTTGTTTTTTTTGTTCTCTTGTTTAAGTGGAAAAGGGAGGGAGTGTGGGCACAGATGGGGATTTTAAATTAAATGCCATGGCCGACAAATTTCTACTCTGATTTGATGGTAAAGTCAAGATATAATAGAATCTTAACTATAGAGAAATTTTAATTTGTTTTGTTCAGTAAATACGATTAATAATATTTTCCTTATTTGAATTGAGTTTAAAAAAAGTATCATTATCAAAATAGAAACTACAAAAAACGGAAGACAATATTTGAAGGATTACTTTAAGTTAAACTAACTTCTTAAGGCGTATGTAAATAGCCCTAGGAATTGGTCTATAAGGATATTAAGTAACCCTCCCCCCTTTTATAAGCTTGGCCATTTCCTCATTTCTCATCTTTCATATACCTACTCATATTTCGTTTACTTTCTTCTAATCATGCATAAATATACCTTATTTTAGTTTATTTATTGAAAACAAACCTTTTCCAAAATTTACTATGCCTTCTGTTTAAAAATAATAAAAAAACAGAAAAAAAGTATATGATAATAAAGAATGAAAACATTGAAGCAAACAGTAAAACCCTGGGAAAACATAGAAGAAGGAAGAAGAAAAAAAAAATGAGAGCGCGTAACAATGAAATTGATACTTTTTTAAATGTAAAGTAGGAGAAAGGAAGCCGGGAGCATGTTGTGGAAACGGGAGTGTGGGTGGTATGTAAGTAAGTAGAATTGCCCTCCTTCCCTTAGTAATAATGGCTAAGGGTATGGATGGGTCTTGGAAATGGGAATGGGGGTGGCTATTGCTGCTGGCCTATACTTGTAACTTAGTCCACATCAAGTGGCCGAACGACGGGGAAGAGGGTGAGCTGGGGGTTCATTTGCTACGTGCTGGGAATAAGTGAGAGATTTTTATTTGACTGCCTGCAGAGAGGCTATCGATATGCCAATATTTCAAGGTACTAGGGTTGTATGATAAGTTTTTTTTTTTCCTTCTCTTTCCTGATCTGATAAGAGCGACAGCAAACAACAAGTGTAAGATTTCAAATTAAATCTGTTAATTTTTCTTACCCCTTTTCTTCCTTTTTTTTTTTTTTGGCAAGTCTTTAAAAGTTTTGCAAACAACACAAATTGATTCTACTTGATGGTAAAAATTTCTTCTAAAATAAGTGATATGGACTTTTGCAAGTGGAAATTTATTTCTTGTGATTATTGTTAAATGAAAAAGGTTTTGCTTAGGGATCTTATTATTAGCTGACCATGTTTTGTTCTTACCGAGAAAAATTAATTTAAGTTTAATAAACTTTTAAACAGATTCATTACAACAATGAAGAAATTAGAAGCATAAAAACAAAATTTGATATATTTTTCTTTATTGCTTTTATTATGTTATAAATTGTGTTTATATTGAAGCCATCGATGTTGGGTTAACAAAGGTTAACTGATCAATAGGGACTACTTTTGAAACAGCCCTCCAGTATATGTATATATAAATGTGAATGTGTGTGTGTGTATGTATGTGTGTGCGCGTGTGCTTGTGTAAGTTTGAGTTTCAGCTAGCATTCAAAAACAAAATGGAAAAAGTAATGATTATTTGTTTAGCTAATGCTGCACAAAGTGGCCAGAACTCATCGACGGCGGCAGATTGCTACATATAAATATATATGTATATATATATATATATATTTATTTTTTCTGTTGCGTTTTGGTTTTTTGACTAACATTGCGTATACGCCCCATGATTGCTAAGCATAAATATCCTCTGTATATTTCTCGCTCTATTTACGTCTCTCTCTTTCTCTTTCTCAGTTCAATTGTTGCTCACATTTTTCGCTTTAGCAAATTAGCAGATGTTTGGCCAAGATTTGCATATTTGTTGCTTCCAATAAGTTAGCTACCCAGCTCTCAGTTTCTCCGTTTTTTTCTTTCTCTCTCTCTCTCTGTTTCTCAAAGTTTCTCTGTCTCTTTCTGTGTGTGTGTGTGTGTTGGCATTTTGTTTACCATTTCGATTTGGCACAATTTGTCACTGGCAGGCAGGCTGTCATCTTATGGCTTGTTAGTTAGGGGTTTGTTTGTTTGCTTGCTTGTTTGCCGAAGCCAGCTTATGGACACCAACAAGTGCCCCATAGACGACCAACGACCAACGAGTAACGTAACGAACAACAGCCAACCGACCAAAGACTCTGCGACAAGGATGACAATGAGAAGGAGAACCATGAGGATGTGGATGAGGAGGATGACGATGACTTTAAAGGCTCTTCTTTGCCTGAGTCCTGACTGATATGTGCCTGGGCCATGTCGTTCTAGCTTCCTTTATCGTGTCACATACGTATATGTGGGTATATGTGTGTGTCTGTGTGTGTGCATGTATGTGGGTGTTGTGTTGTACTCGTTCTCTTCTTTGTTTACACAGCTTCACCATCACCATCAGCTTCAGCTTCTGGCCGCTCACCCCGTCCCGGTCTTCATCTCTATCTAACATCCTTACCATTCTCCCTTGTGTTTGGTTCACATCTACTATGATGGTCAAAGTGTGGCTGCTTATTGTTAGCCTTCTTCTTTGCCTTCGCTTTTAGCCTCTGGTTAAGTGTCAATTTGATGTTGCTTTCGTTGTTGCTGTTACTCTTGTTGTTGTTGTTGTCGTTCTTGTTGTTGCTATTGCTGTTATTGTTGCCAGTGTTGCTGTTTCATGCTGGCCCATAAGTGCCAGTTCCTCACATTTTCAGTTCAGAGCAAGTTAAGCCACTAATGAGGCGGCCACCTGCCGCTGCCCATTGACGCCAATCAACTGCGGACAAACTGCGCAGCACTCCCTTTTTCCCCAATGTAAACACAAAACTAAATTGCTTGGTAATTAGTGTGAAAAATTGCGTGCAACAACAACAACAACAACAGCAACGAGAACAACGACAAACAGCAATAACATCAACATTATATTGTAAATGACCTGCAATTGATATGGACCAAATCAAAAGAGTGGTAGAAAAAGGCAACAGAACAACGATAATTGGGGAAAATCTGATTATTGGGTCAAATGATGTTGAAAATCAAGAAATAAATTGCCAACTCTTTTTAATTCTCAAACATGAAAATCTATTAAAAACTTTGAAAAGTAAAAAGGAAAAATCTAAAACTGGAAATTCTTTTGTTTCTTGTACGAAGAAAGAAGAAATTGTACAGTCTTTGAACTTGCTCTACCATAGAATTTTACCAATATCTCATAATGTATATATATTTTCGTTAATTTTTATTCAATTTGGTAAGAAATATGTTATTTATTCAATTGTAAAATGAATTCTCTAACATTTCTTCCGCAAGAAATGAAGATTGAAGTCTTGGATAGGATTGTCGTTTTTCTTTGTACAATTGTACATAGATTGTTAAAGTTATAGCTAAATTTTTTGAAGAAACCTAATTTGCATTTAAAATGATCGTAAAGAAATTTCGAAAGACTTATTAGAAAGTCCTGTATATAGCATATGGAAGGTCTTCATAAATATTCCTTTTTCACACATTGTTAACTTTGCTGTCAAAATAATCTCTTCCATCCAAGTTAAGATTAAATGACTGAAAATTTTAGATATTTAGCATTGAGTTTCCAATCTCATTGCTTTTAAGTAACTTTTATAGCCGTGAGACTTTGATCTTATTACCATTTTTATTTAGAATGAGATTTTTGGTCAGGGCAAAGTTATTAAGAGAATCTGTGCCATTTTTCCTTTTTTGTTTTTTTTTTTTTGTAGACCAAAATGTAGCATGTTTAGTCGCTCATTTCGTTGGGGATTATCTTTAGCCTCAGCTGAATGTCAAATTTGAGTTGGTCCCTTATCATCATGATTATTTCAACAGTTTAAATGTGATTAGAAAATCTATGTCGGGCAATGAGAGAGTGTGGGGGAGAATAAGAGAGTGTGAGAAAACCTTATAGATTTAATTATCATCATAAGCAGGTTTAACCCTTCTTCTGTATTTCGAGTTAAGCCTGAGAAAAAGAAAATCGGAAAAAGGGGGAAAAAAAAAAACTCAACCCACTTCATTTTTAATGAATCCAATTTTAGCTCATCTATGTTTGTGTGTGTGTTTGTGTTTGTGTCTGTGTGTTTTGCATTAATTTCATAATTTTCTGCTATTAATTATAATAGAATTTTTCAGTCAGTCGGTTGCCTTGGATCCAAAAAGTTGCTTTGCCCTGTATTATCGGCCACCATCATATGCCCGTAATTAAAACTTATTTTTGAGTTGGTTTTTCTCTTTTTTTTTCTCTTCTGTTTTTTTTTTTTTTTTTTGTTCTTTCTCTGTATAGCCAACAAACCAAAAACTTAAACCCAACTTGAAAGATTTGGTAAGTAGAAGTGGGAGTGGTGGTAGTGTAGGAGGTAAAGATGGAAGGGAAATCTGAATTTTAACACAGAGGTTAAGTTCACCCTTACACTTTAATACATCAAAATCTTGGCACGCGGCGGCCAGCCAGCCTCATCATTGCACGTCCCCTAAGTAATGGATTCAATTATAAAGTTAAAATCCGCAAGGCGGGTTTAGTCCTCTGATGCTGATGTTACCCCATCTTTACACCCATACCAACTACTTCTCCTCATCCTCCTCCACTTTTCCCTCTATTCCATCTCTTTCAGTTTTCGCGTTGGCAATCCAACTGGAAATGATTCGCATAAATTCACAATAATTTATAAGGAAATCCTAAGACCCAATGCTACCGATGCGGCTGCCTGCCACTGGTTTGCTTGGTTTATTGCGTTGAAAGCTTGACCCTTTTGTTCTCTCTCCTTTGTTACTTCCCGTTTTTGGATCAACAAACATATACATACAAATATATGTATGTATATAAAGAGGTATATATATGTATGTATTGACTTGCCGGCCATCTCGAAATTTTCTATATCTTTTTACATACTTCAACTCACTTTGTTTGCTATCACTGTTCACCGTTCATCGTTTCTTTCGCACAACTCTTGGTTTGGTTGCTCTTGTGTATACCCTGTAAAATAAAAGTATGTATGACACTAGAAACTGTTGCTGAAGTGCCGAAAGGCACAAACCTTTTACATGTATTGGAAAATCTTTTATTACTATCATTTCTCAATATAAATAAAATTTTTTTAATTCGCAAATACTTAAATAAATACAGGGTAGTCGTTTAGTTGACATTCTTTCACATTTCCAAGTGAGGAATATTTTTAATTTGCTTTCAGTGATTTCCACGACGATTTACCTTGACTGCGAACAATTTATTCCACTTGGCTGCATTCGCAAAAACAAACTTTGCATTTATCTTCACCATGGCCAGGCCATCTCCTCCATTCCTCATTCACTCCTTAGTACTCTTCATCTCTCCAATTCTCTATGCCTTCATCCCTTCGCTAAAGTTGTTGTGATCCTCCAGCCTCTAACCAACCATTTGGTTACGGTTTCAAATCAATTGATTCGTATGCGTTTCAAAAGAAGTAAAAGTAGTCAAAGCTTTTTTTTTGCCATCTTGACCCTTTTTGTCAGGTTTGACTTCTTGGCCCCTCTTGGTGGTTTATTCACGTGGTGCGGTGTGTTGCGGGTGCTGAAGGTGGTTAAGGTTGGTGAGGGGAAACGGGCGTGGTTTTTACTGGACATTAGCATGCTTTTGATGCTCTAAGGGTTCCATTTTGATCTCTTTCTCTTCGCCCCTGTGTGTGTGTGTGTGTGTGCGGGTGTGCGAGTGTGTGTGTGTGTGTGTGTGTGTGTGTGTGTGTGTCTGGGCGTAGATAAGCAGCCTCTCACTTGACTGAAAGTTTTGCTTTTGTCCAAAACTTTTATTTTTTTTTTCTTTTCTTCTTTTTTTATTTTTTGTTTTTGGTTTCTGCTGTTTTTTGTATGTTTGGGCATCTGCCTTTTGTCTTTCCCTTTTCTTTGCCTACTCTTACTTCTTATTCTTCTACTCTTGCTGTTGTTGTTGTTGTTGGTAGTCCCCTTTTGTTTTCCCAAACACTTTTAGTTTTCGACTTTGATTTTTGACATTCTGTTTTAGTTTTTCAAAGTTTACCTTTCGTGGGTGTGTGTGTGTGTGTGTTGACCCATTGTTTTTGTGCTCCTTATTTAAATGACTGTGACTTGACCTCTCATCCCTTCAAAGAAAGGTAAACGAAAGACAACTGAAACCCCCTTAACTCTAACCTCTTCTCTTTTCTTCGCCCCTCCCCTCCCCTCTCACTATTCCTCTCTGCCTCCCTTACGTTATCTGACCCCGATGACTGCCTCTGCCCATTTTTGGGCCATTCATCAATCATTTTGGTGCGTTGATTTTAATTTGTGCGTCGTCTTAACTTTGAACAGCGACTTGGTTCAGAGGCTCACATAAATTATTCAAAGTTGCCAACTGCTTTCTGCCTCTGCCGTCTCCTCTTCAACTTCTACTACTACAACTGTTTTGTGTTTCTGCCTCGGCCTCATTCCTCTTTCTGGACCATGCAATTATCGTAAGTGCCATTATATATATATATATATGTATATGAGTATATATGTATATAGTATAAGTCGTCGTATAGCAAATCCATAAGTCTATGACTTTTTTTTTTTTCTTATTTCCCAACATAAATCGCGAGCAAAACTTCTCAAGGAAAGAGAAGATTGGAGGTAGGGGGGAAAGTAATACGGAAAATGAAATCCTTTCGTGGCACAAGTTTTTGCCGTTCTTTCGTATTTTTTGCTAACAGGTAAAAATGTTGACGCATGTAAACAAGTTTTCTATTTCAAAAAAACGACTCTAAATTGTAACGGGTATTCAAGACTATACAAAGAATTTGCCCTTAAATATTATCCAGTGAAAAGGAATACTGTAAGTAATATAACAAACTTGAAGTATGTTTTAAAAAAAAAACCCCAGATGAAGTCTTTCTATAGTCAAGTCTTATCTTTCTTTATTAGATGTTAAGTGAAAGCAAAAGCATTTGTGTCTGTCTTTATTTGTTTGCAATATTTTCTTGTTTTCTGACACATAAATTTAATCAATTTTCATCAATTGAAATTGAAATATGTAACATATTTTGTTTGCTTTTTATAGTTTGATCAAACTATTAAATTTTTTTTTAAATAAAATTTTCGTCTGTGTAGGAGATGTGTATGGTTCTGCAATAAGTTTTTCTATATATATAAATTTACATTCAATTGCTTTATGTTTCTATTTTTGGGAAAGTTTTCCTACTACCAAAAAGGTTTTGTCATGGAGTTTTTTGCACAAATATTTGATTTGTTGAGCATTTTAATGGAATTCGGTATTATCAAAGTTATATATGTATGCACATACAGATATATTGTGGAGCACGTTAAGCTGACAAATAAATTTGCACAAAATTTGCGGACTAAGATTGTTTGTTGGGACTTTTTTTTTGTGCTGATTTCTGCTTTTTTTTTTTTGTATTTAGAATTTTGTAGAGTATTTCGCCAAAATATTTGACCTAAGTAAATTTTCGTTCCTTCGTTTTTTTTTTTTAGCTTTGGCTTTGCTTTGGCCTTAGCCTCAGTCTGCTTTTGGGGTTTGTCTAAATATTATTATTTACGGCTTAAGGCCAAGAGCAAACAGCGACAACTGTTACCCATATTGGCCCACACGGTCTGAACCTTAACCCCTTAAAGCCTGCGTAATTCACTAAGCGAAAAGCTGTCGAGCCGAGGAGTTGGAAGGATCCAAAGAGCAAGAGAACAACTAAGTGAGACCGTGAGAGAGAAAGAGAAGGAGTAAGCATAAGAGATGTAGGTAGGGAGGAAGGGAGGGGAAGACTAGGAACGTGCGTTGTGTCTTGTCGCAAAGTTTTTAAGACTTGCTTGACCGACCTTTGTCAAAAGTTGTTGGAGCGCATGAAAAATGATGCCACGGCCCGGGATGTGTTACAGTCTCCACTTTTTCCACCTCTCTCGTTATCCCCCCCTCTTTTCACAATGTTTCTTGCTTTTGCTCTTTCTCTGTTTCTGTCGTTTTCGTTCTTTCTCTTTTTCACTTGGTGACTCAAACAAAATAGCAATTTGCGTTTTCAAACAGAAACAGAACCAGCAAAAGACAAAACAAAGATAGAGAGAAGGTGGGAGGAAGAGAGAGAGAGAGAGAGAGACAGAGAAAGAGAGGAAGAGAGACCTAACAGAGGTTTAGTTTTTGTTGCTGCCTCACAATTGATTGAAATCCCTTTGCGCTCACCTTTTTCTCTTGGCTTTTTCTTCATTCCCAAAATGTTGTTGTAGTTTTTGCTTTTGTTTTGCGGCCGTGCTTACCGCAGAGCACACACTTACACACATACATATATACACTTACATACACATATACAGAGAACTTCCGCTTTCTTTGGCAAAAACAATAGAAGGCACATAAATTTATGGTTTCAGCATTGTGCTTTTGACAACATGTGTTGAGGGTATTGGTGGACCAGGAGTAGGACAAGCAGAAGAAGGCAAAAGAAGAGGGGGAGTCTGTGACGTTAAGGGGTTAATATGCCTGCAACCGCAGAACGGATTGAATGGATACCCTTTCCACAACAAAAGAAAAAAAAAAAAATAAAACGTAAGGAAAAACCAACACCAAAGCCAAATCTTTGCCCCTAGACCAAGACTTTTCATATAAATAATTTCACTAAATGGATTTGGTATAAAATTTTGTGCTGACATTAGGCCTATACTGAAAATTACGAGGGTGGGCATCACAATTAGCCAAAAAACGATTTACCATTAATGATAACAAACTCAGGCATTGTTTTTGGTCTTCTAGAATCGAATTGAAAGAATTTATAAAAGTTAAGGACTCGTCTTGGGCTTGATTCCTTTAGTTTTTGTATCAATATCAAGCATCATTTAGAAGGACCGCCAATGGGTTCCCTGGGATCACTTTTAAATTGTGTTTAAATTAAACTTTTGTGCCTACCCTCGCACATACAAAAATGATGAAGCAGATTTAGTTGCGCTAAGGGGAAAGGTTTGTTGCCAGCCTGCTTGAACTAATTACGTGCAAATTCAGTACGAAATAATAATAAATAAAAAAGAAAAAAAAAAAAAAAAGAAAGAAGAGAAGAAAACAAGAAAAGGAAAATGCAACAATCAAATTTTTCCACAAATTGATGTTAGCTAAAGATGGAGAGAGTGAGAGAGAAGAGCGTGTGAGAATGAGAGAGAGTGAGTTTTGGCCAAGTTTAATGTTGGTTGGTTGGCATTTTCTTGCAGCTGTTTCGCTTTGTGGTTGGTTTTCCTTTCGCTTTTGTT
This sequence comes from Drosophila austrosaltans, assembly GCA_035045865.1. Lineage (NCBI taxonomy): Eukaryota > Metazoa > Arthropoda > Insecta > Diptera > Drosophilidae > Drosophila > Drosophila austrosaltans. The sequence goes on from JAWNOQ010000207.1 coordinate 6,321,922, forward strand.
ACTGTTGTTGTTGCTGCTGTTGTTGCTCTTATGCGTTTCAAAATTTATGTTTTTTGGCTTGGGCTATGAAAATGAAATGACTGTGGTAAACATTTTAATTAAATCCCCAAGTTTGGCTTTTGGCCCTGTTACAATATATTTGGTTGTTGCTGCTGTCGCTGCTGCTTCTTGCTATACATTTTTGTTGTTGTATTTTATTTTATATTGTTTGCCATAGCAAATAAATTTTAATTTTATTTTGTCGCGTTTTAATTTGTTGGCCATTTGTTTTTCAACTTTTTTTTTTGGTTTTTTCATTCTTTTTCTGTGTTTTGCCTTCTTTTTTTCCGTTGTATTTTGTTTTGTGTTCATTCGCATTTACACTTTATACATGTGCGCATTTATTGTCCTATGCGGGCGTGCCAGTGTAGTAGCAACAGAGGAGGTGAAGGGGAATAACAGAGAGACAGAGAGGGAGAGAAAGAGCCAACTAACAGGACCGGTCAAGTGACAGTTGGCGCACACACTGATGACTAACTGGCTGATGGTGGTGATGGTGGTGGGGTAAAGTGTCCAGCAATGGGCCAGCTGTTGGGGTAGAGCTGGCCAGCTTACAAATATGAAATGCAAAACAAACATTGCAGCTGTCACTCAAAAATGAACGTCGCATTGGCTGACAGCAGCAGCAGAAACAGAAACAAGAAGGACGAGTTGCAAGAGGAGACAACAGTGGTTGAGCTGGAGTCACTGGGTGAGGGATACATAGTCCACTCATGCACTGTGAGAAATGTGAAATGGTTAATTGAGCGGAAGCCAGGTAGAAGTACATACATTTGGTGCTAGAGGAAATTTAGTATTTCTGTCTGTCTATCTGTCGCTCGCCTTCTCTCACTCTCACTCCCTCTCGCTTTGTCACTTTCCTATGTATGTTTTCGTGTGAGACAAATGTTGGCAATATGTAGCAAAATATGATTGACATGATGATGCCAACAACTCTGTTTTAGTCAGGAACTTTGGAATGCAAAAAGAATGTCTCCCCAAAATGTTCATATATCCCTCGAATATTTCGAATGTCAAACTAAAACTGGTTTATAGTTAACGAGGAATGCCTAATTCGTGGAGGGATTATCCTATATGCAGTAAAAGAGATGTAGTTTGTTAATGGTTAATCGAATGATTGCCTATGAATATTTTAAACATTTCGATTTTTATTTTTATCAGTCACTTTTCATTTATGTATCTTTAAAAGTTTTCCACAAGTATTTTCGTTTATTTTTGACTTTTTTCTTTAGTTGAGATCGACTAAAGAGCTTGAAGAGACCAGAACAGAAAACTTCAATTTTCCTACACCAAATCAGTTTTCAAATCAAACTAAGCATAAGCAAGCACAACTGTACCTTGACTTTCAACTAATTCATCTACTTCATTTTAATGACTTTCATAAAACTTGAGGGAAAACACACTCACACACACCAACACACAGACGAAGAGAAAGTGAGAGTAAGAAAGAGAGACTACTCTCTAACTAATTGACTAGTCATTCTCGGCTACCTAACCAAACTGCCTCTATCACTGCATGCCTTTTCCTACCATTTGTTTCTTCGTCTTCACCTTTTGCTTCTTCTTGTTGTTCTTCTTCATTTTCTGTTAGGTTTCTCTTCTCTTATGCGCTCGATTGCCCATTAAAACTTAAAGTGTAGCATACTTTCCAGCGCGAGAATATACAAAATGAGGTTGTGAAAACCCTTTTTTATACTTGGGGCCGCCTGGCCCCAACAATTTACATGCCACACACGCATGCAGGAATACCACCAACCAATACTCCTACGTACCAATTCTCGTCCCCCCAACTCCCCCTCTATTACCATTACCATTACCATACACATCCTGTCAAACCAAAAACAACAACAACAAGAACAGAGCAGAGCAGAAAACAGAGCCACTCCGCCAGTTGCTGTTGTTATTTATGGTACCAAAAACTGTCATAAGCAAACAAATTGTTTTTTATTGTTCATAATTATTGTGCATACTTATGTAAATCACGCGACGCGTTTTGCGTTGCAACGTTCCATACAAACATTCATGTGTGTGCGAGTGTATGTAAGTGTATGTGTGTCCGTTCTCTTCCCCTTGGACTAACCATTTGCTATCATCATAGAGCAACTAGTTGCTTCAGTATTTCGACTAGCGGGGAGTCAGAAGTGTACCAGCAGTAGAAAGAATACAAAAAAAAAAAAAAAAAAACAAAAATCGTTTGTTTTATTGAATTTTTATTGTAGTTTGAATTTATGACACTCAACTCTCGACTCGCGACTGGATTAGGGGTTTTCTTCCAACACCATACACAGAGAGATAGAGCGCGTGTAAGTGTGTGTGTGTTTGTGAGAGAGAATGAGATGACTTTATCGGTTTATTTTCGGGTTTTTTTTTTGTGTCCTTTTCTGCATTAAATCGCAGCCAACAAGCCTTGGTATCTCTGGTGGTACCCTTCTCCATGCCCTTACCTCACCTCCTGCCTACAGTTTCCTGCCTCCAGCCTGTTTGTCTGGCAATTTTGTTGAAATAACTTCAGTTTTTGCGTGCGTCTGTGTGTCTGTATGTGCGTACGTGCCCCGCTGAAGCTGAAGCTGAAGTGGTGCTTCCGCAGCCATACCCGCCTTCCTCTCTCTGGACCATTCCGCCTTTCCATCAGAGGAAGAGTCCGCCATGGTTTGCCCTCAGATTAGCTCACAAAAACCGCAGACAACAGCTGCTGCCGCCGTGGCAACCACCAAAGCCAAGTGCTGTAGAATGGGTCATACACGAGGCATGTGTGAGTGTGTGTATGTGTGTGTGGCATGGCATTTGAGTTTGAGTTAGAGTGTATGCATGTGAATAATGTGTCCAGTTAGGGTCTGAGAGTTGAATATGTGAGATTATTTATTTAGGCCGCGAATTTTTATTAAGCCAGAGAAACAAAACAAAAACACACAAACGAAAAAAAAAAAAAATTAGTAACTTTTTGTGTAGTCGTGATTTTTGTTTGCTTTTGATGACTCTCGTCGACGCTGCTGTCGTCGTCGTCGTCGTCGTCGTGACACATTTCATCAGCAAATAACTTGCAGTTGATTGATTATTTATTACATTACATTTCACCATTCATACCTTATTTTGTGTATATATTTATTTTTTTGTATTCCTTCCAGAGAGTTTACGTGATTACTTTGGACGCTATGGTGATATCTCAGAGGCTATGGTTATGAAGGATCCCACAACACGTAGATCTAGGTAAGTTTATCTATTTTAAAGAGAATTGTTATCAAATGCTTAAGCAATAATTTTTGTAACTGAGACCAGAACCGAAATGAGAGATATAGAAATTGATTTAAAAATTAAAGTGGATATTAAGGGCCATGTCTACGAATAGTAAAACTCGTATTTAAGTTTGTTTTACCCAGCATTTACGCTGTGACTATTTCATATTTTGTTTTTCATCTGATAATGCAAAGATTAAAATATTGTATACTTGTATATAGTACTTGTCTGTACTGCATTTAACAGATATGCATTTGGTTAATATCTTTTTCAATAATTACTACAAATTACATACAGATATATCCACCTTTTGATATGTCTGGTCATTCAATTTTTATTTCCCTCTTAATCGGCAGTCATTTTGAATATATGTATGTATGTATATACATTGTATATATATATTTTTTAAGCCTCTCCGATTGCAGATGGCATTAACTGAAAGGTGACCATAACATTAATCCATTCATTAGTGATTCATTTGGAATGTAAGAATAATGAAGAATGATCTTGATATGTATAGTATGTATGTATGTATATACGCTGTTCTCGTATATATTTTAATTGATTTCAGTAGTTCAATTTAATGGATTAATGTTCAAATCAATTGTGAACTGATTTCCAACTGTGATTTCGCATTGAAATTGTATCGTCTGTGGATTTCCTTTAAGCCGAGAAACTCATTTTAATTATGGTTAAATACAGGCGATAATAAATTTTGTTACAACGAAACCTTTTACCTTTCAACCTTGTTATTGACCTCTGCCTGTTAGCCCTATTCCTTCAATCTCCTTCATCCCTCTTGCCCACCGCACCATTCCCATTCCCATTCCACTGTGTTCGCTCGCTATATGTATGTAACTCTTTGCTGCTGATGTTGCTGTTGTTTATGACCATGCACGGCTGCATCCATTTCCAAATTTGAACAGTTTGGTTAACCACTAATTGGTTTTCATTTTCATTGATTTTATTTTTTGCTTTCCTGTCCCACAACCCCCCGCCTCCGACCATCACCCTATCTACCCATCTGAGCCATTTACCTACAGACAGGTCGCCCATTCATACACCCGCCCGCACTGGTTTTTCCTGTTGTCCTACCGTTGCTGTTGTTGTTGCTGCTGCCTGAAACGTTTGTCATTTGTTGCGGTTTCGATCAACTTTTGGTTGGCTGAACCGCCGCCCCGCCTTCTATCATCTCCACTACCCTTCGCGGCTTCCCTTTCCCTATATTGTTGTTGTTTTTGTCATTTACTTTTTTTTTTTTTAACATATATTTTTTTTTTAAATCTTGTTTTGGTTGGTTGGCCATATCCTCCCCCTCCGTCCTTCATTCCTTCTGTTTTTAAGCATCAGCCTCGTTTTGACCTTATTTAAAAATGCTTAACGTAAATTAGCTGGTTTTTGTGGACAGTATGAATAATGAGGCCACACACATACACATACACACACACACACATACAGATATACATTTTAAAATGAGTCAATTTCAATTGAATGCGAGAACTTTAGCCAGGATAATCCTATAGCAACAACAAAACTGGCAAAAATGTTTATGAGCTGTTGCACTAATTAAGCGTTTTATGGGGCGTATACGCAATACTACCCCAAGACAACCCACCCAATAAAAAAAAGAAAAAAAAAATGAAAGAGGAAGAAGAAAAAAAGGGAAACACAAAAAAGTTGGGGGGCTTTTTTTTCCCCTCTTCCGTTTTTTTTCTTTTTGCTCATGTTGTTTCTGCCGTTACGCCCTCCACGAAAAAATATATCTTTGTTTTAATTGAATTTCATCTAATGTCAGTAAAGCGCCAAAATAGGGGTAGGGGAGGCTATGGAATAAAGGGAGAACTCTTCAGGTTAACAAGCAAGGAAAGTTTATGCCACATTCTCTCTCTTTCTCTAGTGTTGGTGTTGCTTCTGCTACCATGTGTCCTTTTGCCTTTTGTGCATGTCACGTTGTGCTGGCAAAATTTTTATGAACTGCGTGCAGCAACAGCAGCAGCAACGGCAGTAGCAGCAGTACTAGCAACACAGTAAAAGCCCATCTCCTTAACCCCCGTCCCCCGCTTCTGTAACAACTGTCTTAAAATAGAGGACAATCCTCACCCTAGCTCTTCCCCGCTAGCGTTGCCGTCGCCACCCTCTTCTTTTAGTTGTAAATTCCTTGGCTCTATTTGTTGTAGTCGTCGTCGACGTCGTCATCGTCGTTGTAGTCGTTTGCCTGAGATATCATCGTGTCAGGGATTCACTTGGTCTTTCTTTTTGTTTTTGTTTTTGTTTTCTTTTTTTTTTTTTTTTTGTCTTTGCCCGCCCATTTTTCGTTTTGTAGCAAAATTTAATAAAAACTTTATGTCGCTTAAAAGAATGTTTATGGAAATTTTTCACTTAAACTTGCGCAAAGTAATAAATGTAAACAGAATTCCTGAGAAGGTGCGACAACAAAATTCAAAACAGGAGAGAAAACGTAAAAAGAGACAGCAAGACAGAGACTCGGAGAGAGAGAGAGAGAGAGAGTGAGCGTGATAGATAGATCTATATATATGTATATAGAGAGAAAGAGTGTGTGTAAGTGTGAGAGAGAGAGAGGTAAAATAACTATACAAGAGGCAACAGGCAACGGCCAGAAACCAGGAACAAGGAATAGCTAGCTAGTAAGCTAGCTGCACACGCAAAGTGGTGCCGCAGCCAACGAAGAGTCAACAGTGCGGTTAATAAATATGCGTACCAACAGGCAATGTAAGAGAAAAAGACATTGCATACTAAGGATATATGTATAGGATATATATATATATATATGTATGAATGTGAATGGATGACAGAGTGGGGAAGGAGGGAGGGAGGAGTAGGAGTTGTGGATATATATATGGGTAAGTGGATGAGTCGGTAGGTTGTTGCTTGTCTCTAGCTTTAGATAGATGTTTTTAGATAACTCTCTTTCGTTCATTCGTTTGGTACGTCAGTTCATTCATTCACCATCCTCTCATCCCCTCCCTCTTTTTCTCTGGTACACTCCGCCCCCCATCCCTTTTCTCTCTCTCTCTCTCTCTCTTCCTTCCGTTCTCTTGCTTTCGCTGGGCAAAATGAGTTTGTATATTACAATAAAATGAAGTGAAATACAAATTAGAAAACTTGCAAATAAATTTTCGAAACGAATAAAATGAAAATGAACAAAAAAAAAAAAAAGACAGCAAAAAGAAAAAAAAAAAATAAAATAAAACAAGAGAAAACAGAAAACAAAAAAACGAAAACAGCAAAACAAATGGCAAACAAAACACATTTCAGTAAAAGCAGGAAACTAGAGAAAGAGAGAGAGCACAAGAACAAGAAAAGGCGAGAGCGGAAGACCGTGGAGGGGGAAGGCAGAGGGATGGGTAGGAGAAAAAAAAAATAGCAAAAAACTTTTGCAACTTAAGCGAGAATTTTCTTCTTTTTCATACTCTTTATTCATAGAGCAATCAAGGGTCCATTAGTGTCATTCAAATTGCCGATTTATGATGCTAAAATATATGTAATATATTTATAAATCAATCAGATCCGACAAACCCCGACAAACCCCGACAAGCCCCGTCAAATGAATTAAGAACTGGTTCAATATTTCGTTAACTGGTGCCCAATCTTTTATCTCGTTTGATCAATTGAAGTCAAAGTTTACTTAATTAACTGAAGTTTGCTCTTCAGAGATGATCTCTCTCTCTCTCTCTCTCTCTCTCTAACTCCAGAAGTGCCTTGGCATCCATTTATCCTGGTCTACTTGCATCTTCTTTCTCTCTCTTGCCTCCTCTTCTTTCATTATTTATCTTTTTTTAAGTCTTTTGTTATTCAAACTATTTTGCCTTATTTGTCCTCTAATTCAGTTCGAAATATTAGATAATGAGTATACCAAAGTCGTTTACTGTTTAGTTTCGAATATTCTTTCTTTTTTTCTTCTTTATTTTTATTTTTTTCTTTGTCAGGAGGTCGCTGAAGTGCAACAACAATAAAAAATTGAGTAAAATGGCAAATGGCAGGCGGCAAACGGAAAGTGGGAAAGATGTGTAGAGGTAGAGTGGCAGGAGAAGAGAAGAAAAGAGAGAGAGAGAGGGGGGGTGGGCAATAGCAGCCATAAGTAAATCCAAACAATTTATTGTTGTACTTTTAACATTCTTCTCGAAAAGCATTGTCGATGTTGTTGCTGTTATTGTTGTTGTTGTTGCTGTTGCTGCCGCCGCCATTGAAGCAAACATAAGCGACTTTTCAATGAGTTTCGAAAGTTATTGAAACATAAATTATATCGCACGGCGCACGCACGCCAGCAACAGCAACAGAACAGAACCACAACAGCAACAAGAACAATAACACCCCTTTGGAAGGAGCGGAAGAGGGTCGGGGGTGCGTGGTGTGGCGTGGAATGGCATGGCTGAGGGCTGCCCCCCCCCTGCCTTACGCAGTTTTGTGTGTGTGTTCTTCTGTGTGTTTGGCAATTAAGTTAAATTTTTTTTTCTCCCCATCGCTTGTTAATGTTAAATTTCTCCTTTTTTTCGTGTCGGTGTGCTGTTTTTCTCTTTTTTTTTTATTCTTTTGATACCCTGCATTTGAATGGGTTGAATGGGTATAATGTATTATTTAAGACTCTTTGACACTTCAACACCTCACAATCGGACTCTGTAACTCTTTGTTTCAATTATGGTTACAAACGATTTGATTTATTCATGATTGTCGCCTGATTTTGAAGAGTCCCGTAGATTAAATTGACAATATTTTACGCCTGGCCCCTAGATGGCGCCACGGTGTTAATGTGCTCAAAAGAGTTGCAAAGTCCTTTTCGTTGAAATGGGAAATGAATTTCTACAATTATTCGATACTTATTAATTTATAGGGTATGTAAAAGTCGTTATTAACTTTTGGAAAATTTACAAAAATTTTATTGTTGTTATTGTTGTTGTTGTTGCTGTTGTTACACGCGCCAGCTGAAAATTTCCTTTTATTTATTTGCTGGACGTTGAATGAATATTTTGTTGTATTACCTGTGCAGGTACAAATATTCTCTCCATGTATGTGTGTGTGTGTGTGTGTGTGTGTATGTGTATCGAATGAGAAATCGCATTTGCTGGGCCACAATAAATTTAACGGGTTTTTAGATAAGCACAAAGAGGAACGAGACAGAATGAAACAGTCTGCCAAACATTTTGCACAAAAACAAAAAAAGAAAAGGAAAACAAACAAACCAAAAAAAAAAAAAAATTGCCACCAAAAATAAATGTGCTAACGTTGTTGAGCCAAACCCCATTTAAATGTTGATAAACTCTTGATTATACTTTTACATATACATACATATAGACAAATATATATCCTTGCATTTTGTTTTTTTTTCTTTTTTTCTTTTTTTTTTACATACTCTCACACATTTTGGAACCAGTTTTAAGAAGTAATATCTTCTATACATAGCAGCACACAAATTCTATATAATTCATTTTCAATTGCTTTTTAAAAAGCATATAAAAACAAAAAAAAAAAAACAGTGGAATTAGACAATTTATTCTTTAATGAAGATAAACAACAGATGTTGGCGATGGTAAAAGTTTGGGCATTTTGTCTTATTTAAATTTTCTTTCAGTCTCATTTAAGTGTTAGGTAATGCTTTCTCTATCTCTCTTACACTTTTTAATTATAGTGTGATTGTATTCCTTAAAATTGGTAACAATGTTACCCTATTGTAATGTGTCAAAAATCGTAGAATTTGCGTAACCCTTTCTCACATTCAACGTTGCGGTAGCCCTGTTTGAAAAAAAGAAAAGAAAAGAAAAGAAACTTAAAGTAAATTGCCAGGGAACAATTTTTCACAATATTTCACATTTTTTCTTAATTAAAAACAATTTAATAAAACAAATATCGATAATCTTTGATTACCTTGTGAATAACAATTTGATAACTTGACATATATTTTGATAATTGGATGAAATCGGTGAACTTTTCAATTGGTGGTGCGCATATCATTAGCAGTTGCATATTGCTCCTACTGTTGGTTTGAAGGAGGCTTGGCTGCTATGAATTGCGGAAGTAAGTAAGTAACACAGCAACTAACTAACTATTATTGTTGCCCCATACTGGGGTAAGGACTTGGCGACACTTGGAGTCAAGGCTGTAAAATGGAAATGAACATTGCAAATTGTCTGCTCGCAATGCAAATGCCAGATGGAACGAAAGAGATAGACTAAAAGTGAGAAAAAAAAAATATATATATAAAAAGGGGTGAGAAAGGGGGGGGGCAATGAAAAGAAATGCAAGACAGCCGCAAGCCATGCCCTCAACCTTAAGTTAAGTGGGCGGGAGGAAAGCGGACAAAGAGTGAACTGTAAAGGCAGCGAAAGTAGCTGACGGGCTAACACAAGAAAGAAAAAAAAATAATAAGAAAGAAGAAAACTTTCAATCCACGGCTAAAGCTATAGTGTAGTCAAAGGAGTGGCAAGTTGAGGGCGTAAGCAAAAAAAAAGGGGATAGGCAGGCGGCAGTAAGAGATTGGGTGACGAGTAAGAATTTCCGAAGGAATGGGGTGTTAAGTCGCAGGACGATGCGTTTGCCAAACGCATATTCAAATGACTTTTTCGTGTAAAAATTCAACAACAAAACAAAAGCGCCCCGAACAATTGCAGAAAACGAATGCAACTTAGGATGACTAACAGAGAAAATACAGAAATAGAGAAAGAGTGTGTGCGGGGGGCATAAGCGACAGCGACGGCGGTAGAGCGGAGCAAGTGATGCTGGTGAATGTTCTTGGAGGGGCAAAGAGACGACGTAGTGCTTGGGACTTTTTTTTTTTTTTTGTCTTTCTTGGGCACTTCTAAGCTTCAAGTCAACGTCAATCCCCGCACTAACAAGCACTGCAACACAAAATGGAAGACCAGGACGCTGAGGATGCTGAGCCTTTGTGCGGCTTTTGGCCCATGTTTTGTTTTGTTTTCTTCACTATAACCATTCCTTCATTCTCTGTCCCTCGATCTCCATGCCCGTTCCAAGTCTCCGTCATCTCCACCCACTCAGACTCTGGCTGTCGTGTGAAGTGGGGCCGCGTGCATGAAACTTTTACAAGTGGCTTCCTGCCTAGCATTTGCCTTGGCTGGCTGCTGCTGTTGCCATTGCTGTTGCTGTTGCTGTTGCTGCTACTGGTGCCTCGCACTTTATAAGCCTATCCGAGCATGGATGGATGATGCGAGAGGTGAAGGCGACAGAATTTGGGGAAGGGGAGAGAGAGAGATTTGGTGGCACAAACGCCGACGCCCACGCCCATTTTGTACGTTTTTATGCCTTTTGTCTTTGTTTCGTTTTCTTTTTCTGTGTGCTTTTTTTTACCCCCACCTACCGCCCTTCCACATTTTCATTTTGTGTCGCCAGGCTCGAAAAAATGCATCCTTGAACACGCACACTTAACTGGGCCTGCGTGAGTGGCAACTGCTCCATCTTGCCCACCCCTCTATCTCTCGCTCTCGCTTGGTCGCTATCCCTCTCTCTCTCTCTGTCTCTCTTCTTGCGTTGTATTCTGTTCTGTTCTGTTGAGGCTACTCAAGTCTTGGCATGGAGACATTTTTGAAGACGACCGACTACCTCGAGTTATGCCTGGTTTGGTGTGTGCGTGCCCTTGCGTTGATGTGTCCTGCCACCACCTACTGCTACCCATGCGCCCACCCCATCTCATCCCATCACCACCAGCCCCAACCCCATCATCATTTTTGCCTATCTATGTTTATGCGGGTCGTTGGTAATTTTATTAATCCAGCATATAAAAAAAAATGAAAGAAAAGCCAAGAAAAGGGGTTGGTCTTGTCTACTTCCACTTTAGTGGTCGCTTCTTCTACTTCCATTGCTTCTTCGACAGCTTTTATTCCTTGTTCTTCGTCTTGTCTCTCGTTTTTTTTTTTTTTTGGTTTTTTTTCTTCTTCCTTTTTTGGCTAAATATTTAAATGGCCTGGCCATTATGAAAATTTATCGATTTAGTGACAGTTTAAGGACACACATTATGGTTGCCCATTTGTTATGTTTTTATGGGCTTTGAGCTGCTGCTAATGTCAAATTCTGTTTTTTTTTTTCTTCTCGTCTCTTTTTTTTTTCGGTAGAGACATTAAAGAGAGCCGAGTGGTAGGTGGATGGTTCGAGGGGAGTGGGGTAGGCGGGAAGAAAAGGTGGCAGGTGAATGTCATTTAGTTGTTGAAAAGGTAACTTTATTTTATAATTCATTTTATTATTATTATGTAAAAGTAAAGGCAATTACCAAGAGAGGAGGCAAAAGGCAGAGTGAAGAGATCGTAAAAAAATGAATCGCCACACACAAACAAACACACGCACACCCACACCCACACACACACACACACACACACACACACACAAAATTGTTCCTTTTTCTTTTTCTTCCTTTTTGGTTCTTTTTTTTTTTTTTTTTGCTTCTTTTATAACAAATACAAACATAAAATAAGCATAAAAACCGCGCAAGTCGCATGAAATAATCAACAGTAACAAAAGAAGAAAGAGGAGGGAGGAGCCGTCGCCGCCGCATCAGGAGGAACAGCAGCCGGAACATCAGTAAAGGGAGGGGTAGGGAGAGGAGATGTTTTTGGGTTCGAGAGGAGGGCAGGAAACAGGAGGCTGCACACGAGTTGACAGCAGGCAAGTGGGTGTATGTGTGTGTGTGTGTACGCCACTGACATCTCAACCAGCAATGGAGCATGATGATGGGTTTCTGCTCCTGCCACTCCTGGTGGTGCCGCCGCTGCTGCTGATGCTGTCCTAATGGTCTTGGCTCCTGTGACTGACTGATGTTTGCCCCGAAACAGTAACAGAACGACGCCATAATTAATGATGAAAAATTGCCATACTACCAACACATGGACACATTGGACACACACTCACACACACTCACTCACATACAAACAAACAGTCATACACATATACACACTAACAGAAAACGAAACATGGACAGGACACAAAACATATGCAGGCCAAAACACAGGCCATGGCAATGAAACAACAACGCAACGAAAAAAATTGTATAAAGCCATTTGGTTTGTTGTGTATATGCATGTGTGTATGTGTGTGTGCAACATGAAAAGGGCAAAGCTTCAGCGCATTTTGACAAAAATATGCGACACAGACGACAAATGAGAGAGACAGAGATATAGAGAGAGTGAGTAAAAGAGAGATAGCATTAACGAGTGAGAGTGAGTGAAAGATCAGCCCAGAGAACCCCAAGCCAAGTCCTTGGGCTTGACAATTGAAGTGGTCAATATGGTGGGGAAAAAGTGCCACACTAAAGCATCTGGCTTTGAGTACCGCCGAGCGATTAAATTGAGTTAATTATGACAGCCGCAGTTTCAACTCACCCACATTCCCCTTGCTCTCTACCCCTCTCTCTCTATCTCACTATAAGCAACCCCAACGTACCACCCGATTACCCTATCCATCGCCCTTTTGGCCTGGCCTCTATCACACTTTTACTGCAATTGCTGCTGCCCGAGTGAGTGATAAAAACAAGCGAGCCAAGAGTAACGAAGAGGTAGTTATCCAGATGTTGATGAGAAGGGGCAACCAGGGGGATTCGGGGGGAATGGGTGTGTCCATGAATTATTACAAGGCTATAAATTACACAAAAGATTAAAAAAAAAAAAAAATTGAAACAAGAAAGTAAAACCAAAACCAACAGCAACAACAACACAAAAAAAAAACCGCAAGAAGACATACTTATTAAAAACAATTGTGTGTGAGTGTGTGTGTGTGAGTGTGTTTGTGTGTGTTTGTGTTCCAACCAGGGAGTGAATTTAAAATTGGCAAGTGTGAAAAGCCTTTTAAATATTTAATTTGCGGTTAATCAAGCTAATTTATTGCATCTACCCCGACTACACCTAACCCCCTACACTTAATTGCTATAATTATAGAACAAGTTTACTATAAAGAAACCATCGAGTAACCATCGGTTAATTATTGACAAAAACCGCAGCTAAACTAAGTATATAGCAAGATTGTGTCACCTTTCTATTAATGTATTCCATTCGATGTATAACTTCTCCAAAATCCTTTGAACTTCAATATCAAAGGGAAAAGATAGTCAAATTGAGATTGTTTCATTTGCACTAATAGTTCTTCTAAATTATAGTTGAATCTTTGATTTCTATACATTTTTTTTTTGGTTTGACTTTAGTCAAAAATTTCATTCACACTATTGTCTCATCTGATGTCAATTTTTGTAGTAAGAGCTTCTAAAGGGAAGGAGATGCGCATTCTCTTTCTCTCTCTCTTGGTAGATTGAAAACTTGTTGAAATAAATGAAATTGCTCTAATGGTCTAAGTGAATGTCTGGGATAAATATATATATATATATATATGTATGGATAGGGTTTCGTGTAATTTTCAAATATTCATTTCTCAGTCTATTTAAAAATAAAAATTGCGTAAGCAATATTCTTTGCCATAGAACTATCATATATGGCTTTTCCTTTTCCTTTTTCATTTCACATTTCATTTCAATCTCGATGTGTAATCTTTGACCAAACCCCTCCCATTTGACCAATTCCAAATCGAACCTACTCTTAACCCCATCCCACCTGAACATTATCTGGCCCGCCTTCGTGCCCAATCTACTAGTTGGTTTTTGCCTTAATTTCATGGCATTTTGCTTACAAAATGAATTCAGTTTAGTGTTCACTTCATAGACGGTTTGCCCTGAGCAAGAATATCATTTCCCATGGCTTTGGACATATGTTGTAGAGTTTTCTTAATATTGTTAGCTGCCTTCCAGCTATAAGAGCACACATATATATATATATATGTATATATATACTATATATACCTATATCACGTGTGTATGCATACATCTATATATATATATATATATATATGTAGATAGATACTATGTCTGTGTGTCTGGCATTACAAATTCTACTCTCGGAAAGCCTTTTGTTGGTACTCTCTACCTCTCTGTCTACCCCATCGAATCGCTCTAGTCTTTCAACTCATCCAGAGAATCACTAGAAAAAGGGCAGTGGTAGGGATGGTAAGGAGGTGGTGGCTGGAAGGAGCATAGGGTTAGATGGCAGCTATCGTAACACCTTGAAGTGAACTTTGACCGTTTGGTAACTCATTTAGTTAGATTATTTACGGTAATCCAAGACGCAAGCCACAAGCCAACCGCCAACTTAACTGCAGACACATTCAACCCAATCCAAAAGCAACCAAGCAACCAAACTACTTGCCCCCAGCTTCTTCTTTGGTAAACTCTATCTAACTATGAGTGTCTACGGGCTAAATACATACATGCAAGTTGTTTTGCTAAATTGTGCGTAAGCTGTTTCTCCTCCGCCCCCAATCCGTAAGTAACAAGCGGAGAAGGTGGAGCAGTGCCAACAGAAATCATGGACGTAGTCATCAAAATCAGTTGCCCAGTGAAGGGAAATTTCTTCGATGCACTGCGAGAAATGTACAGCTGTGTTCAGAAAAATAGGAATGCATACTAGTATGATACTTACAGCACTTTTTTGACAAAGTGAGACCATTTACTTAAACAAGTGCTTACAAAATTTGAAGAATGAGGTGTAAACGACAAAATAGCGAAAAATTTTTGACATTCTGGCGTTTCCTTTTCTTCTTTTCAATGATTTTCAACACGAGCATCAAAAGTTGCTTGTTCAGTAAAATAGGAACGCAAAGTTTAAACCTTTACAAAAGTAAAAAAAAAGTGAATTCAAATATAAAAAAGTTATCATTAGTAAGTTTTATTTGTTGGTAATCCTGTAGATTATAAAATTTATTACAAAAGTAATAGATTATCGTTTTCAGTGGGTAGAGGAAAACATTGCTCGGTCGAGATGAGGAATCTTATAATTCGCCTTAAAAATCAGGGTAAAACATTCAAGGAAATTAAAAATATTGTTGGGTGCAGCACCACAATGGCATTTAACGCTGTTCATTTTGAAAAAAAGCCGGAAAATCGCGGTACAAAACGTAAAACGACGCCAAACGAGGACAGACAAATCGTTCGATTGAGTAAAAAAAAACCCTTAGCATCCTCAAATTTCATCAAAACTGATTTGAAACTGTCTGTGAGTGATGTTACAATTCGGCGTAGACTGATTGAGCAGAATTTAAAAGCCCGACATCCCAGAAAGGTCCCCCTACTAACCCGAAAGCATCTGGATGCGAGAATTTTATTTGCCAAGTCGCATGTGGACTGGCCGGCTGAGCAGTGGCGCAATATACTCTGGACTGATGAGAGCAAAATTGTTCTATTTGGTGGAACAGGCTCTAGAGAGTACGTTCGTCGACCACCAAATCAAGAATACAACCCAAGGTTTACAAGAAAAACGGTTAAGCATGGAGGCCTTAAAATTATGATTTGGGCTTGTTTTTCCTACAATGGTGTAGGCCCTATTCATCAAATAGAAGGCATAATGGATAAAAATGTTTATGTCAATATTTTGAAAAACATTATGCTACCATATGCTTCTTGGGAGATGCCGCTGAAATGGACATTTCAGCAGGATAATGACCCCAAACACACTAGCAAGTTGGCAAAAAATTATTTCTTATCGGAGAAAATAGATGTTATGGGGTGGCCTGCTCAATCGCCGGACCTTAATCCAATTGAAAACCTATGGGGAGATATCAAAAGACATGTGGCAAATGTTAATCCATCAAACAAAGCCCAACTTTGGCAGGCAGTTCAAGAAGGATGGGGCAAAATATCTGTGCAGCGTTGTCAGGACCTTGTGGATTCCATGCCACGTCGTTGCCGCGCAGTTTTAAATAATAAGGGTTATACAACAAAATACTAACTATAACCAATAATATTAACCGGCTTAGGTTAATTTAAATGAAGTTCCTGTTGTTTTCTTTAACGTTTAAGTAGGCATTCCTATTTTTCTGAACAGACGAATTTAAGAATTTATTTTGTTTTTGAGCCATGGAAGGCAAACAAATATGAAGTATCATCCAAAAAATGTGTAGTATTATGAGAAATATATACAAATTCTTATTTTCATTTATTTTTGCAGCTATTTTGCATTTTTCTTGTTTTTTTTCTCCTGTTTCTGTGCAAGACAACTACATTCCTATTTTTCTGAACACAGCTGTAATAGTTACAACAAAGTGTTTGACCCGTTTAAAGTTAAAAGTTTCCAAAAGGAAAAGTTCTTTTTTCTTCTCTCTCTTACGTCAAAAACAAAACAAAATCTCGTTGAGTGAAACATGTTAATAGAGTTTTCTGTTATAATATGGTTAAGACATTGCCTTCGATTAGTTGAGGTCTGAGTTAAGGATACAGTTTTCCTGCTTCCCCCCTTGGGTTTTTGCCTCCTTTACTTTTTTTTGTCAACCTCCATGGAATGCCATGTCTATATGGTTGACTATGGTTAACATCGGTTCCGGGGGTCTCTTCTTGGTAAACTTTCACCAAGCTCTGCATGCCAATTCAAATAACACTTTTATTTTGCTTTTAGATACTTTGCTGTGGCGGTGGCGGGCGACTCTTCTTGTTTCTACATGTTTTCACAACGTGTCTGTGTGCCTTACTTGTTTGCCTCACCCCCTTCACACACACACGCATATATATACACACACACAAATACACTCAAACTGCTCACCTGTCGTAGTGGCACCCTTCTGCAGTTGGGCAGCAGCATCCTTGGCTGTCTTGTGTGCGTGTGCTCATTAGCATTCTGAAACGGCTTTATAAAATTCAACAACCAAGCAATACACACACACACACACACAGTCACATATATACACCACAGAGAGGAAAGCTGCATATATAGCCCCTTAAACCGTTTCCCCCCCTCTCACTTCCTCTCCATTTTCCGTCTTCAAGTTGTCCTTCCGCCTTTGGTCGTTCTGCTTGCTTGCCTGCCTGCCTGCATGTCTCTGCTGTTGCTAGTGGCCGGCTGTTGTTGTTGTTATTATTGTTGTTGTTTTTATGTTTGGTGCTTTGTTTTGTTTTTTTTATTTTTGTTTCTTTTGTTTCTTTGTTGTTGCTTTTGCTGCTGCTGGCTATACTCACACATTCGTTTGGTATTTTTGTTGTTGCTGTTATCCTGTCGCTCCTTGCCTTCGAGTTGCATAAATTGAATCTGAATTTGTGAGTAAATTGCACACAGGAGACACATTATTTTTGAATTTTGCCTTTGAAATTTGTGGCTTTTCACTTTGACTCTCCCAGTTCCCCACCCTTCCACCTCTCTTGCCCGTTCCTCCATTTACAGCAATTGCAACAATCTCTGACCCACTTGAAGTTACTTTTCAAACCAACACTCTTGCCATCCATCCCCCCCTCTCTCTTCACTTTTGTATCACAACCCATGTTGTTGCCCCATTCTCTATGACGTATATAAGGATCAACCATTTAAATCAATATTAATAGGTAGGCAGGCCTCTTTTTTTTTTCTCTCTCTATCCAAGCAAATTGCACATTGCACAAATTGCTGCCTGCCTCTTACCTCCGTTTGCTGTTGCTGCTGTTCCTCGTCTATAAATACAATAAAATGTTTATTTAATATGTGTGCCAGGCAGTGCCAGCTGTAGAAGTATCCATCCTAGATATATATGTGGATATATACATATATATATCTACATACCAACATATAGACCCACAACGAATGGCAAATACTAAAGCAAAAGCTGAGCTGTGCCTCTATCATAGGTTACGTGGGCGGTCGGTCGGTCGGTCGGGTGGAAATGTTGCAGAGGGTCACAAAACCTTTTTTCATATGCAAATTGTTTTTATAAATTTGCAACAAGCAATTGCTTGACTGCTGCTTGTTGTTGCTTATTGTTGTTGTAGTTGTGTGTATAGAAAATTTGTTTAGAGAGAATATGTAGACGATCGGATTACCTGTCAAATGGTGTGGTTAAGTCCCATAAAAGTATGCTATGAAATATATAGTAAATAATATATATGTACATATGTATATTCGATTTAAACTTACAAGACAAAGCAACAGAGAAAAAGACACACGCAGAGAAAGAAAGAGAGAGATAGAGAGAGAGAGAGAATGTAAATCTTTGCTGTTTCAATTTTAACTTGGTTTTACCTAATTAAAAGCCTTCAAATAAATACAGCAATAAATTTGCTTTTTATTAAATGAAAAAAAAGGGGAATATAAATTGTGTTTTTCAAAATGTTTTTCAAGTGAAATGTGGAATACAAATACCATGCCAATAAATTAATTTAATTCAAGTAAATATTTTAAAATATATATATAGGTTAACAAATAGTTTAGAACAGAATTCTTGCATTGTTCTTTAGTTTTAGAAAAACTTCAACTTCATCTAATTGTAGATAAAACAGAAATTAGTTTTGTTTTAGGAGTTTTGAGCTGATATTCGGAGGACAAAGTGAAATAGCATTATGCAACAAACAGACTATTTGAATTTTCTTTATTATACCATATATATATATATATATAGAGCAGAGTTTCCAAATTTATCTTGACTTCAAAAAAGAAAAAAAAAACTGTTTCACTTTATCACTTACTCTATATAGTATAGTTTTGGTATTATTTCGTTATTCTGCTTCAAATAGTCGTACAATAGTAATTTGCAGATTCTTCAAATGATTATCTCAATTTCAATTCCACCCAACAACATACATGCCCCTCATGGCCCCCATAGAAACGCCAACAACAGCAGCAGCAGCAGCATCACTTTGACCATTTGACTTGAGTTGGTCATCTCCGGGTTTCCGTTTTTCCTTTTTTTTTTTTTTTTCTTCTTGGTGAAACGGGGGCGGTGGTGTGGTCTTTATAGTTACGAGAAGTTGGAATCAAAACCGTAACAATTGCCCACAATTGCAATAGAATCGTCGTTAATTACTCTCCTCTACCTACTTACCTCTATCCCCCCTTGCTACATCCATTCCTTTTACTCTATGCTATACCAGCCGACAGTGTCTCTTTGGGCTTGTGGTTCTTGTGTTGGATGGGGATGATGGGACTTGGTTTGTTTCAGCTTAAAAGAGCAAGACAAATACGAGCATGTGTCTTCAGCCTCCTACCCATCCTAACCATCCTATACCATCAACCATTCCCATCTCTGATCCACTACCACACTGTTCTCTTGTTGCTGGTGTTTGAAAGAAGTTGGGAGTAGAGTCAAGAGAAACCAACCAACGAATGAACGAACGCCTGGCGCATCGTTAAGCGTTGCTGCCAAGTGGCAAAACTCAAATAAACATAAACGTGCATACACACAAATACATACAAACACACACACACACATACATATGAAGAGGAAATGTTGAGAAAAAGTAAAGATAAAGGGGGGAGAGTTGGGAGTGGGAACGGGTGTGTGGTGGGATGTAGGCAAAGGGGCAAGCAGCCACAGCCAAAATCTCTGAGCTGCTGGCTGGTTTTGTTGTCTTTTGCTCTGTCTGCCGTTTTGCCTTTGCCTGGGCATGGGAGACTCATTAAAATGCAGTGCGAGATAATAAGCATTTTAATTAAATATTTAACAAGAATAAGTTTATCACAACACGAGCCAGAATGAGAGACAGCGAGCAAGAGAGTTAGATAGAGATGAGATACGTGGAGGAGGGGGACGAAAACAAGAGAAAAAAAAAAGAGTGTGAGAGAATGGGTGAATGTAATGGCTTGTAAGCGTCTGCCGTTAGCGGCAACGATGTTGGACGTCGACGGCGGCGGCTTCGAACAGTTCGAAAAAGGGGCAAATGGGAATCTGCTCCATCTCGCTCGCTCTCCCTCACTCTCTCTCTCCCTCTCTGTCTGTCTTTATCTCTCTTTGGCTTTCTTTCACTCTTTGGCAATATTTTGATGTAATTTGAGCGCCTAATTGGCGCACGTGCTAAACTGACGATGGCAGGCAGTGGAGCCAATGCCGACGCCTTCGCCAAAGCTGCCGCAGCCGCCGCCGTCACTGTACCCGTCTCCACATTTACCAAGTTCAGGTCTCAGTTACAGTTACCGTTACAGTTTCCTACTTACCTTGCTTTACTTACCTCTACATCTCTTTCTCTTCGAACCTTTCTCCTTTCATACCTTTTACCTCTATACACTTTCTTCTTTCGTCGTTGCTTGGCAAATATTTGTTGACTTTGTTTGCTTACTATTTTCTCTTCTTCATCTTCTCTCTATACTTGCAGAGGCTTCGGCTTTGTCACATTCAGCGATCCAAATAGCGTAGATAAGGTACTCACCCAAGGCACACACGAGCTGGATGGCAAAAAGGTAAATGTTAATACTCCCAAAAACAAAAAAAAAAAAATAACAGAAAAAAAAGTAACTTCTACTCATGAGTGTTCACCTCTTTTTTTTTGTGTTTTTTATTTTTCGTTAGTTGTTGTTGTCGCTTCTTTTTTCGCCGATTTTTTTTTTTTGTTTTTTTTTTGTTTTTGCGACTGCCAAACAAAAAACTTTACCAACTATGCAAAATATTTGCTCAAAAGCAGAGACCAGCTTTAGCATCATCCAACATCCAACATAAATTGCCTCTATTGACAGCAATTAGAAAGTCAAAGCATAACAAAAACAAAAAAAGAAAAACTAACAAAAAAACAATTAAAAAAAAGGCAAAGCGAAAAAAAAACGGGAAACACGGAAGGAAAAAGCATGGGGAAAAAACTCTAGTAACTACTAAAGTAAAAAAAAAACAAAAAACAAGAACCGTACAAATTTGTGAAAGCCAAACAATTTTTAATTACGTGATGAACACATCAAATGGAGTTTTTCCACATACATTGAAATTGTGTTACCCTTTTCCATTTTCAAATGCAAAGTATTATGAATATGTGATGCAGGTTGTGTAGTTTATGGCTTCTATATAGCCAGGAAAAGAATTATAGATGGTCCATAAATTATATGATATCATCTAACAGTAGGGGAGAAATGTCTTCACCCGTTTCTTATAGGCAAATCTTTCTTTATATCTTTGCTAGTTTTTGGCCCACAAACCTGTTGTGGTTATTCTAGTATAGAAGATGCAGTGCCGCTGAAACAAATAACTAAATCTGGTGGCAGGTTGATCAAGAATATATATAGTGAAGCGAATGCTTTATAAGCCAGTTGGTTAAGAAGATGCAAAACTTTACTTCACTCTCAAAGTCTCCTTCACTTGTTTCGAAAAACCAAATTGTTCATCTTCCTACAGTAATAAAATCCTGGGACCTGTTGTCCTTCATTTTTTTTTTACTTGGTCGCTTATATTAAATTATTCATCGAATTGCCATAACGGAAAAATTTGATAAATTTTAAAGAGTATTTTGGGAATTCCGGTTTTTGTTTCGTTTGTTTTTTTTTTTGTTTTCTGGATTTTAGTTATTTTTGATTCATTTTTTTTTGTTGTTTGACATTTTACATTAGTATTCAGAAGCTTTTTATCTGGCCATTTAGCATTTTGGCATATACACTTGTTACATATTGATGGAATCAACACTGATTAGCTACAGTAAAAACTGACTAAGCCATCAGATGATATATATTACGCATTAGCCAAATTAACTGAAGCTTTGCTGTATTCTTGTATTTCGGTTTGTTTTCCATCTGTCCATCTGTCCGTAAGTCAGTCAGTCAGTCCATCGTAACGTGTCTGTCTGTCTGTCTGTCTATTTGCCTGTTTGTCTATGTATATGTCAGTCTGTCTGACTGCTTTTTTCTGTCCAAATGTCCATTTGGTCATGCTTTTTATGACTGGCAAACTGTAAATAAAATGCGCAGTCGGCATTTATGTATGTGCAAAATGCATTTATTCGTATATATATATATACAAATATATATATATAAAGATATATACATATATATACATATATCCTATCTATACCCTTCTGGCTTTTGGCTCTGGTGTCCTGCCGCTGCCGTTCGCTGCCCGATGCCTGCAATATTCGTCCTTACATCCTTGTGTTGGGCCGCCTCTTCATGGATTTTCATGTTTCCGTTTGGCTGCGCACATCCAAACGAAACAAATTCATTTCATTTCGTTACGGTTTTTCGGCCTGATGTATTTTTTCCTTTTTATTTTATTTTTTTTTTTTTTTGAAAAAGCCAAAAACCGTTGACGTTAACGCCGACGTTGTCGTCGCCGTTGACGTTGACGTCAACGTTGCCACTCAGCGCTGATTAGTTTTAATTTTAATCTAAAAATCAATTTCCCGCCTGGCGGTTGCTGTTGCCGTAGCTGTTGTTTTTCGTTTTTCATTTTTCTGCACACAGGAAATCAACACGGCAAACATCATCCATATATATATATATATATATATATGTATATATATATATATTAGTCTACCCATATATAGTGTATATATAGAAGTTTATTTAAGAGGGTCATTCAATGTATAATGTTTCAAATCGTTGTAGATCTCTAAAAAAATATATATATTTTTTATTATTTTAACTTTTTGACTTTATGAAAAAGGATGGAAAAACAATAATTTTGACTAGAAAGGTTTCCTTTGCAATTGTTACTTATTGTCTCAGTTAAAAAAAAAACAAAGGTCCTGCAACACGTCGGTTCGAATTCTATGCATCCTTGTGTTATCTTTGAATGTATTAAACTGCAACAGATGCCTGTTAAACGCTTCCTTGTGAGATTCTCAAAGGACTTGCTCTTAATTGCACTATCAAAGATACTTATCTTTTAGAGCTTGTCAATGAACATTTGCTTTTCGCTTTCGATAATTTCATTAACTTTGACATTATGACAGCAGAATGACATTGTTGACAGCTACAGCAAGAGCTTGGTGGTTAAGAAAACTTTTGATTGACCCTCGTATATATGTATATATATATTGTATCAATACATTTATACCTATGTCCCGTGACAATTTTTGTAGCTATTATTGCTTAAGGATTTCAATTTTTTGTTTTGTTGTTTTGGCAGGAGCTTAAGGAATAAAATCTCTTTCAGATTTACCACCTCCTTCTTCTTCTTGTTCCACTCATCCTGCAGCCACACTTCGCCTCTCATTGTGGTTTAACCGTTAGCTGTCAAGTACCGCTGTCTTCTAGTCAAAAGCCAGCAAGCTTGCACCAGAGTAAGAGGAAGAAAGGCAGGAAGAAAAAGAAGGAAAAAGGAGAAAAGGAGAGGGGAGGAGAGGAGAGTAAAAGATTGAAAAGAAAAAAATAAAATGAGTAGCTAACGCTTAAAATTGAATTTTTATGATTTTTAATTATTTTTAATGACGCTGCTTATTGGGTAGAAGAGAGACTCTTGCTCTCTCCCATCTCTTCCTTCCATCATCTACATTTCATCTACTACTACGCCTCTTTCTCTGCCCCCACCCATTGCTGGCCGAGCAATTTGTTATGCGTTAATTCGTGCGTGCTCAGCTTCAAGTCGTAGCCTCCCCGTCACTACGTCACAACGTCCCCCTTTCCCCTACACCCAGTGGGGCAATTTCGTTTAATGTGCAATGCAGGGCTTATGCAAGATTTATGCTTCGGCTATTAATATGAAGAGTTGTGCAAGTGTGTGTGTGTGTGTGTGTGTGTGTGTGTGTGTTTGTGTCAGTGTCAATGTATGTGAGTGTGCGAAATGTACTTTTCATTTAAATGTCATTAAGCATACGATTTTCCCTTTTTGGCACTTATACTACCAATATCTTCATCTCACTCTATCTATCTATTTATCTGTCTCGTTCACACACTCACTCTCTCTCTCTTTCTTTCCCTCCAGGTCGACCCAAAAGTAGCTTTTCCGCGACGAGCACATCCCAAGGTAAGTACCAAAAATGAGAGAAAAAAGAAAAAAAAATGAAAATAACCAGAAAAACAGAAAAATACCAAAATGAAACTGAAATTGTGGTGGGCTCAGGGCCTGGGCCTCGTTCTCGTCCTGGTTCTGGCGTAAAGGATGTGTCATAAGTAGCAGTAAATGGCAGATGAAATTAAAAACGGAAGAATACAACAACAACAACAAGAGCATGTTATGAAAAAGTAAAAGAAAAAAAAAAAGAAAAAAAAATGAAATAAACGCAACCAAGATAACTTTGCGGCTGACAGGCTATGGCGTCTGTGGCAGTTGCCTAACCTCCATCCACCAACTCTTGGCATCTTTCCCCATCTCCCATTCTCCCATCTACTCCTTAAAGTGATGATGACAACAAAATTTCGCCAAACGAAAAAGCAACTGTGTCTATATATATATATATATATATATATTTGGGTGTGCGTGGGTGTGTGTCCTGAACGCCAGTTTAGGTTTGAAGTGAGTGGTGACTGCGGTGCGTTTTGTTAGCTGAAAAACCTGGCGAGCTATGCGGACTACTGCGGCTGCTGCTGCTTCTACTTCTGCTTCTGATATTGCGGCTGTCTCCTGCCTATTGCCACTTGCCACTTGCCACTTGCCACTTGCTACTCCTGCCACTTGCCTAAAAATGCCACACGCACATTTTCTTGCTACACGACGACCAGTTAGACAGGCATTACAAATGGGCCTGCCGCTGCTACCATACTCTAACAAAATAAAAGTCTATATGGCAAAGACAGACAACACCTAAATTAACTGAATTGAGTTCAATATGAAAATATTTACTTTTTGTGTGGTTTTCCCTTTTGAATTCTTTCTTGTTCTAACAAAAATGTTTCTGTATTTGGTTCTAAAATCAAATTTTAACTTTAGAAAACTCTAAAAAGTAGTCAATCTATTTTCTTTTCAATTAAGTCAAGGAAGTTCAATAATTTTGAACTTTTTAAGCTTGGAAATGGTTTTTTATAAATGTTTTCAAGGATTATAAATATTTATTGTTTGCGTTTTAAAAAACGATTCAAGTCAAATTTGATCAAACTTCTTCAATTGTGATACACAAGTTTTGTCAAATGTTTTCTTTTACCTTAAAGCCGTAGAAAGAAAAGAAAAGAAGAACATGGAAATGCTTAAAGTTATAGTTAAGTGTACATTCAATCGAATTCCTTAGTGCTTGAAATATATTTGAATTGAACTTTTGTTTATGAAACTTGTTGAAAAAAAAAGAAAATACAATACATTTATTATTATATAATAACTCAGCTTGTAACCTTTATATATATATTATCAAATGATTTGTTTTGAAATTTTGAAAAAAATAACCTAATTTTTATTCAAAAGATTAGAATTTCAAATATTAACTCAAGGTATTACCAAATTCCATAAACTTTTTGTTTGTATATTGCTGCAGCATTGAGTAGACCAAGGCGACGACGATGACGACAAACCGCAAAGCACAACCATAATACGCACGCAAAACGACTCCCATACACACTCCACACACACACACACCCACACATACTTAACAACAAACATACAGCTATATAGCAAAAGTCTTCGTTGCTCCTTTTGCCTCATTCTCAGTCTCAAGCTAAAAACCTTCCTTCAAACTAGAAAGAGAGAGAGAGAGAGAAAAAAAAAAAAAAAAAAGAAAACGCAAGCCAGCCAAAAGAAAAACTCTTCCTCGTCTTTTGGGCTTGAAGCTACGCGTGCTTATCAACACGCAGCTGATTTCCGTTGCTATTCCAGCGGCGCGTGCCTCTACCCGACCACCCAACAGCAAGAGCAACACCATCCCCACTCCATGCCCCTGTATCAACGCTTCGCTCTACCGCGTTGCGTCTCCCGCCTTCCATTTAGCCCGCTACTAATGCTGCTCCTGCTCCTGCTCCCGCTGGCAGCACCCAACAATTATTTACGTAATGTTATTATTATAATATTTTTTTAAACGCATTCTCACTGGATTTGCGTTTGCCACGTTTGCTACCTCACCGCCCCTTCATCTCACCAAGAAGAACTCTCTCGGACTAGCAGCAGTGGCTTTGTGTTGTTGCTGCTGCTACGCGAAATATCCTCTCTCGCATATTAAAAGGCGTTTAAAAACATAAATCCAACGTCTAACGGCTGCTTATGAAAATTACGAGAGAAAAAAAAAATGAATGACAGTGGGAAAAGGAATGGCAAGGAAGCGAAGGGATATATGACGCAAAACGGGAGGCAAAAAAAAAAAAATGAAAATGAAAATATAACACAAAAAAAAAAAAAAAAAAAAGGAAGTAAAGGAAAGGAAAGCGGCTTGTGCTCATGCTTGGTGGTAGTGGTGGTGGTGGCAAATGGCAACCCAAAGGAGTCGAACGAAAGGAGAACATACACAAAAAAAAAAAAAAAAAAAAAAAAAAAGAGGAGAAAAAAAAATTGCAAGCGACATCAAAAGCAGAGGACAATTTCTCGCACCGTTTGGCCAAAAGCCGAAGGCAAGAGAGAAGGGAGAATAGAGTAAACGGTGGAGCAGGAGTAGATAAAGAAGGAGGCAGGCAGGCAATAGCAGCCGAACGACTGCCCACAAAATGTGGCCCAAAAACGCTTGCGGTTGCAGCGAAAGTTAAGAGTTTTCACAAAAAAAAAAAAAATAAATAAATAAAGTGAAAAAATATAAGGAAAAAAATTGGAGGAGAATGGAGGAAACATAATGAAATGAAGCATACTAAATGATGCTGCTAAGTTTTAAGAGTAGAAGGAGACACACATACACGCACACACACACACACACACACAGAGACATAATGAAATGCGAAGGGGGGGGAAAAAAATGATGATGATATTTTTCGACCATAAAATGCAGATGAGCCGACTAAGCACAAAATAGTTGGAGGAGCAGAAATGGGGCAGGCAAAAGTAGGCCTCGAAGATGTCCCAACCCTCGAATGGTTGCTACACATGTTGCAGCATTGCTTACACCCCCTCCCAACACCCCCTTGCCAACCGCCATCACCAATCCATTCGACCTTTTAGGTAAAGGGGAAGCGAGACGAGACAGGGGGAAAGTTAATTTCTTCGCTCCCTGACTATGAATACGAAATGTAGCTATATTTGTGTTTGGTCAAGCCGAGGCTTGGTCAGAGATGACTTTTGATGATGGTGCCCTCAGTTTGTTAGTGGGGTGGGGGTGGGAGATGGGTGATGGGTTCGGAGAGAGATGGGAAAGAGCCTGTATAGTATGTACATATGTCAGGACAAAAACGTTGCCGCTTTTAATGTGCAAAAATTTTGTATAAGCCATAAAAATGCAGGCGAATAAGTGAAATGGATTTTGTGGCTTTACTCATTCGCTTCCTGTCCTGGCCCATATAAGCATGCTATAAAAAGTGAACAACTGCAAACTAAACGGGGAATCTCTTCCAACTATGAATCCAACTACTGCACCCACATCCCACACACACACACACACACCCATTCACTCACTCACACACACCCACACAAGCTACAGTTTGAACTTGGCTGGGATTTATGAGTGTTTATGTAGCTGTTCGTAACAAAAGAAAATCATTTTGGGAATTCCACTGCTGCTGTTCCAAATGGAAAACTAAAACTATTTGAAGTACCAGCAGCAGCGGCAGCGGCGGGATGAGAACAAAAACAGCAAACAGAAGTAAAGAAAAAAAGGAAGAAAAAAAAAACTGATTTTGGAAAGTATCACAAAAGTCTTTAATATCAAATTGAAATATGGAAAAACACATGAGAAATGAGTTGAATAGCAATCAATAGAAAACTAAAGTAAGTCTTTGGAAACTTAGGCTTGAAATAACCGCTCTTGGATCCAAAATGATTGGTTTTATGTCATATGCTGTAAAGCGACGACTTAGGACAAATTCTGGGCTTCATTTCATTAAATTAAAGAGAATTTATAGAGAAAAAACACAACAGCACTTTGCCAATTATATTTATTAAAAAAGACATTTCCAACTCTTACAAGTTTAATTAATTTATATAGTAAATTTCGATTTAAACCATGTTAATAAATATCGAGAAAAGCTCTCCATGACAAGTTGCATATGTTTTAGTTTCAAAATGGTCTATAATTATCGAATTGAAACATTGAAGACATTTTGTTGATGAAAAAAGAGCAAACCATTTCTCAAATATTATATCATATTACTTGTATGAATATTATTTTTGTAAATTTTCATGTTTTCAAACATAGAGAAAGAGGGCAGGAAACAAAAAGAGAGAGAGAGAGAGAGAGAGAGAGGGGAGAGTAAGAGCACTCGTATCGACTCAATTGACTCATATATGACAGAGAAACTTCATCCAATGAGTGACTGTCTGGAAGGTTTATAGCTTCATTTTCCATTAAATTAACACGCTCAACGCCCTGGGCTTCCCGCTGTCCCCGCTTCCTGTTACCCGCTTGCATCCCGGCAATGGCAGACACTTACACATTTTGCTGGTGCTGCTGCTGCTGCTGCTACTGCTGATGCTGCTGTTGGAAAACTTTTCTAATTTAAACCGGCAGTTTCAGTCAATTGCCACAGCTTACCGCTTTTCGACATGAGTTTTACTTTTTTTTTTTTTGCTGCCGCTGCTGCTGTTGTTGTTGGTTTTTGTGTGTGTTTTTTTTTTACTACCTTTTTGGAGTATTTCAACACCGACACAAAGAAGAACAAAAATTTCCAATACATTAAAAGTTGTGTGAATACATACACTTTGGCAGAATCCATTACAACAGGCAGACGAACGGACGCACAGGCAGACAGACAGACAGACAGAGAGACATGAAAGCCAAGCCATAAATCTAATAAATACGTGTAGTTCTCACTCTCGTCTTTGCCCTCTCTCTCTCTCTCTTTCTCTCTTACATCTCCCCCATTCAGTTCTCTGTGTATCTGCCTATTCTTGTTCCCTCCCCGCTCCCTTCCCTTTGGTAGTTTTCGCTGTGTGCAATAACTTGTAAAATATGTAATCAATCAAGATGAAACAGTCGTCGTAGGAAAACGGCAGCCAAACTATGTCGGAAGTATGCGTCTGACTGCAGTTGAAAGAAAGAGGAGGATGAAAAGTAGCTAGAGACGAGCGGGAGACGAAGGAGCGGAGCGCCTGGTATAGGAGTAGTAGAAGTAGCTATTGCAGAAGAAGCTATAGCAGTAGGTTGGCGGTTGTGGGCGGTCGATTAATTCAACTTTTCAACATTGCCAGACAATGGGACTTGAGCAATACAAAGAACGAATGACTGCGTTGACGTCGACGTTGACGTTGACTTTGGCAGCGACAGCGGCATCGGCATGTGAAAAAAGTCAAAAGTTGAAAGTGCAATTTTGTCGTTATTATTTTACATTTACAACAAAAGGCAAAAAGGAGCAGCAGCAGCAATAACAGAAGCAGGAGACCAGCAACCAAACCAAAAAAGTGAAAAGTTACTCAACTATTTCATGCGGCGGCGGCATGCTGAGTGTGTATAGTACGAATGTGTGTTTGTGCGTGTGTGTGTGTCCTCTTACTCACTATCTCTTTGTCTCTATCTCCCACTCTCTCTCTCTCTCTCTCTGTCTTTCTCTCGCTCTCTTTCTGTAATTGTCAGTTAGTTGGCACTGTCAGTCCGAATGTTGAAATTAATTTATTTCAATTGAAGTTGAACTTTTGTGGCGTTATTACTTTGAAAAGTTGCCCCAGCTACGCATAATAAACGGCAGCAGCCACACAAAAGTCACCAGGTGCAGTCCCCCATCCCCTCCCCTTTGTCTTCACACTCTTTACACCTCTCTATCTGTCTCTCTCTCTCTCTCTCCTCATTCCTCTGTCGTTTTATTCTTGCCATTTTTCATACATATTTATTTTAGCTTGGGCAAAATAATCAAATTGCAAAATTGCAAGTGTTGCCAGCATCAGGGAACGTCAACTAGTATTCCCATCGTCGTCATCATCATCGTCATCTTTGTTCTCGCCCCCCTCTATTTATATACCTATCTGTTTGTGTGTGTGTGTGTGTGTGTTTGTATTTTTATTTGATTCGTTTGCCAATATTCGTTGTCTGTTTTCCCTATGTTAAAAGAGTCTCTAGGGGTAAATCGGTGGGTCGACGGTGGCAGCTTCTGGCAGGTGCCGTTGACGGGCTGCCCTGATAATTTGTTGTGCGAGATTTTCTTCAATTTTTTCCTTTCTCTCTCTCTCTCTCCCTCTTTCTCTAGCTGTAGTTGGTGCGCCCAACATTTGCAAATGGCAGACGTGAACGCTTCATTGATAGTTATTTGATATGCATACTATATATATAATATATATATATATATATATATATATATATATATATGATTTCATGATATTGTATATTGAAATTGTTAAAGGGAAACAACATGCAAAAAGGAAAAGGATATAAAGGTATCGGACTCACCCACCCATCTACATATATACCCAGCAAACGAGACCCAGAAAGACTCCAAAGCAATGTAGTAGAAGCAAAGTGCAACTAAAAGTGAAATGAAATCTGTCAATTTGAATTCTTTTTCCTAAAAATAACACAGAGACTTTTCCTAAACCATGAACAACAATAACAACAATAACAACAACAACAAACTTGGTCTCTCTAATGGTCCGCAAAAGTTGATTAAATTGTTCAACTTGTTGTTATTTGGGTTAAAAGCTCAGTTTGACTACAATTACTTATATTTTTGATATTATCTAAATAAATTAATTAAAAGGGTAACGAACCAGCTTCAAGTTGCACTAAATTAATTTCATTCTCGAAAGCAACTACCATCTAAGCTCAAGTTGTACCTAATTGCACAATTAAGTTACTATAAACATAAAAGCCATCAGATGAAGTGGGAAGTCTCTATTAGAAGAAGCATCTCATTAGCTCCTTTAACCTCAAACCATAGAATTGTAATCATAATCTTTGGAATTTAAATGTTGCCATGTAAATACAATGTGTGTAAAGTTACATAAACAAAGAAGGCAAATATTTATGAATTTATTTGGATTAGTAATCAATTGTTTATACCTTAATTGATTACTTAAACCGAAGCGACCCTTTCTCCTTTAACGAGATTTTTTTCTGTTAAAGCTAAAAATAAATCAATGGAAAAATAATAGTTTATCGGTGAAGCAGCAATCTGTGTATTGTTTTAAGAACAATAGATAAAATGGTGGAAAATGAGTTTGCTGCTTTTTGTGTTTTTGTTCATTGTTGTACAGTTGTCGTCATCGTCGCATTGTTCCACTCTTTTAGTGTTGGTCAACGAATTAAATGTAATTGGTATTAGTTAATCGACATTTTCGAGGTAAATTGCTCAATTTTGGTTGAGAAGAACTTTTGTTTTCAACATTTTTTGTCACATTCTTGCAATCTGTTTAATTCTTATTTGAATTTTAAGCCTCTTTATTGCTGCTTTTAACCACAATTACTGCAAATTCCTTTTAAGTAATAAACAGAAATTGTAATTACTTTTACGCCTTCTTCTCAAGTATGTTGGAAATGCAAAATTGTAGTTTGATTTTCTTGTTTTCTTTTTCCTTCATCCAAGTGTGCTGAACTCAACTGTTCGTGTTCGTGTTTGTGTTTGCATTTGTGTGTGTGTGTCTGTGTGTGTGTGTTCGTGTTATTCTTGTTGGTTTTTGCGTAAGCTTTTTAAACTGAAATCAAAAATCAAAATCCGTACACAGCTACACAGAATGTTAAATCCGCAAATAATTGACAAAGTTTAGGCATAAACGTGGCTCTGTCTCTGTGAATTGTTGTGGAACAGAGAGGAAACAGGGCGTATGGTGAATGTGGGTGGATATATACATACATATATATGGGAAAAGGCAGGAGTGCGGTAGATTGGCAAAGAGAAGTGTGGTATAGGAGGATATGTGTGCTGGGGCCAACTTCAAAATATGTTGGCCACAAATGGCAAAAGTTTGACAGGTAAACGGAATTTTCGGCAGAATATCTATGTGTATGTGTGTGTATGAGATTGTATGAATATTGGTGTGTGTATGTAGGGGTAGGGGTATGGCAATGGGAATCGAGTATGTATAGTATTTGGGGTAACATATGTAGCTAGTAAAAGTATAGACATATATATGTATATATACATATCGTATAAGGGGAATTGAAATAGCTTTAAAGTCAATACATTGTCTGTCCTTAGTTCTATTTGCTGCTTTGCTTTGCTTTGCTTTGCTTCGCGTTGCTTTAGGTTTCGGTTAGGTTTTTGGCGGCCATTTATGTTTAATGAGATACTTTTTAACAGCCTCATAAATGGCTATGATAACCACTTAATGTCGGAGCCATAGCTGAACCATTGAGTTGGAGCTGGAGATGTAGAGACAGAGACGAAGAGGGAGACATAGCCGTCGCTATCGCCTCAGAGCGTAAGCGTGAGGCTGTGCCTCTGCCAGTGCCTGTGCCTGTGTCTGTGCCATAGCCAGATCCAGAGCCGAAAAACAATTTACATATTAAACTTGCCCGCGACGATGAAAAAGCCATAGCCACAGAGTTGCCTCACAGCCTGTTATCCTTGCACACATCCTCTTTACTCTCCCTATACCTATCGCATTCACTCAGTCAGCTGAATGGTATTTCACTCTCACTCTCTCTCACACTCACACTCACACAACACACACTTTGGGGCTCTTCTCACCGAGCGCGTGCGAAATATGCTCGCCTGCGGCGCATTCACTTTAATTTGATTAAATTTTGAACATTTTCACGTAAAAAGTTGCTCCTTTGGCAAAGCTCCGGCTCGCTGGCTTCAGTTCAGTTCGAGTTGAGTTTTGAGGCTGTTGCTGTTGCACATTCAACTTGATGCTCATCTGTGTTGGATACTTGGCTGGCTGGCTGTTTGGCTGGATGAATGGATGGATGGCTGGATGGATAGATGGGCCATGAGTTCAGCTCAGCTGTTGTCTGTGTGTTAAATAGTTAAGAATACCCTAGAACAATTTCAATTTCAACAGTCGTCGAGCATTTCGAAATAATATTTGAGACCCAAATAAGTATGCTAGTAAAACTAGAACAGCCGTGTACATATATATATATATATATATATATATATATATATAAACTTTGATATCGTTATCAAAAATACAGAAAAAAAAAAGAAACCCATTAAAATGTTTATCTTCAAAACTTTCCAATTGCTTGCACAAATGTTTATTACCATTAAGCATTCAATGTTGCATAAATCATACGATTTGCTAGATTTTAAAGCTTCTTAAACTTGATTTTAATTATTAATGATGAGAGAGAGAGATAGAGATAGGAGTGGGAAGTGCCCAAAATTGGACTTCGTCAAGTTTTGGACCAAAATTTTACAATAAATATTATTTAAATAAATTTCTTTCATCTTTAATTATCCATGCCGACTTTGCTTCGTAGACTTTTGTCTTAATGATATTTTTGGAGAGTTGAAATAAGAAAGAAGGAAAATAGAGAGTATATGATGGTCAGTGTGGACTTTGTAGACATCATTCATCTGGCCAATTTCCTACAAAATTCTAATTTATTCCAAGCCTTGAAAATGTTTGCTTATTTAGCTAATCGAGAGGGGTATCTAAAGTTCGTAGCTCTGAATTTTTGTTGATTTCTTCTTTTTTTTTTTTTTGGTTTTTTAAATTTATCCTGTTTTTATTTTTACTTTTTTCGAAAGTTGTGTTGTTGTTGTTGTTGTTGTATTTTATAATAAATAGTTGTTTAAACTTTTGCCCATTCGCCTGCCTCCGTTTGCCACCAATGTGGTTGGCTCTTGTTGCAGTTGCTGCTGTTGCTCTGTCCGGCACTTCAACTATTTTTTATATGCAATCTGCTTGCCGTCTCTCTCTCTCTCTCTCTGTTTCCCTCTTTCCTTCGCTCATTTAGCTCAGAGAAGGTTGCATTGTTGTTGTTGTTGTTGGTTATTTTCACCATTTCCTTTTTCTTGTTTTTGGTGATTTTTTTTCCCTCTTTTTTTTTGCCGCACATAGTTATGGCCACGATTTTGGCTTTTTGGGTTATGTGCACACTGAGATTTAACTTGGCCTCGTTCCTTGCCTTCGTTTTGTTTTCTCTTTCTATTCTTTCTCTCTCTCTCTCTTTCTTTTTCTGTCTCCCTCTTTCGGTGCTTAGTGAAAAATTTCAAATTAATTTACCATTAAATCAAAGATGCGAAGAGATAAACCATAAGTAACTAAGAATTATAGCGGTCATTATTCGATATCTGTTTTGCCTGTTGTTGTTGTTGTTGTTGATAGCAGGACAATAATTAGTAGCTAAAATGAAAATGGGCGTTAGGAGGAAACGGCGTCTGGTAACTGGATGCTTGTAAAATTGGTTAATTAGAGTTTGGAGTTAACCCATATTTCGATTACCATGGCGTCAACAGTTGGCAAATCGAACGATTTGTGAATCATGGGATCCCCCAGCTCTTTTCTAGCTATATGTCTCTCTATCTCTCTCTGTTTCATTCCCACTCGATCTAACTGTAACCATGTAAATTGCTTATGAAATTGACATAGAAGCCCATCCCTTCGCCTCCCCCGATTTGTGACTTTTACTCTGGTGCTTCTGCTGTTATTCCTGCTGTCTGCCGGAAATGGAAACAGCGGTAATGATGAGGCAACAAACCCAC
Organism: Drosophila austrosaltans; assembly: GCA_035045865.1. Taxonomy (NCBI): domain Eukaryota; kingdom Metazoa; phylum Arthropoda; class Insecta; order Diptera; family Drosophilidae; genus Drosophila; species Drosophila austrosaltans. The sequence continues at coordinate 6,356,472 of JAWNOQ010000207.1, forward strand.
ATAGAGTGAGACAGAGTAAGGTACAGACATGGCATAAGCGACAGATTGATAGAGGGAGGCAGAGGGGAGAGCAAAGCAAAAGAGAGATGGAGACGCACCCACATAATTGGCAAATCACATACATTGATTTCACCGTGTGCTGTTGCTGTCATTGCTGTCACTGGGTTCAATCGTTCATTTCGCGACACCGCCCAACCAAACCCAACCCAACCCCATTCCATTCCACTCCTCTCCATCCCATCTGCTCACCCCACTCCAATGGCATACATACATACCACATCCGACATCCGCCTAAACAACCAGAGACACAACGATGCTAAGAGAGACCAAAATGCTGACAGAAAATATGGCGCATAATTTAAAAGGCAATGATACCCCAAAGAGGCTCAACTCCGCCATCCTGCTACCTGCCCATACTACCTATATATCTACCAATTCACTCACTTCCCCTCAATCCCCTACCCGCAAGTAAAAACGAAGAAGTAGTAGAGAGTAGGTCTAACTGCTACACTTTGGAAAAAACTATAGAAATTTGAAAACTTTTTGATTTGAAAATGAATCGATTTAAGCTAATACTTCAATTGAATAAAAAATATCCTGTAAAATTGTCAATCTCTTAGAAGATCTACTGCAAAAAATTTCTATGATTAATTTATGGAAAGTAATCCTGGTATCCATTAAGGAAAAGTTTTTTTCTCTTATTTTTATATCTACTTGCTACTCACTCCTCCAATGTTGCCTCATGTTCATTCGAATGCTTTGCCTTTTAAAAGGCCAAACGTCTCAAAGTTGTTGCAAGTTCCTGTAATGGAAGAATCGTGGCACCCATCATGGGAAATTAACAACTTTCTGCTAAATAAACCTATCAAATTTAAGAATTATGCCACCTTGTTAGGAAAAAACATTCAAGAAAGTACGCAACTGAGGCAATTAAAGTTGAGGAAATTTCGCCTGTTTTTGTGTGTCTGTGGGTGTATCAGTGTGTATACATATATATATGTATATATATGTACGATGGTGTGTGAGTGTCATATAGGGCATCATTAATAACATTGAAACATAGCAGTAGCAGCAGGCCCTTAGCCGAGAGACAACATCATTTTCCTAACACCCCCACCACCTCCCGCTTTAGGTTCTTCCTCATCTTTCAATTTTCATTGTTTGGCATTTCCTCATTTTTTTTCTCCTTATTCTTTTTTTTTTTTTGGTTTTTTTTTCGCTTAACTTGAAATGGCAGCTGCAGAGGCTGGCTGCCTGGCTGGCTGGCTGACGCGAAGGCAAGGCAGTGCGGCAGCCTTCATCTTAAATAATTAGGCAAACTTTGTGTCTGTCTCGTACATGTAGGAGCAGGCAAACAAAAAAAAAAAAAAAGAAAACAGAAGGGAAAATCGCTTCATTGCTGTAATTTATATTATTCACTTGTCATTAACAGCAAAATTTAATCGCACAGCAGGCAAACAGCATCAGCAGCAGCAGCAGCAGCAGCACGCAAAGGGAATGGAAGGGAAAGGGAAAGCAGCAGCAGCGTCGGCAGCGACAGTGGCAGCAACATTTAAAGCGTGAAAATATATTAATTTATGAGCTTTTGGGCAATGAAAATTAAATGGCAGATAATGAGATAATATGAAATTGATATGACGTTTTTCCAACCATCAACACAGCACAGGAGAACGAAAAAAAAAGAAAAAAAAAATTGCAGTAGAAATTACGTGAATCAGCAGGCCACCAGGCCCCCCCTCCACCACCACATAAACGATTCTGGTTCTATTTTAACTCATTCATCAGGAAAACCGTCCTCGCTCCCCCCCTCATCACAAACCAAAACCCGATATGCCAATCCTTCTCAAACTCAAGCTCCATAAACCACTGCCCGAAATCCAGTGGTCGTTGTCATTTAAGTGTATCTCAGATAAGTAAGGGTAATACTCAATGAGATGTGGATAGTGGGGGGGGGGGGGTGCCAGGCGAAACGATGGTGATGGTTATGGTTATGGTAAGAAAGAGAGACAACGGGGTAGTAGGCGGGGGAGTGGTTACGGGTGGGCAAAAAGAAGGGGAATACAAATCCGCTTGGCCGTAATCTGCACTTGCCTGGCGCGTATCTTAATAAACTATTAAATCAAACACAAGCTTCAATGCACGCAAGCAACTACACCCACGAACACACACACACACACACACACACACACACATACATACACATTCACACACATATGCACACGCACTTCCCGACCCACATATGTATTGTAAATAAATAAATGAGTTATATATTCACATTTATACGTACTCCAAGGAATTGGCCCTCATTCGTATCGTTTCGTTTCGTTTTACTCTTCTCTCCCAATTTTTCTCCATTCACTTTACCATTGCTTGCTGCGAACACGAAGAAAAATCTATGATAGGAGCAAAAAAAAAAAAGCCATAGATAGATTTATGAAAGGGCAGGCCAGGAAGAGCTAATAGTCATATGCGTAGTATACAATAGGGCTTCTTTCAGAGCAGAAGAGATTGTATTTGAAAGAAAACAAGCTTTCCCATTGAAGAAAGTTATATTTATTGCTTTTACACTTGAAATGGAAATGAAGATTTTCCAGCAATTTTAAACAAAGGGGAACATTTAGATGAAGTAGTAAGAATCCTAGCTTAAACTAGTGACAATTCAAATAAGTTTTAGGATAGAAATAACCGATCTTAAGTATCAAAATTGTATAGCATTATATCTTGAAAACTTCTTTGCATAAAATTCGTTTAGATGTTTGTTTTTGCAGTCCTGGCATCTAACTTTTTGAAGTTCCGCTTTCATTCTTTTTTTTTTTTTGTGTTCTCTGCTTTTTACAAGGATAATTGAAACTAGTTTAAACGTCGCATGCAGTTAACTTAATTGACTAAATTGGAATCAAATTTAACTTAATTATAGCAATTAAATTTTGATGAGATTTTGCTTATTTGTAATTCAATATGAACGTTTACGCAACTGCATTTATTGATGTCCGTCCTTGATGTATGAATATCAAAATTGATATTTATACTATATAATAGCGAAGTAATTGTTGTTTCAACAAATGCAACCCATTCCTTGACCCTCTGTCGCACCTATGTATAAAATTTAGTTTTGTTTCTAGAGACTGAAACTGTTTCCTTTGCGAATGTTAACCAAAAGACTAAAGGCATTTAGGTTATTGGTAAAAGATGCGGGTTTCCCTTTCTTTTGCCAAACTTTCGAAAAGATTTAACAGCACAAACAAAAGCGAAATTATCGTATAAAAAGTATTTTCAAAATCAACATTTATTTATACTATAAGTAGTTGAGGCAATATATTTCGTATCTGACACAAAAAGGAAAGGACGAACGAGCTACTCAAGCGAAATAATTTCAAATAATTAAGATAACTTTTCATCTATTACGTTTCATGTGAACTGACTATGCTGGCTCAAAGGGGGAGTCCCTTAAATTCCTAATATGTTAATGTTTTGTGTATATTTCCAATGTTTCGAATTGAACAAGTCTGTCTAATTGGAATTATGATCTATTTTTGTCAAAAGAAACCTTTGATATAGTTATCCAACAATTTTCATTGAAATACTTTTTAAACAAGAAATAAATTACTTATACATGATTCAATATATTCAATTAAATGTATATCTAACGTTGGATATATCATATTTTGAATAGTTTTAGGTGCTATCTGATACATACATTCTCACAATGTCCCTTTCCCTGTATGCCATTTTATTCTAGCAGCAGGAGGTGGAGCAATAGCAGGATCTAATGCCCGGTCCCGTCTCTCATACTGACTTGGCTCGACTCAGGGTTATTATTTATGTTTTTGTTATCCGTTGACCAAAGCGTTACCACATATACACAGAAACCTACACACACACACACGCACATACATACACATGCTGCTGTGTTCACCTATTTTACGATAGAATGAATATCTTTTTGCTTGCGCCTCTGTTACCTGCCGCTGTTGCCACTGCCACTGCCACTGCCCGGCCGCTGATGTTGCCCCACCATATAGTTTTTGCCACAGTATTTTTTGCACTCTAAGCTTCTGTATTGTAGAAACGCTGCTACCGTTGCCGTTACCGCTGCCGTCGCCGCGTGTTTTTCCAGTTTCTAGTCTTGTTTTTTTCTTTTACGTATTATTATTTCGTTTTCTTTTTTCTTTCCCTCGCCCCCTCTCTCTCTCTCTCTTTTTTTTTTTTGTTTTTTTTTGGCTGGTTCTATGTACTTCCGTTTTGTAGTGAAAAGAGCTTTGCGTGTTGTGGCATCTCTCGCCCCCTATATCCTCTGCCTCCTTGTACTCCTGCTGCTGTTCCTGCTTCTCTCACGAGATGTGCGTGTGTATGTTGGTTTTGTTTGTTGCTTAGAGAATTGATGGCAAAAGGATGTGTGTGATTTTGCTCCTGTATGAGTGTGTGTGTATGTATATATGTATGTGTGTGTGTGTGGTGCTATGTGTGTTGTTTTCCCCCCTCTGTCTCTGGCTCTAGGACTGGTGCTGCTGCTTCTGCTGGCCACAAATATCTGCTGAATGAAGTGGCATTTGTGTTGTGTGGTTTAAAGTAAAGTGCCGCGGCATAAGCTTTTAACAAGCAAAATTGCTTAAATGTTGCCCCGGACTCTGTGTGTTTCGAGTTGAGTTTTGAGTGGCTTAAAGCAATTCCTTCATCTCTTGCTCTTCTCCATTTGTTTCTTTTCCTCTTCCTTGGTTGCTCTTCTTTTGGATGCTGTTGCTGTTGCTATTGCTATTGCTGCTCCTGTTCCTGTTTCTGCAGTTGCTGCTCTGGTGCTCTGCTGCTTGTGGTTGAGAGTGTAGCAAAATGTTAAGTATTTTGTTTAGTGCATGGAAAATGACTTATTCATATGATACGCTTTCGTGTTTAGAAAGTTGGTAAAATAGTCAACTATTTTTTTTTTTTTTCTATTTCTTTTATCTTTCGAAAGATATTTCAATCAAAGTTGTGTTTTCAATTAGAAGATAAGAAAGTTTTACTTGAACAATTAAATTGTAATTTCTCATAAATAAGTAACTAAGAATCTTTATTGAAAATCCAATCTGTTGAAAGAGGATAGTCAAAATTTTAAACAGAGAAAGTTTTTAAAAATAATTATCAACTGGTGCAAAAGGATGATTCTCGGCTTTGCTGATTGACAGGACCTGCCCTACCATAGCCAAAGATAATCTCTACAATAAAAATATTTGATTTTACATTAAACAAAATACTTACATTTTACTCTTTAACTTAAATATTATTCAAATAATGTCATCTGACAATGACATCAGCCAACAAATCCGTCCATTTTGGTAAACTTTTCAATATTGAAATTCTCTCAATTGAATTGATTCAATTGTTATTTCAATTTGCTTTACATGAACAGTTTTTGTTTTACCTTGACACTTTATTAAAAATTATATATTTTATATTACAAATAAAAAAAAATGCAACTGTTAAATACATTAAAAGGCAAATTGGTCTTAATATATATTGACAGTTGGTGACTAATCAAGGTTATTAAATTTAAAATGTTAAATTTAAAAATAATCATAAACAAAATTTATTTACGTTCAGTTAATGCTAAGATTATTTATTTACTTGCTTGTTATAATTAATCGATAGTATAATCGATTATTTTTTATTTCAAGTTTTTTTTCTCTGATTAGTTTTTTCTCACTTTCTGAAGTAAATTTTAAAGTTATCGAACAAAAAAACAAAGAAAAAGAAAGAAAAATAACTTTGCCACATTTATCATTTCTTTTTTTTTTCCATTTCGTATTTTTCTTTTTTATTTTTGGAAATCCATCTGATGATTTTTTCTCATCAACAAGAAGAGCAAACCGAAACTCATCTAGTTCTCTCTCCCATAAGACGCAACGCTTGTCTAAGTGAATTTAGTTCTTCTATATATTTGTCGGCGGTGTATCCCCCACATCCAGCCACACCATTGCTCTCCTTCCACAACACTTGACTACTCCTGACATTACTCCACTTACTCACACACACATACACACACACACACACACTCATGGCATAAAATAATCTTTTTATGTGCCTGTTTTGAGCTGCTCGATAGCGCAATTTGAGGCAGCTTTCCCTCACTTGTGCTCAGTTTTTCTCCATTCCACATATACACATTCACATACATACATACACACACACACACACACGTACACATACACATTCATTGTTTGATCTTGGCCAAGGCGAAAGCAAAGCAAAGCGTCCCAAAGGAGTCGTCAATAAATGCGATAAAGCCAAACATGTTTCATTTGCAATGGCCAATGGTTGAGCTTAGCTTTAGCTCCATAGCTTTTTTTTTTTTTTCTTCAGCATCCTTCAGTTGCCTTCATATGCTGTGTGCAACTCATAAAAATGTGCGTCAAGTGTTTGGCCAACTCCTGTGTGGATTTTGACCCATAATTGACTTGTACACATGGCCATATCCCCAGTTGCCTGCCTGCCTGCCTGCCTGCCAGCAAGCCAGCCAGCTAGCCAGCCAAGTTCCAACAACTGACTTTCTTCCATTGGGCTGCGTGTCTAAGTCAAGTTTACAGTTTTCTTGCTTCATTTTTTTTTTCATCCTTAAAGTTGCGCAAAAAAAAAAAGTCACAAGTAAAGTAGTAGAAACAGCAACAGTAGTAGAAAAAGAAGACATTTTTAATGCCCCCATAGCTATCATTAGTTGGTTGCGGGTGCCCAATAGATGTGGATGGGATGAGGAAAATGAGGAGGATGGGGAAAGGATGGGGTGAAGCAACAACACAACAAAGGCAATAGAAATAATCAATACAAATTTTATTCTCTTACCCGCTTCCAACAAATCTCCTTTCCTTTCCTTCCCCCTTTGCCTTTGCCTTTCCTTTCCATTCCCCTCCCTTCCCTTTCTTTCCTTCTTCATACAAACAAAGGGAACACAACAATACAATGAAATACATTACAAATCAATTGCAATCGCTCGAAAATCGGCATACGAATTTCCATAGACGATGTCTGGGTTGGCTGTTCGCCGCTCACTGGGTGCTGCTGCTGCTGCTGCTGCTGGTGGCTCTGACTGGCAAGGGGCAACATTATTATCATCATCAAGCGTACAAAGTTAGTGCCGGCGGGCAGGCAAGTGACGGGGCTAGAGAGCAGCGGATGGACGGTGAGACGCAAGCTATGATGATGGCAAGAAGGAGAGCAGACGTTAAGGGCGAGGGCGGCAAGGGTGAATGTGGGAGGGGGTGAGGCAAGGATGGATGTGGAGCTCCAAATCGGCAAATGAAACAAACCAGGATTTACATGTACACAGTTATTGCTGCTGCTGCTGCTGCTCACACACACAAGCACATGTGAAGTCTCTATGTGTATGTGTGTGTGTATGCAGCATTTCCTTTGGGTTATTTTCCGGGAACAACATTTCATGGCACTGATAAAGCTGCCATGGCAGCAGAAGCAGCAGCAGCAGCACCACCACCAGCAGCAACAACAGCAACAACACCAATAGCTGTCGCAGTCGACGTTAACGTTGACTTTAGCCGAAAAGGGGAAGACAATTCTACCATACGAGTCGGCGCAATATGCAATAATTCCTCTCATCGGCTCTCTCGCATCGCATTTTTGCTCTCTCTCTATCAATGTAGTTTCATTCTCTGGCTGCTGCGAGCATTGGCATGTCAGCAAACTGCCCTGGAGGCAGGCGAAACCACTAACAAAATCTATTTGACGCAAGCGAAATTCTTTTTGTCTGTGTGTGTCTGTGTAGGAATATACATATACGTTGTATCTATGTGTCTGTGTGTGTATGTGTGTTTGAGCGTTGGCGCGTGCACTCCAGGCAATGTCAAGTTGACACTTTCACCAAACACACGAAAACACGACAAAATGGCAAAATAAGCGAACTAAAAGTTTCAAGTTAATTATCATCATCATTTACATCATCATTATCCTAACGATAATGATGATCTATGCATTTATATATGTAAATACATATATTATTATAAATATCACATGCAGCATAAATTATGTTGCCATCAGATCATAATCAACATCACTACTAAAGATCCACTATCATACTGATCCTCAACAGTGTTATTTATAAGACTATAAGATATCTTGGTTAATATGAATCCACTCGTTCAATGCAACGTTATTTACATCATCGTTTACATCGTCATCATCATCATTATCATCACCTTCGTTAGAGGTTACATTGCCGACTTTGCCATTGTTGTTTGTTTGTTTCCTTCATACAAAACGCACACATCTTCCCATCTCTGTTCTGCCCATTTTATTTCTCTCTCTCTCTCTTTGTATGAGTGTGTGCATGTTTTCCTGTGCGTGTCCGTGTGTGTGTTTGTGTGTGCGGGCCACCCACGAAAACAAACATAAAGGTGCAACAATGACGCGCGTAAGCTCTGTGGCTCTCTCTCGCACTCACTTGTTATGAAGCTCTCATTCATTTGCCTACTCTCGTTAGCTTGGTCTTTGCTCTCTCACTACCGTTCTCTCTCTCTCTCTCTCTCTCTTTCCATGTTAAGATTGTTCTCTCAGCTGACGCTTACCGCTCTCACCATAACTGTTAAATTTGATTCCTTTTCCTGCTGAAAGTGAAATGTTTCTTTTTTCTATGGGCAAATATAACAGAAATTTAATTGGATAATCGACTATAAAATACCTCGTATACAATATCTCATATTGTATCCATGTTATCACAAGAAAAGAAACTCTTAATTGCAATTTCAATCATATTTATTTATAAATCATACAATATTTTCTATTAATTTGTATTCCTTTCATATTATATGTCAAGGGAACATTTAAACCAATGTGAAATTGGGTATACCCCATTTTTTATCCTATTGCCAATAGGTATAAGTAAACCATGTAATCTAAGGGGAAATATGAACAGAGTAAAGGCTCCTGTTAATGGAACTTTTAGTGTAGCCACAAAGTGTACAAAATAATAAACTGATTTATACCAAGTTTTTTTTTTAATGTCAATTTAAAAAAAAAAAGATTAATTTTTTTTTAATAACTTCAATTTATAAAATCAGTTGAACCGTTTGAAATTCCATTTTGAATAACAAAACGACTACGTCTTTGTTTTTATTCATTTTTTAAAGTATATTCAAAAATTGAAACAGTATTTAAAATTTAAAGCGGGTAGTCTTAGCGATGTTTTTCAAATTTTAATCAAAGATAATACAAAATCCATTTTTCATGTGGCAAGGCAAAAAAATTGATTTTGAAAAACAATTTGTGGTTAATTTTTTGTTATTTTGTCTTACGAAACTTTAGTTTAGATATTACATATTGAAATGTATGAACTGAATAATGTTAAAGTTTTATTTGTTATGGTTATATAATTTTTCGAAAACTTTGCGAATTTTTCAAAAATAGCATTTTTGAATATTGTAAAAGCTTGACAACCCTAAAGAATAACTGAAACATCCTATATAGCCCGCATACAAGTTAACAGAGAGCTGGTTTTCAAAAAGATATGCTATGCTGAGGTGTTTGGCGCTCTCGTTCTTCCTCTTTTAGTCTCTCTCTCTCTCTCTCTCTGTCTCTCTCAGTCGGTTGATGTAGCTTCCGTTGTTGTAATGCTTCTGCGCTGCTGTTGACTGCTTCCTGCTGACGATGATGATGACGACGACGGCGGCAACGACAACGACAACGACGGCAACGACGACAACAACGATGATGACGCCGACGACAATGCCGATGAAGCCGACAACGGCAACGACGCCGACAACGACGACGTCGACTGCGAAAGGTTCGGCATGTATTCCTTCTGTTGTGTTGCTAAAAATCCTACGCAATTGGCGAGAGTCCTTCAGTCGTTATCAGACAAGCGAGTCCAACAGTCGTTTAGTCGTTCTGTTCCTTGTTAGCGGTGCAAAAAGTAGCCTAGTGAAAAAGAACACAACCAAACCGAATATTCCAACTAGAGAGCAAAAAAGGGAAATCAATTCATCTTTCAATTTAGTCAAGTCAGTTTAGTCAGTCAGTCAGTTAGTCAGTCAGTCAGTGAGTCAGTTAGTCAGTCAGTCAGTCAGTCTCTCTGTAGTCGTCGTCACAACGCAAAGCAATCGTAAAGAAATTTAGTTAATTTTTATTGTTAAATCAAAAAGCGGCGCGGAACTATTTTTTTTTGTACAAGTAAAACACACGCGTTCAAGTGCAATCAAACAACCGACAACCAATCACAGCAACAAAATAAAGAAACAACAACAACAAGTAAAACAAAAAAAGAAACACAACAAAAAAAATCAACAACAACAAAAAAGAAACAAAATATAAATAAAAACAGGAGCAGAGGAAACTAACGTTGAGCTTTAGTAGTGTGTATTAAAAGAATTCTAAGAAAATCCAAAACCATCAAAGAGCTTCTCAATAAAGTTGTGAAACACTGAAGAAAAACGAAAAAACAAAAAAAAAAAAACAAAAAAAAACAGGAAAAACAAGCAACAACAGACGACAACCAAACAACAACGAAGTATTGTCTAAGCAACAAGAACAACGCCAAGATTAAGAAGAGCATTATCAGCATTATATTATCAATATATAAATATCAACATCAATAAGATCATAAGAAGAAGGAGAAATCAGCAAAATCAAGATCGATTAGAGAAGTAATAAAGAAGCATCATCATTAACTTATCTTTGCCGCCGACATATCCAAGTCGTCGGCACTTTTTACATCAATTTCCTGTCGAAGGTGTTGCTATAAATTCAATCAAAATTTCACACTTTGGAGTAAATCTGTTTTACGTGAAGCAGCCAGCGGAGTTATTTCAGCAGCCGCCGCTTCCGCCGTTGCCGCCATTGCCGCCAGCTCAAGCGACAATTAAAGCGATTAGTCCGCCTGTAGCAGCAGTCGCAGCAGCAGCAGCGCCGCCAACAACACAGTTGACGTCGCTGTCAACGACAGCAGCAGCAGCAGCCACAATTCCAACAAAGAAGCTCGTTGTAAGTTCAACACCATCATATCATCATCTCGACCTACCTTTCATATAACATTCTCCCTATTTTACCTCCTCTTTGCCTCCCCCCGGTTTTCCTTCTCTCTTTATCATCATCACTGAATCCAATTTTCCATCTCTTAATTATTAATGTTATTTAATGAAAGTTTTGTCCTTGTCTCGAGTCTCTCCAACCCAAAAAGTAGGCAATGAATTATTTTTTTATTTTTATGCTGCGATTCCGCGAGTTTTTCTTTTACTTTTTTTTACATTGTAAAAAGAGTGGAAGGAGCCGGACAGGGGACGGATAGAGAGAGAGTTTCTTATTGTTGTGTGTTTGTGTGTGTGTGTGTGTGAGTGTGTTTCTTTTTCCTCTGGCACGCAATAAATTAATTTATGTCCTACGTCCAAGGCACGTCCTTCCTGCAGGCACGTTTCTCACCTGGCTTGAAAGTGGCCGCCATTCATTACCAAACGTGTCGTTCTTTTCCTTTTTTTTTTTTTTTCATTCTTGTTTTTATAAGATTTGCCAGGGAAATCGCTTTAAGTAGAAATTAAAATTCCAGCTGCCAGCTCTCTAAAATTTAGTTTTCACTCTCACTCCGTTGCCGGCCCCTGTTCTCCTTCTCTCTTTGCCGTTGTTTCTTTTGTTATAATTTGCTTTTAATTTGTTTGGCTAACGCCAACACTTCAACACGCCGCCGCAGAGGAAAAAAAAAAAGAAGAAAAAAAAAGAATGTCATAAAAATAATTACGCACCAGCAGCAAAAATAAACGGACTATAGCACGTTTTTGTGCCCCCGTCGCACTTGTGCCTTACCCCGCAGGGCCTATAGCCATACCGGGAAAGGGAAATTCGCGTGTCTGTCTTACTTTCTTGCGACCGACCTCTGCCTGGTGCTGTTTTCTCATTGCTTCATAAATTTTATAACCCAAGCTGGTCGGCTGTAAATGCTTATATAAACCCTCATCGAAAAGTGGCCATAAATAAGTTGAAATATATATTTATAGTGCGGTTAACTCAAACAGAGTAACACAGAGAAAGAGAGAGATAGAGAGAGAGAAAGTGAGAGATTGAGCGAAGACAGAGTCTGCCAGCTGGAGAGGAGGCAAGTGGGTGCCGAAAGTAGACGAATTCTTTCCTTTCTCCTTACCTTACCTCCAACTCATTCCGTTTCATTCCATTTGATGTCTGTATGTTTGTCTAATATAACCAAGGATCATGACTCTATTTTTGCTCACCGAAAAAAAAAACTTTGTATATTAAAAAGAAATTAACTGTAGTTTAAGCGAAAAAGTTTCAAATGCCATAAACGAAGCCGAAGCCTCCTCGCCTCCACAACCTCTACACCACATAACTGAAAGCAAAGTTTAAAACCATTGACAATAAAAATGCGAAAATCGTTATTTACTTTTCATTATGCTTAAAAACCTTTCAGTTGGAAAATATTTTGCTACCTTTTTTTTCTTCTTTCTTTTCATCTTATAAACATATTTGGTCTCCTTTTCACTGAAACATGACTTAGACAACTCTAAGTTTTCTTTCCTTTACTCCTCTTTGCTATACCAATAAAAGCCAAACACTCTTGGAAAACTCCTTCCCCAATCATAGCGAATAGGCAACTCTGGCTTCCATTTTGCTCGCAAGTTTTGTTGATTTCTTCATTCGGAACCAAAGAAGTTTCACAGATTTACTCAACTTTTCCATGTCTAGCTTATGGGTCAATTCATCCATTGCCGTTTTTAAGCTCTTATTTAAAAATTTTGTTTTGGGAAAATATGAAATTTATATAAATTCAAAAAGTAATTTTCACTAATATTTAAATTTTGCCTTTTACTGAGATATAAAATATGTTACAGAGAGATATTCTGTGTAATAAAAAGCAATTTGAACGAATGAGATTTGCAAATAATCAAAACAATGCAATGAATTTTATTATATTTTAAACAATTGCTTCATCATATTGTTTGTTTGTTGCTTAAATTCCTTCATTAGAATGCAAAAGATGGTAAAATAAAAAGGTAAAAAAATTAGAAAATAGAATTCGAGCAATAATATAAGAACGAGTCTCCAAGTGATACTTTTAATAACAAACATTTGATTCAAATATACATGATATAAGGAATCAAATTAATACAATTGAAATAAAAATACTCTTTTACGATTATTCATGTAATTTTAACTAAATATTTTATACTTTTTGCTTCTATACCAAAAATATTTTGATTAAATAAACCAAAAACTTGTTAAAAGAAGGTAAATAATTAAGATTCTGTTGCTGACAGCTTCTTTTTTTTTATAAGAAACTATCTAAACACTTTTATTGAGTAGTCACTTCAATCTGAATTCTATTTAACCATTGTTAACGATAAAATGTTTTCATAAATATGTGTATAAAAGAATATATATAATATATGTATATACACATATCCTGTTCAACTCTATTCGCATTGTGGGGCCATCAAGAATCGCACTTACTTACTTATTTCATATTCTAAGCCCATAAAATTGTGTAAGCCATCATTTCCATTGCATCTTGTAAGTTGTACATACCAGCTTGCCATCTTTTATCTTTAGCCAATTTTCATTCTCAGTTACCTTAGTCGATATCTAGGGATAGATGGTATTCCCCTACCTTACCCCCCCATTCACTTCTTCTCGCATCCACTTTGCTTTCTATTCGTCTATGCCTTGGTTAGGCTCTAACTGCCATTTTAGATTTGTGTCTAGAGGAGTGAGAATGGTTGTTGGAGTGTTGCGAGTTGAGTCGGGAGGAGGGGGTGGCGTGGATGGAAAATGGGAGTGTGGAGTGAATTGAAGTGACTTTGGGCTTGTGGTAAACACTTGAGTTTAATGGTTTGTTGACTGCCTAAGCCCAAAGACGTTTAGATAATAAAATTCTCGTCTATTTTTGCCAAATGTTTGGCCGTAAAAGCGCAACGGCAAAACCTAAGCGAGCATTAAACTGGCCGAAGCCACTTCTTCTTGTCGTTGCCGTTGTCGTCGTCGTCCTCGTCGTCAACTGTTTTATTATTTACTAACTATTTTATTTGATTTAATTTAAGGTCAGACGCGCTTAAGGTTCGTTTCCTTCCTTAGCTCTAAGCTTTCTCTCTGTCTCCGTCTCTCTCTATAGTTTAGCTCTGTATTTTCCACAAAGCCATAGAAGCCGCAGCCAGAGCAGCCACAGCTCAACACAGATACAGACACACACACACACACAAACAGGAAGAAGGATTACAAATGTCTGAGGTTTTAGTTAGTTTTCCTTTTTTTTTTTTTTGCATTTATTTAGTTATTTCATTTTATGCTTACGGTATTTGCCAGTGGATCAATGAAAGTAATAACACAACTTAGTCAGGAGTTAAAAGGAAACTCCAAAAAAAAAAAAAAAAAAACAAAGAGACACATTTCACTTCCCTTCTCTTTCGCTCACTCTGTCTGTGCCACAAACAATTAGCTGTCAGGGGATCGGAGGAGGCAAAACGGAAAAGCAATTGTCAGGCAAATTGGCATTGGCATTGACTTTGTTGAGATTTGATTTATCAACATGTTACACAGAGGCAAGAGCACAGCAAAAATACAACAACAACCAAAAAAACCAAGAACAAAAAAAAAATAACAGAAAACAAAAAGAAAAACTGTAAGGAAAGCAAAGAAAACGAAACGAAAGGAAAAAACATGACAGAAATCATTGCTGGCAGCCAGCTGGGACACAAACCAAATGCCAGTGAGGACAACAGAGAAGGGGGGCCGAGAAAGAGAGAGATGGGAAAGCGGTATGATAACTACTTGATAAGAGGAGGGGGGACATCGGAGGCAGAGAGGAAAGCGCAAGAGATGCCAGCATTATGGCATTTTCGTTTTACGCGTCAGCGCCGCATGGAAATTTGTAAATGTGTGTGTGTGTGTGTGGGAAAAGTAACTGGGGAAAAGCTCCACACACGCACACACAACTGACGCGTTTCCGTCAAGTGCAACATGCTGAACAGCAGGGAGAAACAGGAACCAAAATATCTCCAACACTCCCTGCCCCCCCATACACTTTGTCGAGAGAAGCGACGGGGTTTGGGGTTTATTAAAATTTTAATATCAACGCGAATGTCGACAGTCAGCCAAGTAAAAAAAAAAAAGAAGAAATGTTGAGAGAAAACTCACCAAAAGAAGAAAAAATGTAAGGGACGAGCAGAGCAAGAAAAAGAGTGTGAGTAAGCAATCAGCAATCCCCTCGCTCCTCTTAGTCAGTTAGTCAGTCAGTCAGTCAGGTTGCTTTGCTTCGCTTTGCCTTGGCTTGGCTTGGCTTGGCTTGCTTCGCCTTCCCTCTTGAGGACTTCTTCCTTGGCAATGTGTGCGTAAGCAAAATAAGTCATTTTCCCTTCTTGCTGCTGCAGAAATTCATCGATTGAATACAATACAAATATGTCAACGAGTCGCTTGAGATGTCGTCGATGTCGCCTGAAATCTCAGACAGCAGCGACAGCGACACCAGCAATAGCAGCAGCAACAGCAGCAGCAATAGCAGCAGCAACAGCAGCAGCAGCAACAGCGAGGCAAAAACTTGAGAGCTGAGACTTTGGTTTAACTCATTTCAATGTGCCTTGGGGAGTATCGACAAGGCAAAAGCAATCAGTCAGTGGAGTGGCTGCCTGGTCCTCATCTTCATCTTCTTTGAGGGGTGTTGAATTACGGGTATTTTGTGTGAATTGAATTTGGCATAAGAGATGGGGTATGCGGGAGTGTTGTTGGGTGAGAAAGGGGACAGAGGATAACACAGTGTAGGTGAAGGGAAAACATGGGAAAACTTGGAGATGTTGGCATCACATACCAAGCCCACACCTTGCTGCCAGCCAGCTATTTACAAAACGCATTCCACAGACTTGAAGATGAAAAGTAGGGAAGGAGCAAGCGTGAGAGCGAGTGTTAGCGGAGCATTGGCTGAAGGAGTGTTGATAGGGCGGGAAGAAGAAGAGGGGTGTATATACATACAGGCGGCAAGGCGACAACCACCGGCGGCAATCAGGGGCGCCAATAACAAGCATGAAAGATGCCAAGACCAAGACGATGACGACAACGACAACGAGGAAGGCGAATTGTTATTTTATGAAATTGCAAACACAATCAAGTTGGATTCCTTACCACCCCTTCCTATTCCTCCCCACCATCCATCGACCCCTACCCATAAGTAAGAAAAACCCAACCCAAATTCAACCCAATCCCATCAACCATCATAGCTGGGTTTGCCCTCTCTTTTCTAACCAATTGGCCCACCCACTTTTGTCTTTGGCAATGTCACCACTTGGCTTTTGTTTTTGTCTCTCCCCCTTTTCGCTATCTCTGGGTGTGTGTGTGTGTGTGGGGCAGACAAATAAATTGAACTAATAGAGCTGTTAACATTGGCCAAGGCGAAAGAAAACTTATAACTAGGGAAAAATTTCTGCTTCAAAACAAAAAAAAAAAAAACCGAGAAGTGAAAAAAGTAAAATATTTGAATTGCTGAACGAGAACAATGCAAGAAAAGTAAAAGAAAAAGCCAAAGTAGAAGAAAATGATGAAGGAAAAACAAACCAAACCGCCAAAGCACTTGAACAACTTGCAAGACAAAATCCGCTTGGGCCAAAAGAAACCCAACACAAAAAAAAAAGAGAAAAAAAAAAAAAACAACGCCTGCAAAGACTAGTGGATACCCTGTAGTCCAAAACAAGTTATATCGATATGATGACAACCAAATATTTAATACATTTAAAATAAACTTTAGAAAACTTTCAATAATCAAAATCATATTAGTTTACCGACATAATATAGTAGTTAGTAATAAGCAATTTGATTCGTGCACCATAACTTCAGGAAATGACGTTTAAACAGAACCAAACTTGATTCGGTTAACATATCGGTTACCATATCGATAAGCATATATTCGTTATGAAATTAAAAGAAATCCTTCGAGTTGGATATGGAAATGTTTTGTGTTCGAGTGGAAGTAAATGTATCTACCCTTGAGATGGCTATAAGAAGGATTCTTTATCTAGTTGTTGTTGACCATTGTTTTTATCGCTGCCTCCATCTTCCATCTCGCTCTTCCTGTTGCTGTCTCTTGCCCTCACCCACGTTGGTCTCCTTGCTATATGGCAAGTTATTAGATTCATTTCAAGTTGTGGGTAAAAGTGCACTCCAAACATTGAGAGAGACACTAAGGCTGCAGGGGGACCCCAAAGTCACTCAAAGTGGAATACAACAACAATAATAAAAATAGACAAAAAAAAAAAAACAAAAAAGTTTACAAAAATGGGGGGCAAAAAACAAAAAAAAAGATTGAGAAAGAGAGTTAGAAGAAAAAAGAAGAAACTAAAGAAAAAGAACGCCCACAAAACTTAGGCAATGCTGGCGTTGACAGAAGAGAACACAGCAGCAGCGGCAACAGCAACAGCAAAAGCAGTTGTAGAAGGAAGATACCGTAACCCGCGCAGCACCTCCCCTTTCGACCACAACACTATAAATGTGGATAGTTTTCAAAGGCGGCACAAAAGAAACCGCAACATCAGCAACAAACCAAGAGTAAGGAAGAGAGAGAGAGATAGTGGAAGGGCTCGACCGAACACAGGATGTAGAAGAAAAAAGGGGAAAATAGAGGTAGAGGCTGTGGGAGTGGTGGAGGGGGGGCAGTGGGATGCGGCGACCCAGCATAGTTGGGGCAACACTTATTTCAAACAATTAACTTGATATTGTAACGGGGCTTTTTTGAGCTGGCAACCTTTGCACTAGCCTCAACCTCGAAGAAAAAGGTCGCCACACAACAACACACAACATAGTAGAGCAAAAAACGAACAAAAGAAGAGGGAGGTAAGAAAGCAAAGAGAACAGGCAGGGAAAAGAAATGAAGGAGCGAGCGAGCCAGCCAGCCAGCCAGCCTTTTGGCAGCATGTGGCCGAATCTAAGTAGAAGCAAAGTAGCAGAAGTATTAGTGGTAGGGGCAAGAGCGAAACTGTATGGGGGTTTTGGTGGTGGTGGGTGGTGGATGCTGCTGGTGGCACCACTGTGGTCCCAAAGAAAAACATAATAAAATCAAACCAAAGTGAAGATGCCGATGCCAGCGTCAACGTTAACGCCAGAGCCACACGAAAGTAAAATAAACTTAAAGAAAAACAAAAACTCGAAAGGAAACTCAAGAGATGCCGTCGCTGTTGCTGTTGCTGATGTTGCTGTTGCCGTTGTGTTGTCTCTTGAAATTGCTATCAGTGTTACAGCTGGCGGCTGCCTGCCCGCCCGACTACTGCCCCACCGTGTTCGCCTTAGTCTCACGCTCTTTCCTTCACTTAGCCAAGCCATCAGAAGCAGCCGTTGCCGCCGTTTGGCTGCGAGGCGTCAACTCTTGTGCTACAACTTGAACACGAAGTTCATCAACTAACTGAGCAGTAGTGGCAACAGCACGTTGAGCAGGGGACACACACACAGCTACAGAGAGAGAGAGAGAGAGGGGAAGGGGGTTAGCTGGTTGGTAGTTGGTTGTGTGTTGCCCACAAATGGCCAAGTCCAAAAGCGTTATTATTCGTATTGTTGTTGTAGTTGTTGGTGTTATTGTTGTTGTTGCTGCTGCGTGTTTGTTTGCCACCAGAATGAATATTGCCCAGTACTAGAGTCCTTGCTTGCTTCCTTCTGCTTCTCAACTTGTTCGCTATGCCCTGCAGCTGTTTGGCTTGACTTGGCTGATGAGAGGGAATATACACACACAACAATAACAACTCACATACACACACACACACACACACACACACACACACACACACACACACACACACACACACACACACACACACACACACACACACACACACACACACAAACAGTTCCTGACTGGCAGCAGCAGCACCTGTCCACCTGCTACAACAACGACAACAACAGAAGCAGTTTCTTATTTTCCTTTTTCTTTTTTTTTTTTTTTTGTTGTTACTGGTATTGTGTGTATGTGTGTGTTTTTTTGCTGCTTGTCCCCATGTTTGTTTGTCTTATAAATTTACTAACGCTTATTTGCGTTGACTGTGGCAACACCCCACACTTCTCCGCACCACCTAAGTGCAAACTCAGCAGCAGCAGCCGGGGAAAATAAGATTTTTATTAAGGACACGCGGGGTCGTCGTCGTATGCACAATAATTTCCAAAAATAAAAAGTACTGAAAAATGTTTGAGCAAGAGAATGCTTTTTATATGATTAGTTGACAAAAAGCAACAGATAGTAGTGTGAGGAGGTGGCCGATGGATGGCTGCTGCTGCTGCTGGGGGTCATGCAATTTGTTGTTAAACGAAATAAATGTGTAGCCCGAAAAGGTAGAAAATGAAATGTTGTAAATATTTGATCTGCCGGCGGCAAAAGTGAAACATAATGTAATTGACTGTATTAAGTGAAACATTTTTTTTTTTTTTTTTTTTTTTTTTTAGATCACACAAATATCATATACATATATAAACATTGATTTTAGCAATTGCATTACCAGAGGGGGAAAACTAGAGTTTTCTATCTGATGAAAGTGTTTCTACAATTTCATTTATATCCAATTAACATACAATATTCATTTAACGGTAAATGTATTCAGAGACTTTAGTGGGTGGATTATCTATTCATTAAGTCCTTTGTTATATTATTATGTCAGTCAAAAATAAGTAGATAAACTTTAACTCTGGTTTTTAATACCAATATTTTAATCTCAACTTCCAATTATATCAAATTTCCCTAAAAGTTGAGTAATCAAAGATCCTGTGTGGCAAATCTTGGAATTAAAGTGATCTTCTTTAATATACATATGTAAAATTCTTATTATTTTTGGGTTTACTATCTTTTAATATATTAAGCAAGTTTTTAGAAATAAAGAATTGCTTTGATTGATTTCCATTTCATAGACTGTGTGAAAATACGTGAGATTCTAGAACTCAGTCCTGTTTGAACTTTGATCAATATTTCAGTTATACTATCCTATAATCAATTAAAAAATTTTATAGAACACTTAACTACTTAACTAATTGAATACTTAACTAATATTTTTACACATATCATCTATGTTCCTACCTCAAAAAGCATTTTAAAATTGTAGCCTATCAAATCATTTAAGATTATGTTAAAATATTTAATTTCCCACCCCGCCCCAATGGTATGCTTTGAATTTCATTTACGTAGAATTTGTAAAACTAAAATAGACTTTTATTGATATGTCAAATTTCTATATTTTTGGTAAATGATTACTCGAATTTGGCCAGAATTTGTGTATTTTTGTTGTCATTTGACTGATGAAAATCCATCAGAGAGAAACGTTTACCATGAAACTATTTAATCGTCGTTGTCGTAGCTAGAAAGGTGGGGGTAGTAGACTATACACTGTTGTGTATAGGTGGGGCAGGGGGGGGAGTAGGGAAAGCTAATGTAATTGAAATGGAGTAAGCAGAATTGTTATGTAATGATTGGCCATATTAGGTTTCCCTGTCACACACACACACATACACGAATAAGCACACGTATACGCATAGTTCGCCAATCAATTGCTGACCCCGCAGCCTGACACATACACACACATTAAACTATTTAGCCAATTTCTCTTCTTCTTGCTGCTCCAGCTCCATTTCCTGTCATGACTGCCGCATGCACCTGCCTCTACGTTGGGATTGCGTTGTTGCACACACACACATACATACACGAGTACAGGGAAACACAGGAAATGTTAAATGATAATGCGCGGCACGCATAAAATGCAGTTACTTTACTCCGCTCTCTGTTGCTCTTCTGTTTTCAGTCCATCTATAACCCCTTTCCCCTCCATTTCTACCCCTTCCCAACCAACTGAATTGTTCATTCTTGTATGTGCGTCACACATTACGTATACGTAATTTTTATTGCGTATACGTAATGCATTTTGATTTCACATCACAGACAACCGACAACGACCAGCCACAACAGCGTAACAATTTAAATTGTCGGCGGTCATTTACGTGCACGCCATGCAAAATGCAAAAATTCATTGCATGTTGTCGAACATCAGCAACAGCAACAACAACAACAACAACAACCATCTATATAGAATGAACCAAACGATGAAGGGAGCAAAAATGTAAAATACAGAATGCAAAATGTGTTGTCTACTTTTACGGCGCGTGGCGAGTTATTTCCGGTTGGCGCTTTTCCCCTTTTTTAGCCCACTCTCCACTAATAAAACTCGTTTTAAAAACCGCACAACAGCAACACAACAGTCCGAGCAGCATCAGCAATACCACCACCACCAACAGTAACAATCAGGAAAAGCAACTTTGCCACAACACCAGCAACAGCAGTTAACACCTCTTGCTGCAGTAGTAGCAGCAGCAGTTGGAGCTGGAGTAACTTAAGCACCAGCAACTAAAAGCTAGATCACACCAACAACATTTACAAAAAAAGAAAAGAAAAAATAATAACAGCAACAACAACAGCAACATTTTGCTACAATCGCAATGCCAGCAACAGCAGCAATTGAAGTAATAAAGGCAATACCTCAGCAATAAAATCAGCAACAGTAGCAATATTAGAAGCCATTGTTGCAACACTGCCAGCAATCTTTGCAGAGCAACCACACAGCACACAGCAATACAAACAATACAAGTAACAATAGCAACAGCAACTGCAAAGCGGCAGCTTGAAAAATAATAAGAATCATGTGTAAATTTTCTTTCTATTGTTGTTTATATTGTTGTTGCAATAATTGCTGCTGCTGCTGGTAGTGCTGTCTGCCGTCCGCTTGATGGATTTATCTTTGGCAACAACACAGTTTAAACTGCATTGTCGAGAGCCATAAATCTCAGCGAAATCTTTAGCTCTGGCTAAGCTTATTTGTCTACTTTGGCTCTTACTATGACACCGACTCCAACTCTGACTCGACTCCTGAGTCAATGTGGCTGGCGCTGGCTGAGGGTCTGCCTGTTCTTTGTCTTTCCATTACGAAAATTAAAACGCCTTTTGCTATTCTATTACCAAAAGTGACTCACACATACACACTTGAAGAAAACGCGAAGGAAAAACAGGAGAAGAGAGCAAAAATAAAATCTTGCGACTGTTTCATCTTTTACTGCAGCAACATCTACGTTTTCTTCTACTTTATATATATTTTTTATTTTTTTTTGTTTGTATATATGTGTGTGTGTGTGTGCTGCTCCTTGGTATTCTTTTCCTGCTCTACTTGACGGCTTTTACACTTTTTAAACGGGGGCGATGCGGAGCGTGTTATTTACGCTGCTTTTGAGATGGGACGAGCCGAGACGAGTCTGGCAGGAGCAGGACTTCTGCTTTCCAATTCCAACAGTAGTAGCAGCTGTTGTTTTTGTGCTTACTCTCTCTCTCTCTCTCTCCCTCTCTCTCCCTCTCTCTCTCTAAATATTTATATATATTTTTCTCTGCCATCTCTCTGTGATTTCTCGTCTTGTCTTTTTGCCAATGGTGAAGAGAGGCAGAGGGAGTGGGGAAAAAAATACGTTAAATTAAATTATGATTTCAGTTCACCGCCATCTCCACATCTCTCTTTCTCTCACTATCATTCTCATTCTTGCCATCGAGTCTGTTTTCATATTCGTTAAATTCATTTTTTGGGTTTCAGGTTTGTCCTTGCAAAAGAGAAATTTTATATATATATATATATAAATTTCACTGCCTGTGCACGTTCGTCACAAGCGCCAACAAGGCAGTCAGTCAGTCAGTCAGTCAGCCAGCCAGCCAGCCAGGCAGCCAGTCAACACAACAAAAACAACGGCAACCGGGAAGCCAGCGAGGCGTGCGTGCTTCGGCAATCCTCCAGCTACACTTCCTCATGCCCATCCCTCTACCCCCATTCTGGCGCAAGTTTAGTTGTGCGGGCCTGTTCTGGCCTAGCTCGTCCTGGCTTGGCCTGGCCTGGTCTGGTCTGGTCTGGTGTGGTCTGGGGCTGGCTGCAAATCTTCAACAATTGCCCTGATTTATAATTTCTGCTTAGCAATGCAAAATACTTGAGCCGCGTTGGGCGGGCTTTGCTGTGTTTGGGATGGAAGAAGAGCTGTGGTAAGGGATGGCTGGTTGGGCTTAGGGGGAGGAGGCGTGGCATTGTCGAGCTTCGCATGTGTTTGGCTTAGCATACAAATATTTTGCTGTTTGTTTGCCTTTGCTTAAGCATAAATGGCAAAAGTGCGATGGAGGGCGGATATGATGACGGGTAACAAGAGGGAGGTAGGTAGGTAGGGAGGGGAAGTTAGGTCGGGACGCATATATAATCCAGCTGCTGCATCAGACGTACGCCCGTTAGTTCGTTTGTCATTCGTTCGTTCGCTCATTCGTCTATCCTACCTCATCATAATGTGGTGGAAGATGAGACGCGGTACAGATATACAGAGCGGGTACACCTAGTGCGCTTATGCATAATTTACCCACTCAGCAAAGTTGGCAGCAGTCAGCAGACAACTGACGACTGCAGTGAAAATAAAAAAAAAATTAAAAAAAAAAAAAAAACACCTACTTTCCCACTAACCGCTCCTCGTACCCAGGCAAACCAACACAAGCCAACCCCTTACTACCTTCCTTAAGCTCAACAGAAAGTCACAGTCAAAGGGACAAGTCCTACCAATTATCTTCTGATTTATGATTTCACTTGAATTTCACCAACAAAAAAGAAATTCTTTACTCTGTGCCGGGGAACATCTTTCGCATTCCGTTTGCCAACGGTCTCAACAGGCTTTTGAGTTCAAGTTCTCAAAAAAAAAAAAAAAAAAAAAAATGGAAAAAAGGATATGGTTCCTCTTCTTTTTTCAAATAGGCTGGCTGACTCAAAAACGAGAGGAAACTGAGAGTCAAAGCCAAGTTGTTTGTTGACTGACTGATTGCTTTGCCTTTCCTGCACCCAAAAAAAAAAAAAATAGAAGAGAAGAGAAGAAAAATAAGAGAAAGAGATAGAATGGCAAAACCTGCGTTATACATAGAAATGAGTGTTTGTTAGAAGGGGAGGGGAGAGAGAGTACCGCTGGTATAGTGGGGGGGAGGGGGTGCGAATGAGAAATGCGTAAGCCATAAATTAAAGTAGTTTTAAGTTCTTTTTGATACCCTAAAACCCATTTAATGGCACTAGGCATATTAAGCTATACATTATTAGCTCAGGCCTATGAATAATTTATGAAAAATTTAAAGACTTAATGAACACAACTATATAAATATTTGACTTCAGTCGGATCGCTTGACTTTTTATTTGGTCACTTACAAGGTATCGCTGTCTAATTTATACAGGGTAATTTAACGATCGGTTACCAAGAATATTATTTCATTGCTTTTATTTTGTTGTGGCCGGTTTTGGGTTTGTGTTTCTGTTTCTCTTCTGTTTTCTAGTTGTTCCTTATTTGGTTATTTGCTTCCTTTATTTCTTGTTTCGCATTTGCCATCGCGTACCGCCCGTTGTGTTCCAAGTTCCGAGTTGAGTTTTTGTTTCGACCTAAAAATAGATATACAAATGTGTTTTAATGGTCGCCTTTTTTCCCCATTTTTGTTCGTTTTGTTCTTTTCTCCCCTTTATCTCCCTTTCCTTAGTTTATTTCTATTTTTTTTTTTTTTTTTTACGAATCTGTGCTCTTTGTTATGCCGTCGTTTCGTTGTCGTCTGTCGTTTTTCTATGTGACTGAATTTATTTGTTTGGTGGTGGCCCCGGCCCGAGGCCCTCCACCTCCTAACAGCTCATCTCTTTATACATCTGCTATACACACACACACACACACACACACACACACACACACACATTTATACATTGTATACACATATATCTCTCTCTATCCCGTTCATGCCCTTTCCTTAGCTATGCCTGGGTGCGTGTTTATATGCCATTCGCCAAAAGTTTCCTCTACTTTTGCCTCTTCCATTTTACCTACTTTGTCGGCTCGTTCGTTTGTTCGTCTTCTTTCTGTTTTCTATTTCAATTTTTTTTTCTTTTTTGCTTTCTTTTTTGGGCCTCAGCAGGGTGGCAAATGGTTTTGATTTGATTAATGAATGTTCTAATTAAGCAAAACCGTCACCTAGCCTATGAACACATTTGACCTTGGCCAAAAACAATCTAGCTAACGAAAGGCAGCTAAAGCAACCGCCTGCTCCTCCACCCAGAAACCCGAACAGGTCAGGCAAGGCAAGGCATGGCAGGAAACTGGTGATGGTGGTGGCGGCGGCGGTAGTGGTGGATGGGGTAAAAGTTGCCACAGGAAATAGAAAGACAAATTATTTGGCCAAATTCCTTGGCTTGCTTTCTTGCTCAGAATGTTTCGCTTTCTGTGTGACTGCAAGTGATTAGCGTTAAATGAAAGCCAAACCGAGCCAAAAACTTTATCGAAATTGACTCCAAAGACGAAATGGACACAATTTCAATTACCTGGAAGTTTTCCCTTCACTCTGCCTCTCTCTCTCCCTCTCTCTCTCTCTCTCACTTGCGTGTGTGTGTGTTACTGATGATTGCGATAATTATGTAATGGCCCGTCTCCTAATGATGTTTTTCTGTTGGTCGGAAGGGGGTGGGTGGTGTAAGTTTATGAGCCTGGTAATTATTATCAGAAGTAGAAGTAAAAGTGCCACCAGCCTTAGCTGACCCAACAACTTGACTTGCTCTTCTCTTCCTGTCTATCTTCCTATGTGTATGGCTATATGTGTGTGTGTGTGTGTGTGTGTTATGCAAATTTAAAAACTTTAAGCACAGTATGTGGCAAAGAGCGACAGCAGGGAGAAGCGGGCTGGTGTGTCCTGCCGTAGAGTGTCTGCCATATAAATTTAAACAATGTTGAAAACATGCTGCGTTGGCACTTTTTAACCAAGCTGCCTTCACACACACTCACACACACACGACATATACACATGAGCATGGCCATGTAAGCAGAGGCAAGCATTTATGCTAGACTGGCAAAAGTGTTGCATACATTGAGGGGCACACACACACACATACAGAAACTCGCACCCATGCATAGTCATACAATATTTACATACACAGGGCAAGCTTTAGCTTTGGCTCTTCGCTTGTCGCATGTGTGCGTATTTAATGTCGAAATTATGGACGACAATTTTAATGACAATTCAACTTAACATTAGAACGACAACAACAACAGCAACAAAGACAACCAACAGTAACAGCAACAAAAACAACAACAGCAACAACATGCGAGCAAAGCAGACTTTGCTGGCTCGTTAGTCGCTTGCATTTAACATAAAATGATATAAGTAAAACCAAATCGACTTATTAATACCTCTTTGATTTATACATTATTACATCTTAGCCAAAAATTGGATTCTATAGAATACTTTGATCAAGAATAAAAATATCTGATAAAGAAGTTTATTTATTTTACATTGTTTTTTTCAATATTTCTTTTTCAAGGATTTGCACAGACTGTTAATTTGTAACTAATTAATATTACATTTCTATTGAAGTGAAAAAACTTACTTTTTTTTTTAGTTTAGATTGAACTATGAAGAAAGGTTACTGTTCTATTTAGAATTATATTATAAATTCCAGTTTAATGGTCTTTACTGAAAAGATCAAATGAATTAATTTTACTTTAATGAACCAATCTATTAATTGATTTTCTATTTGGTCGTAATTCGATGTTAAACACTATTTTGCATTTCTTGTTGATTTCTCTCCTCTATCAGTCTAAACTTATCCTTTTATTTTACATAAGCAACAACATCAGCTCCTTTAAAATTTTAAATTCAACTAAAAAATTACAATAATCAATCAAGCAAATAGTTTTACAGAGATTGTATTTTTAATTTCAGTTTTCTTATTCTTTAAAATACTTCCCTTTTTTGACTATGCTCTTACTTAAG
Source organism: Drosophila austrosaltans (assembly GCA_035045865.1). NCBI lineage: Eukaryota > Metazoa > Arthropoda > Insecta > Diptera > Drosophilidae > Drosophila > Drosophila austrosaltans. The sequence continues at coordinate 6,383,242 of JAWNOQ010000207.1, forward strand.
ATCGTCTGTTGATTAAGTTCAAAGTTCATTATACCCAAATAGCAAATAATGATTAAAGGGTATTTATAACAATGAGTTTGCCTTGGTCTCTGTGGCAGCAGCAGCATCAACGGCAGCAAAACAGTTTCCGCATCCGCCAGTCGAGCCATTGTGCCAGGATGCCGATGCCAAACACACACACACACACACACACACAGACTCATTCACTCACATACTCAAACAAGGCTTACACACACACACATACACACATGTTCTGGGTTGGGCTGTGCTGGGGCCTGTCGACGACAATGCGTGTGAGTTAAATGTATGCGCATAAATTAATAATTAATTACAGAGAATTACATTTCGGGCTTGTTGTATAATATTCATTATTGTTATGCATAAATAAGGTGACTTGGCAGGATGCCCCAGACCCAAACCCAAACCCAAACCGAAGCTCAAGTCCAGACCCCACCCACAACAAGCAACCAGTCAATTTGTGAATGATGCCAAAACGTTTTTAGTTTTCATTTAAACAGATCTCAGCTGATGGCTTTTAGCTCTCAGTTCTCGGTTGGTTTCTCAGTTTCTCGGTTCTCAATTGTGAAACGAGAGTGCTCATTAAAATTCTCAAACTGAACTCAACTCTTCGGCCATAAAGTAATATATTACATTTGATTTACAAGTAAAAGCTAAGCATTTGCATTCCTTTTGATGCTCCAAACCATGTCCTGTCCAGTCCTATCCTGTCCGAACGTCCATCCATCTGTCCGACTGTCCATCCATCCCCTGGGCATATTCAAAATGCTTCTATGAACAACCAGAGCAAGCAAACTGAGACTACCGAGTCTGAGGCTAAGGCCAAAGTCGAAGCTGAGGCTGGCCCCATTATCCCTTGTCAGTGACAGTGGCAGCAAACGTGTTTATTGGCTACGTTCAAAAAGGACATTTCGCCTTATAAATATCAACGAAATTAAGGAGCCAAACTAGAGTAAAACGATGGCACACACACGCATACACAAAAGAGAATGTGAATGAGAATAAGCATGAGCATTGTCAGAGCCATAAATCAACAGGAAAGAAGAAATGCTTTTTGTCTGTCAAGGGGGCAAGGGGCAGCATTTTGCGTAGGAAATTGACCAAAAAGTATTAGTAACGGAAATTGCACAAAATTTTCGGTTGGATCACAACCAAGAGTAGCAGAAACAGCAGCTGGTCCCTTTGCCTATCTATATAGATATATTTGTGTGTGTGCGTGTGTGGGTATTCGGTGGTCAAATTAATTGAAATCAAGACAACGAAAAAAAAAAGAACCCCAAACAATGCCAAATTGATGGAGCATATCGAATTATGCATACATATCTATAGATATTTATATAAATGGGCAAACTGAGAAAAGGAAACAAAAAATAAGAAGCAATCATGTTGCCTTTCTCTTTCACTCTCTCGGACTCTTTCTCTCCATCTCTGTCACTCTTGACATTTTTGCTTGCTCTGGTCTCTGAATATTTGTCAAAAATTTGCTATCAATTTTCATATATCAAAAATTTATTCTGCTCTCTCTCACTCTCTTTCTGCTCTTATAAGTATGCAACACTTTTGCCTTCGTCTCAGGCTAGTGCTCTATATATATATATACATATAAGTATGCAACACTTTTTCCCACGAGCCTTTTTCCCCTTTTGCTGTTATTCTCATTTGCTGTGTGAAATTTGCATGGATAATTTGTCACTTTGAATGATGTTGAACCAAAAGCAAAACCCTATACCCTTTTTTTTTTACTCTCCTCCCTCCTACCCCCACACCACCCTCTTTTTGGTCTTCCCGTTTCGTTTTTTGGAAAATGCTTGCGGGAAATGCGGCAAATGTTACAAATTGTTGTCGTTACCAGATCCCAACTCCCTTCCACTCCCACTGCCTCTATACTCTAACCCTTTTGGTGTTAGGCAAGCATAAAGAATGTGTTGTGTTGTGTTGCTGGTTAAAGTGGTACATGGGTTTGGGGAAGAGTTCGGGGGGTAACGGCGGGACTGCTAGTAAGTGGAAGTGGATGGAGAAAAATGGAAGTTGGATGGGGTGGATAAAAACTTTAATAAACCCGCTGCTTTGCCTACTAATTTCACAATAAAACCAAATGGCAAGCAAAAATTTTTCGGGTTAAAAAAAAAGGGAAAAACACAAAAAAGCGATATGAAGACACAGAGAAAGGATTAGGGAGTGAGAGTAAAAAAAAAACCCTTTTTAACGTTACATTTTATGACACACATGGCCTAACAGGTTTAAAAATTACATTTAATGACAATTGGCGGAGAGTCTGAACCTGTCCCAGGCCACCAACACACTGATGGAAAGAATATGTGTCGCCATTCTACATTCTCAATTCTCTACTCCATTCTCTGTTCTGTTTGCTCGTACGTTCGTTTGTTCATTCATTCTTCGCGCAATTTCCAGCCAAGTTGCTCCCATTAGCCACATAATTTTAAGTGTACGCGCGCTGTAGATGAGTTGAGAGAGTTTTGGTAAGAGAAATAACGCCAGATACCGTGTGACAGGAGGGGAGGTGGTATGAAATGGGATGTATGGCGGTTCAAGCATGGGTGGGGTGTGAGGTAAATGGGTAGGACAGCGAGCTCATTTAATATTAAAAGGATTTATGAGACATTTTCCTTTCATTTTGACAACGAAACGAACGAACCAACCAACCAACAAGCGGATCCAAACGAAATATGGCTAAAGGGAGGGGAGATGAAAGGGGATGGAAAAGTAGAAGTCTGGGAGGCTGAAGAGAAGGAGCCTTCTCTTCTAAATGGCGAATAAGAAATTTTTGCGTTGTTGCCGTTGATGAAATTTTCGCTTAACAGAATTTGTGACGCTTCGCGGACAGCATTGCCGCCGCCAACGCTGATGCTGATGATGCTGCTGCTGCCTACGCACGGTTAAAGGGTTTTAGTCCCTCCCCCTTTTCCCCCTTAGTTTCCGTTTCATACCCCCTTGCGCATATTGTGTCTCCACCATTCCCCTAGCCATCATCTTTTTTGCGCTATTGTTGGCAACTTTGAGCTGGTTTAGCTTACGCCTGGGAATTATTTGAGTGCTTTTAGCCCCCGTCCCCTGTTGCTTTTCATGTTGCCATTTTTCCTGTTCTGTTCTGTTCTGTTTGGTTCTGTTCATTCCGCAGCGTGTGAAAGTGCAGACGACGACAGCCTGCGTGTGTGTATATATATGTGTGTGTGTGTGTGTGAGTGTGCCTGAATTTTTGACAGATTTGAAAATTATTATGCAAAGTGAATAATTTAGTTGAAAGTGTTAAATTGATTTGGCCTTTCCACTAACAACATTGCCGAAAATACAAAACACAAAAAGAAAAAAGAAACGGGAGAATGGGAAAGAAATGGAAATGATAAAAGATGATGATGGAGGAGATGATGGGCGATGATGTTGATGATGACAATGTCGGTCAGCTTAAAATGGAAATTTCGTCAGTATGTGTGTGTGTCTATAGGTGTGCGAGTGTATGTGGGTGTGTGTCTCTCTCTATAAGCAAAGCTGAAATTATTGATTATAATCTTAACTATAAAAACTCTATTATAATGGTTTATATGCATAAGCTTTATACATTGCCACTTTATTGATAAGGTCTCAATTTGATTTCAACTATATATATATATAAAAAAAAAACTCATTATAATCAATAAATTTATTAAAGTTTTTCTTTTGTTGTTTGGCTGTTGTTGTGCTCAAATAACTTTTGATGAAGGTTTATTGCAATTTATTTATTTTCCTTTTTTTTGGCATTAGAAGCTTTAGATGATCGATTGCCCTTGATTGCTAAGCAATTGCAAAAAAAATGAGAATAAAGGGGGGAGGAAAACCATTTAAGTTGAAAATATGATTTTCTTTTATCCAATGTATTTTTATATAATACAAGAAGTTAAATTGTGACATCTTTTAGTAACGTTTAAATATAAAACGTAACTAAAAAACAGTAGAAAAATATCAAAGAAGCTAACTTCGGCTCTGCCGAAGTTTGTATACCCTTGCAGCAAAATAATTGGTATAAATGTTTAACAAAATCAAAAAAAAAAAACAAAAAGGAAGAAAAAACACACCTAAAAATTTTCACTTCTTCACCGAGCATAGAACCATCAAACTCCGAGCCTATCGTGCCACCGATCTCTACACACTACGCCACCGTCATTACTTTGCTAACGTAAGCTAAATCGACATATATGCAAACCCATTGCATCTCGCTCTTTCAATTTCGTTCTTTGTAAGAACACAACTAAAATATTTCTGTCTCTCTCACACACCGCGTGGTGGTTGAATTTTTGCATATGTATGTGTGTGCGTGAGCATTAAAATAAATTTAATTTCATTCAAATCTGATTATTGATTTGTAACCTTAATAATTATCCGATTTAGTTCAAACTTGGTGTATAGTGTTTGGATACAAATTAAATTTAAATGCAACAACAAAAAAACAATAATTTTATATATTTCTTATTTGGTGCCGCGCGGATTCGAACTCGGGTCTCTTGTGTTGGTACGGCAGATTTCTTTGAAATTTTTTGTTGCTGGAGTAAATAGCTTATATTGATGATTTGTTTTATTGATTTGTAGCCGTAATAATTATCCGATTTGAGTCAAACTTGGTGGGTAGTGTTTTTGTACAAATTAGATTTATATTCCAAAAGAAAAATAAAAAATTTTTATTTGGAACCCTATTATTCCGATATTGGATATATCATATAGTAATCCGATCCGACCGATTTTCATACTTTGTCTACCTACACCTTTAAGAAAGCTAGCTACCAAGTTTCAACTACGTAGCTTAAAATTTAAGTTCGAAAAGCGACGAACAAACAGACAGACGGACAGACGGACAGACGGACAGACGGACAGACGGACATGTCTCAATCGACTCGGCTGTTGATGCTGATCAAGAATATATATACTTTATGGGGTCGGAAACGTATATTTCTATGCGTTACAAACATCTGACCAATTTTATAATACCCTCTGCAAGGGTATAAAAAAAGAAGTTAACAGAGGAACACAAATTCTCTGAATTTATTTCTCAGCTTCATTTTGTGGAATTTGATATACATTTTTGAAACCTTTTTGAAAACAAATCAGGCATAGTCAGTCTCTCTCACTTTCATGTTATCGCTAATAAACCAAAGTCGTCGCCTGTTTGTTCATTTTCCTAAATGAAAATTTGACTCTGAGACTGAGCCCCTGAGACTCTTTTGATATCTAACCACTTTTGTGGCATGTTTCCTATTGCCAGAGTTTCAAATTTTTAATAATCGCAAAGAGAAAGTGGCAAGAGAGGAATTTTTAATAACCATTTCCTTTGACTCCTATCTTGTTTATTAACCACAACGAAGCGAGTATGAGCGAATGAGAGAGAGGTCTTGTGACCCTTCTTTCTCAATGATTTACTGTCATTACATCTACTCACTTTGGCCATCGATGATGGGTGGAAGGAAAAATTGACTTTGATGTCAACTGCATTGTAAGTGGTTACGCCTACAATTCAATAACTCCCACTTTTCACCTAAAGGGAGGCCGCAAGCAACCAGCAGCGACTAACTGAGCGTCCGACCCCGACCTCTTCTCTGACGTCATTTGTCAAATTTTCAACATTACACTGTTAGCCATGGTCTAAACATCGGTAGCAAGGCGCCCATTGTCTTTCCTGTGCCGCCCATTTACCGTTTCCGCTGCCCCGCCTACACTTACCTATACCTATACGGTTTCGTATGGTATAGCGTGGAACGGTACACGTTACGTTACGGTTTGATTTGGTTTGGTTTGGATTGGTTGTTCTCTCTGTCTCTCTCTCTCTCATCCTTAGTCCTTCTTGTGGCTAATATTGACATTCCTAATCTGTGCTACGCTGCTGCGGTGGCCGTTAAAATGCCGTGTCACTTCGTTAGTATGCGTGTGTGGTGCCATTTGTCTATGTATTTGTGTGCGTATGTGTTTGTGTGTGTGTGTATTAGTTGGTATGGGTCACAGTTCGCTTTGAATTGGGTGTGTTTTTGGTCTTTTGATTCATGTCTTGCTATCAGCATTGGGCGTGGGTTTTTTTTGGTTCATTTATATATTTTGATGATGACATTGCAAAGCCACCAAGAAAATGGGGAAAAGCCAACAGGACAAGAAAGAAAAACTTAAATAAACGCAAAAGAAGTCAGTGGATGGGCGGCTAACCGACAAACTGGCAGACTGACGGACTGACTGGTTAACTGCCGCAGACAAAGTGCGCCGACGACCAGTTTATTAGTTTAAGTAGCTGCCAGTGATTAGTGCCGCCCGAAGCACCACCAGAAGGGAGAGAACGGAGAGAGATAAAGTGGATAAAGTGGGAGTGGAAATGGCTGGCATCTCGGTGTCAGTGAAGCAGTGAAAATGGTTGGGTAAAACTGCTGGCTATTGCAGTTTAAATTGGTTTTTAACAACGCTGCAATTTCTGTTAACCATTTTTGTGGCTCGACGTGATGGCTGATGATGAGGCTAACAAAAAGTAAAAAAAAAAAAAAAAAACAAAACAGGGGCGTCTCTTGATGGTGGACATCATGATGATGTTGGCCACAGTGTTACTTTCTTGCACTGACGGCAGTGGCGCAACTTGCAACTTGATTCCCGGCTACTGTTTTTCTTCTTCTCCTTATTCTAGCTTTACCCCCCCCCACGTCTTCTGTTGCAAATTGTTGGGCAGCTCCTCTTCCCTTACCCCACCCTTCAACACTCTTTGCCACTGTCTGACTAAAGTGCAGCACAGACAAAAAAAAAACACAAAGGAAAAACAAAAAACAAGAAGGGAAGGGCGCAAAAAAAAAAGGAAGCAAGAAGCAAAAGCGATTTGCCTTGCCAAAAGCTGCACGACCAACTTTGTAGTTGTAGCGCTCTCTCTCTCTCTCTTTCTATCTCTATCTCTCTCAATGTATGTGTGTGAGTGTGTATAAGTGTGCGACAGCACAAGTGTTTTAATTTTACGACATTGTATGAATTTTACTGCTGGCACTGCAGAAACATCAGCACCGCTGTTACATATCGTTAGCTTCCTTAACGGACGTATCCCACATCTGCCTGACTGCCTGCCTGCCTGCCTTGCCTTGCCTTGCCTTGCCTACCGCTTCTCTATCCCCCCGCCCCTTGTTCAGTCACACAGTTAGTTGTCTGTGTGTAGTGCCTGTGCCTCATAAATTGCAGCTTGCAAGCGTCAGTGCAATCAGCGTCATCAGCTTCATCCGGTCTACGAGAAGGAAGAAACCATGGGCAACGCGTAGCATCATCATCATATTGCAGCTTGCTGCTTGATGATAACTTTTGGCTTGCCTCTTTTGTGGCAAAATAATTTACATTCAAATAATTTGTAATTTTCATTGTTGCGCTCCATGTTTTAACTGAAATGTTTCAGTTTCCATAACAATTACTCTCACTCTCTTTACAGAAATATTCTTAAATGTGAATTGTATATAATTTGTTAAATTACCGAAAAGCAACGATACCGTAACTAAATAACCGATAGCCATCAACCGTTTGTTTACTGTATATAGGTTTCTAAATTGGAACTTTGTGTTTTTTCCCCTGGAGTCTTGGGGTTTTGGTTTATATAGTGGATAAAGTATATTTAATTATTAGCATTTACTAGTTTTATACCACTGTGCTTTGGCCTTAACTGCCGTCACTTAACGTTAACAGTTTACGCTTGCCTGCGGGCTAAAAAGGCTATACACAGACACGCACGCATACTCGCACACACACATACACACAGATATATGTACACTCTCCTGCAGCAGTCTCTGGTTTTGCCTTCTCGTCGTCCTTGTCTGGCCATCATTTTTCGGTGCTCGACTGCTGCTGCTGCTTTCTACGCTAACTGCGTAAAGTTGGCACTTGAAACTGTCAGCTTAAATATGCCAGCTGCACACACACATATACACTTCACATGTGTGTGTGTGTGTGTGTGTGTGTAGTACATAAAATTTACAAAATGGTCGAACGACTCATAGCGAAAGTTGGTTGCATTTTGGACGTAAGTTACAGCTCAGCTCCTTGCAGCAGCAGCTCTGCTGATTCCTTGCAGGCCATAACTTTTCGTCATCACCCAAAACCTCCTGCCGGCCGCAATCCACCTTAGCACTCTTCCCTTTTCCACCAATCATACATACTATACATATATACTTTACTATATATATATACATATACATATATATGGAAATGCATATTTAAATGCCAACATTTCCACTTAACCTTTTGTAGAATCATTTCATTTTCTCTTTTTTTTTCTTCGGTTTCTTTCTTTTTAGATGGTGACGAGAACGAAGAAAATTTTTGTGGGTGGCCTCTCGGCGCCCACTACATTGGAGGATGTGAAAAGTTATTTTGAGCAATTTGGTCCGGTAAGTTGTCAAATTTTTTTCAACAGTAAATACTTTAATAATATAGTATATATATATATATAACCTTAATGGTAGTAATCATAAAAAGAACGAAAAAAAAAACACTAAAATCAGATTGACAGTTTTGGAGCAAATCATGCAATCTATTCGCATTGCGCGTGTTCTATACACTAAATATATACAAATAGATATATACATATATATATCTATGTATATCTCTATATATATATATATATTTAGGAGGTAAGCAATGACACCTTCACTGGCTATGCCACTTCTTGCTACGTTTTGTTTGATCAATAAAAACGCCAAAAAAAAAAAAAAAAAAAAAACACAAAATTTCGTACCAAATTCAATCTTGACAAGTACTGCAAAGCACAGTGGTGTATCCCGTACCCCGTACTTCGTACTCTATACCCTATGCTTTGCCTACCTTTAGGAACTCCACTTAAATACACACACATACACACATATGCAGATTGAGTGTGCTGGTCTCGATTTGTAGGTGTGTGTATGTGTGTGTATTTGCGGCTGAGTGCTGTTCGAGTGCTCTTTAAGTTCTCCATTCAGTCATGTAAGGAGAGAGATGGTAGGGAGACAGAAACAGCGACATCTACAAAGAGAAAGAGAGAGAGAGGGAGGGAGAGAAAGGAGAGTTAGGTGAAGGAGAAGTGAGACGGGTGGCCAGACTTGTTATAGCTTACAAAACAAATTTTTAGCACGAGAAGAAGCAAGAAAATAAAATAAAAAAAAAAAAAAAAATAACAACGACAACAACAAAAATTCTCTTGTTCTTGTTGATGTTGTTGTTGTTGTTGGGTTTTATTCTTGATTACGGGATACTAAACGAAAATCGATTTATACCTCAATTGATGATAATGATTTTGTTCATTCATAGATTTTAATGAGCAAGTGACTTCACTTCAAATGGAAAAACCGACAACGATAAGCATTTCCTTAGACAAAAAGAAAATCCCAAGAGCTTCGTTTATTTTCTGATAAATCGAATTCGAAACCCTTTACCATATAATGAATTCTTTTAATACATTTTTTTCGCAAGTTTACATTTTTCATACTTAATTGGCACAATGAAATATTCTATATCCATCTCTGAAATGAAACAACTTTCCAAAAGATAATAATAATCATAATAATCGTAATAATAATGTGATGAATAATGAAAGCCTATGGCAATATAAGCTCGTTAGATGCTTATTATAGTCAACACACAAAGTGTTGTGAAATTCACAAAATGTGAAATGTATCATTTATCGATGACAATGAATGTTCATCGCTTCCTTAGTGAGTTGACAGGTGAAGACTTGCAGCAGGAGTAGCAGCGCGGCACTGTATAATACAAGATGACTGACGATGCCACGACGACGACAATGTTGTTGTTGTGTCTATCTTTCTTTGTGTGTATGTGTGTGTGTGTGTTTGTTGTGTTATTTGAAACGTTGAAATGTTGCTTCTGGCTTATTAAAATCATAAGTAAATACCATTTCGCTTGCATTAGCATCAATGGGAAAGCTGCCGCACGGTATCGGTATCGCCTTACAGTTTTTCAAGTTGTTCTGTGGTTTATCATTCAACTTAACGCATAGTGAGTGGGGGGCGGTGCGGCTTCCATACAGTTTCCGTCTTGATAATTGACACAAATTGGCATAACTTTTTGTCAGACGCGAAAGACGTCAACCGCCATTTGCAATGCTTCATTGCTTCAAACTTCCAACCTGCTTACACGATAATGTGAATCTAATGACGACCACGAAAAGGAAGGTGAAGTATGATGATGATGATGGTGATGGTGATGGTGATGGTGACGAGAACAAGGAGGATGAAGGGAAGGCCGATTGGGTGCGAGCGAGCAAGCGAAACCCATAAATGCCCATCAATCAATCAAATCAGTAGCAACAAAAAATGCTTTTAAGTAATTTTCATCATCATAACTGAAAGAGAAGGCAAATAAAAATGAGAAAGTGAGAGAGAAAAGAACAAAAAAAAAAAAGCGGAAACTGTCAGTAAGCATAACAATCAAATAGTTGAGACACCTTCATATAAACGCCACGCGAATTCATTCGCTTCAGTTCCATTTCACTCTCCCTTGTTCTCTCCCCCTACCCTGTCTCTCTCTCTCCCTCTCTCTTTCTTTTCTATGCAAAGGGCTGCTACTTCAACTTCAACCAAGCGTAAATTCTTAATCGAAAACTTTTCAATTAATCCCAAAGAAAATTATAATACAATAATAATAACTTTCTCAGAAAAGAAAAAGGCGAACAAAAAAAAAAAACGAAAACGAAAACAAAAAAAAAAAAAAGTAAAGAGAAAACCCACTAGAACTTTTGGCTAAGGCAAACAAAACAGAAGCGGTAGAAGCCCAACAACAACAATAATAACAAACTTGCTATAGGTAGTGGTGTGTGTAAGAAATCGTGGGGGGGGGGGGGGGGGAAGGAAGGGGGGCATCCAAGTTATTGATTACAACTAATCCCCCTTTTGGCTTTTGCCTGGCTGCCGCCAGTGCCTGATGGGCCAAGAGATTTGCGCTATGGCCATAAACAAAATAGCAAAATGGCTGGCTGCTATAGAGGCTTAGTCCAACCACCAATCCTCAACCCTCACCCCCCCCATCCTACTGTCATTTTCTTTTCAACGGCTAGCTAGCACCACCAGGCAGGTGGCCAGCGAGGCGTTAATGACTTTAACGTTCATTTTTCTTTTTCCTCAGAAGAAGAGATACTACAACAGCAAAAAAAAAAGAAGAAAAGAAAAATGAGATGGGGGATAGCAAAAAAAAAAAAAAAAAAAAAGAAGAAGTAACAGAGAGTAGTGGTAGGGGAAGAAGAAGGAGAAACCGAAGGATGAGATGAGATTGCTGCTAGAAAAAAAGATTGATTAGCTCGAGGATGGTTTAGGTTCAGTCACAGGCATTCAATATGATTAATAGTTTGTTGCTGCATGCGTAGCAACAAAAGCAACAACAATGACAACAACAACAGCAGCAGCAGCAACAACAACAACAGCAATGACATCCAGGCAGCTAGACGGAAATTTATAACCCAACCATCCAGCCAATTTGATGTTACCAGGCAAATATATGTATACTATATATATATATATATGTATATATATGAATACTAAATGTATTCTTTTTCTGTTTTCTTTCTTTTTTTTTTTTTTGCTCTATTATTTGCATTTTATTTTTATGTATATTTAAAATGTTTTGTTGCATTTGCAAGTGCATATTCATGATCGACCATTGGTTTACCCTACTTCGCAAATACAAATATTTTAGATAACAATTATTATCCCGGAGGAAGCTATATAGACATATAACGCAAAAGATATAGAATGAAACATATATCATCTCAATTAGCCTTGACTATTATGGCTCGCAAACTATTTGCCATATGTCGATTGATTTCCATTTTTATATATTCTATACTCAAATTGAATGAGTTTGCTTTGCTTTTTCTTTCTTTTCTAAATGATTTGTTTTATTTTTTTTTTTTCTTTTGTAAATTTTGTTGCCATTTTTGTTGGAGTAAAAGAACTTGTTTAAGGAATTTTTTCATGCATTTTTCCCACACATTCCTAGAGCATTCCACATTAGCTGTAAAAATGTAAAAATGCCTGCTGCCCCCTACTTCTTCTGTCTTCTACTTCAGGCCATGGAATAAAAGTTGCAAAAAGTTCTTAGAAAGGAAAGAGCGAGCGAGAAAGCAAGGGATAGGGAGAGTGAGAAATAGAGAGAGGTGTGACGGGGGAAAATGGAACTAAATTACATTTATGACCTAAGCAAAATCAACTCATTTGTATTTCAAAAAGTAACTTGGTCTCTCTACAAATACCCTTAGAAATACCCTTGCATTCCTTTCTCTCCCCATCTCTATCTCTGTCTTTCTCGCTCTCTCTCTCTCTCTCTTTCTCATGACATCTCTTTCTCATTCTAAGCTCCACTCATTTGCAAAACGATACATAGAAAAGGCCAACTCATATATTTAAACCCCGCCCCCTTAATGCTACTCTGTCGACACACCTTTTAAATGCAAATCAGAAAACCACCCCCCACTTTCATTCCCTTTTTTCTTGCCGATTCCACTACACCCCTCGCCAAGCAGTGGCAACTAGCACAAAAAAAAAAAAAAAAAACAAAACGAGGCAAAAATTTCAATTCAAATTTTCACTGCGCTAGTTTTGTAGTGCAAATGTTCTATTTACACACACACACACACACACAGAGATATACTAGTGCGGGGGAAGAATGAAATGGAGAGGGAGTGGTGAGCGAGTAACAAGAGTTGAGAGTTGAGAGGGTGAGGTTAGCTGGACCCCAACTGACCTCAGCTGCTGCAACCTTTGGCCACTGATTTTTATTGCAGCTGTTGCAACTGCTGCAAGCTTTGCGATAACAAAAATTTCACATGCCGAGGGGCCACACAGAGGGATGGCATAAAAGAGGAGGTAGGTAAGAGGTAGATGGGTAAATGAGGGGGTTAGAAGAAGAGAGAAAGAGAAAAAGAATCAAGCTCGTTGGTTAAAAAATTGCAAATAAACTACACTAGCACACACACACACTCTTCCCTTCCGCCGCATGTTGCCTCATATCTCTCGTATGGAAATTGCAGTGCCAACTATCAGGTTTAGTTTAGACCAGGCCAGAACGCAGAGAACAAGCGAATGGTGACACAGAGGAAGAGAGAGAGAGAGAGGGAAAACGTTAGTCCTGAAGCTGGAAATCTCTGTAGCTTTTAAAGGTGTTTACGGTGTTTGCATTTTGCATAGTGTGTTCCCCACACCCTTTTCCCTGCATCCATTCACCAACAACTATTACCCCACCCGTAAGCTGCCCCTAGTGCCCGCAAAAGCCGCTCCCTCCCCAGAGGTTAGTTAGTTAATTTAAGCATTTTATGGGCCAAAAGTGCAACTAGAGAGATAAGTAACAGCAGCGGTGGGCCAAGAAGTGTTTGGGTAAAGGCAGTCAAATGTCATTTACCACTTGGGTATTAATTCTGATTATGACCAAATCGGGCAGCAAAAGCAACAACAGCAACAACAACAACAATACTAATAAAAAAAAGGAACAATGTTGAAAACGTAAATCCGTATAAACAGACAAGAGAAAAGGCTAACTAACTGAAAAAGAAAAAGAAAAAGCAATTTTTTTATTTTTATGATTTAATTATGAATTAAAAGGGATAAAATTCTTTTTATTTTTGCATAGATTTTGACCAGTAATTGTTGTTGTTATTGTTGTTCTTGCTGCTGGTTGGTGTTCACCCGTCGGTCTGACGGTCCATCTGTTTGTCTCTTTGTCCTTCTGACTGGCTATCTGTCTGACTGTCGGGTTTGCTGATATCCTTGTGTGCCCTGTCATAACTGTTGGCAATATTTGAGGCGTTGTATATGAAGTATCTCTCATGCCACTAACACTTTACCCCCTGCTACGCTGTGCATTCCCTTTCCCTGATGCTGCCGCCCACCCTTCTAACTTTCAGTTGATGGTTGCTGTTGCCGTTGCTGATGTTGCTGTTGTTGTTCTTGTTGTTGTGGGTGGCATAAATTATGATGCGCAAATCTTCAGCTAGCTAGCTGAATGTAAATGTAAATGAAGGCATGCCAGGCACTCTTTCACTCTACCTTCCCCATACCCGCACCACACACCCACGCTCTATCTATCTTTGCTCTATGTGTGTGTGTGTGTGTGCACGATGAGTGGCAGATTTGCATAATCCTTAGCAAAAGGTTTCATGACAACGCTCGAAATGTCAATGTGGGTTGATGATTTTGTTGGAGTGTTGCTGCTGTTGCTGTTGCTGTTGTTGGTGGTAAACTCAAACCACAAACCGATCCACCCAACCGCCACCCACCACTCAAACATTTATCTATAAGCTGCGGCTGCCTATAGTCGTAATTAACAGACACACACACACACACAAAGAAACACATACACACATATACACCTACATCGAGCTGCCATTTACATAGCCAATTAGTTATACATAAACATAGACAACAACAACATCAACATGCATATTGAGAAGGATATTGCTGTTATTGTTGCTGCTGCTGCTGTTGTTGTTGTTGTTGGCAATTTCCACCTTAATCCCCTTGGCCGCAACTAATTTAATTGTGTTCAATTTGGCATAAAGGCGTTTAATGCAAAAGGCATTTTTGGACATGACACCAACCAACCAACCAACCAACCGACCAACCAACCAACCAACCAGCCAACCATCCCACGAACAAAAAATTAACTAAACCAAAACAAAGGCAAACAAACATTTGCAAAATATGTTATTAACTTATTTCTTTTTCCATCTCAGATATCAAAGGAAATAACAAGAAAAAACTTATCCGATTTCAACTGCATTTATATATTATATAGTAGATTATATAGTCACTGAAAAACAAAAAAAAAAAAAGAGAAAGAAAGAAAATGGCTAAAATTGTCCATTTTATTCAGGGATTATAGCCAACATGCATAGAACTTGTGACAAGTGAAACTTGACTCAAACGATTTCAATTTCGATTTGAATGGGGCTTTAGTCCTATATACATATTTATTTTTCTATATAGAGTCGCTTTAAGGGGCATTATTCTACTTTTCAAGCACTTGCAATGAATAATTCTCTTAATAGGAACATAAAACGTAATAAATCGAGTAAATAGCTAATACAAAGGATTCTCAAACAGTTTCTATATTTTTATTCTTTGATATGCATAAATAAAGCTTCGACTGCATTTCGCGAGTAGAACAAAACTTTTCGGCATTTTCATTCATTTCATACTTTGTTCTTTAACAGTTTGAGTTGGCAAATAACTTCATTCAGAAATTGATAAAAAGATACTTAATACACTCATATGCATCCAAATAATATATATGTCGCCAATATAATATATAGATTTTAGCAAAAGTTAGAGTATTCTAAAAAAGTTGATTTAAGAACGTAAATGTTACCCTTCGATGCGCTCGCTCGTTCGTTAATGCTTTGATAGACACATTACTTCCGTCTCAGTGGTTAGGCTCGACTACTACAACTACAACAGCAATAGCAACAACAAGAACAACAACAATAACAACAACAAAACCAACTATAACAGCCTAGAATAGGATAGAGGAGAAATCTAATACGTCTTGCTTTTGCATGGCAGGCAGAGAAACAGGCAGGCCATGGCGGTGGGCGGGGGGCGGGGGGTAACAAGCGAACGAGAATGAAACGACTCGTCGGTTTAGGGATAACCGTTTGTTTACACAGCTCCAGACTATTTGC
This sequence comes from Drosophila austrosaltans, assembly GCA_035045865.1. Classification (NCBI taxonomy): domain Eukaryota; kingdom Metazoa; phylum Arthropoda; class Insecta; order Diptera; family Drosophilidae; genus Drosophila; species Drosophila austrosaltans. The sequence continues at coordinate 6,398,909 of JAWNOQ010000207.1, forward strand.
CTGGCCCTGGTCGGTTGGGTTTCCTTCTCTCATTCAGTTTGCCCCCGAGTCCCTGCCCCTCAGCCTTTCATAGTCATCGTCTGTTCTGCATATCTTTTGCTTCTCTTGCTGTTGCTGTTGCTATTGCTGCTGCTGCTGCTGCTGCTTCGTGCCTTGCATGGCTTTGGCAAATTGCGCAAAAAACATTGCAGCAGCAACACAAATAGACCAAGAGTTGACGGTTAGGGGGCGGCAGTAGCAGCAGCAGCAGATTTCAGGCACAACAAATTGTCATGCGGACAGGCACACACACAGAAATACACACAAAGAGGGAGAGAGACATGGCTATACTCTGCGGTTGGTCCCACTTCTCCTCCTACAACTCCTCCTCCATTTTCTCCTCCTTCAGCTCTTTCTCGTTGTGTTTCTGCAACCTTCCTTCGTGTCGTCTATCTGCTGCTCAAGCACATGAAATCCTTACCCAGGCGCAAGTCAAGCAAACAAACAAACCGCAATGACATGCAGCCAAGCCTTGGGGGAAGGACGCAGAGGCAACAACGAGAGAATATCTCCTGCCGTTTCTCCTGCTGTTGCTGTTGCTGCTGCTGCTGCCATTGGCATTGCCACACAGTTGTAACCGGAAACTGTCGCACTTATTTGGCTACGCGCTAGTTTCGCATATTTCACTGTCAACTTGCGGTAAATAGACTTTAAACAAATATGAAAATAACTTCTAAGACTCTCTCACACACATACACACACTCATATGCAGATCTATGCGGATATCCTAGTGGAAGAAAAAAACAAAAATAAACGAAACCGTCGAGGGAAAGGCAAAATAGAAAGAAATCTGCCGAGCCAAAAGAAAATTTGCAAGTAAACGGTGGGTAAGCAAAAATGGGCAAGTTGTAAAGTCTCGGCATCTTTCTTCTTCTTAGCCCCCCACCCCCCTGTACCCCCTGGCTGTCAGCACAGCACAAGAAAAAAAAAAAAAAAACTCCCCAGAGTGGGCTTAGCGGAGGGAAATAGAGAATATTCAGAGTAGAACGTGAAGTAGGAGAAGGAGCAGGGCTAAGGAAATGGAAAGACGAACTGGCTCTCGGCCACGTAATGCAAATCAATTGTTTACTTTGTGTATGAGTTTCATTTTTTTTTTTCCATTCCATTCCCATTTCTTTTCTATTCCATTCTATGGTATCCTCTTCTACAATTCTATCCTTTACTTCTACTTTTTCAAGTGCTTATTCAATATCATTAGATGACTAGATGATGTCCATATATGTATCTATATATATGTACATTTATATGTAGATGGATGATGCTTTATTGAAAAAGTTTAACATTAAATTCCCCTCTCAGTTTAGTGTGTCATTTGCTGCGAATGCAAATTTGTAAGAAATCTCTAATTGCCGAGTATTTACTGTACCCGCCTTAAGGTCTAAACTCGTTTTGAAGTTACATCTCTCAAAATCCATCCGCACAGTTATGGGTATAGCAACAACACTTGAAGGCTTGCCAACTTTTCTCATTTTCACATACAGAAATTTGCTCAAGAGTCAAGAGTGAACAAAAAAGAAAAAAAACCAAAAAAAAAAAAAGAGAAAATCTTAATTTAAAAGCCAGCTGTTGAATCAAAGGTTAACCTTATCCCTTTCATGCGGAGAAATGAAGAAAAAAAAGCAACAGCAGCAACAACAACAACAAAAGAAAGCAAAAACTGAAAAACTGAAAAACTCATTTTGTCAGACGTCAGCTACCACCACCACCACCACCACCACCAACACCACCATTACCATCACCAGCAGCAGCATCAGCAGGAGCAGGAGCTATACCATGAAGCAACAACCAACCAACCAACCATTCAGCCAACCAAGCAATCCACCAACAACTCGAAGCCTCACATCAATCCCCACATGGCACAAGCAGCTGAGACTGAGACTGACGACTCCTCATATATGCCATCTACAGAAAAGTCAGTGAAAAAGAGAGACAGAGAGTGACTGACTGTGTGAATGAATGAGAAAGAGAAACATGCAAATAAGCGAATATTCATTTGATGATACACGTGCGATGCGGTTCCAGTTTGTACTACTCCTCCTACCTACTCCTTCTCCGTCATCACCGCCACACTGCGACAATTTAAAAAGTACATTTTATCACAGAATGGGGGAATCGACAGCTTGAGATAGTCACGTACGTTGTGTCTTTCTCTCTGCTCTTCTTGCCATATCCTCCACTGGCAGTGCTCTCTATGCTTTTGTTTTATTTCGTGCCAATTGTGCGCCTAATTAGCGTCAAAATCGCGAAAACTGGCAGCATCTTGGCAATTAAAACGCACTTTTTGGGCTGGGGTGCAACAGTGAAGCTGATGCTGATATGATGTTGGGTGGTATGGGATAACAGTGGGTAACGGAGAGGTATAAAGGATAGAGAGTGAGTGGTACAGGTATACATAGGTAGAGATATGGAGGATATGAGGGTGGAGGTAGAGGGAGGACCGCCTTGTCTACAAAAATTAATTTGATTTATGTATGTTGCTCTTGCGTTGTCTGAATGAATGTTGGTTCTCTTTTTTTTTGTTTTTGGTTGTTCCATTGCTCTGTTTGTTGCCTTTTGCACCTGCCATTGGCTTGTTGTTTCGTGTTCATGTTCATCTGTCGGTTCGCTATGTTGTTGCTGTTGCTGTTGGTGTTGGTGCTCTGGGTGCCCATGGCATGTAACGAATTTTTGCCTGCCAAACAAACAACGAAAATAAAAATAAAATATTGCCAGGGCAAATGTAAAGTGTCGAGTTTTAACGTGGCATATATGAGCGTATCTCTCTCTGTGTTTGTGTCTGTGTGTGTGCACGTCTTTGCTATAAAAGCAACAACAATAATACAACCGTGACTATAGCTGATGTTGCTGTTGTTGATCTACTATGCTGGGTTTTAGTCTTGAACAGCAACAACAGCAACAACAGAACGAAATATCAGCAAAACAAAAAAAGAAAAAAGCATATGCGACAATGCAAATAAAAAGCCATAAACTTTCATTTAAGTTTAAAATGGCATTTAAATGAATGAGTAAATGCCACGACTTGCCCATTCTACATGTGTTGTCCCATTTCATTCCCCCATACTCACAGCCTCCCCCATCCATTTATTCAGCTCACTCCCTTTTATGCTCACATGAAATTGAAGTCTTTTTAACTGTGTGTGTGTGTGTGTGTGTGTATGTGCGTGTGTTGTTCGTCTTATGGTAGAAACACATGTATCATAATTCATTTTCATGTTGTATTTTCTTGTTTTAACTGCAGACGGTTGGTCTCCCCTGCCCCTAACATTGGCACTGCCACTGCCACTGCTTTGCTCTGCCAACATAAATATTAAAGACCAACAACAACGGAATGGCCTAAAGGCAAAACATTTGACTTGTTGGAACGAGATATGAAGCAGAGCAGTAAAGGTAAAAGTGGGTAAGAGTGTAAAGAGTAGGAGTGGTAAAAAACATGTAGTATCTATAAAGCAATAATAATCGATTGCCATTGATAAGAAGCAAGACCACGTGGCGTATACATAATATTGGCAGATGATAGTATATAAAAAAAGTATAGCATACTTTTTAGCATGTCACATTGAAAAGAAACTTTTCCATTGGTTTTTCACAAGCGATAACTTGAAAATATTGAAATAAATACTTAATGCAAACAATTTAAAAAGATTTCTTCGCAGACATTTTAAGAAATTAAAATTTTGTCGAACTGTTGATAAAAAAGTTGAATCTGTATGCGAAATGGTTGGATTTTTTTTTCTTTTATTTATTGTTGTTGTGGTAAAAAACATTTTATATATTTTTATGGTGTCGTAAAATAATTAAAATTAACACAGGTGCTGTAAATTGCTCATTGCGCTGGCCAATATAATACTGAAAATGTTTTAAAACTTGTTAACTTGTTTCCATGTAATTATAGTCATTATATTTTAATTGTAGTTGTTAAAGTTTTAACATTTTAGTTAATAACTACAAGCCAACTTGGTCATTTGATTGTGCTGAAATTTAACTTTTTTTTTTATTGTACAAAAAAGGATGCTTTAAAATCTTCACAAATTTGATAAATTTGGCAATATTTCTCAAATGATTGCGAAATTGTATACTATTTATTATTGGAAACCAATTCACAATTCGTTGCATTGTAGTTTGTGTGCTCGATAATTGAGAGTCGATCATTGAAAATTGATGCGAATTTAGTTTTATTACTTTTTTTTTCTTGTTTTTGTTTTTGTTTTATTACATTTTGGAGGACTCGCTGTTCCATCTAATCGATTCGAATCAATTTTCCAACATATCGAAATACAATTTTCAGCTTGATTGTTTGGCAGCGTATTTTCTTCTTTTTTTTTTATTCTTCAAAAATTTTCCATTTTCATTTTCGATCTGTTTTAATGTGCGAGCATTAGCCACGTTATCATTTATTGGGAAAAGCAACAAACAGACAAGGAAAATTGAAAGTATTTATCAAGCTGCTAATAAATGGAATGCCTCAATGGATTCTCATTCGACTTAGCTGCTAGACAATTTTTCAAAGTTGAAATTAATAACGATTTTTTTGTATTTTGCTACTGCTGCCGCCTTAACATTGACGTTGCCTTTAATTTTTCTTTTATCTGCCATTGAACAATGAAGCAGGAGAAGATGAAGGGGAAAAAACTGAAGCTAAAGTTGAAGATGGAGGTGAAGGAGCATTGAAAGATGGAGCACAAGAGTTGAGGATTGGGTATGGGGTAGCCATAGTCGAAGTCGAAGTAGTAGATGTAGAAGAGAAAGAGAGAGAGAGAGAGAGAAGGACTAGGAGAGGAGCATAATAAATTAAGCGCTGCTTGCCCGTTGGCTGCCACTTGGCCAAAATAAATTGCACTAAGCGAAAAATAACAACTCAATCCATGGCAGGACAACGACAACGTCGACGAACGAAACGACAAACGACAAAAACTGCCGGCCAGAAAATTGAAGCAGCAGCAGCAGAAGCATCAGGACAAACGACAAATGGAAAAAGTGCGCAACACAATGGGCCAAAAAGAGCAAAAAAGAGTGATAGACCAAAAAGAGTGAAAGAGAGAGAGAGAGAGAGGGGGGGAGAGAAAGTAGAGTGGAAACTGCTGAGCGGTAAAAGGACGCATGGTGGAGTGTAGTAGAAAAAAGGGATATAAACAGATTACGTCGTTATTGGCGCTGCCAGTGCCATTGCTGCCGTGGCTTCTGCTGCTGCTATTGCTGCTGTTTCTGCTGACCAGCACGTGCCCACACATGTCCCCAGGATGAATGGGCAACTGGAACTGAAACTGGGAGCTGGGAGCGCCTGTCTCCATTCTTGCTATCTATGCATGGCCATGGGTTTTCTCGATTGATTTTGCTTTCGTTGTCCGCACTCGTATCACCTGCAGGCTACTAATCTGCCGTTGCTGCTGTTGGTTGGGTCGTTTCTTCTTCTATTTTCTTCTCCTTGTTTTTTTTTTCTTTTTTTTTTTTGGGAGAGAAAAGGCAACGCAGTGAAGCGTTAACGTTTCATGTCGCCTTTGTCCTGGTCTGGCCTGTCCTAGCCTGTCCTGTCCTTTGCTCTATCTGCATCACTATCTAGCTACCCATTGGGCTGACCATGCTCCATGCTCCGGTTCCAGCATTAATTTATTTCATGTCTCTTCTTCACTATTTGGTATTCTTCATTCTGGCGGCAGCGTGCAACAATTCACTTTTCTCTTTTTCTTTTTTTTTTTTTCCCTTCTTTTGCTTTTATTTTTTTGTTAATTAATTTGCTCATTTATTGCAGGCGACACTAGCTACTGATTGAGTCTTTAAAGTGAAGTCGTTACAGCAAATCTTTACATGTTTGTTGAGTCAACTGCTATGCCATATATATACTTACATACTCTATGTGTATGTGTCTGTGTGTGTCTATATTTTGTTTTTGTATTTTTCAGTTTATGAAAAACAATAACAAAAACATAAATCATCAAAGACGGTGGCACGAAAATTTTCCATTTTGGCTTTGGTTTTCTTTTTTCCTCTCTCCTTCTCTCTCCTTCTCTATGGGAGCTCCTTTATTTTTTAGCTGACCAAAGTGAAAAGAGAATGAACCAACCAACCGAATGAGCTACAGAAAATATATATAGAGAAGAAAGCAAATTATTCGGCAGCAGCTGCAATTTCATTTTTTTTTTTTTTTTTTTTCTGTAAAATGGCCCGATTTTATAGTAGATATAATCCTTAAAGCTCTTTTAATACAAGAGGAAAAAAGGCAACCATTGTTCCCTGTGTTAGGCTAAGGCATTCATTCGAGCAGCAGCAGATTCACAAAATTGCAATAACAAACAAAATGCACAATCTATACATTTTTCTTGATTATCGAATGCATTGAAATATTTTGCCACTATTGAAATCCATATGCTATATACAAATATTTAAAACTAATTACATAAGCCATCTCATGGCTAATTCCACAAACAATTGTAGGAAAAAGCGAATGCAACACAATTAGCCTGGCCACAAAAGGAAACCATATTACTCGGCACCTGAGCCCAATTTCAATGAAATGTTAACAACAATTTTCATTGCTCTCTCCACACACACATACACACATGCACACACACACACACATGCACACACACACACACACATGCACACACAAATATATTGGAAAAGCGAGTTTGTTTTTTCTTGTTGTTGTTGTTTTTGTAAGATTTCTGAATATCAAATCAAAATGCTTTCACAAATTGCCAAATTAAGCTGTTAAATCATTTCCATTCTTTCAATAATAATGATTGTTTATTATGAGGCAAAGAACAATTATTAGATTTTTAAATTCGAAATTTCAATTATGAATTTATAAAGTTGTGTAAGACAAAGGAAATTTTCCTTTTTTTTAGACAAAATAAATATTTTGATTTTTTAGTATTCAGTTTTTGGAGCTTACACAAAGCGTAAATCAACCTTTTTTTTTATTATAAAATTGCTTTAAATAATTAGACAAATGCAACCAAATTTAAATTATAATTTAAGTTAAAGTAATTTAAAATTTGAAAAATTTATCGTGCTTCTGGATATATATTCCATATAAATAATGATCTATATATGTATATTCAAAGGTCCGATGTATAAATAACAATCACTAATGTATATATTCTTTATACTTTTCTATTTTTCTACTTTTCTTTCACCTTTCTATCATTTGTGTTAGCCATTTGGGAAACAATATGAAAAACATAAAAATTCATCTGAAATTGCGGTGATGAATGATTTTTTAAGGACTTAAATAATTTATATATTAAAATAATATATAATATCTCTTGAAACTCATTCTGCTTATTGTGCACAAAAGTTTCATTTTCAAATTTAAGTTTCCTTGGAAACGAAGGTAGTAAATTTGCACAGATTTTCCACTTGCTACCAATTCCCACACCAATTTTAACTTTAAGCCACTTTCCACTTTCAACTGTTGCAGTGGCAGTGGCAGTGGCAGCGGCAGCGGCAGTTGTAGCTTAGCTCTAAATCATCTTACCTGCCACAGCTTAAGTCAGCATCAGGCCTCCTCCATCTGTCTCACCCGTCTGATCTGTCTCTCTTGCTCTATGCCGTAACCCTCCCCTCTCTCTCTCTCTCTTTCTGTACAAAAACCTTTCACCGTCACCACATAGCACTTAACGGTACCAGGGGCCCACTAATTTACCATTATGCTAGTAGTTCAAGCTGCCTACTACTCAAGTTGTCGTTCATTATGCGTACCATTCTCTATCTCTCTTTCTCTCTGTCTCCCTCTTTCTCTGTCTTCTGGCTAAGGTTTTGAGGTCTTCATCCTAGTGATGCCTTCTCCACCGTTTCCATCTGCTTCTCATGGAATACTTATTATTTATTGCGCTTTAGCCTTAATGCCCGACATCTTGGGTTCCTGCTTGGCTGCTTTTCGCCTTTCACTCATTTTACATTTTTCATGCACGTTCATTATTATTATCATTGCCACAATCCCCACCGCCCCTCCAATGCCTCTCCTCATCTATACTTATACCCCTACCCCCATTCCATCTCTTTCTCCCCCCCAAGTTGGCTGATAAGCGACGAAAATGTGCAGAAAGCTGAAAGTTTCGCACAATTTTTTATGCCCTCATACACACACACACACACACACCCAGTAGGAGGCATCCGGAAGTAGCACTGTGAGGAGATGGTACCAGAGGGTAGGATAGAGCCAGCTTAAAACGCAAAAATTTATCACTGCAACAGGGAAGAGATGCAAGGAGAAAGATGCTCCTGCTCCTTGGGCAAATAAAAGGAAAAAAAAAAAAAAACCAGAGAGAGAGAGAGAAAAAAGGGGAAAAAGAAACTGCAACGCGCCATTCAATTTGATTACTTGCGTCATAAATACCGGAAGCGTCAGAGTCAGATCCAAAGAGTGTGAGAGAAGGCGAGTAATAGTATTGAGAATTCCCCCATCCACTCATCCCTCCCCCCGCCCTCCACCATGATGTGCACATGTGCGTGCTGCTATTCCCAGAAAGATAGATAGAGTGGAGAAAAAACGGAGTGAAAGAGGTGCCGGAGAAGAATATGAATGCGCCTCGATGAATGACGGCGGTAATATCCTGTGCCGTCAGCAATTGCAGTGACGCAGCAGCTGGCTTGGCCTGCCTGCCTGCCCTAGCTTGGCTTGGCTTGGCTGGGTTCCTCCTTTTATGCACTCAAAAGAATCTGCTGCTTGGGCGAAGAAAAGGCATTAAAATGTCGACAGTGAAAAGCATCGAAAAAGAGTAGCAGCAGCAGCAGCGGAGAGAAGAAAAAAACGTATTAGTAACAGACTATTGAGACGCGTTGAGGAGAGGCGTTGGTTGGCAAAACGATTGAAGGTCGACGGAACGGGAAAACGGATGGGTCGGGACGGACGAGTCGGTCGGTCGGTCGGTCGGTCGGTCGGTCGGTCGGTCTGGTCGTGTGAATTCTTACAAGTGCTGGTGTTAGTGCTGTTGCTGTTAACAAATGACTTATGGTTCTCGCAGAACTAAGGATGAGAAGGAAAGTAAGGACACTATCCTATCGTCAAATCAGCAGCGCAGCTTGCATATAAAAAAAAATGCATGAAAAAAATACAAGAAGAAAAAAAAAACAAATATCAACCGTTGACGATAAAAAGGAAACTGCTGCTGCTGCTGCTGCTGGTGTTGCAGCTGAAAATGACTTTGGGGCATGTTCATATATGTGGTTGTGTGTGTATGTGTGGGTGTATGCGTAATGACTGATCGTGTGATTTTTTATGCCCGCAGTTGCGTCGAAAGACGATTTATCTTGGGCTATATGTTTGCGTGTTGTATATATACTATCCCTCAACCCACAAATCAAATCCTTGGCAAAATAAACAAAACAAACGAGTTTTCATCTTTTTTTTTTGCTCCTCCATTCTATCTCTCTGGCAAAAAAAAAACCCAAAAAAAAGATGGAATATATATATATATTTAAGTTGTGGTTACAACAGCAAAATATCTAACCAGCTAGCTAACTGAATGCCAAGAGTGGTGTGGGTGGTTGGTCGGTTGGGATGGGATCTCCCAGCGGTTGGCAGAGATTAACTTTTGGTTCACTCAAAGCGACCACAGCAAGTGCTTTTGCATTTAAAAACTCTGCGCCAGTTGGACATATATAGCCAGAAGTGTGGCTATAGCTATGGCTATGTCAGTGGGCGTACCAAATGGGCGTGCCTGAGCTTGTTAGTGGCCAACAGGATATTCTCTATTGTTGCTGTTGACAAAGCTCATGTATGTATTTATGCAAAAATAAACAAAAAAAAAAAGAAAAAGAAAACAACAAATGAAAAGAAAAAAAAGGAGAGTAAAAGCAGGCCACAAGCCAGCCAGATTAACAATTAGCTGGCATTTTAATTTATTTTATATATATTTATAAGCCATAGAACGACAGAAACTGAACCAGAGAACAGAGAGAGAGAGAGAGAGAGATAGTGAGACTGTCAGTGAGATAAAAAAGAGATAAGCAAAAAGAGAGACAGATGAGCATTCAAAGTGTATTTAACTTGATGGTTGCCAATCAGTTCAAAGTTTACTAATGAAAAGCCCCCCCACCCCAAGGTACAATCTGTTGCATTTTCCACCTTTTTTTTTTTTGTTGCAATTTCCAAGAAATTATAAACAATTCCACTTATTACTATTATTTCGTCTGTGCCTTCTTCACAAAGCCTTGAACCTTGAACTTTGCATTTGGCTACAGGTTAAGAGATACAGTTTAGTTCATTCTTTCTCTTGTCAAAGGGAACTTTGTCGTGTTTTTCTTAGCCCTTTTTTGTTATAAATCTCAAATGAGCAAGTGTTTAATGAATTGTAAACTATATACATATATACATATATATGAAGCATTCTTAGGGTAAGCTGTAAAATGATGCCGCCCAGAAAACTAGCAAAACTTTCTTTGAACCTTTTTAGAACCTTCTTTGAACCTTGTTTGTTATGGAGCAATCCAAATCTATAGCTAAAGATCCCATATTATTTAGATCAAGAATAAATATAAAGGAAATGAAAACTGAAATGTAGTTTACGATGAAATTTGTGTAGCATTTAAAATAACATAGATACAAAAAGAACAATTATTAACTTTAATTGCATTGCGAGGTAGTTAAACAAAAACAATCTAAACTGAACCAACAAATTCCACCAATTGCTGTACGTGTTCATGTGAAAATGGTAACTAAAACCATTAATCTAAATACCCTTACAAGGAAGTGTATCAAAACCTAAAGAACAACATATTTTTTTGTATTTTTTTTATCATTTTTTTTTCAAGTTAATAAACCAGTGAAGTGAAAGTGAAGTGAAATCGCAAAAAGGTAGCTTAACTATAATGTAAGTAAAGTGCAAAGAATTTATATACATGATTTAAATACAAAATCAAAGTTTTCTTTGGGTTGAAAATATGAGATATAATATAAACCTAAATCTGTTAAATATAATACAAAGAACAACATATTAAAAAAATCTACGACTATTGATTTAGGTGAGTATCGTATCTCCTCTCTCCCTCTCTCTAGCTGTCTCTCTCACACAAATAGTTTCCTAATTAGAGTAGACTCACAATAAATGTATAGTTGAGAACTTATCTAACATTAATTGCTTATAGATTAATGTGATTTAATATTTAATATATATATACATGATCAATCTAATAATATAAAGTAGATGATTTTTTAATATTAATACAAATATTCGATAGACCAAATTTTATTACAAATAATTGAGAATGGAGACAACATTTAAGCGAAAGCATACTAAACAAGGTCATAAATTCTTAACAAGAAAAAATTATTAAAAGAAGACCGGGCTAACAGCAGTCACTCCGAAGTTTTTATACCCTAATTGAAAATTGTAAAAAAAAAAACAGATCAAAGTTAGTGATTCCAGTTTTTACTCGTAAAAAATGTTATACGTCTATGTATCATTTCGATCATCTGGATAAAAACAAATGAAAATGTTATGAGGCATTTGCATTATCTTTTTGTCAAGTCATTTACATTTTGTATCCAATCTTAAAGTTTACTTCTAAGTTTTCATCATTGATCCCAGAGCTCTAACGTCACATTTATACATATATTATATACATATGGGTTAAAGGCAATCTGAAATATATATACTTTAAATCTATACACAAATGTTTGTCATTTGTTTTTAACGACTTTTCATATACCCTTTCATTCAGGATATAAATCTACTTATACATTTACTATATGTAAAAGTCATATAACAACTATATTTGATTGAGTTTTCATTTCACTGAGTTTGCGTAGTTGGAAAACTTCTCGAATTTATATCAAATTTATGGAAATTAAGTGCAAAAATGGAAAAACAAAAAAAAAAAACCTTCCAGTAAGTGAAAAGGAAAAAGTTTTTAACGTTTGCCCTTCACAATTGATGATGCTACATTCGATTAGAATTTTGTGTGATTCCTTTGATGGCCTGCTCCCTCTATCTCACTCACTCCCTCTCTCCCTCTCTCTCTCGCTCTATCTATCTATCTCTCCGCCATGCGCTTCGCATTTCCATTTCCATTAGTTTTGATTGTCTAACGAACTTCAATCTGCCTAGTGCTATACCACTCCTGCTATAATTCCCATTCCCATTCCCAGTCCCACACCCAAACCCAGACCCATTCCCGCTCCAAGCGATGACTGTCAAAGCTTTGAACACGCGTCAATTGTTTGTGATTAGCATGAAAATCATTACAAAAACACAGAAAATGAATGGCCAAATCCTAGTGGAATCGAACAGCAACAAAAAAAAAACTGAAAAAAAAAAACGTGGCAAGAGAAAGGACAAAAAAAAAAATGACAGGACTTAGGACGACCAAAAATAGAGGGAAAAAAAAAAAAAACAACTACAACAAAAAATTGTTACGCTGTTGTTCGTGTTGCTGTTGGTGTTGTTGTAGCTTTGTCAAATGTGTTTTTGTGTGTCGTCTCAGATGTGTCAGTGACAGGCGGAGCAGGACGGGTAGGGGATTGGGGAACAGCAGTACCAGGAGGTGGAGCAGGACCAGCTCCAGCCAAGCAGACAAAAGGCAACCAGTGACAAAAAAGAAAAACAGAAACCAAAAGAAAGAAAGAAAGCAAAAAAAAAATCGAGTTAGGCAAAACAAATAGGAAAATAGTTTTGGACGGGATGTCGCCAGTGTTGAGGCAACCGAAGAAGAACCATCGACATAAACAACAACAGCAATAGCAATAGCAATAGCAACACCAACAACTAAACGGAAAAAACATAAAATAAAAGTAGCTAAAGGCAGGCAGTGGGGTGGTGATACGGGCAGAGAGGGAGGCATGTAACTGGATGGGTGGTTGCGCTTGGTGTTTGTGGTATGGGCAAAGGATCCTTCTCGGCCTGGCCGTTGTAAAAGTCAAGCGAAATAATATTTTCCGGGTGCCAGGCAAAGGCAATGCCAAAATACAACCAGGAGAGAGGAGACAACAACAACAAAAAAAAAAAGAAGAAATAAAGAGACACGAGAAGAAGATAGAGAAAAGCAGACAGAGGGAAAGAGAGAGAAAGGGAGAGAGAGAGCGGACAAGTAAGGAGAGGAAGAAGACGAGTCAACGAGAGCTCAGGACGCGAACTTGCGGCCATCATTGTAGGCAATTTGCAAAAATAGCAACGATTTCAGCCACCCCCCCTCCTTCTACTCCACCTCATGCCCTGCTGCTGCTTTTCGCTCGCCCACCAGAAAAGGAAGTTAGTTTAAAGGAAATCAAAATAAAAATCATAAAAATGCAGAAAGTACAAGAAAGAAAGAAAGAAACCAAGCACGAAAAGAGCGGAGGAGGAGCATGGGGAGGTGGGAAAAAAGTAAAGACAAAACACAAAACAAAAAAAAAAGAAGCAACAAAATGTTCCTTGGCACAAAAGATGAAAAGTTGTTGCTGTTGCTGTTTATGGCGGAAGTAGATAATGCCAAAGATGAACAAGGCTAAGGATGTCGTGTCTGCGAAAGCGAGCGAGAAAGAGAAAGAGAAATAGAGTGAGACAGAGATGAAAACAGTTGTGTGAGTGAAATGAAGCTTAAGGGTCCGGTTGGGGTCTATAATTTTGCCATTACAAAACAATAGTAAAAACAAAGCTGCAACAAAGTTTACCAGCAACGCAAACGAATAGCTAGTCTTTCTCTGAGAAAGAGACAGAAACAAAGTATAAAAATGAGCGAGGGAGAGAGAGAGAGAGGGATAGAAATGAAGAAAGCTTTGTCGCATTAGCTACAATTACTGTCGCAATTATGGCCAAAAAGAAACCTTCTCTTTGCCAAGTTGTAGATTTTTGGAAATGTTGGCTTTCTGTTTCTGTTTTTTTATTTATTTTTTTTTTTTTTTTTTTTTGTGGATGGACGCAGAACCGAATCATTAATAACCCAACCCGAGCTAATCAAGCGAAGTTCCTTGGTTCCCTCCCACCACCATTTATACTTCTTACTCCCCGTTCAGTGAACTTTAGCTAATGAAACCCAAAAATAAAATAAAAACCAAAACACAAAAAAAAAAAACACAGAAACCCTTAAATACGTGCGATAACATAGTAGCGAGAGAAGAAGTCACCCTTCTTTCTGGCTTCTCATTCAATCAGCAGACGACGACGATAAAGTCAACATGGAAACGGCAGCAGCAGCTCATAGAAAAGAGAGGAGCAGGATGATAAATAGAAGAAAGGGAAAAATATTTCAGTGGCAATCTAGAGAGGAGGAGAGGAGCGGAGAGAAGCAAAGCAAGGCAAGGGCAAAGTGACGTCTAGGCCTACGCAAAGTTCAGCTGTTTTGTCACTTATTCACAGCACATTAAACAATTTGCTTTTTACGCCGGCCAACACAGCACAGCACAGCACAACACAACACAACGCAACACAACAAAACACAGCATAACATCAATGACCCGTCGTCGTAGTCCTCTTCCTCCTTCTCATCTTCTCCATCTCTTGTTTCTGTTTCTGTTCCTGTTCCGAGCCGTTCTCCTGCCATCTAGCAATTTACTACTACTATACTGCTATATACCCATTCTATCGTTCTCGATTGCTGACTCGATTGCCCAGCCAACCGCACATTTTAATTGTTCTCGTCATGAACATGTCATAAAGCAAATCAGATTAAATGCGTCACTTATTATTGTGGGTAGACCAGTGTGCCTGATGCCCGATGCCCGATGCCTGGTGGCTGATGTTCCGCCCTCTGACTGGGCACGTGTGTATGTGTATCTCTCCCACTTATACCTTCTCTCTCCCCCTCTCCCTCTCTCTCTCTCTCTCTCTCTCTCTCTCTTTCGGTCTATTTGTATGTTCTTTGTTAACTGCGGTCAAATGTGGTAACGCACCACGCGACATTTGATGGCAGCCAGGAGCAGTTGTAGAAGAAGCGGCAGAAGCATCAGCAGCATATCGCTTTTATTGCATATTACCTTGTCGAACATGATGAAGACAGAAGAAGGGTGAACTGTGGGTCAACAGTGACATTTATTGAGAAGAAAAATTAATTAGAACAGTTGAACGAAATCAATACGTAAGGATAAGCAACTTTGTTTATTGAAATGAATACCCAAAGCTCTTGGAGTTGAAAACTTATCCCAATCAGATCTGTGTTCGGTCTTGAGAACTTATATACTGATATCTTTTAGATTGTTATACAAAGTCTATAACCAAGTATTTGAGTAGGATCAAGAGATTAGCATACGTTCAATAAAGAGTTACCTTTTATACAAATAGTGTTATATTATCATATTTAACTGTTATATCGCCAAGTAACTGCAGTCGTGGGGAAAGCACTTTAAGCTTATCAATAAAGATTTTTGCAATTATCTTTTCAAAGACTTCTTCATTGTTATCAGACCCACTGTGGCAAAGCGCTCAAAGTCCTTTAACGGGAATTTTGCTCCTCTTCTTCTTATACGCTAGTTGGTTTTCACTTGTTCTTGTTGTTGTTGTTGGTGTTGTTGTTGGTGTTAACTTGCATGTTAGATTGTGCGTGCAGCTTAATTAGTTGCAAACTGTTTTTCATCATCATCAACTAGAAATACACACACACCCACACCCACACACACACACAAGGACAAGAAAAGCGTTGGTCAAATGGTAAGAGTGGAGTGGGGGGGGGATAGAGGTAGTGCCAACTGGCTGGATGGATGACTGCATGTTAAGCACACGTTTAGTTTATTTTATGTGTAAAGTGTTGACTAGGATGATGGTGATGAGGCGAAGGAGACGGTGGTGGAGATGGGCAAGGTGATTGGGCAAAAACTTCTTCATCATCAACAGAGAATTAAGTAAATTGACACTGAAAGCATTTAGTCAAGTTGAGGGCACTTTGTGTTTGGTTATCTTTTAATCGGTAACTTCTTTTTCTTCTTCTCTTTCCCTCTTATCCCTTTTCTTTTTCACATTCTTCAGTTATTCATTCCCCTTTGCCATATTCCTCCTCACCCTTTAACTGTTTCTGAATGGCAACGAATCGAATATTGATTTCTAATATTTATGCAATTCCATTTTACAAATTTGCATACCAAATCCTGATTGCTAGGGGACTTTGAGACACACACACACACATATCTATATATATGTATATATAATATATACATATATATATAAACACAACACACACACACACATACACATATATAACTATGGGTAACAGGAACAAATAGAACAAAAAACGTTTTCTTGGTAAAAGTCACACAATGACAGCAACAGCAGAAGAGAAACTGAAGGTAGCAAATGGAAGTGGAAATGGAAATGGAAGACTGGCACTTGACGCGCACCGGCAACAGTCGATTAGTTACACACACACACACTCAGGTAGACAGAGAGAGAGAGACTGAGAGATATACCGACTGACGGACACACAGACAGTCGAACAGACAGTCGGACATTATAGACAGATAGTGCTTTTTGTTTCATGTGTGTAATCACAGCAGCTCCAGCAATGGCAATTTTCAAAATGAAAACATAAAATAATAAATACAATTTGACAGCGCTCATTCCCTTTGCTTGTAGCCAATAGATAGTTTCACCATCAACCTTCCCTGTCATCCCATTATATTTACACTCGGAGAAATAATGCCAATCAATATGTAAATGTAAAACCAATCAAGATTATAACAATATTTCAATCCATTTGTTACTCAAGCCGCAAATCTGTTTTTATCATATTTACTATTGATTATTTCCTGACTTTTATACTGTAAAAGATATTAAAAACAGACAAATTTCCTAAATAAAATCCTTTTTAATAATTAGAATTGCCTACTTTTGGGGGTGTGAATGCCTTTTATTTTTTTTTTTACTTGCTATTAAAATAGTTTTCCTTATGAGTATTAATAGTAACAAATTCGAACCAAGAATCAAAAGGTTTTTTTTTTCCAAACTCTCGTTTTAGTTGGGGATTTGTATTCTATGTATATTTTTTTTTGTTTGAGTGTAGATATATAAAAGTATATATATATATATATATCTATGTGTTTGTGTGCTCTGTGAAGCAGCATCTACATAATCATATTATGCTTGACTGACACAACAAACCAAGCGCACAAATGTGGGTCCAACTGCATTGAGTTGAATCAGATGGAGGAGCAAGAGCAGCCAGCACCAGAACCAGAATAAGCGGGATAGAGAGAGAAAGAGAGGAGAAGAGGGGGGATAGAAGAGATTCAAGTAATTTGACAGGCGACATACATTTTCGGTTGCACATACACACACACACACACTGACACCAATACACCCAAAAACAGCTGGGCAAATCTGTTAGCCAGTGAATTGATGAGGGGGCAAAAGCGATAAAAAGGCTTTGCCAATGGGCTTGGGGAATGTGGAATGTATGTGTAAGCTTACTCCGACTGATGCTCTTGTTGCTGCTCTTGCTCCTGCTCCTGCTGCTATTGCTGCCATGATATGGGCGGCAGAGACAGACAGTTGGAGCGACAGCGCCACCTGGCAGCTGCCAAAATTGCAAAATTGAAATTGAAATGCGACTGCTGCTGCTGCTGCTGTTGCTGTTGCTGCTGCTGATTCACTCTTACACACACACACTCACAGATGTGTACTATATAGTACTATATGACCATTCGCATGCATAATACGCATACGCACTGTGTACACTTGACAAAAAAAAAGGAAATATCAAAACGAACAAATACAAGGGAAAATGCATTTTAGAAGTGTCCTCTCGATTCAACTCTGAATCATAATCATAATCGAAATCAAGTTCCAGTTTCCGCTCGAATCAAAACAAATTGAAAAACTTTATTTCAAGTAGTGAATAAGCTTCGTTTTGTTATTCGAAAGAAGAAACATTAAGTTTGTTGGTTTATTACCAATAGCAAAATGAAAGACTTTACGAATAATTCTGATTACAAAATGCTGGAAAAGAAATCTTTGTGAACAGAAAGTTCTACACAAGTTGAAAATCATTATAGGGGAAATGTTTGCTTTATTAGATTGTATTGTATTTTCACGACTAGCACTTTTTTTTCAAGTGTATAGGCTGCTTTTCCACCTTTTGCCCCTATAACCGGTTGTTGCTGCCATTGCTGCTGCTCCTGCTCCTGCTGATGTTGCTGTTGCTGCTGCTGCTGTTGCTATTGCTGCCGAGGCTGTTGCCTGTCGCAAAGACAAGCCAAAGCAATTAATGTAATGAGCAGCAGCATGTCAGAGTAACAGTCGACGTCGACATTTTTGCACAAGAATTTTCAATCAGCCAACAAGGGCAACGGAAGGTAGAAGGATGGCAACACACTCACATTCACATCCACAATTCACATTCAGCCGAAAGAGAGCATAATGTGTAAAGGCGTCCAATGTAATTGTTTAAAACCAAGCTACTTAAGTGCCAAGTGTGTAGAGACGATGTAGAGAAGAGTATGTATATGTGTGTGTGTGTGTGTGAAGGTGGCATAAAGTGATGGGAAAAAGGGTCTGTGGGGGGGAAGGTTTATGCGAGTGCGAGTGCACAAACAAAAAGTCCAATCAGGCCTGCATTAATGAGGTACCAACACCATCCATGGTTTGAGGAACTCTGAAAGCGAGAGAGGGAAAAATGGGTTCTGCATTCATTTGCATTTATGTTTTGTGCCAACTAATTTACAGGGGCTTCTCTTCTATATATATATATATATATGTATATGTGTGTGTGTGTTTGATGGGTGTTTTTGTGTCTGTGTGTGTGTGGGGATATAACAAAACAAAATCAGCGTCAACAGCCACGACAAGCGCCCCTTTTACTTGACAAGAAGAAGACATGATATACCTGGTGTTTCTCCCTATATATCTCTTGCTCGCCAAGTGCATTTTGAGTTGCTTGCAACAAAGAAGCCTCTTCCTCCATACACACACATACACACACACACACATAGACACACACAGAACATGCATAGAATATGTGCATACTCATTAGTTTGGAGTGGTTCCGTCAACAAGAAGAAAGAAGGCGCAACAACAACAAAAAAAAAAAAAATAAAGAAAAAGGAGAGGAGTGGGAAGGTGGGGCTGTGTGGGGTAAAAGTAGCAAAAATAAGAAGATGAAGCAGACAAACCACCAACAACACAACACAACACAACACCACCACCATCCAAAACAAACTGATGTGTCAGTCATTCAGTCAGTCACTCACTCAGTCAGTCAGTTGTCGTCATCTTCTTGGGCATAAACAAACCTTTTAAGTTGCACCTAATTGTTGTTGTTGTTGCTGCTGCTGCTACTGCTGCTGCAGCGGGGAGTTTTATGCCGCTTTCTTTTTTCCAGCTCATAAATTTTTTTTCATATTTTTTTTGTCAATGTCAACCGACGGCAATGGCGGAACGTACGGGGTTGGTGGCTTTTGTCTGTTGGTCGCTCTGTCCTACGACTCTTTCGGTCTCTCATGAATAACTGATTAAAACCATTTTTTTTTACCATCTTTTTTTGTTTTTTTCTTTTTTTGTATGTTTGGTTTGGCTGACGGAACGTGTGGTGGAAGGCGAGGCTGGGTGGGTGGGTGGTAGCGGCGAGGGGAGCTAGAATGAATAGCGCTTGTTTGAGCTGACTGCGCTTCCATTTATAATGACTTTGCTGAAGCTGTTGTAGCTGACGCTGGACAGCAGAGAGTGCAATGTCACCAATGAGCAGAGATGAAGAAAGAGCGAGAGAGAGGAAGAGGAAGAGGGAGAGGGAGAATGATGCTGGCATATGCCTGCCTTACTTACTCTGCATTACTTTGGTTGATAAATAGCTGTTATACGGCAAAGAAGTTAAAACTGTAAGCAACTGTATCTGACACAAGACATATAATGCAACAGCAGGATCAGGTTTAGTCAAGAAAAATGATGTGACTGTCAATTAAAATGCAGCTGTAACATGAAACTGTTATGCTAAGCAGCTGTTATACCAACTCTGTTATATTAAAAAGTGAATGATGGTCAATAATATTTGTGTTTAAGGGCAATGAGAAAGCAAAAGATATAACCAGAAACTGTAAGACTTTAATATAAGTTTAAATGGCAAATAAAATTGTTTGCTAACTGTTATACAAACAGTTTTAAATGCATCATAGAAGCTGTTATACAAATCAAAAGGAGAAATCCTTACAATTAAATCAAAACGAATGAAATAGAAATGGCAAATAGAGCAAAACAAATGGAATGTTGGCTATGTTAAAATGGAATGTTGTTAATCTATTTTAAAAGGATCCTTAAGTATCTTTGATTATAAAAAGGATAGAAATTGCTATTTATTTGTAATCTATGTATATGTCTACAATCAGAAAGGTCTATGCAATTTCTAGGCATTTAAAATTTTTAAAGTTCACTTCATACGCCTTCCTTTACCTACCATTGGGGAAACTCCTCCTTACCATCAACATCAACATCACCATCAGCCATCAGCAGCACCATCAGCCATTGTGTTATACAACAACTCTTTGGCCAACTATTCTGAGCTCATAAATACAACATTATTTCGCAACGTAAATCGCAGCCTTGAAGCGTGCGCTTGTTCGTTCACTTGCATCGTCGTCGCTTGTCTGCGCGCGTCTCAATTCACTGCACATTTTGCAAATAACAATCGCATTTTTTGAATAATTCAAATCCACTTTGTTGCCCCGTCTATCTGACTGACTAACTGACTGTCTTTCCGTCCGTCCGTCTCTCTGTCTGGCCGTGCGTCTTTGAATCGCGGCAAAACGACGTTGTGGCATAAGAAAAGCGAAGCAAACCAATTCTAGCTAGCTCTAGCTCTCTAGCGAACAGGCACCATCAACTGGCAAGCGCATTTTCCGTATGCTTTTCTCTATACTTTCTTTTTTTGTTGCTCCTTTTGTTAGGAGGGCCGCATAAAAAATGTATAGCATAGTTTTGTGCGTTTGCTGCAAATCCACACACACACACACACACACACACACACACACACAGACAGACAGACACACATACACACAAATGCGCAGACTATTGCACAATTAGAGCTCAACCATTGGCTTGGTCTCTCTATCTCGCTCCCTTGCTCTATTATCATCATCAGCTGGAGAGAAAAGCCAGAGAACCGAGAACCATTCAAATTTTTAAGCTCTGCATTATTTATGGCCCATTCTTTCCTCTATTTTTTTGTTTTTCTACATTTTCGCCAGCTCTTTTTTTTTCTTTTTTCTTCTTTTATTGTGATTGCAAGATTTAAATTTATATTTAAATTTTGCGCATTTAAATTAAAAACCAAATTGCACATCGCAAAATGTTTTCCCCTTTTTTTTTTTTTTTGTGTGTTCTGTTGCTACCGTTTCCAGTCGCTCTGTTCGCTGATTTCATTTAGTTGCTCGCCAGAGTGATAGGCCCAGCGTAGCAGTTCCGGCTGCTTGCTGGACTGGAGCGGGAACAGCAAAACGGGTATTGGTGCTGGAGCAACGTGGTCGGTTGGTGGGGCAACTGGAAACTGAAGCTGGAGCTAGAGTAGGAGCAGCAGCAGCAGCAGGAGCAGGAGCAGAAACTGTTGTACGATTGCCACCCACAATTCAAAAATCAATTTTCATTTGCAAAACGATTACATTCACATTCATTCAATGTTCGTTGGTTCGCAGTTTTTCTTCATTTTTGTTTTTTTTTCCTTTTTTTTCTTGTTGCCATGTGTGTGTGTGTGTTTGGGTGTGTGTGTGTGTGTGTGTGTGTGTTGCTATCGGTTCTCTTACACTCGAATGAACTTTTATTCAATTTGCAAAGCAACCACAAGCTGCACAATAGCCGTTTTAAACACTCAGCCAACCAGCGAACCAGCTAGCGAGCTGCCAGCCCCGTCCAACTGAGTGGACGTGAACGGGCATTTCGTCATTTCGCACAGAGAAGCGGTAGGAGCATGAGAAGCTGGAGGAGCACCATTTGGTTTGGTGAGGTAGCAAAATGGAGGAGTTGTCCCTACCATTTTACCATACACCTCCCTTTCATTTTCATACCATTTATACCATTTCTCTTTCTCGTCAATGCCATTTGCATGTCCAACTGTCTCTTCTGATTCGCTATGTCTCCTCTCTCCCTCTCCTTATCTCTCTCTCTCTCCCTCTCTTTTTCTCTCTGTCTGCATTTTTGTTCATTTAAATGCTGCTAAAAATTGTTCGCCATTTCTTTGGCAATTTTTCAGTCCAGTTACATTTTGTTCATGTTTCAAATATTACCACTATGATAATTAATACATTTCACTTTTTCAATATATAAATTGATAAAAATTTATAAATGAAAGTACATAACCAAAAAAAAAAAAACTTATCATAGAACACAAAGAGAAAACTTGTCTTAACAATATTGTAAAAGGGATTTCTTCTTCCTTCCACAACTCGTTGCCAGTAGTAAAACAAAAATAATTGTACAAAATTTAAGCTTTTGTTTAGCAAAATAAATATTTAAAACTTTAATGCGACACATTCACTTAATTCTAAATAAATGTCTTGGAAATCTTTTGACAAAATTATACAAAAAATTTCAATTGACTGAAGAGGAAGAAAGTATTAAAGAGATATTCTCTCTGGCTAAGCTTATGAATACTTAATATCTGTTATACCAACTGTTATACGAACTAAAGAGGGCTCAACCAGGAGAAAAGAAAAAAAGAAAAGCAGAACGAAAAGAAGAAAAAGTATGTAAAAATAAAACAAATAATAAACAAAACAATGGACGAAGGGCAAAGGCAACAAACAAAAGACTAAAAGAATGCAGAGCTCGTAAAACTGAGATTTAGGCCGAGCCACATTTGTGACCAACAAAAAAAAAAAAAAAAAAAAACCGAAATACTATAATATATATATGTACATGTATATAGAAGACAAATACATACATACATACAGTAAAGGAGACACACACACACACACACAGTAGCCGGGCGATGTGGAGATTGGAGCTGAAACCTGAGGGTTGGCAAGCAGAGTTTTCTCTCTGCTCATTTTATGCGCTAACTGAATCAGCCCGACAGCCATTAACTGAGGCCATTTTATTCAATTTGGCTGCTGGCCCTGTTACCTACCCCCTTGGCATAACCCCCCGATTTCCCCTTCTCTCACCCACCAAAACAACCGACCAACAAAAAAAAAAACACAAAATAAAAGAAACAAAATAAAAGGAAAAACGACAGAAAGAAGGACAGTGGGAAGGCAAGAAAAGAAGAATAACGAAAATAAAAAAAATAAAAAAAAAACGATACGGAAGTATATACGCAGGTTATACAACAACTGATGGAGACGAACTGGACTGGAACTCAAAAGAGAAGCAGCTCCTGTGCCTGCCTACGTGTGACAACAATAAAAGTTTTTATTGCCGCCGCACACAGATGCTACATGAAAGCATCAGAAATTAGCCTTTTTCCTCTCTACTCTACAGTCTCCATACTTCACTTTGCCTCCATATACTTTGGCCTATGCTCTACACATGAAAATGAATCTTTCGTTACACATAAAATTTCTCCGAAAAAAAAAAGAAGAAAACGTATCCAAATGAATGAAAACCAATGTGACTTGCATCCAACCTTGGTCTTACATTTGCATATGATATTATCGCAATTTGCAATTGATATTCTTGTACACATTTAACACTTTCCTTTTATAGAAAAAAAAAACTCCTCCCATTAAGTCTATTTATAAACTTTGCTGCTAAGAAAAGATGAGCTTTTTCATTTGTCTTTTGTTTTTTGTATTTTTCATTTTTCATTACCAAATGACACTCTATGATTGAGGTAAATGAGATAGACACTCATGATGAACACGATCTAATGCAGTTTTAGCAAAAAGGAATCAAAAGGAGGCGGCGAAGACAAAATGTCTAATATTGGTAGCATTTGGTATTATTGGGCATTGGTACCCTCTGTTGAATGGTATATCCTTTCTGGCTCACCAATGTAGACAGCATTAAATGTTTTCTAAATGGCCCACACTGAGTCGCATCTGTTTTACATATCAATTGAGACGACCCATTAATGTTTCCTGATCCTTTAGGTCCTACCGGGAAAAGAAATTTTAATTTTTTTTCCAAGAAATGTAACCAAAATAAATGTAGGTTTTTATTCTGTGCTTCTTATTTTTTGATGGTGGGTGTGGAGTGTGTTTAAAAGGCGAGACAAAAGCCTGCCACTGCCACTCCCATTTTTGATGCTCCTACTTCTATTACTGCTCCTGCTGCTGCTGCTGCTACTGATGATGACGCGAACAAATGATGGAAATTTGAGTCCCCTCAAGTGGCCACCGTTGGCGTTGGCATTGCTGCTGCCACTAGTGCTGTTGCCGCCGCCTACGTGTGCCACATGCACAATGAATTACAGAGCAAAAAAACAAAAAAAAAAGAATCCCTCCGCTGCCGTCTTATGGTCCGTTTTGCTGCTGCGTCTTTGTTTTTGAAAAATTGTCTACTTCATTTGGAGGGGAAAACGAAAATGGCCATGAAATATAACAGTACTCATTATGTTGGGATTACGATGCAATCAACGCAGAAAAAAAGTGTCAGTCAAATAAATCACTCGCCAAACATGAGGCATGGGCGGGCAAAAGTGGGCGGCCTCGGTGGTGGTGGGCGTTGAATGCTGCATGCTGTAGTCTGTAGCCTGGATGGGGTGAGGGGGGGCGTAAGAACAAAACAAATACGAGCAAGAGCGAAAAAGAGGAATATTTCGGCAGTGTCAACATCATTCTACCCGAAAAAAAAGAGAAGAAAAATAAAACAAAAAGAAAAACGAATTTCGGTGCGTATAAAAACCAAAGCGAACATAGTTGAAGCTGACAGCCAGAATAAGAGGCTGAGAAATGGAACTGCCGACCAAAATTGGGAAGGGGAAGGAAAGAGAAATGTGAAGCTCCAGGCCAGGGGGAATGGGACGCACCACCAGCAGCAGTTGAGGCTGTCACTTTTGGTGTGTGCCGACTGTATGAGGAGTCGGCTGAGTTTTAATTATTCAGTGGCTGCCCATAAGGACATCCCGGACAGACCAAACGAAACCAAACCAAACCAAACCAATTTGAATTGGCTTTTGAAGATCGAGAGCGAGAGTGGAAATTTAACGCGGTGTTTCACTTGAAATAGTTGAACAAACGCAAAAACCGACTAAGCAATAATTGCAGCAATTTCATATAAATTCTAGGAAATTATTAGAATGAGCGTTAAAAAGGAAAAGTTAATCACATTAGATGACACTTTAAATATTTTCATTATAGAGTTACTTCTACTTCTTCCTTCTTTCCAAAGAGGCGCCAATCTTTTTGGTTAAACATTTGTAAACCAAATTGCTAAAAAAAAAAAAAAAATGCCATAACCGTTATATGTTTCGATTGCATTAACGCCGCCTCTCCGTCTCCTGCCTTGTTAACAAACTCTTCTCTCCTCTTTCAGCCCAAGGGCCATGTCCATTAAATTGTTGCAGTTTGTTTAGGCCCAAGAGATTAGCTCACTTATCATCAATTTTAAGCTGCAAAGACAAGCAAGTTTGCCTAGGTTCAGCAAACATTTGCCAAAAAGATGAAACTTGCTTGCATCTCCATTATAAGAGACCAAATCTCTAGCATCTTTCTCTCTCACACACTCTCTCTCTCTCTATCTCTTATGGAACTTGTCATCACTTTTAATAAGCTGCCGCAAAAACTTTGTCACTTTCTTTTAACTAGGCTTCGGCTCTTCTTCTTCTTCTTTTATATATATACTTTTTTTTTTTTTTGGTTTTCTTTTCTTGGTTTTTTTATTTTTACAAAAATTTAATTAATATCGATTTTGGATTTTCAAAAGGATGATTCTGACGACCCAAAACGCACAACCATACACACACACATGTAGGCCGGCCGCTTGAAGGGGCCACATTTTGTGGCAAGCCCCAAACACAACTTGAGCGGGTTATACACACACACACACACACTAGCATACATACACAAAAAATAAAAGAAAAAGAAAAGAGAGAAAAAATTGAATGAGAATGGAGAATGGAAAACGGGAATGGGCATGGATCTCTTGAAGAAAGGGAGGAGGTTAGTGGTATGTGACAGTGGGCAGGCGGGGAATTCGGGGGGAAGAGGGGTTGGTTAGTGGTGGAAAGAAGCTGAAGCTGGGTGTACAACTGTCCCGCCCACATACATACAAAGATGTTACAGCTTAGGCAAGTAAAAACTTCTAGTGAAAAACTTTTAATCTTTGCCAGGGCATAAGTAAGATATATGTACTACTTTCTCTTTGAGGATATGTGTGTGTGTGTGTGTGTGTGTGTGTGCATGAGTGGTTGTGTGTGCGAGGAAAGCAGCTGCTCAATATTTTTCATACGAAGACTTTTACCAGTGGGTTTTGCTGAGAGATTTCTAAATGGGATTGGTTTTTCCACTGCTGCCGCTAAGAGTCCAAGTCCAAGACGAAGACGGAGATGGAGACGAAAAATCCAAGTCCATGTCCATGTTCATGTCCGTTTCCATTTTCGAGGCAGTTAAAGTTGGCTATGGCCATCTAAAAACAACTTCTAGAACAATTTTCGTTAATTAAAATATTTTCAATGTGTAGTTATATGCTTTTGGTCCTGGTCTTGGTCTTGGCCTCCTGCTGCTTGCTACTGCTGCTTGCTGCTGCTGGTGCTGCTGCTGTTGCTGGCCCTGGGTCGCCATTGCTGCTAAGGATGCTCGAATTACAAAGCAAATTATAATTTCATGAAAGTTAAACGAGCAACTCTCTGCTGATGCTGTTCCAGCAGCTGAGGGTCACAACTTGCCAGCCAGCCAGCCAGCCAGCCAGTCGGACAGTCAGCCAACAGAACATAGTGAAGTGGCAGTCAGATGAAGATGAAGGAGGGTAGAGATGGCGGTAGCGGCAGCGGTAAAGGCAAGTCCGTCCTGCTTCTGGTCGTGGGCGTTTTTGGCTCTGACTGCGCACTTGAGTGCAAAGGTGGCCCAGGCAGGTCGCCGTTGAGCTCTCTGCCTGAGATTGTGAATTAAACATGCTGCAGAAAAGCGAGAAAGAAAGAGATGGAGAGCAAGGGAAAGAAAAAGAGAGAGGGAGATGGATAGAGAGACAGAGGGGGAGAGAGAGACAGAGAGAGAGAGAGGAAGAGAAAGCGAATGCAAAATATATAAGAATGAAAAGTGAATTGGGAAACGGAGGCAAGGGCCTTTACCGGATGCCATCGGGAGCCACCAAAAAACGAAGAGCCCAAGCCCAAAGCCCTGGCAACAATATAATAATAAAAAAGGCAGTTTTTGTGCAAGTGCGAATTTATGTCTTCAATTATTCAACGCCTCATTTGTATGCCACCGCCAGCCCCCTCCGCCCCTTTACCTGCCCCCAACCACCTACACCCACAACTGCCATTGCCATTGCGATTGCCCCTTCCGCAACTCATGGTCTCTTATCCTTTCCCGTTTGATGGTGTCTCAGTCTCCGCAAGTTGCTTTTTCTCTGCATGTGCTAAAATGGCAGCCTGCATTTCCGTTTCCGGCCAGCATGCAATTCGCCCTTGCATATGGGCGAAAGAGAGACAGCAGGAGAGAGAGAGGGAGCAAAATAGAGATCTCTGCTTTCCTCTACCGCTGCACATATGTATGCATCGTCCTGGGCAATTGAAATTTCAACTGGCACAAAAGTAATTCAATTCAACGCCAGGGACCAGCTTTCTCTCCCTCTCTCTCTCTCTACCCTCCATCTTCATCTTTTGGCATGTCCTTTTATTCGTATGTGTAACACAGACAGGAACAGCATTTAAGAAGTTATTGTCATAAATGTTGGAAGTTTGTTTGTTTGTTTGTTGTTGTTTTCCTTCCAATTCCACCTCCAGCACCAGCTACAGCTCCATCTCCTCTGCTCCTTTGGATCATCCTGCTGGTATAACCACTCCTCCTTCCCCATCTACTCCACCTACCTCATGTTAGCCTCGCCCTGACTTAACATTTATTTAGCCTGCGAAAAAGCCGCCGCCCATTTGCAATTCTAATGTAATTTTTTCGCGAATCATAAGTTAGAAACGATTCCTCCTTCCTTTTACCCAACCCCCCCACTTCTCCCATTTAATTCTCAGACTTGTGTCGCCTTACTCCAGGAGAGATTTTTTCTCCTCTTTAAAAATGAAAACTTTTGACCAATTGGCACCATGGGCCACAATAACTATAAAATTTTAATAGTTAAATCAGTTCTCCCTTATGCAGAAACAATTGTTATATTCTATATACTATCTATATACATATATATATGCGATATCGTTGTAAAAGTCGATCTACAGGTATTTACTTCAATATATTTACAAGTGGCCCAACTTTGGGTTCCACAGTGCGTGCAATTGTAAAATCTTAACAAAAATTCGATTCGATCAACCAAACAAAGGGAGCAAAATAAAAATAACAACAAAATATGTTAATTCTGCTCATGTTTATTGAGGAAAAGGAAAATTAATACGAAAATGCAGAAGGAAGAAGCAAAGAAAAGGCAAAAGATTCAGTCGACTATGGGAATGCCCTTTAAATGATTTTGTAATCAGCGTTGTGGAAGGGATGGTAGATGGGGAGGTAGAGGATAGGGGATGGGGGACATGGGACAGGGTACAGGGGACTAAGGCAAAGGCAAATACTCGCTACAAGAACAACAAACTCAAACAATTTGCCCTGGCATTTACATTTGCATTATTTAGCATTTAAGCGTCACGCTTTGGGTAAACAAATTGTATAAACAGCAACAAAAGCAAAAGCAAAAGCAACAGCAACAGCAAGAACAACAGTAACAAAAACGCGTAATTCATTAAACCATCTTTTTTTCATTTTCATTTTGGTTCCTTTTTTTTTATTCTTTGTGTGTGTGTGTGTGCTGGTATTTATTTTGTATGTTTTATTTGTCCTGGCCAAAATGAAAAAAACATAACTGGCAAAGGGCGATCCGGCGGTAAGAGACACAAATTTCTGAAGCTAAAACTGTAAGCTCTGAAACTGAAGCTGAAGCTAAAGCTGAAGGATTTAGTTGGTCAGTTTTAAAGCCACACACACACACACACACACGCAAATACAAAAAGAGGAGAGAAACACACACACACATACTGCACTTATTGGTTTACTTGTTTACATGGCAAGCTGCTCGTTTTCACACTCTTTTCTTATTTGCTTTAACATTTTCGCATGCATATTCAAGCAACAGAGCAGCCAAGAGGGACAGAGATAGAGAGAGAGAAAGAGAGAGAGAGGGAGAGAGAGTAAGAGTCCTTTTTCTCCATCTACCATCTCGTCCTGCGGTGGCATTTCGTTAGCTCTGTGTATGTGCATGTGCATGTGCATACACTTCTATATATATGTATGTGTGTGTCGCTTTAAGTGCGCTTGTATGCGTTTGCCAGTTGTTTGCGAATGTTTTTACATCGAATGTTGATTGTACAAAACCACTGAACAAGAAAAATTAATTATACAAAAACGTCACCGCCAAACTATGGTCTACGGACTATATGGACTCTACCCGAAATACATACTGCACTGTGTATGTATAGTGTGTGTGTGTGTGTGTGTGTGTGTGTGTGTCGGGTGTGTAAGTGGGGTGTGTGTGTGAGTGTAGTAACCCAACCCCAAGTAGATTCCAGAAAAGTTGTTATTGCTTTTGTTGCCACCTACCACCTACGCTACTCTGATGGAATTTTATGTTTTCGCATATATATCATGAGACATACATATATGTACATACATTTGTATGCATTTATTTATTATTAAACATAGACTATATAGAACATTGTCAATGCCTAACCGCAAATTGTTTAAAACGAAACTAATAAATCACAAACCAAACCAAACCGAATGGCAGACAAACCAGACTAGCTCTCAGACCTAGACGCAGACTCAAACCGTAACCAGTTATAAATGCGACAGATAGAGAGATCTACTACTGCTAGCACCAGATGTGGCCATCTAATAGGAAAATCAATTTTATGCTTGTGAAGAAACCTCTGAAAATAATCAAATAATCATGCCATTCGATTGTCGAAAAATAGTAAGAAAATTGCTTGAGAAAAAGAACCTTTTAAGCGCAGCAATTGAAATTGCAAAGAAACAACAAAAAAATAAAAATATAGAGAAAACTGTAGCATACTTTTAAGAGCTGGCTTAAGATATAAAGGAAAATCGACGAGAAGAAGCAAAAGAAAAAAAAAAAGCTTAAAAACCGGGACGCGGTGAGGATTGAATGAAATAGAGTGAGCCTGCAGGCAGTGAACGTGTTCAAGTGTGAAGCTGGCATTGCCACGCCTTCCTTCAAGCGAAAAACCATCCCAACAGAAACGCCCCTAACCTAGCAGTCCACTCACCTCACCTCACCCATCCCCTCCTTTTCTGTCAGTCGTCCACATGCTACAAGCAAGTGTACCTCCTCTTTTACACAAATCGACGCTTACGCTTATATTATGTATTTTTCCTACCACGGAACTTGCATTTTTTGCATTTTTTCAATGGCATTGCATTTAGATGTTGCCGATGTTGTTGTTGTTGTTGTTGCTAGTGTTATTGTTGTGCTGTGTGTCAGTATGTATGTATGTATGTGTGTGTGTGCGCTTTTGTTGCGTTTTTATTTCAAGCAGCGCGCAACGGAAGTGTTGCCCTTGCTAAGAAGTAGAAAATGTTGTATGTAAGTAGTGTGGAAAAGTAGATGTAGTAGTAGAAGGAATCCGAGAAACATTGTGCCACATGGCAAACTGATGACAACAAGAATAACTGTAATGAAACTGAGATAAGCTGTGGCCACAGGGCACTAGCAAAAAGGATGAACACTGCATTGCACGACACAGGACGGCACGGCATGGCATGGTATATATCCTCTAGTATAACCAGCAACCAGAGTAACCAGAATTGCTGTCGACTGTCCGGGGGAGATGACGACATTGCAAATCGCTTGCTCATTTGTTGTGCCATTGTTGCAACTGACTCGCACTCGCACTCACACTCACACTGTTTCTCTCTCTCTCTCTCTTTCCCCCTTTATCTCTAGATTTGAGACAAATTGTTAGAAATGAAGTTGAAATGATGATTATTAAGTGGGGTAAAAGTTAGAGAAGGTTTAACTACAGATACCACATCATTACCTTACATAGTGGAATTTGTTTTGGATTTGATTACTTTTCAACCGAGAGGAGAATCTAAATGTGGTATAACTATAATACATATATAAATTTTGAATTGTAATCGGTATTGCATGAAAGTGGAGGAGAATGTTTTCTATGATTATATATACATGTACATATATACACATATATTAATTTCATTAATGTTTTTTGGTGTGGAAACTACTTTATATTGTTCAAGAGATTCGTAAACCAATCGCTTTGTATAATCTAAAATATATAGATTCAATAGACAAAATTTCAATTACCATTTTGAGATGAATCTGTATAAAGCAATCCTTAGTGTTAGACATAAGAGGCAGAATATTAATAATAACATTATGCCTAGAAGGATACGGATATAACTGTATTATATTTTAATCAATTGCCTAATGGTTTACATCCTTGTAGTGGCAATTGCTTTAAGTTGAAGATTAAAATTCATATAAAATTAAGGGTTAACCCAAAAAAAAAATATAAAAAAAAAACCAAAGTAATCTGATAACGTACGTTTTTCCAATCTTATAACTCTCTTTCTATTTGTCTCTCTCTCTCTCTCTCTTTCTAAACCGATTCGAATGTAACCTTTGGAAGTGGACTGTAAAGGGCACTTTTTGTGCGTTGTTTTCCTCCTTAGCTCCTTCTGTTCATTGTCTTCATTCATTTTCCATTTGCCAGTTCCACTTGTTTCTGTTTTCTGTATTCTATCTATCAAATTTCACTCGTTTTGCGACGTTTCATCATACATTATATCATGTTGTTGCTGTTGTTGTTGTTGTTGCTATTTCTTACTTTTGTTCGCTCTTTGGTTCTTTCATTCCGTACTTTTTTTTTTTGTGCGCCCCTTTTTTTCCCATTAATAGTTGATCTAGCACTAAGCCAAGGGCATGGACCATGAAGTATGCAAAAGCTTTTTTTTCCCCGATCCCCCTTTCATTTACTAGTCACTCTACATATGCTATAACCCTCCCCTCCCCTCTCTCTCTCTCTCTCTGTGTCTCTTTCTGTTTTGGTACACTTAATTGCTCAACTCTCTATACACAATTTAATATTCATACTTGCGTTTCAGTCGTCGACGTCGCCGTCGTCGTCGTCGCTTGCGTTTGCGTTTGCGTTGGGGCTAATGTTGTGGGTTTTTGATTCCGGTTGGTTGCTTCTCGTTTGGCATAACAAATCAAGTTGCTGGGATTATAAATGGAATCCTTTTTTAATTGAAATATATAACCACTGCTGCCACTGTGTAAGTGTGTGTACGTGTGTGTGCCTCATTAATGTGCATATGCATGTGTGTGTATGTGCGTGCGTACATATATATGCATACACAGTTCGTTTTGTCCCTACCCCCTGTCGTCTGTCATCCATTCTATCAATTGATGCTTTTTTGATTGCAAATTTGTCACAAACATTTCGCTTGACTGCAGCTTTTTGCTCTTTGCCTCACATTCACACACAAGCTCTCTTTCTCTCTCTCTCTCCCATCTCTCTCTCTTCTGTGTCGCTGGCTTGCAAAAAAGCAAAGTTAAATTCTACTTACAGCCAAATATATGTAATAAATACCAGCTTAAATAAAAAAAAAAGTAAAAAATAAACTTTATCTATATTTCAACCACACGCAGTCATGTGCTTACACGCACACACACACACACACACACACACACTGCCACCAACATCCGATATACATGCCATATATAAGAACTGTTAGTTTGGTTTTTCTTCTTGCTGTCTCGCCCAGCCAAAAGTTTTTTTTTGAAAGATATTCCTTTTACTGTTACTCCACCTAACCATACTCCTTCTCATCCGATCTCCCGCTACCCACTACCCCTTTCCACTCCGGCTTACACGTCCAGCGTAAGCAAAAAGTTTGTTCTCTGCCCTCCACCCCCAAAAAAAAAAAAAAGGATGAGAAAAAACACAGACAAAAAAGAAGAGTGAGAGAGAGAGAGAGAGCAAAAATTTATATAGAATAGAATAAAATAAGTAAGTGAAGTTGTCGAGGCAAAGTCTCTGGCAAGACATCATTAGATTTATAACTATTTCGAGTTGAAAGCTTTAAAACAAAAATTTTCTGTGTGAAGAGAAATTTTCAATTTTTACAAGCAGCAGCCGCAGAGTAGACAACCAAAAACAAAAAAACAAAAAAAAAGAAAACCCAAACCAAATCCTGACAAGCCCCTGACGCCGTATAAATTGTCGCAATCAAGTTGAGACAGGGACAGAGACAGAGACGGAAACTGAGACAAAAGAAGGCACAGAAATATATATAGAGATAGAGATAGAGAAAAGAGGAGAGAGTTGAGTTGAGTTGAGTTGAGGGAATGAACGAGATGAGTTTAAATTGAGAGAATGCGAGAGATGGAGTTTGAGGATGGAGAAGAGTGAACATAAACCGCCAGCAAGATGAATTACTGCAAATTATCCAGTTAGAAGTTGGGCTGCGTTTATTTCTTCTTCTTTTTCTGGGGGAAAAAAAAAAAAACAAAAACGTAGACATAACTAGAGACGACTAAAAATAATGATGATGATGATGATGATGATAATCCTAATGATGTTAAAGGTAATGATGATGATGTTTTCTTGCTGCTGGTCAATGCTAACGATTTAATGACCAAAAGTTCAACAAGAACGAAAAAAGGAAAACGAAAAATCATCTTTATAGATATTACATACATATATCTGTCTGTGTGTGTGTGTGTTTGTGTGTGAAAAGTGTCAGCCGAATGAATATTTTAATGCCATTTAAGCAAAGTTTACTCAATTACTTTATATCAAATGCCAATTCATAAACATTTCAATTTGTGCTGTGCAAAAGTTACAAAAATTCTTGCAAAATCATTTCAAATTTTAATAAAAACATATTCACTTGAAGTAAATACAAGTAAATATATTAACTAAAAGTCATTTAATTAAACATATTAAGAAAGACAGAGGTGTAAAAGTCAGCTAAAGTCAAGAGTTTAAAGTTCGTTTTTCTTTCTCTCTAAAATTTTCCATGTAAATCAACTAAATTAATAAACACTTTTCCATTTCTCTACCAACTGAGTCCAAAAAAAAAAAATAAAT
The DNA here is from genome assembly GCA_035045865.1 of Drosophila austrosaltans. Taxonomy (NCBI): domain Eukaryota; kingdom Metazoa; phylum Arthropoda; class Insecta; order Diptera; family Drosophilidae; genus Drosophila; species Drosophila austrosaltans. Next base: position 6,432,998 of record JAWNOQ010000207.1, read on the forward strand.
AAATAAATAAGAGCTTTAATCCTTGATTACTTTTCTTGTTTTCAAGTTTCTGAAGATTTATTTTAATTAAACTAATTTAAATTTAAAGTATGCTGCTTGTCAAACTGCTACACACAATATCTTTCAAGTTTTACAGCCACTGGGCAAAGTAATTAATGTCTCCATTTAGTAAAAAGGGTTGGAAAAGAGACCCCCCCCCCCCAAAAAAAACAAAACAACAAGAAAAAGAGAGAATGATAAATTTTAGGTACAAATAGACAAATGTTATATGTATATGTTGTTGTTGTTGTTGTTGTGTATAGTAGTAAGAGAAAGTGTTTCTTTTCCATATGACCCTGACCAATTCTGCCTGGTCTATGCCTGCTTTTAAGTTGCTCCAGTCGAATGGAGGTGGTTCTGCTTCTGGATGGGATAAGAGGGTATGGGCGAATGAATGGTTGCTTGTATGAGTATGAGTGTTGAGCATAAATAAAAATCACCCGCAGCACTTTTTGTCGGTTACTTACATTCATTAATGTCAAAAGCAGAGCCAGTTGCCGCCTCTCGTCTAGGACAGTTGCTCTGAGCACATTATGTGCCACAAAACGCATAAAAATACACACACACACACACACAGGCACCACACACACACACACACACACACACACACGCAGAGAATATGTCTGTCTTTGTAGTCGTAGTCGTAGTCATCGTGTGTATTATAGTCTGTAGTCTGAAGTCTGCCCGCTGTTTTATATAACGATTACGATAATGAAGCGTCGCCGTTTCCAACGCGCGGGCAGCATTTTTATACACAAAATGAGCCAAATGAATGGCATGGCTTTTGCTCTGATGATGAGAAGAGCCGACAGGGGATGAGAAAGTTTTTGGGTTTGAGAATGGGTGGCGACAGATTGGGCAACGTCTGTCGTTGATGGCTTTTTGAAGTTCTCCTCTCGGCTCTACTCGGCTCGGCCCGGCTTGGCTTGCCTGGGCTGCTCTGTTATATTCTTGGCAATGGCAGGCGGCGCAATGATTGGGGATTATGACGAATTAATGAATTCAGATTTAAATAAAATTACCCAGCGCGCCTGCTTGTTAGTGGCAGCAGCAGCAGTAGCAGTTGTCACCCTCCCCTCTTTCTCTCTCTCTCTCTCTCTCTCTCACTCTCTCTTCACTGTCACTCTTTTTACCCACTGTTGTGTGTTGGGTAGTATACATTTAACGTTTGCTAATAGAATTAAAGTTTGCGGTTGCCCGACGAACATAATGAGTTGCCAGTCCAAGCCGAGGCCAATAGCAAAAATGTAGGAGCATGAGGCAGAAACGAGAAGGGAAAAGGAGAAGATGGAGACCGAGAGAAAGCCATAATTATGACAGTCAGTGTGGCGGTCTGGCGGCTAGTGGGCGTGGCAAGAGTAGCAGCAACAGCAGCAGTTGCAGCGCTTAATTAACAACAACAACAACAGCAGCAACATGAACAACAATTGCAATTGCAATCGCAACGCCCCCTGCCCGCCCATCTTTACCCCCTTGTGCAATACTCTTAGCCTCTCACGTTGACTGCACCTGAGCTGGCAATTTTTGTGTCATTTGGCGCGTGTAACCTTCATTCCTTCCTGTTTCACCCAGTTCTCACTCTGTTTGTATACACCCCTTTCCCATACCCCGCCCCCCCCCCTTTTCACCATCATTTATATATATATATATACAACTGTTCGTTTGCATTGTGTTGCGGCATTGTTGTTGATTGTTAATTGAAAAACAATGTTGTAGTTGGTTTCATCGACGGCTGCACTTGAAGAGCTGCGAAATGTGAAATGCGAGGCGTGAACAACAACAACAACAAGAGCAGCAGCAACAGCAGTAACACCAGCAACTCGTAGAGGAAGTTGGTCGGTTGGGGTAAGCGGGACGGTGGGAAACTGCGGTGCAAGCTTAATTAATTTTTATAAGGCCGCCTCCGTTCTTCTCAGTTCAGTTTTAATTACAATGCACAGGAGTTGCCAGTTGCCCTTAAGCGCATTGATTAAGTTTTAATCAATGGCCCATAAGCAGTAGCAACAGCCCAGCAACAAATGCCAGCAACAGCAGCAACGGGTCAGCCTCAGTCTCAGTCTCAGCTTCAGCTTCAGTCTTGGCGTCAGCGTCAGCCTTCAGTTTGAAGCTCATTAAAGGCCGCAAAAGAAAACTTTGACAAGAAAAGTGCAATTAGCACTGTAGCACCACCAAAGAAGAGTGATAGAGAGAAACACACACAGAGAGTGTGAGAGAGAGAGAGAGACAATGACAGAGACACAGTCTCAAAGTGTGATCAGATAAAAGGTCTGTCATATTATAATATTGAATGGCAGGCAGAAGATTGAAAGCTAACAACACGCAGACGTAAAGTAAATTAAGAGTAATTGCTTGAAAACTAAATCAGACCAAAAAAAAAAAAGAGAAAAAGAAGGAAAATGTAGACTAACCAAATGTCAATTAATGTCTAAAATTAACTACAGATATCAAATTGTTTTAATTATAATAGACATTGCTATTTTTTCTGCATTCAACTTGACTTTTAATAAAGCCTTAAGTTAAAGCAAAGGTTTCTTAAATTTGAGTTGAAAAGTTTTGCAAAACATTTGATAAATTTCAATAATAATAACTAATACATTGTTCTATATCTTCTTTTATACCATTTCCATTTCCATTTTGTCTTTACTCAATTTAGCAAAATATTTTTATAATTCATCGTTTACAATTCGATAATTGAATCGTAATAAAAAGACTTGATCAACTTTTGGCCGCACTTAACTCTGTCACTCTTTCTGTCATTTAAAGTCTCAATTATACATACATATACATATATATGTGTATATATAAAAAGGGGTTAAAAAACAATATCAAATGACCGAGTTGAAAAAAAAAAAATAGCATTCCATTTCAATCCATTCAATTCAATGCGGCAATCAGTCAGCTAGTCAACTAGTCAGTTGGTCACTTTATCATGGCTTGGCCAACCGTTCCCCCTCCTCCCATCACCATTCATAGTTGCACAGATGCATAGCATCAGAGTCCCAGACCAGTTAGCGGCAACATAATGAGCCAGAGTAGTCCCAAAGTCAGCTCAGTTGTTCAGTTAGTTAGTTAGTTAGTTAGTTCGTTGGCTCGCTGACTCGCGCTGGTTAGTTTGACAGTCAACTATCATTATAAGTTCTTTTGCGCCATAATGGGCAAAACTTTTTCAACTCAGATCCTCCCGCTCCCGCCACCCGCTGTCTCTCTCTCAAACTCTTCCACACTCTCTCTCACTCTCTCTCTCTCTATGTGTGCAATTAGCAGCAGTTTTGTCTCTGTGATGCTGCCCAACCATTTCTTCAGGCCATTAATTGAGTTTGTCTTCATCAAAAGCAACGAAAAAAATTTATTTATATATATAACAAAAGAGAAAAACAATTATTCTTCAAAATTACAACAAAAAACTTTATAATTTTCCATTTTCTTTTTTATATATATTTACAGATCGAGGACGCCATGTTAATGTTTGACAAGCAAACTAATCGGCACAGAGGTGAGTAGTTCCTAAAAAATATACAAAAAATCTTAGAAAAAATAATGATAAGAAAGCAATTTGATTGAAAAATTGAAAAAGTAGAAAGCCTAATCAAAAGTAAAATTAGTTTATGTTGAGCCGATTACCAAAAAGGTTTGCCAACAATTACACAATTCTTCAATTACTATATATAAAGAATTTAAGAGATGAACTTGCTTGCTTGGAAGTTCATCTCTTCCTTTTCCATCTCGCAGAAATTTCCTAGTCTCTTACTCGGCTCTCTTTTTGGATTACTTTCCAAAAGGTTTACTTTAAAGTTAGTGAAAGTTTTTAAATTTTGAAATGCTACAAAAAAATTGAGTTAGAGTTCAAAGAACCAATATATATAGTTTTCCAAAGTTGAAGTTGAAATTCCTTTGAAGGATACATACTCTATCCTATTCATATGGCTCTAACTTGGCCATTGTTGAGCCGATTTCAAAAAGCTTTGCACCAATATCATCGTCTGTTTGCCTGGTAACAAAAATTTCATCAAAATATGCAAAACTTAAAAAAAAAAAAAAACAATTTTTTGCCACAATTTTCCATTTTTGACGATGTTACCCCTGTTAAAATTCTCCAAAATCTGTTCGAATTTCTTTTTTTCAATTCTTTCACAGTTTTTAGCCAGTTGAAAGTTGCGATTCTAAGAAGCAAATGATGATATAGTTTTTTTTAAACCGGTCAAAATTTGACTGAATTGAAGCATTTTAAAGTTAAGTTAAGTTTGTTCATGACAGACGCGAGCATGGCTTTATCTATTTATCTTATAGTGATCAAGAATATATATACTTTTTTGTATATATTATTTTTGTGCAAGAATATAAAAAATATATTGTATAATGAAAAAATTGTACAGAACTGTACAACAGAATTTGATGCAAGAAACATGCAGCAATGGGACTGTAATACAAACAGAGGCTAATATCTCTCTGTGTATGTAAGAGTATTTATATATATATATATATATATACATAGATATATACATATGTTTATATAATATGTACAATATTATACGAAGCCGTATCCGGACTTTAACGATGCAGAAAAAAGAAATGGAAAACGATGAAGAAGACGCTGAGGCCGGAAGTGCGAAAAGCTTAGCATTTGAACAATGTCAAATGTTACAATATGTGATAGACACAGATAAAGATATATAGATACAAATATACAGAGATACAAATACTTATGTCCGTCTATCTCTCTCTGCGTGTGTGCAACAGCATAAAGAGCTAATACAGTTTTAAAAACGTTTGCCCTCTCATGTTAAGGCATTAAAATGGCCAGGCAACAGGATGTAGGATGTTGTAGAGAGTCCCCCAAAAAGATTACCTGCCAATGCAACCGGATATAAGGGCACACACACACACACTTATACAGTCACAAATACAAACACACATTCACATATAAGAGGATGGAATGTTGTTGGTGGCAATGGTCCCAGGGGGAACTGGTAGAGCGCGGAACGGTTGGTTGGACGGGGGAAACGCTGTTTATAACTGTGTGTCTCTTTGTGTGTGTGTGAGTGTGTGTGTGTGTGTGTGTGTGTGTGTGAGTGAGTGTATAGTAAGGCTATGGGCTGGTTAACTGGGTCCGGCCAAAAGGCTTAAATCTCCAGTGTACATCCGCTACACGAACTTGTGAGCGCACGACTGAGTTCACATTTCCATTGCGTTGTCCTGTCCATGTAACTGACTGCCTGAATGCCTGACTGACTGCCCGGCCATGTCCTGATGCCCTACGCTGCCCTTACATAACCCCTGTCTCCCATTCTCTCTCTGTACCCCCCTCACCGGTTGTCATTGTCAATTTTGCTTATTAAAGTTTTAAATGACGCGCCGAATTTCGCATTGCGACCAGGTTCCGACTCCTATTTGACATGTGACATGTATCCAAGGATGTGGAAGGAGGCAAAAGTGGAGGTGGAGAAGTATAACCTGAGATCTGAGAACATTAAGATTGATGTGACCATTTTGCAAGGCACCCACCAGCCAACTATGTTACTGACCAAAAGTAATTAGCTTTGTCTCACACACACACACACACTCAGAAAGAGGAAACATGCATCAATAGTTGCTATTTCTCCCTCATACCCCTCAACCTCTCTACAGTCCACTATAGTATATACCGCCTGCACTCCTCTCAACCACTGATATTGTTAACTTTTGTTGGACGCCAACGACTGCCCGGTTAGCCCACCGCCGCCACCGCTCTCCCCCCTTCAAATTACGCACACGGGAATAAGAAAACATGATTTTTGCTTGTGCGCCATAAAAAAAAATTGTAGCATACTTCTGTGCACCAAGCCGCATCGAGATAAGCAAGAATGAACAGCGATGAGATGAGAAGAGTGGAGTGTGGAATGTCGTGGAGTATCATGGTGTATGAGTGTGTGTGTGTTTGTGTGTGTGTATGAAGTAGGGGAAAACCCACAGAACATTTCGCTTAATTGGACGCTGGAGTATGCTGAAAACTGAAAACTGCATGATGATGCAGTCATACTCATACATACATAAAAAACGAAGGCTTGAAACGAGCAGCAACAACAAAAACCAAAGGAAACAAGCATATAAAAAAAAAATGAAAGAGATCTGTGAGAGCCAAAGCTAGTTAATAAAAATAAACAGACATTTTAAAATGATGATGTGGACAGAGTAGACAGACGTCCACTCATGCATCTTGAAAATCTATGAGGTATTTGTGGGAAACCTTTTAAAACTAATCTACTAACTAACTATATCGATGTCATTTAGAAGACTTTTGCTAAATCTGGTCAATAACAAATATGTTAATGGTGAATATACTTTGAGTAATATTTTTATAAGAATAAACTAATTAATCCAATTGATATGCTAAACGTTTCCAGTGTCTGTCTTGGAGTAAAAGAATCATCTCATATTGAATTCAATATGAATATGTTTCCTTGATGTTCTTTTAATCTCAGTGATATATTTTCTTCCTAATCCCTAAACGCTTCATGTTGCAAAGTTTTATAAAAGCTTTCAAACAAAGATAACTTTTCAAATTAAATATCATACAACTTTGGAATGGAATTTTAAGAATCTCTTCTCATGACTTGATTTTTACATTTTTCTGAAACGAACTCTGTTTCATTTTAATCATTTGGTAGTCATTTAACGAAACATATATGAATATTGATAGCAACCCTAAAATGTTCAATCATTTGCTTAAGAGTCGGAAAATGGTTTATCCAGGTCAATTGTAAGAAAATTGCCTATTTGGCATTTACATAACTTAGCCTAATGTCCTCGATTAGCTAATAATTCTCCACTTGTTCGATTTTCCCACAATTTTAAATTGCCCATTGCCGTGTGTTAAGGCTTTTCTGTCTTGTTATTCTAACCGATTGTTAACCTTATGCATTTAAAATAATATGAATCGGATTACTTGTATATCGGACATATATCGATCACCATACATATACCATATGCAAGACACTTACATTTGTCATTAGCTACAATAATTGCGTTCTTTTGTGCCATATACATTGTGCATTGTGGCGTAAGGACTAGCAATTTGTTTCAGCTCTTAAGGTTTAATTTCATTTCAAACTTCTGGTGGCCTCATTTCATGTGATTTCCGTATGAAAAATGCATGAGCAAATCGTTTTACTTATTGACAAGACTCATTGCCTCAATTGTACTCCCTACTTCTCGTTCCCCCCTATACTTTGGGTCCCAGGCACAGGCCCAGCTCATTCGATAGCCACGCTCGCTTGCTCAGTCGCTTCATTTTGCTTTTCTTACTTTTTTGCTTTTGCTTCTTTTCGCTTTTGCCAGGGACATGTCAATTTTTTTTTCCTTTTTTTTTTTGCGCAAATTACAATTGCGTGGGTCGATCGGAACACATTTACACTCATATATACACACACACACACACACACACAACCAATATATAATGAAATATGCAGACATTGTTAGTTAGCTGAACCAACAACTGGCCAACTTCACAGGAGACCCCGCATCATTCTTTTTCTTTTCCTGCTCCACGTTGTCGTTCTGCTTCTTTTTCCAATCCATTCCATTCTGCCATCCTTTTGGCCATCCTCCCAAGTCAATAGCAAAATGTGTGTCGTTAATCAAAGGGTATTAGTTGTAGTAGCCATAGCCTTCATTGCCACGACGACGACGACGACGACCACGATGACTTTTTGTACATTGGACGACCTTTTTTTTTTGTTGCCGCTCAGGTCCCGCCTGCTGCTGTTGGTGTTGCTGCTATTGGTGTTGCTGCTGTTGGTGTTGCTGCCGTTGCCGATGCTGTTGTTGTTGCTGCTGGTGCTGGTGCTGGTGCTGCCTACTGGCACTTTTGCGATATGCCTGTAATTGCATTTTATCGATCCAAGAGCGGACCTTCTTCGTTATATCTGTATATATGTATATACATATACATATATATATAAACGTATGTTTGTATATAGGCTCCATACTACGTGGCAATTGCCAGCGTGTTGTGCTCACACACAAGGAAAGGCTCAAACTATAATAAAGAAGAAATGTTGGGCAAAAGACGTCGTTCGGTTGCTCCGTTTGCTACACGGCAGCAACTTTGTAACTCATTCATAAATCATGTGTGCAGCGACAGACAGACCGACGGACAAACGGACACATAGACAGAGAGACAAACGGACAGAACGGCCAACAGTTAGACAGACACTCGAGCACATGTATGTAATATGTACGTACACAGAGTATGCCTGGTCACTGAAAATTGCAGCAGTAACACAGTTGTTGGCAGAGCAAGTGGCCTCCAACAAAAACAACCATAAAACACAAAAAAAAATAATGGAAAAAAGCAGAAAAAAAAATGGAGAAAACTAATACTATATATACATATATATATATATATATGAATATGCCATAAAACAATATAGGCAGGCGGTACTAACAGCTGCAACAACAGCAACGACAATTGCCATTACAGGAGAAATTGCCTATGATAAACTTTGACTTCTATCCAGAAAGCGATTACAGTAGCAAAAGTATATATACAACTTTTACTATGCCAATAATCGATTAATTAGAAAATCCTTTAACCAAAATAACTTTTAACAGTCTTAGATGTTGCTAATCTTATGACGCTCAGTGTGTTCTACCACAATTTGTAATAACTTCTGATGGAAAGTGCCTTTGCAATCGTATTAAAATTAATTTCAATAAATAAACAAAAAAATTAATATAGTTTAAGTGGTTTTTACTGTACATTGTCCTAAAAGTATGCTATGAATTTCATTTGGCAAGCCAAGGACATGGACAACGTGAGCAAACGCCCGCCTAAACAGTCAGATGCGGGTGGTGTGTCAGAGGACACCCGAATATAAGAAGCTATAGACAGGGGAAATATGCAGGGACAAGAAGTATAGTGATAGAGCGTTGAGGGTGGGCGGATTTGGGAAGTGCAATGCAGTGCAGCAGTGCCTCAGTACAGTGCCTCCGTGCTGTGCTCTGAGTGGTTGAGTGTTTGGACGTATGGGAGTTGGGCCTTAGGTTAGTTGGCAGTTGTTGGCGCTGCCAGCCGCCACTAATATTAAAATTGAAAATTTTGTAATTTTTCTTTTTGGCAAGCAGAGACGCGGCGCAATCATAACAGCTGGCAGCAAAAAGAAGCAGTCCAATTTCTCTTCCCTGACTCTCTCCCTCTCTCTGTTTGCCTCACCTCCTTCCTCTCTGTTCCCTAAGCAATGTACCTACGATGGAATAGTATAGCCTAGCGTAGCATTTTATGCCACCATCGTAGATGTGTCTATATATCTCTGTCCGCTTCTTGGCAATAACATGCATGAGTGTGCAATTTTTTGCAGTTGCCAAAAACCGTAGCCCATGGCCCATGGCCCATTGGCGGCATCGTTGTAGTCGTCAGCGGTGGTGGCGGTGGCGGTGGCAGTGGCGGCGGCGTCGCCTCGTCCTGCGGGAAATTTTCGACAGGTAAAAATGGCGACCGCAGCAACAGCAGAAGCAGAAGCAGCAGCAGCAGCAGCAGCAGCTTCAACAGAATTAACTAGACATTCTGCTAACTTGGCTAGCGGCATTTGTTACCAGCTAGATACATTTTTGATTGAGTTGCATGTGTGTGTGTGTGGGTGGGCAAAGGGTGCTCCATGGAGTGTGGCGTGTATGGTGGGGCTTAGTCCAAAAATTGCTTTAGCTTCATTTGTTCCAACAACTTGATTTATGAGTGGAGGGACTTAAAAGGCAAAAGTACCACTAGTAACAGAAGCACCACAAGCAGCAGCAGCAGCAACAACAGCAGCTCTACGTGCAACACTTGCAACGTGCGCTAATTTTATATAATTAAAACAAACAGACACATAGATACACACTCACGGATAAACAGAATGAGAGATAGAAATGTAGGAAACAGAAGTAGAAAAGGGAAGAGAAGAGAAGGAGAAGACAACTGAAAGCCCGCACGTTTGTTCTCCTAGTAGAAAACTTGCTTCTTTTTCTTCTGATACTCTGCTTCTTGGCACATGTCGCCCCCCCTCCCATCTCTTTCGCTCTCTCTCTCTCTATCTTTCTCTAATAAGCCTGCGTGTTTACTGTTTTTTGTTTCAACTAATTTGTCAGTTACGCCCAACAAACGCCCGTCCGCCCGCATGCTAAGGCAAACATTAGGCAAAGAGCTTGCCTAAGAGGATCCTCATGGCAGTGGCAAAGGGAGGGAGGGGGGTGGTTAGGATGGTAAGGCATCAGGTGTCTGCACTTGGCCTTGCTAATTGCATAGTGGCAAAAGAGAGTAACGCCCTTTCCCCTTGCATCTTACTTCAATTCCATGCCACATTTTCTTTTTTTTTTTGTTTTTTCCGGTTTTTCTTTTTTTTACGTCTTTGCCATTTTCGACCATGTGAAATCTCAGACAATTGCGCTAATTGAAAAGCCTCGATAAGACCAAAAAGTGGCGGAACGTCGTCTTAGCTGCTCCACCACCCACGCTTTCTCTCTATCTATCTCTCTCTCTCTCTCCAATTTCCCATCTCCTCTTCGATAGGGCGAAATGCTAACGTAACGAACTTTGTATGTGTGTGTGTGTGGAAAAGGAAGTCGAATGGAAATTGCTTGAAGGAAAAGTGTGGAATGGAAATGTGATATTTGAATTGTATAATTTAATTAAATAGAATACCAACAATTGCATTTATTCTTAGTCATATTTGTTAAGTGAAATATTTGTGGGGTAAACTGGAAAATCTTTTACTAATTGAATATGACTAACCGCTCGCGGCACCCAAAGCCAAGAGACTTAGTGGAGATATATATATATATATATTCTATATCTAGGCTTATGTCATTTATCTATAGATATAGATATATAGTTTCTATTTACTTTTTGACCTTCTCTTAAGTATTCTTCCCATTGCCTTTTGATCGTTCCCGTTATGCAATTTTCTCAATTTAGTTTCCATAACCGAAAAAAAAAACAAAGCAATAGATATTCCCCTAACAGATCAACATTTCTATATATATCTTTACTTTGCAAAAACTTTAGCCATAGCTTTCGCGCTGCAACTTCTGGTAGTGGAGTTTCAGTTTGTCCTCCTTCTCCTCCTCCTCCTCCTCCTACACCTCCTGTGTGAGCAAAGAATAAAGTTTATTATGTAAACTCAGAGCCGTCGTCCAGTGTTTGAACTACTCACCAGCCGCCGCAACCACTGGCACTTGAGTCCCTGCAGGAGGGCTAGCTGGCTGGCTGGCTGGCTGGCTGGCTGGCTGGGTGAACTGAACTGGCTGCATCAGATTGGGGTCAGAGCTAAAAGAATAGAGAAGGGCCACGAAGGGTCGGTCTGGTGTGTTAATGTTGTTGTTGGATGGTTGTGGACCCCGTCTCGACACTTGAGTAAATTATTTAGCTGCTCTCAGAGAGCTCGACACAAAAGCATATTTCGTTCAATTTTTGCAGCTCTTAAACTTGTTTGCCTATTCGCAGGACTTGCGAGAGACTGTCTCTCTGTCTCTCTCTCACCCTTTCTTTCTTTTTTTTCTGTTTTTCTCATTCGAAATCTCATTCTTCTTTTCCTTCTTTGTTTTTTTTTTTGCAGGTTTTGGCTTCGTTACATTTCAAAGCGAAGATGTGGTAGACAAAGTTTGTGAAATTCATTTCCATGAGATAAACAACAAAATGGTAAGTCAAGCGTAGTGAAATGAAACGCAGCACCACCAACTCGGAGCCTTAACTGCTTTCTTTTTTCTTCTCTCCTTTGCTGTCTCTCTATCTGTTACAGGTCGAGTGCAAGAAGGCTCAGCCGAAGGAGGTAATGCTGCCGGCAAATTTGGCCAAGACCCGTGCGGCCGGTCGCTCTGCTTACGGTGAGTTGTTAGTCTGGGGCAGCCACGCAAATCAAGCGGCGGCGGCTGCTGCAACATCCGCTGCTGCTGGCCTTTTGCCAAGTAGTTTAGCAGCCGCAGCAACAGTGCTGCAACAACATCAGCAGCAGCATCACCACCACCACCACCAACAACAACAACAACAACAACAGCAACAACAACAACAGCAACAACAACACTCACAACAGCAACACACACATCATCATCATCACCATCAACACCATCAGCAATTGTTAGGGGCAGCGGCAGCAGCAGCCTCATTACGTTATACCCCCTACCCTTTGCCCTCGCATATTTCAGCTGCCATTTCAGCTGCTACTCAGCAGCAGCATCAGCAGCAACAACAGCAGCAACAACACCAGCAACATCAACAACATCAGCAGCAACAGGCTGCTGCCGTTGTTGCCCAACAGCAACAGCAGCAACATCAACAAAATCTAGCTCTAGCTGCTGCCGCCCCCTCACTTCTACCCCTCTCAAGTCCAGCCCAAACAGCTGGTACCTCATTGCTGCAATATGCAGCCGCTGCCAATGTTACCCAAAGCAATGCCGTTTTGGCAAATTCTCTTTATGCCGATGCTGCAGCCGTTGTTGGCTATAAACGTCTCTTGGCCGCTGCTGCCGTTAGCAGTGGCCTGAGAGCAGCACCAACTGCAGCTGCTGCCGCCACCACATTGGGCGCCCTTACGGCAGCGGCAGCAGCAACAGCGCCCGCAGCAGCCGCTGCTGTGGCCCAACAGCAGGCGCAATTGCGTCAAAATGCTGCACTAGCAGCCGCCCATTATCCTCTCAGTGAGCTGTTGGCTATGCCGGCAGGACTCGAAATGCCAGGAGCAGCAGCGGCAGCTGCAGCAGCAACACTCTATCAATTGCCTGGCATCTGACCACCTACTAGACATCAATGAATTTCATATCGAATTGCAATTTGAATTTGCCAAATTAAATTTGATTCAAAATTGAATTATAAACGGATTACACATAGGTCACCAATCACACTACCACATACGCCACACACACACACTCACACACACATACGCCCACTGAGACACATAGACAGACATACATACTATAAACTCTCATTCCGTCTTAACGTCCAAAAATCAAGCAAGAACTCAATACATATTTAACTCCTAGGCCTAGGATTACGTGCTTAGCCATGTACTTGAAACATATATACATAAATATATATATATATATATACCTATATAAATATATATATATATATATTGAAAACTAATGTAATTCGTATACATACTTAATTCATGTACTTGTACTTAACCTATATACATATATATATATGAATATATATATATATCTATCTTAATATATATATATATATATATATATGTATACATGTATGTGTCTGTCTACAAAAAAAAAAAGTGTCGCATTTAGGCAATGCGACTTAACAATCCCAACTAGCGGAGCATTCATATATATACATAAATATATACGTACATATATATTTTCTTTCCACATACTTAGGAACTTAAGTGAAATTTATTTAAGAACTAACTTAACTAACTTATACTAGGCTAAGAGCAGATCCTATAGAGTGAGCTGCTTAGGCAACTTAACTAAATATATATTATTAAATTTTAGATTTCTTAGCGGCGATTTCCATGTAAAAAAAGAAAACAAAAAAGAAAACTACAAAACAAAAAATTAAGCAAAAATCCAAAAGTCTAAGTTCAAAGTCTTAGACAACAAATTGTTTTCTTTAACAAATTTTTTTTTTGGTATTTTTTTGTTTTTTTTTTTTATGTTTTTAATTGCTAGAACTTAAGAGATCTTAGGAATTTGAAATCAATTATATATCTATATATGTGTGTGTATAAAATGAATTAATTATTCCTACCATTTATAACAAAAATTTCAAATTGTAATTAACTAATTAAATCGACAAAAAAAAAAAACAAAACAGCAACAAAGAAAAAAGCTATCGAAAATCTTGTACATCCAAACATTATTAATATCATATCAAATAGCTCTTCAAAAAAAAAATTATTAATAATAATTTACAGAAAAAAAAAAAACAAAATGAACATATTTAACAGAAAAAAAACGAAGGAAAACTAGCAAAATGTATTGAATTAGATTGTAAGTGATGATGATGATGAAAACAAATTTAGAAAGTAACTAACTAATATCTACATACATACATACATACATGCTTACATATCTCTATACATACATATGTATATATGCATATGTATATTGGTATGTAATGGTCAAATAATAACTATCAAACAGTTCTTAGTTTTGTGTAAAACTTGTGATTGAAGTTGCCATTGTAGTTGGCCCGGACAGCTGTCAGTTTTGTAATTTGGCTAAAATGGATAATGGATAAGTTATGCCAATTATAAAAGCCTTTATCCAAATTACAGATATCCATCCCCCACACCCTAACCATTCCCCCCTCTCTCCCTCTTACTCTTATAAATGGACAGCTCGAATGGCCAGCCATATTGTCTTGCCCTTTCCATAGTCCTGATACACTATTCCCATACCCATAACTTGTAATACGTAATGACAAGGCAACTTACTTACAATTCACATACACATACATGCAAACATTCATACATATACATATAACTATCTATGTGTGTGTGTGTGTGTTTATGGATGTTTGTATGTTTTTGCATATACATATAGCCATTAATAATTTGTCTTCAACATGAGAATCTAGCTATTTATTATAATTACACACACACACACAAATACATCTCTCTCTACTTACATACACACACACACACACACACATATTTACTTAAAGCGCACTAAGCGCTATCTAACAAAAATTAAAAAACAAAAATCAATCCTAGTTATATACATATATTCAATGGAAAAGTAAACCCAACCGTCTCTCTGATGCCAAAGATGATAAGAACGAGAATTATCGATTGATCACTAATCGAAATGTTTCGATAGTTCAACGGAGGAGTTTTGCAGAATGAATGATGATGTGATGAAAGAAGAGATGAGATATGACAAAATGAAATCAACGTAGTAGTGAAAGATAGATAAACAAATCGAAAAGGATCGAAATAACGAAATTTCGATTTGTAAAACTTAATAAAAATTAATTAGCTAAATCAATATATATGTATACAATGTCTTAATCATTATCATTTTGAGACAGTTTTTTTTTCTGATTTTCTAATTTGTAGTGTTTTTTTGTTTGATTAAACTTGAATTTAACTTAGATCATTCTAGTTTCTCTTATTTGCCAATTATGTGGTGTAATCGTTTAAACGTTTCCTTAACTTAGTTTGGTTCTCTCTTCCAGACACGAGGAGGAAAGTGGTATATGGTCGGGGAGGGGCTCTCCTCTATACTAACATTACACAGACATTTTTGTAGAAATGTCCATTTAGTAGTAGTGCCTCCTCCTCACCGGTCGCCACGTTTCCCTACTGTGTCACGATATTGAGAAAACCACACACACACACAGACACATAAAATTATACTAGACTAGTAAACAAATAAATGTCTTAGCCTATTCATATATATCTTATATCTATCTTACGTATATATATTTAATAAGTGTTTAGAATTGTGTCTCGAGAGTCTGTAACTCGATATATAACATACATATATATATATATATTAAATATATATATATCAAACATATAGCTCAGATCAAGGCTGTTACAAGTGAAATGCCAAAAAAAAAAAAAAAAAACTTTAATAATGAATAATTAAAGCTCAAATTTAGCATTTACGATTTTAGATGATATTATAGTACGACGTATATACAATTAACACACATATATATTCATATATATAGTGAAACAATTATCGACTGTTTCTTTAGTTGTCAAATATACACAAACACACACACACACATACATACAAACACATAAGCATACATATTTAGATGTCTAAGTACACATGCAGCTGATTAACGAATATGAGATCTCTCTCTATAGTTCATATAACATATATACACATATATATATATCTCGATTTATATAACAATTAGTCTCTCATCAATTTTTCTTATATATCTAACACAATTTTTTACTTAATTTCTCTAACTTTGTTTTAGTTGTGAAAGCAGAAAAAAAAAAACTTATCTAAAATTATTTCTCTTATATAGTAAATTATTAATGTCTTTTCTTTTTACCTTCTCTCTCTCTCTCTCTTTCTTTTACTCTCTCTTTGTTGTACATCTTTAGATAACATCATGTGGGGTCTGGGGACATTGCCAGAAGGTAAGACATACTTTTAGTAACTAATTAGTTTATTAAAAAAAAAGTAATTGCATTAATTCCCTTAATTGTCGGAACTCAACTGAAATTTATTTCAACAAGTTATGAATAAAACTAAACAAAAATGAAGCAAGCAAGTCGTCCTTGCCGACGTTGATTATACCCTGTACCAAGTAGAGATATTTAATATAGGCAAACACTCTCACAATCGCCAGAAATCTAATGTTAAACTCGCCTCAATGCAGCAACAGCGAGCACATGCTGTCTCGCTCACTCCTACCTGCCAATGTCGCCCTTTGGCGTTTCAGTACAAAACGGATATGGGTTTATCTCCGATGTTTATTTTCCGATTTGGACTAAATTTGATCACCAGGTGCATTTTGGCTACTATATTATTAGATAACATCGCCTTCAATATGGTTTTAGTTATTCGTTTTTTCTTAATTAAGGCGGCAAAAGTGGGCGTGGCTGAAATTTGAAACAAACTTGAGCTGTGTCTACACTAAACGTGTCTACAAACCAAATTTAGTAGCTCTAGCTATTATAGTTTCCAAGATCTCGATATTCATACGGACAGACAAACGGACATTTCTCAAACGACTTGGCTACTGATGCTGATCAAGAATATATATACTTTATATATATACTTCCTGTTAAATACATTTTGGCGACTTTAATATACCCTTTTACACTATGGGTACAGGGTATAAAAAACTGATTAGCATATTGAGTTGAGTTTTTATAAAGCAAATGCAAAATTTCTTTAGTTCTTGGTCAAATTATAATAATATTAAACTACTTTGTTAATTTCTTACTTTTTCATTGATTAAAATATGATAATAGAATAATTAAGAAAATCTATTTAAAACTTTTATCTCTAATCATAAATTTTTCCATTTTCTTCTTTCACACCAAAAAGGCTTTCCAGCAGCTGCTTATGCTGCCTATGCCGCTGGTCGCGGTTATTCCGGCTATCCTAGCTTTGGTCTACCCTATCCAACTGGTAAGTTTAGCTCTTTATCTTATCTACACGCACCACACACCCACCCACATACATACAAACACATATATACACAAGTATAAAGACACACCCACATATGCATACAAAGAATATATGTATATGTAACTCAGAGCCCCTTCAATTTTTGTGAAAAACTGCAACAAGATGAGAAAAAAAAATAAAAGTGTGAAACAAAAAATGTGAACTATGAAATAATTCCTATTCTGTGACTAATTTGTATTATTTGATATGACGAAATGCCCTTCATACTATATACTATATATATATATAAACACGCACACACACACGCACACACACACACACACACAAACACTTACATACATAGTTTATTACAAATGATAAATTTTAGCCCTTTTTTACTAACTTTGTCTTTAGTAAAATCACACCACTCAATGTTGTTGTTTCCCTCCCCCTCATTTCGGGTTTTCCTACTCCTCTCGAATATTTTCACTTTTCTGTTATCTTTTTTGTGTGTTTTTTATTGTCCCAAAATTTCATGATTTGTCGTTTATTATCTTTCTTTTTCGTTTTTATTTGGTTTTTCTTTTGCTTTCTAGCCAATGTAATGGGCGTAATGCCGGAGAATCGCATACTGATCGGTGGTGATTATCTGGTTAATCCAACGACCAGCTCGACCTAGGATTGAGCATACAAATATACATACAATATATGACGTATATATATATACATACGTACATAATAATTATAAGCAACAAAAACTCGTCTCTATAACGATCAATTTTAACTATAATATATATAGTATATACATATATGATGGAGTATTACGATAAATATGATGATTTTACAACAAAAAATTCTTTTTTATTATCTCTCTCTCTCGCTCTCTCTCTCTCTCTCTCTCTCTCTCTCTCTCGTGTATGTCGAATAAAGTAAAAGTAAAAATCCCATTTAGCTTTCGTCATATCAAAAACAAAAATACAAAATTAAAAGATCACAATGGAGATCATATCTCAATATTCCCCTTATGATATATATAGCTATATATATATATATATATGTATACCCCTCTAGACTCCATTTGTGCATACATATCTACATATGTATATGTAAAGACTTACATATATATATCATTAAATGCATACTTGGTTTCATTAATGCGCGCTGCTTGGGCTTGTGTTTATCATTTGCACCAAACACACACACATATTACACTACCACACACACACACACACACAGAAAAGTGCGAGTTCCAACCAATTAAGCAACACTGGCTATTAGGGCTTTTAGCTTATCAACCACCACTGCTTCCCCTCCCTCCTTTCATTCGCTCTATTTTAAAAAGAAAACTGCATCTGTTAGAGCTGTGAAACAATCGATAAATCTATCGAATTGAATTGAAGCTTCCCTCTCTTCTGTGACAATGCAATCAGAAATCCTATTTGAGTTGAACATTTGTTGAACAGAAAATTTCTATATATTCTAGATATCTTTCAGATATCTTTTCATTATCGAAATTTGAAAAATATTATGTGCCTGAGCCTAGTCATTATAATACTTGTTATCATTTTATTATCAGCAAATATTCCAAAACCTAAGCAGCTTAGGAAGGAAATGAATTCAAAATTTGACGCCGATATGGATAGATCACAGATCGGTTACAACGAAATATATGATTATATTGGATTATTGCATGCCCTTGGTTTTGGGGCAATAACTGAATAAATGAATGAATGATGGTTGCTGCATTTGCCAGTTACCTTCTACTTTTCTATTTCGGCTAACGATGCTATGGTTGTTGAGAGAAGAAAGGAAGAAAAAAATCGAGTTCATGTCATAAATCAATTGTTTTGCAGCTAACAGCAGTATGTAGTAGGAGTATGTTGTTCCAATTTACAACCAAAAAAAAAAAAAAAAACAACAATCCAGCTTACCCTTAACCAACCAAAACCGTATACATATCTGCTGCCTGTTTCATTCTCATACTTTTTCTCTCTCTCTCTCTTTCTCTATCTCTCTCTTGCTCTTTCACCCCTCTTGCAATCGGTGTGTCTTTCTCTACATATATATATAAAAAAAAAAACAAAAACAAAAACATATATACATATATGTCTTGTATTTCGTATGATTTTGTAGGCTTGACAATTTGTGGCATCGGTAGAAGTTATGGTACCACATGTAGCACGACTCCAGGCCGCAGCAGAGGTGGCCTGACTGGTCCAGCTGGTGGGGCATCTGCTGCTGCGGCTGCGGCGGCTGCTGCTGCTGCCGCGGCAGCAGGTGCTCCAAATGCTGTAGCTGGCCAAACGGGATACCACCATCAACAGGCATTGACGTTGCCGTTGGCCACAGCGTTGACGGCACGCTCGGCGGCAATCAAATCGCAGTTTTTGGGCAACATAAATTTCTAAAACTACTAAAAATATATATATATATATACCTCTATATACATATATATCATGTATATACTTATATATATATATATATGTGTGTGTATAACTGAACAAAGTCTGACAATGAGAGATAAATAAGAGAGGCCGGACGTAAAATTTTTTAGTTTCATTTGGAAAATAATTTTTCTTTATGCTTTTGTTATGCAGTTTTTTTTTTTTCTCACTTTTATTCAACGGTCTCAACAATAACAACAACAACAACAAGAAAAACTCATTTGTACTGGGACAAGTAGGTACAACAGCAACAACAACAAAAACAACAACAGCAACAGCAATAACAATTAAACATTTACAATGATAAATGGTAAAAAAAAAAAACAACTAATAAAAATAAAAAAAAAAAAAAAACAAACAAAGGCAAATACAACAAAAGAGATTGCAAAAAGGAAAACCAAAAGAAAAACCAATTGAAAACTTATATAAATTAATGTTAGTTTGAAGAGAAAAACAAAAAGTAACAAAAAAAACAAAAACAAAACAATTTGAATCGATATGCAATTCACAATTTAGATCTGCAATTCGTGCATACATACATACATACATATATATATATATTAGAGTTACCTCTCTCCTTCGCTCTCTCTCTCTCTCTCTATATATATATATATAACTCTGTATACCCCCCTTTAGATATCAGCAATATTTATCTAATCGTCTAGCGATTCCACCAATCTATATATCATACAATCGTATTAACTATAATGGCATTAGTTTGGACTCGTTAAATTCAATTTTCTTTAGCTAGTTAGATGTACCCTAGAGAGATCATAGAGATATAGATCGGCTAGCTAGCTAACAATAATATATACCATATATATATATATAAAACATACATTTATATAGAGCACCCTGTATTAATTTTAGACGTACATACATATATATTACGTACTATATAATCGCCTCCGTATATAATGTAGACTCTAGGACAAGACACAAGAAACAAATACAAAACAATGAAAAACACATATTACATAAATACATACATACATATATATGAAAGACTCTTCTGTGTGAGTGTGTGTGTTTTTAGTAATTTAAAATTTATTAGTTTTTTCAGTTCATGTCCTTTTAATATCTTGCAAAAATCATTGCGATTGGTTTTTAAGTACAGTCTGTTTAGATTCCACTAACTCCAAACAGGAACTAGTTCAAGATAAAGCAAAAAAATGGGAAAAGAGGTCCACTTTCTCTTATTATGATCAACTGAATATATATTTCATTCATTTATGCATAAGCAAAATTTGTTTTTATGATGCAAATTTTCGTGTAAAACAATTTTTGACTAGTATAATTCCCTATTTTTCAGTCCTTTAAATCGAATTTTGACCATACATATGTGTACTTCTATAGAGATATAGAGATAATTGAACAATATGAAATATATAACAAAAAGCAATCCTATATCGCTTTCTATTCATGACCAAATCAAGGTGTATAATTATAGACATTAAAAATTTCCTCTTTTGCTTGCCAAACGTGTGATGAGAGAGGAGTCTGTCTTTAAGCTAAATTCTGGTTTTAGTGCAAAATTCTTGACTAATAGTTGCTAATTTGTTTTTGTTTCCATTCATTTGCAAAAATTTAATTAGCCTATCTTGATTATGTTAATTAAAAGAAGATTTCCATAGAAACAAACGGTCATGCGAGTATTTTTGACCAACTAACTTTGACTTTGCCGGTGTGAATGGGTTTGTCTCCCTTTTTGGATTTTCGTGATTTTTTTTTTCTATTATACAATTTGCTTTTACTCATCATCAAGCTCATTAAAACACACACACACACACTCACACACACACAGAGAAAACCAGCACAACATATATACATCTTCTTTTTCTTTTTTTTTTGCCAACTATATTCCCATTTGGTTGGTTTGGGGATAATTTTGCTTCTTTTTTTTTTATTTTATTTTTCATTTGTTTCAGGGACATAATATAACATTTATCTATTATTTAAAAAACTATTTTGCCATTGCATTCTGTGTTTTATTTTATTTTATTTTATTTAGTATATTTGTCATTTGTGCATAAATTAGTTTGTTTCGCTAACCCACAAAACAGGCAACAGAGGAGAAAAACATTTAGATAACACACACACACACAAACAAACACACACTGAATCCAGTCATACATACAGATATATATACCTATATATAAATAGGTCTAGTATACCAATTATTATCCTTTAATTAATTTGCTGCATATTATTATTGTTTCCCCTAGAGTTTTCTAGATAATTAGCGAATAAACTAGACTAAAAAAACAAAAACAAACAACAGAATCAGAAAGATATATCACATATTATATTTAGTAGACTTAATAAATACAACAATAGAGAGAATGAGTTGTCCACTTTTTCTATTTTTCTTTCTTTTTTGCCATTTAATCATCATTTTTCATATCGATCATCTCGAAATTTAAATAATAATCATTCTCATTGGACATTTTGGCCAATCTTTTTCCTTCATCGAGAAGCATCAACGGGAAAAGAAGCAATGAATAATTATAATAAATTAATGTATAAACCAATACCCCTCACACCCCTCTACCCTAAAAAAAAAAAACTATATGAAAATCAAAAAACCAAAAATCAACTTATACTATACATATACTTATATCTATTTACTATATTTTATACAACAATTTGAAGAACAAAAAAAAAAACAAAAACTAAACAAAAGAAAAACCAAAATACAATACTTAAAATGTCCATCCATTTTTGAAGAGCAAAAGCCAAAAATAATAATAATAATAACAATAACAACAACAACAACAAACAAGCAAAAATGCTAAATGAAGAAGAAGAACAAAAACTTTCTTTAAGTTGAAATGAAAAATCAAATTTTTCTATATAATAATAATAATGCATAAAATCTTCTATTTAAACTTTTTTTTTTTTCTTTTAAAGTAAGTTCCACATATGAATATTGATTTTATGCTTACACACACACACACACACACACACACACACATGCATACATACTATGATATATATCAACATATATATATAACCAAAAATCTGATCTTTAAGCTGTTACTTAGTTAATTGTCATAAACAAAAACAAAAACAAAAAACGGGACAAAGGCAACTTGCTTTGAGGCATATTTAAAGCGACAAAATAAATAAATAAAAATAATTATTATAAAATGCTTGCAAATTATTTATATATATACACACACACACACAGACACAGCAACACATACACATGCATATGTATTTTACACACATATATACTGTGATTTATAAGAGACAAACAAACAACAACAAAAAAAGAGAGAAGAAAAATAAAAACGCTTTGAAAATTGATTATTATATATAATCCTAAAAAGAACGAAAACATTTTTTTTTTTTTTGCTTGAGCAAAGAAATGTCAGAAAAGTTATTAACTAAAAAATAAATGCACAAACAAAATGAAACACAATTAAATAAATATATATATATAAATAAACGGATACAAAAGCCGAAAAACCAAAAAGCAGAAAGTCTTTGCCTTTTTCTTTTGCCGCGAGGCTTTATGGCTTTAGCTGGATTCCATTTAAATTAATACAACTAAATATATATATAAAAAAAGAAACCCAAGATCCAAAAGTGGTATTGACAGCAAACAACAATACAATACAAGAGAAAAACAGCGAGAAGGAGCGAAAAACAAAGAGAAAAGTGCGAGAGAGAGAGAGAGAGAGAGGGAGAGAGAGAGAAGTGGAGAAGGGGCAGTGCGACAATTTGAGTGACAAAGTGGCTATCGAGAAGTCGGTGTGCCTAAATAAACTTGACAGCAACTTGGCAAACGACATAAGCAACATCATCTCTACCAGCAACAGCAGCAGCAGCAGCAGCAACAACAACAACAGCAGCAATACCAAATAATCATCATGTTGGTCAGCTTTCAACAAGGTCAGCTAATGGTCGTCTTATAAAATATATTAAAAAAAACAAAAACAAATTTTCTATAAAATGCTTATACGTTTTTTTTTTTCTTTTTCTTTTCTTTTCTGTTCCTATTGTGTGGCTACATACAAGATATATATCTATATATACACAAATATATAATTCCAAAGCCGCCATCTCACACATAATAATATTTGTGTCATTTTCCTTTCGTTTTCCTTTTTTTTTTTTTGTTCTTACTTATATTCAATGTTAGTTTTTAGCAACAAGAAGAAATAACAAAATTATTAAATAAAACTTTGTAAACTGTTCTTAGTGGCAGTCTCCATTAACCCGTATAGATATATATACTCACACACACACACACACACACACACACACACACACACACACATACATTAACTGTGTAGTTGTTTTTTTTTTCATTATTATATATATTATATATTATATCTATAGAATAGAACAAACAACAACCGAAAACTATATATCAAATGAAACAAACTTCAAATTGAATTGTCATATATAATCATTAGTAGTAGATACATCAATATACTCAAATATTTGTGTACTTTCTCTCTCTCTCTCTCTCAATATATACATATATATATACACCTGTGTAACCGATAACGAAAATACTAAAAAACAAAAAAAAAAAAACTTGTGTAGTATGTGAAAAACCAAAACAAAAATGAACCGAAATTGTCGAAAACTCTTAATTGTAATTGTAATTTCTGTTTAACTTAGCTTAAGTAATTTGTAGTTGTTGCAAATGAAATTCTCTGTGCCCATAATCATTTTCATATTTAGTGTTATTATGGTTGAAAGACAGGGTTGCCATCACCATTAATGAAGCACACAAACACACACACACACACACATAGAAACTGACAACGATATTACATACAAAAATGGTATAGGAATAGGAATGGGATGGGAACGGAATGGGAACGGAATGGGAACGGAATGGGAAATCCTTTACTCTCTTACCTTACTACGTCTGCCATCATCCTGTCCATTCATCCTACTTTTGCACTCGATTTCTAATGAAAACAACATGGCGCAAAATCTAAATGTTAACGTAAGCCAAACTTGATTGGCGCCACAAAATGAACGCACACCACACAATGGCAAAGGACAACAAAATCTGAAATCAAAGTGATGACATTTTTCTGCTATATATGAACGACCTTTTTGTTACCCTATGGTTTTTTAAAACTTTTATTTTTTATTGATGTAAAGTTGTTAATATTTGTTTATAAAATTTAAAGTGTTTTTCTTTAAGTCTATAAATTTATTTTTAATTTAAGCCATTTAATGATTTGAATCTTTCATTTTTGGTTTATTTCAATTACCATCAGACGTAAAGTGATTTTTATTTTATTTTGCGTACTGTTAACTTTCTCTAGTCAAATACTCCCATAGTTGTTATAGGGTATCAGATATGACTGGGCTATATGTATATGGCTCGTTACGTTACGTCACGTTACGTTACATCAATTTTTGTGTTTCCGCAGGAAATGCAACTGCGCTGCATTTCCATTGACCATAACCCGTTGACTTGCTCGTTTTTTTTTTTTGTTTTTTTTTTTGGATTCGTTTCCCTTTTCCATGCTTCTCTTTCTTTCATTCATTTTCATTTCTATTCTTTTCCGTTTTTTTTTTTTTTTTTTTTGGGATTTGTTTTTTTGTGTGTGTGTGTGCTGTGTGTGCGAGTGTTGTGTTGTGTTTTGTTGTTTGTTTGTCCCGTTCATTTCACATTCTGTGTTGTCATTTCAATATTGGTGCCAGCGTATTTTTACTTGCTGCAGCAGCTGCGACCAGCACACAACAGCAACAGCAAAAAGAGAAAGAAAGACGAAAGAAAAAAAAGGAACTACAGGCTCCACATACCCCTACCTACCCCATCCCCACCCCCACTGATGGCCAAGCCAAGCGTAGTAACTGAGTTTGGGGTTCTTGCTTTTTTTTTTTTTTTGGTTTTGGCTTTGTTAGAAGGGGACAAACAACCACAACAACAGCAAGCAGTGTCAACCCACTCCCCCTCAAACCTCTCCCCCAACCCCACCAACACTGACATTGCCCATGCCCTACTATTCTCAGTCTCAATGTTGCTCGTTTAATAACCGAAAGCACTTTGTGTTTTCATAACCTGCATTCTAGTTAGCTTTTTCCCAATTTTGATTCTTTCCTCTTTGTTTTTTTTTTTTAGTCTCTTCTCCCCTCTTTGATCGTAGTTAGCGTACCTTTATATTGTTAGCCCATTTTTTTTTCTTTTTTTGAATTTAATAACAGTCTTACAATTAGTCACTGATACTAACCACGAATCAAACGAATCGAATCGAAACATGTAACTCTTGATCTATATATATATACATATATATACTCGTACTTCAAATCGTATAATCACTAGTACTTCGTTTCACATGTTTTCACTTAGTTTTCGCATATCTCCTTTTTTATATATATATAACTCTTAGGTACATATATATATATATATATATATCGAAACCAAAAAAAAAGAAACATTTAACCAACTTAGTTGTCTACTATATATAACATTAACTAATCTAATATATACACACTATACTTGATCTCTATTAATGTCCATTCATTTTGTAATCTCTTTTGCCACTTACAGTTGATCTAACCAATGGGCAACTCACTCCCAATAACAATACGCCACTGCTAACACAGGCGCTGTCAGGTGAGTCCACCAACTAAATGTTAGCTAATGACCATCGAATCGAAGATTAGTAACTAAATTCATTTACTTTGATCCTTAGAGAATGATCCTTAGAGACAAAGATATCAGTGTAATTCTCTTTTATACAATTGTCGAATCTAAGCAATTCGATGGTCATTAAACAGATGTTCTCATTGAACTTAACTAATATTGAATATCTCCAATCTCTCCGACAGTGATGAACAATTATCAGGCAGCTGCTGCGGCTCATAGCTTTGGTCCATCGGCATCTCCGCATGCTGCAGCAGCGGCTGCTGCTGCCACTACAGCCACTAGGCAGGGATTCCCGTCAACTAATTCGCCGGGACCAACCATTGATATGTATAGCTCGGCTACTGCTGATAATGTGGGCTATGTGCAGGCCACCAGTCCGCAGCCATCGGGCTTTCCCATTGCCGTGAGCCGTGCTCCGTTGAACTATAGCCCGGTAAGTAATATATAAACTTCTCCACATACACACAAAAATACCCCCACAAAAAGGGACAGGATAGGAGATGAATTATAACCACTCTATATACACATGCATACATACATACATACTACACATAAATCCAATAATTTAGTTAAGAAAGAAAATACATTAATGAGAGAGAGAGAGAGAGAGGAGAGAATCTTTAGTTGAAATTTTTATATCTAGTTTTTTTTTTTCATTTTTCTCTTGCCCTCCCCCCACACATACACAAAAAAAAAGTTTTAGTGCAAAAAGAAAAAAAAAAAAAAAATACTAAATGATTGCGTTATCCTTCCATATATATATATATCGTATGTATTTCTCTTTCATTTCGTACAGATTTATTCGTTGAACTTTGCGATGGCTAATATATAAAAAGACTGATAATCCCAAAAAAAAAAAAAGAAAAGAAACAAAAAAGAAATAAAAAATAAAAAAAGAAAAGAAAACCAAAAGTATATACAATTATATATTTAAATTGAAAATATATATATATACTAAACAAAACGAAAAAAAGCAAAAAAGAAGAAGTAATAAAACAAAAACAAAAAAGACAGAAATAAGAGTATATAACAAAACGCAGTTGCACAAGGTAGGCACACCAACAAAACTACAGAAGTGTTTTTTTTTTTTTTTTTTTTTTTTGTTAATTTTTTGTTGTTGTTTTGTTCTTCGTCCACAACTCCTTGATTTTGTGTCTCAACTTAAACAATAATCAATTAAATAATCAACCAACAACAACGACAACAAAAACATTTCTTTTTGGTAACGTTTTTTGCTGTTTTTTTTTTTTATTCCAAATCAAACATAAATCTAAATATGAAATTGAAACATTTTACAATAAAAAAGAAAAAATGTTCGTATGCACGTCACAAAAAAAATAAAAAAAACCGCACAGTTTTTCTAGGCCGTTTTTTTTTTTGTTTTTTGATCCAATTAAAATATTTATGATTTATTTAAATTTGTTGTTTTCCATACAATATAAATATATATATATATATATATATCTATCAAATATTCAAATAAAAATACTAAGCGCGCTCAGCCACAAAATAACAATTCCATAAATCATATCCATGACAGCGCGAGGTTTGATAAACTAAAATTGTCTCTCTCCCTGTGTGTGTGTGTGTGTGTGCGCATAAAATGAGAGGGGGCGGTGGGTGGAGAGTACATACACCTGTCAGTTGTCAGAGACGTCATTTTGTTAAGGTTAGGCAACTGGCATTAACATTTTGTCGATACCAAATCAGTGAAATCTAAAGGAGAAAACACAAAATGAATGCAAAGTCAAGAATATTAAAAGACATGAACCACCTTTTCTTATATATATATATATTTTTTTTTTACCTAAAGTGTCAGTACGGATAAGGTTAGGCCATCAATTGTTAGTTAAACTTTTAAATGCCAAACGAACTAAAAAAAAAAAAAAATTAAGAAAATCAACTAGACAAAGTTCAGGAATTTATAACAATTTTAGCAATAGAAAGAGAAGATTATCGATCGATTCAAACAAATATCAGTTGATAGGCCAAGGTGAGGCAACATTATTCATTGTCTCTTTGCAAATGTTAGAGTCATTATAATTATATATATATATATATATATATTGGATAAAGCTTAGTTCTATATATAGATTTATATATCAATAAAGCAATTTTAACTTTGCTTTATCAAGCCTCGTCATTGTCAATGGAATATTTCTATAGATGAATTTTCTTCCTTTTTTTTTTTTTCTTCTTCCCCTTCTTTCCGTTTTTTTTCTAAACGTTTTCTTTGTTTTCTAATCCATTTTATAACAATTTTTCAATATTGATATTCAATTTTCACTTTTACTTATATAATTAGTATATATATACATACATATATATATATATATATCTGCTTACTTATCCTATATTGAATGTATATATGAACTTTCCCTATATATATGTATATGTGTGTATATATTTCAAAATATATGTGTGCGTAGATGTGCCCCCCTCAAAAAAAA
This sequence comes from Drosophila austrosaltans, assembly GCA_035045865.1. Taxonomy (NCBI): domain Eukaryota; kingdom Metazoa; phylum Arthropoda; class Insecta; order Diptera; family Drosophilidae; genus Drosophila; species Drosophila austrosaltans. The sequence continues at coordinate 6,461,608 of JAWNOQ010000207.1, forward strand.
AAAAAAAATTACACACAACAAATAACCAGAATATATAAAATTGTTTAAATAATTTGTTTTATTTTTCCGTATTTTCTTGCCATTTTTTTTCTTCCTCATATCTTTGTGTTTTGTTCAATTGCAACGAAACGTTTATTTACAGGGACCACTAATTCCTGCGGCATTTACAAATGGATACCATTAAAAAAGGTGGTGCCGACAACCGCAATGACAACAACAACAACAATTACAACAACAACAACAGCAGAAGCAGCAGCAGCAGCAGCAATAGCAACATCAGCAGCAACAACAGCAAGCAGCAACAGCAGCAGCAGCAACATTAGCAACAGCAACAACAATTGTTGAAGCTGAGAACAACACACACCCAACACACACACATACACATATACAGAGAGACACAGAACCTACATATAGCGCAACAACAAAACAAGAATAATAATATTATATAAAATATATATATACTCCAAAAAAAAAAAAAAAAAAAAAGAAATGGAAAATAGAAGAAAATACATGCATGAATATATGATGATGTATGTATATATATATATACATATACATACATAAGCATTGTCCATGTACATGAGCAATGGAAACCAACACACACACACACACACACACACAAAAACACAGAAACACACACCCCCAAACATATTATGATTAATTAATTATTGCATATATATATATACATATACATATATCTACAATTTAAGTATATATATACATATATGTATATGTGTATAAAGAAGCAACACAACAACAACAACAAACAAACACAAAAAAATTATGTAGAAAGCAAAGAAAAAAAAAAAAACCGAAAACTATGAGCAAACACACAAAACGAACCAGCAACAAAATTAATTTTAATTTAATGACAACAACAACAGCAACAGCAGCAACATCAGCAGCAAGCAACACCAACCTGCAACGCGCATCATTTGTCCTTCGCTGCAACAACGAATACAACAACAACAAAACAACAACAACAACAACAAAAAAAGATGCAACGTGTGCAGCAAAAATCGTTTAAAATGCAAATTAAACTCGATGCAAACCGAACAAAAAATACAAAAAGCAAAAAAAAAGAAAAATAAAATTACACAGCAGCTGCCTAGGCGTAGGAGATGCGGCGGCTACTACCATGAAGGCGTCAGCATGTGGGCGTGGTCAGCAAATTTCTTGTTATATATATATATATTTTTTTTTTTTAACCTTTTTTTTTGGTGTTATTCTTTTTTTTTTTTTTTAATGGCATTGTCATCATCAGTTTTTAAGTAATCAAAGAGTATTCTGAAAAAGGAAAAAAAGGACACAATTACATCAAGGAAAACTGTCCTTTTAAAAATTGCATAAGATCAGGTTTGTTTAGAAACGAATGTCGTGTGTAAACTTTTAATCTGAAACGAGCAAGCAATCGAAAATGAGCCAGTTCACAGTGAACTAGTGCTTAGGCTAATGAACCGGGAGAGCGAGTAAAAACGAACGAGCAAATCTTATTTTCTAATTGGATATAATTGCTGCTATAATAGAGACTATTTTATTGTTCTCCTTGTAACACTTAAGTAGAGAATATAACTACTGATTCTTAATGAGTCCAATGGTAACTAGTTCATTTCCGTTTCGTTTGAAATTGTTTATTGTGAATGCAATTCAATCTGTAATCTCTCGATCTTGAAATGCTCTTTGATTTCCACAACACAAAGAAAGAAAGAAAGAAGAAGCGAAAGAAAATAAATTCAATTGCAAAAAAAATACCAAAAGAAAAAGAAAAAACCAAACAAAAAAATGTTGCAATAATAGCGAAAATGTTATTATTTAAATTGCGTATTATTATAAATGCAAATTATTATTATTATTATCATTAATGATATACAAAAAAAAAACTAAAAAAATATTCTTAACAACAAAAAGAAAACGAAAAGAACAAAATAATGCATATTTAAGTTGTAAACTTTAAAAGTTAAAGTCGATGATATATGCAAGATATATATATATATCAAATCTATATATATATATATAGAAAGCGACAAATTGCAGTATATACAGAAAGAAAAAAAAATTGAAAAAAAACCAAAGCAAATTACATAAATCAAAAAAAAAAACAGAAACAAAAATTATTCCCCAAAAAAAAAAAAATGGCTGGGGATACTTCGTTTGCAAAAAGAAAAAACTAATAAAGTTTAAAAAAAAAAAAAAACTAAAGAGTTTTTTTTTTTTTTTTTTTTGCAAAAATATGTTAAAAATATTATTTTCAAACTGCTCAAAACGAAATCGTTTTGTTTGTCCTTTTTCTATTTTCTTGTTTTGTGTTTTATTTTTTTCTTTTCGAGAATCAAAATTGTGCAATTTCGTATTTTATGAATTTATTTTCAAAGTACAACTGAAAAAAAAAACAAAAAAAAAAAATATTAAGAAAAATGTTTAATTAATATTTGAAAGAAAAAAAAAACTCTGTTGGAACTCGTTTGAAAAAAGTATTTAAAACCGAAAAAACTAAAAAAAAAAAAAAATGGCTAAAGCAAGGGAAAAGAGTAAAAATTAAAGTAATAACTACAACTTTTTGTGTTCAGATGGGAAAAGCAAAGAACAAAGAAAGAAAAAGAAACATGTATTAAAACAAAAAAAAGAAAAACCCAAGTAAAACCAAAAAAAAAAAAAATAAAAAAAAACCTATGGCTAGTTAGACAAATATGTTAAAGCATTAATTAATGACAATGAAAGCAAAAAAAGCAAAAAAATGTAAAACCAAAAAAGGAAAACAATTTAACGTGAGAGTGAATTTCTACAAACTCCAAAGGCGAATTCGAAGGAAAAAACAAAACAAAAAGCATAAATCAATTTATTTGCTGTAGGAAAACCAAAAGGAAAAAATCTTTATATATACATATATATATCTAAACACACAAAGACAAGAGACACATACACACACACACAACATAAAAACTGATAAATCAAAAACAAAAGAAATGGAAAGAAAAACAAAACCAAAAACGAAACAAATTAAAACTTAAACAAAAAACACAAAAATTACAATCTAAAATCATAAGCAAACCAAAATATAACAACAATGAACTATTATTATATACATATAAATATATATATATATAAATACAACAACAAAACATATATAAGTTTAGTAAATTTAAGTAAATAAAATATTTATAACACAACAACAACAAGAACAAAACCATTAGACAAACTAACTTTCATGAAATATGTTTGTCCAAAAGAAAATGTAAACCAAAATAATGAAAGAGTTGTCTTTTGTCAAGGAAGAAAGCAAAAAGAAGAAAGGCAAATTAAAAAAACATACAAACAAAAAAAAAAAAAAAAGCAAAATGCAGGCCACATTATGTGCAATTAAAAAAATAATTTTTTTTTTTTTCTAGTCGCAACTTTGTTTGACGACCATGATGAATAATGAAAGGATGGATGGTTAGATGTATGCATGTATGGATGGATGGATAATTCATGTATTAGAACAAATATATTTATATACAACAACAACAACAAAAACGTAAGAAAAAACGTACTATATATATATATATACATATATAAAGTATCAAACAACAAATTATTGGAACCTATCAAATAGTTAAGTATAAAAATCACATTTAAAACACACAAAAAAAAAAAAAAGGAAACCCAAAAATAAATAAAAAAAAACAATTTTTGGGCAAATGAGAGATGTGTGAATGAAAGCGAGAGAAAAAAATACCTAAGTAATAATTGATTGTTTTTTTTTTTTTTTTTTTTTTTTTTTGGTGTGTGTGTGTGCGTGTGTATGTGAAGCTGTGAAGCAAAGAAAAATGTTCCTTTTTCATAAAAAAACAAAATGCAAAAAAAAAAAGATAAGAAAAGAAAAGGAGAGAAGATGAAACCAAAAAGATATTGATGAAGAAAATAAAAAAAAAAAAAAAAACCATTAACTTTTTTGCCAAATTGTCAAACCAACGCGCGCTGTCCAAAACATTTGGCCAAAAAAAAAAAGAAATGCAACAAATGTATTTGGACACCAGATGAAAAGTAAACCAAACCCCAATCCCCCCCCTCCTCGAAAACCCAAACATAATTATACGATATAAACTAGTTATATATATATATATCCATATATATATATATATTGAGAAAGCAAATAATAGTTACCATAATAGCTTTTACAATTGTTAATTGCAAATGCATAAATCTTATTTCGAAATACCCTGTACTGCTCTGAGCATATACATTCTTGTGCATGGCATTGATAAAAACTTCTTCAACTTTGTCCTGTAGGTATATCTAAAATTTGAAAAGTTCTTCAAACTCTTTCTCCAACCAAAAAAAATAACTTATATAAAATTGTAGAAATTACCTTTGATGTCGCTAGATGTCGCCCCTGTGACACCACTAAAATGAGCGAGTTAGCATGAGATAAATATCATTTGAATAGAGAGTGCAGGGTATGCATCTATGTCGGTAAAGCCGACTTTATATATTTCTTTTCTCCTTTTTTTTTTTTTTTTGTGGTAGTTTCACTTGAGTTCTTACATACACATTGCATATGTATAATCAAAAAAAAAAAAAAAAGTAAAGTAAATTAAAATAAATATTAATTAAATAAAAAAAAAGCATAAAAGACAGCTATAAAAAATTAAAAAACCAAAAAACAAAAGAAAAGGTTATAAGAGAAAATTAAATTTTTTTTAGATAGGCAAAAGATCAAGACATGATTTCTGTCCACACATCATTAGCGAAAACAACAACAACAAAAACAAAAAGAACTTATATAAGAAAAGCAAACAATTTTACTTAAAAATGGGCAACAACAAGATGAAAATGAAATTGAGAAAAGATGAAAAGGATAAAAGGACTTGGAGAATAAAGTAATGCGAATGCAACATGTTATATTTGCATAAAATATTATATACATATAAGGCATATATACATATATATATATAATGCAAATATATATATATATATATTTCCAAAAAAAAAAAAAAATGAAAATATATTTTTAAGACAAGTTCTAAAAGCAATAATTTAAAACAACAAAAACAACAACAAGATGATAGTAAAGAAGAAGATATCGCATAAAGCAGTGCAGATAAATAAGTTAAATCTTAAATAATAAACAAGAAGAAGAACAACAAAAAAAAAAACTTGAATACATAAAATATACACCAATATATAAATATACATATAAAAATATATATATATATATATATATATATACAAAATATTATTAATTATAGAGCATTAACAAGAACTGGCAATTGTCTAATGTGTGAGTAAAAAAGATAAGAAAAAGAACATAACAAATGACACACACACACATACACACAAGAAAATCATGTGAAACAACAACATTTTCGACTGTCCTAGCAACTAAAACATAATTTTCAAAGCTAAAACCACATTTTGAAAAACATTTTTTTTTTTTTTTTGTCTTAGATTTATTTCTCATGGGACAGAACAAAAGGCCTTGTCATGCTTTTTCTGGCTACGAAAACTATTACTTGAAACTTGAAAAACGATTTGAAATGCAGTTTATTGAATTTTGCTTCAATTTCAAAAGCTTACGAATTGAAATATATTTTGGAACTAAAGTATAATTTGGTATCCCTTCAAAGCATTTTCTATAACATTTTCGTGAGTTGTTTCGAATTCAAGTCTAGCAGGGACAAGGCACACATACACCTCGACACACACACACACACACACACACACACAAACAAACAAAATTGTATAAACAGCATAAATTGTGTGAATTCGATTTCATTGACGATTTCCATTTCTAGTTGACAGCTTTAAATTTATTGTTGAAACTCGTGTTTTGTTTTTTTTTTTTTAGATTTTTCTGTTTCATCTATGGAAAAAAAAAAAACTTGTTAATGTTAGGCTACAACTTTTAGAGACTTTTTTGGGTTTACTTTCTTAGGTAACGAACTTTCTTTTTTTTTTTGATTCAGATCTAATCATCAGCGCATTCACTCTCTATATACATATATAATAAAAATTAATAAATTGGTATACCGGATCAATAAGAATAATAAAAAAAAAAAAAAAACAAAATTAACAAGCAACAATGCGTCCTTGTCAACAAAATCAATTTCAGTCAATTAGAAAATGTTACAGCCACAACAAGAGCAACAAACAAGTAAAAATATGACAACAACAACAACAGCAACACAGAGAGCAACATTTTTTAACAAACAACAACCAGAACAAACATATAAGATACAAAAAAAAAAAAAAAATTACAGTTTTTTCATTATTTTTTTACTCAAAGCGCCGTCAATAAGAACAAACAAAAAAAAAAAAAAAAAAATTGCCACTTCAGACGGCGCAGGCGCAAAAGCTTTAACCCAATAAAAAAAAAACGAAAAAAGTCCCTTCCCCCCCAAAAAAACAAATATAAAAGTTCTCTTTCTATGTATTAAACAAAAGGGAAGTAAATAATATATATATATATATCTATATATATATATAAGAAAAGATTTTTTAACAAAAAGAAAAGAAAAACGTATAGAAACAGCAGTAAATTCCCAGTCAATTTTTGTGAGGCGAAGAAAGACGAAAAAAGAACGAAGAGAAATAAAAAAATAAAAACAAAAAATTGAAATATATAAGCTAGATAAAAGCAAAAAATAAAAATTAATAAAAAAAAAAAAAAAAACTGTAGTCTACATAATAAAACTAAACAAATTACTTTGCCTTCGATTTTTTTTTTTTTTTTTTTGTCTCTCTAACGCTCTTTCTTAATTATAATTATGTATTATTGACTTAAAAAACATATCAGTTCTTATTATGTGTAAAAGGAAAACAAAAGTAAACAAAAACAACAACAACAACAAGAAAATGGATACGATTAATATTTAAAGAAAACTATAAATTTAAACTCTGATAAATTTCTCTTTGGAGATGCCATCTGAAGACTAACTCCAGAAAGTGAACTATTTATCGATTATTTTATCGATTCATCGAAGAAATTAAAAGCAAATGGATTTCTCTCTCTTTAAGGATTTGAATCCATAAACAAGTTTGTTACTTGAAAGCAAAGAAAGGAAATTCAATTTTTTGCCAAATTGATCGTATAGAAGAAGTCTCAGATCAGAGAAGATTTAGAGAGATATATATAGCATACATATGGATCACTTGAGCTATGTTCAGGAGTTTCTCAGTTTGTTGTCTCAGATGTGCATCGAAAGGAAAGAAGTATTTAAAAATATAAATAAAAAAAAAACTTCAACATTTGTTTTTTGTTTTCAAAAACTTTTCGTTTTACCTTTTTATACATACATACATACACAATGTGTACATACACCAATACCAACCTAGACACACACACACACATACATACACACAAGAAACATACATTTGAACAGAAATGAACCGATCACTTGACTATTTTTGCTATAATTAAGAGAAAAACAAAACCAAAAAAAATTTAATGGAAGAAAAACCAAAACGAAAAACAAAACCAAAAAAGAAAGAAGAAATGAAAAAGAAAAAAAATTCCCCCCCAGGAATAACACCTTTACTATATTGACAATATCTCTTATATATTTTACACTATACTATATATATATATATACATATATATATATATGGAAAATTATATATTAACATATACAAAAAATGACAAAAAAAAAAAAAAAGAAGAAGATGAAAATGAAAGAAAAATGAGAAAAGTGTAAGCAAAAATGATTGCGAAGAGCAAACACAGATGGAGAAGAGAAAAAAAAAGAAGCGCAAAACGAAGCAAAAATGGCAAAGGAAAAACAAAAAAAAAAAAAAATTGTATTTACAAATGATGAAAAATAACAAAGAGAAAACAAAACAAAAATAAGAAATGGAAAGGAAAATCATTTTAATACTTTATACACATGCAAAATGCAACTTAAACAACAACAAAAAAACAAAACAAAAAAAAAAAAAACCAACAACCTACAAGACAGACAAACAACAAACAAGAACAACAAAGTAAAAGAAGATAGTGAAGAAGACGAAAAAGATGAAGCTACATTTATAAAGAAAAGGAGAAACAAAAACAAAATGCGCCCAGTTTGTAAGTATTCTAACTAAGTAAGTTGAAATAATTGAAAAGTAATTACAAGTAATTAAGGAAGCAAAAGGCAGGAAGTGGAATCAATTATACATACAATACCGATCGGCGAAATATACGAAATACACCCAATATACAAACACACACACACACACACACATCACACAGAAAGAACTTTCAGTGCGAAATACTTTAAACCAAAAAACACAAAATGAAAATGGGAAAAACAAAAAAGAAAAAACATTAAAAAAAGGATAAATCGAAATGAAATTCTAGCAACTTAAGTAAAATACGCCCCTCTCCTTTAAAAACCCCCGCGCATCCCCTTCGATGAAAATGAGATAAACGGAACCACATTGGCTGAAAAGTAGTAGAGAAAAATGGCAAACAGAGATTGGGTTATAGCTCTATAGCTTGAGAGACATTGCCAATGTGTGTACATAAGGTCTATATATATTATACATATATACATATATATATATATATATATGTATGTATATACATAAACTGAAACAGTACTACACTTACAGCAAACTATACAAGGTAAAAACAAAGAAAAACAAAAAAAAAATATACAAAAACAAAAAAAAGATAAATTAAAAACATAAATTTTGAAAAGAAAAATCGTAAAAAAAAACACAAAATAGAAGCATGACAAGAATTTAATAAAACCAAAAAAAAAAAAAAAACCAACAAAACAAAAAATGAACTTTTTTTTTCATCTATATAGACAAACAAAACAAAAAACAAAAATCCGGTAACGAATTTGTATATTTACTACGAGAATCTATATATATATATATATATATATATATATATACAGTATATATAGATATATATATATATATACATAAATGAGATTGAAAAGGCCAGACCCCTCTTCAAGCAGCAAATAAACGTCAAGCAGAATATGACCCAATAAACATAAACAAGAACAAAAAAAAATGATATGCATATATATATGTATATATATACATATATATATATATACAGATATATATATATAGTTATATAACCAAGAACAAAAACCAAATGAAACATATAGTTAAATTCAAATAAAGTTAAGCGGCTAATTGAAAGCAACAAGCAGACAGACAGACCGAAAGACAGACAGACAAACAGGAAGAGCGATGGATAGTTTGGATGTGGATGAGAGATGGTGAAGGCATAATGAAAGTAATTCAATTATTTAATAAGGACGCTCGATTAACGGTGCAGATTAAATGAAACAAAAGGACAAAATGACAGATTGACAAACAGACCAACAGAGACAGTCAGAATACATGCAGATATACATATATAGAAAAGGGGGACAGTGCGAATATTCAATACAAAGAGCCCAATTGCTCTTTTCATTTCACACAGTTTTTAACACACACACATACAGCAATATACAATAAATATATATATATTTCTATATATATATATATATATATTAGTGTGTGTAACATAAACTGAACAATTAATACAAATTGATTTAACGGAAAATCATTCACTTTTGTTCACAATTGTGCCACACGTCAAGAATAACGATAGAGCGGTGTGAAATGAGAGTTAGTTGAAAGATGGTCAAGATCGGTAAAGGATATAAGATATATATATATATATATGACATTAAGCATCATCAAAGAACAAGAACAGCAATATGCAAATAACTACAACAAATATACATACATGATTTTAAACAATATGAAGAGAAAAAAAACAAGATGGCAAACATGACAAAACAATTTAAATAATGGCATAATAAGTTAAGCTAATGGTACATAAGTTTAAAAAACAACAACAACAACAAATGGCATAAAAAGGATATGCTCTAGAGCAACCAAAAAACCAAAAAAAAAAATAAAAAAAAAACAAAAGAAAAACCAAACAAACCAAAAAAATACAAAAAAAAAACACAACAGCAAAAAGCATTATATATATACGAATATATAATAAAACAAAACAAAAAAAAAATTATAATGAAATAACTGAAAAATAAATAAATTAAATTCATAAATGATAAATAAACAAATATGAACATTGTTCAAAAACATAAAAACACAAACTGTCGTTTTACTTATTTCATTGGGTTTGGTTTCAGCATCTAATCAACAAATCAACCGGCTAATCCAATTGGCGCAAACTTTAACAGGACAGGCATTGCTGGGGTCATCTAAGAATCCAGGACTTGTGGTTTTTCACGAAATCTTAATTGCACGCCGCAAGGATACAGCTATAAATTTATTTTTCAGCGTGATCAAAATTGGTAGCAGAACGGAGAAAGAAACACAAAATCGTCGATATCTCAACTCTTCGCAGTACTATCGGAATGTCCTTTGTCCAGAAGATAGTCCTTGTTTATAATATTCATTTGACATGTACTTTTTCCTGATCCTTCAAAGGACTTCCACGATACGAGCAGTTTTCTGCACAGAGAAAAGTCCTTTTTTCTCGGCCTCTTAAAGGACTTTCCAGGATCCTTCTATGTCTGCTCATTAGGCCAAAGGACATCCGGATAGTGCTTAAAATGGCCGAGTTACAAGGACTTGAAGATATGTAATACTTATTATAGCAGCCCCTAAAAGATAGGCAATACTTTTAAATGTAGCCCCTAGAAGATATGCAGTACTTTTTAAAAATTTACTTAATCAACCTACTGCTGGTTTCTGTTTGCCTGGTACTTCAAAAAATTCCCAGTACTGGCTATGCAGTTTGGCAAGCTTTGGCTGCCCGCAAAAGCACGCAATACAATTTTTTGCTAAAATTTTTGCAGCCCCTCCACGATATGCAACACTTTTTTTAAATTTAGTCAATCAACCTACTACTGATTTCTGTTCGCCTGGTACTTTAAAAAATTCCAGTTTGGCAAGCTTTGGCTGCCCGCAAAAGCACGCAATACAATTTTTTGCAAAAATTTTTGCAGCCCCTCCACGATATGCAACACTTTTTTTTAAATTTAGTCAATCAACCTACTACTGATTTCTGTTCGCCTGGTACTTTAAAAAATTCCTAGTACTGGCGATGCAGGTTGGTGAGCCAATTTTGGCCCCCAAAAGCACGCAATACAATTTGTTGCAAACATTTTTGAAGCCCCTCACGATATGCAATACTTTTTTTAAAATTTAGTTAATCAACCTACTGCTGATTTCTGTTCGCCTGGTAGTTCAGAAAATTCTCAGTACGATTTTTGCGTGAAAGAAGGACTACAACAACACCAAAAAGTACAACAACAACTACAACAACTACAACAACTACAACAACTACAACAACTACAACAACTACAACAACTACAACAACTACAACAACTACAACAACTACAACAACTACAACAACTACAACAACTACAACAACTACAACAACTACAACAACTACAACAACTACAACAACTACAACAACTACAACAACTACAACAACTACAACAACTACAACAACTACAACAACTACAACAACTACAACAACTACAACAACTACAACAACTACAACAACTACAACAACTACAACAACTACAACAACTACAACAACTACAACAACTACAACAACTACAACAACTACAACAACTACAACAACTACAACAACTACAACAACTACAACAACTACAACAACTACAACAACTACAACAACTACAACAACTACAACAACTACAACAACTACAACAACTACAACAACTACAACAACTACAACAACTACAACAACTACAACAACTACAACAACTACAACAACTACAACAACTACAACAACTACAACAACTACAACAACTACAACAACTACAACAACAACAACAACAACAACAACTACAACAACAACAACAACTATAACAACTACAACAACAATTAAATTTACAACAACAACAGCAGAAAACACTTGGACATTTTTCTCAAATTTTGCCTTTAAAATTGCCTAAAAACTACAAAAGTCCTTATAACTCTGCCATTTTAAGGATTTTCAAGATGTCCTTTGGGCCGAAGATAGTCCTTGTTGATAAAATTCATTTGACATATATTTCGTCCTGATCCTTTCAAGGACTTGCGAGATATACACGATTTTCTGTAGAGAGAAAAGTCCTTTTTTCTCGGCCATTTGAAGGACTTTCCAGGATGTTTCTATGCCATCCGACGTTAATCAACAAGGACTATCTTTTGGTCAAAGGACATCGCGATAGTCCTTTAAATGGCTGAGTTACAGGACTTTTTTGTTTTTTTTGACAATTTTTATGGCTAACCCCCTTACAAAAAGTCCAGGAAAATTTTTCAGATAATCCCGGAAATCCTTGAATGCAGATCAATAGTCCTGCTCCTGGCGAGTCTAAAAAATCATGTCCTGCGAAAATCAAACATCGTCCTGGGGAGTTATGGCTTTGAGAAGTTGATCCTTTTTTCGTTTTTAGGCTCTAACTTAAGCAAATCCTGCCGCAGGACGAAAGGACATGGTTTGAATGCCCTTAACGATCTCTATCGAATGGCATCATAAAAAGTAGGGGTCATCTAAGGATCCAGAACTCGTAATATTTTACTTTATCTTAAATGCACCCCAAAAGTATACTACAAAATTTTTTTAGAAACAAGTCCTGGACTCCTAGATGACACCCATTTTAAAGATGTCCAGAGCTAGAGCTAAAATAAAGCACATTACACCCGGAAACACTTTGTTCTACAGAATTCCATTTTTAAAATTTTTAATATTTTCTGAAAAAAAAAAAACAGCAGCAACCAATTGAACAATAATCGTATAAAAATTATAGCCTAATGTCGGAAAAAGACACTTATATAAGCAACAAAAATAGTAGGCTAGATTATATAATACACAACACGATAGGATAACAAATCCTTTATGCTTCAACTGGATCTCTTTTGCTTCTTGTGCAGCTGCTGCTTCTCATCCCACCACTTGGCGTACCATTTGGCACTACGCTCCGCACTGACATCTGCATCGAATAAAGGCATATAATCCATGTGAATCGAAGCTCTCAGCCGATTGTACATTAACATTGATGAGGTATAGGATGCTATTGCCCGCGGGGAGTAGGGCAACCGATATTTGGTATAGGGAAATGCCGCACGTACCAAAAACTCCAATAGAAATGCCAGGAAATAGAACAGAAAATGGGGCAAATACCACCAACTGGTTTTCACTTTGACACGTTCGCCCAGCAGAGCCATTTTTTGGACAAAACGCGACACATCATTGATGCCAGTGTCATCGGTAAGGAAAACAGGTAGAGCGTTGACAGCTTTCGCGGATGTTTTCAGGGCTTTGTAAGCGCAGAGATGACCCCAGGCAACATTTCCTGCGTATACCAACTGCTGTTTACCACCAACGCCAGCAATCCGTGGAAAGACCCATCCACGAGTTGATAAATATTCAAAGATCTTGGTGATGAAATGTGAATCACATTCACCATAAGTCAGGGGAGCCCGTATGGCAGTGGTAGCCAGATAATCTAAAAAAAAGAAAAACAAAAACAACTAAAGAAAGCATTCTTTTGACAAGGTATTAGACTTACCCAGTTGGTTGTGCAATGGTGCACCATTAGAATTTACGACAATATTTTCGGCCCTCAGTTTGCTTGAAGCATAGCCAGCTATCAGGAATTGACCATCTTGTTCCCAAAGATTGGTCGTAGATGTCTCTAATGTTGGGGTATCTGTCTTTGATTCCGTGGAATTTATTACGGCCGAAAATGTGCTGCGTCCCTTAAAAGGCACAAAGCAAACAGAAGTGCAACTGGTATAGACCAAACATTTTACATTATTTCTTATGCACAAATCGACCACAGTGCGAGTGCCTAAGATATACATACATATATATACAAAGAAAAGCAATTAGTTTATGGTTTTCTATATTTTCGTGTCAAGATACTTGCCATTTATATTCACTCGTTCCAATTCACCATAGTTTGGAGGATATTCAATTTTAACCGAAGCCGCACAATGGAATACCCCATCAACCCCTTTAAAAATCCTATTAAGAGTCTCACTCTCATTTCCTTCAGTGATATCCGCTACAAAGGTCTTCAATATGGGCGTTTCCAAGTGTCCGATATTGTTCTTGTAGGGCACAATGTCCAGGGATCGTATCTCCTTAATATTTAATTCCTTGCGATGCTCCAGTAATTGCTTAATTAGATGTTGGCCAAGAAAGCCACTGCCACCGGTGACTAGCACAACATCGCCGCTGTCCGAATTGCTGCTGCTGGTGCTGCTACTCATTACGTCGAATCTTTAGACTGAACTGAAACTGAAAAAACAAGTGCAAGTTAATTTTTAAAGCAACGTTTGCCATAAATGAACAAAGGCGCAACAGTAAAAAAACAAGAAATAGTTTTTAATGACAAGCCATGAGGCAGCAGGTAAGACTAGACTGTCGCAAGAAGTCAAACAAAAAACTAGCTCATGCTCATCATGACTTGGCCAGACCTTCGTCTGGGGTCAGTAAGCTTGTTTTGGAATGACTTGGCAAATCGGCTATATACAAATGCTTGGCTTACGTGACGCTCCATTATGATAATGAAGGTGATACCCAAGATAAAATGAGATCTTTTGTCTCACTGCTGCCGCGTTTCCGTTTTAGTCTTGCGAATGAGATGAAAACGTAAAGTTAGTGTCCAATACCAGCTTGAATCTTTCACATAAACTAGTAAATTTAATTGCACTATGCATTTTTCGGATTTTTTTTTATACTTTTGTGTACACTTTCAACTGCAATATGCCATGTTTTTTTCAAGTGGTTGCACTGCCATTAATAATTAAAAACGTAAACATTAAGATTTCACAGTTTAGGCCAAAGATCAGACGACTCGACAATTGCCAATGACTTCTTATATGCACTTTTTTTTCATTCGATATTTCTTTTCGAAATGCCACACTAAAAGTTTCTGCATTTTGGTTTGCAATTAACTCTTTTGTTTAACACAAAGCAAAAAAAAAAAAAAAAAAAAGAATTAACAAAATATAAAATAACAAAACAAAAAAAAAACAGCTTTTCGAGTGAGCTGTGGGGTTTCGTTTTCATTCAAAGTTCATTTTGGCTTCCTCTTTATGTGTTACTTGGCCACGGTCAAAATATTTATCACTTCACCTCGGTGTTAAATGGCGGTATGAAAAGAAACGGCAAACCAAACCAACAAGACAAATGCGCTGCAGCGGCTCTGCCAATGTTTTTTAACGTTGGGCTATAATTTCAAAATTCACAAACAACAGCAGCAGCAACAAAAACAACATAACAAATAAGAAAATATAAAAAAAAAAACAGCAACAAACTAGCATCAATATAATTACTACGAACTGGTTTCCGCGTCTCTTTCGACATCTTGACGGTATTTCAGTCAACATTTTTCGTTTATGTGAAATGCAATTCGGGCCTAGACTTGGATATTTCAACTATTACAGCCTTTTGTTTGTTGCAGTTGCCAATTTTTCATTCAAATCAAAGAACTGCACTTACCTGTCTGTCAAGCGAAGAAGCGAGGCTTAAACAAAAATAAACAAAAGTTCGAGAATTCGATATTTGCCACCGGTTTTTTGAACCAAACTGTTTGCTAGTCAAGATTAAACTGAGTCAAACAAACAGCTTGGTCGCACTTCTTAAGCAGTATTAAAGTGTATGGAGTTGCCACATCGTCTGAAGATCATAACATAAATTAACTAAAGTTTTACAAGTAGTTAATCGTAATTGTTCAAAATTGTATCCAAGTACATATTATCAATATTTCAAAATCGCAGGATTTTTTTTGTCTTCATTTTTTGGGACTGGAAATCAATTTGATTTTGTATTTAAACTATATAACTATCAAAGCTTAACCACTATTTTTTATGTACACAGTTGCCACTTAATTTGGGCTTCAATGCAAATAATCAGTTGGTAAAAATGAAATTTTGAAAACTTTTTATTCAATAATGGAAATCTAACCATTAGCAATATATTCTATATTATAGTTGCCACGTAATTTAAACGATATTGCTATCGATCCGTAATCGACTATTAATCAAATTCAAATATTTTAAAAGTTTGTAATTCAATTTTTTTATTTCAACAACAATCAAATGAAATGAAAGTGGATTATTAAATATTCTTAAATGTTTTAACCATAAATAGTTTGTCTTTATCAAATTACCAATATTGATCAATAAGTACACGGGTAATTGTTTTCGTTGCATCATCATCATCTTCATTTTTCTCTCTCTGTATCTCTATCTTTCCGCAAATCTTTATCTGTTTTTTTTTTTTTGTTTTTTTTTTTCATTTTTTTTTTTTTCAATTATCTTTTAGTAGATTTCACTAGTTTAGTGTAAAGTAAATGAAGAAGTAAAAGGCCGTTGATACAAATGACTTTGGATAAGATTGTTTTTTAGGATTAGGCTTGATCTTAAACATTAACAACACATTTATAGAATATAAATATAATAGTACGAATACAAAATGGTGTTTCATTTTCAATTCTTTTTCTTTGTTTTTGCTTTTTCGCTAGTACAATTAAAAATTCTGTCCACATTTTGGTTTTGGTTTATTACAATCAACATTTTGCTTGCAATGTAAATTTACATGTAAATATATACATATATATATATATATATATCTATGGGTATGTATATATATATATATATATATCTATATCTATGCATACGGGTTGTATATATTGTATAACTCTCTGTGTTAAGTACTGACACACAATTACATCATGGATGCCATTTTAAATTTAAATTAGAATTTCTCTTTCTTTAGCTTTTCTTTTTCGCATAAATAATAATAGTTACATACATACACATAATTTAATAATATTACAACATATAATCTATAATTATCTAGCAATTTCATTTAGTTTTGCATTTAGATGCATAATTGGAGTGACGTGAAGCGAACAAATGAGAAGGAAAACTAAAAAAAAAATCAGTAAAACGATAATAAAAAAAAATTTAAAAAAAAAAAACGAGAATAAACGAAGGAATACACTCAAAAAAATTCTATGAACATTGTGAATGTTGATTGATTGTTTAAAAACTAACATTAGTTTTATATACGCTCTGTATATAATTGCACAATATATATATATATATGTGTGTATAAATAAATATATATATATTTATGTGTGGGTGTGTGTATCGGTTATAGCAACTTGTGTGTTTTAACTACTTGATTTTGTTTTTTTCTTTTTTTTTCTTCACTATTATAAGTACAATTTCATTATTAGCTATTATTGTTGTTATTGTTTTCTGTCGCCCATTCTTTGATTTTGGATTATTACATAAGATAATGAACCTCCTCTCATTCAATAGGATAATGCCGAGGGTGAACGCGAACCAACTGTAAAATCTTTATATACGGAAAACACAGATATCTAGAAAAAAAAAAAGGGAGAGAGAACATGACAAGAATTGGAAACATTTCACAAATAATTCATAATTGCTTGTGCGTCAGAGTGCGAGGAGCTGCAATACATATATAAATTTGCCCATTGGCATTTGGCCAATAACTGAAACAAAAAAAAAAACATTCTTTTTTTCTTTTTTTTTTTGCTTTTTGCCATTTTCATTCTCTTATTTATTGGCAAACGAATTTCCCTACTTGTGGTGGATGCCTCTAAATTGGGAACAGACACACATCTGGCAACAGTTCCACCTCCTTTCATTCCCAATTCAAGAGCAATCCTCTTCGTAATTCGTAAAATCACATTTAAGCGCCGAAGTCTAAATACTCTTGCAGGCTATGGACTTTCTAGAAAGTTTTCAGTTCTACCAATTCTTAATAGCTTATACTGCAATATGATCTCAGCTAGATGATTAAACTCACAATTGTTAACAATTTAAACTTATAACTTGATTGATCTTAGGAGAACGATTGTTAATCGGTTACCATTAAGATTTCCAGACATGTTAACTGATCTAAATATTCAGACATAACCTAAAAGCCCACAACAACAAATATAACTGACAATCAGTTATACTATATAAGATCGGACGTCATATACCCTATTGTTAGGGTAGAGAATCTGAAATGATTACAACATCTCGCATTGGTACGCTTACCTTGTCTTTTAATTGCTGGCAGAGCTTTTGGCCGTTCATTAACAATAGCAAAACATCATTTAACCATTGCACGGATGCCTCGGCCTGACGTGAATCGAATCGCATCGTTCCTTGGTTATTTAACAGCTGATATACGGCTATAATCAGCTTGTGGCTTTGCAAATAAAAACTAACAGCCAAATCCTCTGGTAAATTAGGCACCAAAGATTTCATATTACGTCCCTTAATTAGCTCATCGATGGGCTTCTTCTTTGGGACCAATAGACTTGTCCGTCCACGCTGCAGCGCATCCAAGATATTGCCTATCACATGCAACACTTCGTCGGAGGTTCTATATGAGCGGGGCAAAACAAAAAATTAAATGCCATGATTATCTTTATATATTGTACAAGTAATATACAAATGTACAATATACATATGTATATAATACAATATATATAATTAAATAAAATATATAATTGAGCTGACTCACTTGAAGTGATAAGAGTCATCAACATCGTCAATATGATTGATGGCTGTTTGTAGATGATTGGCGGCATCCTGGACCTGCTGCAATTTCCATGGAGAGTCGTGGGTAATTGAGGTACGTTGCGTTTGGCTGGGAGCTTTGCACAGCTTAAAGCTAATATCCTGCAAAACCAAAAACAAAACAAAAAATTAGGATTGGGCCACGTGGTTATTAAAAATTTAATGATTATTTCGAATACTTACCGCCTGTGTTATGGCATCACCTGTCAGGGTTAACACTGCCTTTAGCTGATCGGGTGATACGCTGAGTATAAACTTTTCAGTCTTCTTTCCCTCATTTTCATAGAGCGGCACGGGAAATCGATGGGCGCACTCCTAATTGATAGTCAGACACGCAGAATGCGTGGGTGCGTAGGCGATAGGGGTGTGAATGAGGGTGTGGGTGTTGATGTGAATATCAGTGTGGGTCAGGTGTGCAGATAGATTAGTTATCTCGCCTTTCAGCCGATGTACTTGATTTAACTTACCACCAGAATGGTTCGCAATTGTTTTAATATCGCATGTACTTCTTGCCTCAGCACCCATTCAAATTCAATTTGCTGCGTGAATGTTTGCATATATATATATATATGTGTTTATATATGTATATATATACGTATTTGTAGTTGTGTGTATGCATGTGTGTTTTGCGATAGCGCCCCGCCACCACCGAACAAAGGCAAAGGCACGTTTCGTTTCGTGTACAAATCAATAATAAAATCACCAAAGCAGCCCCCGCATCCATCGTACCACCCCCGATACACCATCACATTCAGCCGCCGCAACATTTAGTTCATGAGTGGCAAAAACAAGAAGAAAAAAAAACGAACGCAACACAATCAATAATCAATTAAGAGAATACATTTTCATTTACTGCTGCTGTTATTACTTTTTCTGTCTGATTTTTGGAAGTAACGGTAACGGTAGCAGTACAGCAGTAATAATAACAACAACAACAATGATTTTACACACATACCAAGTTGAGCGCTTCCTCCCGCTCTGTATCTACCAGCATTTTCATAGTTGATGTAGCCTTTGTCTTCTTGCGCGCTGGTATGTACCTGCGTTTGGTTGTCGTCTTCTCGCCAGCAGCTCCAACAGATGCCGTTGCAGATGCGGAAGCAGGAAAAGGATTAGCAGCCGCAGACGAAATGCCAGCAATTTGTATTTGGAGCGCTGTAATTTTTTTTGTTATTTTTTGTTGTTGTTGGTTTTATATGCAGTGTTGCCAATACTGTGATAATCAAAACCGGTGTTGCCAGAAAATAAATTTGCACAGTCAGTGGCAACGCTGGCGCAAGACGGTCACTTTAGCCATGCACATGCAAAAGCTGGTGGCTATGACACTCTTTTCAAATGATTTGAAAGTAATGCCGCCCAAAATTTTTGATTTATTAGCAAACTTACATTTACGATTTGGCGGGGGCGTCGTCAGCACAGCCGTCTCGGGGACTGTATTGAGCACATGATGCTGATAGCCACCACTACCCCCGCCGGCACCGATACTCCGTTGGCGATGTAGTGGCTGAAATGACCAATTGTTGGTTGCTGTTGGGCTGCAAAGAAATGTGAACACAAAACGATATAAAATTAAATAAATTGTAAGGGAGGGGGGAAAAAAACACCCAAATGTGGAGTGTTAGTTATTTCAATTATTTTGCTATTTGTTTGCTTTAACTTTAACAACCACCTGACTGTATGTGTGTGTCTGTGTGTTGTTTACCTTATCATAACTGTTTGAATTTGATTTTGGCTTGATTTGATTCCATTTCAAGTGTTAATTTGCCGCCAAAAACGTCATGACTCAGCCAGCTGTTGACTGCTTCGACATTTTAGCGCTGTTTGGTTTATTGCAGAATTTACCCCGTTCAAGCTGGAATTGCATTGAGCTTGGGATTTTTTTCTCTTTGTGTTTTTCATTTTCGCCATTGGGGTTCCCATTTTCCATTGGATCAGCAAATTGATCTTGGCCAACAGTACTAGCCAAAAGAGCTTATCAAGCAGCCAGCACACACAGAGACAGACACTTGTTGAGTGAGAGTGAGGTACACATGGACACATGGACATACACACACACACATGTACGCAATGCTGATACTGACAAGTTTACAACAACCAAGCAGTTAACAGTTTATCAAGTTCAGTATATTTTTTTTATTTATATGTATTTATGTATTTGATAAGCCAATGCCAAGAAATTGAATTGAAATGAAAATACCAAGACGAACAACAACAATAAGAACAAATGGAAATGGCCTTTTATAAAATTTATACCATCATAAATTTTATAAACACTAAACAGACGACGCGACGTCGCGGTGCGTTTTCGGTTTCAGTTTCGGTTTGGTTTACGTTTGAGTTGCCGTAGTTAACGCTGTTAACACTTTCTTAAGCTCCCCACATAAATGCCAAAATAAACAAATGGCATTTATTATCTATTATATAAATATTTATGTGTACATACATATAATAATATATATATTAGATACACTTGACTAAAACTTCTTAAGCACTTTCTTTTACCTCTGCTGCATATTTCCTTCTCTCTGCTCTTATCACTTGGCCGACGCGTATCACGAGACAATGTCAAAGGCCCAAAACGCTAAGCGAGTTGGGGGAAAATTTTAGTTTTTTCTTTTTTTTTTTTGTTTTGTTGGCCCGCTTCTTCTTTGTGGGTGTGTGGTAGTCTGTGTGTGTTTTTGTGGCGGTGTAAGGTTGGAAGAGGGGAGAAGGGAGCACCAGCATAGGCTATAAAGCGTGCTCATAAGCCACAACCAACCAAGCAACTGAAAAACTGAAGCGCCAAGCAAACGCCAACGACAACGGACGGCAGCAACAATGCCACTGCCGCTGTCGCTGCTGCTGTGCTGCCACCGCCTCCGACGCTCTAACCGCAAAAAAGCGAATTGGTCAATACCACTGGCTTACAAGTTTTTGGTTCATCCTCATTACCTGCAAAAAAAAAAAAACATTAATTCTGTTGTCAGACACTTTGCGAGCAGATCCAAGTCACTAAGCGGAAATCACTCACAACAAAGAAATTAACATTTTTTTTAACCAATTCTAATATAAGAGATAATATTTTGCGGTTTAACTGGCCTGATCATAACTTGTTCTCAAGATACATTTTTCGTGTTAGATAGTGTACTCAGGCGTCGAGGCCAATGTCGCTTGCTGTAGATTTGTAGAGTTTAACTGTAGTTTCAAAACTTGTGCAAAGCTTTTTATATTTTCGTGTTTTTGTTGTTTCTTTCATTTTTGTATTTTCGGCTAACGGAAGCTTTCTACACTTGGACCCTCTTTGGCTGACGCCCCAGAAACTTGAGTCTTTCCAGATCAAACTCCCTGAAAAAAAGGGAAGAGTTATATTTCGAAAATGATTACATTCAAGAAATCTTTCATAAACATGCTTTTTTGAAACGCATGATAGTAAACAAAAGATAGTCTTTGGAATGGAGAACTGGAAGATGGACCAAGAACCATTTGACACATTACCTTTTTATATTCATTTCGTTAAATCAGGCATTTCCTTTCCTGATGACGAAGATCAAGTGTATTAAAGTTTTTAAAATGTACAAAAATTGATGTACGACTATTGTCCATGTAACAGCGATTTGATCCTCCTATATCCATAAAAAATCCAGCTTTATGGAGATTGTTTGTATTTATTAGTGTTATTACAGTGTCTATATAACTGTGATTACACCATTTGGCAATAAAGTAAACAAGTTAATGAAAAACGTCAAAATATATTTAAAAGGCAGAAGCATCTACTCACCTACAATTGCGTTTATCTTTAGGTCCGAGTTCCAATTGGTATATCTACGTTTTTCTTTCGCATTTGCTTTATTTGTTAGTATTTTATACTCATCCATCCGCCCACTATGACGACCATTAGAGAGAGATGGCATTCAATTGTCACTATGCACAAACCACATAGGTGAGGGGTATGAGTGAAGTCGACGCCTCAATTCAAAAGAATTTTTTTATTAAATTAATTACGTGGATTTGTTTTAAACAAAAGAAACACATGTGTAAATATTATTAAGCAAATGTGTGTCTAACAGGTGTGCATGTCTCTGTCTCATTCGCTGTGTGTGTGTGTGTGTGTTAAGGTGCATATCTCTATTTTGCTCTTTTTCCCTCTCCCTCGCTCTCTCTCTTTCTCTCTGTTTATATACTTTCTGAGACGCATTGCGTTTACTTACTCAAGGGTCATTTTATAAACAATTAACCATGAATAAAATAATCAAGTCGACAGAAGAGAATACAAACGATTTCGGACAGTTAGCAACAAAATAAAAAAAAACAAAACATCAATCATTTTTTTTGTCGTAATTGAAACGTAAGCTAAAGTTTATAATTGAAACTGAAACTTGTTTTTGAAACACACATTATAGGAAAACTTTCAAATTCAAAAGAATTTCCTTACCATTTCTTTTTCTATATATTTGCACCTTTCTACGAATGGCATTTCAAAAGGTGTCCTATCATATGTTGGTGGTTAGGAAACTTCAATGTTACTTTAACAAATTAGTGCCCGATATTAATCACATCTCAATTTAGACAAATGACAGTAAGTGATCTAAGTAAGGGATCACATTATCCCATTAGTATTTCATTATTCAAATTATCCGCAACTCAATCTAGACAAATGACACTGAGTGATCTAAGGGATCTCATTATCTCATTAATATTTCATTTGATAACTGGGATAAAGTATTATAATAGAGTAAACATTTATTTGCTAGAAATTGGACATTTTTTTTTTGTATATGATGATAATGCCTGACTTTGATTAGTTTCTAAACTTGACGCCTGAACTAGTAGGACCGCCTGACGATGATGTTGACGATGATGATGACGACGATGGTGCCGCTCCGGCATTGTTCAACAGAGCTGTGAGTGTGGCATGCGATGAACTCAATGTGGAACTGGCCATTAGTTTGGCTTTTAGCGGCGAATTAATAGAATTGCTACTACTACCCACAACTTGTCCCTGAAGGCAAGGTGTTGGTGAGGCAGCTGTCATTAGTTGATCCTTGATGACAACATCTTCCACCGATTGCGTTGGTGTTGCTGCGCTCTGTTGCTGTTGTTGTTGCTGCTGCTGTTGTGTTGTTACTCCCTGGAGTAAGGCGTTCCTTAAGTGACTGTTGTTAGACACTGACGTCGATTGCTGTTGTTGCTGCTGAGTGTTGGCTATAATATACGAATTGGTAATCAAGCCACGACTTTTAATATTCAAATCCACAAAGAACAGTTTCATCTTGTGTATCATGGCATCGGTGACAGTGAAAGTCAGCATCATGCTCAGATCAATATTGGTTTTGTGGCGATACAGCTCATGCGATTGTTGCAAGCGGCAAACTTCATCGTAAATGAGAAACAAAAAACGGGAATTACGGTTCTCTGCCGGTATAATGCCGCGTGTTGCCAACCAATCTCTATCCTCGGCATCGGGCAGATAACGTATTAACTCTGGATGCTTGCTGGCCAATCTCTCTTTGCCATCGGTGCCAAAGCCAAAAGCCAAATTTGCTTGTACATCTAAAACAAATTTTGTGGTTGTCGAAATTTGGGCTGTGTTCCAAAAAATCTGACGACGCACAGGTGTAGGCAGCGTGCCACCCACAATGGGTGTGATTAAAGTACGTTGAGTTTGTTGCTGCTGCTGAAGTGGCAGAGATTGTACCAAAGTTTGTTGTTGTTGTTGCTGCTGCTGCTGCTGCTGCTGCTGCTGTTGGGGCAACAAAGTGCCCAATTGACTTTGTACGGGCATGGGCTTTCCTGTGGCATAACCAAGATTGTTGGTAAACATTTTGGTAACATTATTAAAGTCAGTTGGTTTAGCCGGCCTTTTCAGACTTAAACGTTGTTGCTGCTGCTGTTGTTGCTGCTGTTGATGCTGTTGCTGCTGATGCTGCTGATCTGTTGAAGAGGCTGCGATTAAGCGCTGCTGACGTATAAAGTTTGTATACTGAGCTTTAGCATTTTCTAGCAGAGCACAGGATGACATTTTGCGCAGTGTTTCCTCATTTACAGAATGTTGGCCCAAATTCTCTTTTATATTGGCAAAGGCGGGCCTGAAGTAGTTCTATTGATATAAATTGAAAAGATAGGAAATGTAAGTACAAAAAGCAAATGATATTTGTATCATTTCATTGTTTCATATTAAGAATAATAAAGGCAAAAAAAAAAAAAGATAAAGTCTAAACGTCATCTGATTTTCCCATCAATTTCTAATACAATATTGTCTTCTTTTGTCTCGCTCTTTTTTAACACCAACAGAAAACAATGGCGCCATCTATTAACCAGTAGCAAATACATTCACGATTATTATATTTTGATTTGTTAAGAAAGTTGAAATGCCAATAGTTTATATACATGTTATTGGCCAAAATTGATTAGAAATATATATATAAATTAGAATATCCTTTACTTCTAATGGAAATCACCATGCAGACTATTGACGAAACAAAAGACAATGATTATTTGGACAAAATTTAAAGTAAAAAAATTAATTTGATTAAAACAATATAATTCTCTAATCCTACATTTAAAATAATGAAGTTCAATTTTCTTGGCTTTCGGTGGCGAGAGTTTTATTTAAGAATGAGTGTGTTTGAATGAATTGTTTTCCTTTTTGAGCATACATTAAAACATAAAGAAATTTAAAAAAAAAAAATCAAGATTAGAAATAAACTATTAAAGAAGAAAGTGAAATAAAAATTGATATGTTTTTTTGGTTTTGGGCTCTTACATTCATGTAGCGCCTAATAATCTGATTGACCTCAGCATCAAAGGATTGCTGAACACTTATTCTGAGCAATTCCAGGGCCCTCATGGACGACTCTGCACTGCCGCCGCTTTCAATGTTATGCGCGCCACTTAATCGTTGTCGGATGCGCTGTAACGTGGTCTCTGCCATCTCTGGTGTAGTAACATACAACTGGAAATTGATCAGATTAGCAATAGAATATAACATTTAAGCACTCATTTTTACCAATGGAATCGGGGAATCTGGGTCTGTTGAGTTTGATTCGCATATCAAGGATAACGACATTGAAGATGTGTCATTGGTGTCCGATTCGTTTGACCTTCGTGTGTCCATGGGACTAGCCACACGTGTATCCATGGAATGAGTGGTTTGATTGGAGCAGTCCGAATCATCTGAAGAGGAAATTATTGACTGCTGATGGTGAAGTCCTGTAGGTGAACGTTGTTGATTATCGTTGAAAGTTGATAAGTTTTGGCTGCCACTGGCAACATCACTTAGGATTTTCCAACTACGTTGGATAACCATTTTTAATATTTTTGTTTAGTTTTTTTGTTTTTTTTTTCTTTGCTTAACTTTCGTTTTTCAATAATTGAATTAGTTTAACTTTTCTGTTGGCAGAAATCTGGGCTCAAAATTTGAGTCTAATACACTGGCCCAGGGTCCAGGATTTAATGCGCAGACGCAGAAAAGTCACCACCATTAAACAATCAGCAGCCCACTGAAGCAGCTGCAGCAGCAACGGCAGGAGGTTGTGAAGCAGCTGGAGATAGGGCCGGTTCACTGCAGTCCATATCCAGTTCGCCCAATTCCAAACGTCGCTGATGATCCAAAAGAGATTTTAAGTTGGCATCTTCGTCACTTTCCTCATCCACCGGCTCCGGGTCCATTTGCATTAATTCATGCTTGCTTTCCCGTTTTCTGTTTCCCTTTTTTCTTTGCTCTTGAAGTTTTCTGTCAAATTCATCCATGTATTTCAAAGGGCGATTTTTCTGATAGTCATCGGGAGCTTTATAATTCTCATTGACTTCCAATCCCAAAAGATCGGGTAACATAAAGGCAAATAACCAGCAGACCAAAGGTGTTGTTCCACACTCATAACTTGCCTCTTTGTGATATAAAAGGAATCCATCCAATTGTGGTTGATTTTCCTCCCAAATGGGGTACTTTTGAAGCACTTCCTCCATAGCTGACAAGTCATTGAAATCGTAGTGTTTTAGCAAAACGAATGCCTTTTCATGGCCACCTCTACATTGACCAAGATCTACGGGGTACTCGTTGAAACGTGTTCTCAGCCAATAGAAGCGAAAATTTGCCTCGCATTCCTTTAAATCCTGTAAACCAAAGGCAATAGCATCGAGAACAAAGAATGTGTCCAAATTTTCCACATAAACACAGTCTAGAACAGTTGTGCATTTGCCCTGCTGGCCATCTCCCGGCAACATTGTTTGAAATTTCATTATTTGCCAGCCGGCTTTACTGTATACTTTCGTCTTACCATGACTGGCCACCACCAGGCAACGTTTACCAATAGGACAGGGAACCAAAAGCCAATCAGCGAGCTCATCGGGTGAGTGACGCAGCCACTCCGATAGTTGCAGTCTCCAGCGCACTTCAGCTCTATCTGATCCAATGTAATTACCGCGCTGCTTTTGTTTGTTCTTCCGGTGTGGTAGTTTCGCCGGTGAATTAAAGCATTCTGTTGGAAGCACCCGATTGTCATCTTGATCCTGTTGTCTCCTTAGCCTTTGCTGCTTTAAAAGAGCAAGTTGTCGCCTTTTCTGCTGTTCACCAGTGTCCACGCCTTTTTTGTACAACTCTTTGTAGATAGAAGACATTTTTTTGAAGGAGTTTATAATTAACGTGAGACAAACAGCTGATTGCTTCCGCCGCTCAAATGCTATCGTTCAGTGTTGTCGGTTGTGTGAAAAAATGTTGTGTTGACAAATATGGAAACTGTGACTTGTCAACAACTTTAAAAATCAACATGGAAAAACTATGAGAGCTTAAATCTATTTACACTTTTAAAACCTTTTTGACTTCCAGTTGGAAAAACACTAAATGGTACCAAATGGTACAAATAAATTCTCACAACACTAACATGCGAACACAGCTGTTAGCCATTGAACAGCTGATAGCTGCCGGCGTAACATGAACAGAGCTTCGAGAATTTTTTGGCCTTTGCTGGTTAAGCCCAAAGATGCAGTTATTAAGCAAACAGAGCAACTATCCCGTAGTCAGAAGGTAAACAAAAGTAATTTATCATGTCAGGAAATATTAAACTTTACCGCGTTTATATAATTTTCATTCAAGCTCCTTATCGACTTAGGCCTGATCAAATCCGGTAGCAATGGGACCTTTCAAATAATGCCCATAGCCCAGCGATCTCTGGATAAATGTATAAATTTGGTACAAAGGAACATGATTGAAGCAGGAGGTCAGAAGATAACTCTACCCATTCTAACATCCACGGCACTATGGAAAAAGAGCGGTCGCTTGAATGGAGACATATCCGAGTTTTACTTGGTGCGGGATCGAAGTGGAAAACAATTTTTAATGAGTCCAGTAAGTGTGTGAAACAAACAAATCGAATATATTAAGCCTTATCGCACTTCTTTAAGACCCATGAGGAGGCCGTGACAGCGATGATAGCGACAGCCGCTCCTATTTCCTATCGGCAGTTGCCACTACGTCTATATCAAATTGGACCCAAATTCAGAGATGAGCTAAAATCTCGTTTTGGCTTAATGCGAGCCAAGGAGTTTCTCATGAAGGATATGTATTCATTTGATCTTAGCCAAGAAGCAGCCAAAGATACCTATAAAACAATGACCAAGGCGTATGATAGATTCTTTCACCAGCTGGAAGTTCCCTTTGTCAAGGGTGAGATAATATTAAAATGTGATTTCTTTTACCTTAAATTTTTCTACTTGTTATAGTTAATGCTGAAACTGGCATCATGGGCGGCAGCTTGTCCCACGAATATCACTATATATCACCAGTGGGCGAAGATACTCTTGTGGAGTGTCAAAGCTGCGGCTATGCTGGCAATTCTGAGGTCTTGCACGAGTCCAGTCAGTGCCCCAATTGTCATAAGGATGATAATCTAAGTCAAGTTCATGGTGTCGAAGTAGCCCATACCTTTTTATTGGGTGATAAATACTCCAAACCACTGGGAGCCACCTTTCTAAATACCTTAGGCAAACCGCAAAGTCTTATTATGGGCTGCTATGGTATAGGATTGACCCGAGTGCTGGCTGCTTCACTGGAAGTTTTATCCACGGAGCAGGAACTCCGTTGGCCCAAACTGCTGGCACCTTATGATGTCTGTTTGATAGGACCCAAGCAGGGCAGCAAAGAAGAAATCGTGGCAGAACGTATGGAAAATGATTTGCTACACCATCTGGGCAATATATGTGGTCCTGAGGAAGTGCTATACGATGACCGCAAAGACTTAACCATTGGGAAACGTTTGCTAGATGCAAAACGTTTGGGGCATCCCCTTATCATTGTTGTTGGCGCAAAGGCTGTTTTAGCGGAAAATCCCAAACTTGAATTACATTCAAGTGATGGCAAGAAAATGGAATTCAATGTGAATGAGGCTCTCAAAATTGTCAACCAATATGTGAATCAGAAAAATGATTTGCTGAGTATCAAAGATAAACAATTAAATCAGAGACACCAAAAGGTTGGCCATTCGCTTTAGCTTTACTATCGTGGAATAAAGTTAACAATAACACAACGTCTTCATCTTCCGATATTCAATCTTCCTATTCGTGAATTTGGGCTAATGCTCTGCA
Source organism: Drosophila austrosaltans (assembly GCA_035045865.1). Classification (NCBI taxonomy): domain Eukaryota; kingdom Metazoa; phylum Arthropoda; class Insecta; order Diptera; family Drosophilidae; genus Drosophila; species Drosophila austrosaltans. The sequence continues at coordinate 6,490,738 of JAWNOQ010000207.1, forward strand.
TAGTCGGGCTCCGGAATTTGAGGGTAGATCTGTACTTGCAGCTGAGGCTTACGTGGCGGCGGCGGCGGTTTGGTCACCATACTGGTGTATGACCAAGGCATCTGATTGCGCAGCTCTTCGCTGACCCGGGGATTTGCTGGTGGCGCTGTAGGATACATTTCGCTATAGCGATTATTAAGAGGCGAAGTCACCGCCAACTGTTGTACGGCGGGTGAGGGAGCTCGTGGCGTAGGCGGCTCTGATGGAGGATAATTAAGACGATCTGGATGGGCCTCTGTATGCCGATAAGTATTGATATCTGCCTGCTGCTGCTGCTGTTGAGGTGGAGGCAATACCATCACTGGTGACTGCAAAGTAGTTCGATCCTGACGTTGGAATTGTTCCGTTTGCTGAGCTGGTATAATTATGGGCAACGGTTTGGGACGTATTTGTTCAGGATATTCCATCAGAACTTGTTCGGGCACAACAACGGGTTGCACAACTGCTTGTGGCTGCATCTGTGGCTGCGGTGTTGTCGGCTGAGGTTGTGGCGTTGGCTGCCGAGTGGGTGCCTGACTACTGCTTGGAGCATTACGAGCTGCTGCCGATTTTTCCGCGGTTTGTGTGGCCAAAATACTTGACAATGACAAACAGAAAGTGCTGCCAAAAACATTCAAAAGCCAAATAAGAACCACTCGACAACTAAGACAGGTCAACAGAATAGCTGGAGTTGAAAAGTAGACACCAAAAGTTTCCATAACGGTCAGTAAGGGTGCATTGTCGATTTCAGCTCCTATAAAATCTAAAGCGTCTGTAGCGGTCTGAAATAGAAAATATTAAATGAATTGATATTTCAACATATGCATAAAATGAATTACCAATGTGTGACTTATATCCAGACCATGATAGACAGTGGCGACTATATCCAAAATGCTGCCAGCTATCACTGACAAAAACCAGGGCCAGTAGATAATTCCCGATATGACCTTTGTAGTTGCATTGCACAAAGTGGCTTGAAATATATAAAGCAGATTAATTAGTTACTTTTAAATCTTAAAATAGTTTTTCTCTCAACTTACTTATAATTAGCAATGAAGTGGCTATCCACAGACCACTGACCACAGCATATGTTACAAAAAATATGAACTCTCGATGCGTTATTTTATACGATTTATGCCAATCCATGTTTATGGAAAAAGACTGGTCGGCATAGTCCACTTCTGGTTTACCACACGTCTCCTCTAAAAATAAAACCCCATAGTATTAGTTATTGATGATGATGACTCCTTGTGGTAAATCAATGGAAAAAGATACTCACGGGAAAAGTAAATTAAATCCATGGCGAATTTAAAGGGATCCTTTGCTATATCCGATGTGGTAGAGTCACAATCACGCAAGGTAATACCCCATATGGCCAGGCCCAAATAGACAGCACCTTGAACCTGCGAGAAAAAAAAAAATCAAACTAGAATTAGAAAAGGCCAAGAACAGAAATCATAGTTCTACATTTGTTTCCAGCTATTAACTGGATTGAATATAAAATTAAAAACTATTTTATTTTCTTTCAACAGTTACCCAATTTGAATTAGTAATATGTTTAAAACGGAAATGATTAGATTATACTAACTTTCATACATATGTATATACCATATTCTTTCGGATAGCACTATTTAAGAAATCATTATGGTCTTAAATCAATAGTTTGATTTAGGAAAAACCACCTAAAATACTTATAGAACGACACATGTATATACATACATACATACATACATATATCTGCACATTCCAGTTGGACGTAATCTCAACTATAAATTAATCAGTTACAAACTTGTTGTTGTTTCTTGTTTGCAAAGATTACAAAATATTACTCACCAATATGACAACTGCCATGAATAGTATGAAACATTTTGCAAATCCAACACTAACGCCAGCCATCTTGATGTCCTCGAAGTGCTCCTAGACGTGACAAAATCCTTTTTTCTTATTCGATGGTTCGTTCGGTTGTGCAACCGATCAGATGTCCAACCAATCAACGTCTATTCGATAAGGTTCTCGGGCTATAGAAAAATATTCGACCTTTTTAAATTCAATCACACTGAATGGGTTATGATATATATGGTTTGTATATCTTATCAATTTAATGAGTTCTCGGGGGATTTCTGCATTGAAATGTCTTTCATTTCGCTTTTGGTTTCGGTTTATTATTCCGATCATTATGATGAATGAATCATTGGAGCGTGCTTTGTGCACTTAAAGGAAACTACTTCGTCACTTTATACGCAATGAGGGCCATCAAAATATTTACAAAAACAACAACAATAATAACAACAACAACAACAGCGTTTCAACGTTATCTTGCCTCACCGTTTATAATTTTTGTTTTTTTTTTTTCTGCCTATTGCCGATTTCTATTGTCTTTTAGGGTATATATGAAATATACGGCAAACGTATTCACCGACTACCTCCTTTGGACTGAGCAAGCCCATGAGCAAATGGAGTCTCCCAAGCTGATTGAATGGCCATTGACTGCTCTTCTTTTGGCTGTGACTCTTTTTCGTTATACCGATAAGATAAACCTAATGAAATTTTAAGCGAAACACTTGTTATCAAAGTACACAACATATACATACATACGTACAACATTTACAAAAAAAAAAAAAAAACTATGCCTCACAGATTAAACAAATACTCTCATTTAGAATGAGAAAACCAACCAACTAGATAGCCATTTATCTAGATAGAGCCATGACTAGGCCAGGGGCAACTCATTTACACTGACTGCAAACATTTCCTCTTGTAATATTCAATTGAATGAGATTCATATACATACATATATATTTATATAGTATGAGCTGGAGGAACATATTGTCTGTTTTTATCAATGAGCTAACAAATATTTATCTTTATTATGATTTTATAGCACACTTGCTATTGTGCAGAAATAGGCTTGGCTATTGCCATCGAAATCGGCATAAAGTAAATATTTAATATTTAATTGAATTTCATGTGTATTATTAGTAGAAATATAAAAATAAATATCTAAAAGTGTTGGGAAATCAACTTAAACAAGCATGTCAACACACTTTTTAACTTATCTCTCATTTTTAATATGAGGAAATGCAAAATTCATAATAAACACACGTTGCGTATACTTAATAAAGTTGCATGTAATACGCGAAATAAACCACATAATAGAACCATTTCTATCTACAGATACTTAAATATGTAACTATATTCTCCTCTCTATGTTCTCTTCAACTATATATTTCGATCTTCTAACAAAAGTGTTTTAACAATTGAATACCCTTTTTATATAGAGAGAATCTATAAGTTATAGGAAAATTTCCTTCGAGCTCATCTGAGTACCATGTTAACCTGTTTTTATATTTTTCATTTTATCAATTTTTGATTGATATAACTTAATTATCATATATAGTACACATATAGTGTGATTCATACGGACACAAGACAATAATTGCTGGTTGACAACTATCTGCATTTGCTTGATTATATATTTTTTTTTTTTTTTGCAATTTCTTTGTAATTCCGGTAAAACAAAAAAAGTTAATTTCGAAAATCCCATCAACATAAGAACTATTTATATTATCTGAAACTTGTCAAAATGATAAAAAGTTTTATCAAAGCTATCGTAAGGAAATAATATGTAAACAAAAAAAAAAAAACAAGTCTTAATAACAACGAAATAGGGAAAAAATTAAGTTTTCTACAGTTGAAATTGACTTTTCTTATTTGTATGATAGTAAAGCTTTCATTTTATATAAGAAACCGTTATTTACATAAATCTATGTGCATATATTGTATATAAGGATAGACCGAATCTCTCTCTTGCTCTCTCTCTCTCTCTCTCTCTCCCTATACACTTTATGTGTATGCAAATTTTTTCTGAACTTTTATATATAAGAGAAAGATTCAACTGTGGATTCATTCACTTATCGTAGTAATTCTCTATAAATTGAAATTTTTGCAATATCATTTGCCAAATTCCGCTCAATTAGCACCCACAATGAAAACTAAAATGTAAATCTCTTGACTATATTTAACTAACCCAATTGCAAACGCTCCACCTCAACTCAACGTAACTTTGTGTCATTTTCATATTATATTTTTTTGCAATTTACATATTAAACAAACATTCACATTTGGTGGATCGCAGGGAGCGAAAGAGAAGATAGTGGAAACACTTCCCCAATAATAAACATTTGGGTATGGGAAAAACTTTGATATGGGACGCAACGGGAAATGGTTTTGAAAAACGTTGAAAAAAAAAAAAAAAAAAAAAAACGGCTTCATGCCCGAATGATTTGGGCAGTTCATTATAATGCTTAAATTCTCAGGCTGACTCCTCTGTTTGCTCCATCAATTAGAGTCTTGAAATTTTTTGGCAGATAGCAGCACACCACCCCACCGCACCCCAATCCACCGCATTATCAATCCATTGGGAATTCTATTGAATGTTGTGTGAATTTGAAATTTAAATAAAAGTAAGCAAAGTTTCAGATCTCAAAAAAAAAAAATCACATGACTTTAATTGAACTTGGCGTGTCATAAATATTCGAGCGAGTATATGTGTGTGTGAGAGAGATGGCTTAGAGCTAAAGGAGAGACATTTTTGAGAGGGGGTTGTTATTGGTAGTAGAACACATTAAACGCGAGTTGTTAAAATGACGGGATCAGCCTCAACTTCAGCGACTTTCTCCTTTAATTTCTCCTCATCCTTTTTGAGTTTCTCTAGGGGTTGCTCTGTGGTAATAATAGTGGTGGCTGCTGTAGAGGAGGAATCCGAGGAGGAAGCGACGCTTGAACTGGAACCGGAACTAATCTCAGTTGTACTCTCGTTCTGCTCTTTGGTGGTGCTAAGGCTGCTCGAGCTGGAACTAGAACTGGCACTCACATCCTCCGTCTGTGTGGAACTGGTGCTTAGAGTCTCGACACTTGGTTCGACTGGTGCCGTGGATGTGATGGAAGTTTTGGTTATACTAATCTTTGTCTGCTTGCCATCGGTGCTATCATTGCTGCCGACATCCTCCTTAATGGAAATGACCTTAGTGTGATGCACCTGGAATGTGGGTATCAATGGCACTGAGCCACCATTGTGTGGCTGCACGGACACATGATCAATGATCAAATGAGCTGGCACATCATCATTGCTTGGCACTTTACGTGTAGTTTGTAAAAGGATTTTACGTGTCTGTGCGGCAGCGTCATCAGTAGTGGTACCCTGAGAAGGACTATCAGTGGTCGCTGCAGACTCATCCGATCTCTTTGTAATGGCATGCTCTGGATCCTCATTGACAGCCACCTCTGATTGGCCTGGTTTAACTTCAGTTACCTCACTATCTGGACCACTGGCCCCATCCAAACTCAGTGCGGACTCAAACAAGCTGTTCTCTAGATCACCAATCAGGCCGTGGAATGAAATCTGCTTCAATTGACCATCCGCATTGGCTTGGACTTGACGCTTTACCACATCTTGTTGCTTAGGATGCTGCTCCACTCCCGCAAAGAGATCGCCCAACTGAATCAGTTGCAGGGGCACTGCCAAACTAGTGGCCAAAAATAGCTAAACAAAATCGAGAAAATATATATATAATATATTTCTGGATTTGCCTCCTAGCAATCCAAAACACTCACCGTGAATACCAAGAGGCACTTCATGGCCATAGTAAATGATTCCTGTTCAATTGGGCTACGAGTACTTGTTACCTCCACAAAGTTCAGCTTGATAATAAGTCAAGTCGCAAGCGGCCAGCGAGTTTTTAAAGTTTTTCTGCTCGCCTACCCCAGAAAGTTGCAGCTAATTTTTTAAGCTTTAGTCAGTTAGCACTCTAAACGTGGCCAATACAATGTTTTGGCTGGCTGGCGCTGTGAACTTGTTTTTTTTTTTTTATTTGTTTAATTTAATTTTTTTTTTTTATTGTTTCTTTTTACCAGTGCCGGGACAAGATGGCAGTGCCGGTACCTGGTGCGCGTGGACAAGTTCTCCTTTAGTTTTTTTTTTTTGCGTTTATTTTTTGTTGTTTTTGGTTCTTAATAATCAATGGTAATAGATCTAACCTTCGGTCTCGACTCTATGTATCTCAAGGATTAAGCCCTGAAGAAGAGACTTGTTGAATTAGCATTAATTTAAAAAAATACCAGGAAAAAAAAAAGAGTCTTTATAAATAAAAGATCCCGGTTTTACTGGTGTCCAAATGCACCGAATTGCCCTCTGCCCTAACAGTTATTAAAATGAAATGAAATTTATTTTGTAAAAATAATTGATATATGCCTCAGAAGAAATGTCTCTTACTTTGCTTTTAATTCCAAAATAAGAGATTTTCCGCAAATATTTCCAAGATTTCTACATTACACAGAGTAAGGTAATCAAAAAAAAAAACCAAGTATAATTATACTATATTATAAAGATCTGCAAAGGAAGATAAATCTCAGAATAAATCTAGAAACAGCTTTTCCTATTAAATTCGATTTGGATTACTTACTAAATCAAACTTCAGATATGACATTAATAGATTTCTAACAGGACGATAATTATATATACATAGATGAAATAGGTGTAAAAGTAAGAGTCCATTTGGTTAATTGACAAACATAGTTATAAAATCAAGCGACCTCTACTTCAACAATTAGGGTATCAAATCTAAAGTGTCTTTTTCTTGATCTGACTAAAAAAATTGGACTGCTTTCTCATCGCTTGGCAAAAAAAAAGTCCGATATAGGGTTATTATCACAACAAATCGTTTATCACCCTAAACATACAAGGATATATTAAAACACAAATTTTGAATAATTTTCGGGCACGAGCAATATAAATACAAAAATGTTTTAATTGGATGCTAACCAAAAAGGGGAAACCTTAAACGACATTACAATTGCAGGCCATTTTATCATTTGGCTATAAAATACTATATACAAAATGTATTACATTTAATATAGTATAATAATACAAAAATTTTCCATTGAAACGATGAAAAATGGCAAAACGTGTCGGGAAATACCTCCCAGGAGTGATCCAAAAAACCGCAAGAGCTCTCCATGAATGAAAGTCGAGATGTCAAGTCAGGATTTGTCTGGTTAAGCCTAAACCCTTAGGCGGCTTGAAGCGGTTGACACTTGTGTGAAATGGGTTAGAAATATATTAATTGATACAACAATTTTAGCTAAAATTTCATAATAAAAAAAATAGAAAAAAAAAGTCAAATTATTATTGAATTTATTATGTTTGTTTTATTTTTTTTTCTTTGAATATAATTTTTTGTGGTTTTATGATCGTATTAAACAGATTGGGACAGATGTAGGAATGGGTGACTGACAGGGACTATAGAGAAACGTTTTAAGGGCAAAGATCAACATACAGGGCGTATGATCAATATATTGATCATCTTGTGACATTGTGGCGCGTGTCTGGGAAGATATAAATTTGGGTATCAACCTATTAGTATATGTATGTGCGTCATTCTCGAAAGGTGCAATGTTTATGAGTTTATTTATAAATTGCTTGAATATTGGCGGAATTGGTAAACAAGCCAGATACGTATGTATATAGATTACACCAAGATGAGATTTGCGTAAAGACTGCAATATTGACTCTCTGACTCGGACATGCCTCGAAACGAGCACAATTAATTAGAGCCCGACGATCAAAAACAATGACCAGACTGACTCCTCCTCCTCTACACCCAATAGCCAGGCAAGGCAGCCCAACCGCGTCTCCCCTTGAGGCCTCCCTTATCCCCCTCAACCCCTATGAAACGGAAGCATTTGATCTGCCTAGAAACTGAACAGCACGGAGCTGAACTAAGTTGAGCTCAAACTGACTTGGAGATCTTGAGCTGTGTGTGGAAGCAAACCTGTCGGGCAATTAACAGGTGTCGATAATTACGCGGAATCGCGCCTCAGATCGCCACCTATAAAAGCACTCGGGCCTGGCCTAATTAACTTTAAACGCGCAAGAGTCTGGCAAGGAAAGACACACAGAAAGCGCAAAAAAGAAAACTTAAAAAAAAAAACACAAAATAAAAAGAAATCCTCAGAGAGTGAGAGAGAGAGAGAGAAAATGATGCAAATTCATCAGGCAGTGTTTGGAGCCTTTGTGCTGGCCATGGTAATGGCTATAAGCTGTTCGCTGCCCGTTTTAGATGGCACTTCCGGCATTGATAATACCACCATAGAAGAACTACGTGCCAGTGTCAATGATTCCCCAAAGAATCTGTAAGTAGCATAGCGCAATATAGAAAATTTTCATTTATAATAATAAAACATAATTTCCATCATATCTCTTTGGCATACAGTTATGTGGTCAAGGCAGTTGTCTATGAAATTGGCATATTAACGGAAGTTGGCGATAATGACACCAGCTTTGAGAGCCAGGAGCGTGTGGATCTTACATTCTATGATGCACACAGTAATAAGAGTCACATCGATTTGGGAAATATACCATTGCCCATACAAACAAATGTCAGTGGTCAAGTACTTACCGGCATTGCTCCTGTTAATATTGGTGCATTCAGTAGTCCGCAGGAATTGCTTGATACATTGCCATTGACTGGCAGCATAGTGAATATAACACATAGTGATACGGCCTTCTATCAGTTAACCAAATCGAATACAACACAAGCTGAAAAACCACAAGTGCTGGACACGGACACACTGGCCCATTTAACGCATGCAGCTCAACTGTTTCCACCCACCGGGCATTTAGGCCAAGGTGAGCCAGTCAATCCCATTTCGGCCAATGAGGTCCTAGAATCCAAGACAACGGAAGAGAATTAGGTTAAGAGAGAGCGAAGGAATACGAGCAAATGAAAATTAATCAATGATGCAGTGCGTTGTGCTATCCTACTACTATATATATATACATAGATGATACATACATACATACATATATATATATATCTATATCATACACATTAGTTATCCCTATATTGTTAGCAAAGACTGGACGAGGACAAATTACACAGTGCAGTGCAGTGCATACCATCGATTGGCATCAATATTGCCATGGTCGTCACATATCACTCGGTTGGAATTTCATCTGCGTTGTATGTTATATGTTATTATTTTTTTTTTCTCTCGTTTCTTATTGTATTAATAGAGTAAAAATAAATTTCGCATTTAGTGCTAGTTAAAACAAATTTTTTTGTGAATGTCTTTCGTTGGCATCGGATGATCATCATATGACTTTTACCTGCTAAAAGCATTTTGGGTATCTCACTTCTCACCTTCACGAGGAAAACAAGACAAACTGGCCAAAGACCACTAATTGAATTTCATCATAGATAAGCCGCTGGCACATATAGAAACTAAAATTGAAAATACTTTTGCATTGATATGCCAGTTTTGACAAAATTTAAACTATAAAATATATTTTTGAAAATCTATGGGGGCAAGAATTCGAAACCAATTTGATTAAAAACAAGTGTTCGATACGGTTCAATACCTCAAACGATTTGCAGAAAAACTGAATCAGAAAATCTCATCGAAAGGCATGCCAACAACCCTTCCATCCTTGCTTCTATAATCATCCTATTTGGATTGCCACAAATTCGGAAAGTTTACTCTTATCCCAACTGTACAAAGGATAGTTCTGATTCATTGTTTAAACAAATTAGTTTGGCTAGATCTTTCTTTATACATGAAGTTGCATATAAAATGTATATTTCTGTATATTTCGTTGAACGTTGCCAATATCCCCTCTTTCTTTTATGAGGGTAAAAACCATTTGTCATCATGGAAAAGAACCAATCAACATTTAAATAAACAACTTATGTGACAATATGCGATATTTAACTCTCTAATTTTTAGCCATGGCTAATCAAGATTGTGATAAACAAAGATCTTTGTTTATTATAACCATTATGTTTGCATATATCCGTTATCACGCCGACTTTTAAATATTCTTCTTCCCGTGCAAATAAAATAATTTTCAATTCCATTAAAAGGCGAGAAGCCTCTTTTAAAATATTCACATGCGACAGATGATAAACTATCTTAATAAATCAATTCTTTTTGTTTAGTTTTACATTAACTATGATTTTTTTTTTTAATTTTCTCATTTTCAGTTTTGTTTATTTGTTGTGTGTGTGTGTGTTTGTCTGTGGGTGTGGTTTTGTTGCTTCTATAACTGTAGTACATGGGGGAGCTTAAAAGCTAAAAGATGATATATATTATATATCTATATCTATTATATATATATATTTTATTTATCGATAATATAAATATATTTTTAAACTTGTACACAGAAATTTAAATGTTTACCCTCTCTTCCTGGTCTGTCCCTGTCTGTCGGTCTGTCACTCTCTGTCTCAGTTATTTCTATCCTATACAGATCAGTTAGAGAGTTGTCCCAGCTTATGTCTTTCCCCATCTCGTCCACACCATTTTCTTCAGCTAAAGAAATGTGGATTTTGGATCGGACCTATTCAAAATGTATATACACATATATGGGTGCTGCATCTCTTGATGTTGCTAAGATATCAGGGATGGGTTAAGTGGGAGATAACAGGGGCGGGGGGCTGTTGCATGCAACACACAATTATTAGTTGTTTTTTTTTTTTTTTGTTTTTATATGATACTTGTATTTGTCGTATAAATAGTTTGTTTTTAGTTTTTAACTAGTTTACATAATCGTCTATGCAGACGATGCGCTCTGGCGGCCTCTTTTCATAATATAGTTATAGTTTTAGATCTCTAAATACATATATATATATATATATCGATATACATATATATTTGTGTGTGTTTATATATATTTATATTATATGATTCAGATTAGTAGCAGCTACAACTTCAACACGAAACTTATGTGCACAATCATCAATAAACTAATTCCGCGTAACTAATTTTAATTTAGGTATACATTTATATAGCATATATATCTTGTATGGATTTAATGCCTTATGTGTGTTATCCTTGTAGCTCTTTTCATTTTATTATTATTAAATTTTTTGTTTTTCCTTTTGTTTTTGTTGTCTGTTTCTTTGTTTAATATTTAATGAATATTCTTAAAGTAATATTTAATTAATTTTAAAGTTAAAAGAGGGGGAGGGGATTTAAATTTATATATTAATCGCATTTCTGCTTATTCATTTATACAATCCTTCAGCTTACAAAAATTAAATATTTCTCAGCTTCTGTAAAAAATTACCATACATATTTGTAGAATCTATATATAGAACCATTAACTTAAAGCGCTGAGAGATTAGGTTTTTGGTTGATCTAATGCGCTACCTTAATCTGAAAGAACCACAAAATAAAGATATATAAACATTAAAACATATTCCGAAGGCGTATAAGAAAGTCATGCGAAATATAGTTTAACCGTATCGAAATGATTATTGTTTATAATATACACTTACCTATAACATGACTCTCCATATTTGTGATGCGTGGCTTCGATGCAGGCTGTGGTATGATAGTTATTTCATCATTGATTTTCAATGGCTTTAACAGCGAATCATTGGCCGCTCCCAGGGAACTGCGTGAGATTCCCGAACCAGAACCACCGCTACTCGATTGGGCTGAACTGCTGCTACCGCTTCCGCTGCCGCTGCTATTCTTCTTGCTATCCATGGCCTTACGTGCCACTGTACTATGCGCCGTATATACATGCGTCTCAAACTGTTTGTACATTCCAAATGTGGCCGTGCATACGGTGCATTTGTAGGAGAGATGTGCGGGTTTAAGAGTCATATGATGATCGCGCGATACGTGATTCAGTAATTTCCATTGGTACATCTATAGAATCGAGAATCACCATGTTAGCAAGTTGTAAAATAAAGCAAATTTTTAAATTCAATTACCCTTCCACAAACGGGACAGCGTCCAGCATCCTTGCCTTTGTTGGCGGCCTCCTGCATGGAGCTTGTGACCAAACCATGTGAACCCAACAAATGTCGCTCCAATCCTTGATCCGTAAAGAAACGGAATTGACACTTTTGGCAATTCAATGGCGGCCTGTTGTAGATCATTTTCGGATGTATCTAAGTAGCAAAAGGAAACGATTAGATAAACTGCCTAAATGGGGCCAATGGAAACTCAGCTTTACCTTCACTTTATGCATCCATTGCATGTGATTGCGTAGCTGTTCCAAATCCTTGATATAACCATCGCATATCTCGCATATGACAAACTGAGCCTTGTTGTTACCGCTGGGGCTCTGACCGGGCTTCATGCCCGTTGCCCCGGCTGGCACTTTAGTGGACGATGAGGCAGCCGTACTACCCGCTGCTCCTCCAACACCACTAGCGGACGAACTTTGACGAGGTAATGGCGTTATTGAGATGCTTGGCTGTCCAGCCATAGGCTTCTTGGAGGCCTGCTATATAATCACAAAAAAACAAGACAAAAAGTTAAAAAAAAAAACATTAAATTTCCACAAGATTTCTTAAATTACCTGTACCAACTGTCCGGCAGCCAACTGATAACTATTGGGCAGCGATAATCCTGCATTGGCTACAGCTCCACGCACCGGCGCCGCCGGACTGCGCACTAAACTATTGCCCGCTGGCAGAGATTTGGGCAATTGGGGAGCTCGTTGGCGAATCTTGGCCGCATTTTGAGCAGCCAAGGCAGCAGCCTGCATATTTCTTGCCTGAGCCTGGGCCTGTTGTTGCTGAATGGTTGCCAGCGCAGCCTTTTGAGCAGCTGCCTGGGCGGCCATGGCCTGTTACAAAAAGAAAAGTAAATGGTTAGAAAAAAGTTCAGTTACTTTTCTTTTTCGCAATCTTACCTGATAGGCGGTGGCTGTTCCAACCAAGCCATGACGCGGCTTGATGCGTGGTATTTTGGCAGGGGCTTCCCAATCATTTGGCGGAGCCAAATTCAATTCCGGCCGGAATTTCTTTGCACAAACAGGCTGATGGCGTGCCAACTTTGCCTTGCCATTATCCTCAAATCCACAATTAGGACACTGATGATACGGTAATGGTTTAATTAGACGCGCCTTAATATTATGCACTGCCTCCATATGATAGACAATTTCGGTTGCATTCCGAATCTCGAATGTGCAGAAATTGCACTTATATAGCACTCCATTCATATGTGGTGTCTCATAATGATTGGCCATGGATAAGGCCGATTCCGATTTGAAATTGCAGAATTCGCAACGTTTCATGGTAAACTTGAAGGGGGCGTTCTTAGTTTTGGATGCCTGCAGATTACCCGACAGAGCATTGATGGCCATTTCGAAATCCTTGGGATCCCGCGACAGAGACTTACGCATTTTACGTTTTTGTAGACGCAACAGATCGGCCTGAACAAACTCCTGCACTAATCCCACTCCAATGTCCATGAAAAACATTCCCAAGGGGCTTTCAAAGTAATTCTCTTGCCCCGGTTTATTTGAGGAATTGGCAGCGCTTGCTCCTGATGTAGCTAGAGCAGCAGCCGGTTTAATGGCTCCTTTAAGTGCAGTTAGATCATCGTTGGCCTCTTTAATGAGAACCTTAGTGCGTACACCTGACTCCGAATCATCGTCATCTTCATCGTCGTCATCGTCATCTGACTGCTCGGACCAGGATTCATCGTCGCCTCGTTTCTTTTTCTTCTTACCAGCGGCTGCCTCTTGCTGATCGGAAGGTTTGTCTTCCTTATTCTGCTCCGTCATCATATCGAACTCATCACACTTGACTGCCTCGGCCAAATCTTCGGCAGACAGAGAATACTTAGCCTCGAGGGCCTTTATCACTTCGCGAATGTTATCATGTGGCGGTTTCTCATAAATGTAGGGCACAATAAAGGATGGTGCCTCGAGAACAAACATATCATCGGTTAGACCTGGCAAAAGATTGGCATTATTAGTCATGCTGGGCAATCCCCCCGTTAGCGTCAATGTGGGAGTATTCAATTGAGACGCTGCCGCTGTAATTGTTCCGGCGCCACTATTAGCCATCGGCACTAGCTTTGGCGGATTGGATGAACATCCCAAATTGGTGGCTGCTCCAGTCACAGCATTGGTAATTGTGACCGGATAGACACCACCTACAGCATTGCTACCAACTACGGCCGCAGTCAAATCATGCGGCATTAATGAGCGGGCATCTTTAATTGTCAACTGCCCTAATCCCGAGGGTGTGGAGCTACGTTGCCTTTTACTATTAGATTGTAAATCATCCATCTCGGATTTACGTTTGCCCAATGCTATGGGTTGATTGCTAGGCGGCGAATCATCTTCAATGACGACACAGTCATCATCGTCATCATCATCGTCGTCATCACCTTTATTATTATGATGATTGGCTGCTGGCAGGGATGGAGGCGTGGACTTGACTACTAATTGGCTGGGAACTGGCGCATTTGCTGTCACTGCCGATTCAGACTCTGAATCGGAGGGTATTAGTACAGCATCATCAGAGGATTCGGCTCCGCATGACGAAGCCGGTGCTGAAATTGGCTGCTTGACAATAATTTCGTTCTTTTTAGTAGTAATTGTCACTTCCTCAGGCTGCATTTCTTCATCGCTATCCTCATCAAGATTAACCACACTGTCATTCATATTCACGGGACTGGCCCGACCATTTTCTTTCCTTGTCTCGGGACTGGGCACAAAACCATTTAATGTTTCCTTTTGCTTGGTTAACTTTTCCGCTTCGGCTTCTTCTACATCCACAATTATCTTCTCTTTCTTAACATTTTCTGTATCTGCTCCTGCAGTGGCGGCGGTGGCAACTGCTCCAACTGATGCAGCTCCAAGTGGATCTTCTGCCTCACAACTATTCTCAGCTGTGCTGCCTATTTTATCCAACTCATCTTCTTCCACCTCCTCAGCTTCTGCTTCCGCCTCTGTTGCTACGCCCTCATGATCACCATTTGTGGTGACTTCTTCATCCACTTCCATTTCTTCATCCTCACCGTCCGGACCTTTTAAATCTTTCGTACTACTGGTAGAGATTTGTGAGTCATCGTCTTCCCCAACGGGCTTTACTTCTGGTTCCGGCTTTGCCTCTGTTTTACCATCTCCATCGCCTACCTCTTTCTCATCTTTGTCCACCTTATCGGAGACACTCTCATCTATTTCCACTGCTTCGCTGGGCTCTATAGCTTTTGGTAGGGCTTCGGCTACATCTTTTTTAAGCGAATCTGTTGTGTCCTTGACATCATCTTCTTTTATGGGAGCAGCACCATCATCATCATCCTCATCCTTCTTTTTATCGTCTATAACCGCTGTCTCCTCTGTCTCCTCCTTATTAACATTTTCATCATTTTCTTTCTGATTATCATCATCTTCATCTCTATCACTGCCACCGCCATCTCCTGTTGAATCTGTTGTGGATTTTCTTTTTAACTGTTGCTGTTGCTTCTGTTTATTTTCATCGGCTGCTGCTGCTGGTGTTTTTGCTGGTGCGCTGGACTTGGGTGATGATGGTGGTAGTGATGGTGATAATGGTGATTTGGTTAAGTTCTCTGCTGAGCTGGCGGCGGCAGCTGAAGCTAGCTTTGTTGTTGGCTCAGCCACGCCCTCCGGCAAAACCACATCGACTTCCGTCATTTGTTAGTGGAATGTTTTCTTCAGTTAATAAATAAATCTTGATTAAAACTTTTGCTCGCTTGTATTTATCTTCTTAGACGGTGTCTTATTTCTTTTCAATGATGATGCCAAATCCAATTCAAAATCGAATCCTAGAAACAAATATTTAAAAAAATGTTTATCAAAAATTTTCAACCAACGAAATAAAATTAAAAATCTTTTAAAAAATTGTTTTGCAGCTGCCAACCGGAAAAATTGGCACATAAAAGAAAACTAGAAAACAAAGCACTAAACAGAATCAAAAATGAAGAAGAAGCAGAAGAGAAAAGAGGGAGAGAGAAACAGATAGAGTGAGAAGAAAACGAAGAAAAAAAGAAACGCAAAAATTGCAAAAAATAAAAATAAAAAAAATAGAGGAACTGAAGAAACAAAACGAAAATTGAAAAATCTAGCTGAATTAAAACTCAATTTAGCTTAAAAGAGTTAAAAGGGTAGAAGAGGCGGGAGAATAGAGTTTAGGGGAAATTAGGGGGCGAGAAAGGCAAGTAGGCGGCAAATACAGGAAGGAGTAAGAGTAGTAGGACGATGGGCAGGGTAGGTAGGAGGGTGACAGTAAAGTTCTGAGCTGGGAGTGATTGGAAGTGGGCGGCAAATAGGTAGGAGGAGGAGGATAGGATGGATACAAAATGGCTGCCATATTGGATTAAAACTAAAACACAATTTAATTTGTATGAAATACAATTTATATATATGTGCGTACGTATTATTGTATGTAAGTATATATTTTAGATGCAAGTAAAAATTGCAGACTCGAAATATAGGTATGTAAATTACATAAAAAGAAAATGTGGCTGACATACATACATATGTACATATATGCATCTATATACTATATAGCATATATGTATGTATATCATACTTTAGTACGTACATACGAACAGTTACCGAGCATTGCCACAAAACGATTGACATACAAACATACATACATATCGACACACACACACACAAACAACAACAAGCCAACACACACATACACCTAGAAACAAACATATATATGTATAAATGTATGTACAATCTATATATATACATCCGCACATACATACATACATATATATATATTTGTGGATACAAACGGACACGCAGACATTGGGATGATGGAAGGTGGGCATATTGCGGGGATAGGGGTCGGGAACGCTTTATATGTATATGGAATGAATAGCGCGCGGGGCCCGGTAGGGGCAACAAAATAACGCCGACGACGACGACGTTTGCCTGGCTTTGGGCTGACTGACTGACGACTATGACTATAGCTATAGCTAGAGAGCGGTAGCGGCGGCATGGTGGAGTATCACAAACGCTGGGTACAGGAGGAGCGTGTTTTTTTTTTTTTGCGCGTTTGTCTGTGTGTGTGAGAGTTAATTCTGTTCTGTGTGTGTGTGTGTGAGTTATTGGCAAAAGAACAATCTTTCAAAACAGTTTAATTATTTACACTAATAAAGCCCACTCTGTCTCTACGAACTTACACCAAAATTTACATTTTCTCACAAGTAGCAACAAACAATTGCCACACACAGGTTGTTGTTATTGTTTGTTCGTTTGTTGTTTTCCCCGTTGATTCTTATCAATGGCTACACGAGATACAAATTTTACTTGTTTTTTCACTTTTGTTTATCACAAATTTTTCTTTCCAAAGAACAAGCACAAGGAAAAAAAAAAAGAATTGGAAAACGCTAAGACCGAAAACGCGGACACAAACGAACGACAAACAACAAGAAGAAAGGCCAAACTGGAAATGTGTGAAGCGGAAAAGCAAAAAAAAGAAGAGGAAGAAACGTAGTGCAAGAGAGAAGGGAAAAAAACAGAGTTGCATCGAGCAGCCGGGAGCTAACAGAGTCGCTCAAAACGTATTTATCGTATATCGATAACACTTATAATAGTTGGACAATTCAAATTGCAATTCAAAATAAACAATACAATTTCAATGACTGAATGAATGACAATCATTGTCTATTTGTACTTTTTAGTCATATATCAAAATTGGAGTGAATAAAAATAATTTTATGTGTTTTTATATGTATATGAACAACATATTTTTTTACTAAGAGAGTGGCCACCCGTAACACCTGAATGAGTGAGTGGGCTAGTGGAAAGGGGCACCGAGAGAGCGAGCGGCTAGAAATTTTGCGCTCAAAAATAGCGAATGTTATCGATGCATGTATGTGTGCGTATGGCGTGTGGGTGCTGCACATACGCGTGTGTGTGTTTGTGTGTGGCTACCATGTGAATGGGATGGAATGGCATGGCTGTGAGATGGGAGGAGAGAGAGAGAAAAAATAAAAAAAAACAAATTTGACAATTGTACGCGCGCCACGAACGAAATGAACAAAACAAAAATGAAACGGCATTGCTTCGTTGTTGCTTGTGCTGCCGGCGTATTTGAAAGATGACGGTTTTTTTTTATTTGCCTCTGCTTCTTCTACTAAACCAACTGATTTTGAAATTTAGGCGCGCAAAAAGATGGAGAAGAATTGCTTAAGTAGATATGTTTTCATATATTGGTTCAATTGGGGTTTAATGACGATGTTGATGATGGGTGATTTAACTTAGTTACAGCTAAAGACTAACACACACACGTGCATTAAAACTCACACACACACACACGAATACTAATGCCAAAGCGTCTGTAAGTTTTTAAACTGTATACTCATCACGATACTTTTTGCTGATGCTTCTTCTTCTTCGTCTTTTTCCAACTTATTTCAGATTACGTTTGCCTCTCTGTCGCTCTCATAAGCCATATATATACATACATATATATTCACATATATATAAACAGGCATACATATATACACGTATACATATAAGTAAATATGTAAGTGTGTGTATACAAATAAGTAAATATGTAAGTGTGTTTCATGTCTGTTTAAATGTGTGTGTGTGAGTTTGTCTGACTGTGTATGCGTGTCTCTATATGTATGTATGTATATATGTATATTTGTGTGCGATTTGGTCTATATGCAAGTATAAAATTTGAAAGTAACCCGCTTCTCATCACCCCCGTTGATCGGCAACTGGGAAGGAAGTTTTTCGTTGTAAGTATGTATGTACATATACAATTACACATACATATATATATGCGTATACATACATATGTATGTATATAATATAAAAGTCTGTCTGTATGTATCTGACAATATATAAACATGCATATATGTATATACATATGTATATATGTATTTATGTATGTACATATATAACCAGAGTCATCATCCACTGGCTACGGCTTTGGTTGTCCTGGGTCTGGGTTCATTAAAGACCCCAAAAAAAAAACAAAAAAGAACTATCGTTATAATATTGCCCGATAACAAAATCATTTTCTTGTTATACATACACGTGACCTTTTGCTCCTACTCATTTATATTCCGTTAAAGGATTTTCTTCTTCTTTCTGTTAGGGTTACAACAACAAAAGCAACAAGAAAATAATTTTCTCTCCATTGGGAGGGAGAGGCAACCCTACAGGAGAACACTTTTATCTGACAGAAGTCTTTTTCTTTCTTTTTCTTTTCATGTACTAACTAAGCACAATTCTTGCCATATCGGCGCAATAAATGTAGATATAGAATGTATGTATGTATCTAAATTTACATAATATATTTCATGCACATAGATACACACACACATACACAAATATATATATATACATATATATATATATTGGAAACCAACCTCAAAATCATATATATATAATGATGATTCATGGATCTGATGAATCATTCCATCAAATTTATCATCAACAGTTCCAAAACTTTAACTACTTGTAGAATTTTTTAGAATATAACATGGTCTATTGAAAATTTTCCAAAACTAAAATAATCGAACTGATATTTATCTAATCTTCTCGGAAAAGGTTTGGCGCAGCGTATTATTCATTAAACAATTTTGTCATTTTCTGAATGTGGCAAGGAAATGACCTAAATCTGATCTCAAAATACATACTAACAATTGTCAGTTGTATGTATAGTCTGTCTATCAGTCCTCTAGAGCACAATATAAAATTGGATTACTGCCATTGATTTCCAATTAAGTTCATCTTACTATTAGACCAACCATTAAATGAAGCTTATCTTACCATAGAAATAGTTACATAAATATGTAGCTTAACTTCAAGTTTAAGTCATATATTAACTGATATTTTCAGTTCTCGTTAAGTTAAAATTTCAATTAGAAGCATCAGTTTACATATTTCTATGCCGAAACTTAGTTTCCTCTATTCTCTGACAACAGAAATTGCATGCTGTCTCACTCTCTTTGACTTCATCAATATCCTGGCGCCTTACAACGGTTTACATTTTTTGTCCTTTATTTTATTAACTTGCCTGCGACTGATGAACAATGAATTTAAAGAATTCTATTGATATCTAACGTAACTAAATGTCTATGTCTTTGATAATATAATTTTAATGTTGCCAATTATTTAAACTTAATTATTTTTTTTAAGGAATTAACAAAAAGTATCTATCGGATGGACAGTTATGATATAGATGGACACATATCTTTGAAAAACATTTAAATTAACTCTTTTTTATGATATCAAAGTAGGAAACATTATTTCAAGGATGTTTCAGTGATTGATTGATCCTTTCTGAACATTGTAACCCCAGACTTCTAATTGGAGCGATTAAGAGCAAATGATCTGCTGAAAGGAAATCCAAATCAATATTATTTGTTTTGCACACATTTTTAAATTTTCTAAATCAGCATTAACAGAGAATGCATACCAGGATAAAGGAGTCGTTTAACTAGTATTGACCTAGTCATTGGCAAAAGAATGTCTGTCATATCTAAGATGACGAATATAATATATATGAAAAAGTTTGCTGGATGATTAAGTATCTACAACATATATAAAAATACATTTGGTTTTGTTGCAAGTCCTACTTTGGTTACGACCTTATTGATATCTTAACTAACTAATTGGCCTTTAACTAACCTACATCAACTAAAAGTTTCTACATTGTTCGCTCTTATTTGTAGCAAAAGATGTTACTTAGTTTAGAACGGATATTTATTGAATTAAATTTTGACATAATAAATCATTGTTAAGTCATAAAACATACAAAAGAAAAACTAATGAAAAATTGCAATTATTTCAGTTAACAGATGAAATTCGACATAATTAACAAACATTTCCGATATGGCCTTAATTTACATACATATGTACGTTTGTGTATAGATGTCGCATTTTTATTCTTACCTGAATTCGCTTTTGTTGACTTAATTCCCTTCAGCGTCGTTATCCTCTTCGTCTTCGTTAAAGGATAATTTACTAGTTGCTGCCTTGGATGATTTTTTGCTGCGCTTTTTATTCGAGTCAGTTGTGAGTGTTGATGATGACGCTGATGATAACTTTTCCTCTATTTCCTTTGTTGGCTTATGACGTTGCTTGAAGACAATGGGTTGGGATAAATCTGCAGGTTTTTCGGCTTCCTCTGGAAAAACCATGAAAATGTATAGCAAAAGTTGTTCATTAAAACTGCATTGAACCAAAAATTGTTACACACGCATAAGCACACACGCACACACACACACACACTCTCAGATGCCGGCCCACTGTCCGTTCTGCAACCTCCCCCTATTAGAAAAAGATATTTTTCCCATCCACCCGCTAAACATTGACCCTCCCTCCCGCTCAACGCACTACCCATCCATAACCATACCACCACGTCGCCACCGTCTTCGTCGTCAAGCCACTTGCCCTGCTCTTTGCTCGCTTATTTCGTTCATCATTGTCTCTGCCTCTTTGCCTGCTTCTTTCTTTCTTACTTCTTTTATGCTTCTGCTTCGTTTATTCTTTTACACGTTTTCACCCGATTTTCTGCGCGCGGCAACAGCAGCGGCGGTAGCAGCAGCAGCCACAATATAGATGTGGCGGCGGCGGTGGCGGGTAGCGGGGCAACAGAAGCGGCAGCTGTTGTTGGGTCGCCGTTATTTTGTTAACTTCTTTGCCGGCTGCTTTATCATGCTCTGCGCTTTGGCTCTGATTTTCATCACATGCTCTGGCTGTTCCCCCAATGAAAATGTCAGTGTGTATGCCTTGGCTATTGTCTAAGTGTGTGTCTCGGTGTGTGTGTGTGTGCTTTGGTGTGCGGGGGGTGCTCCACTGGCCACTTTAATAATTGCAAAAACCCTAATCTTGGCCAGAAATGTCAAGAATCGAATGGTGGGAAATGACACTGACAGGCGGTAGGCAAATTGTCATGACAACCCATTTTGGCCGTTGACATAAAAAGCAAGGGCCTGAAGGCGGGTGGGGGGCGTGGTGGAACTTTAGCAAAAGCAGCAGCAACACCACCGTTTTCGAGGTTAGAATTGAAGTTGAAATCGAATTTTCACCCACAAGTCAAAACAGGCAAATGCACCTTGCAACACTTTTCACCAATCTTTCACGCACCAAATGAATTTTCCAAAAGTGGATGCAATTTTTCGTTCTTTTCTTTGGGATTTGTTTATTCAGAATTTCATTTCACAAAAATTTCAATTGCAAAAAAAAAAATGCAAAAAACACACGCGCATACATACATATAGTTTAAATATATATATATACATATGTATATCTATATATATATATGGTATAGGATAGAAGCGTGGAAACGACAACCGACGCTCGATTCTGACTCAACTGAACTGAAAGCCAAACTGCCACAGACGATAACTACATCCTACCTACGCACACACACACACACACACAAATAAACATACACACACACATACACACCGACGCTTGGGCTCAAATATACATACATACATATATACAAGAACGGCGTACGTATGTCTCTGTGTACATACCTTTTGCTATGCGCTGCTGTTCGATGGCCACCTCCTCGGCGGTAAGATCCCCACTCTGCAGGACCACAATTTGAGGCTGTTCGTCCTCACGCTCCGGCCTTTCCTTCTCTTCACCCAAATTGTCGTAGTCCGGATCCTGTTCAAGTTTTTGGCGCTGTAGTTTGAAAATATAAATTATTTTAATCACTAAGGTTGTGGGCGGCGGGGGTTGGTGGTGTTGTAAGTTTGGTAAAGTCTCTTACTTTAGTATCAACTGTGGGTCCTTCTTTATAGCCAATTTCTGCTTTAAGTTTGGCTAGAAAGCTGGGTTCCTGTGGCTTTACATAGGTTATATTGTTACGCTTGGACATAGCAATAAAGACATTTGTCGAGATCAACACGTAACTTCAGGAAATTGAGTTCAAAACTTAATTCATTTATTCACTTTTATTGTTGGTGCGTTTTTTTTTCAACAATTTCAACAACGCTAAGATTCTTAAAGTATTGCCAGAATTTTTCCTGTTGAATCGATAGCGATTTAACACACAATCGATTACGTTTTGTGATGTGCAAAGGTTATTTTGCGCCATTTTAATATGAGCAGGGTTGCGGATTATTTGAAATAGATGTTTTTAAACGAATCAGGTAATGCTATATTTTCAACCGTGCTGCCATACTTTGAGAGTCTGGGTCTACATATCGATATACTTATTATTATATATAAACAATTGTTAATTTAAAAGCCAATTTATTTTTCTATTGAAAATGATAATCATTTAAAAAGTTCAAAGATAAATATCGATTTTGACGATTTCCTGCCTTACATCAATAAGTTTGCTTATCGATTAAGCAACTTGGCGCCAAGGAAAAGGCGCCGAAAATTTAATTTTAAAATTTTTGGTGAAGTTGACATTAGTTTGCATTTAGTTTTTCTATTACTTTTCGTCCAAAACAATTTGTTTTCTAAGACTGCCAAAGTGGATTACGATTGTTTGTATGTATTTCCTTCAACTAATAAAACTGTCTCCCAACTTGCAAATTTTCCACTTCACCTGCAGGAAAACGACATTTTGATCGAAACTGACAGCAAAACAATACACAGCGGCATTCATCAACGTCATTGGATGTCGCATGCAGCTTACCAATCTACGAATCCCCCAAACGTCCCACCTAATACCACCAACGTTACTCCTCTTCCCTCTATTCAACCAACATAATAAATCATCTGTAAATTGATTTCAAAACTTCGACAGCCAACCAAAAAATACAGTAAGTGAGAGGGATGAGGGAAATCAACTAAAAAAAATCATAAAAAAAGAAGGGGTGGGGAAAGTCCAACTTGGGCAAACGTTATGAGCTGCTGCATGACATCACTTGGGAGCATATGCTGCAAAAAATAGACCAACCCAACTCTGGGAACTGCATCCTGGCACGCGCCATGTGAAACGAGGTTTTGTGAAGTCCCTAAACTAATATCAAATTGATAGCTTTTAAATTTGATTTCGCGTCTTATCACCAAAACGTACAACAAATAGCTGCAAATGGAGTCAGCACTTTTTCGCCCCAACCCAACCGATCCGATCCCTGCCAGCCATGCATTAAATATGAGCAAAGCATTTTATGAGGCAGCTCAACGTGGCGTATACTTGCTCTTTTTAGTTACCTTTCTGGTTAGCTTTAAAATAAAATATATTGAGTGGTTATGTCAAAAGTGTTTTAGCCTTGGTTAGTTCTTTTCTTTCTTTAGTACTTGTTTCTGTTTCTATACTTTTTTGTTTCGATGTTGTTGCTATTGTTGTTCCACAAAAACAAGAGCAACACAAATCAAGAACTCTTGAGTTTTTCTGGTTATCACAAACTGCATCCGGCGGCGTCGCCGTCGCCGTCACCGTCACCGTCACCGTCAACGTCAACGTAGTCGTCGTCGTTGTAGTTGTCGTCGTCGTTGTTCGTTGTTGACGATGGCGGCTGCGACAGCGGCAGCAGCAGCAGCAGCAGCAGCATATGCATGCAACTCGGCTCCTATGTTGGAGTCTCCTCGTATATTCACCGTTCAGATGCTCGTCAGCATTTGGCGCGTGCAGTTGGTGGTCTCGGTAAAAAGTTGAAGAATAGAAATAAAACAATCAGAAAGCAATTTGTTTCAAATTCGTTTTAAATGTTAAGCGATATGTGAGTCGCACTTGCGCAGTGACAAAAAAAAACCAACAAATTTTATTCGAAATTAGAAACAATTCTAAACGCCCGATTTGTTCTTGTTTTTCAAATTTTTTTTTGTGAGCAAGTTTCCAGTGATAAGCTCTTATCCAAAACTAAGCAAAAGTAGCCAGCTGGAATTTCCGTTAAGATAAAATATTATAAACTAAATATAATAAACCTTCAAGCGCGGCACCATGGGCCGATATTTTAAAGCTACTATTGGAGTGCTAGTGCTCTATCTATGTCACATCAGTTGGAGCGATGCCTCTCCATATTGTCCCACTGGTTGCAATTGCTATGAGCGAACGGCTCGCTGCATCAGAGCCCGTCTAACTGCCCTGCCCCAAGTTCCAAAGGATACCCAAGTGCTGTAAGTAAACCATTCTTAAAAATGACACTGAAAGAAATCTGTTATCAAGTATCATAATCTATATCAATAAAAAGGAAAAGTTTTAAAATAAGTTAAAAAAAATATAGTATATAAATATTTTTGAATATTATTAAGATGTTCCCTAGGACAAGGTGAGCTAAGACTTTGTTTTATTTAAAATTTCAATACATTTTCAGAGTTGCCTTTTAATACAGAAAAATATGTTATCTCAAATTTTGATTTAGTTTTCTCAATATCTGCAAAATATTACATATAATTTTCCTATTGGCTATCAAGATATGAAATATTATTTTGATTTATATCAAAACTTGGACGTAGTACTTTCATATCATTTTTATATTTACCATCAAACGATATTTGGTATATACATATAATCTGAATTGGGTTTCAGATCATAATTTGTAAGTAACGAGAAAAGTTTCAAAAGATAACTACATAAATTTAACCTTAAATTTTACGGTAAGTTACCATATTGAAAGAGTTAAATTTTTCTGTGTCTTATATATTAAGAACCAAGAATCAATTTTGATATATGGTTTCATCATTTTCTTTCAGTGATATACATAAATCACACTACCAGCATAGACAAAAAAAAAAAGAAAAGTTGACTTTACCCAAAATCCATAAATTAGTTTTTAATGCTCCGCGACGAAAGTTGCCAGTTGGCGTTAATTTGAAGCCTGCCATTCCTATCTGCCATCTATGTGCCACCTTCTATCTCCTTCTATTCCTCTATCTTCTCCGCTTCTTCTTCAGTCAGTCGAGCCCCTCAGGCATCACCGAAATCCTTCATCCTCTATCTGCAATCTGCGTGTTGACTCAATTAAATGGATGTCGCCGTCGTCTAACCGAGACACAAGCTGGGAGAGAGAATTTGGTTCTCTCTTTTGGGGATTTGTATATTTATCGCGAAATATTTGCATGCATGTGGAATATTTTACTGACATTGCATTTATTTTTGCCACCACCCTCCCCCCCACCCTCTTCCCTACCTTCATTCTCCACTTCATTCCCGTACATCTCTGTCTCTCTATCTCAATGGCACCCGAAAAATGTCAGCAGTTTTCGCATGAATTTTTCGGCGGGGAATTTTTGCGCCGGAATGCAGAGGGTGTACAGGAGTTGGAGTCTGATGATGACTTGGCAAATGTTTGTGGAACATATGCATATTTATATAGGCCGTGGGATGTGCAACGATTGCAGCTCTGGAAAAGCAGAAGTGATATACTTTCTGTGGCATTTTTATGCCAGAATTGAATTTTCATCAAAAGTTTCGGCCAAAGAAGATGTGCCAGATGGTGGTGCAATTTCAGATACAGATGCTGTCGCTGATTTGTCATGATCATGATTTATTAAGGCATATATTTTAAGTATGCAAGTTGAAGATAGTTTTCATACCAAGACCATTTAGCTCAAATGCATGAACAGCATAGTTAATCAGTTTGCTAGGATTTTACTTTGAAAACGTTTTGAATGAATAGTACACAAAAAACTATTTCTGGTTCCAAGAAAAATAAAGAAAGAGAAATTAAAATTTATATAATTTAAGATTTATTCAACTTGCATTAATTAATTAAATCAAAAATGGTGTAAAAAACGCAAACTACTTTTATCCAGCAATTAAATTAATCTTCATTTACGCTTAAGGTAGAAAATGGCATCATAACTTATCATGTTCCAAAAACCTGCAACAACTAACTGTAAACTGTAAACAACAGGAACAGGGGGGGCAAGTGCATTCTCAACTTTTCATTCTCATTTCTCGTTCCATATTCTCATTTTGATGATGCTGATTCCATTTTGTTTCGTTGCCGAACCGTTGCACACTTTTTAATTAATTTGTTGTCTGACAAAAAGTTTTTCATATTTTCCTACATTTAAACACATGTGTTTATATGCAACATATTCTCAAATGTGAATCTGTGTGTGTGCAACACCACTTTTGTTATTTATTTAAATTTTTACCATTTAACACAAATTCACACATTTCTCATTTTGCATTCTGGGCATATGTTCAGAGTCTAAAATGAATTTTGTTAGACGAGACGGCAGAGGAGCAGCAATAGCACACAACTGGAGGAGCAGTCGCAGTGGACATAAAACAAAAACAAACATTTTTATGAAAAAAATATCAAAGAAGCTAACTTCGGCTTTGCCGAAGTTTGTATACCCTTGCAGCTTCACTGTTTTATTATTTAATTTAAAAACAAAAAATTTCAAATAATTGGTATGACAAAATCAAAAAAACGCAGGGCATCTCGCTCTTTTAATTTCGTTCTTTGCAAGAACACAAAGCAAATATTTCTGTCTCTCTCACACACCGCGTATTTGAAGAATTTTTGCATTTGTTTTATTTTATAAGGAATTTAATTAATTTGCACCTTAATAGTTATCCGATCTAGTTCAAACTTGGTGTAGGGTGTATGGGTACAAACTAAAATTAAATGCAATAACGCGGATTCGATTGAGGGTCTTTTGTGTTGGTACGGCACATTTCTTGGAATTTGTTTTTGTTTCTATGGTGCCAAAGAAAATTGCTTACTTTTCATGAGGTACCTCCACGTTTTATGCAATAACTCCGGTGTTAATTATCTGATCCAACTTATTTTCAAACTTTACCTGCTTGATCGATTAAGGAACTTAACTTTTCATGTTTCAGCCATGTAGCTTAAAATTTGAGGTCTACATCGTGATTTAAACAGACAGACGGACAGACGGACATGTCTCAATCGACTTGGCTATTGATGCTGATCAAGAATATATATACTTTATGGGGTAGGAAACGTATATTTCTATGAGTTACAAACATCTGACCAATTTTATAATACTCTCTGCAAGGGTATAAAAAAACTCAAACACATGCCTCGATCTTCCCTTTGCTCTTTCTTCCCGTTTCCATCTTTCTCTCTCTCTGTCTCTTGGTTTAATTTTATTAATGTGCACGAATTTGTTTACAATTTTTTTTGTTGTTGTTGCATTTTTACCCATTTTTTTTTTTTGTGTGTTGCCCGCCATGTGGGGTAGAAAAAAAATGTGGCAAAAATGTGTGAAATATATATTTTTTTTCCATTTCCCCGGAGCAGCATTTGAACAAAGAGAGAAAAGTCAAGTAAATAGTTTGTCGAAATGTGCTTTACATTATTATTATTTACATGCATACATACATATATCCTGGAAAAGAAAACATTAAAAAAGAGTGGAAAAAAAGTGGCATTAAAACTGGTTCACATCAACAATGTGTCGACGTGTGAAAAGCCTTAATTAGTGGCAATCACTGTCATTTGTCAATGCCAATTTGGTTGGAAATGTTCGAAATGCCTTAATCACTATGTTTATAGTACAGATCTGGGAACTTTAATTTGATAAAAAAAAAAAAAACAAATAAAAATAGTTACAAAGAATAAAGTAACTGCGCTTTAGCCTATTACATAATCTGGCAAACTGATCAGGAGAAAGGGATAACATGAATAAGTGAAAAGTATATAAGAAGGATAAAGCGACGATATTCCAAATCAATTATGGGCTTTTATGTTCTGTTTTTTATTGTTGGTATTGCTATACCCACTTATATATATCCATGTAATCCACTTTCTCAAACAACTTTCAAAAAAAAAGTTTTCCTTTTTTTTCCTTTTTGAAATTTCTTTTTTTTTTGCTATGCATCTTCTGCTTAGCCAAAGCCACACGCTTTTTTGTTCTTTAAGAACTTGTTCATCCATCAAGCATAAAGTCGTCGTCTTCTTCATTGAAAGTGCTGCCTGGTGGTAGCCAAAAAAAAAAAAGAAAGAAATATATAAATTTTCACAGAGTCACAGGGTCGGGCCAAGGACACATACACCATATTTCAGGCGGAGAATATATGGAATAAGTGGAACGGATAGTAACATAATGGTAGAATAATAGGTAGAAAAAGGATAGGATGAATATGCATATACAAAAGTATTTCACAAATTAATGGTAGGGTTAAGTTGGGCAAACAATTACGACAATTTTCGAAAGGATCTCATTAGATTATTGAAATTTATTTAATATTCCCGTATAAGGCTTATTTCAGCCCTGTGGGCAAAACCTTTTGACTTTGTATTTAAACTTGCAACTAAATGGAAGGCCAAACCGAGTAACATACGGCGCACGGCCGTACTATTAAAAGCAGCATCATTCATCTTGCCACGCCTCTACTCCACCCACCCACACATATATACATACATACAGATAGAAGCTTAGGTTGGCTTTTTGCACTTTTCTTCTTTTTCTTTTTTTTTTTTTTGTTCGTTTTGACTAAATAAATGCACTTGATTTCATTTCATGATGATGCATTTTTAGCTAACCTCATCCTCCATCTTCAGTGTAGTTCTTTATGCCCAGGCATAGTATGTATGTAGTTGTAGGTTGCTTTGTCATTATACAGAAGAGGTCGGGGTGGGGGGGTGTGTTTGACTTACCATATCACTCTACTATACCACCGCCCACTCGTCTCCGCAGCCATTCGCCATCTTTGCCAGAGAGCTCGTAAAATGCAGCTGGAGCTCATGTGAGCTAAATGTGGATATGCCTGCGCAATCTAATAACATAAGCATTATATACATATAGTACATACATACATATAACTGCATATGTATAAATATATATATATATAGAAAATCTCATAATGTCTGTCTTGGCTTAGCCTGTCCTCCTCTACCCGGCTCTCCCGCTTCTCTCTGTCGCTTTCAATCTCATCTGTGAATCCATGCTGCTGCTGCTGCTGCTGCTTGTCATAACAAAAGTCGCACGTTGCCCGGTCGGCATATTAAAAAGTTTGATTAGTGACCAGTTCACTGCACTTGCAACGCCTCCATCACCCCCTCCACACCCCGTATCGTTCTATCCTGACATTCACTGTAGACCGGGAGCCAGGTCTATCACCCCACCCCACCCCACCCCACCAATTCTCTATCTCTTTCTTTCTTACATATCTATACGTACATTGAAACAATATGGTACAATATATTTTTCCTATGGTTTTGTGCACAAAAACTATTTGCAAAAACTATTTGCTAGCAAAAATTGTTTCAGTTTTGACTCCAACAGATCCCCCCTCCTGCCAATCCCCTTTGCCTTTACTCCAACAATATTCTCCCTTTGTTCTTGCCACTCACATAGTCAACGTATCCAATCCTATGCCGTTCCGGCTCTCTTCACCAACTGAATATCTCATCTCGTTTCAGTGCATTTATGCGTGAGAAAATGCCTTGTATTTTATAGCTCTAGCATATAGTTCCTCTCCTCTCTCTCTCTCTCATATTCCCCCTCCCTCCATTCACTATACTTTCCCCTTGTATCATCCTTGAGGCCCCCTTTCCTGTTGTTACTCTTTCCTGTGTTGTTATTAAATATGCATAAATTTCCTTTTTTGCCATAGCTGCCGATGTTATAGTTGTTGCTACAGTTTTACATTTACATTTGCTGTTTATCTGTCGGTGGAAAATATTTGAAATTGTTAGGGAAAACACATTTCCCAGGCAGTTCATCTCATCCAAACGACAACTCATTTGAATTGACACAATCTAAAAGGATCCATGTATAGTTAAGTTCTTGATGAACTTCATGTTAGTTTTTGAGATGATTATAAAATGTACGGAAATGTTAATTTCAAGTCGACTAAAAAGCCAGAGAGAAAGCAAGAGAGTTGAATAATGATACCAAAGGAGAGTACATTAAATATTTAAAATATAATAAACCAACAATTTATACACATTTAGAAAGTAATCTATAGAGATCTCTATATATTCTTTTAATGACAAGATCTGTCATGGGTAATCTTCAATACTTCAATACAGAACTGTCATTAACAGAATAATAAATCCACTGTTAACGTTAACATAAAAGAAACTTTCTATAACATTATTTAGTTTTTTCTTTTTGAAAAAGGTCAAACAAATTGATATCAATTTATTAACAAACGCAATTGGTAACAACTTTGATATTTATCTGCTTGCAGATATATTTCTATATATTTTTCATATTTGAAAAACTTAAAGCCATTAAGATAAAACTTTACATGTAAAATAGTAAAAAACACGTTGGGGGACATTTGTCATCAAAGTGACAAGAGAGAAGTATATATAGAAAATTCTAACAAATCGATTTGTTTGCATTTGTAATCGATAATGTTACGATTTGTATTTGCAATTGAAAATGAAAGACATATTTGTAATTGATGAAAATGTGTTAAATTTGTTTGGAAATGGATGCCAAAAGCATTTAAGAGTGCCATTAAATTACATTTCTCTACATCGAGCAGCACCATCACCCACCCATCTTGTGCCCTATTCAGTCAGCAATCGTGACTTTTTAAATGTACATGTGAAATGTGATATTGTTGTTGTTGTTATTGTTGTTATTTATAGTATTTGGTTTGGGAATTTGTATAGATTCAACCATTGGCAAAAGCCTTGCAACTTCACTACGTACGTCTGTTGGTGTGGCTGCGTCTGGGTTCGGTTTGACTTTTCAATTGTTCAAACATTTGCATAAAAAATATATATGTATATATATATATATATATATTTAAGTATGTATGTATGCAAATACATGTGCAATTGTATAAGTATTGGTAACAAAAATTTGAACAATAAATAAATACATACATGGAACAAGGACATGGAAATGCAGATGAAAATGCCACTCAATTTGTAATATGATTTGTAATTATGCAAATGAAGCGGTCGACCAGAATCCGGAAAACTATTGCCAATGCTTAATGTGACTCCAAAATTAAAGTCATTAAATTTCCCACCAATGATAGATATATGTATATATAAATATACATATATGTATATATATGGAGGGAAAACCACATTCGCCTTTCAAGTGATATAAATTTTTAATTTACTGTCAGTGTCAGATGAAAGGCGAGATAGAGAAAGAGTGGAAAAGAAGATTGGTGTGGTAAAGAGGGACTGAGAGAGAGAGGGAGGGAGAAAAAGAAGACAAGTGAAGCCTGTAGCTGTCTGCCAGGCTTCACTTTGACATAGAAAAATCTTCTATTGATTTCATCTCTCGAAATCTCTTCGATTCCTTCATCATCTCCATATACTTTGCTTCTCTTTTACTGTTTTTCTCATCTCTCTTTTTTATTTTTTGGTCTCGCCATGCTGAGCAATTTGCATTTAAAGTTTTCCTTCTATTTTTTTTTTTTTTTGCTCCTATCTTTTACTTTAATGCAACAAAGTGGCACTTGGTTCATTGCCTGCCTTTGGCCACGCCCCACCTCTCCCAGACGCTTTGTCATTTCGCATGCTCGTTAGTGCCAAGGCAAAGAATGCAAAGTAGGAAGATAGCAGCAGAATCAACCAACAGCAACACAAACACATGCCACAAATTTATAAGCAAAGTTGCAACAGTGGTCGTGGTTTGTGGGCTGAGTTGGCTAAGCGTGCTATGGGGAGGAGATGACGGGAGGAAGGGAAAATTGTGCTCAGATAGTAACCAGAACATGTCAAAGTGGAGCAATCGGCAGTAGTAACTGCCAGCTGGTCAAGCAACCAAACGCCCATAAGTATACTATGGCTATGGCAGCCACGAGTGAAAAAGAGAGAAAACTGGCAGAAAAAAAAAAAAACAAAAACGGAAAAAGGGAAAAGAAACAGGAGAAGAATGTTAAAGAAGTGATACAGCAACATGCTGAAAAGATGCATGTAGCAAGGTGGCGCAGGTAAAGTCAACAACATCAGCAGCAGCAGCAGCAACAAAAAAAAAAGCAAAGGATGAATGAAACGAAACTGGAAAGGAAATGCCCGCTGATGCTGTTCGTTCAAGCAGCAAACTAAGTAACCCATGCCAAGTGGCCAGACCACGTACATTCAGACACACACACACACACAGAAAGAGAGAGAGAGAGAGAGAGAGAGAAAGAGAGAGATAGAACTCAAATGTACAGATGGCTATCCACCATAAAGTCCAGTGGTCTTCCATCAGTTTTGCATTGAACAAGCGAAACAAAGTCATTAACAGGGCGTATACGTAATGTACGTATACGTATTATTATTATCAAAAAAATTAAAATCTGTTAAATCTTGGTTAAATGTTGAAATCTAGAAACTTTCCTAATTTACTTTAAATTTAATAAATTTTTAAATTTATTTTATAACTCTTATAAACCAAAAAAGTGATAAAATTATTCTTTCGCATGTTGGTATTAAGTGCCACATGTGGCAACAAGCTAAATGCTAGTAAAACTATTGAAAGAAAACTATGGCAAATGGTATATAAAAGCTTTTTTTTTAGTCGAAAACTTAAAAGAAATATGTATTTGCATTTATAGAAACGCATTTGCATTTTTTTCCATCACTTTTATCACTCACTCAATTTAGCCTAACAAAAAAAAAAAGAAAAAGAAAATTGTACACATTTACCAAATAAAATTGCTCAAATAATGTGAACACTTTCCGCACATTCATATTGAAAATCCAAATCCAAATAATAAACGCTTTTTATACGCATATTAAACAGTTTTCAACTGAATTGAGCAGCTGATTTCGTTGCGTTCGTCGTTGTCCTACTTCTCCGCCTGTTCCTCCTATCCGGTATTATTTTCGACTCTTCAAATAAAAATCCTAGAGCCAACGGCATGCCCAACATATAAATCTGCTGTATAATTGAATTTCACACGTTACAGAGAAAAAAAAATAACACTGAAAAAATAAGTAAAAAAAGATGTAAAAAAAAAACAAAGATAGTTTAAATAAAATTTATTTCAACAAAAATACACACACACAGACACATTGTGATGTCGAGTGTGGGCATGAATGTATGTGTGTGTGTGTGTGGGAACATGAGTTGCCTGAAAATGTGAGAATTATAACCAGCAAAATAAAAAAGAAAAAAACAAAAAAAGAGGCAAGGACTAAGGGAAGGAGTTAAGTTGCCTGGACTGGGTAAAAGCAGCTTAACAGTTGAAGGACTCGCACTTGAACAAAAATGGAACCTGGGAACTGAGAACAGGAATGGCAACGGTAACGTCAACTCCTTACTTCTTGCACACAGTAAGGCAATTTTTGCCACGATAGGGATATTTTCGAGACATGACGAGATTTTGGGAAGGGGTGAGGGTAACGGGAGGGTTTAGGGAGGAAGTGGCACTTGTAAGATATTTACACCTGTAGAAATGTCGATGAGGTGCACTAGTTGCAGTTGGTATTATAGAATGGAGATGGTAGTGATGGATATGAAGGGCCCAACAGATTAGCAACGAAGAAGAAAACGGACCAAATTTGACGCTCAACTCAGGCTGCAATAAGAGCAGTTTTAGTTTCTCTAACTCCTTCTAGGAGAACTCATGTGAAAGGGGGCTGGCAAAAAATTTGTTGGTTTCGAGTTCCTTTGCTTCTTTTGCTTTCTCTTTCCCTCCCTCTCTCTCTTTGTCTCTAGTCGTTTTTTTTTTTTTAGTTTTTTTTTTTAATGCTGTCAGACGAGGCAAGTTTAGATTCTTCTTCTGTGTGTGTGTGCTTTCCCCTACTATTCGGAAGTGAATTTTTGCTAGCCCATGCACGTGGCTTAACTTTTGCTGGAGC
The DNA here is from genome assembly GCA_035045865.1 of Drosophila austrosaltans. Lineage (NCBI taxonomy): Eukaryota > Metazoa > Arthropoda > Insecta > Diptera > Drosophilidae > Drosophila > Drosophila austrosaltans. Next base: position 6,525,172 of record JAWNOQ010000207.1, read on the forward strand.
CATGGCTTTAGGCCAAGTCTTGCGTGTCATGTAGTCAGCCAGCTCTAGCTGCCCCTCTTTTACTCTTTCTTTTTCCTTTTCCTTTTTTTGCTATAATTTTTTCCAGCATTGCATTTAACGCACAGCAATAGAGAAGAAAGAGAGGCAGCAGCAGCAGCAGAAACAGAACAAGGGAAGGGAAGTAGGTGGAGCACAGGAAGGAAATGCCATGTCGACGCTAAAACTGGGTTAGCTTACATAACGACAACATTAACGACAACGTTTTCCTTCCGGCATATCGCAACTCATCCCCCTTTCCTTCTTCTTCTTCTGTCTCTGCCTGCCTACACCTTCTGCATGCATCATGAAGGAGAGCTTCACGCTTCGTCGCTTATTGGACATAATTACTGAATATAACAATTTTGTGGCCAATGAGGGGGGGAGAGAGGGAGGTAGGAAGGTTAAGAAGGGCCACTTGTGCGTAACCGCAGCGACAGATAAACTGCAACAATGCCATGGAGGAATTCAACCAACCAGGACGACTACGACGACAACGTATCAATTCCGTGTGAGCGGATAGCTTATACTTAACTTCTTGTTGCAAGTTGCTGTAGTTGTTGTTATTGTTGTTGCTGTTGGTCAGTAAAGAAGTTTTGCCTCTATAATTTTACACATTGTCAATGTGTCAGTGTGCAGTACGTTTAATAGTTTTTTATAGCCTAACTTTTAGGGTTTGACTCTATGTAGACTTTAAATCAATTTTAGATAAGCTAACTCTTAAAGGACCAATTACAATGGCTTAAAAACTTAAAAATTTTGCTAATAAATAAAGCTGTGCATTAAAGTACATCATCAAATGGCAAAAATACAGTTTTTCTATAAGAAAATCGAATAACAGAATAATCGGGCTACCATTAAAAGATCATGTTACTTTACAGAAACAAGTTAACAGAAATGTACATACAAATATAAGTTAACAGTCATGCTGTAAAACAAATTTAGATTAACAGAGGTGAGTATTTCTATGTATGTATATCCTATGATAAGGATAGCGAAATCTATTATAGCTGCTAAAACAGAAGCTTATTAACAAAGCACATACATTAGATTATCGACTGATTGATCTAATGCCAGGATATGTTTCTTAGATAAAGCTTAATGTCCTTGACTTTTGATTGTTTAGTAAACCTTGAGTGCTTAAAAATGATCTTTAAATTTTTTAGATAAGCTGCCACAGTCCATATATATATTTATATATAATCAGACAACATCTCTGTAAAGGATGTTGTCTGATTATCATACATACTGCTTCAGCGGATACAAATAAAAAATTTGTAAATACAATTAGACTAAAATAAAGCAAAGGAACAAAAGAGTTGGAAGATTGTTCTGTATGCAAAACTCTACCGTAGCCCGGCATTTTCATTATCAATTTCCGCAAACAAACTGAGCTTTTGCCTCTAAATGTGCTAACATTTTGTTCCTTCTACTTTCATATTCTTATCTTGATTGCCTGACGAGAGCTTAGAATAAAGCAGAAAAAACAAAAAGAGAAAAAAAAAACACAAAAATGAAACGAAAACTAGGTTAAAAATTTTCCTTGGCCGTTTTTATTTTTACCAAATAAAAAAAAAAAAGAGAAGAAGAAAATTATTCCTCTTGTTGTGTTCCATAGGGGCAAATGGCAAACAAAACAAAGCGTTTTATGCATGCACACAACAAGCCAATTACGCAAAGTGCTCTAAGTATCCCAAACAGAAGTAGCAACAGTAGCAGCAACAACAATAGCAACAGTAACAGCAACAACAACTGGACACAATTACATTAACAGTTTAGCTCACACATATACACACACCTATACACAGAGAGAAAAGAGTAAGCGAGAGCAAGAGAGGGAATAAGCTAGAACGAGGGCAAACAAACAAACAAACAAACAGAAATAAAACGAAACAAAATTAAATCAAAGCTACAAAGCTTGAAAATAAGCCCAGAAAAGCAGTTAGAAGTGCAGCAGTTAGAAGCAGTAAATAAAACTGAGACAGAAGAAGATATGGCTGCTGCAGCAACAGAGGCGGCAGCATCAGCATTGCTTCCTCGACAGTTGTCAAAATGACAAAGTGACTCTCCATCTTCTCTCTGGCTCTCTCTCTCCATCCATCTTTCATTCTAGAGTCGTCTCTGTCCAACTTCCATTCTGACTGACAGACTTTTACGCACACAAAAACAAAACGCATAGCGAAATGAAACTAAAATTGAAGAGGCGAAAGATATGTCTTATCGTTGTTACCCTAGCAATTGGGTATAGTTCATTATTTCACAACGTTTGTTGTGTTCAATGTTATTTTTTTATGTATGTATTGTCTTTACAAAGAACCAAAAGAATTTGATCAAAGTGAAACTTTTAGAAATACTTTTGTTACTTTTTGTTGAAATAATAATTTGGAAAATGGTTAGGAACAAAAGTTATTGAGTAAATGTATATATGTATTACCGTTATAATGTTATAAGTAAAGGGTATTGAGGGTTTTCGTTACATCATCAAGAAATCTTCTGGTAACTTTGTTTAATAAAATTCTACAATACAAAAATAAACGACGAGTGGTAAAAGAAAGAAAAGAGTTGGAGAAGGCAAAGGATTACATTACCAAGTGCCTGATTGTAGCATTTCACACACTCCCGCACACACACACACACACATGTAAACAGACAGATACATATGTATGTGTATGTAAAAGCACACACAATTGTCAAGCAGTTGGAAATCACCTGGGCAACCCGAGAGAAATGTCGTTGTAGGCGGCTTTTATTTGTCGTTGTTGCTGTTATTTTTGTTGTGGTTGTTGCTTTGCGTGTTTGTAAGCCATGTTATTACAATAATGTGCAATGTACATGAGTGTACGTGTGTGTGTGTGTGTGTGTGTGTGTGTGAGAACGTAATGTATATATTCCTGTGTCTGTGACAGGCCAAAGTTAAATCATGTTTTTATTGTCACATTTGCTATAAAGGCAGTCCAGGGAGCAACAGACCGGGTAAAGGCAAGGTGAAGAAAGAGAGGCAAAGCAGTGTCATAAGATGGTAGCTAAGCTCAAGAGAGAAATGAGAATGTGTAGAGACTCTGTTTGTGTGTGTGTCTGGGATGGGGTGTGGAAGTGTGTATAAGCCAGACAAATCATAATCAAAGACAACAAACGGGGCTAAAACCCAAACCCTTCTACCCCACACACACAAACACACACACACAACCCCCCCATTGCTAAGCAGATACAATTTTACCTTGACAACCGAGCCAGATTGGAAGAAGGTGGAATATGGGGCTGATCACACTGATAACAACGCAGCCTCCACTACTCCATTGCATTCTTTTTCTCCTTTGCCGTAACCATCCTTAGCCAAGGCAAATAAAAAGCTCACGTTTATAATGTTCTTTTTATGTTGCATACTTTATGGCGTCAGGGTGTAAAAGTGAGCGCATGTTATGTGGTTTTTTGCTGCGTCTGTCTGTGTGTGTGTGTGTGCGGGCAAAGAGCGAAGCAAGAAAATAGAAATAATAATAATAGCAACAACTACTGCTGTTAACTATAATGAAAATGCAGTGAACTAGAAAATATACTGTCCTAATGATAAAACTAACTGGCGTTGAAAGCAAACTCAAAGAATAGCAGAAAAGCAATTTCAACGAAACGCTAACAAGTTATGCGTTGAAAGGAAAAAAATTTCATAAATTTTCTATTTGATGATATTGGCAAATGTTATTGCATTTATTATTATACTATGCCAAAGAGATATAAGCTTTCCTAGCGAGTTTTGTATTTTTTTTTTGGATGTACAATAACGTTTAACAATAATTTCAATTTCAACAAACACTTTACGCATCAGAAAATTGTTGAAATTGATTGAATGATGATAGCTTTGCCAATTTAATGCATTTATAGGTCACATTAGACTCCACAATATTGTTCAATGAGAACGTTTAAAAAAAATCAAAAAAAAAAAAAAGAAACTCACAATCGATAATTTTCTAGTTGAATACGTATTAAATTTCGTTAGGAGATAACTTAGACAAACGTTTATACATACATATATATACATATATGTATGTATGTATGTATGTATGTATGTATGTATGTATGTATGTATGTGTCTAACTTGCTCTTCGCTCCATCATTATCTGTTTGTTTCTCCCTCTGGCAAAAACCCTTAGTTGTTGCTAAACAATCAACTGAATTCTCAAAAGGGCTTACCGCAAACATTTAGTGGCAAAAGCTTAGCTCAACCAACCGAAATGCATACATACCTTCCCTCCTTCTCCCTTCATTTTACATGGTAACAAGCAGGCACAGTCAGCCCGTCCGTCAGTCAGTCAGTCGGTTGCTCTGCGAAAACTCTCACTAATTTACTTGCTGCGGTTTTTGGCTTCACTAATTGTGACAACTAATTGAAATCAAATTAGTAAAAGCCACTAAACAGTTTAACGCTCGCTGAACACCAACATTACTAGTAGTAGGTATCTGAGTGGCAGCCACGCCCACATATATACATATATATATATATATTTCTAAAGCTAACCATAAACCCTATACGCAATGCCAATTGTTTTCATTCAATTTGCTTTAAAATTATACGTCGTATATATGGCTCTTGGCTTTAGTTTTTGGTCAAACCATAAATTTTCGTCAGGATATATCAAAGCCATAGAGAGAAGGATGCCATAGTAGGGTGGCAGAGGCGTTTTCTGGGTGTGTGTGTGTGTGCGAGTGTTTGAATGTTTAAGAGTATGTGTGTGATCAGGCATGCGTGAATAGACAAACATGGCTCCATATGTGTGTTTGTGTGTGTGTGTGTGTGCGTGTGTGCCGAGGAGTATGCTTTTGTCAATAATATGCATTAATTAAGTGCAGACATGGATGCCATCCAACGATGATGATAATGACGATAACGACGTTGACGATGGCCACACTCAAAAAAAAAAAAGAAGGAAGCAAACAAAATTTGATCACTTAAGATTTAAGATCGCTTCTTTTATGAGAATATTAAGTTTTAAAGTTTAATAATACCCAAAATGGAATTGAATTGTTATTCAATCTAAAAAAGGTTTCTCTTTTTTTAAATCTAGTGCGTGAGTCAATATTCAAGTGTTTTCTGCTCAGTTTTATGATAATATTTAACATTTTAAATGATATATAGAAATTATTCTAGTTTTTGTTAGATTTTGTTTAACGAGCTTTATCTGCCTTTAGTTTTCAAGCTTATCTTCTTTTCTTTGCTTTTTTTTTAAACAGCATTTTGGCAATTGCCAACAGAAAAAAAGTTGATATATGCATATAATGTTATCATAGTCCCGAGTTCTCCAATTTCAAACATATATTTTGTGCTTTTGTCATGGCGAAATCAACTTTAATTTTAGAATGGCAAACAAAATTTTAATCCAAATGTCCGGAAATCCTGTGTGTTCGTTTCTCTTATTTTGTTTTTTTTTTTTTTCGTATGTTTCATTTGTTCCGATAATTGGGGGGATTATGTTTTGTTTTATTTTGTTTATGTTTTCTATTCCATTATGCATATAAGGGAAAATTGAGCGGAAAACGGTCTACAAAATGCAAATCAAATATCACTTTGTCAAGCAACAGGGGCAAAAGAACCGAACAGAACAGAACAGATTCAATTTCCTCTACGGTTGTACTTTTTTTTTTTTTTTTGTTACATGCCACATGGTGTGGCATGCGTAGCTCAGGTGAAAGACTTTGTTGGTTCTGGCACAGCCTCTACCTGCTGATTGAATGAATGGCGGAGTTGGAGTATGCTCCTTTGAGCTAACTCGTCCGTTTGCTGTCCTTTTTCTAGCTTTCCCATGTCTCTCTGTGTCTGTGTGACTGTGTGTGTGTGTTTGTTTGGTTTCCTTTTTTCTTTTTCTTTTTTTTTTGTCTTTTTTCTTCTGGTTGATGCTCGACAAATAGTTGCGCAACTGACATGACGCCAAACTATGTGCTACGGCCTGCAACTGGCACACGAACAAAGGAGAAGGAAGCATCTGCAGTTTGGTTAGGCTGTAGTTGAAGTTGACGCCGCAGCGCCACTACACCAAGATGCAGGGGGCGAAAAGGTAGTGGCTTCGGACTTCCACTTCACAATGTGTGTACATTGGAGTGGACCAAAGGACCAGAGGACCAGAACTAAAAGAAGAAGAAGAAGTAGTAGAAGAACCAACCATCGTTTGTCACACGTCAAGCGTAGGGGCCAAACAGTTGCTCTCTATGTCCCATCGTCTGGTCTGTTTGCGTGGGCGTCGGAATCAGAGTTTCAGATAAAGAAGGATAACCTAAGAGAGAGAGAGAGAGGACATGCATCCGCATCATATGTGGGCACTGTGGTCTAACTATGAGTATACTAGCAGTCGGTTAATTAGATATGCAAAAAAGATTCTCACAATTAGAATAGAATTTTCAAGTAGATGAATATCTGGGCAAATAGTGTGTCACATAAAAATTCATCCTTATTCTTTCTCTCTCTCTTTCTCTCTCTCTCATCTACACTTTGCTAGCTGTTGTCTGTTTTGCTTTTGTCGGCAAAAAGAACAAGATAAACGCACTTGATAACACTTTGTTCTAATTCTGATTCTATGAATTGAACTAAGGCAAAGGCTTGAATGGAAACTTTCTAAAGGATACAAAAAACTACAAAGTAGACAGATCAAACATTATAATAAAAATATATATCTAACAAAATATTTTAGTTATAAAAAAGGAAATGGAACTACAAATTAAAAAATTGCCAAATTAGTTTTATTTCTAAAGGATGCAAAGATGAATTATGAAATAACATTCAAACAATCATTTTCTATTTATATTTGTCTATTCAAAAGTAGATATATCTATATATATATACAAATACGTATGTGTGTGTGTGTATATATATTTATTTTGATTATCATTCTTTCACTTTTGTGTTGAATAAATTCTTGCATTCACATTTGATGAATTCATTTATGCTTTTTCCTTTTGCTCTGTGGTAGTTCTATTGCATTGCTGTCAAAATATTTGTGTATAATTATTAATTTGAATGTGAATTTCATTTCATAATCCCCCCCCCCCACCATCCACTGTCGCAAGCATCTTCTCTAGAAAGCAACCCAAGGATGACCCACTGTAACAGCTCTTAGTTGAGCTGTTGACTCCTTTTCGGTTAGCCCCAGTTGAGGGTGGTGGTGAAGGGGGGGGAGGGCACACGGGCTAATGGAGTTTACAAGAAGTGGAGAAAAAAAAAAATGTGGATCAAGCAGCAGGCAGCATTCACACAAAAGATTCTTCTGCATCGTCTCCTCACCAAGAGCAAGTTGACGTGGGGTGTTTTTTGTTGTTATTGTTGTTGTTGGTAGGGGTTGGTGCGAGGAAATAGGAGCAAGCAACTTGTAAATTGTTGCCGCCTGTAAGCCCCACCATATCCGTCTCCAAGCAACTCAACCATCTCACTCACTCAATCTCTCTTTCTCTCTCTCTTTTTTTCACTCTTTTTGTCGCCCACCGCAACGTCCATGCGGTTGCCAAGTGAAGGCAATGCTTCACCAATATAGGGAGAGAAAGAGAAAAAAGGAAGAGGCGGTAAATGAAGCAAAGGGAAAGGGCAATGGGCAGATGGGCAGAGGGAAGGAGTACGAGGGCCATCACATGGTTTTGCCCAAAGGCTTCGTTCTTTCACCAGCAAGAGAAGAGAGAGAGAGAGAGAGAGAGAGAGAGAAGTGATGTGATGTTGCTGTTGCAGCGGTAGCTTTGTTTATGATGATGCCACATTTGGGCGTATGCATGTCCTGCCACATCTACCGCTGCCACTGCTCCTGTTTCCTGCTTCTTCTCTTCTCTCTCTCCCTTTGGATCCCTTATGCATCTGCTTTTGCCACTGCTGTTGTTGTTGTTGTTGTTGATTGTGGATAGTGGCCCCTCAAGCTGTACGTGTGAGTGGTTTTAGTGTTGTTCTGGATTTTTAAGTTGTTTTCGTTGTCCTGGTCTTGTTTGTGTTGCCTTTTTTTCACATACCCCCCTCCCCTCCCCTAACGCCTCTAACATACCCCAATCCTAGTCATACTGTCGCTACTCTGGTCACATGCTCACAGGTAAGGCAGCTGACACCAATTAAGCTTGAATGTTGCTGCTGTTGGTGTTGGTGTTGCTCCTGTTCGTTCGTTCGTTGGCTCGTTCGTTAGTTATGTAGTCAGTTTTTGTTTGTGCGTTGCATGTTTACAGTTGCCACAAAACATAATTTTTGTTTAGACAAAGCTTCTTCTTCTACAACTACTACTACTACAACAACAACAACAACAACCACAACATACATACATAGTACTACTACAACTACTACTACTATTATTGCTTGAGCCTGTGTACCATATCCTCTATACTATTTCTACAACGAAAAAAACTGGGCCATAATTATCACGAATCGTTCATGTTGCTGCCGTACCGTACAAAGGTTCATTTTGAAGTGAGGATGAAGGGCGATGCAGTGCGGCTGGGATATAATTTTCACTTTTTCGGTGAAGAGAAAACTTTTTAGCTGCCAAGCAAATTATTGTTGTTGTTTCTGGATATGGTTGCCGTTGCTGTTTTTAAACTCCCACGAGTTGATTAGAAAGTTTGTTTTTTTTTTTTTTTCTCTCCAGTTGCTGCTATGGCTGCCACATACTTATTCAACGATGTTGCTGCCGTTGCCGTTGCTGCTGTTGCTTTTTGTTTTTGTTGTTGCTTTCTGTTCAGGAGGTCGCTCGGATATTCCAAGTGAATGGGGAACCTCAATCCGTGGTTTCTGGTTGAGTTTAGCTTATCGCTTCGCTGCTTTGTCGCTAAGCATAAACTAAACACACATACACACACACACACATAAACACACACACATACACATAGTCATATGTACACATATGAAACTTTTCCTAATTAATTTTTAATGTGTGCAAAATGTTTTGTAAATAAGTATGTAAAATGTTGATGCTTATTTCATTTTACCATCCCCACCTAACAGGAAGGTGAAAAGCAAGTTTTAAGAGCATTCAGATTAACTGAATACTTATGTATGTATTTGTTTAACTTTTTCTTATATTAAATTAAACCAAACATTTAATCAACGGAAATTGCAAAAACACATTTATCTACTTAAGAGAAATTATAGAATTAAAAAGAGATTCTCATTAACTATTTATAATGCAGCTTTGAGTTTGATGTGAGTCATACGAAATCGTTATTAGTTAATTTTATATATGAAGATGGAATTTTAAATATTTATCTTCAACTTTTCAACAAAAAACTTATAATATTCGGAGTAATATTGATAAGTAATTTGTAAAATAATGAAACAAAAATTAATTACCATAAAAAAACGAAAAGTAAATTCAACAAATTTGATTTCACTCTGAAGTAGAATAAAACTAGAAGGATGGGCTAACTTCGGCCGTGCCGAAGTTCGTATACCCTTGCAAGCTGTTTTTTAACATTTACATATTTAGCATTTAAAACATGTAAACATGTAAAAGTTTGTAGCTTGAGAGAAAAAAGTAATTCAACAAAAAAATTTGTTGGTCTGATTGTTCCTATGGGAGCTATAGCATATAGTCAACCGATTTGGCTGAAACTTAGCACAGACATTTTTAGATGTACTAAACTTCCAAATACCAAATTTCGACAATCGCTTTAAAAACACCCAAGTTGTTGCTCTAAAAACGGTATTCTTGACCGATATGATATAGTCAACCGATTCTGATAAAAGTTAGTGGATATGTTAGAAAGTATACTAAGCTTGTAAACAACAAATTTTGTAATATTCGATTGAAAAACAACAAAGTTATGGAAGTTTAACTCAATTCTCGACTGATCTATTATATAGTCATCCGATCTGGATGATTTTGAGACAATGCCTGCAGCAAAAAGAAGCCTGGGTGCAAAATTTTAGCTCTGTAGCTTTAAGGGTCCCGGAGGAGAAGCTGTTGATCCACACAGACGGACAGATGGAAAGAGCTTAATCAACTCAGCTCATCGTGCTGTTGAAGAATATATATACTTTATATAGTCGGAAATGCTTCCTTCTATGCGTTGCAAACTTCTGACCAAAATTAATATACCCTTGCAAGGGTATAAAAATGTAATATAAAACTAAAAGTATTGAAATTGATTGTTGATTAGTTGGAAAGAAAATCGCTTACTTATTTTTAAATAATATTGCTAGTGAGATAGAAAAAGTTCCTCTTTGATATCAATACCTGATAGAAGTTATATTTTATAGTTCAATCAACTTTTGCATTCCATTTGCATAATTCCATTTTGATGTGTTAATAATCCCTAAACCAAACTCTTAAATATTTCAACATGAAAGCAGATTTCCCATCTTTGCTCCTCTTTCTCTCTCTCTCTCTTTTTTTCTTTTATAATATCGTTCTTTTTTTTTGCAATCACAAATCCGTTTCACAAACTTTGCCTTGAAACAGGACCACGCCCATACTCTTTGGCAAACCCATTGACGATGTGAAGAACAAAAAAAAAAAAAAAACTATTGGACTAATTGCATATGACAATTGCCCCTACCAATAGCAATAGCAAAACCAAACCCAATCCAACTCAGTCACATTCATTCACCCGCATGAGAGAAGAGTTGGCAGCTTGAAGCAAAAATTGATTTACCCTGCCCCAACAGATAACCGCCCCCATAAGTCCCCCCGTCCTATCATCGTTGCAACCATAGAGATACCTCCAATTTCCTCTTCACCCGGTGCATTTTGCTTTTTGGTGCTGTCATGCTCGCTCGTCATGTTTGTTCACTTCTTCATTTCCATCTCTTTTTGCCCGTCTCTACATCTCGTTTTCTCCATCTCTCCGATTTTTGCAGAGATTTGCGTTTCAATCATTTTGAGAAGCTGCCTGCGAATGCATTTAGTGGTCTGGGACAGCTGACAACTTTGTTCCTCAATGAGAACGAGGTGGCGCATCTGGAGGATGGCGCCTTTGATGGACTACCAGCGTTGAGGTTCCTCTATTTGAACAATAATCGCCTAAGGCGATTACCGGAGGACATTTTTCAGCGTCTGCCCCGATTGGAGGCTCTGTAAGTAACCCAGAGATGACACAGACATACACATAGACCAAATAACGATAAAGTGTGATGGAAATTTTTAATTATTTCTTCATTTTCTTTAAAGCTATTTGGAAAATAATGACCTATGGCAGCTGCCTGATAATGTCTTTAGAAACCTACCGCATCTCAATCGACTGTAAGTTACTACAAATTAATAGTTTTCATATCTCTCCCTTTCTCTCTCTCTATCTCTGACATCTTTTCTCTATCAATTTTTCTAAAGTTTCCTATACAACAACAAGTTGAACCAATTGCCAGTGGATGGGTTCAACAAATTGCATAGCTTGAAGCGTCTGAGATTGGATGGGAATGCCATTGATTGCAATTGTGCCATCTTTTCACTCTGGCGTCGCTGGCATTTGGATGTCCAGCGTCAATTGGTGACCATAACATTGAGCTGTGCCGAGCCAAAGGCCTTGGAGCGTCAAAGTTTTGCCAGTCTCACCGAGCAACATTTCAAATGCGGTAAGTTTCCTTGATGGCCTTTAAACGATGGTTCGAATGTGTCAGAAAGGGCCTGAAAGTCTTTTCATAGTCCACTCGTGAAAAGTGTTTGCCCATCAAAATGGGTTGCACTGCCTTGACTGTTGGTCAACAAAAAGAAAATTGGTTTAGGAATATATTTATTTCTTTCATTTAACATATTATAGCTAAACCTCAATTGTTGGTATCCCCACGAGATGTTGAGGCAATTAGCGGTGAATCGGTTCAACTTAATTGCGAAGTCAGTGGCCAGCCGAGACCTCAAATCACTTGGATGCACAACACCAATGAGATCAGCGAGACCGAATTCAAGACACAAATCCTCTTAAGCGGCACACTGATGATACACGATGTGAATGCCAATGACATGGGCATCTATCAGTGCCTGGCACGCAATGAGATGGGCGATGTGAAATCGCAGCCAGTCCGCCTAGTTGTGGTGGTTGGCAGTAGCAATAACGGGAACAGCAACACTGACAACAGCCTCTATAACCTCCGCAATAGCAATCAGGTGTGGGCGGATACGGAATTGCCACCACAATTCACCCATCAGCCACATGACCAAATTGTGGCCCTTCATGGTGGTGTCGAGCATGTGCTGCTCGATTGCTCAGCCTCCGGCTGGCCACAGCCGGACATACAATGGTTCATCAATGGTCGCCAACTAACACAGTCTACGGCCACACAGCAATTGCAGTCGAATGGCAGTCTGGTACTGGTCCAACCCACACAACTGACAGCGGGCACGTATCGCTGTGAGGCGCGGAATCGTCTGGGCAGCATACAGGCTAGTGCACGAATTGAGGTGAAGGGTGAGTGTATAGGGAGCACAACATGGACATAGACATGGACACGGATTGCATTTCACTCACTGACACAACTGTCGCGTTTTACTCAATTTGCAGTCGATTTAATTTTTGTTTTGGCCTCGGGCTGCTAACGGGAATTGGTGAGGCCAAAAGGTTTGTTGTCGTGTGTTGGCTTACAGCTCTGTCTGTCTCTCTCTATCTCTCTCTCTCTATCTCTCTCTCTGAGCTATTGCATTCGCGTTCCCTGGTCTTGTTGTAACACACAACATGCACTTGTTGATGGGTGTTGGTGGACTTTATCATGAAGTTTGTCTATCAAATTACATAAGGAAAATATACTGATTGATCCAAATTATTCAATTTGGCATATTAAACTGTGCTCTCGGATTTAAAACTAAAAACAAAGTGTAATCAATTTATTTTCCTTTATAGGAATAAGACAGTCTTCAAGCCATTAGAATTCTATTTGCTCTAGATTTGTATGAAGTTTATGGAGTTGGTTCTAAAAACATAAACCTATCGAATGTAGATTAATTGTTAAAACTTTCTATCAGTTAAGGACATAAATTTAAGTTTTATTCCAGGAAGTCATCTTCTTAACAAATTAATAGATCTTCTGTTGATTCTATTTTAAAGTGCATTCAAGTTTTGGTTATTTCTTGATTCGAAAAATTAAACCACTTTGTACCCTTTGTACTATTAATATATTTTTTCTTATTCGTTATGTTGAATGTTCAAGCGTTTGTACGTGACTGTACTCCATGGCTATTAAAATGAGGGCTAGACGGAATGGAGAGTGGGGATGGAAAGAGAGCAAGAGTTTGAAGAGATACAAAAGTGCCTTAATAACAATGGGTCATTATAAATTGTGGTTTGATTTCGCACATTTTGCAAAATTAAATGCAAAAATTATTAACTATTATGCAGAATGAGTTAAAAGGAGCAAACGGTAGTGACGGGGAGGGGGAGTGGAGTGTAGAGATTCTGCATACAAGTGTCACCTAACCAGTACCCAAAAAAAAATTGTCGCTGCTACTTTTGGCCCCATTTGAAGCAGTCAGGCGTGGAGGGTAGCCTGGTCAGCATAATTAAGCCAACAAATATACAAACAAACAAATATACACACAGACACACACACACAAACACACACACACATAGAAAAGCATAGCATACAGCATATACAACATATAAACATACATACATACACACAGTAAAAATGGCGGCCAAAAAGTATGCAATGAAATTTATATTTTGCATATTATGCATACGACCCGTGGGACGTCAACGACGAAAAGACGAGAAACGCAGTAGAAATTTCTACCGCAGGCGTTTTGTGGCTTGTTTGTGTGTTTGCATTTGTTCTTGCTGTTGTTGTTGTTGTTGTTTCTGTTGTTGCTACTGTTGTTGTTGCTTTTTAGAGCAAGCAAAATTTGCTTAAATCGTTCTGTACGCTCTGTTAAACCCTTTTTGTAGATTTACCCGAAATTCTAATGGCACCACAAAATCAAACAATCAAACTGGGCAAAGCCTTTGTGCTGGAATGTGATGCCGATGGCAATCCATTGCCCACTATCGAATGGCAGTTCAATGGCCAACCATTGCTGGAAAGCACCAAGGATATTTTATTGGAGAATGAGAATACCGAACTGGTGGTTAGCATTGCCAAGGAGCAGCATGCTGGTAAGTTGAAATTGCAAGAAAATTGAACCGATTTCATATATATATATATATATATATATATATATATATATATATATATGTGTGTATGTATGTATATACTACATCTCTTTTCGCGTTTTCATTTTATTTGTTGTTGTTTTTTTTTCTTTTTTGCAGGCGTTTACCGCTGCCTGGCCCGCAACGAGAATGGCGAGACAAGTGCCGAGGCCACAATTAAAGTGGAAGCTTCATCACTCCCACCGCGTCTGGCTATTGAGCCAACCAATTTGGTGGCCATAACGGGCACAACCATTGAGCTGCCATGCCGTGCCGAACACCCAGAGGACGGTCTTCAGGTAAAAGTTAACTCCATTTTTGGTCGATTTTATTTGCTTTGGCCACTTGTTGAGATGCCTAACCACCTCCGCCACACCACAACATTTCCGCATCGTTTCGTTTTTTGCTACTTTTTCAGATTGCCTGGCGACGGGATGGACGTCTGATTGATCCGAATGTCCAATTGGTAGAGAAATATCAAATAAGCGGAGCCGGCAGTTTGTTTGTCAAGAACGTTTCCATTCTCGATGGCGGACGCTATGAATGCCAACTGAAAAATCAATTTGGTCGTGTCTCGGCTTCCGCTTTGGTCACCATAAGGTAAGTTCCTACCCCTCTCCCTCTTATAGTCCACACAAAAAGGGAATTTCACAAGAGTGAAAAATCAAAAGTAAATAGTTCACCAAAAACTTTAATTGCGCAAACGGTTAAGCAAAAAGCAAAAAAGAAAAAAAAAAAAATACAGAAGCACCCATAAAACTCCATTAAAATGAAAAGGAACAACTTTTAGTCAAAGGAAAAGAGAAAAGAACAACAACAACAACAAAAAGAAATAACAGAAACCCTAAGAAAAAAGCCTGTGGAAAGCTGTAGATGGAAACGAAGCACTTAAAATGCATTTAAGTGTGCGGTAAACTTGTTTAATTAATTGAAAAAAAGAAGGGTGGAAAAAAAACAACAACAACAACAACAAAGTTGCACAACCAGACACACACACATACAGACATACATACAAACAAACAGTGGTCACCGATATCCAATTAAATGAAGAGCAATATATTAAAATAAACAAAATGTTAATTCGTAGCGTTAGCTATACAAAATTGTAAAAATTTCAATCGAAATGTAAAAAGTATTTGTTATTACTTCAAATTTTACTTAATAGTTTTCCCTATAACTACAATTTAAAGTCAAATGGAAGGACAATTAAAGCTTATGTGGAATCGATAATCGATAATACAGATCAATAGCACATCAATAGCACTTGTTTATAGCTTTGAAAAGTTTGAAATTAAAATATGTCAACTATAGTTCCCTTTACTTAACCAACCTGAATAAGTATATTTTGAATTGAAAAGTGATTCATTTGTTTGTTCTGCATCCAATCTTTACACTTTTACATAAATACAACAAGTGAAGAAAGACAAATTAACTTTCTAATATTTTTAATCCTCTTAAACCACTGTGCGGCCAGACAGCCGCAGCTAAGCTGCATATAAAATATGCACTCCAAAAATAAGAAAAAAAAAAAAAAACACCAAACCAACAAAAAGAACATCAAAAAGCGGCAAACGAAAAAGCACAAAAGTTGGCCGAACCAAAAACGTGCTAAGCCAGAAGAATAAGGAACGTGACAGAGACGGGGTGGAGGGGTGACAAAAGGAAAAGGACCCATCAGCCCTCAGTGAGACAACCGCACAAGTTAGCCAAATTGCCCAAATTGAAATTGAGTTGACAAGTTGTGTTCTTGCCTAGGAATTGGGTTTACCGCCTGTCTCTCTCACTCTTCCAAAAACCCGTTTCAATCCCATATATCCCCTATCTTCATTCTCTCATCTGTAACTTCATCTTTTGCCTACTTGTTTCCTCTTTGTGCGCCTTTGCCTCTTGTTGAAGTTTTCAAAATTGTTGTCGTTGCTGCTGCCTGGGAAAGAGAGCGAAATTTATAGAGCAAATGTCGTAAAGGATATTCACGTAAATTTTATGCCTCAGGCCGTAAATCAATTTGATTCTGTAAAGTGTGTATGGGTATGGTGGGGCTTCAGTGATTGGTATTGGCTGATTGGGTGAAACAAAGAGGTAAACCAATGCAGGACCACAAAAGCAACCAAAAGACGAAGCCTTTTTTGTGCTTACGCAGGACTATTTTTAAATGCATAATACAGCTGAGATGAGCAAATGCAGAAAAAGATGCACAACCCTTACCCTCTTTCCATATGCGTTGGTGTGAGTGTGTGTATAAAAGTCGAAGGATGGAAGGATGGAAGGAAGGAAGCCGGTGGCTGAGAGTGAGGCGGCGGCTTACAGTTGTTAGTTGCGCCAGCAGCATTAGAAGAGAAGAAACTTTACTCATTACGCTGCCAACCTCAGTCGCCAGACCGCAGCAAAGAAAGGCAAAAATTGAAAAACAAAAAACGTTAAAAGTGAAAAACTATGTTGAAGACGGAAACCAAAAACAAAAATACAAAAAAAAAAAAAAGAAGTAAAACTACAGTGCATAGAGGAGGAAAAAAAAAAAGAAGAGAACGAAGAGTCTCCAACAAAAAGTGAACGAAAACCGCGCTGAAAGCCCCAAGCCAAATACAAGACAAAGACGGGGGCGAAGAAACACCAACAAAAGGCTGTGGCGTTTAGGAGTGTTGATAGAGATATGGCTAAAGGGGGGGGGGATACGGGACCCGGACCGAACGTCGGTAGCAACACCCAGCAGTCAACACACAGAAATCCGCCTAAGTTGTGGTTAATGCCTGGCGTAAAACAAAAGCTTATCCTGTTACTGGCAGCAGCCAGGAGGCTTGGTTCTTGGTCCTTGGTCCTGCTACTGCTACTGGTGTGGCTTGGCTTGGTTTGGTTTTGGCCCAGTACTGCTAGCCACGGAAATACGTTACCATATGCCGCACAGCATGTGGCATAGAAACACACGGCACGAAACAAAATATAAAAAAAAAAACACAAAAAACTATAAAAAGAAGAACGAAGAAAAAAAAAAACGGGAATAAAACTACATAGTGTACTGAAGTTCCTTTCTCTTTTCATTCTTTTGAAGGACTACGATTGAGAATACCCTTACTAAATTAACTAAATCTTATTTAGGTATAAAAGGAAAGCTATTAGATTATTAGCATTATCCTTCGAAACATTTCCAAATGTTCCTGAGTTTGTAAAAAATATAATTTATGCTCAGAAATAGATTAATACAACAATTGAAATATGGTTTATCTAAGGAAAATTAAGATATCCTTGTACCATTTTCAAATGTAAGCTCAAAATGAAAGCTTTATAGAAGTAATGGAACTTGCTTAATTTTGGACAAACTAGTGGACAAAAAAAGTAAAAAAAACAAATGCACTGGCAATGCTACCGCATAGTTTCACACAGCGGGAAGAGGTTGCACAACGGAGTGGCAGAAAAAGAGCAAACCACACCATGGCGGCAAACGAGGGGGGGCTATGCAGTAGCAGTAACAACATCTATGTGCAATCTACCACCATAGTGGTAAGTAGTCTTGGGCTCCACTACTCTAAACTACTAGCTCAACGGGTCTGTGGTGCAACAGGGTGTGTATTATGGTCGTTAAGTTATTACCTACCCAACCCACCTCACTCTGCCTGCCCAGCA
The DNA here is from genome assembly GCA_035045865.1 of Drosophila austrosaltans. Taxonomy (NCBI): domain Eukaryota; kingdom Metazoa; phylum Arthropoda; class Insecta; order Diptera; family Drosophilidae; genus Drosophila; species Drosophila austrosaltans. The sequence continues at coordinate 6,542,884 of JAWNOQ010000207.1, forward strand.
CACAATGGCAAAGTTTACACAGGCGAAAGTTTTCCAAAAGGGAAATTCCTTTAACGACAACGACGACGGGCAAACTGGCAAACGTGCGACCGCGAATAGCAAAACAGAAGAATGTAAGGCATGAATTGTTGTTAATGCTGTGCGCGAGGCTCGGATTTTGCCTTTGCCACATAATTTTCGCATGCTGGTGCTGCCAGCAAGCCAGGCTGCCCTTAGGATACCAGAAAAAGCAGAATCTCAAAAAAAAAAAAAAAAACTGCCTTTTTATTATTAGACATTGCCGACGTTTTTAATGACTGTTAGGAAGGCATCTTCTCACAAAACCATTCACTGACGTGTTGGCATTATGGTAATTAATAAAAATGTGGATAAGACTGAGAACTTTATAAGGTACGATAAAAAGGACTATAGATACAAAGATAGTTCTTGATTCCTTGTTAACCCATTGAGTATGAAAAAGATAATCAAATAATTCTAAAATTGATTGTACACTTACCCGAATTTCGGTTCTTTTACTTTCATTGCAGAAACAATGTGGATTTGGCTCCAGGAGATCGTTATGTGCGTATTGCTTTCGCTGAAGCAGCCAAGGAGATCGATTTGGCCATCAATAATACCCTGGATATGTTGTTCTCAAATCGTTCCGCTAAATCGCCACCAAATTATGGTGAATTGTTGCGTGTATTCCGTTTTCCCACAGGCGAGGCAAGGCAATTGGCCCGGGCGGCAGAGATCTATGAACGGACTCTAGTCAATATTAGGAAGCATGTGCAGCAAGGAGATAATCTTACCATGAATAGCGAGCAATATGAGTTTAGGGATTTGCTATCACGCGAACATTTGCATCTGGTGGCCGAGCTATCCGGCTGCATGGAGCACCGTGAAATGCCGAATTGCACGGACATGTGTTATCATTCGAAATATCGCAGTTTGGATGGCACTTGCAACAATTTGCTGCATCCCACTTGGGGTGCTTCACTGACGGCCTTCCGTCGCTTGGCGCCACCCATCTATGAGAATGGTTTCAGTATGCCGGTGGGTTGGACCAAGGGTATGCTCTATGCTGGTCATACTAAGCCAAGCGCTCGTCTGATTTCCACTTCATTGGTGGCCACCAAAGATATAACACCAGATGCTAAGATTACTCATATGGTTATGCAATGGGGTCAATTTTTAGATCATGATCTAGATCACGCTATACCCTCGGTAAGTTCGGAAAGTTGGGATGGCATCGATTGCAAGAAGTCATGCGAAATGGCACCACCGTGCTACCCCATTGAGGTGCCACCCAACGATCCCAGGGTAAAGAACCGCCGTTGCATTGATGTGGTTCGTTCTAGTGCCATTTGTGGTTCGGGAATGACATCACTGTTCTTTGATAGTGTCCAGCATCGCGAGCAGATTAATCAATTGACATCCTATATAGATGCCTCTCAGGTTTATGGTTATAGTAGTCCCTTTGGTCAAGAATTGCGCAATCTTAGTACAGATGATGGTCTCCTCCGTGAGGGTGTTCATTTCCCCAAACAAAAGGCCATGCTACCATTTGCTGCTCCCCAAGATGGTATGGACTGCCGTCGGAATTTGGATGAGAACAAAATGAATTGTTTTGTGGCTGGGGACATAAGAGTAAATGAGCAAGTTGGTTTATTGGCCATGCATACAATTTGGATGAGGGAGCACAATCGTTTGGCAACAAAGCTAAAAGAGATTAATCCACATTGGGATGGCGATACCTTGTATCAGGAGGCTCGAAAGATTGTTGGCGCTCAAATGCAGCATATCACATTCAAGCAATGGCTTCCCCTAATAGTTGGACCAAGTGGCATGGATAAAATGGGTGAATATCGGGGTTATGATCCTCAATTGAATCCCAGCATTGCCAATGAATTTGCCACAGCTGCATTACGTTTTGGTCATACAATCATTAATCCCATTTTGCATCGCTTGAATGAGACTTTCCAACCTATTGCCCAGGGTCATTTACAATTGCATAAGGCCTTTTTTGCTCCCTGGAGATTGGCCTATGAGGGGGGTGTTGATCCATTAATGAGGGGAATGCTGGCTGTGCCTGCAAAACTTAAAACTCCTGACCAGAATCTTAATACAGAGCTAACTGAAAAGTTATTCCAAACTGCACACGCTGTTGCCTTAGATCTGGCTGCAATTAATATACAACGTGGACGAGATCATGGAATTCCTAGTTATAATGTCTATAGGAAGTTCTGTAATCTTTCCGTTGCACAAGATTTTGAGGATCTTTCTGAAGAGATTACCAGCCCAGAGATAAGACAAAAAATGAAGGAACTGTATGGCCATCCAGATAACATTGATGTCTGGCTGGGTGGCATATTGGAAGATCAGGTTGAGGGTGGCAAGGTAGGACCACTGTTCCAGTGTCTATTGATTGAACAATTCCGTCGTCTTCGTGATGGAGATCGTTTCTATTACGAGAATCCCGGTGTCTTTTTGCCCGAGCAACTGCTTCAAATTAAACAAGCTAATTTTGGTCGTGTCCTGTGCGATGTCGGTGACAATTTCGATCAGGTTACTGAAAATGTTTTCGTCTTGGCCAAACATCAGGGTGGCTATAAGAAATGTGAGGATATTGCTGGCATTAATCTATATCTCTGGCAAGATTGTGGAAATTGCAATAGTCTACCGCCTATTTTTAATACCTATGTACCCCAAACCTATGTCAAGAGGCGTCAAAAGAGAGATCTTTCTGACGAGCCGGTGGTTACCACAGCAGATAGCTATGACAGTCCCCTGGAAGCCCTGTACGATGTGAATGAGGAACGTGTCAGTGGCCTTGAGGAGCTTATCGGAAGTTTCCAAAAGGAATTAAAGAAGTTGCACAAGAAACTGCGTAAATTGGAGGAGGCGTGCAATGCTGTCGATTCGGAACAACAACCATTGCCCCAGATAGTCCAGCTAGCTCCAGCACCACCAGCAGTTTCTGTTAAGCCTAAGCGCAGTCATTGCATCGATGATAATGGCACTACTCGTTTAAATAATGAGGTCTGGTCACCGGATGTCTGCACCAAATGCAATTGCTTCCATGGTCAGGTGAACTGTTTGAGGGAGAAGTGCGGTGAAGTTAGCTGCCCAGTGGGTATTGAGCCCTTAACGCCGCCCGAGGCCTGTTGCCCACATTGTCCACCTGCACCATCCCCGCCACAGAAGTAAATCATCTCCAAATATGCATATCGACTTAATAATAATTAATCCGTAGTAGCCACATTAAATCTAATCGCACATAAAACGAATACAAAAACAAATTAACTAACTAACAAGAACAACAACAACCAAATGTACTGCTACACAATGTAATAAAATAAAGCACATTCAAATCTCTTTATGGGTCTATTTATCCATACGATCTACTCAAAGTTAACATACTTTGTATGGCTACCTTTGGCTATCACCGAATTATCCTTTTTGTGCCTCAGTACACAATCAATAAAGGCCAAAGTTCTGCCTGCTCTGATCGTATTGGCCTCGATCAACACAGTGTCCCCCTCACGGGCTCCTTTCAGATAACTGACACTAATATCAACTGAGACGCCGGGATGACAAGGTTTTGACATTAAAGCGTAAGTGGTTATCATATCCACCAGAGTGGCCGTGTAGCCCCCATGGAGGCCTCCGCCTCTATTCAGATGCTCTGGGGCAACTTTAAATTCAGCAGTACAAATGCCATCGCCTCCGCCTGTGATTTGCACCTAGCAATCGAATGGACAAGGTTGGAATTATAGATTCATTTGATATTATCAACAGCAAACCTTCTCCAAATGCCTCTCAAATCCTTTTGCCTTGATTATTATCTCGGTTATATGCTTGGCGAATTCCAAGCCTTTCTTGCATGTGCCCATACCGATAGATTACGAAACTCGAGGGAATATCTAAAACAAATACAATCGAAAAGTGTGGCATCGACGTAAGATTACCCTAATATAATCATATACGAATAAAAATATTAAACTAACTTTTGTTCATTTTAGATATATTTTGACGTTTTAAACGAACAGATATTGGGATTTTAAAATTGTCAGATTTAAAAACGATTTATTATATCGCAAGTGTAACCACCTATTTAAAGAATACAGGGTACAAGAGAATATAGAACAGCTGTTTGGCAATCGACTGACATTGCCGCGCAATTATCGATAACTTTCAAAATGCTAAATTATTCGTACATATGTAAAGTTTAGGCAAAAATGCAACCGTTTTTATTGGTGTTTGTCAGTAGTATCTTTATTTGACTTGGGTTTACATTGACTAAGTCTACTTGGGTGTCTCTGACGGCATATCAACAAATTTGGTCTGTCCACCAGTGGCAATCACTTTGCCATCCGATTTGCGTCTCAAAACGCATTCAATGTAGGCCAATTTCCTGCCAGCTCTTACTGTATTGGCATCTACCTCAACTACATCTCCTGGTTTGGCTCCCGTTAAATAGCTGACATTAAGACTTGCCGATACACCAGGATGCGAACCCTTGGACATTAGAGCATATGTGGTGACATTATCCAATATGGTGGCTGTTAAGCCGCCATGCAGAGAACCCATACGATTGAGATGTTCCTCGGCCACAGTGAATTCACCAATGCAACGTCCATCACCGCCTCCGGTGACTTTTATCTGCAAGAGAAGAAAATTCAAATTCAATATGAGCGCCTAATTCATCGATTCGTGTGATTACGTAATCGGTTTCCAAACAGCTGTTCGTGGAGCATCATCTTTGGCGTTTCGAGTTTCAAATTCGATCTACCTTCTAGTCTTACCATTTGTGTTACGCGATCAAAACTTTTTCCCTTGCTGAGGTATTCGGCTACTTGTTTAACAAAATCCAGGCCTTTCTTCGTTGATCCCATTTTTTGCGTGATTGTTTGATGAGCTGAACTTTGCTATCCGCAATGACAAAACCTACTGGCGACGTCGGAGATGGCCGTCTGCTAGAACAGCAAGGTAATGGTGAGGGTTGTATTTAAGGGGCAACAACAACAAAAAACAACGCTCCCGCACACACACATACACTCACGCAAAATTTTTGTATACACGGAGAAACATTTTCGTGAGAATAACAAAACTTTGGCGATTTTTGCCCTTTTTGTTTTGCTTGTCTGTTTCTCTTACACTAGTGAACAAACTATGATTACTTACAGGTGGTGGCGCTTTAAGATTTCGCACTCTGTACAAAGGCAGTGTGAAACAAAATTCAGTCCATGAATTTGTATCGTGGTCGATGGATGGCGATCATATAGCCCTCCTGGGAACAACATCGACACTCCTTACGCTGGAGATAACAAGCAAGGCGAATTGCCGCGTTCCCTTTCCCTACATTGTTGCCTCTGTGGATTTAACTGACTTTAGAGAAAGGCCGTTAGATCAGTTGGCCAAGAGAGTTAATCTTCTTGAAATCTATGACAATTGCCATGTCTTGGAGGCTCAGCAGTTTACTCTGGAACCTGCCTATGTGGCTGTGTGTTCGACAGAGGTGCCAAAAGCCAAACTGATTGCTGCCAAATGGGCACCGCAAACACTACCCAATGGACGTATGCTTTTGGCCTCTTTAAACAACCATGGAGTATTTTTATTACTTACAAAACCAGCAGAGAGTACCCGATGGAAAGTTTTGAATGGTCTAGATGTAGCAGTCCATCTTAGAGATATTTTGCAGGCTCCCTTTGAAGTAGAACCGGCAGAAATAAAAACTTTCCAACAATATCAAAGTTTTGTGGATCGCAGCTGGATCACTATGATGGCCTGGGGTACAAAGCAAGAGCATTCGTGTGATCATGTTCTCATATTGGGCACTGCAAGTGGGCACATTTGGGTGCTTAGTTTGACTGCCAATGCCCAAGATTTATTGGATAATTGGCAAATGCAGACCGATCTGAATCGTATATGCTTTTTGCAAGTTTTCCAGGATTTACTCTTAGTTGGTGATGTCAATGGTCTGGTGAATCTATATAGCTTTAGCCCTAACTCTTTGGAACTAACCTTGATAAGAAATCTGTGGATAAAACCAGATCGCATGGGTATACAACAAGCTGTGATGACTCATTGTAAAATTACGAATTGTTCTTACATAACATTTTGTAAGGGATCACATTTGCTCACATGGAGCAGACAGAGTAATGATAACTGGCTGGAGACTCGTCTTTATGTAGGCGGCATGAAGATTACAGGTAAGTAATTCGAGATAAACTCTGTGTAGAAAAGTTTATATATAATTCATATATCTTTTAGCTCTTTGCTCTATCAGCGACAACAGCTACGTCTTGGCCACAGCTCAAACTAATGTATATAAGGTTCAAGTGGTTCAAAAATCTGCCAATCATGTGTCTCTTACCATGAAACCCATACAAATGAAGAACTGCGATAATTACCAAATTCTAGGTCTATTTGGAAGCCGGCATGGCAATCTCCAAACAGCTGTACTTTATCCCAAAAAGGAATATTTGCAAACTACCGCGAAATTGCGACATAAATCACTCCTACTTGTGGGCAGTATACATCATAGTAACCCATTAATTAAGTTTGCTGACAATTTAAAACTCAATCAACCAATCAACACCAGTGCAGATCTGCTTGTTGAGGTCCGCCTGACCTTATTCTTTAAAAAGAGTATGCAAAAATATTTAAAATTCTGTTCTCTGGAGCATTTGCACTTTGAAGAAATCGCCACAGAGGAGCAACTGCAGCAGCTGCAATTGATATATCATATCCTAATGCCAATATTTGAAATGCAATCTAATATATACCAATATTCGTGCCGAATGGAGGCAACCAAATGCCAAATAGAATTACTGCTGGCCATGCTGGCGACAACCCATATGCGTCTGAGATTACAATATTTATCGACTTTAGGCACAGAATCTTTAACGCCATTCCAAAGGCTAGCCAGCGAAAGAATGTTCAAAGAGTTTGATCGCTTAAAGCGGCAACTGGAAGGCAGTCTAAGTGATGAGGATGAACCTAACGATAAAATAACTAAATACTTCCTGTCCCAAATGGATATACATTTCGATAGTCTGCGGGATCAGTTGAGTGTACCAAAAGATGAAACGGGGCACAAAGGCGAAAAACAAAGGCACCTGCTACAGTGTAGCATATCCTATACAGAGGTAAAGTTATATAATATTATAATTGATTAATTGTTTTAAGATTGAGTCTGTTTTTTTAGATGGAACCCAGCCTAAATCGCTGCTATTGCAGTTTGTGTTATCGCCAGATTTTAATGGAAAAGGAAAAACTAGAGCAACTATACGATATTGAGTCACGTTCTTCACTCTTGTGCCCAATTTGTCATGGTAGTTATACTACGGATATGATTTCATGCTGAACATTAAATTTTATTCTCAAACTACAATATGAAGTCTGTGCGTGTGCTGTTGTGTGGGTGGGTGAGTTGGTGGCTGAAGAGTGTTTTGCAATTTAAGCAATGCATTTTCAATACTGTGAAACATAAATAATTGGACTGGTCTCAATTAGCAATATATCCTGCTCTACTTGACGCAAATCGGACTCCAATTTCCCCTTACGCTGACGTTTAGCCACACTATCAATCAGCAGTGACATTGATTGATACTGTTTGGTATTCTCACTTAGATGTTGACGTAAACCTTCTAGTATTTCATTACGTTCCGCCTGCTCCATAATCCTCATGCCAGGCATTTCGGGTGGACCTTTTAGCATAGCAACGGCAGCTGCTGCAGAACTACGGCCCTGTCCCCTTTTAATGCTACCACATAACTCCTGGAGGCGGGCTTCCTCCTTGTCACAAATTGCTCGCATGTTGGTCAACATTTTCTTGGTCTTGTCAATATAGATGGGTACTTTGCCGAAATCTTTGCGGCAAATGAACTGCGGCAGCAAACCAGAATTAATTAAATTATGTCGCGTACCATTTGGTGTATCCACATAGCGTGGCGGTGGCGGACAAGGCACTGTACGTTGAGCGCACTGTATATTGCGTCGTATGAAATTTGTTACTGCTTTCGTTTTTCCATCACCTTTGTCTGGGCGGGGCATTGGCGGCATACCTGGCCCCTTGGGACAAACGTGAGTGTTCTCGCGACGCCATCTGACGCCCTGATTTTTGCGCAAATACGCACATGGCGGATCCAATGGGGTATGGGCACATCCCATAGTGCGATGAAATGCCTTCTTAGCATCGGTCAATAGTCGCACACCGTCATTTTGGAGGATAACCGATTGCTTCTTATACTCAGTATTGAGCCTATCCCTTAAATTCTGAGCGAAGCGGGTGGCCTTCAAAGAAGCTGCAAAATGGGTTTATTAATCATTATTATCCAATCAGGGGGGATCTTACATTACTCACCGTGTCCAAATTTTGTGGATTGCTTTGTACCAGCTTGAGCTGCATATTCTCGCTCTACATCAAAGATACTTTCATCGTGATGGGTGATGTACACAAGAGACATGGCTTTTTTTCTTAATAACAAAAAAAAGAATGGTACATTTACCATTGAATGATGTACACGAAAATAAGGACTAGCTACTACAGCTCAACTAAATTATTATTTTTTTTTTCAAGCAATTGTTAGTGAGTGTTTTCCCCTTTTTTTTATTTTTGTTTAATTTGTTAGTTGCTGTAGATGTTGTTGGTTGTCAAGTGCGTCCAGGCAAACTCTGTTTGTTTTAAAACAATAATCGAGAATGGTTGCTATAGTTAAAAAGAAAATGTGTAACCAATATAATACAAATCATTCGTTCTTATGAAATCGAGATCCTAAGTTTGTTTTTTCGAATATTAAAAGAAACATATGCTACCTAATTAGATATAAATCTTTTATTATTTTAAAAAGCACAAATATCCAAGACACAGCTTGGTGGTTGCACACAATAGACAGACAGTTGTTATACATTAAGAGATAAATTCACATTAAATGATAATAAAAATGAAACATTTTGTATAGAATTTGTTACCATATAAAATTCACGTATGTATGTATATATAATAATGTCGCATATATGTATGTGTAAAATGCATGTATAAAAATTGTTGCAGTTTGCATTGTAAAATTAGCACTAAAATTCGCTTGTCATGTGTATACAACATTCACTTTTGATTTCGATATAAAGCCTTAACAATGTTAAATACAAATATATATATGGTGTGTGTATATTTGTATATGTATAAAATAGATTAGCATTAGCTTGTGGAAGTGTTGGAAGCACAACAGATTTGATATATTGTTTGTAAATAAGCACAAGGTGCATAACTTATCACGGCTAAGATGATATACAAGACGATAATATCTCAAATCCCATCCAAATTTTCGAGAGTTCTTTCTTATTCGAATCGAATGTTAAATCGAAAAAAAATTGTTCTAGTCTTAAGAGATAGAGAGTGAGTGAGTGAGATGGGGCGAGAGACAAGAAGAGGAATATGTTTCTAAATCAATAATTTTAACAAAGTCTGTGAAACAACGATTACGAATCAAAGCTTGTCAATCAATTTGGACTGATATTATGAACATTTTTGAATGTGAGGGAATATGCACTCAGAAATATTCCAATATATATGTGATATATCCATATATATATATATAAATTTGTATGTATGTATATAGGCACTACTACTACTACCACGTGGACTGAAAATTATTGCACGTTGTCATTGACTTTTGACTTGGAGATGCTCTCCTTTCTTCAATTCATTTAGTTTCGCTGCTCTCCTTGTTTCGTTCCTCGCGTATACGCTTGAAGGCCTCAGTTTTGACAAAATCCACAAAATTATACACCACACTGCTAGGCACTGGAGCACGTGCTGTTGCCGCAATGGCTACAGCAGCGGCACCACTTGTACCGGCCCCCTGTGTATAAAGATTGCCCACACTCATGCTCTGACGATTGAGTAGAGGCGGTTTATTGGTCACATCCAGATCAAAGTATTGCAATTTATGCTCTGTCTGGGCAGGTGGCGGTTGTGATTTTTGAGCCGCTCCTGCTGATGCGGCAGCAGCAGCGGCTGCTGCTCCTAAATACGATGAAGACATCATGGCAGCTGCTGCCGAGGCAGTGCGCTGATGTTGTACGGAATGACTGCCTGGACTATTGGGATGCTGCCGATGTTGTTGACGTGGTAGAGTGCGCGTCTCATGGAAATACGATGCAGCTGTCGGCGAATGTACATCTGTTTCATGCGGCAATACCATAGATAAAGGTGCTCCTGTGGAGCGACGTGTCGCCGGTGACATTGTGGCTGATGATCCAAGCTAAAAATACATATATTATAAAATTTCTTAAATTCCCGACGAAATAATATTGGGGCTTACCTTGTAGGCGTTTGGTTTGCATTTACGATCCACGCTAGGTGGTCCAATACCAGTACCAGCTCCTGCTGCCGCCTGTTGTTGTTGCTGCAGCTGAGCCACATACAATTTGGTGGTTAAGTGCTCCATGGCTCCAACTGGTGGTTTGGCTGGAAACTCTTCTGGTGGCTTATCTTCGACAGTGGCTAAGCCACTTGCGGTTGCCACTTTTGGCTTAAGCTTTCGATTGACAGGCGGGCAATCCTTTTGCTCTATAAAATCATATCGAAATACATTGCCTTCCATTTTAGTGGGCGCTGCATTTGTATAACAATGAGGGCGTGGCAGCGTACGAGCACTTGCACATGAAGGGGACGTGGCCGCTGTATTTGGAATTTGATTATTAGCATTGCCAGCAATTGTAGCCGATGATGATGATGATGAAGCCACTTCTGCCATAAGATTAGGCGTTGAAGCAGCTATTGGATTGGTATTATGTGGACTGGTCATGGGTCGCTCGCCAAGCAATTGATTAACATTATAATAGGGTAACTGATGTGAACGTGGAATGTCATAACTCTCTTCGATCAACGAGGAATTGGCATGACGACGAGCCACAATGGCCGGTGATGTATTCTCCGTATCCGACAATTGAGGCAAATCACGTGGAATTCTAAAAGAAAGAGACAGGTATATTACTTGATAATGAACATTTTATCTTGTCTATTTTTGCTCTCACTTTTCATTATCCTTAAAATCCAATATAAGATTATTCTTATTTTTCAATACTTTGGCTAACTTTTCCAACGTATGATGTTGGTCTGCCTGCTTATTGGGCGGCACTGAAGCAGTTGTAGCAGCAGCTGCTGGAGTCGTTGCACCTCCACTATTATCTTCAGGCATTTTCGAGAAACGTTGGGAATAAGTTAAAACGAATGATTCGTTCTCAATAGAACTATCCGAGGGTCTGGTACTTCGATCTATTTAAAAATAAAACGAAATGATTAATATCCACACAATTCTGAATTTGTTTTTCTTTATGTATCTATTTGCTACTTACCCACATTTTCCCTTAGGGGCAAGGGATGTGCCCATTCATCGTCATCAGTGAACACACTCTCCGAATCCGAATCGGATCGTTGCTTTTGTCCAGAAGTGGCATTAGCTGCCAGTTGCTGCTAAATTGAATATAAGAGTTAAATTAGTAACAATGTTATACAAAAAAAGGAATTTAATTTGAATTACTTACCAAACTCAAATTGGTTATTTTGGGGGAATATGATTGATCATTGGTTAAATTGAGGCCAATATTATTATGACTTCTGGGTGTATCATAGAATTTTGGATCTAAATTATTGAGTGGTGTTGTTGGATTATGTGGTATATCCAAACGATGACCGCTATCTGTCAAGAACTTTGGGCTTCCCGAGAAACATTCACTAATGGGTATATATGGACCCGAAGCTGTACTCAGTGCTGGTGATGGTGCCTGTTGGGCATTGCCAAGTGACTGAGCTGTTGCTTCGGCCAATGTTTGTTGTGTTAACACCAAATGTTCGGGTAATTTGCGTACAACTCCATTGGAACTGATTGCCAGTCGTGCTGCTGCTTGCTGTTGTTGTTGTTGTTGCTGCTGCTGCTGCTGTTGTTGCTGCTGCTGTTGTTGTTGCTGCTGTTCGGCAGCTTGGGCCTGGGCCTGGATCAGGGCACTGTGATTCAAATAGAGGGCGGTGGCTGGTGATGGTGGTGGCTGTTGTTGGGCAGCCGATAGCAAATGCTGCTGTTCGAAATTACCATCACAGAGCAATGTCAAGCGATTATTGTAGTCCGTGCTATTGGTGTTCACATAGACCGAGTCGGAATTGTTGTTGGTAGCATTAACAGCATTCGGATTAGGCAACGGTTGCTGATCTATCACGGCCTGAGGACGACGCAATAAAGTGGAACCACTCTGTGACTGTTGTGCTCCTAATGCTCCCGTTCCTAAAGCACTTGCTGTGGTGGCTGTTGTGGCTCCTGCCGACGAATGCAATGAAGTGGTTGTGGTATTTTGAGTAGAATTACTTAGGCCACCACTAGAGCTTGTGTGTTGTGTTCGATTTTCATCTGTAGTAAATTAAAGACATTGATTAAGGGACTATGTATGTTCATTTTGTTGCTTACCTAATCCACCGGCAGCACTTAATGGCAGCTCATTGGACTGTTTGGTGTCATGCAAGTGACACACTTGACATATGCAATTCACCCAATCCCGCATATCTTCTTCTGTTTCCGCTGCCAAGTAATAGGTACGCTTCGGAGTCTTGATATCAAACATATATTGAAACTTTTGTTTTCGATTCTCTAGCCGGAGGCCACAATCCACTTGCTCGCATTGATCCAAATCGATGACACCTTTCAGTTTGCGGCAATTGTGATCAGTATAATATTCAAGGCAAAACTGTTCGGGTATCTCGCCTTGTTTTAGTGTAAACCAACGGCGACGCCAGCGCTGTAACAGAAACAATAACACAACACAGCGCGAAACGAAACAGAACAGAGAGAAAACAAAGTTAGTAAACAGAAATTTGAATGCGAGGGTTCTTACGATAACTTAATGCAAGCACTTCGCTTCGCACGAACTTAATTTTAAGGGAAGCCCTCGTTTACATTGTGGTTGTGTAGAATAAGAGAGAGAGAGAGAGAGAGAGAGAGAGGAGGGGTGCAGGCAAGTCTATACGCTTTGAATGCTTACAGCTCACGATTCTTTAATACTAGCGGCTATCAGCGGATGAGTAAGCGGCATTGGATAGCTTTTCCGCGGAATTGTAAGTTTTGCATTGACATTTTCTTGGGTAATCATCACATACAGGCACAGAGACAAACACATACACACCCAGTTGTTGATTGCTTAACAGCTGAGTGAGAGTGGGCGAGTGATTGGGTGGTTTATGCGTGGTTAGGTGGACTTTAATCCTCTTCATAAAATATATGCATTATTTTATTTGTTGGCTCATTTGACGTGTAAGTAGAATTTCATCTGCTTAATTGAATTATAAACAATAAACAAAACACATATGTATATGTATATACACACACACACAGACGCATTCACACAACTTATGCGATAAATTGGCACCCCCCTAGGAGCAGAAAATACGCAGCTAATATTCTTAAGACATGTGCCAGATATGCTTAATATATGGCCACAGTGAGGCCCAACTAAGTGATACATTCAACACAGATGGAACGAATAACGTGAAATCAATATATAAAGCTAATGATTCAGTCTGATTTCGGATAATTTAGTATAGGCTATAGAAATGTTAAGGATATTGCTTGCCACCTTGCTGATTTTGTTGTGCGATTAGTTTTGAACGGTTTGTTGAAGAGGGGTATTCTTAAACTTGCGCCTATGGTCAGCCCGCCCCTATAAAAGGTCTGCCTTAACAGCAGCAGCAGAGATGGCAGTGGCAGCAGCAACAACCACAACAACACACAAGAGACAAGTGCGTCATTGTTTTTGTGTAGCTCTTGTTGCTTTGTGAGTGATATGATGGTAATGATGATGAACAAGATGATGATGATGCGTGGCTTATCGCTGGTGCATAAATATTGTATATGCATATGTATATACATATATGTATGTCTGTATATGTATTTATTGTCTGTTTGTATATATAACTATGTATATACACATGTACATACATACGTACGTGCTGCTTTGGGCCATTCTTTTAACATGAAACAAAATTTTGATTAAAGGCAACAGTTGCTGCTGCTGGTAATTTAATACTTGATTGCCCTGATGGCCAACGGGGGGAGCGGCAGGAGCAGGGGGAAACGAAAAAAGTAAACATTTAACGTAAAAATTAATTAAGCGTAAATTTAGACCCCACAAAAAGCAACAACAGCAGCAGCCCAAAACATGTTCCCACGCCAAACACAAACACACACAAACGCACGCAAACACACACACACACACACACTGAGAAATGTATTTTCATTCAACATTTCAACTATATTAATAATTTGCTCGCATTTTTGTGGTTTGGTTTGCATTTCAATCAATTTCCTCGGAGCGAGTACGTCAGTCTGTCAATCAGTCAGTTAGTCATACAGCCAGTATGACTGACTCGAGTCTCTCCGCTTATTAATGAATTAAAAATGATTATCTCTAGCAAACAACAACAACAAACAAATGTACACATACTTATTTACACAGACACATACATACACAGTCTCAGATTCAAGCGCTTGGCATGTGCGAGGGAGAAAGAACTAAGTACGAGTAATTGTAGAAAAAATGCCACTAACATTATTGTTTTCTTTTTTTTAGCCTTCTTTTCTGTTTTTGGTGCGTTTTTTTGCATGACTCAACTCAATGTGCAGAAAGATAGAAACAAAATAACAGTAAATAACAGTTGGAAATTCCATTTCTCTTTTCCTATTCTTGCAATTGCACTTTAGGAATGTTTATAACAGTGTTTTGATGTTGTTGATGGCGAAGGTGGGCCGAGGGTGGGGGGTTCGGTATAGAAAATTGCTTCCTTGGTCAGGAAGGGAAATGGCGTTTGGAGTTGTACTTAAAAGTTGAACACTTACAGCGCGCCAAATGCGTTTGGTGGGCGGTGATTTAATAAGCCAGCCTTCGTAAAATGTGCGGTCCATTTTATTGAATTTTTTTAAACTATTTTGTTCGCGTTTCTTTTTTCTTTTTGTCGTTTTTGGACCAGCGGCAACTACATTTACTCAACACTCAAGCAACAAATTAATCGATTCTCTAAGTCGAAAAACTATCGATTCCCGAGTCGAAATATAATCGGTTATTAAAGCAGTCGGTAAGAATGATATCGTTATCAAATACTGACATTAAAGCTGCGTTATTCCAAGTTACTCTCCATATTAAAATTATTAACAGCCAAAGTGTATTAGTTGGCTTTTTAGAATATATTTGAAGAAAACTGAAAATCATTATCTGTTTAAATATTTTGTTATTAACTAGCTTTTTAAACCAAATAATGAATAATTTTATTGATAGTAGCATTTATTTATTCTATACACATTTTTTACTTTTGGGCTCTGAATGAGGAGTGAGTATTTTCATTTTCAAAAAAGACTTTTAAAAATAAAATCATTCAATATTAATCTCTGCTTCAGAAAGCTGGTTTATTCATTAACGGTTGTCACTTTGGAAATGGAACAAGTGAGCAGCTCGAAGTGAGTTAACAGTTAACATTTTGTTAGGAAGCTTTATGAATTTTAAACTTGCATTTCCAATTGCATGAAGTTTCGCGTATATTTTTTGAAAAATGTATATGAAGTACATAAAATATATGCAAGATC
Organism: Drosophila austrosaltans; assembly: GCA_035045865.1. Taxonomy (NCBI): domain Eukaryota; kingdom Metazoa; phylum Arthropoda; class Insecta; order Diptera; family Drosophilidae; genus Drosophila; species Drosophila austrosaltans. The sequence continues at coordinate 6,558,495 of JAWNOQ010000207.1, forward strand.
TTTAAAAAACCATCGTCGGCAAATTTTATCACCGATTTATAAAATAATATACTTACTACCGCTTGCTGCGGTTTTACTTTATAATTAATTCATATTCATTTAGATGTGTAGACATTATTTATTTCCCCTAAACAATAAGTGAGATACAATAAATGTATGAATATATTTTGTATGGTCTCTAATAATACATCAGTGTAGTAATATGTAAGTACAAATTTGTTTGATCTGCAAATTATAAGTATAGAAATTGTAATTCTATTCATATAGAAAGCGAGCTTTTGGAAAATATTTTACCATCTATATTACAAAGATCAATCCAAAAACAAATAAAGAGAAAGTTTGTGAACGCAAAACAGATCTCAGATTTAAAATAATATATATATTTAAAATTTCATTTCTTTCCTGGTTTTTGAAAAAAAAAAACTCAAAATGAGTCAACAGCTATTGGTATTGCGTTTAACAGCACGCTGTGTGCTCAACTGTGTGAAGTTGGCTGCACTGGTTGTCACTTTTGACAATTCCCGTATATCTTCCTCTCTCTCTTTCTTTTCTTTTTTACCCGAGATTCGGTAGGTTGTGGTGGTTAAAGTTGTTAATCTTGAAAATTTAAAAACAAATCTGCTGCATCCGATAAAAATAATAAACAAAAAGTTTAAATCAGCTATAGTAGTTGTTAATGCCAAAGATATTTCATTGACTGCAGTAATCTGAAAGTGAAATATTGTTATTAGAAAAATACAAGTGTAAATATTAAACTAATACTGATTGTTTATTCTGTCGCTTTTAGCAATGGGTCGTGTAATTCGTGCACAACGTAAGGGCGCCGGTTCCGTGTTCAAGGCGCACGTTAAGAAGCGCAAGGGAGCCGCCAAGCTCCGCTCGCTGGACTTTGCTGAGCGTTCTGGCTACATTCGCGGTGTTGTAAAGGTGAGTTTTGTCAATGTCCGCCAAAGCAGGAAAAATTGTCTATTAATGCTTTATATTTGATTTCGTTTAGGACATTATTCACGATCCCGGTCGTGGTGCCCCCTTGGCTGTGGTTCACTTCCGTGATCCCTATCGTTACAAGATTCGCAAGGAGCTCTTTATTGCCCCCGAGGGCATGCACACTGGCCAATTCGTGTACTGCGGCCGCAAAGCTACCCTGCAGATTGGCAATGTCATGCCACTGAGCCAGATGCCCGAAGGTACCATCATCTGCAACTTGGAAGAGAAGACTGGCGATCGCGGCCGTTTGGCTCGCACATCTGGCAACTATGCCACCGTGATTGCCCACAATCCTGATACCAAGAAGACCCGTGTCAAGCTGCCCTCCGGTGCCAAGAAAGTTGTGCCCTCTGCTAATCGCGCCATGGTCGGTATTGTTGCCGGCGGTGGTCGTATTGACAAGCCCATCCTTAAGGCCGGTCGTGCCTATCATAAATATAAGGTGAAGCGCAACAGCTGGCCTAAGGTGCGTGGTGTTGCCATGAACCCTGTGGAGCATCCTCACGGTGGTGGTAACCATCAACATATTGGTAAGGCATCGACAGTTAAGCGTGGCACATCCGCTGGTCGCAAGGTTGGTCTTATTGCTGCCCGTCGTACTGGTCGTATTCGTGGTGGCAAGGGAGACTCCAAGGACAAATAAGCTAAACGATGATTAGATGGAGATTGACATGGAGCTGGTTCCGTCAGTGTATTGCGCTGTTAATTGATTGAATTGTACAAGCATTCAATGTCGTAAGCATTTTAATGGATTTGGCGGAATAAAAGTTATGTGTAAAAAAAAAAAAATACCTCAAAAGCTTTTACTTTCTGTGGAAGTATAATAAGTTGGTTATAAATCAAATGAATATAGGCAGAAGAATAAAAATTGGAATCCAATTCCGATGGCCTCAGAAAGTATGCTACAGAATGTTTTAGTTGTTAATTTGGCAAGAAGTTGTGCAAAAAATATGCCATTTGTGGTGTCCTTTGGAAAAGAGGCAGTAATGAGTGATAAGATCCATTTGATATCAGTTTCATTTTGTTACCTCAAAGGACTCGCGACTTGTGGCCAATTTTTCTTTGAGGAAAAAGTTTTATTTTTAATCAACATGGACTCTAATCTGGCCATATGACATGCTGCCAATCGTTCTCAATGTGGACGATTTATAACGAAGTTTCTGTTTTTCGAGCAATTTCTGACAACTTACAAGAAAATCTCCATAAGGGAAATTCTTCTATTTACCCTGTTTTAGCCTTTTTTCAACCGTTGAGCAATTGCTGATTGTTGTAATCAGGATCAGGTAAGTACATAGCTATATCTATATAGACCCCCCCCCATTTTCGTTGAGATTTTGTTACAGAGGAAAAAAAATATTGATTTATTTTTTAATTTTTTTGTATTTTTCCGTTTTTAAATTTTGAGATTATATATATAATAATTAGATTTACATTCATTTCTTGTATCATTTTACTTGTTTTATTTTAGAAATAAAGTAAGCATTTATTACTAATTCCATTTTTTTTTTTGTTTTGTTTTGTTTTGCTTTGTTGTATGGTTTTGTTTGTTTTAAATTTTTGCATTTGTAGTGCAGGGTTTTTCTATCCTTTTCATTTTCATTAATAATTTTTTTTTGTTTTGTTTTCTTTTCATTTTTGTTTTATTTAAAGAACACTATTAAATATATGGGGGGATTACATAGGTATTTTTTTTTTGTTGTTGAATTTTTTTATTTTTATTTTTTTTTACTTTTTTATAACACAAAATTAAACAAACAATATTTGAAATATTTTTTTTTAATAAAATTTGCAGTATTTTTTTTCTTCTTCTTTGCATGGGGGGGACGAATTTAGATAAAGAGAAAACAACACAAAAGGAAGATTTTACAGTTACAGATGCATATATATATATATATATATATATATATATATATATGTGTGTGTTTAAGCCGATTGTGAACAGATCAGTATGTATATATCTATATATATGGGTTAATATTGCCAGCTTTTCTTTCTTTTTTTTTTTTAAAGAAACACAAAGAAAATGCCTACATGAAAATTTGGACAACAAGCAAAAAATTTGTTTTCTTTTTTTTTTTTTTGTTATTTACTTAATTTGTTTAAATTTCTACGTTTTGTTTTTAATAGATTTGTTTTATTTTGTTTTTTTTTTTTTTTTGTTTTTATATGGTTCTGTATAAAAGTTCAGTAAAAAAATGCAGCTTAACTAGGTTTTTTTTTTCTCAATGATTTCTCTCCAATTTCGTTTAAGCTTGTGATTTTTCATTTTTCTTTTCAGTTTTTGTTTGTGTTGCTTTCTTCTTCTATGGATGTTTTCCTTCTTTTCTTTGCTTTTCTTTTTTTTTTTTCGTTTATTTTACATAATATTATTTAATTGTTCTTTCTTTTTGTTTTTTGTTTTGTTTTAATATTTTTTTATCACTTAGTTTTTACAATGGCGTTTCTTTTTTTTTTTTGTTTTTGTTTCTGGTTTTCATAAAAATGAGCAGCTTTAGTTGATAAGAGACATTGATTTCTTTCCGTTTGTTTTCACATTTTCCATCTAACTTTTTGTTTTGTTTTTTTATCATCATCATTTTTTGTTGAAAACGCACAAATAAATTCTATCAAGACGACAAAAAAAACTAATTATACACATATATACATACATAGATCAATATATATATATATATGTATATGTATGTATATATATAATCCGCTGCTTCAATTTCTTAACTTAAGTTTAACTTGGAAGCAAAGAAAAACAACAAAAAAAAAATTGAATCAAATGAAGTTTTTTGTTTCTTGTATTGGATTTTTTTTTTTTTATGTAACTTTCATTATACATATACATCAACATACATCGTACATCATATATCGAAAGTGTATATATATATATAGATATATATATAAATTTTATTTTTCTCTTTTGCTGTGTGTGTGGGTGTGTGAGTGGTTGTGTGTCTGTGGCATGGTTAAGGGCGGGCACAAAAAAACCTCGGCGAGTGAGCTTCAAAAATTTAATTTTGTTATCGTTTCGCTAAATGTTAAATATAGTTTAGATATACATATATATACTCTCATCCACTCTCTCTCTCTCTACATATATATATCTGTCTATGTGCCTAGCTAACTGGCGGCACTGTTTTTCCTTTTTTTGTTTTATATATATTTTCCATGGATTTTTCATTCTATTAGTGATTGAATTTTCATTTTAATCTTAGCACATTTACTAATTGAAACGTTGTCGTGTGTATGTGTGTGAGTGTGTGTGGGGTGTGTGGCTTTTCCCGTTTCTTCAAATTGTTTCTCTCATCATAAGCACAAAGTTTTCAAGATCGTTAGGTGTGAAAGGTGTGTGTGTGTGTGTGTTTTGTATAGGATATCATCATTATGTTTTGTTGATGATCATTTTCTCACTTAAAAATTATATTATGCACTCCTTTTTTTTTTCTTTTCTTTTTTGCTTAAACCATCTAAAAAATGTTTGTTTTTTTTCAATTTTTAAAGATGTTGATTTGTTGTTTTTGTGTGTGTGTGTGTGTTTCTTCCTCCATTTCGTCATCATCATTCTAAATCCGATGAGCGCTTGTATGTGTGTGTGTGTAGGAGAGGATTGTTGGGGGAAGCAGTGGGGTTTCACTTTTACCAATTGGCCATGCCCGGCTTGTTGAGCGTCATAAAGTAGATTTGACACGATGAAGCACCTTTGGCACTGCTGAAGAATACTTTGTCATTGCGCTCGCAAAGGAATTTCAAGCGTTGCGCCTTCTTGTGCATAAAAACACCATCCAAATGGCCGCTCTCAACGGAACGTATCTAAATGGATAAATGGAAAGGATAACAATTAATAAAACGGATATATAAAATGTACTCAAATGATAAAGTTAAAGTTTTCTCTCCTCTTGTTGGTTATTTGCCACCTCACTCACTTTTATGGCATGAGCTAGAATAGAGCCAACTCTTTGCTTCTCTTTCTAATTGGCCAATTTGTAGGGTACATTATAGTCTTACCTCTATTGCTTTATTGCCCCAGCCCATGATTTGTCCAGTGCCAATGTAGGCCACCGAAGTGGGCATTTCACCCCACTTAAAAAAAAAAAAAAAGAAGGGAAATAATGTTAATCAAAGAAAAAGGGAAATTTTTGAAATTAATTAACATTTACCTGTAGCACAATATTCTTGGAAACACGACCCACAGTGTTAACATAGACGCCTTCGTTGTCATAGCACAAGAGTAATTGCATGCCATTTGAATTTGGAAGCGCCACAATACAATGCGGAATGATTGCACCCTGAGTCTGTGTACAGATGGATATATATATATATATCGTACTATTCAAATTTCAACTATATAAACTTACATGCTTAGGAAGATATATATCGTATACTTCAGCTGAATCTAAATCAACCGCATGGAAACCCTCGGCGGAACCATAAATAACTTTCAGTCTCGATTGATCTTCAATTGTAAGATCGACCAAAAGTGGGCGATGTTCCAATTCACCAAAATTCTATAAGATACAAAGACAAGATGATTGATATAATATTAAAATATTGTAATTTAATAATCTTTTTCTTTTACCTTAAATGCCATAAATTTGTGATATGGTTTGGGAGCCCATGCATAAATTTCAATAGAGTCTTTTAATGCAATCACTAGGAACTTAATCCTCTCATATTTGACAATCTTAAAATGTACAGCACCTTGTAGATCACCAACATTGATCCAACCGTTGCGTCGTTCCACTTGCTATATAAATCAACAATTATCAATAATGATTGATATTATTATTATGTATTATATTGTTTAACTTACATCAGATAGACCATCGGTGCGTAAAATTTTGGATTTCAACCAGGATAAGTAATAGACACGCACACGATTCTTTTTACCGGATATGGTAACCAAGATATTTTGTCCCTCTAGAACTTCCATTTGTTGGAAACGTCGTCGAGAGATTAACTGATAGACCTTTATGTACATATATAAAGTTAAAAATTAGTTTTAATTTCATTTTATGTATATATGTATGTATCATTAGTTTTTTTTTTACCTTGCCTTGACCGGATCGATCGAGCAGCATTAGACCATTCTCTGTGCCAATTAATAAATTGACTCCCCATAGGGCGGCGCATAGTATTTCCGAATTGAAACGTTTCTTATACTTACGTATTTCGGGTGTATCATTGGACACCTCATGAGATGTGGGTGTTACATTGACATTGACATGGGATTCGCGACGCGTTGGACCCGAACCGCCGGCACCGAAGCCGAAAGTTAAGAAACTTCGCTGTTTCTGTTGCAACGCATACGCGTGTGGTGGCAATGGTATCGATGATGATGATATGGATGATGTTGCCGTTGATGATAATGGTGTTGTTGTTGTTGTCGTCGCCAATTGTAGAATGTTCGCAGAAGAGGAAGAAGCAGATTTATGCAATAAATTAGTAATACTGCTGGATGAACGCGTTTTACTAATCGAATTCTTTGGTGAATTCTGTCGCGAATTCGATGTAGATGACGAGGCAAGCGATATGGTGGATTGTGGTGAATTATTGCTACTAATAATAACACCGCCAACAACACTGCCGCCGCCTAAACCATGATGGCCGCCGCCAATGGAACTGGAACTGGAGCTAGTGGCTATAAACGATTTCGATGGCGTGGAATGCACGGATGAGCTAATGGCCGCTTGATACTGTTGAATTGTTGTGTGTGTGTGTGCGCGTGTGTGTGTGTGTTTGGATTTTTTTTGTACCGATTTTATATTCGATTATCATTATTATTATTATATTATTGATTAATTGATTGATTGATTTATTGATATTCGTATTCACAAGAGAGAAAATGAGATATATATATATACATATATATATATATATAGAGAGAGAGAGCGAGAAAGAGAGAAAAGAAAAATAGAAGAAAGTGCAAAAAGAAACGAAAAAATAAAAGTTTCAATTAGTTTTTTTTTCAGATCAAAATCAATATTAACTAAAAAAAAAAAGTACAGAAAAAAAATAATATATATATATATATTGCTTTACATCTATATATGTACATGCTTTTGGAGGGGGCGTGGTTACAATATACATACATTAAAAGTGCTTAAACTAAACAATTTCACAATTCAATTAGTATAAATAAAATTAGAAAAACTTGAAAGTGTTAAACAAATACAAAATGTGTGTTTTAGTCTTTCCCCAGAGGCCAATGATATAGAATTTGAGAAGATTTCATGTGTATAATGTGGTTTAGAAGAAGAAAAATATCATCAGTATATTGATTTTATAAAAATTTTCTAATTTCAAGTGTATTTTAACTGCTTACATAGGCTACTCTATACAGTGGACCCTCGGTTAAGGAACGTCTCGTATAACGAGGATTGGAAGCCTTAACTGCATGTAATATTTCCCGAAACCCCATTATAGTGTGACCGTTTTTCCATTTCAGATCATCATCTTCCATCAAATACGTTGAATATACAGTAGAATCCGGCTATAATGACTCTGCAAATAGCGTCCGTCCGTTTATAGCGACGAAAATTCGAATTCTTGGTTGGTTTCCAAACAACCTAATAAGATGAAAAGGCTTTCGGATATAATGACGTAAAATCGTCGGTCCCATGAGCGTCGTTATAACCGGATTCTACTGTAGTTGACTTCCGTTAAACAGAATATGTAGTTACTAAACATTTTTTATACATTTCATTTTACTTTTTTTTCCATAAAAGCTGAACTTTAAATATATTGGGGGAATTTTTTCAGTTCTTTAAAAGTTTTGATGCATTTCATGATATTTTCTTTTAGTAAAAGTTCAAATTGAAATCTGGAACGTATTATTTTATAATAATAAAAATGGTTTTGCTTAACAAACAAGATGCTGGAACGAATTGTGTTCGTTAACCGAGGGTCCACTGTATTGTATTATAATTGTAATAGTTTTTGGTCCTCGTTAGCCTTTTTTGTAAGTCTTTATCTTAGTTTGTTTTTCCTTTAGAATCGAATATTTCGATCTATTTTGGAACGTTTTTTTTTTACCATTCGCATCTTGAAAAAGTTTTTATTTTTCGCTTTACTAAATAGATTTAAAATTATATAAGGACAAAAGATTTTAACTATTTATTTATTCTTTTCTAGTTCTTTATTCTTTTAGAATTCTGTTTGCATTTCTCTTTCCAAAATATATTCTAAATTTAATTTAAATTATTGATTTTTTCTGCTTAGTCAGGGATATAGTTTGGATTATTATAAGGCTAGGTTCTATCTTGTCTAAAGATTTCTATATATTTCAAATAACATAGAAGATATGATAAACCAAATTCCATGTAAACTATTTCAACAGAAAGCTAGTTTTATATATATGTGTGTGTATATATGTATATATATAGAATGTGTTTCTTTTTTGTGTATGTGTATGTATAAATGAAATGAACTAAAGGTTAGTTACAGTGACTATATTCTCTTTCAATTAAGGGCACACAGGAAAATTATCACAAACTTTCATTATATATACAAAAGAAAATAAATAAAATAGACAACAATAACTGAAGAATAGGGTAGAAAATCAGAGTAGATGTTATGACCCATTGATCCCTGAACACACACAAACAAAAAAAAAATTATATATAAATAATATTGATGAGAATTTTGTGGGAAAAATACAAAAACAGAAACTATGGACAAAAGTTGCATTGGCGATTGTTTGGTATTTTTTTTTTTTTTTTTTTTGCAGATTCAAAATAGGAGAAAAATGTATTTTAATTTTATTTTTTTTTTTATATATTTTATACATGTTGCAGTTGTTGTTGTTTGTTTGTTTGTTGATTTATACTTACTATTTGTTATATGTTAAGAACTTGATCTTGTTTTTGATTTCATTTATAATTGATTTTGTAATTTGATTTTTATATATATATATGTATATATATATCGTACATATACATATATATGCATATGTATGTATATATCGTAGAGGCCATCAGCTCAAACGTTGCGGAAAGACACAAAGCACAATAATAAGAAGGAGAAATTTTTTTTTTTTGTTTTATGTTAAACAAATTTTGGTTTTCAATTAATATAATAAAAATTTTCTCATGCAGCATTTGTTTTTTTTTTTCTTTTTTTCTTTGTTTTGTTGTGGGGCATGCAAGAATTTATTGTTATTGTTGTTGTTGTTTTTAGCTGCTAATACTATTATTTAATTTAGTAAATTTTTAAATTGTCCACCAATTTGTTTGACCAAAAGGATCTTTCTCATCATAATGAACTTTGTTCCACGCCTCAAAGAAATTGTATATAGAGAGTTTCTATGCTTCTTCTTCAATAATTTAATAATTAGTCACATGGTTAAAGAGATATATATATATTCAAGGGTTATTAAAACATAAAAATCCAAAAAAAAAAAAAAAAAGAACGAACCGAAGAATAGCGAACTAACTTCGACTTTGCCGAAGAAGAAACTGGATTGAAAAATATAGAGATTTTATTTAGTTTTGTTTATCGAAAATCCGTTTAAAGTTTTTAAATTGTTTTATCTACTGATTTTTAAATATTTTCATAGTTTTGAAAACAGTTTTGAATGGTATTCTATGGCTGCTCTACTGTACGTATATTTATTATGCCTTATGATAGTTATCTTGTATATTTTTCTATGTTGTTTGAACATTTTTCAAGACCTTCCTATCTTTTATACTATAATTAGATAGTATGAGTATATAGAATATATTTTATATTTGATCTAGTAACAAGATTATATGTATATATATCTCATAGAGTAAACATTATTTCCTGATTTGTTAGAGAGCTCCTTTTAGCTTTGTATCTTATCGTTGACATATATCATTAACCGGAAATACCTCTTTAACAATGCAATCTTCTTACAGTGACAATAACAACAATTTGTAGTTATATTACGACTTAGAGATAATGATAATGGATGAGTCAAATATGTTGAATATAATATGCTTCAATCGGATACACAGACAGAAATGGCAAAATGAGAGAGAGAGAGCGATAGTTAAACATTATCACAATAAAAGAGATAGAAGGGGGATTCGTGAGGAAAAAGGGCAAAGGATAGTAAGGAAAGGAATGTGGAGTACAGGAATGGGAAAAACTCGATTAAAAACAAAATTGGAGAAAAAACGAGAACGAGTAAAAACGAATATAAACGTATAAACACGAACAATATGACAAATGGCAATAGGATAATGATATTAAATTTATTGGATTTTCAATATTACTCACCTCCTCACTGGATGATTTATCATGACGCGGTGGCGTTGCTGGCGATGCCTGACTGAGTAGATCGGGCAGAACGCTGCTGGTACGTGTACCAGGTGTACCAAGGCCGCCAGCATCTGCGCCGACGCCGCCTCCGCTGCCGCTGCCACTGCCACCGACCCCTCCAATGCCGGTGCTGCCACCGCCTCCACCACGATTCTGTTGGTTAAGAGTAAGAAGAAGAAAAAAAAAATGCAAAAAAGATATTTGTTAGAGTTAAATGGGAAAACTTGAAGAGAAGGTAAAATTGAAAAAAAAAACAACAAATAAAATCGAAATGAAATTATGGGTTATCGAAAAAAAAAACAAAAAAAAAAAAATAAAATTAAATGTAACAGATAAAAACAGATAAAAACGAACATAAAAAAGAATGTGTGTAAAATATTTTCAATTGTTTAAATGAATGCCAATGAGACACTTAATGGGGGAAAAACTCCTAAACGATATATATATATACTCTACCACAAAAAGAAAGCCTAAATATAGCAAAAGGTATGTATGTATATAAGGAAACGATTGGTAGGAGACATAGAGAGAGAGAGAGAGAGAGAGTGGAGTAAAGTGTTTAGGTGTAGTATGTGTGTGTGTGTGTTTGTGTCTAGATAGGCTTACATTCTAACTAGAACACATGGACATTTCAATTCAAAATTGCTTTAAAGCTAAGGAAAAGGCACTTAAAAATTAGCTTCATATCATTTCCATTATTTGGCTCATTGGCCAATCAGCTCAGCAGCGGGCAAACGTTGCTCAGGATGTGTTTTTTAAGTAAAGGGATTTACATAAAGTACGTATATTCATTCGACTCAAAATATATATTTATAAATATATGCGCTAACCAAACCAAGAACAAACTTTGCATCAATATAATATTTGTACATAAAGCTTTAAAACAATTTTGAGCATGAGCAAATGTTTGCAGATGGAAAATAAAATAGAACGAAAGATAGAGAGAGAGAGAGGTAGAAGCTAAAGCAGCATATTTGTAGTTTATATAGTTATATACATATACATAGGATATACATATATCCTAAAAACATTCTTTTTATATATCCTAATTTCTATTCTATTTGTTTACATAAGATCATTACATAGACACAGTATACATTCGGCAGTGTAACAGTAACAGTTTCCGTTATTGTTGTTAGGTAAGCATTAGATGGACCTGCAATCCATGAGCTGAGGAGGCCCTGTTAACTTAAATTCCACAGCTGATTGATTTGAATTGAGATGAAACTGTTATTTATGCCTCACAGGTTTAAAGAAACAACTGTATAATGATATTTTACATAGATAACAGAAGCTGTTATTACAGAAGCTGTTAGAAATTTGGCAAGATCTTAAGGGTGAAGTATCTAAATCTTTTTGTAAGCCTTTTCTAAGAAAAATTGATAAATTGAAAAAAAAGAGGACGAAAAGTAGTTATAGTAAATAAGTCCAGAAGGGGGATTTCTTTGATTGATTCTATGTTCCTATGAAAGGTTTCTACATCAGATATGCAATCTAAACTAACAGAATCTAACTGGTAAGAAAGTTAATAACTGAATATATTATAAAACTTTTCCCTTAATAAGAAGAATATAACGGTTAATGCATCACCATTTAAAAACCATTTTTAGTTCAGGAGTTAGTTCTATGCCACAAAACAAACTAAAATATTTTCCTATATATCCCTTTAATTATTGCAATTCATTTCTCTAACTGTTTTTCTAATGTTTAAGGCAAAAGTATTTACATGTTTCAATTGTTATACCTTTGATTATAGACAGCATCTCATTAGCATTCGAATGGTCTTTACTTTTGTTATGACTTAATTTTTACCAAAGTTAGAGTTATGCATAAGTATATACAACAAAATGTATTAAAAGTGCCTCAGATATTACCAATTAGATAGCAAATATTATTAGAATCGGGGGTGTGTGTGTATATGTGAGGGGGTATGGAGAATGGATTTTAGGATAGACCAGAAGGTATAGTGTATAAGAATACATCCAACTTTCGATCTAGCAGCATATATATTTATATACATATTATGAGACTTAAACTCTAAAATTGTAATTGTATACGAGAATAATTTCTTGATATTTGATTTATTATTATGAAGGTGTGGGTTCTCTGAATTAAATGAAAAATGAAATAAAAATAAACAAATTAAACATGCTACAAGCAACAATATTAATAATATTATTATTCATTTCAAAATTTCCTGTTGTATTTGCTTTATTCTTGTTTTACTTTTCAATTCTATTTTGATTTTTTTTTGTCCGCATGACTCCAGCTGTTGTTTGCATAGCTGTTATTTACGAGCTGTTAGTGTTTATGTTATTAACAGTATGTCAGGCTACAGCGAGATGTGGGTGGGATATATACATGTGTGTGTGCGTGTGTGTAAGTGCATTGGTGTGGTGAGTATGGTAAGAGCAAAAGCCAAATGGTAAATTTATTTTTTGTATTTTTTTCGTTTTTTTTTTTTTTTTTTGGTTTGGTTTGGTCTTTTTTATGCTTTTTTCTGGGGGGCGCCAAGACAAAACACAATAATATGTAGCGAGTTTTGGTTGAACAGTTTTTTTTTTTGTTTTTGCCTTTCTGCTGTTCTGTACGTGCGAGCTGAGAACGTTTACCTGCTGCTGTTGCTGCTGCGGCTGGGGCAATTGCTGTTGCTGCAGCTGTGGCTGCGGCTGCGGTTGCTGTTGTTGCTGCTGCTGCTGTTGCTGCTGGGCACGAGCTGCTGCATTATGCAGCACAATGACAGATTCAGTCTTTTCGCGACGCGGACGCCAGAAATCTATTGGCCAGTTGGATTTGGTAGGCGTGGCAGTTGTGCCTTTCACCTTGCCACTTGCTCCAGCATCCTTTCCAGCTGCTGCAGTTGTTGTTGCTGGTAAATTTTTGTTGCTTTTATATGATATTTGGTAAACGGCACCAGAAGCTTTTTGTCCTGGAACCAATGGCGGTGATAGCGGTTGATTTCGATTCGAGAAAACGGATGACGAACTAGTTCCACTTAGAACAGCTGAATGCCGTTTGGTTAAAGGAAAGAAATCAGAATTTTCACGTCGAAAGCCGCGAACAAAATTCATTGGCAATTTGGAGTCAGACTCCTGTCGTTTTTGTTGTAAGGCACCTGCTAGCCATCCTCCTCCTCCTCCTCCTGTTGCTGTTGCTGCTGCTGCTGCTCCTGTTCCTTCTTTGGCAATATTTGTGGCATTTCCCCCAGCCCCCTTCAATGGCTGATATCCTTTTGGCACTGGTCTAGTTATGGCCTCAGCGACACTGGCCCTCTGCAATTTGGTTTCCACTTTCAAGGTGCTCTGCTGTGAGCTACGATTCAAACTCGCCGTTGTTGTTGGACTACTGCCACTGCTACCGCTACAGCTGCTCGTCGAATGTTGATGATTACCATTTGCATTCTTATTAAAGAATCTATCAAAGTCCCAGTCCCGTAATAATTTGGCATCATCGCCACGCTTCTGTCCTCCAACTGCGAAATTGGCATGTGAAGTCGAGGCAGATTTTTGCAAGCGATTTATGCTCTGTTCTAGTTTCTGTTGTGGTATTTGGAATGGATATAGATAGAGTGAGGGGCAGGTGTTGGTTTGTGGTAGAAGAGTAGTTTTACAGTTGGTAAGTAGGCGGCGCGCAAGAAAAGAATTTGGTATTTTTTGTTGGTTTTGGTTTTCTTTTGTTGAGTTTTTTTTTTTGATTTGATTTTTTTGTTTTTTTAGGTGTTAAGTTTGTTTTGTCTGTTGCATTACTTATCTAGGCAAATTAGAAAATTCCCCACCAAAAAATATATATGTATGTATGTATATTTGCTGCAAACAGCATGGAAACTTTTCTCATGAATTCTCCCTCTTGCATGTATGTATGTATGTACATCTTCGTAGGTGTGTGAGTGTGTGTATATATATATATATTTTCTTTTGTGTATATGTGTGTACTCTATATGTATATGGTATGTGCATACATAAGGTGCATAATACACTTACTTTCATTTCATATATGTAAGTATGTATGTATATAGGATATATTTATACATTCTGAGTATATGCAACGTGCATCATCATCATTATCATCATCAAGTACATTATCAGCATCAAAATTGTTGTCATTATTAAGAAAAAAAATCGAGTACAACTTTTATTTTCAGGAATTTTCATATCAAATTATTTCTTAGAAATTGAAGTCAAGACACATTTTGATTTCAAAAATTCAGTGACATATCTTAAAAATGTCTAAATCCTTTATAAATCTGTCGTTTGACATGTAGGAATATTCTCAAAATCTTTTGCCGTTTAGAGCTTTAACTTTACATTAAAAAACATATTTAGAAAACGCAAAAAGTTCGTTTGTTTAGTGTGAAAAGAGTCGCTGACTCATTCATTTTAAAGCATTTAGCCGAGAACCAACTCGAGATAGTATAATGAAAATCCTGTCTTAGAATGATTATCCAAGGAAAATAGCTCAAAACTGACTGACAACAAAAATTTTGATGTGATATGACATTTTATCAGCATTAAGTTCAAAGTGTGATTTTTCATTATAATTTGTACACGTAACTCAACTCATGCTTTCATTTTGCACATCATTATTGCTTGGAAATAATTGTAAAAAAATAAAAAACTTATATAGAAATGATGGAAATGTTTTTGGAAAATATATTAAGAAATAAAACATAAGATATAGTATACACAACAACAACACAACTATTTTGCAAATAGAAGTGATCAATTGATAAAGAAAAATTCACGGAAAATACTTTCACACGCTTTGCGGCGTCATTAATAATCAATTTACTCAAAATAAAAAAACAAAAAAAAAAACTATTTATTCATATATTTAGTATTTAACTAAACTTAAATTGAAAAATAAAACTCATTCAACTCAAAGAAATAGTGTTTCTAAAGAAAAAAGAGAACCACAACCAGTTGATAAATATCTATTTTTTTTTTTTTTTTAGGTCTAATATTAATTTAGTTTTTATTTATTTTTTTGTTTTTTAATATTTTTTTCTTTTTATATATTGTTGATATTTTAGGCCTTTAACCCTATAAGTCAAGCTAGATTACACTTTGTACACTGGGGGAAAAAAATAGTATCTGAGAAAGTATTCTTACTGAAATTGGAAAAAGACCTGTGGCTAAAACTGATAGACAAAAATCATATCTTTGGCAAACTAAAAACTAAACTAACTTTATATAAAACTTTTTTTTTTTTTTAATTTAATATTGATAATTTGTAAATGTTTGTGTTACTTACGCGCTTCAAGATTAAGGTGCGATCTCCAGCCTGATCATCATCATCGGGCGTTGGGGGCAAGGGACGATTTGGTGGGCCGCCACTGCCATGGCCTGACGGTGTCGTAGTTGCTGTGGTCGAGCTATCCTCGGAAACAGGTCCCAAACCGGGTCTATATGAAAATTCGGGTCTGAACAAACACAAAAAAAAAAAAAAAAAAAACGGAAAACCGAAAAGCGCAAAAAGAGCAACACAAAGGGCGGCAGTTCAAAACAAAAACAAAAAAAAAAAAAATGATGAACATGGATATGGATATGGAGTGGGAAAGAGTAAATGTGTGATTGTATGGATGGATATGTAAGGGTGGTGGTATGGTGGGGTGGTGGTGAGTATATGTATATATATAATAAGGTGAGAAAGAAATTGAGTTGAGTTAGTTAGATGATCGTCGCAAATCTACGTGCTGGCTGCCAGGCCCTTTTCATCTGCTACTTCTTCTCTGTGTACTTACAGTGGTTTGGGTGGATCACTGGCCAGCAAAGTGCCATCATTTCTTGCCCGATCATTTGGCTCATCTGGTTCACTATCCGAATCACTGCTATCCAATGGATCCAGGGGATTTACTGGCTGACCCAAATGATTGTTCGATTGTGGCAAGGCAGCTGCCGGCTTCGATGATGATGATGAAGCTCCTCCAACTCCACCCGATTGCCGATTATTGCGTGGTGGTGCCTCTGGTTGAGCCTGTTGCCCTGCGGTGGCCGTTTGTGGTTGCGGCTGTTGAGAGGAGACCACGCCCAATTCATTTAATTGTGCTGCTAACACATCCAAATGATCCTACAGATTTTTTGTTTTTTTTTTTTCGTTTTGTTTTGTTTGGTTTTATAATACATTTTTTTTTTTTTTTTTTTTTTTCAAGAGAAAAGGGAAGTCAAATGCACACATTTTCGACGGAGGATTTTCGTGTGTTTTTGTATATTGAATGTGTGTGTGTGATTTGTATATGTGTGTGTTTGGATGTGTTGTGTGTGTGTGTGTGTGAGTGTGTAGATTGCACGTAATACCACAGTTGTTTGTTGTTGGTGTTGTTGTAGTTGTTGTTGTTGTTGTTGTTGAAGGTTCAATTTGGGTATAGGAGGGAACGAAAAGTAAGAGAGAAATTAGATTGATATTTCGTTTTTCCTTTTCACATTATTCCTAAATAAAGAATATAGCAAAAGCGAAGTAAGCAAAGTTGCTTAACAATTAATGGAGTGAAAAGCTCTTTTGGTTAGTTGTGTTTATCAGGTGAAGGCGTCAACCGTTAATTGGGAACGAAAATTCAATATAATAATACCGTTATTCCGAAATATGTATGCTACAACAACTGTTTGTACACTGAAATGTTTGCTTTCATGCATAAACAAAGAAAACCGATAGAACATGTATGTATATAACGGTTAGTTTCGGTTAATCAAGTTTAATCATCAACAAATTTCTTATAGTTTCGGTTACATACAGCAAATACTGAGATAAAACAACCGATTATAGCCAAGTCTTATCGACTATATCGAAGTGTAACAACTTTTTGGTGATTGCTTTCGGTTGTTTGCATTTTCTATTTATTTTTATCTACAATTTATCATTTTTGGTTAGTGTTTTTTCACGATCGAATTTTGAGAGTGTTGAAGAAAGAAGAACAACAGGGAAATTTGGGTATTAAAAATTCATCGATCATTGGAGAAAAAAAAAAGAAAGAACTGCGGCTACTGCTTGCTGTTGTTGTTGTTGGTTGGTAGGGGGGTGTTAGTGTAAGTGTTTCTCTTTCAAATTTGTTACCAGTAGACAAATGCAACTGAGGGGTATTAGTGTGTGGCACGTGCAATAAAGAATGTGTTATTTTTGTAATTGTTGTACCTCCATCAAACTGTACATACGATAATTTACAAGAAAAAAAAAAAATTATTTGGACATAATGCTTTTCCAAATACGATATCAAAACAAAATGGAAGGGGTACAATCATGTAAATATATGCATATACATATATCTATATATATATATATGATATACATATATCTATGTACATATGAGAGATTCAAGCAACAATAATAATAGTAATAATAATAAAAAAAAAACACACAGGTTCGTTTTGTAAAAAGAAAACGAAAGAAACATAAAGGACATACCTCGGGTCTCCTTGGTGGTAACTGTTGTATGATTGATTGATTGATTGTTCGAGTGTGTGTACGTATGTGTGTGTGTAAGTGTATATATATATATATATATATATATAGGGAAATCATACATGGAAGGGATTGTGGAGTTGTCGCAACGCACATGAGTTAAATCATAAATCGGTTATACATTATGCATGAAATTAAAAAAAAGATAATACATATATATATAAAATTAGGTTTGTTTTATGATGATAAATTAAAGCAAAATATTGTATTTGGGGTAGTCTACTTTAACATTAAAGGGTGGGTATACTACTAAGGGTCTAATACTACATCACAATAAAAAAAAACCACACACACATTGAATAGAACATCTTTTTTTCATTGCCTACTACTTTCTATCTTTTGTCCAGGTGCCTCTTATCAGGAATTCATTAATTTATTAGACATTAATTGTAATTTAGTGAGTCATTTTGTAAGATTAACCTCTCCTTGGGGTCCTACATTTAATTATTCCATTTCAGATTCTCATTGCCACAATCAACAGACCACAGAACAAAAAGAAAGCAAACACACATTGCATAGAGATGACAGCGTGCTGTGTGCTTTGGGCAGATTTAACATCGGTTGGCTATCAAAATTCAAATGATTTAATGCCTTAAAACTTTCTATCAAAGATATGAAAACCCCTATGTATAGTATGTTCTATAACCGATTCTCCCCACTAAAAGTCATTCAATACTAAAACAAAATCTTGCATAATTTCATAGTATGGCAAAGCACGAGTCCATCCCTAATTAGCTTATCAATACTGTTATTAAAGAATTTCCCACTCGGAAGTCAATTTTTTCTTAATCTCTTTCGAATGATACGCACCGATGGCCTAGAATTATTTTGCTGCGAATTACGTTGCTGCTGCTGTGGCGTTTGACCCGTGGCTGGTTCGCCTCCGCCACCTCCTCCTCCGCCGCCGCCGCCGCACTTGGGTGTCGGTGGCAATGGCCGATTGGCATGCGGTGGATCGGGCACCACAATTAAACGCTGTGGCAATTGTGGGCGTGCTGGTGGACCGGGCTCTTCGATCTGCTGACGCTAAGAGAGTAACGCAGAGAGCGAGGAGAAAAGAGAGAGAGAGAGAGAGAGTGAGTGGAAGAGAAAATGAAAATTTTAGTTTATAATAATAATAATAATTAAGGAAAATATGAAATTTTTTTCATACCGATGTCGGTTTCTGTTGACGATTGGCCTGTGGTTGTTGGACCTGTGCCTGGGCCTGCTGTTGGGCAGCAGCTGCTGCGGCAGCTGCCTGAGCCTGTGCCTGTTGAGCGGCATGGGCCGCTGCCGCTGCTGCAGCAGCAGCCTGTTGCTGCTGTTGAAGTTGAACCTGGGCAGCAGCATGCACTGCGGCCGCCTGTGCTTGGGCCTGGGCCATCAATTGATGATGTTGTTGCTGCTGTTCGGCAGCCAAGCGACCTTCTTGAATCTGCTGGAAGTTGCGCCGCAAAGTGTCGCCACCTGGAGCCTGTATAATGGAGCTAGGCTCGCCAGCCAATTGTGGATCATCGTCATCATTATCAGAACCGGAATAACGATAATCTTCGCGTTCTTTCTCCTGCTTGCGTTTCTTACAGCGATCGATGTGATCTTTTAGCTGTATGCGAACCTGACGATCTGTGGGCTGATCCTTTATAAAGGCATGTTTCAATAGATTCTCGGTATAAGGCCGCTGGTGATAGTCCTTGACTATAAATTTACAAATACCAAAACGTATAAATCAATTGAATTATAGTTTTATCTTTACATTGACACCAAATGGACCAATGACTCACCTAACACCGTGTCAATAAAACCATGAAATTTCTTGGACCATTTTTTCGATTTGAGACGCGGCGGTGAATTGCGTGGAATCAAGAATAAGGCTCGCATGGGATGCAGATCGCAAAGCGGTGGCTGTGACTCAGCCATTTCCAAGGCCGTAATTCCCAGTGACCAAAGATCCGAACGATTGTCATATGTGGCATCGGGATTCTCATCGCAGGCAATGACCTCAGGTGCCATCCAATAGGGAGTACCTGTGTGCAAATCGAGTGGAAAAGGAAAACGAAACAGGTTAAACTTAAGTTATGACTCATATACATATGTATGTGCATATGCGCATATTTTCTCTCTGAATGTATCTTCTTTTTTTTCCCCCCTCTTTTTGGTTGCACTTACCAATAAATGTATTTCGCCTGCCTATCGTACGATCCAATTGCGCTGATACACCAAAATCCACTAGTTTTACCTCAGCATTATCTGTTAGCAAGACATTCTGTCCTTTGATATCGCGATGTATAACCTTATTAGAATGCAAATAGCTTAGGCCACGTAATATTTCACGGCATATATAAGCGATCCATTCTTCTTTTAGGCTTTGTCCTTTTGTTGATTTAACCAAATCGGTTACAGAGCCAGCACCACAATATTCCATAACCAGCCAAAGTTGATCATCTTTGCCCGGTGGTGATTTCTTAATAAACGCTCCATAATAGGTGGCAATATTACGATGATTTGAGTATTTCTTAAGCACATTGATTTCCAACTTAATTTCTTCCTCCTCATCTTCGGTGACATCCATCACCTTTATGGCAGCCAATTGGCCAGTCTTTGTATGGCGGCCCTAAAAAAATAAAGAAAAAAAAGAGAAACATTGTAAGTGAGCAAGTGAGTGAGATTGATAAAGAGTAGAAGAACATTTGCATAGCTCCAAGTCCAGAGTGGAGGCCATTTTACTATGGGGCAAAAGTTTGTTTATCAATTTACATTGCCGACATTGAAGATGTTTAATGCACTTCAACGGCAATCGACACGCTCGCTTTTATGCACTTGACAGCAGCAGCAGCAGCAGCAACACCAAGCAACAGCAACAACACGATGCAATGCAACGAACGACGTCGTTGTCGGCCATGATGGAGGCGTTGGCGACATCGTTGGCTACTATTGCTACTACTACTACTACTAGCATCACTTGTCGTTCTCTGCCTCTCTTTCTCTCTGAATGGATTGGCGTCAACAAACTGTGCGTCGCATAAAAAGTGATTAAGTAAACAAAAGCTGCCAGCAAGCACCACATCAACATCAACAATACGTCGTCAATGAAATCAAACAATAGAACACAGCAAAAGGACCAGATGATGATGAAAGAAGAGTAAGTGAGATAGAAGACCAACCAGAAATAGCAGGAGCTGAGGTGTTGCTAGAAGAGCAAAAGGAGGAAGCTTCAAAGTGATAAGCGGTAAGGTAAATAGATAGCACCCAATACTTGTTTAAAGAAAAAAAAAAGAGGAATGTGATGAAATATGGAATGTAAGCCGCCTCTCTTCTCACCCTCTCCCCTCAGTTTAATTTAAGAACAAAAAAATTACTTAATTTCAGAAAAAAGAATCTAATGTGATAGAAAACTAGTAAGCATCATAAATACTTCTGAAACATTTAAATTAAATTTTAAAATTTCCCTCATTAAATATTAAATAGTTTGCTTAAATCGCAGAAATTTTCCACTTTGCGTTTAAAAATTTTAATAATTTTTAAACATAATTGATCAAAATTTTCCCTTCCATTATTGCAATATTCCATATTATACAGATTTACTATATTTAAATTCAAAATGCAAATGAAATTGCATTGAAATGAAATGAAATACAATTGAAACAAATTACTATCAAATTGCTAACAAATTGTACTCAAGGATTCAAAACTTTGATATATTTGTTTTTCGCATAAGTTTAAACAAAAACATATAAATAATATTAACTATATTCAATCGAAAATAATTGTTGATAATAACAATAACAGAATAATGTTTATTATGTGTCATTTTTTTCTAAGAAAAAAAATAAAATAATTTCTTAATAATTCAAATCAAATTAAAATTCCATAGAATTCAAATCTAAATTGCTAATGACAGTAAATATAAATAAAAATTCTAGTTAAATTAACAATAATTCAGCAATTTATATTTAATTTAATAATCAAATTTTTGCAGTATGACATAATTAGAATTTGCACTAAAACCGAACAAATTCATCTGATTGGAGGAAAACACGTAGTAAAAATAATTAAAATTTTCTTCCCCCCTTTTTAATATGTATGTTATTTATTAATAAAAAAAAAAAAACGTTTAGGCTAGGGCAGAGTGTAGAACGGGGTGGGGTGTGGAACGAAGGCGTAAAATTGTATTTCAATTAGTTTGCCACTTTAAATTGAAACTTTGCAAATTGTTTTTTCTTTTTTTTTTTTTCTAGCGCAACAGGAAGATTGAGTTGTCCTGACCGGTTTCTCTAGGAGACAGCAGAAGACAACGATAAAGATAGAGAGAGAATATTTTTGCATCATCAACGTAAAGTAAAGTAAATTTTAAGCCGCTTAAAAGTCATTTTACATTTAATACAGTTTTAATTGAGTGAGCAAGAAGAAGAAGAAGAAGGCCATGATGATGTGCCAATCCAAGCAACAGCAGCAAAACACCGGAGCTCCGATGATTCTGCTGCTGTTGGCCGGGTCCCTGTCTTAACTATAAATCAAAAGGCTAACTAAAGATGATAACAATTTGTTTGGAAAGTAACGATGCGACCAGTAGACCAGACCAAACTAAACCAGACCAGACCAGACCAGGAAAGATGCTAACGATGATGCGGCTATACTGATATAGTTGATGATGTTATGAGTAGTTGCCCGTTGGCTTTTTATTGATTAGTTGGCAAGAGATTTCTATCAAAATGTTATTAAGCAGCAAATAGAGGGGAGGCGTCGAAGTAACGGGCATTGGGGGTCGAATAAAGTGGTATCGGATAGTATGGGATGATAGGTGGAGAAAGGAAAGAGTTATTTTCTTTCTAACGGCCTTATGCAAATTAATGACATGCACTACTAATGGAGCCTGACTTTGAACATTGCGCTTTAAGTATCTTATGGATTGGCCATGATGCACACGGCAGGTGCTCTCTCACTCTCTCTCTCGATCTCTCTTCGTCTTGTTATGTCGTCGTCGTCATCGTCATCGTCATCTCCAATTGCCATTTGGGAATTCAAAGACAAGGAAAAATCATAGCGACAACGATTGCAGCAATTAATACAAAGGAAAAAATATTTGTGATTCATTGCATTTCACAAAGAGAAGAAGAGGTGAGTAGTCAATTCCCCCTCGCCACCCCCCCCCCCCCCCCCCCCCACTTCAAACTGCTCCCATCCCATTGGGTTAAAGCTTTTAAAGTTAAA
The DNA here is from genome assembly GCA_035045865.1 of Drosophila austrosaltans. NCBI lineage: Eukaryota > Metazoa > Arthropoda > Insecta > Diptera > Drosophilidae > Drosophila > Drosophila austrosaltans. The sequence continues at coordinate 6,581,394 of JAWNOQ010000207.1, forward strand.
AAGCAAATAGAGCTAAGCCAAAAGCAAAGAAGAAACAAATAAATAAACAAAGCGGACATCGGGAAAGAATAAGTAAGGCGGCGGCAACAGCAGCAGACACTGCACAGTGGGACCAATTACACACAGTTGTCTCTAAATGAAGAAGTTTAAATGGGCATTGTATACACACAACAATTGAGTTGCAGCAACACAATAAACTGAATTAAATTAACCATTTACAACTGTTGAGATTATTATTATTTATCCATCCATCTATTATAACTACTGTAAGCCATTCATCTGTCATATGGCAAGATATAGATTCATTCATGTGAAGACATTATTTCGCGCTTCACTGGAAGAGATATATACATAGTATACACATCAAGCAGAACGATTGCTTTCTTTCATAAAAGAAATCTCCTTTTCTTTTAGCTACCATTTGCTATGGAGGATCAAGTTTGGATCATCTTTTTCTATGCTTACTCATCACGAATTGTATTCCAATGTGCACACACGCACACACTGAATTTCGCCCTTATTTGTATGTATGTATGTACAAAGCACCATAAAGATCGTTGAATTTGTAAAATAATCAAAAACAAAAACTGAATAACAACAACACAAGGCAGAAAAAACAAAAAGCTGAGAGAAATGTTTAAAAAGGTAACGCGCGTCAACAATGCCGGCGAAGTGCTGGAATGGAGTATCGTTGCTGCGGCTGGTGTCGAATAGACGGACGGAGAGTCGGTGGCAATCGCAGCCGCACCAGCAGCAGCAGCAGCTGTCCACCAACCAATTGGTTTTAGCCTACCTATGCATATAAGCTTGTTGTTGTTGTTGCTGGTTGGATGTCGTTTTCAGTTTCACAAGTACACAAATATCTTTTGTGAGTGACAGATACAATATGAATGCCTCGAAAGCAAAAACACAATAAAAACAATCATTTTTTTTTTTTTTCATAATTTCGTTTTTTGGTTTTTGTTTTGTTTTGTTTAATGAAAAAGTGCATAATCAGGTAAATTTTTGCACTTCGTTTTTCTTTTTTTCTTTCGGTTTTGTAATAAAAACTTTCGAGAATGTAAATTCGAGAAGAATAAGAGGAAACTGCAGCAGCTGACGTTGCTATCGTTCTCTTTCTTTAGTTTTTCCCTCTCTCTCTCTCTTTTAAAAAAAAAAAGCCGAAAATTCCAACTCGGAACTGGCTTTTTAGTCATTACATAAGCAAAAAGTAAAAAAAAATGTGCAGATCAACTTTTTCAACATTTTTTCAATTTGGTGACCCCGTCAAGTTGGCACGGAAATCACTTAAAAGCGAGAGCAACAGATAGTGAGAAAGAGAGAGAGAGAGGGGGGAGGGTAAGAACAGCTGGCCGGGCAGACACTAGCGATAAGCTCCCCCCCCCCATCCCCGAAACAAAAGTGAATGAATATGATGACGATGATGATGACTGGGCCAGGCTAAAACCATGTGTTCTGTTGTTTGCACATGAGAATATGGTTTTTAGGTAGAGTGGAGATATCAAAGGAAAAAGTATAGACAACAAAACACCAACACACATTCACAGATAGAAATACAAATGCAATTGCGTGTATGCTACTGACCATGGGGAAATCATCACTGAGTGTGTGTATTAGGGCGGGGAAAGAGAAAAAAAAGACACCACAAAAAAACACAAACAACAACAAGAATAAAGAAAAACTGGGTCATATAGTACCAAATTACAAAATCAAAAAAATTCTTTTTAAACATTCCAATTAGAAATGAAGATGAAACAACTTTCCCAATATGCAAAAGGATATCCGTTTTAGAGTTGAAATTATCGAATCATACAGATATCGACTACCTTTTCAATTGATTGCATTGATTGGAGAAACTTTGGACTAATGTTCCACTTGATTTTGGTTCTTTCTATTATAATTGAAACTTCTTTTCATTGCCTTTGCCGCAGTCGATTTATACACCTTACTATAACTTGGTTAAGTAACCTAATGCTACTTCAAACCCAACCACATCACATATTACTCACTCTCACTCTCACCCTCACACCTCACCTCATCACATCATGATATCATTTCATCTTACCTCACACACCACACTCACCTGCCTTTACCCTAACCTCGATTCAATCTCCTCTTACCCCCATTCCGTCATCTTATTTCTTGTTCATATTTAATTGCGCACCAGTAATAAACTCGGTCTACAAAAAGTCAATTTCCAAAAACTCCCACATATGTATGTGCAAAGAAAAATGAAAGAAAACACTAAAAAAAAAAAAAAGGAATAGGAGGAAACCCGCAAAGCAACAACGGCAATTCAATTACAGCACACATATACATACATCGATAGATACTATGTATATATATGTATAAAGTAGATGGTAGGTGGTATTTTACCAACATGGGCGTCGTCCATCGTAGTTAATATCATTGAAAATTGAAAAAAAGGACTGATAAATTCTCGTTCTAGACAAAAATCACAGCAACTAGTTGCGCTCTTGACAAATGTGTCAGTCAGACACAGTTAGGAAGACCGCTGACCGTTTTCGTTTCCAATAATTTTACCTCTATCTCTCCTCTTGGTTAATTACCGATGCCCACTCAGCCGGCCATTGTTTTCTTTTCTATTTACCAAACTCTAGTGCATTGACCACTCTCGATTGATTCTTCTTCACAAAATGTGTAATACATATTGATTCACACCCTTTTTGTTTGCTGCACCCATGAATGCCAAAAACCGCAAACACCAACCACGCCCCATGCGATGCGTCAAAAAGTAACCCAGGCCAAGTGGTAGGCAGGTAACAACAACAACAACAAATTCCCTCCATCTACATCTCAACTTCAACTGGTTGTTGCCTCAACCTACTAGCCTCAGAGTAAGTCAAGTATCTTGGCAAATTGTGGCAACAGCAGTCGTAGCAGCAGCCACAGCTGCGTTTGGCCAACTTACGCAACCTTTTATACGTCTATATACATATATATGTATATATATCTAAATCTATATGTATATTTTTTGGTTTTGCAAATTTTTTTTATAGTGAGTTTTTTAATGCTCATCAATTACCTATTGTTGCTAGACTTATTTGTAATTAACCCAGTAATCAACATGGCAAAGAAAAAAAAAAAAAGTATCCATAAGATACTCCATGATGCTCAAGGAGTTCGAGTAAATTTATCTGAATGCTCAATTTAAAAGTTGTTGAGTTCATTTTTGCTTCAGTTCATAGGTTAGTTTAAGCCAAATAGACTACATCTCCCCTCTCTCCCTCTCTCTCTCTCCATTTCTCACTCTCTTTCTCTGGCAGCCACTTAACAGGCTTTTTAGCACTTGGCTGCATTTCATTTAATTTTATTTCTTGTTTTTCTGTTTTTGTTGTTGCTGCTGTCTGAGAGTTCAAAGTGTTTTTGGTAAAAGCTTTACAACATTTCCTTTTATTGGCAGGTCGCTGCTGCTTTTGCTGCTGTTGCTACCTGAATCTGGTTAACCTAGTTAGCAAACATTTTTGTTTGATGTTTCTGTGAGTAACTTTTGTATTCACCTTAAAATAATACTACATTCTAAATGAATTTCAGATTTTCAATTTCAAATTGAATTTATGGCAAAATATTTATGAATTCTTTATTGTGTTTTGATATAACTTCTTTTTCTTCTATTTCTACTTCTACTTCCATCAATCGATGACCAAGGCTTATTCGCAAGAATCAAAGTTTATAGCGAACTTTTTCTTTTTGTTTTCTTTCTTTATGTGTGTGTGTGCTCTCTATTGATTAATTCGGTTATTCCCAAAATCCGATTTCTGTTTATATGGCCTTCTGACCGACTCTTTGTCTGACTCATCCATTCCATGCAAAACTATAACACAACCCAGCAAAATGTTAACAACTAACTTTTAGCGCCCCTTTCTATAAAAAAAAAAACTGGCAATTTGTTTGGCCTACTTTTACTCCTCAACTCTAACACTGATTCGCCTTTCCGCCTCTCTTCTTCTCTCCACAACTACTCTTCTCGTAAGCACCCAATAACAACAAAAAAAAAATACATTACCGCCCACAATTCCAATCAAATCGGAACCCTATAAAAAAAAAATTTTGTTATTGTTGTCGTTGCTTGTTTTTGTGTGTTTTAACATAAATATTTCAATATTCGTCATTCGGTTAGCAATTTTAACACTGATTGAATATGCAAAAACTTCAACTTGAAGCCAGTCAGTTGATTACTCACTATCGCAGGTGTTTTTTTTGGTTTTTAGTTGATTTCATTATAATACTTGGAGGCATATTTAGTTTGAGTGTGTGTGTCTGTGTTTTCTGTATGCATATGGAGAGCAGCAGCCGTTTTTTTCCCAATTTTTTTTGTTTTTTTTTTTGTTTTTTCCAGCTTTTTGAACAATTAATTTATGAGTGAAAGTTTTGCTTAGTCTTTAGTTTTTTTTTTTTTTTTTGCATGCATAATTTGCTCTGCTGCTGCATTGAAAAAAAAAAAAAAAAAAACAAAGAAAGGTCTTTGTGTTTGCGGACTTATCTAACTAAATATACATATATGTATATATATGTATATAAGCATATCTGTATGTAGCTCTGCTGGTCCCTTATCTGCCTTTGAGTAATGAAAAGAAAGAAAAAAAAAAAGCACAAAACACTTTTCTATGCAATTGTTGACAATCGAAAAAAAAAACAGAAAGAAATATATGAATGACAAAGGAAATATAAAGACAGGAAAAACTCAATAGATACATGCATATATACATATATATATAAAAATCGACTTTGAGATACTGCCTAGACAACAACAGAGAGATAGATATGTAGATTGTTTTATTCATCAATTTAAACGAAATGAGTTGAAGTTTCTTGTCTTGCATATTCTAAATTATAAATGTTTTTCCAGTTCTGGTAAAAGTAAATACAATATACCCCCACTTATTTGCTTACAGGGTATATTGGAAGGAAGAAGGGCGGTCGGTCGGTCGGTCGACCACAACCCGTTGACCCGCAGCCCAATAATTGCCTGCCGATTGGGGAATTAAAGTAGTTTTTTTTTTAGTGCTTTTGAGCCAAGCCACCACTTAATTTATTTAATTTCCAATTACACTAAGGAGGGTACCGTCCGTCGACTTGCTCTCTCAATTAATTAAAATATCCCTTCGTAACAACCGCAAGACGGCGACACACACACATGCACGCACGCATACACATACATACATACATACATGCACATTTGCGGTGGTGCGTACCCCCATGACTGACACTACTGAATGCCAAAAACCGGAAATGCTTGACACGACGCACAAGAACCAGTGACGTCATATTTGTCATTGCCTCCATCTTCTGATGACAATCGGTTAATTTCCCCAATGTATATATGTACAGATATATATATATATAAATTATCTTTTGACACAATTTTTGCTTATTTGCCGCTTATCTTTAGTGCAAAAAAAAAAAAAAAAGTAAATTTATTTTGTTGTCAACATTTGAAAATAACTTTTTATGAGTCAATTATTATTATTCGAAAATGGGCGTCGTGTTTCAAGGTACAAAAATGAATTTAATTTTCACTGATAAGGGCGGGGGGGGGGCAACAACTCACAATGCAAATTGTTATTGTAAATTTGCTTTTAAATGATTAATGAATCAAATGAAGTGAATTAGCAATAAGCAATTTGTGCTTAATATTGATTAAGTAAAACACATTTACACCTAGAGACGAAAAAAAAAAAAAAAACTCATTTTAACAGGGAGAATATGGAGGGAAGGAGAAGGGAACAAAGAATACTTTAAGAAACTTTTAACGAAAAGTTATAATTAAATTAGTAATGCTTATCTCAACTTCACTGGGCTAAATATAATACACAGTCTTGTTATTTTAAAAACCACAATTTATTATTGTTTTTTTTTTTTTTTAATTTTATTTGATTCAAATTTTGTGTTTTGGTATTTGTTGCTTTACTAAGAAGAAAAAAATGTTCTTAAAAAAGAATATATTAAACATTTTTGTTAATTAACACCTTTTTGGGGCTATAATTGAATGCTAATAATTTTATTGGTAGTATTGGAACAACTGAGTCAAGTTTTCTATTATTAAATAAATAAATAGATATTTGTAGATAATAAATCAGTTTAAACTTGCGTATATAGTTTGAGAGAAACATCTATCTGATTCAATTAAGTGTCTACACGAAACTAAACAACTTCCTTTTAGATTTAAGTAAGAGTATTCCAGATTATGCAATATCTGATTCCATATTGATTTACCTGTTTTTTCTAAAGGTTAACTGAGAATTATGATGACTTTACCAGGATGTTAAATCAATATTTTTTTCAATAGAAAAATATCTTGCGGGGGAAGGGGAAATAAATAAGAAATTTTGTTAGCAATAACAGTTAGTATTTAGTGGAAAAATTTGTAACCAAAGTATAACTCTAATAAACAATAATAAATACTTGTTATATAAAAAAAAACCAGAGGAAGGGAGGATAACGAAAGAAAGAGGAGGGGTGCAGGTGAACTACAAACAAATGATTTCATTCATTTGCAAATTTCGCGACCGAAACTGAACTTTGCTCTAGCTTTTAATATACATACATATGTATAAAAACAAAGATGCTTGAAACACCAATCCCCTCCCCCGGACCTAAACAAGACATTTGTATACCTGTATATATATATACAAAAGTATATATATACATACATATATGTATATATATGTATATATGTATATATGTATGTATATATATACTTTTGTATATATATATACAGGTATACAAATGTCTTGTTTAGGTCCGGGGGAGGGGATTGGTGTTTCAAGCATCTTTGTTTTTATAGCTGTGGTTTCTCTGCTAATGTGACCGCAAAAATTTCACACGCCGCCCCAGCCGACTCATATATATATTTGAAAGTGATAAATTTTCAACTTCCACAAGCACTTTTTTTTTGGTTTTTTGTTTTTTGTTTTTTTCGTGTCTCTTCTCTTTTTTATTTCGTAAATTTATGCACACACAACTTAAAAATAAAGAAGAAGGTGAAAAAAAGACAACATCAACCCACACACACACACACATACACACTCACGCATATAAAAACTGCATAACTTAGCAGCTTTGGCAAGGTCGTTGCTTATACATATCACACCTCACCTCAGTACACCTTACCATAGCTTACCTATTGCGTTTATCCCTCGCGCCCTTGCCGAAAAAAACAAAAATTTCAACTCTGAGCGCATTGACTTTCTCAATGTGGATAAAGCTTAAGTTGGCAAGAAAAAAAGATATACAAACAAATATACTTATAGATAAATTTATATATCTTTATATACATACACATATGTACATACATATAGACTAGCATACACGTAAATCTCATTTATTTATTGTTGTTGGTATTGCCTTGTCAATGAAAAAGTGTCAGGGCTAGGAGATTTAATTAAGCAAACAAAAACCGACATAAAGACCAGCAACAAAAAAAGTTATTGAACCTCTAAAAATACAAAGGGAAAGAGCGAGCTTTTTTTTTGGGGGGTAAGCAGCGTGAGAGAGAAGGGTCGCCCGCCGGTCGATGCAATCCATGCAAAAACTAAGAAAATTGTAACAAATTTGTAATACTCTTAAATAGTTCAATATATGTATGTAGTTATAGTTTAATCGAAATTTGTGATAATCTTTGCAATAATCTGTTAACTGATTAAATGATTTTGTAAACTGATTAAGATAGTATATAGATTTCTTGCTGTTGGCTTAGAAAATTATAAAATCTCTTTTGTCAGGGTATCAACAAAAACAAAATTCGCTCATCAGTGCCTTTGTGTTTATCTATGTGTGTGTGTGTGAAAGAGAAAGGCTGCCATTGACACTGAATTAACAGGGGACTGTTATCTTTTGTCTATTGGCGCTCTCTTCTGCTGCTGCTGCTGCTGCTTCACGACGAGGGCCGCTCTGTTAGATTTAGCAAATCTTGCAAAAAAAATTGTTTATTTCAAATAACACAAATGCCACGAAACATGTCCAATTTCTTAAGAACTACCGATTCAATGAAACAGCTGTGTTTATGCATTCTTAAGTTACTAAAACCTTTAATGTATCTATATACATATTTTCTTCACCGGAAACTTTGCTGGTTAGCCCTCGTAAAAGCTTTGCCACTGCTCTGCCACTAAGCATGTGTCAATGACTCTTTGTTACAAAAAGTTTAACAAATAAAATTTGCGTAATAATTTGTTTTTAGCGCATTGTTTGTCCGTAGGTTTGTTTTTTTTTTTTTTCTTTTTTGGCTATTTAAAGGTTTTTTTTTTACGAGTCATTATTTTAGTTAGTTTAGTTTGACATTGAGAGAGCAGCGAAACTTTATTTTTTTTTGTTGCTTTTAAGTGCTCGTGTACTTCGCTGTGGCTGCCTTTGCCCCCCCTCTATGCTACACTAATTTGTTGCTTGTGTTTCCTGCTTGATTTGTTCATTCGCTTTAATGTATTTTGCATGTTATTTTCAACTTTATGTTTGCTGCGTGTGCGTTTCGGTCGCTGCTCAGCGTCTGCTGATCCTGCTGCTGCTCTTGTGGTTGCGCCTGCGCTGCGCTGCGCTGCAAGTAGTAATCGTTGGAAATTAAAATTTGTTTAATTCAAGTACAGTGAAATTTCTCATGGACAGACAGCTAGCGTTGCCGAACGCTCAAGAGAGAGCTAGAGTTGTTCGTTATGACAGTTTTCACTGTTGCGTTGCCTTGCGTGATATACTACATACATATTCTTGATTCAATTAACATATCAAACTATTCTCTGTCTGTTCAATCGCAGAAATTGTAAGCAGGAAGGGAAAAAAAAGATATCCCTTGTTGACATGGACAATTATTAAAAATGATTAAATTTGTAACTTTATATAGAATACTGCTTTTTGTTACAAAATCTGGAAAGTCCGGCAATTGAAATCCGTACAATTGGTATTCTACTGTATTATGTATTAGGAGTGTATTTTAAAGTCGTTTCGCCTTTATTCTGCTTTGTTTATAAAGAATTTGTATTTTCTTTGCGTGCGTTTATTATCCATCATCATGATTATTATCATCATGTTGTTGTTGTTGTTGCTTATAAATATGCATGTTGTCTGTCGGTTTGACTGTCTGCACTTGTCTCTGTCTCCCTTCTGTATGTCTATCTATCTCGCTTCTTTTTCATCATTGCTTCTGGTTTTATTTATTTTTTTGTGCTTTTGCGTAATTAGGTCAAAGTTCGCTTAGCTATAGGAAAAAATGTTAATTATATGACAACTGGTGTGGGATGTTATTGTTGTTGTTGTTGTTAACTGTTTGCCTCGCTTATTCTTAGGCGACTGAACGATTGCGTGGGCGGCGGCGCAGCATTTATGACAAGCCTTAAAACCAGAGACGAATTTTTTGTTGTTTTTTGTTTTCTCTTTTTTTTTTTTTTTGCGGAAATGACATTTAATGGCGCTGAACTGGTAGAAATCTGTTTATAAATGGCATTAATTAATGGCTTATAGCTACAACTAAACAAATTCCTCTTATCCCCTCCCCCAACTATTAAGAGAAAGGTGTACTCTATCTTTGGAACGGGAAAAGGCCACAACGAATTGGGGTAATATTAAAAACTACAAGGAAACTCCAAGCGCAGCAATATCAAACTGTTGCTCGTAGAAAGGACAAATGAAGGTTGTTCTTTGAATATAAAGTTTTTTTCTTTCTTTTTTAAAAGAACTTAACATAAAATGTTTAATTGTTGTTGTTCCTTTTACCTGTTTTCTAAACCTTATATGGTTATTGAGGCTTTTCAATGGATTAATATATCTTTATTACTCTCTCTCTCTCTCTTTTTTTCTCTTACACAACACATAGACACACACACATATTAACGCCATTAAATATATCACTCTGTCAATCTGACAGCAGCTTTCAAATTTATACTTATATTTAATTGAAATTCAGCATAGAAATGCGGTCAATCCGCCCAATTTCAAAGCAATTGGTGTGGATTGGAGTGAAGTGCTGTGGCATTGCGTGGTGTGGTATGGTGTGGCAGGCAGGCAGGCAGGCCAGGCCAGGCACGTGGTAATCTCTTTTTCTATGTATGTATGTACATACATATGTATGTATGCATATTGTGGCAACTTGTTTTTGTGGTTAACTGTGGCTGTATCTGTGTGAAATTAGCATGAGTAATGCCCACCAAGCCATATTTACGTATCTCAGAGAGCATGTGACTAGAACGCACTTCAAAACTAACGGGGAGCCATAACAGCCGTTCGTTCGTTCGTTCGTTTGTTCGTTCACAACTTGTTCGTTTTGTTCAGTGGGACATTTTTTTCTTTCTTTATTTCTTTCTTTCGTTTCGTTCTGTTGTATGCCTCATTTCTTTGGCATTTTTATTATTTACTAGTGGTTTTTTTTTTTTTGATTTCGTTTCTTCTGCCGAAACAGCAACAACCGGTTACTGAGTGACTGACTTAGCAGAAGCATCTTATCAAACGTCACAACGCGCTTTAACCATATTTGCAATATTTTCAACAATCAATTAGATGCGGAAAGTGAACGAGGTCCGGGGGAGTGTGTGTGTGTGTTTGTGTGGACGACCCGAGTGTCATATGTCGATTTGTGTAGTGTAGTTTCTGCGAATCGTTGCTGCTGCTAAGCCTTTTTTTCTGTGATTTATCATTATCTATATGTCTGTCTGTCTGTCTGTCTATCTGTCTGCCTGCTTGTCTGTCTCTTTGTCCAATATTTCTTGCTAATTTATGGGTTAGTTTCTTTGCAACGAACGAGAACACGTTGTTCGACCAAGCACCAAGCACTTCCGTTTAGTTAGTAAAAAGAAAAATGATACTGCGCTTTATAAAATTTACCCATTTTATCAGAGTGTGTAGAGTCACTCTGTTCTAAATGCTTCTGTTTATTCTTCTGAGTCATAATACTTTAACTGCATATCCATACATATGTATGTATGTATGTGTGTGTGTAGAAGGAGACATCGCGACAATGAAACTCAAATGAATTTACAGGCAACACATACAAGTGCGAATTTTAACGGGTTTTTTTTATTAATAATTTTTGTTTTCTTTTGTTTGCATGTGGTGGTATGTGCACTGATTAACTGTTTGGTGGGAGTGGTTAGGGGGGAAAACCCTTTTCTAATGAATGAAGTTCTGAACAAAGAAGGTATTACAGATATGATTTAAGTGTATGTTGAATGATTTCTGTGCTTTTATTGACCTTTAATTATGGGTTTATCGTAGAATTTTTTGAAATCATAGATTTTTCCATATATGATAGGTACGTAAGTGTATATGTAGTATGTACCACTATGTTAAAGGTCATTCAAATATACTCCACTTAAAATGAAAGAAAATTTTTTGTATATGGAGCTCTCTATTGTCCATTAGCGGGTAGATTTCCGTTATCAGTTTTGCCTCTGTTTAAATTGGTAACTTTATTGCAAATTACCAAGTGAACGATCATAAAAGAGGTTAAGTAATGCAATGAAATTTTCATGGAGAATGTTGGGTACAGAGGGTAATATAATAGCTTGAATTTCAGATGCTGGTGTTCCGTATACATAATGTGACGACCCGACCCCCACATAGTGTTGCAACAACAACAATAACAAGAAACATGCATACAACAGAAGAGAACAGAACTTGCCGTTGGCCTAACAACAACAACAACAACAAGCAGCACATGCCAGGCCCAGGCCCAGGCCGAACCAACCGCCCGCCACACTTCTTCACCATTATCTTCATCTCTCTCTCTCTCTCTCTCTCCTTCTACTCTCAACGTATGCTAACGGTAAACTTACAACAGCAAAGTGTCTATTTTTGTACTAGGCAAAGAGACGCCATAGTCCGCCTGCTGCATTTTTTTTTTTTGCCTCTCTATCTGCACCCCACTCCCTTCCCTACACTATTACCATTCATTCGTTCCCACTTCGTTCTTTGAAACTTATAATTTTGAAAATACAAAGTCTAGGCATTGTTTTTTGTTTTTTTTTTTTTGTTTTTGTGGTTTGATTATTATGATGATGATGATTGTTGGAACACAGAACTACAGAGAGAGAGAGAGAGAGAGAAAGAAATGTGTTAATGTGTGAGAAGCAGCAGAATAGTTTTAGATACAACATAGCGGCGAATCTGCTTTAAACTAATTAAACTAGTCCAACAACAACAGCAGCAGCAACTAAAAACTGAAGAATGATGACGCAGCAGCAGCAGCTTGTTTTCCCGAGATACATTTAAATGTTGTATGTATGTATGTATATATTATGTATATGTACATATGTATATACATATGTATAAATGCAAAAAAAAAAGTCGACGCATTCAAGCATAAAACTCTAATGATTGCTAATTATAAAGAGTGCGAGCGAGGGACAGACAGAGAGAGAGAGAGAGAGAGAGAGAAATGACTCCGAGAGACTCTTCTTTCGTCTCTGGTTGCCTCTGGAGCCAAAGATGAATAATTTTTATTTTCAATATGTATTTTTTGAACTTGTTTTTTTTTTCGCTACGACACTAAAATACTCTATATATAGAATAAAAAAAAAACCCATGAAATGCATCCTTATGAAACATTTTGAAAGAAGTTTAAACCGTTTTTCAGCATAGGTCACTATTGCTTTATATAATATGTATTGTATGTATGTATGTACATATATATTAATACAACTTTAAAAGGAAAAACAGCTTTCAAATACATTTTCAATAATAAGTAATAATTATTCCATAAGTGTTATTACATATATATTCCTTTTGCAATACAATGCATATGGTATGGTCTGCCCGTATGTAACTGTAGGGATATATAAAGTTTATTGCGTGTTAGCTTACCTTATAGACTTGGCCATATGTGCCATTGCCCACAACTTCGATGAGCTCAAAGATGCCAGCTGGATCCTGAAAGACAAAGGAAGCAGAAAAAAAAAATAAGATACACATATTAGACAACGCCTATTTTCAGAAGGGATAGTAGTCCTTCGTCGAGGTGGCACAACGACAGCGCCACTTAACGTAGTTCTTTGTCTGTTTTTGTTTGTTTGTCTGTTTACGTAAACAACAAAACAATATTATGAATAATACAAATAAGGTGAATGTTAAAAATAAAAGCAAGACCATCATCCTCATCTCCTTGTACTCCCCCTACATCACCATCTACTGCTTATGTGCCTCATGCCACTAATCTGTAAAACCAAAATTCCGATATACAAACAAACGTACGATGATTCTCTTACATCCATCCATGCCCCCAAAGCCATACAAATTGCATGTGAGTTGTGAGAAAGGAAAGTTCATTGACACGCAACTCACGACCTCGATGACAATACGATGTGACGTGACACGAGACGACGATACACACACATACATACATACGGCATATAGGGCAGGAGAAAAAGTAGTTTAAGAGGAACCGAATGGAGAAGGAGTAGTTAAAAACAATGCTTTCTATTTTTATTGGAGTAAAAGGAGAAGCTGGAATGGGAAACAAACAAAAAAATGGTATAGATAGGGGAGGGAGCAGGTGGCAAAGGGTTACAAATGCCAATTAAAATAACAAGAACAAAAACAACAACAACAGGAAGAAGAACACACATTTTCAACAGGTAACTGACTGACTTTTTTGACAGTTCACAATGACGTGGAGAAAAGGCAGGTAAGTAACCAGCAGGGAACGATGGATATAACGGCAACGAGTCGTAGAAGTCGAATTCAAATGACGTTGAATGTGTTGTTTTGACTGTGAGTGGATAGATGGATGGATGGATAGATGGAAGGGTTAAGCCAAGTAAAGTTAGTGCTCCAAATTCACTACATGCAAAGGTAAATAGCCAACAAACAACATCTAACAACAATATTACAAATGCCCGACGAACAAAAAGGAATATGTAGATGGAGGTGGAGATGGTGCCAGTGGCGGTGGTAGGCACACACACACACACAACCACACATTATGTCTGTATGGAATGACAAAGTGAGGTGATTGAAGACATACAAGTGAAGTTTTGGTTAGGATTTAGGGGATAAAACTAGAATTTGTGGTTGAAAACTAAACTGATAAGAATTCTAACGATTGAGACAGACAGAGAACGACTATACATAAAGAAAGCAAACGAAAAGGAAAACATAAATAAATGGAAACATAAATAAAAACAAAAAAAGGTCAAGAGACGAGTTAGCCATATCACATGGAATAAACCAGAATTGATTATTATCATTATTATCAAAATACATTGTTTTCTTTATTAACTTTTTAAAATCATTTAAGAATCTTTAAGTTAACTTTTTGGTTTCCTCATTCGGCCAGAACATGACCTTTCTCCTGCACTCCTTACCCCAAGCTTTGCTTTGCAGGATTCCTTTCAGCCGCATACATATGTATATACACACATAGATATATGTATATGTGTTTGTAAGGGCGTTTTCTCACACACAGCCAAAAGGGAATTAGAAAGCAAAAGACAAAAGAGAAAATAAAACGTAAAATTCTAAAATAAAAGTAAAAACCATCGGCGAAAAATGTGCAGGACAAACATACTAAAGGAAGCCGTTTTAAGTATATTTATGGCTGCCTTACACCGGGCCCACCCCTCCTATTCCTCCTACTCATTCTCCTCCAGATCCCCCAATTCCATTCCAGTCACTGCCACCAAAGTGTGTCAAACACATGCAAAGTGAATACTCAGACACACACCAAAAGGTATTCTGCACTTTAATCGACATGCAGCTACCCTGCAATACATAATAAAAAATAGGAAGTAATTTCCACACCACTTTCTTCCAATAGTTTTAACCTGTTATCTAAACTGGATATAATAGAATTAGTTAAGAAGCTAATCAAGTGTCTAAATAGCCTTCAAAAACAATTACAGGGTATAAAAAGGGAGGAGAAAATAGGGGGAAGCAATCATTTGCAGGTTTTTATTTTTGTTTTGTTTTTGGGAGTGCAGCAACGGCAATTACTGCTATTTATGGGTGATTACTTCAACGCTGTAAAAACGAAATCAATTAAAAATGCACGACAAAACAACAAAAAGCGAGGAACCGAAGCAGCAGCAGCAGCAACCACTCAGTCAGCCACTCCGCATGACTCATTAGCAGCGGCGTTTGACAAGTTAAGCAAAATAGTAAAGTAAACCGCATGAAATGTCCACCAACCAGCTAGCTAGAGAGAGAAAGAGAGAGAACGCGAAGAAAGAGCGCACCACAGTGCAGCAGCAGCACCAGCCGTTACTAGTTAAAAGAAAAGTTCTGGTCAGCTTTAGTTTTTTTTTCAACTTTTGGTTACAGTTATCACAGGCCGCTCTATCTCTTACTATGCTACAGCTGCTGCCACATGTGTCTACCTCAGCACCCCTTACTCCCGCGACCATTTGTGCTTTGTTTGTCCATATTGTTGTCGTTGTTGTAGTTTGTATTTGTCCAAACGGGTACAACTAAAACTTAACAACTCGTTGGAGGCCGCCGCCGCCGCAGCAACAGCGCAAGAGTTGTACATTAATACAGTAAACACTCTGATTGCACACACACACACACAAATATGCGATTATCACTGATTCAACTACAAACGATTCAATATTTAAATATCTTTATAGTGAATTATAAATAATTTAAATATCTTTAGAATTGTAACAACCTGCTAACCTATTGCCCTTTGTGCCCCATGAAACCGAAGTACTTTATAAAAATTAAAACTTTTTTCTAGAATTTATCATGTTAAGTATATTTGTTGCAAATTTTGTCTAGTTGCAAATAAGCGAACCTTCACTGTATATATATTTGACAGCCAGAAGAGGCTGCTGTCTCTCTTTTCTCCCCTCACCCAAATGTCCGGCCTTCTGCCTGCCTTTGTCGTCTGTCTCTTGGTTTAGTTGCTTCATTATTATTACAGTTTGCTGGCAAAACTGGATTTTTTTCTCGTTTTTGTTTAGTTTTACTATGTATTATTATTGTTGTTGTTGTTGTTGCTGGTCTAAAAGCGCAAAAATTCACTGCAAGGCATACGGCTATATATTCTCTCTTTCTCTCTCTCTCTCTCTCTACAAGCAAAAGGCTTGGCCCAGTTTGTAAACATAAAAAATAAAGCCAGAAGGAGAATGGGGTGAAGGAGGAATGAGGATTGGAGTAGATATTGGTTAAACAGGACTGACTGCATACAAATATATTGTGAGACGCCCATGCATCTAAATATTGTTTTTTTTTTTTTACGTTTTTCTGCCGAGTGAATTGGAAATCTATAGTCTGTCTATAGTCTTAGGTATGTGCGGCGATTGATATGGGATTTGTTTGTTTTTTAAGTTATTCGATTGGCTAATTTGTAAGTGTGTGTGTTTGTGTGTGTGGGTTTTCGGTCGGTGTCAGTGTGACCAATTCAAATTAGTGGAATGCCAGATCAATCAGATTTTATTATACAAATTTAACACGAATATAATCAATAACATATACTGACTGACCTTGCAACAAATCCTACTCAATTTTTTAAAACTAATTATGATCTTCACACTTGTTTAAATAATATTAGATTAATCGAAATTGAAAAAATAAAGTTAGAGAGGGACAACGGAACAGCAAAATCTGCATAGAAGTTTAATTTTCTGATATAGAGGAATAAGGAAGAAAACGTTGTTGTAAACCTTTACTTTATCAGCAAAAACGGGAAATCAAATTTCTTGTTAACTATTGAATTATTTAAGAATTCAGCATACAAAAAGCATTTTAATTTTAATTTTCATTTTGCAACTATTTTTTTTATAACAATCAAAAATCTTGTTAGATTATTGAGTTTCTTGTATTCCAATTGGAATGATATTGTGTTATTTGAATGTTTACTTCTATTTAAGTTGGATTCTAATTAGCATTATTCTCTTGTTCCTGTTAGAATATTACAAAATGATTTCAACTCATTTCACATTCTGATCTAAGCCAAAAAGAAAAACAAACAAAAAGGGGTAAGAGTCTATATATTTTTTTAATGCAGTTTGTTGATTTAACCCACAAAATGAAAACTCCTAACATGTGTGTGTGTGTGTGCAACTGCAGCAGACGGTCCGCGCCCGAGTGACAGAGACAGGAAGACAAAGCAAATGTGGGCGAACGCCTTTTATCGCAACCAAACCAAATGCAATAAATGTTGATTAAAATAAATACACAAACAAAGACAGAGAGAGAATAAAAGAAAAGAAAAAAAAAAGAAAAAACAAATGCAGGCAGGCGGCAGCGAACTTTATCTCTAACTATCCCACTCTCTCGCTCTAAGAAACTGCATTAAATGTTAAACATTAATGTTCCGCCCATTAAGACAGTTGGGCGACAACTTTAAGATGCTCTGCACATAACTACATGCATACATATACATACATATGTATAAATATTGATGTTTGCATATAGAAAAGGTTTATCGGGGATTTGTGCACCTTGTTATATCATAAGAGAATCTTCTCTCTCTCCAAGACTGAGTATCCTTTCAAGGTAGATAATCTTTTAGTATTTACTAGTTGGTTAACCCTTTTAAGCTCAAATAATGGTAATAAATAAATGACAAAAAATTCCGTTTTTGGGCTTCAAAAACTTATCAGTGAGCAAAGCTTATCATAGAGAGAAGCAGAGAAGAAGTGTTGGCGAATGGAGAGTGTGTGTGTAAGTGTGTTCAGTGAAATGAGGTCGTCGCTTGGCTTGAAGCAGCGTTAAGGACTCTGACCTTTTTGTGTGAGTGTGTGTCTTGTTGATGGATTTAGTATTTTATTTTGTTGTTGTTCATCTTTTCTATATTTGGTTTATTCGCATTGTTTAATGACCTTTAAAAGTCGACACGCACAGACAGGTCAAACGCCTACTCGCTGCTTTGCCATTTTGCTTCATCATCATCATCATTATCTGTGCACAGTGGGCAAATAGTACAAAATTTATGATTTACACAAATCTTTATAGGAAAATGTTCCCTACATCAGTCTTGTTTCTAAATAATAAAGGAAATTGTTTAAATATATAAATATCTTCCTTATAATTTATAAAAATTCTGTAAGTCGAACATTGTAAAGTTCATATTATGATTCAAATTTTGCAATAATAACAACGGACTTTTGACCCACTGTTCGTTGGTTGGGGCCTTGTCTGCTGCTCCTACTGCAGCATATACACATGCATACATACACATACATAGTTGTATTCAGACACATGCATGCATGGGCATGCTTCTGCTGCGGCTGACTTTTAATAAAGTAAACTAAACAATTTTCATTCTTGTCTCGTTTTTGTCTCGTCTTCTTCTTGGTCGACAACGCTGTCGAGACTATGAGAGGCGACGACCGAAGAGCAACCAGCCAGCAGCAGCACCACCCCACACACACACACACACATGCGTGGTGTGCGCAAAAGCAGGCGGGCGCCCAATGTGGGGATGGTGTGAGATGGAAAAATTCATTGAGAAAATACAAAAAAAAAAAAAGGAAAAAGAAAAGAAAAAAAGCAAAAGCTTGGCCAAAATGACACCGGCCGGTAAGTGGTGGGTGAAAGAGAGAGAGAAAGAGAGTGCGAGCGCATGAGTGGGTGAGGTTGTCAGAGGATGACAATGTTCACCGTTATTTGTTATGTTGTGTTATGTTAACAGAGTTGTCATGGAAAAAAGCAAAGAAAATGCATTTTGGCAATATTGCCATAAACCGTTAGTCGGAAACAGCTGAGCCACTCATTCTCTCGGTCTGTGAGAGAGAAATAATTTTTCCGTCCTGTTTTTTTTCTTCTTTTTTTTACATTTAATAACATTTATTAAAATTATTAACAAGAGGCAGACCACACCTAAAAGGAAATGGGTGAGGCTAAAGCAGGAGGTTGGGGAGACCAGGGGACTAGCTGGCTTGATTGATGATGGAGAGATGGTGGGTGAGGAGTGAGGTATAAAAGGGGGTAACGAACGTTAATGAGCTTACTAAACACACTGAAAATTGATAGAAGCGATAGAGAGGGAGAGATATTGTTTAGTCGGGCTTCAAATTGATATGGTTAACGAAACTTACTTTAAGAGCTGTCAAATCGATATCATCCAATGAACAATTCACAGATGTGGCCAGTTGTTGTTGCTGCTGCTGTTGATGCGCCATTTTGATTTGCTATTTTTTGTTGTTTTATTCTACTGCTGCCGCTGCTGCTGCTGGTGTTGTCGATCGGTCGGATGCCGCTGCTGCTGCTGCTACTTCACACAACAACAAATTATTATAAAACAAAAAAAAAATCAACAAAAATTAAATAGTCGCACACATAAACACACACACATGCATGCGCACACTTGGATTCACCTATCGTGAGTGAGAGTTGTCAGCAAATTCTGAAAGTTTTATTTTTCTAACATTCGCTTATTTTCTTATGTTTTATTATTATTTTTTTTTTTTTTTTTTTTTTTAGCATTGCAATTAACAAAACAAATTGTTGCTATTAAACATTTCTCTTTTGAAACGGAAAAAAGAACTCCCTCTCTCTCTCTCACACACAGTCACACACTCTGTGATTTGCTTTGAGCCTTGTGTGTGAGAGTGAATGAGATTTTTGTTTCTTTGTATGAGTGCGTTTGCGTGTATGTGTGCGTGTGTGTGTTGGAGCGGGGCGCGGCAGAGCTCTTCGTATGTTGTAGCTTTGCTTATAAACAATTTACACTTGAAAATTTATTGAAATTTTATATTTTCCTGCATTGATTCTAATTCTTTTGAATTTGGTTTAAACACTTGATTCTATTTTCTTATATACACACACATCTACGATTATCTCTCTCCTTCTCTCTTCTCCACTCTCTGGCACTCTCTCGGTATGTTTGTGTAGGTAGACAGAGTAGCAGAGGAAAAAAAATCTGCCACTCGCTTCTTTTCTTTTTCTTCTCCAATTTTTTGTTATTTTTCTTTATTCATTTACATACTTTGGGCGCGCACAGCTTTGCTTTTCATTTATTGCATTGCATAAATTAACCACTAGACTTGATTGTTTTTCCTTTTTTATCTTTCTTGTAGTTTATGCAAATCGGCAAAAAAAAATCAGAAAAAAAACCAATTTCGTTCGACAAAGCGCACACACGTCTCTCCACCTCGATAACAAAAACAACACTGAGAGAAAAAAAGAGCGCAATTTTTTTTAATAATTTTCTTTTTTCGCGCCCAGTTTTTGAACGAAAATCCCCACAATTCGCTGTTTTTACCCTACTTTCCGGTCAAAATTTCCCTTCTTTGTCCACTGTTATTTAACATTACCCGTATTTAATGCCTTCTTTCTGTTATCAGGGCACGGCTCCCAGTATTCGATGCCAACGTTTGAATAGCTCCCAGTATTGGAGGATTTAAAGTAACAGACAGATATTTCCCCACTACTAACACTGAGAGAAAATGTCATTTAATTAAAATCTTGGGTAAATTGCAAAGCTGCTTGTTGCTCAGAAGTCGTAATTAGGTTACGGGCAGTGATGCCAACTCTATTGGGCCTATAAAAGCTACATTAACTTTTCAAAAAAGCCATTTTTTTCAGTTTCTGCAGACTGCGAAATACTTTGACAGTGGCGAAAAGTTGTCCGATTGTTATATCAATTACAATAATCAAAACTGGTAGTTGGAATATTTCAATGCGTTGCCAAAAATTTCAAAAGGTTAGTATAATATAAATAATATATAAAAATCCCAAAGCTCCCTTCACAGAGAATGTAGGGATATGCACGGTATGCCAGTTTATGTTCCACATATTCATATATATCTCCACTAAATTTGAAGAAAATCATTGGCGGGATTTTTGAGAAAATCGCTTATCAGTCCACCATACAAAATGGTCAATGGTCGACAAGACATATGCTCCTAAGTATAAAAAGTCAATTTTTCATATCCAAATTATTATTACCTGCAATGATCCAAATCGACTACACACGAATTAAAACAATAGATTATGCGTTTCTAACAATTCTGCAGTTTATTTTATTCAAAAAAGTGCCTAATTGTCCAGATAATTAAAAAATAAGAAATAAAAAACTTTCCAAAATTTCACCGTTCCGACGGTCGCTAACTGGCCGTCTTGGATATGATTTATTACGAAATCCCTGAAAATTTCATTCAAAGAGTTTTCCTAGAAATTCCCATTTTTCCAATATATTGAATGGGATATACATTCAATATTGTAAGGAATGCATTGCTTATGTATATATCCCATTTAATTCAATGTAGTAAGCAATGCATTGCTTATATGTCCCATTCAATTCAATGTAGTAAGCAATGCATTGCTTATATGTCCCATTCAATTTAATGTAGTAAGCAATGCATTGCTTATATGTCCCATTCAATTCAATGTAGTAAGCAATGCATTGCTTATATGTCCTATTCAATTTAATGTAGTAAGCAATGCATTGCTTATATGTCCTATTCAATTTAATGTAGTAAGCAATGCATTGCTTATATGTCCCATTCAATTCAATGTAGTAAGCAATGCATTGCTTATATGTCCTATTCAATTTAATATAGTAAGCAATGCATTGCTTATATGTCCCATTCAATTTAATGTAGTAAGCTATGCATTGCTTATATGTCCTATTCAATTAAATGTAGTAAGCAATGCATTGCTTATATGTCCTATTCAATTTAATGTAGTAAGCAATGCATTGCTTATATGTCCCATTCAATTCAATGTAGTAAGCAATGCATTGCTTATATGTCCCATTCAATTCAATGTAGTAAGCAATGCATTGCTTATATGTCCTATTCAATTTAATGTAGTAAGCAATGCATTGCTTATATGTCCTATTCAAATTAATGTAGTAAGCAATGCATTGCTTATATGTCCCATTCAATGTAGTAAGCAATGCATTGCTTATATGTCCCATTCAATGTAGTAAGCAATGCATTGCTTATATGTCCCATTCAATTTAATGTAGTAAGCAATGCATTGCTATATGTCCCATTCAATTCAATGTAGTAAGCAATGCATTGCTTATATGTCCTATTCAATTAAATGTAGTAAGCAATGCATTGCTATATGTCCCATTCAATTCAATGTAGTAAGCAATGCATTGCTTATATGTCCCATTCAATTCAATGTAGTAAGCAATGCATTGCTTATATGTCCTATTCAATTTAATGTAGTAAGCAATGCATTGCTTATATGTCCTATTCAATTTAATGTAGTAAGCAATGCATTGCTATATGTCCCATTCAATTCAATGTAGTAAGCAATGCATTGCTTATATGTCCTATTCAATTAAATGTAGTAAGCAATGCATTGCTTATATGTCCTATTCAATTTAATGTAGTAAGCAATGCATTGCTTATATGTCCTATTCAATTAAATGTAGTAAGCAATGCATTGCTTATATGTCCCATTCAATTCAATGTAGTAAGCAATGCATTGCTTATATGTCCTATTCATTTTAATGTAGTAAGCAATGCATTGCTTATATGTCCTATTCAATTAAATGTAGTAAGCAATGCATTGCTTATATGTCCTATTCAATTTAATGTAGTAAGCAATGCATTGCTTATATGTCCTATTCAATTTAATGTAGTAAGCAATGCATTGATTATATGTCCCATTTAATTCAATGTACTAAGCAATGAATTGCTTATATGTCCCATTCAACTCAATATAGTAAGCAATGCATAAGCGTTTTTCTCAAAAATCCTGCCAATGATTTTCTTCAAATTTGGTGGAGATATAGATGAATATGTGGATCATAAACTGGCATATCGTGCATATCCCTACATTCTTGGAAATTTTTTATGTCTAGCATAAACAAAGCCGCCCAAAAATGAATACAAACAATAGATTATTGAATTCTTAACAGTTTTATAGCTTATTTTGGTTAAAAAGTTATTAAATAATCAATAAATAAAAAATTAAAAAGTGTTCCAAAATTCCACCGTTCCCATCGGACATAAAAGGATTTCAATATATTCTGCTGTGTAGAATTTAGAACGCAACTTCTTTTTTAAACAACCTTTAACATACCACTGTTAAGTAAAGCTTGTATAGAGGGCGCTTAAGGGAATTATCCATGACGCAAACCAGAATACAAACGAAAAGCAAAGACACACACTTATTTTAAAACGTGTAGCGAAAGTTAAAACCTAAAGGGCGCGCATAAATGAAAAAGGTCCGAAAAGTCGGTTTTTCAATTCGCTCAACTTTTGCGATCGAATTCGCTCAACTTTTGCGAGCGAGACGAATTCAGAATTTGCTCGCAAAAGATGAGCGAATTTGCACAAAAGAGATAAAAGAGTAACGAAACACTCTCTTGATTTAAAAAATTGCGCTCTTTTTTCTCTCAGTGATGTTTTTGTTTTCGAGGTGGTGAGACGTGTGTGCGCTTCGTCGAACGGAATTGGTTTTTTTTCTGATTTTTTTTTGCCGATTTGCATAAACTAAACTGATTTGTGCAATGCAATAAATGAAAAGCAAAGCAGTGCGCGACTAAAGCATGTAAAACCAATTGGCGAAGGGAAAACCGAAAAGAAGAAAAGAAGTGCCAGATTCTTTTTTGTTACCTTTGCTTTGAACGGTGGGTCCGCGCGCCCGTTTCGGCAAAAGAATAATTTGTTTTTATTATTTTTTTTTTGTGACAAAACACACAATTTTTGTATTTGTTTTGGAATAAATGGCAAAAAAGGAATTCTCATTTGTCATTCGTGCATGTTGCTGCGGTCATTAAGGTAATACTTTACGAGAAGAAAAAAAGGGAGCCAATTGTCTAACTGTAAATTGCAATAGGCTAATATGAAACAAGCAAGAAAAAAAAAACATAAGCAACCAAAATGAGCCGGAAAAATGATAATTTTAAAGAAGACGCCGACGCTTTTTATATATGTACTTGAATGTATATTCGTGTGTCTGTGTGTGGGTGTAGAAAGATATCCTGGACGCCACTCCTTTTGCGCAAAGAAATTTATTAAAAAACTGGCAAAAAAAAAAACAAAAAAACAAGGAGAACAAACAAGGTAGTGTAGTGAAGCTGCGCCGGAGTTGCAGAGAGCAAAAGGAAGTTAGCTGTAAATGTGAGACAGAGAGGCATATATGTATATGTATAAATACGTACATACATATATATGTATGTGTCTACATAAATGCAAAAATTGCCCACTACCGAACACTGGCTGGTGGGTAAGGGGTGGGGGCGTGTTTCTGTCATATTTGTATGTATGCAATATTTGTAAAATTTGATCAATTTTTCTTTTTGCTGTTGTTGTAACTAGCGGCATTTTGAAGTTGTTTTGTTGTTGGTTTTTCTTATTATAGAGAGGGCAGTAGCAGCAGGGCGGGGTGTATGTGTGTGTTTGTTCTTGTTGTTGTTTGTCGGTTTTCTCTCTCTAACTGCGCAGAAGCCGCCACCAAGTTTTCCTTTATGCATTTTTCCATATTTCTTATAACATTTTGTTT
Organism: Drosophila austrosaltans; assembly: GCA_035045865.1. Taxonomy (NCBI): domain Eukaryota; kingdom Metazoa; phylum Arthropoda; class Insecta; order Diptera; family Drosophilidae; genus Drosophila; species Drosophila austrosaltans. The sequence continues at coordinate 6,605,745 of JAWNOQ010000207.1, forward strand.
TTGTTGTTGTTATTTTTGCATTGGTTCAATGCAAAATCACGAAAAGTTGGCTAACAGCTGGACCAGCCATAGCCACAGCCACAACAGCACCTGGCCGTAAACCTGCATTAACAGTTAAATCGTGCAAAAGGTTCCTTTTTGTTGTTGATTTGTGTGTGTGTGTGTTTTTTTTTATTTTTAATAACTGGTTTCATGTGCTCCTGTCCTTGTCTTTTCCTCGGTCCCTGTCTCTGTCTCTGCCTCTGCCTCTGTATGTGTGCGTGTGTAGGTGCAGAGAAGAACCGTTGATCGGCGGCTCTGCAGCTCTGAATGAGATAGCCAATGCGAAAAAGAGAAACATAGCAAACAACCAAAAGGCAAATAACTTTTATTTTTGTTCGTTTCTTTTCTCCTTTTTATCAATACCCTTTCGTTGATTATTGTAAATCCGAGCAAAGCGTATTAGCTTTTTTTTTTTGCTCTTTTGATTTGTGTTTGCTGAAATTTCAAACAGTTTTCGATTTCTTATTGGGATATTCGCACACTGGTGCCATCTATGCATTAAATATTGAAATTGAATTTACAGTTGAATGTTGGTATGGACTTCTGATTGGATTTTTTTGAGTGAAGTAGTAGAACCAAATAAAATTTTGGAATCCGGCTTAATAACGTTTTTCGGTCAAAAATACTTATACATATTGATATTTGATTTCCACATTACACTCCCTGCCAAATCCCCCCCCCCCCAATTTGATCTTTATAATGCGTCAAGTCGAGTAAAAGGTTTTGTTGATGTAGACCCACCCATATCTTAATTGCGTTACTGTCTGCTCTTATCATTTCTACAGACAATGCAGAATTTTTCGTCGAATTTGCTGCAACCTATATATGTACATACATACATACGTACATATGTATGTACATTTGTATATATATTTAGTAAAGATCAGCACAATATTGGCAGCATATACATATGTACATACGTACATACATATACATTATATATGTATCTGAATTGTGTTAGTATATTCAAAACTTTGACCTTAACCAATAACCCTTTGGTTTGATCACTCTCTTCCAACTTCGTCTTATTTGTTGTGCGTATGCATTTCCTTTGGTTTTCCTTGCAATTTTTCATCCACTTGCTGCAATTTGTATACAATTTCACCCTCTTTTGTTTTGATTTTGGTATACATCGCGTGCTGCCCATTTTCGTTTATTTTTAGTTGCGGAATTCTCGTTTACCCAAGCATATTTAATTTCAAGCTATTTCATCTTCTTTTCCCCTTCTTTCTCCGCTTCTCATTCCCCTTCATTATCATCTGCTTGTGCTTCTTGTTCTTCTTCCTTGCCTTTTTGTTATTGTCTCTCTGTCTTGTCGTAACAGTTGCGCTTGAAGTCATTTCACTCTCTCTCTCTCTCTCTGTCTCTGACGGACGAACCAAGGTTTTATAAGAACGCATGGGAAACATTTTATATACATACATACATATGTACATATGTATGTAGTATATAGATACTAAATTATATATCCCCCATATGGCAAGATCATTTATACATACATATGTACATATATCCCTTGGATCAGCTGCCATATAATTTATAAATGTTAACTATGCCTAAAAATGAAAGCGAAATTTTGATTTAGGATTAACAATCATTTATGAATGATAAGGAATATTGTCTTTATACATACATACATATACATATGTACGAATGTATATTGTTATTCAGTACAAATGTCTGTACAATTGTACATATTTTGGTTTGCTCCAGGGTATTCCCAAGTCGATGCGACTATTAAATATTTTCTTTTAGAGTTTATAATTTATGGTTGACTTTCTCGCCTACGCTTAATTACAAATTTTAATTATACATAATTAATGAAACCTAATCACTGCAATTTATTGGACAAATGTTAATTTTTTCAATATGCAAATATTTGAAATTTATGTTAATCTGAAATCGTGGAAAATGTTTAAGCAAAAATATAAAAAAAAAAAAATGTTGTGCAGAAAAACCCACGCGAACGAAACAAAACGAAACCAACCAAAAATCTAGTTTTTTATTTATTTATCTCTCGTTACCCCCCACCCGACCTGGGAATAGCTGACTTTTGGCGCACGACGCGAATTGTCGCCTCTGATCTCGGATCTGTGGATTCGTTTCGTTTCATTTTGAATGGGTAGCAAATGTCGCAGTTTAGTTTTAGTTTTTGTTCAACTTTTATTTGATATGTTCGATTTGATTTTTTATAGCCAAGACTCCTATATATGGTGTGTGTGTGCGTGTATGTCTGTGCATACACACATACATATGTACATACATACAAACTTATGCTGACTGATCGAAATCATGGCTTGGTGAAGGGAGGGATGAAGATGGAGGAGAAGGTAATTCATCAGTAGTTTGATTGCCTTAAGAAAAGTAATCATTAGGCTTACACTCACACACACACACTCATATTGTTTAATGGGTGACCATTTGTGGTTTTTTCTCCAGTTTTTACAGGGTTCAATGAACTTCAAATTACATTTTTACAATGTCCACAAAAACGGGCAAAGGTAGCAAAAGAAAACAAGTAAGAAAATCGTTGGATACTGCAAATTTATTGTACTTTTGTTTTTTCCACAAGATTGCCTTTATTTAAAAATAAATTTTTTTTCACTTTTCGATTTTTGAGAAATTTGACAAAATATTATATAGAAATGTACATATCTCTATCTCTCATAAACTTCAAAATCTAAGGCTGATCAAAACTTTATAGGACATGTATGTATGTATGTTTATTTTGCATATATTCTTGATCAGCATCAGGAGTCGAGTTAATCGAGCTATGTCTGTCTATTTTTCTTTTGCAACTTTAAGTCTTTAACTTGTAAGCTATATGAATGAAATTTAATATATAAGATTTAGATAGATAGATAAAGTTCAAGAATTGATCGGATTGCACCTTAGTAAGATATAAGTACTATAGAAGCAATTGGTGCAGAATAAATGTTGGGTAGTGGATAACTCCTGAGAGTTCGTTTCCTTAACTCTATTAGAAATCTGTCATTGTTTGCTAAGAATGTTTATTAAAAGGTAACGGATATACTTACCTATATAGATATATGTATGTACGTATGTTTATATATATATTGGCATATTTCAAGTATTAGTACATTGAACTGAATTTTTTTTTGGGTTAGAGTAGGAAGTTCCTCGTTCTCCAACAGGCTACCGAATGTTTATTGATAGTTTTTACCATAACTCTAGCAGAGCCAGCTGCATTGGTTAATAGCACACCCTCCCGTCAATTACCACCATCCTCTACCAATTCCAATTGAAAACCACTTGCATGCACTTGGGGGCAAATTTTTTTATTTTTTGTCCACTTGTCCAAAGTTTTCCAAAGAGTTTCAGACTTGACATCGAATGCCGTGAACAACTTGAAGCATGCAGCAAAAGCTTTCAGTTTGTTACCACATGTAGCATGGGTAGTGGTGGGTTGGGCAAGCAAATCGACCAACCGCTGCTCTTCAACCACTAACAAGCTCCATCGTCGCTCCCCGCCGCCGCCGCCTCCTTCTTTGCCGACATTAACATACATACATACATTTGTGTATAACGAGTGCTTTTTAACCCTTTGTTGCCTGCTAGATGTCAGAAATTGTGTAATTGAATTGCTCAAAGTTAGAATTAGATGTGAATTCTCATAGAGAATTGCATGATTTGCCACGCCTCCACACCCCTCCCTCTCTGCTATAGTTTTGAAAACAATAAACCTTTTTTTTTACCCTTGAACTGTGGGTATATTCATTATGGTTATTTTGTAACTACATATATACATAAATGTATACACGTATATACATACATACGTATATATTATTAATCAGATAAATATAACTATAATTCCCATAATCCCAAAAAGGAACAAATTTACAGGTGTAAACAATGACATCGTGTTCTTATATCTTTTTGTTATTTATAAATGTTTTCATGCCCTGCCCAAAACTTGGGGCCCTCTTTCCTTGGCCTAGCCCCTCACACGTTGACCCCATTTCCAGGTCCTGACCACAAATTAGGTCTAATTTGTAAATTGACTACATTAAAAAAAAAAGAAGAAGAGGAAAAGAAAGAGCAGGGACGCGAGAAAAAAAAATTGTCTACCTGTCAATATTTTCAGGTTTGACTTGGCCCATTCATTAGCTTCATTTTCAGAGCTCTTCTGATGCACTCATGTGTATGTTTATGTGTTTGTGTGGGTGTGTGCGTGTGTCTGTAAGCGGTAAAATGGGGGAAAAACAAGGACTCAAAAAACTTGTAGAAAAAAAGGAAGGGAAACAGTCTGTGATGTGACTGAAAGAGTGATTTATAGTAAAAAAGTTTCTCCAACTTCATTTCCATAGAGCAAAAAAAGAACAGAAATTTTGCCTTGTTGTTCGTTTAACTTTAGAAAATAATATTGATTTAATTTAAGATAAGCTTTAATGTTTAAATAAATGAACAAAGTTTATAACAATTTCATATTAGACAAAGGGAAATGAGTAATTGTTAATATATAATTCTTAATATAAACCAAAAGCATTTGTTTGGTTAAGTGATTTAGTTTGTAAATGATATTTTAGCTTTTTTTAGTTGGAAAAAAGGAATATTGATTAGTTTAAGTTAGTTAGGAGAAGAGAAACTCTAAAAAAAAAAAAAAGAAAAAAGAAAAAAAGGAAGGGTTTGTGCTTTGTTTTTAAATTTGTGTGTTCCCGTTGCATTTACCGGCGTTTTATACTTCTCTTCCTTTTCTCCCTCTTTCTCCCTCTCTCTCTCTTTCTGTGTTTCTCTCTCCCTCTTGGCACTTTTGAGGGGATTTCTAAGGGTTGCATTTTGCGCTATTCCTTGCGAATTGCATTGCAGCTTCTGTGAAAAAAAGTACAGTAAGACCAAAACCAAAACCAAGACTAAGTGTGAACTCCTCCATGACTATGTGTGTGTGTGTGTGTTTGTGAGTGTGCTTAAGGTTGAGTCAACTTTGCATTCACTTCTCCTCTCCTCTTTCTCTTCATCTTCTTCCTTTTCTTTTGGCCGTTGTAGTTGTCACGCCTTTCGGCTTTTGTCCTGCCTTCTTTCTGCCTCGCTGCAACCTCATAGTGGTGATGGGGGTGAAGGGGGAGTGAGTCTCAAGCTTAGACTTGAAACTTTACGCTTCTTGCTTTAGCTTTGGCTTCTACTTCTGCCTCTGCTTTAGCACTTTATCTCTTGACAATGACAGTCGGTGATGTTGACGCGTGTGCCATAAATCAATAATTTGCCTCTAGGTTCTTGTTTTATTTTTGTTGTCCTCTGACAGACGACACTTTTCTGAATGGGATGTGACAGGAATTGCCAACTGACTGACTAACTGAAGAGGGGAACACAGTGAAGAGTGCAAGCAAGCAAAGGTGTAACCACACGTTTGCCATTGCTATTAAGTAGTTACTATACCCTAAAATATTGGCAACAGTCATCTGCAAAGATTAGCCTTCTCTTTTTGGCAATTCGGAACAACGTTAAAAAAAAAGACAATAGATTTCTTTTAGTTTGTTCCCCCTGCTCGAACATTTTCTGTCTGCTCGCTCTACTCTGTTAATTTAATCAAAATAATTTCAGTTGAATACATCGGAAAAAAAATAATTGAAAGTGCTCCACATTTTGCATTTGTTTTTTCCCCTTTTTTACTTTTTGCACTTATGTCTGACAAATGAAAAATAAATCCAATTAAAAAAAAAAAACGAAATAAACAAACAAAAGTGTTGAATGGTCACTCGAAAGAATAAAAGAAATTAACTTAAATATATATAGAAATAAATCAAATTTATGGACAAAGAAACGATTAAAATGATGACGACGACGACGTCTATAGGAGAATGATGATGATGATGAGCAAAAGTTCAGGCACATACATACATAGTTCAAATCAAAATAAATGCCCAGCCAATTCGTCGCTGATGATGATGATGATGATGATGATGATGATGATGATGATGATAAGACACTGCAAAATTGAAACACTTGGCGTATTTTATATGGCTAATCATTAAAGTAATTAGTGATGCATTTCCCCCAAAGTGAAAATTGATTTTTAATGTCTCACAGTAAATGTTAGCAGCTAATGCTGCTGATAAGACCCAATAGAGTAGAGTAGAAACGAAAAATAAAAAAATCTCACAGACAGCGTGACTATCATGTGAATTGCATAAGACAAAAAATACAGCAAAATTGCTTTGGGGCAATAACAAAAAAAAAAAATAAAATAAAATGAAGCAAGCAAGTCGTCCTTACCGACTTTGATTATACCCTATACCAAGTAGAGATATTTTTTATGTAGGCAAACACTCTCGAAATCGCCACCAATCTAATATGAAACTCACCTTACATGCAACTACAGCGAACGCATGCTATCTCGCTCACTTCTGCTAATGTTGCTCTTGGCGTTTCTGTTCAATCCGATTTTGACTAAATTTGGTCAACAGATGTATTTTGGCTATATTATTAGATGTACTAAATAAGAATGCGATACTTTTAATATGTCTCTAGTTATACTATTTTTCGCTTATTGCAAAGGTGAAAGTGGGCGTGGCGAGAATTTGAAACAAACATGATGTGCGTAGACACTAGACGGATCAACAAACCAAATTTTATTTTTCTAACTCTTATAGTCTCCAAGATCTTGGCATTCATACGGACAGACGGGCAGATGGACATGTCTCAAAGATTATCTATACTTCATAGGGTCGGAAATGTACATATATTTCTGCTTGTTACATACATTTTGTCGACTTTAATATACCCTTCTACCCTTTGGGTACAGGGTATAAAAAAAAAATAACAACTACTGAAGGCTGTCAAGGCTGTATCTTTAGAACAATACATACAGCTATAATACAACTAGTCGATATCGATAGCCAAGGCTTCGGCCATAAGTTACCCTATCAAAGTATTTTAAGAGTGAATATTCTACTTTAGAAAATAAGTACTCATCGAGAGGTATACTCTTCATAAAACTGTATGATGGAAGATATATGTAAATATTGTTCGTACTAATCGATTCAACTAAACTAATCAAACTCTTTATCTAATGCTAGTTAAAGGGTATAAGAATCAGCAACTGCATTTGCATGTTTCAAATGTTTAACTGCTGCACTTGACTTGGCTTTTCAAGAACTTGAAAGAGACAGAGGGAAACAGAGAAAGAGAGAGTAAGGAAAGGCGTTGGCGTTCGACGTGATAGGGTATCAGAGGGATTGCAGGCAGGGGGAGTGTCATTGGAGCGAAAGAAGGTGCAAAGTTGGCAATTGGCAACAGTTTGCACTCTAAGCGGATTTCGTTTAAGGTTTCTATTTGCTTTTGTCAAGCGAGATGAAGAAAGAGGTAAAAGAGATAGCAAGTGAATAGGAAAAAGGTAATGCAAATATGGGGAAAAACCATAAGAAATGTGAACGTATACTCTCGTCCCCAAAGCCCCACCACTCCTATGTTGATTACGAATAAAAGAAAAAAAAAAACCATAAAAGTTCGAAAGTTAAGTCAATGAATGTTTGAAGTAGTAAAAGGATATGGGTTTTAGTATATATATATATATAGATAGATATGGCTGGTGGGATAAATCGTCTTAACATTCATGCCAATAGAGTTGTTTGACGTGTTTTTTTTTTTGTTTTTTATGAACATGGGAATAAAGAAACTTAAAGCATTTGTATATAATTCATCATGTATCTCAACTTTTCCCATAACAAATTAAACATTTTATTGAACTAAAACCATTTACTTATTGACTACTCACTTTTTTCTTTTTTACCTAGAGCTTAAAACTAGTTGGGTTAAAAGACGGCAAATCGAGTAGACTTCCAAGAACTCATTCCTTCTGTATGCTTTTTTTAAATGTTTTTTTTTTTTATAACCAATTTCGATGTTAACAAGTTGGGAGGGAAAACAAATGCTTTCTTCTGCCTGGCGACTTCAATATACCCTTTTACCCTACGTGGGCGCTGGGTATGACAAGTAAAATAAGATTAGTTGATGTTTTTAGAAAGTCTTTCCTTAGGTTTCACTATTAGATTATATAGCTGAACATATACAATAAATACTACTATAATAATACCATTATCGACATTAATGAAATGCTATTAGAAATTGTTTCATTAACACTAATATAAGCCGATTCTCTGAGTAAACAAAATTACAATTTCCGCATAGAGCAAAAAGAAAAAAATGTCTTCCAATCAGGTATTATCTTTGACTTACATGACAAATTATGGGCAAGACATATATAAATATTGAAATTGTGTACAAAAGTCACATTTGTCACATATAACAAGTTGCTTTTGTTGCCCCGATGCTCTTGATTATTATTATTATTATTGTTGCTTTTGCTAGTAATAATTATTATTTTTCTTCTCTTGTGGGCCAAAAAGCGTTAAATTCCAATGGCCATGCTTTAACGGGTTTTTTTTTGTGTTGTTGCTGCTGTTGTTGACATTGTCACGCTCTCGCCATGATCTTTCTTTCTTTCCCTTTCTTTTAAGTTGGACTTTTTTTTCGCTTTCATTTGGTCGCGCTTAGTGTTGATGGAGAGAAAGAGAGAGGAGGGCTACATGTTAAGGGGAATGATGGGGAGGGGGTAGGAGGGCAAAGGCGACCAAATGTCTGACTCGCTTTTGTCGTCATTTGTCAAACGTCAACGCGCTAAAATATAAGGAGGAAGGAGAGAGAAGTAGGTGGAGAAGCGCGAAAGAGGTTTTGAAGTGGGAGAGAGGGTCGACCTTTTGGTTATGAGTTTTTTTCTCTTTATTTTTTAATTTTTTTTGTTGTATTTTGGTTGCCAACTTTTTAATACCGTGTAGTCTGTAGGGTAAATGAGCATATCAACTTTATGTAAATGAAAATTTACAAAATGAAAACCGCTTTGAAACTGCCTTAAGGTATTTCTTCATTGGAAAGATATAAAAGTAACCATTGCGGCTTTATAAAATATATACATATGTATATATATATTCCCGATTAGGGACAAGAATTTAATTTGCAAATCCTTTTATAAACTTTAGTTAAAACTAGTAAAATTTAAAAGTGTTTCGTTAAAATAAGAGCTATAAGCAGTAATGAAAGCAACTTAGTTAGTTAATTAGTTAGCCAGGGTAACTGTTTTAGCTATAACCCTATAAGGGGATATTAACCTTCGAGAGGTAGAAAAAGATAACATACTTATGTATGTATGTATATACCCGTTGCCATCACCCACAGTAGACCCAAGTCGATGCCCTGTAAAAGTTTTAATTATAAGTGTGAAAAAAAACTCAAAAAACACTTGTTTAAATTTTAAACTTGTTTTAATACTAAATTTTGACAGTTAATTAAGCTAAGATAGCTTCGCCTTTTTACCCCCTCTCCACCATTTTTTTTTTTTTTTTTTTGGGTTGATTCAATTTGCAAGTTGACAATTCATTTTATTTCTTTTCTGTCACCAGTGACTGGAACCCCATTGGACCGTTGTCAACTTGACTTGAGAGCATCTAAAAATGAAGTCCAGTTCCTGTTTGATGATTTCTTTCTAATGAAATCCATCTTAGGCCATTCGCCTTGTCCCTGTCTTGTCATTATGGCCAGCTTAAATATGGCAAATCCCCATTCTCTCTCTCTCTCTCTCTGTCTGTCTCTCGTTTGCTCACTCTGCCTCTGGTCAATTAAAAATTCTTGAATTGCATTTTGCGCACTTGTATTTGTACAAGACAAAATCCCTGAGAAAATGCTTTTGCTGCCATCTCTTGTGGCACACAGCCGGTCGTCATTTATGTCAGTCATGCAAGAAGTTGGACCCTCGGGGGCTAGAGGAAACCCTATTAGTGTCAAGTTCATTGCCACAATACGTCAATACAGAGGAGGAGGAGGCCCAGCTGGGGAGTTTCTCTGGTCTTTTCTCTTTTTCTCTTTTTTTTTTTTTCTCCTCAAACACACATAATTTATTATGCAAAATTGCTCAAATAACAACAACAACAATAACAGTATTAGCAATATCAACGACTATGGGATCAAAATGATATTGGCCACAATATTGGGCAAACATATTTTTATTGACTCTCTTGGCCAAAGTTTTTCCTTTCGTTTTTTCAGGTTTTACGAACTTTTTAACCAAAAACAACAACAACAACAAACAACAAAGCAGCTGTCTGTAAACTTGTTTACAAGTCCGCTCAAAGATAATGGCCGTCACTTGGTTGGGGGCGGGGCGGACATAATATATATTAAATATTTCTACAGAAAATTAACTTTTAATGTAGACAAAAAAAAAAAAAAAAATTACAAACATTTGCTTAAATTCTATAGAATTTATTTAATATTTAATATACATATGACATAGAGTATACAATTGTCTGCTAGCATAATGATTGATTGTTTATAGAAAATTGGATTTAGTTAAGTTTGATTAAGTCGGAAATTGTTTATTGAAATAAATATATAATGCGAGTGTTATCTTTGATTGATAAAGCGCGTGATTTGTTTTCGTTTTTGTTTTTTCTCTCGTTACCCACCCCCACATACACACACACACACATACACACAATGAATCAACAAAATCAATATCAATATAATATACCATTTGAATATATATATACAAAAGTATATCTTATCATCGATATATGTATGTACATATATATTCATTTCCTATATATGGCAACATATTAATCACATTTTTGTTTTTCGAATATGTGCTCGAAAAAATATGGGAAATGTCTTGAATATGCAATTAAAATTGAACTTGTCAAATGATGGGGAAAAACCTTGAAAAGAAAAATCATTCTTTACTTTTTTTTTTGTTAACATGAATTATGAAGAGGATTGGATGAAAATTAGTAATTATTTGTTTCTGAAAGTTAGTTTGGTTGTACTTTGATAGAAAAGGGAAATACTATACCATAGAAAATTGTAATGTTAAGACAAAAATTATAGTTATAATATATATTTTACTTGAACTCAATTGCTTTTATTTCAATTGCATTATCTTTAATTTTCTTTCGACTTTAGTTAGTTTCTGTTAACCTAAAAACGTCTCAAGTATTATTTACCTGCAATTAGAAATGTGTATATATAAAGATAAATGTATTTCCCCACCCCCCCATCAACTTTACTAAACTACATTTGCTACTCTCCCTCTCCATCTCTCTCTCTCTCTCTCTCTCTGTCTTTCGTTGCACACCACTTAGTCTAACTTAGTCTAACACTTAGATGGTTCAACGCGCTTTTGCTAATTTATGATCATAATTCTTTTTTCTTTGTATCCAGTAGTGGATTTTTCTATGGTTTTTACAATGCAATAAATGTCGACATATATATAGGTTTATATATATTTTTTTTGCAGTTACGTGAATGGGATTAAAAATGGTTTAGATTAGAATGATAAAGAGGCAATAAATGACAGCACACAAGGAGCAGGGGAAAAAACTATTGGAAAGCTTTATACTTGTTATATTAACTTTAAATCCAAAATTATAGGGCAAGAAAAATACAAATTGTTAATCTCTTAATTTAAACTAAATGGGGGAACATACTTTCTGTTCTTGTAGTATTCGAAAACTATATAATAGATATGTATAAAATATATACATTTGCTCTAGAACTATGTATGTATGTATATATGTATATTAAAAGCCTTGTTTTTCTTATTGGCTTAGATAAGAAAGTTCTAATTGAAATTGGCTTAATGGAACATGATGTGGAAAAATATGCGTATATCACTTCCTGTTAAGTGAAGTTTCTCTTAGTCTTGGAGAGTGCTAAAAACTTGTCATTAGAATCTGTCACAACATTCATTCAATTACAATCAATCAAGATTTCTCTATATGCTCCTCTCTCTCTCTCTCTCTCTCTCAATAATCGTTAGTTAATCAAGGTTATGGTCTAAACTTGATTTGCCATAAGCCAATTTGTTGTTCATCTTGTCTTGTTGTTGCGATGTAACGGTATTTCGATATCAGATCTCGTCTTTAGATAATTAACAATTTGATTTGTTAATAATTATGATTATGAGGTGGTTTATATATAAATCATAACACCGCCACGATTGATTATAATTATAAAATGTTGTCATAATGAGGCGAACGGTGGCCGTCATGGCAATCGCGCTTTTGCTCTCTTTCTTTAAAAAATCTTTGGTGTATCTCTCTTCTTTTTTTTTCCTCTTTTATCTCTCTTGTGGAAAGAAACAAAAAAGAAAAATGTATATACATATATATGTATTTTACGTGTAACTTGAGGCTTTTATGTAAACTGAATCTTGTAAATTACATTGAAGGTTCTTCATGTCATGTTGAAGTTTTATTATAGTTGAGAGTGTATACCAGCCAGGTGTGTGGCTGTCTGACTGTCTGTCTGTTTGTCTGTCTGTGTCTGTTCTGGTTCATGTTCTACTTCCTTCATCATCATCACGATGCTCTTTTGCTTAGAGCTTGACTTTTTATGGCATCTAAAGTTGGATTGATGTGACGACCAACCAGCCAGTCAGCCAGCCAGCCGAGTCAGTCAGAGTCAGAGGCAAAGTAAACAACTTTTTCATGACCTTTTTTGGTTAGGCAAAAGATGAGCATATTTATTTTTTTCTTTTTGCCCAATGTAATCGCTTAAATTGGTTAGACTGAATGGGATTCTGCTGTTGATTTTCAAGCCATATTAAGACAGTTTTAGGGTGAAATATAACATACATATACCAACTGTAAACTGTGTTGATAGAGCAATAAAGAAAAGAACAAAAAAAAAAAAAAAAAAAGTAAAGTGGCAAAAAAAAAAAAAAACATTTAAAATGCCTTCCACGTGGGTGCCAAGTTTTTGAATTTCATTCAAAATTGAAATCGTGTGTAATCTTGATTCTTTTTCGACTCTTTTTTTTTTTCTTATTTTTTGTTTTTTTTAATTAAAACCTTTTACTACCTGTGTTTTAAAAGTGCTAACTAGTTCTATATTAGTAAAGTTTTATACTAATTAATAAACATTAATCGTTTTTGTTTAGGCAGAATAATCCCATTCAAGACAACTTTCCATATTTAAAATATTAATTTTATAACAAATAATCTAAAAAAAAATTAACTCTATAAATCGATTATAAAATTTTTTGCAAACGTTAACCCAAGATCCATTGCAATCTTTATGATATACCATTGAGTAACGCGACCTATACCAATCTTTCCCCACTTGACTTTCTTCTGTTAGCACACACACACACATATATAATGATTTCTCGGTCAATTACGATTCTAATATTCTAAGACCTATCCCAAGTAACTTGAATTTCAGTAAAGTTAGAGAGCAAAAAATACAAAGTAAAAATACTCCCACCATAAGAGCACATATAATAAACCGAGTGAAATTGTTGGTACAACAAATAAATTAGACAATTACCAAGCGTTGAATGATTTCTCAGTTTCAATTTCGTTGGCATTATTTATGAGTTTACCTTGACAGTCCATAAAAAATTGGTAAGAAACAAACAAAAAAAAAAACTAGAAGACGGAGAAGCAGAGGTAGAGGTAGAGTAAAAGGCAAAAAGATGACGATACATTTATTTTAATGTTACAGACCGGGGGAGTGCGAGTAGGAGGAGGGAAATCCAAAAAATAATAATAATAAAAAAAAAACAGTTGATACTTTTGTTAATGATGGTGCTGGATTCCAGTTGATGGCCAAAAACATGGCTGGTATATCAATTGGTTGCACTTTCTCCTCAGCCTTTGCCTTCAATCTACTGCTGCTGGTGGTCGCACTCGATTAAGCTCAGGTCTTCGACTTGGTCTACCTTTTGCTCTACATTGTTGTTGTTGTCGTCTTCTTTAACAAATAAAACTAATTGCTTCCGTTTGCAACACATTTCACCTACCAATTTCCAACTAATTTTGTATGCCTTAGAGGCCCACAAAATGTGGCAATTCTTTTGTTGTTTTTCTTTCCTTTCTTCTTTTTTTTTTTTGTTTAAGGTGTTACGGTTCAATGAACTAAACCTCCTCCATGGGCAAAAGTTTTTAACATTCGTTTTTTTTTTTCTTTCTTGTTTTGCAGAAATTTGCATTTTCATCTTGCGCAAAAGGCACATAACAACAACAAGAACAACAACAGCAACAACGAAAAATACACAAAAGGAAAAATGCTGACACAGCTGAGGCCAACATTGGTTTGTTGTTGACTGATGACAACAACGGCAACGACGCGTCGTCTGCAACGCTTCAAGTACCAAACATCCAAAAATTTCATTCGTTTCCATCAACTGCAACTACAACAACAACAGCAACAACAACAGCAACAACAACAGCAACAACAACAGCAACAACAACAACAATAATGACAACAATTTTCACGATTACAGCCTGTTCCCTTGGGCGTAATTGAAAGTCCACTCTATTATACACTATCCCAACTGGTGAGAAAACAGAAAGGGAACTCTAAAGCACGCTCAATATTAAACTAAATACAGAAAACGGTAAGTAAAACAAAAAACAAAAAAAATCTAAAGGGTCTATTTAATTAGTTAATAAAGTTAATGCAAGGGAGTTGATTTATTTGTTTTTTGTTAAAATAAGTTAAGGAAATTTAAAGAAGAAAAACCTTTAACGAAATTGTTCGTGTTTTTCAAAGCGGTGGGCAATTAGAAGATATTCTTTACATTAAAGCCTTTTTATATATTCAATTTGTTGAATGTCCAAAACACATTTTTGTTAATAGATTAATTTGTACAATTTGTGATAGAAAGTGAATTTCTAATCACAGTTTACAACTGCTTTTAGAGAAAAAAGTGTTTAGTCAAAAGAAATGAAAAACTATAAGCAACTGTTTAAATATAATTTGCGAAAAATTTGTAATGAAAAAAGTTGTGTCTGTTGTCAATTAGAAAAGTTATACATTTTTTCTTTCACTTTTATACAATATGTATTTTTTTTTTTACTGTTTTGCATGTTTTTGTTTTTTTTTTTTTTGAATTTAATTAAATTTAAACTAACATTTCTGTCAAACATGGAAAAGAAAAACTTTTATAGTTTATAATTAGTTTAATTTGCATGATGTTTGGGTGCGATGTTACTACTCAAATGAAATTTTCATTTCCCAAAATGACTTTGGGTGAACAAATCGTTAAATATTTTTACCAATTAAAAAATTTATATGGGGATATCGTTTCGTTGCCTTCAATTATCCCAAAAATAGAGCAGCATCAACTCCATATAGTTCGTCTTTGAATAATGGGATCAAATTGGTGTATATTTCTATTAAAGAATTTCTCTATATACAGTGTTAAAATTTTCAAATAAATACACTTACAAAACTAAATGATAAGGCTAGCTGAACTTTGGTTAAATTTTTTCAATTTCAAACGTTTTTTTCTCTAGCAAAATAAAGCTGAAAAGTAGCTTAAGAGGTCTACAATATGAAATCCTATTTATAAAATAGTTACGGTAACAAATCTTATATTTATAACTAGAACAAACTAGACTTTTAACTAGAGTGACACACAACCAAAACACACACACATACACACAACGGATGGGGTGGAAGATGGTAAATCAGGACAAAAGCCCTTATTGGTAAAGTTTGTATGCCAAAAACTTGAATAACCATACTCAGAGAGAGAGACTCGAAAAGTTTACAAAACAAAGAACGAGGTTGTTGTTGTTGTTGTGTCTTTATGTGTGGGGGATAATGCAAAATATAATATATTCTTAGGAGCTTTTTAACGAGGGTTGACACAAAAATTTTGAAATATAAATAATAATAGAATAACGAAACAAAAAAAAAAAAGAAAAGAAAAGAAAAAGAAAAACGACATTTTGATTAACAATAATGAACACATAATCCTTTGCCATCGGCAACAGAGACAACCAGTTCATTCATCTTATCAAAGGCCACATCCCATAGATTATAATTATCGTTTCGTCCGTATGTTAATGTACATTTGGTATATCTAGTATCCCAGATCTTGACGCCACAATCGAATCCACCAGAAACAAGTCTAATATCGCCTGGTGATAAGTCAATAGACATTACCCAGGTTTTATGTCCCCAAAGTCTCATACGCAATTTCCCAGATGGCATTTCCATTATTTTTACGGATTTATCATCACATGCTGCATAAATTAGATTACAGCATTGATTGAAAATCATTCTTCTCATCGGTTTCTTGTAATTTGTTTGATTAATTATTTTTTCGGTTACGGCATTAAATAGTGTGAAATAACCATCAAAATCGCAACAAGCCACATAATCACCATTTGGACTGACACATAGACTAATAATACATTGCAAACGATTTGTGTCCAGAGATTGCTGCAAATTCCCCGTCGTTGTATCATATTTATAGATATGTCCATTACCGCATCCAGCATAAATGAAATCTTTGGACATAATTGGAAATTCCGCCGAAAAGAAATTCTTTACAACATTGTGTCCAATATTTGACATTTGTATACCCTTCATCACATCGATCAGATGCAAAGTCCCGTCAATGGATACAGCCGCAATAGTCTTGTTATCGTAACTGATGGACATATAATGTATACCCAAACTTGGTAGTTTGTGACTATATTCATATTGGAAAATAGTCTTATTATGATCAGAAGATATATGTGTGATTTTCAGTTCTGCCTTGCAGCTGCCTGTGGCAACAAATTGTTTTGGTTTTGATACAACTTTATTTTGCTCCTTTGAGTCCTGTTCTGATTCATCACTATCCGATATATCGTTATTATTCTCAATCTCATTCACATTTGCATTTTCAGTCTCTGGCTCGACCTCTTTATCGGGTGGCTCAATAAGTCCACAAACGCAACTCCACATCTTTTCTTCGGTTACTTTTCTCTTCAGATTTCTATACATTTTTGATTCAAAAATAATTCTATATTAGAAAATATTATTTTTATTAAAAAATGTTTTCTTTTTTTTTCTTACGTATCCATTGTGCCGAATAGATGTTGTTTATACGGAGTTTATAAATTGAATGAAAGTTTTAAAGTCAACCTTAGTTGATGTTAGTTTTAGTATAGAAAATATGTAAATTGGGGAATAGGATAGAAAATACACAGGTTGCTTTCTAGGCATAAATGACAAAGTCTTACTGTCCCTCTCTACTCTGCCCCTAGTCTACTTTGCTACTAGAGTCAGCTAAAAATAGTTGCCAATCTACCCCATCCCTCAACCATAATGCCACATCAGTGGCAGTGGCAGCATCAGGAGGCAGCTGCTGGTTGGGGTTCATTCCAAGCCACTGACTCATGTCTGGTTTTAGCATATAAATTGATATATGAAATGACATTCTACATATACATATGTAGCTACTTTTTTGTCAAGGATTATTATATGGAAGGTCTCTCTTTCTCTCACTCTCCTTTACAGTCAAAGATCAATATCAGAAAAAATAATAATAATCAAAGTCATATGCTTGGTAATTATAATTATAACGACGGTACAATATTCCTGCAGATTTACTATTAGTTTTAGTTATAATAATGTATCCTTTTTGAAAACTTCTTTTAATCTTGATGTAGAATAAGAGATGCATTACTTGAATTTGCAAGTTGGCCAAGCTTGAGTTTTAATTCTACCCACCACCAACACTCTAGTTCTAGTCCAGATGCAGGTCCAGTCTGTCTCTCCCCACTCCCCCAGTTGTCAACCCACTCTCTCATTGCAGCAGCAGCAGCAGCAACATCAGTGGTGGCGGTGGCGACACGCGTGCAGACTTGCCAACTTGTTTTCCCACCGTTTAATTGGCATAATTTGTCTAACAAGAACAACGAACGAACAGCGAACGAGAACAACCAACCGACAACTTGTTTTGTATTCCAACATTAAGTGAATGCCAAGCAATGGCCTACGCGGAAAAAAAAGAGGTGTCTTGTCTATATATACATATATATATAAAAGACTATATAGAAAAAATTCAGTTGATGTTGTATTGTGTTGGCACAACTCTCAGGCGAATTGCTTTTAGAATTCAAAATTAAATCAATTGTATAAATCAAATAAATATAAGCATAAAATGTTTGTAAAGAAAAAGGCGGATATATACATATATACATACATATATGTATATCAAGGTGGAAATATATAAAATGCACATATATATGATTGAAGACTTTTGCCAAAAGCCGCAATTTAATTAGAGTTGGCAACTTTTAACTTTATTTAACACAAAAAGTTGCTAGAATATAAGTTTATTTCTTTTGTTTGGGTTCATATTGATTTGAAATCAAAAGTTGGTCAAATATGATTAAGATTAAAATCTAACTCTGCCAATGGATGTTAGGCAGGATTGCTTCTAATAGTAGAAACTATGTCTCTCTTTTCCTTTTAAATTTGTTTCATTGTAATCTCTAAATAGATTATTCTTTTGTTTCGCTCAGAGCTTCACATGGCATAAGGCGGCTTATCTATCTTCTCTTTTTTACTACAATTATCATATAATATAAAAAAATTGTCATATTCGCTGGCGCCAGATGGGTTTTTTTTTTTTTTTTTTAATTTTGTATTTTTCATGGGAATATGTTAGCTTAACTATCAAGAAGACCTCCCTCAGTGCATTGAAGGTTTAACATTAACACGTATCTTTAATCTTTTAGTAGTTGGTTGGTTGGTTGGTTGGTAGGTACCTGACTACTCTTATAACCCATCATCTTTTGTGAGTTAGCCTCTTTACCCGACCATTTGCCCATTGCCATTTACAATGAGGGGGCCCCATCGTTTCCATTGTTGACATTGTTTTCTTGTTCACGGCTCAAGAGACTGAGAGACTGAAACGTTGACGCAATTATAACACATGGGGCCCTCTCTCTCTGTCACAGAGAGGCAACCACACCTGGCATTACCTATAGCAGCTACCATCAACCATTTACCTACCTCACTTTACCTCACATTACACTTCACCTCTTCCGTTATTTCATCTATTGCCTCTTCACCTTCTGCGCTGTGCGCATCATATAGCGTTTCATATCGTCGTCTCTGGTTGCACGTGTCGCGGCTAACGAGGGCAATTTAACATTTTGCCACTTACAATTAACATTTTATGCAAAAATTAGACAATGTCTGTGTCTCTGTACACCTCAATTTTGCTCCCTATCTCTGTGTAAAGTAGTTGGTTTTGTCATTTACCAAGAGTAAATAATGACCACAATTAGTGCAAATTATAGTTAGTATATACATACATATATACTTAAAATGTTGATTTTAATCATGGTAAATCCAACATTAAACTTCTTTAATCTTAATTCGTTTAGCTATTAACATTGATAATGATGAACTCTGATTTGCAAGAGTTATTATACAAGATATTATACCGATTTAAGATGCATATAATGTAGATATAATGTATATATATGTATCCTTTAGTTTGATTTCTAAGAAGTCTTTAATGAGATATGGTAATTGAATACCCTTTCCCCCAAGGGCCAAGGGCAAATGCTATGCACTTGAAGGCTTTGCCGTTTTCTTGTCTCGAAACTGTTATTAATAATAGCTTTTTCTTTTATAACCTACCTTCCTGCTCTTTACCCACCGTCTTGTGCTTATATTGTTGTTGTTGTCGTATGTCCGTCCTTCACCCATGCACTCAACCGGGCCCCGTATCCATTCACAACGCTTTTGCTGGCTGGTCATTTTGTGCAGTATTAATTTATAATGAGAGTCCCCATTGGGTAAGGCTAACTGGTCTCTGCCTATCTATCTGTATATACATATGTATGTCTATCTGTCTTTCCGTCTGTCTGTCTGTCTATCTGTCGGTCCAACAAACGTGTCATTAAATCAATATCAACTCGGTAGCCAAATAAATCTGCGAGCTAGTTAAATATTTACACAGACGCAATATGCCACAGCGTTTGCAACATCGTCTGGGGAATGAAGGGAACGTTGCGACGTTAGCTGGAGCTGGATGGAGCATACGTGATATTTTAAGTGCAGCATTTACAGCACGTTTATCTATCTATGTATTGGGTCGTATATGTATATACTGCTTTCTATATATCTATCTATCTATTTGAGATCAGATCACAAGCTAAATATATCTTATGGTATTATCATCATTTCTCTTCCTCTTCTATTCATGGTCACATGCATCACAAAAATTTTAGTAGCTTTATGCATTTTCAGAACAACATTTTCTTCTTTTTTGTCCGATTAGATTAGATAAGCTTATAGCTTATACTGCACACCCACCTCAACGTTATCGCCCCTCCAACCGCTTCACCTAAGCCATTTTGTTGTATCTCGTGCTCTTCTTTTTTTTTTTTCGGCGATCCATTTGCTCTATGACTGTATGTCTGTCTGTCTATCTGACTGTCTGTTTGGACTGTAAATCAGACGTTGACTTTTGCTTATTTACAAGACGCGTGCTCTTTTGACTCTCTATTAACCACTGTCTCTCTATTAACCACTGTTATAATAAAATAGGGAAAGTACCGACGTGAGACCTTTGTCTAGCTTTTGTCTTCCGACACTATATAGTTCTATATACATATATACGCAAATAGATGGAAGTTGTTTATTTTTGAAGCTTTACTATCTCTGTGCATTATTGTTTGCCTCAATTCCTTTATTTGTCATTGTTTAGTTTCATTTCGGTGTTGACTTTGCGATAATTTTTCGAAACATTCTTTGAGATACTTACTAAAAGGGTCCAGAAACTGCGTTTTTTGTTTTCCACCTCTTGAACGTTAAAATAGTTGGTACGTATTTGGTCTTAAAAAAAAAAATATTTTTAGATTTTTTTTTATAGTTTTTTTTTTTGCACGGGAACCAAATTGTTGAACTTTCGGAAAAGTTCAGTATAACCTTATATAGAATTGAATGAACTTGAAAACTGCTAAAGCAAAGATATTCTGATGATGTGAAAAATTTCAAATAGTTTTAGAATGAAAACCTTAAGGAAACTCTATGCATCACTATGTATTATTGTTATATTGTTATACGAACAGCTGTTTGTGGTGAATTAACGATCTATGTATTAAGCTTTTACTTTTTGCACATGCAAAGAAAAAGAAAAATAGAAATATAAAAGTGTTATACTGCACAAACAGCTGGTGGTGTGTGTCTGTGTGTGTTGTATGTGTGGCCAAATTTATAAATCAATATACTCAAGTGTCGATAACAATTTACCTTACCATTACCATTACCATCTACCTATCAGTAAACAAATATACAAATATCGTTCAATGTCGTTCTCGAATAACATTTCTTGCTCTCTTTCGCTCTCTTGCCACCTCTCTCTTTCTCTTCTTCCACTCTCTATATTGAAGAAAGAACGCGTCGCTTTGCCTTCCAACCTGACAGTTTTGCCCATTGCTTCTTCCGCTTACCTTCGTGCCACCTGCCTCCTCCTCCACTCACCCTGAACAACACAAATCACTATCGCTCCCAAGACTTTCACATATAACATAAACGAACAACGACGTAAAAGGGCTACAACGAAACCCATCAATGAATCCATAATTGTGTTTGATGTGCAAAAAAAAAAAAAAATCATAAAAGAAAACATTTCAAAAATAATAAAAATTTTAAAGCTAAAAAATAGAGAGAAAATTGTTGTGCGAAAGTTTAAAAACAAAATAACATAAATATAAAACGGTAGAAAAATGGCTAAGGTAACAACAGCTCCGCGACCCGCCCCCTTACTTAAGAATGAAAATATCTTAAGCAATGATTGTTTTTTTTTTTTTTTTTTATCATTTTGGGTGCGGTTAGTTTACCGTTTAGTCATACATGTGTCTACTTTGGTAGATATCGTACTATACATACAGTTGCGTTCATAAAAATGTGAATATGACGGTTTTTCGATTTGTTTCTAAACTGGAATTCGTAGTAGTCTTAGTGAAAGACATACAAAAACAAAAAATATTGTTCATATTGTTATTAAACTGTTCTCAACGATACACAATTTTAATATTTTTAACTGTTTGTGTGAAATTTAGTGTCCATTTTTGGATTTTTTAAAAACAGAAAACCAATTTACACTGCACTCTTAATATTTCGGAAAAAAAACTATTATAGATTTTGGTAAACAGTCTTTCTATCATTTCTGTCAATTGCAGTTTCACGATGGAGAAACCCATGCAACATGCCCCAGCGCCAGTGGGTAAGGTCAGTCAAATTGCCAACATTTTTCAACGTAAACCCATTGAGATACAACCGGTTGAACAATTAAGTGCTGTGGCTGCAGCGCATGCTGCTGCTGCTGCCGCCGCCGCTGCTGCAGCTGCCGCTCAGGGTGCACCGACGCCAGTAAGAACAGAATCCCATTCGGCACGTTTCAATAACGCTCGTGCTCTATTCGAAAAACTGGGCGTGGAATCCAATTCGAATGTGAATTCCCGATTGTTGCGTAGCGGTTCACGTGAGGATAATCTATGCGATAGTTCAGATCGTTCGTCATCCCGATCATCGGATCGTTCACAATCGCCGCCAAAGCGTCGGACACCATTCCCTTCAGGTGCCTCACTAATACAGAATAACAACAATAGTGGAACCGGACAGAATGGTAGTGGTGGTGGTGAACAAGCACGTTTGGCTAATAGCAAATTTATTGTAGAACCTCCCCCAACTCAAGCTGTTGGAGTTGTGGGAAAGTTTAGTCAACATAATTTGATGCGTTTGAAATCAGCTGAAGAGGTATCGTCACAAACAGGACAAGGGTCGGGTGTTGGTTCAGTTAGTGCTCTATTCGCTACATCTGCGGATAAGCCTGAGAAGCCAGAGCGAAAATTTAATTCACGGGAGCTCATTGAGAAGCAGAAAAAGTGGACTTCGCATTTTACTAAAACCAAAAGTTCTCGTACACCCAGCGATCTCAATCGTTGTGACATCATACGCACTGTACCGGGTACAGGACTTATTATGGATAACAGCGAGAAAGTGGTGGTGGCTAAGCCGGCTATGGTTGAGCCACCGAATCCACCTACACGCACACAGACCCCGGCTCAAGCGCCCACTCCGCCAGAGATAAAGCCACGTAGTGGTAAAATTGGAAGTCCTGTCAAATCTCCACCATTACCGCCAATACCAGCGGCAAAGCCAAAGAATGTTAGTCCTATCAAATTTAATCCAGAGCGTTTACGTAGCTCACCCACTAAATCAAGCACGGAATCCCAACAGCAGCAGCAGCAACAACAACAACAGCATCCGCCACCTCCGCCAGCCAAATCTGCCGCTGTTACAGCGGCTATGCAACGTTCCTTACTACAAGAGGAACTACTCAGAAATAGCAATAATTGTGGTGATCAAATACAAGCACCCATACCACCCGAAAAGCCACGAAAAAAATCAATTGATCTCATTGAGGATGCCACACCGATTGCTACCACAAATTGCTCGACACCATCGTCCTGTGCTTCACCCACTAGTTCAATGAGCACTCATAGTAGTGCCTATAAACGTGGCTCCTTGGATGGCAATGCTCCTGGCCAGGGACAGATCTACAATACCGGAAATGGTCTAAGTGGTAGTACCAATTCAGCTGCCTCGGGATCACCGGTGGCTAGCGCCTCATCAGGTCCATCATCGCCAGTACATACAGAGGATGAGAAACAGGAGAATGAGTCAACTGAGAAATCTGAAATCGAACATTATCCGTATAACAATTACAATAGTGTGCCAAGACGACGACGTAGTGAGAATGAAGGTGAGTCCAAATCATATCCTTTAAAGAGATACATATATGCATATATATACATTTAGATCGGTAGGGAAATGCATTATATGAACTTTATGTACAAGCACTGTTTCCATATGTTTGTAGGAGTGGCATAAATATGTCGTCATTGGCAAGTTTTAGCAGCGAATTACAAAACTTTTGCAAGTACAGGTCAATTTCGAACTTCTTTTATGAACTTTGTACGCCTGAGTTCAAACACCTTCTCCATATAATGTGCCATCTATCTCCCTCTCTCTTTTGCACTGTCTCTCCCTCTCTATCTTTCGTTCTTTTAAGAGAACTTGGTGGCAGCCAGGTCGAGTTTTGCTTCCCTTTTGGATCCCACATTCATTACACTATACAAGTTTCTAAGCTTTTGCAGAAATCGTGACTCTGTCGCATCACTGCCCACCACCCTTCTCTCTGTCCCTCACTCCTGATTCAGTTGCTTTGTTGGCTCTGTTTGGCTCTGAGGCAAATTCCAATATGGGTCAAACAGCAGGCATATCAAATGCAGCCCCCCAACAGACGACGACGACAGCAACAACAACATTCCGTTGTGCCTTTGCCCATCATCGTCCACTTGGACGTCGTTTGGCGTCGTCGTCGTCGTCGTCGGCGTCGTCGAGTGCAATGCCTACAATCTGTCGTCGACCATCTTTAACTCCACCGCCCCCACACTTCACTGTGCCTACTCCGCCTCTCATAGTCCGAAGGTTCGTCGTCTGTTGCGTTTTGCGGATTTTGTTGGGATTCCCGCTCCCGCTTCAGTCTTGTGACTCCCCATACATGCATACATACAAACATATATGTACATATATGTATATGTACATATAAAATTGTATTAATGCCCAGATTAAGAATTCAATGATGCGGAGCTCTTCTTGGGGCTGACTTCGTTTCTACTGCTGTTGCCGCTGCCGCTGCCGCCGCTGCTGCTGCTGATTACAAAATTGGAATTTGCACGCTGGGCTTCCGCCTGCCTTGCTGCCAGTTCACAATGTGGTTAGTTGCCTTCGTTGCTTATCTGAAAGCCAGAATCAAAATGAAGATGCGATGAAGGAAGAGGCCTAGAACTTTGTTTTTAATTCATAAGTAGATGTATGGATTTATACACTCAAAGAAATGCCATCGACCTTCCACACGCTACTAATACCAACGAAAAAAAAAAGTGCAAATAGTTAAGGATACTTCATTTATCCTGGGAACATTTAACAAATTTAGATATTAAAGGACTTGAGAGCTTTCATGTACTAATATATTTTGATATTTACTACTCTAGATCCTTCTTGTAGGTTTGAAAATCATTGATAACATTTGAAATTTACCAATTAAAATTTGATGACTGACGACTGACTGCAACTATGAGTGCAGTGAAAGAATGATTGTTTAATGCTCGCAATTTGTATAGAAGGGTATTATGGGGGAACCTATGGCACTGGGCAACTGAAGCATAACCGACCAATCACTGTCTTTGATTAAATCTCAATTTGTGCCTCTTTCATCTTATCTTGCTGTTTATGCCAGGCTCCTCCAACATTTTGCTTTAAATGTAGAAAAAAAAGTAGAATAGAAAAGAAATATTTTTATAGAAGTTTTTTATTTTTTCCAATTTGCTGACACAGCGCCCATCAGATGTTTAGCGCCGGTTGGTTCCTTCCCTCTCATATATGTATATTAATCTATATGTATACATATCTGTAAATGTATTTGTAGCTGTACGGCGGTTTCTGTCAGAGTTGGAAACATGACAAGAACACATGAATGGGGACCTATGCTGATTGAAAGAGCGAGAGAGAGAGAGAGTATGTTATATAGGCAGCCGCGCGAAGCCTGGCATATTTTGAATGGCTGGGCCCCTGTCACATATGAGAGAGTTTATAAATAAAACGGAAAATACTACTTGAACACTATATGGATCAAAATGGGGGAGGTAGGAAAGGAAGGGCATACATACATATATACACACATATATATACATATATATATATGTATCTATTTGAATATAAATTATGCCTGCCAAACTGCGACGTTTGTTGCTCCACTTAAACAATAAGAGGCACAGAATGAAGGCTCTACAAATAAGCTATGTATGCAAATAGTTTTGTTTCATTTCTTTAATCCCAAACGGAAAGCATTATTTATCATAATTAAAACTCGCTCAAATATTGACAATTTGTTATGAATAAGAAAGAGTATGCTATAATAGGAGGAAGTAACATATACAAATATATGTACATATAGGGGAATAGAATGCTATTTGAGACCAAAAAAAAAAAAAAAAAAAAAAAAGCATACAGTTATTGGCAACCTACACTTAGAAGAATACAAGAATAACACCTACAGCCGGCTTGTGGATTCTACATACCATTGCAATAACCACATTCTTGATACACTGAACAAAAAATTTATTGCCTATAAACTTAAAAGTTTTTCGTTGGGTTAAAACAAGTGTACATATAAAATGCATTTACTTCTGATATCCTTTTCAGGCAGGATAATTTTTATAGGGTAAGGTTGAGCTCTCTTTGACCGATATTTTGGTTTTTATGAATTTCTTTTGGTTTAACTGTTATTTTGGTTATGTTTCCATATTGATTCGCTCTGTTTTTTTTTAATGGTTTCTTTCATTTATTGTTCAGTTACGGCCTTCAAACTTTACTATATCCAATATACTAAAGACTTTGCCATTTTCCGAGCTTTATTTCGCCTCGATTATTATTCAAGTTTTAACCAAATTATTCTTTTTCAAATTTTCCGACTTTTCCAGTCTCTTTTTGGTTTGCGCATTCGCTAAAAAGCTTTAATTGTTAGCTTAAATGTGGAGCCAAAAGCTACACAGCTTTTTTAAGAGTGTCAAGCTCCAAGAAAGCTTTTCAACTGTCGCCCTCTTGGGTCACAGAGTACCCCAATTGTTTTTGAGTGCTTTTATGGAGCACTTAAAACTTCTCTGCCAACTTAGCGCCACAGCTGCTTTGTTTGGATATCAAACTTAGCGAATTATTTATCTAGAATTTTGTAACAAAAAAATATTTTAACGGAAAATCAAAGGAGCTCCAGTCATATGGAGTTTTAATGATATATTTTTATAAAAAAAAAAAAATATATGTATTACATATCAATTATTATGTTGCATTTATTACAAATTTAATTGCAAGTTAACCATCTCTCATGATCGGTCTGGCAACCCATCGCAGCCGTTCTCGTTGTCCACATTCTTCTGCATGCACATTTTTCAAATTCCTTTGCCAGTTATGTGGAAACTTAAGATTTTTTCCCCGCTTTTGACCACAACGAGTTCATTGCACCTAGTTTTCTTAATGATAGATGGATGCGTGGGTTTTTGACAGACACTTGCCAACGCTTGACGCTGACGGCGACGTTTCGTCGTCGTAGCCCCATCATCCCCATCATTTCATTTGCCGTGCCGGAGTCTCCCATGGTCGCCTTCTCTTTTTATTGATGTTGTTGCTTATGCTGTTGGTTGTTGTTGTTTGTTTGTTGTTGGTGAGACATTTCAGCATAGTTTTCTCAATTGCCAACTGCCCACCCAAGCAGCAGCAGCACCAGCGGCCATCAACTCAAATGTCTAATTTTATTTTATATTTCCAACAAAAACTTATGACGTCCATTGCATAAACGAGATGGGAAAAATAAACAAGAAAGAGATGGGAAAATGTTGCTAGAATGACAAGATGATGGTGTTGTAAAAGAGTCTCCTAAAAAATGTTTAGGTGAAAATAGGTATAAAACAATCATGTATATATGTATATACATAGAGGGGGATGGGAAATTGATTTATGATGGCAAACGGTTGGAACGACGTTTTTGTGCCAATAAAAAAAATCTCCATATATTTGCGTATTTTAAGAAAAATCAATGAAATCCAAAAGTTTTCTTTAACACAGTTCTACAAAATTTGGTTCTTTGGTTCGCTTTATATACCAATTCTAAACTTATGTTTAATACGAAAATTACAATATTACTTCAGAAAGAAAATAAAAACCTAATCGCTTCACAATGATATCATTTGGCAAATATCCTTACAGCCAATTAAAAAAGTTTTTTTTTAACCTTCTGAATTGTACTTAAAATAACATGTTTTCATGTTGGCCTGTGTAATTAATATAACATCTCTGGCTTATTACTTTTTAGAATTTGCTTATTCAATTCCTAGAATTTCAAAGTTTGGTTGAGTTCTTTTTTTTTTTTTTTGTTCAAAAATTTAATAATACAATAAAAGTTTGTTTATATTTCTTTTTTTTTTGTTTTAAACATTGTCCATAATTAGTTTATCATGCTGTATCCCTCTTTGGGCTGATTACTATCATCAAACTAACTTGTCGAATTTCTGGCCTTTCCCAACATCATTTTGTAATCTGGCAGCTTGACAAAATGGAGGATTATGAAACACCCTGTGCTGTGCTATGTGGTGTGTGTTTGTGTGTGTATGTGTGTGGTGTCTGTTAAACGGAACTTGGCGTTGCCTTTTGGCTGCCATGTGTGTCTCTGTTGTCTGAGTGGTGTGGCCCCGCCGTCGGCCAAAGCGGGCAATTTGCCAAATGTAGAGAGAAATCGAGAGACAAACTAGCGATCTCTCCCTCTCTCTCTCTCTCTCTCTGGATCTGTCTCTCGCCACAAATTCGTGAATGTTGTAGGTTCTTCTGAGAGATGCTGCCTCTGCAAAAAACAACAACCCAAAAACAAAAAAAAAAAAAATAGCGTAAAATTTTCTGTGTGTTTTCAGTTGATGTCGCGTTTCCATTGATAAGCAACAACTGCGCTGGGAATACACTCAAATCAAACGCGTGCAATTAACAAAACAAAATAAATAAAAATAATAATTAATAAATAAATTTATTAAAAAAGATTACTCAAAAGAAAAAGAAAAAAAATGCGACTCTGTGTGTAGAGTAAAACAATAATAATAAAAAAAACATTCAAATTACAAAATATTAATAAAAAAAAGAACAAAAAAAAAAAGAATTTAACAGAAATCAAAACAAAAATTTGACGTAGCCCATTGACCGATAGATGATGATGATTCTTGATTCTTAATGCTTTACTTTCCGTTTCATCATTTGTTACCGGGAGGGGCATGAGTTTGAGTCGTGATTGAAGTGGGCTTGTTTATGCTTCAGTTCTTAGGGGCACGTGAGGTGGTCAATAATTCCTTGGCCTCTGATAAGGCCCAACCCATATGGATGGGATCATAATGATGATGTAGATTTTAACAAAATTTCGTTAGACATTTTATAAAAATTGGGTAGAGGGCCGGTTAGTCAAGTGTTGAAGTGCTTATAGAAACTGTGTGGCAAGTAGTGTCGTGTCTCCCTTTCATTTTATAATTAATATTATTTTCCTTTCTTTATCTCCCTCTCTCTCTTTCTCCCTTACTGTGCTAAAACCATCCATTTTATGTTCATTTCCTCATTGCATAATTGTCAAACTGTACGATTGACCCTAATTTATAATGAAACCTAGAACGACCCGACCCCCCCCCCCCGTAGTAAATTGATAGACAGACAGAAAGAGAAAGAGATAGTTGGAGTTAGTTGCAATGAGGAATTCCTTTACGAAAAACCAAAAAAATAAATCCCCCATTCACATGTGTCATGTGCATCGAGTTAGCACAAACAAGAAGTTGTATACGAAAACCACCAACAATGTGTAGACAATGCCAAAATGCTTACACATATTTAAGCAAAACTAAAAATTTACAAAAAGTTCTTTGTAAAAAACGCACCGCATCTTTAATTACCCTAACCAAATGCAGTTGTAATTGAAAATGAACTCTAAATCAAAAATAATATTTAACTAACTTTATATTGAGATTTTAATAGAAAGTTTTTAGTTTAATTTGTAGAATTTTTACTTTATTTAATCGAAGCTTAAAAATTACTCATTGAAGAGAAGTTTTCATATTAATAAATAGTTTTTACTTCTCACCCATTCAAATTTAGAAAAGGGTATATAAGAATATCATATAGGTTTTTCCTCTCACACAGATACACAGATTTGTCTGACACTTTTTGTGTTGCTGTTGGCGAGTTTATTTTCAAATTTGAAATTGTATGCAACAACAAATTGCAATTGTCATGTGTTTGCAGTTTTTGTTTTCCTTTTTGGAATTTTTCAAATGTGCGGAGTGTCTGGATTTTTGTCATTTCTTCATTCCAGTACAATGTTTAATTTAATTAAAGCAATTTTTATTCTTTCCCTTTTTTTTCTTTTCGTTGATGTTTCCTCTTTTGTGGTTTTATGAAATCCTTTTTTGCAATTTTCTTATCATTTGTCCAAAAAGTGAGAGGGTGAGAGTCAGCTTATCTGCATTCTCTTGTCAAGATGAAGAGTTCAGTTAGGTCTTCTGTATGTCAGGTAAGGTTAGGACAGTGGGCAGGTTAAAGAAAGGATAGGAGGGGTTGGTCGGTCACCGCAAGGAGAGAGAGAGAAAGAGAGAGAGAGAGAGATGGTTTTCAAAACTATCTTTTGTTTTGATTTTGTCATTACGTACTTTTCATTATGCATTGTCATGACTATTATATCTATTCTCTTTCTAGATCCATCTCTACTCTTTCATTGCATCTTTTTTGACAGGCAACTTCCGTTTTTTGTGTGTGTGCGTGCGTGTGTGTGTGTGTCTGTCTTGACTCATCTCTAATTTGCTGTTGCTTTGTTGTGGGTTTTCTTTTTAGCAATTATTTTGGCATTTTTAGTTAAAGCAAAGCAAGTAAAAAATGTCAACCAAAAAAACTCTTTTACCTCCTCTCTGTCTCCCTATCTCTCTCTATCTCTTAGTTGCTAGTTCACTCTCACTCTCTCTCTCTCTCATGGAAATTCATTCAATGATTTAAATTTTCTATAGATTTCCAATTTGCTTCCACTCATTAATTGTCTTTTGTTTTTTTTTGTTGTTGAATTTATTTTTAGTTGCTTTTTTTTCATTAATTTTCGCAGCTCATTATACAATACATACAGTGAAAATACACCAACAATAACAACATACAACAAAAAACAAGAAAAGTTGAATTTAAATTGAACTTTTGCTTTTGTCGATTTTTCATCGATTTTAATTGGCTGTCTCCATCTGTCTCTCTCTCCCTCTTTCACTCTGTTTGACCTTCGCAGTTTTTCACTTGAAAATGTTTTCATGCATTAAGTTTATTTACTTAGTAAGCCGAAAAAAAAGAAGAAAACTGAAATTACTTATACGACGCATTGGCCTTCGACCGAACAGCCACCCAAAGACAGACAGAGTAAGCGAGAGCAAAAGTGTATGAGAGAGAGAGAGAGAGAGAGAGAAAAAAACGGATGCATTATGTATACGCAACGTCGGTCAACTGAATGATAGGGAATGCAGGGAATGAGTTACTTAAGCATGCCCCTCCTGGTCTATGTCAAATATATTTCACTATTATTTGCTTATTGTTTTCTTTTTTTTCTTCTGGTTATTGTTTAAAAGTGTGAATCAACTTTCAAAATGTTTAAACTAAATCCCGAGAAATTACTATAAAAGTGCTTTTAAGTGAAACGAGAAAAAATAAAAAAGGAAAGAAAGAAAACCATGTGTCTCAGTCTACGAAAACTGTGTAAAGCCTGCCGAGGTCAGTTCTTGTTATGAAAAATTGTTTATATAAAAGTTTGGGACTTTTGTATATACATATGTAGATCCTTTTGATTCTTATTAAGCGTGGCTACGACGTCAAACAGCTTATATTGTATATAATGTTTCTGTTATCAGCATTTGAGAATTGAAATAACCAGTTTGTTTCGGTATTATCTGGACACTTACAATTACTAGTAATGTCAACTAATTAGCTATATTAGCTAACACACAGGCATTTCGGTTTACTTTGTTCCAGAGTTAACCAAAATTTATGTGTTGGCCATTAAATATTCACATTTTGGCTTAATGAAAAACGCACGCACATGTCTAATTGAGACCAAGCATACATCAGGGTGCATTTGAACAAAACACAACTAGAACAAAAAAAAAAAAAAAAAAAAAAAAAAAAAAAACTGACAGGAAGAGCAGGATTCTTGTGCGATAAGCAATTTACATTCAGTTTCATTTGAATTTCTATAATGCAAAGGTGGCTAGTAGTATTAGGGTTATTTCTGTGCTGTCCGTTGCTGTCAATTGGCTCAAGGCCGTCATTATTGCAGTTGGCCTGCAATATAAGCCTCAAAGAGAATGTACAAATCATCTATATATATCGATGTGTAAGCTGTCCCGATGTCAATCAACAAAATCAACTTGAACAGGACCAGGATCTATATAAATGCATTATGACTAATGCCACTGCAATAGTTCGGTCCATTGAGCTATACGAATTGGAACCGTTGCGTGAAACGAAAACTTTGAATATATTTTTAATAACCGCTGGTGGCATGCCACTCATACGCCGTATACTGGATATGCTGAATCCTGAACAACATGAAAAGCATTCTCATAGATATATATTTATTTGGCCATTGGCAAATGAAACAGATTTATATTATCTATTTTCTGGATGTTGGAATAAACATATCGTATTCACTGTGGCCCTAACACAAAACGATTCAATACCAAAAATCTATGATTATCATCCATTTACTGAGATGGGTCGATTACAAGTTCAACTTTTGAACAATAATAGCATATTATTCGATGATAAATTAAAAAATTTACATGGCTTTCAATTGCGTTACTCCATGTTCAGTGATCCTTTGCGGGCACGTCCACGTCCAAATGTATCGATAAATGGTTTCGAGGCTATAGATGGTTCGGCAGCTCAACTAATTGCAGAACAATTGAATGCGACAACATTGTATGTAATACCAACGGATAACGATACCTATGGCCAATGTCTGCCAAATGGAACTATAACTGGTGTCATAAGAGATCTAACATCTGGTTATACACATTTTGCACCAAATCGTCGCTATGTCTTGGACTGCATTTGGCCGCATGTTGAGAAATTATACCCCTATACACGTCGTATTATCTATTTGGTTGTACCAGCTGCTGATTTACGTCCAGAATACTTAATTTTTATACGTGCATTTCGTATATCGGTGTGGATATTACTATTTGGCAATTTTCTACTCGTTGTTACACTATTCAACATATTCCAGCGTCTATTGCGGCATATACAATCGCATGATTTGCAACAATTTCGTTGGTTCGAGATCTTTGAGATGTTTGCCAAAACACATTTGGGTGAACCAGTTGCCAGATTTACACAGATTAGTTCTTTGCGGGCATTTCTTATCAGTTGGATACTGTTTAGTTATGTGCTAACCAGTTTCTATTTTGCCAAATTGGAGAGTAGCTTTGTCCAGCCCATTTACGAGGATCAAATAGATACTGTCGAGGATTTGCCTAAGCTTCATGTCAAAGTTCATGCAATTAATAATATGTTTAGGGCAGTTGAACCCGTTCTATCGCAACGTCAATATGATATAATAAGAGCTTGGCGACAAGAGCATCCATTATATTGGACCTCATATTACTATGAATTAAATGTTATAGATAAAGAAAGGCGAGCAGCATTCATAATGCGTGATGAAATTGCCAAAGATTTTGTTATACTCACTTATAATTTTGAAGCGGATCGTCCTAGATTTCATATTGTTAAAGAATATCTACGTACTATGGTATGTACATATATATTGCCCAAAGGTTCAGCATTTTCATATAAATTCAATTGGCTAATTGTCACATTCCATGAGCATGGTCTATTCGAATATTGGCGTCGCATGGATGTTATAGCTCGCCGAGGTAGATCCCTACAGGATGATGATGAATATTCATATCATTCAAGTGATAGCAGCATTGAGGAAATAATCGAAGATGATTCCATCGAAGACACTGAAGATTGGCGTCAAAAACATGTAATTCTCAGTTTAGAGATATTACAGGGTGCATTCTATATGTGGTTCTTGGGCATAATGCTAAGTTTATTGGGTTTTGTCATTGAACATAGTTATTATCATTATCAGAGAAAAAGAGAAAAAATTCAAAAGTTTGAATTATACAAAACATTTTCAAAGAAAGCATAAAACCAACCAGCTTGAGGGGTTGACAACAATATTTTCTTTGGCTTTTAGTTAAACATTTCAGTTTGTGATAAAGTTTTACCTTTTTTTTTTCCATCTTGCCTTACCTTCGGGTTGCGTTCCAAATGCATAACTTCTGCTGTTGCTGCTGCTGTCCACTTTTCATGTCACTTGTCATAGGACGAGAAAGATTTGTCTGTTTTTACTCTTCTTTCTCCTTTCCTCGCTCGATTTTGCTTTTGCTGCGTGGGCAAGTTACCTAGTCAGCGATCTGTGGCTAAATTTAGACAGACTGTCTCTTCCTTCCAATCCCTCGAGAGAATGTTTTGAGAATAATCCCGAAGATATCTCTGTGTATATAAATAGAAGGAATTTCTTTTCAAACCCATTTAGAATCATTTACCATGGCAAATAAAAAATATATATATATATAGGTATATATAAATATAGTATACTTTTAATCCATATATTTGTATTTCTGCTTGTATCAAATGGATCGACTCTTGTTGACTAATTAATTAAACAATTCATTTAAGATGTCAAAAGAAAATAAATAAATAATAAAACAATCAAACAAACGAAAAAAAAAAATTGAATAACTAAACAAAGTGCTTTGGTTTAGTTATCACATTTTAGTTCTACTTTTATTTATTTTTAGAATATATATTTTTAATTTATCAAAAAAAAAAAAAAAAAAAAAAACAACAAAAAACTCACAGCAATGGGGTCAGGGAAATCAAATTCCTCAAGGGATCGCAAACAACGCTCCGGTTCGCGGAAAACTCGATTTCAGTACGAAGATGATGAGGACTCTCTATCATTGGATGAAAGTAGATCAACACGCAATCAATATAATAATTATTATATTAATTCACCGCATCGTTCCTCTAACCGTAATCGGAATAGAAATCAGCGAAATAATAATAATGATAATGATAATACGGATTATGAGAACAGTATGACCATATTGGCCAATGATTTTATAACTATGCTTGAGTTATCGCCACAACCACAAGAGGCATTTGAAAAGGATACGCCGGAGTATAATCAATCCTGTCTGTGGCTCAATAAATTATCCTCCATGCAATGCAACACGATATATGAGAGACGTATGAAAAATGCCTACATGAGCCATCTGAGCGTTTGTCTAAATCAAAAACGAATTTATGGTATATTTATGCAACAGCCACCATTGAATGAATTGATTTGGGTAGATTTCACAGATCATTCGATAAATTCAACTAATAGAAATTGTTGTCCTGCCACCATGGTGCAGGCCCAAACTGCAACACCATCACCACCACCAACATTTGGTTGCAACACAATGCAGTCATCAGGTTCGGCAGCATCTTGTTGCATGGGGCAAACAACAATCAACAGAGATGAAGAACCTAAACTCGGTCCCTGTAACAATTCGTCACGTTATACAGGTGGTGGTGCAAACGACAATAGTGCCCGAAAATCATTAAAAAGTCTACAAGATCCAAGTGACAAAGATCTGCAACGTATAGATGGCGTCCTGAAACTAAGCTCCTGTCACAGTTCATCAACCTCAACGGGTGGCTCCACCCTACGTTCCATGTCGTCACCACCCAAACTAATAGCACATCGTAGCCCTAGAAAACGTATGGCAGATGCTTTTTTGGCAAGTATGGATCATTCAAAAGATGCCAAAAAGGTTCGCAATGATCTAAACTACTTGATGAAATGCATCAAGGCAGAGCTTAGCGGTGATGAGAAACTTCAGAAAGATGACTATTTTGAAAAAGAAGTGGAATGCTATCGTCAATTTTGTACACGTAACAAGCATAATTATCCCGATTTTGAATTACATATGAATGGAGGAGCTCCATTGAAGCAGCGTATTCATCTCTTACTTAATATGCAAAATGATTTAATACAATTATTGGCTGATTAACACACAAAATGTGTGTGTGTGTCACATTTAAGAAATTAATATAGTGTGTACGTGTTTTTTTTTTTGTAAAGTTGAATAAAATGAAAAATATTTAGGATATATAGTAGGAAGCATTATTTAGTTTGCGTATACCAATAGCAAATACTTTGCCAAAACAAATTTCTTGTAGTAGCTCAAACTTGGCATTCAAATTTTATGAATTTTTTCTTTTCTCATACTTTTTTCCAGTTAAGAAATTTAATTTAATTGCTATTTCATTGCATACTTTCAGGTCGAAAATCTGTGGACGATACCACTAGCAACAACATTCAGCAACAACAGCAGCAACAACAACATTCCATCATCAACTCACCACAACGTGTGGCAAATAAACGTAGCAGCATCACCGTCAACATGCCAGCCGCTGGTCTTGGCCAGCGTCCTCCTAGCATTATATCCACAGCTAGTCAGGATGAAAGTTTCAATACTGAATCAATGCCAGAGCTGAAAGCAAAAATACAATCTGGTGGCGTTGGTGAGGAGCAACCACATAGTCTTAATTATGTGGATGTGGGATATCGACTCAATCCTGATGGCAGCGAATCCCGTGAAGTCTATGGCTCTGAAGCTGAACTCTATGATACGGCCAAGGTGAGCGATATGCAGCGAAAATTCCATGGAGCCAATGGCTTTGGCCAGGAATCAAGTACGGTATATGCCATCATAAAGCCTGAAGTACAAGATGTACTCCCAGCGGCACCAGTTCGTGTGGTCGGTAGTGGTGGTGGAGGTGGTGTTGGCGGCGTTATACACAATTTGCAATCTCCCACTTCTGGCAGTGTGGATAATTCACCCTTGCATCGTAGCTCATATAATTCACCACCAGTGGGTGTTGTCTCACCAATTCGAAGAAGAAATAGCAATCAAAGTGAACAGAATGGCGGTGGTAGTGCCAAATCAACGCCGCCCATGTCGCCAGCTCGTGCGGCTCTCATTAAGGGAATTGCTCCTATTGCCTCCATTGATGCTCATGAGGAGGAAGAGCTCGAAGAAGAAGATGAACATTTGGCCGTGGAGTATATAGAAACTATGGATCCTGTTCATGATGATAACGATATTGATGATGATATTGATGAAGATGTGGCACCTGTCTTACCCGAACGCCGTCCACCAGCACAGGGTGGTGTTGCCTTGGATTGTATGCAAGATTTAGAATATGCCGATACCAGCGCTGGTGAAGACGATGATGATATACTTAATCATCTTAAATGCAGTAATGATGTATTAAATGTCGAACTAATTGATGATGTTGTCGATGAGGTGATCAAAGTGCATGTCAATCATACAGTTATGACTGCCACACAACACACAGCCACTCCAGCCACTGAGCCTGATAGTTTAGCCGATGATATGACAGCCGCTGAGGCAGAGCGATTGTTGAGCTCAAGGTAAGTTCTAAATGAATCTTAAAATAAAAATACATATATGTGTAGAAAACTGCATGTAAGATTTAAACAATTCTATTTTAAACTTTTTAAGCATGTTAAATTAGTATTAACTCTAGATAATTTCACTTTAAAGCTGTGTATGTAAGTTAGTTAATCGTGACTTTTAAACTTTTTTGACTCGACCTTAGTTTTGGTTGAATTAAATTTCCTCTATAAATTCATTTGTTTAATAAAAATTTGACTTCCTTATGCAGTAGTTTGTAAACCTTATGACCTCTTTGTGGGTCAAAGCGGTTAAAATTGTTGATGTTGCTATATTTCTGTTCCTTTTTTTGCTGCCTTGATCTTAGCATTTTATCGTTACAGCTTCCCCCCTTTCCACTACCCGTGCCTCTGTCTCATTCATATTCACTCTACATGCTAAAACAAATATTTACCTTTTTAGTAGTCCCTTCTACCTTGCATATATTCACACACACACACACACACACACACACAAAGCCGGGTCGACAGTTGCTATTCATCATCATCATCGTCATTATCATTGTCGACATCATCTCCTTCTTTTTCGTCTTGGGGAGTAGGAAGGACCTTCGTGGCTATCATCAACTTTGTTGTAATTGTAAGCTAATCTGTCGCCTGTCAACTTGCTGATGACGCACTGCATCCGGAAAAAGTTGAAAGCACAGAACAAAGAAAAACAAAAAAAAAAAAAAGAAAAAGCCCAACTTGGGGTAGAGTTGTTACACACACACACACGCGCACACACACACACACACACACACACACACACACATTGTAGTCGGTTTTATTTGCGCCTTTAAGCCCGGGCACTTTAAGTTGCCAAAAACTTTGAACTGCTTTGAACTTCCACAGATTGAACTAACATAGTAGGTGCCAGATTTAGCTTGTTATGTTGCACTCACTCACTTTCCTCACTCTCGTACGTACCTTTTGGGGCATGCTTCAATTTGTTTAACGATGTTGTTCGACTCTGCAATTCTCGGGCTAAAGCCAGAAAATGCATTTGTATGTGTTCTCCCCCCCCCCTTTCACCATCCTCCACTCACATTCCCGCTGCCACTCATTCGTTACCCTCTCGTTACATCTATCTCTTGTACATGCTTTCAGGTGTGTTCGTTGTTACCATCTTTATCATGTCCATCTATCTATCTACCTATCTATCTATCTCAATGGACAATTGCAGTTTTGCAGGTCTTTGGTCTTGGTTGGCCCCAAACTAAGTAGATTTTTAGACAGTCATTCATTCTTCACATTTGCCACTCGCCTGCATTGACTTGCCATTGATTTATTGGATGTGTGAAAGGCTAAAAAGAAAGGATTGCTTTTGCAACGATATATATGTATGTATGTATGTCTAGAGGACGCCAATTCTATGTGTGAGAGTGTGTGTGTGTGTGTGTATAGGTCCTTCAATTGTACACTCGTCGAAGAGTCAATGAAATTTATTATTAAAAGAATTTTCTACGTTCACCCACAACTGTTATACTGATCAAACTGTTATACTGTTGAAACTGTTATACAAAAAAACTGTTATACAATAATTTGTTATAATGCTATAATGATTATGCAACTATTTCCAAGCATACATAACAAGCAATTCAAATAAACGGTTATACATATTATCTATCTGTTATATTTGGCATATTTATTGTTATACAGAATTGTTTTACATTTGTTTTTTGCCAAGTGTAGATCAAAGAGTGTGTGTTTGTGTTGCGGTAGGTCTTTAAAAAGTATTAAACTGCAATTTTCCATGGTTTGTTGACTTTTTGATAGTTTTATAAAATCGCGCAATTTGAACTTTGCTTTACTTCATATGCCCATACACGAAAATGGGTACATTAAATTTTCAAGGGCGTTTGACATCCATTAAATGATGTTTGGACAGTGACTAAGCAAGTCTTTATTAAATAAATTAATCAACTTTCGTTGTTTTAGTTCCCAAAATATTGTATGGATCAAATGAAATCTATTCAATTATATACCTATATCATTGATTGATTCGTAATGTATGAGAATTCTATGTGAGAGAGAGTGTAGAGAAACTTTGACATATCCATAAATAGACCTGTCCTATGCTTTTGTTGTTGTTCACTCCGATTTTCTGTGGGTGCCAATTTATCATGACTATTATAGGGTATAATTTTTTTTTCTGGGATCTACTCTAGTACCCTTCTCCACTTACTTTTTTAACGCTCTTGGCACGCAAATAACCAATTTCCAGTTTTTGCCATAGTTTCTTTCGTTTTGCCTGCCCCAATATATGTGTTGCATACGTCAATTAGGCAACCATTTTTCGACCAAAATTTATTATGGCACACGACTCAAAGCAGCACCCATCCCCTATACATCCACCCAACCCCCT
This sequence comes from Drosophila austrosaltans, assembly GCA_035045865.1. Classification (NCBI taxonomy): domain Eukaryota; kingdom Metazoa; phylum Arthropoda; class Insecta; order Diptera; family Drosophilidae; genus Drosophila; species Drosophila austrosaltans. Next base: position 6,645,155 of record JAWNOQ010000207.1, read on the forward strand.
TCCCTTTGCCAAAAAAAAAAACCATTCACTCAAATGCCGCCGCACGCTGCTGCTTGCTTTTTCACTCACAATCACAGTACGAATGAGTGAGTGAGTAAGCATGAGAGAGAGAGAGAGAGCGAGTGAATGAGTAAAAACTTTCGAGTCCTCTCTGTTACTCAGTGAGTGCTTTTTGTTTGTGCAGTCAGTTTCGTCCTGCCCCAATGTTTTGCTGCATGCAACGCAACTCTGGAATCACATGCTCGCCGTTCGTTCAACGTGTCGCACGGCAAAACTAAATAATCACAAGCAAAAAAAAAAAAAAAAAAAAAATAGAAGGGAAATAAAAGGAGCGCAACAAAAAAGGAATAACGAAAAAAAAAGAGTAAAAATAAGAAAGATTGTTAAACGTTAAACTGAAAATGGGAAAACGTCGTTTTTAATTAACATTTTTTGTTTTTGTTGTTGTTGTTGTTCAACGTGTTTTTCTTTCTTTTTTTTTCTGTTGCTGCCGCTGCTGTTGCGCTGCTGCTTCGCGGTGTCAAAGCGGAAATAAGTTTTAATTAAAAGAAAAAGTTAAAGTGAAATATTTAAGTGCCATATAAGGTGTTTTTCCCATCTTCGTGTGAGTGTGTGTGTACGTAGGTTTCTGTTTGTGTGTGTGTGTGTGTGTGTTCTTGCGCTTGTGGTAAAGGTAATAAGAAAATCATATTATATACTCTTCATTGATATACATTCCGTTATGCTGATGACATTTCAGTTTTTCTTTTTTTTTCTGCTTTATTTTTCACCCAACTTCCCCACTTAAACTCCATTTTCTTTTTTGCCATTTCCGCTCTCCTTTTGCCAATTCTCATGATAATGATGATGTCTGCTGTGCCAATGCTGACTTTTTATTATGTTGTTCTTCAGGTTGATTTTGGTTTCATATCCTGTATCTATGTGTGTGTATTGTTGATGTTGTTGTTGCCAGTCATTATCATTGCCTTGTTGGCTTTTAATTAGACCAACTGCCATACCACTCAATACTCGCTCCTCCTCCCCCTCTCCCCGCACAAAACCCTATCCCTTTTCCTTTCGCTATTTTGCTGGTGCTGCTCGTCGTCGGTGTCGTCACCTCGTTAGTGGCCAGCAGTATCGTTTCTGTGGCAATTAAATGAGCTTACATCAATGTTAATGGGATTGGTTATGCGGTGGCTGCAACAACGGGGATGCGGGAGCGGATAGTAGTTGAGGTGAATGTGGATGAGATTGAATGTGTTGCCTGTTTGACGAGTTTGTGGCTTTGTGTAACAGTGTCCTTATGTGTGTGTGTATGTGCATGTCTCTCTTATGTTAGTCTATGCGTGATTCTGTGTATTCTAATAATGATTAGATTAATCACATAGATGGTTTAGCCATAGTAACTATCTAACCATAGATTTGATGGCCTGTCATTTGGTTTTGAAAACTTTTCATAATTAATTTTGTGTAATTGCCACGAATTGATTTTACACCAGACTGACCGCCCGCCCGCTCTTCTTTTCTCTTTTATTTGATGGAGAGATTCATGTTTAAACTAAACCTTCTCCTCTTCTAGTGCCTTGTACATTATCTCATTCTCATCTGCATCCTTTAGTGTATCCTTTTTGTGGCTTGGCAACTGTCACCAGGCCAAATGCATTACGTTGCGTTGCGCTTTTAAGCTTATTTAAATTGAAGAGCACAAGAAGAGGTAAAGCGTAGCGTGGCGCGACGCGACGCGGCGCTGCAGCACGAATTGTGGCTAAAAGGGGGAAGCCTGCTACACGACCACGTATTATGAAAAGGAAAATTGTGAAAGTGGTTTGTGTATTTAGTTAAGTTAAACAAGCGGCTTGCCATTTTCTTTTCTGTTCTTTGCCGTTCTTTGCTTTCCTCATTTTTTTCTTTCTGCTTTTGTTGGTTAAAATGCTAAAAAAGGACTTAGAGAATGCGGAGGCGTTCCTGACTTAATGCCGTCTCTGGAAAATCGAATTAATGTGATAATTTTAAACTATATTTATTCAAGCATTCTCAGTTAAACTTTTCTTGCAACAAGCTAAATGATGACAAAGTGCCATTTTGATTAAATAAAAGCTTAAGCAAAGTTCTTATGTGTCTCATACAAATGAAATTTGTTTGAATTGGCTATAGAAAAGTACAAAAGTTATTTCAAGTTGAATTTTAAACTGGTATGCCAATTGATAAGATAAAATTTTTGAGGTAATTAAGTTCAAAGAAGTCAGTTTTAGTCAAAAAGTATTGTTTCTATATGATTAGTTCTTATAACGAACATATATATTAACTACATTTTTAACTGCAAAGCAGTTGGTTTTGGTATATTCTAATGGTTATCACTCAGAATTCCTGACTTTCAAAAAGGATATATGAATATTTTCTATGACTTCCAACTAATACAAATTCCTTTGCCTATACAGGGAAAATCTCCTTGCTCTCTTGTAAGGATTATTACTTTTTAAACGTTGCAATTAGACTAAAATTGTAGAATTTTCAAGGATTTCTGAATACAAATTTAAATGATTTACGAAAAGGGGAAATCCTCCCTCTCTTTAGTAAACTTTTCCATATGGGGTTAAAATTAATAAATTTTGCATCATCTCGACCAATTTTGCCACTGGCATGGACAAAAGTGCAAGTTATTCAATTTCGGTTTTTTTTTTCTGTTTTTGTTTTGCTCTCTATGTCTCTCTCTCTTTCTCTCTGTCTCTCTCTTTTACTACATAATTGAAAAACTTCAGTTCACTTACTTATTTAGCCCAAAGCCAACTAGTTATTTCTACCACCATGTCCACTTGGTTTGGTTTGTAGACCCCCTCCTCCTTTTCTATTTCTGCTCTTCACTTTTGCCTACAAATTTAAATTCATTTGCAGCTTTCAGCTGAGCAAAGGGGAAAAAATATCACACATACGCAGTGGTGACTTGCTTAATGCCAAACAACTAGCAGCAGCAGGCAACTGAAGGATAGAGCATAATGGGAAGAAGAGTGGAGAAGGGGGGTGGAGAGTAACAGTAACAAGGCGGATCTGTCTCTCGCCCTCTCTTTCTTTCACTAGCCTGCAATTTACATAAATTGCAATAGGAGGAGTAGTGGGCCATGTGTTGATGATGTCCTTGTCGCCCCAGAAAATTGCCTGGCCACAAAACTCTGTGTGTTTGCTAAGAAGCGGGGCAAAGAGACGCAACTGCAAGTCCAACTAACTCTCATTTATCTTTCAGGCAACAGGAGGAAGAGAGAGAAAGAGAGATGGAGATAGAGAGTGAGAGTAACTCTTCTTTCCCCTTTTGATGGCCATTTGTTTTTTTTTCTTTTCTTTTTTTTGGCAGGCTGCCCAACAGCTGAGCTTGAATTTGTCCTTGACACGTGACTGCTTTGTCGTGCCTCCATTTTGAATACCCTGTATGCCCGAAGCTAAAAGGGGGGTATACGAAAATCAGCTCTCTCTCTCTCTCTCTCTATAAATAATATATATAAAATCTTAATCACAAGAAAACGGAACAAGAAATACTAGAAATAGGAATTAGGATAACATTATAATAATTTTTATGATATATGTTTTTGTATATATATTTAGAGGGTATCTAGAAATCGCACAACAATTTCTCTTTTCGTCCCCTCTCTTTTGTATTCGCCTGGCAATTTGCTGGTCAATTGTGGACAGATGCAAGTGATGCTACTTTCTACTTAGCCCTTGGGGCATGGCGGTGCGCCTTTCGCTGCCATTTGCTCCTATTTGCAGCTTTATTTTAATAATTTTCTGGCGGTTTTCAACTTTATCTTCTATTTTGTTGCATTTTTTTCCACGGTTTTTTGTGTTTCCTTTTTAACTTGTTACAACTTTTGCTTTTGACTGTTTTTAAAAAGAGTTTTTAGCAGAGGGTGATTTTTTATTTTCGTTTTCTTTTGTTTAGTTTTTTTTCCCCCCCCATTTTCTGAGGCTTTTTTATTTTTGTTATTGTTGCCATTTTTTTTTTCTCTTTGTTTTTTAACTTCTTTTGCCTGGGCGTTGTAATCTTATTTGTGTGCTTGGCTTATCGCACGCTTTGGCCCTAGCTCAATTGCAACAAAAATAATACAGAAAAGTGTGGAAAGAGGGGAGGTGGTGGGGATTGGTGGGTAGGGTTCTGTGGCAAGTGCATCGCAAAAGTTTTTTGCAAAACAAAAACAAGAAAAAGAAGAAAACCCACAGCAACAACTTGGAAATGGAGCATACAAATGACGATGGCCCATTTGTTTGGTATTTATTTCAATAGCTCTTAAGATATTACGACTAGGTTACTCTCTATGGTTGAGTAAAATGAGGGGGAATTTGCTTTTAAGTTTGTTACAATTTTTTACTCTCTTTCTTTTTTTTTATAAAACTTTATGATGATTATAGGTAAAGATGATTGTCAAGCTTAAGCTATAACAAAAGAAATGAATACAAATAGCAAATTGTATCAATGACTTGTTCCTTTTGCAATAGACTTCACAAATTGTTAAATAAGTTGACTTCAAATGGATTTTATATAGTTTCCAAACTTTAGATTCCAATTGATTAAAGATCATGAGAGTTTGTTGTGTACCTATCACATAAAAGGTTTTCCTTTTTGGTTTGGTTTGTTTGATGTCTTGTAGAGTATTTCCTAGTTGACTGCAATTGAAAAAGGTTCAATATATATTTTGCTCTTAGCCATATATATATATATATATATAGCCCTGTCCATCTCACTAATGCATTGGAATAGAAAAGCTTTTCTGTGGCTGCTAAATGTTTGTTGCCTTTTCCCCTTTTCCCATTCTTTCTCGTTTCTCTTCTTATTTTCTGAATTTATCTTGCCTTCACAGCTGCATTGGGAGTTTATCGTAATATTTACACCTTTGCCACCACTTTTGTTGTGTTGGGTTGTGTTGTGTAGTGTTTGTTTCGCCAAAGTTTTGCGCGTAAATTTTAGTTTTCAAGTTAAAATACTTGAATTTATTTGATGCGAAGGCGGGCGGGTATTAAATGACACATGGGATATATTTTCTAATTGAAGAATTCAAGATAATTACAGACACATACAGGGGGCAGATACTCGAACGAAGAGAGAGAGCGAACGAGGGAGAAAAAGGGGGGGCAATAGAATTAGTTAGAGAACTAAAGAGATAGAGAATTTATATTACGATTCTGGTTTCCAGCTGTGATGCTTCACACGTTGATTGCCTAGCTGACTGCCTGGCTGCCAAAATGAAAGGCTTCTGTTGGAATCTCTATCCAGCTGCCGCGCCACCCCATATCAACTCGATTCCCCCTCGTGACTCTCTCGCTCGCTCTCTCACTCTCTCTCTCTCTCTCTTTCTCTATCGTTCTCTTTCTCTCTGAGCTATATGAAAGTGTTTCAGTTCTCCACTTTGGTTTTATGTGCCAAAGCACTTTGAAAGTTTTTGTGCATTTTAGTTGCAAGTTATGTGCAGTTTCGCATTTTTTTTTCTTTTTATTCTTCTTGCCTTTTTGTTTCTTTCACTCTTTTTTTTGTTCTCTCTCAATTTTATTTTAAGCCTCAAAATTATATTTAAAACTGTTTTGCATTAAGTTGGGGGATATAATATTTTAGCATACTTTACTGGGCAAACAAAAATTAAAAAAAAAAAAAAAAAACTCGTCAGGTAACTTTTTCTTCAAAAAGAGCAAAAAAAATATAGGCAAAGGAGAGCTTTGTTCGTTTTTCTGGATTGCAACTTTTCAAGCATTTAATTACCATAATTTCTCCACTCATGGCGTCTCATTCACCCACTCTTAATCTCTCTCCCTTTCACTTGGTCGCTCTTTCTCTCTCTGGTCTCCTCTTTGTGGCTTTGGGAGTATGTGTGGCATTTTGTTGTTGTCGTTGCTGTTGCTGTTGGTTGCCATTGCCATTTGCTGTTTCTGTCATCTCTACCAATGAGTTTTCAATTGGCATGTTCATCACTTTGCGTGCTTCATGCTGATGCTGATGCTGATGCTGTTCCTGCTTCTGCCTCTGACTGCTCTTTATGTTTTTCTGTATGTGCTTTCTGTTGACATTGTTGTTGCTACTATTTTGCTTTTTGTTATATGCGGGAGAAAGCATACACACACACATACGAACACGAGCCATACGATACATACATATATAGAAATATAATTGTTGCCAAGTTGTCGTTTTCAACATTGTCACAACCATGAACCCATCTCAATGGTTTGGGAAAGGAAGGGGGGGAGAAGACTCTGATGTGCATGGCTCAACGCTAAGTAATTATAATATGATATTTGTCAATCTAGCATTCTTAGATTGATGAGTTTAACTCTTTGCTTTAGTTTTTCTTAAAGGTAAATACAGTTAATCAACTAATAATGTAGATAGAATAAGAAACTATATCATATGTTATAAATTTTTAATTAACAATACGATTGGTTATTTGAAAGAGCCTCAACAATATTTCTTTATGCCATTGCAAAAGAACAAAAATACTATTTTTGTACATTTTTATATCTACGTCCATGTTTGCTTATACTTCATTCAATCTTCTTTCTCTCTTTTTACCCTTTTTGTGATTTTCTTGTTGCATACTACTTTTCCTACACAAGCAGTAAATATAAATGTTGTTGCTGTTGTACCCTTAAATACTCTTGCCAAAGGGCATATGTATTTCATTGATATGCACTTTAGATCATTTATTGGCAACTTTCGTCTATTAGTTGATACAGGAAACTAACAAAACTTGAAGCGATTTCGTAAGGTTTCGTAACGACTTTTGATGTATATATGTACATAAAAAAGAGTATAAACGTTTCAACACTGTTGCAAGTTGGCACGTCCATCTGGATTTATTCTCTTTCCTTTTTATATTTTATATATATATATATATATATGTATTTTTTTTTCTGTAGCATACGTGCTTGCAATGATAAAATTGTATTTTCAATTTGCCAATTTTCCATTGTTGTGTTAGTTGACAATCTTTTAAGCGCTTTTCAGCATATTGCTGCTGTTGCTGGCAACACATTTGTGTCACTCACCTTGTTGTCTTTTGGTCGAACATTTTTGGTTGACTTTGTAAGAGTTGCGGCGATTAGATGACTCTTTTGTCTATTCAATTTTAATTCATCCCCAGCAGCTATTAATAAACGAAAACGCTGGAGCTTCTCTGGTGATGATGCTGCTGCTGCTGCTGCCGCTGCCACTTCCTTGTAAATTGTAAAACTCACAACTGACTAAACATAAATTGTGTTAAATTTATCACACACGCACACACACAAACACATAGAGTAAAACAACAATGGGCAGAAGGCAGGGCAAGGCTAAAGCTACAAACCAGACACATGACGTCATTGGGGGCCAGGGCCATCTACCATCATAAAATAACTCAAACTCGGCAAGACTACCAACAACACCAATGCACACACACACACACACTCACACTCACAAAAATTGAGAGCGAAATGAGCTTAAAGCTGACTCTGTTTGAGTGAGTTAATTTTACTTTGCTTTAACTCGCTCTCACTCATTCTTTTTCTATCTCTTTCATTTGTTATGTCTGTCTGTGTGTGTGTGTGTGTGTGCGTATTTTGTGGGTTAAGGCTTTTGCTTTCCATTGTGGTTTTTGTCTTTTTCGGTTATTGTTTAAATTAATTTAAAATGTATAACCAGAAAAAAAAGAAAAAGGGAAAAACAATAAGCAGCTGAGTGACCTTGTTCTAACTGTATAATACGCCATCCGACCATATGTTCAACCCTAATAAGTAGGCTACAAAAAAGTGTTGGAACTTAGTTTGTGTATGTGCGTGTGTGCAGGTGGCGCCTGCTCTCCCCCCCCAATTCCTATTGTGTGTGTATGTGTGTGTGTACCTTTGTGTGTGCGTTTCTATTTGCTCAGTCACAACACACAAATACCCACGTTTTCTCCTCTCTTTGGCATAATTGCATTTGTCTTTCACATTTCCCTTAACTTTTTTTTGTTTTTCGTTGTTTTCCCTTTTTACCGCTGACGCTGTCGCTCCGTCCAACTTATGCGTTTATTTAAATATCGTTAAAGTTGATGCCCATTGTCGTTTACTGTGGTGTTGTTCTTGTTATTTTTGTTGTTGTTGTTGTTGTTGCTGCGGCTTTGCGCTTATTTTTCATAATTATTTTTTCCGCTGTGAAACTTTGTCATTGTCGTCGTAGTCGTCGTTGTCGTCGTTTGCCTCTCACGTCACACGCTGCGTATGCGTAATATTTCGTTTCGCGTTTTATGCATGCAATACCCTATATGTATATATAAATACATACATACATATATATTTGTGTGTGTGCGTTGTAGCTTTAGGCTCAGCTTGAGGGCATGGACGTAGATATATGAAAGGCTGCTTTGACTAGCATTTGTGCAAAGAGCACCATGGGGAATCGCTACGTAGTGGAGGAATTCAACTACTACAAATCAGTTCTGTTTTCAGTATATATTCGCACATACATATATACACGATATTTAAGGTAGTATATTAAATCAAATAATTGGGTTCATAACTCAATCAAAATGCTTTTCCTATGTAAGGAATCCAATGTATTAGATGCTCCTCAAATAAGAGTAATCTTTTGATTAGCTAAAAACTTAATATTGAAATATTAATTAACAAATCAACTGAAAGAAGTTAAGTTTGGATTGGATAACAGAGTGGATTAATATCTGTTAGTAAAAACAAAATTTGAATAACTAAAGTCATATCCATGGCCATAGATGTGAGCAGATTTAAAAGGGTTTTTGTTTTTTTTTTGATTTTGTTATTATTTAGTTCTCTTTTTTGGTTTTGGTGTCCCACATTCCATAGCAATTAAAAACGGAGCGGAACGTGTTGTTATTTTTATTTTAATTATAAAACTATAGCTTTATGCTAATTTTTTGTTTAGCACCAGCTGCGGGGCAACAAAAAAAAAAAACAGAAATGGGGAAAAGCTGTGGTTAAATGAAAGGTGGCTCTTGTTTTTGCCCCACCCCTCTATCTTTCTCTCTCTCTCTCTCTTATGTCAGCTAAATATGCGCTCTAAACCGCTTAGCTCAACCTCTGCTCTGGTCTATACCCTGCCATGGCCAACCGAGCAGCACTCTTCCCCTAGAATTCAGTTAACTAAATCGGTTATTTTTAGTTGTTATTGGCTTAGAATGAAAAAGAAGAAGAGATTGAGAGGGTTGGATGGGGGGAATATAGAACAGAAACAGAAAGGCAAATCATGGAGTTGAATTTTACTGTTTGCAAAAATATCGCATAGCTAATTGTTTAATTGCATTTTATTGGCAGCTAAGCGGATTTGCCCTCTATCTGCCTTTCTAACCAAACTATTTCTATATACATATATGCTAGTGGCCAGAAAAGTGAAAATTCATCATATATAAATATATATATATATAACCCCATGTACCATTTAAATGCCAATTTATCTATCAATTTGCAAGCTGTCGTACTTAAAAATTGGTCCGTTGAGTTACAGATACAGATAGCCTTTCCAGTGACTATAATAAAGTTCTTTATCAGACAGTTGAAAAAAGACTCTTATTTATTTTTCTTGATTGAAAAAAAAAACTTTATATTTACACATACGTTTTACATTTTGCAATGAGTGATATTAAATTTTCACAAATTGTAAACAGACCCATCCCATCCCATCCACCCACCCACCACCACTCTACCTTTCTCATATCCCTCGACCCCTTTGCACGTTTGTTATATTATTGAAATTGAATAAATTTCATATATGGAAATATGAAATGATTTCCTAATTGATTGACGATTCATTTAAGAGGATATTGCATGGTTATTTTTTTCCTGGGTTTTCATTATGGACCTGTCATATTTACCCAAAAAAAAAAAGGGACGATAGAGAAAGAGAGCAAGGGAGAAGAGGAAAAAAAAACAGAACCTGAAAAGAGCAACAATGACAGGCTAATTATAGTTGAAATTGCAATTACATAAATGCAGTTGGGTTAAAAAACCTCATTTAAATGCATGACAACACACACGTACACGCACACGCATCTACTACCTGTGAGAGGGGATTGGTAAGCGGTGGTGGGGGGGTTGGTGGATGGCACTTTAGTAGGCAGTCAACTGTTTGTTGTTACTGCCAGTCGTCTGACTGTCTAGTTTGGGGGCTGCCTCTCATTATCAACAACATAATCAACCACTTACTACAACAACTAAGCTGACTTTTCACTGTGCATATGTGTATATGTAATTCTTTTCCCCCTCCCCTAACTTCATACATACATATATGCATTTGTGTGTGTGTGTGTCTTGTTAATGATTAGCTACGTTGCCGTTGTGTTGCCGTTGTCTGTAATTAACAAACAGACACAGACACACAGAAAGAGATTTCCACCTTTTTCCCCCTTTTGCACTCTCTCTCTCTCTCTCTCTATATGCGTTTGCTTACACGTGACGTCACGCACAAGTGAGAGTGACAAACACTTAAACGTTAAATGCACCCAGGCAGGTTGAGGCATCTTGTCGCCTGGCCTGGTCTCTCTCTCACACTTTATATCTATCTGTCTCTTTCTGGCCACCCGGCTTAACTTAGTGTACAGTTCAGTTCAGGTGTCATTGCGTGTGCAACACGGCGTATGCGACATAACTTTACTTGCGCTCTTACACTCTCGCTCTCGCTTGCTCTCGCTGGCTCTTTATTTCTCTGTCTCTCTCTCTCTCTCTGCATTTAGCTATCTCACTCTGCGACGTGCTCGTGTAAGCGTGCATGTTTAATTTGGCATTGCATACTTTGCGGCGTTGCATTACAATTTTTATATACTTGAAGCAGAGATTTTATTACACATACATATATAAACATATATACACATATATGCCATTAAAGTTGAAAACTGTTCACATTTAACACAGATTTAAGTGAATGGCTTGTGATGGTGTACATTTAAAAAAATAAAAATAAAGTTAACAATGTTAACTTAATTTACAGTAGTAAAACGATGTGTGAAAAAGTTTATACAACTTTTCGACGTAGGAGAGAGAGTCAAAAGAGATTACAAAAAAGAAAACAGATGAAATTGTTAATTTATTATGACCCGAAAAGTCTGTAATAATAGTAAATAGTTAATAGTCTTTATGAAATATCTTTTTATTCATAAGTTTTGTGTTTTTTTGTTTAAAACTTGTGCTAATTAAACGCGAACGTTGTTATAATAATTACTAAAATGGGAAATAAACTTTTATTCAAGTTTAAATAAGACTAATTTTACTGTGAATAACAAACTTTTTCTCTCTCTCTCTTCCTTTCGCTTTGTATACGAGAGTAAAGGAATTTACTGTTAAGATATGAGATGTCACTTTTGAAACAGTTGAAGGTATCAGTCACTGTGTTATACTGCGTTGCCTTACCTACTCTGTAAAGTTTTCTGTTGTTCCTCTCTCTCTCTCTCTCTCTCTCTCTCTCTCTCTCTTTCTCTCACCCTCCTCCAAAAGGTTCTACTAATGACTATAAGTTTGATGGCAAAGTTTTTAATAAACTGTAAAAGATGGCTTCAAGCTTGGCCCCATCAAAAATTGCCAGTGTAAATTAAAAGTGCATTACACATTTTAATTGCTGCACACACACACACACACACACTTTAGACGGGACACGATGGCATGTCCCACCACTTATCCTCTCATCTTATCCGCTATGGCGCTTTAGGCCAACATCGCAGCCACATATAGCCGCTCTTCAGGTTTCTTCGCCCCTGTGTTGTCAGCCAGCTCAGCTTAATTATAGTTATTATATGCAATTTAATTTTATTTACATTCGCATTTTTAATGTAAGTTTATTAATTTTTAAGCATAATACATATATATATATATATATATATATAATATATAGCACGTAAAATCTATTATCTTTGTTGTATTTTATTGTATACTTAAACATGATTTGCATGTTCCACTTGATTTAAATATTTCATTTTTGTTTCTTTCTTTTTTATATATATTATTTTTTCTTTTTCATTGAATTTCATTTTATTTATGGTAATTTGCCTGTTTTTATTGTATGTGTTTGTGCGCTGTCCTGTCTTGTCCTGTTGCTGATATTGTAGCATTTTGGAAAGCAAAATCAGGTTTGCATTTTGATTTCACAATCCATATATATGTACATACATATATGTATATATATATATTTGAGTCTGCGCCAACTTTTCTCATTTTTTTTTTTTTTTATCGCCAATTTGTTGCATTTACAGACAACAGTCGCTGCTATCGGACGAACAGGCCAAAGAAGTTGAGCAAATACTCAATGCTGCTGCCCCCAGTGTGGGTGTGGCAGTAGCTGCAGTTGTTGCCACAGCAACATCACCGACCAGCATTAAGAATCTCATTGAGGAATCGCCAGGAGGGCAAACGCAATCAATTGCCAACGGGGAACAGCAACAGGATATACAAATTGCAGCTGTTCCTGCTATCGTTGAGGAGGAAATACAAGACGAAGAGGAGGATTACGACGAAGTCGAGGAATTGGTAGATGTCGACGAACAGCAAGTGGATGAGCAACAGCAACAACAACACCAGCATCAATTGGCAGATAACATTGATGACGAGGACTCTGATGACGTTGAGGCCTTGGATATTGTGGGCATTGGTCGAGCTGCTTCCTCATCCGCATTAAATGCCACCTATATTAAGGCTCAAGATAGCACTGAAACAGAGCCAACCACAACGACACCATCTACTACACGCCATGATGATGATGAACCAGAGTGGTTAAGAGATGTACTTGAGGCACCCAAGCGTAGTTTAGAGAACCTATTAATATCATCGGTTCGTGGTCAAGAACAGCAACAACAACAGCAGCAACTGCAGCAGCAGCAACAACAACATTCCGATCTTAATCATACATATAACGCTGGCGGCAGCGAATCATTACACGAATCCATTGTATCAGTGGAATCCACACAATCGGATGCCACACTTAATCAAACCACTACCATAGACGATAGCATCATCTCAAGCAAACATAATTCCACCTACTCTTTGGCAGATGCCGAACAGGCAACCAACTCAACTGTTCTAAGCACTGGCCTAACCGAACTCGATGATAGTCAATATTATATACCCGAATATCCTCCCGTTAGAAGCAAGGAAGTACTTGTCGAGGCGGGTGTACACTATTTCGAAGATGGTAACTTTTGGATGGAAGTGCCAGGTAATATAGATGCTGCATCACTCTTTCAATATTGAACAACATTTTGAAATTTATCTCTGTTCTCTGTTTTCCCCGCCGCCTTAGGTCTATTAGACTTCGATGACGACGACTGCTCCTATCCGCCCATAACAGTGCGCAAGAATCCCAAAGTACGCTTCAGTTCTGGACCGATACATGTGTATTCGACTTTTTCGGTAAATGATTATGATCGTCGCAATGAAGATGTTGATCCTGTGGCCGCATCAGCGGAATATGAGCTGGAGAAGCGTGTGGAGAAAATGCACGTCTTTCCAGTGGAATTAATGAAAGGTCCTGAAGGCTTGGGTCTAAGTATAATTGGTATGGGCGTTGGTGCCGATGCTGGCTTAGAGAAATTGGGCATATTTGTTAAAACAATTACCGATAACGGAGCAGCTGCCAGAGACGGTCGCATTCAGGTGAGAGTTTCTTCATCGTCATCTAAAAATGCACTTGAATTAATTCTAATTTTATATCGTTTCCTTATAAGGTCAACGATCAAATAATTGAAGTTGATGGCAAAAGTTTGGTTGGTGTTACCCAAGCGTATGCCGCTTCAGTTTTACGCAACACATCTGGTCTAGTCAAATTCCAAATAGGACGTGAACGTGATCCTGAGAACTCGGAGGTGGCCCAACTGATACGTTTAAGTTTGCAGGCCGATCGTGAAAAGGAAGAGCGCCTAAAGCGGTAATACTTAACATAGAAAGAAAAGAAAAGAAAAGAGATAATTAAAATTGATCAATTTCCCTAGGCAACAAGAAGAGTATTTGCGGCGTACTCTCGATTATTCGGAGGACTCTACACAACCCGTTTCAGCTAATTCAAGTGTTTGCGAGGGACCATCGAGTCCCGTACAAGTTGAACATCCCATGGAGGTCGAGGCCACCCATTCACAGGAGGTAGAGTCTCTAAAGCGACTGCTACAGGAGGTAAGTTGGTATAAGAGAATGTTAAGCATTAGTTAAGAAAAAGAAAAACCTAATTAAATATCAATATATAATTTATATATATATATATATATACCTACATATATGTACGTGTGTGTGTGTTCTCTTTTTTTCTCTACTTTTTTGCTGAATTTCATCATGGATTTCTTTTCATGGATATTGAAATGCAGCATAAAGCGGTAATTGGATAATGGAAAATGTCATTTGATAAATCAAATCGATCAAACTGAAAAAAAAAAATAAATAAATTTAAACAAATTGTAGAGCACAGTATCAAACACATTTCAGAATACCCAGATTTTGAAATTATATTTTATTTGATTTTATTTTTTATTCATTATAATTTTTTCCTAATTTTCTTTTTTTGTTTTGTTTGTTTTCCTCGCAGAGCGAAATGGCTTGCCTGGTTAAAGAAGAAATTATTTTAAGTCTAAAACGAAAGGTTTGTTTTTATTTCCTTATATTTTATTTTCTCTCTTCCATCCATCATTATCATCATCATTAAGATCATGCTCGTTGTACATTATACCCAAGCACATATAAAATACACTCTACTCATTTGTGGGATATAACTAATATGCAATTATTTTGTCCATCCTATTCCCCTATATAGCTGGTCAAGCTTGAAACAACTGGCAATGAGAATGAATTGCTTAGCGAACGATTGCGGCAAAGTGAACGCGAATTGGGCAACATTAAGAAGGAAGCAGCCAATTTGCAAAATATGTTGCAACAATCACAAGCCCAATATATGGCATTGGATAAGAAATATAACAAGGCCAAACGTTTGGTTCGTGAATATCAACAGCGTGAGCTGGATATGTGCCATCGTGAGGAGTTCTATCAGCAGCTATTACAAGAAAAGGACACTGAATACAATGCACTCGTTAAGAAGCTAAAGGATCGTGTCATTAATCTAGAGCATGAACTTCAAGAAACTCAACGTAAAGCCGGTTTTCCAGTTGGCCTACCCTACGATAGTGCCACTCTTAAATTGACACCACAAATGATGCGTAAAGCACCACCCAAGCCATTATTTCACAAATTGGAAACAGAATTATCTGATACAGAAATTTCTGATCTATCACCCGATGGTGATGGCGTTAAAACGGCCACTGTGGAACGTAAGGTTCCCGTTAAGGATGAATTAGATGCGGCTGTGCCGCAGCACGAGCTACTCGATAATTCTGTGAATAAAACCAAAATTGAATTGGGTAAGTCTTATAAATATACCTAGACGATACATCTCGACACCAATACAGACACATTTATCATTTACCAAAAGTATATACATATACAATCAGGAAAAGGCAACCGAACAATCAAATATTTAACCATTAATATTAAATAGAAGAAAAAAAAAGAAAGATAATATGGAAAAGTCGGTAATCTGTTGCTTCTTTTCCATGATTTTAACTTTAACTGCTTTTTACTATAGCATACTTTTCGGTTGCATTCTCCTGCTTAAAAACATTTCAAGTTAAATTCCATTTTGGATACCTTTTTTTCTTTTTGGTTTCTTTTTATACGCTTATTGTTTTTCTATATAATCTTAAGTTGATTCATCTAAATCTTTGTGCTAAATGTCATTTTATGTCTATTTCTTTCTCTCTCTCGCTCTCTCACTATCTCTCTTGTCTATATTTTTGCTGCTTTTCTCTTTCTATTTCATAACTCTATTCATTCTTTATCATTTTTGTTTTGTGCGTATCTATTTTGTCCGTTGTTTGTACACGTTGTCGTTCATGTTTGTGTTTTGTTTATTTTTCTTCTACTTTCTTTTTCTTATTCTGTGTCATAATCTCGTTCGTTCGTGTTCGTTCGTTCGTTCGTTTGATATTTTGCTGTGATTGCCACGCCTACACGCTGCGCCCTCATTTTGCCTATCGTTCTCCACTACCACCAATGTAATTGCACAACTTCGATATCGAAAAAAAAACCAAAAAAACAAAAAAAAAATACAATATATAAACCAAAGCCTCCCGTGGTGGTCTAGCCCATCGCCAATTGCCCTCCAATGGCAATGGAAACAGCAGCAGCAACAACAGCAACAGCAATACAAATGGTCTTGCCGGTGATCAACAGCAGCTATCCAATGGGAATCTAATGAAACGCAGCAGAAGCAATAGTCGCAGCTCTGATTGCACACTCGATGACACCGATGAGGAGGATGAGGCGGCTGTTGTATCGGTGGCCACCGTTGGTGGTGAGGGCTGCTCAGCATCTCCTCTTAATTTGGCCTCAACATCAACATCCACTGTTGGCCATGAGGCAATTAGTCTATCCAATGGCAATTCTCATTTATTGGCCAATGTTAATAATTTGCTACAAAGCCATCCGCCAGCCATGGCCACTGTTGTTGTCTCCTCTAATGGCCATTTGGGTACTACAACACCAATTTTACTCAATTCCACATCTTCGGCATCGTCCAGTTCCTCGAATCAGTCCACGGCACGCGAGGCACAAATTAATCAACTCTATGCCCAGGTTCATAAAGATCCTAGCAAGCAACAGCAGCAGCAGCAGCAGCAGCAACAACAACAACAGCAGCAACAACAACAACAGCAACAACTGCAGCAACATACCGTATCGAGCATATTTAAAACTGCTTTGGGCTCACCAGCAGATAATGGAGGATTAAATGATTTCCATCGTGGGAGCATGACAACCTTTGGCACTGGTCCAGCTACTACTTCACATAGCAGCAATCGTGATCTCAATAGTTCATATGATTCCATATTGGGCTCGAATGATAAGTTATCGGAGAATGATCAGGCCGAAAATTGGATGTATCCCAGTCGAAGGCGTGTGGCATCCAATGGTAGTAAATTATCTGGTGGTCCCGGTTCGACATTCACCGATCAACTCAATCAGGCACTAACCGAACGTGAGAGGTGGGTTTTCGATTTTTTCATTACCCCTCTCTCTCCCCCCTGCCTATAGAGACATACATATGTAATTCATCTACAAATTTTGTGTGTTTTTTTTTTTTTTTGTGTATTTGTTGTGTGTTATTGCAGGCGTCTGGGTGATGGTTCATCGCGTCATTCCAGCGATGATTATACGGAAATCAATAAGAGTCAAAGTGCTGCTGCCATCAATTGTAAGACATTGATCAATGAGATACGCCAGGCGGTAAACGAAGCACAGCCCAAAGGTGATAAATGAATGATCCATTCGTATACATATATATATCTAAATTACTATATAGTAGTAGTACAAATTCAAAGTAAAACAACAACTAATCATGATTAGAAGATCCCTTCCTTTAGAGAACACCATTCCCCATTACCTTACCTTACCCTACAATCAATCATAATGCCATTTCATACAAGAAACAATATAAGTAAATTTTCTGTACATACGTTTACTGTTATACTAACTATTATCAATATATAACTAAAATATATATGGAATATATATATACATATAAATGTTTCAGTTTCATATATGACAATCCGTTCAACGTTTAACCATAATCATATCTCTCTATCTATCTATCTATATAAACCATATATCCATCTCTATATATATATATATATATATATGTATCTCGTTCTCTATTTATTAAGTGTGTAATTAAGCCTTAATTCATCTGCATTGCCGCCGCCGCCGCAGCAGCAGCAGCAGCAGCTCTAAACAATTACATATGTACATATATGGAAAGTTAATAATTATCAACAAAATTTTACTAACCTCAAATTTTCAATTTCTTCTTTCTCTCCCTCTCCGTCTATTCCTCTTTGTTTCCTCTATATGCGTATTTGTTTGTGCCCCTTTCTGAACTAACTAAAATCTTGATCGAAAACCACAAAAAGTTAAACAAGTTGTACCCCAATCCCTTTCACCGCCCGGCACAGTGCCCTGGCAGCAACAACATCTGCAACAGCAACAACAACAGCAGCAGCAGCAGCAACAACAATCACAATCGGCTCATGCGACTGGTCCACCATCGCCTACCAGCATGTCATCGGGATGCTCCTCCCCAGGATATTCGCCCAGTCGGACATTGGATCTATCTGGCTCCAGTTCAAGTTTTTCCGATCGCAAAGCCGCTGCTGCCGGTTATAATTACAAGGGAGGACCTGTCCATGAATGGACCAAGGAGCAGGTAAATTAACCAAAAATAAAAGGAAAAAGAAACAATCTAATATACTCTCTCTCTCTCTTTCTCTCCATATGTTTTTCCTCTGTTTATTGTCAGGTGGGACATTGGCTAATGGGTATCGAATTGGAACGTTATATACCCGTCTTTAAGGAGCATAATGTTGAGGGTGGAGCTTTGCTTACACTGGATTCAAAGGATTTCAAAACGCTGGGCGTATGCGGTGATGATAAGCATCGGCTGAAGAAGCGTTTAAAGGATTTGAAGGCCAGCATTGAGAAGGAGCGCAAGGATATGGAAAGGGAGCGACGTGAACGTGAGAAGGCCATACGCAAGGCCGAAAAGAAGGCGGCCAAAAAGAAGTAGAATTAGTAGATAAATTTTAGTTATTTAAGCAGTAGCCAAAAACCAAAATTAATACGCAGTATATGTAGTATCACACACCCCCAACACACACACACACACACACACATACGGTTATATAAACCTATTTAAATATATATATATAGATATATATCCTTTTTTTTTTTAAATACACACACAAACACATACGCATCTATACAATATATATATATATACATTTTAACCTAAAAAGTAATCCTAAGAATAAGCATTAAAAGCAGCAGCAAGCGGCGGAAAAGGCAAAACGCAAGCCCCAAAGAAAATGAAAATGAATAAAAAATACAAAAAAAAAACAAAGAAAAAATTCCCCAACAAAAGCAACAATGGAAACACAAATAAAACCAACAACAACAGCAACAAAAAAATATTTAAGCAAACCAAGCAACAAAAAAACCACACAACAAAACCAACCCAACTAACAAAACAACAACAACAAAACAAAAAAAACCAAAATGTTTAAGTAAACTATATTAACAAAAACAAAAACTGGCGTTGGACTGACTGATTTTTATGATTAATTTAAAAACAAAACTAAAAACAACAAAAAGAAAAAAAAAAAAAACAAAAAAACCAAGAAAAACTAAACCAAAAAACAACTAACAAGAGAGGAAAAGAAACGAACTTCCTCTTCATTTCGAAACAACAAACTGAACGATAATTTTCTTGTGTTCTTTTGGAAAATTTTTTGAATTGATAACACAACACTTAAGGAATTCGCTGAACAGACTTGAAGAACGGTATAACAGCTGCTTCAACTTCAAATTATAAAATTAATCACGATATATATGATATAGAAATATAACTTATATATATATGTAATACTATAACAAATATGAGATATCATAATAAGTTTAAATCCAAAGCAAGCAAAAACAAAAAACAAAAATAACAAAAATGATCCTTTCTTCTATTTTGTGTTTTTGTTTTTGTGCGTCTATCTGTGTAATTTTAATGACTAGCCTACATTATATATATATTATTCGACTCTAGATATACTTACCTACAATATATATGTATCTGATATATATATATATATATATATATATTTATATACATATATGCATAAATTAAATGTGTATTAGTAATTTGTCAAGACATCCATCTAAATATTGTGTGTGTATGTGTATAATCATCTTAATATGTATATCCCCTCCTTCCCTCTTCTTTACCAAAAACCAAAAAAAGAAGGAAAAAGAAAAAAAAAAACAAAAACACTAAACAATTTAATGCTAAAGTATTGTATTTGTATTTGTATGCTGCAAGAAATAATATTATTAACATTTATGATGTTTGAAAAGTCATTTAAGTACTTAAGTAGAAACCAAAACTGAACAATTTTGCATTGCTCTAGAATTAGTGGAGTCGCTTACCGAAATAAATACCATTATAATATGATTCTCTATATCAGGAGTATCAGAAATTACAAGGACAATGTAGTATGTGGCATCTCCATTCAATTTCCATTTAATTTAATCAAATCAAACCGAATCCTTTCAAAGTTAAATTTCGTTTGAAACTAAAAGAAATGCTAAAAACTAATTGCTAAATAATATCTATCCAATTATCGCCCAATGTAGAATGTCCTTGTTAAACACTTGAAACTAATTATAAATGGTCTAACAAATCCACTTTTCTAGGGCAGCTTCTTTCGATTCAGCCCCAAAATCAATGCAAGAAACCAATCAATCAATTAACCATGCCAACATGTCCAGAAATACTTTCAATGCCTCTGAACCAAGGAAATATTTTCAACAAAAAAAAAACAAAAATAAAAGAAAAGAAAACGTTATCTATTCGTTATATTCGTTAGTTACTGTGCGAATGTAGTTTAAATGTCTTGAATGAAATTGAGTGTAACTATATGAACCGATGATGATAATGATGATGATGATGCCGACTGTGGTGTGACTGTACCTTTATCTTGTTTGTTTTTTTTTTTTGTAATATGTAAACTTTTAGTTGAATTGTGTATTTTGTATTTCGCATTCATTTGATTTACTTTGTACCATATATACATATATATATATGTATATATGTATTTATATTTATGTTTCATCTTAGGCAATTAGTTTTTATTTATCTGATATCTCTATATATACATAAATATGTTGCAATAAATTAATACATTATGATTATTTATATATGTATGTATATATCCACCCAACTATTGCCACAAAATGCCATAACAACTTTTAATTTATCAAGAAATAATCCAAAACAAAAAAATATTAGTAATTAGATTTCGGTTTTTTTTTGGATTGATTGAAACAAACCAAACAAAAAACCAACAAAAACAAAAAACACTCTAACTAAAAAAAAAAAAAAACCAATTTAGCATATTTAATGATAATAATAATTAACCAACATACGTATAAATACGATTACTCTTTCTCTCTAACTCTAAACTCTCTCTTTCTATCTCTCTCTGTCTCTGTCAGAATATTCTTTCTGTCTACTCTAGTTTGACTTTTAAGACAACCCGGTCGTGGCCAAAAAGTGGACCCATGGGATTCATCCCATGTGTCCCCATATCGAGCCCAATGTCCGGCAGCGCATATTCACCGCATGTGCATTAGTCACTCGTCTCGTTGCAAGTCCTTAATATAGCTTTTGAAAAGCTCGCCTCTAAATAGTGCCACAAAACAAAAAAAAAAAAAAAAAAAAAAAAAAAAAAAAAAAAAAACGAAAACAAAAAACGAAGTAACAAACCGTTAAATCTTACCACATAAAAACAAATTAAGAAAAAAAAAACCTTAAAAAAGTAAAATCAAATCAAAACCAACAAAAAAAAAAAACTAAACTAAATATAAAATTGTATTGCTGCTGCGTGTTGATGAAATGTTGGGAAATGAGAGTTTTCCGATCAAATTCTTTAAACAAAATTTAAGAAAATTTCATGTCAAATCTTTAGCCTTAGCTAAGTTCTTCACTGCCAACAAGTCTCTTAAAGATGCCAACTTGGACTCGATCTCAATGCAATTATTTGCTTTTGATTCAAACAAAAATTCAAAGGAAAACTCTTCGAGTTACTCTCGCATTCCATTTCGCTCCCTCTAATGACCACGTGCCGCCACCCCCCAAGCAAGGGGTGGGCGGAGTGTGAGATGGTTTTTTTTTTTTATTTTCGATACAAAAACCTGAAATCCGTGGAACGGAAGCGGCACGCTTAACTCTCAGACAGCAGCAGCAGCAACTACAACAACACAATCACAAATAACACCGACGACAACAACAACAAACACCAACAACAACAAACACCAACAACAACAACGACAACAACAAGAATACGAACAAGAAGAACAAGAAATCGGATTGAATATTATAAATACTTACATATATATTGTTATTTTTGACAAATGTTTTTCAGTTAAAATATGTTTTTATTTTTGGGTAATTGTTTTTTAACGATTTTTACATCATATTTAAACAAAAAAAAAAAAAAAACAAAAAAAAAAAAAAGAAATGAGCGATAAAGAAGATGATGAATTATATAATGAAAAAAAAAAAAAAAACAAAAAACCAGTTGAGACAAAAACCAAAAACAAAAAGAAAAAAACACATTGGAAAATTTGGAAATCTCTTTAAATCGTACATAAATCGAATAGAATCAGCAACACACACACAATTACTTACACACATTCGTGCCTTTTTCATTGCGAAAAACCGTCCCACAAACGAAGAAAAATGCAAAAAGAAGAACAACACCCTGTTTTGAATCAGAATATAGAATTTTCCATCTCACAATTCGTAGAGAATGTGTGTGTTTTTTTTTTGTTTTTTGGGTTGATGGGGAAGAAAAGGCGCTAAAGAAGATCAGCTTTAAGCCCCCGAATCGACCCAACCGACTGCCCATGCCCGTCCGCCTATCCCATCAACGTATCCCGACATATCCTTGTCCAAACCAAAACATTCCTTTTTTTGTCACACGAATCAAGTAAACCAGAAAGAAAGAAAGAAAAAGTAAACATTTTATATCCCGCAATTGCCTTAAAGAAAAAAAAAAAAAACAAAAACAAAACAAAATAAAAATAACGAAAAAAAAAAAAATTAAAAATAATAAGTAAATTATATATTACCCATTAGATATTTATTCATTTAATTTCCAATTTACGGCTTGTAGTTGTTTCTTCTTTAACTAAACTCTTTTTTTTTTTTCTCTGTTTTTTTGTTTTGATTTTCGCTCTTAACAAAAGTTGTATGGATTTTGTGGCTTTGGTGTGTTGTGGCAAATGATTTTATTTAATATAAACTTTTTTGGTTCGTCTTTCCTCAGTTTAAGTTATATGCAAACACAGTCTTAACTAGAAATCGTAAAGAGAAAAGGAAAAGGCGGCTCTACGATCCATAAAAGAAGTCTCTTGGTTAACTGTATCATCCCATCCATTATATAGAGAGGAGAAGGTATATTCTCTTGGTCTGTTTTCCACACACTCTCTCTGGTTCATATTCATTTTTTTCTAGTTGATGTGTTTTCTTGGTAATTGTTGAATATGCAAACAAAAAACAAAGAAAAAAAAGAAATTTGTTTTCTTAGTTCATTCAAATGATCAAAAATCAATAAATCAATCAATATCAATGCAAGTAAATAATGCTACTAGTAAATAATACACACATCCAATATTCTCACATTCATAGCAAGCAAAAAAAACAAAAAACCAAAAAACAAATGCAAATTTGAAACAATTCTCTTACAAATCATTGAAAAATAATAAGCCCAATACACAGAAAAACAAAAAACAACTGAACTACTGAATTATATTCCAAAATAAACGTAAAATTTAAATGCAATTCAAATGTGTTTTTTTATTATACCCTGTACCCATAGGGTAAAAGGGTATATTAAAGTCGCTAAAATGTATGTAACAGTCAGAAATATACATTTCTGACCCCATAAAGTATATATATTCTTGATTAGCATCACTAGCCGAGTCGATTGAGCCATGTCCGTCTGTCCGTCCGTCTGTCCGTCTGTCCGTCCGTCTGTATGAACACCTAGATCTCGGAGACTATAAGAGCTAGAGCTACCAAATTTGGTTTGTAGATCCGTCTAGTGTGCAGACAGATCAAGTTTGTTTCAAATTTTTGCCACGCCCACTTCCGCCCCCGCAAATCGGGAAAACGTATTACTAGAGCTGTACTAAAGATATCGCATTCTTACTTGGCACACCTAATTATATACCCAAACTGGACTAGCTGACCAAATTTTGTCGAAATCGGACAATAAATATCGGAGATATACCTATATGAGTTTTGCACTGAATTGCCAAGGCGACATTGGCTGGCAAGAGTGAGCGAGACAGCATGCGTTTGCTGTTGCTGCATGTTAAAGTGAATTTTGCATGAAATTAATGGCGATTTCGAGGATATTCTATTTCATTTAACTAGTTGGTACAGGGTATACTCAATGTCGGCAGGGACGACTTGCTTGCTTCATTTACTCTAGTTTCTAATTAGTTAACAATTTTTCAGATCGTATTTGGATAAAGCAGCTGATAATCATGGTTTTTAAGGAAAACCTGTTCTATTCTTTACATTATAAGTTAATATTTTTTTAATTGTAGTAATAATGAAGCAAGCAAATCGTCCCTGCCGACATTGTGTATACCCTGTACCTAGTAGTTACCTTAAGTAAAGTCGAACACCTTCGAAATAGCCATCAATTTCATACAAAATTCAGTTTAACATGCAACAACAGAGCACGCATACTATCCCGCTCACTCCTGCTAGCCAATGTGGCCCTTAGCGTTTCAGTACAAAACGCATATACATTTGTATGTACGTATATTTCCGAAATTTATTGTCCGATTTCAACTAAATTTAGTCAGCTGGCGCAGTTTGGTTATATAGTTAGGTGTGCTAAATAAGAATACGATATCTTTGATATAACTATAGTAATTCCTTTTTCCCGATTTGCGGGGGCGGAAGTAGGCGTGAAACAAACTTGATCTGCCTGGGCATAAGACGAATGTTCACACCAAATTTGGTAACTCTAGCTTTTATAGTCTCCCAGATCTAGGTGCTCATACAAACGGAGAGATGACTGTCTCCAACGACTCGACTAGTGATGCTGATCAAGAATATATATACTTTATGGGGTCGGAAATGCTTTCTTCTGCCTGTTACCTACATTTTAGCGACTTTAATATACCCTTTTACCCTATGGGTACAGGGTATAATTAGTCATTAAGTTAAACACAAATTTGGTGAATTCGCACAGCACTTGGCCCCCATTCGATGGCCTTTGGGCGCATACGAGTACCACCATAGAATGGGTTTTTGATATGTATGTAAGTCTAGAAAATTATTTGGGATTACATTCACAATGGCATTGTTTTCGGAGTGTTCAAACCGTTTATTGATATACATATGTATATATATATGTACATACATATTTCCATTATCAGTATTTTCTCTTGCACGTTGCTTGATGGACGGACAGATGAGTGCACTGTTTACACACACTTACACACACGTATCGCAATTGGCGGCAATCATAATGAGTTTGTTGTACTAACAACACAGGCGCAATTTGATCTCTTCTCTTACATTTTGAGGTATTTATTGAAGTTGACATTTACAGATATATGTATATATATATATAAACATTTTTCTCTTAGGTCTCGAAACTTCTTTTCAATGAAGAAATATGAATGGAATTTTTTTTTTTTTTTTCTATTTGTGAGTTTCTTTCGTTTTGCTTATCATCATGTGGGAATTTTCCACTTTTCCATGCATCTTAAGTCGAGGTCAATTTTCAAATGAACCGAAATGAAGAGCTGCTATATAACATTTTCTTTCGTGTAGAGCAATGCCAAGTCGAATGTTTCCTAACATATTAACAAAGAGATATTATATAGTTGTTCGATTTAGAGACTTTTGTTTGAGCACTGTCATGCTGATTAGTAATAAATATAACAACATTTTCTATATATAATCGTTCCAGTCAAAACAAATAAACCCTTTGAATCAAGGGATCATTTATTAGGTCTCTTATATAATTACAAAATTTTAATCTTATCAAAACTAATTAATAAACTAATAATCTATATTAATCAAGTATTATTCCCCTTACAAGAAAAGCCATAAAAACTTGTTTACTAGTCTGATTTTCATCATCATCGGTTCAATGCAAATTTCTACCCCACACGAACTGGGGAGCACTGATAAGAGACTGAAGTGAAGAAGAAACCTTATCACAATGCATTTACAATAGATGCTAGATCAATGGAAAGATCGAAAAATATGCGTCAGTTGTACAGTAATTTTTAGAAATTATATTTACTATATATATTCATTAGAAACTATTACTATTCCGGCGGATAGTAGTACACGTGCATTTTGAGTTTATAAAATGATTTCGTTGCTAGGTGATTCAATATTTATGACCGATTGCATCGGTATATATGTATATATATATACACTAGTCGGCATAAATTGCACACTTTTTCCAATAATTTATTAATTTTATGAACTTAAAAACAGTTCTATTGGTAACTTTTTGTAAGTAGCTTTTATTAGTAGTAAGTTAAACAATTTTTTTTTCGGCCTTGCCATACGTTATTTGACACGCTATAAGCCAGGGGTGGCCGAACGGTCGATCGCCACTATTAGTCAAGTATGTAATTGGTAGATCCCACAGGGTGTCGTCAGTGAACAGTAGATCTTGGGTCTAATCAAGTTGACCATCCCTGCTATAGGCTAACAAAAAACAAAAGCTTAACATGAAAAGTGATTTTAATTTAATAAAAAGTCGAACCTCCTTCAGTTTCAATTACTTTTTTGAAGACGTCGGGCTACTGAATCTACTACCTCAATCTAACGTATTATGAAATCTCTAATTCTCATCAGTAGGCAGGTACAGAGAGCTATTAATAGATTCTTTGCTTGGATCATGATTACTTAACGGTACTTCAACAGTGACTAAACGGTTTCGTCAAAATAATTATGCCGACTAGTGTATGTACATATATACTATATCTCTCATCTAATCTTGTTTAGGAAACGTAATCGGCATAGGGTAATTGTAATTGAAATCGGTTTCGGAATCGGAATCGAGAGATATTTTACCAAACGCCCTAGAAACTGTGTAAAATTGAAAATTTTCCGCCTTAATCTGAGCAAATATTTCGTTCGTCTTTTTTTTTCTTTCATTTTTTCCTTGCTGATAAGAGTTGTGTCTAGTTAAAGGTTAAATAAATAAAATCTATATTAAAATAAAAAAATTTATAAACAAAATGTTGAACTCAGCTTGTGGTATGTTTTTGTTATTTTCAAACACACACACATGCACAAATCAAATGTCGCATAAAAAGTGTTTAAAAATAATTTAAAATTCCAATTATTAGGCATTGACTTGATAAGAATGAGAATTATTATTAAAGAATTGAACAGAGATTATGTACATATATAAAGAAATTCCTTTAATTTTTAGTTCTTTGTCATATTAGTTATTTCTCTCAGTGTTTGTTTAACTTTATCTTATAATATGGACAAGCCTTTTTTTTTTCTTCTTTGCATTTAGTCATTAAGTATATAAGCATTGGCAACAACATGTACATAGGTAATCTTAGTTAACAAAGAAAGGTAAAGAATTACCGGGGCCATTACAACAGCTGTTCCTTTGGGGCGAGATGAAGTGGTGTACGTTGACGAAATGATGCCATGTTTACTGTTACTTTGGTCTAGAAATGAATTCGATTTATTCAATTAACTGAGTTAGGAGCAATGATTCCGGCTATAGAATATATATAGTAAATATACATACATAAATAATACATATACACACAACAAATTTCAAATTGAATTGTGAACAATAATAAGTCAGCAGAGGCAGAGGCGCAATATAACCAACGCCGACAGCGACTGAGACGTTGACTCTGCTAGTGCTGGCGCTGCTGCCGGCGCTGCTGCTGCTGCTGCTGGTGCTGGTGCTGTTTGGTTCATGCTCGTTTATAAGCCGTGAAGCGGTCATACGACGCTGTTCACTTATCATCCGGACATTGAGCAGGCAAGAGCAGCCTTTTAGTGACTACTAACTATCATAAAGGAGCTACAAATTCAATCTATCCAAAACGTAAACAAAAAATATATATATATATATATATATATATATATATATATATATATATATGTAAAGATCAGGAAAGATCTAACAAGATTACAAAAGGCGGCAAATACACAATCCAGTTTTAAATTGAATTCTTTTTTTTTTATCATCAATCCGTGAAAGTTAATTAACACACAACAAAACAGAAATTTACATAACCAGAAGAGAGGCAAACGGACCACAAAGATCATCGAAGCTTATATAATTATATAGAAATCTATACTCCTCCCTCCCTCCTTAGAAATACGTTCGCATTCAACTTCAATTATGACGGGTTATAATTCCAATAGTGATGTGGCCACCAGCAATGGCAATGGACACCAGAATGGACACACAAATGGCAACAAACAGGCGACTGGCGATTATACAGCCCAAGAGAATCACACGTAAGTTGAGTTGGGGGGTTATCATTTATTGCCATGAAGGGGGTGCGGGGGGAGGGGCCAAAGACAACTCACGCCAGCAAATCGTTAACTGCAATCTATATGTAATTGTTAGCGTAATTTAAAAACTTTCTATAACACTGTCCTACACACACGCAAAAGAAAAATGTTAAAAATTTCGCTCAACTTGTTAACTTTTCATTGTAAAAAAAAAAAAACTAAAATAGAAAAGTTTTTGAAATTTTACACTTAGCCTACTTTTGATTTTTTCAAATTTTGATTTCAAATTGTTGTAGGCCAGTGTATTAGAGTAATTGCGCCTGCCTTTAACTGCTTTTGATGGTGTGGGTGGCTGGCCAGGCCTCCGTTTTTAGTTTCAACCTTACCGCACTGTGTCACCTGTCAACTTTCTCAATGCTGCCGCTTCTCCTTGCACCTAGTTGATTTGACCTGCTTTTCATTGTTGTAGTCTGGTGGTAGTATATATCGACATACATATGGGACGATCGATGTGGCCTTTCTTGCTTTTTTCACCTTTCCCCAAAACCCCAAGCAACTCTTTCATTTCCGCTTCAAAGTTTGCTTCCTTCCGATTATTTTCTATTAGATTTGTGCTAGACATAGTAGCTGTTGCTTTTAGTTTTCAATTTTAGAGTACAATGCTATACTCATAAAATTCTTACCCTGTATAAAAAACACACACATTTCGGCATTAGGTCCAAAATTAGAAATATTCAATAATTTTTCTTGGTTTTTTTTTTTTAACTTGAATTACTAGAAAATTGAACACCAAGAAAAAAAGCAAAATGTGCTCACGTGATTGTTGCTCAGGTCCAGGTGGTTCAAACAAATCCGGCAATACCTGCACGGACAGAAAGAATGCCAAAGCTACCAATGGCGAGAAGATAATACCAACTCCCCAAAGTTTGCTGTAAGTCGCACTCACACACCCAGAAAACAAATCCCTTAAACCACATTCTTAAGAAGAATCTTAAACCACAGAAGAGTGAAGAATTCTTAATCTCGAAGATTGAGAAATTTTTCTTTAAAAGTTCTTCATCAAGTAGCCTTGCCTTAGTTTTCTTATTTGGAAGTTCACACAACATTTTTTTTGCAGTAGCATTAGAAAATTTTCGAAACAAAAACAAAATTTTATTTATTAATTAACCAATAATCATGTGTTCAGTCGACTGCTGTTCGAATCCTCGTGGTAAAGCTGGCAATAAATTGGATCCTAGCCAAGCGCTAGTTATACCCACACCAAATAGCGAACTGTAAGTCCACACACACACACACACAATTTGAAAAGTGATTTGAATGTTTGCCGGTTTTTTTTCTTTTTTTCTGGGCACTGCCCTTGATCTTAACCGCTGATATCAACATATTTGACAAAATATGTTGCCCATCCAGATCGGCTTATCAATTTGCGTAGCTCATTAAAAAAAAATTTTGCATTTCATTTTTTCTAGAATGTCTAGCTGAAACCGGTTTCAAACGAATCATCTGTGCAATTTCTTTGATTCTTTTGATTTCATGGCCCAGTTATTGGGGGGGGGGATACATCTATTAGCGGGAAGACCCTTAACTTGGTCTGTTTTTATCTAATCTTTTGGAACAATTGCCAATTAACTGATAAGCATATGACGTAAGCCACTTGAAAATATGTCGCTGACATTTCTCGTTTTCTTTTTCTTAAATTATTGTTTTTGAAACTTGTTTTCTTTTTCAAAAACTTGCATATTCAATGAGAAGGCCAAAAACTTGCCAAAAAAATAAAACAAAAAATCAATGGGATTGAATTTTACGTCGTCGCGTGTTCTCTAAATGAGTGGCCAATCGAATTTATTAGCCAAATTGTTTCAATTAGTTAAATTTGAGTGAGGCGGCTTCTGTAGATATATATATATTTTTTGGGTATTATATATTTACATATAGATTTTACATTATTTTTTTTTTTCTTTATGACGCACTTAATGTCTTGTTTTCGTTATTTTGTAATATTGATTACTTATCAGTTCGATTTGACAAAAACAAGTGATGATGACGTTGATGATGATGATGATGATGATGAAACCCCATGAGAAGATTTCACTGGGCAGCACGTGTGGGATGTTATTTCTATATAGTGTTTTGCTTTTGATTTCAAATAATCGGTTAATCAATTGGGGGGAGAGGGGAGTAATGGCAACTCCCAATTACAGTTCAAGTTTATACAATTTAACCTCGAACCAGTTTCTAACCCAACAATTACACAGGGCAACATACAACATGACCCAAAAGCGCCATCATTTTATAAATATTTAAAAATATTGACCATTGCTGAACTCCTTGTTGACCTCAAAGCACTTCAAGGTTTCGCGTGAACCTTTTTGCGTGCCTTTAAATGCTGTTAGCCATGTGATTATCTATTTAACTAGTTAGCGTTGTCTTCTAGGCCAATTGGTCTTTGGGTGGCATGTTGGGTGGCATCATTGTGAAATGTCTTTTGGAAAGAGGAATGGCAACGTCGGGCTATATGCTGTCCAAAACTTATACAGAAGACATCTAAATCTTTAAAATTGTGTTATATATGATTGAGCCCAATCTTATTGCTTTAATTAGTTGCAATCTAAGAAACTAAACGTTTGTTGGCCTGTGTACAAAAAAGTGTACATGGTGTATTTTAATTGTAGTTTAGATTCTTGATAAATGTGCAATTTAGACAAACATTTAATAACATTGTTTTCTCTCTTTTTGTTATTGTCACAGCAACAACATTTTTTTTTAAACGCCGATAAGGTTGCGTTTCTCACCTGTTTGTATCATAAAACCAAAACCATAAACAATTTTTTTCTTCTATGTTCTTGTATTGTTTTTTTTTCTTCCTCCTCTTTTAAATTGAAATGAATTTTTACAATTTTCAGCAATAATGACAACCAAGACAACAAAATCCAATGCTACCTTTCAACCGAAGATCTTAGAGTATTGCGCGTGATGAACGAAGACACGTTTGTAGTTGTTCCAACTCTCTTCCATAGTTGTTCAGACTTTTGTTTTGTTTCAGTGTATAATGTGTACCCCATGTGTGTACCCATTGTTCTCATTGTGCATTGTTCAAGCTGATTGATATTTTGTGTAAAATTTGCAAAAGAAAAAAAAAAAATAACAAATTATTGTATACATATATTCTCATCGATGCAAAAAGTTATATATATATATATAGATCGATAAATAAGCATATGTTATTTTTTCTTATCTATCCTCTTGGAAAAGAAGTTTCATACAACTTCTTTTTCTTGTCTACAATATGTTCATCATATGTACTCCATACGTTCTTTCAACTGGGATGAATTCTGGCAGAAAGATTTTGTAACATTTGTCTATACATACTTGAATTTTATTGTTCTTTTATTGTGTTTTCTGTTGTTGTTGTTGTTCCTGTGACTAATCCATGACCATCTTTTTCTATCCAACAATTTACACAGGTATCCCTATGAGGTTATTCAAGAGATTGCCGACTTCATTGTAAAGGGTGCAAGCATGCGTCCCAAGATTGGTATTATTTGCGGTTCGGGACTCGGTTCGTTGGCTGACATTATTCAGGATGCGAAAGTATTTGAATATGAGAAAATTCCTAATTTCCCCGTCTCAACTGTGGAGGGACATGCTGGTAAATTAGTTGTGGGCACTCTGGAGGGAGCCGTTGTCATGGCCATGCAGGGACGTTTCCATTTTTATGAGGGCTATCCTTTGGCTAAGTGCTCCATGCCGGTACGCGTGATGAAGTTGTGCGGTGTGGAATACCTGTTTGCCACAAATGCTGCGGGTGGTATCAATCCCAAGTACTCAGTTGGCGACATTATGCTAATGCATGATCATGTCAATATGCTTGGATTTGCAGGGAATTCCCCGCTACAGGGACCCAATGATCCTCGCTTTGGTCCACGTTTCCCCGCACTGGTCAACTCGTACAACAAAGATTTAATTAATAAGGCTCTTGAAATTGGCAAACAAATGGGCATTGAGGCGAATATGCATGTAGGCGTCTATTCTTGTCTAGGTGGACCCACCTACGAAACCATTGCCGAGTTAAAGGCACTCCGCATGATGGGTGTGGATGCGGTGGGAATGTCAACCGTCCATGAAGTCATTACTGCCCGCCATTGCGATATGAAGGTATTTGCCTTCAGTCTGATCACTAACAAATGTTCCACCGAGTACAGCGATAAGAAGGATGAGGAGGCCAATCATGATGAGGTCATGGCTGTCGCCAAAAACAGACAGAAGGCTTGCTGTGAGTTGGTTTCACGCCTCATTCGACAAATTCAAGCAGCATCATAAGCACTTTGGTGAACCGGACGCAAGAAACAAGAAGGAATATCGCGTCGAACTCTAAATTTAACCATAGTAGAAAACTTTAGTCACTAATTATGCATTTAAGTCATGGCCGATCACTTCCCAAAATTTACAGTATAAGCGAAAATGTTAGATTTTAATTAAATTATAACAAACATAGGATAATTGGTATTTGATTTATATAAAAATATATACATCAGTAGCTTGTTAGAACCAACCAACCAATTAAGTAAGAAAACAAACGCTGTTGCTTAGCAGCGTCCATTGGTGCAATGGTCAAAGGCGCGGAATTAAGAACAGGATCGGATCAGCAGCAATTACGCATACGGTTGCGCATGGGTTCAAATGCCCCCCGGTTAGACCAGGGCGAGGAATTATGCCCGCCCTGTCCTCTAATAATTGATGCAGATTTCGTTGGTTCACTTTTGTGTCAAAAAGTCCCTTATAATTCTCAAGTTGTTTTTATGCATAAAATGTAACGCCTGCATTTAGATATGAAAGTTTTTCTAGATTGAAACAATTTAAATCTCGACTTTATAATTCTCAAGTTGTTTTTGTGCTAAACAAACAAACGTGACGTCATTCGTGGGTATCTTAATGCAGTTTAGCTATGTGATGATTAGTGGCGGTGGGTGGCGCAGTAGTTAGAGGTGTTTAGCCAGCTTTTATCCATGCAGGAAAAAAGTGTTCTGTGTTCTATTCCTGCGTGAGGTGTGTGTGGGACTAGAACAGGTTTTTCTAGGTCTCATAAAAATAATTAAATTAGATAAAATCATCAATAAAGTAAAAAGGGAAGGAGGGGTGTTTAGAATAGAAAAGAGGGGGATTTCTCAGGAAGGAGGGAGAGGATGGATGGAGGAGGATTGTGGGGTGGATGGGATATATGAAGATAAGGGGGAGGGGAAATATATAAAAAAGAGAAAAGAAGAAGAGATGTATAATAAAAAAATATGTAATTATTTAGATATATTATAAACCACTGATAAAGGGGGAAAAAAAAGTAAGGCAAAAGAAAAGCCAAAAACGTCGTGGGGGAGGGGAGGACGAGTAAGAAGAAGAAAAATAAAAACTTCCCCACCCCCTCTCTCTCACTCGACCACCACCACCCAACCACACTACAACTTTTACCACCTTTATAAACCCCAAATATATAATCAATCAATCCTCCTCCAAGTCCAACACACAGACAAAGACACGCAACAACATAAGAATTAATTATTTAGATATATTATAAACCACTGATAAAGGGGGAAAAAAAAGTAAGGCAAAAGAAAAGCCAAAAACGTCGTGGGGGAGGGGAGGACGAGTAAGAAGAAGAAAAATAAAAACTTCCCCACCCCCTCTCTCTCACTCGACCACCACCACCCAACCACACTACAACTTTTACCACCTTTATAAACCCCAAATATATAATCAATCAATCCTCCTCCAAGTCCAACACACAGACAAAGACACGCAACAACATCCCTCCCCCAACCCCCCCCCACCCACCCCTCACCAAAATTCTCTCTCTCTTGTTACATTTACTTTACCCCTTCCCCCTTCTTCACCCTTATCAAAGGACACAATTAAGAGGCTGCTTTTTTTTCACTGCGAAAAAAATTGTTGTCGTCGCCTCGCCGACTTCCCTACTCATTTACGCAATTAAAAAAAGTATGCAACGTAATTTTTATTTTGACTGTGAAATAAAAATGGTGAAAGTATGCAACACTTTTTTTAGGTTACCAAGTACAATCAGCCAAGAAAATTGTCGAAAACACGAAATCCTTAATAACTCGGCTCTCCGCAGGACTATCGCAATGTCCTTTGGCCAGAAGATAGTCCTTTCAAAATAGATTCATTTGACACTAACTTTGTCCTGATTCCTGAAAGGACTTTCGAGTTATTCGCAATTTACTCTACACAGAAATGTCCTTTTTTCTCAGCCATTTTAAGGACTTTCAAGGATACGATCATGCCTATCGACGTTAGTCATCGAGTGTTTCCTTCGAGCCAAAGCAGATCCTGATCGTCCTTCAAATGGCCGAGATATAAGGATTTTTGTGAATTTTCCACAAATTTGACGACCTACCCCCTTATAAGAAGTTGATGAAAATTTTCTATATAAAGTGGGAAAAATAAGTTTGCAGGAAAAGTAAGTAGACTGATTGCTAGTCCAACAATGTACTAGGCGAACAGAAATAGTTAGTAGGTTGATTCCTAGTAATTTTTATTTTCAAATTTGAATTGCTAAAAAGAAATTCAGTATTCCAAAAAATATAAAATACCAGGCGAACAGAAATAACTAGAAGGTTGATCCTCAGTAATTTTTATTTTCAAATTTAAATTGCCAAAAAGAAATTCAATATTCCGAATCCAGTAAAGTACCAGGCGAACAGAAACGGCTAGTAGGATGATTTCCTGAATAATTATTTTTTCTGTTCGAATTCCGAAGACGAATTTTAGGTTTTCAAATGGGGTGAAATACCAGGCAAACAGAAACAGATAGTAGGTTGATTCCCTCTTATTTTTTCTTTAAATTCAAATTGCCAATATGCAATTCAGTATTCCGAATCAAGTAAAACACCAGGCAAACAGAAATAGACAGTAGGCTGATTTATCAAATTTTCCCTTGCAAAATAAAACTGAAAATGTGAAATTTTGTAAAACTGATTTAATAAAAATTAAATACGTAAAATTTTTTTTTAACATAATAAAAATTAAAAAAAAAACACTGAAATATAAATATAGATGTAAGAATATTATATGTAAAAAAAAAAATAATAAAACTAAAACTAAATTGATATCCAAAATGTGAATATAATAACGAGAGCTCGTTAATTTTCGGTTTCTTTGATGTTTTTGGTGTTTGCAGAAATTTAACAAATGCAAAGTTTCGTTAATTCAGAGAGAAAAAAAAATAGGAATTAAATTAGAATTTAAATTAAACGTAAAAACAAAATCAACTTAGTATTATTTACAGGTAAAATAATTAACCAACA
The DNA here is from genome assembly GCA_035045865.1 of Drosophila austrosaltans. Lineage (NCBI taxonomy): Eukaryota > Metazoa > Arthropoda > Insecta > Diptera > Drosophilidae > Drosophila > Drosophila austrosaltans. The sequence continues at coordinate 6,680,573 of JAWNOQ010000207.1, forward strand.
AACTCTTGAACAGATTTTTCGAATGAAGCGAGTTTGGATTAGATTTATTATTGCTTAGTGTTGCGTTGATGCTTATATAAATGGATATATAATGTACATATATAATTGTATATATATATATATATATGCGTGTATATATGTGTATGCGTGTAAATATATAGAGAGAGAGTTTATAGGGATATGCGCACGTGAGTGTGTGTATATGTGATAGTCCTAGTACATATATAGAATACATCGTATGTTTTATAGGTGCCCGCTGCAAAAGCAATCGTTGCATATCAAAAAAAAAAGGTGCTTCTAAAATTTAGTATTTTTTGTTTTTGTTTTTTTTTTTCAATTCTTTGTTTTGTGATTGTGTTCAAGTCTATATGTTGCATTCTCCTAGAAGAGTCCTCGTTCCTTCTTTAGCTTGGTTTGCTTCCAAATGGGCAGCTGCTCAAAATCCGCCCGACTGCATCCCAATGCCACCTTGAAGTCCTCTGCATTTAAATAGACCTCCAGTCGTGTGGGTTCCACACCCTCGGGCAAGGGACGAGCCTTGAGGACCTCCAGGGGATACTCAGTTTGTGTCATTTGTGCCAGCATTGTGCTAATCAGCATCGGTGCGTCCGTGCGTCCATCCTGCCAAGAGAGAGTACAAGAATTTTACTAAGCATATTCACATATTTGAAGAAATCGCGACGTTGTGTATATTACCTCTAAATTGATTTCCTTCACATCGGGCCGCTCTGTCCAGTCGGGAAAGAGTGCCCGGAATGCCAATGGCTCTAGGCCGGCCCACACCACTTGACCTTTGATGCCATGGAACGCTTCATTCTCATTCTCGCCATGCTTGGCCCGCCAATAGTCAACGGCTGTCTCTAATGCAGCTCGTCTCTCTGAGATCCAACGATTGACGCCAGCCCGATTATCACTTGAAATGGGACTGCTGCGATCCTTATCCTCTGTATTTACTGCAAATGAAGAAAGAAATTAGTAATATATACATAAATTATCGCGGTAGAACTTACACTTTATATCTTCCAGTGGCCACCAGCCCATCCAGAGCCACAGCTCCGAGCCATCATCTATGAGAAATATAGTCGGTTGTCGGGCATTATATAGCTGGGCTTGGGCAAATGGATATGGACTATGCAGATCCTGGCAACGCAATGGATCAATTAATTCCTGTGCCTTAAATACTCCCTGTGTACTGCTGAAATGGAAGATTCTAAGTTGGTAGTCAAAGATCTTTGATGAGTCCAATAGGTTGCCATAGTCATTGCGCTTTTCCTCTAAGTCCAAAGCCGTTTTGCATGCTTCGTTCTCAGAACCCTCTTCCATTTCAGTTAGAGTAGCATTGTCACAGCTAAAGAGATCCTTTGGCATTTGTTTAATCAAGTCCTGCGCCGCCTCCAGGGCTATGGTTCGAGTGTGTGTGGCACTCTTAGAGCCATGCCAGACCAGAACCAGACCCTGATTGCCATGTATTAGCAACATGGAGCTGCGCGAACGCAATTGGCATGCCTGACAATTGACTTCCTTGAGAAGGGTCTCATCCTTGACATTACCCTGCACTTGGTAAAGTCTCCATTCGTTACGCCGCTCCAGGCATTTATCTTTGCGTCCGAGATGCTGCCAAAGCTGTTTAAATAGACGCACAAATGCTGTACTCTCATCACCCTGGGCCACACGCAATTGGGCGCCCTTCTCCTTGTCCAACTCGACAGTTAAGAGAGCAGCGGCACCCTTCTCATTAGCACTCGAGTCCTGACCTTGCCAGGTGAAGTAGACGCAACGATCACGGCCCACAGTGCTCCGATTGGACACTTTTCCGCTTAGCTCGCGTACAGTAACAGATATCTGATAGATCCATCTTACTATATAGCTCTCCGTTGAATAGAAGTGGCCATAATCCTCACGAGAATTGGCTGCATCAAAATTGAATTCATGAATTTGCCATTTATCGGTAGATTTGGTAATTATATCGCAATGTCGCATAGTATCCGTGTCATAGTAGAAGTTACCACGCCCCAGATTGGCCTGTTCCAAAACCAAATTGGGCTCCTGGTATGGTTCACCCTTAAATAATGCGGCACCATTAAGGGCACGCACTATATTGACACCATTGGCCAGATAATCCTTCTCCAGATCTTCACGTTCCAACTCGGGCCAATCGCTAAATTTCTCCTTAAAGAGAACCGTTTCCATATTCTGTGTTATCTTACCCAGAACACACCAATCGGGCCTTTGAGGGCATCTCTTGGCATAGGCCACACTCTCACGCTTGCCAACAATTGCGGCATAATTAAGGGGATTCAAATAGCATGTGGCATAATCAGCCGAATCTTGTGCCACAAAATGCTCCTGGGCCAGCCGAATGGCAGCTCGCTTAGCATCCGATGGAGCATTTTTGCCATTCCACACATAGAGCTCACTTCCGAAATCAAAGACCAGAACTTTCCGTGTGTCTAGCATATCCACTTTGGGTATGGAACCCCAATACTTCTCCAGGGGTATGAGTGCATCATCCTGGAACTCATAGATTTTGTTCGTCTCAATTAAACTGCTCTCAAAGACATCATCTTCATCGGCATGACCAGAATCGGCTATCTCGGGAGCCTTATCAGTCAATGGGATGCCCAACAACAACCAGAATTGACGCCACTGACGCTCATTCAGATATGTGTCATCGGTTAGTATAACCTCCTGACCAGCTGTACACCCCAAATCCTTATTCTCCACAATAGCGGCACAGATTTTCTTACTACGCGACGTCTCAATGACATTGGCAAAGGAACCAATATAACGGAAAAGTTGCGATCCGGCAACCAATATGAAACAATCGCCACGATTTAAAGATTGTGGTGTAGGATTAACCAGACGAGTTTGCACATGAGTACGTCCCTTGACATGGAGCAGCATTACCGGCTTATGGGGTAACCACATTTGTTGCAATGGCAACGATGACGATCTAAGGGCCACCGATTTAAAGTCCTCATTGGAGGCCAAACCGGCAATGGCCTCAGCTGCCAAATTGGTATGACCATGTCCAACTAGAGAGAGAGAGAGACGAGAAAACAGAAGATTACAAAAGAGAACCGGAAGCAAAAGAGAAATGATTACTTACATGATTCCAGTTTAAGACGTCTTAGTTCCCGTTCGGCTATACCCGTTTTCTGTTCGGTATATTCCGAGGTAATGTCACTGCGGGCGGCCAAACTCTTGAGAGGATTGCGAGCAGCTCGACGACCCTTTGGCCCTTGAATATTACGCTTAGTCACAAGTCTGTCAGGGACAGACAAACAAAAGATTTTGATTAACTTATAATTTTTTTTCTACAAAAACAAATAATTTTAAAATTAAAAAAAATGAAACTAACCGCTCAGTGGGCTTGATATCATCAAAAGAAGTAATCTCCAAGAGAATTTGCTCATCTTTGTCCTTTGGTTTCTGCTGTGAGGCAAAGAAATTCTCAAAGGTCTCCTCATCATCGAGACGTGGCACTAGAATTCTGGATCCCACATTAGTGGGAGCTGCTGCACTCTTGCTATTTGCCAATTCTTTGTTCTGTTTGGCATTCTGTGGCCAATTGCGATCACCGCCATCCGAATCAGTGTTGCTGCTGGTGCTGCTACTGTTGCTATTGGAGCGACTCAAAACAGTGCGATCCTCTTCCGGATTGACACTCAAACTGCGCTGTGCTGTAATCTTATTGTTGTTAATCCCTGTTGTTGTTACCATCATGGAGGGACTTTTGGCCAATCCCAATTGCGGTTGATTGGCACTGCGTACCTCCAGGAGGATGCACTTTTTGGCCGCATCATTGGGTGAACGTTGAAATTGCAATTCCACTGGTGATTGCGATTTCACCTGTAGTCGTCCAGCGACTGTAAACTTCTTGGCATCGGTTTGTTCTATACGAGTATACAAAACTTAAAGCATTAGAGAAAGGAAATCCCTTTGGAGGAGAAGCAATCTTACCTATGCGCTGTTTCCAGTTCTCTGAATTGGATTTAAGTTTACCCAAACGTTCCGAGACCTTGCCACCCTCAAGATTGGTCGGTATTAAGGGTGATGGCGGCAATGGTTTGTCCGACAGCGAGTGGGCCAATGAGTGCGATTCCTAATAATGATGATGATAATGATGTTGTTATTGATTATTATAATTATTATTATTGTTTTTATTGATTGCAATCAATTTTCAATACGCCCACACAAATACACTCTAATATTCCATATATGTGGAGTCTAAACTTTTGACATTTCAAAAAGAAATTAACAATACGAAATCTTTGTTTTATTTCAAAACGCAAAAAACAAAAGCAAAAAAAAATCCAAATATAGTTAGTCAGTCTAAATCCATATCACAAGGCCTTATCGAGCCGATTGCCTAACCAAAACAAAACTGGGTTGTTCCCAGTTGGTTTCCACTATGGAACGATGATGATGATGATGACGCACCACTACCTCGATTTGCCACCTGTTTTTTTTTATGTTGTGTTGTGTTTAGCTTATCGAAAAAGGTTTGTTTAGAACAGCAAAACCATAGAAAACTTAAAAACATTTTAGAAAATCTGTTTTACTTAAATGTTTTTTGTTTTTTGTTTTGTATTTACCAGTTTCACTTTTTGCATAGCTTTGTTGTTACTTTGGCACACCTTAAAAACAATGGCTTAATACTAAGTATGCCCCATTAATGGCATCCAAGCTCCAATCCCTCGAATATATGGTATGTACACACAAGTAAATCTCTGGCTGGGGTAAAATCTATTTGTTGTGTTTCTCTCTCTCGCTCGCTCGCTCAGGTCTAACGGGCTAACAACAAAACGAGGGCTTGCTGCCCGCACAAAGCAAAATTAGCAACTGGCAAATTGCGCACCTCAAACAATTTACGTTAAATGCAATACGAGAAATAGAGAGAGGGAAATGGGAGAGAAAGAGAGAGAGAGAGAGAGAACCTATATAATAGTGAATACCGGAGATAAGATAAGAGTCCATCACTCTCCAAAAAAAACACAGAAAAAATCAAAAGAAATATTTTGAAAGTAGAGTAGAGAAGAGACCTTCCGAGACTAAAGTCTCTCCAGACGGAGTTGTTTTTATTGTTAAAATTAAAAAAAAAAAAAAACATTTCTAAATATAATGTCAATATGAACTTATCTTATTTATTTCAAACATAATAACAGAAAAAAAAGAACAAGTCTTATCATATAAACTGACAAGTGTAAAGCCAACAAAAATGATACTAGACAAGAGATAAAACTTGCTATAGAGAACATATCGGAAAAATTAAGAGATAGAGTCCTCGGCTAGTTGTTCGACTATTGCTGAAAAGGTATTACATATGTGATATGTTGCATTTTGAACTATGTCGCTCTTGAATGCCAGTCGACTATGTGTTACCCTGTAATAGGTAGATTTCTAAACGTAAAAGTGTAAGATTGTCAAGAATTTAACTAATTTGTGATGCAATTTTCACTCCAAATCCAATACACTGTGGCGCCACCTGGCGATCATTGTAAAATGCAAGCCTATTTAATTAGTAAATGTATTTGCTTCAATTTTTATTAGTTTTACTTCATATTAAATCAAATTAAGGGACAGAAAGGGATCTATATTCGACCTATACTTGATCTTAGTTATTTGTTTTATTTCTCCATTGACCGATAGGGGGCGGACCATATGCTTTATTAGCTACTTAAGTATGCAACATGCAGAATAGGGTATATAGATAGTCTACAATAACTCTTAATCCTCCTCTATGAATTCTAAGTGCATCAACTTTAATTTGCAATAGTTTAACCACGCCCATATTCGACTTCCTTATTATTATTATTTACTTTTTTTTTTGCATTATCAATTCGCGCTCTTGTTCATCTTATAAGATGTTGTTGTTGTCAATCATATTATTTGGCTCTTATGTCAACAAATAACACTTCATTAACAAAAGCAACAATGGACATAACCTTGACGCACTGCTCTCGACTCTTAGTTAACCCCCTCTCCCAACCCACTTCATCAAACAACACACCACACCCTCTCCCTTCCCCTTCCATCATCATTCAATGAAATTCTCTTGAAATTTAGCGTGTGTCATGAGTTTTTATCATAATGAAGGCTCTTTTGCTTCCTCTTTCACTCACTCCACTACCTGAACGGCAGCCACCAACCAAACCGAAGTGATGAATCATTCCATATAAATTGATAAAATAACTTAAAAAAAAAAAAAACAAAAAAGAAAAGAGAAATACACAAATCCCAACGATTCGATTACCAAATATTGGGCATAACATTCAACACAAAAAAATATTAAATAAAATAATATACAAATGCGGCACTAAAAAAGGTAAATATTTTTATTCATTTATTTTTTTCTTTTTTTTTTCTGTTGTGCTCAGCTTGTTTGAGGTATGACGACGCCAGAATATATCAACAAATGAATGCCAATTTATTATAATAGTTTCACGTTATAAGGTTGTGGTTGATTGCTGATTATTGCTTTTGCTATATGTACATATATTCAAAACATTTTGAAAGTCTTTAAGTTGTTGTTTTTTTTTTAAAGGAACCAGTCCATCTCTTACCTACAAACATTGAGGGTGTTACATATATCGAGTAGTAGAGTCCTTTAATGGTTAAATACTTCAGAATATATAGTAGATAAGAAATAAAGACTTGGTTGGTTTTCATACAAACTTGTATAGATGGACAATCGGCGGCTATAACGAATATCGTTTATAACCTTGCTATATAGCCGAACCCTTGAGTATCATTATAATCGGCATCTACTTACTGTATTATAAAAAAGTTTAAAAAAATTATTTGCAGCAAAACTTTTTAAGTTGCAGTCGATTGAAGTCTTGGCACTCGATCCTCTTGGGTGTTAAACTATAAGGAAATTTATATAAAAACTTTTCCTTAAATAAAAGTCATTGGAAAGACTTTGAATTCCTTTAGTTTGTTCCACTTTTACTACTACTAATATAATCTTAAATAAAATTTATTCTTTTTTAGGCTTTACTAATATAATCTTTCCTTTTTTAATTTTAAATCAAGCAAGTTATTTGGTTTTATATTTCCTTTCTCACTGGGTTTCAATTGCAACTAAGAGCTTGGCTTAACATATAACCTCATACAACAATTCCAATCCAATTGTTATTAAAGTTACAAATTTTAATGAAATTAGTCATCAGAAATGAACAAGAAATTTCGCTAAGCCTCGTCATTCTACATTTAATATAAAATTCGAGTCTTTTTCAATAATCTTTCATTTGACTGGACTCGTTAGGGAAAATTTCGTGCTTGGAGTTGGTAGTCAACTTTTTAAGTCATATTTTCATACGTGACTTATAAAACAAACGAAAGGTCAGTGTGATTAGGACTAATGATTAGTTCTTTCATTTCTCTCTTTGATCAAATAAAAGAAAGAGTTCATTTCAGTGAAATTAAAAAATAACTAAATTTATATATATGTATGTAGATAGAGGCTACTTAAAACTTGTATCTGAAATCGTAAAACTACCATATGAAAATTATTTGCATTTTTGCCTTAATATATATGCCAATTATAGCAAAAACTATTTTTTATTTTTGGCCTGCTCAAGTTCAAGTGTAGTGGGAATTGTGTGGGCGGGCAAATGGCCAAATAGAAATCTCTCAATAACAAATTGAGGGAACAACAAAGGAATGTAAATCAGTATGAAAGTTTTCCATTTAGTTTGTTATTATCATTCATTGTTGATGAATTAATCCATTCAATTTTACATATCAAACACAAGAGAGAAAGAAAGAGAGAAGAGGCCATGGCCATATAATTGATAAGCAGAAGCAGAAACAGAATATCATTTGTAAATGGAATTCGTTCTGGTCACAAAAAGTTCATTCACATTGCAAACTGAACCATAAGTGGATATATGTATGTATACTTGTAGATAGTGTGTAAATAATATTTGCTGATGTTTAAAAAAAAATAATAATGTTTGAAGTAGTCTTGACTAAATTAAAAAGAGGTTCAAATAAAGCAAAAAGATTGTAACTAATGATATAGAAACGTAGCTATCAAGTACGTAATATGAATCCTTCTTTTGTATTCATTTAAAATCATTCTGCTATTTCCTTTTACTTTTTATATACATAAACTGACATCATTTCACTTATTGTTGTATTTGGCTATAAATCAATCAAAAACTTTGGCTTTGTCTGATAGAAAAACTTTTCCATTAAAAATTTAAATTATAAAGTTGAAAATTTTTATATTTAAAATCCATTATTAATGAATATCTAAGAAAGAGTTGATTTCGCATCAATTTATTTGACAAATTGTTTGTCTATTGCCAAAAGACACGCTTCGATGATGATAATGAAGATTACCCATACGTATACAGGGTGCCTTGCCAAGAGGTAAGTGTAATAATCAATAATTAAAATAATATGCTTGACTTTATTTAGCTTTGCAAATTGCTTAAATTTACAAATTTTATTATTATTTTTTTTTGTAACCTTTTACCTCCAGTTGGATCACCCTTTATAAGAAATTAGCGAAAACACCTTGAAAACAAGAAATACGCTAACCGTAAACCCAACAGCAACGGCAACAACAACAACGGCAAACAAATTTCTAATATACATATATCTATAATAAAATTGCCACATTTGTGCACTATTCGAACAGCTGTTAAAACATTTGAAAGGAACAAATTTTAGGTAATAAAATGACTATTTATTAATGAATTTCGTTGTAAACGATATATATATTTTTCTGTGTGTGTGTATTTCTATGTATTATTATATTTATATATGTTTATTTATAGTTATTTATGTATATATGTATATAGGCATAGGTTTAGGGGGATAATATAAATAATACTAAATACAAAATTCCTTGATATACACAATTTACATTAAACATTTGAGATGCGTTTATTTTGCTGCAATTGCAATTAAAATTACATAAAGTTTTCTTTAAACAAATTTGACACATAAAAAAAATATAAGTACAATCAATATACATATGTATTGAATTGAAACAATAATAATGAGAGAGATTTTGATTTAAATTTGTTTAAGATTTCATTAATTAAACAAACAAAATGCAAGATGGGTAAGGAAAAACCGGCATTGACTAAAATTCTATACATTTAACGTATATATATATATATAAATGTAATATTGTATGTATGTATGAGCCTATATATTGCATATATGTATGTATGTAGTATGTATGTGTAGGAGATGATATATATACTATATGTATGTTAATATATAGGAAGAAATCGTTCATGGATTGTGACCATAAAATTTGTGAGTCATTCGTTCGTTTCCTCGGCTCTTTCTCTTTGGGGAAGGGGGAAATGCGGGGTAACAGTGACCCATTCATCTAATGATGGCACACACACTCTTTAAAAACAAAAAAAAAAAAATAGACAACACTGACCAAATCATCTAAACTAACTGGCAATTCATCTCGTATCATTTACAAAAGTAGACTCATCCATACACGTAGCCGAACTGGAGGAGGCCAGCTCCTCGTTTAACAAATCGGTTATGGAATACGCCGACAATGGGCGTGAGAATCGCCTCTCGGAGAGTATATCATCGATACAGGTGACTGGCGATAGACTGTCCACTGGCGACACTACACTTGACTCCTCAGCACTTCGGGCAATGGCCTGAAAGATATTCTCCATGCTGATTTTCAGGCAAAAATCTGTCGGCTGACGCAGGATCACAGGTGATGATGGCGGTTCTGGTGAACTGGATAAAGGTGAGGCTGTTGAGGGTGTGGCCGATGTGCCACGACGAGAACGCCTCAATACAGGCACAGCCATGGGCTCCCAATCGCTATGCGTTGTGGATGACTTTTTAGCTGGCTGCTCCTCCTCCTCCAATTCTTGCCACTGAAGCATGGCCTGTTCAATGTGATGCATATGTGTGGCAATACTGGATTTACGTGACGCACATGGAGTGGACTCATTCGATTCTTCACTGGCCCCAAACATACGTATTTCGGGCAGAGTTAGGGGCGATACACGTGTTGTTGGCTTACTACTGGTGTTGCCCGTCTCAAACATGCGAGCAATTTTTGTGACATTGCTGCGTTTCACTGGTACAGGCAATGGTGGCAAGTCCTCCCTGTTCTGGTGCTGCTGTCGCTTGGGATAGACCCTTGTCACCGGTTTGCGTATCTTTTGTTTAACCTGTTTGGCAGCTGCCTCTTGGGCCAGTACATGACAGCATAACTCTGGCCCATAGCAACGATGAAATTTTTGACGATTTGCCTCGTAATCGGCATCAGCAAAACGTTTCATTCGCAATAGGGATTTGGGCAGGAGTGTGAGGAAGACATAGGTGATTAGTAGATAGGGTAGCCAAGCGGCATATTCCCAGGCCATCTCCACATAGATCATATAATCCGACATGGCTCACTCTCTCTCTCTATCTCTTTCTCTTCTACACTCTCTCTTTTTAGCTTTCAATTAGCTGTTCTTATCACAATTTGCAATTCGATTTCAGGTATTTATTGACTTTATCCGGGCCAATGGTAACAACAATAACAATAGGTTTTGTTATCGTTTTTTTTTTTAGTTTAAACTTTTCCTTTTTCTTTGCAAAGTTCTTTTTTAAATGATGACATCACATTTCACATTCTGCACAAGGATCAAAATCAAATATAATATACATATAATACATATAAAATATACATATAGGATTTTCTGTTCATTTGCCTTTTTAGAAGAAAAACATTGCAACAAATGACTAAAGGATATTTTTTGATTTTTATTTGGATATCATTTGGTTTATTGCATTATCTTTCCTCGCACACACACACACACACACGTACACGCACCTTTCCTTTTGTGCTGTCCAATTTGGTTTGCACTTTGCTTTGAAATATTCTTTATAATTTATATAAATTTCATTTTAAAATAAACGATTTTCATTCAGGTATCTGATGACATTCTCTTTCTTTCTCTATCTCTCTCTGCCGGTTGCATTTATTTATTCTGCAATTTTATTTCGTTAGTTTTTGTATGTTTTATTTTCGTTATTCTTGACGCTTTTTTATATTCCGTGGCATCGTTCGTTTCGCGGTCGTTCTCTTTAGCTTCTCGTCTTAAACTTAACTGGCGTTGGGGTCTTGTCTCCCCATCTAACTAAAGGCGTTCGTTCGTTCGTTCGTTCGTTCGCTGGCTTGCTCGCTCCCTAGCTAAAGCTGCGCGCGTCGCTATTTGCTCTCTTGATCTCTTTTTTTTTTTTTTGAGTTCTCTTTGGAGGGCTCTCTCTTTTTCTCTCTCTTGTTGCTGTGCTTTATGGGGAGCTTCTTCATTTGGCGGCATTTGTTCTGCTGCACTTGCGCAGAATTCTTATAGTTGTTGTTGTTGTTGTTAGTCTTGGGTCAAGTTGTTGTGTCTGGTCGACAAACAGATGCGAATGCCAGCAAGGGACAACAATAAAAGGAAAGGGATAACAAAAAAAGAAACGATCATTCTACTAATGATGAAAGAAGTTCTTTCAGTTAATATTGCACAAATTTGAAAAGACATGAGAGTCCGATTTTTGCATTCTTTCATTTTTTTTTATTTTCTTTTTCTAAATCAAAAGCAACAGCAAACAATAAAATTGCAATATATTTGACTTTTAAATACCCATTGCTAAGTGATAATTATATTAAAATATATCTTTATAACAAAATGGAAAAAAGTTTGGCAAAAGAAAGGGAGATTAAAAGCTTAAGTTCTGAAGAATTTAAAATTATATTTCAGAATGAGTCCCTAAAAATGTACTACAAATGAAATTTTAATTTAAGCTGAGTTTTTTCATCCTTAAAAAGGAACTTGTACCCAATCTATACTATCACCTATTGATCTTAATAAATAATATATTGATCATTATCAATCTTTGATGCAATGAAACCCATCCTCTATCAGTGCAATTTCCAAACCAAGTCAATCCCAACTTTGAGCCGTTTAGTTAGTTACTTTATTTAACTGATTAAATGTCCCAATTTTTTTTTTTTTTTTGTCTAAATATTTGCACAATCTTAAAACAATTCACAACAGAATGATACATATACATATATGTTTATATGTATATATATTTCTATATTTGCCAACTTTATCAGACTTTTCTTGTTGATGTTTTGTTGCTTCACTGACTGCGACATAGGCAAACAACTCACGTATTAACCTTATGGGTGAGTGAATAAGGCAAATGTAGAGCATTATAGCAACAACAATAAGAAAAACAATAATAATAGTATTATTAACAAATGTCTCTTTGTGATTTATATATATGTATGTATGTATGTGTATACATTTGACATTTCTTTCGTTTGTTAATTGTTGATTTTTTGAGCTGTCACAGAGCAAAATTTGTGTCATCTTTTCGCTTCGTGTAAGTTTTCCATCTAATATATAGATTTGGATGTGCAATATAGTATACATATATATGTATAGATGGCAAAACAGATGCGATTTTATTTATAAACTAAATGTGTGGGTTTAGGTTCTTTCGTTTCTCAGTTGATGTTTTTGTAAATGACCAAATGGTTTTTTATCTTCTTCTCGAGATGCAAATGCGTTAGAAAGTGTGTATGATGTGTGTGCGAGAGTCGAATGTCCAGCCTTGAGACACTTTTTCAGTTAAATTTATATTCAATTATTTCTTTTTTTTTCCTTTTCTTTTCTCACTTTGTGCAAAATGACAGAAAATCGTATATATGTATATATTTATATGTATGTATATATGGTTTATTATGTTAATATGCTTCCTGCTAAATGCATTTGACAGTTTATGCAACAATCTTTTACTTTTTTTTTTTTTATTTTTTATTTGCCCCGTTTCAGGAAATCACTTCACATTACTTTTTATGCAATACGAGCAAACAGACTCGGAACGGAGACTGGGACTGAGACACGAGCCTCTCTCTATTTTTAGTTTCAGTTTGCCGCTTATCAATTTTAATGTCAATTGAAACCGGCAGCAAATAATAATAATACTGCATAGTAATAACAATAACAACTATAGGCAAAAAAAAAAAAAAATAACAAATAAAACACACAGCAAACAGTAAAAATGCAAAAAAACAAAAAAAAAAAATTTAAAAGAAAAGTAAATCGAGCGAAAGGCGTAAAAAATTGCCAACTAGTCGCAGTGAAGTCGCGACTTGAACTGCAAGCAAATATCATAAATTTCAATTGGAAGAGGGAAAACGCCGAGGGAACAAGAGGCACATTCACACACACACACACACCCATAAAAGAGAGAGGCTTGCTCCAAGCCGGCTTTTCAGAGAGGGAGAGAGAGAGAGACTGGGAGAGTGAAATGAAGCAGCAGAAACTGATAATGACAATGATCAGCATCATCATTATGATGATGGTGGTAACAGAGACTCTCATTAGGCGTATAAAACAAGATCAAAGGAGTGAAGAAAGGCGTATAACCAGAAAGGAAGAGGCTTTTTTTCATACCCTTTAGCCTAAATTTGAAAAGGTATATTGTTGGTGTTGTTATTAAGCCCCGTTTATATTTTAAAGGACAACCAACTTGGTCTCTTTTATACTAATCAGCGAATAGAATCAATACTGCATTGATAGAACGTTTTAAGTTAGAATATATGTATCTTATTTGTTAAATTTGAGAATTAGTATATATATTTCCATTGGAGTATCCTAAGGTCGATGCCCTTATTAATGTATGTATAAAGAATTTGATTCTTGGTAATGTACAGATACATATACAATTTTTGGGGTTAGGCCCATAATTTCTAAAAGATGATTCAGTTAAACCAAGAAGAAGATCATCGAAAACAGAAGAAAGTGATGCAATTGTCTAAAAATTCAATAAGTTAAAAGAAAACAGACATTTCGTTCTATATAGTATATAGTAGTGTTCACCTTATCTCACAGGAGTGCTGCCGAGGGGCGAGACGAGTGTGCGTGTGTTAAAGGCAAAGAAAATAATGAATCACACAGAAGCAATAAAAATAATCAGCAATAAGCAGGCAGGCAGACAGCACCAGCAGCAGCCGCTGTTGGCATTTTTGCAGCTTGTAGATACAAGCGGCCAGATACAGATACATGAATAGTTGTTGTAACAACAAAAGAAAAGAACACAACAAAAATATATATGTACAAGTAAATAAAAACAAAGACAGTCAAGATATAGTTACCCCCAGCGGTTCAGTTAGAAGTTGACTCGAGCTACATCTATAGCTTTATATAGCTACTGTTGTCATTGCAAGATCTTGACTTGACAGGGCATGGACTAATGAACAAGTCTCTCTCTCTCTCTACTAACAACAACTGTAATAATAATGAAGTACAATCTACCAAAAGAGAGCGAGAGGGGGGGGCAAAGAGGAGGCCAGGCAGCAAGTATATCAAATTTACAAAACAATTTACAACAGCACGAGCAGTGGAATAAAAAAAAAATAACAAAAACGAAGAAGATGAGCACGTTCAAGATCAAGTCAGAGATCAAATGCAGGCTGTGGTGGACCAGCTACAACAGCAACTTCTAGTACTTAGAAGCAGACCAGACCGGACCCAAACTTGGCCCCCCAATCCCAATTTCAGTCTCAGCCCTAGCCAGCCTAAGACGATGGCTACTCTTTCCCCTCTTACTGCTTCTTGGTAATTCTTGTTGTTGTTGTTGTTGCTGCTGATGCTGCAGGCAAGTTTAGAAAAATTATGGCAAAATGGAAGTTTTGCAAAGGCAGCCAAAACCAAAATGGAAAATAAAGGAAAAAAAAAAAGAGATGCTGCTGCTGCGGCTGCTGGCAAGACTTTGGCTGGTCTGTATCTATATTTAAACCACAACAAAACTACCATGCTCGGCTGCATCATCTGTTCGGTTCTGTGTTTATACTCTGGCCCCTTCTCTGTGTCTTCTTTACCCTCTCCAAGCATTTTGCAATTCTTCTCCTGGCAGTTCATTATTATGCGCATTTTCATTTGCCTCAACGATCGTGGCTTGATAAATTGTACTAAATTATAAAAGTCTTCTTTTTTATTCGTACGTTTTGGCATAGGACACAATTCAACACAATGTCGGAAATTGGTTAAACGAATTTGTCTCCCCTTTTACTCTTTCTCTCTCTCTCTATCTGTTTCCCTAGGCAAACCTACAAACAGGGCAGAGTCCCATAGAAGTAACAATTTAAGTGAGTGTTTGTCAAGGAAAATTTCATTTTACTCATAATTATTAATAAATTGTATGATAATTGTGCATCAAGCGTCATCTTGGCGGCAAAATGAGGGTAAATTCAAATAAGAAAACCGTGGTTAAAGTTACAGCAAATTTGTGGCTTAATGTTCATGTAATTAAGAATAGTTTAACGTTTAGGCCAAGATCTTGAACAAGTCAAATAGCTTAAAAATGTTTCTTTTAACTTAAAGTTTACACCAAAGTCAGTTTACATATTTAAAAAGTTTTTGGCATAGTACGCGTCGGGGTCACCATTTGGGAAATCCAAGTAGGAACATAGATTCCAAGGTTATTTTTTCCAACAAAATATTAATTTTGGCAGAATTACTGAAATTGACAAACTATTAAAGCATTTCGGTTACATTTTATTCACATTTATGTAGAGCATTGTACCAACTTTCTAACGATCTTGATACCACTGTGTTAGGGCTTAGGCGTTGAATACTTGAACACTTGTGGGCCCCAAAAAGAAAAAAACAAAACCGAAACAAACAAACGAAATAAAACTCCAAGAAGCGTGTAATTCGCTGCCAACAACAACAACAACAATAACAAAAGCGACAACACTTGAAAACTCATTTGCCATGCTAGGCCAGAGCAAGTTGGTTTTGGTGTGTGGGTCAGAAGATCGCTTTGACATGATTTCTTCACAAAATTTCTCCCACCACCTCCACCACTAGCATTACTATTACCATCAGTGCGCCGCCACCAACACAGCTGAGATGCTGCTATATATATAGAGAAAAGTGTAAGGAGGCGGAGTCCATGTAATTAAATGTGATTACTTGTACAATTTAGCCAAGGGAAAAGACCTTGGTTGCCTGACTGCTCGCCTGTCTCTCTGTCTGTCTGTCTGGCTGCCTACCCGCATAATTATGTAGCGCAGAAATAATCGTTTATTTAGTCAAAGATGAATGGTGAAAGGGGATGTCCATAGAAGGGTGTTGGGAAATAAGTTCACTAAACTTTTACCACGCTCAACAATTTCAGTTGGTGTGTCAATTTGGCCAATTGACAGTCGACTAACGGAAATCAATGACAATTTTTGCCAAACAAAACGAAAAGAAAAAAATAATAAAAAGAAGAAAATGTTGACATGCCCATAAAAGTTTTAAGCGAAAACAAAAAACGACAATATTCGGTCATGACAGCGAAATTATATGACAAATCACACCAAACACTTGCACTTTTTGGTATTCAATTAGATAGGCAGCGCCGTAAAGTAGGCAGCATATTTGAATTATTTCAAATGATGCCTAGAAGTAGGCAATGCTTTATGCCAGATTTATAGTAAACCGCTTTTGAGCGCCAAATAAAGATAATTCTGTGGTTTTGAAATGCGTATGCTAATGAATTATTTTGTATATATCTTAAACGACATAATGAAGCGGTAGGCAATAGTTTTCTGATTTATAATTTTATAAAGTTAATAAAAATGATCTTATAAGGTATTACTGGGGTATATATGCCAAGCTACTCAATAGATCTTTTTTAAAAAGGAGCTTTTGTAGTTTAATCATATGATTTTTTTTTTTTTCAATAAACATTACGTTCACTTTTCTGTTCCGCCATTGGTTTTCACATATATATTTTTGATCTGTTTTACTCTGTCTGTTTATCAGAGTCTTATGTCAATGCCGGCAGGCGGTAAGGCTGGTTTTAACGCTTAGCTGCCAATGCAAAACAATGTTGGAAATAACAAAACGTTTAACAATAAGGAAACAATTTTCACGCAATTGAGTACCAAGATCCGATGCGGTTACTGGTCATCATCATCATCATCAACATTATCATCATCATCGTTGTCTTCATCACCATGAACAATATGAGAATAACACGCATGATATGCTTAAAGCTTAACCCAGTCTTTGACTGAGGAGTAAAAGAGATTCACTTGGGTACTTACATTAACAAAGTTTTCACGTTGTATATCATCCACCTCATCGCGTTTCAAGATACGTTTCTTCCAATCATCCTCGCCGCTCTTTTGAAGAGCCGCCAAACGTTCCGCAATGGAACCCGTCTTGGCTATGGAAATTGTGCGTTGATCGGGGCCCATGACCTAAATAGAGGCGAGAAACAAATAAAGTCAGTCAGAAGTCACAACAATTGACAGTGGGTCAAGAACAAGATTGTTATGGTGTTATTATTGTTATTATTATTCACCTGGGTAGGATCCGTTGATCCGCTAGCTGCTGACTCTTGAGATTCTGTTTCCACTTGCTTATCAGTGAGTAATGATGTTGATGTTGATTCCTCTTTTACTTCGTTGTCTTTGTCCACATGACGCAACTTGACAAAGCTGCCGCTGGTGCCAAGTGGAGGCAATTGTGGGCCAATGCCGATAGATATACCACCTGGTGGGGGAGCTGATATGCCCGAGTGACTTTTACTTTTTGCAATGTGCAGATTGCTGCAATAGTGAAAAATATAGAAAACAAAAAAATTAACATCGAGATAAGCCGTTAAAGTGTGTGTGTGTGTGTGTGTGTGTGTGTGTGTGCATAAAGTGTGGCAATTAAAGTGCAAAGCCAAAAGATAACAACAAATTGCTCAGAGCACAGATTTAGATCCGCCCAGATACATATATAGTATATATACAAATAATGTTTTGCAGCAGCTACTGCTGCACTTTAGGGCAAAACGTGCGTTTTTCCCTCAATGGGTTTTGGTTTGCTTCCTTCCTCCTATTCAGTCATCGTTGTTCCATTGCTGGCCATTAATAGAAAATTCGTGACATGGCATTTTCTGAGCCACTAATGAGAGAGAGAGAGAGAGAGAGAGAGAGATAGAGACCGACCAAAACTGAAGTTGAACTGCCTTATTGAGTTTTCCCCCACATCTAGAATGAATGCACATGAAGGCATACAGGAAGCCATCGGACGGACCACTGCCAACGATCGACTTGACTCTTTGCCTTTTTTGTTGTAGTTGTTGTTGTTGTTGCTGCTGCTGTTGATGGTGCAGATTTTTCCACACCAAAACTTTCTCCTTTAATAGAGGCCACAATTTTTCAATATATACATACATAAAGAAAAAAAAGGGAATGGTATTTCTCCTCAAACTTAAAATCTTTCGATTGCCCGATTGGTTGGTTGGTTATTGTAATAGCCATGTTTTTATAGCCAAAGTGTCACTCCAGGCGGTTCGTTTAATTAGGAAAGTTTTGTTTTTCTAGGGGAAATCGAGGATCAATTTTTATACTGTAATCAAAAAGCTGAAACTTAACGATTTACTGGCAATCATTGAACAGCAATTCAAACGAAAACTCTTTTAAGACATTGAATAGCAATTCATAAGAAAACTCTTTTAATAGTCTTTTCATAAATAATATTACTTCTTATGTAATAATCGAAATATCAAAAAGTTCATCTTGAAAAGTAGCAATTTCTTATCATTTTAATGAACCAATCTTGATTTTGAAATCTCTCTCATCAGTCGTTCTACCAATTGATGTAAACTATAATCAATTCAAAGAACTTTTTTCATTGATAAATCTTTTATGAGCCTCATCAATGGTTAGACCTTTGTCTCAATATCAAGTAGCCGTAATTTTGGCCTTTGTCTATAGAGATGCTGAACCGTTATGGAATACAAATCATATCATAAGATTTTTCATACAAAGCCCTTGCCGGGGCAACATTAGTCATCAAGAGACAAGTTTCATTTGTTACATGCTGGGATTCTGTATGGTTCTTTTATCGCCCTCTCTCAGTCTCTCTGTCTTGCCCTCCCAAACAGAACGGAATTTCCAAACATGAGTCAAAGAGAGAGAAAAAAACAGAGAAAGACATAACAAATAAAAAAGAACAGAAACAAAAAAAATTAAATGGGCAAGGCGTTATTTTTTTTTTTTTTTACACGAACAACGAAACATTAAAAAACCGCTAAGAGAGAAGGAACTTGTTTGAATTTGGCAATGTGCACAACCAAAAAAATAAAAACATATGCAGGCACACACAGACACACACTCAGATAATCACTTACTAAGCCAGACAGTTTAAGAAGCACTTGACAGTTTGAGAGACACACCGAAAAGGAGATTTTGCACTGGAGAAAGAAACACAGACAAAGACTAAACCCGCCGAATGACCAAAGTCGAATGAGAGCCTGTGATAAGGCCAAGTCAGGCAGACAGTCAGTCTCTGTTGCTTGGTGCAATGAGAGGGAGGGAAATCGGATCTTTAGCCGAATTCAGACGAAGCTATGAATTCACACCTGGCCGAGGACAGAAGCAGGTAAACACACGCACACACATAAACAAAGTGCTGACAGCTAAATTGCATATTAATTTGTGTGGAAATCTTTTTCTCTTCGTTTGACAGGCAAACCACTCAAGTGGATAAACTCAAGTTAGTTGAAGGCCAACTACCTGACACCTCTTGATCTTCCTCTCTCCTATGCTATTGCAAAGAATCAACTCAAGGCAACTTTCTTTCAATTAGTTCGATGGGGAAATTCCTTAGAAAATTGCTAGAGAAAACAAAATCAAAAATGTATGCGCAAAAGTTCAAAGTTCAGCTAAGCAAATCAAAGTAATGGATAAATTGCAGATACATCAAATAGATTTATATATCGAGAGAGAGATACATACATAGGTCAAAGTGCAGACACGCGATTGATATTAGTTCTTCTTTTACTTTAGTCTTTTCCTTTCACCTTTGTTGATAGTTTCTAATGCAATAATTGCCCTTTTGTGGTGGAACAGTTTAGCAAGCAATTAGTTTGAGTGCTGTCCGCTTGGGTGCGGCCATCTTTTGGACTGAACTAACAATAAACACACCCACAGCAACAACAACATCAACTGTAAATTAAACTAAACTTAACTGAAAATTGTTAAACCACAAAATTTCCACCTTAAATGATGTAAAATTGGCAAAAACTTTTCCCTTTTCCACATAATAGAAATTGATATGCACATAATAATAAGCAAGTCAACCATACAGACAGATAGACAGACAGACAGACAGTCAGCCATTAGACGATTAAATGATCCTCTCTCTCCCTCCACAAGGCATTTTGTAATTGAATTACTTGTACTTGATGCCATAATTAAAACTAAAGCCCGATCACGCGATCTTAGTGAAAATGAGCTGGCTGAGAGGAGGAGAGAGAGTAAGAGATGTACAGGTTAATGATATAACAAAATGAATTGTTTTATAAACTATTTGGCGCGGCATAAATAGGAAAACTTGAAATGAGTTTATAACACGAATATCATCTTCTTCTCAACTGAAACTATATATATATAAAATATATAAAGCTATGTACTCAAGGTGTTGAAAAGCTATGCAAAAAATATTTCAACAAAAAAAGAAAGAAAGAAAAAAAACTATAAAAATAAACAGCAATATCAAGTGCAAACCAATTTGATCTTAAACACTAAAAAAGCAAATCCTCATTATTATTTAACAATAATTAGAATCGTGTCTTTGCCATCGATTTAACCTTAACCCTGAGATTTTGTTTTATGAAGCTGTTGTAGAAGGTTAAACGTTTAAAAAAGGTAAATAAATAAAATCGAATAACTCACAGCTACTTAACTATAACTATACATACATATATATATATATACATACATATATATATAAGGTGTGTGTGAGTGTGTGTGTGTAGTAATAACAAAACCAAAACCGCAAAATTGTAAAATATGATCACCTCTCTGGGGCTCACTGTTGGTTAAAAATTATGATGATGATATATAAATCACAAGTCCGCAAGAGAAAATGTGTATAAGTAATACTTAACTTATGCAACAATTTGCAACAATTGCTCTTGTTCGTATCACTCGAATGACACTTGAAATGAATTCAAGCTCAAGTCAAATTGAAGTGACAATATTACATGGACAAAAACTTTGCCTACCTTTTTTTATATGTACATATATATGTATATTTTTTGCAGGTGAAGCGAAAATGAAGATCTCAAAACAATGCAAAACAGTGAAGATGAACAGAGGGAGATAGACCAGATGGGTAGATGGATAGTGTTCGTTGATTGTATAGTAAAGAGTGGCGGGGTAGAGGGTAAACTATCATATACAAAACAGACCAGACCAGACCCACGTTTTAAGTTTGCCCTGTTCATAGAGTTTCCCACGCCTCAGCAGCAGCAGATCGCCCAACATAATGATGCAAAATTACAACGTCAACGCCAAACTCAACTCAACTCAAGTCAAGTCAAGTCATTTCATTTGTGAAGACCCATTAGCAATTTTTTTTCTTCTCCTTTTGTTGTTGTGGCTTAAACTGACCTTCCTTAGTTTTAGTTTTAGCTTTAACTTTTGCTCATTTTAACCTTTTGTTTTATTTTGGTTTTTGTTTCTTTTGTACACACTGTTTGCTGATTATTTAATTGTAATTGTGGGTTACATTTGGAAATTTCACCTCAAGTTCAAGGTATTTTTATATTTCATAAACATTTGTCTCGCATAAGCAACAAAAATTTGAGTCTAGCAACATTTTACCCTTAAACATGGTAACAACATCTGTTTTACCAATACACCGGGAATCAAGGGAAGTTGTAAAAAAAAATGTAAAAAGGGTTTTACTCTTTTAAAAGTTCTGTGAGATATTAGAAAAACAGGATTGTAGGTTTTCTTTTTCCTAGAAAGTGACTATTCGACAGGTAGAAGATTTCCTCATTTTGAAAACGTTTAACTAGGAAAATGAACATTGTTGTTTTCTATATGGTCATCAAACTGCAAAGATATAAAAGAGTTTGTAATTCAAAAACCTTTATATCCTTATAATGTAAACCAAACCCAATATTATCTAATATGAGCATTTTTCTGATTTGTACCTCAATTTATAATAGTTTGTCTTAGTTAGATAAAACCTTGAAAATATCAGATTAATCATATAATATTGTATATTATTTTATCTGCAGGGCATTAAAACTTCGTGACAAAGGACTGTGGTTTTTGTTATTTTAACGAGCAGGCGCAGTGCTTCAGGCACGTGCTACCGCCATTCACAACAACTCCCCTCCCCCCAATAACTCCACCCAACTCCAACTTGGCCAGACATGTTGTTGTTTGGGGTTTCTTTTTTGCCGGTTGCCCAGCGTTACCCGAAAAAAAATACCAAGCCAAAATGTAAAGCGTCAAAACAAACCTTTCTCTCTCTGTCTCTTTCTCTTGGTTTTTTCTTTGTTTCCTTGTCGATACGAAAAGAAAGCAAAATGGAATGAAGGGGGAAGACACCCCCCTCTCACCATTACAAAGTTGAGTGACTGGAGTGACTAGACGACAAGGGCCATTGCAGTGACGGAAGCAAGAAACATGCGTTTTTGTTTTTGGCAATGCAAACAAAAACGCAAGTTCCCCATTCTCCCCAGACTCCCTTTCCTCCAACTAGCGGACTTCTCTTAGATTCTACACCCTTAAGCAGTATCTAATTGATGCCTGGTTTTCATTTCCGTTAAAATGGGGTTGCATTTCATTTAAAGTGCAGTCTCTGGATGTTTCTTTTTGGGTGTGGTTTGGTTGGCTTTATTGATTGATATACATCGTCGACGTTGGCGTTCCATCGGCGTTGATATCGGGTTTTTGTTGTTTTTGGTTTTTGGCCCGCATTATTACCTAGGATGAAGACCATAAAAGAATAAAAATCTTTCCGCTTTTGCTTTGTTCATGGGAAAATCATGAGTCAACGCATTTCATTTAAGTTTGATTCTAACAAAAAAAAAAAAAAATTTTTTTTTTTTACTGACTGCTTTTCTTACTTGGTCGAAAGATGATGATGACGCTTCCGTTTACCGTTTTATTGCTATAGGGGCGGGGTCTTACTCTTTCTCTCTCGCTATCTTTGAGACTGATAACTTGTTTCTTTTTCTTTTCCTTTTTTTTTTTTGGGGTTTGTTGTTAGCCAACCCACGCTCAAATGCCCCCTAATTGACCGTCTTCATGTACTTGGAGCCAGGGAGGAGTGAGGGGATTCAGACCTGCACACCACCATTACATTGGGTTCTTCACAACTAACAATGAACTCGCACGGTCGCCGACAAGTTCAACGAGCAATAACAACAGCAACAACAAGAACTAGTCTCTGTCGCAGTCCATTCAACTAGCTGGCTTTGCAGTCGCTGCCTTGCTCCGATTGTCACAGCTGTTTTTTTTTTTCTTGCTCATTCTCCCCCTTCTTATTACCGCACAGAAATACAAACAGTGAAACAAGGGACACGAAAATATGGTTAATATTTCAATAGGGGGAACTGCTCTATACAAGAAATTTCTTAAAATTTAAGAAAAGGCAAAAGAATTTAAAGTAACTGCTAATTGTAGTAAGAACAATAATACATGTATATATACATATAATGCATGTAAAGATATTTGAAATTTGATTTGATTATTTCATGCACTTTTTATACTTTATTTAAAACTTTTGTCAGCACTTGCCACTAAATGAACTCCATCACTATATTGGCCTTCAAATTTTAATAAATGCAAATTGTTACTTTTGCCTCAGTGTGCAGCAACGTCACAGACTTAGGTGAAATGAGGGGGGAGATATAGAGGCGACAGTCACCGTCGACAAGTGCCGCTTGAACCAATGTTTGTCTTGTGCCCCTGGTCTAAGAGAAGAAACGATGACGTTGACTATGATGATGATGATGATGCTACCCATTCGTTTCCTGTTTGCACTTCACTTCATGTCGTCATGTGCTAGGGGATTTGCATGGATCCAAAAACAAACCAGAGAAGAGTTAAGACCGCTGCACAATTCTCCTTAGGTAATTGGTTCACATTGTTGTGTGATCTTGAAAAATGAAACTACATCCACTCATACTAGAGCCAATGACTGTGCTACACTTAGTTAGTACCATTAATTGCAGGGACTAATTGTTGTTGTTTTAGTTAAGTTTAGCAACTTTGTTTCTATTAACAACTAGAGCAAATGCATAACTGAGCTGCATTTTAATTGTTGGTATTACAGTCAAGTACGAATTATTTATATATATATATATTTATATATACTATACAATGATAATGCTAGCAAGTAATCGCATTTAATGAATCGTTTTATATGCCAAAAACAAAATATAAATTCAACAATTAACTTGCAACACTCAAAACTTACTTTACCTGGAAACCTGTTTAACATAGAGTGACACAGAGAGAAAGAGAGAGAGAGAGAGTGAGGGAGGGAGAGGAAGAGAGAAGGGAGCGGCAGATTCTAGCATTAAAAACTTAAAAATGCGCTTGGATTGCCTGGTTGGTTGGTCAAGCGTTCCGATAATCGGAATACTACTGACACTCCACAGACTGGCTCAGTATCGCGACAACAGCAGCAGCAGCAGCAACACTTGCCGCAACATTTAATCTCAACAACAACAACAACAACAATGCTTCTGACCTTGTTAATTGGATCTTTGATCTTACTATTGACCTGGGACTTTGGACGCAAACGACAACGTGTCCAAATATTTAACAAATCTCGTATTAGAGGACCAACATCCCTACCTCTACTTGGCTGTGGTCTAGAGGCCTTGCACATTGGAGCAGAAAGTAGAAACCTATATACATATCAAATCGATAATCTAATCTAGATTAATTCAATTTTCCATTTGCTTGCAGATATCATTGATTATGTGGGCACCAATTTCGAAAAGTATGGCAAAACATTTCAATTTTGGGTCTTAAATGAAACACTGGTATATACAAAAGATCTGAAATATTTCGAAACCATATTGAGTAGCACAACATTGCTGGAGAAGGCAGAATTGTATAAGTTTCTAAGACCATTTGTCAATGATGGCCTATTGGTTAGTGTGGGCAGGAAATGGCATGCAAGACGAAAAGTTTTTACCAATGCTTTTCATTTCAAAGTTTTGGAAAGATATGTAGAAATAATGGATAAACAGAGCGAGATAATGGTAGAAAAACTGAAAGATGTTGCCGATGGTGAAACTGTGGTGGATGCACTAAAATATGTCTCTTTGGCTGCATTGGATATTATAACAGGTATCACATGTACATAGTTTGGATTATCTAGCAAAGATCTGACTATATATATACATATATAACTCATTTATGTACTCTAGAGACCGCCATGGGTGTTCAAGTGAATGCCCAAAGTAATCCTGATTTTCCCTATATCAAGGCATTAAAGAGGTATCTATTGTCTTTGTGTAGAACTCTCTTAATCAATTTGGTAGTTTATGCAATTAATTTCATCTTTTTTGTTTCAGTGTGGTCTATATACAACCCGATCGCATGATGAAATTTTCGCAACGCTATAATTGGCTCTTCCGTCTCGTTTGCCCCCTATTGCATCGTAGACTAGTCAAAGATATAAGCATCATGCATGACTTCACCGACAAGGTCATACGCGAAAGGCGAGCAACTGTGGAGCAAGCGAAGGCCAATGGTAGCTACCAACCGTTGAGTAAGTCAATCCGATCCTCATCAATTGCAGTGAAATGCTTGTTATTGTTGCTGTTGTTAACTATAACTGACCGCACCATCTCTTCATTTCCCGGTCCACCTATTCGTTCAGGTCTGGGTGATGCCGACATAGGTCGTAAATCACAAATGGCTCTGCTGGACATTCTCCTGCAGGCTACCATCAATGGTCAACCATTAAGCGATGCTGATATACGTGAAGAAGTCGATACATTTATGTTTGAGGGCGATGATACCACCAGCAGTGGCGTCTCCCATGCTCTTTACTCCATATCCCGTCATCCCGAAGTTCAGGATAAACTATACACTGAATTAATAGAAGTTCTGGGCAAAGATCGCACTGCCACGATCACCCAATCACAATTACAGGAGCTCAAATATTTGGATTGTGTGATCAAGGAAACAATGCGTCTTTATCCACCAGTACCAGCTGTGGGTAGATATACCACAAAAGAGTTACAAATCGGAGATCAGATAATACCACCAAATACAAGTATATATTTAGTATTTTTCTTTGCTCATCGTGATCCTGAATATTTTGACGATCCGTTGAGTTTTAAGCCAGAACGTTGGCTCAATGACAGCGATGGCATGGAGATGAAGGAGAAACAAACATTTGCCTATGTACCCTTTAGTGCCGGACCAAAAAATTGTATTGGTCAGAAATTTGCCATATTGGAAATGAAAGCGCTGATCAGTAAAGTGGTTAGATATTATCATCTATTGCCATTAGGTGAGGATGTTAAGCCCATGATGAATTTCATTTTACGTTCATCTGTTGGTATTAATTTGGGCCTGAAGCCGAGATTGTAATAGAGAGAGAATATGACAAAATATATAGAAATTTAAGTTTTTTACTCAAGGATGGGGGTTGGTTTTTGTATTGTACTTATTTTAACTATAAGAAAATTGTTCAATTAAATAAAATATTTTTTTTACTCATTACGCTTTTCTCTTTCTATTGTTCACGAGATCATTTTTAGAGTTTCGTAAAATCAATCTAAAACTATATTTTTGGATATATCAATGACTAAGCGTAGTAAATTTATAACCGTCTTTTTTGTTTACTAAAGAATTTTATCTACTTTATAATATTTACTTGAAATGTTCAAATTTTTCTTTTTTTCTGCTTCCAAACAAACTAGTTAAGTTATGTGTATTTGTTTAACAAATGGTGCCTATGACTGGTAGTTTATCTTATATGAATTACTGTAGGTATTTACTCTTGGTAAATATTTAAAATTTACTTATTATGCATTTACACCCAATTCTTTGGCAATGTGTAAAAAGATATCTTTACCTCAATGCAAATTGTTGAAATTTATTTATTTATATATGTATATATTTTTTTTTTAAATATATGACCGAATTTCTTGGAAATTTAATAAATCTAAAACTGAAGAAACAAGTCATTTGTACGAGTATACGGTTGTGTGTGCCTGTGGTAGAGATAAGTTCTGCAATGGTAATGGAAGAGAATTTGCAAAGAAAGAAAAACAATAGATATAGATAATAATAAATGATGATGATGATGATAAGCACAAGAAGGGAAATCACATAACGTATTGCTTATCAGTTTTGTCGGTCAACATTCCGGCGGAGTCTGCATTAGTCTAAACGAGAGTGAGTATAAAATGGGGGCCAAGACGGCGCATTGCGTCAAAAGTGGATCACCAGTTAGTCCATTCATTCAATCCATTATGTGTGCTAAAGCAGTGAAGATGTTAGTTCTACTTATATCGTCGTTGGCTATTTTAGCCCACGCCGAAGGCATAAGTCGGCCATTGCCACCATATGTGGGTTTACCCACGCAGGATGGTTTAACTCGACTGTTTTTCACATCACGGGTGACACGTCGTGATCCTTTTGCATCGGTGCAATGCTTTGGGGGCTACATTGGTGAATCGAATCTAATAACGGAGAGTTATAGCAAGGACTATAGTGTGTGTGCGCAGCAGG
This sequence comes from Drosophila austrosaltans, assembly GCA_035045865.1. Classification (NCBI taxonomy): domain Eukaryota; kingdom Metazoa; phylum Arthropoda; class Insecta; order Diptera; family Drosophilidae; genus Drosophila; species Drosophila austrosaltans. The sequence continues at coordinate 6,708,126 of JAWNOQ010000207.1, forward strand.
CACAAAATTCACGTAAAGGCATCGATCATGATTTTTTGCCAACACGCCGAATGATTGAAAGATCGGCTGAAAAAGTATGCCGTGATCTAACCCTATGCAATAAAATTAATAATACATTGGATTCCTTTAATTGTCATGCCAATGTGGTAAGTGAATGCAAATATAATATTTTCTTCAATTTATCACTAATTTCCCTTTTCGTATTTTTGTAGGGTTCCAATAACACAATTACCACATATAGTATTTCGGGTAATGCTTCCGATCAGGCATCCAAATTGCAGGAACGCTATCGTCTAATTGATCTACAACATGAGCAGTGTATCCATAAGGCAGAGCGTAGCTATGTCGAGGCCACAGCTGGCAATTACAATTATTTGCAGGCATGTTTGGATGGCAGAGTTAAACCAAAACCAATGCCGGCTAGTACTAGTTCAACATCAACTTCTACTACAACAACAACGACAACAACTACAACCACAGAGCCACCACCACCACCGACAACCACTGAGGGGATACCAAATACAACCGAAAGTCCAGTTAATTTAGAAGATCAATTTAAGCAGCTTTTAAATTTGCTAAATTAATGTCACAAAGGTGGCAAGAACTATATGAAGTAATATCTAAACATATCGGTGGTAATGAAGAAGAAGAGCAAGAAGAAGTAAACGAAAACGAAGAAGAAGACCCTGATATGCCAGGCAACCCTTATGCCAAATACATAAATTAACCCCAGTTGAACTATAAAAGGGTTGTGCTAAAATACACACACATATACACACTTGAGCCTTGAATTTTAACAAACGACAAAAGGGAGGGAAATATTTTCTTAATTCCTTAAAGATCAGTTTTAACTTTTAACATATTTTTGAAAAACGTTTTTCCCCAGTTTTCTTGTGTTTAGAATCTTTCGGTTTTCTTTGATGATTTAAATCAAATTTGAGGTGCTAATAAGCGAAATAATCAACAAAATTCTCTATAGTCTCTCTTAAGACAAGTGACCATTTATGGCCATGAAAATCAACAACAAGCTAAAAGGTTGAAGAGCCCACAAACAGAACTTGGCATTAAAGCCAAGCCGCACTCAATTGCTCTTTTAAGGTGCCAGGCCATAACATGTTTGGCTTTTATGGCTTTTCAGTTGTTTTAGGGCCGCCAGCCCAGAAGACATGACCATAGAATGAGACACCTGTTATTGGGCCCTGTTTTTTTTTTTTTTGTCAGTTTGCTTAGGTCATTCATTTATTAACACAATTGGCTAGCTGGCTAACAAAACTTGTGTATATATGTATGTATACAATTCTTGGAATGCCAATTGCGTCGATTTCTATGAATTTTATTGGTCTCGCCAGCAATTGCAATAATGCCAGCAGCCAGTTTGGAGTTACACACTTAAAGGTAAAGTTAAAATTAAAGTTGTCCATGCCACATACATACATACATACATAAGTACATACATAGGAGTGGCTGTCTACTGGCTTAAGTTATGTGCCGTATACTTAAATATTTTCTCCACTTGGGTCTGGCAAAAAAGTAATTAAAATGCAACTTGTATGTAGTTAGGTGTTTATGATGTGAGGCAGCTTAATTGGCTGTCAAGAAGGGGAAACAAGTTAAAAAGGGGCAGCATTCTTCACATGCAGTGGGGGAGTGCCGGTTACTGAACAGGTAAAGAAAGAACAACAACTAAAATAATGAAACATAAAGTAAAATCAATTGTTAACAAATTGAAATTTATTTGTGTGAGTGGACAAAGAAATAATTTCAATGTGTTTTACACTTTATTTTTTTATGTATTGAAGTAAAATTTAAATCTTTCTTCTCTAGTTAAAAAAAATTCAAAATATTTTTAAAGTTTAAAGGTTTTGTTCTTAATTTGAAAATAGAATTGCAACTTTATCTAAGTATTTATTTAAAACTTATTCACAGAAAAGGTATTCAGTAATAGCCACGGGAAATGGCAAGTTTCTTTGCCCCTTCTCCTAAAATTATTATTGGCTGTTGCAGTTAATTAATTTTGCAAATCATTAAAAATTTAATGGATATGACCAAAAGTCATCATAGACATTAAAAAAATAACCATATATATGTATATTTTAATGGCATTACTTAACACTGCAAAATGTTTGTCTTTTTTACCCATTTTTATAAGAAATTCTCCACGCTTAGTTTAATCCAATGATTCGTTATGATCATGATGACAATATGTGAGGGGGCATCAACAGCGACTAATCACTTGGTCATCATGAGGCACGTATGCTATGAATCGAAAACTAACCCACATTTGAGTGTACAATTTACACACTTCATTGAACTTTTCAGCACATTTAATCAAGCATGGCGAAAAAGTATAAAAGCAACAAATGCTATATACAAACAAACATACATATATAGTATAAAAGATCATGATGCATAATATATACGTTACGGAAAAACAAGTTTTCTTTTTTTTTCTTCTCTCTTTTCCATAAACGAAAACGTGAACTTTTCATTTTCATTTTGGCCTATGAGCAAAAATTGGGGGAAATGTGTTAATAAAACGTGAGAGAATCAATTTTAATCAATATGTGGAAAACGTTTTTTTGCATCTGTTGAGAAATAAAGTGGGGGAACAGGAAAATGGCCAACAAGGAGAAGGAGAGGAGTGTAAGTGCAACCAATTAAGGAAAAAGTTTGCAAGTGTCCCCAAAAAACTAAGGAGAGAAGAATTACTTTAAAAAAATATATATATATTCGACTTCTATGCTACCCTTTCTAGTCATTAGTTATCAAGTTAATATTTTGCCTGATATGCTTTCTAAATGTTTAATATATAAAATTACAGGGTATGACTACGTAAAACTAGTTTGCCTGCCGCCGTCAACAAACAGCAAACAAAAAAAAAAAAACTGAACAGAAAAGGAAATCGTCGTCGTCGGTGTCGTTGTTGCCTTTTAAGGCATTTTGGTTGGTTTTGTTGCGTGTTGCGCATGCGCCTTGGTAGCCTATCAATTTCAGTCTTCTCTCTTCCTCCTACTCCTTCTCTCCCTCTCTCTCGCTCTCTCTGGATTGCATTTGTATTTGTGTCTGTGTATTCAGGTCATTCGCATTTTCACATTTTGAAGGCGTTTGCATGTTGATTTTTCTCAAGATTGCATTTTTAATACAGCCGCGCACCTTGCCGAACAAAACAAAAAAACTTTTACTCTCCACAGGAGAAGGAGGACGTGGTCCCAGTCGGTCCAGTCTACTCTTTGGACCTGGTTTTTGTGTGTTAATGGTAATGGCAAGTTGTTATTATGGTGGTTGCTTTGATGAAGCGATTTTTGCCTTTGTTTGTTACTTAATTGCGCCAAAGTCATTAATAATCGATTAACAATATATGGACAAACGAGAGGAGTGTACAGACAGAGCGAGAGAGAGAGAGAGAGAGAGAGAGAGATGGCTAGATGCTGCAAGGAAGTTGAAAAGGAAATTGAAGATTGCCAACAGCAAAAGTAAGCAATTTGTGTTTCCTGGCCTAGAATCCAACTGGAGGTCTACTTAAGAGGCTAGAAAGAGCATTAAACTTAATTGCTATCTAAACGATTTTGGTTAGAATTAAGGCTCAAGTCTAACTCAAATCGTTAATGGAAGAAGCATCTAAAAAGTTCCAAAAATTTATTTCAGTTTATGTAAAAATTTCAAATGAATTGAGAATTTGCCGTTGCATTCGTAAAAGTCTAGAAACCTCCTCCTATGTGTATGTGTGTAGATAAACCGATATTAACATGCAACTTGGCTGTCATCAATACCCCCCATGAGAAATCCTGTTCTGGCCATAAAAGAAAATTACATTTTGGCCATCTCAGCAGTATGTTTAAGCTTGCATAAAAGCAACAGGTGTCTAATTGATTGACTGACTCACTGACTGATAGATAGATACATAGATATATTGATGGATAGACAGTTAGTGTGACAGACCATGGGCAAGATGCAATAGTTGCATTTATTGTTTGTCACTCAAACTGTCTGTTGGTTAGGCCCTGGAGAAATATCAATAGAAGGAAATTGATAAGAAAAGTTGATAGGAAAATGGAAGGAAATGTTAGCATGGCCTGAATAAATATATCAAGGAGGCAACTTCAGGGCAGGATGAGACGACAAGACAAAGAAAATTGAATAACCACACACACACACAACCGCACACACACTCAAACAAAGAAGATACAAAAACGAAGACTGCAATAATAAATGCCCAATGATGGTATCTATGACGGGTATGGCTGCCATCCAGTCAGCCATCTATTCAGACAAAGGAGCCAACACACGAAACATAGCCACAAGACTCAGGCACAAAGACTTTGCATTGAGACAGAGATGCTGTTGCAGCTGCGACTGGTGCGAATGCTGCTTGTTGGGGGGGGGGGGGGGGGAGGAGGAGGAGGAGGAGGAGGAGGAGGAGGAGGAGGAGGAGGAGGAGGAGGAGGAGGAGGGGGGAAGAGAAGGAGGATACATAAAAGTTGAGTTGAATGGTTGCAAACATTCTTCACTTTGCATTTAGCTTAAAGCATAAGAAGCGGGAGGAGCTGGACGAGGTAGAACAGCAGCAGTAGATTTATGTGAAAAAAAAAAAAATAAGGAGAACAGTGTCCGAAAAGTTCATTGCACGAGAAGATAAGATGAGCTCCAACTGCAGCTCCTGCTGCTGCTGCAATTCCACCTCCACCCCATTGGGGCTAATGAGTTGTCAACATTTCTGATGAGTTTTATTTGCCAGTCAAACAAACAAACAGTCAGACAGACAGACAGACAAACAGACAGAAAAGAATCCAATGCAGCCAACAGACTGCAGTCTGGGCAAAGGATTTAGTTTTCATCCTGGACTGCAGTTTGTTGACTCCACTGCGAGAGTGTCAAAGTCAATGTCAAAGTGGGATTGAGATTTTAGACTCTAAGCGAAAAATGTGGACACTTTTGCTCATCAACAAAAGGAAGGCAGCCGGTAAAGTTGCTCTCAAACTGTACAACAATATGGCAAAAGAATGGGAATGAATTGGAATATGCAGTCGAACCTTCCCTCTTTCTCCTCTGGAAGTCACCTTAACTCAAAATTTTTAGAGAAATTATATGTCCATTCGAGTTTCAAATTTAACAAACTAAGTGCATTCTCAACTGTTAGAAGAGTGCTTGTCAAACTATCTTTGTAGATGTTATGCTTTTCAAACTGTAATATTTAAGGTTTATCTTGCCATCAACTTGAATGATTGTCAAACTAGAGAAGTACACACACCCAGCCAGCCAGTTAGACAAGTGTTTGATGGCTTAGCTCATTCGACTCCAACTGTTTGCAATTTATTCTCATTAAAAATTAATTAAATTGCGCTCTAAAACCAATTTTGATATTTCATCATTTCAACACACACATTTCCTGCTAATGTTGTTTGTTCAGTTATTGCAAAACTATATACGAGTATGTATGTACATACATATGTATCAGATCAGTCAGACTTCACATCATAAAGAGAGCTTTCAAATTCGTTTCGGTTGTGGTGGAGGAGGAGTAGCTCGAGCTCGATCTCGTCTTGGCTTGGCTTGGCCTAGAGCAAGTTTTTGTTTTGTTTTTATAATTTCTTCTTCATTTCAATGTGTTTGGTCATAAATTAAGTGCAAATTGCGTTTTTGTCATAAGATATCTGATACATTAATTGATTTAACTATTTAACTAATGGGTGGGTGGATATGTTTAAGCTGAGATGCTGAGAACTTTTTTCTATTTTTTAAAGCATTAAAGAAGAAAAACACTTGCCACACACATTTAAACAAGCTTGGCACAATTGTTGAAAATTTATATATATATACATATATATAGGAGGAAACCGGCAGACAAAAAACCAAAAACAAAAAAATAACTACAAAAATACAAAAAACGAAAAACAGCTGCGCCAACCGTAACCAAAACTTGAATAAAAGCAGGACAGAAAGAAATATATTGACAAAGAGGGGGACGAGAAGAGGTAAAAGAAGAAGTGAGAGACACAAAGTCAATGTACTAGACAGACAAAAATTGTATAATAATTTTAAAGTTAATAATATGACTTTTAAAGCTTCATTTTCTGGACAATTAACAGGCAAAAAACAAAAATTGAAACTAGCCAAAAGTAGTCGGAAAATTTCTTTAAAAATTAAAACACTTATTTTACCTTATATTTATGTGATTTGAAAAATATATAAAATAATCCAAGAAAAGAATTAGGTATTACTTTTTTTTTTTGGAACTCGAAAGATGGTTTCATGGATTATACAAAAAGTCTAGTAATATCTTTAGATGGTTTCGAATATGTAAACTTCTTATTTTACTTTTGGATATGTATTTTGAGAAATCATCTTCATATACTATATATGATATGAAATTAAGAAACATTTTTAGCCTGAAAGCTATTGTAACTAAGAATAAAATTTCCCTTATACAACAACTATATATTCTTGAACTACATCGGTTCGCTAATATCATTTGAACTGATGAAGCCATATTTGGAAATCTATGAAAAACAAGCAATCTTAAACTTAAATTCTATTTAAATCCAATTTAAGTTTCCAATTGATAAAAGATTTTCTTTTAAAAAGATTTCTCTATTTAGCCTAAAAACAACATCTTCAATTTAGATACTATAAAAGAAAACACTTTTATAAGGAACTACTTGTAAACTACATATATAAAAATAAACAATGAATAACTTTTTCTGATTCTATCAATGATATTTAGAAACTCTCAATGCATTTGCAATGATATGAATACAATTGAATTGAATTCAATTTGAAAAAGGGTTTCTAAAGTTCGATGCACTGGTAAAACATTTCCGGAATCATATTTATAGATTCTTAACAGAAATCCGAAATACTTGATGCTCTATATGAACTGAAACAAAGCAAAACACGAAGCTAAACAAAAACATGATTAATGGATCAGTGCATTAGAAATATGTTTCGATTTGGAAATATTGTGTAATCTTTGGTCTGAAAATGCATTAGCAACGTTGAACGGAGAAGAGAAGCATCGTATAGCAAACATGCCTTTAAATGGAAATGTTGCGTGAGACTATACAAGATGAATGTGTAATTTGTGTGTGTGTGTGTGTGTGTGCCTGGGTGGGGGAGGCGATTCCGACTGAGATGTACACAAAGATGAATAGTAAAGGGAAGGGGAAGTGGGGGAAACAGCTGGCAAGCTTTCATGTGCTCGTATAGGAATTCAATTAATGAAAAATTGATCAGAGTCTGTGTGTGTGTGTGTGTGTGTGTGTGTATATAATAACAAATCATCGGAAACCTAATTATAACAAGAAAAAAAAAGAGTAAATTGAATCGTGGAATGCATATGTTGAGGGGAGGGGGTAATATTAGATGAGTTTCACCTTAATTTCTATATTCTACACATTTCGTTTTCAGCATTTTCCAGTAACAGTTTATATTAATGATTTTCTACGAATTAAGAACAATTTGCCAACTCATTTATTGAATAGAAAAATTAAATATTTTTTCGTAATTATAATTTTAGTTTTTACAGAGAACTTTTCTGTGTATTTGCAGTCATTCAAAAAGAAATTGTTCTCAATTTTAAATGAGAACAAATTTTATACTTTTAGCTGCTTTTGATAAGCACAAACCGGAGAATTTCAAATTTCTATTTTTTTGTATTTAAATAATATAATTCGTTTGTTTATTCAACTATGTAGCTATCTCCCTATAAAAATGTTTATAAATTTGTTAGGTTTTTAAGTATTTGCATATAATAGATATAGTAATTGCCATTGGACAAATCATATAAACAGTTTTTAAATTATAATTACAGATTTCAAAAGATTTTTTTAATATGAGCGAATGGAATAATTACATTAAAGGATATTTTATTAGATCGATGTATGTATATCTTATCTATATATTATGTTTTTGGTTGAATTTTTCGATTAAAATAAACCATATATTGTATGATCTATGAAATTTTTAATTCCAAAAGAATATGTCAACATATTTTCATTTTCCCGTTGTACAATTTTTCATTTATTTATTTGCCTCATTAGCGTTTTAGTTCACGTTCTGCCATGCTCAGTTCACATTTGTCCCACACACTTTCCCATATGTACATACATACATACATACATGTATATATATATTCCAAATTAACCACTGCTAAAGTGCCACTTGAAATTTAGATAGGGCTTACCCCATAAACTAAAACAACAAAAAAAAAAAAAAAAAACCAAATAGAAAACCTAATCTAAACCTGATAAGCACTTTTCGGATTGTCTATTTATGGGCAAGTGTGGCCCCGCCACACCCCCTCAAGCGGTTGCCTTACTTCAATGTGATTTGATTTGTTTAACGATCGATCGATCGATAAGTGAATGCAATTTACAATAATCCTAAATCCAAGTATGGGGAAAGTGAATTCAATTATTATTATGCAATGCGCTTAAATAAATGCAAATTAACACTAATTGTTGTAGATTTGATTTTTAAGAGGGGGACGAGATGGAGTTTTCACTGTGTTAGTTGTGCATACAACAAAAAATGCCAAGCTAATTTCTTTTTTAATACCCTATAAAGGCTGGGCAGTATTAGCTTTATGATAATGTTATATACATATGTATATACATATACATCTATGGCTTCATGCTTTAATTTTTGCCACACCCTTTTATTCACTTCCTTTTATTACTATTATCCAAGTTTATAGCTGCTATCAATCAGCTGACCATTTTAGGATATATAAAGATATATACTTAATGTTCAAAGAGTTTTTTCAAGTCGTGCCTCTGACATAATTAACTACATATGTTTATGCATATTTCTCGCCTCTTATCAAATAAAGCCGCCGCCGCCGCCTCCGCCTTAGCCTCAGCCGAATAAGTAATGGGAGAAGAAAGAAAAAAAAATAGCAAAAATTATGCTAATTCATTGAAAACGAAAGGCATTTTTTTTTCTTCATCTAAACCGATTGGTTTTTTTCTTTTTCTATTTTTTTTTTTTTTTTTTTTTTTTTTTTTGTTCAATTTGCTTCTTTCTCTTGGCGATTGTTTATTCATTCGCCCGGGGGAAGGGGGAGTGTGTAGCTTGAATATTACGCAATGTTGAATAAAAGTGTAAATAAATATCTATAGTAAATATAATTAAACATTAATAATGTTGGGGTCTTTTGTTTAAATTTTTGTTGACTTTTGATTGATTTCTGTATGCAGATTTATGCAAATAATGGCCTACATCTTAAACCTTGAACCTTTTCTGAACATTTTAACATTTAAAATAGAAATAGAAAATCAATTAAAAACAGAAAATCCATAAGCAATTTCATTTTTAGCTGATAAAACATTTGTTTTTTTTTTTTAAGTAATTTGTATTTGGCAAATTAATAGAGCAATTACAGGGGTAGAACTGTTTAGATTGATTGAAACATATCAATCTGTAATTATTTTTATTAAAATATTACACTATATAGGCGACCAATTACGATAGTTAGCCCAAGTTACTTAGAAAGTCGTCAAATATTTATTCATATTCATTTTAATTTGCTGATCCTCATCAATATGCTCTTTCTCTTTCCTTCTGCATGGGGTAACTTAACAAATCACGCAGCCAAGCCTCTGAGCAGCGCTGCCAAATTCTCAGCAACTGCAAGCCGAGTTTTATATTTCTGAATCAGCAAGGTTTTTTTTTTTTTTTTTGATTCAATGGGAAAATACAAGACGACACGAGAATTTACAGTTGTTCTGCCCGCTGCAACGCAGGTAAGGGCTGAAGCAGAGGGGATGAACAAAACACACACACACACACACACACAGAGACACAAAGGCCAGTCCTAACAAACCATGTAGAAACAAACGAAATAAACTATAGTATTACTAACCTTTTACAATTTCAATGCAATTGCAATTTATACTCGACGCCAACTACAGCTGCACTTGCGCTTTCAATTGCAATCGAAAGCTAATTGAAAACTCTTTGGAATGTTGTTGATTGCGAATTGTAATTGAATTAAAGTAATTTAAACTTATATTGCACAGCACACTTATCCCTACTAAATAATATTACACAAATGGTTTAAAAAAAAAAACATCTTTCTTCTTATTCACTATTTGTTTTTATATTTTTGTTTTTTTGCAGTCGCAACAAACGCGCGCGCTGCCGAAAAAGCGTAAACAAATCACAAAAAAACAATTTAAACAAAAGACCGACACACACCCACCCGACTTAAAATCAAAAACAACACTGAAGAAAAAAAACCGACTTTTTAAACATTATAATTATACTGGTTTTCGGCGAATTCGATCGCAAAAGTTGAGCGAATTGAAATTGCTCGCAAAAGTAGAGCGAATTCGATCGCAATAGTAGAGCGAATTGAAAAACCCGACTTTTCCCGACCAGTATTTCTTGGTGCTAGCTAACGCCTACGTTTTAACATCTCAGTATTTGAGTCAACTCGTTTTGAGACAGTAAACTCAAAGGGCGCGCCAACGAATGTGTGTGACCGTTAAATTTGAAAATTCAAAAATTGTAAATCTTGTTGTTTTCAGATGCATGCCAAATTTGATTTGTCAGTTCGATTTTAGCGGCTTTTTACATGCATTTTGTTTAATGTATTAATCAAAATTAAAATTTAGTACTACAGCACCGTTAGTTGCAGGGGGCCAAACAAAACTACAGTTAAATAGGATTTTACTTTTCGGCAACTTTATTAATATAATATTATTTCGTTTCAATTCTTTTTTTTTTTTGGTTTCACGTAAAAATATATTGTGGCATTGATTTTTTTTTGGTTTCAATTTGTTTTTGTTTTAAACAAAATGTTTTTTGTCAATAAAATATATGTATATATGTATATATATATTTAAATGTATGTGTATATATATCAGTTACTTTTGTTTTGTGTTTTAGTTTTTAGTATGTGTTTTTTTTTTGTTTGTTCTTGTTGCATTAAAATGGTAGTAAGCAAAGCAAATTGTTGAGAACTTAATGGCTAAAAAAAAACTCTTTTGTTTCACATATTTTTTACAAATTTATGAAAATTTAATTTTGGCTTCAATTGTTGTTGTTGTTGCTGATGTTGTAGTTGTTGCTGCTGTTGCAGCTGTCGATGTTGCAGTTGTTGGGGTTGTTGCAGTTGCAGTTGCTGCTGGTGTTGGTAGGAATGCTGCTGATGTGGCCAGTAATAGCTTCTGGCTATGGGTTTGACTTTATTTAGGAAACTTTTTTTTCGTTTGCATTTTGTTTGAAAATTGAAAAAATTGAAAAATTGTGTTTTTTGAAAACAAAAAAAAAAAAAACACGTATAAATTTAAGAGAATAGAGAAACAAAATACAAATAATGTGAAAGAAAATGCAGACATTGAAATTGTTTTTTTTTTTTTTGTTTTTCTTGATCTTAAGTGTACAAAAATGTTTTTGTTTAATTCGTTTTCTTAAATTTTTTTTTTTTTTTGAACCAGTCTTGAGAAGAGCACACACAATTGATGCATACATATATACATACAAATGTACATATACACATATATATATATACCTATATATGTATATATATATAATAAACCATGATCAAACTAGGATCAAACTTTAGGTTTCTTTTGTTTTTTGTTTTGTTGGGTTAGTTTCTTAGTGTTAATTTACGAATACACAGCAAAAACGCACGCACGCACGCACAGGCACAGCAATTGGATATGGCAGGAGATGATGATCATCATGGCGGACATAGACTCACCCATCTGGCTGCTGCTGCTGTTGCTGCTGTTGCTGCTGTTGCTGACGCCTTCTACGTGCCACTGCACTATTCTTGATAATCGCCTCAATTTCCCTGCCACCCGAACTTTCCCCCTCCGAGGCTGATGCACAATTGCCACCCCCGCTGGCCTCTTCACAACGCCTCGTTTGACCCAATGTAGATAGATTTCGTACTAGATTCACAGCATCATCATGCTGCTGGGCTGGCGTTGTATTCTCTTTGGCCACATTACGCAATATTTGTGCCAAATTACGTTGAGGATTGTCAATCTCATCCTTGCCACCAGCAGCAGTAGTTGCCACCTCAACCGTAGTTGCCGATTTTCTCAAATTCGACACAGTGGCATGAGTTGAACGTTTCAAACGATTCTTCAGTTCGGCATTAAGATCACCGGGCATTAGGCCACGTCCCATGGCCATGCCAAGCATTGGTTTGCCAGTCTTTAGGATACTCTTCAAGGGTTCCGGTTTGGCTAAAGTTGAAAACAAAAAAAGAGAAAAGCATTAGATAGATTCAGAGAGATATAGCAAAAAGCAGATTCAACTAAAAACAAAATGATAATATCAATCAAAATGCGTTTTAGTATCGTGCATAATTTTTGCATGCTTTACGTACTTACTTAATGAATTTTCTTTTTATTTGTTGTTAGACATGCAGTTACATAAACAAAAAGATCGGGGGCAATCCTGTATCGATAACAAAATCAAAATGACTATATAAGACTTCTCATATATGGTTTTTTTCCCCCCAGAGGCGAATCCTTAAACTGTTTGATCTTGATTCCTAATATATCCAGAACATTTAGGAATATTTTGCGATAATCTTTTATATAGAAAGTACTCCAGTAATATGCAATAATACAAACTATTATATCACTATGCCTTACTATATCATACATATAACCGATTTGTAAATTATATATATTGAGATTTGGTTACATATAGGAATCCGATCCTAATATTTATAGAAATTTAAAGAACATTTTGGGATAGGCTCTTAGACAGAAAGTATTCCAGTAATATGCTATAATATAGCTACTATATACTTCACTTTGCCTACTATATCATATATATCCGATTTGTAGATATATATATTGAATTATATATATGTAGGAATCCTAATGCTTATATTTATAGAACTTTTAAGAACATTTTATGATAATCTTTTATATAGAAAGTACTCCTCGAGTAAAATCTAATGATACAACTTGAACTATGCTTTACTATATCATCATATAACCGATTTGTAAGTTATATATATATATTGATTTGATTACATATAAGATATAGAACTTTTAGGAAGATTTTGCGATTAAGTACCCCATTAAAATCCAATGATACAAAGTTTGTATTAAAAATGCCCTACTATATGATATATACTATCTATATCTATATATTCTATCTTTTCGATTCGTATTCAAGAATATATTAAAATATTTATAAACTTTAGAACATTCTAATATTATTACAAATTGGATTTAGCACTTGATTCTTGAGTTTTATTTATGTTGTTTTCTTTTTCTCGATTTCTTTCATGTTTTAACAATTCGCCTTTTAAATATTACAATAATGGTAATAATAATTATAATAATAATAATAATATAATATAATATAATAATAATAATCATAATAATAAACATAAGGCCTTTTAAGGTACAATTCGTTTTTTTTTTTTTTTTTTTTTTTAATGATATAAATTATTTATGTATATTTTTATATATGTATATATATTTGTATGTATGTATAAGTCAAGCACAAATTGGTAATAAATGTATATAGAGCAAATGGAATCGCAGTAACTGGCATTAATTGGCTGAAATAATAATTATAATAATAATAATAATATTTAAAAAAAAAAAAAAAAAATTTCTTTACAAGTCTAAATTTTGTTTTTTTCTCTCGTTTTTTTTTTATTTCTTATTATTTTTTTTTTTTATTTTTGTGTAATATAATATTTATTTCTTTTTGTTTGTTTTAAATATATATGTATAGTATTAGTAGTAGTTTTCGTTTCGTTTTGGACAATGATTTTTGTGTGGGTGAATTTCGTTTTTTTGTTTTTTATTTTTTGTGTGAGGCGAAACGCATCTATCACACTGAGCATTTGCCTTAGGCGGGCCACAAGAGAGCGAAAAGGGGAAGGATTATTAAAAATGAAGGTCGATGAAAACGCATTTTGAAAAGAAAAAAAAAATATTTTTTCTTTTTTTTTTTTTGAAAAAAAATTTGTGAAATTTTGTATCGTTACAGCCAAAATGTACAATTTTTTCCCTGTCTTTTTTTTTGTTTTCGGATTTGTCGTTTTAGGTTTTAGATTCCTTTTTCTTTTAGCCCACTAAAGACTCTTCGCAAAGGCGATGAAACTCCTTGCCAGCCGCATCTAGCTCAGCTGGTGTTACAATGATGTCATCATAGCGGGATATCATGGCCTTATTCCGATTTAATGGCGAATGTGCTCTCTTGGGACTGGGCATGGCAGTGGGACTGATGCTGCTGCTGCCATTTGTTGTTGTATATGTTAAGGACATGGGACGCGTTCGTTTCAGTTGCTCGCGACGTTTACCCACACTGACAATGGGCAAACGTACATAATCATTGGTTGCCTCTGCCTGCAATTGCTGATGATGTCCTGCACCATTTTGAATTGGCTTAGTTATTGACACTTTCGTTGGCAATGGCATGGATTCCGTTTTAAGAATTGCTGCTGTTGTTGTTGTTGTCGTCTTATGGCCAAAATATTTGGCATAACGTTCATCCACATGTGGCGATCGATTGTTGTTGCTATTGCTACTGCTGCTGCTACTGTTGCTGCTGTTGCTGTTGCTGCTGCTGCTGCTGGTGGTGGTGGTTGGTGTGGTGTTTGTTATCTCTGTTGTGTGTCGCCTATAAATTGGCTGAGCATGTTGTTGCTGTTGCACTAGCCGCGTTATCTTGCGACGCATTTCGGATACCTTTTGTGGTGCTGCTGTCGTTTCATCTTTCTGTTCATTTGAGGCACAATTCTCTTTACCCGAATCCGAATCACTTTGGTTTGAGGAGCCATTTGTAAGTTTTGCATAATCTGGCGGAGTGGAATGACGTTGCTGTTGCTGCTGCTGTTGCTGCTGCTGCTGTTCAATAAAGGGAGATTTGATTTTTCCAATTGTTCGTACACCCAAAGAGATTTTAACCTCTTCAAGTGTCTGCAGACGTCCCAGGCATGTCTTGTTCGTATTATTATTGCGATCACTCATAAATGTATCTGGCATAATTAGTTTGCCCACAGTACGAATTTTGATCTTTGTTATAGATGACATTGCTGCTGGTGATGACGATGATGATGATGATGATGTTGTTATATCCTGCTGTTGATCACATAAAACCTTTGTTGTTGCTGCTGGCTCAGTAGCTGAACGACTTAGGGCATGAAAACCATTCATATTTTCTTGTGTATTGTGCTCAAATGTTAAACTGCTCAATTGCTGATGATAATTCGAATGATTATATTGATGCTCCTGATTGATGTCCTCCTGTAATATGGGTGAACATTCCATTGGTGTGGGCGTTACACTGGCACTACTCGCTGTAGTACTGCTACGTGGTGTACGATCCATGGGTGGACTTTTTGAATAGTTACTGGCACGACTGCTGCCGCCACCGCCACCGCCACCGCAACCACCACCATTCTCACAGAGACTGCTAAAGAATGCCAAACGTTCGGCCAGCGATAGTGATGAGGGTTCTATAACAAAAAGGGAATAGCAGGAATTGCACATGGGTTTTGGTTGATTAGTCTAAAAAACGATATCCCTGTTGATGTTGTGTTTTGTTGTGCTTTTTGGCCTGTTTGCTGTTTGCTGTTGCTGTTAACTTACTCATCATCAATTCATTTGTCGATCCCTTCATCTCTTTATTAAAATAAATCATATTTCGTTGTTGTTCAATGATCGTTTGAAGGCAAGTTTCAACTGCGCACTGACTTTTTATCCATTTTTATTTTTTGTGCCCACATATGAGACGAGCAACAATTTGTGTTGTTGCTGCGGTTTATGTTGCTGCTGCTGTTGTTGTTGCTGTTGCTGTTGTCGGTTGTTTGCTGCGATAAAACTTTTTTTTGTCACTTCTCCCGAACAACCGTTCGCTCGGTTGCTCGCCCTATCACCCACTAAATATATATATACACACACATTAATTTACAATCTGCAGAGTACAACCGAGTTTTGCTCTCTTCATTGCATAGAAAGTTTTATTTTTTTCTTTTTTTTGAAAAGCAATTTCTGTAATTTTCTTTGTCCACTTGTCTATTTAGTAGTTACTCAATGGACATTTATGAGACACTCTTCAACTCTATACTACTCTATGAACTGAACTGATGCGATGCGAGGCGATGCTTCTTTTTTTTTCTTTCTTTCTTTCTTTGCGGCAGCTTTCGATTTTTGTTGCTTTCTTTCATTCTGCATCATCATCATCATCATCATCTTTGTACATTATTATCATTATAATGTCGACTCATGATTGATATGAACTCTCTATATATATATACTCTATATCTATATAAAGTAAAGCCGCCCGCTTTAGAATATTGTAATTGGAAAAACCACTAGAAATTTTTATCATATTAAAGTTATCTTCTAAATATATATATTTAGTATAGAAATCTATCAAACTATTTTAAATAAATGAAGTAAGAACTCTCTCTATATGGAAATGTAAAAGTTTATGTATAAAACTATCTCGATTTTAAGTTAACTCGAAAGAAATGTAAAATTCTTAAATAATAGTATTAAAAAGGAATTCTATCAAACTATTTAAATAGAATATAGTAAGAGAACTCTCTTTAGATGAAGATATAAAAGTTTATCTCTAAATCGGATTTGAGTTTCTTGATTATCAAAAGATATATAAAACTTGTAATGGTATGAAAAAGAGGTTCAAAAAAAAAAAAACTAGTTAAACAAAGTTTTTGAAAACCTAATGTAGAAAAACGGTTTGAAATTTGAAAATTAGTTTCAATTTGATTTAAAAAGTAATAAAACAATAAGTAGAAATTTGAAAATCAATTTTAATTTAACATTAAACTTGATTTAAATTACTAAAAACTGGTTTTTATTAGAAAAATGTAAGAAAAATTTAGTCATATAAATTCCATTCAGGATATATTGGCTTTATTTAGAAGCTCATTGAGGTGAACTGGCTCGTTCGTTCTTTTTTTTCGAAGTAAGCCAACTCACTCATATGGCTCACTGGCTCACTTGTAGATAGGTTATAAGTTCACTTTGCGATCGCCAGTTGAGCGAACCATAAGAACTAGTGTGCCAAACTGAACTAGTGAGCCAAACTGAGCCATATTGAATGAACAAGCTCAGTGGCTCAGTTCAGTGAGCCATTCATTTTGGCTCACTCACTCATGAGCTACCCAAGTATATTTAGAAGCATATTGAAAATTTGATTAAAAGAAGTTAAAATTTAAAAGATTTTTGAATTTTTGAATTTATATTTTGACTAGACAAAACGTTTTGAGTTTAGATTGATTACAATTGATATAACAGGGATAAAAATATTTGTAAAAAGAAAAATTGGAAATTATGATAAAGAAAAGATATAGAGCTTACCTAAAGCATTCATTTCAAAGGTTCTTTGTTAACCAATAATCATTTTATTGACTATATTTTGTTTAACCTTTATCGATAGGTTACGTAGTGGAATAAAAAAAAGTTAGTTTCGTCTTTAATTTAAGCCACTTCATTTCTACTTTCTACCCTCTATGCATAATTATACACACACCCTCAGAGTACACACCTCTCTCTCTCTCTCTCTCTCTCACACATTCAAGGTCGTAATGTTATGGCATCTTATCGCTAATATAAAATATTTATGACGCTTTCAAAAAGGTTTTTGTGGCTAGAAGAAAATAAATACAAACACGCCCACACAGACAGTACCACACGCCCAACTTTACGTTCTAAATAATAAAAAAAAAAAAAAACCGTAACTGTATATATATATATAAATTAAGTATGTCAGTGTTACAACAACTGACTTAACAACTCTATATTCAATTCGAGGCTAGGAGGAAAAATGTCCTAACCAAAATAAATTAATTGAAAATATATAAAAAACAATTGATAAAAAAAAAAAATCACGCTTTTGTCTTAAATTACATAAAAAAAAAAAGAAAACACTTGTAAATAATAATTGTTATTAGTTTTCTCATGCGGCAACAACAACAACAACAACAACGGCAACGGTAACCAACATTGTTTCTTCTTTCATGTTTTTTTTTTTGTGTTAGAAAAATAAAAATGGGCAAAAAATATATATCTGTAGATATATATATATAAAAATGGAAATGGATATTGCATGCATGTAGCAGTTTATTGAATAAATTATTATACATTTTTTTTTTTTCTTTTTGGCTTTTCCTTTTGGCATTGCGCAATTTTGCGTGCGGCTGCAATTTTTTTTTTTTTTGTTAAGTTGCTATTTATTTTTTATTTCTTTGCTTTGTTTTTTTCTCTTTTCTTTACTTTTTTTTTGGGGGGGTTTAATTGAACGTGGCATTCATTTTTGATTTGTTCAATGCAAATTATTAGTTAATGGATGAGGAGAAATAACAATAATAACAAACAATAGAAATATTAAGAAAAGAGAAAAAAAAAAAACCAAGTAAAAAAGAAAAATAATTATAATAATGCATATATAATTTTTAACATATAGACACAGTAAGCAGCAACAACAACAACAACAACAAACAATTAACAAAAATAACAACACAGTTTAATAATAAATATCGTAGATATATATATACTTATATATCAATGTATGTATGTATTTATATATAAAATTTCGCTTGGCATTCCAAAAATGTGCTTCGTGCATTTTCTCAGGCGCGCAAACAAAATTAATCAAATTATGAGATAAACCAAATGAAATATAACTCTTAAACGATAGAGAGACAGAGAAAGAGAGAGCGAGAGAGAGGGAGAGGGGGAAGCGGTAGCGGAGACAGAAGAGAGAAAAAGAGGTAGACCAAAAGGTTTTAGTTCAAATATCTAAATTGCATCATTCTGACGTTTTCTTAAAGGAATCTTGAAGTCAATACCCTGTATTTACTCGAGTGAAGAGTATATTAGGCAATTTTATAATTTAACCACAAAAGTCAAATCTGTAAGTCTATACCCTGTGTATGTACTCGAATGAAAAGTATATCGGGCAATTTTATAATTTAAGCACAAAAGTCAAATCTGTAAGTCGATACCCTGTGTATGTACTCGAATGAAGAGTATATTAGGCAATTTTATAATGTCGCCAAAAGTTTTTTTCTTCTTAAGATTCTCTAAATTTAGTAGAAATAGCTAATCTAGTAAAATAGTTCAATTTTGTAGGGTATTGGAAAGCCGGTGACTAAACGGAAAGTCTTTAGCTACATTCGTATCGTAAAATATATGCAGATTGCCTTTTATTTGGACAGAATGGACAGGAGCCAAGTTTATTCATCAATCCTTCGAGTGGTGCAAAGGAATCGTGTGAAAGTCCCCAAAAGAACGCCGATTTAGGAGATGAATGATGAGATGTATAATGTTGCACTAGGTCATCCATTTAGGATAATTTCTAGGTGTTAAAACTAGGGGAATTATCTCGTCACTTTCTCTCTCTGTCTCTATCTCTCAATCCCCTTTCTCAACTGTCGTCTCTTCTTTATTGGTTTTTTTTTATTTTGAACTTACCAAATTCCGCATCTTGTGTTGTATTTGGTGTGCCAAGATCATCCTGTAATAGCGATCCTTGCGTTATATTCGCTGTTCCCGAACTCAGTGGTGGTGTCGATTGGCGGTGAGCTGTAATTTTCAAATGGAATAGTATTAAAAATTAATATCAAGTTAATTTCTTTATAAGACGACTTTTCTTACTTTTTCGCAAAGTGTAGTGAAGTTTTGGATAAATTTCTAGCATTATTATATTGTATAATCACTTGTTAAATTTATATTGTACAATATATGGAAATATGTATTTGTATTTGAGTACAATAAAAAACTATTGTAGAATAAAATGATGCAATGTGGGCAAGTTTCGATGACGTTTGACATAAGAGGCAACGCTTGGCGAGATTTGGTCACAAATATTTAGTGATAGTGCGCCTTCGATAACATTAAACTTACGAGGCCCTAATCTTAAGTGACCCATACATGGATGGCTATACCTACCTACCTACCTTCCCCTCTTCTATCTTTAACCGAAATGTTACTCAACCAACATACAAACCTTAATTAGTGGGCTGATTGCCTGACTGACTGACTGACTGACTGAGTGCGTGTGTGTGTGTGTGTGAGGCAAGTGACATACATTTTACAGCTTATTAACTTGGGCAACAACCATGTGCTATAGTGGCGAACCTCAAAAAATAATACAATGACAAAAGCTAGCAAAAAACAAAAACTGGCAAAAAAACTGGCATTGATAATGCCTGGACAACTACAGTGACCGACCAGACGAAAATTCCAAAAAAAAAATAAAAATGTTGATGGATTATTTTAAGTGATTCTCGTGATCGTCTTCTCTCCTCACTAATGCACAATGCTTTCCCCTTTCCACCATTAAAATGAGTGACGCAAAATGAACGTCAATTGAAGGGTCTACAATGATTAATGAGGCAAGTTTAGAAAATAAACTTTACAGCATTTGTTTAAGTACTTTTCGCCACTAGAAAGGGGGAGGGGAGGGAAGGGGATTGTAAAGATTTTGATTCTATATTTAAACTAAATAAAACCTTTTTAGAACCTTTAGCTTAGCACTCACTTTTGCCTATGCTAAAATAAACAGAGTTTAGTTCATTGCTAATTTATTCCACTTCCTCTCTTTGGGCTCTTTTGCAGTTAACCTTTTTTGATCTCGGCTAGTTACGCCTCGTTACCTTTACACACACACAGACACACTTACAGAGATACAGATATGGAACATTGGGGTAACAAACTTTGGCAAAAAAAAATTCTCTAAAATCTCATCTCCCTAATCTAGCGGTATATTTTGTCTGTTTGTTTTATAGTTTCATGCTAATTCTTTTTGGTAGCTTCCGATCTTTTACTCACCTTGACGATTTGCAATAGATGACCGTTGTTGTTGTTGCTGCTGTGGTTCTCCACTGCCTCCGCCTCCTCCTCCTCCATGAGAGTCTCGTCGATTGCGGGTCAGATGTTGCTGCTCCTGCTGTTGCAATTGCTGGAACATATTGGCACGGGCTCGAACACTATTGCTGCGTGTCAGGCCACTGGTCGTTGGTGTTGATGATTGAATTGCTGTTGTCGTTGGTGTTGCTGCAGCTGCAGTTGCTGTTGCTGCTGTTGCTGCTGCGGATGGTGTCGTTGTTATAGCAGCTTCATCGCCCAGCGATGATTGTATGGCCGAATCGTCATCTAAGCCAGACATCTCAAAGATATGCTCACTATCGTTGCCCAAAGAGAGAGTTAACTGTTCACTCAAACTGATGCTATCGTTGATTGAATGTTGTCGCAATAATGTTGATTGGGCCGAGGGTTTACCACCAGCCTGACCCTGACACTGGCCCTGTGAGGCCAAGTGAACGACACGTGGTGATTGCAATGGCTGTGTAGAGCTGCGGGCCAAGCGGAATGATGTGGCTGGACCAGATCCTCCTGAATGTGTTGACGAGGAGAGCAGCAATGGAGCTGGCACGTGACTTAACGGTTGTCCAGTGATTGGCGAAATTAACGGCTGTTGTTGTTGCTGTTGCTGTTGCTGTTGCTGTTGCTGCTGAATGGATGTGGACGATGTTAGGCGTATGTCCAGCGGCTTGGTGGGCTTAAATGCCGATGTGGCCGAGATGTCAAAGGGTGTGGAATTGGCTTTAAAGCTGTATAAAATGAAAAAAAGTATAAATGAATGAGTTAAGGAGAGGCGCATTTACATAAGATAACTATAAACCCAAACAAAATAGTGTGAATCTCTTTCTCTCTTTCTCTTTCTATACACACATACAGGCACACGCACACAATGAGCAGTTAGCATTTGGTCATAATTATAGGCAATTTTGGCCAAGTTAATTACACCTCTTTGTTGTATTTTATGGTGAAATTTCCAAAAAAAAAAGCTGGCGGCATTTTCTGTTTTCAAATCCCTTTGGGCCAGGTAAAAGTTTCAAGAATTTGCTATCAAATTTGTTTCCAAGTGAAAGGTAATTGAAATTAACAAAAACAACAACAAAAAAGAAGCCGAAGAGGCTATTTTCCCAACACCCCCCTCTCTGGAATATCAAAAACAAAACACCCACAAACAAATTCTTCCCTCATTTTTCTATATATGTATATATTTTATGTACATATGTATGTATATACATATATATGTATATGTACTTGGTTTATTTTCTATTCGTTTAGTAGTTTTTTTTTCCAATATTCGCTATTTGTTTATCAAGAAAAATAGAAAACTAAAAATATATATATATATATATATGTATATATATACAAAAACATAGGGAAAGCTAATTGGATTTTCAGAGTGATTCTCAAACTGTAAAGAACAAAAGGCTAAGAGAGAGGAAGATAGACAGTGTGTCTCTGTGAGAAGGCAAAAGAGTAAAATTATCTATTAAGTTTGCTCTCTTTAGTTTGCTAAGAGTATCTACAAAAGGATACCCTCTGTAACATACTGATGTCATTTCAACAGTTTTCCTATAATGATTTGATATAAGCTTATAATCCCAAAGAATTTCAATTGTAAGTGCCAATAAGAATCAGTGTAAACTAATGGCAAATGTTTATCAAATGATTTCACAAATATGCCCAGTCTATAGGGTAGATCTCTGATTAGCAGGCCAAACCCAAAAATATATATGTATATATACATATATATACAATATTTATGATTAAAAGATTTACAACTTTTTGTTAGCCCATTTAGTTGAGATAACAACCAAATTAGCTAAGACAACAACCAGAGCAAACAAATGTCTGCTTGGTGCTGGGAGAGAGGCCAAAAGGGGTTATGGAAGTAATGAAATTTTGAACAGAAATGTTGCTAATGTTGCTAATTTTGCACAATTTTCGCACAGCTGACAAATATATGTATTAATATATACATATATATATATATATTATATATGTATATAGACATATATATAGATCGCGTATATTCCATTTCTTTTGCACATTTCCATGAGGTTCTTTTTTTTCGCAAGTATTTTTAGCTCATTACGAAATATTTTCATTTCATTTCCATTTAAATTTTGAACAAATTTAAATGTTGAAGTACTGCCTTTTTTTTGCACACACACACAGACACACACACTACTCTTATTGGTGGTGTAAGAACCTTTCAAAGTTGTCAACCGGCGGCACTAACCAAAATAGCTAATTGACGGTCGGCGGCAGGCAAAAGACGTTAAAACGTGGTTCAATGGCGCGTTTTGTGTTCGTACTGATAAGGCGGCAACGGCAACGGCAACGACAATGACAACGGCGACGGAGGGACACAACAACAGCAAACGTTACCTACGCTTTTTTTCTCTCTTTTTATCAGTTATTTATATATACATATATATATAATAGTTTCGATTTCTGTTTTCACACACACATTCACAATTTTTATTTGATTTTTACTAACCAAAATTGTGTATAAAAAAAACTCGTAAAAAAAATTAAACAAAAATAAAAACCTAACAACAAACAAAAGTGTCGAGGAAAAATGTTTCTATATAGTTTTTCCTTTAATGCAGACCGACGTTGCTGCTGCGGTACGTGAAAATTGAAAAAGCGATCGCGAGCGACTGAGCGCAAAAAAAATATAAAAAATTGTACAAAACAGACGATCAGCAGGCAGTAGAAGCAGCAGCAGCAGCAGCAGCAGCAGCAACAACAACAGCAACAGCAATGGGCCGAGAGCAGAGCGGCAGCAGCGACCATCGTTGACTGTGACGGCGGCGTATGCACCGGCCGCAACTGCGACTTCGCAGTCGGCAAATTTAAATTATTTTCTGTTGTTTTTTTGTAGTTGTTGTTGTTGTTGTTTTTCTTTTTCTTATGTTGTTGTTATATTTATTTTGGTATGTTATTTTCCTCTATATGCATATGTGTGTTTGTATGTATGTATGTATGTGTGTACGAGTGTTTCGAAATGTCTTCTTCGTCTGTTTGAATTTTCTTTAATGAGATTTTCTTTTCGCCTTTTTCTTGATGTTGTTGCTGTTGTTGCTGTTGCTGCTTTTGCTCTTTTCCCTGACTAAAGAGAGGTGAGAAATTGCTTTTATTTGACCAGTTGCAGTTGCTGCTCATTTATTTCATATGAATATTAAGCTATTTTTATGGAGCCCTGGAGTGTGAGTGAGAGTGTGTGAGTGTGTGTGTGTGCGATGGCGCGAGAATGTGACTGTAAGTGTGTTATATAGGGCAGGATATGATCTATATATAGATACAAACTAAAACTCTGCAATGTGTGATGATAACGGTTTCGCTACATGATACATAGATTTACGGTAAACCCTACGCTAGGTGTTGCTGCAAGAGTATTGGTATAGGAGTTACGTATTAGTAATATTTCTTACGGTATTTGGCCTGTACACAGAGAGAGAGAGAGAGAGCAAGCGAAATTAAATGATTGCCGAAATTACGATAATGGATACTTTATCGTAAAAGATATCGGTTAAACATTAAACGGTTCAAAAATTTATGGTATAAATCGGGTTCATATAACTTATTCTACACTTGAGCAGTTGTTTAAGTTTCTAAAAAATCCGTTACGTTACCCCATTGCAAGTAGTTTTTATTAACCAGTTGCACAACATTTTCCCCAGTTAGCAAATAATCGATTTCGATTGATTAAATCGTGTGTTCATATATCGGTAACAATTGGACATACCAGAATATTGGCTATTTGATAAGAATGTTCACATTCTTTTGATTATGATGGGGACATGGAAACTTTTAGTTTTGTTGTAGTGATTTTTGAATAACCACTAAAAACTTATCAGCCCTTTCTTTCTGTCCCCTTGATGAATAAGCGGCCCGCCCATTATTATAAAAATCTCCACTTTAGGTAATACCACCCGACGACACTGATATGAGAACAAAGTACACTTGTATGTAGATTTCAATTGTTTCGATAATTGAATAGAATTTGAAAAAGCAAAGTTCCATTTTTGTTTTTTTTTTTTTTGTTTTAGCTTTCAAGTTAGTCATGATGGACTATGCAAACAATTTTATGGCTAAACTTGATTGTCGTGGTTTTTCATTCTCTATATACTAATAAATAAATACATACATACATATATCTTATCGCAGTCATCACTTCAAAATTTGGACATAAGTATTACTTTATCGATTTATAATATCAATCCAGCTAAAAGCGGCTGACAACACCCCACCTTCCCTTTCTTTCCTCTTTGTTTTTTAGACTTATCACTCGCTCTCTCTCTCTCTGGTTCTTTGTTTCTCTCTCTTCCATTTTGTCTCTTATGTAGTATGTCCGATTATCGATTGAATGATTTTTAGTTTTATTGAATTTTTAACACAAATATGATAGATAGATGGATGAAAATTTACCGTTTTCTGATATACGCCTCAAACATTTTTTCACTTTGACGACGTTGCAGCCACAACATAGAGAGAAGGTTCGGGATACACTTGTTGTATGCAACAACAAACCCTTTGGAGACCTTGACAAAAGTTTTTTTTTTTGTCGTTTTAACGAATAACTAAGAATTTTGCCAATGGTATCTGCTGCTGTTGTCTCTATCTCTTTCTTCTACCGAACGCGTTCAAGTGCTGCAGCTAACTGAATGCAACACATCAACATGCCATAAATTACAAAACATCATGCCACATACAACAAAAGCTTTTGGGGCAACAACAAAACCATATACACACACACACACGCAAACACACATATTCAATCGCTGCAAATGCAAATGTATGTAAAAAACAATAGCAAAAAGGCAGGTGAACAACATAAACAAACAAAGAGGTGGAGGAGGAGGAAGAGAAAGAGAAGGGTTAAAAAGAACTTGGTTATAATGCTGAATGTTCTATAGAATTTTTGGCTAGGGAGTGTCGGCCACAGACACAACACAACACACACACACACACACAAACAAAAAGTACCGAAAACAACCAACTAGTAAAACACATAAAAATGCTGACATAAAAACACAGTTAAAAGAAGTCACAACATTTCGTAGAATGTGAATCGGGGAAGGGGGCGGTGTTTGGGGTAAGTAGTAGTGGTGGTGGTGCCAAAGGGGAATATTGTATCTATGTATCTAGTCTAGTGCTAAAATGCCTTTTAGACCCCCACACAAACACAACACAACACAGAGCAATAGGAAGATAGAGTGAGTAAGAGGAAAAACTAAGTAGGTTTACGACTATGACATTGTCAATGCGGCATGTGGGGCATAAATGTGAGAGGGGGTACAGAAAGGGTAGTTCAGAGAGAGAGAGAGAGAGAAGGGGGAGACAAACAAATTCGCAAGAAAATTATCAAAAGAGGCGACAATTGAAAAACCAAACAACAATTTGGGTTGATGGTACACAAATAAATGATAAGATCTTTTTATGACTGACTGTGAGAAACTGTAAAAATCAAACAAATTGAGAGAAAAGAAGAAAAACTATTGCTAAATATTTAACAAGTGGCT
Source organism: Drosophila austrosaltans (assembly GCA_035045865.1). NCBI lineage: Eukaryota > Metazoa > Arthropoda > Insecta > Diptera > Drosophilidae > Drosophila > Drosophila austrosaltans. The sequence continues at coordinate 6,734,476 of JAWNOQ010000207.1, forward strand.
AAAATAAAAATTAAAATATGAATTCTAATGAAAATTTCTCTCTACAACAAATTGTTAGTTTTCCAAAATCTATTCCATCCATCTTCTACTCCTACAACAATTGGTTCGACCCAATAAATATAGAGAAAGAAAATCTAATGAACACGAATCTAATGAAAATTGAAGGGTTTCTTCTCCCCCCCCCAAAAGAAACACCATATTGAAATATCTTGTTCTTTATATTGAACCTTCAACTATCAACTTGTCAACCATCAAACACCATTAAGCAAAATCTCACAAATTAAACCAATTGCTAACCTTTTATTGCTGCCTGACACTTGTTCTTGTTGTGGTTGCTGCCGGATGGCTAGCTAGCTGGCTGGCTGTCTGTCTGTTTGTCTGTCTGTCTGGCCTCAATAGTCAGTCAGTGAGGTAATTAGGTAAGCAATAATCGGCTTAAATGCCAAACAACAAATAATGGTAATAAAAAAAAATAAAAATAGAAATAAAAACATGCAACAGAGACAAATCAAAAGTGAGTGAGCCAATCAATTGAGGTCACCCATGAGAGATTTTTTGTAATTTTTTTTTAAAATCAAAATTTTCAAAATGTTGTAAACAAGAACAATTTGTTGTTGGTTTTTTTTTTTTTGTTTTTGCACAATTTTCATATAAGAGAGAAAAGTTTTGAGAATCAACGAACTGCGACTAATGATAATATGATGACCCTGAACTGGACAACAGAAAGGCTCCAATTTTATTTGGTTTTGCCAAATCGCAAAATGTTAAGTGGAGATGTGTGTGTGTGTGTTGGACAAATATTTATAGAAGCAGCCAGAAAATCCAAGCGCATTTCAAACTAAAAATAAACCATTCTGCTGGCGCATATTGTCTGTGAAGCGTGACAGTTTGACAGGCAACGCGCCAGGCAAATTGTGTGAGTGTGTGTGTGTGTGTGTTTGTGAGTGATTCACATAAAAATATTTGTAAACTTTTATCTTAATTCTTTTTGTTTTTTTTTTTTTTCTTTTTTGATACTTACAAGCTCTTCTCCTCACTGGTCACTGGCTGGGTCATGTATCTCTCCCTTTGCAAGTCTCGTCGAAGAACGCTCGGCTTTAGTACTCTGGGTCCCATTCCAGCGACACCTGATTCGTTGGCATTTGAAGTCTGTTTTAGGGATAATGATGATGATTCCCAACTGCTATTGATGCCGCCAGCAGAGCGTGTTGTTGTCGATAACATTTCCATATGCTTAATGCGTTCAGCCACTGACATACTGGCCGGTGTGGTAACAAAGTCCACTGGCGTTTGGGATGTGGCAATGGCATCGAGAGCAGCAGCCAAATCCATAACCATTGGTGGCCCATCCTGACGTTCGAGGGATCGTGTACGTCTCTTTAATAGAGATGAGGATGATGATGATGTTGTCTCTAAATCCAATTCATGTGAATTGGAACCCAATGAGCGACGTTTTGATGGCGATTCCGTTTTGAGTATGGGCCGCTGTATATCTCCACCATTGTCCTGACTTTGACCCAAGGTTATATTTAAATCAAATTCCTCGCGGCTGCTTTTTCGCGAACTCTTGAGTATGGGACGTATTTCGTGTTCATCGGCCTCGCCAAATGATTTCTTTTTTAGTATGGGTTTGGGTGGACGCACTGCTTCCTCACTGGAAGTGCTCTCCTGTTTGAGTATGGGACGAATTTCATGTTCATCGATTTCTTCGCCACAGCCACCAGATAAGCCATCATGGGCAGCCAATTCGGCGGCAGCCAAGGTCACTGCCTGGGATATGGAGACATGTTTGTGGCAACCACCATCCGATGGTGTGGACAGTGAATCTTTTTTCTTTAATATACTATGAGGCTGACACTCATTGGCCGAAGGACAACCATCACTTTTACTGCTATCATAGCTACTTTGCTTTAGGATGCCATGACCATGACCTTGTCCAACTGCCTGTAGACCAGTGCCCGATTCCTCTAAAGAATTGCGACGAGCCGATTTAATCAATATGCTACGCTCATCAGGTGAATGGGAACGGGAATAGTAACGCGATTCATCCAAACTTGATCTCTTTTTGAGTATACCCTGACGTTTGCTTCGTCCAGTGGCCAGAGGTGGATCCACCACACTCGATGAGAATGTCACTGGTGAGGCATTACTCGAATTGCTTGAATTGCATTCACCAAAGGCATGCTCCTTCTTTTTCAATATTGATACAATTTGATTTGGTGCAGGTGGTGAGGTCTGTAAAGGATTAATGTTTGCCGGAGCTGCATCATCAGTGCTCTTGCGTCTTAGTATAGGTGACATTTTGATTTGCTCCTGGACAATTGCCCGATCCTCTGTTGTAGCCATTTCGGCAATTTTCTTTATTTCAGCCAATTCCGTTTTAGTGCGTTCATTAAGTTTCTGTCCACGCAAGCTGCCACCATGAAGAGATTTAGGTGAGGGCAACACAGCAGTCATCGTGCGCACTGGCACTTCGGGATGACGCATTGAAGCGGCCAGTTGTGATACAGTTCGTTGGGATTCTGAACGGGAGGTATTTGTTGATTCGCTGCAAGAGCTTTTCATTGGCGATTGTAATAACATATCACGAAGGACTTCATCATCACCAGGCAATAAGGGACGCGCCAGGCCCAATTCACGGCGACGACGACGACGTGTTGCAGCTGCATTCGATGCACTTGACAAATCATCTAAAAAGAAAACGAAAAATAACCAAAAGGTTTAGTAAGTAAAAAAAAAAATATTAAACGAAATAAAGCACACAACAAGGCAGACAGAGAGACATGCATAACGTTTGGTAGGATCGGGTACGGATTTCAACATATTTCACACAGGTTTCTAGGACATGAAAGCGATGATTGTCTAGAAATTGAAAATGTTTTAAATGAAAGTGTTTTTGTATCCACATCTTGAGGCTTGAAGAACTGAAAACTGACTGACTGACTGACTGACTGACATTGTTGTCAATTGTCGGTTGCATTCTGGCGATGGATGATGTGACCTGGTTTTTCTTTTTCATATTTAGGCACTGAAGCTTGAAATCGGCCAAATTTGGCAATCCATCCTCTCCCAATTCTCCATTCTCCCTGTCCATTGTCTACTCTCTGCTGCTGGTTGTCGTTCCACTTACCGCCATCCTTGGTGGCTTCCTCAGTTAAAGAACGATTTAAATTTGATTTACGTTTCGATGATTTATCGCGATCACCTAAACGACGTGGTGAGGCCTCCGGCTATGCAAAATAAATGTAAAGAAATTGTTTATTAAAAATGAAATTGTTTACTAATTTAGAGTACAAACAATGGTATGCAAAATCGATATTCTCTTTAATATATCGATTAATTTGTTAACGATTTTGCATTCCAAAAGTTCTCTCTGATGTAAATTTCATTTAACTTACTGTCCGTTTATTCTTTGCCACTGGACTCAATTGAATATTGGTTAGATTATCACTTGGTTTACCACCGACGCTTCCCTCACCAGTCATCTTATCATTACACATAGTGGAACTACGGGGACGCATGCGTAACGTACACTCAGCCAAGGGTTTTAGAGGAGGACTCGATGAAGCTACTCCTGCTGCTGCTGCTGCTGCCGCTGAACTTGCTCCAGTAAAATGCAATTCACTAAGATTTTGTTTCATGGTTACACCGGTACCCACTGCCACCAATTGTTGACGACGTTGGGTGGGTGGTGTATCCGTCGGTTGGGAATAGGCACGGGATTGATGACGACCAGAACCACTACCAATTAATGTTGTTGATGATATTGTAGATGCTGGCTCTGAATTGAAACCGCAATGTATACCCGATGATTTGGGTGAAAGTTCTGAGCTACTTAAACGACGACCGGCAGCTCCTATTAGTCCTGCTGCACGTGGAGAACTGGGAGAACTATAACGTTGACGTTCGCGCACTTCCTCCTTCTTCTTGTCTGTGGGGGAAAAAGAAAAGTCAACAGGGCATATAATTAGTTAATGGCTTCAAATGACATTTTCAAGTACAATCACAGATAGTTTTTGAAAGGAAGAGAAAGAGAGAGAAAGTTGGAGAAACTTTTGCAGCAATCCTTCACCAATATAATGAATGGTGGGTGGATGGGCGGATGAGTGGAGAGTGGGTAAGTGCTGGAAAATAATGGGAAAACGGTTGTGGATGGGGGAAGCATGATCTTTGCAAGAGTTTCGTCTCCCCGGGGTGGCTAAAGACACTCACCAAGCGCTGCTGCCCTCAAACGACTCGCCTTCGTTGTACGCACAGCTGGCGACGTTTGAGGCGATGTTGCCGATGAGGAGCAACTTCCACCGCCACTTCCTAATAAGGGACTTGGTTGTGGTGGTGTTATCGTTGTTGTTGTCGCTGTAGTTGTTGTTTGATTGCCAACACCCAGACGCAAAGGTGACAAAGGATTCTTGCGACGCTTTGAAGGCGAAGGTGTTGTTGCTGTTACAGTAATTGCTGCTGTTGCTGCAGCAGTTGCTGTCGTTGCTGCTGCTGCTACTGATGATGCTATTGCTGGCTGAGCTGTTGCTACTGCTGCTTTAAGCACAATTATTGGCGCTTTGTTGGCATTAGTTAGGGGCGGCATGGGCGTGGCGTTGTTGTTATAGCTGCTGTTGCTATTGTTGTAGTTATTGTTATTACTGCTGTTGTTGCTGTTGCTGCTGCTGTTGCTGTTGTTGTTGTAAGTGCAATTAATGTTGCATTTGTTAGGTGCGCCGCCGGCTGAAGATGAGGAGTTCGATGAAGTGTTGTAGTAGTAGTAGGAGGAGGAGGAGGAGAAGAAGACGTTGTTGATAGCTTTTTCTTTGCAGTTGTTCGCTGCTACTGATTTGTTTTTGGGATGTTTTTTTTTTTGTGGTTTGTTGTTGTCGTTGTTGTTGTTTTTTTGTTGATTTAGTATATAGCAGATATATATATATATATGTATAAGCAAATGAGCTATGGTGTATGTCTGTGTAAGTCAATTGCATAAGGGAAATATTGTATATTTGGCCTGAGATGAGGATTGATTGCTGATGACATTAAGCAAAAGTTAAGGAAGTTGCCTATTGCTGTTGCTGCTGTGCCCCGACCACAAATTTATATATAGCCAGCCAAACCCAACAAAGAAAATAAGCAAGAAAAACAAATAGTTTCCGAATGAAGGAAAAGCGTATAAAACCGTTAAAGTCTGACATGTTTAATCGATGGGCTGGCGGCGGCAGAAAGTGAAAATGGCAGATCCTAAAAGGTCGCATATGTCAAATATGAACAAAGAGAGACAAAAACAAAAAAAAAGGTCATAAGTACACTAGTTGTAGTTGAGGAAAAAAAAAAAATGCTATAAATATAAACACATTTTCAATGGCCTTCAAAGGCATTTTAATGGAAAATGTTCCATTGACATTTTACATATTAAAAAATTATTGCTAAAATAGCAGATAGCCAGAGGATATCGATTAAATCTTGCCGCATAAAAGAGACTGACCCTCAGCTTTAAGTGTAAAAGGCAGAAATAAAACTAAATAGTAAATCTTTCAGCCACTTGCCGCCCAAACATTCTCCATATGGATATTATAACTATTTCTTGTATAGCTTTTGATCTTTAATCTCTGACAGCAACAAAAAGAAAAAAAAGATTACATAATCCTCTACAGAACCACCAAAAAAAAAAAACCAAATAACAAGATGCTAAACATCATACAGATAGATTATATATATGCTTGTATGTGTTGTATATATGATTTTAGCGAATCATCTTTTACTTTAAGCTTCGTTCATTGCCTTCTTGTTGCTGCTGCTGCCCCTTATGAGGTTCATAGTCATCTGTCAGAGATCACTGAACGGCAGCAGCAGGGCGATTACCCCCTTTCTTTTGTCTGTTCCCCCCCTTTTTTTTTGTGTTGAACTCTTTTCTCTTTTAAATCCGTATGAAAATCAAATTAATTCCGCTTAAAAATAAAGAAATTGCCAAATTGGTAAATATTGAAATCAATATACCGACTGACCGGCCACGGGACTGACTCTGTGAATGGGCTGATTTGAAGAAAAACAATTGCCATGATATATTGTATATATAAAATAGAAATTTCAAATAAAGGCACACCACACACACGCACACACACACACACACTATATCTATATAGAAAAATATTGCTGATCAATCATCGTCAGCATCGTCAGATGATTGCAAGTTGTAAGCTGTGTGTGTGGCAAATTTAAATGATTTTGATTGAGCATGTGACATATATGTGTATATACACATATGTATATATACTTATCTATCCATTTATATGATATTTTTAAGATATGAAAAATAGAGTTCCCATAACCCTATCACATGAATTAACACAAACTATGCAGATCTATGCAAACGATCTTTGAAATGTTTTGCTTTTTATTTGTATTTCTATTTTCGTGTCGTTTCGTTTCATCTCATCGATTTTTGTTGGGGGACTTTCTCAAGATCCACCGTTATGAGGAGATAGCTTGAGGTTCATCGGCTTAGGCATTGGGGTTTTGGGGTTTGGTCTGTCAAAAATTTATGAAACGAAACTCTTCTGCCCATTGATAATAATAATAAAAACAAAAAGACATCGAATTGAGCGTCGTCTTGTGTCCATTCAACTATTAGCAAATTTTATGACATCTTTCATTTGCCTAATTTGTTGCGTGAAGGTTTTCTTTTGGGTTGGGTTTGGCTTGAATTCGATTTGTGGAGGGTTTTGCTTTTCAAAATTGTGCAAATAATTTTTTGTTTCTTTTTTTTTATATAATTATTATTATGATTTTTTTTTTTTGTTATTAGACTTTTCTGACAAGCCGAGCTTGAGAAACTTGAGTTGGCAACCTGGCAAATTGATTTGAGAGTTGCAAGGTCTGTGCTGCTGTTGTTGTTGTTGTTGTTGTTGTTACTTTTTATGTTTTTTTGGAAAGGTAAATTAACATTTGTCTAGCAAACATTTTCGCTTGATTGGCAACAGCAACAACAACAACAACAACTAAAATCTAATTTAGTTTAAATTGCTTTTAAGCGAGCAGAAAAAGAAACTGCAGAAACATTTCAAATTTTCATTTAGACTTTAGATTATTGTTGAAAACTAATTGGTCAAAACCGAAAATGTCAGTAAGTTAGTCGTTTCCAAGGCCTGAGAAAGTTGGCAAATTGTTAAAGTTGGTTTGACAGCCACTGCTAATTTGGCAACTTTGAAAAAGTTTGACAGGCAGATGAAAAAAGTCTAAGGTTTTTTTCTTCGTCTCTTTGAAATGAACTTGTGCTTATGGTATGAAAAATGGGAAATGCGAAGATGGTTTTAAACTGCTAAACCAAAAATCAGTTTGTCTTGATTACAACAAATACAATTTTAGAGTTACTGGTAAGCTGGATTCGAAAAGGATAAGAAGTTTGGCAGCTACTGTATTAGAAACTTAGTTCCAAGGTGTAAAAGGTAAGAGAATTCCCTATAATAGGGAGCTTAAGGAGGATCTGTCATCAGTCATCATCGAAGAAGTGTAAAGAATATCAATGAATTGTTTACAGTTTTAAAGCAACTGTAAAAGTTGTTTAAGGAGTGAGATTGGAAGGTGTTGCAAAATGTAGCTTATATATACGATATGGGCAAAAGATAAGCATAGAAAACATATACAAAGTACAAGGAAAGAAAGGACAACACACAAAAACGAACAAACAAACAAACACAAAATAATACATCTAAATGATATATATGTATATATACATATATCATTCTTGACTACTCACCTGATGATAGTACAGGACGTATTGGTACTGAGGTCGATGCCACTGCAGCTTTAGGAACTTCAACTGATGATGGAGGATTAGGTAGCTCTTGCTGTTTGCCAACTAAAGCTGGACCGTGTGTCATCACAGAGGTGGCTGCCGTTTCATAAGCCGAACTATTACCATTGGCCGATGATTGTTGATCCACAATCGTTGCCTGTTGGTTACGTCTCCTTGTGGGTGAAGGTGAACTATCTGAGGATTCACTAGGATGATGATAGTTGATAGCGGCCGCTGTTCCTGATGATGATGATGCTGCTGCTAATGCTGGCGGTGGCGGTGATGAGTGGCCAGCACTTTGACGACTGGCTGAACGTGTTGAACGCGTTATGAATCTGCATAAGAAAAGGGCGCGGGAATGAAATATAAAAGAATGTGCTTTAGTTTCATTTTATCATTTTGTCAAAACAAAACACAAAAATATTAACCGTTAAGCTTAGATATCTTTTTGCTGCAAAAACACAATCAAATAAACACTAACATACAGACACACACACTCACACCCGCTCGATAAATGTATTGTTAGATATACACAGTATATGTAGATATATACATATATATTTATATACTATATATAAACACTCTCGCATAAAAATCAACGTTCACAAAAATAATAATAAAAAAAAAGAAGCAAAATATACGTTCCGCTAACTGCGGCACACAGACTAGACGCCAGTAAACACGCTCAACAACTGCCGAGGGGCAGACTGAAATACACAGTGGTAACCCAGCAGAGAGACACCACCAACAACAAGCAGAAACAACTTCACTCCACTAGCAGCAGCAGCAGCAGCCGCAGCAGCAGCAACAACAACAATAATAACCATAACACGGCAGCAACAAGAGTTTTTGGCTGTTAGCTGTTTGGGTTTTGGGTTTTTTTTTTTTGCCCCTACAACAAAATCACTCAACTAAAACTAAAAATCACTCAAAAATTCGCACAAATGTAGGTATGTATGTATATACGTTTGTATGTCTGTCTATCTTGTCTGGTTTGTCTGTCTTTCTATGGCCCAGGTAGACAGAGCTCTGCTGCTCTATACAAAAGTCTTCTGTGTATTTTGCTGTTCTTTTACTACTTAGATATATTTGTATAGTATATTGTATATATAGTATAAAAGTATCTTTATGTATATCTGTTTCCCTAACAAGTTTTGTTATTGTTATAGATTGTGTTGCTGTTGCTGTTGTTGCTCGGTTCCGTTTGGCACGCATGCGCAGCGGCAGCGGCAACGGCGGCGCAGGTACCCAAAAGCAAATGTATCTGCAATCTTTGTGTAAATGATATCCATTAAAATAGACACAACTCTCCAGCAGCTCTAGCTTCCTCTTTGGTTTGTCTGCCTGACAGACTAACTGACTGACTGACTGACTTGTATTTTCTGTATGCCAGTGCGAATATGCAGCTTGCCGCATATTGTCGCCTGGCATTCAATCAAGCGAAGGAGACGTAGACTCTCTTTTGGTCCAGCAGCAGGTAGACATGAGACAATAAACGAACAAAAACAAACAGACAGACAAGAGACAGCATACTATATATGACTGAGACTGATGTTGCTGTTTGTTGCATTTAAATGTCGAGACACATCAATGTCACTTGTTTTTGTTGTTATTTTTCCTGCGACAAAGTTAGTAAAATCTCTTCGCAATGCCCTTGGTGTGGGCAGGACATGATTATTTTTTAAATGAGTGTAGTCAAAGGAGTGAGGCACAACAAATCATGATGGATCTAGGTTAAGGGGATTATATTTATCTTTTTCTCCTAATCTCACACAAAATGATAATTATTTGACTGTGTTTCTTTATAAACCATAATTTTCTTAACGTTTAATCTTTTGTTTTCTATACTAAAATTTGGCAATTTGCTACTATAGAAAACGTTGGCTATTTTATTTAAAGTTTAATCAGAATAAATTTGGAATTTTAGATTCTATAAATGAAATATGCGTTATGGATTTTTAAATAAGATTTGTTGATTTTTTTTTTGCAGTTAACATTTTTTTTTTAGCTCTGTGCTTTTTAAGTTCCTTGATGTTGTGCTTCATGCAGATTTAATGTAGATTCATAATTTCCTCACTTAATATAATATTAATTTAAAAACTAAAATAAATTTTTTACATAGCTAAGATTTGCCCTAAGGGACATTAAAGTATTCCCAAATGGTTGAGATTGAAGAAACTTTATATTAAGAATAATTTATGACTGAAAGTTCTATATGTACATATATCTTAAATCTATATTGAAAATATAAAATACTGACATGGGATGTCTTCATTTGCTTCAAATTCAGACTAAATATATTTCTGCAAGAGCTTTATGGCGTGAAAGTTCCTAAACATAATGACTTTTCTTAAAGAAAAGTGTGACTTTTTTCCAATTCATATGCCAAACCTTGAGAATAAGTCAATTAATGGTTTTTCCCCTCATAAACAAAAAGAAAACCCAATTACCCGAATGAAGATGAACTTCTTTTCGTCCATTCGTTCGTTCACATATGCAATTTGGTAAATCCAAATATTTGGTTTATAGAATCTTCACTTTTTGACTTCGGCATTATCTTTTGGTTTTATCTATATACATATGTGTGTTTATGCTTATGGAGTTTTCCCATAAATTTTTCACACATATGATGCGGAAGGAAAATGTGCATATGGAATATTTCTTTCTTTTTCCCTCTCACTGAGAACTTTCCAACTTGTTGTTTGGTAGAAAAAAAAGGAAAAGTGTTATGCGTATGGTTAACCAGTTATTTTTTGTTTTTTTGCAGCTGTGATGCAGCAGCCACCAAAATTAAAGAAAGCGAAAATCAGGACCAAAAAAAAAACAAACAAAAAGCTGGCGATCTGGGCCAGGGTGGCTATATGGACGAGACTATCTGGCTGGCGGGCTCACTGGCTAGCTCTTCTCTGGGTGCAACCAATAAATGGCTAGTCTAACTGGTCGTTAAACACAGCAGGTGAGCTGCTCTGCTCTGCTCCGCTCCGCTCCGCTCTGCGGTGACACTCGGATGCGTTGCGATGCAACTCTAATAAATTCCAATCTTAATTGAGGAGGCATTCAAATTTATTTAATTTTTTTCTCGCCCCCCTCTCTCCCTCTCCGCTTCTTTATTTTTTTAGAAGAAATTCTATGCATTGAAATGCATTTTGGAAAATTTTTGTCTATTTGCTATGCTTCTTTTGCCTTTTCTTGTCTCGTCGTCGTCTGTTTCTTTTCTTTTTTTTTTCTTTCTTCTTTTCAGTTTTTTTTTGTAATTTTGTTGTCGTTTTTTTATGAGGCATTTTTGTAGCGAAAGCCAACCAGAAAGTTAGCCTATTGGGAAAACTTGTCGCTTGCTTTTCATTTTTTCTTTTTCGGTTTTTTTTTTTTTTTTGGGTGTAAAACAGGTGCTTTCTACACTCTAGGTCGCGGGGGTTATGGGGGTAAGGGTCGGGGAGTTTTTTTTTTTGTTTTTTTCTGTAGAGGCTATCAGCGGGGCCAGCCGACAGTCATACTTTTCGTTGATATATCACATTATAATTGATGGAACACAAGCCGCCGATGCGATTTGCACTCGCAGCTTTTCGAAAACCCCAAAACAATGGAAGATGAAAACTACACACACACACACACACACAATTTAATAATACAACAGAGCAAAAACAACAACAACAATAATAGTAATAATATTAAACAATACATGGATTTTATTTGTTAACAAGCCGCACCTATGTATGTATCTACACCCCCAGCCGCCGCCTCTAACCCTTTTTCACTCTCCTTTCTCCACATAATACCTCCTCCACCATAGTTCTGTTACTCCATGACGGACTCCTCCCTTTTGGCCAGAGGGCTTTGTCGATTTGTTGTGGTGCGACCAAAAAACCGACTGCTGGCCGAATGGCTGACTACTAGCTTAAAAAGCCGCAAGTTGGAATTGAAGTCGATTCGTTGCCGATTGTATAACACACAACAGCACACGCACCGTCAGCACAACCAGCAACATACAACACACACATACAACACCCGAAAAAAACACACACACAATATGGGTGAAGATAGCATTCAGCTTACATGAAAGAGGTGGACAACAAACAATAAATGCAATTTGTTTGACCCATTGTTGTAAAGGATTAGGCCAAGTAGGCACGAGGGAAAACAGAGAAAGAGAGAAAGATGTTTATAGTTGGATGTCAGCTCCCCCCCTTAATTGGCCTCCCTCCTCTTGTGGACTTATTACTTGAAGAGAAATTGTTTAATTTACATACATAGATAAGACCAATGGAGGAGGATTCATGTGTTCATTTGCTATATGTCTTTATATAGCTACTTTTTGTTAGAAATCAATAGAAATTTTGAATTGGAAAAAAGATATACATAGTAGACACGGAGGAGTTATTTAATAACTTTTGGATAACTTCCCACCAAGACAACACAAAATTTAAAAAGTAATCTTGAAGTAAAAAGCATCCAAATGAATCAAATCTAATAGATTAGTTGCTATATCAAATGTTGTAAAATTCCAAATCTTACTATTACCTATTTTGGTCTATGAATCCCATCGGAATCTATGCATCCACTTAAATTGGCGGCAACATTTTTCTCAAAGGACAAGTTTTTCGTTTTATCTCGAAACGGTTGCTACTCCAACACTAAAACAAAACTTCCTTATAACAGAATAATCTAAAACTAATATTATTTAATAAACTTTTTAGGACTATAGCCAAATAAATTGAACTATTTACTATGCTGTGGTCTGAACTATAGAGAAAAACTCTTATGATGTAAACCAAAATTGGAACATACAACAAAAAAAAATGTCAATTGGTCTGATTAACTGTGATTTATATATAAATACATATGTACATATGTATATGTGTATATGGGTTATGTAATATGTATATAGTTTCTATATTTGGTTAAGTTCATAGTAAATTGCAAGTAATTCAATTTGATCATTACATTTCCCTTTTAGTTTCCAATACAAGTGTGTGCCTTAATCGAAACATATTGCCATTAATGGCAATCACTTTGGTAAATGACCTAAAGTATTTCCAATAAAAGTAGCAAGTCACACGCACACACACACACACACACACACATGCACTTAAAGGTAATTAGCCAGGGTTGAATAATAATGAATGAAGGAATAGGGAGAGTGTGAGGAAGAGGAGGAAATAGGTGAAATAGAACCGATACCGACACCAAAACGAAAATAGAAACAAAGAGAGAGAGCGGGTTAAGTGGATTTCAATGGTGGTTGTTGTTGTTGTTGCTTCTGCTGCTTTCCCCTCCACCACAATGGTCCACATTGCCACACGTGGGGCAGCAGCAGCAGTCAGCAAAAAAACAAAACTAATTATGCGCGTAATTGCGACTAAAAGAGCGAAAGACATCGATACGAGTGTTAGTTAAGGGGGGTGGTGGAGTGGGGATGGTTGTGCGTGGGGGATTGAGGGGTGTATTTACAACAAATTCAATGGCCATTCTCGTTTGATATGCGAACTTACCTGCGTGCATTGGTGGCCTGATGTTGTTGTTGTTGTTGCTGATGATAATGATTAGGATGATTTGGCGGCAACTGGTGATGATTATGATGATGATTCATTTGAGGTTCTACAATAGGCAATGAATGATGATCTGATTCAATTTCAGCATCTGGATAATGTTGATAATTGTGTCCATTTGGTGTGACATTCGTCTGATTGTCACTAATCGAGGAGTTCAACTCTTTTTGCCAACGAGCCAATGTATCAAAAACAGCCCCCTGATCAAAGTGCTCAACACCATCATTATCATCATCATCTTTAGTGGGCATATCTGTTTGTGCATCATGATCGGGATTTGGATTGGATAGATGCCGCTTCAATTGGGACATGGCTATGGACGGTGGCTTCACAAATAGTCCATCCATACTAAATGGTTGACCATAATCCTGGCCATTCGATTCGGTGGTGTTTGTGCTCTTCACTGAAGGCTCCAGGCTCTTCGATGAACGTTGCTGATGTTGATGTTGCTGATGATGCATAGCCATCAGACAGTTTTGATTGGTTGGTGCTGCAGTTGCGGCTGTGGCGACAGCGGTACTGCTACTATTTTTGCTGGTTGAAACATCTTGTGGCGGCAAGGAGGCGGCCTTTAGATTGGTTACCTTGTGACTAGAATGCAAAGCCAATAGGGAATCATTGCTCGTTGAGACGTCCAAGCCAATTTGTTGATTAGTTGATGATGTTGTTTTATGTGGATGTTGCTGTTGCTGCTGTTTGCCGCTGCTAGTGCTGCTGCCGCCCAAGCTATTGCCACTCATTGGGGGCGTGTGATAACGATGATGCAAAGGCCAAAAGGTCGCCAGTGTGTCGTTTGCTATGGCCACTTTGTTCAATTGCTGTTGTTGTTTTTCCTTCTTCTTCTCCTCTTCCCCGTTGCTGTTGTCGCTGTTGTTGTTGCTGCTGTTGTTTTTGCTGCTGCTGGTGCTGCTGTTGCTGCTGCTGGTCGTATCGCCTATATCTAGGCCCTTCTCTTTGCATATTATATCATACAAGGCGCTAATCGGACGCGATTCACTGCGCACACGCACCGCTCTCTTTGATCGATTATAGAACCTTTGTTGACTATGACGACTATGTCGTCCACTTGCTGCTGTTGTTGTTGCTGTTGTTGTATTACTGTTGTTGTTTGTCGTTGCAACTACTACTTGATGATGACTAGCCTGTTTTACTACTGGGGAATTACTACTACAGGATGGTTGTGGTGGCGGTGGTGATTGATTTTGTTTCTGTTTTTGTTTTTGTTTTGAATTCAAATTAATATATGAATTGTCATCAAATGTTGTTTCACCTTTTTTTATAGGGCTCACAGATCCCTGAGAGAATTTGTAATAACGTCCCTCGCTGCTTTGACGACGACGCCTTGTACTGTCTATGGACGCAGTGTCGCCACGAAAAAATGTTGCCGATGATGACGATTGCTGTTGCTGTTGCTGCTGCTGACTATTGCTGCTACTTGTATTTGTATTGCCAATGGGTGGCGGCGCCACAGTGGCTGTTGCCGTTTTAGGAAATGTACGCTTCTCTATCAACTGAGTACTTGGCGTTCTATAAACACTTTGATAATTTTCATTTAAAGCACCAGCATCAGTTACATTCGGTGTATGTATGCGCAATTGAAGGTCCGTGTAATAGGCAGGCGTTGTATGATGATAGAAATGTGGATGCTGGCCACGATAGGATATACGCTGAGAATTTGAATCGTCTGAGATGTGTTGCGGTTCCTGCTGGCAGCTAGTTTTGGCAGTGGCAGATTCTAAGGATAAGTCACTTGAGGCCGCAATGGTTTCTGCAAAAAAAAGGAAGCAAAACAGAGAAGAAAATAAATATATATATATATAAATGTTAAGAAGGACACACTGTCGGTGGCTAAGACTCAGTTAAATTAAAAGTGAGTAATATAATCCACCTGCAGTCGGTCCCCCCCCCCAGCTACCGTTACGCCCCATCTCTTTATAGCTTGACATTTTGCTTAATGCATTTAAAAGTGCTTCTACACTGCCTAGGGGATTAGACTTCCTCCACTCATTTACTCGCTATTTCTATTTCTTTCTCTCTCTCTGCCCCTTTTTTAGTCTATCTCTTTCTGTTCCTTGTCCCTCTATATATATATATATATATATATATATGTATTGCTGTGTGAGCAAATCTTGGCAGCAATTAAATTGCTCAGGTGCAACTTGTATTAATATATATTGCATTTCCACCCTCCTTCTTCTTCTGAACAGTCTCTCTTTACCCGCCGCCGCCGCCACCCTTTGGACATTTTGTATGTCAAGGTGAGGTGAGGGTTGCCTGCTTTTTATAGCCCAACCAAAACTCAACCCACACACCCAACACACACAAACACACATTAAGCATCTGCTGCTTTGGCAATGAGAGGTAAAAACTTTTCTTTTTTTTCGCTTTTGGGTGGACAATTTTCTTTCTTGTTTTTGTTTTTTTTTTTTTGAAGGGGGGCTTTTAATGTGGACATATGCAAATCTCTTTAGACATTTCCTCGGGCAGAAGCGATTAGTTATGCTTTTTGTGTGAGCGATTCATACAAATGCTCCGTCTAATTAGTCAAAATGTAGATGATGCGCTATGAAAAAATATGAAAAAGTTTCAGAGAATTATGTTACCAGTTAAAAATTGAATCCAATTATTCTGATGAGAATTTTTTTTTGTTTTTAAACTATTTCATGTACATATGTCTTGGCTCATTCACTTCACGCCCGCCAATCGAATGGAATTTTATTGCAAAAATCAAGCAAAAAAAAAAAAAAAATAGAATTAAAGCAATGATAATTTGAAATAAACAAATTTTTTTGGCCGCTTGATGGCCAAAAAGGAATTTCATGAATTTACAAGCAAATATGAATAAGTGGTCTGGGCCATTATAATAAAAATCACCGACACGAATATACGTACACACTTAGAACCGATTTCAAGATACCCTACAAGAAAAAAAATGAGTTTTCTTCTTGTCTTTTGTGAGAAAAATGTATTTTTGTTTTCCTGTATGAATTCCTGTTGAATTTCTTTGATAGTTTTGGAATGGGTAATGAGATATATTCCAAAATCAATACATAAAGTACAGGATTCTCCTATATGGCTGATCTATGATATATATAGCCTAACATTATTTACAAATCTTATTTTACAGGGTGAGTTTTCTTCTTTTTTTTTTTTTGCTTCAATTATTATTTATTTCTGTTATGCCAAATGCAAAAGATCTCAAATAAAGAAAAAATTTATGGTAACTAATTTATTATGACATGCAAATGGGGAGAGGAAAAAAAGAAAAGAAACAAAACAGAGAGGAGGGGACGGCAGGAGAAAAAGAAATGAGAGAGATAAAGAATAAGCAAACTGGAAATACAATTAACAGATAAATATAAACTAAGCAAAAAGGCAGACAAGATCTCTTAGAATATATATTTGTCCAGCAATTACGAATGCCCAGTGAAATGCAAATATTGAAACAGTTAACACATATATAGAGAGAGAGCCACAAAAGTAAACACGTACATACATACGTATGTATATACATATATATATGTATACATGTTTGTATATAGAACATAACATTATAGGTGAAAAGAGCAGAGACGTGGAAAATTGTGAAGAGAAATTAGAACACGAAATAAAAGTCAATTTGTAATTGAAAATTAGATCTTTTGTTTTTAGCAACAACAAACATAGTAGTATATAACTTGCAATTGTTGCATAACAATGCAACAGTAATTAAACAGAGAAGGGAAAGAGTTGGGTGGGTGGGTTAGTTGTTATCAAATTACACAAGATATATACATATATCTGGAAAAAAAGAAAAACTGTTTAATTCAATTACGAGAAAAAAAAATTAATGTACAAGAAACGCGAGAAGTAGTCAAGCAAAATAAAAATCGTGGGCGTTGCATTTGTCATAGTTTCAGCTTTTTTTCTTTTTAGGTAACGCCCTCTTCTCCTCTCTGACCCTTCTGTGACTAATGCCAATCAACGCTGGCAAAAGGGCTTGGGCTTGGTTGTTGCTCTCGACTAACTTCTGACTATGTCACAAGTCCTCATCCCACGCACACACAAAAAAAAAAAAAACATTGATCAAATTGGATGAGAGAGGAAAGACAAAAAAAAAAACTTTGCTGCCAAGCGCCATTGTCAGTAGTTGATGTCCCACCCCCCCTCTCTCTATCTTTTCACACACACAAAGACGCAACACATATCACGTCCTCATCAATTTTAACATTTTGTATTTGTTTCTCTCTCTCTCTTTCTCTCTATTTTTTCTGCTTAATTGATTGAATTGGTTTTTATTTTGCTGTTTTGTTGTTCTAATGAGTTGAAATGAAAATGAATTTCAATTTACAATTTAATTAATTGTTTTCAATGAAATTGCCTGAGATTTTCTTCTGTCCATCTAACTGTCTGCCTATTTGTTTTGCTGTCTATTTGTTAGCTTTCAAATTACTGTCTGTGTGTGTGTGTGTGTGCGTGTGTGTGTGGGTCAAAGACAAGTGCAGAAAATAGATCTAAGAAATGAATTGCAATACAGGTGAATACGAAAAAGAATGAAAAAAAATCAAGGAACCTTTTCAATTGTGCTAACTAACTGCGCATTTCAAATGATGCAGAGTTTTTCTCCCCCTTAAAGTATGCAAAGAAAAAGACAAGTTTCTACAATAATAAATTATATATATACAAACATATATTAGAAGGTATGTGAAACAGTACTCCAATAATTTCAGAAACCATATCAACCACAGTTGATTTTCTATATAATAAAAGTTCTTTCTATAGTGAATTAAGTCATTAATTGTATTTTGTAGTGTATTATATCATAATTTCTATATAATAAGAAAGTTGGACTGAATATAAATGATCTTTTAAACTATATGTACATATTAATTTTCTATGATATAGTGTTATACACTTTTATAAACCATTTCCCTATGATATTATAATTTCATTAAACTTATACTCTAAGCGCACACACTCACATATACACTTCTCCTCTTCATGTGCTGGGAAAAATTGCTAATAATATATGTGTATGTATGTATGTATGTATGTATATACACTCTCTTGAGTGAGGGTGTGTTGACGACGACAATCAGTCTTCCCACTCAAACGAGTACATACGTTATATATATATATATATGTTGCTCAGTTATAAACTTCACTTAACCCAATTTCCTCTCTTTTATGCCATCCATCAACAGCTTCCCCCAAACATAACAACAACAACAACAACTTTTTATTTTAACTGCTTTTATTGCCACAAGAAATTACACAATTTTGTCGAAGTTGAGTTGATGATGCGGATGATGATGTGTGGCTGCCATGGACGACCTCACGGCCTGCCTGCCTGCCTGCCAGCCAGTGAGAATCCCTGAACAGAAAACCAACAATTCATAAGATTCTTAAACAGCAAGGGAGAACCCCAAGATCATAATGAAGCGCGGCAAATGAAGATGAAGAAAAGTTTTTTGTTCATTTTGTTGATAATTAAATTGTGTTTATTGCATTTCGGCATGAAAAAAAAAAATGAGCAGGCAATGTTATTTTTAAAGGCAAAATCGTTGAATCAGTCAATATGAGGTTTGTTGACTGGTGGTGCAGGCCGTTGGTGGTGGTGGTGGTCAGTTTGCCCTTGCATTTAAAAATAAGACGAATATAAAAAAAAAAAAAAAAAAAAAAAAAAACCATAAACAAAGGCAATACACACGACTGCAAAATGCAGTTTATTTCTTCTTCTTGTTGTTTCTTCTTTGCGTTGCAATATTGATTCAACTTTTTTTTCTCTCTTTCTTTGTTGACTGGCAGGCTGCCCCTGCCACACAATGTTGAATGTATTTATAGGCTGTGTGTGCCCCTTGACAATCTTATGACAATATTTCTGCAGCAAGTTTAAGCTGTAGCTGTAGCTGGTAGCTGTAGCTGGTTTGCTGGTAGCCTGGCCATAATATTAATTATGCAACCTGAGGGGCCCAAGACAATCGATCAATCAGTTGGCTAGCTGCTGCTGCCTGCCTGCTGCTGCCTGCCTGCTGCTGCTTGCCACACACAGAAGCGTTTTTTGTTGGGGTTTGGTTAATACGCAACGAAGCCGCAAAAATGTTGCCGTTGTCGTTGCTATTGCTCTGACTGTAAGCGGTTTAGTTACGCGAAGTCAAAAGCAAAGTTTTTCTTTATAAACTCTTTATGCGAGGGTTTGCATAAGTGTTACCAAATACTTCTTGGAAGTGATGAAATGAAAGAGAGTATGTATATCGATTCTCTCTTGACTCGTGGTGCTTCTCTTTAGAGATTCATTGAAGGAAGGAACCTGCTGTTCCATAAAAGCTTTAGTTAGATTAAGAGTAATGAAAATATATCCTTGAAAGCAGCTATTCATGGCTGACTTTTTGCTCAGTTGTCCTAGTAAAATCGATAAAGGTAAAGAAGAAACTTTTCGATTAACTCTCGCAGCATTTGCATGCAAATAATGCAAATCTGTTTGGTTGGTTTAATAACCCAAAAGGCAAAATGCCAATAAGAATTTGTTGTTCTACTATATTTTGCATCTGGTTTATTTATTTAATTTTTACATTTTTGGCAGGCGACCACATTGAAAAACTTTTCTTTTTTTTTTTTTTGATTTTACTTCTTGGTTTTTGTTCTTTTTTTGCCGCTCCCCTTTGGTTGGTTTTTGGGGTTTATATGTTTGTGTGCCTGATATTGGAGAATCCCACACGAGCTGGCATTTTGCCTGCCTTCTTTGAAAAGATTTTCTTCCATTTTCACAGATTTTTGTTTTTTTTTTTTTGCAACCGAATTTAGCAATTGCGTAAATGCAGCAATAAATATTAGATTGTTGCCGTTATTCACTTACGGCAAAAAAAAAACAAATGGGGAAAAAACTCTTCATTCACCACTTTGTCACATTTTCTTTTTCCATTTCCAAATTTATGAAAAACAACTCATTGAATGTTATAACAAATGCAATTTTCTTGCTGTTCATTTGCTTTTTTTTTTTTTGTTTTTTGTTTGCCATTCTGCTGGAAAAGAAAAATAACAAAAGATACACAAATTGTTTATTTTCAATTATTTTCCTTCTCTTTTTTTTTTTTTTGGCTTTTTTATGCTGTTGTTGTTGTGGGTGCATTGACATTCCAGGCGATGGCATGAGAAGTCAAAGGAGGAAACTTTCATCAATGTTTTTTTTCTCTTGTTTGCTTTTCACGGGGAGAGGTTCAATGTATTTTTCAATCAACCATCATACATATTGTATATATATGTATGTATTCAAGTCAACAGAATTATAATTAATTACACTTAAATGTTAAGCAAACAATTTAGGGCGCAACATTTTCGTTTTAACTGTACACAATTCTAATTAATTCTGGCAACGAATCAATCGCATTGCAATACCCTGTCACTCCCTCTCTCTCTCTCTCTCTTTGCAGGGGGGTGGTATTTTAGAATTGGTATAAACGAGCATTAACTACAAGTATGTATAGTATATTAGCATAGAATACTAAATCTATTGGCAGACAAACTGTTTTATCTTTCTTCTTATATTGTAAATATTGATCACAAAAACAATACGTTAAAATCGGTATACTATATATTACATGTATATATAACTTTTAGGCACGTAAATAAACATTTTTCATTATGTTTTTCCTAGACTTGATTGAAACTCTGTTAATCATAGTTTTGGCAAATAGTGTAAACAAATACAAAAATTTAACACGCAAAAATTTACTTAAATGTACAGGAAGTATAAAAAAAATCTAATTATTATCTTTACAAGAAATAAACATTATTATCATCATCATCATTATAATCATGAAATGATTATTAGAAGAGCTTAAGACCTGTTCTGAGCGTTTCGTTTTGTTCTGTTGGGGATCTATTAGATTGAATTAATACCTCTCTGTATAAGCATTTATACATTTATATATACATAGATATTTGGCCGCCAGCAGCTTAAGCTCCACAAAAGTATTTACAAATGGCTTTTGATTGCGGACAACTTTATATAGTAGGGATGGGGCTGGCTCGGGTTCGGCTACACGGGTCATTTGCCTCTCTATCTATCGCTTTACTTTAGTTTAGCAGCACTTAAGCCCTTTACAATAAACTATAAAAATGGACAATATATCAAGATTTGAAACAGAATAGAAATACAGATACAGGTGGTGGCAGGTGCTGAACGCAAAGGGGTACAAGGTACAGTAGAAACAACAAAACCAATCAAATCAAATAAAGGGAATTAAAAAAAAAAAAAAACTATCACTAACACACACACACTCCATAGACAAATGACATAACAACAACAATATAGTAACAACAATCTGTTTTTTTTTTTTCCTTTCTTTCACTCATGGTCTAAAACTTGCCAAGCCAAACAAGACAATGCACTAGACAACCGACAAAGGGAGGGGGGGGGGGGAGTGAGATTGGTAAAGGGCGTTCGGTCGTTGGAGTGTTAAAGTTTTCAAATCATAAGACAATGCATGACAACACCAACAACAACAACAACAATTTGTTAGTAAACAAAGGCCATACAAATCATTAACAGTTTATTAAACAATAATCCAATAACAAAAACGAAGAATTTTATATAGGAAATAGCTCTGAGATAACTGAACGACGCCAGAGTTTAAAAATAACAAATTTTCTATATATGTACATAATATGAGTCAAAGGCATACATATAATACCCGACCGACTCAATGGAGGCGCCGACGACTCTTAGCCAGGCAATTGACCATCGTCAAATTACAAAAAGAAATTTATAAAATGTAACAGGTGGTATATAAATTTTTATATAAACATATGTTAATGCTATCTATTTCATCACAAAGTTTCGAAAAATCTAGTGCCTGAATTAAAGGGTATTTAGCTATAGAACATAACTTTGTTTAATGTGAAAAATATTAATCAATAGAAAACCTAAAAAAAAACTCCATCGAATTAAGAGCTTAGCTAAAGGTTAACAATGAAATTGCTTAAAATAAACGAACATTGCACCTCCCCCAAGAGAAAAATTTGTAAACTATGTGAGAAAAGTTTTTTTTTTTTTTTGACATAATACGTTAACAACTTCTACAACGCGCTAACTAAAGTTTATTCTGGCAACACTTGATGATCAACAATGAAAACTAGAAAATCTAGTAATATATTTAAAATAATTATACATGAAATTATTAACACCCTCTTTTTTTCGACTATAATTAAAAAAAACTATAAATTGCATTTCTTATATATAATTCCCAAGTCTTAATTTCTATTTTAAGACCTGCCCCCCCTTAAACTGGGAACATAGTAAATTAACAACGTTAAATATATAAAAATAAATAAGAATTTCCATTACTCCATAATTTAAAAATTTTTGAAAATAGTGATTATAACAACAAGAGTTTAGAAACAATTTCAACAATTTTCAAAGTAAAAATTATATATACAAGTATATTTATACCTACATACATACAATGCAGGCCACAATCAGCTGTGTTTAGTTATGAAAGAATTTCAACGTTTTCATTCATTCATTTTAAGAAATGTTACCCCCCGCTAATGCCACAAATAGCAACAACAACAATGCAATACAATACAATTAGATAGAAAAAGAGAGGTAGACTAGAGAGAAGTGAGAAATTGTAGGTGTTTTTGGATAAGCAAACTCAGTGTCAATGTCACATTTTAGTAAATTATCACACACACACACACACACATATCATAAAAGGGCATATCTCGGAACATTTATGAAGAAATTGGCAAAAAAAATCGTATCTCTCTGAGATATAAACACACTGAGATACGAGCAGCAGTAACGCTGCCACAATAGTACGCTATCAATTGCGCTACATTGAGTTGCGTAGGTGAATGAGATATATATAGAGTGTATGGTATGTGTGCATATATATACATATGTATGAATATATAGCCGCACTGTATACTGATATTTATGAACTATCGAGCGAGCTATGTTTAGATACTAACTGCGATAGTAAGGCATATCCATATTGCTGCTAATTTTACTGGTATGCAGTTGGTGTTGCTGCTGTTGCTGTTGGAACTGGCGATGTCTGCTGCCGCAGTTGTTGCCGCCGCTCTTGTTGTGGTTGATGGTGGGGCGGCTGCTATCCAAATTGAGCACACCTTCGCGTATAAGACACTCCTTAATGGCTAGCATTGTCAACACTACTACGAGACGGTGGCGGTGGCGGCGATGATGTTGGTTGCACAAAAACTGGCTAAAATTGCCAACTGACTAGCTTCTAAATCTTTTTTTTTTTTCTATATATTTATATATATTTTATTTTAGAAAGTAAGACACGCGCATCAAGTGCTATGCAGTTGAGAAAAGCGAAACGAGATGGTAGGATCTTCTACCAGCCAGCCTGCCAGCAGCCTGAATGCCTGCCTGCCTGCCTGCCTGCACTTGAGGCGAAAATAGAAAAGCGCTTTTCACTCGCATCAACTTCACACAAGACACACTCGACGACGAACGTTTCTTCTTCTTTTTCTTCTTGTTGTGCTGGTTGTTTTTTGTTTCTTGTAATTTCCACAACAAATTTTCGTTTTTCTTTCGTGTATGTGTTTTTTTTTTCTATATATGTATAAATTTTTTTATTTTTATTTTTTTTTTGTTTTTGTCGTCCGACTCGACGCTAAACGTTTTTGCGACTGAGTAGCAAGCGCTAGACGAATGTATTTAGAACTCGATGTTGTTGTCGTCGCCGTCGTCGTTGCTGTTGCCGTCGTTGCCATTGCCGCCGATGTTGCCGTTGCCGTTGCCGCTGTCGTTCGCTCTGTGTATGCCTGTGTGTTGGATTTTCATTCTTTATCTTGTTCAGAAGAGGGGAGAAGTCGGGGGAGCCTCTTTGTGTGTGCGAAGCAAAAGAATTAAAACAAAAACCGAATGGAAATGCATCAATGTGTGCGTGAGTATCTATGAGTGTCTCAAGTATCTGTGTATATCACATGTATATGTGTGTGTGTGTGGGTAGAAGCAGCAAAATCAAAACAAAATACTCAAAACAAAACGAAAAACGTGCCGCGGCAGCAGCAGCAGCAGCCACAGCAGCAGCAGCAGCAGCCACAGCAGCAGCAACATAATCATCAGCAATAGCAACAGCAACAACCGGCAACGGTAACTGCCACAAGGCGTGAAAAACTAAGATGAAGATGTGGAGATCAACGGGGAGGTAGAAGAAGCAGCAGAAGGAAAAGCTGAAACAGATGCTCAGCTGTTTGCAATGCGTGTGCTGCAACAGATCAACGGACAAAACAAAACTCTTGCACAGTGGCAACAGTCAATTTTTGGTTCTTTTTGTTACAAAAAGAGTTCAAAAATTATTCATCAAGTGTAGAATTAGTAAGTGATTTAGTTTTTAGATTAATCGAACACTTTTTAACAGAAAAAGATCATTATTTTTAGGAAAAAATTAGTAAAAGAATCACAAGTTTAGTTGGTTCATTGGATTATAGTAAACTAATTCTTAGAATGTAACCATCCAATAATTTTTTTTACTAAAATCCAAGAACCGATTTCTCCCAAGTCCAAACTAAATTTAGCTCGAGATTAAATCAAAACAAATTTGAATATATTTGCTCTAAAAATAGTTTTACTTGAAGGTAAAATTATGCTAAAGCTTAAGTTGTAATACGAACAATTGCATAGTTTTCAGGGTTAGGGATCATTAGATATTATTTTTGATTGATGCATGAGCGAGCTAGTTTTCTTTTATCTGTATGTATACATATATTCTAATTGAAACTAGTTCACATTACCTTGACAAAGTGTAATCTCAACTGAAACCATAAACCACTTTACTAATCAAGCTTCTCTTTTTTTTTTTTTTTTTGTACACAAATTGATAAGAAACCACATTTTGCATAGAATTTGCAGGACAAGTCATAACCACTGTAACGCCACATTTTGTACAATCGTACCAGAAACAGAGCAAATTATAGCAACTAGACAAAACAACCAACCAACCAACCAACAAACCAACTTGCTAGCTAGCTAGCCAACTGCACCATGTCACCATGCCATTAAACAACAGCAAGAGCAACAACAACAACAAACTCATTAAATGGCCAAAGAGTGATATGAGATGAGAGGCAGAGAACAGAAAACAGAACTGCAACTGGGAAGGGGGCATTATCTGGTTTATGAGGTTGGGCAACGGTAAACGATAAGCCAAAAGGAGAACCAGAATAGAGTAAAGCGGAGGTGATGGTGGCGACGATGACGATAATGTTGATGATGATGATGATGATGTTGCTGTTGATGATGGGTTTGTTGGTTGGAGGCGCATAGGTGGTGGACACAACGAACTCTTATTAGAGTGCGTGCCATAATTGTTAAGCTGCCAGGCTTGTGGCATTACTCTGGATATGCTGCATAGTTGTACAATGAAGGAGGATGCATTGCAGAACATAAACGAGGAGGCTGACCTCACTCGCTCTCTCTCTCTCTTTTGGGTAACTTTTGGTAACTGGCAGCAGCAGCAGCAGCAGTTATATCAACCAGCATCAACAACCACCTGGGCGTATGCTTAATATTGCTTGGCAGTTGAAAAACTTTATACTTTCCCTTTTCAAATATTTATGTTTTTGCCCCTTTTTGTTGGCATATGTCAAAAGTCAACTGGCTAAAGCCTCAACTTTGACCTCATGCATATTTTTGTGCAGACTCACTCTGTCTCTGTCTTTCATTTTCTTTGTCTCTCCTATTCCTGTCTCTTGAGGGTTTTATAGTTGGCAACTGACAGCCACCACAGAATTTGGAATTTCTCATATTGCATTATACATATAATATATATATATATATATATATATATATATACCTATAGAAGTCTGAGAGAGCAGCATATCAATTTTATGGCAAGAATATCTGGGCGAATCAGGCACGTGCTGGCTTGAACTCAACTGACGTGACTTGGCCCGGACAGATTACATTTTTGGACTTGAATTTTGT
The DNA here is from genome assembly GCA_035045865.1 of Drosophila austrosaltans. Classification (NCBI taxonomy): domain Eukaryota; kingdom Metazoa; phylum Arthropoda; class Insecta; order Diptera; family Drosophilidae; genus Drosophila; species Drosophila austrosaltans. The sequence continues at coordinate 6,760,739 of JAWNOQ010000207.1, forward strand.
GTATAAGCTAATTGAGTTTTTTTTTCGCCTTTTCTCTTCTGTTTCTTTTCTTTTTTTGCCATTCATTTTTGCACTTCCGTTGTGGGTGTCAATTGAAAATTTTTGCTTCCTGCCACTTAAGCGAGATCTCTCAATCACTCTATCTCTAGCGACAAATGCTGTGTATCTCTGGTGTGACTCAGTTTAAACTGCATCAAAGCAGCAACGCTGATTTATATGCAGATTATTTCTATCTTTTTGCTGTACATTTTTCTGTATCTGTATCCGTCTTTTCCTTGAATAATCAACCAACACATAATCACACACCCGCTACTACATATGTTTCAATTATTGAAATCTCTTTTAACTATTATGGCCAAATGTGGCAAGTTGTTTCATTTATTATATCGTAATACTCTTTATCAAAGGGGTAACATCATTTAAAGGGTAAATTGGTAGTCATTTAATCTATGATTTTTGCAAGTTGTTTTTAAAGAGTATTCAATGCGTAGTCTAAAATTTCTTTGTGTATTTAATGTGGAAACGTAATGTAAATATATACAACAGTACAAGAGGGGTGAAGAGAAAGAGAGGGAGAGAGGAGGGTGGAGGGAAATTATATTGAAAATCTTGTTGGCCAGTTTATTAATTAATGCTGAAACAACCAACATTCCAGCAATCAACTGGGCCAACTGTTCTATCCAACTTGCTCATTCTCTCTCTCTCTCTCTCTCTCTGTCTTTGTCTACGCCTTCTGTCAGTCAGTCAGTCAGTGAGGTCCATGAAAAGCTATTCATATTTCATATGCTTTATGCCAATAATTACTTTCATTAATATGCAGGATATGAGCTACAGCATGATTAATGCCAAATGCAAATGTATCTTCTGCTTCTGCTCCGCCTCCTGCACTTTATCCTCCCTCTTGGCTTGCTCCTGCCATAATGCCAAAAAAAAAAAAAAAAAAAATAACAACAAAAATGTAATCATATGAGAAGAAAAATTAATAATGCAGGAGCTGAAGTCTGCTCTATAATTCAATCAGCAAATATTTTGTCCGTCAAGTAATGTCAGCCATGAGAGAATGAATATGCGAAAAAAATAAAAATAAAATAAAATAAAAACCAAAATCACTTAAACAAATGGAATAAATAACACAGGGAAAGGAGAAACAGAGAGAGAGAGAGAGAGAGAGAGAGAGAGAGAGAGAGAGAGAGAGAGAGAGAGAGAGAGAGAGAGAGAGAGTGAGAGTGAGAGGGAAGCCCATAAGGTAGGTAGAGTAAGACGTTGCAACTTTTGCCATACTTTATCAAAAATCGAGACAGACTTTTATGACAATTTACGTTTTCATTTTTTCTTCCCATAAAATTTGCAACTACAAAGGAAAATCAGAATTGTCACAGGAAATGCTGAATCTTGTATACCCTATAAAAACTATGCCATGCATATAGAAAATATTAATTCGATTATAATAAAAATTGATAACTGATAATCTAATCATTACTTATAATCTTCTTAAAAGGTTTGATTAACTTTATTTAGCGGGATTTGTTATAAAGTCGACATTAAGCCATATATAGAATATTGCTATATGTATTCTTTATGGCAGATTTTAATTTATATATGTATGTATGTATGTATATAGCCAACAACACGTGCACTTTGAATCAAATACTGATCTTTTTTTGTAAATAAGTTTACGTTTGTCTGCTTATTTGCATTTGGCACGTTTTTGATCTGCAGATTTCCTGCGGACCTGCACAGAATAAAATGAATTGCATTTATTTTAAAGAAGATTGAAATTATATTTATTAAATGAAAATTTATAATTCAGGGCATAAAATTGAAGCTGGCTCTTTTTTTGTGTTTTCCGTTTTAAGTTAGTGGGAGGGATAATGGAAGCTTTTTTTTCATAGAGAAATCTAATGATTTTCTCATTGTTTTTTACGTTTTGCATAGTGGTGGTAAAAGATAAAGAATATGTGTATATATATATATTATAAAGCATCACAGATCCTTATCAATTGTTTTCAAGTTTACTATCTATCACATTTTGCTATATATAATATATAGACTTAAATCAGTCTGAGAACTATTTAGTCTAATTTATAGTATCATGACCCACTTAGCACATTGTTTAGCCACTATAATTCAATTCACAAATTGTAATCATTGTTCTTATTGTTGTAGTTGTTGTTGTGTTTTTGCATATTTGTGATAATTTGCCTGCAATTGGCATTGCATCATTTTGTAACTCGTGAATCATTATTCATTGTCATCATCATCATCATCATCATCTAATCTGCTGACTGACTCTCGACTGTGATTTTGCTCTCCCTGTCGATTCACAATTCATTCACATTTGCTTAAATTAACTGAAATTCACTTGTATTGTTGGTTTCGAGTTGTATTGTTTTTGTTTCAGTCAGCAGTTAATACCATACTACAATAACTCCCTCTCTCTCCCTGTCTCTATCTCACTCCTCTCCCTTCTTCACTCTTTCTGTGACTATTGGCTTTCCTGGCAGTCCACTAACGATGTTTGCACAATGCCAAGTCATCATAAAATGCAATTCTCTTGACGGGCTGTCACCTTCAAGGGCCACGTAATTTGCAACGTGCATTCAGGTTGAAAGAAAATATCAAATTGAGAAAGAGAGGCAGAAAATGAGACAAAAAAGGAGGGCGAAGTGAGGTGAAAGAAAGAGAGAGGGGGGAGGGAAAGGGAGGGATATATAAAACGCATAACCAAACTAAATAAATAATGTTAAATGCGAATATGTGTAAAATGTCATCTTGACCCTAATACAATTTGTTGATGTTGCTTGCCCCGTTGGACAGACAAAAGCCTGTTAGATAAGGCCTTAAATATGTATGTATGTATATGTACGGATGTATGTATGCGTATGTGTGTGTGCGGTTGTGCGATTTTTTTTTTTTTTTTCATCCTCTATATTGACCAATTTAGTATTGGCCAAACCTCAAAACCAATAATGACTTCATTTTGTTAAATATTTATCATTAAATAAACTGAGAATTCTCTCTAAAAATATTTTTTTTTAAATTATTCTGTTTTTATTTTAATAAGCGGAAGTGGAATAGAGCCGACTGAGAGTTATCCTACATTGTATTAGATATATCTCTATGGAATTGCATTTAAGTCGATTGTATATATCTAGATACATATAAAGCAACTTGATACCAATTCTTAATAGTCTTCTCCTGTTTACACGACTGGCGCCAACTAACACAGCACACATTGGTACAACCTTTTCTTTGTTTACACATATTTTTGCGACAAATTTAATCAAGTTATAGATAAACAGTGATATAAACAATTTGTTTTTTTCTTTTTTTTTAAAGAAACTTGATCTGGCAAGATTTTTCTATACAAAATATCGTAAATAGTATTTGTTGTAGGGTATTACACAAAAAGCTTTTTCTTTCCCTCTTGGCGACAATTTGGCAACATCAACCTACCATTTTAACCAACAGTCTATGCAAGAAAACTACACATACATTAAAAACCGCCTACAACTACAATATGAAACATTTAATCCCTCACCAAATGTGTATGGAAAATCCGCAATTGATTTCCGCTTGACATTTTGGTGGATGTCGCCCCCACAACAAACTAAATCAAAACCGCAAACACCATTTAAATTGTTTACTTAGTTTACTTGACAATTATTCGAAAAAAAAAAACAAATTAAAAATAACCAACAAGAAAAAGAAACAACAAAAATCGAGAATACAATTCAAACAAAATAGATTTATATATTTTGCCATTGAAATGTGAACTTTGTTGTTTCTTATTGTTGTTTTTGGTTACTGCTGCTGTCATTGTCAGTGGTTAAATGTCAGGCATTGTGCGTCAAAGCGACCAAACGTCATCGGCAGGCAAAGGCAGACGACAAGCAGCAGCAGCAGTAGCATCATCATCATCATTCTTATCTTCAGATTCCTCGACATTATCAGTATAAACAAAGGCATGAAGAAGCAAACACAGCACAGAAGTTGTAATACTCTTCACAATTGTCAACCAATTCAAAAGGCTCTCAAAACAAAGTCACTTGTGAGAAGGTTATTCAACTACTTATTACCACCTATGTACTTCATATAGACCTTATCTAAAAGTTCCAAAAGTGCTTTGCACAACTATCATATCTTCTCCCCCAGCTTATGATTAATACTTTATTGTTGAGAAGTCTTTAACCCTTGAAGCATGGATAAAAAGTGTTAATGAGAAATTTAAAAAAATGAAAGCGTTTTCAATGATTAAAATACATTTTGAATTTATGTTGCCCAAACTGTTAAAGATGCGACATAATTAAGTTCTCACTATTCCTTTATATTATTTTTCAATATTAGACCAAAGTTCTGGAAGTTTCAGAACTAGCAAAAAGGTCTTCAAAAGCTTTTAAGACTACACAACACGGAAGTGTTTTGAAAACTAGCTTGAAAAGCCACCATTAAAGAGAAATTGAATTGAATGTTATGCTTAATGCAATTATTTCCTCCGACTTTGAAGTTACTTCAAAAGTTCTACAAACCAAAGTATTTTTAAAGTAAAGATAAGTATTAAGCAAATTATGGAAAATAATTTTAAAAAATGTAAAAAAAATCACTAAAATTAGATACCAAATATTTTGTATATTTTAGCTTCTAGATATAGTGAATAAGACTGATTTATTACACCTTAAATGAAAACTTAACTTAATGTGTAACTAAAACTAAGAAAAACTTTGTCTTAAGTTTCAGTTTTCAATGGATTTGGTATAAAATTGTAAACAAAGACATTTGTATCTCTTTCTGTTAATAGAACAGTAAAAGTTATCCATTCACGATTTTCTTATTTAAATCAAGTTTTAAATTTAGCTAGACTTGAAGTTGCTTTTCCCCCTCTCTCTATCTCTCTATTGATTGAGTGGTAGTGGTAGTAAGTAGGATCCTTCTTGTCTGGTGTCCGACTTTTTCTACTTGTGTTTTTTTTTGTGTTCTCTTTAGCAAAAATGAGATATAATTTAATTGTGATTAAATGGCGCTGCGCAATTATGCTACTAACCATGTTGATCAAGTTATTTGCCCCACCCCTCTCCCTCTCTCTCTCTCTCTCTTACTGCTTCTTGTCTGCAGCTAATTTACTTTACCAGTTGGCGTCTGTCATGGCATGCGTCGTTGTTGTTGTTGTCGTCTCGTGTCGTAGCGTCGTTTTCATTGCCGTTTTGTGTCAGCTTAAGTGCAGCACCGTCAACCTCCTTCTCCTCTTCCATCTCTTATGGCAGCACCTTAATCTACCTCCTCGTTTACGTATGTATGTATGTATGCCTGCTGCTCCTCCTGCTCATTGCTCATTCTTGTTCTGGTTTAATTGTTAGCGCTAATTGCGCCGCATAGTGCGAACAATGCCAGCCAGCTATGTCAGGCAATGACAGTTTCAAGTAGACGCCACCAGATGATGTTGTCTGGCAATGCAGAGAACTTGCTGATGGAATGGAAATGTTGAACACAGATAGATGATAAACGTATACCAAGCGATTGCATTCTATGGAAAAGTTTTGTCATCGAACCACCACCAGTGGCATATGAGGGGAATAAAAGCCAATTATTGTAACTCTCACTGGTGAAAAGCAACCTGCAGCGCTTAAAGGCTTGGCCTTGATGCCCACGGGAGGGACGCACAATATTGTGCGACATCATTGTCATCTATCTATATTGCTATGACCTTGTGGTTTTTTCTTTTCTTCTTCGCCCACATTTGGCCCTAAGTCCCACTTGTTTAATCATCTCTTGCTCTTTTATTTATAAAGAGATGGAGCAGGAGCTCCACCTTAGTAATCCTGCCACATATCATTTTCTTTCTATCTTTCTCTTTTTGTCAATATACGTACTCTACTACCCACATTGTTTGTTGACGCCTTTTTAAACTGGTTAAATGGGCGTTACTAATATTGACATGGTTTTCAAAATAGCTGCTTCTTCTTCTTGTCGTCGGTCGTTGAAAGTAGGTTGCAGGTGCACATTCGCACACAGACACACACACACACACACACACCATACCATTACCATACCTAATCCACTTTCATTGCTAAATAATGCGTTCTGTGGTTCTGTCAATACATGTCAAACTGTAGCCAACTTTTGCGAAAAGGTGTGAAGGTCGATAAACCAAACTGCAAACACTTTTATGGTTTGTTTGCGGCACACTCAGATGATATGACAATAAATAGAGTTGAAAAAGAGATTGAGAGGAGGAGAGAACCTGACTTTGAGAAGCTTCATCATCAAGTACATTCTCTTTATATAGTATATATATATATATGGGAACATTTTGCGTTTTCAATGAAATGAAAGTAATTCATTGAAGGTAGTAAGAAATTACAATGTATTTAACATACAAAATGCTTTTGCACTTTACCTAAACTGTTTTAAATATAACACGTCCCGGGGACTCCGTGCTCACTACTGGCAAATATTCCCACGACCCTTAACATTTTGTATAAATTATTGCCTCTATATACCATCCATTGGCCATCGATTCAATATACAATTGTCAATTAGAAACAGTGCGAATGTATTCATACTTGAGAAATGCTATTTTCTTTCCAGCAATTTTATTTATGCATGAATAATTGATTGACCAATATGAACGAGAAACATAAAACAGCAAACAAATATATACATATACATTCGACACATACAAAATATCGTAAAGTAAATGCAAATTTTACCAATTACGGGAAGCGTTAAAAAAATCAAATCCAACACAAATCGCCACACTCAAAAACAAAAACAAAAAAATATATATTTATATATGAAAAATAAGTTATATAACCGGCCGATCGAAGCGAAAGATAAGCCCCAAACAAAAAACTGAAAAAAAACCGAATAAGACAAACATCAAAATATGCAAATTTGATAAAAAGAAAAAAAAAAAAATGCAACTTCATTTCATTATGCTTGAATAATTGTGATGGAAATTTGAATGGATATGGAAATGGGTATAATGCATAATGTAACAACAAAGCAATAACCCGGAGTGGTGATGATGATGATGGGAATGATGGGCGCTTCTTCTTCTTCGTCTTGTTTATAAATTAATTAACAAGGCGTGACATAATAATCGGGACTAGACAATATTTACTCAAGAGATGAAATTTGCATAATTAGTTGGCAAAAGATGTTAAACAAAATTATCATGTCAAATGATGATCATCAGTTACAAGGCATGGACTATTGAGATATTCAAAATTTAAGTAAATCAATGATTTACTGACAAGTGTTTGTTATTTCTTTGTTGATTCTCCTTTTAAAGAATCTATATAACTTTTACAAATCTATCTTTGTAGATCGCCAATAAAATTCTTTACCTTATTACTCTTATTTACTCTCTTTTTGTATTCCACAGTATACACAAGAGAAAGGGGTGTCAGTTAATGAGCTTTAGTTTGTGTTTGTAATTTCTTTTAGCAATTACCTTTCACACAACACCTCACCCACTAGGAAAGTGTTTGGGCGGAGGGCATTTGTCTATAAATTAGATGATGGAAAAACTCGTTCACTTAAGTAAAATTTAGGCTAATAGGTGAACTTTTACACTACGCAGGAAAGTGCAAAAAAAAAAACTCCACAACGATTTATGCATTATTTCCAAAAGCATAAGAAAAAAAAACCAACACAAGGGAAAAAAGCGACTAATGGAGATGCCACCATTTTCAAAGTTTTTCACAGAGTTTTCAGTTTTTAGTTTTCCTCTTTTTTTTTTTGCTCATGTTATTGGTGACATTTGGGTTCTGCCCGCCCGTCTGCTATGTGAGCGGAAAATGGAAAGAGGCTCTTCATTTTTGATGTTCAATGTCGGTTGTACTTTATTGAGTTGAAAGCTTGCCAACTGTGCCAAAGATGCGGGGGCATGTGGGCGGAGAATGCATGCAATGCGTGGGCTTCTGAAAATGCAATATGAAAGTTATGCTAGCAATGCACTTAGATATATACTTTTTTTTTCGCCATACTAACAACAACAACAACAGCAGTAGAAAAAGAAAAAGTGGAGGAGTGGGGTGAGGCACTGAGTATGCCAGGACTGTGCCAAATAGTATGGCCCAGTGCAAAATACATGTACACAAAGAGACTTGAAGTGCCAACAACTATGGAATTCAATTATTGTTAAGTGCCTTGGCTTTATATACCGTTATTGGTGGCTAAGGGACGGCTTCGAATGAAAGGATGAATGGATGAGTGAATGCAAAAAGACTTATCATAAATAAAAAGAAAAAAACTAGAAAACAAAAAAAAAATTGAACAAAAACGTTTAAAACCGTTGTCAGTGCAACTTTGTTATTGGTTTATATCGGTTATTCACAAACCCCTTTTTACATAACAATTCCATGACGTAATAAAACAAATTTTGGTTAAAAGAATTAAGCGATTTTCGTGCAATAATGCAAATTTTCTTCAGTTCACATAAAACCGAAGCGTAATCATCCATACAATTTCTCAATTTAAACGCACACACACACACACACAGAATCATCGTTATCATCATCAGAATCATCATTATTTTGCCTTCAATTCACAGTCGTTGTTGAAGTAGTTGTAGTAGTAGAAATCCTCCCAACTGAATAACCTTTGAATGATCATCCCATCCTATTCAAGCATCCATCCATCCATCCATCTATCTATCCATCCTTGCTCATTCAAGCGGCACCGATTCATTCACTCAAGTGTCTGCCAAAAGCTCATTAACAAGAACCCATAGACCCTAGAAAATGGCACCACCTCTTTTGTGTGTCATGACAGCAGCCACCACCTGCTTCTACCGCATATGATTCCCACACACAGACAAAAAGCTGTCAAAAAATTGTTAAACCACAAAGAGCAAACCAAGCAGAAAAGTATCTCGATGTTACAAAAAGGTTACAATGGAAGGACAAAAACTTTTACAACTTCTTCTTTTTCTTATGCCACTACTGATGTTGATGCCATTTCTTGATGGGATATGGAATACACCACTCCATTTCATTCCACTCGTGGCAGGTCAACAATCCTCTAAAGCTGACAGCTGTCAATGAAACCCAATACTGACGACGACGACGACGACAACAACCACCTGAAGAAGAAGGACATTTTCATGCCCAACAACAAAATTTTTTTTGTGTACTAAGCTTCATCAATCCTCCTATTCCACCACCTTCGCCATCTAACTCCCTCGTCTACGTAACCTTTCGACATTTTTGGACAGTTTTGTTTGTTTAATAGACATTTTGGTTTGGTTTTTGTTATTGTTGTTGTTGTAGTTGTCATAGACATAGTCAAACAGGCAAGGACAATTGGGTGTATAGAGAGAGAGACGAAGGCTTTCTTTTTTTTTTTTCATTGACGCAGTGCTCTGACATTTGTTACAATAATCGATGAAAGACTTCTCCCTTCTCCACGCTTCCGTTTTCGTCCTCTGTGCAGAGGAAGCGTATGGAAAAAAGAGCCAGGAAGCTTTAACGGAAGGAAGGAAGAGACACTCAGTTACCGACGAGACAGAGAAAAGAAGACTGAGGAGAAGGCGGGACACAGAAGACAGGAGGAAAGGGGACAAGTCATTTGCTGACGTTGAAAAGTCGCGCGTTTTGTAAATGCTATTTACGGATTTATCGATTGATGGTAAAGTGACAGCAGCAGCAGCAGCTACAACAAATGAAATTAAATCAAGTGAAATGGACTAAAGGGAAGATCTTTAAGGTTTAACTATGCCTCAATGGGTATAACATGCTCTTATCTCTTTATTGGCTTTGCATAATTAATTTGATTTATTAAAGTTGAGGAATTTACATCATAAGATTGAAATTGTAAGTTTGTTGTGCTACTATAAAGTTCTAGTTACTTGTTAAATGGAAAGGGTTTTTGCTTTATTCAAAGAATTGCAAAAGACGAAATTTTCCTAGAGTCACATTTGAATATCCTTATTTTTATATGTTTCTTTTTTTTTGTGTAATCATTTTTATCCATTAAAATGGATTTTTGGAAACCCATTTCAATCAATTTTACACTTCTGTTTGAGCTTTAAATTAATGTTATCAAACATTCTTTTCATATCCTTATTTATGGACTACACATTACTCATACGCAGTGTTCATCCTCGCATAAATCAGGTAACGAATTTTGGTATAATGTGTGCGTTTTTTTTTTATTTTATTTTTTCATTTCTTTTGTATTTTATGGCATTTGTTGTGAATCATTTTTACTTTTACCAGCTGATGACGAAGACATCACCACCACCCCCCCTCTAAGACCCTCTATACTCTCAAGGAAATTGTCAACAAAAGGCTGAAGGAGAAAATTAAATGAAGAAACGAAAGCAAAAGCAAAATTACACAAAAGCGAAGAGAGAAAGGAGAACGAGATTTATTAAGCGTAAGCGAAACGAAACAGAAAAAACATAAATTTGCCATAAAACCTTAGATATTGTATGTACAGAGGATAGAATGGAGGATTGGGGGTGGAGGTGGTGCTTGTGCTGGTGGGTGAAGTCGACGGTGGGTGTTTCCCGGTTGTCTTGGCAATGAGACAAAGATAAAGTTGGCTCTTAGTGGCTTGTGAAGGTTATTCTTGGGTTCTTGGATGGGGATTAACTCAACTCTAAAAGTCAAGAACAACAATTTTTAGTTGGAAAATAGATTCTGTTTGACCTTTAATTTCTATATATGTATGTATGTATGTACATATGTATATAAGTATATGTTGTGGGACACTGCCACCTGCAATTGTTAGTTGAAACTTTTGGGGTTATGGTTATAAAAATGGTAAAGGTAAAGATCATATTAAAAGGTCATCAATGAGTACCTTTCCCTTTATTACTCGGACCGCCACTCCCACCCATCAGCACATTTAACAACTATGGCATTTGGCTATAAACTGAGAAGTCTAAATCAAAGTGAAAAATAATTAACTATAATTAAATAAACGAAAATTAAACACAGATAATTATGGTCTATGTGTTGGCATAAATAATTAAGCAGAGCAACACTGCGTTTCCGAAAACGGGAGAAAACTAAGATCAATTCAAGGCTACGACCATAGAGATACCCTGCATAAAGCACTAAAGAGTATCTTATAAAAAAAGATAATGGCTATAAAATATTAATATTATTTAATATTATTAAATTTTTGTTAGCCGAAATTTATTTGGCTTTATATACCCGTAGACTCCAATATCCATGTAACCAGGGTATAAGCATTTTCTGTTTTAGATGAAACATTTTATGCTCTTTTTATGGCATTTTGCTGATGAGTGCACAAGTTTTTTTTTTTTTATTATTCGTTTTTTGAATTGTAATTATTTTGTATGTACAATTAATGCGCTCAGCAGGTTCCACAAATTGCAGCATATAAAAGTGAAAACCCCCGCAACGCCACCAACTCGTACTGCCGCCACCCATCATAACCACCAACAACCACACTAACCGGCTCCACGCACAGCCACATAAAAATCTGTTTTAGTTGGTAATGAAGCACAAATAAATTCTAACGATGGAGAAGCCCGCAATTAGAATCAGTGGCATCAAATTTTAGATAGAAATCGGAATTTAAACATGAAAACTAAACTATGTCGATGTTTCTATACTCTTCTCAATTAGTTTGCTTAACAAAATGATAGTTAAAGTTTGTTTGTTCTGAATTTATTTCTAATCTCTAATCCTAAACCATTAAGTATATTAAACTTAAGCAAAGTTTCTTGCAAAAGTTGTATGTAAGACCTATTCGAATGAAAGCATTGAATTAACTTGGCTATTAGCTAAAAATGTTTTTACCTAAAAAGAGACTTTTTAATAGCCTGAATTTGAATTAGATTTCCCTTTCTTTTTGTTCATTTTGGAAATCAAATCAAGAGCCATGAAAATAAACTTTACTTATAGGAAAACGCAAATTGCAATCAACTAAATGCAGTTGAAAGTTGGTATTGCTATGGTAACAACAACAACAGCAGCAGCAACAACCGTAATAACACAAACAACTAAAACAATAAAGGGCGTGCAAACAAAACGCATGGCTGAATGTGCCAACAACAACAACAACAAACGAGGGCTGGACTAAATCCGGACCAACGCCGAAGTTGGCTATACCCTAATGCAATTATTCACTTTCACCAATCATTTCGTTATACGTAAAGTATACCAAAATCTGAAGAAAGAAACCAATATATATCTCCGGTACTAATTCTTAAATGGATCTTGACTTTATCCTTTGTTAGGACATATGTAAATCCAAAATACAATTAATCTAACCTAAAATAAATTATCGTTTTAACATGTTGCTGGCTTTCAAATCAAAAGGAATGTCCGCGCCTTTCTTTTCAAAGGGTATTACAAGAAGAAGAACCAACAGAACTCCAACACACATTATGCTGAACAGCAGAGGCAGCAGCAAAAGCAGCAGGTGTATGCTTCCTCTCTTTTGCCCCATCTCTACCTCTCGTTCGTTCTCTTTTGTTCGCACTTGCAGTGATGTTGCTGCTGCTGCTGCTGCTGCTGTTAGCTGGTCGCAAAGTTCAAAACAAAGTTGGAACATTGAATTAAATTAAAGCAAATTTCGCACATATAGAAATGCAAAGAATAAATTATTTTTAAGTAGCTGAAAAGCTAAAAATAAAACACACATTTTTTTCCACTTGTTTGTTTTTTTTTTTTGTTTTTGTACTCTTTTTTTTTTGTCATTCTTTGCGTTTTGTTTGTTTTTGATAAGCCGCCCAGGCAGCGTTGACGATCAAACCTAAAAATAACAGACTGAGTTAGGCTGAAAGTGAGAAAGAGAGATAAAGAGTGAGATGGATAGTGACAGAGAGAAATGAGAGCGAGAGAATTAAAGGTCAAGCTTAAGTAAAGCACTTGCTTTATCACTCTCTCTTTCTCTCTCTCTGTCAATCTCTCTCCTTTTTACACACAATGTGGCTTGCCGAAATCACAGAATTTACATTACAACTAGTCGACTTTGAGACACTCTGTATCTATAAACAAAAGGAAGTCTGTCTTAGTTGAACTTGCACTTTAAAATACTCTGGAAAGCAAAGTTTTATGTATGTGTTTGTTTTGTGGCCTAAATCTGCAGCAGTATTTTTTTTTCAACTTGTAGAAATTAGATACAATGCATGCTTTTATAGGATCGTTAATTCTTTAATATCCCCCACACATTCCCTCTATTGACAACGGGGTATCAAAATAAAAATACAAAACAGAAAAAAAAGTAGAGCAAAGATTTACCGTTGACAGTGTTTAACGCTTTCAGAGTGTTGGACAAGTGAAAAGCTTTAATGACAAGTTGAAAGAACAAATTAAGACGGCTTATGTTTCCCGTTTACAGAAATTAACTGAAGTAACTTAACAAATTGTTAATTATTTAACTCTACTTACACAGAGCAGCAGCAGAGGCGGCACTCTCAATTCTGTTTCACTCTTTCTCTTAAATACACCGATTCGTTCTCTTTAGATCAGTTCTAGCAGCATATTTTTCTCCGACTATGGGAGTGTATCGAGCATAACAAATATAAACGAAACAATTGCCGCAGATTTGTAACGCATTACTAAACTTGCAACAATAAGAACATAGCAACAAAAAAAAAAAAAAATCAAAAAATATTTATTTACACACACACATACACGCTAGCAGAAAAAGTACCGGAGTAAAATTGTCAGCAAACAAAACTTGCAGGCGGAAACAATATTCAGAATCAGAACTTTCAATATAGAAAATCAAAGTAAAGCCCCCGTACCGACAACGACCAAGGCAAACAAAAGACTGAGCCAGAGTTTGGAATGAAAATGGAAGTTTTGTTGCTTCGCCGGCAGCAGCAGCAGAGGCGGCGGCAGCAGCAGCAGCAACAACAACAACGCGCGCAGTGGCAACGGCATGCCGAACGTACATACGATCGGATGGATCGTACTGGCCAGACCGATAGTACTCACCCAGTCGGACTTTCGATGTCAGGGGGTCACATCTACAGTCAGGTAAATTGAGAAACAGCATAAGTTCTTTTCACCTGACATGCAACAAAATGTATCAAAACAAAACTTTTCAATTTAATTATAGAAAAAACAAATCACAAAACCAAATGTTGATTCAATTAATAAAAAAAAGCTGTGTTCTAAAGCCGACCTGCGACTTGAAGGCAACGTTTGCTTGAAAAACGTTAAAAACGTGAAAAACATCTGTAATCAGCGATTCCGCTTAAAGCCCGTAAGGGGTATGACGCCATGCTGCACATTTCCGACTGGGGGGTTTCTTTGTATGAATTGTGTGTGTGCGTGTGGGTGTACTTGTGTTGCTGCACAGAACTACGGCGAACAGTAAATTTAGCAGCAGCAGCAGAGCAGCCCAACAACAGTTACAGCAATTGCTGTACTACAACATAAAACAAAAAAAAAACAAAAGGGAAAGGGCGCAATAAGAGACACAGAGCGTTAGAGAAAGAAAGACAAAAAAGATTGGATTGTCTGTCGTCGGGCCTCAATGTCAAATGTTTCGTTTTTTTTTTTTTCGTCACTGTATGTGTGTGCCCTTTCGGACAGCAATTAAACCATTAATGGCTATAATCAAAGTGATCAAACAATTACCATTTGAAGACAGATCAAATATGTATGTATGTGTTAATAATATATGGAAGGAAAACAAGCAATTGAAAAAGAAAATGTTTTGAATAACAAAAACTATTGAAACGTTCAGATTATGAAGGCCTATTTTAGAGTTTTTCAAAGAGCCGTGAGAAATCCTATATACCAAAATTAAGACTCTAATTTTAGCAGTGATCTATCAAATACGCTTTACAAGTTTTTTTGTACCAAAACCAGTGTTGCCATATCGTTAGAAGGATGAAACAGGACATCGAGAAGAAGATATAAGAGATCTTCAAAGACTATAACTTAGAGAGTTGATCTATAGATCTACAACTATAGTTGGTAGATTTAGTTTAGGTAAATGCAAAAACCATTCACAAAATTACAAAACATATAAAATCTATATAATAAGATTCTGAATCTGTTTCACTACGTATGAAACCGATAAATATGTAAAAAGAAAAGCCAATTTAGCAAAATTTTTGAATGTAATGTGATGATATTCCAAGCTAGTTAGACTTGACATGGCAGTTATAGATACTGAATAAAAATCAGGTTTGAGATATGTAACTAAAGTATGACTTATTACCATATGGTGGTGGGTAAGTATTAATAAAGTCATCAGAAAGGAAATCTGGTCATCATGCTGAGAAGCCTTGCGCTAATAAGGCAAAAATGGCATTGGCCAATGCCAGGTGCCGTTATAACCATAGCCAATGACCAATGATGATGATGAAAGAGAATGAGAACGACCATGATGATGATGAAAAGCGCGCGGAAATGCCATAGAAAATTGCTTAATGAACCGTTTCGCATTTGCTCCAAATGGCAGTGGTTCTGCCAACCAGTCCATAGATCAGAGAATCATCCAACAAATAGCCAAACAACCGACCAGCTAACAAACCAACAACTATTCCATAGGCTGGCGGCTGGTAGTCGTCAGTCAGTCAGTCGTCAGTAGCTAGCTGCCTGACCAAGTTCAATGCCATTAAGCAATCTGCTTGCTGCCGCTGCTAAACATTTTCCACTACCATTTTCAGATGCAGTACCAGAGAGAAAAACAAAAAAAAAAAAGATTTTCGGGGACAGGTTAACACTAGCAAAACGACCAAAAGAGAGCTCGTTGCCAGAGCAATGGAAAGGGAGGAAAATGGTCATAAAAACAGATAAAAATAAATAAACAACGATGAGCGTTGGAGCAAAAAACACACCTATGTAGTGTGAGCGAGAAAGCAATAGAATATTTATTGCGTAGGAAAAGACTCGTAAAAACTGCATTTTCACAGACTTTACTGAAAAACAGTTTTTCTCTCTTATTCATATACCCAGCACCTATATTTGTATATATGTAATACCAAAAAAAGTAATGTATGTCGCTCAAGGTAGAGAGAACTTTAGATGATCAACGATTCTCGTTTCTGTCCTTGATCCTTTTTCAACTACCTATCCATTCATCCAGTCCAGTCCACTTCTATGCTTGGTTCTTTCTACAGGGTAATTTTAGAGTCATTACCAACACAATTCAATACACGTAACGAGTGTTACTTTTTTTTTTTGCGCAGGCGGCAACTAAAGCCAAAACTTGTGCACTTTAAATTGCATACCCAGGTGGATCGGTTTGGTAGAATTGCAGAGGAGGAGGAATAAAAAAAGGAAAATGCCTCAGCCGGCAAAAGTCCATTTCCATGATGGGGAAAAGTTTAAGATGAGATTGCAGTCAAATTGTAAGCGGCAGGGTAAAGAGAAGAAATAGACAAGAAACAAATGATACAAGAAAATAAGACATTGAGATGGATGGATGATGCCTCAATCAAAAAAAAAAAAAAAAAAGTCTCAAATAGATGAAAATTGAAGTACATTATGGGGAAATTTGTTAGAAGAAAAAAAAAAAAAACAGGAAAACAGGAAAACACTATTTCAAGAGCCTTAATATCAATCAAGCAAAGTAGAAATTAAGATTACGAGAAACACAATTGAAAAAAAAAATTTAAGTTCAACCTTGATCTCGGTCTCTCTTGTTTATCAAAAAAAATTGTAGTGAAAATACAATACATATTTTTTTAAATTTTAAAATATAGTATAAACAATTTTCTTTCATTTCTATTTTACATAATTGCAGGCTAATGACAGTTCAATATAAAAAAAAACTTTAACCGACTTCTGTCCCTCTCCTCCTCTCTTAAATTGTAAAATAACAAATAATCCACCTTGATTAAGGTAACATGAAACTTTTAAGACTCATTTGCCAATATCAAAAGCTATAAACCAACAATTGAACAATTTCAATTTACCAACTTTTCTGCCTGCTAAAATTGCAATTGTGTGTGTGTGTTTGTTTTTTTTTTTATGACTTTCCAAGTTGTATTTGAAAAGAAAAACAAGTTGATTTTCGTTTTATATTCCATAACATATAGTGTTTCATTTGTTCGGCATAAAAATTTATACGACTTTTTATATATATACATAATATATGCAAGTATATGTCCAAATGTACTTTCAATAAACTTTTTTTTTTTTTTCATAAACTAGTAAAAGGCACTTACCCAATGCAAGCACTCAAACTCAATTTCAATTTAAATGTTTTTGATATGCGTCGTGTTGACTCACCTGTGAAATAGAGTAAATAAAAAAAAGGAAAAATAAATAAATTAACATTAAATTATATTACAAGACGAGAGAGAGGGAGAAATAGTAATAAATAATAAATGAAATGATATAATGGTATATAACATATAAAAGCAAGAAATAGACAAATGTACACATTGTACAATTTTAAAATTAAAGTCACGTCTAGTTTGTCTTCTCATCTTTTTAGGTGCCGACTACACGTGCTGGCAAAATGGAGACAAAACTAATTAGCTAATTAATTAGTTAAAAGAAAAAAGAAAAATAGAAAGGAAAAATGGCAAAAAGCAAGCGGAAAAAACTGGCTGCAATGTAAAAAAAAAAAAAAAAAATATCAAAGAAGCTAACTTCGGCTCTGCCGAAGTTTGTATACCCTTGCAGCTTCATTGTTTTATTATTTAATTTAAAAACTAAATTTTTAAAGTAATTGAAGAGAAAACTCAACTAAAAATTTTCCCGAATTCACGGAGAATCGAACCCACCAATCACCGAACCATCGTGCGACCGATCTTTACGTACTACGTCACCATCCTCACTTAACTCACTTAAGCTAGTTCGACATATGTACATATATGTATGTATGTACATATAGCAAACGCATGGCATCTCGCTCTTTAAAATTCGTTCTGTTCTGTCACAACGCAAATGTTTCTGTCTCTCTCACACACCGCGTGGTGACCAATTTTTGCATATGTATGTGTGTGTGTGATTGCTTGGAATTTGTTTTTGTTTCTTTGCTGCCAGAGAAAACTGCTATTTTACTCGAGGTACCTCCACGTTTTAGTTAATAGCTCTGGTGATAATTATCCGATCCTACTCATTTTCACACTTTTCATACTTCATAGATTAAGGAACTTAACTTTTCATGTTTCAACTATGTAGCTTAAAAATTTATGGTCTAAAACTTGATAGAAACAGACAGACGGACAGACGGACAGACGGACAGACGGACATGTCTTAATCGACTCGGCTATTGATGCTGATCAAGAATATATATACTTTATGGGGTCGGAAACGTATATTTCTATGCGTTACAAACATCTGACCAATTTTATAATACCCTCTGCAAGGGTATAAAAACAACAACAACAACACAGAAATGAAGGCAAACAGCAACAAAAAAAAACTGAAAACTTGGCAGCGTGCATACATACATATGTGGGTATTTGAGAGGAAGTTTTTCTTTTTTTTTCTGTATTTAAACGAAGGATAGAGTTATATCCTCCACGCCCATAAATATGCTAATGAGTGCCCAAATGAGTGTTGTGTATTGAAGAAGAAACCAAAGGGAAAAGCTTGACGGATTGTTACAACATTTTTTGTTGAGCTATCGGGCCAAGTGGCTCATGGGAAAAATGATCAAGTAAGTTGTAAGCATTAGCTTAGCATTTTGTAGATAGTTTTAGTTAACTTTACTTTACTTTACTTTAACAAATATAAACAAATAGTTTTATTTTATATTGTCTTATACTTGTCATTTCCTAGCATTTTCTCTTCCTTTCGATGCTGTTTTTAGTCCTCACACTGATTTTTTTTATTTTTATGGCTTTGCTGTGTGCTTTGACTTTTTAATTAATGAAACATTTTTAGGGCCCAGAGACAGTGGCCAAGAAGAAAAATGTATGTATGTGTGTGTGTGTGTGTGAGTCAGTCACGTGACTTTTGCTGACAGGCTCATAAAAAAAAAGCAAAGATATATATACATATGTATGTATATGAATTACTGGCGCCGTGTATTATGATTCATGTCTATCGGTTATGTGGCAATCTCTTTCTCTCTTTCTCTCTGTATCATATTTCACTTATGCAGAAAAAAAAAAACATGAAATTTCATATCGGTATTAAGAAATGTCCTTGACTGACCCTTGCCCAACGAGTTGGCAACAAACAAACAAGCCATCATCCAATTAAGCAATAAAACTTATTAAAATTTTTTTTTACTACTAGCTACCGGTTTAAAAACCCTTTAAAAAGTTAATCTCTTCATTACCAGAGTTTTTTCTTTCTTTCTCCTGCTTTTGGCTTATCCTTATTTAACACACTCACTTCAAAATTGTAAGAAGAAATTTCATTTCCTTAATGTTATCGTTATTACAATGCTTTAAAATGGTATTAAATTAAATGATGAGGAACTAGGAGACAAAGTCCTTGAGCCCTTGAGAAAAGAATGGTTCTTTGAGTTGTATATGAGAAATTACTTGGTAAGTAAATGTACTTAGATTTCCCAAATGAATGAGTAAGAGAAGAGATGCAGATCGTAGGAACAAAAAAAAAAAATATGTAAACTTTATCAATATTGCCTGCAAAGTTAAAGTAATCTTTGGAAAGGGTATATAAAAAGTATGGCATTAGAATAACTTTTTGGTATAAAATTTTTCACGTTTTTTTTTTCTTTACTTAAGCGTTGCCCAAAAAATTGAATTATGTAGATTTGTTTGGCACCTCTCTTTCTCTCTACCCCTCCCTATTTCCCTTTTTATTCGTGTGTGTGTGTGTGCAAAGTTTGCTTAGGCAAAAAGTCTGGGTTTTCCTTTTTTTTTCTTTAACCCACCCATCACACACTCCCCATAGACATAAAGGACATTTTGCGTGCACGCTTACCTCAACAAGGACTCCCTTGTGGCGCTTTGATAACTTCCAACTTCCAACGTCAACCGAATATACACAGAGAGAGAGAGAGTACGTATAGAGGCCAACTCGGTCACGGCACGGCGTTTGACTTAAACTAATTGGCCCAAAGCACACACACACCATATATACACTATATACCACCAAATTAACAACCAAAAATTCTGGAGAGAGCGGGCGAGGGAAAAAAAAAATCAAAAATATAAAATAGAAAAAAAAAAAAAAAAACTGTGAGTCTTTATGAGTATTTTTTTTTTTTTTTACTGGTTTTTCCTTTTTTTTTTGTTTGATAAAAATTCCAAAAGTACTTCAGTTTTGATTGGGTATTTAATTTTTCTTTGGTTTCTTTTTGTCCTTTTTTTTGGCCGTTTTGTTTCCCTTTTTGTTGTTTTTGTTTCTTTGGTTTTTTTGAAGAGTCTTCTTAAATGGTTTATGAATAGAGGATTTTTGTTTTTTTGTTTTTTTTTTCTGTTTTTTAAATAAACGAAATTGAAAACGAAACTTAGTTTCGTTAGTTAATTTTTGGAAAACATACTGATACCTTCTGTTCTTCTGAATTAAAAAGTAAAACTGTTTTTGTCTGGAAATTTAAAACACAGCCTACTGCCAAGACATACGAAATCAAAGTGTATGTATGAGTGAGTGAAATAGAATGACAGAGACAAGAAAAGGAAAAAAAAAGAGAGAGAAAGATATTTTAATGCTTATTAGTTTTCTGTTTCAGTTAGACCGAAGCCAAGTCAGTCTGTCAGTCAACCTGTCTGTTTGTCTGGCTGGCTCTTGTTACCTTCGTTTCTTGATTCCCATTCCTCCATATACATATGTATATATATGTACATACATACATATATATAAATCATTCTCTCACCCTCGCCCACCACCCTCATTCCCCCTCTTACACTTTGTCAGCTTAATGATGCAAACCAAAATGCAAAACCACCAAACAATCAAGTTGGCAATTTTCAAACCGAAATGAATGTTGAAATACTTTGGCTTTAACTGTTATTTCGTGCATACGTGCACAAATAACCGTTATAATACGGTTAAAACGACCAAGAGGAAGAGAGAGAGAGAGAGACAGGGGGAATAGCAGAGCTTTAGTGGGTAAGGGTCGAAGATAGAAGATGGAAGTGTGGTGAAGGCAGATGGCAAAAGAAGGTGAACCCACATCATCATCTTCAACGCCAACTGATGAAACATAATTATGTTGAATCATTCACGTATCTGAAGGATAACCAACACAAAAAACACAGACGAGACCCAAAATAAAAGTTAAAAGAGGGGGAGAGAGAAGGAGAGATAAACAAAAAAAAAAAAAAGGAGAAGGGTCTCTACACAACTGTGTGTGTGTGTGTGTTAGGTGTATGAGTAGTTGTTGCTGCTATTGTTAAAGCTTTGTAGGTGGCAAATGAAAGAGATTCAAAGTAAAGTGGAATGAAAACGAAATGAATCGCGGTATGAAATGAGGACAACTAGCAAAGTAGAAAAAAAAAAAAAAGGGAAGACGCAAGAGGAGCAAGTCTTGGTGTCGGCATACATGGCATATGGTATAGGAAAAGCAGCTATTGAAACTTGTCTAACAATAGCTTACTTGTGCAACTGTATGAATGGAAACCATAAGAAGTCACAAAAGGCACTTCCATAGCCATTCCCCTTAGATATAATGTACTTCTGGTATAACTAAGCAAACCAACAGATATATCCAACTTAACAAATTATCATTAATATCTTAATAAATTAAAAAAAAAAAAAAAACTTCCCAAAAGTATGCAATAGTTTTTACAAATTAAGCAAATTAACTTTCTCAATCCTTTTTTCACAATAGTAATCGAACAAGGACATCAGTGTTTGCCTGTTTTACATTGTTAAAGTCACAAAAGTAAAAAAAAAAAGGAAGCCACAATTCTATGAGTAAAACAGGTAAAACCATAGGAATTCATACGTTTATGAAAGGCATTGCCTGCCGTACCCATTCATAAAAGTTGATTAAATTCTTGAGAAGCTAAAACATAGCTTAACTTGGCTTACATTAAGCTAAATGGTTGAGCCCAAAGGTATGCAAGAGTTCTTGGAAAATTATCAAGTAAATTGGCTTTTAAGTGAAATTATAATAAAAACTAAACAGAATTTCAATGTTTTTGTTTACTGTTTTTAATTATAAGCTTGTAAGTAAGATAATTAAGGATCTTGTCCATGCCTAAAAGCTGGCAAAGGTTCTTCTCGAGTGAGAAGTAAATTAAATTTTTTAAGTAAAAATAATGCCAAGAGTAAACACTTTTAATTTAATCTTAATGTATCCTGAATAAACTTAAATTTCCACAGATATTTCCACTTTCAACTAACGAGTTTGAGTGGCCAAGACTTGAAACTATTCTTCAAGTAACTATATATTCCAAAAGCATTTTCAAAGCTATTTAAATTGCAAGAGAAAAGGAAAAGGAAAAAAATATAAAGGGGCAAAAGAAAACAGACACACACACACACACAAACACAGACGTATAAAATTTTACTTGTCATGGCAAGAAAAACGAATCCTTTGCGGAACTAAGGAGAAATAAGAATAGAAATTCATGGCAAATGTAAATAGATGGCCGCCAACGGACGCAAAAAAAAGGAGAAAAAAAAAAGAGACGAAGAAGAGAGAAAACTTGATGCGTTTTCTAGCTGAAGCTGAAGGAGGGGGAGAAAGAGTTCAACGTCCACAATAATAAAATTGGCAAACAAAAATGCCAGACAGACAGTAGAAGTAACAGAACAGAACAGAATAGAGCAAACAGGACAAAGGCGTGACTCGAGAACGGATGAAGGAAACCATTCACCACACCCCTTCCCAACATCCTCTCATTGCCATGTAAGTGACATGAATTACGCATTAAGTGAAAAGAAAACAGAAATAACAAAAACAAAACAAAAAACAAAAACAAAAAATATGATGATCGGAGCAATCAAAATGTCATGACAAACATTTTACTTGGCTAACCACAAAATGTACACATGGCCCAACATTCGAAGCAATCCTTCGAAATGAGGTAAACGGACACAAAGGAGACACTAGCCATGCGGCCACAAACACACACACACACACTCTAAAAAATAACAAAAAACAAAAACCAAAAATTGCCCGTTTGTATGTTTTACATTCCGGAAATTTCTGCTTAACTGTTGCTGGTCGACTCTCTCTACCTTCTGTCTGCCTTCCCTTCCCACCCATCAAAGAGAAGTCTTACACACGTGCTTTTATGTTCACTCACTTGAAATTCTGAAAACTTATAGAAACAACTGTAACGCACCTTTCTTCTGTTTTTTTTATTTATTTATTTATTTTTTTGTTATGTGTTTTCACAGAATTATTTGTTTTGTAGTCAATTTAATTTAATATTTCTTCTCAGTTGTGATTCTTGTCTTTTGTTTTTAGACGTTGATTTTACGTTACTCTGTATGTTGGCTTGGTGTTAGAACACGTTAAGTGAATAATGAAGGACACATGCGTTGTGTCCGCCACAGTTCCGTCCTGTTGGAAAACTCAGCGCGTACTGAGCAGTGTGTGTGAGCCTGCCTCTTGTTGTTTCTGCTGCTGCTGCTGCTGCTGGCGGTAAAAAGAGATGATGAGGCCAGGCTAAGGCCATACGGAGACAGGTTTTTCTTTTTTTTTGTTTTCTCTGCGTTTTTTTCGCCATCAGCAGTAACAACAACAACAACAACTACAACTAGCTCCATAACGTTACAAGTCCTGAACAAACAGCTGATCTGTTAGCCGGTTTTTGTTGTTCGATTTCATTGTATATTTGTGCAACAACAAGTGAGGCGAAATCATAGTGAGCCAGACAGAGACAGAGAGAAAAAGCTAAATAGAGAATCGAATTAAGCGAGAGAGAGAGAGAGAGAGAGAGAGAGAGAGAGAGTGAGAGAGAGACAGTAAAAGCTACTCTCTTACTATACACGGAAGAAAAAAACAATTGAAAAGTTTATACAATAAGCGAAAAACCTCTCATATATCAAACGTAAAACAGCTGATCAAAAAACTACAAACAGCTGATCATATAGTTGTACCTAAACTAATTCTATAAGGATTGTTCAAATTTAGTGAAAAAAACAACTGATCATATTTTAAGAAATTTCTTAGAATTGGCAAACTTTAACTCGAATTACTTAAAGAACGTTGTTGAAACGAATCATACAAAAGTCTTGTTTCAAATAGCTTAAATTGTATTTTTAAACATCTTTTTATATATACTTTTAAATTCATATTTTATCCGTATAAATAGTTTTGTCAAAATTCTTCACAAGAAACGTTTAACTTCGCTTTCAACTTGGTAATTTTTAAGAGCTTTTGCAACTATATTTTTTGATGAAAAAGAAAAAAAAAATTAATATTGATAAAGAAAACTTTTGATGGACCAACTTTTTCCCACATTTGACATTTATTAATCTATGACTAAGAGAAACTTTTCCATACCTGCAAGTGATTGGGAAATTAAGTAAATTGAGGTTATAGTAACGAATATTTGATACCCATTAGCAAGTTTTTGAATTTCTTGTGAATAAACCTATTAAAAAATGAAAATTTTTACGTGAACATTTACAAAAATTTATATTTATTTTTTATACGCTGCAATCTTTTAGAACTTTAAGATCCGACTATACCCATTTTGCCTTATTGATGGTGGGTAGAGAAAGCTTTTGCATTAGCTTTTATCTTACTCTCTCTCTCTTTTTAGTAGAGAGTTGACGAATTCGCTGCAAAACTTTTACTATTTCTATCTCGCTCTATCGCTGTCTCCCAATAAAATTGGAACATTTTGTTTGTACCTGCGCAAAGGGAAGAAAGGACGAAACCTTACTCGTTGGCCTCTTTGTTCCCCCATTTCGACAATATTTCAACTACTACCAACTACACTTCTACTCCAAACACACACACACACACACACACACACACACACACACACATACCACTTCAAAAAATTATGCTTGTCAAAGTTTTCAACTGTTAAATTTGAGGCGTGCCCCCGTTTTATTAGCGTTAGTTAGACGACAGGGGGTCCTGGTGGAGCATGGGCGGTAGGGTGGTGTAAAAAACTGCAACCACAACGTGCTGAGCTGTAACGATAGTAAAGGGAACAAAGCAGCAACCCACACTTGA
Source organism: Drosophila austrosaltans (assembly GCA_035045865.1). Lineage (NCBI taxonomy): Eukaryota > Metazoa > Arthropoda > Insecta > Diptera > Drosophilidae > Drosophila > Drosophila austrosaltans. Next base: position 6,785,705 of record JAWNOQ010000207.1, read on the forward strand.
CCGCACCAAGCTTAAAAGCCACAAACAGCGGGGCGGACTATGCGGCGTATAAGTAACCTATGATAAATAATTATCCAGCAAGTGTGAACTAACTATATATATATATATATACGTTTATATATGAACGACATGGCAAAGATTCTGTCAAGAATAATTAAGCATAACCGGGAAAGTCAAACGCCCACTTAGGCACGCCCCATGAGAAAAAAAAAAAAACAGAAAAGAAGGCAGGACATGGCTAATATAACTCATACGCCTAGTGGCAGAAGCCGTTGCTCTAATGAGGTTAAGTGAGTTATGATTATTTCACATTTTCCCAAGGGAGAATCGGAGTCAGTGTATAAGAGAGCGTTGTCGTAGCTTTTTGTAGCCACATGTGTGTCCTAGCGTTAATTTATGAGGAGGTCCTAGCCAAAAAAAAAAAAAACAAAAAGGAGGGAGGGGAAACAACAACACCAAACAAATTAGTTCTGTGACATTTTTATTGCCAGAAAAGTTTATTTTTGTTGCGGTTTTCTTTTCTTTTTCTTTTTTTGGGGCAATGGCCCCCTAGGTAGCAGGTTAATGAACCTTTCTCTTCTTTCGATGCGAAAAACTTTATTATTTTAAACTTTAAAATTTGTTTTTCAATTTCCATTTTGTACATTGAAGTTTTTAGAGTTTAGCATGCCCTATCGATGCGTCTTATTGAAGGAGGACTAAGGTCATGCAATGGAAAGCAAAAAAAAAAAGAATGGGAGTTAAATGGGTGGAATGAAATCCGTCTGCTTGGTCCAAGGGTATTTTATGCCTCATTAGCAAAAATACATAATTGTAAACGTATTTTAGTAGCCAGGCAACAACTGAAAGCAATAAGCAGGCAAATGACCTGTAGTTGAATGTCCTGTGAATTCGGCCAGGACTTTCGCTTTCGCGTTTACTGTGCTTTAAGATAATTATACCCTGTTGTCATGGGGTGCAACAAGGTTCATTTGAAAGTCATCGATATACATACTATATGTATGTATGTAAAAGTCATTGCAAAGGACAAAAAAGATTCTAGCTCAATGGGTTGGAGAGTAAATTTTGGCCCTAAAGTCCTGCAGGACACGTGTTTGTTCTTACGAAACCTTTTTGACATAAAAAATAAACCCAAATTGAACATCATATAAATTGTATTTCACTTTAATTTTTTTTAGAAATATGCAAAACCTTTTGGCCACTAGGGGGAGCCATTGTGTTAAAATTTTACTAATATAGTACATTATAACTCGATCGGTAAAGCGTATTACAAAAGTCATCTTAACATAAGCAATGTTCTTTTTTTCTTTTTTGCCCTTAAGATTTTCTTTCTCTTTGTTTGGGTCCAAAAGGACAGACAGAGAAGGATAAGAAGGCAGGGTAGCTCGGTAAGAAGGAACCCGAAAACATGGTAGACAGACAAATTGTAAATAGCATCAATGTACACACTCGTGTACATTTGTTGGCCATGTGTGTGTTTTGACTGGTCTCATAGCGAGAGAAGAGGAAGAGAGACAGAGAGAACGATTGTTGAACTTTTGTTGTTGATTCTAGAGTGGTATTTGGCAGGCTTTAACTCAAAGTTCATCTAAATTACCTACAATATTTTTTTTTTCTCATTTTTGGGGGTTTTCTCTTTATTGAGCGTAGAAAAAAAAAAACACCGAAAACAGAAAGGAAAAACTTTTCAATTTGCCCATGTCTAGACGGAACATGACCAATAGCAAAAAAGATTAACTAAGCAAATACAGACTCAAATTCAAGGCAGGCGCCATAATAAAAATTGGCTCATTTTTGAGACTTTTCTTTAGAAATAATTTAAGATTTTCCTGTAACTTGCGCTTCCTTAAGTTTCGTATAACTATAAACTTGTTGCACAGTGTTGCAAACTGCATATGTTGTCCATATCTTAAACATTCTATAAAGATCCCAAAAGACTCCAGTACGGAGTACGGACTCCACTTCTTTAACTTTTACTAAATCATAGAAGAGTTTTAGAAAACGATCTCCCACCCCTAAAACAACAAAAAACAATTCTTACTAAAAGATACTTCATTAGTTCTTTTCATTCGACTGAATTTTTACGCGCCCAGTTTTGAATCTACATGTACAGTGGCGCCACCGCGTTGTTACTTCTCAGCGACTGACTGCGTCGCGACGCTTTAAAAACAAAATGCGCCATCTGGCGCTCATATTGTCAAAGCTTTGACTAAAAGCTTTTTATCACTGCAAATGGAAATTTTATAGTTTCAATTTGAAATCAGCTAAAATTGAAGTTAAAATTAAGAAAATATATAAAATTGAATACTTTATACAGTTTTAGCAACAATTTGTTTGGTTTTTGTTTTTCGATTTTAGCAACAACAACAACAACAATTAAAAATAATTCGATTTTTGATTTTGTTTATTTAAATTTTTTTATTAGTTGGGTTAAAAACGCATTTTCGAAAGGGGCCGCCGAGAGGGATACTGGGCGCTGAAAATGAATAATTCTAAATGATAAAAATAAGGCAACTAAAAACAAAAAAAAACACGCAAAGCAGGCAAATCAAATAAATAAAAATATAAATTAAACAACAACGACAAATGAGAAAAATAAAATGACTAGCAAAACGTTTTTTTTTCTTCTTTTTTTTTAACATTTTATTAAGTATAATAATAATAATAATATATTCGCTGTAGTTCTCGTCGAAAAAAAAAAAATCGATAAAAAAAATGTGACTATATTAAGGAAATTGTTTATAACTTAAACTCTTAAATTTTGAGCTGAAAATATACAAAGAGAGAGAGAGAGAGATTTTTGTTTTCGTTTTAGAAATTTAAATATTATTTGTTAATGATAAATGAAATATTCGTTGTTGTTGGGTCGTCTGGGTGTGTGTGTGTGTTTTTTTTTATCGTCTGGTAAATGTGCTTAAACATTATTTAATTATTAATTAATAAAACATAATTAAGTAAAAATCATTGGCACAAGTTGCAGTCAAACAAACAAGAAAAAAAAATTATTATTATTATTAACAATTAAACAATTAGAGAAGGAAATTAAAGAAATCAGGAAAAAATCTGGTTAAAGAACTTGCCAAGGTTAGTTTTTATATATATATATATATATGTATATAAAAAAAATGCTCGTTGTACTTAATATAAGTTAAAAAAAAAAAATAAATGTATATTCAATACTTTTGGTATAGTATAAACTAAAATACAAATCATATGTATATATATATATATATGTATGTAGATATATAATATTCAAATATGTATTGATATAAGTGCACTTTGTGGCCATTAAACAATCAATTTTCTTCTTCTCTCTTTTTTTTTTTTTGTTTCTTTCACTTTATAATTACAACAATAAGTAGATGTATGTGTGTGTTCGTATGTGTGTGTGTGTGTGTGTGTAACAACAACAATAACCAGTGTAGCAATCAGTTGAGAGCAATTGCTATAATGATAATCACACCAATTACGATCAAACATAAAGTGAGCAAATCATTGGGTGTAATCAGGCCCACAGTGCAGGCGACAAGTACGTGCTCAAGTGTTGTCAAACCACTGCCAAGATGTGCGGCAGCTCCTCCCGCTGCAGCGGCCAAATGTGGTTGTTGTTGTTGTTGTGGTGCTACTGCCACCAGACGTTGTTCACCAAAAACTGACAATGCCTTCCTACTGGTTGTGGGCTGTTCATCGTTGTTATTCATTTGCTTCATTACCGGAAGTCGTCCTTTGCGACAGTGTGTTGTAGCAGTATCTTCATTGGCTTCCTCCTTCTTATCCTCCGTCATCGTATTCTTGTTGTTGTTGCTGTTGTTGTTGTGGCTGCCGTTGCTACTTGTTGTTGTCTCATTACTTGCTAAAGTATCATTAATTGATATATGATCATTGGTATCAGTTACCGCTCGTTTTACTGATTCCATTTCTTGTTCTACTTTGGTTTCATAATTAAGTTTCAGCTCGGTTATGCTTAGATTTAAATGTGGTGTCTCATACACAATACGGGACTGTACTGAATCGCATTCATCTAAATCACTTTCTACCTCAATCTGATCTTCACAATCCTCCTCGAACAATATTGGTAAACCATCCATTTTAACTTTCTGTATACTCAATTGATCAACTTGTTGATCCTTACCCTTTGTTGAATCTAGAGACTTTTGCAATGACTCATTGGCCAAATTATATACTTCCTGACTTAATGTTATAGTCTCATCGCTGTCCAAATCAAGATCTTCTATCAAACTATTTAGCAAGTCAGCAACCTTATCATATTGCATTACCTTATCATTTTTTACATCGTTCTTAACTTGATCCTCGCTACTAAATTCAAAAGTCTCTTCTTTCTCTTCATTTTCTAGATCTTCTCTCAGACTCTCATACAGTTCTTCTGCTGTGGGTAATGGTGGAAAATCTTCCACTTCCACTTCATCTTTTTCTTTTTTGTTACCTCTTTCGGCATCAGTTACATCATCGTCATCATCATCATCAGTGGTTGATATGGCTACTTCACTAACATAATGCTCTTTCACCTCAAAACGACTATTATAGGAGGTTTGCAATAGAAGAGATGCATTTGCCTGACTATTCAAGGGGAAATCGGTTAAACTAACATTGCCAGAATCAGGATTGGATGATACTTCCTCTAAGGAACTCAATGAATCAAAATGTGTAACATTTCTAGTTTCAGGTAATGTTTCCGTTTCCATTACAATCCTTACTTTACTATTATAGATGCGATTGAAATTGGGTGATAGTTTCACTTGATTATCATTATCTTGAAGATCATCTTGTTCTAATATAGTCTCTAGCTTACAACTATCATTAGTAGTGGCAGCGGTAAGGGTAGAGGAGATTGACAAGCTGGTAGTATCAATATTTAAATTTTGTTTAATAGCATTAGCGGGTTGATGGAGGAGCATAGCTGGATTAGTAGCGGTGGCAGCGGCAACATTGGCAGCGTTGGCGGTACAAGGCGATTTCAGGGTAGCGCCTTTACCTGTGGTTGTTGTTGTTGTTGTTGATGTTGGTTGTGGATGACGTTTGGGTTTCTCCTCAATACCAAATATGGCTGCCAACTCTTCACTAGAATTATATTGTGATGGCGATGATGATGAGGCCCTATCTCCAGTTATTATTCCACTGATTCCTTTCCTCTCACTTTTTGGTGTCAATTGCAGGGGAGAAGCTGGCTCCGTTTTGGCCGCAGTTTGATCTTCAATTGAATCGAAATTATTGGTGGTGCTATTGTTGTTGCTGGTGTCATTGGTGGTTGTTGTGGTTGTTATGGTGCTAATTGTGGTCTGATTTGGCGTTGTTTCTTTATCATAAGATGTAGTGCTAAAGGTCTTGATTGGATCAGAAGTGCTGGGTGCTTGATAATCGCTGCTTTGCGATTTAATATAATCACTCGATGAATATGGATTAAAGGATGTGATGCTCGAAGACATGGGACGGCTGGCATTTGAGGGGCTCGATGATTTGGCCAAACAATCACTGCTCGAGCTAAATGAACTGGCTGTGGTGCTCACATTATTTGGTCCACTTCCGGTACTCCCGCTGGTCATGCTCGGTGCTGTGGTCCTTTGATCATCGGTGGATATGGAAGAGCTGCCTGTTTGTTGACTTTTTGCCTGACGTTCACATTCTTGCATTATGTGATCAATCTCTTCGAGTGTTGTGCGACCAGCAGTAACACTTCTTCCATCTCCACTCGCAACCTCTGCAACGGTATAAACATTATTGGCATCATTTGGTGGTGCTTGTGTCGTTATGGCTGCATCTTTACAGGCTGTTGTTAGATTATCATAGTCCGGATTATTGGCCAATTCGCTCAATTGCCTCATACAGCGTCTGGCAATAACCTCGATCTTATCCGATTGTATGGGATCCAGTTTCTTGATTAGATTGGGCATCACCAATTGTTGATCCTGTTGTTTCACCTGAACTGCCTCATGGACTATAACCGGCGTATCTGTGGTCACAATATCTTTCAGTATCTTCTCACAAACCGCATTAGCTGCCTCAGATACCTCATCAATGGCCCGTATCAATTTTCCCTCTTTGTGTAGTTTTCGTGATGGCTTCTCCTGCTGTTTGTCATTGTTGTCCAAACCAGCATCAGGTAAAGTATCGAGCAACATTTGGCCACATCTTTTGGCCGCCTCAGAGACGGCTTCAATCTGTTCCAGATCATCTTCTAGCTTTTGCTGTTCGGCATTCAATTTGGGTCTGGCAGCGGTGATCAATGCCTCCTTACGCAGCTCATTCAATTCGTGACTCAATTTAATGCTACTTGCCTGAGCATCTTGAGCAATCTTATTCAGGGCATCCTCAAGAATGGGTTCTGGGGTTAAACTTTTACGTGGTGCTGGCACTGGCTGATATGGTGGTTTGCCCGCTGTCTCATCTTTGCCCAAACGCTCTGGCAATTGAGCAATGGCTCCACCCAAACTCGGATGACGGAAGGGTACTTTTTTCACCATATTAAGCTCCTCCTCCTGGGCCTTCAGTTTCCTTAAAAGATCCAAAGTGGCTGGTATATCACTTGTTTGCTCTTTATTGCCACCACCAGCACCATGCAGATTGGTCATGCTGCCAGCTCTCTCAATGCTGCGACTCAACTCCATATAGCTACTCAAATCTCCGCCAGACGGTTTGGCTGCATCTCTTTGTATCAAATTATATATATTGGCCGATTGAGTGCGTATGGCACGCTGTTTCTTTTGCATTGGATAATTAAAGGATGATTTTGGTCCTGGTGGATCTTTTCTCAGTGCACGCACAGCCAAATCATCTTTAACAATATCAGGCGAACCGGTTTTCTTCTTCTTTAGCACATGCGGCAATTCTTCAACATGCAAATAATCAGATTGTGGTGCAGGTACAATGGGTCCCACAGGTATACCAAATGGCAATTGCTTCTCTGTCACCGTACGATTATGAAGATTGGCCAATTGTAAATTTCTATAGGCCACATCATCCCGTATGGGATCTGGTTCACCGGCTGGTGAATCACCATCATCATCATAATCATCGGCATGGGCCAGGGCAAACTTTTCAAAATCACTTGGTGTTGGGACACGCATAGGCTTCTCCATTTGCATCTCTATATCCTTTGGCTTTTCTTTCTCTCTGTCCTCTTTGGGTTCAGTTAGGCCAAGACTTTTATAAATGGCCTCCAGTTCATTGATGGCCTCTTCCAAATTTGCTGGCTTCTTGCGAGGAAAATATATTGGAGCCGGAAGACTTTGTTTACGTTCGGTATAGATCTGTGATGGTTTCTGTTGATGTTGTTCACGCTTTTCGGCAATATATTCCTCATATTTATTAGTTAGATCCTCGCCAGATCTACGCTGTTGATAATGCTGCTGGGGCATGGAATTGGTTTTGTGACGTATTTCCACATAATTTTCAGCACGATTCAAATCATTTGGATTTGGCTTGATGTGTAGACTACCGCATATAACATTATCCTGACTGGGATTGGTTATTCTTTTTGGTTTTTGTACTTCGGAATACATGGGCATACCATAATCACTCAATCTTGAGCTAGATATAGATCGTGGCTTGGCTATGGGTGGCTGCTGTTGCTGTTGCTGCTGCTGCTGTGGAGGAGTTGACGCTAAACCACTTTTGGAAGTCCTCAATATGCCACTAGAGGCTGGAATCTCTTTGTGATTCATACGTTCCATATCCATCATATGTATGGGTTTACGGGAACGTGGCGTAGCATCGGCTATATAATGAAAATCGATGCCATTTGGCAACGATTGTTTACCCAATTGAGCCTTACGCTCCGATCTGGTTATAAATCTACGATGTCCCCCCGTTGGTGCACTAACTATCGATGATGTCTGACTGGGCTGGGAGTTGAGTGAGTGTACCGATTGATAATGCGGTGGCTGCCAAATGCGATCATCGGACACACATCTGCCACTGCTATGATCGAATGAATACATTGAAACGGGTCTTAGATCACCAGAACTAGAACCCATCTGTGTGGGAACTCGTCTCAATGGATCTCTGGGTGGTGGTGGCGGTGGCAATGGTTTACTATGCATTCTTCCATTTATATTCTGTAAATGGATATGACTATCATAGCTAATGCTGCGTTTATTATCATTTTGCATTGAATTTTGCAATGGTTTTGAATTGCTGCTGCTGCTGCCAGGTTGCCATTGGACATAGCTTGATGTGGAGTTTTGTGGCTGATAGATGGACAATGGTAAGGGTTGTGTCTTATACCGTTGTTGTTGATGATGATGTTGGTGCTGTTGCTGTTGTTGTTGCTGCTGTTGTTGTTGATGTTGCGGTGGCATTTGTGTGGGTACACCACCATGACTTTGTTCACCATCACGAGACAAACGTTTATAATAACGCTCATTGCGTGCAGCACGACTACGACGACTTTGTCCAGAAGTTGAACCAATGGAACCACCACCACCATTATTACCACCAGTCATTAAGGCTTGACCACCACTATGTATACTCTCATCGCTACGATATTTGGAGAATGTGGAAGAGTTTAAGGAAATCATTTCCTCTTCACTAGAACGTCCACCATTTGGACCACCAACTGCACCACCACCAGTCCTTTGAGCCGATCTTGATTTATGTTGCGAGGGTGGCATTAGCATTCTTCTATCCAAAGAATTGCTAGAACGTTGATAATATCCCGGTTGATTTTGATAATATGGCTCTTGTTCGACCATTTCTAATGGTAAAAAGAATTCATTATCCACCTGTTGCTCGATTCGTGGTTGTACAATATGATCAAAGGGCATTTGTTGTTGCCTCTGGTTAGTACTGCGTGAATTTTTTATCTGTTTCGTTTTTGATTTATTGCCACTTTGTCGTTGATTTGGTTGAAAGCCAGCCTTACGATCCTCTTCACTGGATGAGGCTGATATTTCAGCATCCTTTTTCTTATTATTATTGTTGTTATTATTATTGTTATTATTACGAAATAGACGACCAAATGACCATTTCTGTTTGCTAGTCAACTGCTGATGCGAGCCACCCAGACTCTGTTGATTATGATGATGATTGCTCCTTAAACGATCCATCTCTTGATCCTGTTCGTTATGTATATCTGCTTGAGTTGTGGTTATAATTTTAGTATCCTTTTCGTCGTTGAGCTGTAACTCTTTGGGCAATGGCAATTGAGGCCGCCAACTGGTCTGAACAGTCTATAAAGAGATAGAGAGAGAGAGAAAGAAAAGAGCAACGATTAGTTATTTCCATAGAAAACTTCAATAGGCAGCGAATTCAAGTCAAGTTTTGTGTAAACATTCATTTTATATCATTTTAATGGCTTGCTCTTTTGATAAGATTTCATTATACGTACGACCCTGAGATAAGTTGAGACCTTTTTAATGGCCCCTCACGTCGACAGTTAACATTTACATCACATCTAGATATAGATAGCCATGTTTTGTATGTATACACATATATAAACCCTCTATGTTAACCAGGGTCGTTGATCGCTAAAAAGTGATCCGTTTAGTTAAAGGTTTGTTTCTTTTCTTGGCTTTTTTTTTTTTTTTGCAAAACTCTTGCAAAATTTCTTTATTGTTTGCTCCCACGCTAGTGTCTTCACTTGACTTGTCATGTCAGCGGAAACATCTGATTACCATATCATTTTAGTTACTTAGCATAATACTAATTGCCAACAATAACAACAACCCAAAAAAAAAACCAAAATAACCACCTTGGAAGTGTATGAAAAACTAACTAACAAAAAAAAATTGCATACAGCAAAAAATGTGTCTCTTATCAATCAAAGTTGAAGACGAGATAAAAAAAGAAGGAGAGGTAAAATCAAAGTCCATTAGCTACTATAAAAGAAGAACTAAATAGAAACTCAAACTAATGACTGAGTTCATTTAGTTAGTTATTTAGCTAGTTAATGTACTTTAATTTAGTAAAAGCTTAAATTTTCAATAATTTTTCCTAGAATCTTAAACATTTTTGACAACTTTTCAAAGAAAAAATTTATGAAAATGATTACTAGAAAACGTTTTGGAAAATCTTTAGCTATTTTGTCAAAATCCCATTAAATTAAACAAAAAATTTTAAATTAAATTTATGAATGTCATGAAACACAAACATATCTATATATACATATAAAACTTAAAGTCGCATAATCACTATTATAATCTTATCTTCTCTCTTTTCCCTTTGTTGTTGCTAATTGAAAGCGTCTATAAAAAATGAAACCTAATTAATTTTAGACCCACAACAATTCAATTTCAATTCGTTTTCATATATATATATATTTTTTTTTTGCGGATATTATTTATACACACACACACAAACAAAAAGAAAGAAAGGAAAGAGGAAAAAAAACTACCAAATTGCGTGTGAAATTCAATTTTTGAATTTTTGTTTATACCAAAAAGAAAAATAATAGAGAGAGAGAAAGAAGACCTAAAATTGGGCGAATAATATGAGGCAAGCATAAGGCGTGGGATCGGGACGCATCATTTCCGTTAATGACGCCATAGAAAGAGCCAATTTGTTGATGATAAAGACAACAACGATCTTCAAATGATCAAAAAAAAAAAAATAACTCTACACTTGTTTCAATTTCAATTTTGATCCGAAGACAATCCAAACTTCCCCTTCAATGTAAACAAATAGACACCAAAAACAATAAACGAAAGGGAACGTAAATGGGACCGAGGCCGAGTGAGACCAATAAGTATAAAGAGATTATGCATATGATGAATGATATTCGATATGCTTAATCCAAAATGGGTGGGGGGGCGGATCCAATAATGATCATTGGAAATTAAACAACCAAATTATTTATGTATATCTCAACTCAAATTAACATCAGATCAAATTGCCAAATAAACTATTATTTCTAATGTTAATGATTAATCATTTGAATGAAAAAAAAAAAAACAAAAACAACCGAGATCAGTTATGATCAGTAAGGAAATGCAGATAAACAGGTGAAAAAGAAGTTAACTTGCTCCTATATCTAGGATCTATAATCCAATGGGTTGCGGTAAGATGATTTATGATACGGAACTGGAATAAACTATTATATGAAAGAACTAAAGATAGCTTATATTTAAGTTGTTTTTAATTCTATATAGATCAGTTCAAAATCTAATAAAAACTCTTTGACTCGAAAATCTAGACTCTAATTTTATAATAATGAAATTATTTTCAAACTTCTCTTTCTCTCTCTTTTAGTTTTCTCACACCTACCAAACATTTCCTACTGTCTATTCTGCCTTTCTCTCAGATGTCTTCCCATGCTTTAGATTCTCCATGCTGACTCTTCAATGTCTTGTCAAGAAGATATATATATATACATATATATGCATATCTTTCGTGTGACAATAATTCTTTCTTGAAACATTTCAACAACTTTCCTAGAGCAAACACATGTCAGTCTGTGGTTGCTTTTGCTTCCACTTCTCCTCTCCCTTTCACTCTTGTCCACAAATTGATTTATAGATTTAAAAATTTTAAAACATAAAAGTCAAATTTTACGTGACTCAGAAATCAGTTTAAATAAATTTCTGTATACATATAAGTAAGTATGTACGTATGTATGTATATTTAGGTAAAATTACAAGATGAACAATTTTCTACATTTCATTTTTTTTTTTTTTGTGTTTCTCAAACTAGGAAGATTTTATGGTAAACTAAACAGCTGCGTAATGTCGGGCAATGTGCCAGATCAAAAAAAAAAAAAAAAAAAGAATGAATACAAAATTTTATATATACATATATTCAAAACAGCACAAATCACTCATACGCACTGTATGGCGTAAGCCGACGCCTTTGCCGACAAAAAAAAAAAAACAATAGAAATATATATCAAAAATATATGTATCCCATATATATATATGTACATAGGCAAAGCAAAGGAAACTATAAATAAGCACACGCAACTCCAGATCAAGAATTCCCCAATTTCAAATGGCAAATCCCCAAAATACAAAAAAAGAATGGCAAAAATTTTGCCTTTTGAAAAAAGTTTATAAATAAAATAAGACTCTTCAGTAAAGAAGAAGGTGAGCAGCACCAGCCGGCCGGGAATGGAGGGGGTGTTTAGAAATATTTACGCGCAATTTTTGGCCAAAAAAAAAAAAAAAAAACGACGAAAAAAAAAAGGGAAAAGTTTTCTCGTTTATGTTCACGTTTTTTTTTTTTTTTGTTTTTAATTTTTGTTTTATTTATTTTCCGTAGTTCCACACCGACACGTAAACGCGCTCGTTCTCAACTGATTATGGGCAAAGGAAAAACTGTGTGTTGTGTGGGGCTAAGATCGATCGAATGAACGAAGCAAACTAAAAGCTTCAACAAAAAACCATGAGAAGCTCCCTCCTCATAAGAGTAAGAGAGCACACAAGGCGAGATATCTAGGTATATATATATACATATATATATAAATGGTATAAATGGACTTAAGAGAGTGGAAAAGCATCATCATCAACAAAATGGGGTGGAGGATGGGCAAACCCAAGAGCATTTTACATGGCATGGGAATTTTAATCTAATTGAGAGTATAAACTTCATATAATATGAGATGGTTCGATTCTCTTTCAACTCTACTACCTGTATAAAGACCTAAGGCAAATTTTCAATTAACTAAACAAAGAAAATCAAATTAAAACCATTTGATCATTAAAATGAGTCAATGAACCGGCACTAACATTCTGACTGCTCTTTCCTTTACTCTTTGCAGGTAGAAAAAAATGTGTCACCTTCGTTTTGGCTGTCACTCAATTAAGAAGCTCATTAATGTCATTTAACTTATGGTTATGAATCTTAAATCTATATATAGCCCTGTTTCATCCATAAGATACAATCATCTTAGACTTAATCGATCGACAATTCTTTCCCCTGTTCCACTTATGTCAAACACTATTAAATTTAGTTAAAGCAAAACATTTAGACAGCTTGGAAATGCGGAAGCAAAACAACAAAACAACAAAAAAAAAAACCATGAAGAATAGAAAAAGTAAAAGTAAAGTGCAGTAAAAGTGGGTGAAACTAATTATAGATAGACATTCTCCTATATATAGTGTCTGCTGCCCCAGAGGAATGTTCATTTAGTCAAATAGAATGAGGTAACCATGAGGTAAATCTTCTGATTCTTCATTAGAATGAGTAAGGATCAGCGCGTAGCTGATCAAATGAGTCATAGTTACTAATAATTTGTTAATACTTTTCAATTGTCACTTGAGTGAAAATTATTTAAACATCATTTTGTTTTGGTAAGCCTTGATCTAACACATTTTTGGGACACTTGAATTTTAATGGGTTTAAATACCTTAAAAAAAAGTTTAATTATTATTTTTGCTTGTTTTGCTTCATCTAACAGCAGCATCAATAAAAATTTCTATATAAATGGCCCAAGTCATTTCTCTTAGCTGTGCAATGAATTAAATCGAAATTTAATGAACTAAAACTGGCTTGCACTTATTTTTTTTTTTTGCAAATGAAATTTAATTTGTTTAATACATTTTTGTTTTGTTTTTTCTTCAGAAAGTTTAACGACTTTTTGCGCGTGTGTGTGTGAGTCAAACAGCGAAACAAAATTCGGCAATAATTTTTTCTCTCTCTCTCTCTTTTTCTCTTATTTTCATAACATCCGCCCGTTTCGGTGAAATATCTGTGTCACAGCTTATCACACATTATGCAAATGAAATAGTTGAAAAAAGCTAGCAAAAAAAGGGGAAAAATTAAGAAATTTCTATGCTGATGAAGAAGAAGAAGTTGGAGAAATAGACAGACAACAAGTGGTTAAGGTTGGTTAAAGACACACACAAAAAAAAAAAGGTTAATAGACAGGGAGAGGGAGACTAAAACTTCTTCTAATTCATTTGTGATGCTTTAACACATACAGTGTTGGAAGAAATAATAGAAACGGCACTCGCATTACTTTTCAAAGTTATAATTTTTACATTTGTTAGAATTTTTGAAACTCAAAATTACTGATTAAGAATATGGGACAACAGAACTTTATTTTAAAGTTGATTTTTGGCTTATTTGAGTTTCGGTTTTTTTTTAAATTGTGTTTAAGTACAATGACCCCTTGTTTGAGCTGGAAGAAAAAATAGAAACGCACCTAATTTTTTTTCATAGAAAGTAGAATTTTTTTTTTTAATTATTATTTGGTTTTCATTAGCTACTTTTTCTCAGAAAGATTTAAAATATTTCCTTTTTTTGTGTTATGGGTTTGATTATGTCAATATTATATGCAGAATGCATAACTGCAGCCATTGGGCCGGGCAGGAAAGGACAATTATTCAAAATTTAAGAATTGATGATCCTTCCAAATCGGAAATGACAGGTTTTATGAATTCCTTCAAAAAACAAAGGTACTTAACCAATAATTTTAATTTTAAAATGGACTAAAGCGAGCAAAAACGTGGCTCCTCAGGGAAATTCCGACTAGATGGTCAAGCAAGAATGGAAAAAAAACCTTTTATTTTATCAAAAGAGTTAAAAAATAAATTGAAAGTCCTAGTGAGCAGTCGAACCATCCTATCTAGATGGATACCTATGGGCTAAAGAGTGCACAGTCCCTGGAATGCACCCTGATTGAGCAAAAAGGATATTAGTCGCATACTGCCATTTGCCATAAAGCATTCACTAGTGCCAAATTAAAAAATTGTCTTTTTTTAAGACGAAATAACGGTTGATTTGATTATATCTGATGGCTATGTGTACGAAAAATACCAAAAAACCACTACATTTGATCCAAAGCATACATTGAAGACCATTTAGCACTGAGGTGATATTAAAATACTATGGGACATACTTCTCGCCATCAAGGGTTGGTCTCCTATTTTGGATAAAAGAGAAAATATGTGCCGAGGACTACGTCAATATACTTAATTATACAATGCTCCCATATGCCGATGACAAAATGCCATTAAAATGGGAGTTTTAGCAGGATAACGATCCCAATCGCTTGTCCAAGCTAGCCTAGACATTTCTTCAAGATATTAATGTGGGTGTTATGGGTTCGTTCCCAGTCTTAAACCAAATGGAAAACCTTTTGGGCATCTTGTAAAAACACATGTCGTACTAAAAATCAAATAACAAAAAGGACTTGTGGAAAAAACTCTAAAAATAGTGGTAATCCTTTGATCCTGCAGTTTCTGTCAAGTTAGTAGGCTCCACGGGGCATCGCTGCAGCCAAGTGCTTAAAAATAATAGTGGAACCATGAAATATTAAAGTATTTATTATTTTTTAGTTGGAATTTGTACGGGATTAGAAAATTTTTTTTTTATATTTTAGTGATAGGTTCAGCGTTTCTATTTTTTCTTCCAAGTGGAGAAAAATTACCCCCCTCGTTTTTTTATTATGAATATGTTTACAAAGCGGAAACTATTGAATTATGAATATTTTGGTTGTTTTCTTTAAAAAAACACATTCACTTTCAAAATCGGTCGGGTTTAAACCGAGATATAACAAAAAGAACAAAAATTTCATGCCGTTTCTATTATTTCTTCCAACACTGTATTTTTTTTGTATACCCTACATTCATACAGAGTTCAAAGGGTATATTGAAAGTAGCAGAATCCCTAATTTTATGCCACAAAAATTTGCCTAGAAAGTTATAGAAATCCCAAGAGGATTAGGGATGGAAATTTATTTGAATTATTTATTAAAAATATTAACAAATATTTCTTATACACTTGTAAAACAACAAATCAGCAAAATAACAAATCAAAGAAATAATGTAACGCCTCTACTTTTACTATTATGGGGTATCTAGATAGTCTATGTCATGCTAAGCCAAAGAAATTTAGCTCATTCCATTTCTTTTCTTTTCATTTCATTTCTAACCATGCATAATCTATACTAATTTTCAAATCAACAAAATTTTATTTGTTTAATGACTTTAGCTTAGTACTAAAATAATGTAACGCCTCTACTTTTACTATTATAGGGTATCTAGATAGTCTATGTCATGCTAAACCAAAGAAATTTTAGCTCATTCCATTTCTTTTCTTTTCATTTCTAACCATGCATAATCTATACTAATTTTTTGTTGTTCCTCTTGGCAAAGAGGTCAATGACAGGGCCTATAGAATTGGTCAACTAGAAAGAAAAAGGAGTGAAATAAATGTGCATGTGAAAGAATTTTATTTATGCACAGCACGTGTTGCATTTCATCATGGTTAAAGGAGAAGAATGGAATCGAAATATTATCGTGTAGGCAAACGTAGAGGAAAAGGAGTGTAAACGAAGCGTAGACTAAACTTTGCCGCATATTGTGGCAACAAACAAGAATTTGTTTATCCATGGCAGGGCTAGTGACTAGTGCGTGATATTGTTGTTATTGTTGCAGTTATTGCTGCAGCTAATGTTGTTGCAGTTGCCTTGCATTGCATTGCATGAGTGAACATCAGCGGGAGAAGAGGGTTAGGTTTTAACCCCTCACACACAATCCTCCCCCCCCCACACACATCACAAAACATATTGAACCAGGAAGTTGCATTCGGCTTTTGTTGCATCTCGCATTTTTAATTATAAAGTTTTTTTTTCTCGTTGTTTGTTCAAGACATTTGTATATTTGAATACAAATGTTATAACTAGAAACTAAAAATTTTCATTTTAACATAAAATTTGTTAAAAAAAAACATTTTTCGTAGCGAAACTCATTAACTTTATCGATTTGCTAAATAAGCAATTCTTTCTAATATTTAAAGGCGGCTAAAATTTCAACTTTCAACTGTTTTCACGTTTTCATTTCTAATTTCTACGATTTCATGTTCAAAAATCAAAGTTTGCGTTTTCTGTTTTTTTTTTTTTGCAATTTCAGTTAAACAATATAATTTTAATTTAACAAAGCATGAAAATTAACATTTTTAACAGCAGATATAACTTTGGTTTTTATGACGTTTTGTTGTTCATATTCAAATTCATATATATTCGTATATATGAAACTCATAAGCCAAAAAATAAAAAAAAAACTGGTCGCTTTCATTTTCAAATGGCCTCTGGGCCAATGAACCTTTTTTTTTTTCTCTCGAGAAATGCCCGAAAAAAGCTGAGCAAAATGTTTGACACGCATTTTTTCTGTGGGCTTTACCTATTGGTTTACACTCCGTCTGAGATTTGTTTGTTCAAAACGAAAAACCGGGGAAGAGAAAAAAAAAAAAACTTTCACTTAGTTGTCATTAATTTTCACCCAGAGTAGACAAAATGCGGCTGTAGATTTATGCATAAATCGATTTTTAATTGCCCACAAATAAGACATGTTTGCTTTTCATCTCGAACAATAAGTGTTGAATACCCTTGCGAAAAAAAGGGTAAATTAATATGTATATACATCATGTAGAACAGTTTAAAGTGGTTCTAAATTTTGTTTTCTGAATTGTTGAAACGAAATCTAATAGAAGATCAGAAGACTCCCCTAAAGACTTTGTTTTCGCTGCACGTTTCCAGTTTCCACCAATCAGTCGTTTATGTAGAGCATATCAAATTCGTATTGGCCCTATTTTTGGGTTTTTATTTTTTTGTCTATTTCATAAGCCGAGCGAGCACACAGGTGGCGAATGTATTTATTAAAAAATTATATGAAAAGCCGGCTAATTTGTAAGCATTTAGTTTAAGTTATACAAAAGACACAACACCAATATCCAAAATAAAAAAAAAAAAACATAGAGACAAACTAAAATTTGCATAATAAAGTTTTGCGTAAGGCCTTATGATATTTGAGACTGAAACAAGGAAAAAAAAAAAACATGAACCGAAACTGCCAAGTGAAGAAGTCGTGGGAATTGAATTGAAAATGAAGCAGCAAACAGGTTGAATGATAATTTTCTTATTTGAAAATTCAATTAACAATCCAACGTGAGATATAAACTGAATGAATTCTCAGCCAAAAAAATGAAAAGAAAAAACTTGATCAAATTCAAATTTGATGACTGTGAATCACATAACAAATTCCATTTTGTTGATCAAAATTTGCCATTTTTAGATCACATATAAATAAATAATTTTTATTATTTAATTTAGATAAAGTTTTGCTTAAATAAAGTCGGAAGCTTAGTCTTATGGTAAGACTGGCTTAATTTACACTTTATTAATTTCTAAAATTGTTAAACATTTTATTAAATTTAAATTTATTTTTTATATTTTTCGCACAAATCGGGAACATATGTATATACCTAGCTAAAAAGTCTATATCCGGAGAAAAAAAAAACAATTTTTACTACAAATTTCTTTCTTTCTTTTTAGACACAAAGTTTTTGTTTGCTTTTGCGTTATTGAAACATCAATGGGTATAATTTTTTTATGGTTTTGTAGGGCCTACACACACACACATAGACAGAACAATAACAACATTTAAGTAAACAAGAGAGCACATTAAAACTGTTTAAAGTTCATAAAGCGGAACAACAGTTTTACTATTTTACTGTAATGCCAATTTTTGCGCTTCTTTTGAGTTGCTTTTCATTTTTGCACTCGATTTTTTTTTTTTAAATGTTTTTCTTTTTGTTTTCCCAAGTTGTTGTGATCGTTAACAAGCCATTAACACGTCTCGGAGAAGGCATATAAATACAGAAAGAGACAGTTGCACCAGAGAAAGAGAGAGAGAGAGAAAGAGATGAAGGTAAAGAGACCTCAACCTTGACCCATTGTCTTACTCCAGCCAACTTCAATGTCAATTGGGCGTATGCCGGAATGATTATTTCTCTTAAGATATCATTAACTACTATATAAAAAAAATGATGTATGTACATACAATGTATAAACACATATAGATATGTATATATGTATATCTGTACAACAATTCAACCAAGCTATTACCCAGTTAAATTATGATTTTGGTGTGAGATGAGGAACGTGCATCATCTTTAACAATTTCCGTAATCATGTTTTCTTTGCGTTTTAAAAATACTTGAAATTAATTTTTGCCATGGCCCAAAAAAAAGAAACAGCACAGAAATGTTTATAAGTATGTACATATAGTATATGTGTATATATATATATATATAGGTGTATATATATGTTTTTGTTTTTTTTTGTATATAAGCTCATATACATTTGTTTAAAATATATTTTGTTTGCAAAAAAAATTTAATGCCAATTGGAGGTGTGTATGATGCATATTCACTGCGAGTCAAACTTATACCCTGTAATTATAGAGATAAAGTGGGGTATATATGCAGTAGAAATGATCTATATAACATATAGATTCATCTATCTATGTATGTATTAATCTCCAAAAGAATTCCGCTGAGAGATTCTTTAACATTTAACTGCAAACTTTTTATAATTATTCTTACTGTTTATTTTACTCTTAATCCGAAAGTTCGTTATAAGCAAAGTTCTCTCACATTTAAGCCATTGCAATTCTATTATCTGCTTTATCCATATAAAAGTATTCTTTTAACTCTTAACTCGAAAGTTGGTTATAAGTAAAGTTTAGCCAGATTAGCCATTGCAATTCTATTATCTGCTTTATCCATATAAAAGTATTCTTTTAACTCTTAACTCGAAAGTTGGTTATAAGTAAAGTTAAGCCAGCTTAGCCAATTCTATTCTATTATCTATATGCAATTCTATTATCTGTTTTACCCATATAAAAAGTATTCGTTTCACTCTTAACTCGTAAGTTGTTTATAAGCAAAGTTCTCTCCCATTTAAGCCAAATTTTAGCCAGATTAGCCATTGCAATTCTATTATCTGCTTTACCTATATGAAAAGTATTCGTTTTACTCTTAACTCGAAAGTTGGTTACACACAAAGTTCTCTCACATTTAAGCCAGCTTAGCCATTGTTATCTGCTTAACACATATGAAAAGTATTTAATATTTTCACGAACTGACAGTTAAAATCATTGCCCTAGTAGATATATGCCTTATAATTTTTTGACATGTGAACTATATGTATATATAGAATATTTTCACAAACTGAGATCTAAAGGTATCTTATATTTTCTTGCTCTAGTTTTTAAACGCTTTTGTAAAAATCACATTTAACTTTTGGATTTCATCATTCACTTTACCACAATCTTTCAACATCTTTCGTTCTTTTCGAACAAAGTTTTTCAATGTTTATTTTCACAATTTTCCTCTGTGTGTGTGTGTTTGCATTTTCAATTTTCTTAGCTTTTCTGTTTTTGTCTGACAGCGAAATTTTGCTTCTTTTTTTTTTGCCAGAACCACAAAATGTGCCAAAAATTTTCAAAATTAAAAAAAATACATATACATATGTTACTATATACTAAGTTAATGCCGGCAACAATTCTTCTTTTTTTTTTTTTAAAAGTATATATACCTGAGGAAATAAATTGCGATATCTTTAGAATGAATCATACTTGATAAATGTTGCGAATCTAATTCATTTCATTTTTAGGTGAGGGCAAGTTCAAGTTTAGCCATATGCTAAATAATTTAACAGCAAACATAAAAATGTTTTGAAAAATCATTAAATCAAAAAAAAAAAAAAAAGGAAGGCAACAATTTGCATGCTTAGAATTATGTCCATAGGCAATTTGGATACAAAAACAAAAGAAAAGTCATATACATATGTGTGGTCAGAGCGGCTCAACATCCTTTTGTATGCCGGAAGCCGGCATTTTTGCATTTCCGTTTAAACACAAAAACAACAACTACAACCAGATAATTGAATAGAGAAAGAGAGTTCAAGAGATAACGGGGAGAGGGGAAAAATTGTTGGGGATGTAGTGCATATATAATCACAGTTTGGTTATAGGTAATTACCATTTAAGTACCAATCTTCACAGTCAACGAATGCCAAACAAAGTGTGACACGTGTTTTGACTAGCTGCCCCTTAACCCACCCCTCCCCCTGCTGTTCATGTTCAGAGTTGTGTGTCGCTTTGACTCTGACAGGTTGTTCTACATATGCAACAAAATCAAAATTGGCCCAAGGTTTTAGCCTTCGTTTGGGTATTAGCTGCAATTATTGTGGCCTCTTGACATTCTTCTTTATTTCTATATATATATATATATATACGTATGATGACAGCAAGGGAGGCGACAGACAGACCAACCAAAAACAAACAATTGTCTAAACATTACGCATTTATCGATTTAACCCGCATAGCCCCCCCCCTTCCACACGGAGGAGAACAAGACCTACACCCAGTTAAAGTGTTTAATGATTTGGTAAGAACGACTTGGCATTACCCTGCCTTTAATTATCACTATAAAGATCTAAGATCGAATTTTATATGTTAGAATGAGTATAAATGTTTTATTTGCTGCCCTTAAAGATCCTGATCTAGATGATATATTGTTACTGAATCCCAATATACCCTACTATCATTAGCTAAAGCTATTGCTTAGCCAAACATCATTAAACAAAGCAAAGAAAGAAGAAAAAAATCAACGAACTTGCCCTTAAAGGGCTTCCAACAATTAAATTGATAGATAGTTAAAACGAGAGCAATAAACCGAAATTAACTAAAACAAACCAAAAGAAAATGCTGTGATATTTCAGTTACTCGGTTAATTGTTATTGAACTTAATTGGATTTATTTACTACCAACTAACAAAGACAGAGACAAAGAGATGAAGAGAGAGAGAGAGAGAGAGAGAGGGGGGGAGTGTATGTACATGGTAAGGTGGTTATTTTCATTTTATGTAATTGCATTTCGATTTTTGTTATTATTGCTGTTGTTGCTTCATTTCAGTTTAGTTTTCCATTGAAATTTGTAATTTCTTCTTGGTTTGGGTTTGGTTTTTGGTTTTTCTTTTTTTCTTTTATTTATCATAAATATCCAAGGTGGAAAAATGCAATAAAAACACACACACACACGCACACAACCAACTTGATGTGGGGCAACTTGCCCCATGCTGAAGAAAACAAAAATTCAATTGCAAATGTTGTCTTAACAGTACAGTAATCACTTCCTACAATAAATGCAACTAATATTTATTGGTTTAATAATTGAGAAATTTTACTAGATTGGTTTTGCTAAAACTTTCTAAACTTTTAACTTTTCAAAAAGTCCAAATTTACTTTACTATAAATGTTTCAATTTTTAGTTTATTTATTTTTTTAAGAATTTCTGAGATTTTCTTAGAGTTTGTTATAGTTTCGAAAATGTATTGGACCAAATGAATGAATGATCGAACTGGAACTTGAAGTACGTATGTACATATGTATATAGTTCCAAACCTTTCATTTCTGTAATTGGGATAACTAAAACAAAATCAACTTAAAAATTCAAGGAATTGTTTTTTAAGAATTTTTTTTTTAACTCTTTAACTTTATTCACTTGACGACTTTTCACTGTACTTGCTCTGTGTACTCTTTTTTTTTTTTTTAGTGGACCACACAACAAAAGTTTTGTGTATTTTTCCATTTACTTTTTATGAGATATTTTCCTCTCCATTTTGTTTCATTTCATTTCGTTTTGGTTACGTTTTGGTTTCGACTTAATCTAAATGTTTTTTTATATATTTTTTTTTCTGTACGTCCAAGTAATCACGTAATAAATTTCATTATTATGACCACACAAAACATGAGGGGGGAGGGAACAAAAAATTGAGTCAGCCTGATTAGCAGATGCATTTACCAAATAAAATTGTTACAAAAAATTGAAAGCATTTCATCTCTTTCTTATCTCATTACAAAAAACTTTACATTTATTGAATTTCCAAGAAACAAAACATAATCTATTAACACGTATTTACACTATATATATTGCAAAACTTTTTTATTATTCCGAAATGCCAATCGAAATTTTGATTCCTTTTATCCAATACAATTGCATAATTCTTCATATCTCCGGGAACACGAAAGAAAAGTGAATTCCCGGAACATGTCCACATACATAAGTGCTCAGGGGACCCGTATTCATTTGTATACCCTTTTAACTGTCAAGTCTCTTGAATATATTATAGGTAACACAGGTGAGTATAAATAAACTCTTAATATTAAATATATTGAAAGTAGAGTATTATTTTGGTTAGGTTTTCTGGACGACAATATAAAAATACAATGGAAAA
The DNA here is from genome assembly GCA_035045865.1 of Drosophila austrosaltans. Classification (NCBI taxonomy): domain Eukaryota; kingdom Metazoa; phylum Arthropoda; class Insecta; order Diptera; family Drosophilidae; genus Drosophila; species Drosophila austrosaltans. Next base: position 6,808,676 of record JAWNOQ010000207.1, read on the forward strand.
GTGTGTATTGAAGAGTTGTGAAAACTCTTTGGCTTAAAAAGGGTATTGGAAAATGTTATCCAAAAAAACTCACACACACATACACACACAAAACATGGTCAATAAAAAGCCCATTTCATCAATGTCAGACAAACAATTTGGACATGTGTCATGGTTATACATGAACATGGACATGGACTTTAATGTACAATACATACAACTAAATACTACTTTTCACCGAAACACGTGCGGCAATTATATATCTAGTATACATAAAATACAACCGAGAGCCAATAATTACTTTTTTTTTTTTTTGCTTAATAATAGAAATACATAATAGACAAACGAAAAAGAGTGAATGATTGAAAGAGGTGGATAAACTGACCAACAGAGACTTTCAATTGTCGTACAAAACGCAAAACGTTAACAGACATTTACATTTCCTTTAAATCGTATAGATTTGAAGGTCACATGCTTATTTAGTATATTAGATAGGGTTTGATCGTGCATTTGCATCCATTAAATTAAAATAAAATATATATATATATAGATAATGTCTGGACCTTGTCTCTTAGATCGAGAGCCTGGCCTTAGTCATGCCATGTTTATCAATGGAAACAAGTTTCATATTACAATTTTAGAGAAGCGTGTGAGTGAGAGAGTGAGTGAATCCGAGTCAAGTCAATTCGTTTGAAACGAGTTAATACCAAATAAGTTCCGCTATTAAATCGATTCTAACATAGGCTTATATATATATATGTACATATATATTTAATGATCTTCTTCATACTATATACATACATATATAATTGAAATGAACTAACTGTATAAGGAGGGAGAAAGAGAGTTGGAGTTGGGGCTCAACTTAACGCCTCCAAGAAAAAAATATAACACCAACTCAAAAAAAAATATATATATACATATATAGAATTGTATAGACTCCCATGAATCGTTATGGTTGACTTGCATTTCGGTTACGCCCCAATGACAATGAACTTTGAGGAGGCTCTTTAAATTATTCAAATCGGTTAAAAGGTTTTTCTCTTCCTCTCTCCCTCTCTTTCTCTTTCTGTGTCTCCCTTGATAAGGCATGAAATGTATATGTCAAAGATAAATCATAGAAGAAAAGAAATTCAAAAGATAGAATAGAATAGCATCAGCAGCAGCCACAGTAACAGGTAAGGCAAATGCTAAGCTATGAAATCAGTTTAATGTTTCTCATTTCTTTCTATTTCTTTTCATATCATTTCAAGGAATTATATAGAAGACAAATCCTGTTCTTCATCAGGTAGTCAATTGTTTATGATACACACACACACACAGAAGAAGAATCGATGAAGAAGAAAAAAAATAAAGGTGGGTTTTTCCTTTTGTCCGAAAAGTTCAAAGACTTTTTTTTTTTTTTTGGGTTCGTGGACTTTAATTGCGTGTGACTGTTGTTGTTGTTGTTATTTGTTCATGATTCAGCTAAAGGATTTTCGTTAGGGTAATTAAAATGATACATATTTCAATGTTATAGAGGAATGCGGAATTATATTTGACCCACGCCCTAATAACTGACAACTGAAAAAAATAAAGGAATTCCAAAGGAACATGGAAAGAGAACGAGAGAGAGAGAGAGGGAGAGAGAGAGAGAGTTATATTGCCTCACCCAAAATATAAATTCCTGATGAGATTTTTAGCCACTGAAAAAGGAATCGGGGACGGGACTCACTGATGTGTTATATAGAATAATAATCTATATTACTATTATAACAATTCGGTATCATTCATGTGAGAGATAGAGCGATAGAGATAAAGAGAGAGAGAGAGAAAGAATAGAGATCAAATCGCCGCACCTCGTCTTTCAACTCGTTTTCCAAGTTGTAACGGCAAAAGATCAAGGTCCATAGTATGTTTTTAGTATATTTATTTGAAATTCTGAAAATGAAAAAACTGTCTCGTATTTTGATGCATGAGTTTCAATTTGAATGGCGAGAAAGGAAGACAAAGGTTGGGGGGGGGGGCTAAAAACCTTATCGCCAATGTTTTACTTGACTCTATTGGGGGATCATTTGTCACATGTGTCACATAGCCTGTGGCATTTTTTTTTTTTTTGGTGTGGCATCATCATTCCCCGTACCCCACACTCCACTCCCCTTCTTGTCTGCCACCATCAAACATATTTGAAATCTGAGCAATGTTTTTTTTTTGTTTTTTTTTTTTTTCTTCTCTCCATATTGTCTGAAAATTGAGTAATATGCTTGCTGCTGGGTTATTTTGCTGGTATGCGGGCCGACGACCATTTAGATGGGTTAGTTGAGATTAGCAGTGGAGACGCCGCTGAACAATGATGCAGCAACAATAATGAATGATATTGTTCACCAATGATGATGATGAGGTAAGAGCCAAAACAAAGGCCAAAGTCAGGTTCTTAAGCATTTTTAAAAGAGAATTCCATAGAATGTACGTCCATATGTAAGGTACAAACGAAACATTGGACGAGGTAAACAATGTACATTTATAAACGTATTTTCTTGTTTAAATTAAAGCCAAATTTGTGAGACATATCTACCTAAATGTATAACGGTTATATTTATCATAGTAAATATATATTGAATTACAAATGTAATTAAAAACAATTAATGAAATTTCTATTGAAATATTAATTGCATATACCGGTTCGATAACGGTTAACCGTTGACCAAATCACAACAAATTGCAAGAACTTTAACTTTGCTGACTCCCAAACGAATCGAAACAAAAGCTCAATTGATATATAACAAAATCACATTATTTTTCAATATAATTTCATAAATTGAGCAAAAATACAAAGCGACATTATTATGCCATTTTTGGTGGTACATTGGAAAAAAAAAAACCACTTGACACTTGAAGTGTCATCGAAAAAGGGGAGCCTTTCACCACCATTCAATTGCAATTCGTACCAAAATTCAATCGATTATACAATTTCAAGCGAAACAAAATAGAAAAAATGAGTTTTTTTTTTTGCCATTGACCAAAATTTTTACACGGCCCACTCTATTCCAGGTAAGCAAATCTAATTGCAGGTGTTGTCAGACAGTTAAATTGCTGTTGCTGCTGTTGTTGTTGGCGAGATTTCATTTGATTTGATTTATGTTCAAGTATTTTGACAGCAGGCCTCAAATGACTGACTTTCATCGGGAGCACATCTCGAAGAGTCGTTTTGCCAACTCACCGAAAGATGGCAAACGAAGCTATTGGAAATTAGGTTAATTGAGTTTTGACGCTTTTAACTGTGAAACACATATAGTAAAAAGCAATAAAAGAGAGCAGAAAAGGGCAAACTAAAAAAGAAAGAAATAGAAAAGAGAGAGAGAGAGAGGGAAAAAGACTTGCGATCAGTGATCACTGATCCAATGGTGAAGCCTTGTAAATGCAATTTTGCGGTTTAATGAATGAATGAAAGCTTGGGAATTGAGTGAACGTATATAATACATATATATATATATATATATAAACAACACGTAAGTGTGCAAAAAGATGCAACTAATTTGTTAGAGAAAGAGTATGGAATGGCAACACGCTTAGATTGATAACTAGTTCATTTCTGAATGAAAAATAATCCATGCAATGAAATCCATCAATGAGATTACATTACAAATTCAAATGTATTGAAAAACTGTAAAGGTTATAGGCCAAATTGCATAATGAAGAAAGCAATGGGACATTGAAAGAAGAAGAATAAGAAGAAGAACAGTTCTTTTGACTTATAGATAGCCAATTAAGATTTAGAAAATTTTCACTTTATTATTTCAATGGATTGTAAAACCTTTTATTTTTTTTTTTTTTTTCAAATGTAAAGTATACTAACTACCGTTAAATTGTGTTTTCTTTTTTTTCTTTTGGTTAAATTTGATTAAATGCATTGATCATTGGAAAACTAGTTTAAGACACAAAAGCTCTTAGAACATAGCGGTTTGGCCAATAGACCAAACATATATACATATATATGTATGTATGTATAGCATAAGCATGCTTCCTGCCAAGTCGAAAACAGTTTGGCCCCTAGACAATTTGAAGGTAAGCCACATTTTCTGTATAGAACCACAATAAGAGAGAGAGAGAGAGAGAGAGAGAAGTGAGGAGACACCTGCTGTTGTCCAAAGCCGTTAGGCTACTGCAAAAGCCACTCAACTTACACACACACACACACATATCCACACACAATGGAGCCCAAAGTCTCTTTTTTTTTTGAATGAATGATCCAAAACGAATGGCATGGCTTGTGGATGTTGGTTTTTGTTTTTTTTTTTTTTCTTTTTTGGTATGCAGCACCAGCAAGCAACCTGTAAGAGCCAACTGCAAAGTTGACCCACTTTTATTCAAAACAACAGAGTTAACCAAGATTTCGGCACTCAGTTGTTCTTGATGTTGTTGTTGTTGCTGTGTAATAGTGGGCCCGCATATATAGCCAAGACAAGTTAGATAATTCTTAAATTGCATAGGCAAAAGTCTTGCAAATTTAATTGAAAACTTCTTAAACATTTTTTTTAGGTAAATATGTCGAATAAATCAAGTTTTCATACCAGTTTACCAACACTGATATAGTATATAACAACACTGTTCCTATATTGAAGAACTTGAGAATGATCAAAACTGTCGAATAAATCAAGTTTTCATATCAGTTAACCAACACTGATATAGTATATACCAACACTGTTTCTATATTGAAATACTTGAGAACTATTAAAACTAAAGATAAAGTAATATCACAAGTTCTGCATGCTTTTTCGCCACACGTTAACCAACACTGTGGCCCAAAAAATTCACTATTAGAGTAGGCATTACATTTATATAGCTCAAATTTTGAAATCTTTGATAAAAGTTCATAGCAAAGAAATTGTAAATTTTAAAAAATAAACACAAAAATTGAACAAATTCCAAATCTCTTGTGTCAAAAAATGGAAGCGATACGCAATTTCTTCTTTAAGGCCAAAACTGAGGAATTTAATGAGCCCAAGACTGAAAATGTGTTAAATCAGCAACAGCAACAGGAGACAACAACACAATTTTCTCCCATTGAACCGGGCAGTGGAAGTAATTTTCCGACAAATAATGATGGAACTAAACCAAGCGATAATAATAATAATAGTAATAATAAGAGTGATGGAGTTAAAAAGGATAATGTATATAGTAAGCAATTATCCGATGGATTTACTAACAAGCAAATGCCCGATGGTCAGACACAAACCCAAGATCAAATACCAAACCAAACGGCAGCAGTACACTCAATGATGCCAGCAGTGGTTATGCCACCACCGGTGGCAGCAACACCAACAATTGAAGTACCAATGCCAAAAGCCACAATACCCAAATTTAGGAAAGAACAACAAGCCGCCAATATGCTTATTGATTATAATAAGGAATTTGTAAAATTCATTGATCATAATACGCCCAAAGGTTTCTCCGAGAAACTACAGGAAATGTTACCATATTTGGGTGCCAGTTTTATATCCTGGCCAGGATATTGGCTATATAGAGGTCTCTATTGGCAGCAGAAACGAAATACAGAAAGAATTGCCGTCTATATACAAAGGGTAAGAGAAGATAAGACTAAAATATGTTTTAATAGATTATTTAACATTCTCTCTCAAAAAAAAAAAAAATTAGACCTTTCAGCAAGCCAAAATGTTGCAATTGGCCATTTTGGTCACTGGCCTCTTAATGGCCACATCTGCGGGACGTTCAAATTCAAATCTACTTATACATGAAGTATCCAATCAAAAACGGAAAAATATTGATATAGATAATTAATAATGGCACAGCTGGCCATAACAAATATATCTCATTATTCAAAATAATCCACATTGACACACACAGACAGCAACATTTGGCTTTAGTTTCACTCAGATTTTTGGCCTTACAACAAAATATTTCAAACCAAAAAAAAAGGAAAAAAAAAAAAATTCAATTAAACAAAAAACCAAAATTATAAAATATAATGGGCATTTTAAGCGCTATACAAAGTTTCAAGAACTGGACATTGGAACGTGTTTGGAATACTGTAGTGCAACCAAAACCCGAGGAGAAACCACTGGCATTTCCAAATCTCGGCGAGAATATAAGACAAGTTGTACAGACTAAAGAATTTGGTACGGCTCTCGATTCAGCCTCGCCATTTCTAATGGCCAGCTTGGGTGCTTGGCCTGGTTATTGGCTATATAGGGGCATGGATTATCATTCGCATAGGATGCATGTGCCTTTGCAGATTTATATAAGACAGGCAAGAATTGATTTCCATAGTTTTTTTTTTTTATTTTATTAACATTTTTTGTTTTTTTTTTTTTAGACCTTTTTGCAGGCAAAACTTTTGCAATTTGCTATTATTATGGCTGGCATTTTTACTGTGATTAAAGAGCAACGTCGCTCCCGTATGATGCCCATCGATGAACCATGATTATAGTTTTATCCTTGCCAAAATGGAAAATGGGTTAGTTAATAAGGAATATACTACAAAACAATCTGATCAATCAATTCCTGTTTAAAATTTTATATCTCGTGTATTACAGCTGGCATTCGTGGCCTTTCTTCTTTTAGGTTTATTACCCATTAGTTTCAGTTTTTGCAGTCCTCAAGAAAACCGCCGCCTGTTTGTTGGCCATTTTCTAGACCCATGTGCCAGACGAGTATCACACAACATTATGCCCAAATCTATCAAATTTTCGGTATTTTTTCTTTTTACCTTTGGTTTAATTATGGAATTTAATAGAAAATATAAAATAAAAAAATGAATTCTTGCAGAGTAAAAAAAACTCTTTTATTCTATCTCAAATATAATCAACTGATTGGGTTTCGATTTAGATTCATTAATGATTCGGTTAATCACTTCACCCAGGGAATTCGGATTAATTCCAGCCTTAAGCAAATCCAAGCAAATTTCCAAAGCTTCACGTGGTAATTCGATATTCATCTTTATGGCCATGTCAGAGACCAAATCGACTAATTTCTCCGATTCCGCCTTGCTAGATAATTTTAATAGATTCGTTTTCTTAGACATTTTTGCAGTTTTTTCTTGTTTTGAAAAGAATTTGGATTATAAAAAGAAAAGTTGTAGCTAAAAATCAAGGCCTACTTTAAAAAGAAAAAATTTGTAATCGATATTGATTAGGATTTAACCTTAACTGATTCACTTGAACTGTATTGATATTCATTTAATGGCGAACTCGAGATAAATTTCATGGGCCAAAAACAAATCTAGTAATTATTATTATTTCATTTTACTGTACGTGATTAAAGAATGATTTCTGTTTCGGTTTCGATATAGATTACAAATGAGATCAATTTATGAGAAATATAAACTTGATATACATATGTATGTATCTATATGAAATGAAGTGAGAAATCATAGAGAATAGTGTGATTTTTATGAGTGATTTTTGGGAGATTTAATCACCTTTTTTTTTTTGGTCTGATCTGGAAACAAAAAACTTAACTCACTTCACACCGTTGCAAGTTCAAAGCCACATGAAGATACTGATTGAGGTTGAGATACACACACACACACATACACACAAACACACCTGCTTCTGCACTATTAAAACTAGCATAGAGCACCCCCTGCGGCCAAGTGGAAAGATAAATTAGCTACAAATTAAACAAATTATATATACAAAATATACATGTATATAAACATGGCACGCACACTCGATACACACACACATACAGAGAGAAAGAGAGATACTCACACCATCAAATCACAACAACTGGCAAACAATTAAAAAACGCTTAAATGAAGATCTTTCTTCTTGTTGTAAAGTGCAGGCGGCACACAGGTGATAAGTCAAAAGCAAACACTTCATTATGTATGTAAGAAGAAGAAGAAGAAGCTGTTGTTGTTACTCTTGTAATTTTTTTTTTTTTATATTGTTAAATTAGTATATATATGGGTTTTTTTTTATTTATCTCTCACCTGTATGAGATACATTTTTTAAATGTTAATCAGGCAATCGAAAGATCGACTTTAGATAGTTTTGCTCTAGTTGATAGCTGATAAATATGCAGAGCTCAATTTTGTTGTTCTTCTTGTTGTTGTTCTTCTCTAGTTCTTTTCGAGTTCAAGTGTTTTCAATTGTTTGTTTAAAAGAAAATGTGGGATAAACTTTCTCACTTAATGAAAATAAATTGAAAATTGTCTTTTGTTGTGCTGGTTCGTTATTTATGTTTAACTTCTTTCGATAGAGAAGTAATTGCCAGCTTGATCGGAGTTTTTTGTTTTGGATTGATTGAAATGAAGAAAAATTAGTTTTATGGGTTTTATTTGTTCTGTTTGGGGTTGCTTTAGCCTTTGTCTTATTGTCCAAGTTATTATATAGTCTGGCTATATAAATGGCAATTAGTCATCGGCACCGAACGAAACATAAAGTTAAACATACATAAACATAAAGTATATGGTGTATATATGTATGTGTATTTTTCAAGGGGGTTGTTTGTTATTTGGTAATTTCTATTCTCTCACTTTTAGCACTTTTTTCTTCTTTTTTTTGCCATTCATTTATTGAATGCCTTTACACTAAACAAACAGAAATCGATCAAACAAAATTTCAAATGCCAGAGCGCTAGCACAATCTATGGGAACTTGAGGCAGTGAATACGATTTTCTTTTCAAGTTTCTTGTGAAACTTTTTACTTGATTTTTGATTATGAATAAGATTCTTTGCTTTGTACAATTATTTACAGTAACTCGTTGGGTAATGTGAATGTCGGTGTTTTTTATTCTTTTTAGTAAGTATTATTATATTAGTTTCTGTTCTATTTTGTGTGAGTTTTTTTTTTAACGCGTCGTTTATGACCGTCATCTAAGTGTGTTGAGCGCGAACTGGAAAACAAACATTTTGTTTTTCAAAATTTCCATCAATAACAGGTTCCACACAATTGTGGATCTCCTCCATGCTAACAGTGGGCTCATTTATGAGTCTGCTAACTAACAGATGGCTCATTTATGAGTATGCGCGGGTTAACAGCTTGTTTTAGTGTGTGGAACATATATTGTGGAACGGAAGACTGCTTGTTATACCCTTCTTAATGAAAAGTTTATATATGTTGATTTGAAATTTGTAACTCATATATATAAATATATCTTCCTTATCATGTAGTCAGATATGTCTATCCCTCGTTTTTCTAAGGTAAATCTTTACCGCTTAAAGCGCTTTGATTCTGCAATCCGTTTCGTACAAGTAAACGTTAAGAAAGAAAGTGTATACAAAATTCAACAAATACGATTTTCAAGTTTAGTGGGTGTTGTTGCTGCTGCTGTTATTTGAATGTACTACGTATGAACAGGTTGCCATGGAGAAAGAGAGCAAAGATACGATAATGTTGCAAGTTCCTTCTTTCTTGTTGCGGTCGGTCGGTCGGTCGTCTGGTTGTGGTGGTGGTGTGGCATGCACTTGAAATGCTTGTCGTCAACTTTTGGAATTCGTATTATTTTCAAAAAGGAAAGGGAAGTGGGAGGGAAGGGGAGGAAGGCTGAGAGCGGCGCCCAACCATTACCACACCACCACCCGTCACTACCACAACCACCACCACCAGTTGGAATTTAGTTAATTTGATAAGTAATTTGTATTATGAAGGGAATTGGTCTTAATGGCAACTAAATTAATGTAAATAGGTAAACCGAAATAGACAAAATGTGTACCGAAATAGGGAAAGAAATGTGATAGGAATTTAAGCGAATGGGATTGGCTTTCGAAAACTCAGGGTTTTGTGTAATAGAATTTGCTTCTTATCATTAAGAATATACAGTGAAAGCTTGCTAAAGGGGATAAGCAAACAGCTCTAGTTGAATAAGTTGAAAGAGTTCTTTAAATTTCATCAGGATCATGAATGATTTTTGTATCTTAAGGGATAATAATGGGAGTAGGTATTCTTTGGATTATTCTCTCTTTCTCTCTCTCTCTCTGGATTTGCAAATTTTGTGAAAGTCTTTTTTTGGACACATTTTCGTAGTTTGCTCTTTCTGTGCCTTCTCTACTAAAGATTTTTATTTTTGATTTTTTTCTAATAAAAGTTTTGAAATTTCAAAATTTTGTATAAGTGAGTAGCCTGAGAATAGATTTTCTTTTACAAAACAAAATCAACTTTAACTCAAAGAATTGAATTTTAACTGCTTTTGTAGCTAATTTATACAATTTAACCTTTGGGTAACATTTGAAAAGAAATATCATTAATATCAATTTTCGACACTATTCTACTGATGAAAATCAACAAGTCAAGCAAATTGCTTTCGAAATCCATGCCACACAGAGATTCTCTCCCCTTAAAATCTGTTGTATACCATAGATACAATAAAATATCTCTTGGTAAAATTTGTGGAACGCGTTGCAGCAACAGGTTCGTTGGCATGTAAATACTACAACAACAACAATAACTACAACACCAACAAAATTCATAAAAACCATAATAATTAATACTTGACCAAGCAGCCAGGCAGCCAGCCAACCAACCGATCAGCCCAACCAACCAACCAACTAACCTAACCAAAAACCACTTGCAAAGTGCGTAAAGAAATCATAAAAACAAAAAAGAGCAAAAGGAGAAACAGGAAATTTTTGCAAAAAAAAAAAAAAATATTTCATAACCTGACACAAATTGCCAAAGATGACAAATGCGGATGATAAAACCGATATCAAGAAACTAGCATAGAGAGAGAGAGACAGAGAAAAGATTTCACTTACAAATTGCCTATCAGCAACTACTCCTAATCTTTTGGGCCGGCCTGTGGTCAATACACCCTTTTTCTTTTTTTTTCCTTTCAGCCAAAGTAGTAACCGAAATAAAAACGAAACGCTTACTCTCCTTATACCCTGTAATCATAGTTGAAAAGTTGACTCCATCTAGATAATTTCTGTTTATCAAAATTTGGGCTTAGTTGTAGAGTTATACATATATAGTATAGGGTATATCGAAGAACGATGCCACCTGACTTAATGTACAAGTTTTGTACTCAACTGGGCCTGCCTGTGATCTTATGTGTGGCACCACAGCGTGATAAATGCTTGGATCGTTGGGGCGGTTATAAAAACCAGCAATCAAGACCCAAACGAAAGTGAAACAAAAATGCCGACAGTCAGCCAGCCAGCCAAGCAAAAGAAGAAAAAAAAAACCCAAGTCAGACCGACCGCGAGTCGAGCGAAAAAGTTGCAATTTCCATTTTAAATACGCAACAACTTTCGGCTAGAGGCAGGCTCCAAACGAGAAGAGTCTCTCGGCCTCTTCACTTTACTTTACTGTATCCCCCACTCTACTCTCTAGTCTCTACTTTGCTCCTTTCCTTTTCATTCCTCTCTGAATGTTGTATCCAGCTTTACTGCAGCTGCTGCTGCTCCTCCTCAATGGAGACTCATGAGATTTTTTTTTTTCCTGTTTTTTAGTCAAGGCGGTGTGGAGGTCTGTCTCTCCTTTTCTCTGTTTTGTTGTTGTCTATGTCTCGTCTGGGGTCTCGTCGTCTTTTGATTGGACTCCTTATGTTCAATATTGTTATTGTTGTTGTTATTATTATTATTATTATTGTTGTTGTTGTTGCTGGACTATGTCATCAGCATAAATTTTTCTTAGCGCATTCATCATAATTTTCATGCCATTTAATTTGTGTTATAAATTTCAACTGACTTTGGTTGTGAAAAAGGGCGGCCGCAATCTTGAAATTAACTTGAGATGAAAGAATTATGACTGACTGAGCTTTGCAGAGGAGTTGAGAAGTCATAAATGTGCATAAATACATATACACAGACACACACACACACACAGACACATATATGCATATACATACATATATACAAAGATATGAAATCTAGAATTAGTTCGCCTTGTCCATTTGCCAATTCAGATTTTTCTCTCTGTTTTCTTGATCATGAAATTGAACATAATTTTAATATTAAAAATTAAATTTGCCTCCTTTTTCCATTTGAATTATGAATGAGAAGATTTGGTGATCAAAATTTAAAGGTTCATTGATCTTGAAATTATTTGTGTGACTAACCCACGCCTTTAGCGCCTTGTCCAGCCTTTCCTTTACTTTTCTTTCCTTTCACTTTCACTACTCATTCGATCTTTCTCTAGATGTTGGTAGCAAATGCAAAATAACTCGGGTTAAAATATGGTCACGCACTTAACGAACAGCAGCCAGTCAGACAGACAGTTAGACAGACTGGGCTCATTTACAGCCCATAGAAAATTGTCGAATTAGCTAATTGACCAAACTTGCAACTGATTAGCCCAGCCCAGGTAGATGATATTGCCAATGACCAACAAAGGAAAAAGAAGGAGGCAGAGAGAGGGCAGTTTGCAAGCAAAACAAACAATGCCACAAGATGCACACACACAGACACACACACACAGCGAGCGAATAAGAGAAAAGATAAACAGAAGCAAATCGACAATGAAGACACCCTTCAACAAGAAGAATTTGTACTCTTTTAATGTTAAATCTCATATAGTTTAGATTCATCATATAATTTGAAGAAAACCCTTATATACCCCTTCATAACTATCGATTACAGGGTAATACATATTGTAAGTATTTTCCAACAACTATCAATAACAAGAAAAATTCACAGACAGACTGAACGGCTGACTGACTGACTGACTAGCTGAATGGCCAACTGTCTGGCTCATTCGACTGGCTGACTGGCTGGCCTGTCTTGGTATCTTGCAGCCAGGTTAAAGATCGTTAGGCGCGACAAGAGGTCGTCAGGTAAAAAGGAGATGCTAACGATAATGAAGAAGGAGGCATAACAACAACAACAACAACATGTTAGCTGTGTATCTCACGGGTTCATAAGTGTTTTGCTTCAAAAAAATAAAATAAAATAAAAATCTTTTTCATTATTATTTGTTGTTGTTGTTGCTCTCTATGGTTTTGTTTTGCAATCAGCAAAACGACCAGCCGCCGCAGTAAATGATTGAGCAAAGTAATTTGATGAAGAGATAATCATATGCCCATATACATAATATATATGTGTATATGGTAAATGATGTTAAGGAAAATCCATTAAAGAAATCACCAAGTAAAAACCAAACCAACAACAGGTAAAAGACTATACTACCACTTCCTATTGACCGGAACAACATGCATATGATACGATTCCCTATAGGTTATATAATCATTCATCCTAATGGCAAGGAAGTCAATCCTAAGTAAACAATCAACTTATTGACTTACGCAATGATTTCCTTTCAATAGTCGAGAAACTTACCTGCAAAAGAGAGAAAGAGAGAGAGAGAGGAGAGAGGATTAGTCATTGGCAAAACTATAAAAAAAAGGAAAATTTCACAAGGTGATATGATTACAAAAGTTAATAGCAGAGAGGGGGAAGACAGGGCACAGACAATGATTAGGCAATTTCCTTTGACAAGCAGTTGTCCATTAAAGAGCGAATCACTGGTAAAAGAGAGAGAGAGAGAGAGAGAGAGAGATAGAGAGTGAGGGAGAGAGAGAGAACACACACATACCAGATGTTTAAGCAATTGCAGAAATTAATCAACTTTTGCTTTATTTGTTTTTCACTATTTTATAAGCAACTTGTTGGCTTAAAATGAATGACTTATAATTAGTAATAGTTTATATGTATGTATGTAGCTTTGTTTTTGTCCATAAAAAAGCTAAAATTCAGCAAGCAGTAGTATAAGGATTGCCAACCCTTAAGAAGAACGTTGGATTAACTATATTAATGAACATTTAAACCATATTAAATCAACTTATCGCGAATATACAACCTTATCTAAATATCCTTCTTAACATTATCAGGGATCCTGCATCCTATCTGCAAACTTCTTTGAAACCCTGGAATATATATCAACCAAACTAACCTCTTTTAACAATATTCTACCAATTAAAAAAGGATTAGCATTCCTCCGTTTGATGGTCATGGGAAAATATTCTATTTTACTATAAAGGATTAATAAGTTTTCCTTTGATTACAGTACGGTTCTCGTTTTCAAAGATTTCCTTTTCTTTTACCATAAGCTATTTATTATGAAACCTTTTCTTCACACAACCTTCAAGATGATTTTCATGATGTCTCAACTCCACAAACGAACCTCAATCATTGAGATCCACCCCCCAAATAAGTCAAAGATGCGAGTGGCAGCATAACACCTGCCCTCTACACTGACCGCAACAATATTTTCTCATTTTCAATTGATGGATGGGACACACTGTCAGCTGGGTTTGAGGCCTATTACACACATTGGTGTGAAAAAAAAAAAGAAGAAACAATATTTGTTTCTCTTTTACACTCTTGGGTTATTGAATGCCATTTCCAACGACACACAAAGACAACATTCAAAAACTCTATGGGCAAAGTGCTGCAGTTTCCAACGCATAAAGTTCAATGGACGTTGAACAAAAGGGTCTCTTTTTGTTCATCTTTATGGACAGTTAAACAATTATATTTGGTATTTACAACTGGGGAGGCGCAATAAGTAAAACCGGCTGGATATGTCAGCGAAATATGAGAGAGTAAGATGTGAAAGATGATGCAATGAGAGGACAGACATACATATACTACATAAATACTGCAATGGCAGGAGCAAACAAGCTGCTGTTTGATGCTACTACAACAATTTTCCCTCACTTTGGCACTTTCATTTTTAGTTTTGGGTTGTTTTGGTTTTCGTTTTAGTTTTTTTTTTTTGGTTATTTTTCTGCCTCTTCTCATCGACTATTTTTTTTTTTTATGGCTTTCGCAACGAGTCTTTAACAAATTGTTGGTCACGTAATGCAACCAGCAACAACTGACCATTAAGAAATTCTTGCAGTGGGTGTGTGTGTGTGTGTATGTTTGTAGTACATCCAATATAACCAATGTAGTCCCGATCCGGCCACGCCTGCCTCGTCAAACGGGGCACCGCGACGGCAGTCGGCATAAATCACAAGTGAAAACTTCAGTTAAGGTTTTTTCTTTAGTTTTTTTTTTTTTTTTTTTTTTCTGAAACACCATTCCATGGCGTGCATAATATTTAATCAGCATTTTTATATCTGCACCTACCTATGGCTAGAGATATGGTTAATATGCAATATCGTATATCTATATATGTATATATAGCCCAACGCCAATTGACGTCAAAAAATCTGAGGTTGGGGCGCACATACTCAGTCGTCATGCCAGTCAGTCAGTCAGTCAGTCAGTTTTTCAGTCAGTCTGTTGATTCAGATGCAATCTAAGCTTTGTGGTCGCAACGCATCAGCTGTCTATATAAAGTATGTTGCATTTAGACTAGAAAGAACAGATAATACCCTAATTTGAAATCAAAGGATCTACGTTTTTTTTCCTTTTAGAATTGGATTTAGAAACGTATGTTTATCAAATGAACTATAAAGAACAAAGTCAACTACCAACAAAAAGCAATACAAATGGAATGTATTCTAGAAATTATTAATCTATGGTATTCTACGTACGAGAATTTTTCTCAAGTTTAAATCTGTTGAATTTGAAAAGTCAGGCCTTAGATAAGAAATTCTTAATTTTGGCATTTATCTTCTTAATATATTGCATGTTCTTTAAAATTCCAAGCCACAAAGAAATTGATATACATATTTTTTATACATCCTATTTAAGACATTTTATTAAGCAACATAGACATTAAAGATACCCTGTAAACACACTGAAGGATACTTTCTTCCAACAAAAGCAATTGGAGAAAACTTTGTTAGTCTGCTGGCATCGAAAGATCTTTATAAAGATACCCTGTAAACACACGAAAGGATACTTATCTTTCAACACAAGGAACTAGAGAAAACTTTGGCATCGGAAGATCTTTATCTTATGCTATAACGACAATATTATTTAGCCGTTTTGAATAAGAAAAGAGAGAGAACGATTCCTTAAGAGGAATACCTAAACTTTACCTCATATACCCTTTCATCAAATTGATTATAGGGTATGATAACTATGAGAGATACTAGTATACATATGTATATAAGTACGTTTGAATATTTTCCTATGATTTTTATTTTAATTTTTTTATAGCCTCCGCCTCTCTTCATCCTCCCCCTCCCTCCTGTTGCTGCTGCTGCTACCATGTATTTTTATGAAATCTCTCAGTTGATGTAGGTGCGTTTGTTGTTATTTTTTCTTTCCTATTATTATTATTATGTTTTTTTTTTTTTTCTTTTGGTTAATTTGTAAAATGCTCACGTGCCTCTTGTTGTTGTTGTAGTTGTAGTTGTAGTTGTTTGTTTTGCCTCAAAGCTAGTACCAGAGCATAGAGTATAGGAGTGAGAGAGAGAAAGATAGATGAAATGAGGTAAAATGCCACAACTTGGCACGTTTCGAGTGCTAAAGACTTTGTTGTTTTTCTTGGATTTTTAGAAATTTTTCTTGGCTTTTATATTGTTGTTGTTGTTGTTGAAAGCATTGTTTAACCATTTATGCTGATTTCTATCGACTGAAGTTATAGTAAATCTTTTTCTTTTTTGTTTTTTTATACCCTGTACCCATAGGGTAAAAGGGTATATTAAAGTCGCTAAAATGTATGTAACAGGCAGAAGGAAGCGTTTCCGACCCCATAAAGTATATATATTCTTGATCAGCATCACCAGCCGAGTTGATTGAGACATGTCTGTCTGTCCGTCCGTCTGTCCGTCTGTTCGTCTGTCCGTCTGTCCGTCCGTCCGTATGAACACCTAGATCTCGGAGACTATAAGAGCTAGAGCCACCAAATTTGGTGTGAACATGCGTCTAATGCATACACAGGTCAAGTTTGTTTCAAATTTTTGCCACGCCCACTTCCGCCCCCGCAAATCGCGAAAACGTATTACTAGAGCTGTATTAAAGATATCGTATTCTTACTTGGCACACCTAATTATATACCCAAACTGGACCAGCTCACCAAATTTTGTCCAAATCGGACAATAAAAATCGAAGATATAGCTATATGAGTTTTGCACTGCATTGCCAAGGCGACATTGGCTGGCAAGAGTGAGCGAGACAGCATGCGTTCGCTGTAGCTGCATGTTAAAGAGAATTTTGCATGAAATTGATGACGATTTCGAGGATATTTTATTTTATTTAATATAACTAGTTGGTACAGGGTATACTCAATGTCGGCAGGGACGACTTGCTTGCTTCATTTTTTCTTTGTTATGTTACAGCCAAAAGACATGCGTCCAGCCAATCCTCCTTCTCATGCTGATACGACTTGACTTCTTGACATATGTAAAATAGGTGTGTGTGTGTGTGTGCTTATGTGTGTGTGCCATATTATTGCAATTGTTGTAAATTAATTTGCCAACTTATATGCAAATATGCGATATGTATAATAACCATTTACCATTTACCATGCAAATTGCAAATTTTTTCGAGGCGTTGGTAAGGAAAATAAAACAAAACATGAAAATCAAAATAAAGGCGCGAAACAATTTTCTTAACCCACGCATAACCAATTAACTGCCGGTTAATATATATATATATCCATATATATGTATATATTGTAAAAACAAAAAACAAAAAACGTGTTTTTCATGTGAACTTGAATGAAATGCCAAGCTTGAATTGGGTTACAGACAATTGTTGTAACCCATAATCATGTTTAGCAATTATACCAAAAAAAAAAAAAAACCATACCGAGACATGCTATAGGCAGACAGATTGATTACTCATGCAGACTGACTGAGAGGAAAAGAGGGGGAGATGAGGAGTGCAACCAAGGAGGAGATTTTGAAATGTGGGCCAACGCCTGCACAGCATTCAGAAAGAAAGCCTTAAAAGGTTGGGCAATACTGCTAGGATGAGATATGCACATATATACAATGTATGTATATATGTACCTAAGTCAAGTCACTTTAGATTACTACTTTGTATATGTAATTCGTTTTTAGATAAAACTCTTTTAATTTTAATCAAGATATAAAGTGTACATAGAGTTAGTAAGTTTAAAGAATCTGTAAGTTTTCTCTTATAATTCCCAAATGGTTCTAGTTGCTACAGCTATGAATGACTAGAAATTGAAACCACTTGAAAAGACTTAAGAGTTTTAAGATATAAATGAAGCAAGCAAGTCGTCCTGGCCGACGTTGAGTCTAGCATCTACGAAATAGCCATCAATTTCATGCAAAATTCAGTTTAACAACCAATAACAGTGCACACATGCTATCTCGCTCACTCCTGTCAGCCAATGACGTCCTTAGCGTTTCAGTACAAAACGTATATGCGTATATCTTAGATATTTATTGTCCTATTTCATCAATTTAGTCAGATAATGCAGTTTGCATATATAGTTAGGTGTGCCTTCTGCCTGTTACATACATTTTAGCGACTTTAATATACCCTATGGATACAGGGTATAAACATTGTTTGCTTCAATTGTTTTCAGTAAGTTCAAGATGAAGTAATTTGGAACTTCAATCGAGGATAATTGATGCAGTTTCTACATATGGAATTGGTAAAAGAATAAAAGGAACTTAAAATGAATAATAATTAGTAAATAAAGTTACACAAACTCTTATTAATAATTAGTAAATTAAACTTCCTGTTTTCAAGAAATTAGAAAACATCACACAACCAATATTATATCTTTGTTACATATTTACTTTAAATTATGTTACTTTTCGAAAGTTTTAATCCACTTTAATCATTAATTCTTGAGCAGACTAGAAAATAATGATGAAAAAAAGAAACCAGAATGTAAAAAGCCTCAAAAAAAAAAAAAGATCATTTATATCAATTTTGTTGAAAACAAAATGTTGCCTATTAAATTTGATGGAAGTGTCATATATGTATATGTATATACAAACATATATAGCAAGGTGTAAAATCAAGGGGGAGGGAAAAAAAATTAACATTTTTATATCTACAGTTTTTAGGCAAATCACATTTGATACACGTTGCATGTTAATTAGTTTCAATTTCAATGAAAGCTACAAAATTGTTCGGCCTGCCATGGCAAATCAATCAAGCGACATGGCTCTGATGATGATGATGATGATGACGATGACGACGACGATCGAAGTCAGTTAAAGTCATTCCGACCAACCATCACATGGAGCAAAACAATCAACATTATCGCAAAAAAAAGAAGTATAAACATACATATATATATATATAGAGAGACAGAAACAAAAGGCGCAAAAAAAATAAAGAAAAGCAAAGATTAATGATCAGAAATGTACATTAAATTGGTTTGTGCGAACGCATATATGCGAAACTTTCACTTTCATTGCAAAGAAAAGCTCTTCTCTGGGTGTTTGTGAAGAGGAAGGGGAGGATGAGGTATAGGGAGAGAGATAGGGATTGGCAAAAGAACTATGTATAAATATATATGTGGCAATGGCAGTTATCTAGACATTACACGCAATAGAAAACTTATTGACTTTGTCCCTGGCAATTGTTTTAATTGGATTGTTTATCAAAATTTTGTTAGTTTTTCGTGGGGTAGACAAGGAGAGGGGGGCGTAGGTTGCCATGGCATGTGTGGGTGGTTGGCATATGACCTGGCCTATCTATTGCCAGTTGACCTCATTGCTACCATTTGCTACAATACATACATATAAATTGTTTGTTGACCCAATTCACAGCAAGCCGAAACGTTTTCTATTCCACTTGCAGTCCAGGGTCATGTGTGTGAAAGTAAATGAAACAAAATCGAAAATGTTAATAGGCATATACCCTTTCTTTTCAATGAAGGGTATATAAGAGGTCTTTAGTATTCACAATTAAGCAATATTTGACTTTAATTTGTTGTATATTATTTATATTTTAGGTTAGGGTATAGAAACTTCGAACCTTTGGTTGGGTTTCCTTTCCTTTTTTCTGTTTTTTGCAAAACTATTTCCCTCAAGGTCTTTCATTTGTTGTTGCTTTTTCTTTAGGTATTTTTAACAAAAAAGAAAACGTCAAGTAAATATGTCGTCAGTATTTCAATTTGACTTTTTTTTTCTTATAATATATGCGTCTAAATGTCTGTATGAAAAAATTAATGTCTAGCTGGGAATTTCTAGAAATCTACTTTTCGTTGTTTTCTATTTCCCTCAATTTATGTAGAGACAAATTTTTCATATATATATTTATATATATATATATTCTAGACAAAAATGAAATCTATTTGGATTTCATTTTGTAAATATTGTTTTGACTTATTTGTTGTTTTTCAAATGTTTAAACTTAATGCTTTAGCATAAACATAAAAATACAATTAGCAGTGCCATAAATTTTCATTATATTATTGATAATTATCATAACAATTGGAAAATATCTGTGAATTTAGCTTAATGAATCAAACGGTTTCATATAACGTGATGATCAACAGTATACAGTCGAAAAATCGAAGTTAATTTAATTCTAAATTGTATTTAATTATTTGAAATAAATATGAAAGATATTTAAAAGACTCAAAGTTTATTGTTCTTTAACCTGTCTTGAAACTTGATGAAATAAAAGGAATTTGTTGGCATACTTTTGACAGACAGATAAACATATATAATTATATATATTTATATATATGTATATATAGAATAGCCAAGAAATAGTTTAGTTTTTAATTACACAAATGGAGAAGAGGTTTCATATATTTAAGAAACTGTTATTCGATACTTTTGTTTAAAAATTACATTTTTTGGTCTACGATTCTTTTGTCAAGTGCAGCGAACTTTCATCCAGTTGAAACTCGTATAGATATAAATATATATATATATATATATGTATATATATATCTTTATATATAAATGTCGCCTATTTTTTTGCATTAATCTTGTTCGTATTTAAGCCTTTTGCTGTCTTTTATATTTCTTTTGCTAGCGCCAAAAAAAAAAACCCCGAAAATCATTTTTCATATTTAACGAGCTAAAATTACTGCGACAAGTACTGGACATATCTTAAAAAGACCCTGATATTATATATACACAGATATTTAAAATATCTCTGTTTATTTTCACACTTGTCGTTTTTATTTCATTGTTGTTCTTGTTGTTTTTTTTTTTTTTCAAGAGAAAAACATATTTTCTTCTCGGTGACGGAAGTGCGCGTGTCCCGCTGGTTGACGACATTTAAGCGAGCGACTTTTCCCTCAATATAGAATATTTAAAAAACACAAAATGCAACATGGAAATTGTTAAAAGAAAAAAATATATGTATATATACATAAACATAACATAACAACAACAATGAACATTTAATTGTTATTTCGACTGAGCAACATTGCCGGAGAATGAGGCGTAAAATATGTGTGACGCCCTCGAGTCGCATATTTGGCAAAGATAGATATCGATGCCAATTCCTGACTTGCATATATAAAACAACAATATATACAACAAGAGGTTAAATACAGACTTAGTAATACCCTATAAATTGAAGTAAAAGAACATATACAGCAAGAGGTTAAATACAGACTTAGTTATACCCTATAAATTGAAGTAAAAGTTTATGACTTAACTTTTTATACAATCATTGGATCATTGGACATAATTTTAGCCTTTATCTATATACTAAAACTACTTCTTATACGACTCAAAAACTTTATCTCTCAATCCAACAAGATCTATTCAAAAATCAATACTAAATCAAGTGGCCTGATCTAGAGAGAGAGAGAGAGAGAGGCCTTTGGCATTTGCCTTGCTTACCTAGAGCATTCAAATTTTGTTTGGAAGACGAATCATTTAATTTTTTTTTCTTTTAAACTACAAAAACAGTAGCCAACGAACTATATAAAACAGACAAATGATTCTTGATCATCATTATCATCATGATGAGCTGCATACTAAACAAATTTGACGTCAATGGCGGAGAATATCAAAATCAGATGGAATTGAATTGAAATGAACACATGCTAACGATTTCATTTTTTCTTCAATATGTATGTATATATACATATATATATTTTTATGCCAAAAACACACAGAGAGAGAGAGAAAGAAAAATATACGCATTAAACTCATAAATCAAAATAAAAGCCAAAATCTAGCCAATGCACTCAAAATATTCTAGTCTTTTGTCTAGACTCTAGACCAACAACAACCCTTCGCTTGGGCTTGACTTGGCTCACAAAAATGACTCAACATACCAACCAAAGGCAAAGGCAAGAAGGGGGGTTCTTTTGGCAAAGCCAGCAAGCAGTATAAATCGTGCAACATTGAAAAAAACACAAATAAATACGTAAAAAGAGTAAAAAAAAAAATAAGACAAGAAAATAAATATATTTAGTCGCTGACCCTTAAAAAGCAATATTTGACATTTGTGCTCAAAAGATACATTTTTATGGTCGGCCACAATCAGAGACGGTCAATAACTAGAAAAAAAACAACAACAGACACATACAAAAACAAAACAAACAAACAAAAATTAAACGACCATTGGGGAAAACGCCCTAAAAGTACCCTATACATATTAGAAATAAATGTGTCTACTCTTACTTATATTTTGTTCATTATGAACCACACTAGTTGAAATACATAGTTTTGTACGATTCCTAAGGATATGTTTAGGTATTCAGGCTAGTTAAGGCATCTGTCAAAGATTTGCCTTAAATAAAGTTGGACAACTGTCAAAGATTTGTCTCACCATTTGGTGAGGTTGAAATTTTTGAAATATTTTAAAGCTGACATAGATCGAATGATTGCAGAATATTAGGAAACAAACAAGCTTCTTCAAAATTACAATTAGACAAAGATTTAATGGTAAGAATATACTTATCATTATTTCAGATAGCTTTAACGATTTTTGTATTGTAAAAACGAAAAATTTCGTTATGGATTACAATTGGAAAAGAATTTGCATTAGAGCAATAGTTAACCCCAAATAGGTAAGTTTTTATTCCCAAGAAATTTGTTTATAGTACACAAAAAAGTTTCTTTTAGATACATAATTTCTTGAAAACATTTCACATTTAAATTCAATATATAGACCATATATTGTACATACATATATATAGGTGATATGAGTTTAGTTTCCTTTTTTTTTGGTTCGTATATATCTTGCTTAATTGCTTCTGATCCAATTTTAGAGCAAAATATCTCAATGGGCCAGAAAGAAAAAAAGAAAACGCTGTGGCTATGCCAAATAGATACCCGATGTAGAATATGGAAACAGATTCATAATGATGATCATAATGACGATCATGATGGAAGCCCACAAGTGGGCCTGCCTCTATCTCTCTCACAACTGATGTAATCTTAGCGGATGTGCAAGATAATGTTTATAAACAAACATGAAAACCTGAAATATACTTGAAGTTAAACTTACACTTATGGCGCGTACTGTAAGGCATTATTCCAATGTGATGTAGTTGTTGTTGTTCTTGCTGTTGAACGGCTAACCATTTTGTAGTATTTGTTTGTAGGTAAAACGGAAGATACAAAAAAAAAAAATGTTTAAAAAAAAAAAAGCACTGCCGATTTGTTTGGCTCACGTTGTCAGGAGAAACGATACACACACGGTTTGAAAGTAAAACGCGCGCGCGAAAGCAAAACAAAAGAAAGAAAAACTATTGATTACTAACTACTACGACGAACTAAGAAGACCCGTTGCCGGTTGAAGTTATGCGAAGTCAACAATCATTCAGATGGACACCCCTCTCTCCCTACACTGGATGGGGGGAGGTGGTATAACTGTTGACAATCCAATTAGCGTGCAAAACACAAAACAATCAAAAGAAAGCCGCCTTCTCATACAGGGTTCAAACAACGTGGGTCGTATACGTGTTAAATTAGTTTTTTTTTTTTAAAGAAGAAATTCCACAAATGTATTCGTTTCCTTTTAAATGTTATCGAAATCAAAAGCGCCTATATGCTGCGGTCAAATCTACCGAAACCACACAGGAAAGAAAAAAATCATTTGAAAACCATACGGAAATCCACAGAACGGCGCAAAAACGACGCGCACGAGAACACAACTAAAGCAAAACTGAATTGGCACCCGCCGACATCTGTAGTAGAACACACATACCAAAAAAAAAAAAAAAGAAAAATTAAAACGTAAAGGAAAATAAAAAGAGCGCCCAACAAGAGCTTTTCCACTCAACAGAAGCAGCAGCTAATAGAAACGGCTGCTAGTGAAAGGGGGGAAAAAGTGGGGGGAGGGGGACCCAGCAGCAGCAATTGAGAATAACCCAAAGAATATGTTTTTTGTCGGACAACTCAATTGAGTCAAAATATAGTGAAGAGAACCGTTACTTGTAAACAGCATTGCATCAAAAAGTGATGCAAATACTAAAAGGAGGTAACGGTAAATTAATTATCAACTGCCTCTCAATTAATGAGTGAGCACGTGGCGCCATCTAGTAAACAAGGAACGTCTTTCGCTATGGATTATAAACTGTAAGAGAATAACAAATAATGCCTAATAATTAATTGATCTCTGTCTATGCTGTCTAGCCTAGTCTTTACTTTGAATGGAATAGATAATCCTATGTCATTACAGATCAGGAATATGTACATATAAATGTTAACATTCTTTACCGTTTTTTCGCAATGCAAAAAAAAAAATGGCATCTGTTGCACAGATTCAAAAAACTGCAACAAAATAATAAGTAGAGGAAGCAAGTGATAAAATAAACATGAAACAAAATTTCAAAAATTTGACTCTCACTTACCTAATATTACGGTAATCGTGTCCTTCTCCTTGTCATCGTTCTCCTTTTGCTTTAGCATTATTATATGCCAACAGCTGCTCCCTTTTGTTCCAGTAAGTTTTCCTTGCACTTTTTCTTCTCCTTCTTCCATGTGACCACTTTGGCCATGGTCATGGGTTTTCTTGGTCCCATATAGACCTTGGCAAATACAATTATTTTCACACAAAACACATGCCAATTGCCATTTGCAATTTTACGAAATTTCATTCTATTTAATAATCGCGATTTTCGTTTTGTTGTTGTTGCTGTTGCATTTACCGGTTCCGCGCCCTAACTTTTAACTTTTGTTGTTGTTGCCAAAACAAAAAAAAACAAAAAAACCAAAGCAAAAATTCTGCCGCCTTTGGGCGCAATATAATTGAAACTTACCTTGTATTATGCTTGTATGTAGATCACTTAACTAATTGGCACCTTAAATTTAATTCTATATATTAAACACTACAAATAATTATTGAACATTTTTGATAATTTCATAAAAAAAAAGCCAGGAATAACAACAAAAACACAAAGCTTCGCCATCGATGGCTTGAACTACGAACAGCTGTTTGGTAATCGATAACCAGTAAAAACGATAACAAAACGCAAATTAGCTCAGTGGCGCCAAAATTAGTGTTGGAAAATGTGAAATTAACCGAGTGTGTTTGCACTGGTAAATGCAATTTCAAACACCTGCAATTCTCGACAACGCAATTGTTTTTCTGCAGTCAGTTGCAGTTGGAAAATTGGAAAACTCATTGTGTGTGGGCGTTAGAGTAGGCTTGCCATTCTTGCAAGTTGAAAACGGTCTATTTTGAAAGGTTTGAATCTCATTCTATTTATTTAAAGAAGTGTGACTAGGACATAAATTCGTTAAAATAAACGGAGGAAAAACGTGGGAAAGTTGATTTGAAATTTATTTATTTGCAAAAAATCCGTGCAGATGGCTCGCATTGAATATGTGAAAAAACCCAAACGCCAGGCAAAGAAGCGCAAGCATGAAAATGAAAATCAGAATAAACAGAACAATTCTACAAATAATGCAGATGAAGACGGCCATGATGACGAGGTGGCCACCAAAGTGATGGTGCTATCGCCACCAGAAGCCGACTTTGAAGAGGAAGCAGTGGAGCAGTCGAATCAAAAGAGTAAGATCTAACTAAAACTGATTGAAAAACTCTAATTTTGATAATGAACATATGGTTTCAATTTCAGACAAGAGTAGCAAGCGCAACCAGGAAAAATCCGAAGGAAAACGCAGCAAGCCTCAAGGTGAAAAGGATAAGGAACTGGGTGAAAAGAAATCTGACAATGTAAAGAAGGCCAAGGCCCAATCAACACAGGACAGTGGCGTTGGCAGTGAGGAAAATGGCGAGCTAAAGAAAAAGAAGAGTAAGTCTAATGCTATACAAAGGATTCATTCGAATCGTAACAATATTATATTCCTATTTCAGACAAGCGCAAGCGGGAAAAAACCGAAGTAGCTGGAGCTATTAAGGAAAAACGCCGCAAGCCGCAAATAGACAATGATCAAGAGAAAAACGATGATGATGATGATGATGATGCTGAGATGGATAATGATGATGAGCAGGAGGAGCCAACAGCTGCTCAATTGCAAGAGGCAGCCAAACCGGAGAACTCCAATGCCATCATTACAGTGCGCCAGAAGAAGAAGCAAAAGCATCTCCTGCGTTTAGAGGCACAAAAGGATCAGAATGCCGACAAGGACATCAAACGCAACGATGAATATCTAAACAAATGGAAGAATTCACGTCAAGATTGGAAATTCAACAAGCTACGCCAAATATCCATACAAAAGTTGGCATTCGATGAACAAAAATTGAATCCAGAGATGTGGCCAATTGCCCTAGAGTATTTGGCCAGCTCAAAGGGAGCAGCCAAGGACATAATTATCAAGTTGGCCGAAAATGTTATACAAGACGTTGACAAAGAATGCGACAAGTTGACTGAAGAATCGGTTAAACAAGAATTCGTGAATTCTGCACGCTATCAACGTGCACGAGATTTACTCCAAAGTTTTGATTAGACATCAAACAACAACAAAAAGAAAATATTATATATGTATATGCATCTAAATGTTTAGATATTTTTTCTCTTGTTGTTGTGAGTTCTAATTTAACAAGGAACAAAAAAAGTAACTCCATGTAGAAATTTGTTTAAGCATTAACTAAAACCTAAATAGTTCTTTTTTTAAGTTTAACATTATTATCCTAAGAATCCCTATTACTATGAGCTTATTACGATATATATTAAAGTACACAAATCTATCACTAAGCACCTGAGAGAAAAATGCAATTTTTTTTTGGGTTATTTTTAAAGTAAAATCGTTAATAATTTTGTTGCAAATCTTTTGGAAAACAAATCCAATATGAGAATTATACAAATATACCACAGAAATCTTTTAATTTAAACAATAAATATAAAAATTTACTTTATTTCGATGTTATTTTCAATTTCTCTAACGAAATTGATAAAGAAAAAAAAAAAAAAACGTGTGAGAGAATTTAACAAAAAGTAGAATGGAAAAGGAAAGGCTTTCCTTAAGTGTGGCTTAAAGTTGAGACATATAATACCTATTAAGTATATATATATACATATATAATGAATATTTGTTCTATATCAAGATTATGTCTATTAAAGAAATGGTTGTCTATTTAATATATACAAAGAAAAGAAGTAAACATTGAAAAATTCTTTTATTTATCTAAAATGGAATGCAAAATTAGCTAAAATTTCACCAATCAATCAAATCCAACTGAAGTATCAGCAAAAAGCAATATAAAAATGCCATTATTTTTATTAAATTGAAAGATTTATCAGATTTATTTAGGAGAAAGATCATAAAGAGTGCAAATTAAGGTAAGAAAAGAGATGAGTGCCCTCTGGACAAAGAGATCGAAAAAGAACTCTTTTTGAAATGGACTTAGGATATCAAATGCAATGAGTCTAGTCTGAGACATATTAGAAAAATAAACAAAATTTTTAATTTCAAATATTTGAAATCAAGTTTCCTTAACAAAGTTAGTTCATTAATTGAAAGGAGATAGAAGATCTAGAAGCTCTCTTGCTTTATTTCACACGGGTCAAAGGTGAAGGAGTAAAGAAGAAAGAAAGCGGAAGAAAGTAAAAGCTTTCTTTCTCATTTCAATTCACAAATTAGTTATATAGATAGATATAGTAAGTAAGTTCCTTTTAGCCAACTGACCTGCATTGGCTGTATTAAATTTACTACCACAATCGAGAAACAAAAGCAAAAATATTAATTTAAAAATTGGCCATGATTTTATTTCTATATAAATATTTACAAATCGACATATGCCAACAGTTTATCCAAATGTTCAATACGATTTTGAAGTAATTCCTGTTGCTCCTCCTTTAGTTTTAGTTTAGTTAATTGATCCTCGGATTGGCCAAGGAGAAAATGTTGCATAAAGAGACGAAGACTCTGTTTGAATTGTTGCAATTTGGTATTTTTGGCAATGCGCTCAAATGACTGATAGAGATCACGCTCCTCATTCGATACCAATAACTTGACCATAATCTCTCGCATAAAATAGAAACTTAGTTTATCTAATTGCATAAAGTCAACAACTTTGAGCACGGATAATTGTAGGCCACCGGACAGAATTAGTTGCTGCAAGAAGCTAGCCAAATTGCGAATTTGTATCTTTGTCAACGATTCGATATCATTGATGCGATCCCATGAGGCGAATTGAAAAGCCAATTGATATTTACGATTATATTGACAGAATTTAAGGGCCAAATGGGAATAGTAGGGATTCGAATGTCTCTCATTGAGTGCACAATGCAGTATGACATAGGCAACAGATCTCTGATCTTTAAGTGACAAACGGAGAATCTTCTCAAAGGCATCAACATAATCCGCAGCACTCATAATAAGGCAAAAGATTTGCCTACGCTCGGCGGTATTCATTTGTTGCCGCTTGGCCAACTCCAACAATTGATCTGTAAAACCTGACGAATTTGTTGATTTCTGTTCCAATCCTTTTACTTTGTTCTTTTGATCATTGGTCGAACCGTTCAGATCACCCGTCCAGGCTGAGCCAATAATCCACCATTTGCCAACTTTATCGGCTTTGAGAAGATCCTCGAGTTTTATATTTAGAGTCGTGACATAACGTTCATTCTTAAGCATTGCCTTTAAACGTTTACGCAGATTCTCGGCCAATTGTGGATCATATTGAGGTAATTTACTCATATTATTATTCTTTACAGCATTCAATATATCCACCATGAAACGCAAACGGGGATTATCCTTCAATTCCAATGGAGCTTCAGCTATTTGACTTTGCACATTTTGCATCATTGTCTTGAAGGCCACCGGATCATCTTTACGCAAGCGGAAACCAATCGATTGAAAGATCAATAACAAACATTCGATAGTCTTTTCGCATAGATTCTGGGCCAAATGTGCAATCAATTCCATAAGTAAACTCTGGTCAAAGATCTTAAAGATGTACATGTAGCATAGGATTAGAACAAGATTATTGAGACGTTTGTCCTCCAATTCCATTGTAGATATATTCTTAATATACTGATCGAAGAGTTCAACGAAAATCTGTAGAAAATGTGCACCAATCTCACTGCCAATATGGGCATGCAGATAGGCCAATAGAACCATATGCTCTTGAACCATACGCTCATTGGAACGCGTATAACCGATAAGGGAATCCTGCAGTAATTTGGTAAGTGTCTCATTCATATTATATCGAGAGTTTTTCATATATAATGCCTCAATGCTGGTGGCTATTTTATGTAGATTCGCCTCGGACAAACGATTTAGTAGACCCTTGCATTGTTTTTGTAGGCGTGCCAATTGCTCCGAATCACTGCCAGCCATTAAGGCGGCACGTCTTTGATGTGGCGGTATATATTTCTGTCCTTCCGGATTGTCTGGTATAATATTGCCGTCAGCATCACGTCGACGACCATAGATGTCCTCCTTGACTAAAAAGAAATCGATAAAGAGTTGGATTTATATCTGAATCATTTAAAAATAAAAACTCTTACATTGAGGTTCCTCCGCTTTTTCCTCTTTCTCCTCCCCATCATCATCATCTGTTCCAGCACTCTCATTTAGTTCCTCCTCAGTGTCTTCGTCTGCATCCATGTCATCACCTTTTTCTTCTTCACTATTCATCATGTCTTCGTCCATGGCATTATCATCTTCATCGCTCCACATGCCGGCATCTTCTTTAGCCTGCTGTTCTTTTAATTGTTTCTTCCTCTCCTGCTTTTCCTCCCATTTCTGTTTCTCCTCCTCATCGTTTAGAACGAAATCCAATAGATAATCCAAACCATCGTTGAACATTTTCCTAACCAAACGATTCTTATCTTTGGTCTTGTTCAATTTTAATTTCTTCTCCAGCTTGGCTATTTCCTTGTCCTCTTCTTCGTTCTCCAATTTGAGTTGCTTTATTCTCTGCTTTCGAGATTTGCCCTGCAATTCCTTTTGCTGTCGCAATTCACGACGACGTTGGGCACCCTCGTCTAAACGCTGGATGCCAGCATGCTTTTGCTTCCTTTCTGTAACTTTACCCAGAGGCTCGAAAGTTTCCACTTTTTGGCTGGACGGAATTAGGGCATCCACTTCGGCGTCACTAAAGTCCGATGCAATGGATTCATCTTCATCGCTTCCCACTTCCCCAGAAGTAAGTTGTTCTCGTGTTAGCTCTAGAGGATTCACTTTGGGTTTCCGTTTCCGTTTGCCTTGTTTTTGTTTACCCGCAGTTGACGTCGCCGCCGCTGCTTCAGCTGCCGCAGTGGCCACGCGCTCGGCTCCATTTAATTTGCTAGCATGATAGATACGTTTATTGTTCTTTTTGTCCAATTGTTTTTGCTTGCGTTGCTCCTTACGGGTAAGAGGCTTTTTTGGAGCTTGCTTTTTTACTTTTAGTTTAACTTTTGCCATTTTGATTGAACTGAAATTCTAAAAACAATTGGAAATCCGGTAGATCAGCTGTAAATGTTAGTGTTGAAGAGCACACGTGTGGATGTCAGGTCCGTAGATGTGGCATAGTGGCCTTTTTCAAGCTAAACGTAATGAAATCATTGGGGACTTGTCCGTGGCTTTTTAATAATAACTATCGAAGAGTGACGAATTTTGATTAAAAAGCTCAATTTCATAACTGAATAAACGATAAAATGAATTTCTTATCAAATAATTATATAGATTTTTTTAAAATCAAGTTCTATTAAAAAAAAAAATATATTTTATATTTAGCGTTTTTTCCTTAGGTAGAGTTTCAACCGTAAAAACGTGCCATCACTGTTGCGTGTGGCTACGCTAAGCACTTGTCATTTTTTAGGGCATTTTGCATGTTATTTACGATTTTCTAATATATTCAATTTTTTAAATAAAAACATAAATATTGAAACAATTTAACCATGTCCAGCCGCTGGTATCCCATCTATCAACGCGGCAATCCGCAGTTGCGTGTCTTCTTGCCCAATTTCTGGATGAAATTGGTGCGGCCCACTGAAGAGCAGCCGGCCAATGTGGTAACCTTTGCCGTATCCACGGGGATGACCAAACACGATGTGAAGAACTATTTGGAAAAGATCTACAAGTTGCCAGTGGTAGAAGTACGCACCAGGATTGCCTTGGGAGAGACCAAACGGGATCAGACCTATGGCTATGTGACGAAAAAAGATGATGTCAAATATGCTTATGTAACAATGGTGAGGCAAATGGCAGAGTCAAGGCACAGATGATGGGGGAAAATGTGTAAATAATTATGCATTTTCTTATGTTTTTGCAGCCAAAAACGGAATCATTTACATTTCCCGATTTGTTCACCGATCGGGCTAAAGACCAAGAGAAGGAAGGCAAATCTCTAGATGAGTCCAAGGAAGGTTTCCGCAGATTTCTCGATCGCAATAAGAAACGTCCTGGCACTCCAGGATGGTATTCCATTTAGTTTAAGTTATAGATAGTAACAATTGTTAACATTTGAAAATGTGTGTGAGTGTGTGTGCGTGGTTTTTCTTCTTTTTTTTTTATTAATATTCAGAAAGTCCAACAAGAAAATTAACATAAAAAGTTTAGCTCCATTCTGTGTTTTTTGTTCTTTTTACTGCTTGGCCTGTTTAACAGCAGCAGCCACCCAGGCTCGTATTTTATCCTCATCCTGTAGGCCGACCATGCGTTGAAGCTCCTTGCCATTCTGCATGACCACCAGAACGGGCACTGCAGCCACATCATAGTCCAGAGCCAGTTCACTGTGCTCATCAATGTCAACTTTGGCCAATTTGATGGAACCCGCCTGCTCACCCACAATATTTTCAATACGCGGCGTTAATAGCTTGCAGGGATTGCACCATCTGTTATAAATAAAAGCTGTTAATTAATAAACAATTTGCTTAAATTTAACTATTTTGATTCTTACGTTGCAAAAAAGTCAACAATAACCGGAGTTTGGCTGTTCTTTACTTTCTTGTCGAAATCTTCGGCGCTTTGAACTTTAAATATTTCCCGCTGCAGTGATGACACAGAAAGCAGACGCAATTGCGTCTGACCTTGGCGCAGTGTCTTGGTCAAGGTATTGAGTAGTTGTCGCTGCATTTTGTAAATATTAATTTCTCTCAATTCTTATTTCTTTTGTTACGAGAACAATCTCCGGGGGCCACAAAAGCAACAACAATAATAATAAGCCAAAATTGGTGTGGCCAAAGAAGTATAGGGCTAACAGTGATGACACACCAATATAAATCTTCTTACGTGTCTCACGAAAACGTAATATATTTCAGATGAGTATTTATACGGAAAGCATTGCTTGCCGTTTTCGAAAAGGAAATTAATTTCTACGATAAAGTAATCACTGGGAACCAAAGTCAACAGAGTTAACTTTATTTCATCCTGTTTAGCATTTGAAAAAGTACTCAAATTCAGATATTGAAGAGGTATCATTCGTTTTTTTTTTTTTTGCTTATTAAAATTTTTTAATTCATTGTTTTTCTTTTAATGTTTATCAAAATTTAAAATACTAGAAGAAGGAGTTTTGCAGTAATCGGATGTGCAAAATTACATTTTAATAACTAGTAGTTGGATACAATTTTTCATATGATTAAATATCAGTAAGAAAGGCAAATTATAAAGACAAAATTTCCAAAAAAAAAAAAATTTCACTATTGCGACACGTAATCATCTCTATGTGATTGAGAGTGCAGCCCTGGACCTTAGAGAAAAACCCAATTAGCCCGTTTGGCAGCCCTACGCAAAAGCAGAAGAAGAGTAGATTGCAAATAAAAAAAGAAAATATTTTTGACTGTCGTAATATACATAAAAGTATCGTAAAAACGCAAAAAAACAAAAACATTAAAGCTTTGCCAACTGAAAGCAAAATTGAAAGTCCATTTAATTGGTCAAGTGAATAGACGCAAAAGTCATCTAAAAGGGGAACAAGAGGAAGAATAATCAACCAATAGCAACAGTAGCAGTAGTAGCAACAAAAACAACAACAACCCACAAAAAAAAGTGAAGTGGAAGACCAGACGAGGCCAATTAGTGAGTGGAGCCTCTCCTTGAGCTAAGCAAATGGCCACTGAGTTAAAGCGACGCGAGTCCAGGAAATAGAGCCGGAGTTAGGGGACAATCTATATATCAAGATGGATGATTTGTCGCAAGGCGACATATGTCGCGTCTGCCGATGCGAAGCCCAGCAAGATCGTCCCTTGTTTTATCCCTGTATCTGCACTGGGAGCATTAAATATATACATCAGGATTGCCTGATGCAATGGATGCGTTACTCGCATAAGGAATATTGCGAACTATGTGGACATCGTTTCAGTTTTCAACCCATCTATGCCCCCGATATGCCAAGAGTTTTGCCATTAAAGGATGTACTAGTAGGTCTAATGTCGGCTGTCTTTGAGGGGGCACGATGTTGGCTCCATTACTCTTTGGTGGGCATGGCCTGGTTTGGTGTTGTCCCTCTATCGGCATATCGCACTTATCGCTATCTGTTTCGAGCCAATTCCTTTGAAATGATACTCACTTTGCCCTTTGATATATTTTCCATGGAAAATTTGGCAGTGGATGCGTTTCGTGGCTGCTTTGTGGTCACATGTACATTGCTATCGTTCATTGGTTTGGTTTGGCTGAGAGAGCAGATACTACACGGCGGCGGACCGGACTGGTTGGAAAGAGATGAGGCTGGAGCAGCGGCGGCAGCAGCAGCTAATGTTAATCCACCAGCAGCTGCCCAGGCAGCTCAGGCTCCGGCTGATCCAGATCCCGATATTCAAGATGATAATAATAATCAGGGTGATGAGAATCCAAATCCAGCAGCAGCTGCAGCAGCAGCAGCCGAACCAGCTCCTGCTCCCGCAGGCAATGTGGGCGGAGCTAATGATCCCGCAGTTGGAGCTGATGCCGATGAACAGAATTGGAATCCTATGGAATGGGATCGGGCTGGCGAAGAACTAACCTGGGAACGTCTGTTGGGCTTAGATGGTTCATTGGTCTTCTTGGAGCATGTCTTTTGGATCATTTCCCTCAATACAATGTTCATTTTTACCTTTGCCTTTTGCCCATATTGTGTTGGCAATTTCATCCTAAGCTCTATGGATTTGCTTCATGCGGAGAAGCCATTGTTGCATTTCCATGGCCTGGTAACCACCTTATTTGGCTATTGTTGCATTGGCCTGACCCTGGTTGTGTTACACTTCTTTGCCCGAGTGTTTCGCCTGAGACGCGTCTGCTGGTTCATTGGCCTCTGCTATATTGTGGTGAAAGTTTCACTTCTTTCTGTTGTGGAGATTGGTGTATTGCCATTGATTTGCGGCTGGTGGCTGGACATTTGTTCGTTGCCACTTCTGGATGCCAGTCTAAAGGATCGCAAGGCAAGTTTTAAAGCAGCACCGGGTACATCTCTCTTTGTCCATTGGATGTTTGGCATGGTCTATGTCTATTATTTTGCTGCCTTCATTTCGCTGCTACGTGAAGTTTTGCGTCCTGGTGTCCTATGGATATTCCGTAATGTCAATGATCCGGACTTTAGTCCCATTCAAGAGATGATTCATGTACCGATTGTGAGGCATATACGACGACTGGTTGCATCGGCCATGATCTTTGGTTTTGCTGTCCTGCTAATGCTATGGCTGCCCATACGAATCCTGCAATGGGCATGGCCCAATTTCTTGCCCTATGCCTTGAGTGGGGATTCAGAGGTGAATGATTTGAGTTTACAGCTGCTTCTCCTCCAGGTAAGTTTTCATTATATTCTTTTTGATTGCTTAATCTTATTTCCTTTTGTCTTTCTCTGTTAGATTCTTCTGCCCGGTTTCTTTGAACAAACCCAAACCCGGATCTGGTTGAAGAGTTTGCTACGTTTCTGGTGCTCGGCAGTGGCTTGGCTTTTGGGTATACGTAGCTATTTGTTGCCAGCACCACAACCAGAGAATGAAAATCAGGAGCAACAAGAGAATGAGGGTCCACAGGGGCAAGGTCAGCCGGCACCAGTGGCTGCACCACCCCCACCACCACCACCACCGCCAGAACCGGCTAGAAATTTGGCAGCTGCCCATCAGGCCATAATGCAAAGGGATGCCCCAGTGGGTTTTCAGCCCTATGAGAAGCCCACTTTCTTTGCCATACGTCTGTGTGCTCTATTGATTCTGATGTGTCTGTCCATAGTGGTGGCTGCCGTGATGACACTTACAATTCCTGTATATATTGGCAGACGCCTAATGATGCTCTGGACAGGACAACCAGGAGGTGGTGGTGGTGGCGGCGGTGTTGCCGACGCCGCAGCGGCAGGAGCAGGTGGAGCAGCGGCAGCAGCAGCTGCTGGTGGAAGGGTATTAGCTCAAAATGCTGGCGATGGTGCTGTAGCTGCCGCCGATGCTGATCCCGAAGAGGCACGCAAAAATGAACGTTTTATGCGTGCACATGAGCTGTACACAGCTGAAATTGGTGGCTATCTCTGTTGGATTGTGTCCCGTGGTGTAGCTGTAGTGGTCACCCTATTGCCACAAGGTCGCACTGCTATTATACAAAAGCTAAAGCATTGGGCTAGAGTTGCTCTACAATATGCCTTGCCGGTAATGACATTGGTTGGAATCTTTGTGCTAGTACCGTTGTTATTTGGTCTCCTGCTCGAACTGGTGGTGGTTATACCATTAAGGGTGCCATTACGCAAAACTCCGATACATTTCCTTTGGCAGGATTGGGCCCTGGGTGTACTCTATACAAAAATAGCCATTGCTTTGACACTAATGGGTCCGGATTGGCATTTAAAAAGGGCATTGGAGCGGGCCTATACCGATGGCTTGCGAGATTTCGATTTGCGTTTTGTGATGCGCGATTTGGCAGTGCCGGTGGTGACTACCTTTGGCTTAGCCTTGGCCATACCATATGTATTGGCTCATATGTATCTACCCATATTCTTTACGGATCCCTATACCAGACAGATTATATCACGTTTAGTGTACCCTGTCAGCTTTATAGTGGTGGGAAGCATCTGTTTCCTAATGTTCCAGATAAAGCAAATGAAGAAACTGTATTTGTCCATTAAGGTGGATAAGTATTTGGTTGGACAACGTTTGGTCAACTATGAGCACCGCAAGAAACAGCAACAGCAGCAGCAAGAGCAAAAGGCAGCAAAGGAATTAAAAGAGAAACAGGATAAGGAGGCAGTGGAACAACAGGCGGCAAATGCAGCTGCTGCTGCCGCACTGGCAAATGCACCAAATCATGCGGGCAATGACAATGACAACGATGATGATGATGATGATCCCATTGATTATCTTAATGATGACGAGCAGGCGGCATTATATGCACGCCGTAGGCGTGATGAAATGCCACGCCATCTTCTGGTGGATGCCAATGAGGAGTTGCTCTAGGGTTACGTCTATTTTCTATGTTTGTTCGTTATGGAATCGCTGATAATATATCTATGTTTAATTCACATTATCCATCCGGTTGAGGAGGACGTGGAAGTGGACGTGGAGGAGGAGCATGAGGTGAACCTCAATATTGTAGACGCAATTAGACGTGCAAAATTTTTTTAAGTAAAATAATTAAATCAACACGTTTTTTTTTATTATTGTTTTTTCTTTTTGCTTACTTTGGTTTTTAAAAAATTGATTCGAAGACATCTTTGACTAAAGGTTAAATAAGAAAAAAAGATATATAAAAAAAAACTCCCAATCCCCAAAATTATACATATATATATATTATATATAGAATGTTTATTTTTTGATTATTGTAATTTGTTAGCCGCAATTGTTGTTAAATCTCTTATCCGCTTATATATATATATATCTACATATACATATATATATACTTTTTAAATCCTAAGTTAAACGATCTTTAATTTCAAGAGACAACTCAATCGAGAAAAGGAGATATAAAACAAAACAATTAACGAAACCAAGAAACCCTTTAAAATCTGAATGTGAATAGATTAATCCATCAGACTTGCAACTCCACTGATTTTAATATAAAGGTATATTTATATATATATATAGATATACACATACTTATCCGACAAACAAAAAAAAAACCTATACTAAAATCCAATTATATAATATACGGACAAAAAAAAATATACCTTGTATTAGCATCGTATGAACTCACTTTCGGAAACTAGAAAAGCAACAAAAAAATGCAAAAAAAAAACACATACACACAAAGTTATACTTTCTTTCAATATAGTGGTAAATGTGGTGAAAACTAAAACATACAAAAAACAAAAAAAAAGAAAGAAAATATAAAAAACCTTTTGAGCTAGCTTTACGGAAAACAAAAACACTTGTAAAAATGATATATATGTATACATATAAATATAAACCATTTAAACTTAATTAATAAATTTAACTTAAAACAAATATTTAAATGTGAAATGACCTCACAAGTCTCTCTTCCTTTGATTAATCAGAGATTTGCAACAGAACTGACCCTCTACTTCCTTTTTTTCCCTCCACTACCCGCTCCCAAGAAGGGAAACAATTAAGACAAATGACAAACGGAACTGCTTGAAAAGGTTGTTTAGCAAACATTAGAAGAAAAAAAAAAGATGGAAAAGTAAAGAAAAACCGGAAATAAACAGTAATGGTCAAAATAACTGGCAATAACTAAGGGAGACAAGCTTTAAAGGACCCTTTTTTTCTTGGCATAGGGCAAATGACAACCATTTATTATTGCCGCATGAGAAGGGAATTCAATTAGGAATTTATGGCTAATTCGAATGGGTTTCAAGTTGTGCCTCTTAAGGTTATGCAAATGTCGGAGACTCGCCTTAACGCATGAAATAATTTCAAGCAGTCTACAAACATTTATTGGGTTTACAGTTATTTCTTCAATAGTCAGTAGTCAGTTGGTCCAAGGAATGCAGCCATTGCCCTCCGAGAGAAATGAAAGAGAGAAATTATTTCATCATCTTTTTATCCTTTTCAAATGCAGCAACATTCGATATTTGCGCTCTCTAACTGTATTTTCTTTTTGTCGCTTCTTCTCTCTCATTCTTCTTTTAATACCTGGTAACCGATAGAGAAGATGAGTATATTAAGTTTGTTGAAATCAAAGTACATAAATACAAAAACGCATATGTTTATTCCAGCTTAGCATTAATAACCATGTTTATAGGTGTTCAATAATTTCATGTACATATTGGCTATTAATATAAGTGAGCAGAATTTAATTAAATTTAGTTTTTCAGTACCAGTTACTAACGGGTATCGCAACGTCGATGCTCTTGCCTTATGCCGATTGTCGCATTCAGTTAGTTGCAAATTTTGCGCGTGGTCGATCGACAAAATTGTTCGTCTTCAAAATTGTAAAAAAATACCGGCAAAAGTTTATAATTAAAAGCTATGTGTAATATTTTAAGTAAATTTGCATTTATTGTGCAAGAAGATCGTTGAAATCAGTGAAGTGCTTTTCGTTTTAATTAAAAAATAAGAAAGTGCCGTTATGTTTTGACATTTTTTTTCTTGTTCGTTTTTGAAGAGCGAAGGCATAGCCCGCGCATTGAAATAGGCGTGTCGTTTCGCTGTCGTTAATTTTTTATTTTACTTTTTTTTTTTTGAGTGAGTGCAAATACGAGTGAAATAAACGTGTGAGTGAAGTGAAATAATAAATGAAAGATGGCGGCAAATTGAATTGCAAACATGAGTGAATGGGTGAGTAATTTAGTTTAGATATTTTTTTGCTTGTATTTTGTTTTATAGAACGAATTTAAGAATTATTTGATCTTATTCGTTATTATATTATCTTTTTATTAGAATGTGACTGTATTTCGTTGCAATGTTGATCGAAAACTTAAGCCGTTATTTAAGTTTTTTAATTGAGAACAAAGCTATTATCGTAAGACACTGCGTGTCTCAACAAAGTTCAAATGTTATGTTTTTCTATTTCATTCGAATTGCATAACTTTCTTATAGGATTCTTCTAGAATTTTGATCAGTGAAAATAAAAAGAAAATTGTTACAAAAAGGGTTTAGGAAATTAGTTCCAATTCATTTTCATTTCTGAATCTTTTATGCACCTTACAACAATGAAAGGTTTCCGCAACCGGGACACCAACAATAACAACAAAAATGAAAAGAAAAGGTTCATACATACATACATACATATAATAATAAAAATGAAATTAAACGAAAATTGAAGTTTGCTTTTTTCCTCCCATTAAAATAAAAGGAAGAAGAGGTGACCCCCAGCTGCCCTCTGGCCCAGTTGCCTGGAGTGTACAAACGTAAAATAAAATAAAAGAAAAAAAAACAGAAAGAAATTTAATTTCTGAGAAAATGCCAAGGGAAGTTAATAACAAGCAAAGCACTCCAAAAAGCCAACGGTAACCCTCTTTAACGTTTCTCTCCCACCTCTCCTCTTTATGCGGCACTTAATAAAAAGCCCATTACATGCAATGCTGCCTTTGTCCCTCGCGCTTGCTTTGTATAGGTATGTATGTATAGGTGGCCACTTGATT
This sequence comes from Drosophila austrosaltans, assembly GCA_035045865.1. Lineage (NCBI taxonomy): Eukaryota > Metazoa > Arthropoda > Insecta > Diptera > Drosophilidae > Drosophila > Drosophila austrosaltans. Next base: position 6,848,185 of record JAWNOQ010000207.1, read on the forward strand.
ATGGTGCCTTTGCCACATAACTGTAAACAGATAGGAAAAGAGAGAGAGACAGAGGGAAAGAGTGGAATGCAAGAAGAGACAAGAAGGCTCAATGACAATTGCAATTACGCTTGGTCCAACAAAGATAAAGTGCATCGGTGGAATGTTGAATAGGAGAGCAAACGTACTTCAAATAAACCGTTTAAAACTAGAGGCGTAGAGTAAATTTACTATTTAAAACTAGAAACATAGAGTACATTTACCGTTTAAAACTAAAGGCAATAGAAGTACATTAATCTTCCTTTTAATATTTATGTCTATTTGCCCCCATTTTCTTTATGCTTTTTTTTGTGGTTTTTTTGTGGCCAGGACTTGCGCCATATTGGTAAAGGGCTAATTGCAGTTGGTAATGGCTGGTAATGGAATTTGTGGCTTTTTTTTTTTAAAAGCATTAGCAAGGCTAAGGAAAACTTGATAATACGAATACATTTCTATCTTACGATGAAAAGAAAACTTTATCGTAAATTCAAAAGTGTTAAAAGTGACTTTTTTTTTTTTATTTCATTTCTTAGTTTCTGTTAATTTTATTGTTTTTGTTTACGATCGTATTCTTGCATCATATTTTTGTTGTTGTTGTTGTTTTTTCTAACCTTGACGACGCACAGTGGGGCCTTTTCTCATTTCGCTTATCAAAAATCATATCTTCTAAAGTAGTGAAGCGATTTTCAAAATTTAAAAAGCATTTGATAGCTAATTGTTCAAGCTTCAAATGGAGTTATTACCGAGGTGCCACGTGCTCGGGTTGCTTAGATATTCAAGGTCAAAGTTGAAAAATATTTCTAAGCATATTTTACCCATAAAATTCACTTTAAAAACGCTTTTTTGATCACAAATGAACCTTATTATATTAGATTTGATGACTAAGTCAGATTTTTTAATGTTTTGTTTTAATTTTTTATTGTAATTGCAAAAAAAAATATACCATTAAAAGGGAATATTCATTTTGGTCTCCCCCAAAACCCTTAATGCTACAGAGCTAAAATTTTACACATAGGCTTCTGTTAGCTGTAGGCATTATATATCTAGAAATCATCCTGATCGGATAACTATATCCTATAGCTCCCATAGGAACGATAGGTCGAGAATAAAAATAAGCTTCCACAACTTTGTTGTTTTTTAATCAATTTATAAGAAATTTGGATTCTGTTAGTGTAATATACTTTCTAACATATTCACCAAGTTTTATCAGAATCGGTTGACTATATCTTATAGCTCCCATAGGAATGATAGGTCGAGAATAAAGTGAAGCCTCCAAAACTTTGTTGTTTTTCAATCGAATACTACGAAATTTGTACCCTATTAGTTTAATATACTTTCTAACATATCTACTAAATTTCATCAGAATCGGTTGACTATATCATATAGCTCCCATAGGAACGATCGGTCAAGAATATAGTTTTAGAGCAATAACTTGAGTGTTTATTGAGCGATTGTCACGAAATTTTCTATTTGGAAGTTTAGTACATATCAAAATGTCTGTGCTAAGTTTCAGCCAAATCGGTCAACTATACGCTATAGCTCCCATAGGAACAATCGGATCCAAAATTTTTTTTTTCTCAAATTACATTTTTTTTCTTAAGCCATTAACATTTAATGTAGGTTTGACTTATTTTATGTGCTCTCCAATGATTTTGTTACATTATAAATACGTAAATATCAAATAACAGTTTGCCAAATTTGCATGCGCTCTTCGTCTTCCCTGCACCTGGAACGCGTTTTTAACGCGAGGTTGCATTAGTTTTTTGAATTTTTGACAAATTTGCGCAAAAAAGCGCAAGACTACACTATATAGGTCTGATAGGTGAATATTCCCTCTATCACGTGTATATAATTATATCGTGAATCTCCGTGAATCTCTGTTGTTTTTCCTTCACTAAAGTTTAAAAAATGCGAAAATTTAGTGTATTTTTGAAACGTCTCCAATTTACTGAGTATTTCAAATTACATTAAATTTTTTACAACAAATAACTAAAAAATGATCTACTTTTCGAATAAAGTAAAAATATTCAAGATCAGTTGTTTATTTCGGCCAATATACAGTTTCAAAGTTGCAAGTTTTTTTTAAAATTCTAAATTTTTTTCTTACATGAAAAATGTCTCCACTTTGAGACGATATAGCACCCACAACTCTTATCGGATTTCAATAATATTTTGGATCCATAAAATCTGAAGTATTATCTGTCGATTCCACTTTTCATTTTTGCCAAACGCGATGGTGAAAAAAATGATTTTCGGTCAGCTATTCGGGCAGAGGCCCCACTGTGCGACGTCCACTGCGACGTCTGCCTCGGCGTGCTTGGCGCCTTTCCCGGCGCCTTTCTTGACGGCGTTCGCGCCTTCTACGTTCTCGACGTCTCCTACGGCGATTGTTCCTGCTGCTGTTGTTGGTGTTGCTGCTGCTGCTGGAGGATGGGGAATCTGTGACTGCAGTTGTTGGAGCTGTTGTAGCCGGTGAAGTTGCTGGGGGTGCTGCAGTCGTTGAACTAGGTGTTGAAGACGTCGGAGTCGAAGCAGTTGGTGTCGAAGAAGTTGGTGTCGAAGATGTAGGTGTCGAGGAAGTGGGAGTCGAGGACGTCGGTGTCGAGGAAGTCGGTGTCGAGGATGTTGGTGTCGAAGAAGTTGGAGTCGAAGATGTTGGAGTCGATGATGTTGGACTAGACGCAGTGCCACTTGCGCCAGCTTGAGTTGTAAACACAACTAAACCCAAAAGGCAAAAGCCAACTGCGAATTTTAATTTCATTGTACAACTTGCATTCACAAAGACCTTTTAACAAATTATATTCTTTTCATAGAACCCATTTGAGTATTTATAGCAAAAAAAAGAAATCTTCAGAGAAATTTCGAAGAAGAGTAAATATTTGAATGTCTGGTTTCGCAATGACAAATAACAAATTTCTAAAAAGAAAGAAAAATACACACAACAGAAACAATAGTTGCAAACCAATTGTTTAACATCTTTTAAAATTGCCAAAAATAACTACCTAATTGCTTTTTTTTTTGATTTTATATTGAATTTGAAATAAATTGAGAACAAATAATGTCCACACTTATGTAGTAGTTTTATTTGTTCTTACACATGCTCTTATACCTACATATTAGATATAATATTATAGAAAATTACTGTCAAGTAAATATTAATTGTAAAACAAAAGAACTTGCTTGAACTGAAAACAGATATGGCAAATATTTATCTAGAGGGGAAACAAGTCTGTCTATCCGATTTTAACAAAATAAAAGAAATGTTGACTTTTAAAATTGACAAAAATAGATAAATTTGCTTACCCTTAACACATGGCTTGATCTAATGATAGCATTAACTAAATAGATCTAAGACAAATTAGTTCGAGCCTTTTCTTAAAAAAAAAGTGGAAAGTTCTAAAAATGTTTTTAATTATAATCTAAAAAACACATGCAAGTTGCATTCATATTAACCTATGTATAACTATTATTGGAACAATTGCCGACCTTTTCTTGCTCCCCTGGTGACCCTTTCACTTTTTATACCCTTGCATGGGTACATTATTTTGGTTAGAAGCTTGCAACGCACAGAAGAAAGCATTTTCGATTATATAATGATCGGTCTAGAATAGAGTAAAACTTCCGTAAGTTTAGTTTTTTCAATAAGATTTCACAAAATTTGACATCTGTTGGTTTAATATATTTCTTAACATATCCTTCAAGTTTTGGCAGAATCGGTCAATTATACATAGCTCCCATGCCAGCCAAGAATCTTAAATTTAAGTTTGACTTGTTTTATATGTCAAACGACAATTTGCAAGGGTATACGAACTTTGGCGTGTTTTTTGTTGACCTTAACTCAGATGCTGGCGTCATAGTACACGCTTATTCACACATGCACACTCACACATGCACACTCACACATGTACACTCACACATGTACACTGACACATGTACACACACACACACATTTACAAGTGTACACTCGATTGTATATATTAAAATGGCGTTTTCTGGCGTTCACGCCACGTCTTTTGTTTACAAAATTGAATTTTTCATTACCATTGGCCAAGTGGTGTTGCTGCTGTTGCATCAACTCCTGGAGCCCTCTCTTTCTCTTTCTGGGCCGGGCTACTGCAGTAGCCCACCTCTGTCCACCAAATTTCCATATCCCCCTCAATACCCTCTTACCAGTTTGACTACGCAACCATATACACGCTTTTGGTTTATAATTGGATTTTGATTCGTTTTGCATAAAAAGTACACAGACAGACTATTGCTTTCTCTGTCTGAGACACCATATGTGTGTGTGTGTGTGTATGTGAAAATTTTATGGCTTCGAGCGGCGCCTCTCCGCATTTTTGATATAATCTACACGCATTGACCAAAAAATGAAAAATAAAAAAAAGAGCTAAGAGAGAGAGAGAGAGCTCAAAACCAGTCAGCCAAAAAAAAAAACCCAACCAAAACTTATTGAACTCGTTGGCTTTTCTTTCTATAAAATGATTTGAAAATAATTTCACTGCATTTCTTTCATTTTGTCCTCTGTGTGGGTGTGTGTGTATGGCTTTATTATTTATGGCTAGCTAATGCATACGTATATATGTATGTATGTGTGTGTGTGTGTATGTTTGGTGGTTTGGTTTTGGCAATTTCCATATTGCGTATACGCCACGTGGCGCCAATGTAAATTTATTGCTTTTGGTGCTTCATTTGATTGGTAAAACATATAGGTATGATAGGTAGAGAACGCTTGATATATCCTTTTTGGAGGTCAGCGTAAATTGAGTCAAAGAAATTAACACATATTTTGTAAATTTAAGCAGAAATTTAAACTTATTCCCCAAATAGAATTTCAAATGCATAGATATTGATGCTGTTTAAGTTTGAAACCAAAAAAACGGATTGAAGAGCAATAAAAGTGAAAGAAAGTAAATAAAGAGTATCATAAAAGGCTTATGCCTGACTAAAGATTAGCTCTTGAAGGCATAAACAGAAATACAAATCTGCTGCCTCTACATACACATATGTATATATTTCTATATATATCCTTTAACCGAATAGAGCAGTAACTCTTGTTTTTATACCCTGTAACCATAGGGTAAAAGCGTATATTAAAGTCGCTAAAATGCATGCTGCTGGCAGAAGAAAGCATTTCCGACCCCATAAAGTATATGTATATATTCTTGATCACTATCAACAGCCAAGTCAATTGAAATGTCTGTTCGTACAAACACCTAGATCTATAACATCTATAAGATAAGAAATAGGTTGAGTTCGCTGTTACCGCATGTTAAAGGGAATTTAGTGTTGAATTGATGACCATCTCGAGGGTGTCCGACCTTATTTAATATAATTAGTTGGTACAGAGTATACACAATGCCGGCAGAGACGACTTGCTTGCTTCCTTTTCTTTTGACTACGAAACTTACTCTTGTGTCACTCCATTAAAAAACTTTTGCATGCTGTTTGAGGATTATCACCGACTGTAAAAAAATATATAAAACCATGTTTAACATGGCAGGCCCGCCTGCTTCTTTATATGTATATATACAAATCCAGAGAGAACAAGTGGCTCGTAAGTTAACATAATCTAGCCATCTTGTAAGCCATTTACTTTTGCTTAAAGAGGCGCTCCCCCAAAAAACAACGACTGGCAACAACCGGCAACTAGCAAGTCACAACTCATAAATTTAGTTTATCCTGGAGCCCAAGCCATTATGGCCATTCTTTCAACTGGACATGATGACACCAACACACACACACCTTGGTGGCCATTATTTTGAAACTCTACTCCCACCATCCATCCCTTTTAAACCATCTGCGGCTTTCTTTTTTGGGGTTTCCCTTTCGGTTTTTTTTTTGTCTTTTTTTCTTTTTTAGGTTTGCCTTTGTTTCTTTTGCCTGAACATGCGTGTTTTATTGGGTCATAATCAGGCCAGGGCCAGGAACCAACGGGCACTTAGCACTCCTTAAGTTTTACAACTTCACGCTCAATCAGAGTAGGAGCCGAAAAGGGGGGCGATGAGAGCGAGGTGAAAGGATAGCAGCCATAAAAAAGTAACACCTCAAACTTCAAACTTTAACCCGGGGCAAGAGCTATTAAAGGAATCTTTTAGTATAACTTGGCGACTGACTGGATTAGCTTTAACATCAGCAACAACAATAGCAACGACAGCAACAGCAATAACAACTTTAAAATGCAAAACAACTACCCGAGGAGGTTCCAAAAGGATATAAGTAAATACTCCTCATGGACTTGAGGTAAGAGTGTCCATTGTTGTAAAAGTTTTCCCTTTTTTTTTCTATTTTCATTAAACGAGATAGAGAAACTTGTGTTGCGTACATCAGTTAGTTAATTGGGTTATGGGTAAAAACGGAAATAGTCCACAATTGATCAAAACTTTTAGAATTTTCAATTCGATTCTTAATAATGCAAATAAAAAGTTTGAAAACTTTACTTTGATGATTAATTTTTTTTTGAGCATTAAAATTGAATTTTCTACATATTTTTTCTTGAAATATTCTAAGGGTATTTGTAAGTTTGTCTAAGTGTTATATTCCGTGGGTTTTCATTATTTTTGTTGAGTTGTGTTGAACTATTCGAAAAAACTTTTCCTTTTTTCTAGTTTTTTTTTTTAGATCTGCGTACCTGCCCACCTTTTCCATTTTCCCCAATTGGTTGTGTAAAGCTTTTACACAAATTATTTCTATTTGTTTTTGTTTTTTTCCGGTTGTTGTTGTTGTTGTTATTCTTTCCTGTTTTTGCGTGGTGGCCAAAATAATAAAATATGGCAAAAACAGAAATCAAATGGCAGGCCCACTTCAATGAGCCAGAAAAATGAAGTAAAAGTGGAACAACAACAACAGCAGCAGCAGATTGGCTTTTACTTAGGAAAAAATATAAAGAGAGGAGTTGCCATGGTTAATAGTTAGTGGGGATGGGTGGGGGATTGTGGGGTGGGGTGGGCAAATGAGGGGTTAGCGGTAATAATTTGAACATAATGAGCAGAAGGGCGAGAAAGAGAGATTGGAGATTGAAGATGGAGATGGGTAAGGGATGAGATTTGAAGCGGTAAATAGCAACCTGCCACTTCAGCTGAGTGTTGTTGTTGCTGTTCATCTTCCTGTTGTTGTTTTTGCTTTGTTTTATGGCTAATTTTAGACAATTTATGAAGTGTTGGTTATGCTTGATAAGAGCTTCAAGCGGAAATATCAACAACAATGGCAACAGCAACAACAAGAACAGCAACAACAACAATAACAATAACAGGAGCAATGGTAACAACAGCAACATCAACAACATCAACAAAAACAACGACAGCAACTCATGCAAATGAGCTATGTTTAAAGCTTAAAATATTACGCATACGACTTGTCGACCAAGCCAAAATGATAAAGCGCAGTAAAATATGCCTGAAACGGTGTGGGTTTAAACGTGTTGAAATATACGAGCTTGTGTGCGTGTGTGTATGCGTGTACATTAACGTGTTGGTGTGGGTTAGCAGTTATCAGAGAGCTGACATATGAAGTTGTTAATTTTACAAAAAGGAGAAAGAAAAAAAATGAATGAAAACCATAAAGAATGCTGCTTTCACTTCTCCTAACAACTTTCAGGGATTTCATCTCTTTCCCTTTAATTCAAATTAGTATATCATTTGCTTAAGCCAGATTTCTTCAGTCAAATAATACAACATGCAAGAAATGTTTTTTTTTTGTATGTATTAAAATGTCAAAAGAAAAACGTTATCAAGGAAAATCTAATTAAATATGCAAAATTTTAGATGGAGATTTATTTACATATATATAGAAAATAAACAATTTCGTAATGCTAGCAAAGATTTTGCATTGGTTTTTAAGATTTTTAAAATAATACACGTTAAAAATTGTTTAGTTTGAGTTTTAAAAAACGTATTAAATCATTTTAAAAGAGTTTTTTACACTTTTTGTTTCAAGTTTTTGTTATTCAATTTCTTTTGATTTCCTATTTTGAACATTTTCTTATTTTCATGATAGTCTTCTATGAGAAATGGCAAATTTAAGCCAAAAATCCGCTTATGTCAAATGAATTGTGTTGGTTGACTGAAGTGAACTGAAGTGAACTCCACTTGACTCGACTTGCTGACAGCTTGCCTAGTTTTCTTGCTTTTATTTATTTTTTTATTCATAATCTTAAAATCTTTTAGTATGTGCAATTAAACTTTATTGTCTCAGACAGACTTTTGGCAAACATAAGAGATGCAGGATGCAAGACGCAGTGGATGCGGGATACAAGATGCGGGATGCAAATTGCGAAATGCATTCGTCTTCTGCCATCTGCATAATTCACTTTACTTATGACATGAATTTCGGAATTTTGTGGTACAGAAATAAAGTACTGGTAGGAATATTGTTAAGAAAAAAAGTCTCTCTGCTATGTGTAAACAGAGGTGTACCTATAAAAGGGTTGCTTAAGTGTTTTTAAAGTTTAATTTATACCCTCTTCCATTTTCTGCTACGGCCATGTTAGTCAGGCATCTTAGAGGCAAGTTGGAATTGGATTGCTTGCATAGTTGAAAATCCAATTAAAATTACTTTTTGAAAGGCATCGAACAAGTTATTTGAAACTTAATGAACTGAACTTCTTTTCATCTTTGCATTTGGATTAATAAATCTAAATGAAGAAAAATAGTTTCAAATACATTACACAACCATCACCATCCCCCCCCCCCCCCAACTGGCATCCTCCTTTAAAATTTTGTTGACTAATCAATGCAACATTTTTGGCTAAAACGTGTCCGAAATTTCAAAGTTTACATTTAAGCGCTTTCTCTCTCTCTCCCTCTCTCTTGTTTTTTCCACTTTTCCCTCTTTCTCTGATTCTTCGGTAGTTTGTATATGGCAAACTTTTCTGTCAATTGTTTTTCCTCTACTTGAGCACGCATTTCAACTTTTGACTTAATGCAAATTATATGATTTCATTTTCATCCCTCTCTCTCTTTCTCTATCTTTGCTAACTGACAAGTGTTTAATTTGGCATACACATATAGTATATACATATATTATATATATATATATATATATACACACATTTATATATATAAATGTATATAGTAAGCCAGTTTATATTACATTAGAAAACCACAAAACAATTTAAGTTACAAAACATGGCAAAAACTTTTCTATTTGTCACAAGCAACTGACAGGCCCCCCTCCCCTCCACTTCCTGCGCTTTTGCCCACTCTTACAACAAAAAAAAAAAAAAAAGAAGTTGATAGAAAAAAAAGAACAATCCAGTAGGTTGGGCTTCATTTTGTTCATGTGCCGAACTCTCTATACACTTTCCGATGTCCAGAATAATGTTACATAATCCCTTGGAAATAAATCGTTCGTAAGGAAAATATCTAACATTTTGCTTCTACCTAAACTATAGCTCGTACGTGTTAATTATCGTCAGCGTCTGCTTAGCCATCTGGAAAGCACTTAAGAGCACGTGCGCGCTGAAATTTCACAACAGTTCGTTGCCTTCTTGTTAAGGGAGTGGCAAAGGGTCGGAGATATCCAGAGGTAAATCCAAATTTTTCCTAAAGTATGGAAAATTTAAAAGATTTCTTTTGGATTTGAATGAAAGAATTAATAAAATGTTATATGTGTCTTTCACTTACTTTTTTGCGTTGCAAAACTAATATACCCTTCATAGAAGGGTATAAAAAAAAAACAAGAAAAGCAACTAATGTAAAGTTTAGCTTAAAGCCATGGGCTAAATAAATATATTGAGAGTGATAGAGATAGAGAGTGGGAGAGAAAGAGAGAGCGACCGTGGGGCAGGAGCGTGAAACTTTTGAGCTATTTTTTGATTAGGCTTTTTTTTTTTCTTTTTCGTTATTTGTTATTTGTTGTTGCTGTTTTTGTTGCTCTTCTTGTTTTTGTTTCGTTTCGTATATTGTGGGAGTTTCAATTTAAGTAGCAGACAAAAGAATCTATTGCTTCTCTATCTTTATCCCCGTCAATTGGCTACTGTTCCTACTACTTGTTCTTATCCTCGTCATCGTTGTATCCTGGTCGTATCCCATTTCACATTCTCATTCTTCACCTAGTTACTTCTGCTTGTTTATTGCTCATACGCCAGATTGAAACTCGTGTCAGAGTTGAATTGTTTGCCTCTTGGCATACAGTGCGTATGATTGACATAATCGTAGCTAACCTTCATTCATTCATGCCACCCTCCCCCCCCTGTTAAAATTTAATTCACCATTCTCTCCCTGTCATTAGCTCACTTCATTGAGCTGCCGTCACTTCATTTCATTTGTTTGGACATTGATTAATTGTCATCTGGTCACTTGTTTACATTTCTTTTCTCTGTCATCATTAAGTTTAGTTGTGTTGCCTGCCTCTTGGCAAACCTTACCATTTTTCGAGATATGCATAAACATGTAGATAGAATAGATTTATGGGATCAAATCTAATATACTTGTGTACATACATATATATGTATGTATAGACATGTTTAATACATATATAAACATGCATTTCTATGAATTTTAGTTTGCTCCTGAGCATATATTTGTTCAGCTGCTGAATGAAATGATTCCAAAAAAAGGTTAAAGGCGTAAATTAATTGAAATTGAGTTTGCAAAAACAAAATTATGAATCTTCATTTTAAATTTTCCATAACCTAAAGCATAATAAATACAAAGAATATATCCAAATCAAAGGTGTTATAAGATCAGGTACAATACTCTATCATTCTTAGTCAACAACAAGGAATATATAATATCTATTATAAGAATACTCAACATCATAATGTTATATGTATAAAGCATATATTCTCTTGATCCTTGGAACAAACGAACTCTCTTTATTCATTTATGTATGAAAATGTTGCAGAGTATCTTAATTCTAGTGGTTTAGGGGACAGGTACGAGGAAAATATTCCTACTTTTAATTTTTCTACTCTTTTGATGTGAGGACGAGGTCAAACTGATTTTCTTTTTTTCCTCCCCCAAATTAAATATGTTCTTTTTTTTTTTTGTTCTTTTTTGGTTGGTTTTCATTAAACAGTTTTTAAGCTTTAGCCAGTTGACATTCTTCATTTTCCGCCTTGCTAACCTTTTGCATTATATTGTGAAATTTTTTGGTTTGTCTTTCCACTTCCCTCCTTACCATTCCTTTTCATTTTCATTGGTCTCTAAAAACGAGCAGAAAACTTTTTGTTTTAATATATTTGTATGTAGTTAGTCAAAAATGTCAGCCGGCACTTTAAACTCAAAAACTTGTGCCAACAACAACAACAGCAACAACAACAATAACAACAAGAAAAAAGAGAAACAAGAGCCATAGAAACATTTGTCGCTCTAATGACAAACCGCAAAGTTATAATCCCAGACAGCACTTTGATTTGACGAACTGTTTCAAGTATACATACAGTGAGTACACATACACACACACACACACATACATACATATATAATTAAAGTAAACCTAATTTACAAGGAAACAGTAACAGAGTAACAGCAGTTATCAGCTTAATTTGCGCCTAATTAGATTTCCATGGCTGCTACTTTTTAACTCTTTATCACAAATATGTAGCCAAGTCAAGTCAAGTTGTTGGTGTGGAAAGAAACTTATACACACATTTCTTGTTCAGAGGGCAACAGCTGCAGAACATTCATACTGATATGTGTACAAATATATATGTATATATACCCCCCACATGATATATGACAAACAGAGAGTTACAGACCGGAAGAGAGAAGGTGGGGGGCAAAAAAAAGTTTGCACTAAAGCAGGGAAAAGTCCCAAGTACTTACTTGGTAAATAGGCCAAAGTAAAGAAATTGTTGTGGAAGGAGAAAGGATAATGGCTGACAGCGAGACTGTACCGCGTCCCTCTGGACTATCAAAAAAAAAAAAAAAAAAGAATAAATTTGAAGCATATGAAACGTGTGTGTGTGTGTATTATATGTGTAGTATATTTCTGTGTGTGCATGTTGTGACTACCATTCATTGTTGGCATTGTAAACTTTTTAATAAAGCCACTATGGCCACTTCAGACATGCAAAATGCCATAGAAAGACAAGCAGATATTGTATTTTTGAAAATGGACAACCATGGATAACATATTGTACAATCTAAATACATACATACACATATACATACATAAATATAATACATACAGAAAGTAATATATATCATAACTTTTCACTAACAATCATATGAAAAAAGTTTTATAAGTATTATAATTGTGAATAATAAGAGAAACATTTAATAAAAAATTGTTTTTAATATTTTTGTTTCTGTATTACAAAATCCGCAGGTAATTTGGCCAAATTAAATAAATATCGGTCGAGTTGTAACGAAAGTGACCTGATATACATATATATATATATACTAACATTACATATTACTATAAGTGTATAGTGAATGTGCGTATATTTATGATAAATGTAAAACAATTCTTTTTATATACATATATTCATATAAAACAAACAGAGTAGACTCGCCCATGAATAAAATTTCGCTAAAATTGAATAATTGAAAAATTATGCAAAACGATGACAAGTAAAAGCGACCATTAAACATTAACATTATTAAAATAATGGCTCAGTATGATGACAGATGAAGAAACCTATTTTTTTCATCAGAGTAAAAAACGAGTAAAAAACGTGGCTAAACAGATTTTTTTTCTTAATTCAAAGCACTGGAAAAGCTAAAGCTGTTAACTAGATTAATACTAATCGAATATTTGAAGATAAGATTTAAATCCAAATTTATTTGAGTTTTTGACGAAAACTGGAAATATGGTTCGAATTCGGTTCTAGTCATAAATATGTAGATTATCAAAAAATCGCAAAGATTGTTAGAAAAGTATAAAAAAAATATTGTTTGCCAACTATTTTCCTATCAAATACTAAATTCTCTTTGAAGATATAACTAAGTATATGCTAATGACTTTGAAAATTCTTTAATTTGATTACTTTTTCTTGCTTGATTTCTTTTGTTGATGATTTTATAAGACATTTATTATCGCAACCATTTTCCGCCATCATCATAAATCTAAATCAGTTTTTAACATTTAGTCTAGCCACTGCACGTGTCACACACAGGTGCCAAGCGTTCTCACCTTGTCGTTTCCTCTCTCTCTCTCTCTCTCTCTTGTTTGCTCTCTCATTCACTCCCGTATTTTTTTTTGCAAATAAATTCGCAACAATTTAGACAAGTGTCTTCGTCACACACACATTTACACCGGGAAAAGAGAATGGGTGACAGAGAGATGGTGGGAATGAAATAAACCGCAGAGACAGTGACAACGACTCCACATGTCCCTGTGTTTAATTGGAAATGAAGTGCAGTGCCACACATAGAGCCATGTCAACCGGGGCGTATGTGTGATATTATTCTATTTTTTTTCCATTTTCCATTTTTTTTTGTTTATTTGTTCAAAGCAAAATAGCTAAACGCAATCATAAAGAGCAGTTCATCGACTCACAAGAGACCGAACACGTAACCATAGCAATTAAATAGCATTTCTACCTATTACACAGATTATTCCCACATATAAGTATATACATATACAGATGTCCATATACATATATTTATGTACACATGTTTATGCATATGTATATACATAAGCATGTGTTCCCATAATTTATGTCAACTAAATCAGCCAAAGAGATCACCAAAAAGAAAAGAATATTTTACTTTTTCGAATATGTCGAAGTTTTTCTTACACTAAGTTTTCGATTTATTCATATAATTCTAGGAAATTTTTTTTAATTACCAACTATAAATTTTTGTGGCACTTGGAGTTCTTATCTTACCTACAACTATATGAATTTATCTATATATTTTTTATGGAGTGCTTGTACGTTGCAAATTTCTACTCTTAATGTGGATACCCGTTTCGCATGTTCTTGTAGACAAACCAAAATGGAAAAGTTTTCTCTTGTATTTAGGCTAAACATTTACAGTATAATGCTTTGAGTAGACTTAAGCATAATGTTCCGATTTTTCCGCTACTTTTCTTTTATTCTTTTTTCCCTGTGTATCTTTTCTCTAAGCAAAAAAAAAAAAGTTTTGTGGATTTTGTATAGCATACATTTTGGGGCAGACGATTGTCTTGATACATAAATGTATAAATAATCTGAAAAATAACGAAAAATAACAAATAACCCGAAATCTTTAGACTTGCGCTTCTGTTAATCTGAAAATTATAAATTCGTACCTAAAATTTCAAATAAAAAAAAAACTGTTTATGTTACAAATTTGTATATTTTGTATGGAAAGTTTAATTCGTTTAAAGATTATTAAGGAAATTTTCGCTTTACTTTTCCATATCAATAAAACTATCAATTGTTAAGTTACGAGGCTTTGCGGTTTCCATGCTACGTAGGAGGGGAGCGGGGAAAAGGTACTAAACAAGTTGTTTGTTTGCTTTGAATGCTTTGTCTCTGGTTAAAAATAAGTTTGCTTAGACTGTTTTTATGACTATGTTTTAAATATGTATATATGTATATATCGCAACTATGTATGTATATGTGTGTGTTTAGTTTTCTGCAACTATTTTGGGTCAGCAGTTGTTTTTTTTTCTCCACTTGCCATCTCACTCACTCAATTTTGTTGGTCAACTTTAGTATGTGTTTTTGTCTTTGGTTTCGTATACAAAATTTTTGTATATATCTCTTCGTTTTTTCTGTTTTTATTTTTAGTTTTTGGTTGGAAAGATACATGCATGTGTGGTTCGGTTTCTATGCCTGTGCCTAGTTTATATAACTTGTTGCCAATGTACATAGAGTTGTTACTGGTTAGTTGCCATTGTTCCTCTTGTTGTTGTTGTTGTTGCTGTTGTCGTTCTTGTTGTTGCTTAATTAGCAAAACAAGAGCCAGAGAATTGGAAGTCGGCTGTTGGCTGTTGGCAGTTGGCAGTTGGCAAGGTTCGACTTGACGACAAATATTCTCTGACCCTATAAACCAATACATTGACACACACCGAGAAAATGTTGTAACCCAAGTCCCACAGCCAAATGTCAACAGCTGGCGTATAGAAACAAGACGAAAAGACGATGTGACAAAAGAACAGACAGACTGACAGAGACATTGACAGTTTCCATGTTAGTTGTATGTGTGACTGAGTGTGTGTGTATATATATGCTACTGCAAGGGTCATGCCCACGCATTGGGTTTAGGGGTTAGTAGAGGGTGATGGCACATGTATGCTTTTTGCCATTGCCTCTCTTTCTATCTATCGTTCTGCCTTTTTCTCTCTGTGGTATGTGTTGGTGTTGGTGTTTGTGTGTGTGTATGTGTGGGCTTACATCCATATTTATTTCAAAGGCAATAATTAAATGCCGCAGCTACACAGCTGCTGTTGCCAATGCTGCCGTTACCCAAATGTCTTTGAAGTCTCTCACTCTCTGATTCTGGTTTTTCGTAGGGGGGGCCTAAAATTTTCAGTGGAGTTAAGGTGCAAAATTTTTTGGCAATGCTCCGAACTAAGCCTCAGTTTTTGCCTAACTGCGTCATGGGCTTATTTGAATTTATTGCCGCAATAGGATACCATTTACCCCTGGAATCGGCAAGGAGCATAGAGCTTTGGTACATGTCTCCCCATTGCCTTATCGCCTCATTTAACTAATCAAAACACAACGAAATTCTTCTATAAATCTACACAAATTCTCGACTTGCTAAATACCATCCCAAGTAAATTAAGAATAATGCCTCAATCTTAAGATTTCAAATCGCCAATCTTATATAAATTTCCTAGGGATTATAGTTGAAATATGTACAAATATGAAACAGATTAACCAGATTAATGTAAAGGTCAATAGAGAGAATATTTTGACAAGTATAAATTCCTACTGATACGGGTATGAAAAGTTTTCGAAATTTAAAATCAACTTAAATGATATACTTTGTCTGATATACCCTATAATCCTATATAGAGTATTGAGTATAGCAACAATAATTTTACTTGATTTCATTTTCAAAGTGTAAAAACATAGAAAATGCCATTTGTGTTAAGCTATCAGACGCGCTGAAAGCGATACCAAAAACTGTGTATGGTATGGTTAGTGTATGCGTGTGTTTGTGTTTGTGTGCGAGTGTAAGTGCTTGTGTGTAGGCGGCAGCGTGTTTAATCATTTGAAAGGTATTAACTGGGAGGCTGGCACATGGCACAACACCCGAGGGCCTTAAATCTCTGACTTGAATTGCGCTCTTTACTCAGGGTATATCTAGTCTAGTCATTATACTGCCCACGTTCTGTCATTTTGCTAATGAAAAGTTTACTTTATCCTAACTTTCACCCCAAAAAAAAAAAAAGAAAAAGGGAATGAATGTAAAGAGCAGAAAAATGGTGGTAGACAACGGTTCACATTCGTTGGCAACCTTTCAAAAGACAATTAAAAATATTTTTAAATTGTTTAATCAAAATCAAAAAAAAACAACGCGAAACGGCAAAGTTCTCATATCAAAGTTGTAAATTGTCAAAAGTTTTAGCCTTTTCTATTTTTTTTTTTGTATTTTTGAAATGTGTTGGCCAATAAATCTCCTTTGGCAAACATAAAAAAAATATTAAAACCTTCAAACAGTTGATGACAGCTGGAGTAATATATTTGGAAAATATATTGATTTATCAACTGATTTATGAGTATGGTAAGTTAATCAAAAGCGCAAACTTTTCCCCCTTTTTTCCACATGTTCTCGGCCAACTCTTCTTTTTCGCATTTCAAACTAGCTGCTGCCTAACTGACGTCAGATTTTTTTTTTTTTTTTGCTATTTACTCGTGCCGTTTGCTCGTGTTGTAGACAATACAATGGGAAAATGTTTTGTATCACTTTAAGCCGCAGTTTCTTATACCCTTTTTCTGGGAGATTAAAATTGATATGTTTGTATTTATAAAATGTATTACAATGGATTTGATATGAAATATCAATTTATATAGTTAATGTGCATACTTGATTCATATTTAAAGATTAAATTGATAAATTTAGATATCAATAAAAAGATTATTAAACTAACCCTTTTACGTTATTTCATCTTTGATCAGAACTAAAGTATCCCAATACTGAGAAAAGGGTATTGAGAGGTTTTGTTTTCCCATTTTTTTTTTGGTCTAAGAAATGTTCCTGCTATAAATGTAAATTGTTATTATTATTATTATTCTTATTATTATCATTATTATGTAGTATTTGTTTTTGTTCCTTTGCTAGCCATTATATGTAGGGGATTATGAAAATGAGTATTGTTATTTGCATAATTGATGTTTAAAAAATAGAAATTGAAAAAGAGAGCAAAATAAAAATGAAAGAGAATAGCAAGAAAATGGAAATGGCAGTAAGGTAGGACACCACAGTTAGTGGACGTCATTAATTGAAAAATAATATATGTATATATATATATGGATATATATGTAGTATGTAGATATGAACATGTCTGTGAATTGTGTATACACAATGAATATGGCCACAAGTGTTTGCGGTTTGCTGAAAGGCAGCTCTGGATGTGCAAAACGATAAAAAAAACATACAGAGGGAGAGAGAGAGCGATGGAGAGGGAAAGGATTGGGCAATCCTTACCTGGTCGGTTGGACTGAGGACTGAATATTAACAGTTGAGCTGCTTGAGCAGCCTTCCACCTATGAAGGACATGGCAATTGTCGTTTTGCCTGTGGTAAAATCTTCATTAAGGACACTTTATAGTGAGTAACATACATAGCAGCAGAGAGAGAGAGACAAAGAGAGAGATACATATAGACAGAGGCACATTGTCAACAAAGACTTGTCTCTCTCTGTGAAAAGTTAATGATGTTGGCCATTTTTCAACATTTACTTTTGTAATTAAATTTTCACCGGATAACTACTGCAAAGGCACATATATAGACAGGCAGACAGACAGACAGACTTTCCTTCCACTTCTCCATTTATCTGCCCACTTTACTTTATTTGGATGCTTTTAATATATAATTAAACGTTTATCTACGTTTATTCACTGCTCCACATTTGTTGCCTTGTTAATTTGAATGGTTTGCCATATGTTTATATAAAATATTAAAAATTAAAAACGTAACGACAAAATGACAAAAGGTCTCATTAAATGCATTTCATATGATTAACTGAAGTGAATTGATTATTGGAATGGGCTATTATTGTATAATATAATTAAACATTTTTCCAGGAGCAGCAGCAGGTCAAAGTTTTTTTCCCCTTTTTATTTTTTTCACAATTAAAATCCATAAAATTTGTTCATTGATTAACATTAATTAAATTGCACGTGCAAGTAATATGAACCAACATCATGAATGTTTTAAAACATTGTATAAAATTATTGATAAAATCAAATATGTATAGAGGTTGCAAAAATAATTTTGTTTCTTTTTTTTTCATTTAATTTTTAATAGCCGTAATTAAATATGCTTGCCAACTAAAAGCAAATTCAATTTACACTTAATTGCAAAATTAGATTAAACTTGAAGTAACAATAATGAAAAGGGAATATAAATTAAGGGTTTTTTTTCCATGTTTTATTTTATACTTAAATCTGGTTGATCCTCTTGATTCGTCATTGAATGTTTCCTAAGAGCAGCTCGGGGAATATAATGAAAAAAAAGTAGAAAACTAGAAATCGAATTTATCGTGCTTTAAAATCGTTTCATTGCTGCAGTGTAAAACTTCACAACATTTCGTTACTTAAAAAGGTTCGAAATATCAAATTTAATTTTAGATGTAGTAAATATATGCTGCTATATATAGTTGAGTTGTTATATGTTTTTTTTTAATATGATGAACCGTTTACTATACATAAGTAAAGACCTTAATTTCTAATAGAAACTTGACTTTCAAATGGCGCCACAAAATCAATGTAAAGATAAGAGTAAGAGAGAGAGAGATTGTCACAGAAAGAAAATTGAATGAATGGAATATTTGAGCAAAAAGAAAATGTAGAATGTTCAAATATATAAAATAGTAAATGGATGGCTATTGTGATGAGAGATGCTGGGATCTTTTTGCTTGCGTAGAGGAAAAAAAAGAAGAATAATATGGAGAAGGGAGAATATGATTAGCATATTCATACATTGTGGTTGGTTGTGAACTTAAAGTTATGCTATCAATGCTCAAACTTAAAGTTTGTATTATTTTCTTCTTCATTAACTAATCTATGTGAAGATATTTGTATATACATATGTATGTATTTTGTTACTGTTTAGGCATAATTAACATTTTGGGGACCGGGCCCAGCTTTACCAGTTAATTAGCCCTGCCTTGCCACTTGTTACAATTAAGCGCAGCAAATGTCCCTTAATGCTAGAATCATCTTCAAGGTCCACACTCACATAGACATACGTACATATACACATATATACACACTCTCACACATTAAACAAGTGATGTAATCCTTAAATTTACTGAGCAAATCATTTTAAGACTTCAACTGGACCTTCTGCTTGCCTACTTTTTATTTATTTTATTTAATTTTTTTTTTGTTTTGTTTTTTTTTTGGGTCTTTGTTTCTCTTTCTTTGTGTTTGCTGACCAAATAAATATTAGGCGACAGTTTGTCTTTTTGTTGCTTGTTTTATTTTCTGTTTTTCTTTTTTTGTTTTTTTTTTTGTACTCTTAAGGCCATCATCATTAAAGCGACCCACGTTGTTGTCGCTTGTCTAGCCGGTCTCTCAGCTGTCTCGATGTTTTCTTCTTTCTCCAATTTTTGTTTTCCCTTTCTACTGTCGTCTACAAACTTGCGCTAATTAATTGCAAATTTTCCTACTTTTTTGGCTATTTTTTTGTTGTTTGTTTTTGTGTTTTTTTTTTTTTTTGGTATTTTTCGACCCACTTAAAATGATCGATGACATGGGCCGAACAAACAGTTTGTTTTTCATTTTTTTTTATTGTGTTTGCATGTCAATGACGCCAACAACCGACAACAGCAAAAATAAACATGATAATCAAATATTTTGCAAAGGACTCCAACGAAGCAACAGAAAATAAAAAACAAATCCAAAAGCGAAGTGTGCGTACTTGCAAAAACAAAATTGATAAATACAAAGGTCGACTTGCCTGTGCCCTATTCAATTTGGTAGAAAATTCGATAAGGAAATGTTGAATTTATTAAAAAATGACACGAGCAAGAAAAATTCTCTAAAGAATGGGATTTGGGTCAAGAAAGAAACGTTAATAATTAAAGTTTATAGAATATATTGATTTTTTTTGTACCCAAAGAGGTTATAACAATTTATCTAATTCTTAAATTTTATTAAGGCTTTTAGCCTCTTTTTTTCTTTTTATGCAAACTTGTCTTTCTTTATATGCTTGAGTTGCATTAGGGGGAATGAGTTTTATCGCTATAGATTATATCTAAAGTGTCTTTGGGAGCAACTGCCTTTTTTTTTTTGTATTAGGTTAAAATGAATGTAAAATAAAATCGATACTGATTTAGGTTTAGTGCTATAATGATGAAAATTGCTTGGCCAAAAATAAACTGTCATAAGTCAATGGAGATTAAGGGACTATATAAACCGTACGTATACATACATACATATACTTTGCGTTGACCTAAATGAATATACCCAAATTTTTGATCAACTTTATAGCCCAAATGGCTAAGCAACAATTGCAGCAACACTAACAATATGAACTTGGTCACGCAGTTTTTGGGCTTTAACGTCAAATTTTGCGTAACAACCGCCCACATAATGAAATGAAATTGCTTTTACCCCGGCAGCATCTCTGCCTCATTGGCATAACTTTCAACCATATTGAGAGTGGTGACGCATGGAAGTAGGACAACTGTTAGTGACCAAACCGTATCAACATGTTGCTGAGTGCCCCTCATTTCTTCCCTACCCAGTTAGCCTCCTCTCTCTTTTTCCCTCTTCTCTAATTGATTCGTTTTAAGCTCAGTGATTGCGGATTTTTTTTGGTCGACAGATTTTCACTTTCAGTGACAATCGTGGTGCCGATCGATTTGTTTTGGCCGCCATTCTGGGCATAGCTTTAAGTTCATTAAATGTGTCATAAAAATGCTCTCTGACCAGAATGCCAGCCGATGTAATCTAATTAAGCGGGTTCAAATAAGAAAATCGTATATAGAAGGAGTAGCAGAGGGAAGCGGGGCGGGCTGGGCCAATAAATTACGCAATCTCAGCCAGAAGGCAAGTCATTAAATTTATGGCCACTGACCAAGAAAAACAGAAAAACAAAATGAGCAAATCAAAGCATTTAATTTAGATTTTAATGGGCGTAACACTGCCTGCACTGCCTGGTCTCCGCCAACCCCCTCTATGACCATGAAAATCTCTTTCGTTATTAACATCATCATCAGTATCATCATCTTCTATTGCTAGTGAATGTTGTGTCCTGTGTAAATAATGATAAGCTCATTTTGGGTTGCCATTTGGGAGCCACAAAAAGCAACAATAACAACAATAACAACATCGACAACAACAACAACGACAACAACGATAATAAAAACAAAAGCCTTGTCCTGCCAATTAGCATATTCTCCAATTAATTGGCATGCGGCATGTGCCTCTTCTTATCAAAACAATCATCACTCAATGCAATTTTAAGTGCACCCAAGTGCCGCCTACTGATCAAATTTAAAACAAGTATTAAAGACACACCCCCTTACACACACACACTAACAAACAAATAGTGTGCAAAAAAGAGCAAGCGATAGAGGGAGGAAAAAAAGGGAAAGCAAAGGACAGGTAAGATACCATTCATGTCGGTTGTCTAGGGGCATGTCAAGGGTCTCTGGTTAGCAATTAACTAACTGCTTTAAGCTTATCAAACAAGAAACGAAAAAAAAAGAAGAACGGCCAGTTTATTGCCATTTTGTCTGCCTAAGGTAATAATTTACAATGTACAACATAGAGAGAGAGAGAGTGGAACAGAGAAAGCGAGAGCGACAGAAATATTAGAAATGCAGTTGGCTTTAACTTTGCTCTATAACTAACCGGAAATCTTTGAATTAACTTTCGTTACGGTTACGGGCTATAACTTGTGCACAACGGTTACAACAAACTGAGATTGCGGTTGATTTACACATTAATTACGAAAAAGGTTCACTATGGCACCGTCTGGACGGCAAATACAAAATGGTTGACAAAATCTTTCACCATACATTTAATTTAATTTCATTGATTTTATATCGTTATTAGTATGGTTATTTTCTTGATAGTATTAGTTATAATATAACTTAATTTATCACTCCAACGGATTTCATTGGGTTAACCATTATGGAAGACTGTTTTTTTTTGTTTTTGCCTTAGCCCTTCTGGGTTAGACTTATGTCATTTAAGGGTCTTGACTTGGCATGCAAATTTTTTAATTGTTATGTGGTGAAGAAAAAAAATAGAGAAGGGAAATAAGAGAAAAAAAGGAAACCATTTAAATTTATGCATTGGCAATTTAATCGCAAATTTTCCAGACACTTTTGAGTTTCATTTGTTTCTTGCCATTGATTGATTGTGCATAAGCTAGAGACAACAAGAAAGAGTGAGAGAGAGAGAGAGCGAGAGCAAGAGCGAGGAGTGAGATAGAGAGTTTACTTATGTCATTTACTTTCGATAATTTAAATTGATTTACTTGATTTTCTGCATACATTTTAGTTTTGCTCTGCTTGAAAATCATTTAGCAAATGCAAATGGTAACGAAAACTTTATCCAGAAATGATACAATTTGATTTCAACAAATATGCCACATGCCACATGCCACATCCTTTTTGCTTAATACAAATGTGTTGCAATTTTAAGGAGAATTTTATGTAAATTAATGACACTTTGAATGCCAGGTCTGGCTTAAGACATTGCCAAAATGGCCAGAAAGGTAATGGCGTGAGGAGATGAGAGAATCATCGTGAATATAAGTTGCCCCAAAAAAGCAGAGGATAAATATTGTAATACTAGACAAAGTAGACAATGAGCAGCAGCACAAGGACAATCACAAGTACAAGCTTGTCATTACTATTGTAAGATAATTAATTTTTAAATACATGCAAAACGACACATTCATTCGTTAAATGAATTCAGTTTCAAATGACCTAAAATCTACACTAGAAGAAATTAAAGAAACTAATTATATAAGAAATAGAAAAAAAAATATGTAAAAATTAAAACACTCATCTCTCTGTGTTGGGTTTTCACGTTAACTTTCAATTTTCCTATACATATATAATTTTTTTTTCCTCTTATCTTATTTATTTTGTTTGAAAAGTTAATATTACTTTCATCCCACACAGTTTCTTTAAGTGGAGTGGAGAAGACTGCTCATCATCCCCAAAAATCTTACCATCATCATCATCATCATTATCTCTCCCTCTTTCGCTCTCTCTCTCTCGTCCTCTGCACTCTCCATTTTTGCTTTTGCAATGTTGTTGTTTTCCACTTTTCTTCTAAATGCCAAGCAGCTTCATTTTGCATAATTGATGGAAAAATGCCGCCAGCTTCAAAAGTTTCAAACGTTGTTTAATTAAATTTCAATTCAATTTTAGACTTATGCCATGGAGAGCAAAAAAGATAGAGATAGAGGAGAGAGAGGCAGAGGGTGATACCAGGCAGAAGCCCCTATTCATCTCAAGTTACTTGGCTAGAGAAGAAATGCAGGCATATTGCTTTTTATTTTATTTTTTGTTGTGTTTTTTCTTTTCTTTTTTGGCAACTTTTTTGGACTACTTACAACTCTGGCTAATTAGTTGACCTGTTGGCAAAATTTCAATTTTAATCACTTGCTGCAGCTAATTGATATAAAGTAGACGCAGCAGCAGCAGCATCGTAAAGATGTTGCAACGGCCAACTTCAATTACGCTGCACGTTGACATTTGACACTTGACACCTGGCGCCAGGCGACTACTAACTACTGCCCAGAACTTCCATAGTTTTTTTTTTTTTTCATCCTTTCTTAGTTCTACCCTTTTGCAATCTGAACTACAACAGCTAGTTGAACAAAAATGTTCATGGAATTTTCTTGCTGTCTCAACATTTTTATACTCTAACCATAAAGTCCTTACTTTTCTGTTATCCAACAGAACTTGTTATCTTTTTCGAATTATTTAGAACATATTCTTGACGCCTTGCTTAAGTTCCTTGGTTTTATTTAAAGGTTTGGATAAAAAGGATAACAAAACTATAATCACATTTGGATATTTTAATTTCTTAAGACTCGCCACCATTTCGATACAAAACAATTAATCGAAAGCGTATGAAAATTTTGATGTAAATAAAGTTTACACTCATTCTCCCTTATTTTCCGGTGATGGAGATGGTTGGGAGGTACAAGTTTTACTTTGGTGAAAGTGCAGGACATGCAAACTGTAAAGTTAGCGTGTCTTGCAGTTTAAGTTGACAGGAAAATGTCTTTTTGGCCAAATGCTGCAGCAGTGTGAATCAAGTTCATGGCTTGGAATTACTTTTTGGCTTTACCTCAAGCTATTAAGGTATGGTCTACTGGTCTATTTGGTTTATGTTAATTCTGTAGCTTGTTTTGCCTTCATTTCATTTTGTTTTGGTTTTGCTTGAAATCGCAATGCAATCATGAGGTCTTTATTATGTATGTATTTATGGCTTTACGCCAAGGTCTAATTTACTTTAATACAAATCGTTAGAAAATGGTAAAATTTATGCAGAATTATGGCATTCATTTACTATGAAAATTTGTTTTCTAGCCAAACAGATAGAGAGATAGACAGAAAGAGAGAGAGAGAGAGAGAGAAAAGAATTTGCTAAGCGAATTTTCGATGTGTTGCGTTGAGTTTGGTTCAATGATGATGTTATCTTTTATATAAATGAGATTTAAAGATGCATGAGCAAAATTTTAGCTGGAAATATGAAGTGAAGTGAATTATGTACAGAAAACGAATAACATTTGTGTATCGAATTTGTGTCTGAATATTGAGTTTGATTATGTACAAAAAAAAGCGAAAGGGTTCAGGTAATAACAAATCAATATTTTTTTGGGCAAAGTACAGTAGATACTCCAGTTTAACTAATAAGTACAGCAATTCAACTTTATAAAATTTTCTTATACGCGATTGGATTTCAATTCAGATAGATGCATTTTAATAACGATTTTACAAAAATATTACCTTATTATCGTTTCATAATAAGTAAACTTCAGATATTAAGTTCAATGTGTAATATGGGAAAAACTATAATTTAATGATGTTTTTGTTTCGCTTTACAAAAGTTTTTTAATATCATGCCTCTTCTTCTTTCTCTTTTTTAAAGTAATTCGATTTAGAAAATTAATCGAATTCGGCAATTTTTTGTATATTTTTTTTTTTTTCGTTTGCTTCAAGCGTTTTTTCGACAGCTGCAAAGTTAATTTCCTCCTTGTATAAACTTTACTTAATATCTTTTACAAATAACTCAACCAAGTGGCAGATGTTTATCAGAACATGCACACGCGCCCAAGCACACACACACACAGTCACACACACACAGTCACATGCATACACTATGAAGAATCCCTACCGTCATATCAATCATCTCATTTTGATTGACAAATCTTGACAGATAAGCAGTAATAAGAAGTAACATAGAAATCCTTTCAAGGACATATAACATGTGAGTAAAATCACTGACTCTGACTCCGTCTACACCCTATTTCCCTTCCCCACTCTTTTTTTCGTTATCTTCACTTTGTGCTCGCTTCCTATTTGCCTTCCCGTTATCTCTTCTCTCTGTATCAACTTGCCAAAATCAATATGCTCAATTTCCTGCTAAAGAGCCAAAATAAGGAGGAAGAGAAAAATTACAAAATAAATGAAGTGATTTAGCGCTAAGCTAACAAATGAAGTGCAGAATGAATGTGTGTGTGTTAGTGTGT
Organism: Drosophila austrosaltans; assembly: GCA_035045865.1. NCBI lineage: Eukaryota > Metazoa > Arthropoda > Insecta > Diptera > Drosophilidae > Drosophila > Drosophila austrosaltans. Next base: position 6,873,983 of record JAWNOQ010000207.1, read on the forward strand.
ATATGTTCATGTGTTGGCATATACATATATACAGGCTGGGTGTTTGTGTGTTTGTGTGGGTGGTTTGGTTTGCAATTATCGTTAAATACTTTATGTGCTCTTGGCTCCTCTTAACTGGGAATTCTGGCTGCATTCTAGTGCAAATTGCATTTTGGCTAAGGCCCATTGTCAAAATTAACACAAATGCACTAACACACACACACACATAATACACACGGACATTCGGACATTAGCACGAATGTTTCACAGACAGACAATAAACGAGCTATACAGGAAGATAATAATAACAACAACAACAACAACAGTAATAACAACAATGTAACAATCGAACAACAGCAATTTTCCCTCTTGAAAAACCAAAAATTGATAGAAAATTTGCATAACAACTTCCTTTATTTTTGTTTCTGGCTCATTTGTTGTTGGCCATGTTTCAATTGTTGTTCAACAATTTCATACAATATTTTGTTCTTGTTGTTGTTTTTCTCTCCTTCTTTTTTCTTTTTTTAAAGCCATTTAAAGCCCGTCTGCGGTGGCATCCGACATGGAACCGAGGCCTATAAAGTATACACATATATATGTGTGTATATGAAACATCGTCGTGTCGCCACTCGCTCTATCAGAGATTATGCAATAAAAAACCAACAAAAGCTTCCCGAAAAAAAAGCGCTGCATGGGTTTTGCGTTTTTAAGCCGCCGTCTTTACCGTTTTCATTGCTGCACTCCCAAATGTCACGCTACGCCAAGCCATGCCATACCATGGAATGCCACGCCTACTTCACAAGTGACAACTTAAGGCGATAGAAATGTCAACAAGCTGGGCTGATGAGGGGCACGAGATGGTAGGCCAACAACAGCAGCCAACTCATATCATTCTCAACTTATATGACCGCCACTCCATTCCGTCCACTTTAAAGCAACAGACTTTTCTTCACCGTTCCCGGTCTTTTCTTTCCTTTTCTTTTTTTTTTTTTTTGGGTTACTTTTCGGTCTTTTGGCCTTTGTAATCCCAACGATATGTGCTTGTCGTGTAATAAATATGAGGAAAACACAAGCCTTAAGGAAAATACACTGCAAGAGAAGTGACAATCAGAGCAACATATGAAAATAAAAGTGCCGGGACTCTGTGGATGATGTATGAAACAAGCAAAGTACCTGTTTGAATAGAGCAAATGACAGTGGATTAAAAAATAAGTCGCATAGGCAAAGTTCTTATTGTTACATATAATTACGTCTTATCTGAAAGATCTTTGGCTGACCACGAAAATGTTGAAAGAGAACCTGAAACTCTTGCAGAAGTATTTCCATAAACCAGGAAATATATTCGCCTTTGGTTTTTGTTTTGCTTTGTCAAATCACTTCAGTAACCGATACGCATTTATGTTGTTGTGTGGCTTTTTCCGAGATGTTTTTCTGTGGGGGGAGGGTTGATAAAACCATAAACTTTTTTTTACCCTTTGGTATTTTGGCAAATTGCCCGCAATATTGCATGCTTCATATGCCGCATATGTACACATGTGCGTATGTGTGTGTACGTGTGTAATCTGCAGCAACGGTTTGCTGCAGTTGTTGTTCCTGCTGTTCCCGCTATAACAGCTGCAACTGCTTTTAGTCCTTGCGAAGCATCTCTAATAACACTTTAAAGTTAAGCGGGAGAAAAAAAATGCGGGGAGAAAGCCATCGATGTTGCTGGCGTTGTCATAACAGCCGCGGCAGTAACATCATCATCATCAGCAGCAGGAGCAGCATCAGCACCAGCAACATCAACAGCATCGTTGGGTTTTAATTAAGTCAGTTAATTGTTACACATACGCCCCGTTGCACGCTGCACAATTAATTTCAAAATTCTGCAAAAAAAGAAAGAATAAGAAATGAGAAAAGAATCTAGAAGAAAGAGAGGGATATCGAGGGGGAAAGACAAGTAAATTCTGAAGAGAAAGAAGGCAAAAGATTGAGGAAGAACTTTTAGCTCAAGCTCTGTGCTTGTCAATACAAAAAAGGCAAACAACAATAAGCCAAGTCGGCGGAAATTTGTTGTGTCCAAAGTAGATTAATTAAAGGATTCTTTATTTTGTTTGGCTCCCACCCTCTCTGCTGTAGAAAGTTGAAGAAAAAGCGAAAGCTAAAACTAAAGCAGAGAATGTTTTATTTTGCTCTTTTTTTTATAATAATGATGATGACGATGCATGCAACGAAAATAATGCGGCAACTTTGGTAGGAACAAATATAAAAATTTCAAAACTCTGAAAATTCCTTAAAGTTTGTCAAGCTAAACTCAATTTGCCCGGAAGGCTGACAAGCACAAGAGATTCACAAAATGTGCAGCAAATTTTCACACGGCAAACGGCAAACAGCAATAGCAACAGCAACATGAACAGAAACAACAAAAACTGCAAATGCATCAGCAATTGCAACAGCAATAGCAACAATAATGTCAACTATAACAAGGATAACGAGCACATATACACACATGGGAGGCGTGGGAGCAAAGAAAAAGGGGTTGCAGAAACAAGGTCCATCTAATCGATGCAATAATTTTATTTAAATCAAAGTCGCCTAGCAATTTATTGCAATGGAAAAATATATATAAATTAATGGGTATGAATAATAAATAGGCTGCAAATTTATATTTACGTGAAATAGTTATTTAGCTAGGACATTAAAATTGAATAATGATTATTTCAAAATAGAAAAGAAAAAACGAAAATTGTTTATGAACATAAAGAAATTATCTTCTAAAGTTTATTGCCATTTAGTTGAGATATATAAAAGTGATTGGTCGATTTGCAGAAACAGAAACAGATGGAAATTTGGCTTATTTTAAGGATTATAGAGCCTTTCAATAGTTGATGATAACTGACTACGTCTATGATCATACATAGCAAAAGGCAAATCTTGTCTTGCCATTTTGCTTCTGTATAACGTACAGTACTTTGTTTGTGTGTGTGTGTGTGTGTGCTTTGAACAGAGTTGTTCAGCTTCTTGACAGGTGTTAAAAATGGCGCCGACTTTGTTTGTTGTAGTTGCTTATTCTTGCTGTTGTTGTTGCTATTGTACTGTATGCTTGCTTTATGCAAATTGAGCAGACACCATGAAACTACCAACAACAACAACAACAACTATAGGATATAGGTGTAGATATACACATAGTACATATACATATATGCGTAAAGGTAAGCTGACTTGAGTTCTGTGGCTGAAAGATTTTTCCACTTGCTTGTCAATTGGCTTGATATAGCCCCAAATACTAGCTGAATGGAATGAATGAAAACTTGAATTGGCCAACTGAGAGAGCATTATCCATACTAAACTACCGTCAAGTAAAATGATGGGTGAACAACGCAAATGGTAGACGTAGACGAGTATCGCAATGGCAATAAGGTTGTGCACGATTGGAACATTTTAAATTGTAGTTTTTTTACGAAAAACTTTAAGAAATTATATCTGCTTCTTTTCAATTTTAGTTTTGTTCCATTTTTAATTGAATTTTCGATAGAAAAGATAATGGCTAAAACAATGTGTTACTTTTTACAATCTATCGTGTTTGGTTTTTAACCACAAAAATTCCATTAGTAGATAGAAAATGTAACATAACACAATAGATGCTGAAACAAAAAGGAAACAAAACAATGCAAATAGACGAAAAGCGAAAGAAAGTGAAACTAAAATCCTATAACAAGTTTTGACAATTTTCAAAATGAAATAATACGGAAAATAAAAACACACAAATATTGTAATGAAATCATATCAAATGTCATTGAAGTTCTATCTTTTGTTCTCTTGCTGATGTCATAGGAAATGTGTAGTATATTTACGAGTGGCAGATAAAATAAACCATAAAATCCATCAACAAAAACTGAATTGTGTAGTATAACACGAGAAATTGAAAACGTATAGAAAATGGCTAATAAAATCTCTAGAAATTTTATAGAGAATCGATAAGTACTTATTAATAATTATGTGTATGCAGAGCCCGAACGAACATTTCTTTCTTGACTAGTTCTTTCTTGACTAGTTCAACTGCTTACTTTTTTGCCACCTCTCGTAACTATTTATCTCTCGATACGGAAATGAAAAGAATTTCTAAAGAAAACGTGACTTGACCAACTTGTCTAATTCTGTTTTCTGTGTATTTTTCTCATATGTTCGTTCTGTTTACATTTCACCATTTGGGTTTGAGGTAGAAGATTGTTAGTGGTATTAAGTTGTTGGTCCACTGAAAGAAGAAGTAAATCAAACTAGAGAAAAGTGATTTTTGTTTTTTGTTTTTCTTATTATACAATGTACAATTTATCTTCTTTTTATTTTTCTCGTTTTTTTCTTTGCCTTTTATTTTTGTTTGGCAACAATTATTTTCAAATGTGGTTGCTGTAACTGAAAATCACTTTGAAGGTTCAAAACAAATGCCCAGAAAAAAACAAAAATAAAAATTGGGCAAGCGTCTGTGATAATTGGTATGGCAACGGGTTTGGGTTTGGTTAAGCTTCGGTTTGATTTGATTTGAGTTCTGATAGGCTTAAAGTTTCTAAACTTTTAATTTTTTCCCTCTTTCGCCCAGACACATCAAAGGGAAAGAAATATGAAAACACACACATATACTTAGATAAATACAAAATTTAAATGTTAAAGCCGAAATAATAAAGCTAAAAAGCTTTGCCCAAATTTAATTTTCCATATTAAATATTCATTTGGCCAACAATTTTGTGTATAATAAACATTAAGCTGCCAACTAATCGCCAGCAAATCATTCTAATTAATAATTGAGAGTGCAATGGATTTTGGTTAGAATATCAACAACAGGATATTCTACAACTAATCAAATCATATGAAATCCCTTGCCACATCCATGCGAGTAGTTATCAAAACATATTTATTTATTCAAAATTAGTTATTACTGGTGAAATCTCATTGTGATAGCGATTTGTTGGCTTACTATTATATAAGCCCTCTGGCCCAGATTTTGACTAATTTATGTACTCAAATTTCCGGTGCTAAGCGCAAAAAAAAAACCCTCCAACTACATGTATTTATTCTCTCACTTTTTTTGCGCTTTTCCTTTCTTTTTTTCGCATTTTTTTTTTTGTTTTCTCTTTTTCTTTGTGGCATATATATTTCTATTTGTGGCAATTTTACTCAATTACGAACGGTTAATGCGTTGGCTCTTGTCGTTGTTATTTTATACCCTGGAAAGAAAAAAAAGGTGGCAGAAACGGGTTGTTTTTATTTATCCCTTTGTCCGTTGCTAGAATTAACTTAATTGAACATGCTATGTATAATTATATACATATATAAAAGAAAGTCCATTCGTGTTTTTTTTTACCAAGATACCAATCAAATGGTAAAAATTTAGCCAGTTTAATTTTTGACTAGATTCTGTATATTAACTATAATGTAATTGATCCTTGTTCCAGCATTAGTAAAAGGCCTCTAAAGTACCACTATGGCCTTACTATATTCTAGAGTTAAATTAATCATACGTTTTAAGTAAGCTGATATTATTTAATGGAGTGGTCAACAAAGATACAGGGTATATATACATCGTGGCGCTGGTGTATGGCTTTAGGAATTTTGTTACTTTTGCGTTTATAGTATATACATTTATTTATTTATTTATTTTTATTTTGTTTTTTTTTTTCTTGGCTTCTCTCGTCCACTTATCAGCGCGCTGGGCTATGGCCCATAAAGCAGGAAACCTATAGAAGGAACGAATGCTGGGAATGGGGAGGGGGAGAAGTAGAGTTTGGCTGGTTGGTTGGTTGGTTGGTCATCCTGGCTCTGCTTGCTCTTTCATTGACTTGGCCATTCTAACGTCATGCCTTGTTAATTATTTACATCAAACAATTTTTGTTGCTGCCATGCTAACAACCATAATTTTTTTTATCTTTTTTTTTTTTGGTTTTTCTCAACACAAAAACGCAAAGTGAAGAAGGTTTTCGCTTCATTTATATTTTGGCAGGTAATGAAATGGTATTCAGTTAATCCCAGCAAATAAGTGAAAACTTGTCCTTGGTTTCTAAAAACGTAATTGTAAAGTCTTCAAATTCAGAAGATTTTATAATAGGGCCTTCGAAAAAGGTAAAATTGTTTACGACAGCGTTGCCACAAACCTCCTTAAAAAAAAAGGGACAAGTAAATTCTTTTTTGAAGAGCAGGAAGAATAATTGAGAAAAAAAAAACGAGAAAATAGAAAAATGTACTCCCAAAAAAAAAAAAAAGAAAACTAATGCCTAGTAGAGCTTATAAGAAGCCATTCAACGCGACATTTTAAGATGCTTAAGCTAAAAAAGACATTGAAATCTTAGAAATATGCCAACTACTTTGACAATTGACATTTACTTGAAAAACACACATACAGATCGACACTTAAAATATCCTGGAATAGGAAAAAGTCTAATGAAGTAAACTGATGTAAAAGATTGAAGGAAAAATAACTCCGATGCTAATTAACCGATACGACTAATTTTCAAACTTTTTCTGGATAATCGATTAAGGAACTTAACCTTTGATGTTTCAACTGAGTGGCTTAAAATATACGGTCTACAATCTGATAGAAACAGACAGACGGTCATCTCTCAATCGACTCGGCTATTGATGCTGATCAAGAATATATATACTTTATGGGGTCGTTACAAACATCTGACCAATTTTACAATACCTTCTGCAAGGGTATACAAATTGTAGAATTAATATATGTATATAACAAGATCTTTAACATTTTATTATAATAGAAAGCTTTTTTCATCTATATCTTTTGGATTTTTTAGATCTCTTCTTTTTTTGTGCACAAAATCGAAAATTTCTTCATTGCTTAGATTATTGAAATCTTTGTATTAAGTTGAACCAAAGCAAACGCTCACGATATAATGAGTCCATGATTTCATCTGGCCCAATATTACTCTCTCTCTCCATCATATAGATTTCCAGGGTATTAAAAGGAGAGAGAAACCCGACATTAAGTTACAAGTATTTTTCAGTGAAAAATTGGTTGACCAAACAACAACGAAAAAAAAAAATACCCAAAAATAAACGAAAGAAAAAAAGCAATTATATTTAAGCCAAGTCTTTTTGGGTAGACTTGTTTTTGGGATGTTGTTGTTATTGTTTTTTTTTTTTTTTGTTTGTCTGACTTTGTTGCAGCAGGAGCAACAGCAGCAGCCAACAGGCAAACACTTTTTGACGAAGATTGAACGTCCGCAGAGCAAACTTGGCAAATAATTTGAAGTAAGTATGTAATTTTCAACAGACTGCAATATTTTGGTAGAATGAGAGAAAGTGGAGGCGTATGTTGTTGCTGTTGTTGCTGCTACTCATGAATATTATATACGGACACACATTAGGAGCGCCTGCTTTTGGATAAGAAGGAATGATCATGGGGGGCGGAGGAGGTGGACGATTAAATTTTCGTCTGCCATTAGTTTAATTGGTCGGCTTTCAGTTACTTAGATAGATCTACTTTCAATTTTGTTCCAACTTCTGTCTCCCGTTGCTATATCCATTCAAGTGGCACACACACGTGGCCAATTGGGCGTTGTCCTTTCATTGCCTTTTCAGTTATTCACTTGAATTTAATGCACAGACACATATACATACATATACTCATTATTAAGCATTCAATTCTGAACAAATCAGAGAACAGACTTTATTGTTGCTTTTAGTTTTCATATTTTACACATTAAAAGTTGTCTAAATCCCTAGAAAGTATAAAAAAAACAAGAATGTTTTAAAATTGCACTTTATTGTTTTTAGTAAGTGAAAGTATAATCCGATTCCCAGGAAAAATGTGTCTAATGTATGGTTAGAATAAAGCAAATACATTTTTGTTTAAATTTTGCAGAAAATAAAAAAAAAAGAATATTTCATTATGCAGTTTCCAGTGTTCTCTCTATTGAAAAGGAACTCGTCCAATGCCCTTGATTTGCTAGCAAATTACAGCTTATAAATCTGTTGAAAAATATGCATTAGGTAGATAGGTGGGGGCCCTTTAAGTACTTATTGTTGCTGTCACTGTTGCTGTAGTTGTGTTGCAGCTGTCTTAGAGCTTTAGATAGATTAGCCTTTGATGTAAAACGCAGTGACGTGTAAGCACACGCACACTCAAACACACCCACTGACTCATAGCATAGCCACTGCATACTCCAGGTGGTACTCTCTTTCCATATCATAATCCAATGTTTGAAATTTCTACTCAATGTGCGTGTGTGTGTGTCTGTGTGTGGGTCGGGCTAAATGAATTTTTTTAAACGTAATTATGCTAATGAGACTCATTAGATGCGGCCGCAACAACAACAACAAATATGCACATCAGCAACAGGCAGTCATGGAAAATGAAGAAGGGATAAGTGGCGCGTGTTGAGTTTACGTTTTTTTTTTACATTTCCAGTTAGAGTATTTCATCATTTAGGTCTTTTTTTTTTACTTTGGTTGCAAGCAATTAGAAGTATAATACCGAAATGTGCATGAATTTGCAAAATTTTGGTAACATGATGTGTCTGTGTGTGTGTGTGAGGTTATTCGAGACACAGTTTCTGGTTTCTGCTCGAGGCTCTAAGGATGATGATGATGACGACGTTGTTTAAGGGCCAGTAGGAAGTCATGTCAGTGGCGCACCATCTGCTTGCTAATTGTAACCAAATCCATTATGCAAAGGGTGCACCAAGCATTTCTCATTCGTGGAATGATTGCATACACACATACACACACACACACACACACTCACTACGCCATACTAGAACACTTAAAAAAGTAAAAGAGAGAGAGGAATAGGGGCTTATAATTGGGCGGAAAATAGAGCAGATGAGAATGAAATCGTTGCCATGACATTGTGTTCATTCTGCATATTGCATAGTAAGTTGGAAAATTTTCTTGTCCCCTTTAAACCCCAACAGATTCATAATTTCTCTCTCTCAGTTTCTTTCTACAATAGCAAAGTTTTTCAATCAAATTCATATGAAAAGTTTTGACTAACAGCACAAGATACGAGAGGTAAAGTGTAATAGATGAAAAGAAAGCAAGAAGACATAATTAGAAGTTGGAATATGAAGCAAAAATAATAAAACAAAATAAAAACAATAAAAGAAAACCAAGTAAAACTTATCAATTACAAAAGAAAAGCCACCAAAGACAAAGAGAAATACCAAGCTTAAAGTTGGTCCTTTGTCATAGCTAATTAATGGACAATATTGGAAAATAAGGAATTACAAAATTGTTCTTCACTTTATGTCACATCAAAGGATTTAAATTTTTGTCCAAAATGCGGGCTTTAAGCCAGCATTTTTGGTCATTTTTTCTTCTATTTTTCTTTCTGCTGTGTGTCCATTCGATGGCCATGAAAATCACTGTTAAGGAGAATTCGATTTCCTTGACACCTGCTACACTCCTATGACCAAAAATTTAATGGCCAACACAAATTGCATGGTTTTTTTTTTTTTTTTGCTTCGTTTTTCTTGGGGGAAAAAGAATTGGTTAACAGTTGCCACACGTTGCCATAATGGCCAAAGTTTGCCTAAAGCCCTGCTGCATTTTATGGCCTGCTAGTAGAATTTTATTATTCATAGGTCCAACACAACCAACAAAATAAAAAAACACAAAAAGAAAAAGAAAATAGCAATGAAAACAGAGAAAATGTTTTTATTCATATTTAATTGAGCGATAGGTACGGATGGTATGATGATGATGAAGATGATGTTTCGTAGTAGGGGAAAAGTATTAAAACAATTGTGAAAGCTTTTAATTGCTCCGAAAATTTTATTCAAAGGTAAAAGGTAAGTAAATCAAATGTCGAGAGTGAGAACAGGCGTCAATTGAGTTAATTAGTAGAGAGCTTAAAGGGGTTTTGGTCCTGGGTCGGTCTTACGTCGTTTAATTGGGTTTATTATTTAATAAGCTGGCCAAGCACATCAAAAAAAGGGTTCCTGTGCTGGAACCCCCCATAAAGATTATTGAAGAGCCAAAAAAGGTAAATGAAGAATTAGCCAAAGATATGAAATATAATGGACAACAATAAACCAAAAAAAAAAATAAATTTAATAATAAAGGGGAAAAAAAACCTTTAACTTAAAACTCAAACTCTGTGTGTGTGTCTGTGTGTGTGTTGGTGGAAAATTGTCTGGATGAAAAGAACAAAAGTTGTTGGCCAGTTGCATTGTCCGTAGAATGAAAAGTAAATGAAAGACGAGTCCCCTTTACGATTCCCTTTTAGAATGTCTGCATCGTAAAGGTTTGCTGCTCCCATTAGTGCAATGTTAGTCTAGTATTGAGTTACATTTTCTATCGCGGCTTTGTACAATGTCCTTGCTTTACTATGATTGTACTGTGGGTCAATTCGAGTACTGTTTTAAGTTCTTTCTGTTTAGCGACACTCTTTACTTTAGTCCATGATAACAAGGAGAATATAAAATGTATAAAGGTATGGTTAAAGCTAAGTGGAAATTGTTCTCAACAATTCACCAAAACTAACTTGTCCATTTCCATGGCTTATCAACTTTTGTAACCATCTTTTTTTTTTTCTTGTTCCTCTCCTTCTCATATATCCGCTAAACTACTACAAACTACAGACACACACACACAAAATGAAGAGAGATAAGAGTAAAGAAGAAAAGTGGAGAGACGAGAAAAAGGAGAAAAGTTGGCAGCCAACATTTCTCATTTCTGTGATTTCTCCATCATCATTCACTAGCCTTTTGTTGCGTGAATATTTCTTGCCACCATTTACCCCCAGCTCTGGCCCGTGTCCGACCATAAAGTTTCGTAAGGCATTTCTCATGCTTATTGTTTTTCATTTTTTTTCTGCTTCTTTTGAGAACTTTTCCTTGTGGTTTTTTCTTTATGGCTAATGCAAATTAAACTTTATTAAAATGTCTTGTCGGTAAAGTTTGTTTTTTTTTTTTTTGGCTTTTATTTCTTTAGGGGTAAATTAAAAATGATTGCCAAAACTTGTGTTAAAAAATTGTTTTAAAATATGTTCAAAATTAAACCTATATTTTATACTCTATACTCCATTCCACCCTTAGCTTAAAGGGTATATTGAGGCCATCATAGTTGACTAAGTTCATTTATAAACAGCTACTTTATAGCATTCAATCGAAATATCAGATAATCAAAAGAAAAAACAAAAAACAAACAAATTTCTTTGTTTATTTTGTTTTTGTTGTGAGCATTTGATTTTTATTTGACAAAAAAAATTTAGTTTATCTATATATATGTGTATATATATTTCCTTTTTTTATTATGCTGGTATATACATATATCGCATATATAAATGTCCAAAAAAAAAAAAACATGACTTAATCACTTTTAAAAACTTAACTCAATCCGAATATAAGCCTAAAATTATTAAATAGAATTTAAACATCCCACTTAACCTAATTATTATTATAAATATAACAAACAACAATTTTTCTCTTATTTTTTGTTTTTTTTTTTTTTTGTATATTTAATTATACTGCATTTGATTATTATTGTATTAATTAATTTGTTTTATTATTAAATTGATTTGTATGCTTACTTTTAAGCAAGCAAAGTGGCAACATTTAAATTTAATTCGATTTACATTAACATACAATACATATGATAGAATAGCTATTCAAGTAGATTCGTTTAAATTTTGTTTTATTTTTATTTTTATTACATTGATTTATTCAGAAAATGCTAATTAGTTAGCATTACAAAAATCACAAAAAAAAAACTGCCTCTCATTGCAGTTCAATCATTGTAATTAATATTGCAGTTTTTCCTGCTATTGTAATTATTATTAACGATATTGAAAATATTTGTTTGGGGCTCAATAGCAAATACTTCAATTATCAATAAATTTATGCATCACTTCGCTTGACATTTACGTTTCGGTTATTTAGCCGTATTAAGTTAAAGCAGTCTGGGGCTTTTATTTATTTATTTATTTTCGTTCACTATTATTGTAATTATTTAATGCACATGAATTTGCATTAATGTTCTACTACAAAAAAAAATGTATACAATTTGCAGAGATGAGAGAGAGAGAGAGACAGCGAGGGGCGAAAAGAGAAAGAGACATATAGACTAGTTAGTCAAATGGTAATTAGCCTACTGAATGCTTAAGCGTAATCTCTGCAAAACAATGCAGTAAAATTTATATTCTATAGCTATAGCAATTTTCTGGGCTGTGTATGCAATTACGATTCTTAAGCAAAATTCCAGGAAAAAGCAGAAAATGTGAATCGAAAGTCCTCAATGTACATAAATTTTTTATCAAGTTTTTGTGGTTTTTTTTTTTGAAGCAAAAGTTATTTAATTTTCATTAAAATTCAATTATAATTCAATAAGATTGAATATGCCAATATTTACACTAGAAATCTATTTGTTTTTCACACTTAATTGATTTCAGCTTTTTTTTTCCCCCAACATTTAACTTCTACTCCATCTCAGTCTCTGCAATTTGTTTTATTTATTTTTGTTTTTTTTACTTAAGTTAGACTAAATGGTTGTCTACAATTGAATTTAACTGCTATACTATAAATTTCTATGCATATATATAACAATTTAGATTTTATTCTTTAGAAATATTTTTAAATGTTATTTTTTTTTTTTTTTTAAAAGAAGAAAAATTCATATTCTGTTGTTGCATACTTTATGGCGCAATGAAATCAGAAATGAATGCATATGAATTCTGCAAAATGAAAACTTAGCAACAGCTTCCATTTTATTTGATTTTCAATATTTCTGCTTTTGTTTTCTCTTTTATCTTTTTTTTTTTTGGCAGGATAAAGGGACGGGTGTAAGCATATTCGATATAAAAAAATATATACATATACAGCAACTGCTTTTTGTGAGTGTGTTTCTGTGTGTGTGTTTGTATTTTTAGATTCTATTTGATTTTTTTCCTTTCTGCGCATAGTCGTGTGAAGAGAACTGTGTGATTTTATGATTTTCGGTTTTGTTTCGTTTTTTTTTGATTTGTGTGAATCCATGATGCAGATGAGTTATCGTGCCCGCCATCCCTTTGCCTATAGTTTTAAAATTGAAATCTAATCATATTGTAGACGCATAACTGTTGATGGTTAATATACGTTCATATATCTTTATTTCTATTTTACACTTTAACCTAACTATTTATTTTATGTGATTAGAACTATAAAATCGCATTATGTCACATTTTTTACCTGATCACCAGCATCTAAACACAATTGATGATCCGTTGCTCCGCTTTCCTTATCCACAACAACAACAATAGCTTGAAAATGTACAGCCATGTTCTCACCGGTTGGCAAAATCTCTGGCATTTCAAGCTCATTTTCGACATGCCTTCGCTTCATCAGGCTCAATAGGCGACGGATTAACGAACTTTGATGTCGTCGTCGCGTTGAGCCAAGTGCGGAAGCTGAAGCTGTAGCTGGTGCTGGTACTGGGGCCGGATAGCAACGCTGTTGATTCCTATGCTACAGATTCGTCACTTGTGTTGTGTTATTTGGTGAAATGGTGGTGGTAACCACTTGGGGCTGTTGCTGCTGTTGTTGTTGTTGTTGTTGCTGCTGCTGTTGTCTAAGTTTTGGTTTATCTGCCATTGAGCGTTCTGCACGGACAGCAGCCAATTCATCTTGAGCCACTGGAAGCCATTTGTCAAGGAATTTTGGTCGAAATAGTAAGGTGAATGTGGTACGAAATTGTTTGCTCATCGAACAATAGAGTATGAAATTGATACTCGAATTGATTAGAGCCAAAATGTCCATAAGGTCACCTATATTATTTAAAAGAAAAAAAATAATAGTAATAATGATTATAATATTAAAATCTGCCTAAATAAATAGTTTATTTATGTTTAAGTGTTATTGATTTAACTGATTTTTATACTTTATATAGTCAAATACTAAATTCTTAACTTTTGTCTTAATTATATGATCATCATACCAAAAAATGTACTTACTCAGTCTTAGATAACACTGCATAAGGAAGGCATCACCCAGCACAGTGTTCAGTAGTCCCATTATTCCTTGTGGAAATTCAGTGATTAGAAATAGCAATAGCACTGCCAATAACATTCTTGTAGTGCGATCCGTTTGCTTCTCCTTTTCCAATGTTTTACTATTCTTTCTAGGGCGATCAGCTGGTTTGCCATTGACTAAGACTTTGGTACCATTGCCAGTGGCAGTTGTTGCCACTGCTGCTGTTATCGGTTTACTTGTGAGTTTCTTTCGCCTGCGTTTAGCCTCTAGCAATGCCATAATTAGGCGCACCGATAATATTGTTAGGGCTATGCAGGGTATTAATTTAATGACCACACTGTAGATTAGAAATGTGGTATTTCTCAGTGAGGCATTATGCAAGGCTAAATCACTGTGATAGAGACGATAAACTGTTATATTTCGTACCACCAGAGATGGTGGTGCTGGTGTTGTTGTTGTCGTTGTCGTTGTTGTTGTTGTTGTAGTCAGTATTGAACTAACATTCATTGCCAGAGTTTCATTAGTTAGAGTTGGCGTTGAATTGAGTGCCGCCACTGTAACGCTCTGCATCTCATTGCTATAATCAATAACATACTGACTTAATGGTATACTATTGATCACCTTTCCTTGCGAATCCAATTGATCCATCCATTCGGCAATGGCCGTGATTAGATAAAGTGATGGCGATACAACCAATACGCATACCACATAAGCAGTAGTTATTGTTATTATCGTCGTTCTCATGCCACACCAAACACGATTCTTTTGCGGATAGCCAACGGCTATATACCGCCACACAGCTAACGTTACAGTTAACCAAATTGATATCGTGTGCAATACTTGGGCAAATATCGAATGAAATTTAATGAAACACGCCCAACTATAACTCAATTTCTCCTCCCTAGGTAGACTATCAGTTAGTATATAGTCATGCACCGTATACGGTATATATTCAAGCATAACAGCCAAATCGGCCACAGCCAAACCAGTCAATATAGCATTTGTCGGTGAACGCATCTCACGTCGTGTTAAAACAATTATATTCAATGTATTGGCAATGGTTCCCAATATGCAAACCACCAAAGAGACATAGCCATGCATATTTTTATAGCTGAAATGAAACAACAATAAAACAAAGATTTAGAACAATTGTCAAAGTTGGTAGAAAACTACTGTAGGGGGAGTATATCAGAGTCAGCAGCAAATATACAAATTTATTCACAGCTCAATCGTAGTTTTGTATAAAGTTATTTGTCTTTGAAAATATATTGTTTTGTATTAGTTTATGTTGAAATTCAATATGGATATTTATGGCCCGATTGAAGAAAGAGAGAGCGTGCACGTGTTAAGGCTCTAAAACAATTGAAAGGACTTTAAATTTTTTCCAAAAAAACTATACAAAAGAATACAGAGGAATCGAGATGCAATAAATATATAAGATTAATGCAGAACTAAACCAAATACGGGTGGGATGTGTGTCATTACAGGTATTTTATTTGGCACAGAGATCATTAAGGATTGATTGATAATTTGCACCAATGGGGACTAACATTTTGTATTAAATGAATATCATTTGAACTAAATAGCTTTCTTCTATGTACTAAAATCCATTAGTTAGCCTAACTCTTCATCATTATCTAGCCAATTTAAATGGCTTTGAATAAATCATTCAATGTCATTTGGACATACTCCGATCATATTGCTTAAATATTTCTTAGCTATTTATTTATCTCATGTCAAGTTGAATTTGGTTCCAGAGAAAATGTGATGGCATGGCAAGAGGTTAGCAACTCTTGCTATGCTTTTAGTTTTAATTAGTCAAGTCCGCCACCGGGCCCCCCCGTACCCTTTAAGGTTTTCTCAAACCAAGTCTGCGCAATGTTAATGGTATTTATAAGCCACAAAGTGGCCTAGATGCGGCTATGTGGCTCTCACTGGCTCAGTGGCTGTGTTTAATTAAAGGTGTAGCAGAAGGATAGGGTAAGGGTAGATTGGATAGTATGTCTTGTCTAATGCCGATGCTGCTGGTACAATGTGGCAATTAGATGTGTATCTAACACTTGGCCATTTACTTTTGTGTCAAAGACGTGCCAAATTGCTAGCGACAGCTCTCTTTCTGTATCTGTGTGTGTGTGTGTGTGTATGTGTATATGTGTGCGCTGTTTGAAGGCGACACTTGACGCTGTCACGCCCAGGCCAGACGACACGCCCCCCTTAACCATTCCACAAAACCCCAAATGGCAAAAAAAATTTGTCGCCTCAAAGCGCCACTCAAGCGGCAAGCGACAAACGAAAGAAATTCAAACGCCAATGTGTCAGGGACAACCAGGGAGCAAACCAATCCTTTCGCAGATGCCTACGTGACGTATGAGCTATATTAATGGCCCAGCAGCAGCAAAAGCAAAAGCCAAAAAGTTAGCCAAAAAAACCAATGAAAGAAGAAGAAAACAGAAAAGAACAAAAATTTAACAAAATACCAAACGAAAACCAGCAAAAAAGAAGACTCTAAAAGAAACCGCAAACACACGCACAAAACAAGCAATTAACATAAATAATAAAGAACGTTTTTTTTTTTTTTTTGTTTCTTACTGTTCTGTTTTATTTTTATTATTTTCTTTTATTTTTTTTTTTTGACGTGGCTTTTCTGAGCGGTTAGCCCTTTGTCAAAACATGTACGGAAAATTGTAACGTTTCTTGTTTAATTTTCCAAATGCTTTTTCAGTTTCAGTTTCGGCTTCACCTTCACATTTGGCAAACATTTTCTCCTTTTCGTATGTGTTGTTTTACGTTTCCCCCCTTTGCTTATTCCCCGAACAATAAAATAATAAATTATTGTTACATATGTCCTCTGACATGTCATGTTAAATGCTCTCTTCTGTTTGTTTTTCTTTTTTTGCCTGATACTCGTAGACGGACACGTGCGTTTGGGACACTTTTCCCATTGCTTTTCACTAGTTGAAATTGAGTGCAAAATTGAAATAGGACAGACCGGCAGGTAGACAGACAGACACACTGACAGACAGACTTTAAAGTCAACCATAGGCATGCATAGCGGCTAGTAACCCTATACCAAAATAAAAAAAAAAAAAAACAAAAAAAAAAAAACAAAAAAAAAAAAACTTAAACCTATCACCTACAGCGACCCTTGTCTAACCTGCGAAACTGTAAACAACATTGGGTCAGGGAATTTACAACTCCATTCATCAAATTCATTCAAAAACCTCCAACCTCTACCTCCCCTTTCATTCGAAGAAAAGAAATGCAACTGACAAAACACATTCCTTCGGAGTTTAGTCTAGGTTTCGCTATATATATATACATATATATATATGTATGTACACCTCGTGAAGAATGTTTCTTTTTGCTTAGTCTAATTTATTGCCTTTGATAATCCATGTTGATGAATGGTGGCCCACGACAAGAATGAATGAATGAATAAAGAAGAGGAAAATACGAAAAGTGAACGCAAAAGTAAAAGTTGAAGAAAACAGACCTAAAATTGTTTTCTTCATGTTACCTGCCACCCACATGAAGTCGACTGAGCGGTTGACGGTGAATAGCTAAAATACATTTCTAGTCATTGCCCTGAATATTCCCAGGTCCTTTAGGCGTAGTTTAAAATTTTCTACAACAACATAATGAAGAAGTAGCTCAACAGAGTGGCAAAAAGCCTAAACAAATGTTTCTGTTTACTTTTGCCAACTTGGGCATAATTTTTATATAAAGGTGTTAAAACTTTATATTATTTTTCTTATGGAAGCTTGGAGACTGACTAACAAACCCCAGTACAACTTTACCAAGAACTGCTCTTGAGTGAAAGATATAACTAATGTGAATCAATGCCTTTGTTTCTCTCTTTCGTTGCGAATCTGCAAGAATTTTAAACAAGGAACTGTATAAACTGCACTTCATATAGCGCATACATTTTCCTGAGCTGTCATTGGGTTTAGTGAGAATTCTACAATGAAAGCAATAAACAATTTAACTAAAGGCATCTTCCCCACACCCAAACAAACTCACACACGTACACAACATACACACAGGACACACATGTCACTCACTTGGATGGTATGCCAACTGGGGGATGTTATGTGAGTTTATTAAACCTTTTCCTCTTCTTTTCTATTTTTGTATTTTAGCTGCTAGTCAACCACAAAGTAAAATGCAGCTAACGCCTGCAAATATGCAACACCAAGAAAACGAGGCAGACAGTGCAAAGGGAGAGAGAGAGAGAGAGGGGAGGAAAGCCGCAAAGGACTTAGTCGCTATATAGTCTTCTCTATGTATCCCTGTTTGCGTATATGTGTGTGTATTTCATATAAATTTTATGCTAAGTCTAATTTGTTGAACAGCATAATAACAACAATAACAGCAGCAGCAAACGGAGAGCAGGAAGCAGCACACGAACAACAACAAATGTTGCTTGGGGCCAACCAAAGCCAAAGCCGAAGCCAAAGCCAAAGCTGAAATGAAAGCGTCGAAAGATGCTGCTTCTACAACTGCTGCGGTCTTCTCTTTTTGGTTTTTTTTCTTCTTTTTTTTTTCTCTCTTTTTTTTTGGGCTAAAACTTTGAGCCTCAGCATCTCGTGGTAGCAGGCCAAAATTTGAATGTTGAACGTTTGAGTTTTTTGGCCTCGGCACACATACACATACACACACATCAACACACTCACACCAACAGAAAGAAAACTAAACAAAGGCAGTAAAATGTTTATCTTTAACAGGGGCAAGGGGCGCAATGAAGGGCAATAGATGGGTAGCAAGGTAGAGAAAAGATTGAAGTAAAAGGTATACCATACCTACATACAAGCGAATGCTACAGGCTTAGAGATTTTTATTGGCTTAAGGGTTTGGCTGTCTTTTAAGGGAACGGAAAACACTGTTTGCCATGTATACGGAAATGCTAAAAGACGGTTTTATTGCTGCTATTTAACTAAGAGTCTTAAGTAAACTAAAAGAAAAGTCCTTAACTTGAAAAGATAATTGTAAAACATTTTTTTTTTGTTTTTGCCTAAAACACAAAGAAGAGCAATAAAGCTTTTTTCAGTCCAACTTTTTTGTGTAAAAAGAAAAAATCTATTCAAATGTAGTCCATAGACCAGCTGACAATTCATGCCTAATTGCAGACTTCTTCGGCTTTTTCTCTTTTCCTTTCATTTTGAGCATTGGTTTCGGAATCTATGCTAATCTTTAAAGCAGTACTAGTTGGTAAACACTATCCTTAATAGATTAAATTTGTTGCGGAAATTGCGTAAATTTTCTCAAATCTTGTTTTGCAGTAGAACTCAATACCTTGAACTGGAAACTCCGGGTTATCCTACATAAGCCATAATGTCTTTGAAAAAATTTCACATCTTTTTAAATCGATAGAAAATGGAAATGTTTTTCGGCACACAAATGGAATTAACAAATTGATTATTCCTAGCTTGACAACTTAAAAAGCCTCAAAGAATTCACACCCGATATCTAATGGGAACGCAAAGTTCATGGCATCATTTGTTTTGCCTGTTAAATATTTTATGTGTCGCCTGGGGTAAATTGTATTTTAGCGCAACTTAAAAACATTTATTTTTCTTTTTTTTTATATTTATTTCATTTGCACTTGCACACAAGAATAAGAAAATGTACAATGCAGAAAAAAAAAAAAAAATAAAAACAAAAAAAACGTCTGGATAAAAATTTGTATTGCCTTATGCCACGCCCATTTCATTTACGAGTTCTTGGCATGCAAGAACAATAAATATATTTTGTTACCTTTGTGCGATCTCGCATTTTCTATTTGTATTTTTATGGGTGCAGTTACGGCTCGGACTTGGTCATTGAATTTGTTCCTGTTGCTGTTGCTTCTTTTATGGCAAATACACAAAAAATTGGTTATAGGGAATCAACATTAAATTGGATTCAAGTCATCAATTGATGGTTCGTGGCCTTGTCACAAATCACAGCGACAGCAATAACAGCAACAAAAATGAAACTTGTAGGTTAATCGTCAATTTCATTTGGAACAAAAAAAAAAAAAAACAAAAAATTATATGGCAAATCGAAATTGAAGAGACTCCCTCGAGAAACGTTGGTTAACTGAACAGAGGAGGACTTTGGGAATGGGAACGAAATAATAAGGAAGAAGGAGGGATGGGTGGGGGGAACGTGTGACAAAAGGCGGGAGGGTCGCTTAGCGCTAATCGATTTTTGAACGATTCCATATTGTTGTCATCAACTGACTGTTGTTGTTTGTTGTTGTTGCTTGAGTTGTTGTTGTCTGCCCTTGAGGTGCTCATTCCCCTCTATCTTTAACATCCCCCAACCGTATTTACTGTTGCTGTCGGTATCGCTGTTGTCTCTGCCTGCTTGCCTCGACCTCTGTCTCATACTCTGGCATTGACATTGACATTGGGCAACTCCACCCACTTTTACTTTGCACTTTGTTGCCCTCCCCAAACACACACACACACACACATATATTCGTGCTCTTACCTTGTATGAAAATTATCCATGCCACTACCGCAGTAGAGCGGCGCAGTTTCATTGTTGCCACTGGCCATTGTTGCTGTTGATGTTGTTGCTGCTGTTGTTGTCGGTTCGTCTCTATTTGCTGCTGCTGCTGTTGGAAGTTGTCACTCAATGCAATCGCATTTGCTGGCAAGGACAACAGCAACAACCACGGACCCAGGACCCGGTCACGGGCATAAACAATTGTTGCATTAATAATTGAATTCTTCAGAATTTAAAGCTGCAATAAAAGAGTGAAAGAGATAGATGATAATATAAAAGCATGTTAAACATGGCGTATAATTAATGTGAGTTGTAAATTGTTGCGCATACGCCGCATTTGCCACACTTGAAAGCTTTTATATTGTATATCAGTCCCAAACTTGTCCCCCCACTTCCTACCCTCATCTTAGAAAATCTTACTTTGTGTGGGTGTCTGTGCGTGTGTCTTGACTGCGTGCGTGGTGACTCCCAAAGCCGATTAGCGAAAAATGTTGTTAAATTTTAGTATTTAGCATTCACATCATGTAGAAAGCTTGGCATTCACTTTTCTTTCTTAAATACTTAAATGCCTTGACTGCTGCTACTTAATTAGCAACAATTGCCTTAAAACAATTGCACCAGAAGGTCAAAAAAAAAAAAAAAAAAAGACTCCCCTAATTCTTTAATTTAAAACACTCTGCCAACTGTACTAATTCCTTTCACTTATTCATTCTAAATGTGCCTTTATAAATAAACCGAATTAGCCAAACAAGAGACGGCAGTCAAGTCCAGCTCATCATAAAGTTGCAGCAGCTGCTGACCTACCAGCAAACCGCAATTGACTGACATACCACATTAGTGTGGTATAACCTGAACAGAGGTGTACTACAAAAGGGGCCTCTCCCTTAAGAATAGTTCTCTAAATATACCACAAGAAAGTAAAATTAATTTAACAATCGTTCGATCTATGGACATGGATTTTGTTTTGATTAAATAATATTTTATGGAGCAAAGTTTTTTTCACTCTACAAATAGAATCGTTTTCGATTTTTCTTTTTTTTTTTTTTTTGTTCTCAAGGTAAAGTATTTTTTCCTATTTGCACTCTTAGCCAATTCTAATCTTCGTCAGGGAGGGTAATTCTACGCTTCTGATGTTGTGGCATATATCAAATTTGTTTTTTGTTGTGCCTTCGTGTGGGTTAAATTAGATTTGTATTCGGGATGCTTCGTGGATGGATGGATGCTTGGATAGTTGGAGCGTGTGCAAGGCAAAGTAAAACGCAGATAAATGCATTTTTTTCTCTCTACTCTTTTGCCTTTTTCTGTGTAGGTTTTTTTTTCGTTTTTTTTTTTTTTGTGGTAAATGTTTTTTTTTTTTTTCCTGTACATTTTCTTTCTGTACTGTGAGCTACAGCTATTTGTTATCTGTCATGTGCTCTGCATTGCAAGCTCTTATACTCTCTTTCTCCGTTACTCTTGTTGCATCGCCGACGCTTGTTGCGGCTGTAACAATTTCTATGTGGAAAGATTTTAATTGCATTTGCTAGACAGCTGCACTTGGCAATAGTTGCAGTAGGCAGTAGAAGGGGTAAAGAGAAGTGGCCCAGAGACTGCGGCTGCAATTAACACGTTCCGTGAGGCGAAAAACCGCAATGCCAACACACTGTTTAAACATGCAGCCACCAGAATAGAGACTAAGCGAGGCTGAAAGCGAGTGAGAGATAGAGAGAAAGGAGAGACAAAGAGGCTAAAGGCCGGGCCATATAAATGAAAGGAAGCCAAGCTGGTAATTTGATTTGCAAAATTTCCGTAATGAAATATTTACTAAGCTGGCTAAGTAACAAATTGAATAACTTTCTTCTATATCAAATGTTTTCTCTCTTTCATCGTCTCCATGAACAAAAGCGGAAGTGAACTTATAACTAATTTTTAGTGCCCAAAAAAGTAGGCAACAAAAAATTTATAAACTTGTTATCTTTGAACAAATGTATTAGAAATATGTTGGTCAAAGTCCAAACCTCTATCGATTCCTGATAGAGTATTTAAAGCTCGTTTAACAATAGAGTAGAAAAATCACCATGACCCAGCACTGCAAATTGATCTAAATGGAAAATAAAGAGACATGCAAAAAATGACACTGTTGAAAGGAAGATTGAACTTTACTCCTGTATTTTCCCTTCGAAACTGTATTAAATTTGTCGAAAAACTATTTACTAATCAGCATAAACTTTTTTTATTTGCAGAGTTTATTTAAATACTTTTGCCCGTATGAGGAACTTAAAAATATTTCGTTTGCAATGTAAGTATTTATAACTTTAAATTTTATTAATGTAAAGACATTTCCTAGAGTTGAATTAACTTTAATTTTCTGATTATTTTACTGTGGTTTTTTACTTTCAAGAATAAATATGCTTGATTTGTATTGTGGAAAAGCAAACTGATTGATTGATAGGCAAACATTTTGGTTAATAATTTGTTTTGTAATTAATTTATGTTTACATTGCTCGTTACATACTTCGTTATATTGAAATCGATACGATTATATAAATTAATTGCCTAGCCATTGGGGCATTGCATAATTCTTAATAAAATAACAACAATTACAATCGATCGAGCATCAATTTCATACAATTTAACTATGAGCATAAATTAATTTGGTTTTAATTACATATGATGGAAATGATTAATGAATGACAGCCAGCTGGGGGGCACAAATGCCTGCAGAGAGAAAGTGAGAGAGAGACCATAATACAGAGACATTGTGAAAGACACAGCAGAGCTGGGAGTGAGAGCGGGAGGAAAGTTGTTAGAATGAGAATGAGAGAAGAACTAAGGTAAATCAATAGCCTGGCTATTGAATGATTTTCTCCTGCAACCAAGCGAGCACAAACAAGAACTTAATTTTGCGCATGAAAAGCGTTTTAATAACACAACAGAATAACATTTTCTCATTTTTATACTCTCGCATATAAAGATACATGTAATTTGCTAAGAAGTTTGCCATACACAAAGCAAAGGAGGGTATATATAAGAAGATTTATCATTAAGTTGGGCATAAGTCAAATATATTTAGAAATGATTTGATTTCAATGCTAAAATGCTAAAGTTTTGATTAATTTGTTACCCAAATGCGCAAGAGTATAGAAACTTCAGCTGGATGAATTGATACTCTGGACATGATTCACATACTCCAATGCGTTACAATAACAACAATAAGAACAATGAAATGAAAGGAAAAAGGTAACATGTGACAAAAGGTAAAAACGAGAAATTGAAACCACAAACTGATTTCCGCATACAAAATGGTATCGGAGAACAATAACAGCAACATTACTAAAACCCAATCGTCATGCCCATCATATTGCTTTGGTCCACTCACTTGTGTATGCAGGGCCACAAATCGCCGCATTGAAGATATTGAAGCATGCCCCACATTGGCGACATGGCAACTTGAAGATATGGGTATATGGAAAATGTCGCCAAACAAAAGAAAAATGGCCAACAAATGGCATGAAATTCGTACCAGTGAAGTGGGAAAAAGTGTACACATAGCAGAAAAGTAGAAAAAATCTTTGCCATCTCTCATACCTACTCCCCTTCCCTGTAACCCAAACCCGCCACCAACATTATCGACATTTGATTTATGTATTTACATCACTCTATCACGTTGTCGGTTGGTTGCTCTGTTGCTCCATAATGCTGGATTAAAGTATTTTCCATTTAAAGCTCTCGCTTTAAAAAAAAAAAAAATAAAAATATGTTTTACATTCGATCACACATCATATTGTTGTTTATTACTTTTCGTTTGTATTTTATATATTTTTGTAAATACTTTAAAATTCTGTTATCGAATGGCTAATGGATGTGACTGTTTGCTTCTCCCTCTCTAAAGCTTTCCCTTTCTCTCTTTCTTTGACCTAACAGACTGGTGTGAAGCTCAACAGCTGAAGAATAGAGCGAACGAAGCGTACAATGGATGTCTGTGTGTGTGCGTTTCTCTGTTTGTGTGAGTTGTTAAAATCTTGGCTAAAGTGTTTTTTGGGGCAACAAGTGGAGTGCAGTAGAGTGAAAAGTGCTTGAACTTGGTTAAACTTGGTAGAAAAGTGGAAACTTTTTAAAGTTATTTTGAAATTCTAGCAAGAAATTTTTAAAGCCTTCAATATGCTGTAGTAATCCTTTATAAAATTCTGAAATGTTGTGTACAATTTATGGAAGCTTGCCATAAATAATGAAAACTTTAACATTGCTAACATTTCCGCTATAAGCAAGACGTTTAATTATGAACATTTTTACAAACAAAATAGCTGGCAAGCTGCAACTTGTAAGTAACTATATTAACAATAATTTGCAACAATTGAAAGCATTTAAAGAGGGAAAAGTTGCTGAGGTAACTGAATACGTTTTGCTGCGTTTTAGATCTTTTCAGTTGTATATGTACATATGCGTATAATAAGTGTAGAAAACTGATCCCCTAAATCATTTATTCCATTTGTTGTTATTATATTATAACGAGAAATTGTTACATACATATATGTATGTATCTATGTAGACTAGATGTAACTAAAAACTCTCTTGCCTTGCATAGAAGTGAACATTGAGCATTTGTCAGCCGATTATATTTCATTGCCAAAGTCAGGGAGATGAAAGCCTTTAATGCTCAAATCAGGGTCATTTTGAATGCCTGGGATTAAAGTTTGGCCTTCAATTCTTCTGTATGTAGTCGAACATATATACATATACATTGTGTGTGTGTGTGTGTATGTTAAGGTAGCATATACAATCTTTGTTCTGTAATTTCATTTGCTGTTGGTCATGGCAATTACAGTGGGAACATATTCCATTCCATTTGGTTGTGTTGTCTATTTTTGTAAGCAAATGAAATTAACACAGCATCAAGGGGCAGAAGTGGCAAACAGCCACACATATATACATACATACAGCACACACACGCACTTGGATACCATAAAGAAGCCACAACGGGTGGGCGGTGCCTGTCTCCCTGGGCTATCAATGGCAAATGCTGAAAATGAGACTATGCCTCTGCTACTTATGCCCAGGATGCTCAGCCTCAGTTTTGCCGTACCGCGTCGCATAACCGCAATCCGCACAAGCCGCTCTCCCAGAAGGATACAAATACTAATATATGTAAAAATATATATGTATATATAAGTGTAATATATACATATATGTATACATATACATATGTGTGTATACCAAGTGAGATGTGTATTTCGCTTGGCAATTCATTCCTTCGTTTGGCTGTCAGTCGTTGTTGCTGCTCATTCATATCCATTGTGGAGAAAATGCAATCAAATTACTTTGATGTTTCCATTAATGTCGTTTACTTTAACGCTGAACGAGAGCAACAGCAACAACAACAACAACAACAGCAGCAGCCGGATGAATGAATGAATGACTGAATGAGTGAGTGAATGTAGATGATAATGTCAGTATCATCTGTTTTGCAGCCTACTGCTGTTTCTTTTTGCTGCTGATGCCTTCTACTTGGTATGCCTCATTTCATTTTGCCTCTATTTCTTGGCATCTCCCTTCGCCCCTTATCCCTTGCTATGTTTTTTCTCTTTCTGTTTGCTTTGTCACTGCAAATCACAACACAATGTCCTGCCTGGCATTTTTATTGAGACGACAATGCGCAGCTCCACCTCCTTTACAAACTTCTTCCCCTTCATCACCATATTGAGAGGCTCTCTACCTCCCACTCCCTCTCCCTATGCTATCCGACAAGCAATTCATTTCTGTTATTATCTATATTGGTGGCATTGCTTAGGTGGATTCCTAGACAACCAGACATTGCCTAAAGGGAAATTTCTCTCTTTTTTATTTATTATTTTTTATTTTATTATTTATACTATTTCCGTTTCCTTTGCTTTTTATACAATGCTCACCGCGATGAGTATTCCACTCTCTGGTATTCAAAGCATAATAAAAAATATAAATATTTGCACTATTTAAAGTGTCATCATTTCCGTTTCTTGGTTTGAGCATACCTATTTACCCTCCATTTATTGTCCTGTGCCACCCTATCTTCTCCTCCCTTTTCATTTCCATCCATTATCTGCTGCAGGCAGTCGAGCATTTTATTTAACAGTTTTTTATTATTTGCTTTTAGTTTTTCTCGTTTTTTCTTGGAAAAAATGCATTTCCTTAGCAAGCAGCTTTTGGTGGTCTGTTAAAGCAGACAAAGAGAAGAAAAAAAAAAAAAGGACAAAACCGACGAAAATCGCTACAAATTTCCCAAATGATAATATTATGCATTAGAGGAAAAGAGTATAAATGGAAAGGGAAATTAACAGTCGATGCAAATTTCGTTTAGATTTTACGATGTTAATTTAAAGCTGAAGTTTAAATAAAGTATCTATCTATTAATGCTTTGAAAATTGTTATCAGAAATGTTTTTTCTTAATTTTTAATTTAGTTTTTATACAAAACATTCTGTAAGATGGGGAAAAAAATTTTAATTACTCTTCTCTGATTCTTTTGCTTGGCATTTTTGTTATTTACATAATTTGATTTTCACATTTTTACACCTTTTGCACTCTCTCTCTCTTTCTCTGTGACTCTATGTCTGACCTTGTGTTTACTTTTTGTGCGAAGAGACCCAAAACTCAAACCTAGACTGAAATAACCCAACCCGACCACTTTGGAAGCCATAAGATTCACGAGCCAGTGCTTCTGTATAATGATAGACGACAACGCCGACGACGATGACGATGGCGACCTCTTGGCTCACTCTTTCATTTTCGTTTTCATTTTCTTATTTGCAATTGAAAGGCAGGCAGGCAGAACACAACACAAAATGGCTAAGCAAATAGCCAACTAATGCACTTGACGTACCCAAGCCAGAAGGCAGAAGGTAGAATCGCTGAAACCCGAGGCAGCTCGCGCAATTGTTGTTCATGGCAGACAGGCAACAGCTGCTTATTATGGCCGGGACAAGTCGTAAATGGCCAACGACCAAGAAGAAGAAGAAGGCGAAGAAGAAATCAAGTTCAGGTGTCAAGTAAATTGATTTTACCCATCGCGTCCATCCGTTTTTTCTCCATCCTCTTTCAAATTTTTATTATCATTGCACGTGACATATATGTATACAATCCATTTTTGTGGTTATTGTCATGTTTGTGTTTATGTGTTCAATAATTGTAGACGTAATGAAATGAGATAGACTATAACGGAAAATCGCAAATCATTTAGCGGTAATAAGGCAATATCCGTAGGCCTTTAAACTGGAATATATTACTTACTTATTTGCAATATATGATGACACAGACAACAAAAGAAAGATAAAGGATCCATTAATGTCAATTTCATCCTTTAAACAGAAATTGAAATTTACTTTCTTTCTATCTTTTTTATTCTATTTCAACTCTAGTCTAAATTTTGAATACAGAGTTTCAACAATATAAAACGCTTTGCCAATCACAATATTCTATTTGCCAATTAAAACACGTTATTCGTTCAACAGTAAAGAGATCAATTAAACGTTTAATAGAAAGAGAACCAACAAACAATTTGTTATACCATATATACATACATATGTATATATAGATGTATTGTATACATATATACAAACAATTTCTGTTACACTTTGAGTATGTTGACTTTAGAACAAATTGTGCAGGCATGTTGGTTGGCAGACAACGTCAACAACATGCCCAACACCATGGTATACTAATCTATAGTCATCATACCATCACCAGTATAATCATCATCATCATTATCATCGTCATCATCATCAGCATCAGCACTTTCGGCCTTTCTGCCACTCAATTAAGAAGAGCATTGTTCTTGCCACACTAAAACTAAAAGTATTTGCACATGTTGAGGGAAAAGTTTTTAGCACTAAATTGCTGCCATTCAACAGCTCCGCCTCTGGCAACCAGTTAACAGGTTTCTCTCTAACACACACACACACACACACAGACTCATCATATAAAAACACGTATGTGTGTATATACTATATAAGTTTCAATTTGGCCTAAATATGCATTGCATAGAGAAAACTCTGTTACACCTTTCACTGTTTCTCTATTTGTCTGCTTCACACTGAGGTTCATTTTATGTATCTATTTGTCCTGAACTCTGTCAATACACAAGGGCATTATATTGATAAGTAACTCAGGTGTAATTGCATTGATAAGCGAAACTCACAATAAGAGAGGGAGAGAGAGAGAGAGAGAGAGAGAAAAAAAGAGAGAGAGAGAGCTATTGCAATTGTTGTTGTTACTGAACGAAAATCACACACAATTGAGTTAATTATAGTCCAAGGGATACAAAATGCCAAAGCATAATAATTAACTACGCTCAACAACAGAATCAAAGTGTTGGAAAATATACGTCTGACTTAACAGTTCAATGGAAATTGCTTTATCATTTTATAGTCAATTTCTATTATGAAAATATCTCATGTATGCACGTTTGTATGGATGATTATTTGGAATTTTCTTCAATTTAGTACAAAAGAAATTTAAATTGAAGCTCTTACTACTCACTCTCTCTATCTCTCTCATGTTCTTATTTTTCTTTTGTAAATGGCAAACGAGTGCAGTTTTATGTCAAATATAACCAAAACCCCCCAGACATCATGACGTATGCGTGATACCAGCAACAAACACATACGCACACACACACACAAGACAGACGCCTACGCAACGCAAAAAAAAAAAACAGTAACAAAGAAGAAGAAGAAGAAGACAAAAAACCAGACAGATAACAACAAACCAAAAAAAAAAAAAAAAACAACAACAACGAAATTGCCGCAAATTTGTATATATAGTATATATACATACATATATATATATATATTTTGTAATGTTATTTTCCCAAGAAATCCACGCGATTTCGTTTTTTGTCTTCTGTTAGATATTTATTATTTTTTTTTTGTTCCTGTCGTACATACAAACCAAACCGAACAAAGACAACTGGTTGACATTTGAATTATGTTTGTTCGAGGCCACCTGTGCGTATGTGTAATATGATTAACTGGAATGAAGTATAAAATGGAATGGAAAGCTAAGCTAATTAATTTACAAAATTTTCCCAGTCATGGCAATTCTTTCTTTTGTTTTTTTTTTTTTGCAGTAGAATTCGCTTTGCGGATGTGCAAATATTTGACATTCTGACATCACAAGAAAAAAAAATTGTTTACAGATTGTAACAGTATTTATATATCTATTTTGGCATGGCAATAACAACAATAATAATAAAAATGTCATCCGAATGGGCGTGGCTAAAACTGACTCAGCATGTCTATGCGTGCGGTCTCTGTCTGTGCATGTGGGTGGTGCGTGTGTGCCTCTATAATGGGTGGTGGAAGGTGGAGGGGGTTGTGAGCTGCGATGTAAGCTTAAGTGGCATCAGCATCAAGTCAAAGTCATCATCATCCACATCATCATCATCATAGTCATCGCCATTGCCAACGTCAACACCATTGAAATGACAAACTGTTTTGCCTATAGACGTATGCACAAGAAAAAAAAAAATATTCGTGTAAAAAACAACTAAAATTTTCGCTACGTTGTCTGTAAAAATGCTTAATGTATTCAAGGGAAAATGTGACAAATGATTTTTAGCTAGTTATTGAATGATTTTCACTATTATTTCTACTTGCCCCCCACCTCGCCCTTTCACAGTGTGATGCCGTCTCTGGTATTTTGCCCTTGCAAAGGAAGAAAAAAATTTCTAACCATGAGTTGACATTAATCTAAACTAGAAGGGAGGAGCAAAAACTGCAAATTCAAGTAGTCTATGTGAGGCTTTAATGTGTGGCATGTCCTGACCTTAATGTCCTTGTTATTGCTATTGTTACTCTTGTTGAATCGCGACAACATTTGCCCCAAGTGTGTGGAATGTTGCTGCAAACAGCCAGCACTCGAGTCGCTTGATAATGTTGATGATGCCACACAGACGCACACACACACACACAGTTGCATAAACA
This sequence comes from Drosophila austrosaltans, assembly GCA_035045865.1. NCBI lineage: Eukaryota > Metazoa > Arthropoda > Insecta > Diptera > Drosophilidae > Drosophila > Drosophila austrosaltans. The sequence continues at coordinate 6,904,322 of JAWNOQ010000207.1, forward strand.
AAAGTGCAGAATGGAAAGGGGGGAAGGGGGAAAATTGCAAACTTTTATATAATTATTTCAGCTTTGCTTTGAAAGTTTTCATTTTGGTTCTGTTACAATTGCATTTCGCTTATAGTTTGTATTGTATGATATTTTTCTTGTTCTCTTTTTTCTTTGTGTGCTTTTTTTTTTTTGGGTCACATCACCATATCTTGCCAATGCAATCAAGTTGCATACATAGTACCCAAAATAAGTATGCAAATCAGCTTTGTCAACCAAACTTACCCAACAGTTTTTGTATATGAACTAGAATTGTAGCTTTATATAAGACGACTTATTTCAATGATTTGGACCTTAAGGTAGGGAAATATAAAAGAGACTTTTATATCAGTTTCATATCAACTGTTGTTTAAGTTAACAAAACATTCTTTGTCCCCCATATGTACATACATATATGCAATCGGTCAACAGCAGAAGCTATTGGGTCATTGTCCAAAGGCGTTTGCAAAAGCTTCTAATGTTTCATTGAAATGGCTAATCGATCTTTGGTAAAAGTCAAAGTTAACAGGCAAAAAGTTGCAAATTTCATTGGTCCTTTAGTTTGTTGGCTTGTCTCTTGTTACCTTTAGGGGGGTTAATAACCGATATATATATTTATATATATTTGATCAATAATGGCTTCCAACTTGAGCAGAAATATAATGGTTAATTACTTTTGGTAATGTCAAAGACCTGTTTGCAACTTTTGGCTATATAAATAATGGTTAATGGTTTCAGTTACGGTACATAATTCAAATTTTAACTTAATACAACTAAATCACTTGGCAAACAACATACTTTACCTTTCCATTATGCATTACCTTTTAAATTTTATTATATAAATTGTAATTTATTTACACGAAATGTTAAGCCCTTTTTTCGAACATAAATAATGCAATATTAACCGCAAATGTCTCATTAAATATATAAATAAATATATATATATATAATATATGTATATACGTATCGGTACCATTTAGTTAACTGAGAGAATAACCAGGTCTTTAGATATTCAGTAGACACATAAACCAACACATGCTTGACACACACACCCAATCAAAAACAACAACAATAACAGCACACCTGAGGCCTCACTCAAATATTCAAAATAGATCTCAGGTGTTTTGGGCATATTTATTTATGAGCTGAACTGGACTATAAAATTTGTTGACTATTGTTTAAAGCATCTTCTATTTAAATATTAAAATTTATGACAGTCTTCCAAGCATAAATCAACTTGTACGCCCACAAACAAAAAGGGATGCTTCAACCCACAAAATTCCATTTGAAATTTACTTCTCCTTTATAATGCAATAGCATCTCACTTCAAAACTAGACCCAACTTTTGTTTTATTCATTTTTTTTCTTTGGCATGCCCTTGCCGAAAATTGGGTTTATCCCTTTTTTTACAACCGTTTGCAATGAATTCAAATAACTAAGAATAAAACAACAAAAATAAAGGGAAGTGTTCTAAGTTTCAAGTGGCTTTAAGAGAGAGAGAGAGAGAGAGAGAGAGAGAGAAGACCCTTAAGTTTAAGGTTAGATTTGACCAATTAGTATTTATAAGATAAGTCATTAAAAGATTATGTTATGTTGCTGAAACTGATTGTATAGAATGCAAATTTGCAAGAGTATTGGACATTTCGTTAGTGTCGAAAATATTCCATTAATCCTAGTCCGGGAGTTTTGTTGTGTTTTTTGTGCTGTGCTTGTTGTTTGTTCATCCTTTTTCGGAACCTTATCAATTTCACTGACAAACACATGTTCTGCTACTCATTTTCTTCGCCTGATGTCTTATTTTATTTATTTACATTTTTTTTTTCTTTATTCTGGTTTTTTTTTCGACCTATTTATGCAAATTTTTTTTTGTTTTTGTTTTATTTTTGGCACAAACTTGAAATTGTTTTGTTGTTTTCATTTTCTTTTTCCCTTTTTTTTTTGGCTTGCCACAAAAATGTGTTTGAACTTCTGCCTCTTAAACAGTTTAAAGAACAAATTGTGCCAAAAAAAAAAAAGAAAGGAAAAAGGGCCAGATTGATGGCCGAAATTGAAAAGAAGCTGCTATTTTGTTCAATAACTTTTACAATGTGAAATGTAATTGGCGCAAAACTTTTGTTTGGACTCACCATTGTGGCAGAAGAAGAGTTCCAAAGCAATAACTTGTTAGCTTATAAAGACTTTAAATTTAAGTTCTTGGACAAGTGAAAACCCAGTTTATCATTCAACTAGGGTTTCAGTTTTTCTATTGTTGCGTACAGTCTGGGTTTGTGTTTTCACTGGTTTTGTGGCCTTTCATTTAAACATTTTTCTGCAGGCCAAGTCAACATAGATACATACATACATACGAAACCCTCCATATATTTTGACCCCTTCACACTTAACCATTTGAACCATGGGCAAGGCAAAAGATCAAGCCAGTAAATAGGCAGGCAGTGAAGAATTTTCACGCGCATTAGCTGCTCGTTTCATGGCAACAAAGCAAAAAAAAAAAAAAAAAAAAGGAGCGCACAGAAAAGGGAAAGTCCCGAAAAAAAAACATTGAAAAAAGTAAAAAAAAAAAAAGAAAAAAAAAAGAGAAAAAAATTGTATTTGGCCCACGTAAAATATGCAGAAAGTTCATCATGAAAGCAAATAAAACGCATACGCCGCGTGGGCCCCTATAGGCTGTCAAAATATGAATAATGGCAGGCAACCCCAAGTTAAGATGTGTCCCACACAGTACCCCCTGACCCTGCCGCCACTCAGTTACCCAAGCATCACCGCTCTTTATCTTCATTCCCCCCTGCCCAAACCCCACCTACAATTGCTCCCTTTTTAAATAGCAGCTGTAAAAAATTAAAAGCCTGCAGCTGCCTAAGGCAACAGAATGAAAAATCTCATAAAACCATAAACATTGACGCGACTTGCAGATACCCTGTAACAATATTTTTTCATTTCTGTCAATAAAGTTGATCAAGAATGGGTATATTCATAATAAGTTACCATTTCCTTTCAATTTTCTTCCAATATCAAGACTGAATATACCCTTTCTACACAATCGGCGATACAGGGTATGAAAAAGAGAAGAAAACTGCCAAGTCAGCTGTAAATAGCTGAGTGAATGCCAGCCAACAAGGTCAAGTGCCCATGCTAGTGTTGGTGTGCGAGTGTGTGTGTCTGTGTGCGAGGGGTAGGATAAATTTCTGTCTCAGTGTTTTAGTTGTGTGTGTGTCTGTGTGTGTGGGTGCAGCATTTTTTATATTTGTATTTGAGGAATGTTTTTTAGAATGTTAATTTTGCATGAGTTCAGTTTCGGACTGCTGACCACTTGACAATTTTTTGTTTTTGTTTTATGCAAGTGCAAAGATAAAGAAGCAAAGCAAAAAACTGAAAGAGCGAGAGAGAGAGAGAGAGAGAGTGAGGAAAAAGGAGGCGACAGTCAATAACCAAGGGAGAATTTTATGTGCCTACGTGTCGGCCATAGTCAATTTATTATCTCCGTCTATGACATACATTTTATTTGCCATTCGATGGCTTTAAAACTGTTGCGACGAAGGTTTTTTTTCCTTTTCCTTCTTCCTTATTTCTGTGGGCGTCAGCTTCAATCAATTGCTGGCGCAAGCTTCTTATCTTGTTTTTTTCTTCTTTCTTTTTAGGCCCTGTCAGTCAGAGTGGAAAAGCAAATTATGACAAAATATACAATCTTCAATATTGGGGAAGAGGGAAGGCAAAAAGTTTTGCAGGCAAAGTAATTAAATAATTTGATTTAGAATTGTTGTTACCCTGCTGTTGTTTAATCAAAGTCTCAATGCTGATCCAAAAAAGTTGTGCATTTTAAAGACCATATATTAATGTGGAAATGTTTTTTGCATATATAAATGATTGTTTTGTATATTTACTTTGGAAAGATAAAGCAACTACCAATGTTTAGAAGTTTGTTAGGGGCATTGCTTAAAGGGAGCCTTAAGTTCACATGTCTTTCTAACTTTACTAATTTCGAAGCGTAGTTACCCATTAAATAGTCAATTGAATTGCTTGCTGTACATATGTATGTATGTATGCATATACCTTATCGGTAAGAAATCATAGGATATATCTATGGAAATTTTTTGGCAAGTCATTATGACACTGTCATTCTATATGGCATCTCTAATACTAATCTTCATTATTTTTATCACAGGCAACACCTCAGTTTGTTGCTGCTCTGATTGATGAGTCTCATTTGCTCCATGTCCTTCTTTTATATACATATATATATTTTTTTTTTCTCATTTTTTTGTGTGTTATTTTTTGTTTTTGTCACTGGCATAAATCACATAGTCTAGCGCCTTCGTGCAAGCAATTTGCATTTAATTTTTATTTAAGCATACGAAATCAACATTGCGATTTGCGATTTGTTCGCAATCTTCATTTGGATGAGAGACAGAAACACAGAGAGAGAGAGAGAGACGGAGAGAGGTGGTAATGTGGAGAGGTGGGGAGTGCGTGCTGTCATTTGGTGTTCATGTACAACTACTTGATAGGCCTAGATAAAGCGTTGACAAATTGCAAAAGATATGCCAAATTTTAGTAGGCGAATAGAAAAGACAGACTGAAATTAGGGAGTGGCAGTCAGGAAGACTTCCGTTGATGATGATGCTGCTTGCTACAACACTCTTTAATTAAGTTGCTTAGCTAATTTAGTGTGACAGACAGGCAGACAGAGACAGAGACAGAGAGAGAGAGAGAGAAAGAATGAGAGAGACAAATGCTTGGATACAATGAACAAACGCGATGGCATTAGCACTTCACATATCATCATCATGGGAGTCAGTGGTTAAAGAGAGAAATAATGGCAACTGGAGAAGAGGAGAGAAGAGATGAAGATGAAGAGGGAAAAGTAACTAGAGAGTAGATGGTGAAGAAGAAAGCGACATGGGCGACAAATGTCATCAACACTAATGGAATAATTTGAAATCTACTTAGACCCACCAGCACGGACAATGTCCAAAACTCGGTCTAATGTTCCATCTCTGTCTTTCGCTCTCTCTTTCTGGTTATCTTCTTCTCTATCTGTCTCTGAGTCTCTCTCTCTCTCTCTTTCTCTCTGTCTGCTTGTCTTTTTCGCCCTCTCTGCCTCTTTTGGTGTATATGTTTCTGTTGATAATAACATTATTTATGTTGTTTTAATTATTTTACGCATTTTACCACAGAAAATTATAATGCCGTGCCCCGGCTAAGTGGGCGTGGCAAAAGCTAGCTGCGTTCCGTTTTGGACTCTTCGTGTTTTTTGTTTTAGTTGTAATTAACAGTGAAGAAGCCTAATTGAATTATCTGTGTGGTGAGACCATCCACAGGGTGTCCCTTTTATCATCATCATGACCACCATAAAGTATTAATACATACACAAGTATATATACCTATGTATATGTATATACATATATAGTTAAAGGGTCTTCTCCGAAATTTACTGTTTGTACATGCTTTACCACTTAAGAGATTTGGGCCAGTTGTGAGTTATCTTGCTGCGTTGACAGTTTATACAGAATTATCAGAAAATGCATAGAAAGATGTTTATTTAGGATACATTATGTCTGTATATACTACGAATATATACTAGCTAATGCACTTACAACTAAGACAAGTGACAGCAAGCAAAGCAAATTGAATTCACTTTGATTTGAAATAATATAGATTGAATAGCTTATACAAATAACTAACTAACAAATACAAATACTACATTTTAGATTTTCACAATGAACAGATTGTTCCCTGACTGTCAACAAAGACACAAAGAAACTTTTTAAATAATTGAAATTTATTTAACATTTGGGTCATTAATGATTTTCAATAATGATTTGTATAACCTGAATATTCTATGACTATTTGATAAACGATTAAACGAATTTCTTTTGCTAAAGTATAACAGTTCAATGCATAAAACATTTACTTAACACTTTTATGCATATGTTTTATTTATGATATAATAACAACAGTATTCATTAGTCAATTGATGTTTATCATTTAAGTGTTTTACTTATCGCTTGCAATTTACTGCCGAAATGCCACCCTGTATGCAAACACACACGTATACACACATACATACATATATACAAGAGTATATATAAATATGCATATACATTTCTATGTGTATTTTGTCAACCAATGAGCCAAAGTAAATAAATACATTTAATTTCATTTCATTTTGGTTTTATTTATAGCTACGCATTTTCGTTCTCTCCCTGATAAACGTGACAAACTTTCATAATTCCTTCGCACCAAAAAAAAAAATGAAAGAAATACTCGCCAAACAAGCAAGCAAACAAACAATTTCTCTATAGTATATACATATACATACATATATACTATAGTATAGAATATACATACAAATATATATAGTAATTTAGTTTGGAAATTGAATAATTTGTGCTTATCATTATGCGCTACGATGCTTCATTAAAACGAGCTTATCCATAAAGTGTGTGAGTGCGATTCCAATTCCAAGACGGTGTTAGAGTTAGAGTCCGGGTAAACCAGTGTCTGAATCGAAGTAAAACTTAGAGTTAGAGTTGAAGGAGCCATAGTCATTGAGAGTTGCTGCGACAAGCCAATTAGCTTGAGTAGGACAAATTGGTAGAGGAGTTAAGGTAATTGAAAGGTTTTCATACTGATCGATATGAAAGAAAATGCTTATAATAAAAACAATAAATGCAATCGTAAAAGTAGATTATAATAATTAGCCAATCACAATCACGAAGAGAAATGAAAAAGCAAAGAAAAAAAAAAAAATTAGTGAATGAATGAAAATAATAAAAGCTTCAAATCAAAGTGGAAGCAATAAATATTTTAGCAGGAAAGAAAAAATATCAAGTCAGTTTAAGACAAGATATCAGTATGAAGTATACTTAAATTATAACGAGTATATTAGAAATACTTTTATATATATATATATATATTTGATACATATATCAAAAATCAAAAAGGTCATCAACCATATTCTGCCAAGTGAGTGCTAGATCCTTGAGCTAGTTTATGACCCAATTATGCCAAAGTGTCTGGCAATTTTATTTGTTGGCTCCGATGCGTTTTCTATACTTTTACTCTCATTTCTTTTTTCTCGCGCCAAATTAAAATTGTACTATTACACACCTCGCTCCCATTATACCCATTCACAATATGAGTTGTTTGGCTGACACGCACACTACTTTCCCACCACTGTTCCGCCAATCCCTCTCTGCCACTTACCTGCTGCTCAATTTTCTCTACAATTTTCCTTAACATCCTTTTCAGCGGGCATTTTCTTGTAATATGTCTATCTACATTCGATGACTGACAACGTTTTGGTATTTCAATTTGATTGCTGCAATTGCTGCTTGGCAATAAATAAATGAAAAATAACGTTTACAATGCAAAAAGAAAAAACTAAGGGGGGAGAAAAAAAAGCCCAGTCAAAAAAGAAAATTCTTCTTTCGATTTACGTGCCTTTTGCCCTGTCATTTAAATGGATTCATGCTCACCATTTTTCTTTTTTCAAGCACGTACTCGAAGGCTTGTGGTCACAAATTTTTTTATAGTAAAAGTTCTTGCTCGAGTGCCTTATCTTGACAAAAAAAAAGAAAGAGCAATGAGAGAACGAAACCGTTTCATTTGCAGCTAGGATGGAATTTTGCCAGCCAGCTGAAATTCTAACATAACATTAATGTTATGGCAAATGAGGAAAGAAAACCCCTTATTCATTTAAACACACTTAGCTGGACCTTTGCCAGCCTTGCGGCAATGCCAAATGCTGAAAAGTTGCTGGAAAGCATTTGCTACTGCTGTGTCATAAAGGCAATTTTTACTGTGACACTTGACACAAGCGCAACTTGCTCATCAAAATGTGTAGCAAAGTGTTTAAGTGAGATCAACTCTTTTAATACTCTACAAAAATTTGGAAATTAGAGAATAGTTTAGAAGCTTTGTTAGTAATGAATATATTACTTTCCATAGTTTTTAAAACATTTGAATATCTTGGTTTATCAACACTGGTTAAAAGTGTGGCCATAAGTCACTACAAACGTTGTGGCAACTCTATCACAATGCTTATAAGAAACTAATGAAATATCTTTTAATTAAAATTTATTCATTCGTCCGATCTTACAGCAGGTGAAATGGGATACAAAGATAAAATTAAAATATAGTGAAAATTGTTGTATAAATCTTAGTTAATCTGTTTGTTTAGCTTTTTCTTAATATTAACTTTTTGACTTTTCGGAAAGAAATATAACCCGAAGCTGATCTACCCTTTGCGGCATACCCTTAAATGATGTGATGAGACTGCCAAAAATAATAATAAAAAGGAGTAGAAATGTTTTTAACCCTCAACTGGCTGACTGGTTGACTGACTAGCTGGCTCCCCTGTCTCCCTGCCTGTCTAGTACTTCACTTTGCCGCAGTGTTCTTTGCCTGGCGGCACTCAAGCTTTTTCGTTTGCCTTTTCCGTCTGTTGTTGTTAAATTCATTTAACATTCGCATTCCTCTGCAACACTTTAATGGCCATTTGCTGTTTTTGCTTTTTGGCCAAATGTTGCCACGGCACTGAGCACGCACATGGACACATGGACCCAAAAACAGAGTAGTCTTCATCATCATCATCATCAACGTGTCGAGTCCTAGCAGTGTAGTTCGTGTAACGGTTTGTCCTTTGCCCGTGAAACGCTTTTGGCTCAACTTTTACAACATTTAACAATTAGTGCCAGCTTGACACACAAATACACAGAAACACACATACATACATAAATATAGAAGCACATAAGGACCTCACGTACGGGACAAATCTGCAAAAATTGGTTGCAAATCATAATTTTTGCTCTTTTTCATTTTATTTTCTTTTCATTCTTATTTTTCCTTCTTTTTTTTTTTGAAGTTTGCTTCCTTGCTTATAAAATATGCAAGAGTCGTGAGAGTTTAGAGGCTGGAATTTATTATGCTAACTTAAATCGGGGAATGCCTTAAGTTGTATTTCTGTGACAATTTTTGTAGCGCTCGCGCAACACCGAAAAATAAAAAATATTACAAAGTAAACGAAACTTTTGCTATATTTTAATAAATTGTTGGTCAAAAAGTCCCAAACAGACGGCACAGAGAACTTCTGCCATGTTACTGCTAGTTTTAAGCTCTGCAAATGCTTGGGGCGTTTGTTTGCCGGAATGCTTTTTTGCGTTTTGCCACTTTTAGACTTTGTGGGCTGTGGAGTGGGAGCTGAAATGTATGCGTGTATGTATGTGATTGTATTGGTGTGGCAGGACATTTGCATTTGAAGTTTTTATTGTAGCGACGGACATTTTGCCATGGCAGCAAAACAATTTTTAGCTTTGCCTATTTATAGATACAATTTAACTCAATTCATATTTTACTTGTACTTATCTGGCCCTTTGATGCCCTTTTGGCAAGAGAGGTGCATTTCTTTTTAGTTTCAATAAACTAGAACTGGAGGATTGAGCAAATAGAAATACTTTGGCTTTTGCATCTTATTCACTTCCCTAGTTGATCCTTGTTTCCAGATAATTGGCTGACTATGTTCGTTTGTTCCACATTTTTTTTTTTTTTGTTTTTTCATAGACTCTTCTTTTCTAGATTCTTGAACTTTATGGTTAACAAGAGCATGTCGCTTAGGCCATAATTGTTTTTAATTCTATAAAATTTCCAGCTTGCAAAATAGTTTACTTAATTCAAATTTTTTGCTTAACAGTTTGGTTAGGGTATAAAAATTTCGCCAATAGCATTTTAGTTAGTATGACGGGGCGCATTATAATTTTTTTTTTTTTTTTACTTCTAACCAAAAAAGTAATTTCTTTATAATTGGCATTACGTGCATATCTGTTCGCCAGAAATCTGAGCTTAAGCACTTGACATAAAGGAAAAGCAGCAGCAGCAGCAAAGAGCAGAAAAGAGAATAAGAAGAAAAAAACCTCTCCAATCACCATAAACGAGCATAAGAAATAGCATTGCCTACATCTAGGCGCCTATGGGGGTAGTCATGACTCTGGCAGGCAACGAACAATGTCAAGGCAGGTCAAATAGACCAAAATATATGAAACAATCAAAACAGCAGCACCATTCCTCCCTCATAACCAATAACGCCACCGCCTTCTCCCCTCTATGTTCAAGCCGGGCGCCCCCCACGCTTATCGCAAATCAACTCAAATTACGCGAACCAAACACAAGAAACAAAAAAAAAAAAAAACAAAAAAAGGAACAAAAAGTGAGAGAAAGTGAAATATTTTTTGTGCGTGCATAAAACAAAAGGAAAACACGCACAGAAATGAAATTCAATAACAAGGAAACTGTGAGGAAATTTGAATGAATTTTCCTCTCACACTCTCTCTCTCTCTCTTTCATTCAATCTTTAGTTGTTGTTTGCTCTTTATATGGAGGAGATAATGTAAATAAAGCAATATAAAGTCAATATGCCAAGTCGTTGTCGGTTGTTTAGCCTGTCAAATATTTTCGACTTGATTTCCAACATTATTACGCATACGTCACGTTATGCAAATCAAGTGAAAATCTTCATTTTCCAATTGCCGTTGCTGTTTCAGTGTTCCTTCAGTTGTTATTCTTGTTGTTGTCATTGCTGTTTACTGAAGAGAGATTTTGTGCTAGGAAATAATTTATAATTTATAGCTTAAATTAGTGTTTTTTTCTTTCACTTTCATATATTTTTCTGCTTTTCATCGTTCAAAGTAAGTTTTGCCTTTGAAAAACTTTTTTTTCTGCTGTCATTGGTTTTTACTTAGCCTAGCTACTTGGCTGAAAAACTTTGGCAAACGATTTTTGATTAAAATTCAAGCAGGAAAAAGAAAAAAGCAAAAAAGAGGTAAATGTAGTTTTTGAACTGAATTTTGGAAGAAAATAATTAAATGAGCCAAAAACCTAACAGATTTTTAATTAAGGTTTTTGTCAACAGCAAAATTTTAATTAGACACAAATGTTGGCCAGATTTACAGTGGAACAAATTAGCTTGACAGTTACTTTTTGACTATAATTTTTATTGCTGCATTCTAAAGATACATTTTTTGCTTCTTTTATTTTGGAAAATGTTTTAAGTTTTTTAATTAACATTTCGATTTATAATAACTTTAATGTTCGTGTGGCTGAGTAAATAAAATTCAATATTATATATTGAGCATAATTTTTCTTGTTTTCTTTCACTTTAAATCAGAAAAAAAAAATGATTTAAATTATTTTTTCTTATATCTAAAAATTGATAATTTTTTGCCACTGTCTGTTAGTTAGGCAGGAAACTGACAAGGACATCTATATGGTAGACTGGCCAGCTGTCCTTCTGGTTTTTGTGTGTTTGAATAGATCGCATCAATGCGCCATGCATTTGCATGCCGAGAAGAGATTTTTTCCACAGATTTTCCATCTATTTGTTGATTGCCTCTCACTTATTTACAATGTGGCTTTGAGCTGTCGCCATTTTCCTCCCCATCTATTGTTTTAGGTTTTTTGAAGTGGTGCGAAAAAAAAGGAGGAAGAATGAAATATACAGGCCACACAGCAAGACAATGCGAAATGCTGTCCAAACACTGTGCACTCAGCTTGTCAATGCATTTTCACTTTCTCTACGGGCATACACGGCTAAGAAACTATTTTAATATTTTCAAGAATTTGAAATGACACAAAATCAAAAGGAGATTTTCCTAGAAATTCATTATTTATTTGGTAGTCATTATTTAAAGTTTTTTTTTTTTTTTACTGCTTTTTGGAGCGTATTTTAATATTATGGGCCACATCGTAGGCATAAGCAAAACGAGAGCATAACATATTCGTCTTGTCATTTATGATGCTTTATTATTATTTTTTTTTTTAATTTTCATTTCAATTTGTTGTTGCTGTTTTCTTTTGCTATCTGTTTTTTTCCCGCTTTCGTGTTTTCTTTTACCGATTTTCTTTTCACATTTTTGCTTTGTTTATCACGTGCAGGCAGCTTGTTCTCTTATTTGCCTACTGCCATTTTTATGATTGTTTACTTTTGTTTTGTTTTTTTTTTTTTTTCTATTTTCATATTCATTTGGAGAGGCAAAGTCACTTCTACCATTTTCTTCATATCTTTTTTATTTTTTTTAGAATTTCGATGATGATGATAGAAATCACTTGAACTTGATAAGGTACAAAGGCAAGTTATAAAAGGGGCTGCAAATGACATGGGCAAGAGGCCACTACACACGCACACACACACACACACACAAAGAAAACTTTTACTCTTCTTTAAGTTAAGAATGTGACCTTTTCTTGCTTTTTTGTTTTGTTTTTGTGTTGTTTTTATTTTTGCCTTACTTGTTCTCTTGTGGCTTTTAAGCTATATTTGCTAAAATTTTATCTAAAATTCATTTCGAATATCATTAAAACTAAACTTTTTTTGTTGTCCTCTCATTTTTGTCTTTTGTTAAATGCCAACACTTATAACACTCCATTGAAGAGGGCAAATACAAGCTAAATCTTTTCCCCCAGACATCGAGCAGTAACAAAAAGGAAGAAAAATACCGAAAGACTAGACAAATGTTGGCATGAAGTTCGCGAAAAACGACTTTGAGCCGACATCGATGGATGACGGAATGAATGAATGAATCAATGAGCAAAAATGTTGTAAGCACTTTGGATTTAATTTTCCTGCAATTGTGTGATAAGCGTGTGAAAGACAGAAAGAAAGAATGAGAGAGAGAGAGGGGGAGAGAGAGCGAGCGAGACGTGAAAGCAAAGATTGTGAAATCAAGCAGAATCGAATTCATCGAAATTTATGAGGTGTATTAATTCAACAGGAAAGCACATATACTATACTATTTATGAAATTCCTAAAGGAACGTTGCTAAAAACTGTCAAAGTTCAAAGGGGCAAATACAATTTAATATACCAATAGATAGGGTATATTTAAATTGATTTACGTTTTGTAATATACGAATTGAAATATTTTGCTCCATTTGGTAAACAATTTGTAACCAAAAACAAAGGTTTATATACATATATGTATATACATATATATTTTACTTTAGTTATATAATAACATAAGAAGAAAATTAAAACAATTTGTTTGTCTTAAACTACGTTTTCGCAATACAAAGAAAAAAAGGGTTTGTTTCTTAAGTTATTCTAATTGCACTTTTTTTTATTTGAAAAAAAAATGAGAAAAAACCATTTACAACAATACAATCAATTGACTATATAATATGGGTTCTATCGAATCGACAACAAACAAAACTGATTTGTTTTGATTATATTTTGTTACATTAAGTCACGGCGTAAAAGCGTTATCTAAACAAAGTAATATTAAAGCATTGCTGAATAAACATTTCACGGAATTATTTTTACATAACCAATTTGATAATGAAAATTAATTGAATTTAATCACTTGCTCCTAAGGGATTCCCTACTTCTAAATGAATCAAACACATATTGTATATATATCTAGGTCCTAAAAATTATTCGAAAAAAAAAAAACAGATTAATTGTAAACTTAAACCGAATTTCTCAATTTTACAAAATTCACTTAAATTAGAAAGAAGAAATTTTAATTTAAAATTTAAAAAAAAAGTGTAAATCGGATAAAATTAAATATATTATTTATATTTAATGATTTTTAAGAAACACACTATAAACTCTTAAATATTTAAATTGTGTTTTTCTGATTTATATTAAATTAAGCACGAAATAATTTCCATCTTTGTTCATCTTAAAATTATACACTTACAGCAATTTTTGAAAAATATTTTGTATATTTTAATCTTTTGATATTTGCACTTTGAACACTCAAAAAATTCATGATAATAATTTTAGCCCACATGTGTTTTGGGATAAACAAATTTTATTTTTGTAAAATATTCGTAATAATTATTAGCTTTCAAAGTTTCAGCTGATAATAGCACACCTAACACAAAATTAATGAATTACAATCAGTTAATTTTTAATATAATTGATATATGGAAAGAAAGAAGAGCTGATCGGGATCGAGAGTTCTGCAAATGAGGCAGCCTTAGCTCACGCGAATGCAAAACACAACTGACACAATATGCGAGTAAAAACAAAATGTTTGGTTCAAATCTTAGACAATTGGCAGGCAGGCAAGGCAGGCAAGTTAGGCAAGAGTTCGTAGGGCTACGAATCGAATGCAATCAACGACAACGACAACATCGACTACGACTACGACTGCGACTACGTTGACTACGTTGGCAACGAAGACGACGAAGACAACGATGACAACGCGATGTTGACGACGAGAAAGAACGATGCGAACGCCCCCGAGAGGTAATGGAGACTGTGTACGAAGCGGGAGCAGCAGCAGGCATTAACAGTAAATGTCCGTAATATTTTCAACCCATATGCCAAAGGCAGCTAGCCCGCTAACCCCAAAACAAAGTAAATTTAACTTCCACAGTAAAGTCAGCGGCAAATACAATAATTTTGGTCTGCAAACGGATGCTCTTAAATTGATTTGCAGTTTCTCTTAAGTTCCACTCTGCTGCGCAGGCGCTGTCATGAGACAGCTGTTTGAACAGCTGATTTAACAGTTGTATAAACAGCTGATCAGCTGTTGCTTGTTATTGACCAGATGTTTATGTTTTGGTTAGGTGATTTGCCTCCATTTTTTTCTTTGGCATGTCACAATGATTTTGTTACCGTTAATATTTAATATATACAACATATAAGTATACCTATATACATATATATATATGTATGTATATTTATAAAAGAGAGGTGAGGTTAAGGTCAGGAGGCTATCATGTGACAACAGATGGCGCCAGAGATGCGTTAAAATGTTGTGAATGAACATATACAAGAGGGTAATGGTAATGGCTTTGCCTAATTTATGCTAGCCAATTCACATGGTGTATGGTTAATACGCGTAAGATATATGCCAAACTCAACCATAACAGTGACTTTAATCTGTGTTTTATGTGTACATATGCGCGTGTATGTATGTGTGTGTGTGTGTGTGTGCGTCTGGTGTGTGATTGCTTACATGTGCCTTAACTAATCCAACAATTAAAAGGAATTTTTGCTTCGGTGCATTTGTGACCTTGAATATGCCGCTAACACTGGCACTGGCATTGGCTCTGACACTGGTGCCTTGCGTCGCAACTATTCAAATCGCTGACCATTTGTCAGGCCCAACGCCAATGTAGAAAGATGGGAATATAAAACTTTGGCCACCGACTGACTTAGACAACATCTCTTTTTTTCTCATTTCTATGGCGGATCGACTGGTTGGCTGGACCGACCGTCTGTGGCGTTAATTTATGGCGTGCTCCCTTATGCAAATGAACCAAGATATTGTCCAACCGGGAGACGAAAGACACCAACAAAGAAAACGATGCGAAGAAGGACTGTAGGCCGAAGGCTGAAAGTTTGCTGAAGATGCCCAGAGACAAGCAATGGCAGTACCAGCATCTCTCAAAATGTCGCCTGCCATGTTCTCTTTTGCGTATAACAAACAACTTTTGCTTTTACTTTTTTAATCCTTTAAGACGGTCTGTCTGCCACCCACTCACCCAAAAGTGGGTGTCGCTTTTCGGCTCAAGGTTTTCTTGCTTTCTTACAATTTTTTTCTTGTTTGTTTTCTGTTCTGTTCTTTTTTTTGTTTTTTTTTGCCATTTTCTCATCTATGTATGTGTGTTTGAATGTGTATTGTAGGTATTTGTGCGCATTTTGTTGATTTTGTTAAATTGAATTTATAATGCGTACCTCTGCCTGGGACCACAGTAAACAATTAGGCGCAGGCAAAAGCATGGAATTA
Organism: Drosophila austrosaltans; assembly: GCA_035045865.1. NCBI lineage: Eukaryota > Metazoa > Arthropoda > Insecta > Diptera > Drosophilidae > Drosophila > Drosophila austrosaltans. The sequence goes on from JAWNOQ010000207.1 coordinate 6,920,070, forward strand.
GGCAAAATTAAGATTAATCTATCTAAATGATTATGATGATTCTAAAGGACCCGCACGAGTGCTGCAAAGCATTGCCGACTTTTGGGGATGGTAAATCAAATTTTGCTGAAATTCTTACCATTCTATAAAAATTAAAAATTTTGATATATAATTCACAAGATTACGATAAGAAATAATATATCAAAGATATAACAAGACTTATCAATGTTCAAAGTAAATTAGAACGAGGTGTTATTTCTCAGATGCATTTTGATATTTGTTTTTGTTTTCTTGTCGCAGTGGTACACAATTTTGAATGGATTAGCAAACATTGCAAACCATTTTACGGACTAAGTTCCTGCTAGATTTAATCAAATTATGACCATTTAAGTCCTTGCCAATGGCAATCTCTAGGCATTTGATGTAACTTCAACCAAGTTAGAAAACAAGACCAACCCCACTAACTTTGGCAACGTTGCCAAAAAAGCGAACTTTTTGTTGGTGGGTTAAAGAAAAGCGAAAATTTTGTTTGCCACCAAAAAATGTTGCAGACTTTTCTCGTTAGCGTTTCCGCATCAACAGCAAACAGCCGACGAAAAATCCGGAGGCGAAACCAAAGAGGAAAAGCCACCGAAAAATGGCCAACGAAAATGCGCAGCAAATATTTCATAATGTGGCAACGTTTTTTATACACATTTGCGGCATAGTTGTGTGGCAAAAATGAGTAGGAGAGGAGGGTGTAGGATAGGAAATGGTTGGCAGACAGACAGACATGATCTATAATAAAGGCAAAGTGCCAGCAGCAGCCTGCGGAGGTCTCGAATAACCAAGGCGTGGATTGGTGCTTCGCGGTAAGGAGGGAAAAAAGGGGCGGGAGGGGGGTATTAAAAGTCGACTGCAACAAACTGCATAATTAGTGCAATTGCAAAATTTTCGTCGGGCCAAATGCAAATGAGAGAAAATTTCTGATTTTTAAATATGTATTTATGACAGAGTATGGAAATGGGCATGGAAATGGGAAATGCAAATGGTTTGGGGCATAGCAAATGGCTGCCAGCTGTTTGTAGAAGAGACTACCTCTCCCCCACCCCACTATCACCGAGTAGATAGGACACTGTCTCACAGCTGGAGTGTGGGTGAATGTGGTTGGTTTTGCCGAGAGATAGAAGAGGAAGTAATGAATTGCTATGAAATATTAATAGTGCGATTAGATTGTAACTCGGTATGTGTGAAAATGTTTAAGAATTTGCCAGAAAGGAAATGCTAAATGAATGTAAAGATGAACAAAATTCAATTAAATTGTAAAAAATATTTCATAGAAACCAATATACATAAAGATTCCAAGACACATACACTTTGAAAACATATTGGATTGGATCCTATGGATCGGATCCATTGGATTGGTTGCAATGGATTGGATCCAATGGAATGGATTATGGATTATCCATCCAATGGTTTGAATCCAATTGATTTTAATGGATTGGAATCCAAATTTGATTAAATGCAATGAATTGGAATGGATTCTGGAATAAAATGGAATGGAATAGAATGGAATGGATTGGAATGGATGTTGGAATGGAAATTGGATTGGCTTGCATTCAATGGATTGGATGCATTCAATGGATTGGATGCAATGGATTGAATCCAATGGATTGGATCCATTGTATTTTCCATTGAACCAATTTCCATCCAACAGAACAAATAAAAACCTTATCACACATTCCACCAAATAGTCAAAAGTATAATAAATTTTTTGTTTCTTCTCTGTTTTTATTTTTCGGTCTAGTTTTGCCGCTTGGCATTTTTCAATTAAATGCAACAATTTATCGTTGCATATTTTTAGAATTTTTACTACAATATTTGCAACGATAGCAAACCATAAATAATACAAAACAAAATACCCAATTGTATTTACTTATGTAGAGCATAGACTTTGGGTTACCCTGTACTATGTTAAAGTTTTTTAATTTTTTGATTTTGAATGCGTTGGCAATTCTTCAAACAATCAAATATTTAGTCACAATTATAGTGTTGATTTTTTACTTGGTATATTTTTAATATTTATAAAATTTGTAATTTAAAGAGTTAATTATCATATATTTAAAATGTTTATATATTTCTAATTTCAATTATCTTGGAGTCATACGTAAAGCCTTACATATTGAGTTATAGAAAAGTGCCAACAGACAGTGCCTATCTGACAGTAAATATTGGGTATTAAAATCATTGCTAGCAAGTGCTGGAGTGGTAGCAAATGTGAAACAAATAAATAAATAAAAATATATATATATATATACACATACATATGTATATATGCAAAACTAAACACAAGGCAGCTTATTGAATAGAATTTTTGTTTGCAATATGTAAACAAAATCAACAACAAAAACAAAATAAATGCGAATAACCAATGAAGAACTGTAGTTCATATCGAAATTGTTGTACCCTTACAATGGCAGGCTATCATATTATTAAGAACCATTTAAGGATAGGGTTATTGAAATTTTGAAATTATCCTTTTTCGATAGTTAAAGGTAAAGTAATTTAATTCGAGTAAAATCTTCTATATTTTTTTTGCTGTTCATAATATCTAGCTAAAGTCTGCACACTATTATTTAGTAATTTTGAATTATATGTTTATTTAGTTACAAAAATCATAGACTATGCATTTGCACCTGGAATGTTAAAAATGAAATAAATATTGAATGAGTATGGGCAAAGCATATTGAATATATATTATATGAATGAATATTCATTGGCTGGGCAGCGAGAAAAGTGCAACAAAGCAAAAGCAAAACTGAGGAAAAAAAAAAAACTTTGCCAGGTGCCTCTAATTAGTTTACTGTGTATTTACCTAATTTTTGGTCAATATACGTATCCAATTAATATATCAATATGGCATATGTAGACATACATACATATATATCCATCGTTTGACTATTTATAGATTTGCTTTCATCTTTGTATGAATTTTCCATTGGGTATACTTTTTGTCGAATTTTGGTACGTTGTTGTCTCAATTTTTGTGTGTTGGGGTTATTTATTGAGCTGTGTTTGCATCGTAGGCGTGAATATAAATGTCTGTCTATCTTTCTTTCTCTTTCTCTCTGTCATTGTGTGGGAGTGTTGCTGTATTTTATGCGTGTGTGTGTGTGTGTGTGTGTGTGTGTGTACTGGGGCGTTGACATACCCAAAAAACCCAAGTCCATCTGATGGCTTACATACGCATGCCAATCAAATTATTTGGCTGCTGACGTTGTCGCATGTATGTATGGTCATATCCATAGCATAAACCCATATTGCCAGTGACCTGATTCTGTAACACTCTTGCTATATCTGCGACTATCTTCATCACCCTCTCTATCTCTCTTTCTCTATCTATCTATCTATCTATCTAGTCGCATACTGCTTTTTGCTGAAAATGACAATTTGGCATGCTCTGGCAGAAAAGGAAGTTTTTGTGCTCCGTGACTAAAGCACATTTTTATTTTGCTTTGCTTCAGTCTAAATGCGATTGAAAAATGAGCTAGGCTAAGCATAAAATTTGTTCTCGTTTTCATTGCGTTTTCCCGACACCCACCATGCTACCCCTCTTCATGAATTTCTCTATAATGTCTATTTCACAAGCTGTCATTAGCAACAAGAAGAGGTGTTGGTATATAGGGTGCGGGGTGATGAAATAGGAGGTGGTTTTGGTGGATATGCATGATGATTGTAAACAAACAAAACGTCAGTTGAATGCTAAACATTTCTCTTTTTCCTAGTTTTTCCTTTTTCATTCTTTTTTTCTCGCAAAATATGGCAAAAGAAAACCACAAACAACGAGAGCAAAAAAAAAAATAAAAGATTGAAAAAAGGGAAACATGAAAATGTGTCAGGAAAAATTTTGTAAACTTTGGGCGTGGGCAATGGAAATATTTTTTTTTAGAGTGTGGAAATACAAGCCAATGGCGCCTAATTTGATCTCTAACAGGAGCGGACTTTCAAATCTAAGTAAATGCAAATACCGGCTGGGCTTGGTATTTGTAGTATCTGTATTTGTATTGTAGATCATAAATAATATTATATTAAGCTTACTTTTAAGAGTTTTAGTTGCTTTGACTAAAGAGTTGAGCAAAAATTAAAAGTTACTATTAGTAATAAGTTGCCTCATTCAATTGCCAATTACGATTCACGATGGTAATATAACATTCCCCTTTATTTTTGTTCCGTCCCTGTTCAAATGAAGACAAATTTATTCGTTTTTATGTGCAAACTCCCAAAAACTGCAGCCTCAAAAATAAAAACAAATTTGTAAATCTAAACATGCAAAAATGTATTTGGATGATTTAAATGCGAAATGTGCTAATCGGCTGTCGCAAAAAAATAGCATGATTTTTTCCTTTGCTTCAAAGAAAAAATTTTAACTAATTAACAATTAACTTCCAGAGCAAGATTTTTGTTTTTATAATAAGTATAAGTGCAGAAGAATGATAGAAAAATAAAAAGAGCATGATAGAGTTTTACAGCTACTTGTTATTTGTATTTAAAATGAGAGGTAACAGGGTGTGCTAATCGGTTGTCGCGCAGTGTATGTATGTATCTCCTGTAGACATAAATTAGAATTCTATATACATATATGTATGTTAAAGTCTCAACAATTTATATTATATTCTATGTTATTAATCAGTTTTTTATTAATCATAATCTAAAAGTTTATGTTAAGCTTTTGCTGAATACAGGGTATACGCAAGTCAACGCAACGACTTGCTTGCTTGCTGTTGTTTTTTTTATTTTTTTTTTATTTGGCAGTTGTTGTTTTTATTTATTTTCATGCCCACCCACTTTGGTCATTCATCGTTTTTGGTTTCCGTGACTTTTCCTTTTCCTTTCGCTTTTGTTTTTGACAAAAACCAAAACAATATCCGACAGCATTAAGCCAAATAATTTACAAAGAGAGGCAACAAATAAGTTTTTGGTAATTTCGATTTGCATTTTATTAGACGCGTTGATGTTGCTGTCGTTTTAGCTGCCGTTGCCGCTGGTGCTCCCACCACAACATTCTCGCTGATGATGACGACCAGAACATTTCCGGGAATTAATTTTTTGGCTTGGCGGCTTACTTCCTATATAAAAAATTCTTTTTTTCTTTTTTTTTTTTTGTGAACAATCTCAAAGTAAAATATTTGTCGGCAGTGAGTTGTCGCAAAGCCAACAAAGTGGAAACAGTAAAGTTTTTCACTTTTGTGCACGTCGCTTACAAAAAATTTTCGTTGACTTGAAAATTGCTCATCTTTTCTTTTCTGCTCTGCTCTACTCTGCTCTGGTTTATTTCTCTTATGGAATTAAAAATGTTGAAGAATATAAAGGCAACAGGCAGTAAATTTTTCGTTGACGTGCGACGTGCTGGGATAATGTTGATATGTATATAAATATATATATTTATGTATATGTATATGTATAACAAGGCAGCTGGTGACGACTAACCACGCCCATTTTGCTTAAATTTATAGCAATTTGCTTTAATGTAGTGAAACATTTAAATTTATTAGATTTAAGTCGACAAAACGGAAATGGAAGTTACGCCCAAAAAGTAGTATCTATTTAGTTGAGGAAAAGTGCCAACAAAAACAAATAAAACAAGGGGGCGGAGGAGAAACTTGCAAACATTAGTTAGGCCAAAAATTTGCCTAACTAGCTTACGGCTACACATAAACATGGGCGTAACACAAAAAAAGGGGTTTGTTATTTGAAAAAAAACTGAATTAAACTGGAAAAGATATTTAAAATGTTAAAACTAAAGTGTTTTTAAAATGTTAATAATGACAAATTCGATATGTATTGCTTATGAAAGAACTGATGCTAAATATCAAATAGAACAACTGACTTCGCTTAACTTTGTCGGAGTTGCTTTAGTAAGTTCTCTCAACATTAACCAGTTAACTTCTTTAACTTTGAGTTGCCTCCCCCTGCCTCTGGTCATTATTGTATGTGTGAGGGGAGAAAGCATTTTCCTTTTTTCGTTAAGTGAAATGTTGTGTCATTTGCAAGTTGAGTAAATTTTGTAGAATATACATATATACATATGTATATATATTTGTATGTTGGTACATTTATATATACAACATAAAAACTTCTCGCCGACTGACGGATGCGTAAATTGGGTCACGGACTTCTCGCCGCACTCGATTCATTGTCAGTCGGCAAAAATTAATTCCATAGCAAAAGACGAAATAAAGATGTAAAAGAAATGTTGCGGCAAAAGGTCAACCACATTTTGTGGTCAGTCTGAAGTAGGTATTGGCCATCTCTTTTCTTCATCTCATTGGCATGTGCGTGTCAATGACTGAGAATAACGTCTACAGAAATCAATCTAGATTGTATACCCCACGTAAAACAATAAGAGATAAAATTGTTGGCATTCAACTTTCTTTTTCATTTTTTTCCTCTCCTCTTTCTTTATAATTTTTCACAATTTTCTTTCGTTCTGTTATTGTTAGTTGGTTTTATTAATTAATGCATTTCAGAGACCAAGGGCCAGAAGGCAAAAATACTAAAACATAATTTTGCGTTTCCTACAATTTCTTTACACAATTTGCATGGATTTTTTTTTTTGTATGCATAGTTTATGAATATTTGATGTGCATAATTTGCACTGAGAGTCCATAGAAATAGAGATTGCAAGTAAAACGTGAGTTTTTTCTTCTTCTTCTTCTACTTCTTCTCTTTTTTTTTTTTTTTTACTGGTCAGGTACAGGTACAATCATCTGAGAGCCGTGCCACATGAAAACATACATACTTGCAGCAATTTAGTTGCGGTCAGCTGCCCTTTCCAACATTTTCTATCCGAATTTTTCCTTTGCTTTCATTTTTTTTTTGTTTTCTTTTTGCTATTCTTCTTTGTTTTTGGTTTTTTCCTTTTGTGTATGTGTGTGTGTGTTTTTTTTTTTGGTGTGGTTTTTGCACCTTAAGGGAAATCTGCGTAATGGTCAGTCAGTTTCAGTCATTCAAAGTGACCGACACAAGCTCTCTTGCTAACTGCCCGCCGCCAACAAATGTTGCCCATTTTTCATCTAAAGCCAAGTCGTCCTTTAGCTGCTATTTCTAGCTGCCGGCTGGCAATTTTTCTTAGCCGCTCGCGCCAACATCTAAGCGGGAATTAATTAAAACCAACAGCACCAGAAATGGTTGCCAGCTGCACAGGGAGCGGTAGTGGGAACGGATGCAGCAGTGGAACCTCCAAGTTTTAAAGAACGAACAAACTCAACCTCATAATTTAATCATGCCACACGGTTCTAATTACAGTTAGTTTGTTGGGTACTTGGGCTCATTAAGTGAATTTTGCTGCTACTCCCGCTGCTGTTGCTGCTGCTGCTCTGGGTACATCATGGCGTATGAGTTATTCAGTTGTTAAATGCAAATGATAAATTTGTAAATTGCTCTCCCACTATTCCATATATGCAAAATTAATTTGTTTTAATGAGGATGGGTGAAGCAAAAGATGTTGAAATTAGTTGAAGCTTGAGCTGTAAAACTTTTTTAATGACAAGAGAGAATAGAGATTACAAGTTGCCTGAAATAGAGACAACAGATAAGTTAAGGTAGATAATTTAGAAAGTCATTAGAATGACAATTAAAGAAGGTAGGCAACCTTGGCAACAGTTCATCTTAGTTTGTGATTCATTTCGTGTTGCTTGCTTTAATGGCCATGTCCTGTCAGAGATTTTATGATTTATCCCTTTATAAATGTTATAAATCTAAATGTAAGAACAATAACATTATATACCTATGCATTTTTAAGTTATTATTTTCAACTCAAATGCCATTTGTTAGTAATAATAATAAGCAAAAAGATTACGCATACGCCTGTTATAACATGCAAGCAACGTAATTCATATTGTGCACTGAATTATAAATAAATCGTATAAATAAGCTTTAAATAAACTTCAACGCACACACGCTCATATACTCACATCGAGAATGATGGGGAGAAGAAGAGAGAAAGGGAATACAAAAAGAGAAATAGAGTGTTTGAGTCAGTCCCATGCAATTTACAAAATGCCACACATTCATTTCAATTTTTGGGGGCGACAGTCGTAAAAATTCAACGCATAAATCGAATTAGCCATGAAATGTGGCTACAAATTGAGAATATGGAAATGAGATGCATAGATCTTGCCAAGATATATAGTCTAAATTCTATACTCTATCATAAAAAAATTCATTTGCTACATAAAGAATTTATTACACGATACATTTGGTAGTCTTACCCTTTCTTCGTTTAGGGTATTGGCAAGTCTTCATTTCTCTCCAATCATATATAAATGACTTTGCAGTTATGGTAATTTAATTAGACTAATTATATTATCCAATTATAATGAGTTATGATAAAAGAACAATCACAAAAACGTTAAAATATAGTAACAAGCCCGTATATGCTGTTTTGTTAGAGTTCCCAGAATCTTTTTAAAGGAATCTGTAAAATGATGTGTGAGTTTCCCTAGATCCTTTTTGTTCCGAATTGCTGAAAGTCTGATTTTCACAGAAAATATCTGGTAAAGACACTGTGTATATAAATATACGGAATAATTCATCTCAACATGCGCCTGCCTTAGGGAAATTCCAAACAAAGCTTGTATGCGAGGAACAAGAATGTTTTATATGTTTTAAATGAGTTCCGAGAATCTGGTATCCATGGAATTGAAAAATTTTCTCTGTGTGCGTGGTCTCCTTTCTCTCATTTCTATATATATATACATATATATATGATAAGACAAAATCTTTTGACATTTCGCTTTTGTAAAAGGCATGTTAGTAATTAGGATGAGTTAACAACTGGAGCTTCTGGATGATGTAACACTTTCAATTTGTGCAGATCTTAAAGATTCATTAATTTTTATATTTCTTACTGTATTATTTTGTAAATTCATTGAAAACGGATCAGATAACATTTTAAAGTAGTTTTCTTTAATCTTTTTTTTTTTTTTATTGAAAGAGAAACTCGTAATGACACTCTTGATTTTATGTTTTTTGGGGAACGAGTTTGTGCCTTCTTTTCGGTTTTTCCGCAAATTTGAAAACTTCAAAGAATTCGTCTAAATGGCACGTCTCTAGTAAATGTTTTAAGTGTGTAAAATTAATGATGAGTGCTGTTTGGTTTTCATTAAAAGAGTTTTCATCCAATATAACATTTTTACACATTTTCGATTTAAACAATTTATGACCGCATTCTCCATGCCAATGGGGAAAAACTATTAAAGTTTATCAAGTTACTCATTTAAAGTTTTCTTTATTTCGCATAACAATTTTGGACGGCACGCGTAGCTTACTTTTAGTCCAGTTACTACCGCTTTAGGACCCAGGGCACTAATTTCAAGTGGCTTCCAGGCATCCATCCTTCTTTCCATATGCAAGTCACACAAAACTGACTGACTGCCCTGACCCTTAAAACTAACAAGAATATCTTCAGTAACAACTGATGCCCAGAGACGAAATAGCAGTTGGCGTATAATTTGCGCCAAAACTAAGTCAGTTTCTTTTGCCTTTTTCCTCTTACCTCTATCTCTCTCTCCCTCTCTTTCGCTTTCTCGCTATCTTACTGCCATACTTTCTCCTTCTCTGTTTTATACACATTTGCACTAATTTGCCGTGGCAAAGTAAATGAGGGCGGCTTCTGTTGCTGGAACCGAAAAGTTTACAGTTTTTGTGTTTAGTTGAATTATGGCAACTTTTTCTGTGCTCTTTGCACTTAGTGTGGGTGTGTATGTGTGTCAGAGTTTGTTGTGGCACGTTTCTGAGTAATGTGTGTATGTTTCTGTGTGAGTGAAAGCCAAAAAAATTTAACATTTTGTTGATGCTTTAAAATTTATCAAAGTGCCAGGGCAAACTTGAGTTTAATTGACTCTGCTCCGCCTCCACTTGGGTCAACAATTGAAATTAAATTTTCCAAAAATCCTGCCACACACAGTACCCTCCTCTCTGTCTGTACTGACCGACTGACTGACAGACTGACTGTCTACTCCCTATATAATAGCAACATCTGGGCAAGCAGTAAACAAGAAGCAATTTTGCAGTATGGTCAAACAATATCTTTGCTTGATGAAAGCGTTTCAGCCCGCAGCCAACGGAAATTGGCTTCAAGTGTGAACAAGAACCAGCAGCAGCAGCAGCAACAGCAGCAAACAGCAAATGCAGAAGAAGGACGTCAGAGAAAGACGATGTTGTTGTTATTATTGTTCTGGATGTAAAGAATTTGTAGGTGGTTAGGTGGAAGGATGGGTGACTGACTGTCTGCCTGAAAATGTCATAAATTAAAAATTCATTTGGAAAACAAAAAAAATCTCTCTGCTTTATCAGTTTTTAGCCTACAGGTTTACAGTTTACAGTAAACATTGTCACATAATTTACAGGCCGTTGCATCTTTTGTAATTTTTTTTTTGCTAGTAAATTGTCTGTCACATTTTTGTTTTGGCTTTTGTTTTGCTTATCAGTTTCATTATGTTGTTGACTTGCTTTTGTTTACTTCCGTCATAAGATTTGTCACCTGCTGTGAAAACATTCGCGTAATATTGGTCTCTCATATGCACACACACTCTTTGTCCATCTATCACACACTCTCTCTCTTTCTCTCTCTCTTTCCCTTTGTTGCCAAAGAAAATTCATCAAAATTTTACCTTAAATGCTTTAGACCGCAATTTTGGGCTGATGGTTGATGGTTTCGTTTACTGTGTAAATAATTGATGAAGGGACATATACGTTTTCTTACCATTTAAATTACTTAAAGGAAATACTAACCGGACAACATAGACAGCGTTGACACCAAAGTGTTAAATTTCATTTAAATTAAATATAGTGTAGGGTATTTTGTTAGGTCGTTGTTTGAGTTGCCTTTGTACATTTTCGTTACAGGGAAATATTTGTAATTAAAACGCTGTCATTTCGCTTACATGTGGCAAACAGCATGGATTCCATTTTAATTACATTTTCAATTGCATACTTTAGGGCTGGTGTTGTTGCCTCAAGTATATTTACTTAGCTCAATTTCCATTGCACACATTTTGGCGTCACTTTTTCCATTGCAAATTTGACAAATTGGCTTTATTTGCATAAAATTGCTTAGCTCGAGGGTCCTTCGGTTTTCTGATTCTCCTTTGCCATGTTTTCCACTTTCTATTTTGCCACTTTTTTCTGTTATTTTCTTTTATTTTTATTGGGTATTTTGTTTTTCCTTTTTTTCCATTCAATCGAATATTATTGTGTTTGTGTGTGTGTGTACTGGTGGCAGAGCACAAATAATGAGAGGAATGCAAATAAAAACAAGTGAACAATCAAAAGCAAAGTGGAAACAAATATATACGTACGAAAGCGTGGACAATTTGTCATGATTTTGTAAATAATATTGCAATTTAATTTAATAGTTTCGAACACAAATCCAACAACGGCAAGTAAGAATACATCAAATAAATAAACTATGCAAATTGTAGAGCTATTTTCGCCATGATTACAATCCCTACAATTCATCCACTTGAAAAAGAAAATTTGTTGATGATTACTAAAATTGGTAAAAATGAACTCAATTTTGGTTTTTGTTTCTTTATAGGAAACTCTTTTAAAGTCTTTAGACTACCTCTAACAAACAGTAGTCAAATATATTTTTTCTTTTTTCTTTAATTACAAAATTTTAAATGTCTACGTCGTGACCTTTATTCTAACAATTGTGTAAAACTTAGGTTAGGATTTACATCGTTTTATATATATATATGTATGTATGTATATATATTCGTAAATCAAAGTTCATTAAGAAACCCAACGAAAATGAAAAGGGCAAAAGAGTTCTACCTCAATTTCGCTATGACAGTTATGTTATGATATAGTGTTCCATTAAAGCAAATGCTGACACATGCAACCATAAGTAACCAGCTTAAAACACACAAATTTGAAACGGATTGCCCGAAAATTTATATGCGGATATACCCAAGGCCCCACTTGAAACTTAAAAAGAAGCCACATTTTCGGCAAATTTTCGCACACTGTCCCAGCTGGCTATAAAAAGGCAACCAACCAACCGACCGACCAAACAACCAAACACCCACAACCCATTTACCCATCATCCATTTAGCCCCCGGCATGGCCCAAGCTCGTCCAAGTCAATTCATTGAGCAAGCAAGCCAACCAGCCAGCCAGCCAGCCACCGCAAGCCATAGCCAATGAGCCGCTTCTTCGCTTAATGTCAAACATAAATCATAAGCCAATTGACTTGGCCCTAAAATAAAAAAAAAACAAAAAAAGTTGAAGCCTACGAATGACTTCATGCCCTGATCCCTTTTTTTTCAAATACTCTTGCCCAAAATAGGCATATTTTGTAAGTTTGTAAGCTCTGCGGCTAAAGCTATGATTGTCTGAGCTAAATGAATTTTAAGACCAAAATTTAAGAAAAAATTAATTCTACGTAAATATTCAAATTATTGATATATATTGATTATATTTTTTGAACTTGCTCTATTGTAAATGAATGCCGAAAGAATGTAAGTTAAAAAGTCTAAAGAAAGGTCTATGCCTCTTGGCATAACTTGTTAACAACTACTTGAAAAGGTAATAACACTTGGATAGGGTATAAAACAGACGGCATGACCATTATTATAGTCTGTCTTCATCCGGATTTTGTTTTATATTTTTTTTATGAAGTGCGCAACATTTTAACATAATTTTTGCTTTCACCAAAAGTAAAAGTCAGTTGCAAAAACTCGGTCGTGTTGCTTCTATTGGTGTTGGGTTGCTTTTAAATATTTGATACAATTTAATGCATAAAGCAACTCACGTCCCTTCTCGATTATTAAGTACTAATGTGCGTGTTTGGTGGCCACAAGTCAAAAAAGTCACCAAAAACCAAAAACAAAAGGAAAACGACAAAAAAAAAAAACCCTAAAATTTATTAAATACATAAAAAAAAAATGTTGTGAGAAAGTATGACAAAGCCTTTTGGGAGTCTAATCATCATGAACATATAAAAAGAAATTTTTGATTTCGATTTTAAGGATATAATTTACAGTGATCTTTCAAGTGTATGATTATGATTCTTTGGTGTGTATGCAGACATATAAATTATCCAAATAGTATAAGATGAAAATAAATACCTTTTGTTGTTTCTGTCATATGCATAACACGGCGTATGATTAATGTTTGCTCATGTGCCAAATACACACACGCGCAAGCACAAAATGAAATGAGAATAAGACAGAGAGGGGGAGAGAGAGCAAGAAATTGTGTTTAATATTTTGCGGTTGGCTTACAGTTTAGATTTTAATTTATGCAGTCAAACGTTTTAGCTACCGATAAGCCATAAATGTAATTGCTGCAAAATGCTCGCAAAATGAACTATCCACTTTGCTGTACAACATGCTGCATCGTCACCTTGTCTCTCTCTCAACCTTTCAGCCACTGAAACATGTAAATTTTCTATGTAATGGAAATTTATGAAATTTCATTAACCAGAATGAGTCGGAAAGAGGCAAAGACGATGGCTATTGGAAGCAAAGTTATACGTAAACTCTTCTGCAGTTGGCAATTATCGGCTATAGTACATAAACTTGATTATGCTCTAGATGATGACTTTGTGGTCGTCGGTTGTGGTTTCTGCATTCGACTGATTGCCTAACAGCAGGTGGCACATTGCATCGTAGCTATAACTCGCATTATATGCCATTTTACTTTGATTTCGATGCAATTCAATTATAACAAAGCTGTTATCCAAGTCATAGGGCAACAAGTCAAGTCAAGCGGCAAATCCCACAAAAAAGCAAGAGAGAGCGAGAGAGAAAATGGGAGGAGAAAAGGAATATATAAAGCAAGAAAAAAAAAAAAACACAAAACAAATAAACCTTTAGTAAAGCTTAACTGAACGGAGGCAGGCTACTTGAAAATGACGACGACGACGATGAAATAGCAGCAGAAAAAACAGCCAGAGAAGAAGGAGATGGTAGAGTATTGTGTAAAAAGAGAAAGAGGAAATTTGGAGGAGAAGCTGCCTTGGCAAATATGTAATGAAGTCACGTAAACATTTTAATTTGGCATTAAGGCACATAACATAACCGACGGATAGACATATGTACATACATACATACATACATACACACATACATAGCTAAGGATACCTAAGGACTTCTTGCGTTTTCACACTTTTTTTCTCTCATTTTTTCTTCTTACTGTTATCTAACTTTGGCATAACTGAATATAAGAACGAATTTTTCGATTGCCACATTTAACGCACCGAATGATTGTATACCCTTTAATTAAGAAAAACTTTACTATTTGAAGTTTTGCTCCGCATGCAAAAGAACACTAGAAGAACAAACAGATGAATTAACTTGTTCCAATTCTGCGATTGAGTTGCTCTTTGATAGTAATGGAGAATGTGTAGTATATTTTAAGGGGCCGGAAATATTTTCATTTGTGTGCGTTACAAACAGCTTATTAACTTGATTATACCCTTTACAAGTGTATGAAAATGTATTAATTTCGTCGTCTTGTTAACTTATTAATGATGCGCCGGTATATATCTCTCTCTCCTTCTCTCGCTCGGTGTGTGTGTGTGAGAGTGCGTGTGTGCCTATGTTATACAGTGGGTGTGTGTGTGAGTGTGAGCTCGTGGATAATTGAGAAGTCATAACATTGGCTTGACTGTTGCTGAGTGATGTGCCTGATTCGATTATGGGCCATAATAACAGTGTCGCCCCAATGTGTTTTTTTTTTCTGTATCTCTACTCACACTACTTTCCACTTTCACCATCTTTCCCGTGCACTGTTTACAACGTGTTCTCTTAGCTTCGTTCTCTGTGGATTGTTAATATTTAATGCTACTCCAATACAAACAATAAGAGGAAGCTAACTCTCGTAGCTAACATTACCATTGTCATTGTGTTTTATGTATATTATTCATTTTATTTATGACACAGGCAGCTGCCGCATTTTGACTGAGTGCCAACATGTTGGCTTATATATGTATGTATGTATATTGGATATGCTCTACTACATGTGGGCGATTGTCTCTTGATGTCATTGTCGTCGTCTGAACAGGATGACAGGAAGTTTTGTCACTGCCTTTTCAATTGCCCTATCGGTAATGGATACTTTTGATTAATAATATAACAACTTGACAATATGAATGCAAAATATCTAAAATGTCCATCGTTTCAAAGAACACGATGTAGGGTGTTTTATTATCAAACAGAGCTGAACTCTTCCCAGCCATTTAGTTAAAGAAAATAATAATTTACATGTAAATATAATTATTTGGACTACTGGGAATGTGTTTATCATTTGTTTTGTTACGAATACAGAAAGAAGTTCATTTAAGAAAGCAATGAAAAATAACTGATTTACTTACACTGATTGTTCAACACTGCAAAACCAAGAGGGCCATGACTTTGTATTTTTCTATATAAAGAGAACAGAACAAGCTCCTTAAACGCAGTTGGGCTCAGTACTTGAAGCTAGCAACAACTGATTATTTCTTTCTTCTTAATTAATAGATAATTTCAATTTCTTAAGGTAAAAGCCTCATTCAATTCTCAATGGCTTTGGTCTATCAAAAACTTTTATTATCTTTTCCTACTTCTAAACTAATAAAGGACAAAGAGGGTCGTGGCAAGGTGGAAACACAGAATGGAAAATATAATGTACCTAAGTTATACATTCCTAATTTATAATTCTGTAATGCTTTTTTCACGAACTTATTCCTTAATTACTATCACTTCTTTTAACCTAACTGTGGTGAAAAGTCAATGACTTTCCCTTTTTTTGTAACTTAAATAATATATTTATAACTTGTTTAAAGTTCAATATTGTCTAGGTAATCTATATCTCTAGTTCAAAAATATGTTTCAATTTTAATCGTAAAACAATGCTTCGTCTGACCCTGTCATATTATATTTTTGGCAATTATAGAAGTTCATTGTATATCCATTTCTTCTTTTTTAACGTTTTGTTTTTTACAAGTTTAGACTTTACATTTTAGTATTCCATTACTATTGTTTTGATTTTTATAAGAAAATAAGTGTATTATTCGAAAAATTGTAAACTTTTTTCAATTTAAGGCTAAGTAAATTTATATTGATTACTATTGCAGCTGGTAGATTTTTACCTTCGGTATTAGGATTATTAACCGGCTAACAGACAAAGCTGAACGTGCTGATAGAAAGAGATTTCAATGGTATCACATGATCATATACATACACGTGTATGTAGTCAGGTGCCGTAGTGGTTATTTATCTAAGCACTTTATCACCTTTTTCCCCCCATTTTCAAACCCCAAAATTCATCGACACTAAAACATTTTCTTAATTAAGAACGTGTCTCTTTGTATGTGTTGAATGTGTTGGGGCCTCTTTTTGGGTTCAGATTTTTGTTTTGTGTATTATGCACAAATCACGCAATTCTTTTCAAACCAGTACCCAAGCACCAATCCCAATCCGAAACCCCATCTCTTCAGTTTAATAGCAATCCCAATTCCAATCGCCAGAAAACCCCAACATCAGTACTGGCCTCTCGTAAAGCCTTTTACAGCCTTTTGACAAATGCACTGACCTGTCAGTGTTTGGTGGATATATATTCGGAAAGCGGCCAGAACATGCATTTGCGCGCCCAGAACACTGAATGCTCTGGACCGACCTGGCTTTGATGATGGTGGTTGCTGTGGTGGGGACAGGTGGGTTGGTCATTCTGCTGCTGCTCCTGCTGCTGGTGCTATTGTCAATATTGCAGTTGAAACTCGTCCCGTTGCTGGGGCATTTGTAAGCCCAACTGAAGCGGAGAAGCTTTAGTGAATGTCACGCACACACAAACAGCAATTTATGCATCGTCATGCCAACCTGAAGCAAAATGCCATTCAACTAGATAAAAAATACAAAAAAAAAAAACCCAAAACAAAAACACGTTGAAATAAAATGACATCGATGGGTAAAGAGTAGGAGAGGGTAGGAAAGCGAAACGTAGTGGTCCCTCAATGCTTTAATATGCCATCAATGCTCTATCAAAAAGGAACTTCAAACTAATTACTTTGAGGCATAAAAGTTTGTCAAACAAACCTTAATAAAATCTAAAAGCTAAACAAGCCTGTGGCCACAGAATGGTCGTGGAGGCAAGACTTTCGAGGAGTAACGTTTGTGTGGGCGTGCCGGTGTGGGCGGTGATAAACTTTTTCAAAGACCATTAAGTGATTTCAAAGTTTCAGTCAGTATGCTGCCGCTACTGCCTAAAGGTAAAAAGTTGGGCAAAAAAAAAAAAAATGAGTACAAAAAAAATTTGTGGAACACATACCAAGGTGATTAGATCACTTCGTTTGCTTAATCTTAATTAGATCAATGGCCATAAGTTTTGCTTAATTGTCAAGGCATTTAAATGGCAACAATTAAACAAATTTATTATACAAAATGACAAAGTTTTGGGCCAGAAATTAAAATATATATATAAAAGACGGCCATTGACAAGACAATTTTCTTATACCCAACATCTACAGCCTAAATGTAAAAAGGGTTTATCACAAAAGGGCTTTAAATATATTAAAGTGAAAGGCATTAAAATTTAAGGTTTCCCCCTTGTTTGTTAACTATATTTGAAGCTTTTCTAAATCGACTTGTTTAACCTCAAGTTTTATAAATGAATGGAGCATTTTGTTGGTGTCAGCGATTAAAGAATATCTTGAGAAATTTGTGACAAATTCTATTCTGATACAATTTATCATTCACTTGATATTTCAAAATACATATAATCTCATTTGTCAAACAATTTAAACATTCAAATTGTGTGTGTTAGCGGAAACATTCGATGGAAATGAGAAATTGTTTTTAGTATATTATTTCCTCTTTTGACAAATTGACAAGAAACGAAAAATTTTAAAGCTTTTGTTTCAGGTCACTAGCCGAAAGGCTAATGTATGAGTTCATCTGCATTAGTGTGTGTGTGTGTGTGTGTTGCATTAGCATGTTGTGCTCAGTCAGGCGGGAGTGTAAACACACAAACACACACATACAGATATTACGTTGAACCCTCTTAACATTCATGCCCTTAACTCTCACCCTTTATCCATTCAAAGCGACCGCAGGAGATGGCAACAAATCTTCGATATGTTGGCATTGTGTAGAATCCTGCATATTGATTTAAAGTAGTTGAAGCTAATGCTAAAAGGAAAAGCTGAAGGATATTTCATACATATTTCAAATCGAAAGACAGTTGCAAAGAGAGAGATAGAGAGAGAGAGAGAGATAGAGAGAGAGAGAGTGGGAGACTGAGAGATAAAAATGGGGTTAGCTATATACAGAGACAATTTCAATATGGTTTAACAAACTCCGTTTTCAATTCTATTTCCAGTTGCTGCAGTTCAAAGACTTTTGCACAAATATGCAAATGCTGACAAAGCAAAGCTTCTTTCCATCATGTTATTCTAACTGTTTCTAACTCTCTCCCTCTAACGTTACTGACTCTTTCTCTCTCTCTCTCTCTCTCTCTCTCTCTCTCTCTATCACACACACACTTTGTAAAGGGCTAATCATGTGCACCATTGAACTTAAAATGCAAATGTCCCCAACCAAATTGAAGCTAAGGCCATTTATCTTTTGGTCATTAACAATAAGCCAAGCCAAAACCAAAGCAAAACCCCAAAAAAAAGAAGCATTTGCATTAAAATATCATTTCTGCTTTTTCTTTTTATACCCTGTACCCATAGGGTAAAAGGGTATATTAAAGTCGCCAAAATGTATGTAACAGGCAGAATTAAGCATTTCCGACCCTATAAAGTATATATATTCTTGATCAGCATCAACAGCCGAGTCGATTGAGACATGTCCGTCTGTCCGTCTGTCCGTCTGTCCGTCCGTCCGTCTGTCCGTCCGTCCGTCCGTATGAACACCTAGATCTCAGAGACTATAAAAGATAGAGCATCCAAATTTGGTGTGAACATGCGTCTAGTGTGTACACAGATCAAGTTTATTTCAAATTTTTGCCACGCCCACTTCCGCCCCCGCAAATCGCGAAAACGTATTACTAGAGCTGTATTACTTGGCACACCTAATTATATATCAAAACTGGACCAGCTGACCAAATTTAGTCAAAATCGGACAATAAATATCGGAGATATACCTATATGACTTTTGCACTGAATTGCCAAGGCGACATTGGCTGCCAAGAGTGAGCGAGACAGTATGCGTTCGCTGTTGCTGCATGTTATAGAGAATTTTGCATGAAATTTATGGCGATTTCGAGGATATTCTATTTCATTTAATATAACTAGTTGGTACAGGGTATACTCAATGTCGGCAGGGACGACTTGCTTGCTTCATTTATCTTTATTTCGTTTTTATACCCTGTACCCATAGGGTAAAAGGGTATATTAAAGTCGCTAAAATGTATGTAACAGGCAGAAGGAAGCGTTTCCGACCCCATAAAGTATATATATTCTTGATCAGCATCACCAGCCGAGTTGATTGAGACATGTCTGTCTGTCCGTCCGTCTGTCCGTCTGTCCGTCTGTCCGTCTGTCCGTATGAACACCTAGATCTCGGAGACTATAAGAGCTAGAGCCACCAAATTTGGTGTGAACATGCGTCTAATGCATACACAGGTCAAGTTTGTTTCAAATTTTTGCCACGCCCACTTCCGCCCCCGCAAATCGCGAAAACGTATTACTAGAGCTGTATTAAAGATATCGTATTCTTACTTGGCACACCTAATTATATACCCAAACTGGACCAGCTCACCAAATTTTGTCCAAATCGGACAATAAAAATCGAAGATATAGCTATATGAGTTTTGCACTGCATTGCCAAGGCGACATTGGCTGGCAAGAGTGAGCGAGACAGCATGCGTTCGCTGTAGCTGCATGTTAAAGAGAATTTTGCATGAAATTGATGACGATTTCGAGGATATTTTATTTTATTAAATATAACTAGTTGGTACAGGGTATACTCAATGTCGGCAGGGACGACTTGCTTGCTTCATTTTTTTTTGCTCTCATATCCTTTTCTTTTTTAGGCTCAAAAATGATTCGCCATATTTGAAATGAATACGAAAATGAAAATGTTAGACGACAGGCTTCTGTCAGTTGGATGATATGCAGATTTAGTGGCTTTAACCAAGCTTATTAACAATGAAAAGCGGACCATACCAAATGTTGTAATAATGCTTAAAATTAATGAGCATAAAACTGTCATCATAAAGAAATACCAAAAGGTGACCGGTATCTATGTGTATGTGTATGTATTTGAGTGTGTGTATGTAAGTTGCTCAAAACCCCAAATTAAATTCCTTTGGACGTACACAAAACAAAGGACATGGCTTACCTAATATCACACCGAAGTTTTATTACCCTTTGTGAACCTAAAAGCTCTTGAAGTAAGAAGACCTTAAGTCCTAAAAAAGTTTTTATTTATTTGCATCAAGTTGCTTCTTCTTAAGAAAGGGTTCTCTTATTGTTTCGTTATTGAGTAATACACTTACCTCTGTTACTAAACATTTGGAAGGGAAAAACGGATGAATATATTCTTTTTGAAATTTGTGTAAAGAGAAAGGATAAATCTTAACTAAAATAATCAAAGTATTTGAAACTTTTTGATTCTTAAAGAACTTTAAATTTATTTCTGCAGTTAAATTTAACAACATATATGTAAATACTATGACACTTTAGGAACTTGATATATAAATGGTATCTTTATAAGATACAACTAGTCTCATTTCATAGAAATTTGACTAATTAGACTCTGTTGGAGCAACAAAATCAAGTAAAATATCCTCTTACATGCTGCCAGCTGTGCTAATTATGCTAATTTCTATACAAAAAGCAAGACATATACATACATATGTGTATGTATGTATGTACTTTGAATGCAGCAGAGATATGTGGAGGGCGGGGTAAAGGGGAAGATGAATGTTGAGAATTGGCAGAATGCTAGAGAGAAATTCAAGCAATTTACTATAAATAACATTAGTAAGATTTCAACCAGCATTTGAAATTGCTTAGAAATGAGCAGCAGACTGAAATTTTGTATTAGTTGCATTTATTGGCCAGCAATTTGCATAATGATCTCTCCCTCTCTCTCTCTCCCACTCTGTGTGTGTTTAAATGAATGTGTGGCTTAAGGTCAATGAATGTTAAAGTCTTTAATTATAAATACTTCAAGGCAAATGAAAAACACATTTTGACCAGACGAAATATATATGTATATATATACATATTTAGTCTTCATCTCAATGAGTTGTTTTACTAATTTTATGAATTAGAATACATCTAAATATAAACTTAAGTCTATTAATTACAATCATTAAATAGGAAGCCAGCAAAAAGCCATCTAAAGCAGTTGATGATGTAAAATGAAATGTAAAATTTACCACCCACACAATTTCGTTAGAGACTTTTCATGGTTAATTGCAGTCAATCCTTTTAGACAGCAGACGACGCCTTCTTGCTGCCATATTGTGGGTTTAATCATATAACTGTGGCAGTGTTTCCTCAGCCCATTGTCAATCGATTTTCGATAAAGGCATAAAAAGTTAGCAGCAGGAAGAACTAAAACTCGTGTGTATCCATCCATCTACTCTTTTGTTAAACTTAATGGATTGATTCTTTATTTGTATTCATTCTCTTGAAACTTGTTGTAGTAAGAAAGGTAATATATACATATTAGAGCAATTGCTGATTAATAGAAAGACAATTCTGTTGAACCATCATATAAATAACTAAGATAACCCAAACAAAAATAATATTTATAAAGACGACAAATTAATCATTTTACTATGCAAGTTAAACGTTTATTAAAATCTTTAGTCTAGTTAGAATATAATTTTTAAACATTTTATTATATTTTTCTAAATTCTATCGATAATAACAAATTTCATTCGTCTAATCTTCGGCATTCAAACTATCTGTTAACTTTGTGACCCTCTGCTGGCGAAATGATTGTGAATCAAATCGAAAGCATTATTAATTGCCTCAAAGTGTTTTGGTTTAATAATTGCCCATATAAAAGATCATAAATTGGTTAATGGCTTGACGAAAATCTGTTGCCTGCGGCCAGCCAAGCCTCTTCTCTCCCATTACGAACATTGAAATGTGCTATAAATTCAAGAAATTCACCAAAGTCCGAGTCAAAGAGCCAACACAAAGAGCAATCAGTTCTTTGGACGGCAGGCGGAAAAGGGGAATCGAAATTCGAATTTAAAGCGCATTACACTTGTAATGAAGATAAAGAAAAGGGATTTCCATTTGAATTGTATAAAATCAAGGAGAGACCCAGGGGAGGAAAAGGTAAAATAGAGTAGAAAAAAAAAACGAAGAAAGTAAAGTGATGAGCAACAAAACGAACTTAAAAGAGCTTGAATTTTCTGACAAATTCTTCAACATCTTTCTTAACTCTTTCGTCTTAACCCTCTCAACTGTCATTGTCAGCTGCTTGTTAAATTGAAATGAATAAAATGTATATTCTTGTATATATATTTATCTATGTATACTATGTGGTAGTGGTTAAGGGAAACCCAAAAACTCAATTATCTCATAGCAAGTTTTATGGCTTTGCTGTTCTTTCATTTACTTTTAATAAACACACACACACACATATATACAGACACATACAAACACTCACATTTATATAGTATGGGGCAATCCATTGGTATTGCCAAGTTCATGGTCGTCATAAAACCGAAACTAAACAAGTGGAAATTATGATTAATAAAAGAGGAAAAACGGCAAAAGAGCAAAAGTTTTAGCAATAAAATGCACAGCAACAGTAAAATAAACATCATTTCATCATTGCTTAGCTGCTTCTGCTGCTTGAGAATGAAAAACAAAACAATTTTCTAGCCTCATCATCATATCCTGGAAGGAAATCCTTTTGCTAAAGCCATTAGAAATAGATATTTTCTATTAAGTAAGAGATACATATATTCATCAATTTTTGTCATGGTCTATTGCCTTTTTGTTTTAATGTTGTTGTTGTTTTATTTTTTTTTGCTGCCTCTTGTCTAGCTGATTGGCTAAAAACACAAAACATACAACTAGCAAAATGAATCGGTTTCTGTTCACCCTATATAAAGATATAGTTGATGATGAATTAATATATTATTCGGTGAGCTAATACACCCATTTTATTCTTATGGTGTACAGGATATCAAACGTAGAAATAACCAAAAAGGAATTCAATGTAAATACATTTTGTTAGCAGTTTTTAGCTTAGCTTTTGCTTGATTGCTCGTTGATTGCTCTGGCACCTTCACCCAACCCAATCAACGAATCCCGAACTCCTTTCACTCCATATCCTTCTTTTCTTTCGTGCCTACAGCAAAGTTGCCTCAGCTGATGGCTAAAAAGCTTACAATCTTCATTAAATTTTCATTCTCAAACAAAGCAGGAAAAACAATGTGCTTCCTTGTCTACTTAAAAACTGTTAACCATATTGATTTTTCTTTCTTTTTTGTTTTCATGAATTTCTTTTTGTTTTTTATTAATAATGCAATTGCCTGGAAATTTCCATCTTGTTTTTCTTTGGTTTAAAGCTGGAAGTCTCCGTGGCTCAGCTTAAAAATCGTTTTGCTTATAGCAACAAATTGTTTGCTCTTTTCCTTTTTTTTTGTTTTTTTTTTTTATAACCACGAAAATGTTTGAAAAACAAACGCATTAAAGGAGCGAGGGTAAGCAAAGGCAAGAAAATCTGGCAAATTGTGCTGCATACTTTGGGGTGTCTTTAAACTAAAGTACTTGGCACAACATCATAAAATGTAAATGAGTAAATCTACATACATATAGAATGTGTGTGTGTTTTTGTGTGCGCGGTCAAGATATCAACAATCAGCAAATACTATCCATCGAGATCTATCGGACGAACAATTTGATTATAATTTAGTGCTTGCAGTATTATATGTCATTAAAAGGATCGACTCAACATAAAGATTTTCTATGGTTTTTTATTTTTATATGGAGTTGAAATTCTTTTCATTTATCGGAAAATTCTTGGTAATTTTTTTCGTATTGTTTAGTCTCTCTTCTTTATCCGATTGCATCGATTTGTATTTGAGCTAAAACTCAAACGTTCAAAGCAAAAAATAACTTTCACATCCCCCCGTTTGAGTCAAAGGGTAGATTGAGGATTTTAAAGCGATATTTGGCATATAACAAAACTCATCCACAGAACTGAACCAATCGAATGAATCTAGTTATCTATATTCGTATGCCACATGAGTATTTTGCAACTATTTCCACGCAGCTACGCAATATGTGCAAATATATATATACATACATATGCGTATATATATATATATATATCTAAGCATACAACTGTTCCACCTTTCTTTACCCCTTTTCTGCCACCATCAGGCAGAACATACATACCTTTGGAAAAGTAACCATCGAGTTAGAAGCACGCGTGTTGTAAAATTGGGAACCGTTGGGCATTTGGAAAAACTTTTGCCATAGATGGAAATTTTTCATTGCACGGCAAACGAAACATATTTTCTTTCATTTTTTTTTTTCTCTCCATATGTTTGTTTTTTTTTTTTTTTTTTTTGTCGAACCTGTTGGGAATTATGAAGAAACAGAAAAGCATTTGGTTCGACCAAGTTGAAATACTGAAAACTGATTGCGATGCCAAGGCCAGACAATTTAAAATGCAAAAATATTGTAGGTTGATAAAATAAGGAAGAGTCAGAGAGATTGGGGGGAAAAATACAAAATTAAAATCCTTACTGACTGGAATACATCGTTTCAAACTCAAACGAAATATATATGTGTGGGAGGGTGTGTTTTTCGTTTTAATTTCTCTATTTTTTACCTCTTTTTTTTTTTAATAAATGCTTAAAATAATAAGAGGGAAAAAAGGTAAAATCAATGTAAATTTGTGACCATGTGTCTGTAATTAATGTTGGTCAACTGGTAAAGGGAAGAACATTTGCATAAGCTGTACAATTGATAAAACAGGAGGGGAAGCAGGAGGAGCAGCTCGCAATCGGATTATTATGACCACTGAAAAGGGTTGGTGAGGTGAAAGCATCCAAGTGATGTTCGACTGATGGCCATAATCTGGAGGAAATGTCCAAATGATTCACAGTCGGCTTTATTAATTAAATTTAAATTATGTTTAAGTACGATGTGAAGTGATATGCTTTGCCGCTGCAGCTGCTGCTGCTGCTTCTGCTTGAAAATCAATTTCGTCATAAATTTTCCAGTACACGTGAACATTCTTCTAACCAAATACCAGTATGGAATTTGTGGAATTTTCGCTTATTACTACATAGTTTCCTATATTTTCCTATACTCTGAATGAGTATGAGTAATAACAAAAAAAAAAGCTTCAAGGTATTCCTAAATTTACGGACCTACAACTTATGTTGTCCGTTAGTGATTTTGAAACTTATTAATATATATGGATCTATTGGTCGTAGTTTGTAAAACTAATCATAATTAGAAAGACATTTGTCTAGACTAGATATTTATCTCTTTTGCTTTAGATCCATGAGTAGAAAAATATATTGCCGAAATCAAAATGAAAAGTTATTGAAGAATGGAAAACCATAAGCGTAATCTCATGTATTTTCATTATCCAAACTGCTAAGTATCGATTAATCTACAACAAAATAATAAGAAAAGAGAAGAAGAGTTATTGATATGGGAAACTGAAATTATTTATATTTAAAAAAATAAGGAAAAAGAAATAATTAGTTATTGCTGGTTGCACGTGCTCAGACCAACTGCGATAAAGGGGCTTGTGTTGTTCTCTTTATATAGGAAAATAAAAGTTCATGGCCTGCTTAATGTTGTATTGAATAACCAGTGTTGGACAACCCATTTGTTTGTGTTAACCAGTGCTAATAAAGCATCAGTAAACTTGAGAAATAAGTGTAATAAAAAATCAATTTACTATCGAAAACAAAGAAAAGAAAGTATTCAAGTTTAACATTTAATTTATAAATTGAAATTCGTTTTATTTTATAAAAAATGATTTGGTGTACGAATGTTTCGGTAGCCTGCAAATAACTTAAATCGCTAAGTGTAGCCCGTCATTCACTGGTTTTTACTTGATAACTTAACCTTAGTTTAATTCGATTTTCGATTAAATCGTTTCATGTTCTTTGGAAGTGCTTTTGGGTTTCTCAAGGCCACAGTTTTAGCTAATGTTTTTGTCATTTCGTGTCGATAATAAAAAAGCAACTTCAATTGTTTACTTTTTTTTTGTCTCTTCCTTTTTATTATTTCTTGTTTTTGGCTTTTGGTGGAGTCAAATTTATGTATTTACTTTGAGTTCGGTGCGGATACACAAAAGAAAACAATGTGGGGTATGCGGGTAAAAGTTCTTGACATACAATTTTCCCATTGTAATTTTCCGCCTCAATGCTATGCATATATCCATATATATATGTATATCTGTGTATGTATAGGTGTATGTGTGTGTTCGTGTGTGTTTGTATTATATAGGCATGAATATTAATGACCATCACATATTACATATGAATAAAAGTTGCTGTTGCCTTTACTGTTACTGTTGCTGGGGCCATTGCTCGTTTTCCTTTTGTTCCGCAATTCATTATATATTTGCTGGTTATGGAATTCTTTCTTAACATTTTCGCAATTAATATATACAAATACACAAATTGTTAGTTGTTGCTAGTGTTTTGTATTAAATATGCCAAGCATAAGCCATTAGCACTGATTAATCCTTGCTTAAGTAGACCGCTGAAGTAAGTAGTTGGAGCAATTTCTCAGGTAACAGAGGTCTTATGTGGCCATTATTCTAGCCACGACTGTAAGGTGGTAATCACTTAAGCCGCTTTAACCACACACACACACACACACAGACAAACAAACAAAGAAACTGTCGAGCCAAAACCGCATTCGAATACCATGAATTGTCTATGCTTAATACACATGATTAGTCCTGAAATTTGATTTGCTTAAGTGGGCTAATTGCGTAAGTAAATCAAGATTCATAATTTGTCTACTGCTTTAAGAAATTTATTAGCCTTAAATTTGAAAATTAGCATATATATATTTTTTTTTTGGTTACTTCTGTTTAAAAAGTAGTCGTCGACCCTTTCAAATAATGGAGCGTAAAAACTAATAGCCTGACAAGTGCCAGTCCAAAGAAAGAAAACGACATCTGGCAAGTATCAGACTGGATTTTTAATTTAATTAAATAAGGCCAAGACGAAGAACAGAAAAAAATTATAGCACAGCACGGACCCTGCTTAATAAAAAGCATCAAAAACGGGTGAAACAACAAAAAAAAAGCCCAAAAAAAAATAATACTCTAACTATAAGTCGTTTTGCTTGATACCCTGCACCAAGAACCATAGATGCATTTCTTTGTAAGTTAATGTCATTTAATTAGTTCATTCAATTTTATTTATTGGTTTTGATCTGCTTATGACTTAGCTGATGTACATATATATTTGTTATGCCTAATATACCCTTTTAAAGGGCTCTTCATAATGACATCCATTGGGGTCAAAGTCAAAGAAACTCACTGTCATTCTCTATGTCTCTATCTCTCTCAACTATTATTAGCAATTACACTTCAAATCGAAGATTGAAAATATCGATAGCCTTTTTTCGATTTTGTCTATTTAAAGAGTTTTCTTTTTTGTTGATTATTAACTCTATTTGTTGCACATTTATATTCTAAACACTTGAAAGCTCTTTTGATCCTATACAATATAATATACCAATGCCAATACACAATATATATATATATATATATATATATATATATATATATGTAAGACAATTCCTATCGTCTCTTTGTTTTTCATTTGTTTTTTTTTTTTTTTTGTTGCTGGTTTTCGTTTGTTTTGTTTGTTTTTCATTTTCAAGCCCTGTAGACATTCTCTTCATATCTATTTCCTATATTCTTATCGCCATTTACCCCCTATTACATTATTGCTCATTCAAATGCTGTCAATTTAAAAATAATATTTACACACTCGCATTTTTTCTCTCTGCTTTTTGGTTCTTCTCTGCGATTTTAAGCGATTTACTTCACCCAGACAAACAAGGAAGAACAAGAAAAAAAAAAAAGAAAAGACCCGAGCCGCATATAAACATTTACATTTTGTTACTCACATGTCCTGGTGGGTGCATGGTGAAAATGGAGGGCGGATTTTTTTGCTAGCTGAAAATAAAAATAAAAGTGGGTGTGGCCATAAGAAATGCCTGATGTCTGTTGATGCCTGCTGCTTACGACTTGCCAAAGGGGAGTACTCCTCCCACAACAACAACAACAAACAAACATACACACATTTATTTCCCAAGTGTTTTTTTTTTTTCTTGCTGTGGTTGCGGTTATGAGCTGCTTATGCAACATTCAGGGAACGAATATTCATTCTCTATTTATTTCATTTTGTTTGGGGGAGGTATGCATGCTTTTGAACACAAGATGAAACAAACTGAAATGAAGTATGCTTAATGAGTTGGAAAAGGCTTTTAAAGTATAAATATAAAATTCCTAGAATTTTTGGCCGAAACTTTTGAAGAGATAACTGATTTTGAATAAGATATCATGAAAATGTTAACTACTAAATCAAAATTATAGTCGTACAATTTCTTGGAATAAATATAAACAAATAATGAAATGGTTTACAAAATTTAACGAGTTCTCATATTACGCTTATTGGAAAATTAAAAAAGTTTTTAAACAAATTATATTTTGCAAAAGTAAATAATTTCCTTATTCATTTAATATTAAATACAATTTATAATTGCTGTTTTTTGTATTATTAAGAAGAGCATTTCCCCTGCATTATAGAATTTTCTCATGTTCCTGTTTTGTCTCATACCCCAAGGGAACTGTTTCTCCTTTTCATTCTCGCTTTGATTTGCCGATTAAGCATTGCAATGTAATATATACATAAATATATACTATATATCGTATATATTGTACACATGTATGTGAATACATGGTGGATTTGAATTTTTAAGCAACATTCATCTGTGTCATAATTTATTTCACTGCGGCAGATTGTTATTATTCACAATTTACTTGAAGAAGGAGAATTTGAATGGAACAGTTTTTCAGTTATAATTTACATTTGTCTTTATATGCTTGAGTGTGTATGTATATGTGAGTGTGTGTGTGTGCGTGACCAAAATCTGTGCTGAAATGTGTGAATGGTTGATGCAACTTTGACAAATTAGCAGTCAAGTTGACTTTTTTTGTTGCTTGTTGCAACTTGTCGTCAGACTATTACAGTTTGTGGCAAAAGTTTTCAGTCATCATCAACTATGTCGTCATAAAAACATGCCAACATTTTTCTCACTCTAACTCTCTCTCCATATACATACATATATGTATATATGTTTTTCTCATCTATTTTCTCGCTTTTACTTTGTCATTGTTCAGACTTTGCTTGGCACCTGATGTCACATAAGTAAAATTAAATGCTTTCTATTGGAACAGAGAGAGACAGAGACAAAATACATAAAATGTCAACTGAAAAACTGAATTTTAGTTATAAAACATATGAAAAATGACCCATAAAATATTACCACTATACACCACATGATGACATTATTTGGTCAGGTTGCAAGCTTCACTGGTTTATAAACAGTTTTTTTCTCTTTATTTTGGACATCAAATCAAATAACAGCCATCTAAAACAATAAGGTTTAAAGCTTTAAGGGCGGTAGAGAAGAGAAAGCAAATGTGGGTATGGGGTAAGAGAATTATAGCTAATTCTGTTAAAATGTCAGTTGTTGGTTGTTGATAGGATATGTCCTTGGTTTTCCACTGTCTGTTGCTTGTTCATGTTTGCTGTTGTTCATGTTGCTGCTATTGTTGTTGTTATTGTTGCTGTTGCCTTAACAGCAACAACTGCTGTTGTTGTCTTCATTTATATGTTAATATATGGAACTGTTTGGACTGTTTGATGAAACGCGGGAGGGTGAATCCCAAATAGATGTGCGTCAGGCAGGGGTTGTATTTATGCTTACTGCGGGCTATTTGACACTCTAAAAGTTGTCTAACCAACACATTTTTCCACCTCAATCCAACTTTTCCCCACTTTTATTATTCGAAAATAGTTTAAACATGTAAATTTTATCAGTAAGCCAAATGTGTTTGCCATTTGTTTAAGTTTGTCAGGAAATATTTAGTGTCTTTAGCAAAAAGACGACACGTTTTTCCCACATTCTGTCATTTTCTATGCAAAAGTATCAATTAGTTTACTTGAGTAACTTTGATTACTCATGTTTAAGGAGTTACATTACAATTTTTTTTTCTGACTGACTTTAAATTGCGTGCATCAAAAATACAAAAGCCGAGAAACACAGAAGTAACTATTTGACATAACTGGGTCGCGGCTTCCCTATGGCTTTTCCAAAGCAAAAACTGGTTCAAGGAGATAAACAATTGCAAAAGTCGCCAGCGTCAGCGTCGATACCAAAGCCGACGTCGACGTTGACGTTGCCATCGCCGCAAAAATGTCGTACAAAAATGGAGCAACAACTCAGTTAACTGGGCACGCACACACACATATACAATCCACAACAACACGAATTGCTCGACACGGTTCGTTAAAAACAGGTGAAATGTGTGGAGGGAAAGGGGTTTATACATATACATATGAGGAGTGACAACATTCAGTAACAACGATTTTTTAATGAGTTTGGCAAATTGTAAAACAAAACTTGAAACAAAAGATGGTAATGTCAAAATTTTTGTGTACACATGATAATAGAACTTTTGATACCCTATGAAAAGATTTAATGGCTATGAACGAACGACTCTTGCGTTAGCCTTATCAATAAAATAATTTAAAGTTTAAACAGCTTTAGAAAATATCAGTACAGACTGAATGGTTCCAAAAGTTTAATTAGTTTTAATAGCATAAAAATATTATATTTATAATAAAATTAAGTAAATCTGATAAAAACGTCCTCCGAACATTTCACATTGTTATAAAAATGCTTTGAAACTTAAATGCAGCTTAATAAAAAAGTTAATCAACATTTGATAATATGAAAAAAAGAAATAAATTACTTTAAAAACCCAAAAATTGATTAAAAAAGTTATGTTCTTTTAAGTTTTAAAGTAGTTTTTTTTTTCAATATGATGCAATTAATATGAATAATTTATTGCCATAGTACACAGGGTATTACAAGAGGCAATTTAAAAAAATATTTTTTTTATTTTCTTG
Organism: Drosophila austrosaltans; assembly: GCA_035045865.1. Classification (NCBI taxonomy): domain Eukaryota; kingdom Metazoa; phylum Arthropoda; class Insecta; order Diptera; family Drosophilidae; genus Drosophila; species Drosophila austrosaltans. Next base: position 6,951,189 of record JAWNOQ010000207.1, read on the forward strand.
TTATTTTCACTTTTCTTTTGCGGTTGTTTACGAAACCCACACGCCCATACGCCCATACGCCCACACACCTTTTCCAATTGGCTGGTGAATATTTCTACTTTTGGCCCAACAAAAAGAAAAAGTTTTTATTTTTTCCGCTTTTGTTCTTATTTCGCTTAAGGTTCGTTTCGCACCCGCCTTTAACTGGGCCAACCAGCCGCATACAAAATGACAACAAACACGCAATGCACTGCAAGAGAAGGGTCTGTATCGGGGTCGGGATACTGGTATGCGGAGCGACAACTTCACATTGTTGTGTTTAATGAACTTTGCCAAAGTTGTTTACATTTTTTTCTTATGTTATTTTCTTGTTATTGTTGTAGTATATTTCACATTGCGTGTCTTTTTGTATTGCCCTTAAAGCCAGCAAAAGGGGAAAGAAACAAATCAGAAGGGCAAAGATGAAACTTTTACTATTGAATAGCAATTAAAGGGAAACTCTTAAAGTATAAGCAAGAGAAAACTAATTCAAAAAGAACTAAAGTTTCCATTATTCCATGCATAAATACTCTAGAAAATATTTGGTTCGTTGTTGTTGTTGCTTTTTTAATTTTGGTATGTCTTGTCTTGTCAGCTGTTGCCTTATGTTTGGCTACAATCAATCAATTACTTTGGGGCACGTGCATTTTACACATTTGTCTGACTTTGATTTGGTAGAAAATAAATATTTCACAATTTTCCATACGGGCCAAATGCAAATGTCTAGCATCAACATAAATCTGCCTAAAGCATATTTCTCTCTCTCCCTCATGATTTTGTGTATATCTGTGTGTATGCGTTTGTATGGGTATTTATCTAATGCTAAAGGCTGCCTACACCGCATGCTTATGCTGAATAATTTAGATAGATTCAAGGCCACAACAAGATTTCAACATTTTGATTATGGTTACTTTTACTTTTCTTTGTTGAATACCCTATGCACTGTATGATTAAAGGGTATACACTAGAATAAAACAGCTGTTTTAAATTATTTAATTCACTAAATGTGATAATGATTAAAAAAGTATAGCATACTTATATGGGCTTTAAATGATTTACAGTTTGAGCTATTCGTAGAGGGTATTCATTAAGTTCAACTGGATTAATAAAGATTTACTTTGCCCTGTCTGTGTGTGTGTTTGTGTGTGCATCTGGCTGGCTTTCACTTTCACTGTTTTGAGACGGATTTGGCATCTTTCTAAATGCCTTTAACCAGCCATAACAATTGTTTAATTTACCTAATGACTGGCGGCCACTTCAAAGGAATTACATCCTTTTCGTTCTGTCTTTATCTATATCTATATCATTGTCAACCTTTTTCAATTTTCAATTACTTAAGGTTGGTTTCAGTTCTTCTTTTCTTTTTCTGTCTTTTTATTTTTTCATACTTTTTGTTCTTCAACTGGTTTTAGCACCTTGGCAACTTTTAGACTTACTTTTTTGCCTCAATTGAATATTGGGAGGCCCCAACGCTTCCCGTCACCTTTAGCTCGTCCAACTAAGCGAGCTGGGGGCAATAATTAAAACATTTATCAACATTTGTTGACAAATGACTTGACTTTGTTTGCTTTTGCGCGCACGAATAGCTAAAAATGTATATAGGATGAATGGCAGTGGCGATGCGGATTTCGTTGTCGTTATATTCGTTTTTTTTTTTGTTGTTTTCATGACAGAAATTTGATAAATGTTGTGTCAGGCATTTAAATGAGCCAAAGCCGACGACTCTATCTCCCTCCTTCTCTCTCTCTCTCTCTTTAACACTCCCCGTCTCATTTCACGTTGCTTTCTTTTTTCTGCAATCAGATAAAAAAGCAACTACAAATACACTTGAAAAAATTGTCATATAAAGGAATTTTCGAAAGTTTTAAAATAAATAATTAAAAGCCAATATAAATTGTGGTAAATAGCAGAATATATATGTATCTTACCTTTTTGGTTTCTTTTAAATTACATGTAATAGTTGAAAAAATTCATTTTTTTCTTTAAGTGCCGTTTATTTGTCACGCATTTTTTTAAGCTTTCCTTTGTGGCTACTTAAAAGTGCGTTTAATTGAGTCAAATCCCCTTTAATTCCAATTGAAAAGATTTCGACTATAGTTGAATCTGCTCTGTGTACACACTATGTATATGTACTATGTATGTATGTGTGAAGTATATGTATATATGAAAATAGAAAATTTTTCGCCGCAATTGTTTTTGCCAAAATTTTTGCAAAGTTTGTGTATCTTGTGTATATAAGTTTTCTTACCATTTCTGCCATTCAATCTGTTGCAAAGTTTTTTCACACCAAAAAATATGTGTCTGTCAAGAGAATATATATATAAATGTGAATATAAAAGTTAGTCAAAGATTTCAAACATTTTGCAACTACATCGATTAAATTGTGCCCCAATTGAAATCAAAGTTTAACCTTCAGTGTGAATTGAATGTTGGAAAAAATTGTCCCCAGATTGAAATGCATGCCGCACACACACACACACACAGACACTAACAAACATACAGAGCAAATGTTGCACAATAAACTGTTTTGGTCTGTCTAAATGTCGGTCTGTCGCCATGGCGAAACATTGCTGTCAATATGTTTTAGGCGTCGTATACGTAATAAAATTGCTTAGCCTGCCAGTGTCAATAAAATTGCGAAAATGTTTTCATGCCAAATATCAGAGAAAAAATTTATATATATACATACATATATACAACACATATATGCAATACACGAGTTTCTGATTTGTTTTCTTTTTATTTTCTGATACCCCGTAAATGTATGTATTTATATACCCCTAAAGGGAAAAATGGGTATATCGATGCAATGGCAAATTGCATGCAATTTGCAAGTATTGCATCTCTGTTTATGTCCTTCTCCTTACCCATTCGCCTTTGTTGCATGCTTTTTGCCATAAATTGTCTTTTCCCTCGACGGTATGTTATCCTCTGTGTTTGTATTTCTCTGCTTGTTCATACTTACGCCTTTCTGTTCATTTCCTTTGCCCATCGTTTTACCTAACCGTTTATCCGTTTGCGTCTCCGATGTCCTCGCAACTCTTTGTCTGTCTTTTTTGCTTGCTTATGCTTCCGTTTTTCCATAGTTTTATCCGGAAATATTTCCGTCCCGCCTTTTTTGCTGTGTAAACATGCGAACGTTTTAGCTAAGTGTAAGTCTAGTCCTTCATCGTTGTTTCCATATCTCTCCCACTCTGTCGAGATATTAATATTAAGATCTTACGAAATTAAATTTTTGTATGCAAATTTATATAAAGATGTAACTTGACAAGGAACGCTAGCTAAACATGTAGATAGTTAGATTGAATTAATGATAATAAATATTTATTACAGGGTATCTTCCAGACAGTATAATCTATTCAATATATTTTTTCTTCAACTTTTCTGTGTCGGGATTTTTTTTTTTAGATTTTTGCACAACAATATTTCGACAATTTCATTTATGTAGCAGCTTCAAAATGAAATGTCAAATTGAGCTGAAGCTAAAGCCAAGTATTTGTAGTAATCAAAGTCTTTAACTAAAATTGACAGGTAATCGCTAACCAAGTTGAGCTTGAAGTTGGTCATTTTACACGTGCCGATGCCAGTGCCTGTGCCAGTGTCTGTGCCAGTGCTAGTGCCTGTGTCTGTGCCTATGCCATTTCTATTGGTCATGGCCCTTTTCTCTCTTTTCGTCATTTTGGTTAGTTGCTTGGCTCATCTGGCCGATAAATCTTGTGCTTATATTCAAAGCTCTGGCCATAAATAATGATGCATTGATGAGACAACACAAAAATTGATGGGCATCCTCTCATGACTGTTAATGAACGAACATTTCCAGGGATGAAACAGAAGAGAACATAACGGAACGAAACGAAATGAGATGAGACGAGACGAGACGAGACGGAACGAACTTGGGATCAATCAAAACTTTGACATGCAATTGCATGGCTAAAATTCACCTCTTCTTCTTTTTCCTCTTCTGTTTGGCTAAACCTCGCCAAATTGCTGCCTAATTAGAGGTGCTGATGGTGTTGCTGGTAACACTCTATGATAAAGTCGTCGTAGTCGTTGTTGAGTGATGTATGTAGAGTAGGTTGAGTAGTTCCTCTTTATCCTCCTCCTCCTCCCTCTCTTTCCGCACCATTTTATCCTCTTACCCCACCACTCACTGAATACATTTCACTTGCTGCTTCATTTGAATTTCCCTCGCAATTATGTTAATTTTTGTTTTTTTTTTTCTTTTTTGTGTGTGTGTTGGCCTTTTTTCCGTTTACGCTTGGCGGCCAACTGGCGGCGCACATTTTCGTTTTTTTTTTTTTTTTTTTTTTTGGGAAATTGTTAAACAGCCGAAAATTTTCACAGCCGAAATAACCGACTGCCTTAATTTTGTTGGCCTTGAATTTAGTAGCGAAACAAATTTTCTATTGCATATTAAATTGTTTAATGCCAGCTAACAGCTGCTTATAATAATGAACTTGATACTTAATCTTCTCTTCCTCAAATTGATTAGACATCTAGTGTAGAGAAAATATATGTATAACTTAAGCGAAACAATAGAAAATGTGCAAAATACAAGAAACTTGCGTGTTTTCCATGCTTTGAAACCAGAAATGCCATCAACCACACCGACTTTTACCCATTATCTCTCGCTGCTACTTCAGCACGCGTGGCTCATCCTGTGCCTTCAATCAAATTATCATCTTTAGTAGCGGTTTCTCTAAGATTCTTGAGAATATTTACAGCGCTTGGCTGCTCAATTGTTGAACAGTTTTACCTCGGTAGAACAGAGGAAAGGAGCCGCTTAGCCGAGCCCGGTCTTTGTTGCTCTCATATAATTGTTTACACGTGCGAAAGGAACTGCACTCTAAAGAAAAGACTTAACGGCTAAAAGCTGTCGGTCAGTGTTGTTTGGCATAAAATGGATTGTTCCCTTTATGCATCGACTATGATTACTGGAACAAAAAGAAGTGGTGCATAACAAAGGCAGGACTTGAGGTTAAACAGTGGAGCAACAAGTATTCTACCTCTTTTTATATAGTTGAGGTTTTTGCTTATAAGATTTACTTAAAGCAAAGTACAAAAAACTTTAAAATTTAAATCTCATATCATAAAAAAGAAAAGTTAACAATATTGTTAATGCACTTACTGCAGTACTATCAGTAACTATTCTTTAGATATAAACTTGTCAAATATGTATAATTTGTGATGTGTAAAGTTGATCAACTTTTTTGGCATTTTGTAATCCTTTAAATCTGCTCAAAAGCCTTTAACATTTGATTACCATTTTGCAAAAAAAGTTTCATGTTCGCTTCATGGTAATTCGCTTTTAACTTTCAGTTTTTTGACAAAAAAAAAAAAAGAAAAATTGAGGAAGGATAAGAACGCCCCTCTCCTGCTGACAGAAAATTACTTTGAATTCAAATTAGATGCCCGCCTAGCAACAATTAATTATAATCTATGCAAATCTCTTGGAACTTTTACAACTTTTGGCTAAACATTTTAAAGTCATTTGCACAAAGTTCATGACACACAACCCATTCACAATCATTTTCCAAACCTAGCAAAAAAGAAAAGAACGATATTTAAAATGTCCACAAACTGACCCAAATTCATAAAAAGTTTTTGCACTATTTCTTTCTTTCCTTTTTGTAGTTTTCTTTTTTTCTTGTTATTTTTATTTTGTTGGTTGTTTGTTTTGTATTCTCTGTTGCCCACAACCAAGCCATAAACTAGGCAGTGGTCAATGTGTGTAAGGATGTGTGTTTGTGTTTGTGTGTGTGTGTCTATGTGTGGAGAGGGGTCGGTAGCTAAAAGGATATGCTCGTTCTTATGTAGTTCCTTTGGTTGGCAGAGTTTATGTAGCCACAGCTGGTTTTACTTTGGCATTTGCCTTGCTTTGCATGTTTCCCAACCCTTTTGATTAGTTTTTCGTTTATATCGTTTCGCACTTCTAACATCTTTCCATAGCCGTTGCCTGCCCCCCAACCCTTCCCTTTAACCAAACAGCCATCCCACTAGTCATCGCATCTCCCTTGCCCACCAACATCATCACTTGCACTTCCACTTCCTTCCGCACTCTTGGCAACTGTAAGTGCACTTCGAAAAGAGCTGCAAATTGGGTTTAGTTGCATTTGTTGCATGACCCACAAAAAGAAAATAAAAATAAAATGCACACAAAAATGGGTAAAATCAGAAGTGGAGGGGGGCGAAAAAATGGCAAGCAAAAAGGGCAACAAAACATAAAACTCTATAGCAAAGTGTTTGCTATGTATATCATCTTGTCATTCATGCATTTTCAATGGCATTTAACTTGCACTTACCATGGCTCAAACAGAGGGAAACAGAGAGATGGATAAAAAAAAAAAAACAGAAATAGAGATATTAGATCTGTATGTAGATATATTTGAAATTTAATTGGTTTATCATGGCAAAACTTGTTGCTGATGCTGTCTATAAATCAATATATTATATAAATATTTTTGATTTAAACCAAGTCCATTCGCAGCTGAATTAACCTTGATCCCCAGCAATTGCTTAACTTCCGTTTTCCTTGTAATTATGCAACATTTATTTAAGAAAAGAAAAATTCCTAAAATTTGTACATTCAATTGTAGTGTTTTTCTTCTTACCCAGAAGCAAAAAAAAAAAAAGAAGAAAAAAAAAAAACCAAGCAAGCTGATGCTGATGCCGAAAGTCGCCTAAAATATTTTTTATATTGCTTGAGATTTGCTTTTGTATTCGCTGTAATTATGCAAATTTTCTTGACAGCAAATTTCGATTTCGATTTTTCATTCTCTGAAATGAAATTTGCATTTAACAGTTGCCAGTTCAATTCAATTTTTCACTTTTCTGAGTTGTTCGATCAAGGTAAATCAAATTTGGCAATTTACTAATTTGAATTTATTAAAATGGAAATGAAATTTTTAATCAAATTAATGTAAGAGCAAATTATGCCAAGGCTATAGAAGCTAAATGCGATTTTCAAATGGGATTTATAATCATTTTTGACACTTGAGTAGGCGAGGCCCTTAACAAAAAATTTATGAGTCAAGTGACTGACTGAATGGATAAATGGTTAGATGGATGGATGGAGTGACTGATGGCAAACCATTGAAAATTCCAATTGAGCTGACTCTTTCCACTTTGCTGCTTCTCTTTACTTTGCTATTGTGGAATTAAATATTGACCATACTAAAAAGTATACAAAACGACCGCAAATTGAGGAAATGATTAACCAATTGCCTCTAATCCTATATGTGTCTAATGCATATAGGGTATCTGAATGTCGCATCCAGCAATATGCTTTGTTTTTTTTTTTTTCTTATTTTTTATTTCGTTGGGATACATCCATAGCCCGCTTATTTCCTGTCATACTTATTGTCTATCATTTCTAATGTCAACAATTCGCCTTTTATGAAAATGATGGCCATTAACACAGCGCACAAAAGGCAACATCAAATTGGGTCATCAGTTTGGGCCTGGTGTGCGTGCTTCTGGCCCTTTTTGATTAAAATTACAATTAATCAACATTTCTCATTTACTTTTACTCTCATTAAATTCGCCTTCCACCTCCCGTCCCCCCCATTTGCGGGCATTTTCGTATGGTAGGTAAAGTGCCAATCACTTGACTTATGTTTCTCCCTCACAATATTGAAAAAGGGACAATAAAAATCCATCCTAAACATATTTGCCATACTTATGTAAGCAAATGAATTTAAAAAGGAGATTTCCATTTAATGGCAGTATTTTTTTTTTTTTTTGTAATAAAAAGTACCAAAGCAACCGAAACGAATTTACGTAAATAATGAACAGCAAATTTTTTCTGCATGAAAAGCCGCCCAAACGAATGAATGTGGCATTTTTTTTTACAGTTTGTCATAATCTTTTCTCACACGATTAATCAAGTAATTTCTTTTCCAAAAATCTTTTCATTTAGTTCTTACCAAGTCACTTGAAAAATGAATATTCGCAGTTGATCAATGAAAAACACAATCGTTTATTTTCAATATCAACAAAAGGAAAACCAAAAGAAAACAAAAAAAAATACAATTTTTTATTGTTGTTTTTCTTTGCAACTGTTTTACAATCTTATTAATCATAGGTTTGTTGTCTGCCTTATTTAAACACTAAAAACATTCGTTAAACTATTTACTAATTACGATGAAAAATTTTGTTCTTGTATTTCATTTTCCGTTTGTTTTTTGTTGTTGTTCTGTTCTTATTTATTGAATTTTGCGCTTAGCACTTACTTAATTAAGAAAACTAGGTCAAGTATCACTTATTAATTTAAATACATAATTAATGAATTTACAAAATGAGTTATTCTGCTTCCAAGTAAAACATTTTCTATATATATATTTGTATATATGTATGTGTATGTACATATATATGTATATGTATATTTATATATTTTTTGTATGAACCAAAGCAAAGCAACTGCAGTTTACGAAGGGGCTCAAGTAACTGCAGCTGCAGTGCGGGCTCCCAAAAAAAAAAAAAAAAGAAAAAAGTTTTTCATTTTAGTTGGAAGCAGAAATAAGCAATTTGTTTTTCGTTTTCGGTTTTATTCTTTTTCTTTTTTTTTTTTTTGATTTTAAGTTTTAACTTTGGTCTTAATGAAGGGGGGCTGTTTTTTTCTTTTTTTTATTTTAAATAAATGTATAGTTCAGGGAAAGGGTGGGGGGGTCAGGATGGAGAAGAAGTGTGGGGCAAGTTTTGTTCCCATTCACAGCCAAAGAGCATCAATAGCATCGTCCACATCATCAGCATCATCAAGTCGCTGGGGCTGTTGCGTTTGATGCTGCTGTTTCTGTTGCTGCTGCTGCTGCTGATGTTGCTCACTAACCAGAACCGTTTTGGCTTTAACTTCGTCAGAACTGCTGAGCAGTACCATAACTAAAACACTACCGCGTCTGGCTAGCTGAGATTGGGTGTGATCTTGCTGTTGTTGTTGCTGCTGCTGCTGCTGCTGCTGCTGGGACTCCAATTCAGTTCTATGATCTTTGTTTATTCTTGATCGATGTCGCAGTCTTCTTAGCCAATTGCTGACTGGCCAAATGCGTTTACGATGTCTTTTATTCACAGTTACACCTACATCTATATGCATGCCAGCAACAGCTTCTACATCGTCGATGTTGCCGTCGTTGTCGACTCTTGGCTGTTGCAGCATTTCAACCATACTGATGTCGTTAGTAGCACCAACACATCCATCAACTTCAAGTTCAGCTGTTGCTGTTGCCGTTGCTGTTGCTGTTGCATTGTTTGTTACTGTGGTTGACACTGCCCCAACAGTAGCAGCAGCAGCAGCAATCCCTCTGACACTACTTCTGCTCCTGCTCCTTTCCTGCTACACATTTGTCACTTGCGTCGTCAGACCCAAATCGATGGCCATACTCTTGCTAACGGCATCTGTATGCACCAGCCTCTGTCTGCCATAGCCACCCATGCCACCATTACTACCCCTGCCATGTCCACCGCCAGCATCGCCATCATGCTGGGATAGTGGCAGCCATTTGTCGAACCAACGCGGCCGAAAGAGCAGCGTAAACGTGCTACGGAACTGTCGACTCATCGAGCAATAGAGTATAAAGTTGATGCTCGAATTAATAAGTGCCAAGATGTCCATTAGGTCACCTAAAATGAGAAAAAACGACCCAAGCAATGGGAATGCAATAATCAAGTGAACAAATGTGGCCAACACAAATGCGAATGTGAAAAGGAAATGAAATGGAATCAAATGAAAATTTATTCTTAAAAGGTTGGGCAAAAAAAAAAATTAAAATAAAGAATGATTACAACAATAGAAGCTCCAAAAGTTAGAAGCGTCTGCCTTCTTAGAGTGATTTGATGAGATAATAAACAAGTCCAATTGGCATTTAATGTAAGAAGAAAACATTTTAATTAGAACTCACTTAATTTAAGATAACACTGTACAAAGAATCCATCACCGAGTAGAGCATTCAGTAGACCCATTATGCCCTGTGGAAATTCAGTGATAAGGAAGAGCAATAAAACTGCCAGTAACATTCTGGTTGTGCGATCCGTTTGCTTCTCCTTTTCTAGCAATTTGCAACTTTTTGGTTGACTTGCCACTTTGCCATTGACAATTGGTTGCATATCACTGGCCGCATGACAGGCCAATACTTTTCTTCTTCTTTTGGCCTCTAATAGCGCGCCAATTAGACGTACAGAAAGTACAGTCAAGGCAAAACATGGTATTAGCTTGATCAGCACACTATAGATGAGAAATGTGGCATTTCTCAATGGTCGATCATGGAGCGCCAATGCACTATGATATAACTTATAGACAGTGACATTACGCTCTCCTATATCCAATGGTAATAATGAACTGCCTAAATTTGTTGTTGTTGTTGTCAATGATGTTGTAGTTGTTGTTGTTGTTAGAGGAACAACAGTTGTAAATGTTAATAAACTGGTGGCATTGCTTTCATTGCTAATGACCGACCATGATAAATCTGGTGTTGTACTGGACATCACTTGTAGTGTTACATCCTCTTCCCTCTGATAGTCGACAATATATTGACTCAATGGCACCGATTTGATCGTCTTGCCACTAGCATCCAAAGTTTCTAGAAACTTGGCAATGGCCGTTACCAAATATAACCATGGTGATACAACTAATACGCATACGACATAAGCTGTGGCTATAGTTATAATTGTAGTTCTCATGCCACACCATATGCGATTCCTTTGCGGATAACTAACAGCAATATAACGCCATACAGCCAATGTGACAGTTAACCAAATGGATATGGTATGCAATACTTGGGCAAATATCGAATGGAATTTAATGAAACAGGCCCAATTGTAACTAAGTTGGTCCTCACGCGGTAATCGTGCACTGAGTATATAATCATGAACCGTATAGGGTATATATTCCAGCATAACTGCCAAATCGGCCACAGCCAAACCGGTAAGTATGGCATTGGTCGGTGAACGCATCTCGCGACGCGATAATACAATTATATTTAAGGTATTCGCCAAAGTGCCCAGTATGCAGACAATTAACGAAAAGTATCCATGAAAATATTTATAGCTGTTGAAAAGAAAAGAAAAGTAAAATTTTAACTGTAGATTTATATCTTTAAGTTTGTAAAATCAAAATATATACATATATACTCTTTCTCATACGAAATCATATTGTATGTACATACATTTCAAAAGAGTGGCAAACAAAATGCGTTCAAGTGTCCCTTAAATTTCATTTTTTACATCTCTCTAAACTAGTTGCTATCCATTTTAATTTAATCCTATTTAGAATTCAAATAAAGCAGAATTTCTATGCCTTAAGCTTTTAAATTCATTAAGTTACTTGAAATTTCAAGTGAACGTTATTTAAATGCCCTTGCAAAATGTGCCCTATTACTTTATATTATAATTTGAATTTTATGTAAGAGTTGAGAATAATATTCAGTTGGTTTCAATCCTTATAACAAGTTGAATTGAAGCATTAGAAAGCACAAAATGTTATTCATTTGTTGGCAATTTAACTTGATAACCATCAACTTAAGCTATCTTATGCAGAATTTTGCAAGGGTATACAATATTCAGCATAGTTGAATTTAGCCAAACCATATTAGTTTCGAAATGGCAGACACGTTTCTACCTTTAGGCACAGTAAATTTTTCATGCTACATAACTTCTGGAAGAATTATGGTAATATTCTTCTGCTTGAGTTCAGTTTCATCAACTTATTTGCCATGTGCAATAAAAATATAGGTACAAAACATTTATTTAACTATTAGGCCCACTCCTAGCTCTTCTTTACCCACACTTACATTCACTCGCACACACTCACACTTAGTCACATACATACATACATTATCTACCTTTTTACCAGGCAATTACACACACAATTTCATTATGTTCGCATCAGTTATCGACAGGGTAGAGCAAGCAAATCATTATGTAAATTACATTTAAAAAAGTAATTAATATGCTGACATGAGGCAATATGATGTAGTATGGTGAAACAGAGGGGCCAGAAGGGAAAGCAATCTCAATCTTATTCCGCCCCTCTACTGTCCCGCCCCAAATGCTATATCATCACACCATTTCGCCCTTAAACCATTCCCTCCCCCCAATTACTTACTTTGTGTGGAAATCATCGACACTGGAGCCGCAATAATGCGGCTGCGACATGTTCGTGACCATGTTGTCAATGATGGGAATCGGTTTTCGTTTGGATCGTGCGTTTGGGGCTGATTGGGGTGCTAGGATTGGGAAGTTCTGGGAGTTGGTTCTGCTGCGTGGCCTGCTGTGGTCTCCAGTGGTCGGCTGTTCTGTAGTTGCCGCGGTTTTGTCGGCCTCTTTTATCCTCTGCTTCCTGCCTCTTCAGCTGTGAGCTGTCAACGTGCCACAGCAACAACTTTGCCAGCTCATTAATATGGCCTTTTCCTTTTCGATTTTTCCCAAAAAAAAAAAAAAAAAAAAAACAAACAAAAAAATTTAAATATGCACGTTGCGTGGCACAAACCAAAAAAAAAAAAAGAGAAAAAAGGAAACAAAAAACAACGCCAACAAAAAGCAAAAACCTGAAATGAAATAATCCACAATTTGTTATTATTATTAAGAGGGGGAAAAGTGAAGGAAGGAAAATATTTAATTTTATAGCCAAAGTGAAATTTGCATGCCACATGCCAAACGGAAGTTGAATGCAAAATATAAAGTTGAAGTTCAGGGCTACAAAAATTTCTGTATTAATGATAGACTTGGACGTAAGGTAAATTTTTTGTAGATTATACAAGAATAAGCTAAGCAAACGTCACCCCCTTCCCCAACGCCAAACACAAGCCTCTCTTCAACTCTTTTGGGTAATTGGCTAAAATTTTGAAGCAGGCAACAAGCATGAGAGTCAAAACGGAAATGCCACCAAGTTGAAGAAGCTTTCAATCAATATTACGAATACGCCCCGTTTTCGTCCAACTTCAGTAACAAGTTATTTGTCTTTCACATTACAAAAGAGACCAAACAAAAAAAAAAAGGATTGGAAGAGCTAAGCATTGAATTGAACTCCAAAGAGAATAAGAGCCTAGTTAGCAGGACAAAAAGAAGCTGCAGTTGCACCACTGTTATCAGTGTCCTTCTATTTGTCAGACTCGGTCTTGTGCCTTTGTAACATTTAATTAAAACTTTTCCTTTTTTGTTTTCTTGCAGTTATTGTGTGTCACATTTTTTTTCAAAATTTTTTACCTTTATCATGACACACAAGGATGACAATTTTCTGGCACATAAATCTAGACATGAAAGGGCCTGGCAAAAATTGTGTTTCTCATTTTATTTTATTCTCCTCATATTTGATATTTTGTGTATTTTGTGTAAACCGAAACCAAAAAATATTTCAGGTAAAAGAAAATGTTGAGAATTTGAATCATGCTGCACTTTCGGTCCTTTTTGTCTATTATTCTCTCTGTGTGTGTTGTAATCTGTCTCTGTAGCTATTAACGTGATTAAGTCTTTAGTCAAAGATAATCATTTTATTTCAAAGAAACTTTTCATTTTGTTTCATAGAGCAAAAATGATGATTAGAAACTTCACAATAAGAACAATGAAATTCAAATGAAATAGATTTTCCTTACAAATTTGTAACTTTGTTGTGGAGGTGTGCAAGATATGTACTATATATTAGGTAGATACAAAAGGCCATGAGGCTCTTAAGTAATTATTTATGGCTTAAATCCGATATGCATAGAAATAAATATTTAATCAATGCCCTGATCTCTTGCTTCTTTTTCATTTTCCGTAATCACCTTAATTACGGCACTTAAATCATTTTTTGTGTTTTTCTTTTTGTTTCTTTATTGGATTCTGAAATTTCATTTAAGGAAAAAAACTCAAACATTAGGAAAAATCTCCTAAAATAGTCGTAGGCGTTACATTTTCATTTTCATTTTGTGGGCTAATTTAAGAGGCTCAAGATGTGGTCCGGCCACACTTAATTGAATTTAATGAAAATATTCTGGGGAAAATCAAGTAATAAACAAATAGCCTAAAAGTGACTTTCTTTTCTCTGTTCTTTTTTCTTTTTTTTTTTTTTGCCTTACGTACAAAATGAAACTAATACGCACCGTATGCCAAACATTAGACTAGACACAGGCAATGTTTCCTGCTACAGCTGCTGTTGCTGACCGGAAACCGCTAAAGTTACGGCAAGTCACGTAATGCTGGAGTCTAATCCCCCTCTCATTCTCTCTCTCTCTTAGTGACTTGTTGACGATGTTGATGATGATTATGTTGTTGTTGTTGTTGTTGTTGCTGCTGATGCTGCTACTGCTGCTGTTGTTGATGGCAAAAATAGAGTGCGGGAGAACAACACTTGAGGCCAACATCTTTTGACTTGTGATTGGAGTGGAAGTGAATGAGTAAATAGGAAGGGAGGGAACGGGGACGGGGACGGGGAAAGACATTGTCTCACTATAAGTGCCTGGCAATGACAACTGACAGAGTCTACAGTAACATCAGCAACAACATTTGCAGTTTAATAGACCCACAGCGAACCATTTAAAGGCCAATCTAAATGAAACCATCAACGATGGCCATTATGTTGCCACTACCACAAATACAGCCGCATCATTTCCATAGCATTTATTAATATGCCGCCTCTTTCTGCCTGTTTAACGGTTTCAATGCCCACATAATGTTGTAACCATAATCAGTGTCAGTCCGGTATCATTCTACCCAGATCTCTTGCGTATATATATTTAATTACTTGCTCGAATCCATGAGTGGCTTGCTACTGGTAATCGAAATCTCTTCGATCATTTAAAATTTATATATTCATTAAAGTTTAAATTTATACATTGAGACAAAAAAAAGTGTGAAAATAAATTACAAAAAAAAAAAAATAAACAAAAAAAAAGGATATCTCTAGAGTTTGTTTAATTATGGCTTTAACTCTTTTAGTTCTATTAAATTTGTATACATATATTTTTTGTCTTTTTTTTACACATTTTAACTTGACTTTTTATAGAATTCTTATACATTTATGACTTAATAAATGTTCTGAATAAATGTTTACCCATTTTATTTCAGCTGCTTGAACATTTCATTATTAAATATAAAACAAATTTTCCTATCATCATGTTTTGCATATTATTTATTTAAATTAAAGTTTAATGCAATTTCTTTTCTTTTCAGTTGAAGGCCAAAAGCAAGTTTGGTAAGTGTAAGTACTCAAACCAATTTCTCTTAATTTAATAAGAAATAAATATCTAAAATAAAAATCACTTAATTATAAATAAATCATACAAGTCAAATGCCACTTTAATTGCTTGCTATTGAACACATTTTATAACCTTTTTTCAATATATCAATTACAAAATTCTCAGATCCAATTACAATTCAATTAAATTCACTTGAATAAGAATTGGCTAACTGAGAGAGAGAGAGAGAGTTAATTAAGGCAATCCAAAGAAAGTTCAATGTTATTTAGGCAGAATTGCCACTCCATAGTAATTATCGATTACTTATTCTAGAAATTTGTTCATATTCCAAGAATTTTGTGTTACCTATTTGGAGATCCGTTAACAATTCTCAGTAATAATTGCAGCAAATGGATTTGCAATAGTGTTTGTTCAAGTAGAATTTAGACTATTTTTTGAATGTGTTTGTGCAAAATTCAAGTTGTTACATTTCATAAACCAATTCAAATGTTTGCCTTACTTGTGTATTTGTTGTTGTTGTGTCTTTTGCATGCCCCAAAGGAAACTTGCCTCACATCATACAATGGAAATTGGAAAGACAAGTATCTACATAGTTTGTCTGGGTTTTTAAGCCTTCTAATGAGCAGACAGACACAGATATGTGTATACACGCAAACAGATTTGTGTGTGTGTCTGTGTGTGTGGTAAGCAGCTTGAAGCAGGAAGCGTAGCTGGACTCTTGAGAGCCCTTCATGTGTAGTTAGTTACAACAAAACGGCATCTATGTTTCTCTCCTTACCCCTTACACAAATGCATGATAGAGGAGACCAAAAAAAAAAAAAGAAAGAAAAAGAAATTCTAACATAAATTTTGAGCTTTAGCAGAAAATCATTACAGCATCCCAGAGTCAGGGTTAGAGATATGGCAGCCAAGGGGGAAACACAGGTCAGAAACCCAACAACCAGCCACGTGCAACAATCTCTTCCTTATTTTACTACTCTTCACTCTATACTCATCTCACCACATCTCTCTCTGTAGTACCTGTAGTCTTGTCTGCTCTCTAACAGGGCTTAGCGTTCGGTTACAGTTTCTACTTTAGTTTGAGGGTCGGAAATCCGGTTTTTACAGTTCGAAACGCACACGTGCTATTGCCTCAGTGATTCTCAAATTACATGTACAAACATATAAGGTATCTACATTCCTCCCTCTCATACATATATACATACGTATATGCAGTATATACAAGTGTGTGGACTCACACACTCTTGAAGATTTGTGGCCGTGTGTTGAACTGAAAGAAGCCGCAAAATACCTCAAAAAAAAAAAAAAAGAAAAGAAAACCCCAAACCGGAAGCAGTAAGCAATCATCAAGGACAATGACTATGACAAAAAGCATACAAAACCAAATGAAATAAGCGTAAATAATTGAACACTTGAGTTAGGAGACGATTCGGACTTAGGCTGGACACTCACTGCGTATACGCAATATAGGAAGCCAAAGCAACAAAATAATCAAAAAAAAAAAACGCACCTAACAAATGGAAATTTCCTCTGTTTTGTGTATGTTTTTCTGCGTATGTTAGCCAATAGCAATCGAATCACAATCACAAAATTTGAAAATGACTTGCGGTTTTTTTGTGTTTGTCAACACATTTTTCTTTTGCTTCCGTTTTGCCATCCCTCCATACAATATGTATATACATCATATACGTCAATTGCAGGCCAGAAATTTTTCCATTGCCTACTTTTTTGCATTTGCCATTGTGTTGAGTTTTTCATCTTATAAACCATATGAAATAGTAGGTCAATATTATCAGGAGGGTAACTTTTCCTAATCTAAAGTATTCGAGAGGTGGGCAATACAAGGATCAAAGATTTAATGGATAACCGTACGTAACTAAACGTTAACACGTTTATTTAAAATTAAACAAAATTTCATGTTTTTCATTGTTGTTTTAATTTTTCATTTGTTCTGATCCGCTTCTTTTGTTCCCTAATTGCTTTGACTTGTTCTCGTCATTTCATGCGTTTTTTTTTTTAATATCTTTTTAAAATTGTTTTGTAGTTTTTTTGCACATTTCTTTTCATTTTTTTTAGGGTTTAGTTTCAAGTATCAACCGCAAAAAGTTCGTATGGTTTTTACTACCTTTTTGTTTTTCATTTTCTCTTGGTTACATTTTACAATTAACTTTTTGGCTTGTGTTCAAAATTTGCTTCAATCGAGTTTGTGTAGACAGGAATGGCGTTCCAGCTGAGTTTTAAGATTAAAAATTTATCACTTTATTGTAAAATAAAGATTACTGTATAATGATAATCAACGATCGTTATTTTTTTTATGATTCTATGGATGAATTGCTGACAAAGATTAAAAGACACCTTAAAATTGCAAAAAAAAAATTTTAATTTGACTTTACATTTGCAATGACTTAACAATTGTTATGCCGAATTTTTCCCTATTTGCTTAATGATTTTTCGTCCAAAAATTGTGGCGACGGCCTTGTCCAAATATTTGTGAATGCGAAAAACCAAACCACGAGCACACAATCACATACAGCATCAGGCGTACACACACACACACACATGTCTGCACATACTTTTACACTTACACATGAGTGGATTTTGTAATTAAGAATTCACAAAACGCTTTTTTGGCCTGCCAGCTTGAACAAACAGACAGACAAAGAGACAGACAGACAGACAGGCAGGCAGTAAGAGACAAACAAACAAACAGAAAGAGACAGCATGCGGCAAACAAACAAACATGGCGACAGTTGGGAAGCCCATCAAGTGTAGCCACACAAACAGAGAGAGTCTCGTGGCCAACCAAAAAACACTGGAAAAAACATAAAGCCACGACTTGACTGTGATCTGGCCTGGCCAAGAGACAAAGTGACACAGAGTGAGCTCAGCTTGGCTTAGATATGTCCTGTTACATTCCGTTCCGTTCTATTCTGTTTAGTTTATTTTAGTTTCGTTCAGTTAGGTCAAGGTAATTGCCACTTTATGCTCTCCTGGCATTTGCATTTTGTGTAAATGGATTGCTGTAACTTTTTTTGCATACTATTGTTTTAGATTATAGTTATTGTTGGTTTCATATTGTTGCCACTCTGCAACTATTTGGTCTAATTGAAATTCACGAACAATAGTCGGCTTGACTATCTGGCTGCCTGCCTGCCTGCCTGCCGCCTGCCAGTAACAAATTGCATAATTGTCATGCGGTTGGCCTCAATATATTTACCAATTTAATAAATTTTCATATACATATTTTAATTAATTTATGTGTGGCTTTATAACAATTAAATTCGATCGCATTAGGTAGAGCCTCCCTGTGCATGTGTGAGTGAGTGCGTATGTGGTGAGCGGAAGTTGTTTATGTCGCGTTCAATATTTATGGCATACTTTTTTGGGCATATTAATTGAGCTTATCGCCTACTTAGCAACGATAATAAAGGGTAAATAAATATAATTGGTAGACAAGAAATATACCCTAAACAAAAAAAATGTAATAACTATGTCAACAGTTGGCAACTTTGTTTTATATCAGAAAAATCATTTGTATTATCCTTTATGCGTATAGTGAAAATCGATTTGTACATAAAATATCACGAGGCTTGGCAATTTGTCAAAGTAATTTGATATCTCTTTCAACTATATGTATAAAACATGGCTTATAATTTTGGAATCAACTAATAGCATCTACACATATACTTATACTAATCACAGTACAAAGGTAAAACTAAGTAGTAAAGTACTAGTTTTTCGCCTTGATTCATATGAAAATTACAAAAAAGATTAGCTAGCAACAATGTTATTTCTAAATTCATTAAGAATATCTACAAAATCTTCTTTTAATTGAATTCTGTTTAAATAAAGATAAAGATATTATATTATATTATCTAAGTCGGCAATTATAGGAACCAATTTATTAAACTGTGTAAATAAACCGAATCCGATATACTACTTGATTGTTAAACCATTCATTATAATTATATACATATATATATGTATATTCATAATACGTTTACCATTTCCAGTGAATAACTAGTTCAAAGTATCAGAGTATCGTGTTACTAAAGCTTTCACTTTTATTTATGTTCTTCATAAGCAATCAATATGTCCTCCAGTGCTAACCAATTCACTTTGGGTAATAAAGCAGCAAACAACGACGAAAAAAAAAACCCATCAGCCCGAAATGGCGCCACTTGTTGCCACGCCTTCCAAATCCCACTACCAACTGAGGCTATTCAAAACATCTGTGGACGGCCGTCCAACTCTGATGTCACTTCAGCAATTCATTTCAATTTGGCTAATGCTATACCATATGAAATGACATTCTTTATTTTTTTCTTTTTCACATTTTAATTTGTTTGCCTCGGCAAAAATATATATATGCATATACATATATTTCTTTACATGTGTGTGTGTGCATATTAATCTGTGAAGCTTATCGGGGACTTGTTTATTGTCTACTGCACTAGGCCCCATCATCGGATGGTTCGGTTTATTGTTTATGGACATGTTTATTATATGGGCATGCCATTGTTTGCCCATTGCCAATCGGCAGTTGATTAGCAGCATAAGCTCTTTCTCCTCCCCTTTATAGACCGTACATACACACCATACATTCTGTCAATAAATTATTAAATTTATGTAGCCAGACATTTCAGTTCAGTTGAGCGTGATAATAAATATAATTTTTCGCACCTTCATGTTATGAAAAATAACAATTGAAGAGATGAATAAATGTCTATGGCATTGCAATTGTGGATACCCTATAACTAAAGGATTTCGGGGCATTTACTAATTTCAAAATGAATTAAAATTTAGCTTCATTTGGGATCTCAAATTCCAATGTAGAGTATAACAAAGTCTACATTCAATATGGATGTACATATATCTTTTCAATATTTATTTGAAGCATTTATAAAGCTTAAGGCAATGAAAATAAAAATGCTCTCTATGCTATTTTTTTATGAAGTTTTTGCCATTTTTAATGGTTGTCATTAACACAATATTGCATTATTTTTTAACACACTTTAACACAACTTGGTACATAGTTAAACTAAGTGGCTCTTGCATTTTTAATGCACATTTCAATTAGAATCATTAAAAAGTAAAGAAAAATTATTATTTTCAAATGCAATGAACAAGATAAGTTGCAGTCAGAAATGAGCAAATCGAATTAAATTGAATAGAAAATGCTTATCAATTTGCTGTTCTCTGCACTGACAGGAAATTTCCTTGAATGCAACTGAGGCAATCTGAAGCAGATTCTGTTTTTAGGTTTTTAGAAGGAAAAGCTTAAAATTTCCCTTGTTGCCTGCTGCCTGTCAACCAGAGCAAAAATAATATCCGCTCAAGCAAAACCAAATTTCCCCCAAGCCAAAAGAAAAGCTAAAGAAAATTAGAATGATTAGCTAGTCGGCTTATATAATACCCTTGAGTCTTAGATCTTTTGATGATCTTTTCCACATTCTTATTTGAATTTGACAAGAATATCTTGTCAATTTATTTTACACTTCAAAGTTAATTATTTTACGCTTATGGTTTCTCTGCCTTATTTGATTTTGAATTTGGGAGGTTTGTATTAAAGTTTGCCTTTATTGTTTATTATAAAAAATGTCATTCTTATTTATCTACTACATAGCAAAATTCTTTCTTTAATAAGATTGTAGTTTGCTTTTCTTCTTAATCTACTTAATGAGCAATCATTGTCAAATTTACAAATTTTTGATAGAGAAATATCAATAATCGTTTCATCTGTATATTACCCCAATATTACATAATCAAACATCAAGTTCATCGGCTTTGCTCATACTCCTCATATCAAAAAATAAGTAGGGACATATCCTGTCATTGATCTTAGTCCTTGACACGCTTCATTTTACGCTGTCCGCGGTGTTATTCTGCCATGTAAACAGCTAACAAACCCCCAAAAAAAAAAACGAAAAAATTCAATCTTCAAACCAAAGGAGAAAAAAAAAGTCTGCTTAATATTATTTTTCAATTTATTATCAAGTACCTGCTGCTACCGCTGTTATTATTGTTGTTGCCTTTGCTGTTGCTGTTAAGACATTTTCTTTCCTCTTATTTTCTTCGCGGTTCGATGGATTTTTCCCCAATTCAGAAAGCATTTTCTTTCTATTAAAGTGCCATCAATTTTGCGGACAAGACGTCAGCTCAACAGCAACAATAACGCAGAAGGCTAACAACATTTAGTTTGTGGCCAAAAAAGAAAATGGCGTTAACTGAATTGCCAGACGCACACAAAATGTGACCAGCCCCAGACAGCAGCGAACAGTAAAAGGAATCTTAAAAAAAAGAGGAGAAACCCAAACTCGAAACCAAAAAAAAAAAAAGGGAAACTCATCTTAAATTGTGTAGAAAAGTAACTCGAACCCAAAATGCCATCAATTTTTCTCCCTTTCTTTTTTAGTTGTCTCTTCTTTTTTATATTTTTTTTTTCTCTCGTATAGTCAAACAATTTTACTGCTATGTCATAATAAAATTAAATGAGTTTAACTTGAAAATATGCCCCTCAAATATGGCAAAAGAGCTACTCAGCCAATGCTGGTCAGCAATTGTTTACTATAGAATTTGACATTAACGACTTCACATACTCTTTTCAAAGAAGCAAAGAACTGGGTTACCTAGAAATATAAAGAAACCAAAAAGCAAGATCACAAAGTGAAATAATTTGGTCATATTTCGGATTAAATATTATTATATACATATATTGTGCAAGGGTATACAAACTTCAGTTAAGTTATGTATCCACGTTCTTTCTTTATTTGTGCTGATTTTGCAGGGAATGAGAAAATAATGCATAAATTTGCAATTTATTAAAGTTATGTTTATAGGCAAAATGTAAAAAAAAAAGAGGTTAGTGAGAAAGGGCAAAAGATGTTTTAGAGAAGGCATAAAATATCTGTCAGATGGCAAGAGAAACTGAACTGAAAATTGCCAAATGAAAAGTGATTGATCGTTATGACACAGACACTTCTCGTTTTTATTTCCAAGCACAGGCAAACAACAAAAAAAAAAATAAAAAAAAAAACAACTGAAAAGAAAATGTGAAAATTATATGAAAAGTCATTCATGTAACGGAATGACAAGAGAAACATTTGAACTTCAAATAAAAGCAAAGCTTGTTCTGTCCATCAAATAAATACAAAAAGAAAAACTTCACATTTAAATGGATTGAAGAGGAATCCTTCTGTTTGATAAAGCTGCAGCAGCAGCTGTTTGCAAATCTCAAACGATTTGATTGAGATTGAAATTAGATTACTTTTATGTAAAATATTGATTAATTTCGGATTACAAATTATTTGATCAAAGGGTCTTTGTAAACTTATTATTTAAATTAATACAACTAGAAGAAGGGCGGTCATAGAACTTATCTTCCATTGAAATACTTGGAACATAACTAGAAAACAGATATAAAAGGTTTTATGTAGAATATCTATATCATGCCTTTTCGCATATTGTTATATGCTAATAAATTTAGCAGTTGCTAGATTTCAATTTTTTCCTGGGCTGTTTTACACGTTGTAAACTACTTAAAATTCAAATTTATTGTACAATTTTTAAATTTACCAACATTGCGTTCGTATTCCTTTAAATGCGTGTTGCACGAAAACATTTCACACACATACTAATAAAAAATAAAGAAAAGACAACAAAAACTGTACCAAGTACCCTGGGTCTCATTTTCAATACTTAAGCTAAAGCTAAGAAAAAAAAAACAAGAAAACGCAAAATTTTGCAATGTTGCAAATGAACGTTCAATAGGCCGCAACACCAAAGCTAAGCACACTTTGTGTGTGAGACAGCTTATCTCTTTCCCTCTTTGCCTGCCGCACACCGCACTCTGTCTGTCTCTTTCCTACTCTGTGTGCGTGTGTGTGTGTGTGTTATAGCCCATACACACACTTTTCATTTTCGAAATTATTCCCCGCGGTTAAGAGTCGTAAGACCGAAATGCCTTTTGCCTTACCTTTTGGCCTTCTTTCGTGATTCTATCCATCTCCTAAACAACATCAACAACAACACCAAATGAAGGCGAAAAAGAACAAGAAGTAAAAATGGTGGTGTTAAATGAAGAGCAGGAGAGGGGTTGAGAGGGAGGTAACGAAACGAGAAGCGTAACCAAACAGCGAGGACATAAAAACTCATACCATGCTCAATTAAACTTGAGCCACCATCGTGTGCCATATACATACTAATACATACTAATCTATGTGCCCACGTGTTTGTCTGTGTCTGTGTCTGTGTCTGTGTGTGTGTGTGTCTGTATGCGTGTAATGTTAATTTTCTGCTGCATACTTTAAGGCACATACACATACATACATTCGCTCGCTAACACTCAAAATCAAATACATACGCTTAGTCAGTTTGCTAGAGAGCGCAACAGGAGCAACGGCAGCAAAAGCGTGTGTAAATAATATTCATTACAAAATTACACAATTTTCTGTAGCGCCTACGCAACCTTGGAGTCTAATTTATGTTTATTTATTTTTTTTTGTTTCCCCCCACCCCCAGCACTACCCACTACCCGGCAGTTAACCATCATATCTGCCACCGTTTCACAACCATTGTCGTTGTCACCATTTGCCATTCTATGGGACCATAATTTCTCTTACATTTTTCCCTATTTCGAATGCCTTTTAAATCATTTTATATTTTTTGCATACCCATAGTATAAAACACGCACAGTGGGACGAAAACAAAATATCACAACATAATAAAAAAAAATGTTTTCGACCCATACTATATCGATCACCCAAAGCTCATTTAATTGAATAACTTTTGTAGCTCTTTTGATATTTGATTGAATTTCGCACCTAAAGCATATGGTTTAGCATAAAAATTTAGCTCTATGAAACTATAATGGATTAGATTTTGTATTAGTGTGCAAAGAACAGGCCATATAAACTGCATTTTTATTTAGTTTTTTTTTCCCCCCCTTTTTTTCTGTTTGTATTTTGTTTTACCACTTCTACTTTATTTTTATTTATTTTTTATGCGGCATGAAGCAAGTGCGTGGGTTTTTTTTTTTTTTTTTGCTTCCTTTTGCTTCGCACTTGCCGCTGCGCCAGAGCAACATTATTGGAATTCCCCAGGAGTCCTGTCCCCTACCCCATATCAGGCCACCAGCAAACTTGTTAAAGTTTTATTGCTCATACGCAGTGTTCTCCATGAGCACACAAACACACAGACACAGATACATATATACACACACAAACACTGACAGGTCCTAGTGCAATTAAGTTTACTCTCCAGGGTTACCTGAGCCTCATCCTTTTGAAGATGGTATAGAATTTATTTTTATGCCTAGGCTTTGGTTATAACAAATAATGTTACTTAGTCCCTGGTCTTAGGGGGGATTATGAAAAGTGCGTTTTAGACTGATTGAAGTTTGCTGAAATTAAAGTGATGGCAGTTTTTCGTTTTCGTTTCTTTTCAAGTGAAAGGGCAAAATTACATATTCATATAAAAGAAAGTTGACTAAAACTATATATATATATATGTATATATATGTAAAAAAGGAACGGCAATAGAATTTGCCCAACACTTGGCCCAAAAGCATAACAAAAGCCAAAATAAATACAAAAGAAAGCCAAGGATGCTTACCTTGGAATTGACAATTGAGCAAACTGCTGCCATTGCCTTTACCTACAACTGACTCTTCACAATGGCAACAGATTTTATTCCCCTACCCCCACTATGGTCTCTCCTCTGGCTTTTGTCCAAGACCAGGACCTAACACTTGAATTGCCAAGCAGTTTTCACCACCTTTTATCAAAAGATAAGCCAAAAGAAGAAGAAGAAGAGGATAGCAGAGAGCCAAAAACTACAACACCAACAACGGCAAACGAAGAAGCAAAGCCGAATGGTTTAATTAAATTATGGCTTCAAATCTTAGCGGAAGTTTTGCATTAACAAAATGAGGTCAACAGCAATAGTAGCAGCAGCAGCAACAACAACAACAACGACAAGTGGGAATTACAAAAAAGTAAGTAGGTTGTTGAAAGTGTTAGTAACTAAAAATAGTACGCATAGTAGTGGAGAACATTTGCCTAAGTGCCATGCTGGCTAAGTGAAAATCTCTCTTCCCTTTCTCTCTCTTTCTCGCTCTGTCTCCCATTGTATAAAGGTGTGAAACTAAGACAAGGACAAGTAGCTTGTAGCACTTGAGTATGCTTGAGACATGCCAAAACACACCCACTCATATATATGTATGCACACACTCTCTGTCACACACACATATGTGTCCAAGTGTAGAAGCTGCTGGTGCCAGAGACGACTTGTCTTGGCCTTTGTAATCCTCATCTCTTCCTCCAAAAATACAAGGAAAAAAAAAACAAAAAAATGGGCACAGAAGCAACACTAAGTAAGTGCCAGGTAACTGCTTGTATTTCTTCTTCTATTCCCAAACGGAATCGGGTTGGCCATTGACATGCATTTGTATACCCTATCAAATGAATAGGTATATGGACCAATTGAAGGTTTGGCTAACCTGCAGCAGTTAATGAAAGAGTAAGAGTAGACGGATAGAATTAGAATAACTTTCTACCAATTTAGAGAGTATCTTCGTGTCGGCATTTAGTAGCAAAATTGATACTGTTTTGAATCGTTCGGGTCGGCCATTTATTCTGCAATTCGCAAAGAAAAAAAAAAAAAGAAAGGAAACAGAGTTTGTTTTTCAACTGCCAACTAAACTGAAAGTGCTCAAAGCTGGCTCCTTCGTACGTACGTAGTTTGGTTTTGGGATTTGCTTTTACCCAAAATGCAATCACTGAAAGTTGCAAAGGTCTTGCATACACACAGCTATACTGGCACACCAGTTTACTTACTACTACTACTACTACTACTATTTCCACTTTCCTCATCATGATGCATGGGAGTTGAGCCCTAATGCAATTTAATCACCTTAACAGAAGGTGCCAAAGCTGCGGGCGAGAAGATGATGATGAATAAATGATTCCAGTTGGTCATTGCTCGAAAAAATTTGCTAGTCACTTTGATGATGAGTTTACATGCTGAGAATGCGGGTTTTGGCCATCAAATGAAATTGAATACTATTAAATTAGCATTGAGTGTGCATCAGCTGCTAACTGATTTGACAATGTTTAGTTAGAGGTTTATAAAATTGAACCGTTTCATAGCCATACGGAAATGATATGCTAACAAAGAAATATGCGACTTCAATTGGTTTTAAGATATTCTAACCTAATTTAAACTGTTTTAAGAGACTCTAGCTAAAGCTTATCTTTTGTAATTTATCTCAATTTAGTACAGTCAAATTTATATCTATTTAAAGTAAACTCCTTTCTTTTTAGAGACTGATTTAGTAAGTTAACGTAAATGTTTTTGTTTTTACTCTATCTACATTTCAAATTACAGTCGCTTAAATAAATAGAAGAACAATGGTACAAATCTTTCAACTCTTAGCTATACAAGTTTTACAGAAATGTTCAAATACTGAAATCCCTTATACCTATCTTTTAATTGAAATTAAATATTTAACTTTCGCCTGAAGCTGCCTACTAGGGATTACAATCTCTACTCACAGCTCTCCATTTGACTCGTCTCGTTCTCCCTCATCTTCTATCACTCTCTCTATGTCCCTCCCCAGGGACAAAACAAGAGCTAACCGATTTGAGAATAAAAAAATATTCAGGTCAAATCAACGAATTTAGAATACCTTGTAAATTTATTTGATTGCATTTCCTTTTTTTTCCAAGCATATTCAAATCGTAATCACTTTCAATTCCAAAGATTGTTGGTAGATTGCAACAAGTTGAGTTTACTTCTTCTTTGACAACTCGACAACATGCTCCTTAACTAAATGGATACAGGGTGTTTTTAAATAGGAACCGAAACCCCTTTAGATCTTACACAAACCTAAGACCTCACGTTTTATTTTTGCTGTCGGATGGCTGTTGCTCTTGGTTTGAGAAATGTCAACAGCAGGTAATATGTCCTTAGAGTTTCCTGTTTATGCCACACAAAAATGTTGGTTGACTCTGTTCTACCACGCCCTTACCACCGCCCATCCTATTTGTATCTGTATCTGTATCTCCCATGCCATTTCAACAAGTCGAAATATGTTAAAGCCTGTCCTGGCCTTGTTATTTTATTTGTTTGTCTCGACTACCTCAGTTTCTCTTCTTTTCTTATACCAAAATGCAGTTGCAATGTTTTTGGCTAAAACATTTTCTTGATAGTCGTAAACATATGCAAATTAGTTGTGCAATAGGGAGAGAGAGAGAGAGAGAAAGAGACAGGATAGAAAGTAAAACGAAACGAAACGTAACGAAAGAAAAGTAGTGGAAATTTTTCATGTACAGAGTGAAAAGGCAAAAACCCCATAACTTGAGCTAAGTTGAGTGTTGTCTTGCGCCTGTTAAGGACATAAACAAACAGCTAAGCATATATTTCTTTTTTGGCCAAAATGGAACTGATAACTGGATTCGTTATGTGTGTGCATGGCCTTCAGCAGCAAAACATAATGAAAATCATTATAGATATATCAACAACAACAAAAAAAAATAACAGATTTATTTATATAGAAATCTATATATATATATATCGCGTATGTATGTGTGTCAGCATAGTTTAAGCAACAGTTTTATCAAGGCCGTCGTAACAGGGGATAAAAAATTGACTAACAAAATATTTTTTGCAATTTTTTGCAGAATTTCGATTTTGTGTAGATATTTTGGCCCTTTTTTTTTTGTTAAATTTCTAGCTACACCCATGATTTGCGGTGCTTGATTTTGCTTGTAGAGTTGGCCGTAGAGTTGACTACGCAGTTGGCTCGTTTCATTTTTATTCTTTATAATCTTTTAAGGGCCTTTATCTATTTGTCTCACTCTAGCATTCTATCACACTGTTTGTCTATTTGTCTATCTGGCTGTCTGTCTGTCTGTATGTCACTCAGTCAGTCATACAGTCATCTTTTGTCTATTTCTCTCTTTTTTTATTATTATTTCTTTTTGCTTGCCTTTGGCTTTGTTTATTTTATTTTGCTGGCCAAGTACAAAGCACTTGAGCTTAAAGAGCATAAAAACAGTCATTTGGCCATAGTTTCATTTCTTTCTTTTGCCATCAAAAATTATGGCTAAAACATGGATCTTAAAGAGTTAAGAGAAAGTACAAAAGTAACACGCACATCTCTCTCTGTCGTTAATAAGTGATGAATTATCCAGCAGCATTTCGCTTCAAGGAACAATGCATCTTTTCAGCAACTTAATTGAATTGAAGAAATGTCTGAATGAATACGAAATGCAACCCTAAAGGCTGCATAATTTCACACTGCAAGAATCATCATCATCATCATCATCATCATCATCATCATCATCATCATCATCATCATCATCATAGTCATTATTATCATCAACGGCATTGACATAATGATGAACCATTTGCTTCTTGCATCGTAACTACTGCAGTTTGTTATATGCGTAATATTTGTGTAGATTTATGCCAAAACCCATTTCTAGCATTTATAAATTCAAGCTCTAGGCCATGTCTTTCTCACTCATGCATATCAACAGTGCATGACCTTGCATTTTGTTCGATGGAGATACATACATACATAGATGGAATGAGTGGTGAAAGAGGGAATGGAAAGCTGAGTGGGATGTGGGAATGGGGATGCGGAGGTCGGTAGGCATCTTCCGTTGCATATGTTATAGAGCTTTTCACATCTTTTCAGTTTCTTCCCTCTTGCCACTGATTTATTTCAACTACTTTGCTTTAACTTAGTTGGCAAAATGAAATATTGATCCATTTAAGGATATGCCCTTGCCCTCCCCCTTCTCCCTCTTCTGAATAAGGAGCGGAAAAAAAAGGCTTACAACATTGTTACAACCCAAAGTCGTGTCACGTGTCTCGCTCTCTCTCTCTCTCTCTCTCTCTGTGTGTGTGTGAATGTGTGTTGGCCTTAAGGCCAAATAGAAATGCTCGTATCTGCATATAAATCTTCTCACTTCTGTCTACTTTGCGCCTCCCTTGCCCCTTCCCTACTTCCTCTATCAATGGCACCCGCATACATGGCTCTCGCTTTCTAATAGCTTAGGCCAACGAGTGTTAAAATGTTTGGCCAAGTGAAAAATTATTTGCCATTTGAAAAGTCATTTGAATTTATATTTTGGTCTAGACAAAAAAAAAAATATTTCATTTCAATGAAAATGAACTTAATGCTTATGGCAAAGAGTTGAAATGAAAAATATTCTTCATGGGTTAAAAAGTTTTCTCGACTACATCTCTCTCTCTCTTTCTCCCTTTGACACTGGTACTTTTCTTTTACTTTTCCGTATTTTCCTTTTCATTATATGTATATGTATATTATGTTAATGTATGTGAAAAGTTGAGAATTATGCGAGTTTCATATTTTCTTCTTGTTATATAAGAAATAAAAACATATTTTTTCGTTTTGCCTTTTCTTTTCTTTATATATATATATATTTTTAAGGAAATTATAATTTTATGCCCTGCCGCCTTGATATTATGTGACTTAAATTAAGTCACATCTGGTGTATATGTACACAATATAAGAAAAGTTTGTGATATTGCTTATATACAACATGCGGGCATGTCAATATACATAAATATGCCAAACTGTTAGCCAGAAATAAGCCAAACAAAACAAAAAGGGGTAAAACTAGAATATGCTTAAATATATATAAGCAAATTATCCACTACAATTGTAATTTAACTTGAAAACAAATTGAAGCTGAATAAAATACTTTGAACTTTAACTAATTGTAACTTTGTAAGTTATCTATTCAATTGAAAGGATTCAAAGGAAAGCAAAATATATGTAGCCATTAATCAAAATTGCTTGGTTTGATTCTTATTTCTTCCTTTTTTTTTTCGTCTATAAAAAGTCATAAAAGTAAAATGTAAAACATTTATCGCTTGGTTTTAGCATGTCGCTTAAACGGAAACTTTGCAGACAGGTTTTCCTTCCCAGAGGAGCAAAAGAGGCAAAAGAAATATCTAATCGTTTCCTTTGCGTATACGTAATGCACGAAATTACTCATACGACAAGTTGTCAACATTATAAGTAGTAGAGTGGGGCAAAATCCGTAACTTATTTTGAATAACATTTCATAATCCGTTCACTCAAACACTTAATGACTATTTGACTTAATTTCTTTTGCAATTAATTTGAATGTTACTGTGGGGAAGGGGTATAGGGGAAAGTGGAAAAACCATATCAAAAACCATGTCTGCTCTCAAAAGCCACAAAGCAAGGCAACCAACCAAACATTGGTCTTGGCTACACCAAGAAGAAACCAAGGCTTTGGTCGATGAGAATGAGTATCTGGCAAATGGATAGGGGGAATCGGAGGGGCACGTAGCATTGTTCTAGGTTTGCAAAACGAAAAACCACAATGGACAATTACTGTCTCAGTCTCATCTGTCAGAGATGTTGCCGTTGCAGCTGGCATACAAAAATTAATTAGCTCAACTTATGGTCTAAGCCCTGCACAATGAACAATAGAGTTCGACTTGAACTCGACTTGGACTTGGTCTTAGACATTAAGACACTTGGGGACATTTGGACTTGGATATTTTCTGCCTCGCAACTTCTATTGACATTTGACATTGACATTGGCGCCCCAACCACCACCCAACCCCAAAGATGAGTAGAATAGGCAAATAAGAAGAAACAACAAGAGAAACAGCCATTAGCGGTAACAATTTATGGCCAATTTGTCTATTGATTGTTGTTGGCCCATTTTACTTGATTCTGTCAAGGCCAACACAAAATTTCAAATGTTTTTATTACACACTTGCCACAGGGCATATCAATTCTAGCCTTAAATTTATGAATACATGAGTGAAAATGAGTCCATGAGTCCAAGTGAATGAAATGTTTTTGTACTAGTTTAGGTTTAGGTTTAAACTGAATATTGACCGACAATTTCAGATATCAGCTTGAGATTAGACTTATTACTCAACTAACATAGTATTGATTCTTAACTGTTAGAAGTTCATTTAAAGTTCAATGGATTGGATACTATTATTTTTCATTCATAAATTGATAATGAGTTGTCAAAGGATTTACAACCTCAAAATTTAGTTTACAATGTTCCGCCATTTGTTCAAGTGGCACCTCTCGCAAGAGTATTAAACTTTCGGCGATGCAAGGTGCTGAAGCTAAATACATTTCTTGTATTCTATATATAGTATAGTAAATTTACGTATATTATGACAATGATCAGATCAGGATGACCTTGACTATATGCAATACTATTTAGCTGTGAATAATTCTGCCATCTGCCTTAATTGCTTCAAGCTGTTCTGTTCCATAAAAGTTCGTGGCTCGTAAATTGAAATGTTTATTAACATGATGCTGCTGCTGATGATGATGATAATGATGATTATTTAAATAATTTTTGGCTGAAAAGGCTTGCGGCAAGAGAGCGTCAACAAAAATTTCCTTAAGCAAAATTAGAAAACTTTTGGTTTTATCCATGCTTTGGCCTAAGCAAATATTTTTACAAACAGCAAACAAATGTTGTTAACTTGTGTGTTTTGACCTTACATATTTTGCGCCTCTTTCTTTCTTTTTTTTTTGCACTTTCTTTTTTTTTATTTTATTTATTGTTTGGGCATAAAAAAAAGGTCCCCCCTCCAAAAAAAAAAAAGGAAAACGGAAATGGAATCTAGAACAAAAATGCAAAAAAGAAAACAATCCTCCACGTCGGTCTAAGTCTTTTTGGTCTTTTATATTTGTTTGAGGTTTTGTTACTTGATGTTTGTTTTTCACCATTTTTTCTGGTTTTCCTTTTCGTTTGTTTGTTTGTTTGTTGGTTTTTTTTTTTTTTTTTGTACTTTTTTGTAGGCCAAGTTTTTTCCCTTATTCAAATTTTATGCTCGAACCAAAGTAAAATTTTACTTTGTCTTTTTTTTATGACTTTGGAGCTTATAAACAAATGCGTTTTTATTCTGTTACCAAAGTTTTATAGTCGCTTGTTGGCAATGCGCTTATTGACAATCACATATATCTTTTATTTTTGGATACATGACTTGTTCTTTTTTGTTTTTTTATATATGTATATACATATATGTATGTGTGTTGTTGGAGTGCCCCCCAGTTGGTAGTTTGTTGTGGCACATTGATTGCACTTTTGTGACACCAGGACAACATTGATCATAAAAATGACTGAAAATGAAACAACACAAACACCAACAACAATTTATTGACCGGTAAAAGAGGTTGTGAACCTAAAAAACCAAAGTGTTAAGTTCAACTGAAATGTCAGACAACCATTATGCTGAAAAGAGTCTGCGAAAAAAATTTAACACTTAACCAGCAGATTAAAATGTACGTGTTCACATTTTATAGTCATTTAACAAATGACGTTCGACTTAACGCTATTTGAGCAAATGTTAAAAGGTTCGCATAAAGACTTTAATACCATGATTAATCCAGCCAGGTCAATACCGTTTAAGGAGATGAAAAGTCCTTTGCCTATTTTTCACTATAAGTTAACTTACAAAGTTTGGCAAAATCAAAAAGTATCCAAGTCTCATCGTATGCTATATTATAGCATATTATTGGTAAAAAAACATAATTGTAAAGAAAAGTTGAATGTGTCCATTAAAAACTCTAAATATGCCATTCAAAATTTCGATTTGGGAATATATAGCTCAGTATTTAATGTAAATGGACCGTGGAAACCGTCACCCCATCGACATGTCTTCGCCACTCAAATTTTTGTCACACCGACCAACGCCAACTTGGATAAACTCCTTACCAAGTTTTGGGAGATGAAAGATCTTCCAGTAAAATTGGTAAAAGAAGCAGATAAGAAGTGCGAGGAAACCACCAAGAGTAGAGCGGACAGTATATGTGAAATGTCTCTACCGTTTAAGAATACTGAGAACGTCGACCTGGGGCATTCGACCTGGGGCACGCCATGGCTCAGTTCCTTAGGAATGAAGCGCCAGTACTGAGGCCGACTCTCAAATGATTTCTAACAGTTCACCAAAGGTGGAGGTTACAGCACAAACTAATTGAAGAATTTAAAATTGCTTCTTTTCAAACTACTTTTAAGTTCGAAAAGAGGTTTTTTTCATTTCTTTTGTCTTTGATTCGCAAATCACTTAATGTAAGTTAGAACAGATTAAAGACTATTGGATGTATGTAGTATCATATATCTGAATCAATGTTACATGAGTTTACCACAAATAAAGTGTCTGTTTGCAATGTAACGCTATGTTGTGGCTTTTCAATTAAAAGTTTTCCAAAACTGGATTATAGGTTTTCAGTTCTTTCTTCAATTTTTAATCAGCATGTAATCTCTTTGACCTTAAACTCAAAGTGCAAGTTGATAATGAAATTGAATACAATTAATAAAAGTGCTGCGAAAATTGCCAAGTCCATCAATTAAAGTCAAATTGTCAATTATTTTGATGCATTAATAGCAATCGAGTTCAGTCAACTTTGACAGCGGTTTAAATTTCAAATAAACCTTTCGTTATCCTTAAAAAATGATACTAAAGAGAAGTTAATCCCTTAAAGAACCCTATTAAAATTAGTTACTTTCTTTTGTAAGAAAGCGAGAGAGATTGGCAGCCATTCAATTTCAAATATTATAGCACACTTCTGATCAATATGATGATATAAAGTTAAAATTCTAATTCTTACCACTCTGATACAAATATGCCAAAATCATCTTCATCTTTTCAAGGTGACATTTACTACTTTAAATGAATTTTGAAATAAAAATGTTAAATTTCAAGAAAATCTTATACGATTATAGAGCATAGATTATTCGTTATGGCAATTAGTTTTCACTTGTTAAAGACATTATCTTTTGTTATATTTTGTACATATGGAACCCCTGCCAATACAATAAGGGAAAACTAATAAACTTATTCACATTCTAACAAACCTATATCAATTTAAATGGCACTTGCCTAAACATAAACTTCATATACTATACATATATGTATGTATACATATATATATAGGCATTAGATTTAATGTCCCTTATGGGACCATTATGCTAATCAGTTAAACCTTTTTTAGCCTAACCACAAAAAAAAAAGAAAAGAAATGAAGCAAACAAACATTAGATAAAGCTAAATGAATGGCAAAAGGAATACACACACACACCCTGAAGGTTTTTTTTTGTTTTTTTGTTCTTGTCCATTGATTGGCCAATAACCTTTATTTCTTTAATCAGTTTGACGATTAACTTACCTTATTTTAAACCACAAGAAACTACACAATACTACACTTTTTCGTATACGAATATATATTTCAATAATGAATACTGTTAACGGTTTAGTTTATGTTCCAAAAATTCAAATTTAACTTATCCAACGAAAAAAAAAGAAACAATTTAAACAAAAAAAAAAAAAATTCCAGAGACAGAGAGGCGAAAAGTTACCGAAACATATTTTACTTTGACAATAATTTTTGATATTTATTATAGATTATTAATTTTTCTTGTTGTTCTCGTTGTTGTTGTTGTTTAATATTGTTTTCTATTGCGCGAACGCGAACGCTGTATGAATTGTATTATTTCAGATTCAGGAAAAATGCCGAGGCACGTGCTGGCGGCGCGGCAATGGATAACCAACTGATGAAAATGTTAGAAAAATGCCAACAGCTGGCGGCAATACGAACTACTGTTTGGCTCGTTGGCACATTGGTTCGTTTTTAGCTTAACGTTTCCTGGGCGCCTGTCGAAAGTGTTGCCAGTATACGGCCGACGTTAGCGGTGGCAGCGTCAATCAGCTGTTCTTATTGCCAAACATTGGCATGTCATGGCATATGAAGAAGCAACAGGCAAACAGCATCCACACACAAATGACATCCACAGCAACAGCTGTTCGCTGTCTGCACAAAGTTTACTTAAGAGAACCAATTCACTCTCTTTCACATTTTCATTGGCTGGTTTTTCACATTGACTTTGCAAAGAATTGTTTTTTCATTGTGGATTCTATTTGGCTTGATTTTATGAATGAAAGCCAATTTATCAAATAAATCCACATAGTATTTGATATATATTAAAAGAATTTATTGTCTTATCTCTTGTTGGTCCACTATTAAATGTATTAAGAAGTTTATTTTTGCAATTTAATAAGATCTCCTTACAAATTTTTACGGATTTTTTAAGCAATTTGAAAATTTTGAAAGACATTTTTAAGTTTTGTTAAATATTTAATAAGATTTTTGAAGATGTTTCCCTTTTTTTTCTTTAAAAGGACTTTTTAAGGTTTTGTTTCTTTGACAAGATTTTTAAATTGAATAAGATTTCTTATTGTTTTTTTTTTTTAATTTTAAAAGTTGAATTCTCATTATTTGTCTTCATGTGTATCAGACATTTGAGAACAAAATTTTAACACTCACTTTTTAAAGACCAAAAGAAATATAAAATAAACCAGGACATACAGTTTCTCTCTATGGAGTAAGGAAGGACATACTAATTCTTTTTTTTTTTTTTTAACTCAAACAGAGGAAAAGCTTTCTCGACTTTCTACTAGGCTTAAATAATAATAGACTTAATAGACAATTTAAATTTAAGATTTTTTTTTAGAAAAAACATTGAAGATTTTTATTATCAAAGTTATCTCAAATATATCTTTAAATTATATTAGTTAGTTGGAAAAATTTTTGCATTCTTAAAGCTGTTAAGCCAAATTATCCTATTACCTACCCCGGTCCATGCGAAAAAAAAAACGTATAGAAATTTATTTTATTTTCTCATCCTTCAATTTATGTCACTTTATACGAACGAAGAAGATGGGATCTCATTCTCTTCTCCTTTCCCCATTTATATGAGGCTAAGTGCCGTTAAAGTAAACCTCCGTTAAAACCAAATCAATAATTTTCCATTCATATCAACCACTCAATGCCTACCACAACCTTGGGCCAACCACGCCCACTTACCCAATCACCATCCGCTAACGTGTTTGGCATAAGGAATGCCACACAACAAGCCTGTGGCTGATGTTGAATATGACAATAAGGAGGAAGAGGCAAAAATAAAATGCTTGCCACACATATCCCACATGACAACGCAACGCAACGCAGCACAGCAATTCGAATGACATTCAATAAACATTTCAAAATACTCAATTATTTTTCAATTGCATCGATTGACGCCAAAGCAAAAAAAGATACAACAAAACGAAAAAAAGGAGAAAAGTGAAAATGTCTAACCAAAAGTTGTATTATGCAAAAATGGCAAAAAAAAAAAAAAAATCGAAAGGGAACAAAAGGCAATGAACTTGGCTCTTGATTTTTAGGATGGCACGTGACCCATAATACAAAAAAACACTGAAGCAATTGGGAGACAAAATTTCTGTGTGTGTGTGTGTGTGTGTGTTATATGGTGTGCGGCTGGCCGGAAGTCGTTTGGCAGCCATTTTGTTTAAGGCTCTCACTAAAGTCTAGCTGCTTTGCATTAAAACTGCCATACTCAAACATCAGCAAATCCCTATATACATACATACATACATATATCCCGTCCAACTGTCCATGTATAGCGAAAAACAGGAAATATGCTGACTTGACAGTTAGCCACTAGTATTTTGGCTGAATGTAAGAGCAGTGAACAGCGAAAAGACAAGTAAATAGATTTAGTATATATATGCTTGTATTTGTTGTCCTGACAACCATACTGGGGAAGGGACCCCATTAAATTCCACCAGCCACAACGATAATCCTTTCAATTCACATGAAAATTCTAGTAAAAGCTTTTGCTCAAGCCAATGCTCTTTGCAGATAAAAATAAAAAAAAAAATTGCGTTAACCCATCAACTGAACTCAACTCAACTCAACTTTGATTTTCAACTTAAAGTTTAACCCAAAAACTGAAATGTTGATGATGAAATTTTATATTAAAGTACTTTTTGCAAAACTTTGCAAGAACAAAAGAGTTAGTTACTCTTTTAGAAATTAATTATACGTCAAGGTACATCTGACATCAAGTTCACTTGTATGAACTTTAATGGAAAATGTCTAAATCGAATCTTTTACTTGAGTGAAAAACAAAAATATAATTTAATTGCAAACTAATGGACTTTAACTAATGCCATTTAACCAAGACATATATTGAATTTCTTCCATGTCACTAACCCACCACCATTTGAAGTGTATTCCATTCCTATTTCAGTTGCAAACTTATGGTTGTTCATTTTCAGGATGTATTTTGATATTTTATTAAGGAGAATTATTTGGACAATGTGTTAAAGTTTTCATTGGTATTGCTTGGTTTTTGGTTTATTTTTTCCTTTTTGCCATCTTGTTTGGGTGTTTGGTGAAAAGCTTTCGATTAAGCAGAAAAGTGCGTTTTGGGGTGTATTGTGCGGAAATCCCAAGCCATCACATACATACATTTAAACATCCCCTCACACACACGCACATACATACATATACAATTTCGAAAAATCAAAGTGCTTTGAGTTAACTGTAACTGACTGTCAAACCCATTTCAAGTGGGCGCCAAACTGTAGCCTATGCCCTAAGGAGGGGTTTGCTCTACTTTGTTGTCTGTGCGTGTATATGTGTATGTGTGTGTGTGTGTGTGTGTGTATCAGTGTGACAGCCTACATTTTGACAGGCCCAAGTCACTCACTCTTGCACACTTGCCCAGTCAAGTCAAGTCAGTTGAGTTCATCAACATCATCATCATCATCATGGCTAAAGAATGCGGCTACAAAATTCTTCACTACAGAAAACCAAAAAGAAAAAAGGAAGTTGATTTAGTCCTGCTAAGGCTTTAAAATTGTTAGTAGCTTAAGTAGCTTGCTTTTGGCATAGGATAACTTACAAATGCCTTTAACGTTCAATTCCGATGACATTGTTTCCCCATCAGATTTCTACAATATGTGTAAGCTGCCATACCATTAGATTAATTCACCTATGTACAGTCTACTGACTGCCTTCAAGTCCTTTCGTGTGGTTACTTTGCCAAGTTTTTGCTTCTGTTGCTTCCTTCCACGTGGTTGGACCTTAGAAAAAAAAAATGAAGGAAATTAAAAAATTTCCATATGGCTTGCCTCCTTTTTTCTTTCTTTCTTTCTTTTGTATTATGCTCAGGCATAATTTAATTATAGTTTCTTTTATGTAGAAGGATCGAGAGGAACAGAGAGACAAAGAGAGAGTAAAAAACCTGTGCAGCGGAAAATCATTTGTCAGAGTCTTGGCTTTTGCCGGTTGCTGTCATCAGCCCAGCAGCAACAGCAACAGCCAGCACCACAAGCAGCGGCAACTGTCAGGATAAATGGCAGGCTCCTTTGATGGCAGAGAAGCCTTTGCTTTAAAATAAAAGAGTACGTGTTTTGGTTTTTGTTTCTGACAGAAAGACAGACAGTCACACACACAAACACCGCACGGCATGGTATGGCACGGCACGGCACATCACAGCAGATCAGAGTAGACCGGAGGAGAACATGGCAAGGCAAAGGCACATTACATCAAACTGTCTGTTTGTCTGTGTTGCTGTGGTTCTTAACAAACTTATTTGGAATTTATTTATTCATTCGAAAGCTTTTCGCAGTTATCTCTCTTTTATCACATCAAAGACAAAATTCAACACTGGGCTAAGCCTTTTGGGAAATGAATTCATTTTTTGT
Source organism: Drosophila austrosaltans (assembly GCA_035045865.1). NCBI lineage: Eukaryota > Metazoa > Arthropoda > Insecta > Diptera > Drosophilidae > Drosophila > Drosophila austrosaltans. Next base: position 6,989,966 of record JAWNOQ010000207.1, read on the forward strand.
CAGTTTGACTTTGCATATTTTCAACAACATTTTACTTCTAAATTATAACAACAAGAAAAAAAGAATACAAGGAATAAAAACGAAAACAAAAAGAAAGATCTAATAATAACATATTCATGTATATATATATGTATACTTTCCATTGAGAGATTACATCTACAGAAAATGATATTTCAATTATAGCGATTTCAATTACAAGACAAAAGGCAAGAAAATCTTTAACAACTTTGCATTCAATTAAATTTTAATAAAATTTTATTGTAAGAAAGACTTTGGCTTAAATGCCGTTACGAAAGTCATTCATGGATAATAGGATTTCCAAAAGCGTAAAGAGGAATAAAAGACATTTGTAAGTGATGAAGCACGACATAGATAATGAAGGTTTTTAAACGCTCCATCAGCCAACTTACACTAATCAATGACAACACTTACATAAATGATTGCCAAAAGAGAAATATCTTATTTGTTTTTGGCTAGAAATGCTTGAAGTCAACAAAACTTAAAAACTTTATTGCATTACTAGAATGATATACTGATAATGTGTGACTTAAATAAATTTATATATACCCCGACTCGAGGATAAAGTCAATTAAGAACAACTTGTTACCGAACATTTGCAGTTTCGATATCAATGCGGGCCGCTATTAATAATCGCCATCAGCCATCCGCTGATGCAGTCCTTTACACACTTTACATTTTTTTTCCACCAGTTTTCCTTCAGTTTTCCTCCAGTTTTCTTCATTTACTGATTATTTCTCTCTTCTCGCGATGATGGTATTGGTGTCCACTCTACAACTTAATTGCCCCCGGAGCGGCAAGTTTCGGTTGGGTTCAACTTTAACGCTTGCTAATTGGGAAGCTGCTGGCTGCCTGATAAATTGCTTTAAGACTTGCCTTTGCCTCACCATCTCGCTGACTGACTTTCTGAGTGAGGAAGACTGACTGACAGACTGACGCCTGGTCTGAATGGGCGTGTCTCGCCCCTTCTCAGCCAAAAAAGAGAAAAAGTAGGCAAAAGTTGAAAGTAAAAAGTAAGAAAAAAAATAAAACCCACCAAGATGGAAATTTGTTCTTTTTGATAAAAAATGAGTTTTGGCTTCTGTGTCAGTGGGTTGATAAATGTGTATGGGTTATTACAAGCCTGTGTGTGTATGTGTATGTGTGTGGGTGTTTCTTTTGATTTTGAGTTAATTGTACATTAAATGATTTAAACTCGTCGAAATTTGATTTTTAAGATGTTTTGCCTTGCGGTTAATTTCATTTGATTTCAAGGCATTGCAACATTATGTAATCAAAATACTATTATAGAGTTTAAAAGTTTTTCAATTAACTATAAATAATTAACAAGCAAATATATATTCATGTTAACTTTCAGTGATAAGTTGTAGCCACCAACCACACATACAAACATTGACTGAGTCGTTGAGGAAAATTTATAAATTGATTTTCATTATTTCAATGCAAATCAAACAAATAGCAAATCTCTATTTTACCCTTTTGCCCACCGCCAAAAAGTAGGCAACGGAAACGGTACCAAAAATACACAGCTCATAAATATGTCAATGGCATAAATGCAAATATTAAGCCATAATAAATAAATCGACGTAAGAGAGAATATGCCAACCAACCAAAAAAACCAAAAAAAAAAAAGAAAAGTCGAATACCTACCAAAAATATAATGCCTCAATATTATCCATTGTTTAGTTGGTTGTGTGTTTTATATATATATATATTTTTTTTTTTTGGGTCTCTCTGGGACTGGGAACAGCTGACAATGTCATCAGTCAGCCAAGCAAACCATACAACCAAACAACAAACCGAACCCATCCGATAAACTTGTCTCTTTTCGCTTGATTTACAAACACAACAATTGTGTGGGCGTGGCATACCAAAAATGTATCCATAAACAAAACAAAAGCAACAAACAAAAAGCAAACATTAACCAAAAAAAAAAAAAACAAATAAAGCAGGTCAAAAACCATTTCAGCTTTGGTCTAGAGTATTGTCCATTAGAAGCACCCAAAAAAAAAAAAAAGAGAGAAAAAAAAAACAACGAACCACCAAACAGCCGGGTCATAAAAGCTGCAACTGTGCCAAAGTGTCTATACCCTTAAATATTATAACATAAAAATCATTTGCTTCTTGCAAAGTATTGGTTAATTTTCAGATCAAATTTGATTTACTATTCACTTGAACGAAAGCAAATTTTGGCGAATTTTTATAGATTTGAAGGTTCTTAGAAAATTATGTCACTTAAAAAGTCAATTTGATTACTTCTTTATGAAAAGGTTTAAAATATTAAGTTTATGTTTATGTAAACAGATGTAAACAATATTTTAGCTAGAGCGATGTTGCATCTTATTTGCTTAAAAGTTTATTTCGTTTTTGTACAAGTCTTGCAAAATTTAAACCTAATTACTAAGTAAAAGTAATTGAAAATGCGTTAAAATCTAAAATCATCAACTGATGATAGGAAAATATCATTTCATTCTTTGCCACATTGATAAGTTCATGCAAGCTATATACCCTAATGGCAAGGGTATATAGAAAAAGGGCATAGAAAATAAAACCGAGAAAAAAAAGAAAAGAAAATTTTGTTAGCTGCAGCTGTTTAGGGTAAGTAAATATATTTGTCTGTATGAATTTGTATGTATATGTGGAACAAAATATTTGCTATAGATGTAAATGGCAATATTTCAATATATGTAATTGAAATGCTTAAACTGTTTCCCAGTGGCAGTTTGAAGGGCAGCTTTTTCGCAAATTTTCCCTTGACTAACAAAAAAACGGAGAGGAAAAAATATTTGCTTATAACGACGCGTTGGCGTTGGCATTTTATTTATGCAAGCCGGCGAATTTCCAAGTATAAGAACGAGTCCACTTAAAGGCATTTTTGTAAATATTTTTATACATATTTTTATTTTTTGTTTTTTTTTTTTTTTTTTTTTGCAACAAGAACAACAACAATTCAAACAAGAGAAAGTTCAAAGTGCAGATACTCCGACCAAAGACAACAAAATAAAGGAAAAAAACGACCTTTAAGACTTTAACAGTGAAAAAGGTCTAGAAAATTTACACAATTCACTGGAAATCTTGTATAATGATGCCAAAAATAATCTTTTTAACAAATCAGCTAATTAAAAGTGATATAAGTTAGCAAAAAGAAATATTTTACTGGAAATTTATCTAACAAAAAATTGTTTACAAAATATATAATTAATTATTTTGTACTCCATTCATTCTATGAGAAGGAATATTAGAGTGGCATTGAATGCCCAAACAAATCGAAAGACAAAAATCAAATATTATTATTTTATATATACAACTTCAACAAATTGGTTTATTTTGCTCTTCTTTATAGTAAGTCAAGGTTTATTGCTTAGCTTAGATAACAACAATAACACAAAAAAAAAAAAAACATAGTAAAAACACTAACTAAAGCTGCTAGTTTATGTACACAAAAAGAAGAAAACAAATGGAGAAATAGAAAAAAAAAAAAATAAAACTAGACATTTCAGCAAAATGCAATGGCTAAAGGGAAAACTGCTGCAATTTCAAAAGCTTTTCACACAAAGCCAAGACAGTCAGTGTAACCCAATCTATCTGTGTATGTGTGTTAGTGTACTGGTAAGTATATATGTGTGTTGATTTGTGTAAGTGTTATCTGTATGTGTATCTGTATGTGTGTGTGTATGTTTGTGTGTATGTGTTCTACCAACAGCCTTGCATAAGACCCAACTGCTGAATAGCCCCACAACCAATGCGATTCTGCATATAATCCGGGAAATTGCTCTGCAAAACTCGCATTGTATTGCGTTTGTAATCGGGCACAGCATGCGTAACCAACTGGCATGTTTGACTCCTATAGACTGGCTTAAAATTTGTCTCCAAAAATGTTGAATTAGTATCCCAACGATAGACTTCAGCATCGCCTTCATTACGGAAAAATATGGCTGAACCATTGTCAGTGCCAATGATAACCATACGACTGGGTTTCTTACCCAAATCTATTAACAAAAAAAGAAAAAAAAAATCCAAATTAAAGCAAAAACTAGAACTTTTAACTTTTAACTTTTTTAACTTACCCAATATTCTGCCATCAGCTACTCCACTACGCAAATATTCAGATTTCAATGAGAACAATTTGCTAGTACTTAAATAGGTGAAATATAGTTCAGTTGAGCCGCAATCACGTCGGATTAGTGCTATATAGAGAACATCCCGGGAACGGCAACCGGCTGAAACGGCCTTGGGTAGAACGACACGAAAACCACGATCCGCTTGTAGATTATAGACAATTATGGCACGATTTGCTGCATCACTGACATAGATGAAGCAACCGCCATCGGGTGCATAATCCACAACCAAATATTGCAAACGCGAACTGCTCGATGTAAGTCCCTCCAGGGAGACAGATTTTAGCACTTTACCCGTCTTAACCGACATGGCAACCACTTTCGGTGGACACTTTCTCACCGGTGTTTCCAAAGTGTTGACTATTCCCGTATCCAAGACCCAGAGTACTTCATTTTGATCCACCACCAAATCGACAACAGATTGCAATGCTTTACAATTGCCCTCCTCTTGCAGATCCCAGCAGGGATATGGCTTAAATGTGGTAGTACATGTACCCGATTTTATTTGTGTCTTTACCAAAGTGGCCGGAACACCCTTACGATAGCGTGGCAATGCCAAATAGATGGTATCACCAATCAATTGAGCACGAGTGGCAATCACATTTTTTGATATAAATTTGCCAGAGCTTTTAAACAATGACTTTGTACTGGCGCATGGGAATTCGAATTGTCCACCAGTCCATTGTATGGGTTGAGAGTCGGAATAGGCTCGATCTGGTGTCCAAAGGCCATATTTAGTGCCTTGTCCATTGGCCCAATGATAACTAGTGACTAGGATAATGCCCAGTAATAGACGCATCTTTTACTATCTATGAATTGACACTTCGCTGGCGAAGTTAGTCGGTCAGTCAGTCCACACACAACGTGTTCGTTCTGTTCTCAAATTCTCATCGCTGTCGTGCTTATATAACCCATAGAATCTGATCAAGAAAATTTAACAACGTGCTCTATAGAATATTTCAAGTAAAACTTTAACAAATACTTTTCATGTTTTGTTTGCTTCTCTTCTCTGTCGGTTCTTTTTTGTGGGAAGAACCTTGAACAAAATCAAAAAAAAAAAAATAAAAAAAAAAATCAACTGAAGAAAAGTTGAAAAAGTAATAATGGAAAATTTGTTGTATTGTTGCTTTGCTTATTTATGTCTGTAAAAATAATTGAAATAGTTCACGCGCTGAAGCCACAAGAAAGCAATATTCTGGCACCAAACCATTCCATATGAGCATTTTTAATACCCTTGGCAAAGAAGAAATTAACAATAGGGAAACCTTTTATATAATTAAAGGAAATTTAACAACAATTTTGTGTTTTTGGCAGAGTTTTATGCATGAAAACGAAGTCTTCTATTTCTTCAATTTCTTTTTTTTTTTTTTAAATATATGTATATAGTAAGTAAAAGTGAAATGGGAGAAAAACTCTGTCGATTAAAAATGGAATTGATAAAAGTTTTAAAAATAAAATTTCCATCTTTTATATACATACATATATGCGAATTAAGAGATAAATATTGAATCAACAGAAAAGGAATGTAGTAAGCCCAGACATTGTTTGACTAAGTTCTTGATTTGACAAAGTTTGGTCTACTGTTTGCAAATTGAGTTCACTTTAGTCTCTGTTCATTTGAAAGTAACTTTTTTCTCTATTCTTTCCTCTTAACAACAAACTTAAGCAATGTATTTATTTTTTTAATTATTTATTCCTGTTGATTAAGGGAAATTTGTCATGCCATTTGAAATCATATTGAAGGGTATAATAGAAATTGTAATTATTATTGTTGTTCCAATTGTACAAAAATATATTTTTCTCTGGCTTTCTCTTTGCCATTTCTTTTTTGTACTTTCACTTAAGCCCTATAAGTGTTTTGATTGCTTCAGATATATTTATAAATGTCTAATTGATTGGATTTTTATATTTGGAATATGATCTCAGACCTCCTCTCCCTCTAGCTTACTTATTTACTGGAATACACTGATTTGCCTAGAGGAGTTAAATTATATATAGATTTACCATTAACTAACTCTCAGCTAGCTGTATGTATATGCCCTCAAACCATTTGCAACGTGTTTGGCATAAGAAAATATTGTATTTAAGACCAGACAAGGCTAGAAATGAACCCTCAGACCCTTACCCAACCCTTATATATGTACACCCATATCTTCAATGATTTATTTGCACACTTTTCCACACACACACACACACAAAAACACACAGATTTGGGGACACACACAAACACACACACTCGCACTCCTACATACCTAAGTATAGGAGGGGAAAAAAAATTGATGACAAGCATTTCCGGGCTACTTGGCTTACATAATTTATGTAAACATTAAGTCAGTAGTAGTAGTAGTAGCGGTTGAGGAAGGAGATGAGCAAACGAAGAAGTTAGTGGGGAGTGAAAAGAGTAAGAAAGATAAGACTGTCTGACTGGTGACTGACCCTCCATTAGATGCCTCAAATCCCTGCCCTCCAGTCATTTTCCACACATTAAATCGACAGTTTTTCTTTTTGCTTTTATTGCCGGCTTAACGAGGCGTATGCGTCATGTGCAAAAACCAAAGAGAGAGAAACGATTTATGCAAACGCCAACAAAAAGAGAGGGAGAGAGAGAGAAAAAATGCTTGTTTTAAACTCCCTCTCGCTCTCTCTCTCTCTCTCTTTCTCCCTATTTATATAGGCCAATAAATGTCCAATTGAAAACGCAAATAACCTAATAATTTGTCGGGCTTTATTTTAGCTTGAAAAAAAAACAACAACACAACAACAACAAAAGATAAATAAACATACTATTTGCAATGCGATAATCTCTATACCCTGGCAAAATCACTGAAGTATACTTTATAGTCATTCGATATCTGTGAGCTAAGCTTTTCTTGGAAATTATAAATATTCAATTTATTTGTCTTTTACTTTTAATTTAATGTGGAAAATTTTTATATAAATTATCATCACAATAAATGAATCAGGAACTGAAAGCTAATTTTTGATGGATGATACCAATATACATAGATTATATGTATAATCATCTATATATAATGTTTCCCTTTTTATGTGGGGTAATAAAAAAATTATGCAAGACAATCGTTCTGATTGAAAGAAAAGTCATAAAATATATTAATGTTAACAATTTTATCGATCAATAAATATATATGCATATGTATGCCAAAATTTGCAGCATAAGTGACTTGTCAATAAAATTAATATACCCTTTTTGGCCAGGGTATAGGGGAAAGAAAAAAAAACAGCCCACACACACAAAAAATTTGTCGGTGGTCACGTTTGATGGCTCGGTCAAATGGGCCGATTGAATTTAATATCTCTCAGTTTTTTACAATTTTTTTTTTGTTTTGTTTTTGCGCTGAATTTCAGATTTGTTTTTTTTTTTTTTATGCGGTTAAAAGAATTCACATAAATTAAATCTGATTCTACTGTTGACTTTACTTATGTTAATGGTTATCGGGTATATAGGAATAACTCGAAGGAAGAGTATCTGTATCTGCCTAGACTGATCTTTGTTTCTGTAACATAAATGGGAATCATTTGAAGAATGTTTAGCGATATGGTAAACATATAAAACTAATGATTAAGCTAGAATTTACTGAACTCTTAGACCGTTTTTAATATAAATTCTTTGATTAAAATGACCTCTAAATATTTGTTGTATTTTTCTCTTACAATTAGATGACAATGTTTTATATCTACTATTAGTTTCATTTACGTAAACTTTTATAGCCCACTGTACGGTAATCATATGAAACGTAATTCATAGCTCTCTATGACCAGCATAAATGGCGTACACATACTTCTCTAACACACTGTTAGCATTTATGGTCTATATAATTTATGAGGTTTGCTTTGCTTTCACTTTACAATTGGCTTTCTTTTGCCCCCAACTAAGTTAAGTTTTTTCTTTATCTCTTTTTTTTTTTTTTTTTTTGTTTATGTCTGCTTAAAGTATGAGAAGAGAGGGGGAAAGACTGCGGGGTTCAATTTTTTTCGGTATAAATTTATTTGCCATAAATTCAAGTCGTCTTATCTTTGTATATTTAATTGTTTTGCAATAATTGAAAATTTTTTTTCTGTATCTGTAATCTGTATTTCCTTCTTTTTCTTTTTTTTTTTTTTTTGTATTATTTATTTACGTTTTCTTTTTTTTTTTTTTTGTATTTTGACTTGTCGGCAAATTGAATTTCCATCAGTTTTTGTTTTCTCTCTTGCATTTATGAGCTCACCAAATGCTGTCAATGGCCGGCAACATTTTATTTATACGTAAATCCCAATAAAAAAAAAAAAAGAAAATTTTAAAAACAACAACAACAACATTTGCTATATGTCTTGCATTTTTTGCAATCATACGATTTATACACTTACAGCCAAGGTATATGAAAAATATTGTCTGATTGGTTTGACGAAGAAACAAAGTCACAATTGTATAACAAAAATCAAACAAACGATTAGTTATAGTAACAATTACAGAGTGTAATTTTGTGATCGGGGAAAGGGAACTGTAAATATGAAAGGGTATTAAGCTGACTGAGTTTTGCAATGAGTTTTTTTTCCATCATTTTCCGTTTTTTTTTTATTTATATTTTTGAATATTTTTTTGATATTTCTGCTTTTATTTATATTGAAGCGCATAAATATTTATCTACGGCTCGTGCAACTTGAACCATGAAACTGATGGCACAGACAGACGTACACCCACACGCAGGCACACCCACGTACACACACACACACACACACATGCACATATAACACACATGAGCGTTATAAATTTTCAGATTACCATCAAAAAAGGAAAAGAAGAGGACTGTGTAACAGAAAATACACTTTTTTTCTTCTTTTTTTCCCAGTTTATTAAAACGAATTTCACACAAATTCAATCTGCATGTAATTTGGCTTCGTCTCGAATTTCATTTTCAATATTTGGGTTCAATCTGCCGCATTTTTTGCCTTCTGGTCACAATACAACAAACTGATATTATATTTTATGCGGAAGCCAAATCTTAACATGAAAGGGTCAACGATTTGATAAATACACATATATATATAAATAGATATATTTATCATATGTATATATATATATATATTGATATTATATTTATGAATATGCTGACCAGTCATCCCGGGGAGGGGGAGGGAGGAAACAGTAAACATATTTTTTGCACATTTAAGCAGATTAAATTTTTTTTTTCGTCTCTGCTTTTGCATTTAATGTGAAGAGGCAAAAGTGAGGCAAAATCAAGTGATGGCCGTAATTCAATGCACGTGCCCGATGGACACTCACACAAGCAAAGCCAAACAAAGAGCCTGGGATCATCACAGGCCATAGCTCATCCTTTTTGTGTTGTTGTTTTTTGTGGGGTTTTTTGTGTCCTTGCACCTCGAACGCCTTGCGCCATGCTTTTTATTTGTCATTATTCGAGCGAGAGCGAATAATTGGATGGATGGATGGGCGAACGTTAAACGGGGTAGGCAAGCGTGTCACTGTCATTCTCATCGTTGTCTAAGCGTTGTTTATGAGGTCCTTGCCCCGCACCTTTAATGGAATTCACCAAAATTCACTTCAATTCGGTTAATCCATAACAAGGCAAGAAAAAAACAAAACAAAAAAAAAAGGAGCAAAGCGAAACACAAAGAGGAAAAATATCTCAAGAAAAGTTCCTTAAAGGCAACCGGATTTGGACTAAGTTACTGACCTTTTCGATTTGCACTCGAACACATTACCCCTTGAGCTATGGCCCTACCAACCCATCCACCCAACAACTATCGTATAAGTTTGCGTGGAGCCAAAAAATTCGAAATAGAAATAAAATCAATTGGCCAAAATTGTTTATTACATTTATGGCAAGAGCAAAGTTGATTTAGTTGTTTGTCTTTTATGTGGGAAGCTAAAGACATTGGCTGTGTCATTTACGGAAGTACAGTAAACTATCGAGATAATGTTCTGAGAGAAGAAAGATAGAAAAATAGAGTAACTTTTATGAAAAAAATTGTAATACATCGTGAAAATAGCAATTAAATATAATAATAGCAAGTATATAGTTATATAACAATTGTATAACAGTTATATACCAGTTGTATAACAGCCGTATAACAGTTTGGTATAACTTCATCACATTTGCTCAGCAACCATCTGTCAGTTGCAAGACACTTGTAAACAATAGTAAAACAGCTGTAAAACAGCTGTATAACAAATAAGACACTAGTAAACAATAGGAAAGCAGCTGTATAACAGTTGCAAATCAACCATTTCACCGTATAAATTCGGTAAATCTCTTTTTCTCATTTTAGCACTCGCTTTATAAAATGATGATATACTTTAGTATATAAAATTTTATAGTCTTTTAGAGATAATTTATATAATATTTTTACAACTCATTCAAATACTTTACGAATTTCGAAATTAAGACGATTCTTTCAAGTTGAACAAAACTTTGTTTCATTGTAAAAATTCATTCAACTTTCCTGCAATAAATTGCCAAAAATTTTAAATAAGAAATATTCATTCAGGCATTGTCAGTCATTGAATGAAACTTTTATTCATACTTTTCTTTTTGCTCTTATCAAAGTCAACAACAGCACAACAAACTGTCTACCCTCTTTACCCCTGGACACCGTGCGTATCTTGCCGCAACTCCGCTGATAACTGGTAAAAAAAAAAAAGCAAAAAAGAAAGCACATGTTTTCTTTGTCACCTAACAAGAAACGGGGGAAAAAGGAAAATGAAAAGAGTTTGAAAACTGCAACTTTTTCTTATGCTTTGTTGGTCAAAGATATGTACATATATACTTTAACACTGATATTGAACATTTTTCTTCTTCTTTGCCCTTGCCAACGGGTATGTTACTTTTCGAAAACAGTTGGCAAGATAAAAAAATGGAACTTTACTCAAAAAAGTTGAGAAATGTAAGAGTTACTGACTTACTTAACATTTACCGAAATAAAATATTTAATCTCAGGGATAAATTTTAAACAAATCATCAAGGGTATAGAAACATCAATGTGAATGAATGTTTGATTTGCTCGCCACGTTTTTTTTTTTTTTTCTTTTCCTTTTTGTTAAAGAAACTTATGCCAATAGTTCCAACATTGAAATGGCAAACGAAATGAACCCTGAACTTTGCAGAATCAAAAAAAGTGTAAACAGAGAAGAGGAAAAGAATATTATAGTAAGAACAAGTCAATTTTCATTAAATATTTCAATGGTAACTTTCTGTCTGATGGCAAAAATAAATGATCTATTGACTTTGGATGCAAATGAATACTTTTCACTTCGTACTCTCTTTGTACTCGCCCCCGTTTTTTCCATGTTACACATATTTCGATTTCCATGTCAACTTCCGCATTGCCGCTGTGGGTGTGTGCAATAGTTTGGCAAAGGAGGTCAGAGTGCTACTACTTCCGGGCATATAACATGGCAGACGTGATGGCATAGACATATGTTTCAAACCATGTTTCCATTGTGGTATAGAGCAAATAACACGCTTCACAAAAAGAACACACATTATGTATAAATAAATATGATGCCAAAGAAATTTATTCTATAAATACAAATGTGACAAAATTTCTCTCGTCTAGTTTCTGGCTAATCAAACGTGGCTTAACACACAACTCTGAGATTTTCATCTCAGATCTTATTTTATCGTTCTTTGTTTTGTATTTTGTTCTTTTTTTTTTTTTTTGTTAACCAATTTAAAAGGAAATGTTTAAGGCAAAAGTCTTATTGCGGCTTTTGGTTATATCCACATTGCTATCCGTTGGCCTAACTGGCTATAGTTCCTCTTCGAGTGATGATGATGCATTAACAAGTGGAGCTACAAACACAATTAGTTCCAGTAAATGTGATAAGAATCCTTTAAACGAGTTAACCTTTCAATTGAGTGGCAGCAATCTACTTTGGCCATGTGATTCAACTAAGAATATCTATGTTCAATCTGGTCGTTATGTACCCAGAAATGTGATTGTTACTCGGGCACAATTGCAACGTGATTCAGCATTTGTGGCATTGCCCAGATATAAACAGGGTGTGCCCTTCACTCTTGGCAAGGTGAATCTGAAGAAGGGTGAATGTTTGGCCAAAATTGCTCCATACCCATGCTGGGCCATACAGGAGGAGGGCAACTGTCAGGCTTTGCAGTCGGTCGTGGATGTGGCAGTCGATCAGAATGTGAGTGCAATTAAATTTGATATGAACAACAAAGTATATATATGGGAATGGGGAAAGCAGAGAGAGGGGGATGGAATGAAACCGACAGCAGTGGTTGTGTGGCTTGTGTGAAAAGTGTGTGTGAGGGTGTTGCCCGCCATGGTGAAAGAGGAAAAGCAATTAATTTTTGTTGCCTTAAATTCGAAGCGAGAAAACACTTTTATTATATGGCAAAACTTCTTGTTGACTGTTTTCAACCTCTTTTTTTTTTTTTTTTTTTGGTAATTTAATTTTCAGTTGACCAAAATGTTTCACATAACACATAAAAAATTTCGTATTCTGTGATGAAAATCTTTTGATTTGGCAATTATTCTAAACCATAAAATGTTTGTTAAACTTGTTGCTTGAAAGTAATGAAAGTTGAGATAAAAAGCAAGTAGGAAACATTAGATATTAGACACAAATAAACCATTTGGGATTTGGGATTAGCCAAACCTTTTTTGTAATTTGTTAACTCAAAGATATGAAAACTTTAAGCAACAATTTGAGCAAAAGCTTTCAATTTTTTCCCCCTTTGTTTCTTCTTAAATTTAAATTTCAATTTTAAATTGATTTATATTTGCAGTTTTTACTAGTTAAGTATTCAATTGGTATTTAAGCTTTTGATTAAAAATTAACAATTTGCTTTTTCATTTTACAGTCAGACTTTTGTGGACTAAATGTATATAATTGTGTAATTTCATTAAAGTTCATTAAGCATTAATTCTGTATTAATCAAATACTTTTCTTTACGCTTCATAGGGTATCCATTGAGGCCAATACATTTTATTTATTTGTGCCCTTTTCGTTTGCTCTTTTTCGTTGTAACAATCAACTGAAAATTGCTTTTTTAATCAAATAAACGGGGCGACAAAAAAAAAACCATCAAGTATCAAATTAAATACATGTCGTCTGGCCCATTGGTAAAAAAGAAAAGTAAATGGAATATTTTATAAAAAAGTGAGACCATAAAAACGCAAAATGCATCATGTAAAAATGCTCAATTGAAGAACTGTAAACTCAGTAAAAAAAAAAAAACACCAAACAAACAACAGCAAATGGCAAGTTCAAGGCTATTAACAAAAGTCACAAAAACAAAGTAAAAAAAATGGCAAAGTCTGATAAATTGACAATGTCATTTGCCATTTGCTATTTGGATTTTAATTGACAGTCTATCTGCTTGTTCATTTGGGTGTTAAACAATTTTAACTGTCTGTAAAGAACTGAACACAAGGAGAGAGATAGAGAGAGTGCATGAAACTCTGATAATAATAATATTAAAGGGTAGCACAATAGTTGCTTAGTTTTTCAAACAAACAGGCGAGAGTTTCTCAAACAAAACGAGAATTTTGAATTGAGAACGCAAAGCAACTACTTGAACTACATATATAGAAAAAATTAGTTAGAGGACTTTATAGTGACTATAATCTTAATTAACTTTTTCCTTGACTAATATGCCCCCTTTATCTTTAGATAATAAGTTTAATCGCTTAGAGTAAAACATTTCTAATTACATTTTTAAGTCAAAAACTTAATGAGAATACTAACAAGTGTAATTTGAAAATGAATGCCACAGACTTTGATAAAGAGTTTTACTCTTTTATTTTTTTTTAATCCAAAGAGTATTTTCTAGTTGAAATCATTTTATATCTATTGACATTTTTATTCATTTAAATTCCATAAACGATGTGTGCATCTATAGAACAATTTCAATTCACTTATTGTTTGTTGCATTTATGTATGTAGATTGAACAAGCGAACAATTTTTGTTTATTGTCTTTGGCATTTTACACAAAAATCATTTACAATAGCAATAAATGGCACAATAAACTGGCTAAATAACAACAAGAATGACAACAACGATTGGCATATACAATTTTATTTATTTATTTATTTGTACATTTTTGCAAATTACACATATTTGGCCAATGGAATGCTTTGTTGCTATTGTTATTGCTATTGCTGTTGCTGTTGCTGTCGTTATTATTTCATGCCAACAACATTTCAATTAACATGCCAGCAAGCAATTTAACAAACATTTCATATTCACTAGAGATATTTTTGCCATATTTACACATCTCTCCTCATATGTATATATTACAATTTGTTTAATTTTGTTCATTTTTATTTTTTGTTTGTCTTTTGCAGGGTCTTCTCTGGGTTTTGGATGTGGGCATAGTCAATACATTGGAGCAACCAATTCGTCGTTGTAGTCCCAAAATTGTTGCCATCAATACGGCAAATAATAAGGTGGTCAAGAGCATCGATCTAAGTGATTTGGTTACGTCTGAAAGCCGTTTACAATTTATTATTGTTGACTATTCGAAAGATAGCAAACCATTTGTGTAAGTCATTTTTACAACTCAAAAATTGAGTAAGTTTTACCATCATCAGTTTCATTGTAATCATAAAACAAGACAATTACTACCCATTGAAATGATTTAAACGGGCACAAGCCAATTGGAGAACCTTCTATCTTATCAGAGGGGGAAGAACTTCAATTGAGTAATCACAAAAAGATAGAAATTCTTAAGAATGATAAATTCCTTACATTGGGGACGGGGGAAAAGAAACTATAACATATCAGTATGCTTAGTATAAAGAAATTTTGCTACAAAGTTAACAAATAATCATAGTAATTTACTGATCGTTCCATCTACCGATAGATTGATAGTAAATTACTGATACTTATTAGATCAGTGCCACATCACATTACTCATGAATACATTAAAATTCTGAATTCTGATTGAAGAACATTCATTTGTTCCAAGAAATTTGAAAATGTGAAATGTTATCGAAATGCAATCCTTTAAATTTTAGCTATGTAGCCGATGCAGGAGCACGGAGTATACTTGTCTATGACATCACCGGCAACAAATCCTATCGCATTGTCCTGCCCAAGGCGACAGCACCCACCAATGATGTCCTTTATGTGGCCCTAACATCCAAACCGGATGGCACATCGACACTATTCTTTAGCTACCTAAGCTCATCACGTTTGTACTCGATCAAGGGCGAGTATTTGCGTGTTGGCCAAGGAGCTGGCTCTATTATCGATGTGGGACCAAAACCCTATGGAAAACAGGCTGTACTCTTGGGTGCCGATGGTGGTACATCGCTATTCTTCCGCTATAAGGGCGAGAATGATATATATTTGTGGGATTCAGAGACTTGTTTCAAGGCCTCCAATTTACAGGAAGTGCAACGCGGTGGCGATTGTCGTCTATCGACTCAAGTTTTGCCTGGACATAAACGTTTTATGTGGGCATTGGAATCAAATTTCCATGATTTCATTTCGGATAGGACAGGCTGTAATGGTGCTTCCATTGTCCTGCATCCTGTGGTGAGGGAATGTGATGATTAATTTAACATAAAATCGTTTCTTATTAGCTTGAAGCATATGTTTTTAATCCTTTTGTTATGATATAAAATAAAGAATTGTTTGGTTGTGCAACAAAAAGATCAAATTGATTTATTTAAGCCGATACAACACAGCTGAATCCATTGAAAATGTAACCATCATGGCACTTCATCATCAATGGATAGAAAACTTCCTGATTTGGATCCGTTGTATCCTTTTGGCATACATAATAGTAACGATTATCCGCTGGCCAGGCACCCGATTGACCCACATAATTACACGTATATTGTTTCGATTCACATTGATCGCTCTCCTTGGGCAAACTGCAGGTTTCGGTTAAGAGAGAAAAGGCAGCTCCATTGGTACACTGTTTGGGTATATCCACATTTTGTTCATTGCACTCATGATAGTTGCGACAGTCATAGGGATCCGGAAAGATGCCAGATTGTTGGCAATAGAATTTACCACGAACTGGCACCTTACAACGTGGCTGCAAGGTGCAACCAAAAGTATCCTCATCGCTGCAAAAAAATCCATTGTCTGTCTCACATGTTGTCAATTTCACTGTTGTCCATTGGCCATCGGTATGGGTGCAATAGCCCAAAATTGAGCAATCTACACAAATGAAACCAGCCGAACGAACATCCTGGCAAGGATTTAAGACCAAATCGGCCGAGTCTATCGCTCGACTGGCATTCATGGACTGATGATTACAATTGGCATGGCTAACCAAGAGTAAAATTAACGCTACAAACGATCTCATTGTGAAGACTAGTGAAGAGGATACATTGGCAATGTGTTTATATAGCAAAGTGATAAGCTTAGAGCAGGAAATGTCGTCAAGTAAATTGAAAAGATAAAAACCTGTTGAATTATTTCAAAAACAAAGAATCAGAATCATTTCTTGTATTGATATTAGAGTCCTACAATTCCCAAAATTCATTCATTGAAACATATAGATTTGAAATGACTGTACATACATACATACATATATACTCGTATTTAACTTTTATTTTCCTAACAAGAACCCAAAATGCAATTATATTTGGATGTATCAAAGATATAACCAACTGGGCAATAATTATGTTCCAACTTGACACCTTTTGCCGAGCAATGATAATACCGATTACAATTTAAGAGATCAGCTGTCAAACCAGGTCGTTGACAAAGACCTGAATTGTCAGTATCCGTAGTATTATCCCCATCAGAGGAAGAAGGTGGACCACCCAATCGACATATCTGATATGAAGCATCAAAATATGTTCCATCCGTACAAGTTTCTTCATGGAATACACCACCACTACAATATAGATAGCCATTACTTTTGTTCGGATCGGGATATAGTGTGCCTTCCTTGCAGCTATCGGCATCTATTCTCAATCCCATATGATGGTTGCCATTAGTGTTAGCAAAAGATTTGGCCAAGACCACAAAAAGTACCACAAGAAGAGGTTTCATATTGAAACTATGATCTAAGGCTCACTCGATGGTTGCTTATATAGCAAGTGATTAGCTTGGAGAACAAAATGTATTCGAGTTAATTAAAAAATGATCAAAATTGTTTAACTTATATTATCATATCTGAGTTAAAACAAGTATCAACTTGTAATTTTTAATCAGCTATATTCCCTAACAATGAAGGACAAAAGTGGGAACTTTGCACTTTACTTATCTCTGGAATGTATGACATTATATCTAATTCCATAACAATGAAGGACAAGGAGGGAACTTTGCACTTTACTTATCTCTGAATGTATGACATTATATCTAATTTGGTATAATGAATCATATTTTAACCAATCTGTGTATACATAGTAACTTTGACAGAGATATTAACAAATGTTTTTGATAAGAATCTCTATTTTTAACTATTTTGTCTTGAATTTCCCTAGAGTTCAATTGCAGACCAAGTAAACTTATTCAACCAATTTTTTTTAAATTCAAATAACTTGAAATTACAAGTTTCCCCATTAAGTGTAGAAAGAAAATTGTTTTTTATTACACTTTTTTATAATTACAAAAAAAAAGGAAAAGGTAAATAAGAAAACAAAATCATCTTAAAAACTAAATATCCTTACAATGTGTTATCGCACACACCTAAAACGCAAGCGGATGACTCTGGGCGATAGTAAGTGCCAGAAGGACAATCTAAGTGCCTCAAGGTGCCATTTAGTGCCGAGCAATAGTAATATTTTTGACAATCATCCATATCAGCCATAAGACCCACATGCTGGCACACTGTGGGCAATATTGAGAAGCTATCATCATTGGGATTCAAATCTATTCCTGGTATCGAACCCGATGGTGGCAAAGTATCCACACTCCTTGTACACACAAAATCGGAAAAGATCTCACCATCATTGCAGCGATGCAGTGATGGATATATAACAATTGTATCATTTAAATTCTGTTTTACGGGCGATTTGCAGACATAGAAAATGTTGGCATTAGTTGGCCATGGTGCCACGTAGCCAACATATGGACAACTATATTGTTGTTGAACACATACTGGATCCTGGAGCGTTAGCGAACATTGGCCAGTACGGGCATTAAAGGCCCTATCACTGCCGCAGTCAACGGTGGCTGCCACTAGAGTGGCGCCTACAAAATAGCACATGTGATATTTCTGGCAATCATAGGGATCTGGAAAGATGCCCTGTGATATGCATTGAAAGTTGCCCTCAAGGCCAAATGGATGACAGGGTCCGGTCTCATTCGAGCACATTCCTAAACGGGCATTACAATAGAAACCGTTGTCTGTATCGCATGATTCCACCGGTATATTGACCCAGCCACTTGAATGGCTTACACAGGTGGCCAGCAATTCGCATGATTCACAGATCGGTCCAGGAGTACGACGACTTTCGCAGGAACTCGTCTCTCTTGCCTGTATAAGACGATTGCCCACTGTGGCAGCCTCAAGAATGGATAATAAATTGACCAAAAGCTGCAATTTAAGTAATTAAGATTAAGATTTCGATCAAATTTTACGATAATAACTTACAAGGCCAAATAAAAACTTTTCGAAGGACATGATGATCAAATCTTTGCCACAAAACACGTCCAACTCAAATGATTCTCCAAATTTGTCTGAATAGATAATGGTTTTTGGTACTGGTAATAAAAGATTCGACGTAGCCAAAATGAAAAAAATGAAAAAAAAAGAGTGGTAAGAGAAAATACCAGAATATTTATCTCTCGTTTGTCTTTGGTGCCTTCATTAATATTTGCCCTATCAATATTTTGTTGTTTTTGTTTTCTTCTTTGTTTTGAAAGTAGCAACAACTTTTCGTAATTACAGTAACAACTATTGGGCAATATTGAAGTGTTGTGACTGTGATGAGTCAATTGACACAAAGTGGAACAGAAATGTAGCCAGATTCCAAGATTTAATTATGATTTCTCATTCCATTTTTGGGCTTTGCCTATGAAATACTAATAAATTCTTTAGTAGTGCAAATAATATGTGAAACTAGGTCGAGTTTGAGAAGCTTTTAACGAAAAATGTTCAATCTATATTTGGTTAAGTCAAATATTTGCTTATCAGTTTGTATCAAACAAACGCATAGCCGTTAAATTTCAAATCAAACATCGTCAGAGCCCGCGCACTGTTATTTAGCGAGTGCTGTTAATAATTTAACATTAGTGTTTAAAATGCCATCGATAATGTTAGACGGCAAAAATGGAACCAGTAGATCTGGAGTTGGAACTGCAACCAAAGGCGCGGCGGAGGTGAGGTAGAGGAAAGAACTAACAAACAAAAAGAAGCGAAAAGAAGAAAGTTCAGACAAAGGACCAAAATCATGAGTAAGACCAAGACGCCAGGCAGCAATCTGGAGTTTGTACGCGAAGATGACTACGTGGAGTACTATATATTTCCCAAATTGGCTGACAATATCAAGCCAGAGCAGGTGGAACAAGTCAAACAGCAGCTGGAGAAGATTCGTGAAGAGATTTTAATGCTGGTCAATGAAAAAGTCACAGAACGTTGCTACATTTGGCACAAGGACGAATTTAATTTGCAAGTGCGCACTGGCAGCCACGAAGAACGTTTGCTAAATGATGAAATTAATCCAGAGGATGACCAGGAGCACGAAGAGGGTAACCATCGGGGGTCTATCTATAAATAGCCAACCAACTAATATAAAAAAAAATATATATATATATATTCTCAATTTGCAGTTGCTCTGTTGCCCCATTTACATGGCGTCTCTCACTATGGCGATAATATAGGCGATGAGTGGTTCATTGTCTATTTGCTGGCAGAGATTACACGTTCCCGTGCAGATTGCATTGGACGTGTAAGCGATTCCGATGGTGAATTTCTACTTATTGAAGCAGCCGATGTTCTACCCGACTGGGCCAGTCCGGACACCTGCGAACAGCGTGTCTATTTGGTCAATGGAGGATTACAATTAGTGCAAAATTCACCATCGACCAGCAGAACCAAACGCATGCCCATGTCCCAGGCAGTGGAAAGGATACGCCTTAATCCCACACTATATCGCTGCTGTAAGAATATACAAAATTGCATAGATATGCGCCTAAAGGAATTTCAATTGGCCCAGCCACATTTCTCCATACATCATCAAATAATCGAATTGCCACAAAATGCAGCTGGTCTACTTAAGATGCGTCCCTCCTTGGTGTCGGCAGCTGTGAGAGCCTTTTGCGATCGCGACTCTCTGGATCAAAAGGCATTAAGATCCATGCGATACTTTCCCCCGGAATCAAAGCGGGTGCGTACGAATGTCAGATTCACACGTTGTCTCTATGCCATGTTGATGCATAGCCAATATACACCAGAGAGAAGATTAGGCTGGAAATTGACAGATTCTGTTGGTCAACCGGAACGCTATAAAGAACAATTATTGGGTGTGAAATTGGCAAGCGGCTTGGAAATTCTGGCCAGCCAGGCTAAAGGTCAGGGTGATAAGGATTCTTCGCCTGCTTGGCGTGCTTATGTGAGAAGCCTGCAATCCAAAGGCTATTTCAAAGACAATCTTGATGGCAGTGCGGAATACCAACAATTGTTAGCCAAGGCCAAAGAGTATTATCAGGAGCAGGAATCACGTTTCCAATTGGCTCCTCGTGTTGGCAACGAAATCTTAGAGCTTCTTCATAATAAAAATGACACCATATCGGAGGAATTGCTTGATGAGGAGAATAACCTAAAGCCCAGTGACTCAGATGATTGGCTTAACATAACAGCTGATGATTTGGATACCATGCTCCAAGAGCGATATGGTCCCAAAAAGCTCTATAAACCGAATGGGGATATGAATGCCGAAGAATTTACGAAACAATTGAGCGAATTTTTGGAGCAACAATCAAATTTTGAAGGCATTGAAACAAAAGGACAAGATCACGATTTGGATTCCGATGATGATGCTGATGATGATGACGACGGCGACGATGAAGTCCAAGCAAGGCAATCGAATAAACTGAAACCAGTTGCTCCTGCTGGTGGCTCTAAAGTAAAGAAAAATCCATCTATGCGAAAGGCTTGTCAGCAGCGTAATTCTCTCATTCAAACCGATGATCAGGGAATCCAGGGACAGGGACAAGATAGCACTCATGTACGTAATTTTCTGGACTTCGTTATACCCGAAGACAATTGGGATTCTAATTCAGAGATGAGCGATTATGCTGATGAAGCAGATTTGGAGCATAACTTTGATGCACTTTCAAATTCGGCCTCGATACAATCTTATATGGATCAAATGGATCGGGAATTATCTCACACTGCGGTGGGCAAATCCTTCCATGGCTCTAGCAAGAAGCAGAAGCAACCACCAGTTCAGCCCGATGATGATGACGACTTCGATGATATTGAGGACTTTGAGCCTATTAATATCAATGTGAATACATTGAGGAACATGA
Source organism: Drosophila austrosaltans (assembly GCA_035045865.1). Classification (NCBI taxonomy): domain Eukaryota; kingdom Metazoa; phylum Arthropoda; class Insecta; order Diptera; family Drosophilidae; genus Drosophila; species Drosophila austrosaltans. The sequence goes on from JAWNOQ010000207.1 coordinate 7,011,531, forward strand.
TGGATAGCTACAAGTCACAAGTGGGTGGAGCTGGTCCTGTTTCCAATCTATTTAGTGCCATGGGCGTTGGCATGGCCACGGCTGCAAGTGATGAGCCCAAGGATCTATCAGAATCAGCTGTATAAGCGGACAAATAAAAAAATATCTTAAAATAAATTCAATAACTTTTATATATCTTTAAATGAAAAAAAAAAAAGAGAATAGGCTTAACAAACTAATCCTTAGAGGCAGGCACAAAGTTTCCATAATCCCTACGTACTCTCATAGGACCACCACCGCCGCTGTTACTGCTGTTGCTGCCTCCATCATGCCTCTGGCGGTGTTCATATGGACGATCCCTGCCCCCACCGTCATGCCTCTGCCGGTGGTGGTCATATGGACGATCTCGTCCACCACTACGTTCACGACGTGAATCCATATCTGACCTATTTCGGCGATTGTCTGCAGGACAAGCAAATATTAGTTGAAGTCTATTAGTTTATCTATTTTCATCTTGTCTTACCTCTGTAAGGATATCCCCTATCATGATTGTGATTATTGTGATATCCTCCGCCACCGCCTCGTCTTTGCCAGCCGCCTTGTCGCTGATTATGGAAACGATTGTTGTACGAGTCGAAATTTCCGCCACTGCTGCCGCCACCTCCACCGCCGCCACCACCACTACCCCAGTTGTCTACCAAAGGTGGTTCTGCGAGGGGTTTACTACAATGGGCCATAAATTCCGGATCATCCTCAGTAAACCGATAGGCAAACTCATCTTCGCAGTCTTCCAAAAAGTCAACATCATTGGTTAAACGATTTATTTTACGATTTGGATCGACCATTATAGGAATTTCACTGCAATACAATACAAACAACAGAAATGCTATGCAACTAAATAAATTCCCATATGATGCTGTTGCAGGTATCGGTTGTCGGAACTAGTTCGATAGCTGCTGTGGTGAATATATATATATGAGCATGTATAAGTATGTGTATACCTATGAATACCCTAGGAAGACTACTGCCACTAATTTTTAAATATTTTTTTGAGTGAAAAAAAAAATTTATTTATTTATTTTATGTAACCATCTTTGTTTCTTCTCTGTCTGTAAGTTTATGCTATACAGAATCCTCCCCTGCCAAGGCTACATATTTTTCTGCCCGAATGTGCGAATATTAAAAAATTTTACCAATACGTTGACAGGTTTTGAAATGGTTTGAAACTTTACTAATTGAAATTGCACATCCGTTATCTAATCTCTTTCGGATTAGTTTTCTTTGAGATTTACAGCTTAGTAAAATGTTAAAAAATTTTTATGGATTTTAGCAAACTTCTTATAACTTGAAACTTTCTATAAAATAAGGCACTGCGTTTAATAATTAACTAAATCTTGACTTTTATAACGATAAAAATGTTTTGGTTAGTTTTTTTTTACAAGTAAGACTAAGGTGGTAAATAACCTTCTTATAGCTTTATCAACACTAATCTGCTAGATCGGTAGACTACTTTATTAAGTTATCCTGGAATAGGAAAAACACGAATGTTTAAAATTATCTTTAATAATAATTAAATTAATAAGTTAATTTTAGACAAATGCCATGTTTTCGGAACTCGAAAGATTATCAATTTGGATATAATATCTGATGAGTGATGATTAAAAATAATCTTAAATCATCGAATTTTTCAAGAATTATTTTCAGCAAAAAAGTTGCCCATTAGTTGATACACTATAATTTGCATGCCAGTTAAAACAATATTTTAACTTTATTTAATTTTTTAAAACTAATTTTCTATATATGTATATGTATATTAATTTTTTTGGGACTAGATTTTCAAAGACAAATTAGTCCTACAGTATCTACCCCCTTCTGATATTCTCTTTTCGTAGATTTTTGATTTCAATTCTTTGCCGACAAAGATGATGGAGTTAATTTCACATTAAATTTAATTTGATTTACAATAATTTTCCACAATTTTTAACAACAGAAGTCTGTCGGAAGTTCTGAAACAAATTCAATTAATTTCTTTCTTTTTTTTTTTTTGTTATAGTTTTTGTATTATTGATTGTTATTGTCGAAAGCATGAGTTTTCAATGGCCACAACCTCGAGGAAAAAAAAAAAAATTATAGCTAATCATGCTGATCTGATTCTCAGATTAATTTCATTCATGTTCCGATGGATGCAACTAAAAAAACCAAAAAAAAAAAAAACGGAAAAATTCGCCAAGTCATGCCGAAAGTTAATAATAATAAACCAGCGATTTATCACACTTCTTTACCAGTAATCAATCTCCCCTACTGCCTCTTGTCGGTGAATATCATCAGATGTGCTAGGGAAATTACTTACATGAGCGACTTCAATACAAAACAGACCGCGGGTGGCCCAATGCCACCTAGACGATGAAAGAAGGCCCTAAGACCCAATTAAAGGGCCCAAGCGTGTGTGTGTGTGTGTGTGTGGCGCCGCTAGCAATTGCCTAACCATTCCAAATGTTACTACTTAGATGTATATATGTATATATATAGGTATATAATTCATTTTTATTATTAGCATATAATTATGCACAATATTTCTACACAATGACAGAGACAAAGGCAGGCAAAGGGAAAGGAAAAGAGCAAACTCTCTACGCCCCCTGTTAATTCCTTTTCAATTTTCCAAAACTTGCGCATTTATTTAAGTCAACGCAAAGAGTCATTGGCTATAATTTGCGTTGCACAAACGACTCCGGGTGGGGCGTATACCCAGACCCAGAGAACTGTGCACAGGTACAATTATAATTGGTCCCCGAGTATAGAGGATGTGTTGAATTGAAAAGCCTGCCGGGTAATCCGATCGATTCAAGTTCTTAGGCCAACGAGCTGGCTAGCAAACTGGCTAAAATATGACGCATGCTCTTGCTAAATGAACGACCGACGACGCTTTCAACAACTACTGCTTTGGCATTGGCATTGGCACTGGCACTGGCACACACTGTATTCTTTCTTTCATACTTTTGGCTTGTAGTGTAGTTCTTGGTGGTCTTATCAGAAGCCGATGTTTACTCCCCAAAACTGCCAAAAATGGCATTGCTGCTCATTCATTATTATCCACTGTCATTGCAAAAAATGAAAAAGGGCAAATTGAAGTCGGAGAGAAACTCCGCCCAATACCCATAGCGCCACTGGGCATTTTGCACTTCGGCACTGGAGTTGCTCTTCTTTTTCTTCTCTTTGAGTTATTATATATGGATATGATCAAATTATAGGCTTAGAGTTTAGCATTAAATTCGCATAGAATCGTGAATATGAGGATGCACATTTTATCATTCGAGAGCATCCGGTGTAGAGTTGTCAGTTAGAGGTAATTCATTTACCTTGTTCCTAAACATGTCAACAAAACATGTGCAAAACAAATATCCAAAATCGCATACGAATTCGCAGATTATTCAAATGAGTTTCGCACGCTGCCGCCGCCACAAAGTCTGCGCAGGCGCTTTACCAATTTAACAAAAAAAAAAAAAAAAATCAAAGAAAAAATTGCAAAAGAAACAAAACAAAATCGTACGAAATTGCACCAATTAAGAGGGAAATGTATTTCGCAATGAAGCGATATTGCCAAAATGATGGTTAAAGGGGAAGGATAGAGGGTAGGGTAGGGCACATGCTGTTGGATGCAGGGTTGCAGATTGGCCAGCATTTATCAGAGATATTAAAGCGTTAAGTGAATTACTTATTCTCCTTGCCGCAACAGCAACGGCAGCAGCAATGCGTTACCTTTCATGTCTGAGAGCCAGTGTGTCCCTATCCTTCCGATCCCATGATCATGCACTTAGAGAAACAAAGTCCTTTACCATATTTAAATATAATTTACATTCAAGCTTATATGAAACAATTTGATCCATATAAGACAATGTGTTCCTTTTTTCGTGTCTTTTAACCATATTTGATGATTGAATTTTTCTATTAATTTGCAAACTAATTGAGCATTACAAGTGCAACAAGTGCTTAAATTGCTAGCATAGCTTAGATAAATTCCAATACCTTTTACTCATATTTAGAATAAAGAAACCGAAAACAATTTTCTTAGTGCACGATCTCAAATGTCGTTGGCCGCGATCTTTGCATGCGACAATTATAAGTTTCAAGCGACGCCAACTTGGCTCCCGCTCCCATGCAGCTAGGAAGAGGCACAAAACGAACAGAACGACAGACAGAAAGAGAGAGAGAGAGAGAGAGACATCGGGGAAGAAGATTTGGAAGGGGAGGGATGGGGATCAGTATGGAGGTCGGCATTTTATTTTTGAGACAGGCTCAAGGCTCCATTGGGGCCATGTTGTGATCGGGCTACTGCAGTCAGCCGCCTTTGCTGGCGTTTTGCAGAGCCGCTGATCGATTCAAATTCAATCGATCGGCAGCATCATGCAACCGCGCTTAGCTCCAAGTCTACTACCCGTTCAGTTACAGTCACAGTCTCTCAGTATCTTAGTCCCAGTCCCAGTCCCGGTCCCAGTCTCAAAGTCTCCGAGTCTCAGTCTTAGCCCCATCCCATGTCTTATAGTCCCAGTTTTAGTTGAGAGTCACTTCAGCTCCTTTAGCCTTTTGCTTAACAAATCGTGCCAAATAACACAACATAATGACAACAACAAAGCCGACGACGACAGGCTACGAAAGACGAAGGAAGACATTGTCCACTTGGCTAACTTTTTACTGTGGTTGAATCGCTGTTCTTTCTTGTTGTTGTTGTTGTTGCTGCTGCAGCAGTCGGCGATTGCCATTTCAAGATTTTTTTCTCTTTTCTTTTTATTTATTTAATTTTTTTTTTTTTTTTGTCTCTCTGTTTGCCGGGACACGGGACCGTCTGACTGACTGACTGACTGACTGTGTGGGGATGTGGTGCAAAAAATTAAGAGATATTTATAATAAGCACGAAAACCACTTAATACTAACGCCTTTCGCAAATTAACAGGTACAGCTACACAGCTAAAGTCAAGTTAAAAGATGCTGGGACATTCCGATGATCGGCATCAGCCCAGTTGGGTTGCACATGCCAAGTTAAGACCAAAACTTGGCAAACAGGGAAAATAAATTAATATGATTAAGGCATAATAATGGATGAAAATTTGACATTTGAATGTTATCTGACTAAGACAAATATTGGCCATACACCGAATAATATATATTCTTCTTTTTGTTACTTCAAGACAGGAAAATATCTATTAGTGAGAGCTAATGCATTTTAAAAGGATCTTGGGAAAATAAATATATATCTAGAGAGTAATTATTAACTTCTTACTCTGATTTAGATAATATTTAGAGGGAAATGTTGTTTATTGACAATATTTTAAGGATATTTAAATTTAAGGAAATCATTGAAATAATTGCATATATCTGCGATATTTAAAATATCAAAAGATGAGGATGAGGATATCTTTGAAATTTTGCCTATTTTAAGTTCTTGAATCCAAAATCTCTTTTTTTTGACTTACCCCAAAGTAGAAATGTTTAAGCTTTTCTCCTTCTTTTGATCCATAATGAGCAATGATAACTTTTGCACGAAAAGAAAAGAATTATTTTGAAACGAATTTACCAAATTTTCAAAGTTTTTGTTATTTTGTGAACTCAAATGATAGACATTCATTAAATGGACTACTTAGATTTGGTTAACTTACTAAAAACCACAGCCTACTTTCTTTTCAAGGATTGTTTAAATACAAGTTATGTGAGAGGGGAAGGGACTTAGTTGGGTAAGGGGCGCTTAACTCTCACCAAAAGACTTATACTCTTTGGCAGAGAAAATAATTTCATGCAAGAGTTGTGGCGCTCAATATTTCTTTTGTTAGGAAAAACTATTCAAAAATGTTTTATTTCGTTTTTTTTTTTTTTTTTTTTTTTTTTGTTTTCAACAACTCATCAAAAGCGGCAGGTACTCCTCGAGCTTCAATATGCATATATTGGAGATGGATAGAAAATGTTGATGGATTTAATTGTTTTCGATTCTTTCACCGGGCTTACTTATGCGTATAAAGTATGAAAGATCTTTCATACTATTCAGTCATCAGTAGACATCACCCATCAGTATCAGCTTCGGGTATCGAGATTGTTGGAGTTGACGCCTTCGGTGGCTCATTACAATCAATAATAAATAGCAGCTGGGCTTCGATTGATTCTTTTTGCTTCTTTTTTTTTTTTGTTCTCCCTCCTTCTCTTTCGTTTGATGGTTTTTTTTTTTGGTTAAGTGAATAAAGTGAAATGAAATGAATAACTGTGTTCCATACTGCATGTATGGTGAGCGAACGATTATACAAGTGGTTTTCTGATTTGACAGGCGTTAAATTAAAATTTAATTCGGCCATCTATATAATTATAGTGATCCATCCGAGCATACACATTGACGACGACGACGACGACAACAACGAGGACGGCGATGACTTCTCAGCGCATGTAATTAAAGCCACATTAATCATCCAGGCCCAGAGTCAGTCTCAGTCTCAGTCTCAGTCTTAGTCCCCAAAGAGTCAGAGAGCCAGTCAGACGGGCACTTGAGCCTTGGTTTTTGGCTTCTTCTCGAGCTACTGCTATAGCTGGAGCTGCTGCTGCTGCTGGGATATGTTGCTGATGCTTTCCACGTTTGCTTTTGGTAGCCACAAAATTGTCAGATTTGTCCACTTGAGTTATTTTTGAATGCTCCCTCTGTCTCTATAGCTCTCTCTCTCTCCTCCCCCTTCTCTACCTTCACTGTTCAATGGGTGTCAACTTATCAAAATTCCCAACCAATTATACTAAACCCGTGAGAATATATATTTCGTTTTCTTTTTTTTTTTTTTTTTTTTGTTTATAGTTTGCTTTGATTTTCGTTTGTTGCTCTTCATTTTTATTTGATTTTATTTTGTTTTTTTTTTTTTGTACTCAGATAGAAAATTGAATAAATTATGAATAATAAAAAAAAAAATTGCACTATATTTATGTGTTCTATTTGTTAATGTGCCATTTGTCAAATATCATAAAAAAGAAACACATTGAATATCTTAAAATAACATGAATTACGATATATATATATATTAATTATATATGTTTATTCTATATCAAAAAAAAAAAAAAGTTATATATATATATATAGAGTAAATTCATGAATTAAAGCAATAGGAAACTGGACGAATTAGGGAATGAATGGATTATATTGCTCCTCCCATATATATGTATATGTATGTATGTATATATTTTCACTGCTCTTTTATGTTCTCTCACTCATTGTCATGCTCCACATTGATTTCCTCATCCTCAGATGGCATTGCAGTTGCTGTGGCTTGTAGATTCATTTGCGGTGTGGCCATATATTTGGCAATATATTGACGGGCAAAATTTAAAGCGAATGCCGCCGCCGATGCCGATGGTAGGGTCATGGGTAATGCACTACGAAAAGCACTATGCTCACCGCCCATTAATAATGGAACTGATGCTGTGGGTGATACAGGACGTGCTATTTGTGGTGGTTGATGAATTGGTATTGGTAGAGGTGGTGCTGGTGCTGGTGTTGGTGGTGCTGCTGGCGCTGGATGCTGAACTGCTATTTGTGGCACTAGATCGACCTCTTTTGGGCTGATGTTGATGTTGTGTATGTAATTGCTGTTGTTGTTGCTGCTGTTGCTGTTGTTGTTGGTGTTGGTATTGCTGCCGTAGAAAGTTTGAGCTTGTGTCGACAATATCTGACCGTCTGCTCTGATTGTTATGATTGATGATGAATTTGGATTTGAAGCTAAAGTTGTTGGTGTTGTTGCTGCTGTTGCTGCTGCTGTTGTTGTTGTTGTTGGTGTTGGTGATATCGAGACATCGCGCTGTTTGAGCAAATTGACCCGCTGATGACGTCGCCATTTCGCTCGTCTGTTGGAAAACCAAACCTAATTGATCAATCGATGGAGAGACAATTTGTTAGTTGATCAAAACAGTGAGGTAGGATGGAACACACTGAGCAAAGTAAAGTAAATCCTTTTTGTCATTTTTGTCAATAGTCAATATTGGTTAGTAAGCAAATCAAAATGAAAACAAAAAGCTTATGTCCTCTGTCCTCTTAAACAATATGGGCAGGTGGCCGGGAATAAAAAGATATATGTATATACAATACAATATAATGTCTTACCTGAACTCTCGCCTCACTTAGGGCAGTGCGACCGGCTAGCTTTTCCCTTGTGCTAACGCATGGATAATGTGACTTCTCAAATTCTTTTTCTAATTCATCCAATTGCTCTGGGCTAAAGGTTGTGCGATTGCGTCGAAATTTCGGTTGATCACTATCCTCCGAATCACTGTCCTCACCCTCAATATCTATGATTTTTCCATGGGGGAGTAAAGATGAATTTAAAAACAAAAAAAAAAAACAAAAAATTTCATTCTTTCACCTACCTATCAAACGATTGGCATCTGCATCGGGTGAATGGCTGTCTCGGCTGCCCGAATCTGGTGACATTGCTGGCAAGGACATGCGACCGCTTCCCGCACTGCTACCACCACAGATGCTGCCACTATTGTTATTATTACTGTTGTTGTTGTTGCTGTTGTTACTCATATTGTTACTGGTATTGTTATTATTTACATTCGTATTGATTATGACATCATTATTGCTATAAGTATTGCCACTGCTACTGCCGCCCGATGTCAAAGTTGCCCCTGCACCCAATGGTACTGCCCCCCACAATGGATGATGAGCCGTTGTCCATGTGGGAAAACTAGTATAAGGATGCGGATGTGTTGGATGCATGGCATAACCATAACTGGCAGCACGGGCAAATTCGGCAGCTGCTCTTTCGGCTGCACGATTCCTTAGAATACGATTGATACTACTCACCGATGGTGCTGTGGCATTCGTGCAAACGCCTACAAAAACCAGAAAGAAGATAATGAAATACCCTTGTAATTAGAGAGCTAACAGCTTTTTGCCTACTTCAAAAAAAAAAAGACCATTAAATCCGAAAATACCGTTGGAAAACTAAAGTTAAACAATTACTTGAAACATTTGTACACAAGACATAACCAGTCATTAGTTTAACGATTCTTAAAGTTAACAAAATTGAAATTTTTATTCTGTTTTTGTGCAAACCTTTGATCCATAGGGTTTTTGTTTGTTTTTTTTTTTTTTTTTGGTTATTAGGCTTTAACTGTTTTGTTTTTAACTCATTTTTTTATGGTTACTCATACAGTAGTAATTTGAAAGATCTAAGAATATGGCAATGCGAAAAGGGTATTGTTGAGTTTTCACTATATATGTATATATTCTTGATTAGCAGGTTGAGATTAATTGATATATGCTTGGTTGAATGCAAACATACATAACAATGAATTGTTCGAATCTGACGACTATATCTTATAGCCTACATAGCATCGATCTGTCAAAGAACTGTTCAACATGATAAAGTTCGCTGTTTCTCAAGCAGTTCATATAAAATTTGGCATTTGAAAGCTATAAATAATTCTGCCAAGTTTCTTTAGAATCGTTTGACTATATCATATAGCTGCCATAGGAATGATTGGTGGGAAAATATTTATTTTTAAAAGAAAAACGTTTTGTTTTCCACAGTAGAGATAGCTAACTTGAATTTTAGTAGTTTGTATCCATGTTTTGAGAAAAATAATGAAAATCGGTTGACTATATCATATAGCTAACTAACTATACAAAAAGCAAATAAAATAGTGTGCTGTAAAAAGTGTTTTGGAATGCTTAGAAACAATTTTTTATACCTTAAAACTATTTTAACTTTTGCCACAAAAAATTGAAAATTTCCAAGGGTATTTAAAGTTCGTTACGTTACACTTGATGAAGGCTTTTTTTACTATAGTTTATATGTTTGCAAATTGACTGCAAAATTACGTATATAAAAAATAAATATTTAAACTTTTGTTATTAGCACTAAAACAAAAAAGGTTTTAAAAGTTATCAATCATTTGTTGAACTTTGTAAACTTTTGAAAAAGGCTATTTACCACTTGAATGGAAAATTAAAAGAAAAGTATTAATGCATTATTGTTAATTGCACCTACTAACTGAAATTGGGAAGTTGAAACGCAAATGTATCCAGCCGGATGCTGTTCATCATGACCCTTTGCTGCCGCTGCCTATGACCCCCAATCTAAATGAGTTGAAGATTGACTGTAATGAGGAGCAGAGCTTCATTCACATTTTGCGATTCGAATCAAAAAAAAATTGGAATACATGGAGACGGAGACAAAGTCTCTGGCAATGGCAATGGCAATATCATCATGTGCCTTGTGTGTGTTCGTGCGTCTCATGTGAGAGATGGCTATCAACAGAAGGATTCATTGCCCATAGCAATTCAAACTGACTGACTGAATGACTGGCGACTGGCGAATGTCACTGCTGCCCACAGGCAAACTGTCAACTGAGCCAAAGGGAGGAGGGGGAGGGGGGAACAGAGAAGCATAGTTTGGATCTGGATCTGGACCTCTGGACATGGACATGGATCTGGACATGGATCTGGAAGGTATACCACAATGACTGACACAAATGTGAGCACATTTACATATCAATCGAGTTTGGACTTGAAGCGGATGTTCATAAATTAGCCAAATCGATAAAACTAAATCTTACAGCATTAAAAACAAAAACAACAACAACAACAACAAAAACAACAACAGGACAAGAAGTAGGGTTCCATCCATCCAAATGCGGCTAATTCGCATTCGCATTAAGGCCATAAACACATCAGAGAAGGACAGAAATTGAAACTGGGTCTGGGATCTGGGACTGAGGAGACTGCGACATGGACATGGGGACATAAGACTGTCTGCGTATGCCCATCCATCCGATTGTTGTCGTTGTTGTCATTGTCATTGCGGCTCCTGTTCCTGTTGCAATTTCGCTTTTGGGGGTTCCCTGTCAGTTAATTAGCTCAAAATCATCTTCAGCTCTCCCTCCCTCTTTCCCTCTCTCTCTCTCTCTCTCTCTCTCTCTCTCTCTCTCTCTCTCTCTCTCTCTTTTGCTCTTTGATCAGGATCTTTCTTTTGCAATTGTTCCCACTCACCTTCGGTAATCAGTCTCTCGCGTATTTCCCATGCAAATATCGTTGGATTCTCCCGTTTATATTGCTCGATTTTGGAGACAACTGTTGGTGTGGCCACTTTAGGCTTGGAGCCACCAATCAGTCCAGGTGGTCTCAGGGTGCCTGTAAAATTAAAATGAAACATAAGAGAATTTATATTTATTTTTTTTTTTTTTTGTTAAATTGAGTTGAACTTTTGCCCCTGTTGAAATTGGGTAGCATTTGGCAGGGGGTTAGGCTAGCATCTATTGTGACTGATTCGCATAATTTTCACATTACTCAAATCACTCTTCCCGGTAGCGTATCGTGTGGGCGTATGGGTCAAAAGCCCTCCAGGGTTACCACCAATGCATTGACTAACTGACTGACTGACTAACTAACTAACTAACTAACTTACTAACTAACTAGACAATTAAAATCTGGCTCCATTCAATGGCTTTAACTAATTTGAATATTTGACATCAATGGCATAACCCCATACCGATTCCCAACTCAGCCTATCTCTCTCTCTCTCTATGCTTCTCTCTCTCTCTCTCTTTTAAGTCAAATTATAATTCACTGCGTCGGAAATGGTTGACAAGCGAGCGCGCGTTTATCTTGTAAATTAAGTCTACACTGAGAGAAAATCAAAATGATTAACAATATAAGAAATACTATTAGTTTATATAGAAATAGTTTCTAAAGTATAAATTACATTTCTCACAGTGTAAGTGTGTAGTGCCTCTGGCCAATAATCTAGTCATTGTTGCAATGTATGCAAATTGAAAAAAAAAAAAATGTTTTTTTTTTTCTTCTAACAAAACGGAAGTTATTTACACAATTTAAATTAACTATAGTATATATAGAGAATGTGAATGAATGAATGAATGAATTGAGTATAACTTTTCTCTCCCACATAGTTCAGTATGTGGCAATTTCAGGTTAATTCAATGAATAACACAGAAAAGGTTCAACAATTACATTTACATTGAGAATAAATTAAAAAAGAAAAAAAGAAAAAAAAGTAGAATAAATATATTAAGATGAAGAATTTCCGTTTTCAATTGATTAATCAGTGAAATATAATAAAAAAAACTAAAGATAACTGCAGGATTCTAATCTCAAAATAAGCAGCAATAAAAAAAAACCTTAATTATATAATCGAATCAATTAAAGGTAGATAATAGTTAAAAGATATTAAAAGATAATTTGTTTAGCAGAAGTCGATTTTCATTTAATGTGATTATAGTTTAAAGTCAAATAATTATAGACATAAAATAATAATATTTTAAAGAAAGCTTTGTTTAGAAATTGTTGTTTAATAGCAAAAAATATTACATTTTCTTTTTTTGTTTCTATTTGGGAGATATCGAAAATATAAAAGGCCAAGAAATAGACAATTAAAGACTTCTTTGAAATGCAAAACAAAAAAAAAACCTGTCCTATACTTTTTAGGACTATTTTCTCGAAAAGAAATATAGAAAAAATATATTTTTTAAAATATTAATAAAAAAAAAATGCAAATTTGATCTTAAAAGTTTGCTTTATTAGAAAACTTAGAAAAGTATTGAAAAAGTCACAAATCTTTTCAGTAAATATACAAAGTTTTTTTTTTCTATTTCCTGTTAACTAATCTATCTACTTTTCGTATTTTAAATAGTGTTTGCTATATATACTATATCTGTCTCTTCAACAGACTTTGTTGCGCTTTATTAAAAAAAAAACTTTTGGAATATAAAAAGGATCGACCAAAATTGGATAAGTTATATCAAATGAATCCTATTTTCCTCTAATGTTGGGCAAATTGCAAGAAACTAATTCGCATCTTCTAAAGATCGTGGAATCGCTCTATATATATCTATGTATCTATGCATGGTATTTTTTCTTTTTTTTTTTTTTATTTTGTATCTGGATTGTTGAAAATTCAAAAAATTAGTCACAAATCGGTAATGACATGGTCTGCGTCTAGGCTATGGGGCAACAGGTGTTCGTCTGGTTTGGATTCTATGGCGCTTGCCAAAGGGGGGGGTGGTTGGGGTTGGGGTTAGGTGAAGGCGGTGCTGGTGGTGTGATTTGGGTAGTATTGGATGGTGTTGGATGGCCAGGTGCGCCTGGGTACGGTGACTAGTTTGCAATCGATTTGTCGTGTCTACGTGACCCTCTGCTCTGTTGTGTTCTGTTCTACTCTACTCTGGTCTATTGGAGGTGGTGCACAAATTGATTTTCACCGCTTGGGACATATGGCAATTGCATTTGGGGCGCGTGTTTTATGGTTCCGCGTTATGCAAAAACCTTGATGTCTTCTAGCTTCCCCACCAACCCCTCTCCACGATATCTTGATTAAATCAGTCAGGCTTACATCCTGCTCCGCTTTGTAAAACTTACCCAATAGCTTGGAGACGGCGCCTTGCTGGGATAGCATATGTTGGGCCAGATCATAACCTCTTAGACCAAACCGTGATAATTCCAATAGACGATGCTGCGATGCCAATGCACTGAGATTTGTGGCTGCTGCAGTGGGTGGTGGTGGTGGTGGTACTGCTGCGACTGCTGCTGCTCCACCGGCACCGCAAAACAGATTGCCCAATGTTGTGGCTGTTGGAGCAGGAGCTGTTGGTGAAGTGGTGCCAGGGGTCAACAGTGGAGTCAACCCTGGAAAACAGACAGAAAAGAATTGCAACAGAGAGGAATATAAGAGTGGGGATTGGGGAACAATCATTAAATGTCAATTGGAATTTAAACGAAGTTGGCTGCCTGCCGGCATACCGCGCATGACACAGAAACACCAAGAAATTTGTACTGGTAGTAGCTTGGACAAATTTTCGGTTCGGACTTCTTTTCTTTTTTTTTTTTTTTATTTATTTATTTTGTTTTTGTTTTCGTTTCGTTTGATCGACGTTGCGATCAAGTCAAGTCAAAAGAGTTGGCTGTGGCAAGAGTAGAAAGAGCTGGGACGGAAGTGTCAATGTCAACGTTTATGGGCATAATGGATGTGGTGTGGTCCATTAGGCTGGTTGGACAGCAGCAGCGCCGACACTGCTAATTTCAAGTGGAATTTCAAAAGGAATTCCATACCAAGTCGTCTCGATCGGCTCAGTTGTTCAGTTAAGGTTTGGTTCAGTTCATTTTATATCATTTCATTTCAGTTCGTTTCTGTTAGTTTGTACGTTTTGTCCATTGTCAGCGATTAGCAATTCCTCAGATGTAGAAGCTTTTATGTTCATTTTGACATTTTATCTGATCGCGAGAACTGCACACGTTTTAACACCTTCGTTTCATTTTTTTTTTTCTTTTTCTTCTTTTTTTCTTTTGCACATATTTCCCCTTGTTGTTGTACGTGTGTATGTTAACGTTTGTGTGTGGCATCTAGCTAAGGTCTGACCTCGCCTAACCTGCTCTAATTGAAGATCCTCAATGCCAATGCCAAGTTAGTTGCTTACAATTTGTTGTGGACCCGTGCTCTCTCGGTTATGGTTATGCTTGATTTATATGCCCCCAGCCAGCTCCCAGGTGGAAATAAGCAAGCACCTGGTTTTTGGTCTTGGCTGCGCTTACAGCACGGATGTCAACAACAGTAGTTGAGAATGGGAATAGGAATGAGGATGAGGATCGCTTTGGTTCGGTTCGATTCAGTACACTTTGGCTCAGTTTCAGTTTAGTTTAGTTCAATACTGACCAAATGATTTACTACACCAGACGCACCTCAGTCAATTGTAAAATCGGCTTAAAATTACACGAATTGCTTCCACTGGTTAGTAGTATGTAAGTATGTATGTATGTATGTATGTATGGATGTTTATATGTAATTTTGTAGTATAGTTGCCACACGGCTCCATGCGTTTTGCCCCATCAAGTAGCTGAAAGCACTACCTCTTCCTCTACCTTTTACTGTACCGCGTGCGCTCACAAAAGTGATGATCGCTTTGGAATTCAATTGATAGTTTGATTTATTGCTACCGGTAAGTTTTTCAGATTTTATTTTTTTTTTTTTGCGCCACAGCAGCCACCACTGCATATAAATTAAAAGTTACTCGGGTTTTTCAATGTGGTTCTTCTGTATTTTTTTTTCCATTTTAGCTTGAAGCTTTCAAGCCTCTCACACGCCTCTTGTCACCCTGCTCAGTTAGCGCGCTCGCTGATCTTGTTTGTCGCGCTCATCGGCTATATAGGCTTCTGGTTTTGAATGTTTAATAATATGGCCAAGTTGGCACGTTTCTTTCGTTGTTGAGATGTTTGACGAGAGAATGAGATAGGGACACACAATAATAGTGACAGAGACGAAGAGATGAGTGCGATGATCGATCTATGATCTATTGCGGTTTCTGTTCACTTTTTTAAGCAAGCATAAACCAAATATCTCTAATCGATTTGTGCTCATTGTATTTGTAAGTAATACAATTAGTATCTGTGAGTAATTGTGTAAATATATCTTGATTGTATGTGCATCTGTTTTGTATCAAGTTGGGAGAATCAAGTTGTCATAGAGGAATGAAAGTTTTAAATACTTATCTAAACAATTTAACGACTATTTTTGAATCTATTAGGATAGCGCATATATAACATATTATATATCCAAAGAATCATCCATATATCTCTAAAACTGTTTATCTGAAACAGTTGAAATTTCTTTAGTAAGAGCCATTTCTTTGCTTCACTTCGAACATAAAGTAATAGCTCTATTCAATTTTCAAAAGGTTTTCCAAACATTGTTTATAACAGATATTCTATATCCATAAAGTAATACGATATTGATATAGTTTCATTATGTCGGAAGTGAAAGATCTCATGAATAAGGAAAACATTGGAAATAATATTCAACAATATTTCAAATCGATAAACGTTTCACGTTATTAAACATTTTCTCTTAATTTTTGTGTGTTTTGGAATAAATTTCTTCTTAATTATAGCATAAAAGTATGCTTTAAAAAGACTTCAATTTGTTATATGGCAAAGTTCTTGCCATTGCCATTGCTGTTGCTGTTGCTATTGTTACCCTTATCGTATTTTAAGGGGAAATATTTTGTTAATCGTTAGGTCTGCGCTGATCTGATGACACACATATTAGAGTCAAGCGGATACGAAACGGGCCATCTTTTTCGTTGAACACACTTGAAAATCATTGTGCATTGTGCACACCTTTTATACGCTTGGCTTTCTAAGAATAATGTGGAATATATGTACATACATGTACACGCACCGCATGGGTGTAACTCGAAACCCTTAAGTATGGTTTCTGGACCTATGCTTAAACTTCAATGTATGCCATAAACCCATCTCTCTTCTGGTTAGCCTAGCCAGCTTGTGTGTTGGTTGCGTTTTTTCTTTCTTCGTTTGCCTTTTCTCTCTTTATATATTTTTATTTTTTTTTTTGCCTCTGACACCACTGTCGTCTCTTCATCCGTCCTGCTGTTAAACTGAACTCTCTGTTGTTTGGTTTTGTTATTTTACTTTTTTTTTTTTATAATTATTTATTTATTGTGCAACTTCCAACACCTTCTAAAGACAAGTCAAAGCTTTGGGGGCTAGCTAGTAGTGTATGTTTGTGTGTGTGTGTGTGTGTGTGTGTGTATATGTATATATGTTGCCGTTGCGGTTGCCCCAAGCCGTGCCGTTCGATCTTTTTAAGTATCTCGACGGCAAAATGTGAACTAATTTTATTTGACAACCCATACTTGTGCAAAACAAATTGCCACTGATGTGCGAAAGACCAAAACACAAAAGTTCCCTCAGTTTCCTCAGTTGCCCGCTGTCCAGTTGTGCTTAATATATGGACATGGTATATGGTATTGGAGTATGGAGTCTGTATGTAGTAGTGCAGTTATGAAATTTCCAAATCATTGCGCTTTTTACAGCAGTGGTTCTTGTGGTTCCCTATATCCCTGTCAATTCAGGGAAAGGGAACGAATTGTTGCGCCGTTGTTGTCGTCGCCGTCATTTGTTGTCGTCATTCAAATCAGGGTATACAATTGATAAGGGTCTCACAATTGAGATGATTCGTTCACCATTAGAGGAGGACTCACCTGTGGGTGTAGATGAAATTGGTGAGGTACTTCCCACATTTATGGGCTGTAGTTGCATATGCGGCGGCATGCCCATTGATACAGCGGCAGGAGGCATACCAATATTGCCCGAATTATCTGTGGTACTTATTATACCCGTTGCGTTATAATCTATTATTTTACTTGATGTCCTTATAAGAGATGATATTGGTATTGTTGTGTGTGCTGTTGCAGTTGCTAATGTTAATGCTGGTGTTGCAGTTGGTGTTGCTGGTGATGTTGCTGTCGTCGTCGTCGTTGCCGCAGCCGCCGTTGTAGCCATTCCCTGCATGAGAACGAGAACTATGTCTTGACACTCAATTGCTATATTATAGACTGCAACCGTTAGATCGATCAAGAAAAAAAAAAGCCGATAGAGCAATTCTAAACAGCATTAAATAATTTTTCCTTTTTTTTTTGTGTAATGGACAAATTACCGACGGTATTTTCCCACTCAAAAAAGTACACTTAAAAATATATATATATGTATACATATATATATATATATTTTATTTGACGAAATCTCGTGTATTACCGAAGGCGAACATGAACCGTCGCTGCTCGCCGCTCGCTGACTCGACGCGCACTCACTCACGCCGACTCGGACTGAGACTGAGAGACCAGAGTAAAAACTGAGACCTGACTTTGCTTACTCTTCGAGCTGGTTGTTGGCCGGGTTGTTACCATATCTGGTTTATGTAGCTTATTCTTGTGTGTGTGTGGTGTATGTGTCTTTGCGTGTGTATGTGCGTGAGCGTGTTTTGAGTGTCTCGCGTCGCCCAATTGAGCTGAGAAACAGTAGTAAAAGTTCAATAATTAATTACCCCTGGCTCGTTTTCATTGCATTGTTTATCACAAACTTGCCCCGAAAGCTAGGCCTAGTGTTAGCAACTTGTTGTTGTTGTTGTTGCTGCTGTTGTTATTGCTTTTAACTTTTAATTGATGACAAACGATTTGTGTTTGGTAATACACGAAACTTTTTCAAAGAAATGTCAATCACAACAACGGTATGGAAAAAAAAAAAACTAAACGGAAAATGCTTGACGGCCCAACGGAAGCTCGACTACACTTTGATTATGACATACGATTAAAATGTATGAAAACACACACACACCTGCACACCACACACACACACACACACACATACACATTCATATTTAGTCGTACTCTAAACCTACAAAACTTTGTTTTTCTTCTTTCTTTTTCTTCTCTTTTTTTTCTATCTTTTCATTTTGGGCGTGGGCGAGCTTGCCCACTGTTCGCAAAATAATAACAACAACAATGGGGGGAAAAAAACGCATTAGTCTGCACATCAACAACAAGAACAAAAACAACCATCAATGGCGTCAAACCCTTCTTCAAAAAATGGGAATTTCTGGCATTAGCCAGTAATAGTAACCGATTAACGAGACACGTACCATACAACTCCCATTTCCAATATCCATTCCTTTAGAAAAGGGGAGAGAGAGAACTTACAGAAGCCTGCGCACAACGTGTCAACTCTGCCACCAAGAGCAAGTGAGATGCCATTAGTAGTAGTTACACCACCGGCACTTTGAGTGAAAGAGTATGGAGATGTAAGAAAGAAAAGGAGAAAGATAGTAAGGGGTGGAGGCGAAAGGCAAAAGTTTAACTCCTAATTGATTTATTTGCCAACTATTCTTTTGTTTATAAGGAACAATAACAGAACAAGAAAAAAAACCTTAACATTGGTTGGTCATCCAGATATACATAGATGGCACATGGTGCGTGACTCGATTGCAAGTTCTCTGCTATTCTTGATGTTATAACGGAAACTCGACTTTGGTTTGACATCATATTGTCTGTGTCTGGGTCTATCGAAAGAAAATCTAATTGTGACTAGTGACTATAACCAGCTGCTGGATTATGTGCCACTAAAAAATTTGCACATGTTAGTTAGTTACAATGATGTTAATCCAATCAGAGGCGTACACCGTTAATCCTAAGTAGTAAAAGACGATTTTAAATACTAAACAATAAACTGAAGTAAACAAATAATCCCTGATGATGATGAGAATACCCTGTAGCAAGTAAGAGGTTTTGTAGAAAATCAAACTCAAGTTTAAATATATATAAAATTTTCTTAATGTGCCTCTAGCTTAACGCTTATATGGTATTTATTTTCCGATATTATATCTATGTAAATGTTATATTATTTGGTGGTTGTGGATCTTTAAGACAGCTTTAGTAACTCTTTTCTAAGTTATGACTTGATCCTAAAGTGCATAGACACTAGACTAGACTATATACCATATATTTGCTAGCCCTAGTCTCTTATAGTCTCTCATCCTAGATGTTCATACATATGGATATTTCCTTATCGACTCAACATTTGATACTTTTTGGTGTCAAAATAGGATTTCAATATACCCTATCGATATAGGGAATACAACTAAACAATTACCATCTACTGGTAATTTTTTTTTTTTAAAAATAATAAAAATTTTTTGCCGTCGCAGTATAAATTTTGCCTAAATATAAACACTAATAGAGTTTCTTTAATTTTCTTATAAATAAATGAAGATTAAAAAAAAAAACAATAGTTTAAAATATTAAATATTCTCATAAGAAGGCGGGGGGTAATGATAGGTAAGGGTGCATGTCTCAACTTACATAATCGAGATGACATTTAACACTCAAATGGAAATTGAGTGAGTGAATCATTTGAGTTTGAGTGACGGCAATTTGAGCGAGTGAATGTCATAAGACGCGCCAATTCGCCGTCGCTTCTCGCTCTCATGTGTGTGTGTGAATGTGTTTGTTATGTGACTGTATGTGTGTGTGAGTAAATGGGCGGGACGCACTCAAGCGTTGAATACGTGTAGGCCAAACGAATGGACCAATGGGAAACACGCCATTTGCCACTCGAGCAACTACAACAACTTTGACAAAGAGTTGAAAGAAAGAAAAACCCACAATCCACAAATACAACTCTACACCTCCGCTTTCCGCTATCCCCTACACTATACCAAACTGATAAATAAAGTTTAATATTCAATTGTAATCGAAATCGAATCTTATATCTAACAATTTGCCAACTATTTTCGATTGTCTTGTGGTGCGGTACACATGTGTGGCGATTTATATCATCCGGTTTTACTATGATTGATTAGAATAATTATAAGCTTAATTAAACCCATATCACTAGCATCGACTAATTATGCTTACTTCTAATTGTGTTTCGTGTTAGTGGTTCTCTCTCTCACTCTCTCCCTCTCTGTCTCTGTCTCTCTCCCTCTTTCTGTTTTTTGTTCTCTGTTTTCGGGGCTGCTTACCTTAATTATGGCCGGCCGCCATTATTTCACTGACCAAAAGTTCATAGTTAGATAAAGATCTAGTATCTACATGCAAATGGGGGAGTTGGCACAGCTCGGTCGAAAAACCAAAAACCAAAAAAAAAAAAACCAAGCCCAGACCCATGCATATTTGTGCTAGCCACGCTTCCTGTTTTTCTGTTTGTTTTGGCCAGGTCGTCCAGTAGACAAGAAATGCCCATAGGGCGGCCCCTTTTTCAATGTTTTAGTTTTTAGTTTTTTGTTTTTTTTTTTTTTCGCTTCCCCACCCCATCTTTCCGCCATCGGTGGCGTTACGGACGCGGCGCTGTTTACCCACATGTAGGCATATGCATATGCTGATTTCGTTAGATCATGGTAGGAGCGGGTACAAGGGGTAGATCAGCTAGATTATATATGCAAAAGGGCAGGGCCATCAAGTCCAAGAAAGGAACTGAGAAGTAACAAAATGGGTAGGGTATCAGCGAATTCGATTCTCAGTACACATTCGTTGTTGTTCTTTTTTCTTCTTCAACTTTTTTGTCATTGTTAAAGGTTTTGTTTTTTATTGCTGTTGTTGTTGTTGTTGCTGGAGTTAACGGAAATAGGTTCAAGTTTTGTGTTTTTGTTGGTCGGAAATGCTTAGCGCTTGTTCGGAATTATCAAAGGGTCGCTGTTTTTCTTCTTCTTCTATTTCTTATGCTTGTTATATATTTCTATTTGCATTTACATATTTACTTATAGTCGTCTGCCTGTATATATGTATATATAATAGTATATATATGAACCTTTGCTCTGCTTCCACATGAAAGGGAAACAAATCGATTTGTTTCGTGATGCCAAAGGCAATTAGAAGTTATTAGAACTAACTTGGCATGCAAGATGAAACTAATTTACTCTTCTACTTCCTCTTCTTGACACTATTGAAGAAACAACTCTTCTCGTTATATTGTTAGATAAATATGAATATAACCCCAATAAGTACCAACTTTCCCATGTTTTTTCTTTACGAATTTTAGATAAGTAAAACTTTTTAGCACATTTGATTTTCCTATTTTTAAAAACTTATAATAGTAACAATTTTGAAAAGTTACCAAGAGAAAGTTTGAATGGCTCAAAAAGAAGCTTTTAAGTTCCTTTTATAAAATAATCACAAAACCAATTATTCAGATTTATAACTATACATATTCATACAAGTTCCTCAAAGTAACCAACAAATGTTTTCCTTATGCAAAAGTTTCCTTTTAAAGCAGTTGGAAAAGAATCAAACTTTTAATTAAGCTTATGATCCTAGTCCAAAATGGGAATAGAATACATATATATGACAAATGTAGTTTAAGACAGTTTAAAAAATATTTTCATCATAATTCTTAATGGTTTTTCTTTACTTTTACCAACTAATTTATGACTGTCAGTACTTAAAGAATCAAACAATTATAGTTAATGATAAAATCAGATCAATTTCAATATCCTTTCACAAAAGATATATTTTTTTCAAGGGTTTTTTGTTTATAAAGCATTGTCAAGGCGGAACAATAAACAAATTAAACAGATGTAATGGGTTTGTACATTATGAAAATGTATCTCACAGATACACAATAGTATCGATGACCTTTTTCTCTGTGATGCTGTGTCTATAGTCTCTATATTGGCATATTGACTTGGCAACAAAAAAAAAAAGGGAAGTAGAGAATCGGGTGTTTAATTTTCATCTTCATCAGCACGCACTTCTTAGCCTCGTTTGCCTTCTTGGCTGCCACCTTCTCCTCTTATTTCTGTTCCTTCTGCTGCTGCTGCTGCTGCTCCTGCTGGTGCTGGCATACATCATGCAGATGATCCCCCTATTTAGCTACCGGCTACTGCCGAAATGTAATGATTAACTTCTCGCCATGGCTAAATTAAGAGAGTTTTTACTTAGCTGAATGTATTTTGGTCTCCTCCCTCTTCCCATATCCTTGTTCTTATCCCCAGCTCTCTTAGCTAGCAGCTTTTCAGCTTGGAAACATTGCGACGAGCGACGAAATTTTGCAGTTTGCATTGCGGCAAGCAGCCAGCCAAGGCAGGCAGTCAGTCAGTCAGCCAGGCAGGCAGGCAAGCAGGCATTGGCATTGGTTGGTTGCGTGTCTGGAGTGGAGTCTCAGAAATGATTTCCACATACCACAGCAGTTAAAGCCCTTAAGTCAGGGAGAAAATCCAATTAAATTCGGTAGCGAAAGAAATAAGTCCTACCACTGTCGGCAAAATGATTCTACATACATGTATTTGCGTCAACATTGATTTTGCCAACAGAAACCGAACCGAATGAAACATGGGGCAGGCATGTAGGGTGGTATGGCAAGGGAGGGGAGGCGAATTCGACGATCCAAGACGAAGACGGACAGAAAAGTAGTTCATGTGCATGGCGTGATTGAGGACGAAGTTGAGGACACAACAGCAGAAGCAGCAACAGCAGCAGCAGCAGTAGAAGCAACAACAGCAGCAGCAGCAACAGCAACTGCAACTGCAGCAACAGCAGCGGCTTGATGCGAGTTAAAGCGTCGGTTTTGACTTTTCAGATTCAGTCTGAGCCGAGTCAGGTCTCTTAGCCGCAAAACCGTCGAAAAGTTGCGTGCCCATAGGTCTTCTGTGTAATTGCGCAACAATTGTCAGGAACCCGATTCCCGACTCAAAACTTGCTGCTGCTGTTGCTGCTGTTGCTGCTGTTAAGGGCGCAGCAGAAGCCGCAGCCGCAGCAGCAATAGCAGCAGTAGCAACAGCAGCAAAAACCGCAATCAAGACACGGACACGTCATGGAGGAGAAAAAAAGAAAAAAAAAAACTCCTCCAGCTATGGCTACCTTTCGTGTCTGCGTCAAACTTGCGGAAATCTGATTTTTCAAAATTATTAACAACATGCAATGGCTAAATAGTTTTGCATTTGGATAACAAAAGCCGCTGCCGTTGCCACTCCTTTTGACCGCCTTCCCCGTCTGGTTACCTCTCTCTCTCTCTCTGTCTCTTTCAGAAACATATTGAAACAAGTAAGAAGAAGATGCAACAAGGCAGTGTCTTCTGGGGGTAGGGGACAAGAACGTTCATTGAGCGCCATATATACATATATATACATATGTATACCTATGTACATACATTCTATATCTAAATCTAGTTATAGTTTAATTTTCAAAGACTATCGAGACATTTTTAAAAAAGGACACTTGGAGAAACCTTAAATTTGACTTTTTTTTTATCAAGTTATAAATTATACATTCTGGATTTTTATTATCAATCGTCGAATAATGCTTGTAAATCCTTTAATGCCAATCCTTTACGTTTTTTGTTAAAAGAAAAGAATGGAATCAATGTCGGATAAAACTACATGTAGCTTTGAAATCAGAAATCGATATAATATTTAAGATTTTTTGAACTGTCATGCAATTCCTATTAAACACTTTTATCATCATGTGAGATAGTAAGTAGAATGTAAGTGAATAGACCTCTTATAAAATATATTGAAAAAATTGAATATTTTCTCAAAGTTTACTACTTTAAATTAAAAAGCTATAAACTAGTTTAATATCTCTTTCAAGTACAGGGTTTTCCAAGAACAAGTGTCATTTTGAATAGCCCGCTATTTCAGTAGATGTCACTTTGAAGCTGTCATTTTTTGATATTTGTCAAGTAGAAACTACGCCATTAATAATAATGAAAGTATTAAAATTCCCTATAAGAATAGTGAGAATTTGCCAGAGCCTCGTAAAACTCGAACGCTTTTGGGTCATCGGGAAGTACTTTTAAAATCTTGCGACTTCATTCTTTGGGGCCACGTAAACGAGATCTTGAGGCTATCGAGGACACGGGGAAGCCACTTTGCGATGAAAAGGATATTGTCCTGTGTATGCGTGGTAGTCATTTGCCAAATGTTATTTTCCACCATGAACCTTTCACCTTCCTCTTCATAATGCAACAAACATTCGATCATTTATATGCAAAAACAACATGTCTCTTTAAATACTCTCTTATTGGAAAACCCTATATGTTAAAAGTTAGTTTTGTTTCTAAGATAAGACATAAACTAAAATCATATCAAATAAGTGACAAATTTAAAGTAAAGATAGACTATTATATACAATTATACAGATATCTTACATACATATATTTACTTTACTTTTACCACAATCTTAACTAAAGTCAACTAATATTTCGTTCTTTTATTATGTGAGAAAGAATTTTGCAAATTTGGTTTTCTGTCTCAGTTTGATGCTATATATGTTTGCTGATAAAAATGCAAAAATTTCTTTTAATTAGATATTGTTTAAAATGTTAAACTGCAAATTATTTGCCATAGATTGGATCGTATATGAATAGGTCAGTCTCTTGTGAATGAATCTCTAATTTCGTGCAATTGTGCCAAGTGACCGCAACGTATAATTCACAAATTCAAATTCAAATTTGTTACAAAAAGAAAAAAAAGTATAAAAGGAACGATCGAAAGCTGGCCAGCTAGCCAACCGTTATAGGGTTAATTAAATTCAGTGCACCCAAACCCATTCCCTCGATGTTACCACAGTCTCCCCCCCCTCTCTCTCTCTCTTTTGCCAACTACTAAGTACGCTTTCATTTCCAGTTAAAGTTTCTCTCCACCGCCGCGGCGGCTGCTGTTGCTGCTGCAATTAGAAGTTGCACAAAAAGCGCTACTCAAAGAAAATACAAAAAAAAAAAAAAAACTGAAAAAAAGAGAAAAACATGAAAAACAAAATGGCGATAAGTACCGCAATTTGCATATAAATGGACGTAGCTGAAACGTCTTTAGTCACCCGAATCTTGAGCAAACCATAGGAGCGATTAACATTGTTGTCGACTGCCAGTCAGCCAGCCAGCCAGCCAGCCATCCAGCACACCACACTATGTGTAGGTGTAGGCGGAGGTAGTCGTAGTCATAGTCGAGGGAACGACTTTTTCTCTCTGTATATTTGTGTGTGTGTGTGTGTGTATGAGTATGTGTATTCGTGTATGTAACGAAGCGCAATTGGCACTAGGAACAAGGCACAACAAAATGGCGACCAAAAGCCGTCAGAGCGTGGCAAGCCAACACTAACACCCCAGGTCATCCATCGGTGCGGTGTTAGTAGACCCAACCCATACCATATATATATGTATATATATTATACGTTACCATTCTATAGGAAAAATCCATTGCAACTCATTCCATACCATTTGCTACTTAGTAATTGCAATTGTTTTTGCTCGAGTTGCCTTTAGAAACGCGAACGCCAAAGTTGCCGGCGTGAACTCAACTTGCAGAGCAATAGCAAACTAGCTAAATAAAAAAAAATAAAAACAAAAAGTTGACTCTCAAAGCACACCCGCACACCCTAACCCGCATTCGCACCCGGCACCCAGTAACCGTCCATCTATTTTAGCCAACTTCAAATGCATTGTGTTATTATGCAAATGCCATTCACAGGTAATTACCACGCTGCACCGTTATAATTGCCTTTTGAAGCCCAGCTACGAATCACGATTGCAGTTTCGTTTCTATAGCTTTTCAGCTCCCATCATCCCGTCATCATCACAGCAACACAGAAAACAACAAACAAAAAAAAAAATTGAAACTGCCAACAAGATAGTGCAGGTAATGCCGTTGGCAGTAATTACTCTAGCGTTACAATATACTCGAACTTATCCGACCAGTTACTATATGCATATAGAGAAAATTTCTATGCCTACCAAATTTCTGCAAACAAAACTATAAATTCCAACTTTGTATAATCAATAAAAAACGATAGAAACTGAGAAACATAAAAACAAGTAGTAATGGATCATATTAGATAATGATAATATCATCAATAAGTAAAAGATAAAACCTAGAAAAGGAGCTGAGACGAGTTGCGAACCGAAAGGATTAAGAAAACACAAAAGGAAACTCTCATTTGTTAAAAGGAAACGAGTATTTTAAAAGAATTGCACACATATTAAACCAAACAACAAAGAAGAAAAGTCCCTAAAAAACGCAGATATAATTGGAGGAAAAAAAAAGGAAATAATATTTAAAGATAAGTTAAAAGGATTGAACCTGGCAACACAATAAGGCGAAGATAAAGATTGAATAACTTCGATCTGAAAATGTTATTAACCTAAAGGGATATGCATTATTAAAATTATTATAAAACAACTTCTAATATTAAAGTCTTATCTATTTTTTTTATTTCGAACAAAACTCAAAAATATTTCTAGAAAGTAACAGTTCAGGCATTCAAGTAGAAAATTGTCAAAAATAAATTTGAATATTTTTTAGTTTGTTGTGTTTTTAAAGCCTTAGCTGAGCTATAGTAAGCCCTTTGCCAAAGCAAAAATAAAAAAAATATATATATATATATGTAAAGATGGCTAACATTGACAAGATATCCGAGATGAAACAGCAAATCGCTGTAGCCCACTTGCAGGAGATGCTCACCCAGATGACCCAAAAATGTTTCAAGAAATGTATCAATAAGCCAGGAACATCACTGGCATCTGGTGAAGAGAAATGCATTTCAATGTGCATGGATAGATTTATGGATTCATGGAATCTAATAACTCGAACCTATGGCCAAAGGTTACAGCGTATGCAGTAACAATTATGTATATCAAATCAAATGTACAATTTGGAGCAATCGTAACCAATTGAATAGTTTTTTATAACTATTATTTAAAATTTAATAAATATTAACTAAAGATTGCTGAACATTGATAGAACAATTGAATACCTATTAACTAGTGAAAGAAATAATGTCACATATAGGACAATAATCGAGTAAAGAAATCTATATTTTATAATGGTTTTGGTCTGATTAAATTTGCATATGTGTAAGTTGAATACTTAGTACCTAATTGAGTTGTAAGACTGTGTGACTAAGTTGTTGTTGCAATGGCGACAAACCAGATTCTTATCTCAAAAAGCGACTTAAACAGCGAATGGAGATGACAATGGGGACATTTTGCAATGGCCTGTGAGAGAGAGATGACAAGGCTTCACGATGACGATGCTGATGACACCTTTTTGGCCATATGAGAAACAGCCGCTAAAAACACACAGTGACAGACAGAACAGACAGACAAACGGACAGACAGATTGAAACTCAAACGCAGATTCTGGTTCTGAGGATGGAGACTGAGACAGTATCCAGATGGAGAACAGAGGCCCAAGGCAAGGGCAGGCAAATTAGAATAACTTAAATACGCGGCGGCAGGCATTAACCCAGGCAACATTCAGGCATCCTTTTTTTTTTTTTTTTTTTTTTTGCTGCTCTTCTCACTCGGCCACTTTGCTCAATCTGTTGATCTCTTTCACACTCGTTTAGTGCACTGGGCTCACTCCTATCAGAAAGTAATAAATCTGCCGCTGATCTGTCGTAAATCTTTTTCCGTTCCCTTCATGATTTACCCACATAAATCAAAATTATCGATGACTCGAACGCCGCTGGAAAGTGTTAAATCTGTTCGCCCCAAAAAAAAAAAAAAATAAATAAAACACAAAAATAAACTAAAGTATAAAAAAAAAGGACAGACTATATGTTCTCCAATTGGTTTGGGGACAAAGTGTCCTTAATTTGCATCAAGTTCATCATTTGGACTTCTTAATTTTTATTTGTCGTTTCCTTTGTTGGCCTTTCTTTGGTTAATACATTTAACACTAAACAATTATGGCCATTTGCAGCTTGCCATTTGTGAGTCAGAAAACAATTTTCAGCTGTTGTCTTAAGACATTTAAGACCTCTCCACTCACGCACCAACAACTAGAAAGTCCTAGTACAATTGTCAAATGGTATATATATATATATATATATATATATATATATACATTTATATATATATGTGTAGGTATATACGTAGTTGAAAATTCGTCACATGCAAAGTGAAATTATCTGTGGGCCCTTGGCTAATTTCATTTAATTTTCGGTCTTTGTCAGTTTCGTTTGTTCGTCAGCCAGCCAGCCAGCCAGCCAGTCAGTCAGTCAGCCGCAGACGAAGAAGCGACCGCTACAATTATAGCATATTTTCCCCAATTAATAATTAATAATTTGTTTGGGTCACGAAATGCTTTTGGTCTTGGTGTGTGAACTGGAGGGCAACAACCAACTTAGAGAGAGCGACAAATTTTTTTCTTTTTGGGTAAGAAATCTACCAAAATGAATAGGTTGGCCAGGCCCTATATGTCTAGGAACCGGCTGACTGAGACGTTTAATTGCTGTCACAAAGTTGAGGTCGAGAAATGTTTTGGAGAAATGCTCGAGAAATGCTTGAGAAAAGATGCCAAGCAATTCGAAATCTCTTTAAAAAACACGCAAGGCCAAAAAGTCAGTCAGAGGTGCAGAACATATTTTGTGTGCGAGCTGCAGCATATACATTTCCTTCCTGTTACCTCCTGTTACCCCTATACCCCTGCCCTATCCCTTTGTCCCTCACTATTCATTCATTCACATTGGCAGTCAATCAAGAGGCAACCACCAGTTGGTTGATTGATTTCAAAAACCAAATTGTATATATATAATATATGTATGTGCCATTGGTCTGATTTGCTTTTAAATCTATGATTTTTTTTTTTTACTGCTGCTCTTCCTGTTCCCCCCCTCTTACAATGGTTGTCAATTTAAGGATTTAATTTCGGTACTTATAATATATATAATAACACTGATTTCGTTTAGAAGAATTCTAAATTTAAATACTCGAATAAAAATTTATTTTTCCTAGTTAATAGTTTTAGATCTTTTTTTTTTTGATTATATCTGTTAAAGTCTTTAGGCGTTTTTTGCATTTATATAAGCGTATGAGGTCTGGGATTGATAGAATATATACCTGACTACTGATGTTGGTCAGGAATACTCTCTATAAAGAGAGGAACGAACTACCTTTAGCTATAAACAGAAATTTTAAAGAACTTTAAACCCAAAAGTATATCTTGCAACCGATTTGAATTCATCTGTGCAATATTTGGTTTAAACCAAGTTTACTTAACTAGTAATTTTAAATATTTAAGAGGTAAATTTAATAAAAAAAAAAAATATAATCTCTCAAAGTTTTTTAGAACCTAACTCTAAATATATAAAATGTTTAAAATAGTTTCCTATTTCGATTTCGAAATCAAGAATCTAACTTGATTTTGTATTCACAATTATTAACAAATACTTTTTCACAATATATTTTTGTTTATGTAGATTAATTTAACTTTAAATATGTATTTGAAAACAAGTTTAAAAAAATGTTTGCCTTATATATAATATATATGTATAAACTTAAGAATTATCAGTAATTGCTAAGGAATTTTTGTTACTTTATCTTTGGTACTTTAGCGTTGTGGCCTTTCTCTGCATTTTATTGAATTTTACTTTAACTTTTGGCTATCTGACTGATAGGTAACATTGTTATAACAACCCCCTGGCGTCACTCCTACCCCTCCTACCCCCTGCTTGACTAATTCTTAATGTCAATTCTACATATATGCTTTTGGAGTATGTTTCCATTCCATTCGTTGGTCGACTTTGGTCAGGCAAATTGTGTGTTGATGATCAGCTTCTTATATTTTAGTCCAGTGAACCAATAGAGACATCAACCACTATCCAAAAGTACCTCCTCCCCCCCCCCCCCCCCCCCCTCCCATATACCCCTCAATCGCCACCCTACAACTAATACAGTAACAACAACAACAATCCAGACCGTCGAGAGCACTTGACTTGAATTATGTATGTCTCCGGCTGTGAATGAAGCGAATGTGCGTTCAGGATTGGCTAATGTACGGGTTCCAGCTTGAAGCTGTGGCAGCCACTGCCCACTCATGTTCGCATCTCGTCTTCGTTCTCCGTTCTCCGTTTTCTCTGCCTGCTGCCTGCCGGCCTGCCGGCCTGCCTGCCCTGTTGGTCTGCCTCTTCCATTTCCCCCAGTTTCGTATCATCAAAATTGTCGTTGGCTTGCAGTTAAATTAAGTCATAAATTCAGTATTTATCTGCTGAATGTAGTTTGTTGTCCGGTCATCACTTCAGCGTCAGCGCCTTTGTCGCCGCCACAGCCGCGCCTGGGCCGATGTCAGCCCATACATACAATGGGACAAATAAGAAAACTATTTAAACAAAATCTAAATCGAAATCAAAAAAAATGATGAAAAATATAACCATGAAACATTGTTTTCGAATACTTTAGAATCTTGTTTTTGTAATATTTCCATTAATTGTTAAAGTTTTCTCGGGATTAAGCAGTTTTGAGATTGTTACCACTGTGGCTAAGCCTTGTCGAAAGCGCGTTTTATCCACACATTGCTGTTGCTGCTTTTATGGCAGCCTCTCAGATAGCTTTGACTTTGCCTCGCATGTGTCAACCAGAGCAGCTCCTGCCCCCTGGTCCCCACTGCCGCTCCTTTCTCTGTACCCTTTTGGTTGGGGGGTTTCGTTTTTTAGTTGCTCACTTAGTTGCTGTGAAGGCTTTTTGGTGGCCAGTGTTAAGAGAGCATAATTGGATTGATTTGGCTTTCCCAAAATAAAAAAAATAATAAAAAAAAAAGAAAGAGATACTCATAGCCAGTTTTCGATTCGGTTTCCTTTTTTGTTTTGTTTTTTTTTTTTTTTTCTTTTTGTTTCACTTACAGATTTATTACTGGACATCAATTAGGTGCCTTTTTGAAAAGTACCTTTTAAGGTACAATAGCTCTATATACCTATATATATGTATATATATAGATGTATGTATATTGCCATCGGCAACACGTAATATTTGTACAAATCGTTGATAATTCAGATCAATACAACAAGTCGTTCACGAATGTCAATTAGTCACTTTGACAATCCAATCACGAAATCTTTATCAGCATTCTGTGTTCGGTTCTGTTTACTATTTCGGTATTGTCTTATAGGGCATTTTTCAAATGTCAAATGCATCTAAGATCTGCATCAGATGATGTTGCTGACTGACTGACTGGTGTTGGTGCTGGAACTGGTGCGGTTCACCTGCCGCCTCTGGGGCATCGGAGACTCTGAGTCGCACAGTTGCAGGTAGCCGAGTGGCTATGTGACAGACACAGACAAGTTGACAATGATGATGACACCCCGAGAGTATCTTTAACCAGCTTCCATCTATACTCCAACTCCAGCTCACGTGCGATGCTTCTGAGCGTGAAATATTTTGACGAATGGCAGACACTTAATCAAAAATCATCATCAAAAAGGGATCGATGCCAGGCGATGCTTTCATATTGAGGTAGTGAAGGACCAACTCACACTACGTGTGTGTGTGTGTGTAAGATTTCCGCTAAAAAAAAAAAAGAGAAGAAAATATATGCCTGGGAAAAGGGAATTAGTTAAACTTGTCAAAGTCGCGGGCTAAAGGTGTATCAGTCTACCGTAATGACTATTCATTTGTGTTAACACATTATTAGGCTTCAGTTTTTTTTCTCTCTCTCTCTCTCTCTTTCTTTCTTTTCTTTTATATGTACTTATCAATCTTAATAATGTTGTTGCAAGAGTTTACGAGCTACGTGACACACACACACACACAGAGGGATATACATGTGTGTGCACCTTACCTCATTTCACATGTGAAATTGTTGATTGGGTCGCGCGACTCTTGGCTGTGTCCCCGTCCCTATCAACCACCAAACCAAACAAATTGCCAATCATTTATCAATAATTTACTGAAAAACAAAAAAAAAAAACGTGACGAATTAACAATGTTTTCATAAGCCAATAAAATGGTTAAACTTAAATACAATCCATGACGGAATGCACATAGGCATATAAAAATGCTGTATCAACATAAAACAGAGAGTTTATAATATTGGATTTATTGAAATGTTCGCTAAAGTGTCAATATTTGAATTCCTTTAATATTTATTTAAACTAAAGTATAAAACAAAAAAAAATATGGAAAATTATACTGGAAAAAGAAATCTTGCAAAGCTGTAAAATTGATGCATCTCATTGTGAGAAAATCGTTTCTTGTAGAAGAAACTTGAAGTAATATACATGTAAAAGTAATCATTTGGAAAGTGTGTTGAAAAATCATCATTGATAATTCTACCCTAGCAATGCTCTAGAAGAGATTGTTATACAAATATGGAAGAGTCTCTAGCAGTAAGTTTCTCGATAAAGAAGTTTGTAGTAGGAGCAGATGAAGTGACAATGGAGCTAGCTTAACAAATATCCAAGGCATCCTAAGAGATCATAATATGTATAGATCTATTCTGAAATCGCTGTCTAAAAACATACTAGTACACATGTCAGTTTAAGTAACCATAAGGAACACTATTCTTATAGCAAGTAAATAATGTTAAGACTTGATATTTTATTTTGATTTATCATATTTTTAATGCATCTTCAATATATGTATACAAACATACAACTGAAAGAGATTGTGATGATGTGAGTGATGCAGATGCAGATGCTGTGATCTAAGCCCAGCAATTATAAGTCTATAAAAATTGATCAGGAAACAAATGCTAAAATCACGCAATGCACCTCCCAAACCAATCACCAGGCCAGGGGAGCCAAGGGTGAGATTACAGAGCGCTAAAAGGAACCAAACAAAAAAGTGGAGAGGAGAGAAAAAAAAAATAAAATAAAATAACCATTCAACCTAAGGTCGGTCGATTGCTTCATCCGACAGGCAGGCAGGTGATGAGACATCATGCAAGGCTGCGAAACATAGATAGGTTATTAGAGCAACAGAAGCACGGGAGCTGATCCGGCTGCTGCTGCTGCTGCTGGAGATGGAGATGGATACATACATGTATAGTATCTGGTGCATGATGAGCGCACGCGATTGATTAAAACACTTTGCTGCTGCCTACCGCGAAGATCGAAGATCGCTGGCATCGACTAATATTCATAGACATACACACACACACACACACGATGGACACGCGCAGGATGCCTACTCATACTCACTCATCTTGCCAGCGTTCCCCAACAAAACTCCACCTGCCTTTGCTGCTACAATATTTCCGCCGGCTACATACCACAAAAACAAAAGAGAAAAAAACCTCAAATGTTGCATCATTATCAAAAAAAAACTGAAACACAACTTGTAAATTTTTTTGTTGTGTTTTTCTTCAAATTTATGCCATATTGACTTTGTTGCTCTAATTTTTTCCGCTGGTTATCGTCCTTTTCATTTTAATCAACAGCCAAAAGTCACCTTTTAGTCTTCTTCATGTGGTTTTTTTCCCCCTTTTTGTGATGAATTGATGATGGGGTCTGTGTGTGGAAAACGCCTAGCTGCTGCTGGAACCCTTTTTCGTGTGTGTGCTGCTGCTGCGGCTTCTGCTGCGGCTTCTGCTGCAGTTTTTCTTAATTTGGAATTTATTTAAATCCACATGAAAGTGGTGGAAGGGTGCCGCCAGTTCCGTCACTCAGACTTTTGACTTAGTCAAGTCAGTCAAGTCACATTCCCCCCCACCTTTTACCCATTCACTCCATTTATACACTTTCAGTGTGTGTTTGGGGTTCGTCGCCTTCGTTTTTGGCAGGTGCAGTTGCTGCTAATGCATAAATAACGCATTTTATATATATGTATATATTTTTTTTTTCTTCCTTTTTCTGTTGTTGTTATTGTTGCTGTTCAGTTTGTAGCCCTTTTCTCAGCTCTGGGTTTTTTTTTGTTGTAGTTGTTGTGTTATTTTTTTTTGCGTTCCGCTACCATCCTCCTTTCAAAATTTTAAAAGGCGTTTAGCTTGTTACCTTTTAATAATACCATTTAATTCCCCGCTGCGTTGTGGGGACCCGTGAACTGGTCATGGCGTAGGCGCGCAACCAACCATCAATCAGCTTGAAGATAGCGCCGCAAATACACACAAACACAAACACACACATACACATGCATACTATGTATGTATATACAAAATACTACACAACATTTTTAAAGTGCAATTCATATTTCATTTTCTTCTCCCGGTTTTTGGAGTTACCTTCTTTTTTTCTTTCTTTTTTTTTTTTTGCGGATCATGTTAGATCCATTTTTTATACAACGATGGGCAGGCAGCTGAAGATGCCCTCATATCCTGGTTATGCTCGAATTCTATTCCTTTTTTTTGTCCAGTCTTTGGAAATTTGTCATTTTGTTTAGCTTTGCTATAAATCTCTCTCTGTCTCTCTCGTTCTTAAACTCTTATTTAAACAAGTCTAAATTGTGTTGAGTAAACAAGATAATCCAGATGATCTTACTTTAGTACTACTTTTACTGTTAGAACTTACTAAAAATCGTTAAAAAATGGTCATAATATGGTAAGGAAAGTGAGATCTGATGATTTGATATAGAACTAATCTAAAACTTCTTTAACAAAGTTTCACATCGTATGATTTTCTACCAACTTGATGATTTTTCGAACCTATTTTAACTATCTCAAATAGGAGCTAAAGCCATGATAAAAACCCTTTCTAGAACCCTTTTCCTATATTATAACTTAAAAAAACACATATAGAACTTTTTTCTTATACTCTTTAAAAGAAGAGTATACATTGCAAGTATACAATGTAACATTGTATTATAAATTTTTAAAATTTCTTAACCATTTCTATAGTAAATTTCTTATGCAAAACTTTTCCTACATCCTGATAGATGGCAATTTAATAACCCATTGCTATACTAAACGGATTCCGCAAAAGGGGAAAAAAACACGCACTTCTTTAGTTAAAGACCGCTTAAATTTCCCATACATTATAATGAAAACGATTTCAATTTTTCTCACATTTATTATTCAAATTAAGGTTATGGAAAGTGTCCAAGTTGTGGTTAAAATCGATTTAATATTGCAAAAATCAAAGAAAATATAATCGTCCAAGGTCTAGCATTAGAATATAATTGTTTTCAATATGATTCTCTTTTATATATACATACATATGAATATGCATATGTATGTAGGTATATTTTGACATGAATATTCTGTTGAGTTTCCACACTTTTCCACAAATGAAAAGTATGGGGGGAGGGTTGAGGTAGCTATGAATGGGTGTGTGGGTTAGTGTGGTAGCAAGTCAGTCAAAGGCGTGCTGAAATTCCAATGGATAATGGTTTAATGCAATTCTATGTATGGTTGACGCAACGCTAATGGCCGCCCTAACACACCCTGTGTGTCTGTTCCTGTTCCTCTTCCTTCTCCATCTCGTCCGTCCTTTGCAAATGGACAAGGAAATGGTGGACTGAAAGTGCGGGTTAGAGTTAAAATGGGGTGAGTGGGCGCAAAGTGGCTACTGGCTGTACAGAAACTGACTGACCGATGGCTGCTGGTCATTGTGAGCGAGCGAGGGTGTTTTGACATGGCTTGTAAGCCCCAGCTGGCCCAGCCGGCTAAATTACGAATAAATTATGGCACATAATATGAAAATGAACGGAAAGGAGCAGGGAGGGTGTTGGTGGTGGTGAGCAGAAGGACACGAACAGGAGGAGATTGAAGAGTAGAGGAACGAAAAGTAAAGCAATGTATATTCGATTCCGCCTCCATTAAAGTTCGACCAGTAGTCCGAGCAGTGAAAGGCGCCTTGGCCACTTGGAAATTGAATCATGCATGCCCGAATCCGAAGACCAAGATCGAGACTGAGACTTGCAGGAAACCGAAGACACAAATTGCAGGGTAGCCAGCAACCAACCGACAATTGTCGATCGCAGCACCAGTCTGACTTGAAGTGGAAGCAGTGGAAGATGAGGAAAGGGGAACTGTTTGGTGGCTGCAACTGGGCGACTGTGTTTGCGTTTGTGTTTATGAAGTTGTGGATTTTTCAAGTTGGATTAATTTTCAAGCTGACTGCAATTACAAGCCGTAAATTTGTCAAGGCGCGATAAATGTGCAACAGCAGCGGCAGCAGCAGCAGCAGCATCGGCGGCAGCAGCGGCAGGAGCAGCAGCAGCAGCCGCAACCATATCCCAGAGTCATGGTGATGGCGGCAGGCTAATGCATGTAATCTGCCACTCAACACCCTGCCACAAGAGAGGCTGGCCAACCGACCGACCGACCGACCGGCCAGGTCGAGGCTTTGGGTTCATGCAATTTGCAACGAATGGAGCCATATGGATTCCTTTTCAGTTATTGGTGTCCAGGCCATAATCAGCAACAAATTAAATAGAGGGCCAGACCAGACAAAGAGTAACCAAAATACAGAACTAAAAAAAGAAACAAGATGAGGATAATGTAGAGGAGTGTAAAGAAGTGGACGGAAAGAGGGACAGTGGCTGAGAGGGAATTGGCGTCTCTGGACGCATTGCTTTAGGCCAATGCCAATTCATGCTCACATTTTGGGGCTGGTTAATTAAATACGGATTTCATTTTAATGGCCGATAAAACTTGATGAGAAACTTTAATGGTCAGAAGGAAGAGAGATACATTGGCGATGGAATCGCTAAATCACCGTTAAAGCGATAAGATGGCCAATAACCGCCAGCCGCAACTATGCCAACAACAATAATCACAGCAAGCTTAAACCGCTTTTTACGAGCCAATTGGCAACACAATTCTTTCCCCCTCCCCCGACACACACACACACACACCCCCACCTCCAGTCGTCTCACCTGCATCTCCTATTACTCAGACATCTTCGGTCATCTTTCTCCCTTTTACTTCACCGCTGCGTTCTTCTTGTTAGTTCATTCTTACATTGTTGCCGAGGCGCACAAAATTAACTGCTGCTGATGAATGTCGCCGACCCCCTGTGCCCAATAGCCAACAACAACAGCGACTAGAGGCCAACCATGGGCAACAACTAACAGCCAACTGGAGCGCCGGTTCAAAGTCACTGACAAAAATGTTGTAAGCCATCGGCTTGGTGTCCGCATTGCTTTTTCCTGCCAATTTCTTCTTGGTCATATAACCAAATAGATAGAATAACACAGGCAGCAAAAGAAAGATAGAGTGTGTGAGTGAGGTAGAGTATTAAATTAAAATGTTGCACTTGGATACAACCCCCTATCCCTCGCAATACGCTCCTCCTCAAAACAGGCGACTACAACGACGCGCTCATTAAAAACGCCATAAATGCAATAAAACGTAGAGCAAACATCGATTAAACAATATTTATGGGGCTTCACTTGCACATTGTTCGCTGATTCCCTTGCTGAGCTGATGTTGCTGCCATTGTTGATGTTGCTGATGTCGTTTGCTGCTGCTGCAGTTGCTGCTGCTGCTGCTGCTGTTGGCTAAAGAGAAGAGGCCACTGCAACCTCGGCCCACCTTTATTTGCAATACAAGAAAAGCCGCCCCTAAGTTTTCCACTCGTGAGTTCTTCTTTCGTTTCGAATTTTCTTTCCATTTCCATGCTCCTCCTCTTTTCCCTTTCATATGGTCGTAACAACTGTTCTTATACATTTCTTTTCTACACATTTCCGTTTTGGCATAGATATGGCATGTTCGCATTGACTAAATCCGATTAGGCTTACATAAAATTCTAGCCAATAGCTTGACCAGAAGACATTAAGATTCAAATTTTATCAAGATCTAAAGCAAGTAAGAAATATATGTATATAGTTGACAATATTTGAATTGAATAAAGATTTAAGTTTGGATTCGACAAAGGAAGCAGTTGTCATGTCATAAATCAGTAAATTAACTGTAAAACTAATTTCAATATATTTTGTAGATCGGGAATGATAAATCATAATTTTTCTATATAGTTTCTTTACTCAAGCAAACAAATGTATAAATATTTTTTATTTATTTGGTGAAAATATTTTCTTTTTCCTACTTAATTAAATCGTTCATTATTATGAATCTTTTTTTTTAACTTTGTTGAGAATTAGGATCCTGTCCTGTCCTGCTACTAAACTAAGAGCAGGCAAAAAAATCCTTTGCTGCTTGAAAGTATATCAAAATTATCTTTAGAATCGTATTCCAAATACTCTTTTTTTCTTTAAATCTTTAATTACTTTAGTTTAATTTTAAATTTAAGACAAAATATAATATAAAATTATTAACAAAATTTGAAATTCAATTGATAATTTCTAAAGATATAGAACTATGGAAACTATTAGAACTAAAATGGAATATATGTATCTATTATAGTAAGTAACTTAACAAAGATTATTAATTTTATGAATGGATTTTAAAAACTAAAATGGATATTCTATTGTAGCAAATAGTTTATTTAAGATTATAAAATATATTAATTGACTCCTCTTTCAACTTTTAATCCTAACTTCTTAGAGAAAACTGTTCTCTTAAATATTTTAAATTATAAATAATTGATCTTCCAATCCTAACCTTGAACCTATTACACAAATGTTTGTTTTATTAATCCTTCATGGTTGTTTTTTAGTTTTTTTTTGTTTTTGTTAAATTTCCAACACATGTTAAAAGCCTGCAATTGTTAATACTTTTTGACAATTTCATGGCTAAAAGATATTATTGTATAAGCCACGATTATATATGTCACAGCTGTATCATTGACAGCTTCATTTTGGCCAACACCATATTATGTAAATTATGGTAAAATTAATAAACCCTTGGTTCAACCTCTTTTTTGTGTTTAAGTGCGATTGATGAACATCTATATATATATATATATACTTTTATATATATACATATATTTATATATCAATTTTTGGCTAAGATCAATAATTTTCGCAGTTTTGTTTCTTGTGGTTGGAAAAGGATGTGTTTGTGTGTGTGTGTTTATGTGTGTTAAAGGCAGCTGTTAGTTCACTCTTATTCCCATACCATTCCCATTCTCATCTTCCACGTCGTCGTCGTCGTCATCCTCATCGCCAGATCAAGTGTTGAGACAATGGCAGTGCGCGGCGCTCAATGAATAACAATTACAGCTATTAATCTTTGGGCCCGAAACTAAACTGCCAGGGATCGGTTAGGGCCGGCTTGTGGTTAGGCGTTTTGCTCTCTGTATTTTTTTATATATATTTTTTTTTTGTGTCTTTTTTTTTTGCCTGGCAATTTGCGGCCCATTTATTTATTTGTTAA
This sequence comes from Drosophila austrosaltans, assembly GCA_035045865.1. Classification (NCBI taxonomy): domain Eukaryota; kingdom Metazoa; phylum Arthropoda; class Insecta; order Diptera; family Drosophilidae; genus Drosophila; species Drosophila austrosaltans. Next base: position 7,050,749 of record JAWNOQ010000207.1, read on the forward strand.
GTGGCCGTAAAAATGGTCACGGCAAGGCACTAAGCTGCGTTATATTTTTTTTTTTTTATATTAATTTATACATATTGTATAAGTAATAATTGTGCGGAAAACGGAAACAATGGAGGTTGTGTAATGCGGCTCTGCCATCTGGTGTTTGGCCAGAAGGGGCCGGACCGGACTGAGCCAAGTCAGTCAGCCAGCCAGCCAGCCAGTCAGGCAGTCAGACAGCCTGGCCTGTGGCTGTGTGCAATGGTAAGGAGTGAAAATTGTAGGTAATTACCCATACACACACACACACATACACACAGATATATACATTTAGTCAAGGCTTTTGCATATCCATGCGCCATTGGTAGGTAGGTAAATGTGGTCATTATCTGTCTTTGAAATTTGACCAACGCCAAGGCGTACAAACTATACAACACACACACACACACACACACAGAGAGAAAGAGAGGAGGAGGTCGACAACTCGGCACTTGGCCAATGCTTGGCCAAAGAGAGCACACACACCGTCAATTCCAGATCCGCCATTCAAGTACAACAACTAACTTGCATTATACACCCAAAAGTACATACAATAAGTAGCCACGACCCGCTAAAGAAACAGGAAGCATTCGCGATGGCGATCAGCGAACACTTGCTTAAGGCCATGGCCATTATGGGTTAAAGTAAGTAGCTGCCAATTCTGAATACTGCAGCACTTCTATATATATGTATATGTAATCATGCAGTCTAACTATCTGCCACTCCATCTCCTTCTCCACCACTATCTCTATACCTATCTCTATCTTATTTATTACTATATATTTTTTTTATACTAGACATCAAGTTTTTTTTTTTGCCAATGCAAGGAAAAGTATCGTGAAAATTAGTCATCAATCTAAAGTTAAAAATGTTACACTAGCAAACTATTCCAATGAACTAGATTAGTTTGTTTTTGTTTTATATAAAAATTAAAATTGTTCCAATTATGGATATATAGAAACGGAATTAAGTTCTAAAATCTTTTCATTAATCTAAGAAATCTTCTAATTTTCTTAGTCAAGCAAAAAGGATTTATTGGTCAAAGTGAAATCATTTTTATACCCTGTACCCATAGGGTAAAAGGGTATATTAAAGTCGCTAAAATGTATGTAACAGGCAAAAGGAAGCATTTCTGGCCCCACAAAGTATATATATTCTTGATCAGCATCAACAGCCGAGTCGATTGAGACATGTCTGTCTGTCCGTCCATCTGAACACCTAGATCTCGGAGACTATTAGAGCTAGAGCCACCAAATTTAGTGTGAACACGCGTCTAATGCATACACAGATCAAGTTTGTTTCAAATTTTTGCCACGCCCACTTACGCCCCCACAAATCGGGAAAACGAATTACTAGAGCTGTGTTAAAGATATCGTATTCTTACTTGGCACACCTAATAATATACCCAAACTGCTCAAGCTTACCAAATTTCGAGGATATTCTATTTTATTTAATATAACTAGTTGGTACAGGGTATACTCAATATCGGCAGGGACGATTTGCTTGCTTCATTTTTCATTATTATCTTCAAGTTATTCTATCTACTTTCTCTTATGAAAATAATTTTTTGGTAGTTCTAGGATTATCCTTGAACGTATTATATCAACCCAGTAAACTTCTCGCAAACTAAAATATAACCTATACTTAGTAAATTAATAGGTTTCTATTCCTTATGTATACATATGTACATATTGAAGAGCCATGCCCATCGTTATTGCCAAGGGCTAATTCCGTGTAATTAATAATTAAGTATTTTATTGAACCGCAACCATTTTATATTTTTGTTTTTCTTTTGACTGTTTAATATCAGTCTATTGGCTATTAAGTAACCACGCAGTAAAATTCAAGAGGTGTAACCAATGACCGAAAGGGTTGATGACTAAAAACTCTGACCGAGTTCCGGCTTTTTACCCATTAACATAACCCAAACCATATTCTCATCCCTATCCTTTTACCACACATCATAGGGAGTCCAAGCGTATAATTGAGGTCTGGAACCACCCCAAAAATAAAATAAAAAGAGAAAAACAAAAGAAATAAACTAAATTGCCACAGAACCATAGAAAAGAAGAAAACCAAAGAACTTTTCCAACGTTTTGTCCTTTCCATACGTATGTACATACGGTTTAAATGCCGAAAAATTCCCTTTGCCGCAAGTTTAAATGATTTAGTAACTATTTGCATTTGGTGTTTAATAAATCATTTGCATACGCTTCTGTTTAAATGGAAGGGTAAAGCTCTTCACAATTGGTTTGGTGGAGAGAGCATTAAATATTCATATTGAATATGCTGACTGCCTGCCCACTATATTTTGAGAACTACGCATTTTGGGCAAGATACAAATAACATAAATTAACATTATTGTGAATGGTATATAGATATATGTATACATATATACATACATATGTTTGTATGTATGTACATTGAGATACATATGTAAAGGCTAATGTTGATGTGGCCGAAACCAAATTGCGGGTTATCATTGTCGAGGGATACACTCAAGTGGGTTCTGGTTCTGGGTTTTGACTCTTACCTTTAGGTTTTTGACTTCTCTTGCATTATTATTAAATAGTTTACCTCAAATGCTACATACTACAAAGAAAAGTAAAGAAAAGAAAGAGAAGAATAACCTTAAATATTAATGCCGACTTATTATTGTACTGCAAGACAACACTGAAAGAAATTACATACATACATATATTCAAATATTGTCACGTAACTTGGTAAACTGTTTTTTAAAGATTCTAAAATAAGCCCGATTTTGATTGTCCCAAGCGAGTGTTATCTGTCTGTAAAGATCAGTCATTCTTAAAAGTTATCAAAATAAAAATTTTAAAATTATTTTTATTAATTTTTAAATTTATTTAAGCGAGCAGAGCAGGCAGTATGGAATTTTTCAAGGATATACTTTTGTTGAATACCTATTTTCATATAGATAGATAAATGTTTTTAAATTGAAAGAAAGCTTTGGGTTTTTTTCTACAGGATGAAATTCATTCAATATTATTCTCACATGAACTGCAATCAGTTTTGAATTCTTTGCCATTTTTGGTTTTCTTTTGAAAAGTGTAAGAGGGTTAAACAACTCTGCAGAAGTTGACTCACAGAGCCCCATCACTACCTCCATTTATTCCCCAAAAAAAAAAAAAAAAAAAATCCAGAAAAAAAAAAATCTGAAAAAAAACGTGAAAAATATCGTATGGTATATAGCCAACATTAAGCTATGAATGGGAGCAGCAGCAGCAGTAGCTTCTCACATTTTCCCATGGATATCAGTATATCTGGATTGTCATAGATTTCGACATCGTTGTCGTTGTTGTTGCCGACGTCGTCGATTCGCTCAAGTGAGCAATTTCGTTGTGCTTCCAAGTAAAATGAAAAGCACGCGGGGACTGGACTGAAAAACCCTTTTTTTTCTCTCTGATTTGAGCCTAACCCACACACACACACACACACACGCACACCCAAAATGACAAACATGATTCCATCTATTGAAAGAGAGAGCAAAGTTAAAAAACTTTGTTTTCGTTTTCATTTTCAATGGATTCATTTTAATCCAATTAGGTCTGACCAAATGTTACCGAAAAATTATGGTTAAGTCTTTGTTGATGATGATCTACGACAATATGATCTTATAAAGAGAGATGATCTTATCAGTCGAACCGCTGCACATATTTAATAAGCTTCAGTCAAAAGGGAACTCATCATTCAATTGGAAGTTGATCATATATCAGCTGGGCAGCAAAAGCAGCAGAAGCAGCAGCAACATGAAGACATCAGAAAAACGGTACCGATATTTCCCCTCGAACCGTCTTTGCCATTTCTCTAACTGGGGGTCAGATGGGTCAGCTGCCAGGGCGAAACAACTGCCAGTCAGTTCGTTTGAGGAATTGCATTGCAGTACGCATTTAATTGAATTAAATTCCAATTCCCATTCTCATTCCCCATTCCAATACCAATTCCTGTTCTACACAACAACGGGCAACCTATCGCTTTGATCAGTCAATCCAATTATTTGCAAAATTTTGTCACATAAATAACTAGGTGAACGAACAACAAGCAACTAAGCAGCAACAGCAGCAACAGCAGCAACAAGAGTAACAGTAGCAACAGCAACAACAGCAACAGCAGTAGGAACAGTAGCAACAACAGTAGTAGCAGTAGTAGTAGTAGTAGTAGTTCCCCCTCTTTATTTTCCCCGTTTATCCCCATTGAGATGGTACCGCATTTCCTTTCGCATGTATCACCTGTCGCTGTTCGCTCTCTTCCGCAATGACGGCGCAGTGGGTGAGCGTGCCGATAACCCGCTGAGCGAAACGTACATTTGGTAAGAAGTAGGAGACCTCTTCTTCCGGACAAGGGTGACGAAAAGTCCTGCGTGTGTTCTTTTCCTCTTTATATTTTGTGCCATGGGAAGGCTACCGTGTGACGCAGCATTCATTCATTCAACTTATGTCTTTTAATTTCTGAGGTGTTAATTGAATTCGTTTTGCATAAGTGAGTGACCAAGCGAGCAGCAAACGGCAACATATGAAAGGTAGGTAAACGCCACTACCACAGGACCGCCGGACCACCTGCAATGGGTTAGCCCTTATCCATGCTAGCACTCACGCTCTCCTATTCCCGTTTGTGTCTCTTACCCCTTTTGCCATTGGGCCAACATTGTGTGTTAATTGTGGCAACAACAATAACAATTGTCAACATGACAGTCAACAGGGTCGACAGGGCTGAGCGTTGATCATTGTTGCATTTGCCGCTCTGATCAGATGTTGCTGTTGCCGTTGCCGTTTGTTCGCTGTGTGATCTTTATCGGCCTACAATATTTGCATATTCCACAGTCACATTGGGCTACGGCTACCTTGTTGCATTGTTGTCGTTTGTCGGCTTTATTATGTCATTGCATCATCATCATCTTTATCATCATTCTTCTCCTCTCTGTCTCTTCCTCTCTCTTCTCTTGCTTTATCGCCATTCGTCATGCACATTGTGTAGAAATTAGCACATAACCTAAATGTCTGTGTAAAATGCCGCGTGTAAATTAATTGCCAACAATTAAAGATGACAAAAGGTAACGAGGTAATGAGGGGACATCTTGGGAAAATAGAGAGAGAGAGAGAAGGGGGTGGGGGGTAAGTTCCATAGGGGTAGACAAACTGGGGTGAGTGCCAGGTAATGCTCTTTGCCTAATCAGTTTTGGCGCCTGCGCTCTTTGAGTATGCCGCTAATAAAGCTGTAAAGAATGCCAAACAGGAGCGGATTCAAAAAAGTTTAGTAATGGTTAGCCAAATCTTGGAGAATTGCTTTATTCAATTTGTAATTCCTTCACTTATTGAAGGATTAAGAAAAGGAAAAGTAAAAGTGAATGAAAGGTATTTTATTATAACTAGCAATGGATGAAATCCAACCCTGTTGCTGCCGGCTATGTGGAAGCAGCTCACAGGTGTCAAAGCTGAGAGAATGTGCAACCGTGCACTGACAGCAGAATGCCCTTTAATGTCACCCAGTTGGCTCTGGGCTTGTTGAGTGCAAGCCATGCAAATGTCACCTTAAAACATAAAACAGACCGTCAAAGCCATAAATCATGGATGGCGGGGATATACGCAAGAAGAGCTGAGCTGAGCTAAACTGAACTGAGCTGAGCTGCGCGTTATATTAACATTGACAATTGCAGCTGGTGCGGTGCTGGTGAAGATTCGCTCAAAGATCTCTGGCTATCCTCGGCTCATTTTGTTGATGTACGTTACCGTTTCAAGGGACTTTGGCGGCAAGTTACCAAGGGCTAAACACATAAATTAGCCAACTAATTACATTGATGTTTCAAAAATAAAACAGAAAAGAAAAATAAAAAGGAAGGGTAGAAATCTCACAGCGAAATCACAAAGCTCAGAGCACAACCACGAGCATTCAGTATTTTGTATGCAAATTGCGTTCAAAGATCGCTTAGGCTTAATCATAATCGACGTCATAATATCGTTATCACCTGGCCAGAGTTACACACACACATACATATAGCCATACACATAGCTCGGTATATCATCCGGACACAGTGGGCATGCTGTAGAAAATAAATTTGCATATAAATTGCCGTCGCAGTCTACATCAGCAACAGCAACGGCAGCAACCGCAACGGCAACGGCAACAGCAACAGCTACAGCTACAGCAGCAACCTCCGCCGCTTCCATTCCATTTAAATCGATGCCCACCGTAAGCAATTTTGGAATTTATGTAAGCATTTCGTTCGCAAATTTAATTGACAGAGTGTGCAAGCCCAGTCTCCACATCCACAGATTCCAAAACCCGGAGCCAAGCCCATGCCCAAGTCCAATCCCGATTCCAGTACCGATCCGAAGTCCATGGGGTAATCCAATTAGCCCAGCAGACATTTTGTACAAGAAAAAGCACTTGTCGAGCAGTTCCAACCGTATTCAGCTCCATAGCTTCAAGCATCTCACTCTCTCACTTGCATTTCCTAATGAAGATGTCTTGGCTCTGGGTTTTTTTTTTTTTTTTTTGGCCCAGAGGCAGCCTCGATCAATAAAATTTATATAAATTACTGCAGGACATAAATAAAGGCTACATCATGCCAAGACAAGTACCAGAATCCATTCACAAAAATCTATATATATATAGAGAGAGATATAGAGATATTTATATATATATATATATACTATATCTGTTGCTATACATAGTTGGGAAAGAGATTTCTGTGAGCGGCTATTTTCAAATTCAATTTAATTCACTTTGTTCGATGAGCATTATCAGGCCAGATAGCAGATAAATTGGGGATCACTTCACGCTCTTAATGGGGGAAAAGAATTGGAGTTGGAGTTGGAGTTCGAGTTGCCGGTTAAAGATTCAACAAGGATGGGCTGGGGGCGTGGGGGAGGGGAACCACACCAGACAGAAGCAACAGCAGGCTACAGGTGATGTTGATGGTCGTCGCGTCTCCAACTGTCACACAGGAACGAATGAGTTGGTCAAAAAGGTGAGCACCAACAACATCGCATGCTCACAATCAAAAAAAAAAAAAAAAAACCAAAACCAAAAAAAAAAAAAAAATAACCAGAAAAGGACAGCTAAAAAGGAAAGAAACCAAGTATAAAGGAGAGAGAGAGAGAATGATCGCTTAGGTGTCGCACGACGACGATTCAAACTCGAAACGGGAATGGGCACTATACAGAGGCGCTGATGATGTTGCTGCTGTTGCCGTTGCCGTTGTTGTTGTTGCCGTTGCTGTTGCCGTTGCTGTTGCTGTTGCTATTGCCGCTGCTGATGATGCCCGTTTGCCCAAAGAGATATCACAATAAATTAGGAAACGAAATCTTTACTAAATAAAGACATAAATTACATACAGAATCGCACTAGGTAAAAGAACGGGGCAACCCAAAATCGTTTTCAAACAAAAGCACCAACAAAAAGAATACAAATTACTTAATACGAATTGATAATACCCTATGAAGAGGAAACTATTAAAATTAATCCAAATGAACAAAATGTCTTATGTATAACTTTATAAATGAAAATTATAGAAAAGTAAAAAAATCTTAATTGATTTTTTTATACCAAATATGCTTAAGATTGTTGTATATGTATTTGAAAAATCTTACATACATATATATCCTATAATATTTTGCCTGTAACCTAATGCCCATGTTAATCTAACCATTCTCTCTCACCTATTGACTAAAAAGGGTATATTAAAAAGCAGCTACATCTAAGTATGTTGAATGAAAATACAAAAAAAAAAAACGAACAAGACCAACAACAAGGGCACAACAACGACAACAACTAAAACAAAAACACAAAAAAACCGATCGACATCGAAAATGGGTAAGGTTTATAAAAAGCGAGAGAAATACAAATAATCAAACGAAATGTATTTTATTGGGTGATAAGAATCAATGAAGCCACTGTGAAATCCTATAGAAAGAGACATATTGGTATGCATTATGATCGTGGCCCGAGAGAGTCAATTTTCAAATGAAGATCGTTTGGGCCAAGTGTCGGTGGGGACAAACCAATGCACAAACTGAATCTCCTTCTCTCTTTTTTTTTCTTGGTGTCGCTATCAGTGGATTTTGGGAAAGGGTTACTTTTGGTGACTCAATTAGTGGGCGATGTAGGCGCTTTAATACCTTAATGTCAAAGTTAATGCTTAGCTATATACCAAACGATTTGCTTGGCATCTCACCAACAGAAACAAAAACAACAATAACAGGCAGCAACATCAACAGCAGCAGCATCGGCAGCAAACGGGTCTTCTGTGATTTTAGGACAAGCCATAAATCTTTAAGCCGAAAAAGCTAACCAAAGAAATCCAAAAAAAACAAAAAAAAAACACAGAGAGTCGTTTAACATAAATTTTGGTGGTAGTCGTCAGTCGTCGTATGAGAACAATAGACGTAGTTTAGAGTTCATTTTGACTTGGGTTTGGTCAGTTGTTTATATGGATAGATGGATGGATGCATTTTAATTATGTGCAGGCGACATAACTTTGAGTTAATTGCAATCGCCCCACAATACCCCCCACTCTCGAATACCAAAAATTTATGCTCTTAACTAAGTGGTCTGGAATTTCAAATATATCTCTAAATGTTATAAAATAGTGAGAGCAGGCGGGATATCTGTTTTTGTTTTTACCCTTTTTTTTTTTTTTTTTGATTGGTTCATTGTCTGAGTGTTGTTAAGACATGTAACTACTCCAATTCCAAAAGAGAAAAAAAAACGAAAATTAATTACCAATATTAAACATTTACTAATGCTACCAAAATATCATAAAATACTCTAAGAATTTCATGGCTTAAAACAATTTTTAATTGCAGTTCTTTGGAAAAATTTCTTTGCCACAGATTATAGTAAATATTTTGAAGAATATTTCAGTTACTAATTTGTTTTAAGTTGAAAAATGTTAGCAATTCTGCATATATGAATATGAAGAAGAAATTTTAAAAAATTCCTAAGAATTTATCTAATTTACAAGTGATCAATTCTGGTTAACATTATTCGTAATATTATTAGGCAAAGCTATTCCAAAATCTTATTTAAACAATTGTTAGCAATAAGTTTATGATTTATTAAAACCAATAAAAAATTATATATATTTAATACAATCAGTAAATATTTACTCATTTTTTCTTTTGCCTTAACTTTCGATTAAAAAGATCTAGATAAAATATTTTAGATATTCTTGTTATAATTTTTCAATGTCACAATATCAATAAGCCGACATAGATAAATATACATACTTTCAAAAGAAATTATTAAATTTTTAAAATATATATTTATATATATTTTTGTGCTCTATTCCATTGAGTGTTAATACATATGGCATAATGGCTAATTAGCTGAAAAGAATTAAGTCAATTAATTTGATTTTAAAACAAATTTACGCATTTACTTGTGTGTGTCTGTAGACACTTGAAAGCGTCATCTGTGCCCTAACATTCCACTGATTTATAACCAAAATTAAATGTCGACAATAGTAATACGGATTCGGTATGAACGAACGAACGAATGAACGATCGAATGGCGGCCCCGTTTCACGGCCCCCGCAACTGACGACGACGACGACGACGCCAAAGTAACGTGGCGGCAAATATCGGTCCGTTGCTGCTGCTGGCTGCTGTTGCTGCCGCTGCCGTTGCCGTTGCTGTTGCTGCTAGCTGCTAGCTGCTGTTAATGAGCAGAGTGATTAAAAAAATGTGCATTTGTATTTGTCTCGCTCCTTAAATGACTCCGCTTGCGCTTTTAACGCGCAGCAGCAGCCAAGCAGCAGCCTCAGCTAGGCGAAAGGCCCAATCTTGGTGAACGGCGACGGTTGAAGCTGTAGATGAAGTGATTTTGTCTCGTTGTCATCTCATTAGGAATCGTCCGATAAGACAAATTTGTTTTCTTTGTTTATAACTTTAGGCAGATACAGGTTTAAAGCCTGAAAAGCAAAGTTTATGTAGCTTGAGCATGTTCACTCTTACAAGCAACTTGGTCATGACTCTGCACAATGTTGCCAAAAGTATAGAAGGTCTTTCGCAAGATGGTAAAGGCGTTATTTGTTGAAAATTAAGACTTGAAAGGTTAATATTGAGTTAAAGTTTAAAATAATTATTCAAATGTTATAGCTCAGTTCCCTATATCTACTCAATTTAAAAGAAGGGTATCTCTGAATCGCATATAAATCGTTAAGCATTGCATCGAACGAAAGTTCAAACCGAGTTATATATATTTAATCTTTGTCGCTTCACAGCTTCAAACCAAACCCAAAAAAAAAAAAAAACATACAACAAAAGTGGAATTGAATTTTTGAATTCAAATGTCTTTGTTTATTCTTCTTTATTTTTTTTTTTTTTTATTTAGCTGCCGCTCGCTCTGACATCTTCATTAACGAGGAGAGAGGAGTGTGCGATCAAAAGAGTAATGAGGTGTTGATAGTCAAGAAGAAAATTGAAGAGAAAGACAGAGATAGTGGGACAAGGCACATTGGGTTGGAGACACATTTTAGGCCTACTCTTTGGGCTTAATTAACAATTATGGTGACAAGGTAGGCATTAGGCTTTGAACAAAAAAAAAACAAAAAAGTAACCCAACCCAAACCAAGGCCCAAGACCAACTGATAATTGTATGAGCTTCTTCAAAAGATCAAAGTTAGAGGCAGGCATTTGTCTTTAGGTCGATAGATCGTTCCAACTATCGATCGATCGGCTTCTACAGAAAGAACCTAGATGAAGTGAGACCTTTGGAAAGTCTATTTATCTTGTTCGATATTCTTTTGGGGAATTTCTCCTACCTGTTCTGTTCTGTTCTGTTCGGTTCGATTATGCTCTGTTCTGGTCGCGATTTGCATTTGATAAATTTGCTTCCATATTTTGTTAAATCGCTTTTTTAGATTTTTGATTTGTTTTCGTTTGTGTTTTATTTTTTTCTTCTTTTTTTCGTTTTTTTTTTTTTCATTTTTTTTTTTTTTTTGTATTTGGCCTGGCCAAACCATTGGCGCGTGTTAAATTGGTTGTATTGTAAAATGTCTAATTAGCCGCCTGGCTACCGAATTATGACCAATTATAAAGAATTGATTGTGGGCTATTATGTTCGAGCTGAGCTCTCTCAACCTGAGCTCTAAACCTGAAGCTGGAACCAAAAGTTATAAAAACAATATGGTTTTGATTTGGCATTGATTGTTGGGCATATAACAGTTGGAGCTTTCTAGCCAAACAGAACAAAAAGTATTAGCCGGCTTAGGTTAACAATTTAAGATTTGACTTTATAGAGAGAGAGAGAGAGGGAATTGAAATTTTCTTATTGTCTCTCAGTTAGTTTTATGCTACCGAATGCACTTGTTGGCCAACACTATTTGAATAGTGTTAACCATAAATTAACTCTACATTGGCAGCACTGTTAGTTGGGGTACGAAGTCAAAGATTTCTTGAACTAAAGGAAGGTATTTCTCTTTTTGTTATATTATTATATTGTTATTGTTGTAGATTAAATATTAATAATTTGAAAGTTTTTCCTTTGCAATTGCTTACTTTAAAAGATGCCAATTGACCTTATTTAGAATGAATTTGAAGTTAAATTTTCAGTTTGCATCTTAAAATTGTTAGACGTAATCCATATTAACCTAATGTATCTACACCTGAACTTCTCTTTGTAATAAAACTCTTCGTATAAGGAATTAATTTGAAAGATATAGCTTTCCGATTCTATATTTAGTGTATATATGATCATTTCTATATAATAAAGTGTTATGTGCTCCCATATTTATAATTTCTATTTAATAAAGTTTCTATATAATGTATGTATATTTGTATTGGGAAATTTATATGGTAATTTTTATAGAATTGTATAATACAGGTATCCCTCGTACAACGCGGTCTTATACAACGCGGTTTCGATAGTTGAAGAAATATCTTCTGATGAAGCTATTGCTCCCTCAAAACGCCCACGTGCAAAGATCTTTGAAGACAGTGAAACAGATTAATTACCATATGAAGTTTAAAGAATAACAATAAAGTTTTTAATAATTCTTTAAATTGTTTTAGTTTGTTTTTAAATTTTTTAATGTGCACATAATTATTTTAAATTTAAATTTTGTTTTTTGAATTTTGAAATTTGTATGTACATATGTATTATTATTCATATCTTGTGTTTTTAATTGTATAAGAAAGTCTGAACTTTAGTATTGAGTTGAAATATCTGTTATTTTGTATGTATTTTATTTAAAAAAAAAAACCTATTGGAACATAACCCCCAAATTTATATGAAAACTATGTTTTAGATAACGCGCAATTCTTCTGGAACGTAACTATCGCGTTATACGAGGGATACCTGTAGTTTGTCTTTTAGGAAATATCTACTTTCTCTTTCATTTCCTATATCTCAGTTTATTTTAAAAGCAACTGCTTAAAATATTTAAGAACAATTTATTCCAATTATATATTAAAAAAGTTTTGTAGCTGTTACTCACTTGAAAATTCAAAATATATAGCAATTAGATACCAATTTTAATGTTGTAAATTTTTTTTTTTTTTTTTTATAAAATTTCACGCGACTATAAACAATTATGCATAATGTTAAATACTAGCTAACTTTGTTTCGTTATTTTATGGATTCAAGTTAAAAGGGATACTAAATAGCTACAAGTTTACACTTACATTCTTAAGTAGATGCATCTGCATATATATGGTATAGTATAGTATAGTATAGTGTTGTGTGTGTGTGTGTGTGTGTGTGTGTGTACCCCATTGGCAATTTGCATCTTTTAAACGAACTTGCGATAGCTTTACCAGATGTGGAGATCGGTATATATGTATATATTTTTTTTAGACTGGCAACTTTGTTGTCATATTAGTAAACGTAACTAACTTTAGTTATTGCGCGTGATGGAACTCAGCGTTTATGGTCCATTTAGGTAGAGTATGGGAGATGGAAATGTTATGTCGGCGTTGCCAACAGATTTATCACCGAAACCCAGACCGTCGGCATTCTCATATGGTTCGCCAAGAATAGCAAAGTGAAGTGAGATGGAGAGACGATCTCTTTGTGGGTTCAGGCTCGGAGGCAAAATAAAAAGTTCATCGATTTCAGTCAGTCAGCGTGAACAATAAAAATTGCCCACAAATAAACCTCTAGTGGAGGAAGAGTTTTTGCAACAATGTTGCCAAGCAATCTTGTTGGCGAGTATCTGAAGGATCGTAAAAATGTTTGACTGCGATTATATGGCGCTCATGATAGCGCCACTTTGTCAGAAGGATGCATACACACATACATACATACATACATACATACATACATACATGTACATACATATATAAACAAATAACTTAAAGTTACTCAGAGGTAACTCTGCAAGATGGAAAAACTTTAAATGCGATTTATCTCAACAAAGCTGCAAGAGCTAAGAGTTAAAAACCGAAAACCGAAACAAAACTGAAAACCTCTTGTATCGTTTCTTTTATATTTTTTTGTGTTATTGTTTTTTTCTCCCTCTCTCCCTCTCTCTCTCTCTCTCTCTCTCTCTGTCTGTAATTTATGATCGCAAAAGGTGAAAATATTTTCTATAGAAGGTGATTTAAATTTATTAAAAAGGAATGCTCAGCACTAAATTAGAATAAGTCGCACTGTCGGCTATGGGCCAAGGGCTAAGGGAAGGAGAAGGAAAAAAAAAAAACAAAGTGTGGATAGAGTGAGAGAATGGGGGGGGGAGGGGAGAGGGAGCTCATAAAATCTCCAGCAAATTGAATTGAATTTGTGTGACTGGCCGCGCGCGCGCTTGCCGGCTCAATGATCGTCAACCGACGATCGGCATCGGTATTTGTATCTAAATATCGAAACATGGCACAGGGAGGCCAATAGGGGGGGGGAGGGCAGGTATAGGGAGGGTGGGGAGAGGGGGTTAGCAGCACCGAGAACGGTATCGAATTCTACACTCTCTCTCTCTCTCTCTCTCCCTACCCCCGTCTCCCACTCTGTTATCAGATGAGAATGCAACAAACATACGCGTTCAACTCATTTAAATCTCGGCCAGGTCCACACTACCAAACCAAAGAAAAACAAAAAAGTCAACCATCCAGTCTCCAGTACACACACACACACACATATTCTCTCTCTTTCTACCAGTGTCCAAGTCTATAGTCCACAATCCCCAATTCCCAGTCCCAATGATGCCCTGACTGCCTGGTCTGGGCAATTCGAGCGCGCCGAGATTGCCTTTTGTTAACACCATAATTTACATTGATTTATGTGCTTAGTTGACTCTGAATTTTTAATCGGTCAGTTTTGGGTACCCTCTGTGTACCCCATTTTTATCGCATCGTCGCATTGCATCTCTCACTCTTACTCTCACTCTACATATGTATCTATCTATCCGTGTACCGTGTACCCTGTCTTTCTCTCTCTCTCGGTCTCCGGATTGCGCGGCTTCATTTGGTTATAATTAAAATGTCGATGTTATCTTTTAGATTTGGACATATTGGCCATTACGCTTGAAATTTAAGCGATTTCTATGCGCGTATTTTATTATTGTTGTTGTTGTTAGTGTTTTCAATTTTCGAATTTCGATTTCGTTGCCGTGTTTGTATACGAATTCGATTCGCCTCGATCACACAATGAATATTGATTAAATTAATATTTAATAAATGCTTTTTTAAAGAAGCCTTTTATTTCTCCGTCCGTCCCTCCCTCCCTCCCTCCTTCCCTCTCTCTCTCTCTCTCTTTGAGTGTTAAATGTTTTATTTATATACATACAAATGCGGTTTCTTATAACTTTGAAAACCGATTTGAATGTGCGTGAAATCGAGCATATAAATTATATACTAGTAGTATATATATATATACATATTCTAATTAAATCACTTTATCTACTTATGTAGACTAGATGACATTAACTTGTTGCCTATACAAGTCAATCAAAACGAAATTTATACACTCTTCTTTTTTTGTTTTTGCTTCACAGTTAACGTTATGGAATAGATAAGGTAGATTTGCTGCCTCTTTAAAGATCTTTCTTTTTCTCTCTTTGTTTTTTATGCCTTTTTTATGCTCATATTTTCTTAACGATTACCAATATTAACTACCAATTGAATACTGGGTTAAGAAATCAATGAAACATTTTTGTCGTTTTAATTACAAAATTGGCATTGTTGGAAAACAAGTTTGTTCTGTTTTTTTATTTTTTTTTTTTTTTATTAAGTATCGATTACGATTCATTTGATTTTAATTGGTATAACATTTAAATCTATATAGTGGTGCAATAAAGATCACTATAATTATAACTTACCACATTGGTTTGATCATTGTCATTGTCCTTTGGTAGCCAAGAAAACTTTTATTTTATATTTGTGTGTGTTTTTCTCTTTTTTCTTTTTATCATTTAGTTTTTCCATTAATTTTATTGACAATTTGAGTTTGAGCCTTATACATATTTATATATATATATAAACTATTATAAATATCAGTTCAAAACGCAAACAAAAAAAAAAAAAAGAGAGTGGAAAAAAAAAATTATTTGGGAGAAAAAAAAAAATTCTTTCTTAGATATTAATTATATTTAGTCGTTGCTCCTACTTGAGCATTGTCTATTCTTTCTTAAGAGTAATCCTACTCGTAGATAGTTTCTGTTTCTGTTTGTCTTTAAGTAAGTTAGAAGATATATATTGCATATGCTATAGCCTTAAATGGTGATGAGGTAAGTTTAGCTCTGACGACGACAACGGTCGGGCTAGTGAATAAATATAATTACACTAGATTTGTGTGTGTGTGTGTGTACCTACGTAATAATAATAATAATGGAAATCGAAACAATGTGGGACAAAGCGTGCACATAGATGTATCAACTAAGTATTAGTTACAAATTTTTGCTCTCTCATATATTTTTTTTTTTAACAACACAAACTAAAAAAAAAAAAAAACAAAACTACAAAAATGCTCAAACTAAACACAAAAAAAAAAAAAAAACTAAAAAAAAAATAGGAAAAAAAAACTAACCGCGAGTAAGTAGGTTGAGCAGCATTTTAACTTTGGTTTTTCATTTTATTTGTTTTTATTTTTTTTTTTTTCACAATGTCGCGACGCGTCTCTGATTTCAAGTACCGCCTCTCTGGCCGCCCACTCTACCGACTAATACCCACCATTTGACGTTCCCGTTGTCCGCTGTCAATCAGAAACGCGCGCACACACAACTCAAGTTTTCAATTAGACGACAGCCGCCGCTGCCACCGCTGTCAAGTCGAGTCCAGTGTATAGAGACGCCTCCATTACCCTTGCCGACTCCTACTCCCCATCTTGGTGACTGTAAAACACCTAAACCCACCCTCCACCAACCCACCCATCCCTCATCTAACGGTCATGCTTTAGAAGCTGCAATGTTGTAGGTGCATCAGAGGTTGACAGACGAGCCACCTTTGCCGCCGGTGATTCAATTTCAGCATCAGAATCATCATGTACATTGATCTCTTCATCCGAATCCGCTGATGAAGAGTTGTCTACAGTGACTGTGGCCTCCATGCAAGAACCAGAACCAGTTCCCGTTGTATAATGAAGCCGGGAACGTTGCTCTTCGGCCACGGTAAGAGAAGCGGCCACAGCATATTGTCTGGCCAGGCCAAAGAACGCAGCTGCTGATGGTGAGCTTACCAAACTGCGAAAGGCACTGCGTTCTCCACCCATGGACAAGTGGGTGGTTGTTGGGCTGCCCGCACCAACAGTTGCTGTGGGCGAAAGTTGTTGTTGCTGTTGCTGTTGTTGTTGTTGCTGCTGTTGCTGTTGCTGCTGTTGCTGTTGCTGATGATAATGACTGAGTAGCTGGAGAGCAGCAGGATGTGCAGGCAAATGTAAATGTGGATGATGGTGATGATGATGATGATGGCTACCAGGCGGCCCATGAAGTGGATGCAATAAAACGGATGTCTGTTGCGCAGGTGGCGAATGATCTGCACATATGGGCATAGGCTGTTGTGGTCCACTGTTCCCAGCCGCCGGATTGGTGGAAGCCGAGGCGTTACTATGATTACTGGGCGTGGGTGAGCTGGCAATGGGTGCATCATTTGATTGCTGGGAATGCAATGGATTGACTGTGGGACTGGAACGCTGACGCTTTAAAAGATTCATACGCTGATGACGACGCCATTTGGCACGACGATTCGAGAACCAAACCTATGAAATATAACCGAGAAGGAGGAGAAAAAGAGATATGGAAATGATGATAAACGATGTCCTTTCTCCCCGACCACCAAGTGGATAACTTAACTACTCGTTGGATATCGATTAAAAACATTAGCCTACCTGTACACGAGCCTCACTTAAACTGGTGCGACTGGAAAGCCTCTCACGTGTGCTTACGCACGGATAATGACTTTTATCAAATTCCTTTTCCAATTCTTCCAATTGCTCTGGACTAAAGGTTGTACGATTTCGTCGAAATTTTGGCTCATCATCATCATCCAAATAATCGGAATCAATATGACGATTCTCATCGGCAGATTCCAGTGTCTCATGGCTACCCGAGCCGGGTGATATGGCTCGATTGGTGGCAGCAATATTACCAGCTAATAGATGAGCAGAACTCAGACTTAAACCGCCGACCGAAGATGGTGTTGTGGCCACACTACCCGCACTTGGCGGTAAATTTGTTAAAGTTGGAGCCGTCACTGGCCACAGGGCGGATGGTGGTGGCGGAGCTACCGATTGACCGGCACCAGCGGCTCCCACATTACCAGCCGGATGCCAGGTGAAACTGCCATATGGATGCGGGGGTGGCGGATATAGGCCATAGGCGGCAGTTCGTGCAAATTCATTGGCCACCCGTTCGGCAGCTCGATTTCGTAAAATTCGATTGATGCTACTCACCGAAGGAGCTGTGGCATTTGTGCAGACACCTGCAAAGAAGGATCCATAAAAAAAAGTCCAAATGCAATTAGCGTGAGGCAAAGATTGAGAGATTTAGATAGTAATACACACACAAACACACACACATACAGTCTGACTCAAAAGCAAACCGCCAATCAATCAGTGTGCGTTGCAGCGGATTATCCATCGATTTGCAATTACCAATCCCCCATCCCCCCCTTGGAGATCATTTAACTTACCTTCTGAGATCAGACGCTCCCGTATCTCCCAGGCAAATATGGTTGGGTTTTCACGTTTATATTGCTCGATTTTGGAGACGACTGTTGGTGTGGCTACTTTTGGCTTGGAGCCACCAATTAAGCCCGGTGGTCGCAGGGATCCTAAAAAGAGAAAGAAAGAGAGAGAGGGAGAGAGAGAGAAAGAAAAACATTTTACTACACCGGGAAAAAAACAACACTTCAAAGAAAGCAAAAGGTAAAGGCTTATGAAAATTATGGCTCCTTTTTAACAAATTGAATGCTTTTGCCGTCGCTTAAAGAATTTGACTTTGGACTTTACACAGTTGAAAACTTTGTTTTTGGCCACCTCCGAAAGGAGTCTGAATCCTCTTAATAGCTTTATCAAGCGTCGATATCAACAATTGCGAAAGGTACGTAAAGTGAAGAGCCTACGCACACACAGAGAGGCTTCTTTTTTTCTTTTCTTCTTTTTTTTTTTTGATTAATGAGTCGCACCGCCAGCTAAAAGAAGTTTATGCAATTTTAAGTGGCCAAATTGCACACATGGAAAGTGAGGCGAGACCAACCGATCGACACCGGCCACGGGGACCACAGAGAATATATGTATATTTGTATGAAGGGAAATAGGAGGGCAACCGTGTCGAGAGGGTAAGATAAAGAGAGAGAGAGAGAGAGGGAGGGAGGGAGGGCAACTTGTTGTGATCGTCAGGATAATAACATGTTTATCATTTATAAAATTAGCAAACAAATCGAAAACAAAGTGCTTATTAGTTATCTGATTGTGATGAACAATGAACGAGGGGGGAAGAGGGGAACTTACTACTTTAGTATAGAGTTGTATATTTTTTTTTTTTGTATTTTTTTGTTTAGTATAAACTTACCTAACAACTTGGAGACAGCGCCCTGCTGTGTAAGCATATGCTGGGCAATGTCATAGCCACGCAGGCCGCCAAAGCGGGAGAATTCCAATAGGCGGTGCTGTGACATCAAAGCGCCAAGTGTTGGCCCACCGGCAACAGGCGAACTTGCAGTAGCACCGCCACCACCACCAAAGCCACCGATGCCGCCGCCGCCACCGCCGCTGCCGACACCACCTCCGCCACCGCTACCACCTCCTGTTGGTATTTGCACAGATGTTGGCGGTGCGGCTGTTGCTGCTGCTGCTGCCGCTGCTGCTGCGGCTGCTGCTGATTCGGCTGCCGCTGCTGCTGCTGCTGCTGTCACTGTAAAGAATTGAACGAATTGAATGATAATTGGCCATTGTCATCATTGTTGTTGCTGTTGTTGTTGTTGTTGCCGCTGTCGTTCACAATGGTTAATTATGATAAATTAACGGGTAATTGTGCTAACTGAAAACGAACTGAAAACTGAACGCAATCGAATTCAAAGTACTATTAACCAAAATGGAGTCTACACACATACATACATACATACATACATACACTCACGCGAACACCCATATATCTATGTATATGTATGCAGCAGCCAGCCAGAAGATTTATCAATTTAATTGTTGTGCCTTGTGAAATATAATTCACATTTAACAAAAAAAAAGAAAAAACATACACACACACACTCATACACACTTAAACAAAAGAAAACGAAATTAATATATTTATTCAGCTGGTGCAAAAGCATTATTAAAGCTTGATTCGTCAGTAGGTTCAGGCATATACATATATGTATACAGATATATATATAGACAATATAATCTACTCTTAATATGAATACAGTTGCCTTTTGGCTTGGCTTATTATTATTTGGTTACTTTGTCAATTTTTAAATTGAAATTTTTATATATACATATATAAATTTTTTTTCATTTTAGTTAATTGTCAATTAGCTGGAAATATTTGCCATCCATTTATCTTATTTGTTGACTAAACATTTTGTTACCAAGCTTCAAAACAAAACGAAAAGAAAAACAAGCTTAAATTTAAAAACAATTCCCCATTAGCCGAATTAAATAAGCGATTAAAAGGAATTATACTAGGTAAACTAGAAGATTTTAGTTACAAAAAGAGTTTTCAATATATAATATCCAAGATCTAGAACTAGATCAGATCTATTTATATTAATGGAAGAGTTCATTGATAGAATGATTATAATTAAAGTCATTTGATATAAATGAGACTAAAATTAATGAAAGGAATCGAAATATATTCAAACTAGAATCACAAATTATTCAAATTGAATAGTATAATAGAGAAACTAATATATATACATATATTAATATTAGTGAAAGGAATTGAAACAAAAATTATAAATTATTCTAATTTGACTTAATTGAAACTAATTAAATGTATTAACAGGAAATGCAATATGTAAGATAGAAATTCAACTAAATCGGAAATATGTGGAATATATGAACACTCATTTTTGAAATATATATTGAAATTTGAAGAAAACGTTATAGAATACTATTATAATAGCAATATTTCTATCCTAGTAATTCCAATAGTTTTATATAGCATATGGCAATGATTTGGTGGGTTTCTTATTAGATATAAACTATTGGATAAATATAGAAATCAAGATAATAAGATAAGATAGAAATCAAAACTATTTTCGGAGAAATAGGACAAAAAACAAAATTATACCAAAACTGTGTTTAAAGCATGGCATTGAAAATTATATGGAAAATTTCTCAAAAACTAGAGTGAGGAAATGAAAATTTAGCAATAGTTGGAAACTATATGCAAAGAAAGTCTTGCCAAGAGATATATAGGTTAATTTTTTATGGCAAACAAAAACTTTGTAATACCAAATTTTAAATATATAAAGAGAATTTTAAAACTTTATAACATTTCCCATAGAATCTGAACTACAATGCCCGCAAGTCTTGAGTACTTTATGATCTAGTCTTATAACTTTTCCAACTAGATATATCGACTATATGTTAGCCCGTCGGCAAATAGATAATATATATTTCCATTTTCCACTTACCACTGGAAGCATGGGGAATTAGTGATGATAGTCGTTGTGAATGTGACTCCATTTTCCAGTGTGGGATCGCTGTGAGGCTGTGAGAATTTGCAACCGTTAGCGAGCCAAAATCACGATTTAAGCCCGGCTCTATCAACATGTCTAATCGTTATAACTTATATAATTTTTTTTGTTTTTTCTATTTTTTTGGTTTTGGTTTGTTTGTTTTTTGTTTTTGAAACTGTAATTGTTGTTTTATATTTTATATTTTGTTTTTTGTTTTTTGAGGAAGTTGTTTTTTGTTAATACACACAACACTGGAGTGAGAATCACAGGAATAGGCCTAGAGTTAACCTATTTGTAACGATATTTTACCTATTGGTTAGGTAAATATCGATTATGGAAACCAAAGTTGAGCACTCAGGGCCGCCCAGAAGCATATATATGTATGTATATATGTATGTATATAGAGGAAGCGGGCAATGAACGTTAAAAAAAATTGTTTAAACAAAAAAAAAACAATATAGACAATTTGACATTATTTGTATAAGACATAACACGGATATATTGCACAATTGATTAGATTAAAGGTAATCATCTTCTTCATCTTCTTCTTTATCTTTGTTTAAATAAGACCGTTATTCTTATGATAATTTTTTTTGATTATTGTAATTGTAATTGTAATTGTAGTAGTAGTTATAGTAGTTATTTTGTAATTGTTGTTTGTGTAGTGATTCCCTACTTTGGGATTCCGTCGCTACGTTGTTCACGTGAAAGCTGCTCTCAGCGCACTGAATCGAATGCTTGCCGCATGTGGCTTGAATTTCACCTGGTTGCCCGTTGCCTGAATGAGACTGGGCCGAGTAACTGCCTGACTGCCTAACTGCCTGCCTGCCTGTTTGTCTGCTTCCACCAAGCCAGTTTCGCTCTTTCTCTATCACTCTATCTCTCTTTTTCTTATACACACTTGCCAATTGTTTCTGTTCCCCTATCTTTGTCTTACTTCGCTCTATCACTCTTTGTCATTTCACTCAAGAATTCATTTGAGTGAAATTTCGGTGTGCGTTTGTGTGTGTTTGGGCCGACAGACCGGTTTCCAGCACAACAAATTATAATGGCGGCCGTTCTCATCGATGTGCGACAGTGATGGGTATATAGAGGGATGGATATATATGACCACAAATCAAACAATACCGAGCGCGCTAAGTGGGCAGTGGCAGTGGCCACAACGCGCTCATGACTGCCTCTTCGCGTATAAACACAACCCGAAAACCCAGGGCCAAAATGCAGGCAGGCACAAGATAGAAGGGCAGGGGGGGGAAAAAAAAAGTAGAAATTAAGGAAGTGGTGGTAATCAAAAAGGAGGAAGGGGGAAGTTGATAAGAGTACAGGGGGGGGGGGGGACAGCAACAGTAAAGAGAATGAGGAGTTGGGTGAGATGGGAGAGATTGAAGTGGGTTGATTGCAGTCATATTATCATTTGAAAGAAATATCAATGGTTGAGCGACAACCATATTTAAATTGGTAGACTGATTATTATTATTATAATACATATCTATATGTATATATATACATATATAGACTGAGCTATCGTGCCATGTTTTAATACGTGTCCTCGTATTCAACTCACATTACCACACCATTCTCTTGCTCTTCTTAACAACTCTTTGACTTATTGAACTTATAGAAGAAGAACATGTGAAGAAACTTCATATACTTAATCATAAAAATTATAGTAATGGAATCATATTCATATTTATATACTAGAAAATTAGCCAAGTCCTTTAATTTAAATATAATGAAAGTTATCATTTGAAATCCTTTAAATGCATACAATATGTACTTGGACGTCTTATCTTAATCATATCTTAAGTATTAGATAGAATCTTTATGTACCCTTAGACACTTAACCTTATTAAACCTTTTAGAGTTTCCTAAAGTCAGGAATCTTCTCTTAATGACTTACTCCTTAAATTGAATAAATATTTCTTCTCTTAATGAATTACTACTTAAATTAAATAAATATTTATTCTCTTAATGAATTACTCCTTAAACTTACTGAATGTTTCAAGTTTTCGCATATTATTCAAATACTTTGAAACTTAAATTTCAAATTTATTTAATATTTTCAAAATTAAAGTTTAAATAAACCTAAATATAACTCTTTATTCTAGGTCTCCAACTTGGTTTTAATATTCAATCCGAACCAAAGTTTCTGATTCTCTTTTAAAGTTTCTTTGAAACTAAAGCTCAGAGTCCTAAAGCATTTTGTATTATTTAGAAAACAGAGGTTTTCAATCAAATATCCTCAAATTTGTATCTACAAGTGAAAAAGTGAATGCCTTAGGCTTAGTTTTAAATAGTTTAGTTATTTCACTTTTTGTTAAAGACAAAACTCCTTGGCATTATTGGAATCAAAAATATAGCTGTTTTTCCAGCACTTTCAAGTTCCTCTTCCACTGTATAACTATTAAAGAGACAAACTGTTAATTCTTTCTCAAAATGGAGAATTTTCCATATCTTAATATATTAGTATTCATTATTGTTTGTCAGTTATGTACATATATATAAACTAAAGGATAAGATAAGGATATATAAATTTTTGCTTTTTTTTAAGTTTCCCAATTGACAGACAATAAATAAAAGTAATATAATATTGTAATATTATTATTCACTACTAGGAACCCCACCGGCTCCATGTAGAAATCTCCTGAATCCTGAAGGTACTCTGACTTACCCTATACCATATACTATATGTATATATTTCGGCATATATTTTAACTATAAAAGTTATTTATTGGTTTTGAAGTGTTCTAATTTGATTGCCTTGTCTGACATCAAGTAGAATTCAAAATAGAAATTTGATAGCTTTCGAAGATGTTTTAATTTCTTGAAACCTTTCATCAAAGTCTAAGATAATGTTAAATTGAATCCAAATAGTTTAGTTAAATTTACATTTTATATAATTAAGAAGTATTATTAAACCCTCTTGGTAGACTTAGAAGCTGTCCTAAATCAAATACTTTAAAACATGGTTTTAGGGAGAGAATTCTACAAATTTTACAAAATTTATCAATTGCATATAGAAGAAAGTTTCAATTCAGAATTATTTCTTAATTATTGTCTTAATAACTTGACTAAGTCTTTAACAATATTTGGCAGGTGTTTTAATACTTCAACCATAATATAAACATAACTGGCAAGTTATAGACTTAATACATTTATATATATAAACATATATATATTTTGTCAGTCTGTTTGTATATACATACAGATAGCTATATATGTATGTATGTGAGTGTAGTATCCTTCCGTAAGCACAAGTTCTATTTTGTATCTAAATGATTTACAACCAATGCAATCTCTAATGGAGCAGATTGGCCTGACTGCCTGCAAGGTATCCGCTCGAACTGGAATTGTTTACTATGTATGTATGTATGTATGTATGTATATGTATACGAGTTTATGTGGCCCCCTGACTGATCCTGTCTTTTGAGAGATGCGTGTTGGATGATTGATGCGATGCAATGCGATGCTTGAATCTGGGCACGACAATTCGATGTGAATCTGAAACTGCAACTAAACTGCACATGGCGTGATGATGATCGTCAGCCACACAGAATGTGGAGAATCACCAACAGTGAATTAGAAATGGGAATGGGAATGGGAATAAGAATGATGCATGTCGGTTAGTCCATGAGGCAGTGCTGGCTACACAGAAGCCAAATTGCATCAGAATCGGAGAGTTTTCTGAGATGTGAGTGAGTGAGTGGCTGGCCCCCGGCGCAAAATGAGGAATCAAAAAAGTTGTGCTTAAAAAGCAATTACCAGGCCAATAGCGGAATTGGTTAAATGAAAAGGAAAATAACAAAAAAAAAAAAAGAATTGAGAATCGACTTTCAATCGAAACAGAGACAAAGAATCTGCACAATAATGAGATGTCTCACTAAGCGGATCAAATTCACAACAAATGACCAGCAACAAGAGCAACAACAGCAACAGCAGCATCAGCAGCAAACAGGAAGAAAAAATATAACCAAGATATATTCCATGATTATATTTGACATCATCGACTTTTGAATGCCCTTTAACGAAAAACAAATCCTGTACAAGGTTTTAATGATAATGGGGAAAATGAGAACTTTTCCAACTAACAAAAGCTAATCCAAAGCTTTATATTTTCATTCGTTTAGGCAAAGGCAAGTGCCAAAGTCCCTTTCCCTTCAACTTCTACAGGGTATGGGGAAAAATCAAATCAAATTTTTGTGAAAGGC
Organism: Drosophila austrosaltans; assembly: GCA_035045865.1. Classification (NCBI taxonomy): domain Eukaryota; kingdom Metazoa; phylum Arthropoda; class Insecta; order Diptera; family Drosophilidae; genus Drosophila; species Drosophila austrosaltans. Next base: position 7,076,037 of record JAWNOQ010000207.1, read on the forward strand.
ACAAACCATGAATGAACCCAACCGACAACCAACGATGACGTTCGAGTGCTTTCATGCCATAGAGAGAGAGGAGATCCAGAGCAAACGCAAACAATCGAAACAGGAATAATTTACTATGTAAATAAGAGGCAAAACTGCAGACCTGGAATTGGAACATACAAATGTACACACAAAAAAAAAAGTAACTAAAATTTTGTTGGTGGAGTCACTGACAGAGCGGAGCTGAGCTGGAGTAGCGTGCGCCCTCGCGCCATCAAGTGGCACTCGAACAATCAAGCATTCAACACAAGCAGATGGTTTCGACCACCTAAATGAAATTTCATTTAGTTTTAGCCTGTCATCGCCGGCGCGCAATCGCCGCAGCAATCCACTGCCCTGGTCTTGGACCTGCTCTCTTTCACCCCCACTGTCTTCCTATACATGCATCTGTATGTATGTATATGCACATACACATATATATATGTATCTATATAGTTATATGTATGTATATGCTTATGCCCACATTATTAACGTACGGCTCGCTTTATTGAGTGTTTGTTTACCTAATTCGATTACCGATCCGCGTCCGTTCGCGTCATAATCCACAAAACACTTGACCATTACCATTTGGGTGGCACATACACACACACACAGATACACACACACTCACTCACTTATAGTACACATACAGTAAGTATCTTCAATTTATGGCGTTGGTGTAGTTGTGGGGCCCATCCATTGAGCAAAATAATAATAATTACATAAATCAGTTGGAAATTTAATTCAATGGGGCATAAGGTGGTGGTTGATGGTTACTTGGTCGCTTGGTAGGAGGAGTAGCAACACTTAATGACATAAATTTAGACAACTCAACAGTGATATATGAGCGCCGATCTTCAGTTGTAGATTAAGCTTTTCCACAATTTACTTAAGTAAACAACTTAACAAAAAATATATGCAAGTGCATAGCCAAGTAAAGACTTTGTGTTGTTTTTATCAGAATTACATTTTAAGTTTAATTTAGTCTAAGTATATATTTGTTTATATATATTTGATAAGAAGAAAACCACCCTTTATTTAATCAAAATTTTAAAACATCCCGTAACGGCTAATTAGCAAACAGAATTGAAACTTTCATTATAAGCGCCAATTAACAGAGGGCGGCAATATTGATTTGACTTAACATAATTTGCAGCACTGCTTTTAACATTATTCAACACTAACATAATCAATCGATTTTACCAAGGAAATATCGATATATACCCTGTTCATTTGCACTGAGTTCAGAAAAAATAGTAATTATCGCGATAATTTTTTTTGTTTGTTAATATACGTTTTGTGTGGGGTGTATACATGCAGTGTGGTGAATATTTAGTCAAGACAACATATTTTCCAGCACTGTGGCAAGACTTTGAACGTTGCACCACACTGTGATTTGTCTCAAATTTGGAAAATAAATAAATTTATTAAATTATTATGCGCACACTTCTGCTAAGTAAATCGGATGAGCTCTATCTGGAAAAATGCGCACAAGAGCACAAATTCTCCTACGGCATCATAGTTGGTCACGTATGTATTGAAATAAACAACACAATAACACAAACATGATGTCAAGCCAAAAAAAAAAAAGGAAATAGCGTCACCGCTGCAGCCACGTAGATGGGAGCAGCACTGCTGCCGCTGCCATTTTGATGGCACCAAATTGGGAATCTCAACTGCATTGCAATTAGAAATAACTATATAAAATATATAGATAACATATTGGCACATTTGTATTTCAGCAAGCTGATTTAAGCAAAAGCATAGTGGTTCACTTGGCCAGAAACAATGAGGAGGATGCCGACTTGGAGGACTTGACCGATGTCCGCCTCACCATAGATGATATTAACTCACAAGCCTTGGCCTCTCAATGGCTGAGCGCTAGCAAAATGTGCCCAGGCTCCTTCGATGTAATAGGTAAGTAAAAGAGATGCTATATTCTACCGATTCTCTGACTATTTCCTTATTCTTTTGCAGGTATTTTTGTGTCCTCAGTACGATCGGAGGTGGCCAATGATAAGAGCGACGAATTTAAGAATGCCAAAAAGCTATTCTCCGATGTCTATGAGTAAGGATATATAGAATTATTGTCTTATGAAATATATTCCTATATATATTTCATTTATGGTTTCAGCTTGCTATTGAAAAGCAACAGCTCTATTGGTGTCTACACAACGGATGTGGCACAGACTGACTATGTATTTTTATCCTATTCGCTGGGCGAAAAGAAATTATTGTGCAAAAACTATAGTTATGGCAAGTAAGTGATAATCCCAGCTAATTAACCATTTCAATTAACGATACAGAGACAGAGAATCTGGATAATGATTAACACTATAGCATTTCACTAAGTATCGATCTGTTCTCTGTATCGTAGTACCAATTGCTTATCTATATGCTATATATATATAGGAACATGTACACAAGCCTCAAACATCGCTGTATTTTGTATATCTTATCTTTTATCAACCAACAAAAACAAAAAACAAAATAGACATTGCAAAAAAACATATTTTACGGCAAACATAAAATGCATCATATGGTAAATAACAACTTGTTGCTAACTTTTCTAAATATGGATGTAACCCACCAAAAAAAAAAAACTAACATTCTTTTTTTTTTTTTTTAAAAACGTAGATAAATATATATATAGAATTGTAGTCATTTTACCCCCCCATTACTTCCATTCATTTCGATCTTACATTTTGTTATGGAATGCATTTTGTGTCTTGATATCCTCGCTTAGATAATTCAATGGATAATTAGTCCATATAATTGTATTTCGTTTAATGTGAAACATTTCTATTTCTGCTAGCGGAGGAACTTTCTCTACCATGGATTATCGTTTTGTCGAGAAACCATTTGAATGGATTCAGCTTGAGTCTAGCTATGATCTGGATGATGTTATACCCATACGTGATGCAGCGCGCCGTATTAATATAGAAGATCAATTCCAAAACATAATTGTTTCAGTGCGTAAAAATCTCATAGCCAGTGAGGTATTCCTACAGAATGAGATAGTCGATGATACGTTAGATCTGCAGGCATATATAAAAAAGAAAAAGCCAAAGGATGAAAAAAACAAAACAACGGGACCAACAGCAAACAATGGCGGCGGCGGCGGTGGTGGTGGTGGTGCTGCAACAAGAGCAAACAGTACACGTTCATCCACAGCCACGTTGCAGCTTTTAAACTCGAATGAGACAGCAACAGCGGATGGTGGAGCTGGGGAAGTTATACGTGCCAGTATAATTTTGCCAGTGAAATGTCAGTTGAGTAAACCGAGTGACATTAAAGTACAGGAATTTAATGGCACATTACGCCTTACCGGGATCATCTCGACGCGGATTTATTGCAGTCCACGTAATAGTTTGGCCGATGTGAAGCGTTTTCTACGCGACGATGTCCTACGATCGTTAATAACACGCATTCAAGTGTATTGCGATGGTCTCACCGATCCCCATGTGACCAATGAGGCAGTGTATATAAGTGAACCACCACGTAGGGTATTCTTTAGTCTGCCCGCAGCCGAGGGTAGTGTCAATTCAAACTCCAGCACTGTACAATTCTCTGAATATCTATTCCGAGGGGAGGCACCCACTGTTGTGGTGGCCCAGGCAAAACAGATACTCGACATTGAACTCGATCCGGAAACAATATTTGTAGATGCCGAAGGATTACCAGATGATGCCAGCAGTCATGATGTATCCGATCATATGGATGATGGCCATACCATATTACCCAGTTCAATGCCAAAGCGCGAATTGTCGCGTAGTCTCTATATGGTGGGCATTGCTGTGGCCTTACTAATTCTATTGGCTTCCGTGGCGGTTCACTATGCGTTAAGTGATCCCAAATAGTTGATTTGTTAAATGGTTGAATTCTGTTTTGTCTGTCTCTTAACCTACTTGCGTAAATCTTTATATGGAAATGTTTTTAGATATGAACTTATATATATATATATACATACACACATACATATACATATATATTTACATAATTTTTTGTTTTTTTTTGTTTTTTTTTTTTTTTTTTGTATTTGTGCAATTGTGCACTCACCTCTCTCTCTTGTGATCGTTTGTTTTTTATATAAACAATTGTGTGTGTACTTGTAGTAGTAAAAGAAAAATGAAGGAAAACGAAAAGTAAAAGGAAATGATTGTATAAAAGGTCACGTTAAATAGTTATCTATATAGATATATATATGATAAATGTGGTGGATGCCTGAAACGTGCAGCATTTAACATAGACACATACACATACATACATTCACACATATATATATATATTAATATATATATGTATATTTATAATAAAGTAATGAAAATCTTTTAGAACTATATGACTTTTTGTTCAATCTTATTCCAAATAATTAATTGAGATTCTACATTTATTTACAACGGTTTTTTCATTTCATGGACATTAGAAAATACAATTTTTTTTTAAATTTATAATAAAATATTAGTTTACAAATTGTTAAATTTATATATATATATATATATATTCCTGCTAAATTAACTAATTGCTGTTGCTCTCTTATTGTTTTAAACTTATTTAAATGGTTTAACCATCTCTCTCATATGATTAAGTTATAATTATTTATATATCAGATTCGTAATTTCAGACTAAGATAGTCTGAGACTGATTCAATTCGTATAGTTTTCTTCATTCTGTTCCCCTTTATATTTTGCTTAACTAACTTTTAAAGCTGTGTCGAACAAGGATAAAAAAAAATGTATATAAAAAAAAACAAAAGATTCGTTTAAAAAAGAACTTTAGATATATAACATTAACCAACATTTTGGTTGAGACAATGAGAACGCTCAGGGTTAAATAAAAAGTATGTGAGAAAGCATTTTCATAGGCGCGTTTTGAAATTCGAATAATGCCCAAATGATTTCTCAAATATATACATATATATTATCTATAGATACATATAAGAAATATATATGTGAGTATTTCACAGCCTCTGCAACAGAACAGAATGAATCTTAGGGCTAGTTCTTAATATTTTGTTATATATATAGCCAATCATCGATTACGAATTACAGCTTACAATTGCCATTGCAGTTAACGACAGACCATACCCAATCAACATAGTTGGGTACCTTGGCATATATGCCAAATTTATTACGTTTTGCGCAACCATCGCCGAATGAAGTGATGCCAAATATGGTCCACGGATGATTTGGTTTAGTTGCATCACGGCAAAGTAAAGGACCACCAGAATCACCGGCACAAGTGTCGATAAGACCGCGACGATGGCCAGCACAAAACATGTTCTGGAACAGAGATCAACCAACTCTGATGTAAGTTTCGATACTATAAATTAATATTTATATGGGTTACCTTTGTTATAGTATAATCATGATAGACACTACGGCAATAGTCCATGGGTATAATGGGGACATGTGCCTTGTGTAGAACACTAGTACCAGCCACATCTCCATTCTTTCGTTTGCCCCAGCCAATGACCGTGCATTGAACATTCTTGGGCAATGGTTGAAATGGTCTTGGTAGACACGAATAACCTATCCATGTTGTGGCATTAACTGGCATGGGTAGCCTAAAGAAAAGGAAAGATAAATTATTTACAGAATTGACTCAATAATGGGGATTCGGGTCTTGGTTACTCACCTCAGCAGGGCTACATCACTGTCAACTGTACGTTTATCGAAACTGGGATGCTTGAAACTCTTGGCCACCCTCAACTGCACTTCAGATTTATCATAAGAGTCCAGATTATGCTCACCCAGGCGTACATAGAGAACTCTACGCACACAATGGGCGGCCGTTAAGACCCAGTTGGGGGCAATTAAAGTGCCCCCACAAAAAGCCTCCTTGAAACGATTCAATATAGCCACCTGCCAGGGCCATTCTCCTTTGCGTGCCGCCTTGCCTCCAATTATCTTGAGCATATTGTACATGCTACGTCTACCGCTACTGCTACGCACAATGCCACATTGAAGCTTGAGCGGAGTATATTCAGCACCTCGATAGCCCTTTCCATTGATTATAACATTGACATCATTGTTGCTAAGCGATACAGCGGTATCTGCTGTATGCATTCGCCTCATGGCATTGGCTTGACCAGAAGCTGAAGCAGATGCTGGTCTAGCCTCAAAGACAGGAGTCTTGAATACCTGTGATTGTAGCCATTGCTGGCAAAAGCTGCCCTCTGTATAACAATAGGCAATCTCGCGAAGCTCCTCACGGCCACATTGATCACTGAGACGACACTTTCTAACGGAATAGGAAAACGATAGAAGATTATGATAATAGTTCTCTACTGCCACCAACTTACTTGTATCGTTTGGTAGTACATTTCGATGAACATCTACTCCAGCGACTCCATTTCGAGTAGGTACGTCTTCGTCTTAACCAAGTTGCATTACGATAATCTGGATATTCCTCAGAGTCAATGTAGACACTACTATCCTGATCGAAATCAAAATCTTCGTATTGGAAAATGTCACCCTCGAGACCGCTGGTATCTAAATTGCGAGTTTTAATTGATTTCCGATTGATATAGTCCTCAAAATCATCTTCATTGTCATCATCATCATCGTCATCGTTCTCCTCCATAAAAGTGGGTCTCATTGTTGTTGTTTTGTATTTTTGTCGAAATCCTTTTCTTTGCTTGGGCTTTTGTCTACGTCTATGCCTGTTTCGTTTTACTATAAAAAAGTCACCAGGATCCTCTTCTTCACTAGGATCTTCTTCCTCTAGTTCTTGCTCTTCGGTACTGTCCATAGCAATGGATGGACTATCAGTGGGTCGCCTATGCACCACTTCCACAGAGTCATATGCCGGTGTAGTGAAGGGTGGTGGTGGTGTAGGATGATGATATTGTTGTGGCGCATACTCAATTGTGCGCGTGTTGACCGGAGCGCCACTTGATGCTGCAGCTGCTGCATTTATAATAATGGATGGAGATGCTGCCGGTGGCGCTGCTGCCGGTGCTGCTGCTGCTACTATGTGATGTGGTGGCTGTGGAATACTGCTTGTTATGGGCCATTTTTCTGGTGCATGCACTTCTTCAATTGTCATAGGTTGCTGATGCCACTTGATGGAACTGGATGGAACACAGCTGTAAAGGAATATAAACGTCCAAAGGATCTTTTTTCTCCCAGTTTCATTTCATTTTGGATTTACTTACTGCCAGCACTTGCGTTGCTCCACATGCTTTGTGTGGCCACAGCGTCTTTTGGCTTTGCAATATCTTTCCCTTTGCTGAATGCATTCATCGTTGCATAGTGTCCACTCGGTCCAACGGCTAAAATGCTGATGATGATTAATCGAACGCCTACGGCTACTCCAACGTTGATGTTCCTGATGCGATGGCATATGAAATCGATGTATACGATGGCCATTATGCCAATGCGAACCATGATAAGTCTGCGGTGGGTGGCGATGATGATGATGATGGTGATGCAACACGTCTCGTATTTCGGCATGTATATGCCTCTTAGCGTCCTGCACGTGGCCACACTACAAGACAGGAGACATCAAACAAAAAAAAAACAATGGTCAAGATATAATAAAGTGCAAAAGGCAAGCAAGTTTTCGAGGCATTTGTTCCCCTAAAAACCTATAAATCAGGCCGTGCCGCTGGGGATGTCGCCCTGCTACTTGACTTGGTTTTTATTTTATATATTTTTGTTTTTTTTTTCTTTTCTCATGTCTAAAGTGTCATTGCTCTCAAATGACTTTAGGCGAAAGAAGAAGTCTCCGCATCCACATCCGCATCAGTAAGAAAAGTGCGCCTCCAGTTCCAAAGGCGAGACGACAACGACGACATAGACGGGCGTCGTGGCTATAAATAACATATTGTATATACATATATACATATATATTTATGTATTGGAATGACTGTGACAGTATGTATGTCTCTCTTTTTTTGCCGACATGGTAAAGTGCTGCTGGCTATGAAGGGATACCTTCTTCCTGTGTCGCCTCTAATCGAAAATAGGCTTCAATGGCAGCCATACAACACTAGGCATGACACCAAAATTGACGGCATCGGATATATCTATGTATATATACAGATATATGTATGCATTAAGCAGTGGTTTGAAGCCTTGCACTGGTTTTCCTTTCAGTTTTAACATGAAGGCCATAAAAAAGTGCCTTTTATGGCTAGCTGTTGTAAGCCTTTAAATCTTTTTTTTGCCTAGTGACCTAACCTATTTTGGCAAAAAACAAAAAAAAAAGTGTGGGTGGAGAGGGGGAGGGTTTCCAACTGTGTAACATACAACGCATTCCCATGAAATCATGCGGAACCGAAACTCAAGCTCAAGGGAACGCATTTCTGATACCGTTCCGGTGAACCGAATTAATATCTACATCTATGTACACGTACGTACAAATACATAAAAAAGCAGAAAGAAAAAAAAAAAAAGTCTGCGTTGTCGCATTGGCATTGAACTAATTTGGAATCGGATAATTGGTGATCAATTTACATTTTTTAACGTTTTTCTTTTTTTTTTGTTAATTTGTTCACAGTTCTCAATCAAATTGTTTTCAGTTGACGTAATGTGTATGTTGAAAGTCAAGTGGATGGGGGAGAGGGCAGAGGTAGTAGGTGGGCATTGATTTTTTCCTCTCCAGTAACACAAACTCACCTGAAATTCCAGTAGCAGCAGCAGCAACAGCTGCAAAAGTGCAAGTAATAACCCCGAATGAGATATCACTCTCATGCTCAATAATTTTTTCGTATAATTATCTTTTATGGTTTATTCTCAGTGTTCTTAAATTTGGAAATCACATTGAAATAAACTGAAAGTGTTTCTGTAAAAACAAAAAAAAAATAAATTTAAGAAATTATTTTGAATTACATATATTTAAAGGTAGTAAAAGCTAGGCTAAATGCAGCAAGCATGTCGTCCTTGCCGACATTAGCAATCTAATGTACCTGTACCCTGTACCTAGAGGAGATATTTAATGTAGACAAACACTCTTAAAATCGCCAGCAATCTAATATAAAACTCGTCTTACTTGCAGCAACAGGGAACACATGCTATCTCGCTCACTCTTGGCAGCCAATGTACAAAACGCTTATGCGTATATCTCCGATATTTATTGTCCGATTCCGACTAACTTTGATCAACAGGTGCATTTGGGCTATATTATTAGATGTGCCAAATAGATAATTCAATGCTTTCAATATGGTTTGAGGTATTCGTTTTTTTCTTAATTAAGGCGGCAAAAGTGGGCGTGGCTAAAATTTAAAACAAACTTGATCTGCCTACACACTAGATGGATCTACAAACAGAATTTGGTAGCTCTAGCTCTTGTAATCTCCAAGATCTCGATGTTCATCCGGACAGACATGTCTCAAACGACTCGGCTAGTGATGCTTATCAAAAATATATATACTTTATGGGATCGGAAATGTATATTTCTGCCTGTTGCATACATTTTGGCGACTTTAATATACCCTTTCACCCTATGGGTACAGGGTACAATAAAAGTTAGCAAAACCTTTCTATTGAAATCGGTCTAATATTTAAATTATACTATATATATTCATTTTCTATCAATCAAAACAGTGTTCAGTAGGAAGAAAAAAAGGGAACTCAAAACAAAAGATTATCAATTTTATTCTTACTTGCCAAAAAAAACTTTCCTTAAGGATATTATTTAAAGAATAATTTACTACATTTTCATAGAGACAATCAAAAGGTATTACACTTATCCCCATGTAATACACTTCATGTAGATGAATTAAAGCAAAAGAGTGGAAGGCAGACTAACTACACACCCTTTTTGAATCCAAATATTATTATATAATGTATGTAGATTGTATATTAACTTGTAGATAATCATATTGTTGGCTTCCCTTCATCATTTGCAATGCCTTTTTTTTTTTTTTTTTTGTTTCTTTCTCAAGAGCCAATTTCATTTGCCTAATTTAGCCGAACTAAGCGGCTCATTTACGTCAAAGTACGTACAACAATTCATGGCAAAAGTATCAGCAATGCCTCCTCCTTACGCACTTTTTAATGTTGTTGTACTTGAGGAAGTGGGTGGGGGGGGGGAGGGGGCATAATGCTGACGCATTCAATTTGGCCGTCAGGGCTGCGCCTTTTTGGCCCAACTACAAAGCAAAATATTTGAACTTGTAACCAAAGAAAAGAAAAAAAAAAAAAACACGATCAAAAGCGTGGGCAGAAAAGTGAAATTAATTAGCTTCATATTTGTGTACATGTAATTACAAACAGACGAGCAAATGAGTAAAATTAAAAACATTCAAAGATGAATTATGAAGCATAGGCATACAAAAAGGAGGAATACTTGCTGCTAATGCATAGGCAGCAGAGAGTGGTGGGGGTAGGGGAGGGGAAGGCTAGAAGTGAAGTGCCGCCTTGTCGACACTCAAGTACAAAACCTTCAGTGGCACATTGATCTGACGTCAACAGTGCATAATGAGACTGGAGACTGAAAGTATGATCATACTATATATAGGAGAACCTGGGCCCATTAAGGATTGAACTGGATGCTTTGGCATCATGGATTGAATTCAATTGCAATTGGAAAGGGCAATAATAATGATGATGATGAACCTCATGATGATGATGATAATGATGGATCGCATACAACAATTGTTGTTTATGCTATGTGTTGCTCTACTTTTCATCGCTTCCATGATTCCGGTTTCTTTTGCCAATGACCAAATTGGTGATACAATATTTCTGTTTAACCGATCTCAATCTCTCTTTCGTTCTCGCTGATTGCCTTAACAATGACATTGTATACATATATATATATAGTCTCTGCATTAATATTCTGTGCTAAATGACCATAAAATTCATGCACGATCCGATTACAATTGAAATTGGCAAAAATGTATATCAATTTTATTGCACTTGATACAACGCATTTAAATCGAAATGTGATTCCTACCTATAAATGAACATATATATATATATACAGATATATCTATGTATATAGTTTGTTTGTATGAGATAGGCGCCCCCCCACTGATATATATCTGTCAGCGATCTGATCTAATAATCTTCAACCCACCCAAAAAATTTGTTGAGTAACTCTTTCTGGACTTTTTGTTTCATTTACTTTTCGTCTGGTTGGTGTTTGGAAGGGGGGGGGGGGGGAGGGGAAAACAAAATAAATTAACAAAAATCAAGAAAGAAAAAATACCACGAAATACCACAAACAAACCACTAGAGAAACTATTCTTAAACACCTGACGACGACATGCATGTGTGTGTGTACGTGTGTGTGTGTGCTTAGATAGATCTTCGCCCTGGGATGGACATTTCCATCTATTTCAAAAACTTTTTCGTATAATTCAAAATGAGTAATCATCAAAATTTCAATCCTTTTCTACAGTTTAAAAAAATAAAAACCAAAGAAATGTCGGTTAACAGGTAAGTGAAGTGATTTTGTTTTATTGAAAGTTTTGTAATTGAAGAGCAGCAACAACAATTAAGAAATGCATATGTATATAACAGGTATACATCTAACTACATAAATCTTGATCAGCATCAATAGATAGATGGCTCAAACTAGACATGTCTGTCCGTCCGTCCGTCTATGTCATCCAATTTGGTTGAATGTAAACAGAGAACAAGTTTGTTTTAACCAACCCACGCAATTAATAAAGGAGAAGAGAGAAAAAAAAACAATGAACAAGTCAGACAATAAACAATTCTTTCCATTTTTGGAATGCATACAAAATATATTTATGTGAAAATTGAAAAACAATTTCCACAAATGCAGATGCTCAAAAGATAACAATTTTTCCTTTTTGCTATCTTTTAACTTCTCAAAGAAAAAGAAATTCCAAAGGTTTATATTGTGAAATCTTAACTAGAGTTTTATAATTTATGATATCTACTGATAATGTGTGTATGTTTCTCTTCTGTTTTTCACTAAATAGAAGAAAAAATAGGAAATGTTTGTCTTGAAACGACCATCCCAAATGTATTTATTTTTATTCACTTGCGTGTCTGTAAGACGACGTTGCTGCTTTATTTAGAACACGATGCTGCCCCGCTAAGCAAACATAGAAGCAGCAGCACCACCACCACCACCAGCAGCAACAACAGTAGTACTAGGAGCAGCAGCATCAGCACAGCAACCTCTGCCGTTTCGTCCCGCCTCTGTCTTTTGTCCGTGTAAACAAACCGTTCGTCATAGTCGACCCGTAAACGCCGTCGCCCCCACAATGCTTTACCTTGACAAAGTGCGATTAAAACTCGAATGGGTTCAGTTTGTTGGAAATGGGTGGTGGTGAGGATGGGGAATGGGGCGGCTATGGTATACGATAAGCTGTCATAAATATTATTATATTTAGCGCACATCAGGAAGCTCTGGCCATAAGTCTCGACATAAATTTCTTTGCAAAACTTATTACTACACACAGAGAGAGAGAAATATCATCCCAGAGAGATCTGACGACCGACCACCCACAAAGATTCAGTTTTTGCTTGGAAATTTAAGTGGGTGGATAGGTAGTGGATAGCCATCGAAATCGAATGGGCACTGGCAATAGTTTTTCTTTCGTTTAGTTTTTTGTTTTTTTTTTTTTTATTAAATTTTTCTTTTTTTTTATGAATGAAAATGTACTAATTTGGTTGAAATACAAATGCGTTGGCTAAACGTTTTTGATAAGTAGTGGTGGGTAAGCCGTCAGTGGGTTGGCTATATGAGTGGTGCTAGTTGCTGTGGCTAGCCACAATGTCTGGCTCGGCTAAGCAGCTGTCGCTGCATGTCTGTCTACAGTCTGCGGCCTGTTTAATGAATGCAATTTTAATGACGCAAAAATACACACACACACACACGCACACACATAGACACAGACAGACAGAGAGCCACTAAAAGATCTCAAAAAAAAAAAAAAACACCAAAAATAACGTTAAAGTTAACGTTAAATTTGCTTTTGTTTTTGGCTGCTTCGCTAAAGTGGGCAGCCTCTATTCGTGGGCAGTTGTTGTTGTTGTTGTCGTATCGAATCGGTATTGTCTGCAAACGACGGAAGTTATCCGGTTACCAGATTTCGTATGTTAAATTATTTATTACTCTTAGTTTAGTCAAAGGTATCAGTTCATTAGTTGTTCTTCTCTCGATCAGTGTGGCTTCTTCTCACTCCCTCCCACCCAACTAACTATCTATCCATCTATCTCTATGCCTGTTGTAATAGGCTACGCATTAAATTTGTTCTGACGACGTCTATTAGCGGATGTTGTTGAACATAAATCATGCTACGCCTGCTCTACACTCTGCTCTGGAATCGGCAAAAAAAAAAAAAAAAAGTCGGCGATGTAATCGCAAAAGACTATACACCAAGATGAGTCTCATTCCCATCCCCATCTCCATCCTCCGTCCACCCATCAGCACCACATTCTCACAATTTGGTGAGCAATCCCCACCATATTCTCAACATATGCATTAAATGCATTCGAAATAAACAAAAAAAAAAAATAAAAAATGTGTTGATGCATTTTCTTCGGTTTTTCATTGGTTCTCTAAATTATTAATTTTTTTTTTTTTTGGTTTTATGAATGAAACTGTTAAATGATTTATTATTGTTATATATATATATAAAGCAAGCAATTATATTCTTTCAACATTTTGCCCGAACCTTTTTCTTGATGTTAGTTTAGTTTTGAAGTGTTTGTAGTAATTTCCATTATTTTTGTCACGAAAAAGAATTTTTACCAAACCAGCAACAACAACAACAAGATTGACAAAAAAAAACTTTGAAAATTAGCACTTTATTTTTTTTTTTTTTTTTTTGAACAATCTTTATTTTTACATTGGAAAAACTCTACAAAAAAAATTGGAAACAGAGCGCCAATTTATTCCTCATTTAAAAGCAGTGTTTATATATCTAGTAAAAACTACAGACACACAAAAACAAAAAACTAATATATATGTATATATAGCACAACCGATCCAACCGCCGTCTTTACGAGAACTGAGCGCAATGCCCAAACGCTTCAAAGTGAACAAAAAAAAAAAAAAACGTCGCGCACGACGACGCCGTTGACTTTTTATACCCTACAATCCATTTGTGTGATTGGGTATATTCACATTGCTGAAACACTTGTGCAAAAGGCAAACAGCATAAAAAAAAAAGAAGTGAATTTCTTAGACATGTGAGAAGATGGTTAAAGATATTGAATATTGATGAAATTCTCTTAGATTTTTGGAATCCTATTTATAGCTGATTTTTATATGGAGTGAAACATAGAAAGTAATATTAGTTGCACTACTCCCACTTGTTATATAGTGTATTTATATGGCGACCTCTTTATTGATTTTTCTTTGCACACACTTTGCGCTCTTGCACAGTGGACTCGCATACTATGGAAAATGTGGTGAAGCAAAATAAAAAAAATAAAAGAAAAAAACCTTAAGATGCCTTTACTTTCAGCTTGAGCTGATTCTTGGACACAAACAAATATTATAGCCTTGACCATAAACCACGCTCTCGACGTTCAACTTTCCCAATAAAACAAAAAAAAAGAAGGGGGAAAAAAAACTACTCTGTACATTGGCGCATTAAATTTAATCGTAAAGTGAAGGAAAGTACACCCAGGCGCAGGCATACTTCTCCTCCCTCTACCTGTCATGAACTAAAGAAACAAATAAAATACATATATATAAGAAAAGTTGACTAAAAATTGTTTAGGCTATTAACATTCTCATTACTGGTAAGAGTGCCAAGTAGCTACACGCTGGCATAGCGGTACCTCTTGTATTAGACGCATTTGCGCTATGCCAGAATCTTGGGCTTGAGCACCACCAACCATTACAGTGCCCAATACTAGTTTTTTGCCCATTTTCTTAGTAGCCAATGTGATCCGTATCACAATATTCTCCAATTGACTGAGACTTTGTAATGGTATTGTTATTGTGGCTGCATCATCTCCATTGCCACCAATATCCCATTTGGTTGATAGGGATGGAAAGAATATTGGTGATTTCCAGGCATCAATATAGATGCCATGCTCAAAGGCTGTTGTCTTCACATAGACACCCGAACTGGCTGTCGCCTCTAGCTCATCCTTGACCTTATTGGAACACCGCATGCGTGCTGTAGTTACTCTTAATACTAGTTTTCCGTTGCCAGAACTACCGCCGCCTGCATTGCTAATGCCCATTTTTCTCTTAACCTCGGCGGTCATACGTTGCCAATTGTTAACAGTGGTAGTGGGAGTGATAGTGGGCGTGGTTGTCTGTGGAGAAGATGATGATGTCGTAGCCGGTAGCATATTGTTGCTTGAATTCTCAGTTGTTGTTTCACTTTCAGGTAACTGCGCATCGTTGGCGCTAAGATCACGCACCTCAAGGGCTAGTTCAACGACACCTTTCGGCGAATTGGTTAACTGAAAGCAGCAAAAAAAAAAGGGCGAAAGGGTTAATTTTGGTAACTTATCTCTTTTGCTTTCATTGTGCACAGTTTGTTTGTCTTAAGTTTGGTGTTTATTATTATAATTTTTGTTTGCTTTCACTGTGTCACAATTAAATCATCCGACAGACAAATTATGAATTTAAGCCCAAGCTCTCTTAGGTCATGCATCGTTTTAAAGTTTGAGTCTAAGTATGAATTTTTAACATTATTGTTTTTTTTTGCGTAACTTACATTGTTATTGTTATTACTAGGTGTTGACTTGGACACTGTTGTCGTTATGTCTTTAATGGGCAGCCATAGCTCTTCTGTAGTATAGGAACCATTTCGTGAATTACGCTTAAAGAGCTTCGGCTCAAGGTAACAAGTGACGGAGCCTATAAGAAATCCATTTACTTGTTATATATAAAGATATGCACGGATTACTAACTATAATTACCTATATTTCTACGTGATTCACTTATAGTTAATGGTGGCATTGCATCTCTTGGATTATCTGTTGATTTCTTTAACGATTTACCATTCTTATCTTTTGGTGTGACACCATTTTCCGTTTTGATTTCATCGGTTGATGCTCCCGGTGAACTCTCCACCAAACGTTGCACAAAGTTTGAGCTTTTATCTTTTAATGAACGATAAGTCTTATTAAAGCGGCTAAAGTTCTACAACAACAAAAAACAAAAAGAATTGGAGCAAATGAGAACAAAAATTGAAAGCTTTTTAGAAAGGTAACAAAAATTGTATACCGCAGCAGGTAACTCCAACAGGGCATAGACAGTAAAGACCACAAATTGACCAGCAAAAAGATCTTCGGGTGTGGGAATTTCTCCATTCAATTGAGTTTGGGTGGTACGACGCGATCCAAATGCAGTACCATGTTTCAAAGAGGGCCTATTGAATGAAGTAAAATTGAACGATTACTTCAATAAAGATTAATTTATCAGTGCATAAAGAATGATAGAGATGGATAGAAAAAGAAAAGCTCACTTAATGTCTGGCATCAAAGGAAATTTAAAATTTTCATTGAACTTTGGCCAAGTATTAGTTTGTATGCTGCTATCCAAACGTTTTGTCCCGGGAAATAATTTGACCTGCAAAATGAAACGTTCGTCATACATACATAAAGGAAAAGCTTTCTATCCTCCACCACTCACCTTTATCAAATAGCCCTGGACTATTTTAAAGCCAAATAGTGAGGGAAGATGCCGGGCGGCAATTAAATGAACATTCAATTCTGGCACCGATGATGCCCCATTCTTGACAGTGGCCAAATTTTGTTCACTATCCCGATGCTTTTGGGTTTCGATAGAGATCTGAAAGCCAATCTCTGGCTCTAGCACAACTGAGTGACGTGATAAAGCGTTTGAGTTGGATTGCTGACCACCACCACCCGGTAAAAGAGAACGCAGCTTATTCATGCTTATGAATTTGGATCGCCGTCACTCGGTTCTCCTGCTCAACTGACGGCCAGACAATGCACATACGTTCTGTTTCGATCGTTGTGGTTTCCAAAAAAAAAAAAAAAAAAAAGAGAAGAAGAAGTGGTGATAATTTGTTTCTTTATTTTGTGTGTTGTGTGTGTGTGTGTGTGTTGTTAATGACTTAATGACTCGCCTGCCGGGCCGCCTACTTGCCTACATTTATGTTTCTTATCTCAGTCTCGCACTTTGAATTGATAAAATGGTAGTTGCCACAAGCATTTGCTGCGAGCAGAACCACCTCTATCGCCGGAAAGGCGCGACTTTGGTTACCTAGCTTCTACCTTCTTCCCTCCATCCCTCCCTCTTTCGTTATGCGCCCACCCAAAAGCTTTTGTAATAAAAAAAGAATCAGCTGTTTGCATGAAGCTTTACTCTCCCCGGTCGCAGATAGTTCAAGTACTTGTTGAAAGCTTGCGCTCACTCTTTAAACATCCTCTCTCTCTCTCTCTTATTCACACTCATTCAATCACTTGTTGAATCAACTGCGCTCGTGTCTTACCAGAGAAAGAAATATAGACACATATACCCAATGGGAAATTGTATATATGACCTACCTGGAGGCATACCACTATACATACTAGCCCCTTTATTATTATAACTTTGTCGTGATCATATAATTTGCAGAGAGTATGCTTTCCCTTTGAATTAATTTATAAATGATATATGTATGTATATTCCACTATCTATGTTTATGTTATAGTTATCTCAACTCCACTCCAACGTGACACTACGTAATATCATGAAATGTTGATCATACGCCATGTAGGTATATACCGGCTGCTTAACTAACATTGCTTTTTTATCAACAAAATTCTTACTCATCGATAGGAAATAAAACTGTGATCAGGAGGGGGGTAATCTTTCGTATCACAAAAAAAAAAGGGGGGAGAAAAAAAACTTTGTTCTTCAATTACTCAACTCGTATATTTGATATTTCGACATACTTGAGTTCAGGTCACAAAGCGAACCATTTAGCACAATCACAAAGCGCGAAAATTAACGACTTTGGATGGAGATTTCGGACTATAACATACTATATTCTCAACGACAATACAAGACTATGGACGACGACTATAGAGATGCTTTTGCTCGCGTTCTCCAGCTGTTCCACCGCTCAACTGAAAAGTTAACTTGGAAATTACTTCGCTTGCACAAGCCATAATAATAAAGCGTACAATCATAATATGCCGACACACATTCTTACTAACACACACACACACACACTCATACATATACAATCAATCATGGCAATGTATGCACACGTATCTCTGTGTAACTTTGTATTTACACAAACAAAGACATACAACAAAGTTTTTATTTTGCGAGCTCTTCTCTCCTGTGTCTGTCTTGTAGCTTACGTTGGAAATGCAATAAGATTCTCTCGCGGTTGCGCCGCTGCCTCTGTCACTGCCTTAGTTGCTGCTGCTGCTGCCAGTTGTTGTTGTTGTTAACATTATTATCGCTCTCCGTGTCACCGTTATCGCATTACAGAATTCTAACAAGAGTTGTGTTTGTGTGAGCGATCACTCGTATACCCTTTATATGCTATGACACGCTTTCATTAAGACGAAAAGATTGAATTTCCAATCAATTATAAAAAATGTCAAACAATAAAATTTAAGATCGGTATAGACAAATTAACATTAAAATTATTATCTTGATAGTTTTGGAGTTTCTTAAATATTTTTCAATTCCAAAAACTTGAAATAACAGTAATATAAATATTGTTTACGCTGCTTAGAAGCACATGTTTCTCTTATCAGACGACCGGGGTTAATGGCCGGATGACTCTAGTTTAACGTTTGTAATACAAACCATCTTCTTTTCTTCTTCATTTCTTTTTTTTTTTTTAAATTAACGTACACGTATATGTATTATGTTAACAACAATGTATACAAATATATATATATATATTTAAATAGACATACACATAACAGTACAGTATAATGCAAAAGATCCAATACATACATATATAGTACAACTAGAGAGCTACTAACTGCCACAGCAAAAAAAAAGAACTATAGCCACCAGCAGGTTCAAGTTCAGTTCAAGTCAAAATTCAGTTGTATCCAGTTTTACCTTAACCTGTGCCAATATGGGCTGGGCGTATTCTGTAGTGTATCTGTAGATCTCTTTAGAAAGGGTTTTTCCTTTGTTTTTTTTTTTTTTTTTTAAATAGGTACGAGTACAAAAAAAGTGTGCATGCCCGCGCGCGTGTTTCAATGGTATTTTTCTCTCAACTACTAGCCTAGCCTTAAGCCTACGTATCCAGAGGTGGCTGTTTAATCCACCTCCAGTTTCCTAAAGCTGCCCACAACGCCGGCATCGATATCGCCAATGTCATTGCCAGCAAAATTGGCCGCCTCCTTTGTCACCTCGATTTGCATGTCGTCCAATGCCAGAATAGCTGCACGCCGTTGCAACAATTTTTGTTTGAATTCACTAATCATATCAGCCATGGGCATAGTGCCACCATATTCCTTTGGCAGAATGGCGGGATCTATTTTCGACTTTAGTATGTCAACGTTTTTGTGCACCTGCAACACAATGGAAGAGATAACAAGAATGTCAAAATCATATTGAAATATAAATACATATATCATAAAACTCAATCCGACTTACAATGATACGTTTCTTCAATTTGTCACTTAGCATAGAGACACCCAATTCAATGATTCTATTGGCATAGTGTGGAATATTAACAAAATGTGTCTCCTTGTGTCGCATTGGTGTTGAATTCTGAATGCATTTCACAATGCTGCGTAAATCGGTTAGTGACCATAGACTAACGAAACCCATATTCATGCCACTTTCATCATTAATATAAACATAACCAGCAACCTGAGAGTCCTCATCGTCCAGCAGTGCCTCACAAATCAGGCTATGAACGCGAGCCATTTGCACCGATGTAAACTATAGAAGATAAAGAGAAAAAGATGGAATGAATAAAAATGTTAGGTAAAACACTTATATAAAGTACCCAGACACTATCTATATCTATTCAAACAGATGGCATATACATATGTATGTAAATGTTTAAATGGAAAACTCCTTTTTAGCTTTCAGCAAGGGAAATTTCCAAATGTCATTCTATTGTTCTATTCTATCTATGCCTATGCCTTGCTTGCTTACCTTGTAGGGATCAAATTTAGCAGCCCTTGAAAAGATGACCTGCCGTCCAGTTGAATCGCGTTGAGGCAACGGCACCAGGTAACCATTCTCAAATATTTCATTTATGGCCGGATCATTGATATCCAGCTGTTGGAACCACTGTGGAAACAATTGTCGTATGGTCAAATAGCGTTCAAGCATCTCGCAGGCCGATGGTACGGAGAACTTTTTGGTGCGCAAAAAACGCAACAGGAAGACGGCATCGGTGCGACATTTCTTAATATGCGGATGCTTGGCAATCCATTCACGAAATTGTGCCAATGCCTGACGTCTTATATTCTCATCCTCATGCAATTCCTCTTTGGCCACTTGTTTCATGGCAGGACTAAGGCCACATACATATGTGGGATAATCATAGTCACTGTCACTAGATGCAGCTGGACCATTGAATTTCGGTTGTTGCAAAACCTCTGTTTCCAACATCTAAAAAAAAACAATGTATATATATATATAAATAAATGGTATCAACAGTGCAGAAGTTGTTATTACACTTTTCATTTAAAAAAACACAAAAAAAAATGAAATGAAATGAAAATACAGTCACCGACACCGCCACTAATTGAGTAGTTGCCCTTGGTCAGCATCTTGGCATCGCCACTAATCGCTTGCGCAACCAAAAAAATGTTAAAATTCATCGAACTCTCGCGGGTCAACAAAGTTTACTAGCCCACATCGGTCTCATGAATTAAACCCACTTGACTTTTGTCGACCAAACTGAGACACTACACACACACACACACACACACACATAGAGAGTGCGGAGTGCATTCGCATTGGTTTTTTCCCCTCCCATGTATGTATGTATGTTTATGCGTGGGTTGCGGTGACTCTATGAATATGCATACTACAGAGATAGAGATCGATACAGAAAAAATAAAGTGTGATGTGAGAAGAGTCTGTCCAAAGTTAGATTAACAAATCCCGAGAGTTGGTCCATCTTCATAGTAAACCGACTAGCTCTGCTGACAGCTGTATCACCGGTCCATTGACCGTGACCTAAAATCATTGGTCTGACTATTTTGCATATGAACAAAGAGAAAGACAGACAGACAGAGAGCAGCATATCATTTCATCGAATGTGATCTGATCATGTAAAAAACCCAATTTACTTTCGAAGGTCAAAAGAAAGATGAGATCCGGACTCTATACATATATGGCGTGGTAGAAGAGAGAGAGAGGGAGAGAGATAACCATTACGACGAATGTCTTTTACTGGCCGCCCAGCTTGACAATGCAAATACCCTGCAAAATCAACAAAACAGTTTTTGGTCAACAAACTATTTATGAGAGACCACAATAACCCACGATTTTTTGGTTGTATCTGTACATATAAAGTCATAACAACCGTAGAGTGTCCGCCGTCGTCACCCCGCGGAACAGAAATCAAGTTTGTTTTTTTTTTCACTTTCATGGCCTTCACACAGTTTTCTGTCCAATGTACATGGGTAAAACGCGTTGCTGTGGTAAAATTAAATTGGTAATATGCCCTGCTTTGAATATCCACTTATATATGTATTAAGACATTAAACATACTCCTCCCTACCCTACCCCCTACCACACCTTATCTATCTTTATATTGGTATATAAAACCCTTTTTGGTTGACAAACATTGCGCTAACTCCGATCATCATTTATGGGCCAGGTCAGTCTACATTTGGTTTGCACGAAACGTGCGATTTATCATTTCTTTTTCTCTTTTATATATATTTTTTTTGTGGTATGGGGAGGGAGGGGTATCCGCTCTGCCAATTAGCCTCTGCGTTCGTTTGGTTACATCACACACACAAAACATAAAAAAAAAAAAAGTAGGAGGAGAAAAAAAAAATAAACCTGGCAAACTAAAGTACAGCTTAAAAAACATATAAAAAGAGAGTAAAGATTTCGCTCAAAACTGGTTTCCCCGATCCAGAGTTTTGAGTAATACTTAGTTAGAGTTATAGCTACTGCTCACCTCATAAGGCACCCCACCCCCTTCAACACATCACCCTTCCCCGCCATTTTCCATCTATTTCTATCTTTTTGTTTTTGGCAATTTTATTATTATTTACAAATTGGCTCAAATTTCAATTTAACGACTCGATTTTTCCCTTCCGTATTATCATTTAGATTGCATTTTGCCAAATGTAAATATGTTGAATGAATAGCAATTAATATTCAAGTACAAGATATCTAATATGTATATAACCCTCAACGTGATCAGCTAAAATAATAGAAAATGCATTATTATTAATTATACAAAATGTATACTATACATATGTATGTATATATATATATATATATATATATATATATTGTACAATCGTCCGACAAAGTTCTTAAGTCATTGCACGTTTTTTGGCGCAAGGTTACTACAGTTGGCTTACGTGAATAAACTCACAAAAAAAAAAAAATAAATAAATAAAAACCAAACAGTTAGAGTTTCTAATCATTCGAGCTCATAACAAACAAATAGATAATTTTTTGCCTTTTTTTTTTTTTTTTAATGATTTGCAACCGCAAATTTTCCAAATTGAATGACAGGTTGTAACTAGAAAACTGCAATTGTCTAACTTGAACTTGAAATTTTAATTTGGATTTGAGGAAATAGAGTTCTCTTCCCAAAGGTCCCAAGTGTTAAACGAAAGACAAAGACAAAAGAACAATAAAATAATTGATTGATAGCTCTCAATATATGTACATAGTTTGAAGGTTTTGCTATTTTCAAGTGGCATTAATGTGCGATCCTTTGGCATACATATGTATAACCAAGCTGACGTTTTCAACAATCGTCAAGGCAGTTGCCAAATCATTCATGGTTCGAATATTTATATTCCAACAAAAAAAAAAAAAAAATACACATTGACTTGACTGTTTGACTGACTGACGTCCACCATGCCTTTTAATGGTCTTGCTTATTGTTGGCCAACTACACACTTCGTTGCGTTGAACAAGACCTTGACGCGGGGCCTTTTGGTTATATGTATATAAATAAATTACAAAAGACTTGCAGTCAAAGTAATTAAAATGTCTCATCCATTAATGCACTTGGTAGGTAATTGAAGTTAGAGTTGAATAAAATATTAATTGCATTTGCCTTGAATATCAATCGAAAAAAAAAAGAAAAACTACGTTAAGTCTCCGTTCTCGAGTGAGAAAAGTGAAAAGGCAAAGAGGTTCAGGTTTTTTTTTCGTTTTTTTCGTTTCTTAAAATGGTAATGGAAATGAAGATCAAGATTGTTGGTAGTAGTTACACTCTTTGGGCAAACAGAGAGCCACCAGCAGCGACCGATCAACTCTACTGCTAAAACGAAGCTCAACTGAAGTAGCAGCCAGCGGTGAAAGCGAAAGTTTTTCTTTAACTCAGCGCGGCGACTCACACACGCTCAGTTTTTCTCGATTATGTAAATAATGCTAAAATGAATAATTTTACTTGATGATATCCTTTTCAAAATCTTTCAATAGTGATTTTGTTTTGTGTTTTCAGTTTTTAAACTCACATTTTTGTTGTTGTTGTGTTACTGGTTGTGTGTGTGTGTGTAGCGCCAAACTATTTTACACGCACTTTGCAAAATGTTGCTATATTTCGTCAACAAATTTCACAACTCGCAAAAAAAAAATAATAATAATTATATAAATTTTTTTTTTTAATTTTTCAGTTGTATTTAGCCCAGGTTGGCTTCTATGTGGGGCGATATATATATATATATATATTTTTTTTTTTTTGTTAATCTTAGACTTGGCTTTAAACCCCAACAACTGCTGGCAACTTGGGCAACGATGTTGTGAACGCGTAGACGCTTTGAGCGAAACTGTTGAATTTGGTTAAACTGAAAATTTATTTAAACCTCGCTCGGTTTGTTCGTCGCTCATCGACGGTTTCACTCAAATGCCCAACGAGTGAGTGAAAACGAAATGTGAAATGAATTAAAAACAAAAAACAACAACAACAACACACAACATTAACGACGACAACACTCAACTACTGTTGCACCCTCAGTCCCCTTCTATAGCTGGGCTTTATTTTTTTTTAGGATTTTCGAAGTTATTTTAGATTTGCCGCCTATTCTTAGATGACGTAGCAGAGGTCAGTTCTTAACTGGGAAGACGGACATCTGGCTCATCCCTCTATGTACATATGCATATGTTTCTTTTGTGGGTTAAAAGGTGTTTCATTGCCCCCTATCCCCTGTACATCTCTTTATTTATGTATGTGTATATGTATGTATATTTTTGGATTTCCAGGTTGTTAAGGCCAAACCACACATTACCTGAATTCCATTTAGCGCGTGTGTGTCCACTAAATTAGAATCTATAAAAATCTTTAAATTATGTTCGCTTACGTAAACCAGAAACATTTAACAATAAGTGATTTTGAGTACATTGTCGTCTCCCATATATCTACATACATAGACATATACAAACGTATGTATATATGTATGTATCGGTGTATTTTGTTAAACAAATTTTAGGGTCCATAAGCGTGTAATGTTCTGGATAATCTACATATAATTGATCATGGTCAAGTGATATAGTGGTCTCGGTATTAAGCATATGACATTTTCATGCATCATTTCAGCTTTTACCGGATCTAATTGCATCCATTCGAGTTGAAAAACTTTTATCATTCCATCTACACAATAAGAAAAAAAAAGAAGATATTTGAAAATTAAATTCAAAGATCTAACATACATACATCCTTTCTATTGGCCAGTAATTGGTCCAATCTTAATCCATTTTACTTTCAAACTAATTGAATTTCATTTTTGTTCTTTTTAATCAAATCAAATCAATATCTTTGTAATCGACGAAGCAAGTTTTTGTTGTTTATCCTTTTCCAAATAAGAAAAAAAAAAAAAAACAAAACATTTTTGGGCCCCTTCAATTTTAGATCAAATTCTAGTCTACTTTTTAATAAAAAAAAAAATAAATTTCCAGTTTCTAGAATTTCTCATTTCATTATTGTTAAAGAGAGATTTTTCCCTGGAGCAAATCATTGTTGATTTTAAATGAGGCAGCTCATTTTTAGACACAACTCAATTAGTGGATTAACTCTGCATCGAAAGTTGCTTAACATTTTGACTTGGGGTTGGTGACGGGGTGGAGGGCCATTACTACTTCCCCGTTCCATTAAACCCGAGTGTAAAAGCGGCTTGTCATTATCCCACACAGTGCTTTCAATAAGTTGTCATCGCTGCACTAAAAATTTATTCAAGAACGTGTAAGTATTTACAATTGATTGCAATTTACTTAATATAATTCTCTATCACATGACTTAAAAATCAATGGCAAAGGGATAATACTTATGATTCTGTCCCTTAATTAAATTGAATGGCACCAAACGTTCGCCAGTATGAAAACCATCAAGCACTTGCCTCTCCTCATCGCTCAATTCGAAATCAAAGATATTGAAATTTTCGCTTATACGGGCGGCATTTGATGATTTTGGTATGGGTATGACACCAATATCAACCTGCAAAAAACAAACAAAAAAAAAAAAAAAGAAAGAAAAAAAATTAATACCATGAATCGAATTGAGTGAGTTTGCAAGTTAAACTCTGTTGTGAGTGGAAATTGAGAAAAAAAAAATATGTGAGGATTTAATGTTGTAAGCCTCTTATTACCAAGTAGCGCAAAACAATCTGCGCAGCAGTTTTGCCATGCTTCTCGGCAATGGCCTTCACTTTGGGCGAGAAAATGAATTCAGGCTTCTGTTCTTCAGGCTTTGGGCGACCCAAGGGTGAATAGGCAGTCAGTGTTATGCCACGCTCCTTGCAGAAGGCTGTCAAGGGCTTTTGATTGAGGGCAGGCGAGCACTCAACCTGATTGGTAACTGGTTTTATTTCACAATTATCCAATACGCGTTGCAATTGCTCGCTATTAAAGTTGGACACACCAATGCTGCGAACCAAACCCAATTTCACCAAATTCTCCATGGCCTTGTACGTATCCAAATAGTCGACATCAGATAGTTGCAGAACATCTGCCTCATTTTTTGGTAGAAGAGTCTCTTCATTCACATATTTATAACCCACTGGCAAGTGCATCAAATACAGATCAATATAATCCAAACCAAAGTTGGCCAACTGTTTGCGACAGGCACCCTCAACGCGTTGGGGCTCATGATGGATATTCCATAACTAAGATAAAGAGATTAAACTTTTAATGATATTTCTTAGACTAGAAGACAATAGAATTCAATCCATTTACCTTTGTTACCAGAAATATATCCTTACGCTCCACCACGCCCTCTGCAATCTTGTCGCGTATGGCCTTGCCCACTTCGCTTTCATTCTGATAGAAATAGGCGGTATCGATGTGACGATAACCGACATCAATGGCATGCTTTACAGCAATTTCTCCCTCATTGTTCTTGGACTGTAAAAATAAAACAATAGATTCATATGCAAAGATATATTATTGGAACGTATAATATTCAATTATCTATGCAGGTAAACCATGTGCTTTATATCCCGACTCTGGGGCATGATAGTTAGAATATTTTCTGAACGTCACCGTGTGCGATTCAGTATAAATACTATAGAGAACGCTATGAAGCGAGAAAAAAGCAATCGGAATAATATTAGAGAATATGTTGCCCAGCAAAAGCGTTTGGCCCGAGAACGATATGAAAGACTCTAATTTTATTTATTACAAATAAGTAAAAAGTAAGTTTTATATATATATATATATCGAGAATATTATATGATTTGATAACTAATCTAGAAATTTTATCTAATATGGATAATATTGATGATTTTTGGCCTTCTCAAATTTCCAGATCCTGATGCCTGTATTTAATTTCTCAAATTGCTGTCGTTCCGCCACTGTCAGAGTAAAGTCAAATATTTGAAAATTCTCGTATAAATGATTATATTGAGCTGCTTTGGGTATAGGTATCAAGCCAATGTCCAGCTGTGGATTATTTATTTATTAAAAATAAAATTTATTTCTCTCTATCTTTGAATCAATTATACATTCTTACCAAATATCTCAACACTATTTGGGCTGGTGTCTTTTTATACTTTTCAGATATTTCCAATATCAGAGCATTTGTATAATATTCGGGTAAAGGTTTACTTAATTTTGGCCGACCCAAAGGGGAATAGGCGGTAACAATAATTCCTTCATTCTCGCAATATTTCAATAGAGGCCATTGTATTAAATTTACATGACACTCAATTTGCAGTACAGCGGGCTTTATGTGACAATTCTCAATCAATCGTTGCAATTGTTTAATATTAAAATTGGATACACCAAGACTACGCACTAGACCCATTTCAACTAACTTCTCCATAGCCTTATAAGTATCCAAATAGTCTACATTACTGAAAGAGAAAAGAAAGAAGCTAGAAAGGAGATATATATATATTGCTATTGCAACGCTTACTTGGTCCATAGTTCATCATTTCTGTGAGGCATCAGATCCTCATCACTTATATAGTTAACACCCACCGGTGAGTGAATAAGATAAAGATCAATATATTCCACATTGAGCAGTTTCAATTGCATTCGACAAGCATTAAGCACACGAAAGGGTTCGTGATATATATCCCAGAGCTATGAAAGAATTGCATTTTATTAATTATACTTATTTAAGGTATACAACAATAAGCTTACCTTGGTCACCAAATATATCTCATCCCGCTGAATATTTCCCGCTGAGATCTTCTCATTGAGAACTTTACCGATCAACGATTCGTTGCAATATAAATAAGCTGTATCAATGTGACGATAGCCCAATTCCAAGGCACAACGCACTGCATTTTCACATTTCGATTTTTTCAACTATAATTTTTTTTTTTTTAGTGTAAGCACTGAGATTTTTGAAGTTTTTGAATACAACGAAATGAACCATAATTAAAAATTTTTAAAATTGAAAAAAAAAACATGCCAATAAAACTATTTAGTTTGGCAGAGTCTTTCAATATTTCAGAAAATTCAAAAATATTCATATTACTCCGTAAGAATCTCATCCCAATAGAGTAAAATATTAAAGCAGTAGAAGAGCGAAAATTAAAACTGCTTGGTTTGGTTCCAATTTTCAAAAAAGTTTTGAATTTTGGTATGGTTAATTTTTATATCACATGACCACAAATTTTGGAATGTGCAAATTTTAAATAGATCTAACTATGTATGTATGTATGTACATATGTGAGATATGCGTACATGCATACATATGTACATACATATGTATGATAGATAACTGTAACCGGCATCACTTGTTGCTTTATTTAACATGAGATAACTGTATGCTTGTGCACAACAATTATTATTAGTATTAGCTGACAAAGCAAAAAATGTCTTTATTATTATATGTATATGTATGTAGTTTTGTATAGGATGGTAAATATGTACATACATACATACATAGACATAACTATATACTATGTACATAATAGAACATATGTACATACATTTGTATGTACGAATGTGCACAAATCTTAGTTCTTGACTTACCTCATAGGTACCCAAGCCCAGAACCGGCATTTCATAGCCATTGTTCAATTTCACAGTTGGAGCTAATTTCATATTTATATTGCAAATTGTGCGTAAATGTGGAAAATTGAATTGTTTGCGACACCGCGTTATTCCAAATACAAATGAATTTATATGAATTTTCAATAGCATTTTACAACACTGCACAAAGTCAAAGTGATAGAGATGGTAGTCTAAAAAATATTGAAATGAAATTGTGCCTAAATATTATGAAATTTAAATGAATTCTTATCGAATCATAAAAGTTAAGCTGAAACAACTGCATAGCAGTTTCTTATAAATGTTATTACTTTATATTATTTGGTCATAGAAATAGTAATATTCACGACTCGTTACATTTGGTGAATAACTCTAAACAGCTGTTACTCGCCAAAGTGGATTTAGAATAAACAAGTTGAAAGCTCAACAGAAACAAACAATGGATACGGATTTGGAATCCTTTAATGGTTTTAGCGCTGGTAACTCAGCTGCTGAGGTTTTTATACAAGGCCTAGCGGGCATGGTCAATCAAGGCGATGTGGAAACGATGATCAGGGCTCAGAAGCAAATGTAAGATAAAACCAAACTTAGCAGATGCAAAGTAGATAAATAAATCAATAATCTCTGCAGGCTCCAAAGGTTCGAGAAGACAAATGAAATGTTGCTTAATTGCAATGCCTTATCTCAAAGTCGGCTAAAAAGCGCCAACGATGATTTTAAGCGTCATGTTAAGTGTCTGGGCGAAATGAAAAAAGATCTTGATTATATATTTCGAAAAATACGTATTATTAAACAAAAATTGCAACAAGAATATCCTGCCATTTACGCCGAGGTGCAGCCACAACAGCGAAGCAGTTTGGCAGAAGAGGCGGAAGATGAAACAGCGGAATCAGCAGCGTCAACATCAGCATCGGCTGCTTCAGCTGCTAAAGTAGCACCAGCAGCAGGATCAAGACAGGAAGCAGGAACAACAACAGCAGCAGGAACAGCAACAGGAGCGATTCCAAAGACAACAGCTGCCTCAGGACCAAAGAAAAGTGGAGCCACTATTGAGTACGTCCAAATGGAGGAGGCCATAGATAATGGTGTAGTTGAACTAGAAAATGAATTACTTAAACGCGTGTGTTCGGTTGAGACAGCAAATCCTAATGACTCATCGGATTGTACATCCGAAGATACAGGATAAATCAAAGCGGCGACATTCCAAGTCATTTAGTTAGATTGATATATATATATATATATTTATTACAATTATTTATATCCTAAATAAGAAAAAAGTTTAAAAAATAATCTGATACTTGTACTGCTTGGGCACTTTTGAGATAATCACGCGTCCATCATAGCTAAGCGAGGCAAATATCCAGGGATCAACATTGCTCCATTCGGCACAGTAAACAGAATCCTCATGCTGGTCAAATGTTTGTAACAACCCATCGGAGAGCAAAGGACGCTGGCGTTCATCGCCAACTTCATGGCTGGCTTCTTCTTGATTATGGAATTCAGAACTTACAGATCCAGCACAGGTCAGCAATACCTTACAGTCACTAGAACTGGACAGCAAAAGCTGATCATGGAATGTATTAAAACGCACAGACCAAATCCAATGTGAATGATCGCTGCGTTCAAAGACCGGTGCTTTGGGCATCCTATAATCCCAGATTTTAAGATAGCCATCATCTCCGCCTGTCATTACATGACATTGTTTATTGGGATTACAATCTAAATCCCGAACAAGTTGCCCATGCGTATCGCTTATGCTCCAGGCGCAATGTTGAGTGTCCCTTATATCGTAAGAACTCAGAGTGCAATCGTGGAGAGTTAGAAATTGATTACCCTGATGATGGTGTGACCATTTTCCTGTAGTAAACGGTGGTATATGCTTTGAACTGGAGCCGGTTCCAACCAAATCGGCAATTACACGTGTGGATGATTCGGCCCGCTGCATCAAAGCCACTTTACTGCCCACAACACAGGCCAATGTCTGCTGCTGACTGGGATGGAACTCAATTGTCTTGACGCGTCCTCCAAAAGCGGCGGTATCCAAAACTTCCACCTGCTTCCAGGGTATATACTCCGATTTAAGTTGTTCCGTCTGTACTGAGCTAAGGTCATCGGGAAGCGTTAACAAAGCTGCCTGAGTAATGACTTGGGCCCCCTTCTGGTACACAGAAGCCAACAAATTGGCTTGATGAGGACAACTACTCAGATTCCATACTTCACCCAAAGAGTGCTCAAATATCTGTAAAATAATCACCATTAGTTTGAAATCGGGAATGTATGTAAGTGATTCCACCATATGTACTTACCTTGGATTGGATAGTACCTTGCTCTTCGTCATATTGAAGCAAATGCAGCTGATTGGTATTAGTCGGTTTGAGGGAGCTGGTGGCAATGAAGAAACACACATCGTTACTTTCACCATATTGCGGTGTCAAGGCTCGAGCCTGCAGTTCCAAGCCGTAAATAATCAGGCTACTTTCATTCTCATCCATTTGTTGTTTTTTTTTTTTTTTTTTCTTCTTTCGGTTAGTTTGTTTTTTTCATGGTCGCTCTGTTGCTGCCAGCGAATACAGTGACGTTTATACGAGAAATCTTTGTTTTCAACGTATTATAAAAATCGTCAACATTTTGAATTTAAAAAATTACTCATATTTGATTTGAATTTATGGACTAATAAACACTTACTACTGTAAAAGGACTTTAAGGCGCTTCAAAATTCGTTTCATTTGCAAACAAGTGCATAAACAAAATTATAGCGTAAATAAACCGTTAGCGTCTGTAATAACTCGTTTTCGGTTCTCGCTTGGAATCTTTTACGTATAAACGTAGCACTCGTCGTTTTACAGCTGTCACTCGATGAAAGTGAAGCCAATGAAATACAACCCTGTGGAACGCTTCAACACTGTGTTTTCTCCTTTCCCCCCATTTTGTTTTAATGTAAAGCCTCAGCACACATACAAAAGTGAAAAAAGATTTTCTAATTCTAACTATCAAAAAAAAAAAAAGTAACAGAAGCGTTTGTTCAGATATTGTCCCAAAATTGTTATCGCATGAATACTGTATTTATCAAGTGAAACGTTAACCAATATTCAAGTCAAAATAAAAATATAACACTAAATTCCAAAGAGACGCAACACAGCACAGAAACCACAATGGCACAAAACATTAGCCCTGAGCAAAGCGGAGGTGCTGGCGGCAGCAGCAAACATACCGATGACTCGCTACCAGTAAAAGACAATCATGCTGTGAGCAAAAGGTGAGTGTCTGAAAAGGACGCGCGCCAAATCTAGAACGGAATCAAAATTGGCATCGATGTGGCGACTGTGTGTGACTTGCATTAAAACCACATGACATCTCATTTTTTTTTCTATTGTCCAGACTGCACAAGGAACTGATGAATTTAATGATGGCCAATGAGAAGGGCATTTCAGCATTTCCCGATGGCGAGAACATCTTCAAGTGGGTAGGAACGATTGAGGGTCCACGGAACACTGTGTACGCAAACCAAACATACCGCCTATCGCTGGATTTTCCCAACTCATATCCATATGCAGCGCCAGTGGTCAAGTTCCTGACACCCTGCTTTCATCCAAATGTTGATTTGCAAGGTGCCATTTGTCTTGATATATTGAAAGATAAATGGTCAGCATTATACGATGTACGCACCATACTATTATCCATACAATCACTCCTTGGCGAGCCAAACAATGAGAGTCCATTGAATGCGCAGGCCGCGATGATGTGGAACGATCAAAAGGAATACAAAAAATATTTGGACGCCTTCTATGAGAAGCACAAGGACACCTAAAAAAAAAAAAAACGAAAAAACAAAAAAAAAAGCAGAGACGACAAACATCATATACTCTCATCCCATTAACTATGCTCATATTGCGGCGTATTTATTTACATAGTGCAAGCAACTCCATCAATTTCCATAACCACCATCATATACCTTCTCCAACGTATACCCACTCAAACCATAACTTGGCATTTATCATGTGTGTGTGTGTGTGTTTTTGCACAGTTTGGTTGGATCTGATTTTTGAATTATTCTCTCCAATGAACCGATATACATATATATATACATACATACATGTAATTTACAGCTGTCCGTTTCTATTTTTCATTAAGGTTTAAGCATAAATTTTAGTTTAATTGTTTTTATAAATGGATTTATATGTATATGTAAGCCTATCGGCTATGCAAAGTTTTTTTTATATATATATAAATGGGCCATTAAATCGATGTGAATGTTAGCCAATCCCCTCAAGAAATCGTATCTTTCATAAAGTGTTGTATGTTCTCTATTTTTTTGTTTTGTTTTTTTTTTTTGTAGCACTAAGCAAGCTGCCATTCACAACCATCATCATCATATATTCTCATTGTAACAAGTTGAGTTAGCTTGAAGTTATTGAATGAAAACAAACAAAACCATCTATATATATATATATATATTAATAAAAAACGAATTATTGATTCTGATCTCGTCGAGTGGACATATTTACATACATAACAGAAATCAAAGAGGATGAGGAAGAGGATAAGTTATGAGAATTGGAATCTGACATCTAAGTAGTCTGCTGACTTAAGACAAAAAAAAATATATAATTTCAAAATTCCAACTGTTTGTTCAATTGATGGTAATTTCACAAATCTATCAATGGAATGTTTTTGATTGTGCTATATTTGTTTGGTTTTACATTTTTGTTAAATCTTGAAATTTGTAACTATCTACAAGTGCTTTTTCATGTGTGCAATTAGATCAAGACGTGATCCTGCAAGCCGTCCACATTTCTTGCATGTTAGAAAATTTCTCTTGCTATGACGCCTCAGCATGTGATCCTTCATATTCTCCTTGGTATAGAATCGTTGCTCGCAGTAAGTGCAACAATATCGACGTTCCTCCAGTTTTCTATGTACCCATTGGTGACGTGTTAGATGACTCTTTCGTCCATATGATTTGCCACATTTATCACATACGTGGCATAAGGATTCTGTTGTATCCGCTTCTTTCGTCTCGTGTTGTTTTCGAAAATGATAAATCAAACTACGTTCTGCGCTATAAACTTTGTTGCATTTGGGACATGGATATGTGATACGCTCACTTGGATTTTGGTGGACATCACGTAAATGTATGTCCAGTAGATTCGAGCGAGCAAAATGTTTGCCACAATGGACACAGGTGTATGGATTTTCACCTTCATGCTGTTTTATATGGGCCTCAAGAAGTAGACTTTTATAGAAGCCACGTCCACAAATGTGACAGTCAAGAGTATAACGTAATCCTTTTTTTCGTTGTTGCGTTGTTGTGCTGGAGGCCTTCCTTGAGATCCTTTCCTTGCTTAGGCAATCCTTTGTCGTGTCATCCTCAATAATGTAGACCTCCTCCTGCCGGAAGCGTAGGGAATAATTGAGTTCTATTAGAGATTAGTTTAAGAGTAATTTAGTCATTTTAAGGATATCATTTCTGTGAAAGTGAAATTTGTTATCTTTTATAATCAAATTGAAGTTTTCTATATGGACAAGATTATATGTTGATGGATTGTTGACTTTAAAATATATACAAAACCCACATAAAAATTAAGCAATTAACTTTTATTTTTTTGTGTAAATGTTAGGTGCGCTGATAAGACAAAAGCCAAACCACCCCCCAAGTCAAGATTAACTAATTTCAATTTGGCAAAAGCAAAAAAATAATATATATACAGTGCTATATTATCTACAAAAATGGTTATCACTATCTACTTGATTTGTTAACTGTTTTGTTTCCATGCTGTTTGTTCCACTATTCACCTATACCAATGCCAAACTTTTCACTGTGAATCTATAAATCAAATGGATAAATTGAATATACTTTATTAATATCAAGTTCTCCTCATATTTATCTGAATTTCTAAATATACCTATACACATACATATGTGAATGTATATACCATGTATATACATATGTATTTATTTGTTTATTTATGATCTGTTATCGTTTATAATAGGATCATTGTCGGCGCCAACATTTCGTGGGAAAGGCAAACCCAACTGACTGGCACACACTTTGCCTTAAGGCAATCTATGTACAATATGCAAGTAAGTCTGTACGTATGGAATAGTTAGTATTTGTATGTACGTATTGCCTTCCGTATCCACGCTGCTAGGCAACCACTAAAGTGATAGTTAAGTTAAGTGATTAGATTATAACTAGCGTCCGCAATCATAGCAAACACGCCCGCCCCCACCTAACGAGCAATTGACGAAAACAAACTTACAATATCTTCAATAAGTTCTGGAGCCTTGGCCCCTGACAACTCCAGTTCATCTCGTTCCATTTCGTCCTCCTCCGGTTCTTCTTCTTGCTCGTTTTGCCATAAAGGTTGTTTCTTTGATTTTGCTTCCTTGTTGCTGTTATCCTCCTTGACTTCCCTTAGAAGATTTTGAAAATTCCTTAAGGATTCTTCGCACATGCACTGAAAATCATAGAATTTCTGCACCAATTGATAACAACACTCGCATATGCACTGCAGCACCACATCCTCATCGTTATCCTTTTCAGTCTCTATATCCATTTGGTTTAATTTTCCACCAGTGCAGGCCGAGAATTTAAAGGCCAAATCCTTTACGCTAAACAAATCGTATGAAGCATCCTGTGGTTGAAGCAAAACCAAACAGGCCCGACATAGTAACATCTTCTTTTTCTTTCGACCCCTTCTCTTGTGCTTCGCAGTTTTCCTGATTCTTGGAGCAGTGGCTTCCGCATCCGCGTTAACCGCTCGAGGCGCGGTTAGTTTCTGTTTTGATTTTGTATGCGACGACATCATCACATAGTCAGAGGAAGGCTGGGCAGCTGCTCAGCCGGCATAAATTGAAATCAATTATGACAATTTACCGCAAGTATTACACTGGCCAAACCACACCAACAGTATATACACACACACACACCCACCAAATGATGGTACTTTTGTTCTTCCCTTGTTACCCCCCATCTTACGACTGTTAAGATTTTGTTTTTTTTTTTTTTTGGTTGGGGGGCTTTTCACTTGAGAATAAAAAGCTGTATGGTCTCCTGATACAGACAGACAGACACACGCGCGCATATACAACAAATAACTGTTATCTGAAGCTTGTAACAGGGTTGTTCTCCCGAGGAGCTTTTTCAAACAAATGATTGTGTCTAACGGCTATTTGAAATTACACTTGATGAAGATGAACAAACTTAGGATTTAATTACTTTTATTTGTGTTTAAATACGCACAAAAACTGCTAAAATTAAAATACAAATTAATGTATGCATATAGATTAAAAATGATTTTTTATATGTATGTTTATATATATGTATATATAAAAAAAAAATTAAATAAAACTGTCACACGTTCGTTGTTGCTTGCCGTGTTCAAGCACTGTCTGTGGTCATACATGATCCCAAAGTTACAGAAGTAGCCACCGATGATACAGTTTCCAGTGAGACATTTAATTTCTTTTTAAATGCCTGCAACGAATCCAATAAGTAGATTTTCTGTAGTCCTTTGCCGGGATAATTTTGCTCAATGGCCATTGCATAGAGATTCACATCACCACTATTACCCAGTAGCGTGGACATATGATGAGGCAAAAAGACACGTTGCAATTCCGGTGATTCACTTGACTCCGAACTATTGCCATTGGCCACTTCCTTGCTGTATGATCGATGCAATCTGATAATTTGCACACATTGATAATGTGTAACATAGAGGAATGGTTCCCGATAAACAAATCCTGTGGGAGCATAGACCCAATTCAAATCATATGGACGGGAACGGCAACCAAACTCATCGACAAATACACCACATTCGGAAAAGCAAAGCAAATACTCTTGCCTTGATATGCGTACAGCCGCGAAGGGCTGACAATTGGAGGTATGTTGCATGGATTTATCCGCCAGATCAACAAATTCTTCGGCTCCATAGTTGTCCAGATCGATTTCATAGAATTTATCTGAACTAACAATAGCCGAGTGGCGTGTGAAGAAGATCGAGGTGACTGGTGTTGCAGTATCCAAAGCCCGGACCGGCTTGAATTTGTGCTGCTTGGAGTCATATTTGAGTATGACAATTCGTGTCGATGTTGCTGCTATGGCCACCGAATCTAAGGGATTCTCAGATTCATTGGATATTTCGACTAACTTCCATTTCTCACTGGCCGTACGATTGGCAAATGGCAATTCAATGACGGCAGTTTCCAGAGCAGGATTGTGGCAAGCGTTGGAACTCTGACAGCGGGACTCCAATTGACGAAAATCGCATTGATACAACTTCTCACCAGCGGTATCAACCATAATGGATTTGGCAAGCCTTGTGGATATAGATATATAGCCAACAGAAACAATGCCAGCTATATGCATCAAACGCTGATTACTCAAATGGTAGGCATACAAGCCATTATTACAGCCCAGCAGGAGAATTTTCTGCTCCACAACCTCAAATAGGCAATTCACTTCAATGTTATGGACTCCATTCTTTATCTGCTCCTGAGCGCTGTACACTAACGTGCCCAAATATTCTTCATCGCCTAACTCACGATTGTTGTCCAAGCAATTATCTTCTATCTCAGTTGAGGTCAGACTGATCACATCAGCTGGCGGAGCACTGGCCTTTATTTCGCTTCCACAACTGGTATTAACGTTTGAGCGACATTTGCGATGAGTAACATCTTTGCATTCGCGACAACGCCAAAAGGGTGATCCAGCCATTATTGGTTGAACACATACCATACAATTAAGTGCATCCAGTTTGGACTCTTGTAATGCCAATTCAAAACGATGATACGCTGTCTCCGACGCCAGATCCGTAGCCTTTAATGAATCCTTTAATGATAAGATATAGAAATTGTTACTCATTCAAATTTCTATTCAATGGGACTAGCTCACCTTTTCAGTAATCTTTCGGGGGGATTTTTTCTCAGATAGGGCATGAGTTGAACTTTTAAGTTCCACTTGACTGGTGGCACGCTTCAATGGTGATCCTTGTTGCTTCTTGCGTGGCGAGTGTGGCAAAACAGCTAAGCTAACAGGTCTCTGTTTGTTCTGCTGATCTTCATTTTCATCATGGTTAGTTTTACGTTGTGAACGCAAGATGCCTTTTAGCCAAAATGAAAACAGAATTCTTCTTATTTGGATTTTTTTTTTCTCATTAAGCAAACTCACCATCAGATTGCTCCAATTGTTCTTTTAACATCTTGTTTAGGTTCTGCTCACGGCGCAGCTCCTCTTTGAGTGTACGGTAGAGTATCGAAGATTCGACATCATTTGGTGAAATGTTCTCCTTGCTGGCATGGCTACCAAATAATTTATCGGCCAGTGTCTTCTTCTTTTTAACTGACAGATCCTCCACTTTGAGCTAAAGAAATGCAAAAAGAATCATAAGAAAGATGCTGGCTAATGCATTAAAGCAAAAAAAGTTAATCACCTGCAAATAGTCAATCAATTTCTTATGCTGAGCCAATGTTGCCGTCGCCTTAATATCCCGCTGCACATAGAATTGTTCCTTTTCGGTTAGCATGTCCTGGAGCTCATCAATTTCACCAATTAAATCAGTTTGAGCGCTTTGCAGTTCCTTAACTTCTGTCTGCAAATTGCAGACCTGCTCCTTCCGATGAAATAGTTCACTCAAAATTCGAGTATTCTCTTTCTTGTAGTCTGTGACTTCGGCTTCATAATTCGCATTTTCATTGGTCAATTGGGTCAAACGCTCTTCGGCAGCATATAAGGAATTGGTTTGATCAACCACGAGACTCTGCTGATTGATCAATTTCTTTTGTACCTCCTCTAGAGACATTTCTAGATCCTCCACTGAGGATTTGAGCAATTGCGAACGCTGTTCGCACAGACGATTGTCTGACTCCTTGCGGGCCAATTCTTCGCGGAGTTTAGAAAGTTCATCGTTTCGCTCGCGCAGTTTTAGATGACAGGCATCAAGTTGCACCTTTTGGGTTTTATTTCGTTCTTGTTCCGTCTTTAATAGGGCCTCCAATTCGGTTATTTGGTTATCGGTAATGCTACAAGCATATTTCAAGCGTTGGAAATTTTCTGTAAGCTGCTTCACTTCCTTTCGGAGATTTGCGGCTTCGGTGCCCAATGAGGCACTACGTTCGTGCTCCTCTTTCAACTCTCGCTGCAATCTCTTTTGATCCAAGACCAAACTATCGATACGCAAATTAGCCTGTTGGAGCAATTGGCTCAACTCCGTGGACTGCTGTTCGAGGGAATGTATTTTGGCCAAATGTTCCATAATTTCCGATTTGGATGCCATACGCTCTTGCTCGGCCTTTTCCCACAATCGATGCTCCTTCATGACATCCCGTTTGGAGGCAGCCAATTCATCCTTAAGCTCCTTTATACGGATTTCACGTTGACGCGTCTCCTCTTGTGAGGATTTAAGTACACGCTGAGCCTCCTCACGATCACTTTGGGCTTTCTTTACACGATCCTCGGTTAGCTCCATGCGACGACTTAGCAATTTGTTTTGACCCAAAGTCTCTTCGAGTTGTTTTTCCACTTTCCACAGTGAAAGATTTGCAGTTCGTGCCGCCTGGCGTTCCACAATCATTTGCTCACGAACTACAGCCAACTTATCTTCTAGTTTCTCATACTGCCGCTCCAGCATATCGCCCACCAACTCTGGGGATTTCTTTGTGGACGATAGACTTTGCTCGGTGAATTGTTCCAACTTCTCCTCCAATTTTGAGACCAAAGCTTGCAACTGATCCGCCCGCACTTTCTGCTGGGTTTCACCTTCTTTGGCAGCCTCCAAATCGATACGCAATTGATCTTCCATGGCATGAAGTTCTGTCAAAGAGCCAGGTGCTGTTTCATAGGGCGAAGCTGTTTGGGAAGCCAGCGAGGATTCAGCAATATGACAACGGCATTCGGCTAGCTATGAGAATATAAAATAAATGTTAATCCGATTTTCATAACAAAGTCATACACAAACACACACGCACACACACACAACAAATAGTTCAAAAATGATAACAAAAGTTCACAAAATAAATGACAATCTCGAAAAATGGCATGCTTTATATGTGTCCCACAAACCGAATCAAATCGGGAAACAAATCAGGCAAAATTAATGAAAACCCAAAAAGAAATGAAACTGAATGATCCAAGTTTACATTACCAGAGAAATGGTGTGACTCCCAGACAGTCTTCCATTTGGATGTTCTCAAGAAACAGACATCCACGATAAGGGAAGCAACTGATGCTCAACGTTAGCTAAACTGAACTCTTGTTAATCCCCATTGTTACTAAATTTCGATAGGATACCTGTAATTCCCGTTCTAAGCGCTGACATTCAGTTTGTTGCTCCTGCAGTTCCTTTTCCCTTGTCTTCAGTTCCTTCTCAATATTGGCCTTAGCCGAATGCAATTCATTATTGGCAGCTATTTCGCGGTTGAGACGCTTCAAAACATCCTCCATATTTCGTTCGGTGGCATCTTTGGCTTTCTGGGTGGATTTTGAACAAGTTACTGTATTATTCAATTCCGTTCGAACATCTTGCAACTCCAGAGTCATACGACGTTGATTGTCTTTGGATTGCCTCAACTTGTGGGTTAACTCGTCTAGCTTCTTCTCATAGTTCTCTGTCAATTGCGTTCGATGCTTCTCTTGGTTAGCTTCTGCCTGGAGACTTTGCTCCTTCATTTGTTTTAACATTTCTTTATAGTTTTGCAATTTGTCGTTTAGATGTTTACACTCATCATTTTTGGCATTGAATTCCAAATCACGGGCCTCCATTTTCTGTAGACAACTGGCCAATTCCTGTTTCTTTTCGGTCAATTGCTTCTCGTATCTCTGTTCGGAGGCAATTTTCGCCTCCTCGTATTTCTGGCGATTTAAGCGCAATAGATCCGTAATTGTTGCCTCCTTTTTGGACCACATTTCCTCATCGATTTTGGCCGAGCTCTGCAGTGTCTTAATTTGGGTGTTACATGAAGCCAACTCCATTGTCTTCTCCTTGATAATCTGTTGCAATTTTTTAATTTCCATTTTCGCTTCCAGAACCACTGGAGATTTGGTATCCGTTTGCTTCAACGATTGTTGGGCACGTTGAAGATCCTTTTTCAGCATGGAAATTTCAGTTTCTCGCAATTTAAGCTTCTGCTGCAGATCCTTGAGTTTCTCTTGTAGTTTTGCATCATGATTCGGAGATCCCGATGCCGTCGTTGTCGCTTGTTTCTCCATATGAACAAAACTGTAGCCAATAAAAGGCAAATCTTTGCCACTGAAATCATGTGACTTCATATTGGTGGTCAAGGATTTCTTGCTGGTGGTCAATGGCTGTTCTCGCCTACCCTTGTGCCGGGAGCCACCATCTTCGAAATTCGAAGTGTCGTCATCCGACTTAATGGTCGGTATTATGGGCGGTACTTGAGAACGCAAAGTGTTCCATTGGATGTGATCGAAGAATGGATGTTTTATCAATTGATTATAGGTCAAACGTTTTGATGGATTTGTGACCAGAGATTCAATTAAATTCTTATAGTTGCTGGAGACCTTCAAGTCGCTGGGAAAGTTAATCAGCTCTTTAAGATGACTGTCCTCGCAATGGGAAAGTATTTTTGAATATGTCTCATGTACATTATCCTCGTAGAAGGGTGTTATATCACACATTAGCTCGTAACCAATGATGCCCATTGACCAGTAATCGCAGCTGACCTAAAATTAAAAAATACATAAATTATTCTTAGCTTGTACTTAATGATAATAACCAGTTGCAAGGACTCTCTTTATAAACTATTTTTTTTTTTATAATTGTACATAGTTAAGTATAATTAATTCCCCTAAACCGCCCACAACAACATACACTTGAACTCACATCGTGCGTCGACTTGGATAGCTTATAGGTCGATATAGTTTGTAGTAACTCTGGAGCTATATAATCCGGCGTACCCACTGGGGACAAGCTTAGCACGTGACCATCACGATCCAATTCTGCAGCATTGCCAAAATCGGCCAATTTGATATGACCAAGACGATCGATTAGTATATTCTCCGGCTTAATATCACGATGGACATAACCCATGCTATGCAGGGCATGCAATGCTTGTGTCAGTTCAGCTAAATAAAAGCGGGCCAAGTCCTCATCGAAGGGCCCATGGCGGGACATCAAACTGAGCAGATCTCCCCCAGGCATATACTCCATTATCAAGTAAAGATTATCATTATCCTGCGTATAAGAGAGATAAATGTAATGAGAGAAATCTGAATCATCGAAATAATAATTATTTACCTGGAAGGCATATTGTAAATTGGTTAACCACTCTGATTGCCTTCTAGCCATGATATCGCGCTCTTCCTTTACTTGTGAAGTGGTCACCACAGATTTTTTAACCTTCTTCATGGCATAGACATCGGAAGTTTGGCGTTCCACCACTAAATGGACATTTCCAAAGTATCCTTTCCCAATCAGAGTCTTGACAATAAAATCATCAGCATTGACACGAAGCTGACGCGTCTCCTCCACAATGGGCCGAACTAAAAAAAAGGACAAAGGATATAATTTAAGAAATGAAGGAAAAACAAGGATATTTCTTTCAAGGACATACATTTGTTGACAAATTCCGAAATGTTGCGATCACGCTTTTTCAGCTGATCCTTGTCACACTCATTGTATAGTAAGCAAAAGGCATCCAGCAGGCCTTCCCGACAGATGGCTTCCGCAACAGATGCGCTTGCAGTACTGACTGGTAAAACACTGCGCCGAACACTGGCGCCAGAATTTCCCGACTTCTGTGGGACGCCTTGTCCTTTTCCAAGGATTAGATTATTTAATCGCGTTGTGCGAACACTAATGGGATCACGTTCAGGTGGCGGCATATTGATCTTGAGCGTTTTTGTGTTTTTATTAAAACTTCATTTCAATTATTTTGACTAAAATGAATTGCAACCACTCACTACTGTCAGATTTACTTGACGCCGCGTACGTTTTGAAATGCGAAAATTCTCGTCGAACAAGCCAAGCACAGGGCTGCATACGCTTGGGCGCGATAAATGTAGATGAATTGGCCGCTATTTGTGTCAATAGTGATGGCAACGATAAAAACAGCAAAA
This sequence comes from Drosophila austrosaltans, assembly GCA_035045865.1. Classification (NCBI taxonomy): domain Eukaryota; kingdom Metazoa; phylum Arthropoda; class Insecta; order Diptera; family Drosophilidae; genus Drosophila; species Drosophila austrosaltans. Next base: position 7,118,614 of record JAWNOQ010000207.1, read on the forward strand.
ACACTGGCTCATATGTTGTGCTGTTTGTTTGCTTGTTTTTGGCAACTGCTATTTGCTAATTGCTGCTTATTGCTAATTGCTCTTTATCGAAAGTATTCTATTAAATTATTAAGTATTATTAATTAAAACCAGTTTCAACAAAAAAAAAAAAGGCTGCTTGTGTTTGATATTAATATCGAAAGAGACTACTCGCTACAAATTGTGTCACCACTGTCCAACACTAGGAACTAGTAATCGAAAAAAAACGAGTTCTGTGAATGCTCGCTCGAGTTCTTTCCACTTTCGACGGGTAGGTTTTTGCAGACGGAAGGTGAAAAGATTTTCTCTGCATACGAATTGCGAATTTGAGACATTTATAATTGCGTGTGTGCTGCCGACCAACAATCCACAGACATAGCTACAAATTTTGTCTAATTGTGTGGCAATTGCCGTATTCCGCTAGCATAAACGGAAAAGATTAAAAGCGTCTTCAAATTTTAAACTGGAACTGGAATGTAATTGCGTGCTTGTCAACGTCGAAAAAAGGCAGTGGAAATAAAAAAAAAAAAAGAAAGAAAAAGTTGATACCGCTGCAGCGCAGCAGCAGCAGCAACCAATACTCGTTGTTGGCAAACTTTTATATACATAAATACATACAAGTTTTGTGAATTTTGCGGAAAATCAAAAAGTATAATCATGAGTGGAGGAGGATTGCCGGAATTGGGCTCCAAAATTAGCCTAATATCAAAGGCGGATATACGGTATGAGGGACGTTTGTATACGGTGGATCCGCAAGAGTGCACCATAGCGCTGTCCAGTGGTAAGTTAATGAACATACATACGTACGTACGTACATATGTATGTACATATGTATATATATGTATAGACATATGTAAGTATGTCGTAATCTGGGACCACTTCGCTTTGAAAAAAAATAAACGGTAAAGCGAATATTGTAGGTGGCGGAGAGGGGGGCAAAAAAGAAAATGGTTTCTTCATTTTTTTTTGTTACATTTTCTGTTTTTTTTTTTGTTAGTTTTTACAGTAATTTGGCTGGCATTGCACAGCAGAGAGTGCATTCACTCGCCCTCTCTCTTGCTCGCTCTCTTTATAACTCTCGTTGCCGCTCTCACTTATGCTTTGTGTTTGTCATGTTGGCTGCCGATTTGTACTCTTGCTGTACAGTGTTGCTTTGCATTTTACATCACATATATACATATATGCATATGTGTTTGTGTGTATATAGGTCTGTCTGTGTGTTAAACTTCCTTGGCAGAGATATTTCAATCTAAGGGGGGGAGCAAAAAGGAAAGAAAAAAATTTTGGCGCCAGCTAACGGTGAAGTGGGAAACGCCGTTATTCATTGTAAGCGGCGTGTTCATGAGGTTATACTAGATATTAATATGAAGGTAACTGTAACTTAACCTCTCCTGTATCAATAATTTTTTTTTTTTTTTCGTCTTTTTTTAGTGCGCTCCTTTGGAACGGAGGATCGCGAAACCCAGTTTCAAATCGCCCCTCAGTCACAGATCTATGACTACATTTTGTTCCGTGGTTCGGATATAAAGGATATACGCGTGGTTAATAATCATACGCTGCCGCATCACAATGATCCGGCTATTATGCAGGCCCAGTTGCAAAATGGTCCACCTCAGGTTATGCCGCCGCAACATTTCCCCATGCCAAACCAACAGCAACAACAACAGCAGCAACAACAGCCACCACAGCCATCGATGTCTGGTGGCGGAGGGGGAGTAGTCCCTCCATACGGCAATGGAAACCCATTTGGCAATCTGGCTGCTGCTCCCGGTTTGGCTGGCTCATTGGCGCCAGGTGCCCCACAACAAGCCCCCGTAGGCAGTGGTGGACCATTTATGCATCTTGGCGGAGGTAATCAGCAGCAACAACAAAAACCTCCACAGCAGCAGCAGCAAAAACAACCGAGTAAGTTACTTCATATATGTATTTAAATGTTTATGTTTTTATGTCGCGGAATGCAACCAAAAACTGTTGTAAACTGTTCTCTTGAATCAAAAATCAAAAGTCTCTAGTCCCAGTTTCTGGGTAAAATGCATGTTAAATAAAATGTCTATCGATCGGTCATTCAGTCGGATGGTCGTAAAAGTCATTGTTCGTGTATTTGTAAAATAATTACCCTTACCCTTTGAGACAGCTGGTTAAAAGATTAATTAGGATGGGGTTGATACATAACGGTTGTATTCCAAGTACACATACATACACACACACATACACACATCGATAAAGACGAGCAACACGCACACATACTAATATACACTGCCCTACATATATATGCGACTGTGGCCGTCTCCTATATGTGAAGTATCTGTTTTAGATATGCTTGCCGGTGCCTCGCGTTCAACGACGCCCATTAGTCTGATCGTCAGTCCCACAGCTGAGCTGACTCAGCAACATCAACAGCAGCAGCAACAACAGCATGCCGGTGGTAACTCGCGCGATGCAGGACATAAGCGCTCGAACCATCAGCAACAGCAACGTGGTGGACCCAATAACAACAACATGCAGCAGCGCGGCAACAACAACAGTAACGACTTTTACAATCAGCAACATCAACGCGATCGCCGTGATTCTGGCCGTCAAATGGATAATAATTATGGCCAATACAACAATGCTAATCAGCGTCAACGTGGTGGTGGTGGCAGCGGCGGCAATGGCATGCAACAACAACAACGTGGAGGAGGAGGTGGTGGAAACGGCGGCGGCGGTGGTGGTAACAATGGCGGAGGATGGCATATACCACGTGGTGGATCACAAAACGGCAACAATATGATGATGCGTAATCGTGGCATGCCTGGACGTGGACCCATGCGACCCAATCAGGTAGGGAGCTGCGACTCTGTCGAGAGAGGTTCGTTCAACGGCGTGCAATCATCATTAACATGCTGTATCTGTATTTTTAGGGCTATCGTCCCCAGTCGGCTAATCAGAATAAACCACGCAACAAAATCAAATTTGAGGGAGATTTTGATTTCGAACAGGCCAACAATAAATTTGAGGAATTGCGCTCCCAGTTGGCCAAACTTAAGGTGGGTGATGAAGCTTGCACTAAGACAACAGCAACCGCAACTGCAGCAGGAGCAACAACAGGTGTAGGAGGAGCAGGAGCAACAACTGGAACAACAACTACGGTTACCACTGAGCAGGTAGCATCCATCATAACCTTCATTATACGATTGGATTATACGGAATATCCATCATGTATTTTCTTACCTTTTAGTTGAATGGAGAGACAGACAAGAAAGATGACTCTGGCAATGAGACTGGAGCCGGTGAACATGAACCCGAGGATGAGGATGTGCATGTGGGCTACGACAAGACCAAATCATTTTTCGATAACATCTCATGCGAGGCGGCTCAGGATCGCAGCAATAATAAGAAGAATGATTGGCGTCAGGAGCGCAAATTGAATACTGAAACATTTGGTGTGTGCTGGACACGTCGTGGCAGGTGAGCAATCCATCTATCCGAAGGGAAAGGAGCAGCACTATTTTTCTTTATAATTATGGATAAAATCTTCAATTCTCTATAGTTTTGCCTATAGCTATCGTGGACGTAATCATTATTACAACAACAACGGCAATGCCATGGGTGGCGGTGGAGGAGCCGGTGGTAATAATGGTGGATATGCCGGTGGTGCTTCAGGCTACAATCGCAACAATTATCGCATTGGTGGTGGCAACTATCGCAACCGCAGCAACAATCGTCAGCATAATAATAACAATGGACGCCAGAATAACATCACCAATGGCAATGGAAATACTGCAGCAGCACTCAAAGCGGCAGCCAACAATGCGGATGTAGCAGCAGCCACAGCAGCTGCTACCACCACTACAACCACGACCACTAACAACACAACGACAAAATCGGCCACAACCATATTGCCCGAACAGCAGCAGACTCCTCAAGCGGTGGCAGTTTGTAAGTGTTAATGACATATCTAGAAAAAATCTCTTAAGTCGGAAAATGTATATATGTTCCAAGTATATCTTTGAAACTGTAACTTTCCAGTAGTAGAATCGTTAATTGGAAAACTATATCTGAGAATATAGATCTTTGTAGCTAACATCTTTCAAATGATTGATTACTAAGGAATACCTTGAGTAATCAACCATTTAGATTGATTAGCTTTTACTTTTTATTAGTTTACAGATAGATTTCCGAATTAGAGTAATTTATAGTTAGGCTATGTATCAGATCAGTTGGATTAATCGTGTATATGTTTCCCCGATCCAGCTCAATAATGCCGCAGGCAGCAGGAGCAGTGGACCACCACTTTAAATAATCAGAAGAAAACCAGATGGAGAATCACCAATAACAAGAACTACAATAACAACATCAAGAAAAGCAACAATAGCAACCAGAAAAAGCTGCTATCAATTTCCTCCTACTCATCAACGGCTGGAAGAAGGCAAAGCTAAAAGGCAACACCAACCACACACGCCCACAATCAACTAACAAACCAACCAATAACAACAACAACAACCAATCAACCGACCGACCGATACTTATCTATCAGGAACTTCGAGTTATGGATCTAACAAAACAAAAATACAAAATGAAGAAAAGAAACAAAAAAAAAAAAACAAAAAAAAAAAAAACGATGAAAAACAAAAGAGAAACCCAAATAGAAATTGAAAATAATGGCATATATTGTATAATTTTTACTTAGTGTTGTAACACGCTCATGACGTCCTGTGCGCGGGCCAGAAAAACCGTGCTGCTTTGTGTGATTGATTGATCAGCGCACGGCCATATATAAAACCCGCCCCGCCCAGCCCCCTCAATTGTTAGGTTTTTATGTGTAAAAAAAAAGGAGAAGAAATAAAACAAAAAAACAGAAATGGCCAGAACAGAGCAGAGAGAGAACGAAACGAATGATCGAAAGGATATGATGAACACGCGTTAAATTGAGAAGAATATGCACACACAGACAGACACACACACCCAAACACACACACACATACATTACATACACAACAAACAACAACACCTCTACATGCATACATATAAATATATATATTTAGTAATAAAATTGTGAAGAGAAAATATTAACTATAAGTCTTTATGAAAAGAGAGAGAGAGAGAGAACGAGAGAGAGTTATACATATATAAAAAGAAACAAAGAGATAAAACGGAAAAGGAAAACAATTACGATATAATTCCCCCCTCAACTACCCTGCCACCACCCTCTCTCGCGAAAAACGCAACACTCGAGAGAGGATAACATTAAATAAATCAAATGAATTAAAATTATATCCATGGATTTCCCTTCCCTCTTCCCAACCCACCACCACAACCAACCTCTTTAAAATAAAACTAAAGCCTAAATTCGCATGTTCATTATTATTATTATTAACGTACTATTTTTTTTTGTTTGTTTTAAATTGAGAAAAAGAAAAGAGAGAGAAAAAAAAAACAATAATTGTAATATTCTTCACACTTAATGCACTTTTGTTTCTGTGGGCGTCGACAACAAAATGAAAAAGCTAGAGAAAAAAGTTTCAAAGCGTTTTACTAGCATTTAAATCATAATTTTTTAAGACAAATTTTAAACGTGGAAAAGCAAAAGCAAAGAAAGAAAAAAAAAACGAAAAAAAAAAAAAATCAAACAACCAACCAATTACAAAATGGAAATAAAAATCTAGCAACAAACAACAAGATATAAACAAATAAGAATTAAATTGTAAAAAAGTTTTGAACAACTGCAACAAATTAGAATTATTCGCATGAGAGTGGCAAAAATTATGATGTAAACAACAAAAAAAAGAGCAATTGAAAAATGAAATTTTGTCATTAGTTGAGAAATTCCATTAATTTATAAAGTATATAAAAAAAAAAGAAGAAATGCAAGACAGGCAGACAGAGAAATATATATATATATATACATACATATATGATGATTATGATATGTCCAAGCAAAAACAAAATATATATATATATATAAATCGAAAAGAAAACGTTTTCTTTCCATTTTGGCGTGTATAGAATAACATTTTTTTCCATGCTTATAACATCTACCTAACTTAATTTGTATCTTTTTGTTTGTTCCTAAACTCAATCAATAAGCAACAACTATCGCCTTTTTGTTTAATTATTATAATTTTTGAGATATAGAAAGTTGTTCTATCTACGATATTCCGGATATGTAATATCATAGTTTCAATGAAATTTCATATCTAAAATAACAACTTTAGTTTTTTTTTTTTTTTGAGTACACACAGACACAACAAATACCCACACACACACACACACACACATGTCAAAGGTCGATCAATGCAAGTATCAAAATTTGGCTATAGCTTTTAAAAAGTTTGAAAATCCAAAGAACTCAGAAACATGTTTTTTTTTCTTTTTTTTTTTGGTTATCTTGTGAGAACATAAAAGTATTTTTCCAAAAAAAAAAAAAAAAAAGAACGATTCCGATTTTCACCCAATTACCGATTTGGAATGCCAATATATAAATTAAAAAAACCCAGATAAAGATTTTAGATTCCAACCAAGATAATAAGTTCAAGTTATACTTAAGATCATGAAAAAATCAATGATAATGCACATTCTAAGAGACAAAAATCGAACGACAACTGTCTGGCGTTTATCCAATATCGTGTAAGATCGTTATGATTATAAAACTGAAATTAGTTTCGATATGGAAAATATTAATCTGAAATTGAAATGATCTCAAATATTGCCATGATGATTTTTGGTACTTCGATCGACCTTTGTTAATGTTAATTTGCCTTGATTAAAATACAAAATTTTGGATTTAATCTTTGTTCCAGCACAAACCATATACATATAGTATATATATGTATACTGAGCAGAAAACTTCTCCAATTTGTATAGGCGAGAAGCAAATTTAGTGTTGGTTTTCTGTATTATATGTAACGTAAATTATATTGTATTTAAAAAAAGAGAAAAAAACAAAAAACAGAATTGTATTGCAAATATTGTATATCTTACCACCCTTATCCCTAAAGACCACCACCCCCATTACATACTATTAGCCCCAGTTCCACACCATTGATGTATGTACAGATCTATATATAATCTAAATCCTTAAAACCCTTTTCACACTTTTCAAGGGCAGGCATCAAAATTGTAAAGAATAAAACAAAACGAAACAAAAAAAAAAAAAAAAAAAGAAGAAAAATTTAATAGAAACGAAAGTAAGAAGTAAAATTTTACACTATAGTTAACACATTTTCACTATACTACTAACCCCCGAACCCCATTCTGTCCATCTCTTTCCACCTCCCCCTCCCCTAGGCTGTTTCTCCTTTTGTGGTAAAAACAATTTGAATACAACGCTACCCCTACGCTATTCCTTTCACCTTAACACCTACCCAAACTCCATCCAAAACTTATACGAAAAACCAACTATAACTTTATTAACTTTATGGTAAATCACAAATTACAATTATTAAACAAAGAAAAATGTTTACTAAAAACCAAAATAAACCAAGTAAATTAAATGAAAAGTGAAATCCTAAATATAATTAATAAAAAACAAAACAAAACAAAACAAGAACAACAAGCATGCAAATAAATAAGTGTAGGAAGTTAAACAACAACAAAAGAAAAACAAAAATGAAAGAAACAATAAAAATGTAAGATGAAAATGTGTTGTATAAGAATTTTATTACTTTAAACAATCAAAGAAGAAATGTTAAAATCGTTTTCTATTTTATTTCAGTTACAATTTATAAGTTTTTATTAACAGCATATTTTTAATAACAATTACAGTCGGATTAGAGTTACAGCTAAAACTAATCGATATATCTAGGTAGGTATATAAGTTAATTACGAGCTTTTACTTCAAGTTAATAGAATAAAAGATTATTTTAATTAACTCTTTCGTTTAATGGATCAATGTTGGACTGGAAGACTCGAGTACAAACTGACACAAAAGTAAACAACTCTAAAGAAAACTCTGCTTCCATATGTCGACTGCATCAAAAAGTTGCTATATATATACATATATATCAAATCGCTGTACGATTGCTTCGATACAGAACAACCAACAGTACATTATATTTAGATATATATAACTTTCATGATTTTATTGTTTTAGAATGCAATTTGATTTAATTTATAAAATATTTTCATTTCAGGAGATTCTTCGGTTCGATTTATTTTGGTTTCTTCCATCATTAAAGTCTTCTTTCAATAAACAAAAAAAAAAAATCAGAGATTATTTCATCAAATGTTATCTACGATTATGAATTTATGAACATTTAAGCCACAAATCAGTTTATTCGAGTCAATTGGAAAAAGATGGAAATAATAATAACTTGATCGCTGTCTCTCTCATATTCATAATCTACTAAATTAGTCATTTGGGGAATTTCCTTTTGACTACTGATCATTCCAACATTATATATATGTAAGTATTATATTAAATTTATCGGTGAATATTTATGATATACCATTTTATTGAATGATAGCCAATATGAATTCAGAATATCTGAATATGCAAAACTACTTTCAGACTAAATACTCATCAATATTTATTATATATGTATATATATATATATGTGTATTCTACTAGCTAAGTGAGAAGCATTTGGGAAGAAGTGTTGGCAATTTTGAAATCGATTTACATTCAATCCATCTGATTGATAATCTATATATATAGGTATATATATGTATGTTATGTGTGCCTTATTCCCATAATCTTTCAAGGCAGCAAAAAATGAAAGAAAGAAAAAATATATAATAATGATTCGTTTCTTGATTACCGCCTGTGTGTGCGTGTGTGTATGTAAAATCGATGTATGTATAAATGTAGGTGAAAGTTAATGTCGTGAATATGTGTATATATACATCGAGAGTATGGAACTTAAATATATACATTTAGTCGGCATATATGTATATATGCAATAAGATCCATGGATTCAACCAAAAACAAAATTCAAAAAAAAAAAAAAGAGATGGAAATAAATAAATTAGGTAATTCGGGGTATATCCAAAAATAACGATCAAATATGTTGATCGTCTTCATCATCAGTCATCGAATCATCATCATTGCATCATTTATCCCAAAGACCCAATTCCCGCATTTTGGTCTGAAAGTAACGCTCCAGCGAATTGGCACACCGATAATATTCCGTTTCGGGTGAATTATAGAAACGGCAATTGGAGAATATGCGCGCCATATCGGCCATGAACAGACGGCGCGTCTGATAGTATCCCTTTTTCAAACGTTCACCCATTGTTTTCAGATCCATTGGATATTTGATATGATCATAGTAATCGGGTACTTCTGCGGCGGTTACCGGACGTAAAAATGGCCAGGCTGTAGTATGTTGACGCACAGATTGTAACACAGATGCAAATGATGTAGCTAATTTCTCTGGATCCGTTGATTCTTCAAGGGGACGCGATGAGCGAGCTGGACGCATTTGTGGTTTCCAGCCGATTTCCCTTAGACCGGGTATTGATTCAACCGGTATGGATGGTAAACCCTCCTTGAAACAGGTCAAACCGGTTCGTACCTTCTGCACCTCATTATGACGTTGGGCAATCAGCTCCTTGAGGATTTCATTTTGCATGCGTATAACTGGAATGAAAATGAGAATAAATTATATTTTTAACCTGTTGGTTAAACATGAAATCTCTTTTGACACTAACCCGCTATAAATTGTGTATTTGCTATGCTGGGATGCAGTTCGCAATGCATTAAAGTGGCGCTATCATACTCCTTGATGAATCCGGCGTAGACCGGACGGGCCAGTTTAATGTCCTTGGAGAAACCTTGCTTTTTAAAATATCCAATGGCATCGCAGTCGGCAAATGTCAGCAAGTGCCTAATACCACGCTGAATGCTATAATCCTTTAGATGATTCATTAAATGAGTGCCATAGCCTTTAACCTGCTCAGCCATGGTCACGGCACAAAAGACAATTTCGGTAAAACTCTGGGAAGGGAATGGCCTAAAACAAATGCCACCGATTGGCTGATTTTCCTTGATTAGAGCCAACGTCTTGTGTTTAGTATCAAATACCAATTGACTGATATATTCACGAGGCATTTCGGGCAATTGATATGCAAAGACCAACTGTAAGCCCAAGAGCCAGAGAATGGTTTGTTTTTCAACCGGTTTGGCCAACGAATTGCCAACCACATGGAACTCAATGGCACGCTTTAGCTCCTCGGCCTTGACATTTTCATCGCGTGAGACATTTACCGGAAATAATATTTCTGCCTTGTTGGTCGTTTTCGATTCGGATACCGATTTCATGGCACGCATAACCACATCAGTGGGTAGATCTTCCATGCTTTCGCTATGATTAGAAGGTAACAAGAAAATGTAAGAAATGATGATAGTATCAAGTCAAGAAGGAATACCAACCTGATGCATCGCTCAATTGTCTCTTTTTTGGCTCGCTTGTGCAATGGTTCACCGGCCACACTTGAGCGCTTGCTACCACTGCTTAGTCCATGACCTGTACCACTGCTGGGTGGATTTGCTGAGTTCAACTCTTGTTGCTGGTGCCTTTTCCTTTGTTGGATGACAAATGAATTTGGTGGCCTATAGCTGGCATCCCAAATAGGTGAATCATCCTTTAGAAGTTCGGCCCTTAAGGTCTCCAAGAATTTGGGCATCAATGTTATAATGGAACGCTTATCCTCCGGAAAACGATCACGCTCGGAAATACATTTCTTTTTCAACTGCTGCGACATGTATTGAAATACAGTCCTCAAAAGGGTCCGTCCAAAGACCAGCGATGTTTCAAATTGTCGCAGGGAATTGCAAAAGGCTGGGACATGACAAAACACTAGCCAACGAGTGTAGTTGATCTTATAGTTGGAGGCATCTTCGTGATTCAAATCACCACGTCGGGCCGAAGGTGATTCAAAATTATAATGATTTAGGAAATTCAGAAAAGTTTTTGCCACCTCAGTCATGGTATGAAGTTCAGTTGGATTCAAATGATTGTACTTGTAAAAGACTAGGGATAGAACCGCCTTGGTAATGCACGGCGATTCGAATGGTGGATCACCCAAAGGACCTCGGATTACAGCTTGTTGACGGGTCAACACGCATTGACGCAGCAAGCGAAACAAATATAAATACACCTTTTTGGTATCTTCATCCTCTACACGCTGCATGGACATAAACAGGTTCTCCATATCAATAATAGCTCCCAATAGCTCATCCATGTTCGAACTGGAAATTCCATCTAAATGAGCTATGTGCGATCGCAATGGGTGGCGGCAACTTGCATTGCGACATTCCTCGCTGAATTCCGGGCAATATGAGGACTCGACATCACGATGTCTGTTTTCCTGCGGCGTCTTCCAGCCAGTGCAGCGGCAACAATCGGATTGACAAGCTGAGTACATGGCTAGCTTGGCCAACTTTTGACGAACTGGGAGATTGAACACCTTTTGCTTTCGCTGTTGAATACGTTGCAGGCTATTTTGGCGTGTGCCCTCTTGAGGAGCACTGCCGCTGGCAGTACCAGTTACATTTCCATTGCCCTGAGTTTGGGCGACTCCGCTTCCGCCTCCGCCCCCTGCTGCTCCTGCACCATTGCCATTTGCTGCGGATTGTTGCTGCTGCTGTTGTCCAGCAGCTGCATTTCCACTATTGCTGCCATCGATAGGCTGACTTTTCAGCGTTATTGAAGGGCCACCAGACATTGCAGTTACTTCTTCTTTGTTTTTTCTTTTGTTACGTTACTCGAAATGTACAACTGAAATTCCGTTTTTCGTTTTTACCTTGCTACATACATACGTGCAAGCACACAGATTCACATACACATACATGCATACAATTGTATTTCACAAACTGTGAAAATGCCTACCAGGGTTGGGCAATAAACCTCAAACAGGCGGAACGGAATGTACCAGAAGGGACGGCGAAAACAATAATTGAGTTATTTTTTTTTTCAAAAGAATTAGATAATACACTTGCAATGATAATACATATACAGATATCTATATTTATCAGTAATTAATTAATAAAATGGCATTCGCGTCTGTGGCAAACGAAATACTTAACATATTAAAAAATAAAAGAACTAGCTCATTCCGAAATGAACTGGTTTAAAGGACTTAAAAAATCGACGCCTACAATAGGCGCTCTCTTGAATGCGATTAGACAAATTTAAGGACACAGGTGATGGCCGAGGAGGAGCCGGACGATGTGGCCGATTTTGAGGACAAGCTGGATAACTTTTTTATACGAAAACCAGTACAGCTAACTGAATACGACACCAGAAAAAATGTTCCCAAAGTTAGACGAAAGATTCATAGGGGAATTCCTTTAACTTTGGCCGACATTAGCCGCGCCACACCGAATCCAGACCATCGAAGTGTCTTTATCACCGGTAATTTGCACTTTCAGACTTGCATTGTCTATGCCTTCGTGGCCGGCCGATGTGTGCACAATAAAGCATTTTACAAATATATTATAGACGATGGCACTGCTTCTATGGAAGTGAGCATTTTCACGAATATCGCCAAACAAAAGAAAATTGCATCACTTTACAGTGAGGCCACCGTGCTGGCTGGTGTTTCAGGGACCGATGAGGACAAGAAACTGTCGGGCTCTATGACCAATCTTCTGCTAAAGGCCAGGGAGTATATAGATGGTTCTGTCATTTCACCTGGAATGAATATAATGGTGGACGGTCGACCAAATATATTTAGAGGCAAAGTAGGATTCGATGCGTTCTCATTTTGTTTGGATAATGACAGAACGCGCAAGATGGAAATTGCATTTGCCGATCACCTTATCGATTGGTACAACAAGAAAACATTTTAGTGGTTATTTTTTATATTGAATAAAAAATCGAAAAAAAGTGTTTAATCAAGTCGATCGTTTAGCTTAAGTTGTTTTTGCTCGTATGGCGGCACGTTTGCCGGTGACAGCTTGGAAACCAGACTTGATGCTGGCCACCGAGCATCTGGAACCGCAGGATTCGCACTGCAGGAAGAAAAGGCGGGTGTCCTTCTGCAATATCGTTTCCGGGGAACGACATGTGTGACAGGTGACATATTCCTTAATGTAGCGACGCAACACATTTTCAATTTGTTTGGGCTGGAAGCGACCCTTGATGATTAGCTGCTGATTGCCGTCCATTGAACCACTGGTACCCAACTCGGCTAATAAAAAGTCAAGTAAATGTTTGGGCAGACGATGCAATGTCTTGGCTATATCCATGAAATTGGCAAATGAGGTTTTCTTGGTACCCACACGTAGAACCTGTGGTGGACGCATGACAAATTTGGGTTTGCGACCAGCAGCCATGTCAGGATTTTTGTCCAATATTATCTCAAATACACGTTTCAGTAGCTCATCATATGTGTAGTCACGATCTGAACCGGCCCAGGTTGAACTATTGTCTTCCACTGTAAATATATAGGAATTAGTTTTCTCAAATTGTCTTTTGTTTATGTTTATTGTGAAATCTTACCATTCTCCTTATCATCATTCTTATCATCATCCATCTTGTCGGCAAATAGCTCGTCAAGATCCTTCTTCTTGCTTTTCTTCTTCTTTTTCGCCATGGAGAAGTCCATGTCCAAGTTAATTTCTTCTTCTTCGGGCTCATCGATGGCTGATGTGCCAGCAACATTGATACCATCTTCAGCCCCATCTGGTGGCAGTGCTCCTTCCAGTTCGTCTAGATTGAAAGGCTTCTTCTTTTTCTTCTTCTTTTTGCCGAAACTCTCCAAATCTAATTCTAAATTGTCATCCAAGTCAGCGGCTCCGGCATCGGCTAAGGACTCTTCCTTGGCATCATCCTTCTTACCAGCATCACCATCTAGTCCTAATGCTGCATCTAAATCGAAGGTGGTCTTCTTCTTCTTTTTCTTTTTGAGTAAAGTGGGATCAAAACCCTAGGAAACAAATGAACATATGTGGATAAGCATAACCTCAATCTTAAGAAATTTGGAAGCAGGAGGTTTCGTGCAAGTTCGAAGATATTTCTAATTAATTGCAACTTACGTCTTCAGCGTCCATGGTTAATTTGAAATGAGCTAATGCACTTTGACTTGCTGACAATTTTATTCAATTTTTGTCTTGATATTGCATCAGAAAATTTGTAATATTAAACAAAAGCAGTGACAGCAAGGCAAACCTCGTCAGCCCAGCGTTGCCAGCAGTTAGAAAGGGGTGTTTTTTTTTTTTGTTGCTGAAGATGGCAGCTCTAATATTACATTAGTGTTGCCGTTTGTTATTTCTTTTCAAATATTTAAACAACACTGCCACACTATCAATTTGAAAGTAGGTACATTTTTCAAATGTATCTAATTTCTTTTATTTACTATAGGAAATTTAATAGCCGAAACTCTTAAAAACTTAATGGTTGGCATTCTATAATTATCTAGAATAAGGAAAAGTCATAATTAAAATGTTGTATTTGCATTGTTATAGTTTATAATTTTTTATTATTGTAACAATGATTTCTTCATTTCCCTTTCTTTTTGCTTTCGCATATTTCAATTCTAAAAAAGCACAAATGAACAAAAAGCACATCCTGCATCCAAACGTTTAACATTTGTTTTCGTCTTGATAAAAGTTTAAAATGAACATCGAAAAGACAAAAAAAAAAAGTTGTGTATTAAAAAAATTCAAATACTATACGTATTTCCGTAAGAATTAGGAAGTTTGTCGACTAGAAAAGGAAAAGTTCGAAAATAGATTGCAATTTTAGATAAATAAAGTGGTTAAGTAGAGATATAAAATTATAGTTAAAATCGTTAGAAAGTTGTAAGATTGCTTCTTATTAAAGTATAGATAACATTTATAAGGTAGTGTGTGCCAGTGTCAAAGTCATATAAAGAGAGTGGAGCCAAAAAAGCTTTACGAAATTCGACTAAGGCGTTATTTAAATGCAACTTTGTGATTTGAGCCAACTTAATTGATTTCTATAATTTATAGGTGGGCATTATTTGGATGCACTAGCTCGGGCCCAACTCCCCCAGCCAGACGCTGAACCAATATACCAATCTCATGGGCTAAACTGATGGTATCCTGAAAAATAAAAGTACAAAATCAGGTGAGTTTTCCCAACATTTTTGATATACTAATTACCTCTTTGGTGTTCGCCTCAGCATAGACACGAACCACATCCTCGGTGCCAGAGGGTCGAACAAATGCACGTCCACGTTTATAATTAGCCACTGCCTTATTAATCTCCGCCTGGAGACCCTCCGGCTTGACACAGATTCTCTCAGCATCTGCAGTTGCTATGACATTACGGTCTTGAACTTTAATTTTCAATTGTTGATTTGGTAAATCCGTATAGGTAGATATCCAGTCTTTAACATCCCAGCCTTTGTGATTAAGTATAGTCTCCACAAGCAACATGTCGGATATGGCATCTCCGACAGTTTCGTTAATCAGATCAATAATTTTCAGCAAGATCTTAGCGTCCAGTTTACCAGCTTTGGACGCTTCAGCGAGAGTGAGCTTGGCATGTTCGCTAAATACAACAGTTCCATGACCATTGGCCTCGAAATAAACACCAATATCATATTCCAAAGCCTTGTGATGCAAATGTTTGACGCCGGTGGGAACACAGGAAACCGGTACCTTCAGTTCGTTGACAATGTAATCGGTTGATGCGCCATTAGCATATGCTGTTTGCACAAGACCCAATCGTAGATCGAGTTGACATTTCCTAACCATGTCCATTAGATAGCCAGCAATTAAAGTGGCTATGCGATCACCGTCAAGCAATTGAAATTCCCCCTTGTCATTGCTAAAGAAGTAAACCAAACGATCGGCATCACCATCGACACTGCAGCAGCGGGTATAGGGTTCCACTTCGGGCATTGCTTTCGGTGGACGTTGCTGAACTTTCACATAATCCGCTCCACAATCTTCATTTATCTTGCCCTGGCCAATGCCCTGATTGATCACCGTAACTTGTAAAGAATTTTGCATTCGTTTAATGAATTGCAACATTTTTCTAGCACCAACACCATTAGCACCATCGAATATTAGATTATTTTTATAGTTTCCATTCTCCAATTGGTCATTGCGTAGCGTCTTAAAGGCTGTGATCAGTTTATCGTAGTAGCCCTCCTCCGTAGGTTTGCCGTATGCCTCCTTTGTATTGGCGGCCACAACAAAATAATGGAGCATGGGCGTTGTCACTATGCCGTATTCTTTCACATTGCCCTTGAGGGCTATGACACCATCAGCAACGGCTTTGAGCAGCCGCGGACTGTGATATCGATTATCCATGCCGACATAGACAAATGAACTCGATGTTATATCTATATTATTGTCCTTGATTATTTTTGCTACATGTTGCTCCAATTCCTGATCGCTGACATTAACCAAATCTGTGGCAATTTTCTCCCAGCTGACTTCAAGCATTTCACCCTTAGGATCGATTAGTTTGACCCCGTTATCGGGCTCCGGATTGTGAGAGGCAGTGATCATGACACCGATGGCAGCACCAGCACGAAAACGGGAACGTAATGTGGCCAGGACACCCATGCGAAACATTACGCTATCCAGAAATTCAGCCCTTTCGATAGAAATTAAATGA
This sequence comes from Drosophila austrosaltans, assembly GCA_035045865.1. Classification (NCBI taxonomy): domain Eukaryota; kingdom Metazoa; phylum Arthropoda; class Insecta; order Diptera; family Drosophilidae; genus Drosophila; species Drosophila austrosaltans. The sequence continues at coordinate 7,135,149 of JAWNOQ010000207.1, forward strand.
AATTTTTAGCTAATTAATTGATAATTTTAAATACAAATTAATTACAATTAAGTTATTTTATAGAAACACAAACAATTTAAAATGTATCTATTGTTGTCATCATCTTGAAATCGGATTAAATTATTTAGTTTTTTAGCGCTCAATATTATTATTCGGAAATATGCATACATATGTATGTACGTATGTATAGTTAGTAAGTATGTATGTATGTATGTGTGTAGATACAAGTGATCTGTGTATACATGTGTATGTATGTATGTATAGACATGTTTCTATATATACATAGATATTTCAACGAAAAAAAAGGGCATGTCCATTGATAAAAGGTAACGTACCCTATCTAAAAATACACACTTAGTGCACTCATCCTGCTTATCTTTTGCCACTAGTCAAATAATACAATTGCATGTACATCATATGTACACATGTCCCTAGATATACACACACCCATAGCATATATACATAGTTAACGTATCTGTGTATCTGTTTCTGACTAATGCATCTATATGTATGTGGTTATTATGGTTATTTGGACACTTTGTTCCAATTCGTCTTAAGCAAACTTACTTGCCGCGAAACCCAGCTGTTCCATATTGAATATGTTCCGTGGAAAGTTTCGGATACATTTCCCTGGCAAAAGCGTAAACCGTTCGCAAATTGATTGACATCTTTTAGCTTTCTCAGTAATATTTAACGAAGACAAGTGGTGGCACCCAAAAACAACAAACTACTAAAAGATTGAAATATAACCGGTCGGCAAACAACTTTCGAGTTTCACTTGGTCTTGGATGTAATTTTCATTTACGGAACGTGTCAGCTGCACTAATCTCCGCGATATGGCAGCCCATGTAGATACCGTTAACTACATGTGCATGTAAAATTTAATAAATATTGTTTGGTGGCGCCACTTTGAAAATTTAAATAAAGAAAGAAGTCTATTTTTGCTTTGACAACGAACTTTAACTAAGTGGGATATTAAATACTTATAAGCATAAAAGATAACAAAATAAAATGTATAAACAATTATTCAAATTAAATGATAACAAATAAAAATACTCTTTAACTGTCATATTTTTCGGAAAAAAAACGAATGATTTAAAAGCGAGCTGAAAAATAATTAAAAACCGTTGGAAAATGCAAAATAAATGATATCTCGGCTCTACGCAGGACTATTAAAATGTCCTTTCGTCAGGTTATAGTCCTTGTTAATAATTTTTTTTTCATGTATATTTCGTCCTGATTCTTCCAAGGACTCGCGAGATATAAGCATTTTTATATACAGAGGCAAGTCCTTTTTTCTCAGCTGCTTAAAGGACTTTCCAGGATATTTCCATGCCATCCCACGGAAATCAACAAGGACCAGCTTCTGGCCAAAGGATATCCGGATAGTGCTTAAATTGGCCGAGCTACAAGGACTTAAAAATATGCAAATCTTTTTATAGCAGCCCCTGAACGACAGGCAATACTTTTAAATGTAGCCCCTAGAAGACATGCAATACTTTTTGAAAAATTAGTCAATCAACCTACTGCTGATTTCTGTTCGCCTGGTACTTTAAAAAATTCCCAGTACTGGCAATGCTGTTTGGCGAACCAATTTTGGCCCCCAAAAGCACGCAATACAATTTTTGAAAAATTTCGGCAGTCCCCCACGATATGCAATACTTTTTGAAAAATTAGTCAATCAACCTACTGCTGATTTCTGTTCGCCTGGTACTTTAAAAAATTCCCAGTACTGGCAATGCAGTTTGGCGAACCAATTTTGGCCCCCAAAAGCACGCAATACAATTTTTGAAAAATTTTGGCAGCCCCCCACGATATGCAGTACTTTCTGAAAATTTAATCCATCAACGTACTGCTGATTTCTGTTCGCCTGGTACTTTAATAAATTTCCATACAAAATTAGTGTAGAATGAAGGATTACAACAACGCGAAGAAGTACAACAACAACAACAACAACAACAACAACAACAACAACAACAACAACAACAACAACAACAACAACAACAACAACAACAACAACAACAACAACAACAACAACAACAACAACAACAACAACAACAACAACAACAACAACAACAACAACAACAACAACAACAACAACAACAACAACAACAACAACAACAACAACAACAACAACAACAACAACAACAACAACAACAACAACAACAACAACAACAACAACAACAACAACAACAACAACTACTAAATTCACAGCAACAACAACAACTATTAAAATTACAGCAACAACAGCAAAAAAGACATGGAAATTTTTCTTAAATTTAACCATAAAAATTGCCAAAAAATTACAAATGTCCTTGTAACTCGGGCATTTTAAGGACTATCGGAATGTCCTTTGGCCAAGTGGTAGTCCTTATTGATGAAATTCAGTTCACATGTATTTCGTCCTGATCCTTCCAAGGACTCTCGAGTTAAACGCGATTTCCCTTACAAGGAAAAGTCCTTTTTTCTCCGCCGTTTGAAGGACTTTCCAGGATATTTCCATGTTATCCGACGCAAATCAACAAGGACCATCTTTTTGCCAAAGGACATCACGATAGCCCTTATAATGGCTGACTTACAGGACATTTTTGTTTTTTTTTACAATTTTAATGGCAACCCCCTTATAAAAATTATAAGGAAATTTTTCAGAAGATTCTGGAAATCCTTGAATGCAGATCGAAAGTCCTGCTTCTAGCGAGTCTGAAAAATCATGTCCTACGAAAATCCAACATTGTCCTGCGGAGTTACAGCTTGGAAAAGTTGATCCTTTTCCGATTTTAAGCTCTAACTTAAACAAACCCTACCGCAGGACGAAAGGACAAGGTTTGCTAGAATGCCCTTAACGATCCCTATCGAATGGCATCATAAAAAGTAGGGGTCATCTAAGGATCCAGGACTTGCAATTTTTGCGGAATCTCAAATACACCCCAAAAGTATACCACAAAAAATTTATTTTTCAATGAATAGAATACAGAAAATTTAGAAAAAGACGGCCTCCTGTTGAAATCGAACATTGTCCTGCGAAGGTTTAGCCACGAAAAGTGGATTCTTCTTTTTTTAGTTTTTAGGCTCCTTACTTTCGCAAATCCTGCTGCAGGAAAAAACGACATGGTTTGCTGAAATGCTGTAAATGACAACTTTTATACAAATTTTACTATTTATATATTTTACTTAAATTGTAAAAATAAATCAATTTGTTGGAAAAATTTATAATTAAGATAATATTTAGCTTACAAAATTTGGAACTCCAAATGGTGTAGTGGTGTTCCAACGTTCGATTCTGTCTATATTACACAAGCAAATCAACCGCAAAATATCATCATCATCATTAGCATAAAGGTCAGTTAAAGAAATCAACAAAAAAAAAAAAAAATGTGCTTCTCCTTCATTCCCAGACATATATAAAAAACCAATAACGGCCAACTTAGCGCCCAATTTGTTTGTGACTTTCCTCCCGCTTACTGCCTTGATGTCTACTACCCTCAATCTTAGCGTTTTTCGCCAATAACCATTTGGCACATACTTTTCCAATAAAGTATTTACAGGATGCGCGGGTAAGGCGGCAAGCAATTCAATTGAAATATATATACATACATATATACGTAATATACATATACAAGTGTATATAGATGTGTGTGGAGAATGGGAACGATGCTGCTGTTACTGCTACTTGGGCAATCTTCGGAGACTTTTGGGCACGTTTTAATATTCTTGTATAATTCATAAGCAATTCCATCAACGGGCCTAAGTGGCCAACCAGCTGACGCCGAGAAATCCAGCAAGGGAAAACAAAACCAACCCCCTAGACAGGATTCGGGGGATTCCTTTTTATTCCCATTTCTATTTTTGTTTCGCCTTCTTGTTTTTTTTTTGGTTCTGGTTTATTTACTTCAGCTTTAGCGCCATTTCTTTTGCCGCTTGTAACATATGGCAGCAGTTCTTGAACCCTGTATTCTAGCCAGGTAAAGGGTATATCATGATCCACGTTGTTGACGAAAATCGATTAATGATGCTAGAATATATATAAAGTCATATTTAATATGCAATTGTTGATATAAACTTAATGTAAGACATCACATGGCAAAACTTACTTTTATGGCCGTCCATGATTAACAAGTAACAATTCTGCTCAGTATAGGGTATTTAGAGAGTCGGTACTGAAGTTTGTTGTTCCTCGTTATGATTTTTCTTCTTTCACAGTCCTCAATAAAGATCTCTTTGGCAATTTTTGGTGGATTTTGATGTGCCAATTGTTTTTATTCGATTTTATGGCAAGACATAAACGAAATTTCAGATTTTGTTGTCCTTGAGGTTTCCTTGCTTTCCTTGTTTTTTGTTTTTTCTTCCTTTTTGTTGTTGGCGTTTTTTGATTTTTGTTTTTTTTGTGGCAAATTTTAGGAATTTGATAAGTTTTGGCATACATTTACAACAGACTTGTAAGTCTGTGGCATGAGGTACAATATTTGTTGGCCAAGTTAATATTAGTTGATCAATTGTATAAACTTATGCCCTACTTGTCGAGCAAGCATTTTATATAATTACATAAAGCATAGTGCCGCCACGCCCAGCCCCAAGGCCGTTCCCCTTTTGCGTTCTCTTATGTTACATTGTTGCCACAACTTTGCTCGGTGCCCCCAAGTCAAGCAGCATAAGATTTGCGATTTGCTGCGGTAGCGAATGGGAGCGGCGGCGTGGTAGGATTGGGGGGAGGGGGAGCAAAATGAATTGCGCCTTTAAGGTTTTCGTTTAAGTGAAATGTCAGCAACAGAAATTGAATCGAAAATTGTAAAATTGGTTTTGTATAAACATTTTTTTGCCAAATGAAATGAAAATACTTTTGTTATATGTATTGTATGTATGTATGTATATGTGTGTGTGTGTGTGTGTGTGCACACTATGTTTTTTTGGCCTGCCATGGCATTCTTCTTCTTTATTCCGTGTAGCAGGAACTCGACTTTTGAAACACAATATTTCTTCTGTCTGTTTTTTATTTCCACAGCGAGCCAGTGCAGCGTAACAACATTCCCTTTGAGAAATTGCTTATAATTTATGGCCCATGTGTGTGCCGGAGCAGAGAAAAAGGAAGAAAATAAAAAAAAGATTGGAATCCTTCTCTGTTTGGAATGTCAAAAGTACGAGTACACGTCAATCAAATGACTCGGAGAGTGAAAGAAAAGCTTTGCTTTTTTTTTTTCCATATGTACTTGTTTTCTTCGTTCTCTTATGACCCTTTTGTTTAGTTTAGCTTGATTTATGCCACAATTGTACGGCCAGCCAAAGAATTGCAAAGATTAACTGCACACAACTTCAAGATGCAGACAATTAAACTAGATTTATAGAAAATATGGTAGATAAAACAGTCATCTTTTCGCCGATATAATTAAATGCGCTTTCCTACAGTTTTTACAAAATCTCCAAAACTGAAAAGAAAAAGGAATTTATTATGCGATACATATAAACAGTAATTACCAACTGAGCTTACCTCAATTTACCCTTCATCTTACAGGCAAAACTGTTTAATTTGAGTTCTCTCATGACTAGACTTATTGTGTGTCTCATGATATTGCCGCATAGTTTGGAAAATTAAAAAAAATTGAATTGCATATTAAAGTATATTTACTCTAGAGAATTCACCAATATTATGTCCGCAGTTTGAGTTATGTCCAGGAATATTATGGATCGCCAATCCTGAGAAATCAAAAAAAAAAAAGGTTAATAATATCAGGTAGATACTTATGCACCGGATAAAAAAATGATTTATTTATGCAGATCAATTTTGCACATGGAAGCCGAAAATTTCTTTGTTTCATATTTGACTTACCTTCATTAAACAAATTTATCCTCAAATGATATTCATTGATTTCATGTTTTGGCAGAGTCTAAGAATAAGAATGCCACCAGATTCATCAGGTCTTCGAAAGGTAACATAACTCGGTGGCGGCATAGCAGCAAAATAAAGGAAAAATATTAGTTACATGTTAAAATATAAAATGTAGTAAAAAAAATGTATTAACTTTCACTCACCTGATTGCGACTCATCCAAAAAAGAATCCAGGCTTAGCTTAGAGTCCACGAATGGTGCCAACAAGTTCCATCAGATCCTGAAAATATACATGTTTTAAATATATATGAGAAGTATACATATTTTGTGTATATACAATATATTTTATATATATAAAAAAACATTTAATATATATATAACATATTTGTATATACATTCATATATCACATATTATAATAACCAGGTCCGCTATACCAGCTCAGAGTTCAAGACTGCAGCAAACAAGTTCCAACTGATCTGGAATAAATAACATTGATATAGTATATACAAAATATTATATATATGTTCTATAAAATATACATTTTATATGTACATACAATATTAAAATATATGTATTAACAAAATAACACTCATATCTACTCAGCTAAAAACCAGATCCTCTAATTCAGCTCCAAGAAGAATGCAGCCATCTGAAAAATATAACATTTATACATTAGATGTAAAGAAAAAAATATTTATTTTTACTCACCCAATGATGACTCAGCAAAAATCCAGGTCCGCTCGCTCCGCCGCCCACGCACTGACTGAATTTTCCCCGCCGAATGGGCCTCTTTATATAGGATTTGCATGGTGTTGCAAAACGCCACCGGTTAAGTGTTGAAAAACAGAAATGTTAAAAAACAGTGTTAAGTTAAAATTTCAAGCCTCTGTTAACTTTTCGAGCCACTGTTAAGTTTACAGAATCATTTTGGAGCAATGTTAAAAATGACATTTCAGTGTTGTTAAATTCGGGCAGCCAGTGTTAACATGGCTGTTAAGTTAACATTTCAAGCCTCTGTTAACTTTTCGAGCCACTGTTAAGTTTACAGAATCATTTTGGAGCAATGTTAAATATTTAAAATTTTGCCCGTTAACTGAAAAGTTTTTAAATTCTAACATAGCTTTAAAATAATTCTGTAAGCTTCAAAGAGTCTTGGAAAGTTAACAGAGGCTTAAAATTTAAACTAAACACGTTTGGCGGAACAAAATCTAAACTGCAGCATTTTTGTAAATTTCCACTGCATACTCTTACGATTATCAGAATTTTGACAATTTCGTTAAAATTAAACATTTTACAGAGACATGTTACTTTTGATGATCAGTTTACTTAATACGGACTGATGTCTGACTGAGGTGGCATATATTTTGTGGCATAGTCTTAGGCATTATATAAATGTTATTAATGTACATATGTATGTATGTGTATATGTGTAAATGTATTTAAAATGAATGATTCCAAAAAAACTGTAAGATAATACAGATCAGAGCGATTGGACACCTTTTACCAAACCTTTACTTAAAAAAAGTACATTAAAAAAAAACAAAACAACAATTTCGTTTAATTCCTCAGCCTAAATATTATTTAACATATATAAATGTTTTATTCAGTTTTTGTTTTTTTTTTTTGTGTGTTTTTAACATATAATGTTTACGTCTAACTAAACTAGCAACTAGAATCGAGCTCGCATTTTTCACATTGTAAAAATGACTAGGCAATTATTTGTAGCTTTCATCAACAGTTTTTTTTGTTTTTGTTTGTTTATAAATTTATCTACAAGTTACATGATATAATAAAATACAATACATAAAGAACCGATTTGGTGTTGGTTGCAAGAAATGGAATCAAAATGAATATAGAAATATAAAGCAAAATGAGATGAACCGTAAAAAAAACATACAAAAAAAAAACCCATGTGGCAAGAATATGAAATATGCCACAAATTTGGCCAGAACGAGACTAAACCTAAGACTAAATGATCCACAAACTAACACACATTCATACAAACATACATACATATACATTTACTCCAACACTCACACACACACACACACATACACATTCCCACTTGGTATAGATTCTAATGATACATCTATGATATCTCCGGGCTGACTGAAGTGCCATCATCGATAATAGGCTGAACATCCTCACTGTCCGCCTCCCCCATGCAGGTGGCCATGGGTCCATGACGCAGCAACGAGTAACTATCTCGATGATGGAGCAGTAATTTATGCTGCTGATGGGCAATAAAGCTGCTTCCACGACGCAGCGATCGACGACCCATTTCGAGTATCTCGAGCGTTGGATCACGGGCAAACACGAAATTCTGATACGCCCGTATAAAGCTGAATATAACGGCAGAAGCCCCACCAAATATCATTAGATACGATCCAATGGGAGCGGCATATGGAGCTATAACTGTGGCCAGATAGATCCAGCGCTTGATGGCGGGTGTTAGCTCCGAAATGCCCTGCAAAATGACAAAGATGGGAGATGTGATTCAATAATTAGAACATGGGGTTTGGCTTGATTAAACTTACCTCTTCCAGCCACATGACCGGAAATACAAAATCACGAAAGTCACGCACTGGATAGACGTCCTTGGCACGTGTCACTTTAAGATTAAGTTGGATACGCACTTTACCCTCCAGTGGTACTCCAAGTTTCTGTAGGTGAAGCAAACACAATTATGTTATCAATCAAATCTCATAATTTGGATTATAATGCTTTATCATACCGGTTGTATTTTGAAGTACGTTTCGTGCTTTTTTTGATCTGGCTGCAGTCCCTCCACTGATTCCAACAAATCTGGATGGGCATCATAGAAATGTGGATTTGATATATATACTGGAGCACCATACTGACATGGACTGATATTCTGTAGACCCCTTACGGCATCATAGTCACTGGAATCGAAACATTTATTCTCTGGATTATGCTCAGAGTCGCCATATGAATTATTTGGCAATCGAAATAGATCCGCTGCAATGCCATCCTTTTGCACACCCTCAACATATTTTAATGGAATAATTCGACACAGATCCTTATCGTAAACATATATCATATTGGATTTGGTTATGTCACGTGGTGGAAAGAATGAACCCTCCGAACCGGCAATACTTGTACATGGCTCCTCATTCCAATGGGGTAAATGATCCATGCCATTTAGTGAATCGATATAACCAAATTGATCCATACCCTGATAGCCTGTCTTGATAGTATTTATTTCACTTAGTGTACCATTGCGCCCCAATAGAAGGCCCATGCGTTCCATGGGGCGCATATGCTTCGGATAGAAACGATGGGCGAGACTGACTAATGCATCGTCATAGCCAAATACCAGCTGATCGGCGGTTACATTGATAAACGGTTTAAATTTGGCAGCTGTTAAAACCACCGAAATTGTCTTAGATAGAAGATAACCCAATTTGGGACTCAGGCTAGTCAGGGTCTATATAAAGAAGATTGAAAAAATAATGAGTAAATTGAAATATTTGATTTAATTTATTTTCTATTAATTACCAGCAAGGGTATATTGGGCGTGACTATGGGCGTATTCTTATCAATACTCAGTTCAGGAACAAATTGTAATATCTTCTTATGCTGATATGACACTGTATAATTATTTTCATGGAATTTAACATTCACCTTCTCCATGTCTTCTCTGTAAATAAATTGCAAGAAAATAAAACCAATTTATTATTATATTGTATTGAATTCATTTATATAGAAAAAAAAAGAAAAGTAAAGTTATCTTTTTTCAACTTTAATAAGCACGTGCTCGAAGTCCGTTTATCATGGTGCCTAATGTGTATATATCTATATATATGTATATAGAGAGTCTCGGTCTCTGGTCCAAAGTCAGGGGCAGTCATTAAAAATTCCAACGGCCAACGCAATTGAATGTCAAGTTCATTTGTCGCTTGTCTCTTGCGATTTACAGAGAAAACTCAACAGAAACAGAAACAAAAACATAAAGGCAAACAAACATAAATAAAAGAAGAAAAAAAAAAAAAAAAAAAACGAAGAAAAATTACAGATGACAAGCATTTTCAGTTTTTACTACAGTTTTTTTCCCCCCTTTTCATTTTTTTTTGCTTGCTTTGTCTTTTACTAACTATGCATTTAGTCTACGAATTTTTACGAGTAGGAGTAATATACATATATATCTTTCCGCTGCTACTGTTTGACATTATAACTCAGCAACTTTTGAAGTTTTTGCTACCTTTTCATACTCTGCTGGCTAAACCCATATCTTAGCGTACCCAAATTAACCTTTTTTCGATGTGACAGACAGAAGTTACCTGCTGAAGATTACTTCAAGTTGAGCTTGTCTTGACAAAGCAAATTCATCATGTAGATCAGAACAAGATCACAAAATAGATCGATAATAAAGATAAACCATCAAAATATTTTCGAAATCAATCTGCTAGAACATTTCAATGTATATAATCCTTATCAATTTCATTTGTCTTGAGTATAGGGTATCTTTTCAGTCGGTTTTGTGGCATTTTGTTTGAAAAACAACAAAAAAAGAAACTCATCATTTCCCTTGAAGTGAGATGTTGTGTTGTCAACATTGCTACGGCATTTAAATTAATCATAATCTGTTGCTGTAGATCATGATTGATCGATTACTTGTACGCGGATTTCGGACTTGGCCAGGTTATCCTTCAGTCAACTCAGTGTAGAACTGGTTGGCTATAAAGCGGCAATGTAATATTTGCACTCTGTGATATGTTGTAATCTCAATTAAATCGAGGGGAAAGAGAAAAAAAAAAAAAAAATAAATAAATAAACAAAAGTTAAGTTAATATTTATATGTACATTGTGGAAACTGTTTGCGAGCTTTTGGTTTAATTGGTCAAGTAAATTGCATACATCGTTCGCTTCATGGCACATGGCCATTTGATGAAGTGTTAAAATTTGGAAAATTATAAAAAAAAAAAAAAAATTGTGGCAATTTGCATTTCCTTTATCGATAAACAAAATGTATACCTTTACATATAAATATACAAGACAATTATCTAATAAGGTAATCAATTTGAAGTCGATTTTCATTGTCTGAAGTAGGAAATAGAATAAAGAAAATCTTCAACGATTTCAAGATTCTTAGATTATCGAGAAAATAAGAAAAATTTGACTAAAAACATTTATTAAACCAAGAAAGTATATACATTCATGAACAGTAAAGCAAATTTATAACTCCAAAACTTTAAATTGGAGTTTAATATTTAGAATGATAATTAATTTTGCCCAAATATACTGAAGGATGATCTATATACTAAACAGTTTCTAGAACTTAACTTGGCTTTGTGCAAATTAACTAATCCGAGTTTTGTCAATTGAAAATTTCCATGAGTAAAGTGAACTTTGAAATTGTTGTTCAACTAAATTAAGTAAATTATATAGCTATTGTTAAAGGTTGATATACTATATAGTGTGCTATATTAAAAAAGATCATTGAAAATTTATGTATATAATTGAAAGTTTCTCTTGATATTGCAGTCTTTTAGTATGTTCTTTGGGTTTCTAGAAGTTTAATATTTGATTATTTAATGATTTGACTTTTTATATTCTGTTTGTTCTGTTTTTTGTTTTCTACTTTTTACTTATTAATTACAATTTCAGCAATATTCATTGCATTTATCTGCTTATTATTCAGTAATTACAGTTATTAAAATTTATTTTAAACTTCCACAATTCTCAACAAACCATGACCAAAGAGCACTTTGCTAAAGCCACCATGAAAATTAAGTAAAAAAAAAGTACAATATATCTAGATATATACATATGTATCTGCCGTTCTGTACGTGTGTGTGTGTGAGTGTCTACATATAAAGCCAAAAGGCGTAACGACTTTAAATTTTCTATTACCAAGATTTAGTTTGCTTGAAATTACATATACGTATGTACATGTATACGAGATGATGAGATTACCTGTAAACAAAAGGTCCAACCTCTTGCAATTTGGGCTTCTCTCCGTTTAGGAAACCATCTGGATTCGTTACATTATAGATATAGACCTTGGTCAGTCGTATAACACCTGGTCTCTGCCAATAATGATAGCTTAGTGTATCATTCCACAGCCTTAAATTCTACAATGAAAATAAAATTTTAAAAACCTTAATTGCCTTTGATTTGTCGATGTAGGACTTACCTTTAGTATAAAATAATCCAGCCAGGGTATGGATGATAAAACTATGCCTAAGATTAAGGTAACTATACCAATTATTATCACAGCTAGTCTATCTGTAAGCAGGTAAGAAAATAATTCAAATATAAATAAGATGTTCAATGTATGCACAAACTATGACGACAATAAGAAACTAAAAATAATTCTTGGCTAAGTGCGAAAACTTTTCTATGAAAAATAAAAAGTACCCCATTCAACACTTCCGTTTCCGTAGCACTCTCTTCTTCACACCGCTCTTCTTACCTCTACACACATTTTCTTATACCCTGTAACCAAGATAATCTTGTGGCTTAATGCTTTTTACATATAACTTTTGAGTTTCACAAAATACAATTTGTAAAGCAAATTTTTGTAAATGGTTTGCTTTACAGGGTATTACGAATTCGGCCCATCATCTCTTTTAGTGTGCGTCATTTTGTTTTCGCTAAAAAGGGCATTAAATTGCAGTCTTCGGGCTTCTTTATATAGATTTCACGATACTTCACGGATGTCACACGTCTCTCAATTGCAACGGTCAACAATTTTAGTTGTGATCTTGGCCGACTTATCTTTTTTTTTTTTGTTTTAACGTTTTTTGTTGTTGTTGTGTGTGTATGTTTTATTTTAACGTTCCTTACGTTTTTCGGTTATCACTAATTGAAAAATGAATTTTTATACATTTTGTGTGCAATATTAAAAATTTTTTTTTCTTTTTTTTTGGTTTTTTATCATGCAATTTCGGTTTATATTTTTTTTTTTTTTTTGTTTTATCGGCCTATGCACTTAGTTAGTATCACCTTGTTGTTGGCATTTTGTGGCAGTTTCTGTTTTTTTTTGTATTGCTACTGCTGCTGTAGTGGGCGTGGTTAGCAACATGTCAGCAGTGGGCGATGGTGATGATGATGATGATGACGATGATGGCCAACAAGTTTTGTGCGGTGCCCCAAAACATTCAACTTACTGATTGGCTCAAATCGAAACGAACCGATCAACCGATCAAAAACGTATTTCGCCGAATCAAAAATAAAAAGTGCAAGGTCCAGCATTAAACAACATATAAATTATAATATTTTATTTATAAATATGAAATGCATTTTTCGGGTCAGTAAAAAATACCAAAAAGAAAGAAATGAAAAAACAAAAGAACTACAACAAAATAATACTATATTGAGATTGGGCAACAATGTAAACTACCAAAGTAGCTATACCCTTTTTGAAATTGAGTAAAGATTGTTACATGAAGTATTCTCTTATAGGGGATCTCGGGGCAAAGTTATATATTCTCTAAGTTGATTATGAAGCTTTGTCAAATAAACTATAAGGAATGAATAATAGTTTAAATTCTTTGAATAACTATAATAATAATTTATATATTTGATTTATCATGAATTTGTATTGAAACTAATATAATATAGCTATCCTTCTAAAGATTCTTTTATATTTAGTCTGATTCTTTTCATGCTTTCCTTAGCCTTGAAGAGACATTTCTAGATAAACTTATATTATTAAGTAACTGCAATTTGTTGTAATACTTTTGCATTGCCACCTTTTGTATCAAATCTATATATCCCGTTTTATGGTTAGGGTATAGCAGAGCCACAGCGAAACGGCTTTGTCAGCGCTGCGATAACGATTTGCGGAGACGAAAACTGAAGACCTGGAGACATAAATCAGCTTTTCGAAATTCATTTAACTCATATTGAAATGGGCGCGATAATTGCTGTCAAAATATGTAAGTTTTATTATTTTAATTTTTTTCTTCACTTTTTTTTTTTTTTATAATTTTTTATGTTTTCTTTTTTTTTTCTGTTTTTTTTTTTTTTTTGTATGTGTGTTCCCGGGCAAGTTAAAGTTCAAGCGGCTTTTTTTTTTCTTCTCTGTGGTGTGTGCGTATGTTTGTTGTTTTTGGTTTTTTTTTTTTTTGGTGTTCCACTGACCCTGAAGAGTCTGAAAAAACTTGGTTGTTCAGAGAAAGTTACGCAAAAACAAAAAAAAAAAAAAAGAGAGAAAAAAAAAATGTCATAAAATGAAACACATAACGTTGACGTAGTCAGCAGCCAGCACCGGGGGATCTCTCAAGGTCAAGGGAAGAGTTTTTTTCTTGGCTTTTTTTTTTTTTATTTTAATTTTAATCTTTGTTTCATCCAACATAAATTAAAGAAAGGTTTTGATTCATTGCCGGGTTTTTGCATTGCGTTATTAGTTATCAATAATTGTATGTGTGTGTGTATAGATATATAGATAGATAGATATATGTACATGGTACTGCAATCTGACTTTACTGACGGACATGGTCACTAAACATTTGGCACACAATTGATACGTCAGCAGCGGTCGACAGTTTTCTGTTGACAATTATGCTGATCTCTGGTTGTCTTATTGCATGTAGCAAGTAGGTGTAAGCAATTGTTGTTGTAATATAAATATACCCTATATCCAATCATAGGGTATACAGAACTAGTTACAGTTACTGTATACATATTACATAGCAAACACTTGGCACTTTTATTAGATGTATGATTGATCCATCAATTGCAAAGTTACAAAGTTCCACAGAAATTGTTGGCAATTTTAATATAGTATGCTAAAGAATTTTCAATTTGTTAGTAGGTATCGAAAAGTCGTTATCTAGACTTTTGTTTTCAAAATTTGTTTCTTTTTACATTGTTTTTCTTGGTTTTCTTTTTGTCATTTTCATATTCTCTGTACGAATATGCGGCAGAGTTTTAAGTTACAACAGTGACAGAGGCGTTCCTAAAATGGTGACCCCGTTGCTACAGTTTATCAATCTGAACTTTGATAACATATTTTTATGTATTTAACTCTTGAAGCTTTTATGCATATATAGTCGTTTTGTTTAACAATTGATTGAAATGTTTCCTTTTCTCTCGTATTCGACAAGTTACAAATCTAATAAAAAGTTCCCCCCTTAGTATATCTTTTGCTATCGGACGCCTATGCTTCCAATATTTCATTGCTGGTGTCATATAATCGTTTCGTTGAAAATTACCGCTGAACATGCGATATTCATATGCCTTGGCTTCTAGTTCCTAAATGCTCAAAATAAAGACTAGGCACAAATTGTTTGTGAAAACTCATCCAAAAAAAAAAAAAAATAAACACGAATCGCGATCATAACCAAGATGAGTTCTCTAGCCTAGTGGCAACATTTTGCCGCATAAACAAAAGTCTGATACATTTGTTAAATAAAAGTTTAACAATTCCATTTAGCTCTAGAGAAGTGAACAATATTTTTAAAGCGAGTAGCAGCAAGAATAAAAAAAAAAAAAAAATACCAACATTTCACAATCAGTTGTAGGAAAATGAATGCTCACACATAAAATTAAACGTTGGATGCAATAATGTGCAGCTGTTCTTTGGATTTGCCGCTAACTAATAACAACAACAACAACAACAACAACGACAACAAAAAACCTCTCGATTTCAATGCGGACCATGCGGAATTGTTTTCGGTGGCCCGCCTCTACCCCTCCCCCATCCATCAACAATAGTTTCAACAATAGGCAAACAGAAACAGTTGCAAAGCCGTTTTGTCTCGACTTCACTGAGACTGAAACTTTACAGCTAAACAATTAAGTTGGAGATTTCATTTCAGAACGTGCCCCTCAAACAGCAACAACAACAGCAACAACAACAACTACAGTGATCATGGTACGCCTGTCAATTGGCCAGCATGAAAACTCCCCATGTGCTGGAGGCATTACACCTTCGTCTCCATCTTCATCTCCATTCATTGTTGCATTGTGTAAACACTTTTGTTTTTTTTTTCCATTTTTTTTTCTTTTAAGCAAATTATTGCAATTCTTTTTGATAGGAATCACTTCCTCGTGTGCCTTACAATTAAGCCTACACTCCCCTCTCCCCTCCCACACACAAACATGGGAAGAATATACATCTCTCCTGAACTAGTAATCTGCGCATAACCCTTTTTTTTCGGGCTGAGATCGATTTGGGGATTCTCCCAATTAGTTTTGTACAGCAAAAGGCATGTCCATTTAAAAAGAAAACTTGTTTCCTCTTTTTTTTTTTTCCTTTTTGGTTACTTGGACGTGCCTTCTTGGCAATTTTGCATTTAAGTTATCGCATTTCGGCCCTTAATTAAAGCATTTACAACTGATTTGGGGCCTGGATAAAGACCACAGATGATTTTTTTTCTTTCTTTTTTTTTTTTTTTTGCGTTCCAACTGTCGAAGGTTAGGACTGGAAAGTTTTACAAGTTCAACACGTGAAGATAAAATGAATGGAATACTTGTAACGGAAATCCTGGCACATGGGATATGGAGAAACCCATCAAGAGTAATAACAATGAGAATTGTTTTAAACTGGTTAATAACAATAAAACAATTTTCAATTATATATATATATATAGGAAACAAAATGAAAGGCAATAAAGATTATAGGAAACTTTTAGAAATGTAAACAAGGCGATAAGTAAAGAGGATCTGAAATGTTAATGGAAGTAATCAATTAGAAAGCTATACACATACATATATAGGAGCGAGTTCGTTCAGAAAACTATATGTATATGGATTTTTCTTACTTTCGCTTGGTTAGTCCGGATTCTAGCCTTTTTATATATATATATATATATATTTTGGGATTACAATTACTTCTACTATTACAATTGTTTTTTCTAGTTGAGATACTTTTTTTTTACGTTATTCAGTCTCCAATTTTGGTCAAGTGAAATTTGTGTTTAGCCCATTTAAGAGGTTTCAAATTACATCTGCTAACTAAATGACTCAGTGCTTTGGCAATTCTAATGCAATGTTTTCTTGTTGCTTTTGTTGTTGTTTTCTAACATGCTAACAAACAAATAAACCATAAAACAAAAAAAAAAAAAAGGAAAGAAAAAACCAACATAATAAAAGGCAACAACACAAAAAGAAAAAAAAGACAACAACACAAATAAACCCAAAGTAAAATTCGCAATTGAAAAATCTAAGCGAATACTTGGCCAATGCTTGACCAATGCAGCAACTACAACTAAAGCTCCAACTATTAACTACCAAATAAACGTACTAACTCACACACACACACACACATACACACAGTCACATTCACATATAGACACTCACCTATACATTTATATAAAGTAAATATGAAAATGTTGCCAAATCAATATACAAGACACCAAGAGACAGAGACAGAGAAGTGAAAAAGCAAACCAAAAAAGAAAAAAAAAACTGAAGCTGCAACCAACTGAATGAGTGAGTAGCCAAGTGAATGAGTGCCTCTGAGTGTATTCAAGAGTCCAAGCGATAGGCGATAGTCGACAGTCAAGTGAGTGGAGTGGACATATGTACGTACATGGCTAAAAGATCAAGAGAGTGAGGCAGAAATTAACACATGCAGGGAGATAGTCGAACAGCCAGACAGACATACAGAGAGTTAGATGCCGACCAAACGGCAGCAACAGCCTTGCCTTGTTCGATTCTTTGCCTTGAGAGGAGATGGGGTGAACGGGGGCTTACAGCAGGAGATGCCAACAAAGTGAGGTAGTGTGTATATAACTCTCTGTGTGTGTGTGTGTAACTGTTTTTGTGTGCAATTCAAATAGAAACAGGCGCGGTAGTTGCATTTCAAGAAGAAGTTCCACCAACTATGTACACTTTGAATCTTTAGCAATAGCAATAGCCACTTCTGTGTGTGTGTGTGTGTGTGTGTGTGTGTATATCTGTGTCTGCATGTGCGAGATTTAAGTTTATATAACCAGATATCTTGTTGATATTAAAGACTTTTTCTATACACAGTTTATGCTGAACTCTAAAATGCTCTGCCAAATATTTGTGACCAAGCAAAAGGTTAATCATCGTGTCGATCATGATCCACATTTTCTTTCACAATATGTACATTATACGTAAGTTAAATGTTATTAATGAAATATTTGAATTTTGAATATGTAAAGTTTAGATTTAGTTGTTTAATCCTTTTAGTTAGCGTAACCCATTCGTTTCTAATTCAATTGAAGATATAACAGAGCTACCTCTAGTTCTCTAGTTGAGATAATTTGTAAATGTTTCCTTTTTATAGTTTCACTGCGGAAACATGAAAATTTTGATTAACCAAACTACTATGTACTATAATATAAAGCCAACCAAAATGTATTATAAATAACCATTTAGAATTCCTTATATAATTCCTTAATAATAAAAATGTTATATGCCACTTGGATACTTTCAAGCGTTTTTCTCAATTTACTTTTCAATGCGCAATATAGTAAGCAATCAAGCTCAATCAGCCATTATCGAGTGCCTTCCGTATGATGATCATTCTCATAATCCAAGCCAATTAAAATCAAGAAACAAGCTTGCATTAAATCGCATAAACATAAAGCACAAACATAGTTAAAATAATCATGACAATTCTTATCGGATGACACTTAAGTTAACCAACAAGTCAACGTCACGTAAGCCAAAAACAAAATAGAAATAGAAAAAAAAAAATACCTAAAGCCAAGTCAGGCCAATAATTAACCCCCGCCGCAAGCCTTAATCTAACACTTGTAACATAGGCATACATACAGCATCCGATAGAAGTCCATCAGCATCAGCAACATCCACATTCACATTGGCATCTGAGTGAGTGAGGCCCAAAGCCAATAACAAGGCAGCATGGCCATAAAGCCAGTCGACAACTTGGTTAACTGGCAGTCAAGTGCAAAACGCTTAAAAAATAATTCTATATAACATAAAAAACGAGAGGCAAGACGAGAGAAGCAGCCCAGCATAGCACTGGCACTGGCACAGGCACAGTCACAGTCACAGGCACGGCAGAATGAAGCCAATCATTGAATATCGAAATTGAAACCACACACAACCGAAAATCTAGCCAGATCGATGTCTAAGCCAAGTTCAGAGAGCCACACACTCGGAGAGAGAGAGAGAGAGAGAGAGAGAGGTTGAAATGGAGACAGAGATTGAGGCAAAGGCAGAGCTAGTCAATGTTCTTGGCCCTGGTAAGGCGACTATTTGCACACTTGGTTGATTCGGTCTCACTTGGCGTATACGCAATGTCGGCCATTGTATAGAACGCTACTAACTAGGCAAGAGTCTCTCCCATCTGCGCGTGTGTGTGTATGAGTGTGCCCGTCTGTGTGTTTCCTTGATTTACATCTAAGCTTAGTTGGTTTATTTAAGTAGTTTATTCAGTTGTTTTTACTTTTAGTTTTCAAGTCTGCCTCTGTAAAATGCAGTTGCTTGCCTTTAAATTTCTGTGTGTATTTTTGTTTACATTTTATTTATTTTTTTTTTTTGGCCAAAGACTTGTTTTTCAAATTTTTTTTCATTGCAGTTCTTGGATGACCAGTTTTGTTAATCTTTCTTGTTGTTTTTGTTGTTGCGGCGGGTTTTATTTATTTATTTTTTTTTAATTTAATTTTTTGCGGTATTTTTGCTTGCCACTGTTGCATTTGCTGCCGATTTTTATCTATTTGTTGATGTATTTTCTACCCGCCAGGCAACTCGTTTTTTGGGTTTTTGTTTTTGTTTCAACCAAAACAAGTAAAATGAAAAAAAAAAAATATTTTTTTTTTGTAAAAAAAAAACAACAACAAAAAAAGTAGCCGAAACCAATTTGGCTGTTGATATTGACTTTTAGTTAGCTAATTGAGCATTTAATATATATTTATTTTCATTAATTTGCTTACAACAAATGAGGGGAAGAAAGGAATTTATTTAATTAAAGAGTTTTTAAATATTTCAACTCAATTCGATTAACCGTTAGATGTGCAGACTGACACTTAACAGAAACCATGAATTATCTATCTTTAAACTGATGTAACAAATATGAATAGAAATCGTATTAAGTTAGAAGATTTTAAGTGGCTGTTTAAGAGCTTGTTAGCTGAGAATGACTTGCACTATTTGTTATTGTGTATATATGTATGTATATGTATAAATATGAAGTATATACTTACTATTGCTAATCTTAACGCCATGTGATATTAACATGGACAACGGTGTTCCTCTGTGTGTTACATGAGGGCGTGAACGTCGCCCTGAGGCAGTTGATCCCTGTGATTGCTGTGCTTGTTGTTGCGGTTGTTGTTGCTGTTGTTGTTGCTGTTGCAGTTGCTGTTGCTGCTGTTGGTGATGTCGACGACCACGCCCACAGCTGGCCCAGTCAAGTATATGATCTCTAGCAGTTCGTCCATATCTCAAATAATGCTTTTCTAAGCCCATAATTCAAATCTAGAGAATGAACAAATAAAACGCATTAGATTAAAGGGGGGCTTACATAAGTCTATATACATATCTATATACATATGTATGTATATATGTGTGTGTGTATATAAATATAGAAATAAATGTATATTAATGGCAGGTAATTAAAATTTAATTAGTTTAACATTGCCTTCCTGGAGGGGAAAGGTTCTACAATTGGCATAAACCTTGGCATAGATTCTACTACTACAAAAATGAATAAAATGAAGAAAGGAGACAGAACGAGGGAGAACGAGAAGGAGATCCCCGGTTGAATGTCCGGTATACGAACATATACGACATCGTGCCATAAATGAATTAATGTATTTATTACCCAGATCTATGTTTGTATGTATTGTACATTTATCACAGCATGCGCATTCGTGAGCTAAGAAGAATAATAAAATATAAGATATATATGTATATATATGTTTATATAGAAAAAATGCTATAGCCACATATGCAAATTTGTTTGTGTCAAACGGTACTGGCTCGGCTTAATTTCTATTTGTTAACTTATTGTAAATGCAACGTGAGCATCTCTGACTAATAAAAATAAACCAACAGCAGAGAAAGAGAAAAAAAAAAAACAAATGACTTAAGCAACGAACTTGCCACTTAAATAATGCTTGGACTTTCATTCATCTCGATTGCTGTTGTTGTTGTTGCTGTTGCGGCAGGGCAACGGCCAGACAAAGCGGCAGAAAAAAACAAAAAAAAACTCATCTCAACTGGAGGGCAAATTTGTTTTAATTGAGTCCAGTGCTGACATAACTTAAATATTTAACTTTTTACCTTCTTCTCTATACCCTTGCAATGCAGGGTATATGAACTATACAGGGAATATATTTATAACATGTAAAACTGTCCAAGAAGTTCTTGGCAAACACTCTCTTAAGCCAAGTTTGATCTTCTGTTATACAAATCGGTATCTATGGTAGGGTTTATGTATATATAACTGTCATAACAATTATCTGATGCAAGGGTATAGGTTGTATGTCATCGGATTGTTGATTTTTGTTTTAACTTAACAATTGAGCGATTTTTAAATTATTTAAAACGAAAACGAAACCAAAATGAAAATTGAAGGAAGAAGGTAAGAAAACTAAAAAATAAAAAAAACACCATCTCATGTTCAAGAGTTGTGCAAAAACAAAAAAAAAAAATAAAATACAATAAAAAGAAAAAAAAAATAATATAATAATAATTTAAACACAATTAATGACATTTAGTTTTTGCGCTTTTTATTTTAATTGGCCGGCAACATTGTCAACTGCTTTGGGCCAAGTTCAGTTAGCGACGATGATGCGCTACCCCTTTAGAGTTAAGCAAAGCAGAGCAAATATTTTGCCATTTTTCATGAAATATTTTTGTTTTTTTTTTTTTCCCAGCCTTTAGCCACGCTTAATGAGCATAAAATAATTAAGGCCGCGCTTAATTTGCCAACATTTGCACAATGAGGAAAACAGCAGACAAAAAAGAAAAAAATGCTCTAAAGCAAAAAAAGAGAAAAAAAGGAATTCAAGGATACCCCAAAAGTAAAGGGAAAGGATGAGGAACAGATGGGAATTAAATAAAAATGTGAAATGAATCTTGAAAAATGGCATTTTCATATTTAAAATATTCACCACATTAAGAGACGAGATGCAATTTAGATTATATATTTAAGAGTCTCGGCTTTGACTTTATTTGTTGCAATATTATATCTACTTTCGCTTACTTTACAATTAACCTCACTTCAACCTCACACTTTTCTACCAATTTACGCCTCATCAGCGACATCATCCACAGCCGCCAATCCATTAAGAAGTCTTTAGGCATTTAAGCGAAATAACTAAAAGACTAAAGAAAACTTACAACCAAAAAGCGAAAAAAGTAAAACACGTTTTTTTTTTCTTTATATATATTTTCTGCTTATTGGTCACCTGGTCGACGTCGTCGCTATTACTACTGACAGTTGCCTTGCCTTCTTGCTCGTTTTTGCTTGCTTCTTTGGCATATTATGTAATGAAAACACAGAAAAAAGAGAGAGAGAGAGAGAGAGAGGGAGAGAAAAAATGGCAAATGGAGACACAATCTCAGTTAGTGCAAATTTATAAGCTAGAAATCATTAAAACATAGCACCAAATAGCATTTGCGTAAAGAGAAAGAAATTGCACACACACAAAAAAAAAATTTCAAAATGCCAAATACAGAAGGAAAAACAAAAAATTGATTGACCTAAATACTGCATAAGTATTATAAACCAGTCAAAGTCCAGAGCACACATATGGCAACCCGATTTCGGGTGTTGCAATCTCACGCTCCAGCTATAGATCCAGCTGCCGTTCCCGCCTAATGCCTGGGCTTTCTAAACAGCCAACAGCTGACCACAAGCTGGAATCCATGACGGGCCGGGCCGGGCCGGGCCAGCTTCACTCGTCGTCGGCATCGTCATCGTCATCGTGGTCTTCGGTAACACTTTCGATTGCAGTCAACAATCGTGCTCAGAAGTAGGTTGCTTGGCCACCAGGCCACTAAGCCAAGCGATACCACTAAGCCACTATGCCGCTTTGATGGCAGTAGCAGCCAGCCAGCAGCGTTCATTGGCATTTGCCAAAATCTCCTTATATCTGCCTGCACCTGTTATTGCTATTGTTGTTGTTGTTGTCGGGTACTGCAATTGCATCGTGTGCTTTTCAATGCATGAGTCAAGAGAGCTGCCTTGCCACAAGATGCTATAATAACCATAATGGAGGAGACACATTTATAGGATCTCCATTGGGGAATTTCCCTACTACAGATCATAAACTGGTCTTTCAATTACCTCAGATGGCAACTCAACAGTTTTTCGATATATGAATTAGTTATACCTGTTTATCATATGAATCATATATCGTCATTGTAGCATGAACAAATCAACTTTGTATATATAAACTACATGCGATTTACATCATATTATAGGGGAATCGAATATTAAACAAAGTCGTTGACAATAAGGATTGCTTCAAGTCTGATAAGTTTCTTCTGCTAAACAAGATTCGAACGCTTTCATTTAAGACATAGATATAGAAAAAATAAGTAATCCTTTATAGCCCTTGTATATTGCTTTGCTAATGAATTATTGCAAGTTATTTTTTTTTTCCTTTTTTACAAAATGTGTAAACGTAACTGATTTCTTTCTTGACTTGAATGCAGATTTATCTGTCTTATGGCTGTTATTGTCATTATATTATTATATTTCCTCTTAACGAATCGAACAGACAAACAGTAGCCACTCAAGTCGTTCGAGTTGAGCTCTTGTTGCATTGTTGTTTGTTGTTTCTCTTTGGTTGAATGTGCACTTGTTGTTTGTTTTGGCTGCCTGCTGCAATTTCACACAGCTTCAATTGTGGAGTTTGTGTTGATGGTGGTTGTTGTTGTAAATGTTTTTTTTTTTTCTTTCTTTTTTTTCAGTAGTGCGAAGGTCACGCGCCACTTTTCTTTCTCTTGCCATTTATAACCAAAATGCATTGAGCCAGACTCCAGCTGTTATCCCCAAATCCAGTTTGAAGTCAACGGCATTCGGTCTGCTGGCTCACACGTCGCCTTGTTTTATGCATTTTTAATAAATTTTTACTTCATTTTTTTTGCGCATGGCTCCTTTTTTTTTTGTGGTCGGTCATCATTTTACAATTTATATACATATATTGTGCGTATGTATGTATGTATAACGTTATTATTATAATACTTATACATAAATATTAAATTTTTGGGTATATAAAATATCAATTTTTTGCCTCGTCAGCAGAGGCGCTTCCTTTTTGCCTGATTACAGAGCAGTTGGAACTTGAATGGCTTCATAAGCCAATGCCAAAAATAAGAGTGGTATGAAAAACGGGCTTGGCTATGGGCATGGGTATGGGTATGGGCATGGGCTTGGGCATTTCATAATTGGCATTGTTGGGAACGCGTTGATTGGCAAATTGTATGCAATTATTGCAATTGCCTGCATATGGATTTTATACCTTTTCTCTCTCTCTCTCTCTCTTTCATTTAGATTGGACTTTTAAGGAAAATGTAATATCAGAAAGTTCGTTCATCTCATATACTGTTGACATTGAGACAACAGCCCTAACTAAGTGTTCCGGAAGTTTCCGCTGGTCAAGCGGACAGTAGTAAATAAGTTCCCTCATTTAACTCTAATTGCAGCTTTACACATTGCCTAGGTATTCATTAGAGGTATCTGCCTTCTCAATATAACGGCCAAGCATGGACTTGAAATGGAAATATTTGCTACACTTATACATATACATATATAAATGATTTTCTGCTATATTCATGCTTGACGGCCTATTACAAGCGTACACTTTCTTTCTTTAACAAACAACTAAAGAAATGGGTAAAAAGCCAATAGAGGGGTAGAGGGGGGGATGGTGGTGGGTTTGGGAGGTTAACTGAGCAATGTAAATCGTTTTGTTAAGCTCAATTAAGGCAAAGGCTGAAACGCATAGAGCGCAACAAATCATTCTATAAATAGTACATACTACATATAACAATAATAACAACAACAACAACAACAACAATGTAAACAATTTAAATGGCATTAAGTAATTTAACATTCAACTTCATAATATCTATGCATGTTATAATTATTTATTGTTGTTACTGTTTATTTTTTCTCTTTACTTTTTTCCTTTTTGTTTCATTTAGAAATTGTAAAAAAGAAAACAAAAATGATGAAAAATTATGCAATTTGCGCAGAAAGCAAACGAAAGACTTAGGCAACGAACTTGAAAACAAGTTTACAGGGCCAGGGGAAAAGGGTATGTATGTATATTAGAGGGCAATTCCCCTCTCACCCACATCCACTCGGTGGAAAATCATGTCATTGAAAATGGCAAATGTATGTTTGGAAAACAATTTGCCATTAATCTCTTTTGGCACTTCATTTTTTAAGGGGTAAGGGTGATGTGGGCAGTAGAGCAGAATTCTTCTAAAATTTGACATATCATTAAGTTAGTATTAAAAAAAAAAAAACAGTAAAAGTAAAGTTTTCAATTAGTTTAAAACTAAATTTCATTGTTAATCAAAGTTTAAAAACTTTGTGGGTGGGCACATAGTACATGTTTTAATATGCAAGTTATTCTAACAACTCTAAACAACTTTTCCTCTTATTGTAGTAAACAATTACATTTTTACTTTAAAAGTAAGTTTTTTTTTTATTTTTTCTAGTGTTCTTCTTATTATTGTAGAATTTTGATGGTTATTTTGATTAGCAACTGATTTTATGTTTATATAGCCAACTCACTTTTTTACTTTACTCCCACCTTGCCGTTTCCCCTTCATGTCCCGTTGGCCGTTATCGCCGTTGCCGTCTCAGAGTCTCACTTAGTGCTGTGGCCAATCGCTGAAGCGTGGCCACTCCATCAAAATTATTGGCAAACATTTTTCCAATAGTCAGCCGACACAGCAGCGAAACAAAACAACAACAGAAACAGCAACAATAATAATCATTTTTTTTTTTTTTTTTGCTTCGAATGTTGTAATTTATATGTGTATTAACCATATTTCATATATTTTTTTTGTTTTATTTGCCTTTTTGCTTCTTTTCTTCTTGTGCTTTATTTAGCTTATGAGCCATTTTTCGCGAGTCTCGCTAAATGCTCTAATTACGCTAGAGAATTTTGACCATAAAATAAATCGCGACATAAATCCTTCCATTGGATTTATTTTTGGAACGTTTTATTTTATTTTGTCTTGGCCAGGTACTTAACATAAGCCCCAGAGAAATATTTATATATATATATATTATATATACATGCATTTACATAAATGCTTTATTTTGTTTATGACTTGAGGAGGCTCTCGAAACATGTCAGAGAAATGAAAACGGCAAGGTCGCTTAGTCGGTCGATTCAACGAAGCGTGGCTAACATTGTCAGGCAGGCAGGCAGGCAGGCAAGCAGGCAATCAAAAACTATAAAATATGCCAAAAAAAAAAAAAGAAAAAAAAAATTGGCAGGCAACTTCAATCCTGACCTAAGTCACAAATCTATCTATTGTGTGCGGTGTCTGTCAACCCTGCGGCATATGGCGGCAATTGATGGATTTCTCGCACATTAAAGGTGAACATAATATTCGCGCTTATCAATAAAGCAAATCAATTTCTTATTAAAAAATTATTATGTAAAAATAAAAAACGGCAACAAAAACTCTGTGATGTATCTATGAGATACACTCGCTCACACATGTATGTATGTATGTAGCTAACAAAGTGTGTGTTCGGGTTATTAGCAGTTAAGCAGCCTTAGGCCAAAAACTACGTTGTGAATCACTGACAAAAAAAAAAAAAAAAAAAAAAGCGAACAAAAATTGGAGGGATAGTGGGGAGGTGGGGGAACTTATGTCAATATTTCAATTTAACGGTTAAAAAGAAAAGACAACAACAAAGCGATGACTTTGTTACCTTTTTGTTTGACGTCCATTGCACTTAAAGACTTTTTTGCATTTTGCGGTTAATTAAGACAACTTCTGGTAACTATATTGGTTTTTTTTCGGTGGGCGGATGTTGGGATAGATGGTTAAGTTAGACCTTTTAGCTTAAGTGGCTTGAAGCATCTATGAATGTTAGACAACCTGTGGATTTCTCTTGCATAAATTGCTTGTCTGTGGTGCCAAGTTGAAAGTGAAACTGATTGGTATTTTTTTCTTTTTTGGCACAAGATGAGGATGTGTTGGTGGGGGGTAAATTATGTTAACTTTCGGCAAAAGATGGCGCAAGTTTTGTTTCGTTGTTCGATGAAAAACTTTCCATAGAAACTCATGCCCCACAATTCTCATATTCATATCAATTGTCTCATCTGTCAACCTTCAACTTTTCTCAGGTTATTTCAACGCACACACACACACACTTGTATACAAACACATAGGGCACACACCCTATTTATTTGTACTTGCTGTTGTTGTTGTTGTTGTGTTGTTTTGAAATCGAAACTTCTTGTTCGTATAGTTTTGACATTGACTTGTATCATAAGAAAGGGGTATACCACCTTGCTAAAGAGCATATTGTTTGCTTGTAAAAGATTTAGTTGTAAGCATTATATTTATATATATGCTTGATCAGCATAATGAGTGGAGTTGAAGAAAATAATTTTTCTATATTTTTTTTGTTTGTTTGTTTGTATTATGTCAATTATGCCCTTAGAACAAGGGTATTTGTCTAGTTAGTCTAAACATGTTTTTGAAATAAATTTGTTAAAATTAGTTAAAATTTTAACAGATAAACTCCAAAGATCTACATTAAGTGCTAAAGTATGCATAAGGAACTATAAACTGAAAGATTTATATAGACTAAACACTATAAAAGTCAAGCAGCCATAACACTCAGACCAACACTCAAATTTCAACTATACACAACTCACACTCTACACTCACACTTACACTCACTGCTATCTATTTTTCACCTTAACATTGACCTGACCTTTGAAGGGGGGGGGGGCGAGGGGAGGAAAAAAAATGCAAAGTAGGTTAAATTTAATCAAGAGGTGAGTTAAGCGGGGGGAAAAACTCAGCTATATCAGAGTCATCAACATCATCATCATCATCATCGTTGTGATTATTATTTTTGGGTACGTGTTTGCGGTTGCATATTTACGAAATCCCAAAAGACAGATCAAAACTTTAATATATACTATACGTATATGTATATATATATCTATGTGTGTTGATATGCATATGGCCAAGAGACAAACTGAGAAATGGCCACACATAACACAACGTTGGCTGTCATTTTGCATAACTGGCAAAATGTTTAATTGCAGTCTGTGTGAATACAACAACAACAATAAATAAATTTGAAATAAAAGCCGAATAAATATATATATAACTAAATATACAGTAAATACTTGAATCAGTTATATTAGAAATTAAGATGTAATTGAATTTCCAACACTTTATTTCAATGGGCCAACAAATATGATAAACCAAACCTAAGTTCACTTTCAACTTGATAAGTTTTAAATATATTTGTATATACGTTTATTTGATTTGCCATCATTTTAATCGGCTTAATTGATTTCTCATTTACGGCAGAAAACGCAACAACAAAAACTGTCGATTAATTGAGTTTTGTTTTTGACAGCTTTGTTGAAATTCATAATCTAATTAAATGCATATTGAACTATGATTTCTGTTTCCACAGAGCGGGGGTGCGTCCGATAAAAACGGCAATTATATAAAAATATTTTATTTTGTTTTGACATATGTTTATATGGGATGATCAAGTTGAATATTAATATTTTGGAAACTATAAATTTGTCGATACTATTTTTTTTTTTTATAAATGTTTAATTTAATAATTGATTTACAAATATCTCACACCGTTTGGGAATATTTTCTTTTATTATTGATTTACAAAGTTCTTGGTCTAAACAAATTTTACTCAATTAGTATTCATTTCCGGGTTTCGATATATTTTAAACTAATATTATCTACGAAATTAGTAAAGGAATATCACTTCTGATTATAATCGTTACTTAAATCTGGTAAATTAGATCTATATCGTTCTTTTTAAACCCGTTAAAAAGTTAATCTATTCTCGAATTGAGAATGTGTAGAAAGCGGATATATAATGTTAACATTCTAATTACAGTGAATGTTGAATAAACTTTTTATTGCTCGATTAAATATAGTTTGTTAAATTAACCGTTTGTGACTAATTAGAATAACGGTTATTTGGCAATCGAATAAGGTTAACTAGTACTTGAAACAGTTATTTCATTTCATTTTTTGTTAACTTTGATCATTAATCCGACATCTATGGCCATTGTTACAATTGTAATTTTTTATTCGAAACGATCGTTTACAACATTTCACTAGAAATCAACTTTTAAACAGAAATCTCAATGAAGATCATTTTTAAAATTGAAATTTTTAATCTTTAAAGAATTACAATTCTATTCTAGTTGATTAATTTATTATGTTAATTAATATAAATTTTTTTTGATGGATGCGAACAGCATTTTTTCATAATTTCTAGCACAATTAATTTATGAGTGGGAGTACTATAAACATATTTTCTAACTCAATTTGAAATTAAAGTTCGATTAATTTGCACTTTAAACTTATTAATTCATTTCGCACATATACACACACACACACACACACACATACATATATACATTAGCTATACGCCCCCGATAATAAATAACTTATACACCCATTTTGACATTTAACAATAACTTACATTTAAACCAAGTTCTTTAGATTCTGCAACTAATCCAATGTGGAAAGGCAAAGGGGCAACAGGGGAAGTGTTTGAATTGAATTTGATTTATATTTTTGATGTATTTTTTTTTCTTTACAGAATTTCCGCTTTGCCTTAAAGCAACTGCATATTCACTTTTATCGATTTTGTGCCAATTGAAATATTGTATTTGAAATCCTTGCACACTGGAGCACTCGTACCAAAAAATTATGGATTTCTTGTCATTTTCATTTGAATACAAAAATTGTGGGCATAAAACCGAAAAAAAAAACCCAAAAAAACCGATTCAAAGTAGGCGATCGCGTCGCTCAGAGCGGAACATGTGTCGTTTTTAAGTTGACGCGTCGAAATGAAAAACTCGCATGAATGGACCGTCGTCTGGGCAAGACGTTTTTGTTCGAAAACGAAACCCCCCAAGACTTTAGCTCGACGTCGGCGCCACTAGCAGCAGTAGTAGTAGTGGTAGTAGTAGTAGAAGCACCAGCACCAGCAGCAGCAGCCGCTGCAGCGGGCACCAACAACAACAGCAGCAGCGATCGGAGACGCCGACTAAGTACGAGCTGAGCCGAGCTTTTGGCTCTGTGTCAATGTAGTTGCCTTTCTGTCTGTCTGCCTGCCTGCCTCCCTGCCTGCGTGTGTGTGTGTCCCTGTATGTGTGTGGTAAGTTGGTATGCTAGGCTTTGACTTCGGCTGAGTTTGCTGCAATCCTCTTCAGCAGAGAATTTGGCAACTTTACACGGTGGCGCAGGCGCAGGCGCAACGTAATTTAACCAACTTGCTGCTGCCGGCGTCGAAGCCAACGTTAACGTTAACTGCATTTTCAATTTCAATTTTAATATTCTGTAAGCCACATTTAAGAGGTTTCTACCACTTTGAACACCCTGTAACATAAGCTATGATGTATATATATGCGAGTTATTTGCAACTTTATAATGGACTATATTATTTTGATTTATATATTAGACACTATTAACTTCAAAAATCAAGATATGTGGCAAGTTGATGTCATTAAGCATTAGGGCATAAGTCCAAATAGATTTAAGGGGTCAGTAAAAAAATGGATTTAGGCGGCACAAAAAAAAAAAAAAAAAAAAAAGAAAACATTTATGTATCTAATTACATATGTGCAAAGTGCGAAACATTTTTGGAATTCTGAAAAAACCAAAAAAAAGTTGCTAAAATACTTCCCATCCAATGGCACTCCTCCTTTTATGGGAGGTGTTAAAGAATTTCGTTTACCCTACATTGTATTGAAAATAAAAAAGAATCATTATTACCTCTGTATGTCTTTAAAGATTTGAAAAAATCGGTGAAAAATTGAGAATATATAATATATATGTATCAATATTAAGATCAATAACTGTGAGCTTTCGCCTCACCTTCTTTTTGCCTATCTTAAACATACAAAATTAACTTTTAAAAGAGTATTTTAAAGTCGATGTTCCAGCTAACTCTTTATTTAAGTCTGTTCTTTTCCTTTTTTTTTTTTTTTTTGCTTGCCTTTTTGGAGTTTTTCTTTCATTGCTCTTTACTTTACTGAGGGGATTTTTTCGCGGCCCTTTTGTTGTCAATTTCAATTTAATGCTGAGTCATTTTTTTTTGGGATTTCAATTTTATGACGTGTATTATACATAGTATGTATACCAGTTAGTGGTTCTACTTAAAATTTAAGTACACTCCACATTCCTTCCTGTACTTTGCAGACTATCCGTTTCAATTTGTGGGTTTTCTGAAGGATATTGAAACGACATGCGTAAGATGTAAAATCGTGAAATATTATTTTTCACTTATGGACTTTTTGTTTTCAGATAATTCAAGTGGAAATTATTATAATCAAGGCTATGGATTGACGTTATTAAAACTAAATCATTAACCCATATGAATTAGTGAAATGCATAAAATGAGAAACTGCTGAAGGGCAAATTATTGCCTAAACTCCCTCAATTTGAAAGAGTTTAGGGGGAAAACCTAAAAAATAAAAAAAAACGAACAAAAAAGATCTAATTAAACAAAGTGGAAACAAAATTTTCCATACAACGCAATTGTTTTTATTATTGGCCATCAGTTGCCAGAGAAGTTAGCCGCTTAGCCGATTCACTCGGTTGAGTCCAGTTAAGTTAGTTCAACTAAACTATACGAGATCGAATACTTTAATCAAATCAATAAACAGAACTACGCACTGCACTTGGATAATAACAGTCTACGGTTGTTTATCAATAATTTAGTTTGACGTCACCTGATCAAAGCACAAATATGCAACAGGCATAAAGAAATATAAATAAATATGTATATATCTATATATTTGCATATACTTGTAGCTAATGCATTTTATTGGTGTTGGAACAAGTCTGGTCAAATTTGATTTCTTAAATATGATCGCAAATTGATTTTTTATGATTGATTGCTAGATAATTTGAAAATGGGACAGAAAGACTTCCTCCCATAGGCGTGGGGAAAAGGGCAAAAAATATACAATTAATTCAAGTAGATCAAAAATTCTTTGCCTTTACCAAGATTCAAAAACCGCTGTCCTGATCAAGGATAAGGTGAATAAATTATGTTATTGGGTTTCCATGGAAACCGCAAAAGGACTTAATAAAATATCCGCGGGAAGGATCATTGTAAACTGACAATTCCTTTTTTCATGCGGAGAATAAAATAATAATTGTTCTACATATCAAGTCAAAGTATAATTTTTAGTGCGAACAATTTACATAATCAATGTAATGGCAGAAGTTTTCAATACATATATAGTTAAGATCTTAGACATTACAGTTAAAATGTATTTTTTTTTTATTTTTCCAGTTTCGGAAAGTTGAACCATTTGGCATATATGTATGTATGCATACTTGAAGTTATTAATAGATATAGATCCCTCCATGCATAGCCACTGTTGGTTGTTTGTTTATACACATTGTTATAATGGTCTTTTCTTTGTAAATAATAGTGTAGAAACTAACTATGCAGTTACTGCAATTGTTGTTGGCTCGAAATGTAGTAAATATGCAATATGCTAGTTAATTGCCTTACTAGTTAAATGCATAGTGATTAGAATGATGATTTGCATTTATTTATGTATGTATGTATGTATGTATGTAGTATGTGTTACTTGGCCAAGATCTTGGCAAATAAACTAACATTACTGAGCAACTGGACAAAGCGGAAATAGTCTTCCTAGTGGGAGTAGTAATTATGCCTATATTTTTTTGTTTTGATGTTTAACCGCAAAAAGGAACTGCGTATTTGTATTGTGGTACAAATTATTCATAGACCTAGTCACAATTCAAACACTCCACACATAAAGGGGAATGGACAATCCTTAGATGTCAATCAAGTGTAGAATAATGTTGTTTGGATAGCCAAAACGAATATAAAAACTAAAGCCACTTTAAGTACATAATCAAGTGTTGAGTAAATGTCGTCTCAAGTCGGAAATAATTGCAATATAGCACTGCAATACCAACAGTAGTCGGTTATATAGTTATAGTATATATATACTACATATTTATATATAAATATATATATATAGTATACGGTTTACAGAGATTGCCCAAGTAGTAGCCAAGGATGCCACTGCACTTATGCAAAAGACCTTAATCTAATAATTCACGAAGGTTGCAGTTTCGACGACGCGTTGACAAGAACGGCCAAAAAAATGTTAAATTTACATTTGTCCACATGTTGTTGAACAAACTCGTTAAAACAACTACAACTACAACTACAACAAGGCAAAGAAATTAAATGTATAATTTTTTTTTTTTTCTTCTCTGTTTATAATTATAATTGTCCAGCATTTTGCGGAAAAGGCCACCATGCACATTAAACGAGACAACGGACAGACAGACAGATAGATAGACAAAAACTCAAAGTGCCTGCCCAAATGCTCCATTTGTTGACTGTGGCACGAGTTGATAGTGGTGACGGTGCTGCTGGTGCAGGGAAGGGCAACTAAGCCAGTTGGGTAGGGCATAAAGGGAGGTGACTTCCAAATCGTAACATATAAAACCCGCGACAAGTTCAAGTTTGTTAGAGTTTAAAATGGGTGATTAGTTAGCGGCACGTTCAATTTAACGGCCATCTCTGATAGACATCTTAACTGGCATGATCATCGTGTTCGACGACACTTGCTCTTGCCTCTACTTTTTTTTTTTTGCTTTTGACATGCAAGTGCAAAGTACCTATATATATATATACCTATATATATATATATATATCTACATACATATATGCATGTATATTGTATGAATTTTATTTAGTGGATTCCAATGAATTGTCAACTTGTGGGCAAACAGATTTTAAACTCTTAAAACAAAAAGGGTCATTTGCCTTTTACAGGAAGTAAACATGTAAAATACAAGTACCATTAGATTCGACGAAGTTTTAATACCCTTTTTTCATATGGCATGGTGTTTTAGATGTTATATACTCTCCCTTTATCAGCATTCGCTTTTATGTTTCTCTATCTCGATTTTGATTAAAAATCATCAACTAATTATGGGAATTCCCAGCAAGGGTAATACATATATACTTTCTTATTTCTAGGGTGTCGAAAGCAAAACTAACTAAACAATAAATCTCTCATATCTCAGATATTTAACAACTTATTTTGTTAATTATTAAGTTATATTTGTTTGATGTATGTCAAACCTAATTTTATATAAATACCTCATCAGATAGCCCTTTCTAGATGGTTTTAATAACTTTGGCAAATATGTGAATGGGTTTTTTTTTTTTTTTGTATTATTTTCCATAGCCCACTCTCAATTGGCAATCTTGGGCAAATACTGAGATCCTAACGTATACAATGCCTAATACTTAATATCTAATACCTAATACTTTTATTTACCTATTGTAACACTAATCAAGTACGTATATCAAAATTATTGGCATGACAGTATGAACCGGCAACGTGAGATTTATTATTATCAAGGGAAAAACTAAAAATCCAAAATAGTAAAAAACAAAAAATAAAGAAGGCATAAACAAAAAAGGGTGTGACCAGAACGAGCAATCAAAAAGCTAAATAGCAGTACCAACAACAACCACAGATCATCCTTCACATTGAGAGAGTTGATTCACCTGAACGAGAAACAGGTATCAAGAGTCTGGGTTTCTGTGTACATACATACATACATACATACATATATTCTCCTGAACCAGCGTTCCATCTTTATAGTAAAAGATCGAAAAGATCAAACGTCATTTCATTGCCAAACAAATCGGAAATCAGACAGCCCTTGAGTCTTGATATATGCGACCTAGGTAATAAGTTTAACGAAAATATATACATATATATATATATAAAAAAAAAAATAAATTACCAACAAAAAGTATTGCCAAAATATATGACATGAAATGGATTTAGTTTTACATTTCAATTAATCATCAACAAGCTGGTCTTACAGAAATAAATTTAGTCACCCCTCTCCCCACTCCGTTAGCCACTCAATGGTAATATAATTCACAGACGACTGGCTTAGAAGTAAGTAAGACCAGTGGCTGCCAGCCATTTGAGGAGTTTGCTAACTTATTTTTTTTTTTTTGTTTTTCAATTACTAGTATGAAGGACAGCATTTACGGCTTACCCTAGAGGTGTTCTGCGCAATCGCTGCCTAATGCCATGCAAAATCTTTTCATTACACAAAAGCCAAAAACAAAAAGTTTTCGGCACATAATAAAGGCGTTGAAATGGAAATAATTACCCGCAGATGCAGCCAGACAGACAGACAGGCTGAAAGACCGACAACCGACAAACATGAGCTGTAAATTAAAATGAATCTTCATTTGGTTTAAGCGTTTCTTTTCCCATTTGCGTGTTTTTGCATAATTGGAAAATTAATTGAAATTAATTTGGTTTGAACAAATTTTGTAGAAAGAAATATACTAGAATTAACAATTTTATCTTGAAGGAACAATCTAACTGTATCTAATGTATTCGATCTTTACAAGATTTTTTTCGGTTATAAAAATTTTCTTTCTGTTAACTTTTAACAGAGCTCTGTTAAACAACATAAAGCAACATAATTACACATCTGCCGAATTTTAGGCAACGATATTTTTCTTTATGGGCCCCCTAAATTCAGGCAACAGATTTACGTTTTAAAAAAATTTGTGTGCATGTTTTTTTCTTTATATTTAAAAAAGTTTGCTAAACTTATTGAATTACCCTCGTTTGCTCAGCTATTTCCGACAAGAATACAATTTCCAAGTGCCTATTAAACCGAGGTCAGGAAAACCCCCTTTCAGACCCGTTCAGGGCGTGGCGTTAACCAAAGGCTTTCGGTTTCAATGATATCTGGTTCTCATTTAGATAACTAACTATAATGCTTACATATATAGTATATACATATGACACAAACAATAACAGAAAAATATTCCACGATTTGTGCTAGTTTTCCTTTATAGTATAATTAACTAGACTTCGATTTCAACTATAGTATGGTATGCTAATTCTGGGTGCTTTACAGTTTATAGGATATGTATTTCTGATGCGTCTTCAGTAATCGCATAAATTATATACATATAATTGTTTAGCACTAAAATGATTCAACAATTGTAATCGTTAGAACTTGTTATGAGTTATTGACTAGCATTAAATATTATGCATGCCATTAAAACCGTTGAGAAGGTCATCGTCATATGTTCAAGCCTTAAATTCTAACGTGTCCAGGCTGACTGGGCTTGGCCATTTGGCCTGTTTCCCTTTGCGGTTTGGTGAATTATAGAGGGTTGTTCTGCCATCATAAAAACTTTATATACGCGTTTCATTTATTTGCAAATTTTTATATATATTTTAATTATCAATCAGTCAATCATACACATTTACACACAACAATCAATTGCCTCCTCTCATATGCATCGATCATTTTTCACTTACACACGCACATTCGCCGTTGGCCAGTCACTTACTTCTGTTTAATAATGTGATTAACTCACTCATGGCAACTAATTAATTATGTATTTGTTTTTTAAAAACAGTTGACAGAAGTTGATTTGATTTTCATGCATTGTTTTTTCTCTTTTTATTCTCTTGGTTAATTCTGTTAATTTTCTTTTCGTTATTGTGTTGGATTGTAGAATCAAAAAATCAGTTTTTCCACGTTTCGTCGTCTGCACGCATGAAGCTTCGCTTTGAACTGTAGCATTATTTTTTGTTTTTTTGTTTTTTTCTTCTGTTTGCTCAATTTCAGATTTCTTTTCTGCAAGAATTCGCTTTAAGTGATCAAAGCAGGAGCGAAATGCGAAATGGTATAGAAATGAAAATGCTTGTTTGCAAATGATTTATGTATATAATAGTTAAACATTATAACAGAAACGTTTTATAATTCGAACTTTAGAAATAAGAAAACAAAGCAATCAGTTTATGTACTTTTATCCTTTGTTATTATATATTATATAGTAATTTGGATATACAATTCTTCAAGCAATAAAAGTATATCATAAAAATCATTTGAAAAACAAGGCATTGGCGACGAGTAAGAATTGGGCCCTAAAGACCTTTAGATCCGCTCTAGAATGTTGGCACATTTAATAAGCTTTAATTGAACTGTGCAGCTGACCTGTAGGCATGCGTATATATACTAAACTCTACAAATATGTATATGTATATATATATATATACCAATATATAGACATTTATGTTGAGTTGTGCGTGAGCAGTAAAGAAATGTTTGTTAGGTCAAATAGTTTTCAAGCTATATGTATTTATTATTTAGATATATATATATATATATCAATTATAAACTCAAACACAATCTAAGGCCCAAACAAATTGAAAAAAATATGTTGAATGTAAACCCATCCTCATTTGATACAAATTTAATTATTTTGCTAATTAGATGAACTTCAACCCTTTTTTTTTTTTTTTTTTTTGCCTTGCCAACTGAAAACTGTCAATCAAAATTATGTTAAATAAACAGGAAAAAAAAACAAATTAAACAAATACGAAATATTATTTTGCATAAATGCAAATAATGAACAATATCTACATACTAAATTGTATATCTAACTATTTGTCTAGGCCAACCACAAACAGAAATTCAAATTAAATTGTGCAATCAAAAATTGTGATGGCTGGCTGCAAAAAGAAAAACGAGGCAGAAAATGCCAAATGCGTTTCGAATCCTGTCATTTGGCAGGAGGAGAATTTTCCAGCTATGCCACGATACCCACGATATTTTCCCCTAGTCAGAAACAGATGCCGAATGTCCATCAGAAATGCAGCCAATGGGTTTACAGGTGGAACAAAAACATAAAAACCGAAACGAAACATAAACGAGAAAGTCCTGCCCATTATATAAAGAAACGAAATTTTAATACCCTTCGTCCTTTATGTTATTATATTCGACTTTCCCGTAGTATAGCAAAATAAACTCAATTTTTGATCAAGTTAAAGTCTATAAAAATCTATGAAAATAAAATTTAAGCAAAACATTTCAACATCAATTAAAAACTGCAAATACTCAATCAACTTGAGGTTATTCCGCTTTGACTTAGGGTATGAAAAAGGAAAATGATTTTGCTTACCAGGATTAATTAAAAATTGCACGCCTTTGGCCTTCGGCTTTCACTCAAAGTTCTGGCAGACAAGTTAATTGAACTGGTTAGGTTTCGTTTTTTTTTTTTTTTTTTTTTTTTTTCCATTTCAACATAGATTTTTTTACCCAACATTTTAGTTTGCTGGTTTTAATTTTGTTTCATTTTATTTTAATTTTTTTTTTTTTTGCATTCATTAAACAATTTTCATGTCATAAATAATCATATTTCGCTTTTCCTTTTTTTGTAAATTCATAAGCACGTGACCAAAACGAATTTTATTTTCATTTTCATTTCCATTGGGTTAAGATAATCGCATTTATTTGTCTCAACCATGCTCTATAAATATATATCTATAGCGATCTGATCCTTTTGCCACATGTGACACAATTGTATAGAGGTACACACACACACACACACATACATATTAATATATATAGATAGTTGGTATCCGGATTCTGGAGGTAGCAGCCACCCTTTCGCCCAGTCGCTAATTTAGCTCAACAGCCAGCGTAACGAAATTGGTGGGCAAGGAATAGAAGGAGGATGAGGAGAAGAAGAGGGTAATGGGACGACACCCTTATATGGTCGAGGACGATTCTGTTGTCGTCGGTGGTGGTGGTGGTGGTAAATGAGTAACCTTTTGCATACACTTCAGCACAATCTGTTGCCTAACTAGGCGTTACATTGATGCTACTTTATTTTTTTTTTTTTTTGAGGTTGAAGGGGAGAGGGGGCGGGCAATTGGCGTCAGCTGGCAAAAAGTCGAATAAAGTTGAATAACTTGTTATATTGGTAAACTGACTAAGTGATTCCAATTACAGATAGAGAGTGATCAATTAGAGCACAATAATGATTATTATTCCTATGCGTTTGATGACAAAATATTTCAGTGAGCGATTTTAATATATCAATAAATATTGTTATATTGAAAATGTTCACTTGACATATTGACAGGCAAAAGAGAATCTCAACAGATTGACATTTGTTCACATTTAGTATTATATTGATATATAAAGATTAATCAATCAAAGCAAAACCTAAAAATAGAGGATCTTATGAGACATCTGGAGGATTCTCTTAGTTATTTAATAGATTTATTCATAACCAACCTTCAAAACTCGACATCATTTCGATAATTCTAGTTAATATAAAAGGGTTTCAAATGTAACATTTCAAACACTATGATCGAGATGAGATATCCCTTTGTATTACAACAAAGTTTCTCTCTATTTTTTTTGCCAGCCCATAAATTACAATAATTTTTGACTAATTACTCTTCAACTGTTGTGTTGCCTTCTGATAAATAAAATGCTACATAAATTCTCAACTTACTTACGCATGGCTAGAGATCACTTCATAATACTGATGGTATGCCCACAAAGAGTCACATAACTCAGCGAAACAGAAAGGACAACCTAACATAAAAATTAATTAAAGTCGAGTCCTTGCCAATGCCATTGCTATATCCACAGCCATAGCCGTAGCCTCCGCCTCAAGTCAAGTCAAGTAGTGTGGCAATGTCTTTCTTTTACTTTACTTTACCCAAATTGTTCACACGTTGCCGTTGCCGTTGCCGTTGCCTTTGCCGCTTGGGTTCCGTTGTCTCTCCCTCTCTCTCTATCATTGAAGAGGCAACATCTTGTGTTGTGCCAGTTTTACGCCTTGAAGGCTGCTATAGCCACAATCGTCATCATCATCATCATCAGCAGACGGTTGGTTTTTGATCCTGTTTCCTGCTATCTCTCTCTCTCTCTCTTTCTATCTCTCTTTTGCCGCCGCAGCGTCAAGTGATGAGCCTTTTTTTGTGCTGTTTTATTTAAAAGGTAACACACACACACACGGAGCAACCCTAAGCCTCCTGCTTCTGCTTCGTCCTTGTCCTCGTCGTCGTTGTTGTTATTGTTTCGAGCTGTCAAATTTCATTGTATTTGCCCCTTGCTTTCTGGCTTCTGCTTCTGCAACAATTTCGTGTAATTTTATTAATCACAACAACACATTCATCTGCCAACTCTCGACTCTTTGGGACCTTCTTCAACCCCTTGCACAAAATTATCTCAGTAGGTCCTGTCATTTAGTTTTGACTAATTATACAATTTGTATGCAATAAAAAGAATATTAATTGCCATTACAACAAATTTTTGCACTGCAACTGTGAATGTATTATGTAAAAAGTTTCTCTGTCTGTGTTTTCATTAAAGCTTTTTATTTTTTTGTTTATTTATTTGCCTATTTGCTTGTTGTAAAGAACACAAAAAATACAAAAAAAAAAAAAAAAGAAAAAACGCAATGGTCAGAGAGAGTTGTGTAGAGGCTGGCAAAATTTCCAGTTGGCTTATTCGGCGCCCTCATGCGTGCTTATAAATGTACATACATATATGCATACAAACAGATACATATATATCCATGGATATACATATTCAAACGTAAAAAATCAGCAGCAACGGGAGGTAAACAAAAAAATGCTAAAAAATAAATATGGTAAGAATACAAACGTTTTTAATGGCGGAGGTGGTGTTAAGGTAAAACAGGGCAGCAGTTGATTAAAGCCATGTGAAAATTGTATCTATGCTAAAAATAATCATGTTGTATATCCTTTTCAAGATAGGACAAAATGGAATGGCAGCAGTTTTATTGAATTTCAATGCAAAGAATATCCAATTTTTTAGGTTCTTTGTAAAATTTGAAGAATTTTTACTACAAGTTTTCTTTTATTTTTTAAAGGGATTTTATAGAACGATTTGAGAACGCAGTTATATGATAATCGAAAATAGATTTAGTAAAAATATTTACCTTTGTAAGACCTATTTAATCCTACTAAAATACTTGAGATTTTTATACCCTAGAACTTATTCATTTATTACTATTATGAACTTTTTGTTCTTACCAAAACTTCTCACAGCCTATTCAAATCTCATAGATACTTATTTACTATATACTTATATAAAAATTCTCAACAATTCTTAATTTCTGCTACAGAACTATTTCAGTGATGAGTCTTTACTTTGTTATTTTTTCTATTTTTAATAAAGTACTTGTTCCTTTTTATCATAGTTGCAGTTGTTGTACGATTTTTATTCTTTTCAAGTCCTTTGTTTTTTTTCCTTTACATAATTGCAATAGTTGCCCGAATTACCACTGCCAGCCATTCTGATCACGTCCTCATTATTAATTTATTCATCTCTCCACTTAACAACTCAACTTAACACTACTTTCAACCACATATCAACAAATTACAACAAACAAAAAATAAAATAAAAGAGACAGAGAGAGAGAGAGAGAAAAAAACAAAGAAAAAAATAAATAAACAATGAACCGCAACCGCAAACCACAGAGCAAAACCCATTAAATATATGTGCAAATTTCATAAATTAACCAATAAAGTCGGCAATTATTTCAACACAAGCCTCTTGTTTATTATCCCATTTGACATATTTTACACATTTAACACATGCATTCCATTTTAAAACGAACAAATAATAAAAACAATATTCATATATACACATATATATATATATATGCAGGAGTATTTGTACTTATATAAAGTTGTGTGAATAAAATGAAATAAAAATGATTTTCATAAACTTTTCATGAACTCGCAAAAAACAAAATGGAAAACTTTGAAAGGAAACAAAAAAAAAGGAAGAAGGCAAAAAAAAAAAACAAAGGCAGCGGAAGAAAAAAAAGGAGAATAAATGTTTTCATTAATCTGAATAACCGAAGGTGTAATACCCTACATCAAGTGGGGATACTCGAAATATACAAAAATTTTACAATCATGTCATCTCTTCTACAAAGTTTTAAATCATCGAGGAGAGAATTGACAACCGTTCTCTCTCTCTCTCTCTATTGCTCTCTTCTCCACGATTTGAGATACTTTCATAGGTTACATGCATTTTGTGTGATTAGACTCTTTGGCCTTTTAGACTTCCTTTTATAGGGTATAGAACAGCGAAAAACTTGCAGCTAAACTTTTATGGCAAGAAGGCAACTTAAAATCGCTTCATTCTAATTACTTCCGTCGTGGAGTCGCGAAGCATTTCCGACTTGGACATATCGTCTTAGTTAAAGTCGAACTGTGTGTATATGTATGTGTCTGTGTGTGTGTGTGTGTTTGAAGAAAGAACGTTGGCAGCGGCATTGTCGTCATCGTCATCGCATAAAACAATCGTTTTGTAATAAAGATGAAAATTTTATTAAAAGATGTCGGAAACAGATGTCGCCTTGCCCGCCGCCAAAACGAGAGCGAACTCTCCACCCTCACATTGCTGAGCCTGTCCTGTCCTGTCCTGTCCTGGCATGGTTTGGGCCGGCTTGGTTTGTTCTGGCAGCAAAAGCCAAAAACTCAAAGCCAAGCGCACACACACACACACACACTCACAAACACGTACCCATCCCCAGATACATATACACTTTATAATCTTTTATCGCATTTTTTCTACTCGGTTGACACAAAGAGCGTATTTATGCGACTGTTAACGTTATGAAAAGCCCATAATTTGCCATGCCAACCCCCACCACAGCAACCTCCATGGCGAGATCAGAAGCAGGACCAGGACAGTTCCCATTCGTATATAATAAAAATAATAAACGTTGTCCTGAAAATCGATAGCAAACAGAATTCACATTCATTTCGTGGGCGATGGGTTGGTTGTGGGAGTGGTAACAGCAGCAGCTGATATCGACAGTTAACTTGGTGCTTGGTGCCATGGAATGCCTCGTTGTCGTTGTTGTTGTTGTAGTTGCTTTTTTTTTTTTTTATTTTCTTCTTTTCTATATCATCTCAAATCGCTCTCCATCGAGTGTCGTGTATAAATGTTTGCGCTTTATTATATTGCCCAACCACGCCCCCGACTTCCATTTATATATACACACATATATATATAAATATGACGTGTGTGTGTGTGTGTGTGTGGGTGAGTATACTTCACCCCACCTCAGTTGGCCTCTTCACCGCGCAGCATCTTGTGACATTTTACCTTCTTTTTTTTCGCAATGTCGCAGCCGATACAGACGATACACGATAATGATATCCATATAATGATGCGGCTGTCAATGGCATTCGATTCCATTTCGAACGATGCCATGAAGTTGTTTATTTGCTTGAAACTCCCCCAAAAACCCACCAGCACCACATGAACTTGGAGGTTGGAGTGTATGGCATGTGGCCAACACAAAAATCAGCGAGATGACAAGAAACTGGCAGGAGCTCACTAGAGAGCCAATGTGACTCACCTGCTGTTAGAAAGGGTTTAACTAAGGAAAATAACTAAACTAGAAGTAGTATTAACTATTTTTTGATATTTCCTCGAAAAAAATTATTTTTTTTTTTTATTTTTGAACTAAAAAAAAGCTTGTCATGCTAATGTCTTTAATTGTAGTTAGCTTGAATCGAAATTTCTCAATGTTTCTTCTTGAAAAAATTCTTTTTCTCAACTTCAAAATGATATTCTATTTTTATAAAAAATTGTTAGCAATTTTTTTTTTTGTACTACTTATTTAATCATTTATTTAACATACATAAACTATAGACATATACATAGATAAATTGGCAGGCAAATGGATATTTGTTACTTTTCTTTAAGTATATTTTTTTCCTTTTTAGTAAACATTGGTCCCTATAGTTAAAGATTTTTAGGGATAGTTTAGATATATTATATCAAATTATATAGATTACAATTCCATCAATGGTTGTACATAGTAGCAAAATATACAAATATATAAGCATAGCAATTA
This sequence comes from Drosophila austrosaltans, assembly GCA_035045865.1. Lineage (NCBI taxonomy): Eukaryota > Metazoa > Arthropoda > Insecta > Diptera > Drosophilidae > Drosophila > Drosophila austrosaltans. Next base: position 7,178,865 of record JAWNOQ010000207.1, read on the forward strand.
GAATTCATCTAAATAACTTAATTTCTATTAATTTATGTGATTAACTCATTTGCATTTGCAGATGTATGTACGATTTCTACTTCATTTAGTATATATTACAAGCTACCTTGTTAGAAGTACAAGAAAAATCTAAAAAGCTTTGAAATGCAGCTAAAGCAAATCTGATTTGTTTTGAGAATGAAATTGTATTGTTTTATGGCAGTAAATATAATACCAAAATATGTTAATTATTAGATAATAAATAAGCATTTTGTTTAAATACTTAAACAAAGAATGCAGAGCTATAAAAATTTATTATTCTACATGTAAAAATATCAAAGAGTATTCTCATTTTAGTTGAGAAATTTGTACATATTACACACATAGTGATCATTACCCAGTCAAGAAATCAAAACAATATATATTATAATTCACAATTATGATTCTTTACCCTCTAATCAAAAATTCGAAACTTTACCTGTTTTAATTGGACTAATTGAAATACAATAACATGTATTCAGCATTTTCATTACAAAACCGTATAAAGGAAAACAGAGCCCTGGGAAAAGCCAAACGATTTAGCCGAATTTAGGTTTGTGTGTGTGTGTGTGTGTTTTTATAGAAAGGCTAAAGATCATTTACATATTTCCAATTCAACAAACACACAAAAACAAAAATATCTTATATACAAAGGCAAAACAAAAAACAATTAAAACTTTGTCCTTAACACCAGCCATAACCCCATCATTTGCCAGTGAAGGCACCCACTTCTAGTAGTATGACAAAAGCCAGTTGTGACCCCTTTCATTTGTCAAAAAGCATCATGACAATGGCAGAAAGAGCTGCACATTCAACCCACTTATCAAATAATTGTCCTCATATTATGGCCAAAGTACAAAGAGTGGAAATTCTACACACACACACACACACACACGCACACATACAGACAGATAGAGAGATTCGCTTAGAGATTTGCAGAGATGATTTCTGGCAACGAACCAAAAAAAAGAAAGAAAAACATAGAAAAAAAGGAAATTGAAAATAATCTGCTTAAGCTCTAGCCAAATATAAAAGTCATGCCAAGCCACCCACATAGTCAGGCCAATGTCGGTGCCAAATAAAAATGTAAGAGCTAACACACACACACTGAGATACGCACACTCATACAAACCCATAGAGAAAGAGAGATACACACAGACGCAGACACAAGGACATCCGCAGGGAGAAATCCTTTGCATAAATGATGATGGCATAGCATGATGAGAACTTTTAATCATTATTATCACATATTTATACGCTTATATGAGCATGTTTTATGTACTCGCCGAAGAAGACGACAGCAACGACAACGACAACGATGGCGACGACGTCGTCGAGGAGCCAGAAGCATGGAGGATGCGCTTGTTGAGTAATCCTTTGAGGCGTGCTTTCATATGAAAGCAAAGCAAAAAGCCACAAATGGCAGCGCCACCACCAACAAAAAACAATGAGCTGAATCAGCAGCAGCAGTAGCATCCAAATCGTAGCTTTGTGTTGGCCTTATTCTTATTGTCATTGTTGTTATTGTTGTTGTTGTTGTTGCTGCTGTTGTTGTGGCACTTCAGCATCACTCTTCCTTGTTTCATGCTCATCCTTTTTTGTTGTGTTCGCTCTGATGGGTTTCCAATTCGAGTGAGACCACGCCCCCATTGCCAGTTGGGCAACCACTTGCACTTTTCCAAGCCAAAAACCCACAACAAGGGTTGCTTCTCACTGGCTTGCCAGCTCGTTCCGTCGCTCTCTTCCTTGCTCTTTCGCTCTCACTCGCTCTCGTTTGCTCTCTCTCTATCTATTTCTCACTCATTTGCGCTCTCTCTCTCTCACATTCAATCTCCCTCTCACTCTCTCTGTTGCTGTTTATATGTCTCTATCTCTTTTCCTCGTTTTTGCTCTCGCTCTCACTTAATGTTAGAGTCATAGGCCTTGTGTATACAATAGAGCAAGTCGAAAGGACATACCAACATACATATATGAACAATATGCCAAGTTTCTAAGCTTACATAACAAAGATATGGATGGAAGGATGGAAGGACGATTCCACCATTTACTTTTCGGTTTTAAGTAAATAAGTCATCATTGTCGATTGTCGTCATCAAGCCAAACGACGAGGACAACTAATTTGCGGTCATAATAAAAGTTAATCTACTGACTCTTGGCGCTTTCCTTTTTCCTTTTCTTTATTTTTTTTTGTTGTGTTTCTCCCTTTTTATTTGTTGTTGTTGGCATCCTGCAACAAATTGCGTGGACACTTGTTTGATGGGGGTGGGGGCGAGTCGGTAGTTGGTTAGGTGGACATTTCATAGATGGGTAACTAGAAATTCTTTTTCTAAAATGAGCATTAAATGAAGCAGTGTCACCGAAATTTGAATGGAAATTTTTACTGAAAGGTAAACAAACCCTTTGATAAATTATAGATGAAGAACCCTCAAAAATTGAACTTACCTGTTCTGTCCTAGAAGTCTTTATTTGTTCAAAAGAAATCTGTATATTCTATTTCTAATTCTGATAGGAAACTGTGATCTATCATATTTATTATTTCTATTTGACTCTAAATCATATGAAAAGTAGTCTTGCATATTCAAAGTGAATGTTATATTAATGATCCAAGTTTATACTATATGAAATTTATACTATATTATAATTTTGAATAATTAATTATAGATCCTTTTCTATAAAAGTGCTATTAAAGATTTATAATATTCCATTCCATCACAATTAAACGAAAACTAAAAGTGTTTTATTCAATAATATTTTTTTTTTACCGATTTTTAAAAGAATGTTGAATGAATTCCTTTAATATCATAAAATTATAATTCTAAGCTGGGATTCTACTTCACATATATTCCTCGTATGGTGTTATTTATGCTACTTCCAAAATATATTCCCATTTCCAATAGTTCTTGAACAGTTTCTAACTAGTTACAAAACACAAATTAGGATCTGCCTCTACATTAATCATGCTGAACAACTTTAATTTAATTTAAATCTCTCAAAAATATCGTCAAAAGAGTTTCAGTTAAGAATTTCCTAAAAATAAATTTATCAGAAATTAAATTTGACTAAAATTTCCTTTAAAACATTTCAATTTTGTTATATACCTGTCCCACTGTAGCATGTCGAATTGCTACCGCAGCGCAAGGATACTTCTTGCAACAGCAACAACAGCATCAACAAATCTAATAAGAGTCCAGGGAACAACACGAAACTCAACTCGAAGCTCCTCTCGCAGTTCAAGGCAGCAGCAACAAAACAAGAAAATTAAATTTTTATTGTTTTCACACAAATAAAATCAAATAAAAAGCGTACAACAATAACAGGCCATGCAAAGGCTCCACGGGGCACACACACTCATGTAGCACACACATACACACACGTACAGATTGAGAGTACATAAGGACTCTGAGTGCGGCATCACGTGCCATATAGTTAAACAAGCAGCGGGGACGACAACACGACTGGGCAGGAGAATTAGACCAACCATCGCCAAGCAACCCCTAAGATAAACACAATGTGCAAAAACGCAGCTCCTGTGCGCGCCTGCCATCCAGCTGAAATCAGGACCAGAATAACTGAAGCTGCAACTGAATTCTGTTTCAGTTCGATTCCAGCACTCGACGCGAACGCGACGCGCCAAGTCGGACAAGAAGCATCAACTTTAGAACATACAACAATCGACAAATATACGAACAGAATAGACTATATATTTAGCATTAGGATAGAGGGATATAATTTTTTTGGCGTAATGTCAACGGCTTTCCTCGTGGATAGTTTACTCCATGCCCAGCAGACCTATACGGAAAGCCAGCTTAAATCAAGTATTAGTGAAATGCTCCTATCGCGACGTGCTGCTGAAACGGAGGCATCCGAGGTAAATACCGCAACCGAAGAGCGTTCCGAACACTGCAATTGCTCGAAACGTGGCTACAAATGTGATAAGTGTCGTGAGAATCGTTCTGAAAGTGTTGACAGTATCGAGGAAATGGATGACGATGATGACTCCTCAGCCGATGAAATTGTTGCTGACATTGGCAGTGTCGAAGAAGAACCGCACATGGATGATGAGGATATGGATGATGAACTTGTTGATGCTGCCGATGAAACGGCAATTAAATTACCCAAAGTGGAGCCCAAAGAGGTCAATGTGGTTAATGCCGTGGGTGGCACAACAACCATACTGAAGGATAACAATAGCAAACCAATACTAAAGTTTAGTGTTTCGGCTATACTTGGTGATACCAGAGAGGGAGTGCGTGTTAGAAATGGTAAGAGCCAAGTTAACCGATCTTAACACCTTAAAAACGAGTCTTAGGAACTGGACAGACACACATTTGTATATAATATATAATTGATTTTAAGAAAGTGATTGGAAACCTATATTGGTTTTTCTATTGTTTTTTTTTTCAATTTTGTGTTTGTGGTAAAGTGTTTACAATATACATATATCTTCGAAATGAAAGAACTCTACTAGTAAGTGATAATTGCACCTGAGTTGAAAATATTAGAATATTATTAGATACAATATATCCAAAGTACTGTAGTATATATGGATTTATTAATGACAATATCAACTAAAAACATATAAAAATAAGAAATGGTATGTACTCGTTATGTAACAATAAGAACTAACTGATTTCATGTTAGTATTCAAATATTATGGTATGTACTACAGAGGAGTCACCTAACCTACAGTCAGATGATGTTTATTTTAATAATAGTAAATTAAATTGTTATTGATTGAACAAAAGGAAAGATTATTATAGTATCATATTACAACATACAATTCTAATTAATCATTCTACTGATCATTTCCATCATATGGCAGCTTATATAAACTAAAAGAAAACTTGGCTGGTTAGTTAGTCTCGATCAGTCTCATCATATAAAGTTGGTTTCAAATGTCTTTTGCTTCATTTAATGTTCAAAAAGTTCTCAACGATCGTTGATCCAGACTCAAATGGATCCTAATCAAACTAATGGAGCGACTTATCTAATCCTCTTACTTTTTACAGATCCTGATAGGTCTTGTTTTTACTGAAGCTTTATTTATAGATAATGAATGTTTTTATAGTGATCCTAAGAATTCTCTTGGCTGGTTTACTATATATTTGAAAGCTTTTTAAATTTAATCTGCTCTAATTAATATATGCCCAATTAGCAATATTGCATCCTGAAACCGGAAAACTATAACTTTTTCAATTACTTTTTGTTGGTTGTGTTCGAGTTTTCTTTGCAAAATGCAATAAACTCGGCTCGGCAATCAATTTACCGTGCCTAATGCCTAACATAAACAAAAAACGAGACACAAAACAATTGCAATATGAAAAGCCAAAAGAATAACAATTTAACTATCGAATTGAAATTCAGTAAAAGTTTCTATTCGAGAATCAAAATCAGACAAAAAATAAAGGGAAAAGGGTCGTCGCCTCGTTGTTGATCGCAATACAAGAGTAATATAACGTACCACTCTCCCTGTAGTTGCTTTAGTTTTTTACGCCGCAATTTCATTATTATCTGGTACCTATATAAGCCCTCGAGCTGTTTTTCAGGACCTCAACTGGCAGGCTGTAAAAACACAACCAGACCTAATCATGTTTAAATTATTGAGTCTTAGCCCAAGAGAGATAAAGAGAGAGAGAGAGAGAGATTCAAAACAAATCCGCTGCCAGCCACATAAACCAGTTCCGGTTGATCAAAAGAGTGCCATACATATAGAGAAAGAGAGTGACCGAGATGGAGTGAGATCCTCTTCCTAAACTACGCGTGCTGCCCTTACATGAGGGGTTGTGCGGCACAACAACAAAACCGACAAAAAAAAAGTAGGCGTAACAAATTGTCTATCAGTCAATGTAACTCTGCAGTTTCTCTTCCCGTCTCTCAGCTCTCCTTTTTTCTTTTTTAGCATGTGAATGGAAATGGGCGAATATAGGCTTTGGGTTCTGCTGATATTTGTGGGATTGTGGGATTTTAATTGTCAAACGATTATTGTTAGTGTGTTTTTTATTAATGAGTGGGCTGGTTGCAAAATAACTTTCCGTTTCGTTTTTGTTGTTTTCTTCTACTTCTTTTTTTCCGTCTGTTTTTTTGTTTTATTCGTTAGATTTCTATAGAATTTTATGGCATTTTTTATGTCTTTTTTTGGGGTTAAAAATATATATTTGAGTGATTTAATGGCAAAAGCGTGGCAAACAAAATATATAAAAATTATATTTGAAATGAATCTACTAGCTATAATTATATCTAGGTAATGATTATTGCTAATATGATTAAGCAATGAGCATAATACAGAAGAAAATATATTGAATATGTTGCTATTTAATTTTTATTTTCTTAATATTTTTAATTGCCTCTCTAAAAGAAATTAAAAAAATACTTCTCCAGCAAGTGATAAGTCGATTCTTTTTTACAATTTCTTAATTTTGCAAACTTTTTATTTGAGATTTTATAACTTGTCTTTATCTAGAATATACCAAAATTCATATAAAATGAGATTTGAGAGAGTTATGGAATTAAATACATAATCCCTTTTAGGTTTCCATATTACATTTACATCTATACTAAATTCAATTTGATGGTAATTAAATGACAAGGGGAGCAATTGGTCATATTAAGGATCCGGACCAGTTGACGGCTGGTTTTTAATTTCATTTTCTTGCCAACTAATTGGATACTAATCGGCTACAATAATCAAAATCCACTAAACTCAAATACACATATACATATGCAAAAAGGCAATTTTCTTTTTGTTGCCTGCCGCAAATTAACTTTTTGTTGCTATTGTTGTTGTTGTTGATATGCGCCCATAAACCAAAAACTTTTCGACATTTTCCTTTTGGGTCACAGATGCAAAAGTCACAAAACCGCTGAATACACAAAAACAAACAAATGTCTGAACAATTATAACTTAATTTGTGCGCTCATTAGGGGCACATGTGTGTGTGTATGTGTGCTATACACACACACACACGCACACCCATCTGTGGAATATTGGAGCCTGTCGACAAAAACTTTTGCTTCCCCCCGCAAGAATCCGAGGCATCAAATTAAACACACAAAATGCAAAACTAAAGAGGCGTTAATACGTTAATTGTTTCATTTCTCTAATCGAATTAAAATCATATCCTGCAGCTACACTCCAAGGATGAAACAGAATTGAGGGATGGAGCGAGAGAGAGAGAGAGAGACAGGGAGAGGCAAAGTATTGGGGAAAATTTTGGGTCCAAATCAAGGCGAAATGGCGTCTGCTGCCGGCTTTTTTTGGGGGGTGTTTAATTAGAAAATGAAATGCAGGCTATAACCACCAACGAATCCACCCATTAACTCCCAAAATTTCATAACCAAATACCAATCTCAACCTGCCACCTCAATTTCCCCACTTACTTAGTATCAAAGGCGGAAAACTTTTGTTTGCTTTTCATATGAAGGCGATGATGGCGGCGTCGTTGTCGGCGTCTGGCCTGTCACAAGGTGCGAGTGTGTATGTGTGTGTTGGGTATGTAGCTGTGTGTGTTTGTGTGTGTGTGTTGTGCTGGATGTATACCAACTTTTCAATGTTTGCTTAAATTGGAGCTGGGGTCCGTTTAATTATGCCAACTTCACACTGACACTTCAAAGCAGAATTTCCTTTATGTAGATGACGGAAGGCAGTAGGCTGAGGGGTTTTCGGTTGAAGTGTCTGAGAAATGGTAAAGACAACACCAAATTGAAATTTTCATAATGGTGACTTTTAAAAGAAGAAGAAAGCCAAGTCTTTAAGAAATAAGCCAAGAGGAAAGATCATTTCCAGAGCTTGCAATAAGAATGAATTGAAGATCGCAAAGTGAATGCTATATAACAACTCTAGTAAAATTAGAAAACTTTAAGAAAATACTATATCACTGTCACAGCATAATGGATAATGCTTAAAATAAAAATTAAAGTAACTTTGGCCTTAACTTAAAGACATTAAATTAGTTTATAATAGACTATAATCTTAATAAAAATTATATACAATTTAATACCTCTGTAATTCTGTAAATTTGAAACTAAATTTTATATTTTCTTACAGAATTTATGCAACCGCAGCATATTTGGCCTTATCTACAACAAAACTTTATGCAACAGCACACACATCAATATCATCAACACCATCAGCAGCAGCAGCAGCAGCATCATCATCATGCACAGCAGCAGCAACAGTCGGGACATCAGCAACAGCAGCAACAACACCATCAACAGTTAACAGTGCCAACACATCCGGCTCTAGGACATCCACATGCCCATCCTCATGCCCATCCGCATCATCCTCATCATCCACATCATCATCATCATCATCCACATGCACACTTTCCGCATCCCGCATTTCTAACGCACCAGCAACAGTCGCATCACCAGCATCAGCATCAGCAGCAACAGCAACCGCATGGCAATAGTTGTCAACCGCAAACCACAGTTACGACGGCCGCATCCTCGTCGTCGTCACCTGGCAGCACAATTAGTGATAGCGACAACAATCACAATAACAACAACAACAACAACAATATCAGCAACAGCAGCAGCAACAACAATAACGGTAACAGTAATGCTAACTCTGGCCAGGATGGGCGACCGCATGAAATTGGCAATGGAGACACCACCAACAACACCAACATTGAGGACAACAACAATCGAAGATTAACGCAAGAAAAGCAACAACAATTGGTAGCAGTTGTAACCGGAGGAGGAGCCAATCCAACACCACCACCACCTCCACCGCCGCCAGTTCATCCGGTTATTGCCAAACCGATGCCCAGTCGACCGACACCCTTCCTACCGCACACTCTCAATCATCCGCATTTGCATTCGTTACTGGCGCACTGCCGCAATCCCTATATGAGTGGTAAGAGAGAGATCCATGTCCATTCTAATGCCTTGTAATTACTGTGTTTACCCAAACCCCAAAATCCCCATGTGACACCCCGCTGGGATGCACATTAACAAGTGTGTGTGTGTGTTCCTTTGAGTCTAAAATGCATTCTCATTTCTCTCCCTGTTTTTCTCTCTCTCTCTCTCTCTCTCTCTCTCTGTCTCAATTAACAAATGCAGTGGGTGCCCAAGTGTTTCCCCTACCACCTGGACAGGGCTTCCCCTGGGCGCATTCAACGCGTGGCAAGCCTCGTCGGGGCATGATGCGACGTGCCGTCTTCTCAGGTAAGAGTAGTATGAGTGACCAATCCCAGTATTCAATCCAATCCCACAGTTTTAATTGTTTTATTGCTTCCCTCACCAACATAGACTCACAGCGCAAGGGATTGGAGAAACGTTTCCAGCAGCAGAAATACATCAGTAAGCCAGATCGTAAAAAACTGGCTGAGAGATTGGGTCTAAAAGACTCTCAGGTGAGTGTAGATGATAATGAAATGATTTTTCTAAAAACTTTATTTTTTGTTATATTCTACGAATTTTACATTCTGTGCTCCTGCTCCACTTCTCAAATCCACAAAATGATTTTTCTTTAATCAAGTTAGGAATCAAGAAATATCTCTCCAAAATATTGCACCTAGGACTAGGACTAGATCCTCCCTAATAGACGCTTCCAAAAATTGTTAATTTAGCCCTAAATTGGCAATTGCTTTCCCGATTAAAACTTAAAAATTTTTATGTACTATCGATATTTCTATATCAGATAAGTTTAAAAAAACATCCGTGATCGTAGCAATTCAAGATATGCATAGTACAGATTAAATGGAATCAATAAGATCCTTTTTAACGATAGTTAACTTTTGTTTTCTGGACTTCATATCTCAGATTCATAACCTAAAATATTAAGACCTGATAGGTTTAAATTTGGTTAAATATTTTGTTAACATTCTACTCACTTATCTGACGACTTGTGAGAACTTTTAAAGAAAACTTATGCTAAAAAAAATAATGGCCCTTCGGGCTGTAGAGTAAATTTTATTTTTCTTAGCTGAAATTGGCCTTAATTAGCATTTTAGCCCAGTTTAAAAACTCAACTTATAAATTTCATGCAGCATAGTTGTTGAAAAGTTTTTGCCTAGTTGCATAAACTATGCCAATTTTGTTGGCCATAAAACATAATATGCCAACCAAAACAAACAAAAGCAAAAAAAAAAAACCAAAAAACGCAAACACATAATCAATATAATGAACCTCCATAACGATGTCATTATCCAAAAAATAAAAAAAAAATAAATTCAATATTAACCGCTTATAAACAAAATGTCTGAAAGCGAAAACTTTTCAAATCAGCTTTAATAAAGGGCAACACAAAAGGCGACGGCGAATCCATAAAACATAAAAATGAAATCAAATAAAATAAAAGTAAAGTCAAACAATAGAAGTATAAAACTCCGCCCTTAACTGGCGGCAAGCTGTCCAAAAAGCTCTCAGCAATGGCTGCGCGCACACCAAAATGGAAGCCCGAACCAGAGCCGGAGCCAGCGCCAGAGCTAAAGCCGGCGCCAGAGTCACAACTGAAACAGAAGCAAGAGATGGAGATGAGAACAGGGTAGGGGGATTGCCTTCCCCCTGTTGGTACTGGGGAGATGGAATGTTTTCTTCAAAATGCGCAGTCGCTTGTCTTGAAAGTATATACATATATATATGTATATGCATATATGTATTGTACCTTTATATGTATATATATGTATGTATATGTGTGTATATATTAAAGTTGCTTCTGCTTTTCCGTCTGAGGTGGAACTATAATGAAATTATAACGAGCTATAAGAAATTCATTTCAATACACCGGAGACAAATTGGGAAAGGACTAAAGGAGAGAATTTTTTTCCTGTTTTTTTTTTTATTGATTGTTGGCTTTCTCGGTTGCTGGCGATTGCTGTTGGGCCTCCAGGGTCATGGAATAATTAAATTAATTTTTGTAAAATACAAAAAGAAACAACAATAACAGCAAAGGAAGAAGAGGCAGACACAATTTTACAGAGAGAAAGAGAAAGAGAGAGAGTGTGAGTGGAAAAAAAGTCAAATTTGCGTGGCAAATTCGTCCTTGTCAAAATGTAATCGATCACAACTCAATCACTGGCCGGAGTTGTCACCACCAATCCATTCCATTGCATTGCCTTGAATTCTGATTCCGATTCGGATTCATTCATCGCAATATCAGACGGCTGCTGCTGCTGCTGATGATGATGATGATGCTGACAATGTCATGCCAAATTAGTGCAGCATCTTTTTGTTTCCCTTTTCCAGTTTGGCAATTCATAAAAATTTCATAATTACGCAATAAGCGTGTCCAGTTGCATTTGTCAGCTGGACTGGATGTGAGGAGACATGAATTCATCAACTCATTGCATATGTCACGCCCCTTTTTTTCTTCCTTACTTTCTTTTTTAGTCTTACTACACATATTGTCATCATGTAAGCCGATCGATCATTTTCACCTTAATGATCTTATAATGCATGGGATTTTAACATCTGGGTTGTTCACATTTAACAAATTCAAAAACTAAAAAAATTTAACAATTCCAAAGCGATTAAAAGCAGCGACATCTTAACTTTAATTTTAGTCCATATTTTCTGTCTTCTCCTTGTCAAACGGAACGAAATCTCAGAGCAAAGTTAATACCAAATTACATTAGGATAGATCGATTACAGTGGTAATATAGAAAGCGACTTATCACTATCTAAAAAACCTTAAAATAAAAAAGTATGCCAACAACCTTACATCAAACATTTTCATGTCGAATTTAACCAATTTCCAAATGGTTTAAAGTGAAACTAATGAAATTATAATGAAGAAGCATGAATACTCTCTTATCGAACCTAAATCGGTTTAAACTAAAATATTTCTGGCAACATTGCTTTAGTTTATGATTTTACTATTATTTTACGATTATTATTCTACGATAAATCTCCAGTCATTTAAAAGGCTATATACAAAGAGAGGAAAAATCAAAAGCATTTATCAAATGGACTTTGTCAAATGGGAAAATAAAACAAAAAAAAAAGCCAGTAAAAAAAATCCAAAAAGAAAAAAAAAAAAGAAAAAGCAAAGGCCCCAAGTCGAGGCACAAACACAAAAACAATGGAAAAAAAAGTAAAAGAGACCGAGAAAAAGAGAAAGAAGAAAAACCTTTAAAAAATGTGGAAAAATGTCAGAAAAATTCGCAGTCAAATCACAGCGGGTGGTCCAGTGGTCCCTGATGACGAGGACAAAGGACAAAGTGTTGACCAGCCGGCGGCAATGGCGACACGAAGCTAAAAGCTCCATTAACGACTGCTGGGCAAGATTGGACTGGTAGTCCTTGTCAAGAAAAGGAGAGGGTGTGAGAGTTGGAGTTGAAATTTTTGGAGTGGGAGCCATATGTGTATGTGTTTCGGGCATGGCAGGGGTGATGAACGAGTGCGGATATTCACACTCGAGTGACACAGGTTGAGTGTGTATGTGTTTGTGTGTCTGTAAGAGTGTTTTTGTGTGGGTTTGAGTAGATTGCATTGCGCCTAGTTGTATGCAATATGATTTAAGAGCTTCATCCATGGTTGTATTGCACTTTTTTGCGGCCATTCGTTGTTCATTTGCTGCATGCTTCCACCCCCCCACACGCCACACCGTTTTATTTCGCCATAAATATCCACAATGCACTGGCCCCTAAATGCCGCCAGCCTGCAATGGTCAACAGCACTAAGGTTGATCCGACTGGAAGGGGAGGCACAGTTCCTGCTGCTGCGATTGCTATTGCTTTTGCAGGGTCGCGTGCCTTGCGGTTGACAAAACGTTGCATTGATGGCCGTTGAAACTGGCTCAGGTGATTCATCATTTCAAGTGTTGTTCATTGCAACGTTTATTGCGATTTTTACAAACGCACTCGAAAAATTGAAATCTCAAACCGCGAACGCGTTTATTGCAGCTATAGCGATTTATGGCAGCTAACATTTTTTTTTTTATTAATTTGTTTTTGGCCAACTACGTATGTATGTATGTATATGCAAGTGAAATAGAATTGTATCTCGTGTATATAGTGAGCAGAAAATCGTTTTCTTTATCCTTAATAACTGTAATTAAGCCCCGTCTATGACATTGACAATGGCGCTTAAACTAGCTTTTCTTAGGATTGTTAATCACGTTATTCTGTTGTTTGAAGTTATGAGAATTTTGTTTCTATGTTTGTATGTATTTCTTACCTTTTAATTTGATTCCATTCAGCTCTTCATTTTAAAACGTGTGTAAGATAACCAAAAAAAAAAGCTCTCCGATCATTTGCCCTTTCACTCTCACAATCAGCTGCAGCTGAGACTGCGCCGATGACGCCGTAGCCTTTGGCTTTTTATTCTTTTGCTTACATTGATATGTACATACATATGTACGTATGTATGTACATATATATGTATATCAATTTCATCATCTGCTTTTCCTTCAAATACACACATATACATAAATAATATCTAAACAAAGGATTTTCTTGGATCACTTTTCTTTTTCACTCGCACACACAGCTACAGCTGAGACTGCGTCGACGCCGCCAAGTATACATAACTTTTTTTGTATTTGCTTCTTCGAAAAGTTGCATTTTGTCGCAACTGAAAACTGAACAAGACCCACAACAATTTTATTGCGAATATCATATTCGAATTATAATTGCATTAACTACACACAAACACTTTTCACTTTAAAAAAAACTTGATTTAAATACGCACAAAAATAAGAACTAAAAGAACGCGTGCGGGAAAAAAAAGTTTTCTGCTAACTAACCATTACGTTTCGCGTTTACGTTAATTAACACTTACATATGGTCTGTTAAATAACATTTTTTTGGTGATCTAGATTCATCGGCTTACGATAGTAATTAGGCAGTCCAATCGATTAATAGTCTGAAAATACAAAAATCTTTAACGTCTTTGTATTAGATTTCGGTTACATTTGGGTAATATTAATGGCTATTACCAATAAATTAACTTTATCAAAATAGTTTTTAATAGTGAATCATAGCAGAGCACAAACTAATTTTTATGAAGCTATTTAAAAATCAAATAAAATTTTTTTTCGATTTAATACAATTGTTTCTCGATTAGCTTGGAATCGAATGATCTTTTATTCCTTCAGAAAAGTAGCCAAGCAGTGAATGAAGCAATTATATCTAATACTTATTCATATTAAATAAAGCAATACCCTTGCCATTCCCTTGCACCCTTACTTGCCTAAGCCTATGCCACAGTCATTCACCATACCATTTTGAACTGCAACTGACAGTTACCAGCCTCATAATCCGGCCGCTATAAATTTAATTGCCATTAATGACACTTCAAATGCCAAACCACCCAATTGGCGGTCCATGATAGATTCCCGTTCCCAGGCATTTTGCCGCGAACACACAAAGCGGAAATGAAAACATCTTGAGGCTAAATCTTTTTCTGGTTTTTGGGTATTTCTATAAACTGATTTGCATTTTTAAATCAATACATAAAAGCAAAGTTCAAGGAATCGCGAAACAGGACGAGTTGCTGCCTGTTAGGTCCTAAAGAGCAACCCCCTGCGTGTGGCACACACCAACACACCAGCACACCAACGCACACACCCACACGTGTCTGGCTGGGATTTACGTGTATTTCAGAGATTTCCCCGGCAGCAAACTTTTTAAGTGTCATGTCCAAAACAAATTCGTCTGTTTTTGATTTGTCGAAAAAAAACCCAGGAAAAAAAAACAAGAAGAACAACAACAACAAAAATTGGGGGAGCAACAGCATCAAAACGGAACGATGCCAGGCCATGGCTTTTGGCAATCGACTGTGGAATCTCTCTATCTCTTCCTCGCTCTCCATTTCTTTACGGTACTTTTGGCATTTTCACGTTATAAATATTTTTATTTTCATTTTCGTCTGACTTGTCTTTTGTATTGGTTGTCGGTTAGAAGCGTGGAAGGGGACGACGACTGGGGGAATTACTGCAGACTTTTGTGGCAGTCTCTGTTGTTTTTTTTTTTTTTTGCAGTTTTTCCTCTTTTCCTTTATTTTTTTTTTTTTTTTTTTTTTGTGTTTGTTTTTTATTTGTTTGTCATTTCGATTTTTATGCAAACAAATGAATGGTCCGAATTGCTTTAAATCAAATTCCATGATAAATAATCTCTGTGCATCTGAAGTTAAGGGAGTTCGAGTTTCTCTTATGATATCTAACACACTCGTCGTCAGTTGGCCTTTTTTTTTTGTTGTGTATTTTGCTGTTTGTTGTTGTTTTTTATGAGTCCTGTTATATTCCTTTTGCTACAAGAGATCTGCAAATGATTGAGAAGTTTAGTTCAGACTTATGAAGTTTATTGAATAGTTTGGAATTAAAAATTGAATCAAATTTAAATATCGATTAAATTGAATATCGATAACTGTCTATTCGATAAATAACTGATATTAAGAGATCCACAATGTATGTAACCAAAAATATAGATACATGAAGCATCTTAAGCACATAAATAAAATGTCCATTAATAATACAAGTTTATGCATTACTTTAAAAAGTGAAAAACAGGAACTATGAAAAGACTTTAGACAAATTGATTAATTACACTAACTGTTACAGTGACCGATTCTTAAGAATAACTTGTTAATGGTTAAAACTTGGAAATCTGTTTCTTGTCTTGCCCCTGCACAATTTACTTTCCAATCAAAAAACACTTTAACAACACTCAAAAAGAAGTGAAATGAAATAGAAATTGTCATAAGTTAGATTTCATTTCAATTTATTTCCCGTTCTTGCCTCACCGCACACAAAACGATTGAGAAACATTTAAAAACCATCATTTGCAGCTTTGGTTACAAAATAAATTTTTGACAAATTGCTAAATAAATGCTATGGTTTGGCTAACAATCCCCTTCTACCCATCCCCTCACACACACATACATATATACATACATAGAGCAGAGCACACTTTTGGCCCTTCTCCCCTTAAGTATTTTGCAAACACTCGGAATTCGGACTATGTATTTTGCCTTCACTAAAACAATAACCACAATCAAGAATAAATGGACCATGGCCAGTTGGTAACCCAAAACGCACTGCCAACTGCTGTTGAAATGACTTTGGTAAATAGTAGCAGACTATTTAATACGCTATTACGGAGCATATCGAATGACATTCGAAAGCACAAAATGGGTTGACAGCAATGGGCCTTCTTCTTCTTGTTCTTCTTTCTCCAACCTCTACAGTGAGGCTCATTAGTTAACATATGTTGCCACACTCAGACTTCCGAATCCGAATCTGAACCCAAATCTGATTTCACCACCACCGCCCGCCCACATACAAACAACAGCTTGTGCTCATTGCCCAAAGTCAATTTTCGGCAAAAAAAAAAAAAAAAAAAGAAAAGCAAAATGCAAAAGAAAAAAAAAAGGGAGCCGGCAAAGCAATTTGTAGCCAACTGACTGAGTGCCAATCCCTGACTTCTAGAGACTGTCGACTCTTCTGGGTGGTTTATAAAAACTTCAAACAAATTCCATGCGCGTTATGCTGGCAGCGTGTCAGAAAAATATGTTACTTATCGTTTTCCTTTTTTTTTTTTTTTTCCCCCTCCCCCCTTCCCCACGCTCTCGTCTATTCCATTGGGGGATGCTATAATGTGTTAGAGTCTTTAACAAAGTGACTCTGATTATCCATAGATGGAGGAAAACTATTGGTCCGGTAAATGACTTAATTGTCCAGTAAAGAGATTCGAATAAACATATTAAAATATCAAAGAAGATCTCTCATTTTTATAAGATCTCTGGACTAGGATAAAAAATGCCAGAGAAAGATGTTAGCTTGGGCAGTTCATTGAAGTTTAATATACCTTATTCTAAATAGTTTTTGAAAGGGTTTTTTTTGTTTCAAAAATTTTTAAAATTATAGCAAACTTAGTCTTACTATAATGGAATTGCTGTGCCATTTTTAATGTACAACCATTTTAAGACTAATTTTGTAAAAATATAATAATACAATAATAATAAGTCGTATATATAGATACAATTTATAAATTGATAAACAAACTATCTAATAAATATTTGGAAACCTCTTAAAGTTAAATTGATTGATACTTAATGAGTCCAGTAATCAATTCGTTTATTAGATTAAAAAATTAGAACATATAGCAAAAAGTTATTGACTCCTTTTGCTACTATTATCTATCTACCTATGTATTTATATATAATAATGCGGTTTTTCTTTTAAACTGTCTTATAATAAACAAAGATAATCTTCTTCGAATATTCAAAGAAAATGCAATCAAGAACTTGCACAATAAGATCAAATAAATTGCTAAAATGTTTGCTGACTAATCTAAACTTGAAACTTTTTGAATTTGTTGTTTATATGGCTAAAGTTTTGATTTATCTAGAGTGATTGGCGTAAGTTTAAAGGGGAAAACTATTTTAGAAAACAAGTTTATATTTTATAGGCAAATTGCTGAGAATGGAAAAAGGATAACAAAGCAAAGTTAAACATAGATAAGCTCGTATATATATTTTATTATTATGTTTATCATAAACGGTTAAAATTTTGTCATATTTCCATAATTAGCCCTAAAATTATTGCAGTCAAGTATTGAAATTTGTGTTTTTTTTTAAACATAAAAACTAACACAAAATAAATGTATGTTAAACAGCAAGTAATATTTGTTAAACATGTTGAAAAGTAAACAAAAGCGTACTAAGCGCTTATCCCATTCATGTTTAACGGTTCATTAAGTTCCAGCTAATAGTTAGTTGTTATTGTTGTATTTTCCCTACCTCATTTGCATTGTGTAATTTTTAATGTAACATACAAGTACATTAAGTATTGCATGATAGTTGACCTAATGGCAATAATTACATCATCTAAATATTGTTGATATAACTGGTTTAAAGAATTACATATTGTTCTCGATCCTCTCCTTCTACTTTCTCTCCTCTCTCTTTCTCTGTAATTGAAAGGAAATGTTAACCTTTTTGGCAAATATCATAATTTCAAGCTCATTAAACTTGGATGTTGCTGCTGCTAGGGAAATAGAAAATTCGTTAACTAAAAGAGAGAGAGAAAGGAAAAAAATAATAATAAGAACCAAAAAAGAAAACGAATTCCATTTCCCAGTTCAGTTGCCTTCTCGCATACTAAATTGCACGCTTTATAATTAATTTCCATCAGAAACAGACGACGACGACGACGACGAGGACGGTCTGGTCTGGCCTCTCTCTCTCTCCCTCTCTCCCTCTCTGTCTCTCTTTCTCTGTGTGTAGCTCCTCCCACTCCTTCCTTTTGCCCAATACTATGAGGGTTGGACCCATAATCATTAATCTTATCGCCGCCTGAGCTTATTATTTCAATTGCTTAACTCAAAAAAAAGGGGGCAAAGTTGGGTGGTTTAGACGTTAGAAAAAATTCAATGACCGGAAGTAAGTAAAACAGCAAACCCAAAAAGTTGGCACGTGGCCCCTCATCCGGCACAGAAGAGATGGATAGAGAGACAGAGTAAGTGGACCAGAGGGGGTTTATTTATACATATATATATATATATAGAAATCTCTGCGGTTAATCGCTTGTTTAACATGTCAGCAATTTTGTTGTTTATTTATTTATATTGCTACAGATTAGAGAGGTGGGGGGTTGGGGGTAGAGACTACATTATAGAGTGTAAGGGTGTGGGTGAGTCTTTGGTCAATTTTCTGCTTGAATTTTCTTAAAAATTGCCCACAAATCTAATTATTAAACTTGGAGATTGAGAGAAAGAGAGACTCGGAGAGGGAGAGCGAATGCGAGTGGGAGAGCTATAGAATCTCTCATAAATTTGTTGCAAATTTTGTTGCAAAGTGCGAATGTCCTGCTGTGTCAGAGGCACCACAGCAACAGCATCCAGGATAAACACCCACTGCATAATAACTCAAAAACAGTTGCGAATCACATTGAGCTTGTTGGAGTGTGGGAAGAGAGGGTGTGGGTATGACGGAGGGAATATTTGCCGGGGTTTTGGTTACTTGTCACCACCCATAAAACAGGATTGCCATCGGCTTCGAGTATCTATGGTCCTTGCTTGTCCTGTCAGTTGCAGCTAGGCCAGAGAAAGTGAGCGACAGAGAAGCAGAAAGGAAACTTGCAAAACATTTTTGCTGGACCAACTTTTTCACTCAGCACAGTGGGGCAAAAGTTTACGTAGTATAGAAGTAAACAGAAAACAATTGCTAAAAGCTAAAAGTGAATATTAATATTATATATTTATTTTCTAATGTCATATAAAATGCTTCCCATTTAGTTCATACTTTACTTTTTCACTAGTTCATTGACTTTGTGCCACTGTGACTGGCTCTAATCAATTTAGCAGTCGTTTAGGGAAAATGTCTCTAATTTGCATTTATTATGGATATGCCTGGTCGTCTGGTGTTGGCATTGCAGTTCAAACTTTCTGGCCCTGACCACGCCCACACACACGACATTTTACCAGTGCCCCCAACACCCTAGCCCATACTTAATTCCATTTCCATTGCCATACCGCTCCACCACAGAAACTTTAGCCAAAAAGTTGTTTTTACGTGACCAAAATTCATACTGGCCCATGAATTTATCTACAGAGTGAAGAAGAGTGGGGGGAGAGATCCCCTGTGGCCATGAAAAGTTGGCTAGAACTTTTCTTGCCTCCTGCATTGGACAGCCTTCCATCTAACCATCCATTCATCCATGCTGTAGTTTGGACATTTTCAATTATACCCATTTCATTAGCGACTCTTTATCTTAATCCACATCCATTTGCAGGTAAAAATATGGTTTCAAAATCGCCGTATGAAATGGCGCAACTCCAAGGAGCGAGAGCTACTTGCCAGTGGGGGTTCACGTGACCAGACGCTGCCCAATAAGAATAACCCCAATCCGGATTTGTCCGATGCCAAATGCGATCGCCCATTGACACCACTATCGCCATCACTGCTGTCGCCCAATGGCAGTGCCACACCGCCACCCATGTCGACGATTGCCATCAACAGCCAAGGAGCCAAGGATGAGCCGCCGGCAGCAGCTGTCACACCCAAATCACCGCAATCTGCCAGCAGCAGAAGTTCACCAAGTCTGATGGGTAGTCATTCCTCAACTGGCTTTGGCCTGCAACTAAGCTCACCTCCGCCACTGCTTACCACCATTAAGATGAATGATCAATCGGCCACACCGACACCAACACCAACTATAACAACAACATCCTCGGCAGCCTCATCGCCGCCAGGAGTGGTTTCCAATGCCACTACAGCTGCCGAATTTCAGGCCAAGATCAATGCTGAGATGCAAAAGCAATTGGTGGCCGCTGATTTAAAATTTAAACTAGAGAGTAGCATTCAGGAGGCTAAGCAGCGACGTTTTGAGCAACTGCAGCAACAGTTGCATCATTCTCCTCACTTTACAGCTATGCGTGAAGTGGAATTGGCTGCAGCAGCTGCAGCTGCCCAACTCCATCATCATCACCAGCAGCAACAGCAACAGCAGCAGCAACAACAGCAGCAGCAGCAACAACAGCAACATCAACAGCAGGCTCCTCCTCTACAGAATGCAGAATTCATGAAACTCTACTACGATGACTATGATGACTCCAATTCTGATAGTGATGAGGAGATCAGTGTGACGTGATTTCAAAAATCGAATATAATGATTTGTAAATATACGAGTATAAATGTGTTTTTTTTTTTTTTTAAATTGTAAGTTAAAGAAATCTTAATCAAACATAATTGTATTTAAATGTATGCATACAATTTTTTTGAAATTTAAACTTCATTACAAAATAAACGTCTTTGAAACTTAAAAAAACCAAAAAAAAACCTAGTGAACTGCTTGGGGAAATGTGTAAAGAACGTAAAATTATTTTACATTGATATCTACATAACGTTTGCGACAAGCTTTAAGCTTGGCCTAAACTTTTGATCTACAATGTGTTATGCCAGGCAATAATTAACAGTTAAGTAACGTTGAAAACTAAATTTCATAAAAGTTCTTGGAAGAGTTCAAAGTACCGGATTCTGTGAAAGATTCTTTTTCCTATTTGGATCTGGAGTTTCTATATATTTTTTTTTTCCGCTGATCTTTAAACACTTAACAACATTTCGAATTCTAAACATTTGCTAAAACTTCAAAAGCAAAAATCTAATTTACGATTTATATAGAAAGAAATCGAATCAGTTAAGTAATCCATAATGTTCATACATTGTCTAATGAAGATCAAATCGTTTTTAGTTACTTAATTCATAGATTTATTTCATTTGCTTAACAATTATAAATAATACAATATGTATATAAATTCACATTCATGTTTTTTTTTTTTAAAATTAGTAAATCGTGTATACAGAAAATACTGTCATCCAAACTTACATACTATAAAATCACTCCAACTATAAAATCTAGTTTTCAAAAAACAAAAAAAAAAAAAGACGAAAAAAAAGTTGACTTTGTACATAGAGGTTACAGTTACACAAGAGGAATACGATATATATCGCAGAATCGATATAATTTTTCACTCATCATCGATGCGTATGGCATGATTCACATGACCCTCAGCACTGGTGGCCTCTTTTGGTGGCACATTGGTAAATTGTACAGGTGCTTCACTCTTGAAGATCTCCTCAGATATGGCGGGATTATCAATACCTTTAGCGGAGGTAATTTTAAGGACATTGCGACGTTGAATAAAATCAATGATTAGAGATATGAGCCAACCCAAAAATACGGTCAGAAGGCAACCAATCATGCTGTACCACATATAACTCAAACGGAAAATGGCCCACGAACTACGATTGAATCAAAAAAATAATTTATTAGAATATATTGGAATTTAATTATATATAGATTAAGACTTACGTAAATCCTCCTTCTTCCTCTTTAATGGGTGACAATTGCTCACTTAGAAGATTATCAATTATATTTGTAACATTTACATGACAATTGCATTCCTCTATTGATGTGGGCAATGGTGTTGGCTCCACATTGGCTATTTGTGCCACAACACCCACAAATATGACCAAAGCCAATGAGAGAAGACCGCCATAGAAGGCTCCTTTAGTATTTGCCTGCTTACAGGCAATACCCAAGACAAAGAGTCCCAATGTAACGCCACCAATCAGTCCATTTAATGTCAAAGTCGCTTGCAAAACACCACCCAAATGCTCCACTATGAAAACCAAACCAAATGACGCAATGCCATAGCCGAGGGACATCCATTTGGCATATAAGGCACCCTTCTCGGGTGAGATTTTAATATTCATGCCATTGACTAGCAAATCCTCACAAGTGACAGCCGACAAAGAATTCAATGCAGAAGCCACTGTCCTATTAAAATATAAATTTAAAAAAAAAAATACTTAATATAAACAGAAAAGAATGTCATCTACTCTGAAGTAAACCTACCCCAAACTGGCTGCAAAGATTCCGGCAACAAATAATCCTGCTATGGTATAAATATGCTCATAGGTAGTAATGACATAGTAAGGCAACAGTTGATCCGCAGCCGTTATGCGGCCCACAGTCATAGGATCACAGTCAGCATAATGGGTGAAGACCATTAGGCCGGTATAGAAATTAAGCAAAAATACAGCAATTAGTCCCAATATGGCAAAACCTAAGGCTATCTTGGCCAGCTTTAAGCTCTTCAGGGACATGCACTTCTGTACCGATGCCTGATTAGTGCAAAACAATGAGGTCCAATAGAAGAAGCCACCAATAACCACAGCCCAGACAGTATGCCGTGTGGTAGGATTGGGATCCATGCTGTAAAAGAAAAAGTTGGAAATTAAAAGATTTGAGAAAACTTAACATTTGCTTAGGAAATCTTACTTGAAGAACTCCAAACGATTATGTTTAGCAGCTGTCTCAAAGACCTCAATAGGATTTCCACTATAGAAACATCCCAGGCCAACAATGACAATCAAAGATACCGCCAGGACAGCAGCCTATAAATTAATTTATCAAATATAGCTTTATAGCCACATAATCACTCGAACTTACCTGAAAGGAATCAGCAATAACAACAGCCTTCATGCCACCTTGTGACGAATAGAACACACAAACCACATAGATAAGGACAACGGCTATTTTGGTATTTAAACCGGTTGCCTTGGATAAGGCAATGGCTGGTGCTAAAACAGCCACTGCAGTATAGAAGCACATCTGCAAAAATGGTAAACAAAATTGATGTTCTCTTCCATTCATCTGGGTAAGTTATCATACCTGTATTACATAGAGTACAGCACCCAATATTCTTATCTCTTTGCCAAAACGTATACCCAAATATTCGTAGCAGCTTGTCAATTCCATTTTAAAATAGATGGGATAAAAGATTTTCACAGCCACTGGTATGACCATAACCATGGGTATCACAATCAATACAAATTGTGTGCCCTGGAAATACATTTCGGATGGATTGCCCAATAGTTCAATTGCCGTAATGAAACTTGTTGTCAAACTTAGAGTCACGGGAAAGATATTCATTTCGGAACCGAGTAGAAATTCATTTGATGAGCTGCCACCCTTCTGGAAGAAGCCATAGAATATACCAATGCCCAATGAGATGACCAACATGGATAGCAAAACGAAATAATCGAAGCCGGAGAATGTGGCCTTATGCTTTGGTTCACTGCACTCCTCCCACACATCCTGGCCAGCGGCAATCTGTTGTGACTTGTATGCCTCAAGGAGTAATGTGGCTGCATTATTGAATGCCAAATGTTCATTGGATGCATCCGATGCGGCTGGCGTTCCATGTTCTCCACGTACAATCAAATACTTTTGACTAGGCAATATGGTAACTGATCCACCCACACCAGAATTTGGCTTCTCTGCCTCTGCCAGGGCATAGGCACTTATAGAATGTGCCAAAGCGCATAAAGTGAGCAACTTCAAAATGGTATCCTGGGTGGCAAACATTATTATGTAAGGAATCCAACAACAAGTTAGTATATATATTAATATTTAGTTTAAGTTATTTTGTGAAATTAAATTGAGTTTGTGTTGCAGCTTCCAAGCTTTCACGTTAAACTGCAATTAGATAGAGCAAAAAAATATAGTTAGATCATGCCAAGATCAAGGTTTTTATTAAAGTAAAATTGCACCAGGGCGGCAATTAGATGAAAGACTTTTTGGCTTTGCCTTCTCTTGTTAGCTTGGCTTGGGTGTGCCATTAATTAATTAAGATCTGTAAATGATCTATAGATCTGTAGCCATCGGGCCAATGGCCAATGAGACGAGCTTCATGTTCAAGTACAAATATATTATACATTTCCTTAAACAAACAATTTCATTTAAGTGTAATTGCTTTCATTATTATTATTGTTGTTATTATTATTATTACTACAACACATTGATATATGTATGTATATATATATTTTTTTTTTGGTGACACTTGTTCAATGCCATCACAATAAGATATATTGATCAAGTCTTTGACTTTAGATTGTCCGTTCCAAGTGACACGTTCGCCAAGTATAAGAACAGATGGAATGGAATTGTATGGAAAAAGTAAGTGATTTCTTTAGAGTTTCTTAAAATATAAAAAAAAAATATAATGTATCGATCGATGTTTGCCATTTCTTTCTAGTAGATCTTAAAAGTTTGTTATTTTTTAGAACTTTTTGAAAATATTTATGTTAAAAGTTCTTTTTGAAACCATTATAATCTTAAAGATTTCAATCTTTGATTAGAAATTGTATTTGACTTTATCGCAAGATCTTATTAAACTTAAGATCTTGTTGGACTTGAAATCCTGTTGGTAAATCTGAAAGGTTTCACGATCTTGTTCGGGGTTAAGATTTTGTTTAATTTAGAATCTTCTTAGACTTCTTCGACTTGAGATCCTGTTTTATACAATATTGAATATTAAAAATATTGCAGAAGCATTACTTCTTTAATATGTACAAATAAACCTATTGTAGTAGTAACTGAATTACTTTTCAGATTTGGTTTTGCTTTATAGATCATCTTGATATTAGATATAGTAATTTTAACTTTTCAAAAAGTAAAGAATTATATATTTTAGCTGTTAAAAAGTTTAGTGAAAATGAATAAATTTTATATTTTATCAAAAAATCGAATTACATTTTAAAGATCCACAATTATTTTCAATATTTTTTCCACACTCACATTTAGAAGCTTTACTGAAATATGATTAAGATATAGAAAAGTTCATAGGGTCTCCACATGCAATCGAGACAATCGATGACAATTAATTGCCCCCCCCATACACACACTCAACACCCATTTAAATGAACTGCACCTAGAAGAACCAGTCCTAACAATTCAAATTAATGAATATGCAACTTGCAAAACTATCTAAAGAATATTTGCTCCCAGCTCCTGTCACACACACACACAGACGAAGGAGAAAGAGAGATAGGGATAGACAGAGTGAATGTTTGATTGAGATTTAAGCGAATTTAACTGGTTTATATCAGAGCCCCAGTGACTTTTACCAGATTGTGCCAGTTTTAGCCAGATATTGTTCAGAGCCAGAAGAGAGTAGCTTATATAAGTATGTATGTATGTGCATCTCACAGTGTAAACCAAAAAAAATTTAACTTCTTCTTCGCCCTTTCCCTTTGACTGCATGTAGCTGGTCAAGCATGGCTCAAAGGGCACACCAGGAGAAAGCCCAAAGAGAAAAATGATTAATTAAATATTAATAATAAAAGACAACAACAGCAATCTCAAGTCTGTCTCTTTTTTGTTCCCCTTACAAAACCGATATGTCTGAGCACGCGCCTCACTTAATTGGCCATGGAGCAGTCCCTTCCTTTATAGGCAATGTATCTTTGTATCGCCAATTGATGTGCGGCTTTTTTTTTCTTCCCCATTCCCCGTTTGATTTGTTTTTATACCCTGTACCCACAGGGTAAAAGGGTATATTGAAGTCGCCAAAATGTATGTAACAGGAAGAAGGAAACATTTCCGTCCCTATAAAGTATATATATTCTTGATCAGCATCACTAGACGAGTCGTTTGGGCCATGACCGTCTGTCTGTCTGTCCGGATGAACATCGAGATCTTGAAGACTACAAGACCATGAGCTGCCAAATTCGGTTTGTAGATCCATCTAGTGTGTAGGCAGATCAAGTTTGTTTCAAATTGTTGCCACGCCCACTTCCGCCCCCGTATTTTGGAAAAAACAAATAACTTGAGCAGTTTGGCACATCTAATAATATGGCCAAAATGCATCGTCTGACCAAATGTAGGCGAATTCGGACAATAAATATCGGAGACATACGAATACGCGTTTTATACTGAAAGGCTAAGGGCGACATTAGCTGGTAAGAGTGAGCGAGATAGCATGCGTTGCCGCATGTTAAAGGGAACTTCGTATAAATTTGATGGCCATTTGTTCGGAGGGTGTTCGACTTTATTTAATATATGTAACTTGGTACAGGGTATACTCAATGTCGACAGGGACGACTTGCCTGCTTCATTTGTATTGTTTTTGCCACACTTTTATTATTAATATTATTAAAAAATAAAAGAAAAAAGGAAAGACAAAATTCCATTTGCTTTGCTAACTTTGGAATCTTGTTATGCCTATGAAAGATATAGAATCTCGTTCTTTATCTTTTGATACTTTATAACTTAAGAGTTTAATAGATTTCTTGGTTTCCAACATTTCTTATCGAACTCAAGAAAGAGTGAGAAAAATCTAATTATTAATCTTTACCTATTAGAAATTTAATATATGAAGAGTTAATAAATGTCTAATGCTATTAAAGGGTATAATAATTTCATCATTGATAATTATAAAAGTTCCTTGAATTCCGAATCCTACGCTTGATTAGTTTTGTGTTATAAATTTTGATTTGGTACTAAAGCTAATGCAATTATTTAAACATTTTATTGCTATAATAACTCAACATTGTACAAATATTTCAAAGTTAGTTCCACCTTTATATTATATGGATAGATATATATTACAAATTTTAATGCCAAAACCAACTGACAAGATATATTCGTATATATATATTCATTAACTGTCTGTTTACATTTTATAGTAAATTTTTAAATAGCTTTCACGGGGGGGGGAAGTATTATTTAATACATTTCCCTTTTACTTGCATTGATGTAAGAATTTTACATAAATTATATATTTAACTAGCCATTAATTAAGATTTAATTTCTCCAATTTGTTTGACACTTGATTAAATATATATTCAATGAACAAACATAATATTGCATGTTAATGAGAAGTTTCCAATTGATGCAATTTGCATTTTAACTTTCACTCACAAAAAAAAAAAAAAAAAATATGTATACAGGAAATTGAGGAACTAAAATAACAATATTTCAAAATATTCCAGTTCTTTACCTTGAATATGTTAGAATTATTTTTATATATTCCTTTTGTATTCGTTGTATTTGTCGTCAAAATTGAATTAGATTTCGTTCTGTTGGCACTTTAACGTATTGCGTAGAAATGTTCTAAATTGTATTTGTAGAATTAGTCCTTGATTGGTTTTATATTTCATTAACGTAATTTTCACTTTCACAAATCGATAATGTACACTATACAAAAAAATAGGAAAGATAGTGATTCCTATTTGTATCCCTTTTTTGAGCACAATTTTAATGTGTTTGTGTGTTTTAAAAATTTTTAATCGTTTACAGATCGCGTTTGAGAGCAGTTGAATTGTGTCTTCTGCTTTATGCAGTTCGAATCTATTGACAATTTTCAAATGAATGACTTTTGCAAGCGGCCGTTACGCTTTTTTATATCTAGATCGACGACCATCGATCGATTCACGAAGCGCAAGTATCATGAAATCTCAGAGGAAAGCCCAAACACTCACACATCAGCTTCGGCTCCCCGAGATATTCACAGAGCTCTCACAGTTTCTTTTGGCGAAAGAGCAAAAATCCAAAATATATTAATAAGCCGGGCTTGTTTTTAAGTGGTTAATGAAATTTCTATACCCTTTCAATATAATACATCATATGAAAGTTTTATATATACATTGTTAAATGAAATTTTGTAAACTAAAACTGGTTATCCAGCTAATAACTGGTTATTCAATAAAAAGAACTTGTATTATTTTATTGCCTAAATCTCTCTCACATAATTTTCTCAGATATTTCTCTGTACAAATTTGGTTCTGTTTTAATTTTTTTCGAATTTTAATAAATTTAAGTATTATAAAATAAAAATGAAAGATTTATTCTTAACAACATCCTTTTTCTATATGTGCATACAAAAGTTTGATCAAAAACCAGTGTACCCGATTAAGTAGGGTGTACAAAGAGCATGTAAGAAGTAACGATCGTCATTGGCCGAATCGGCGAGCATCAATTCGACCCCCAATTGAGAGAGTTGTGTGGGAGGATTCTCTATAAATATATAAATTGCTTTTCAAATACAAACTTCCTCGTTTAAAATATATTTAGCAAACTATTTAAGGAATGCTACATTAGTAGTATTATATATTTATATTACAATAGTACATAAAAAGAGAAAAAAAGAATTACAAAGGCTCTTTAAATTAATGATAAGCAAAGAATTTCGTTTTATTTTGTGAATTTTTTATTAAATGCTTTATCTATTATTTGTATAATTTACAAAAATATGTGAACTACAAGATTTTTTTTTTTTTGTAAATAAAAGTGAAACTTTTAAATTTTAATATAATAAACAAAAAACGATAAGGAAATACTTTTTCATAACAATTTCTGAGTCTTAAAATATATAATTTAAAGTCTATAGCTTTAAGACTCAGAATTTGTCGTGAGATAAAGTTAAAAATTTTAATGTTTTTTGGTGCTACATTACAGATAGATCAATATCTTAATAGACATAGGAATTGTATGTGTAACTTAGCACACAAAATGATTAATTTTTTTTTTAAGGATTGTGCGGAAATTACCGGAGACAACTTCTTCAAGGCGGTTAACACAACGAAGACTATGGGAGAATACTCTCAATTGATCCCGAATGATTTCTTCTCGTTTTTTTTTTTTCGTTTCTCTTTATGTTCATATAAGTATTATTATCTTTTGTCATATTTCACGCACACCCACAAATCGAAAATTGAAATGTGTTGTAAACAAAACAAAACAAAAAAACAGTACAACATTTTAATTGTTAGGCAACAGTAAGAACAACAACAACAACAAAAAGTTTGTTACTTGTTTAAATTGCGTGATGAATTATTTGACGGGGTGAGATTGGTATACATATATAGTGGAATAGGCGTGGAGATTGGGGATGTTATGCGGGGGAGGGATGAGTGTTAGAAACCCTTTATTAATTTTTAAGTAACTCAAACTCAACAAAGGAAAAGAAAATAAAAAAAAATAAATAAAAAGTGCGCCAATTAATAACGATTTTATCTCATTTTTATACTCTGTATTCATATAGAATATGAATGAGTTTAATGAAGCCATCGAACGATATGTAACAAGTACAAGGAAGTAGGTACAAAATTTATAAGAGAATATCAACTATAAGGACTCATCGAAATTTTATTATTCCAAGTAGTAAACGTAAAGGGTATGCATGCATTTTGTTTCTCTTTCTTTCTATCTGTAAAGAAAAACAGAAACAATCGAACAATCAAACAACAAAGGAACTCATGTATTTTTATTCTATTTTTGGGAAGAATAGATCCTGGGGATGTCTAGGCGAAGTTATATGATTAATCCGATATGGGTATATACATATATGTATGTATATTTGGCACTGGTAGAGTGCCTCTTGGAAAACAGCTAAAGAGAATCCGAAATCTTACAAAGCTCTTGGCCTTGAAACTTTTGAATGATATTTCCTTAAATTATATTAACAAAATGTATTTAAAGTTATTTAAAGAGAAGAAAAGAATGTTCCATTGGTAATGAAATTCTATAAAATTCAAATTAGGTAAGCACTCTCATCGACTTGATTGAGTGTATTTTGGAGTCGGTGCTCTTAAATGCTAATGGAAGATATCTTGTCTGGTTTTTTTTTATTATTATTATTTTGTAGTATTTTTGCCGCCTCAATTGGCGCTGGTTATGCATATGTATGTACATATATATCTTGTGTCTTCTTCTTCTTCTTTAGTCTTACTTGGATAACGATAACAAGTTCGATCTGGTATGATTTTGATGCCAATCGTATGTATGTATGTACATATGTACATATATTTATTCATTCGGTTAATAGAAAATTATTTGTTTACAATTCTTAACCAGCAAAGTGTTTAAATTGAAATTGAAATGTATTAGAAATTTTTTACGTACTGAATTGAACAATGTGTGAATGTGATCTGCAATAATCATAAATTTACATTGAAATTAACAAAACGAAGCGATATAAAATAAAATAGAAAAAAAAAGGTTAAGAGAAATCCACGTGTATGCAGCATGTGAGTGAATGCAAGAAAATGATAACCCATTTTGGGGGAATCCCCTCCCTTTGGAAAACATAAGCTCCAAATAAAATCAAAATTATTTTTCACCACTTAAGGTCAATCTTTGTATGTACACATTTTGATGCAAATGCAAATGAAATCGGTATAGAAAAAAAATACACACTTTGAGTGTTTTGAATTAATTAATAAACTAATCCAAAACTTATAGCCATGTAACGTTCAGATTCCCGTTCTGCCATGCCCCCCACCCCCCAATCCATATAATAGATACTTTGAACCGACTTTAAGCAGTTTGAAGCAGTTCAAATACAAAATATAGATACATACATACATACATACAAAACTGCAAGCAAAACGGCATCACACTAAACTGGTCGAGCCTCTTCTCCCACCACGCTGATGATGGACAACCACGAATGGTTGGTTGGACTTTGATAGTGCCACCACAGAACCCCAATGAAAGCGCGTGTTGCTTATTGCCGAAATGCATAGCATTGGCAATAGATATGTACATATATGTACATATGTATGTACCAATATCAACAATAATAATAACAATTGTTATTCAATTATTGCATAATGTTTTATAGCTCTTTTAATAGACTAGGTGACAATTTGTCAATTAATGCAACTAATGCAAATGTGTGGTTGTAAATAAATGTCACTTATTTTGTCGGGCGGCTAATAAATTGCCTCAATTAGTTGTTAAGCGGTATCTTTGCAATGGATTGGTCGAGTGTGGGCCAAGTCATCACTTCAATTGCGAATATCATCTCTATAAAATAAAAAAAAAAATGCCACTGAAATGATGCACAGATCATAAGGTTAAAGTTCAACTAACTGTACAGCGGTAATAACTTAATAATCCTACAATCTTTCACTTGTTAATTAACATTGTTTTCCTTATTAATAGATATTAGGTAATATTTTTATTATTGATAGTTATTTTTAGTTTTTTTCCTAGTCAGCTGAAAATATTCAAATTGAAAATCAAATTTTGGCGCTCATGTAACAATAGTTGATGGTAACACTGATTTTCGATAACGATAGTCTCGAATGTCTCTCGGCCACACTAGCCAATTACAGAAGAAGAAGAACGAAACGTAAAAAAAAAACACAACAATCTTTCTTTTTTATTTGTTTCGGATCTACAAAAGTAAATAGGAAAATTAGAACGGAATGAGTGCCCCCGCAGCGCCTACGGGCATTCAAAGCACCGCTGGTGCTGTGCCCGTCCGCAATGATAAAGGTAAGTGTGGAATGGTAGTATTTTTATCCCATTTGTAATCCTAATGCTAATTGCAAAATCCAGGTGAAATCTCCATGCAGAAGGTCAAGGTGCAGCGTTACATATCTGGTAAGCGACCGGAGTACGCTCGCGGTGATTCCAGCTCGGATGAGAGCGACGAGGATGACTTCATTGACAATCGCAAGCGCATCGAGCGTCACAAAGCTGAACACTATAAAGTGGAACTGGCAAATCGGCGCGGCAGTGGCGACGAGAAGGCAGATGAGGATGTAGATGAAGCCGAGATTGATGATCCACGATTGAGACGTCTGCGAACTCGGCCTGTGGATATGGAAGATTTGGAGAAAGAGCGCAGAGAGCGTCATCGTCATATACATGAGCCAGAGATGGTGCAGACTGACAGTGAGGAAGAAGAGGAGGAGGAAGATGAAGGCCAACAACAAAAACAAATCGAGAGGGGCACCAACAAGATAACACTAGCCTCCGAATCCGATACTGATGCGGATGTCAGTGACACCGAATTGGAAAGGCGTCGTACTAAGTTAAGAGCAAAAATGTTACAGCAACAGAAGGAAGAAGAAGTTCTTCAAAAAGAAGACGAGAAGCAATCAGAATCTTCAGAAACGGAAAGTTCTGAATATGAGGAGGAAACTGAGAGTGAAGAGGACAATGAGCCGCGCCTGAAGCCTTTATTTGTAAGAAAACGTGACCGTGCCACCATTCAGGAAAAAGAGCGTGAAGCCCAGAAACAAAAACAACTCGAGGCAGAGGCCAAACGAGCGGCGAAAGAACGGAGGAGAGCCACTCTTAGAATGGTTGAGGAAAGCGTAAAAAAGGATTTGGAAAAGACCAAGCCCGAGACGAATGAGGCTTCCATTGAAGATGTATGCACAGATGATGAGAACGACGAGGTGGAGTACGAGGCATGGAAATTACGCGAACTGAAACGCATGAAACGGGACAGAGAGGAGCGCGATAAGTAAGTGGCATTATAATTAATCTATTCTAGTTTTACAGTAGTAATATTCTTCTGTTTTGCCAGTACTGAGCGGGAGAAATTAGAAATCGATCGTATGCGCAATCTTACCGAAGAGGAGCGTCGTCTAGAACTGCGACAGAATCCCAAAATGGTCACCAATAAGGCTACCAAAGGCAAATATAAATTTCTGCAAAAGTACTATCATCGTGGTGCCTTCTATCTGGATGAAGAGAATGATGTCCTTAAGCGAGACTTTGCCCAGGCCACACTGGAAGATCACTTTGACAAGACCATTCTGCCCAAGGTGATGCAGGTGAAGAATTTCGGTCGTTGTGGTCGCACCAAATATACACATCTAGTCGATCAGGATACTACCAAATTTGATTCACCCTGGTACGCAGAATCCTCCAACAACATGAAGTTCCACAATGAACGAGCTGGCGGCATGCGTCAGCAATTTGACAAACCCGCAGCATCCAAACGAAAAAAGTTGGAATAAGAGACAACAATTTACAATTAACAACTTAACACAATTTTGCATTAATATATAATATAAACAAAGAAGACAAAAAAAAATGTGAAAAAAATTTAAAGTTTCAGTTGAAACTCATTCAATAATTCCAAATTGTGCTGCAGCAAAGTTTGCATGACGCCTTCCGTTTTAATGTACTTGACATTGTCATAGTTGCGAAGAAGCTGCCGGTGTCGCTTCGCCTGCTTAACAGTGGTGACCACATAAAGGATCTCATCTCGGGTGACAGGCGGTGGCCTGCTGTGTATCCTACCACCAGCACTAGCTATAATGGCTGAGGAACAAATGGTTAATATGTGTAATCATCAAATAACATTCCATAAACTTACTTTTCATTTCTGATTCATTTGGCTGAATGCCATCACTCAGCATAAAATCAATATTTTGGAGTATTGTTGGTTTTTCCATGACCAATTGTGGATTGAATTTAAATAGTTTCTCAAATTTTGGATCATGAAATAAATGATTGGCATGAACAACTATGGAGCGTGACTCCTTCAAGGAGTGTAGCCACTGGGTAGATAAAATTGGTTTATTGGCAGCTATAGCAATAAGAAACTTATAGGTACGTTCGCCCTTATCCATGATAAGCAAATGGCATTGCTCTGGATCGGCAGTTACCTCAATAGCATCTGAAAAACAATCAAATTGTGTTAATTTAGAACTATGACTTATATATTTTAATGTCAATTAACTTACTCTTTAGGGCCTTGAGTACACCTTCTAATGCCGGCACATCACACATGGATAAAGTGATTTTAATTTTTCCCAAAACTTTTTTACTTTTCACATACTGATTAATGGCTATATGGGAGAATATAAAAAATATATTTCGAAGATATCTTAAAGTTTATTACTTACATTTGAGTGGATCTGCTGCAGCACTGGAGCGTTTTGTCATTAGGGTCTCTGTGGAACAAATAATTATTAAAAACAAATTCCATCTAAGCAATTTTTCAACTTACTAGCTTCAGTTTTACTTGTTGCTGCATCTTTGGGCGCCTTGTTTCCTCTTTCACTGGCAGTGGT
Source organism: Drosophila austrosaltans (assembly GCA_035045865.1). Classification (NCBI taxonomy): domain Eukaryota; kingdom Metazoa; phylum Arthropoda; class Insecta; order Diptera; family Drosophilidae; genus Drosophila; species Drosophila austrosaltans. The sequence goes on from JAWNOQ010000207.1 coordinate 7,212,936, forward strand.
AAGCTCCTCTTTTTTTTTTGCCTTTTTATCGACTTTTTCTACTTTATCATTTTTCATTTCACTCTTACTTTGTGATGGAGAGTTCCTCTGTTCATTGTTGACATCATTGACTTTAATAATTACTCGAGCTTTTCGTCCTTTAGAATCCTTCTCTTGAGAGGATTGCTCATTAGCAGTGGTATTCACTTTTGGCTTAACCTTAGATTGCCCTTTGGAATCCTTTTGTTGAATAGATTCCTCATTTGCGGTGGCATTTACTTGAGGCTTAACCTTGGATTCTTCTGGAATTGTGGTAGTAGACTGAGCTTTTGATCCACTACGTGTACGAAGTTTTCGTTTAGGCAATTCTGCCTCTGCTAACTCCTGAGGCTTCTCGGAATTACGTTTTTTTACAGCTATTAGTTAGTATAAAAAGAGATTTATAAAAAATAAACTCCAAGTTATATAACAATCACCCAACTTACGTTCCGAGGAGCCCTCCTTTGTTGTAGCTTTCCGTTTCAAAGGTTTTGATCGACCCTGTAATACTTCAACATTGACCTTCTCCGATGATTCTTTAGAAAGATGACGACTTTCTTCTGATTTTATGAAAAGGTTTAAAAATATATCTAAATTCATTTTATGTAAAAATTACTTACGTATTGGTGGAGGTGACACTGGCTTTTTAGTTTCTTCTACTTGATCACTTTTAGTTTCTTCATGTTTTTGTAATGCCGATTTATCATTACTTTTGATGTCATTATCTTTTAGTTTCTTCATCACAACTTTAGTCTTTCGCGCTGTAGAATTCTTTTCTTCAGCAGGTTGCTCTTTCTCTTTTGGCTTAACCTTTGACTGACCCTTAGCTGGTGCACCACGTGAGCGAAGATCTCGTTTAGGCACATTCTGCACATCTAATTCCTGAGGTTTCTGCAAATTTTTCTTTTTGGCAGCTATAAATAAAAAGCGATATGATTAGAGAAGAATCTTATTAGAGTCATCTTACTACCTACGTGCAGTGGATTCGTCTTTTGATGTGGCTGATCGTTTTAAAGACTTTATTGATTGTTGGAACGATGTTGTTGGCATCTGTTTGAGGTCCTTTGGTGATTGTGTGAGACAACGACTCCTTCTGCTAGCTGGTGGTGTTCAGACAAAAGTTAGAAAATATGTAAAAAGATTTCTTGTGAAGAAATCGATCTTACGCGTAGCAGGAGGTGACTCTGATCTGACTATACGTTCTGTAGCCAATTCCTGATTCCATCTGCCTTTAGTTTTCTGTTTAGAGAAGACACCTTCAATTTGGCAAACCTATTGAAGATTAGTTATAGAGATCTTCATTGCTACCAAATGCATTAGGAGATACCTTTTGATTGTGATTTTTATCTTTGATGACACACGGCTTATAGAACTTGATTGGTTCTTCATCATCATCATCATCAAATGACGATGGCAAAGGATCTCCAGCAATCATTTCATTGAGTACTTTGCCAAATTCATCTTGTACATCAATCGGAATGGGAGCTTTAAGAAAATATTGTTGTTGGTCATTCAAATATTGTTCAGATATTAATTTCACATATCCGTTTACCTTTAGAAGTTGCTGGTACAAATCTCTGAGTTTCAATAAAGTCCTGGTTTACCTTAGCCGCTATTGGTGTTGTCACATGGGAAATATTCATGTTCAGATTCTCTTTGTTGCTTATATTTGAAGTATTCTTCTGAAATCCTGGGAATGGCTGAGTGTCTATAAAGTCTTGGCAAATAGACTTTGTTTTGTCATTTGTTAAAGAACCCGTGGAGTCATTATTCTCACTCTTTTTATTCCCACTAGGTTTCTTCAAGTACATCGATGACGTCGGGGATTCATTATCCTGATTGACTTGCTCCTTTGCATTTGTTTTTGGCAAGTTTGGAATACTTGTTGAAGGCTTTTTCAAGGGAAATGCTTGAGTTTCAATGAAATCCTGATTGACTTGCTCCCTCTCATTGGTATCCGGCAAGGTGGGGGCAGTTTTTGCATCCTTTTTCAGGGGAAATGCTTGAGTTTGAATGAAATCCTGATTGACTTGCTCCTTCTCACTGCTATCCGGCAAGGTGGGAGCAGTTTTTGTACCCTTTTTTAAGGGAAATGCTTGAGTTTCAATGAAATCCTGATTAACTTGCTCCTTCTCACTTAAGTCCGGCAGGTCATGAGCAACTTTCGAATTCTTTTTTAAGGGAAATGCTTGAGTTTCGATGAAATCCTGATTTCTTTCAATGGTGGCCACAACCAACTGCTTAGTCCCGCCAAGCTGTTGAGTGGGTGTAGTGGACTTCTCTTTGGCAGGGGGTAAATCAAATAGATCTGGAGTACATGTTTCACCTCGATCCCCGTCCCCCACAGCCAAGTCAAATAAATCCGGTGTACTTCTTGTGTTATCATCATCGTGTGAAGGTATTGGATCCATTTTAGTACTATTTATGGCAGACCAATTTAACTTACTCATCTCCAGGTCAGAAACATCATCGATTTTAGAATTTTCTATTTCAGCAACAGGTTTAGCAAGTTCAACTGGATGCAGTTGTCCTGGAAAATCTCCCAAAATCAATGATGAATCAAAATCATCGATGGCATCCTCATCAAAATCATTAAAGTCCTGGGTGCTTATGCGAATCTGTGTACCCATTTCCGAACAATCTTCATCTTCTTCCAGGCCCTGCTTGTTTGGCTCATTCGCCAATGGCTTATATTGATCGAGTGCCAAAGCATCTTGGGTTTCGGGAATCATATAATCATCGCCCAGAGAACGTTTAGATCCGGCGGAAGGCCTAGTAAAAAGACCCATAGCTTGCGTTTCGGGAATAAAACAGCTATCGGTTGTGGTATTGGCCGATGGAGGCTCTGTCTCAGGTATAACAAAGCTACCTTCAGTGGTATCAACGACCTTTTCCTGCTCTACGATCTTATGCTGCTCTTCCCCATCTTGTCGGGCCTCAACTATTTCTAGTTTGGCTTCCACATTACCAAATCGTAGTTTGACATGACCGTCAGATGCATCTTGGGCTCTGAGGTCAACAAACGACTGCTCCTGTTCATGAACCCACATTTTACCAACAACTGCAGCCAAGCGTACGACGCCGGAGCGGATCAAGCTAATAGTGGCATGGGCAAGCTCCATGGACTACAAATGAGAAAAATAGATTATATCGAACTCACGAATATATCCTAGACTCACCTCATCTGCTATATAGAATTCCAGTCCCGGCTTCCGTCCAATGCGGTAAATGGTATCTGGTTCTAATTGAACCGCCTTTTTCCCGGCAACGCTTAAACTGACAGCTGCAGCAGCCATTGCCGCTTAAAACTACAAAAAGTATTGGTGGGAAGCGGTAATTGGGCGGGAGTAGCGACAAGGTCGAGCACCTCAAATAAATTGGGTGCAATTGAAGTATCTCACATAAATAGGTCACGGAATACACGAAATAGCAAATATTAACAATAACAAATCAAACAGGACAAACAGTTGAAACTAGATCTTTTACGTCTTTACCGGTTTATCGGAATATCGATATTCCATGAGCCTCGCTTTGGTAGTAAAGACCTTACAACTGGTTCAGATTTCAATCACCAAGAGAGCTCTACAATGTAAATCCACTACCCGTGTCTTTTTCTATTACTTAGTGTACATCGTCCAACAAAAATATATACATACAGCCTTCCAAATACGTGATATTTTAAACCATTAATACACCCAAAGAATTTAGATTAGGATTAATCCTTTCACTGCAGACTAATGGTGTCCAACGTTTAAGTACACATGAATCTATATCAAGAACACTACATTCTTGAGCTTAACAAAGTGCTTACCCAGATTTTAATTGAAATTTGTTTAAAAATTTACACTTTGTTGGTGCGATGCCTAAACATCTGATTTTATAGTTTATTTTCAAACATATTTATATAAACGAAACATAATTAAACGAAATTTAAATTTTATGTGGCCGCGACATCATTTGTAGATGCATTACAAAATTACGCCCTGTATTGTTTGGAACTTGTTTTTTAGGTTCCGGAGTTAGTAAATTGGTTCTGACTTTTGTTTACGCGTCTCCATAACAACAACACAGCTAGGGAAAGCAATTGCAACTGCAGCAGCTTGATGGGATTAGGATTGGGTGTTTGTGTTTAGATAATGCTGAAGGAATGAGCGACACTGATACGGACGACACAGATTTGTTGTTGCTGATACCGCCCAATTACTATACAAAAACAGCAGAGCGTCTGTTAGAGGAGGTCAAGATGAGCGTGGCACAAGCGGCAGATGCATTGGCCATGCCCCCGCCAATGCATCCAGCGCCCACCACAGCTGCATATCAATTTCTGCATCCTAGCAAGAAAACAGAATTGAATCAAATAAATGCCCGTCTTCAAAATATGGCACTAGAGGATGAAGAAAATCAAGAAAAGCTTCACTTTGATGCTCCTTCGGATATATCAACAATCTCGACGAATACGGTGAAAACTGCTGCAGGTAGCAAACAGCCAAGGGAACTACACGGTATGGTCCATTCAACGCCGAAGAGTGTATCTGTAGAACCCAGAAGTCGCCACAAAGAGGACAATATACTGCAGGAAATTGATCATTATCTGGATGAAAAATTGCCAACAAGTCGTTGGCAGCATCATCACAGTGATGATCACCTTCGCGACGGACGCTTAATGCAGCATCAACATCTGGAGCAGGCAGCCACCTCTCTTCCCAGCATACGGTTGGGATCCTCTTCCGCAGCGTCTCATCAGAGTGTTGCTGAAAATAGACTAATCAGTTTAAGTGAGCTTTGGGGCAGAAGCAATCCGGGAGCCACAGTTCTGGCCCATCACAATTCACCAAATCCTCCCATACTGAAAGAGGAGCAGTTGCGGCGTCAGCATTTGGAGAAAACCGTTCATGGTCTACAATCACAACTGCTGGAATATCAGCAACGTATCTCGGTGGCCATCGAAGTGGATCGGTCCAAAGATGCAGCTCTCAGCAGCGCTGATCAGGCCACTAAGAATCTCAATTATGAAATCCAACAATTGCGTGATAATTTACATCGTGTTGAAATGGAACGCAATGAAAGTCAGAGCAAAATTGATGCACTGCAACATGAGCTGGCTCAGGCAGTGGGTTTGGCTTCTAAATTTCAGGAAAAGAATGAAAAATTAGAGGCAGAGTTGGATAGCAATAAACGGGAAAACAATAATTGGGTTGAGAAATTTGAGAATATGGAACTCCAGCTACAGAGCAGCAAGCGGGCTGAGGAACTATCGCATGCTGAGCTAAACAAACTAAGGGATAAGTATGCCAAAGTCGACTATCAGCAGGAAAAGGTAAGCAGGAGAAAGTTCCCTTAAAAATGTTAAATTAAATCATTTCATTAGCACAAGACTAGAATCGAGGAGCTGGAGAAGGATAATAGCACTCTTAGACATCAGAAGGAAATGCTTCAGGAATACCATCAGAAACAGAAGAGTCGAGCTGATGCATTGGAAACGCAGCGCAAATCCCTACAGGAAACACTCGCTAATCTAACAGAGATTGAGGTATGTTTCAATGTTTTCTCCTTATTGAAATTTTTATTGTAAAATTTTTAATTTCTCGGTAGACGAATCTCAAGAAGAAGCTAGAGGTTCAACAGAAATCTCTTAAATTGTATTACCAACAGCAAATGGAGAATGTGGTTAGCAAAAAGTTGCAAGAGTTCCAAGATCAGCTTGACAAATCGGAGGAGCATCTTAAGCAAGAGGCTAGAGAACGAGAACGTCTTATTGCTGAACGGGCAGTCAAACAATTGGAAATGATCAATGAGAAGAACAACCAAGAACTGAATCTCATTCAGGAAAAACATAGCGAGGAAGTGGAACTCTATCGTTTGCAATTGGCCAATGCATCTAAGAAGATTGATGAATTGGAACTCAAGCTAAGCTGCTACAAAACCAAGAGGTACGACAGAAGAAACTCCTTGCGCCATCTTTTTTGTTCCAGATATTATAATTCTTGAGCCTTTTCCAGAGCTGACATTGCCGAGAAGCTGCATGGTGTTATGGAGGCACAATGGCAACAGGCCTTAGCTATACTTACCTCTCCAAATCAAACATCTTTGGTGCCGGCTAGCGACACAGAAAGCGAATCTCCAGAACTGAACAATGCCCGCGTTTATCCGGAAACGCCCAAAACTAGCAAATCGCAGCGCAGCAACAACACTGAAAAAAATAATCTCGATGTGATCGGTAAGCGAGATCCACCCTCACCTATGGACAAGCTGCAGGCTTATATTGAGCTGCTTCTAAGCAAATCTCCCAGTGATTTTGACAAATTGGATGAGATTCTGGCCTTATCAGTTAATAAGCAATCCTCTTCAAATAGGACAATCAGCAGGCGACCTTCCTCTGGCACTGGTGGCAGTAAACCGCCACCTTGGAAATGCTGACAGGAGATTAATCAATCTGACCAAATCGTATTAAGTTATAGTCTGATTAGACATTCCCTAACCGAAACAGGGAATTATATTTTTGTATGCCTTTTACTTAAAACTCATCAAAGTAAATTGTTTATAATAGTTCAAAAAAATTTTTTTCTGCAAAACGTTTTTATTTTTGATTAATTTTAACAATTGAAGGCAGCGCAGCAAAAGGGAAACAAAAAAGGGGACAAAAAAATACTCAAGTTTTGATACAAAAATTTGTATTTTACAGCTCTATGAGTCCTTAGGCCTAGAAACTTATGCAGTTAATAATATGTCTGTATATATAATATATAGGGATGGTTCTTCTTTTAATCGATTTTAATAGAGGGTTACAAGTCAAATTCTTCGTTATGGATATGGTGAATATCAAAAACCAAGGCGTATATATAGTAGATAAAGTCGAAGGCAAGACTAACTTATTCGAGCAAATGAATAATAGATAGCATACCTCAAGGAGCATGCTCAAACAGAATGTAAAGGCTTTTGCTTCAAAGCAATTTCAGGATATTTAGCATCCAAATTCTGATGTAAAGTGAAAATTAATTGGAAAAAGGTTTAGCAATGTTAGATTCCTTCTATAATATATATGTATGTATATTGAAACAAAAATAATTTTACAAATGTAAAACCTTTTCCAACATCATTCCGCTTGCCTTCCATACGGGATTGTAACAACAAGTCCTTTTGCAAGAGTTATGATCCCAAAAAGGAATAGATTTATAAATATATATAAATATTCTATCACATCTGCTCTACACTGTGACCAAACCTCCAAAAAAAAAAAAGAAAAAGAGATAATCTTATAAATCTTTGATTCATTAGCTTTGTTTTCAGTTGATTCTTAGTAATTTATGTGTCTGTCAATGATATGCTTGGGATTGAGAAAGTATTTTAGAGAGAGACAGTTAGTAATTGAAGGAGTTAGACAAAGAGAGAGAGAGAGAGAGAGAGAAAGATGGAGGCAGAGTAGGGTTGAAATATGGAGAAATCGTCTTTTATATTATTTGTAGACAATTTGTGGAAATTTTGGAGCATTGCCATAGAGACCCTCGGATTCCCACACCTGTATATAGGACTCTCGTGTTAGTACCACCAAATGCTGATGTGTAGAATAGCTGATGCTGAAAAAGGAAATGGTTTTTCAAAATATTTACAAGTTATACCAATGAAATTTGGATTGTGGACTCACCTTCGTATTGGTGAAATCCCAGTGACTAGTTCACTAACAAAACTCAGATTCCAACTTGACCAAAAACGGACACAGCCACCCTCGACAGCCGTGGCAATGACATTGACACCGACACCCTCTTTGATATAGGAGTAGCATACGGCCAAAATGCGATCCTCGTGCACCAAATGTTGGACATAGCGGGCATTGACGGAATGCAAACGAAGAATCGATTTGCCATTCGGATTGATGTTGACATTGACAAAGTCATCTAAATTCTCTTCGGTGACCTCGAAGCATTCATCTGCAGCTGCATTGGGCAGAGAGTTTGTTGCTTTGGTGGGGACAGCAGTTGCTGGAGGAGCGGCTGTATCCATATTGGATTGCTGAGGTAATGTATGCACCGTTACAATGTCACCCAATGTGGGACTGATGGTCACATGGGTAATGGGCGATTGATGTATTTCCGCTGGACGGGCGATTGTCCTTACATAGCTCCAGCTGAAAAAAAAGAAATGAAAAGGGAAAATAAGTTTTTATCCTATGCCAGATGATAGACAACCTACTCATTCAGATCCCAGATGACAGCTATACCATCTCGGCCAGCACTGACTGCAATCTTAAACTCCACGGAAAGGGCTATGCAGGTGATCTCATCGGTGTGCCGCACCAGAAACGTGGGTCCCAACCAGGTTAGATCAGCACCATCACGTTGTAAGGCATCCAATGTAGATGAATTCCCTGCAGAGCTCACCGAAGATGAGGAGTGTGTGGCATGAATGCTACCTGCTTCGTCTGCTGCCTCCAATCCACCACTTCCTCCTCCTCCAACACCCATGCTTTTGGTGGCTATTTTACGGAATGCTGAGTTGTAGGACAAACGTAATCCTCGCACATAACTTTGTCGACTCTTGGTACTTGTCCTCTGCTGGGAATCCATTCCACCCGCACATTTGTATACACTAATCCTGCCCGATTTGTGGCCAAACCAGAGCTGATTGGAATTGACATCACATCCACAGGCCGATATGTCATCGAAGCTACCATTATGCAACAGATTCTTAGGCTTCGCCTGGGGTTTGTTAAGCGGTTGAATCCTCACAATGTGATCATCATAGCCCCAGGAGATGACATTGTAGGTATCCGGTTCGGCTCCTTGCATGACGTTAGCTCGTCTGGGCAGGGCATAGACCACATTGGTATTGCTAAAGCTCACCAAGTGCTCTGTGCCGGGAATTTTGTGTATATTCCCCAAAGTGGGTGTCTTCAACTGAGGAGATCCCACATAGACGCCCCATCGGAGACCCTTAACGGTGGACACAATAGGTTTATCGACCAGAGAGTAGTCCAAAGCTTTTGTGGCTGGATGTGCTGACTTAAATAGCTGCCGTGGCATCTGACCATATGTCTTTACCATAGTCTTAACCGCTTCTCGTTCAATGGGATCACTTATCTCCGACTCCAGAAAGACGGCATATGTCTAAAAACAGGGATGTCAACAATTGCCATTCACTTGATTCTATCAATACTTACTGCAGGATGGAATACATTGATGGCCTCTACAGCACTTTCGCCGCTCTGTTTGTAGCCATAAATCAGATCGATCCAATTATGCAAATGATTCCGCACCAGCTCTGATTCTAGCGCCTGTCGATGGATCAAAACAAAGAGACGAGAATCTCGCTGACACCATGGCGGCAAAGAAACATCCTCAACACGTTCGCCATTCTGACGACAACCGAAATTGAAACGTTCAAAATTCTCAAACATTTCCGGCAGGCAAAAGAATTCGGGAATCAGCTCCTTTACATCGGTGGGACTGTCACGGCTGGCCAATAGCCAGGTGGTATTCAGGGCATGAAATGTACGATCCGGCAAATCAAAATCATCATCTAAAGTGAACAAGAGAGAAATATTAATTAATCAATAGTTAAGCATTTTAATCCGGTTAGGTTAACCCACCTTGATAGCGCATAAAGTAGCTGGTAAATGGTGGAACTCTCACCAAAAAGTGGAGTACAGTCCCCGAATTGGAGTAATGGGAACTATAGTGATATGGTTTTAATATCAATGAGCCCATGGTGGTATTCGTATTATCAATGTACTGTAAGAGCAAGAAATTCATGGGTTAACAAAATGAATTGGAATAATGTATAGTTTAAAACGCACCGCATAATTGCTGACATAATGTTTCTCATTCTCCTCAAGTTGAACGGCAATGGGTTTAGCTAGTCGCCGGAAATTCTGACTCTCACGCAAATCCAAACATTCTGAATTATAATTGGCCAGTACCCATGGGAATACCGGATACTGCATGAGATCATTGTACGTACGTCCAGCTATTTGATTTAGAGTCATCAGATATTCCCAATTGGTAAGGAGACCTTCGCGCCATTGTTGAGTGATCCCCAGTATTTTGGCCTGATCCGGTGTGCTGACAATTTTATCACAGAATACATCGCGCATTATCTTCCAGTCGTCAGCATTTTGTAGCGAGAAGAATAGCGACTTATTGGTGTCCAGGAGTATCTCAAAGGCTGTCTCTTGATGCTGATAGCGCTTTAGCCAGATTTCGGTTATGTTGGCAATATCACAGTTCACATTAAAGTATCGACACCGATATGTGGCCAAGAAATAGAGCTTGAGATCGGTAATAATAATCTCGCCATCGATCTCTCCGTCCACGGGCAGGAATTTGGCAGCAAAATTATACAAAATTTGCGAATTGAGAGATATGTTTAGTTGCTGATCATAGCTGGCTATAAGATATTCCAACGGACGGACATATGGTTCCTGTTCCTCACGTTGTCCCTGTCCCGGACGATAATCGTTCATAAAGAAACGTCGATCAATATCCAGATGACAGCGACGTAATCGTGTGTGAACACGAGATGGACCCTCCGTATCGTCCAGTTCCCACGAGCTAAAAGTAAATCATACAAATAAAATAATTGCATGGGAAAGATGGAAATCTTAGCTGAGCTTACCATTCCGCACGCTCGGCACAATACCAGGGTGCTCCCTCATGTGTCATACGTCGCACAATCTCTAGCCATTTGGTGTATGTATAGGTATCATCATAGTCCTTCATGTGGCACATAAGCAGTTTGCGTTCGGCATTCTGTAACTCCGCCACTCGTCTTGTGGTCACCATAGATGTCTCAACACAATGCTGCACCAATGGCTCAAATTTATAGACAGTCTTCTCCAGCAGAGTTTTTTGTTTGGCTGCCGCATTGCTGCGATTCTGATCGAGACGTTCCAGTTCGCTTAGGAGATTCCATGAAGTGTCATCCTCTCGAATACCCAAAATTGTGCACAATTGCTCGAGATTCTCGATACGTTCATTCTCCTGCAAACTGAGCCACAAAAGAGCCTTGATCATCTTGCCATCACAGATGATGCCGCGCTGAAACTCATCCTGTTGCGACTTCCACAATGAGTCCACAATGTATGAGCGTAAATCAAATGGACGGGATGGCTGTAGTCCCCAGGCAATAAAGTTATTGCAACGTTGATTGCTCGAGATCATGCCATAGGAGACGAGCATATGGAAGAGTGACAACTCTGCTGCACTGGCCACATAGCCAGAAGATTGCCCAGAGCCAACGGTAAAGAATTGTGTACATCGATCGATTAGCAGCTCCAGACGAGTCTTGATCTCTGTTGGACTAAGTGTACAATCTGGTAAAGGTATAATGGTTCGAAAAGAACCCGGCTCAAAGAACATATTCAGCCATTGAAGCTGGAGAAGAGCCTGAACATAACGGAAAATGCGCACAATGGGAAGAGACTGTTTATCCTGGTAGAAGGCCAACAAGTTAAGAATGTCCCAAACCAACTGCAGGGAAAATTAGAATATATTAAATACATTTAACAAGTTAATGCATTTTGGTACTCACATTGATGTGACCCACCGAGCGAAGGGCACGCTCACCAATTGCACCCAACAGCTCTACAATTGACTCATCGGTATTGAGTTGGCCCACACGAAAGGAGTATATATTGTACAGAGCCTTGACAGAGCATTGCAATAGTCCTGCCTCAATCAGGTCGGGCTGATCATCGGGATTCTAAAAAAGGAAATTTCAATTGATGTTGATTTACTAGAATATGATTAGAGTGGTCTTCCACTTACCTGTAGATAAAGTCGCAACAAAGCCTTGAATATCTTTGGTGGTTCAGTGGCCATAGCAATGGCCACCAAGGATGGCAGACCAAAACGTTGACGAATCTTCAAAGTCACCTCGGAACTAAGGACATCATCTAGACTGGCATGTACACCACTAATCCAGGTGAGGCAAGCCTCAAACATGCTTACGTCACATTCATGGATGCACATTTGATTGGCCAGATGCAGGGGATACAATTGTTTAGTAGCGGCAGCCAGTTCACCACTGCTCAAACGCTTCGTAAGCACCGAGAGTAATTGAATGATGGCCTGACGCACTGCACAGCTCCGTTGATTGGCCAGCACCAGAAGAAACTCTAACTTGACATAGTGTCGGAGCACTTCATCTACTGCCGAGTCTGGCAGCAAGCAGAGAAAATCCTTAAGCAAGATAAGGAGACGTTGCTGCAGGCGTATGATACCAAGCTGATCATAAAAGTCAGTTTTCCGATTTGGTAATGAAGACGTCTGTCCGGAACTAGGTGTACTATGTCCAGAGGGTTGCCAAAACCTTCGGGCGTGCAAATGGGTTTGCATCCGTCTTCGAACAGTCTTTAGGGGTCCTAATTTTGGACTTTGATTGCCCGACTTTGTATAAAGTCGCCTGAATTTCATTTGCCATTTGGAAACTGTCGTTGAAGTGTTCCTGTTGAGACCCGGAGAGTCGGTATACCTTAAAGGACTTCTCTTGGGGCTTTGTGATATGGATGGATAATGCCGTTTGAATTTTAGTCGCCAGCGTGAAGCTTCCACGGGGCTAATGAGACGGAGTGCCGGTTTATTGAGATTTGTACAATCTGTGGTTTGTTCCAGATGCTCCTCTAGTTCGTTGACAGCACGTCTATAACCAGATCCTTGGCCATGCATACGACGTAGACGTTTTATTCTCTCCGCTCGCTCGGCATCTAATTCTGGTGGCGGTGCCGGTTGAACTTGTCGGCGGAAAGATGTTGTCACACGACTTAGATTGGTTGCCACCAGGGAACGCTCTTTTGTTGGCTGCTGGGGTGTAAGCAAGAAATAGAAATGACCACGATCATGGGTCACATAGCATTCGCTGGGCTTGTGGAGTAATAGTAGCAATTTCATGATCTCATCTAGCAATGATGAGGATGGAGGTGATCCGGCAAACACGGACAAGATTTGTACAAAGCATTCAGCCGCATATGGAGAAATATGCACAGGACTGGGTGACTCTATCACATAGACTTTGCACAGATTGAGCAGTGCTCCAAGTAAACCCGATTTCTGCAATTGCTCCATATTGAAATCCCGCTGTGGATGCTTATCCCGGGTCATGGCAAGAATGCAACGGAACAGCATATCTAGAACATCCGAGTGCGTGGCTCCAGAACGATGCCAGTCAGAGTAACGTTGGAGCACGGCCAACAGGAGACGCGGATAGATCAGAGTGACTGTTGTATTATCATTCACCTGTAGGGCATCGCCCTTACGACTGATAAGAGCCTGCGAGCATGCTGTATTCACAATGCTACGAAGCAACTGAACATCTTTGGAACACTTCTCTGACTTTATCACATAACCAATTAGAGCCAGATAATCCTGACGCTGGAATTCTGTGTAAAGTTGTGCATCCGAATGGGCCACCTGAAGTAGCAAATCCAATGCTAGAGCTTGTGTACTAGGATTACCGCTGAGTTCCACAATCTAAATAAAAGAAATCATTTAAAATATGTGTTCAATTGCAGATGCACTGCATCATACTAACCCTGGCAAAGAGATATAGCAGAGTGGGCAGGCCACCACATAATGAGGTGGCCGTTTGCAAGGATTGGGGTTGATTTTGCAAAAGCTCGCCATAGAGAATATGCCCATGTGGCTGGCCATAACAAGCCATATCCAATTCCTGTGTAACATCATAGCTCATCACCAGCTCCGGCTGCTGGGCCGTGTATACCAATACCCTGGCTTGCCTCAGCTGTTTCATGCACTCTGCATGATTGCCGAAGTTCGATGATGATAGCTTACCCAGATTGACATAACCGTAGTTAGGTTTCCAATTGGCCACTTGGCATTGAGTGAATTCGGTGAAATCTGGACCCATGGCTGTTAGATTAATCATTAGCGAAGGGTCGACAAGACGACGCCGAAACAGTATCAAATTAGCCATGGCATATCGTGGAGCCAGACAGCCGTCCAAAGTGGAGCGAGAAGATGAGGAACTATTGCTGGGCAAACCCTCGCCAACGGCAAGCATTTGAAAATCGTGTGTCCGTGTCAAATGGCGAAGATTCTGAAATGGCATACGCAAGCAATGTTGTTCCAAGCCATCCACATAGATGGAGATTTCCAAAGCGTCTGCCTGTTGCTGTATACCAAAAACGAGATTCATCCATTTGTGGCGGGGCAATCGGGGACGCTGCAATGGTGTAGCGGAGCTAACAAAGTAACCGCTAAACGAATCCTGGCCCACATGATGGCCATTGAGCAAATGCATTTGACCAAAACTATTGAGCAGGGCCATTTTAGTTTGTTTCAGAGCCTGACGCAAACTGCCACTTTGTGTCTGTGTCGAGGTAGGAGCAGAAACAAGTCCAGGTCCAGATACAGGCAGTGGGAGAAAATTTGGATCGACAGTGGACTCCATAGGCTCCTCAACTCGGATCGGTGGCAATGGTTCATTGGGTTTCACCATTTCAAAGACCAACTGCATATTGTTGCTTATGTAAATGCTAAGCATGGCCTGATTAGTGCCCAGTGAGACCAAATGAGACTTCTGGAGAAGATCAAGTTGCTCGTTAGCAGGAAAAATAAACCTGAATTAAAATATCAACTCACTGTCAAATCCTCGCCAGAGTAACGTGTTTCATCATCGTTTAATTGCATGCAACTGCGATGCATTTGCTGGCCACCTCTAACCTCTAGCCACAAGGACAGGGTTAATCCGTCTGGTTGCCACAGGCGTGTCTGAGTCACGGGCATAATGCAGGCTGCCCGGGTAAATAATGTTGTGGCCTGACTCTGTTGATGCTGCAAACGCACACGTTCGATAAGTTCGGGATGATCCCGTCCTTTAGAAGTGATTACCACCTTGCCATCGATGGTGATGGGAAACTCGAGTTCCATGCACGGTTGTGATTTTCTTAAAGAAACCGCTGAGATGTGATGCATATGACGCATTAGCAAATCGACTGGTGGCTGCTTGGTAGCCAAAATGGAGTAATAACAATGCAGAACATCTGGTGTATTCAAATGGGTAATCAATTCCAAGATGGATTGCTGTAATTCTGTTAAAGCAGAACTTGAATTAGAGGTATTATTTATAGATTATCCTCTTATTTGTCTACTTACCCCTTAATCTGGGATCACTGCAGCTTAAAATGGGAGCAAATCCACGTAATAGGCACAATGGTCCACCCAGATAGTCTCTAATAACAAACAAACGATTGGCCAATTGGGTTAAACTTTCTGTCCAGCCATTTGGTTGCTTAATGCACAGCAGTGATAACTCGACAAGCATTTGCACCACCAATTGACTTAGACCCTGGTGCATAATGTGTGTGCGATAGCGTGAGGAGGGTTGAAACGGTGTCCACGATTCGTTGGCTGGCACTCCACCTCCACCACCGCCGCCACCGGCACCACCAGTCCCACCATTGAGTTCACATTCAGATTCAGTTAGATCGGCAATCTCACCATCCGCCTCGTAACCCTCATCCGCAGTTAAATAGTACTCCTGCTCATTCTCACTCAGTTCCAGTTCACTGTCGGCGGCACAGCTCAATGAGGCGCGGGTGGAAAAGTAATCAGCATCGCCCACATTTATCTCACTCGATGCCGGACGCCGTCGCGGTGTTGGCGGTGTGGCAAGCGAATTTTTAGCTGGTAGCTTGACTGGCTGAAGCTGCCTGGGCAGCTCCACGCTACCACTGTTGAAGGATCGAGCACGCGGTCGAGGTTGATTTGTAGATTCTGCCGAGGGACTACCCACCACCACACCGGCGGGCTCATTGTGCGTGCTCGAAAGTTCGGCAATTTTGAGAAGAGTTTGCAGTGTCTGGATGACGGCATTATCCCTAGCATGTTGCTCACCATGCTCTGTCCAATTGCTTGAGGCATGGCCAAGTATAATGGCTTTCAATTTCCTTAGATGCTTTTGCATCTTTTCCACTGTAACGAGAGTTGGTATGGCAAAGGGATTAACAGCAGCCTCTGACTGATAAGAAGACCGGAGCGGTAAGCGCTTATCTTCAGCAAACATTGAGTGTCTTCTGTGGAATATGTCTATAAACTATCGCCTCCCAAGATGTCGTAACGTGTGCACAACAAAAAAAACAAAAAACAACAGCAGAAATTCAATCTTGATGCGTCGTCGGTATTATGCCAGCGCGTTCGTCCAACTGACTGACTTATAATTAACTCTCCTAAGACAGCAACCACAACACGACCCGTTATTAACAGCCACACACCACACACACACACACAATATACACATAAGGTTCCCTTTGTCCACTCCCACCCACACTCTCCCTATTCTATTCATCTATCTCAGTACTACTTCATATAATCTAGTCCACCTTAGTTGTTGCCATGATTTGAGGTGAATGTGTGTGCTTTGTTCTTGCCTACTCTCGCCTCATGGACACAGGCGTTCACTACTAAGGTTTCCCTCACACTCAGTTGCTCAGTAGTGTCTCAGTTTGTTTGTTCGTTTGTCGATTGCATTGGAAACCCATTAGCCGCCGGAATGTTGTACATCCATAAAAACAGATAATGCATCAACTTTGAAGAACCAACAAATGCGCTACTCAGAGTTTAACGAATGTTGACTATAGAAACTAATTCTTAAATACATTTTATTAGTGAATAATGTATAAGATCGGTTCCTCTATTAACAGATTGTTCTTCCTACAGGGTTTCCTCTTATGTAACAAATCAAAAAAACAATACTGATACTTGCAATCCTAACTGTATATATTATGTCCTAAAAGCCTCAAGCTTCTGATTTCTAGTGTAATTTTTCAACAAGTGTTCCTTTTAAGGAAACACACACATGCGATACGTTAAGGCGGTGGATCCTGCGGTAGGCATATAGAGTTCTGTTTGACGTAGGTCAAGAGTTAGTTAGGAGTCCTTCTGATTGCCTCTTAGAGTGAGTCAAGAAGGTGTATATTATATTCTTCCATCTTATTTGAATTAAATATTACATTTTAATTTTGGTTTTTCCTTAATTATACCAATAATAACGACCCCCCCGTCCAAAATGATTCATGAAATCTAATCTAATATGTATATATATGAATATGGTATATGGCCTATGATTTCGTTTGGAGTGTATCTTCTACGCACTCAACCGCACAATCGTTAACACACAACAATACCGCACCCGTACCCCACCCATACCAGTGTTTTCTTCCGCCTTATTGCCTTGCCTTACTCACCTTCTTCGTTTTGAAATCCCTTGATGCATATGGCCATGGTCGACTCAAACAGTTTTAGTAACAATTTCTTGCACTCCCCATTGGGTTCGTATAGGCAAAATAAATCCGCATCAATATTTACAGCTGCTTTGGATGTGGTTGGAGTAGTTGCAACACTGCCACTCCCACTGGCACTGGTTGAACCGCCAAAGAGTGAACCAACTATACTGAATAGCCTATTGATCAGACCATTGTCGGCTACTTCGTCAATTGTTGAGGACTGATCACTGTTGTTGCTTGCAGGATTCTGGCTTCCTCTTATGTCGAATAGTATAATGCTCTCATCCAAATCATTGGCCTGATGCTGCAAATGGTGTAGAAATGATGGAGCTGTCACATCCACAGTGTAATTATCGATGACTGTGGCATAGTCCAGCGAGGAATCAGCATAGTCTGAACTGGCTGCTGTTGTGGTTGATACTGACAAGGCACTGAATGGCAGCTGAACGTGCGAGACTAGAGCTTCCAATGAACTTGAGCCAGAAATAGGTATGGCTATGTCACCGGTATTTGCTTTCGGAATAGTGACTGTTTCTGTTTCCATTGGATGGTGGTTGCTATTGCCGGTGGGGGTTAAGCCGGTTGCGGTTGACCCCATACCGATTGCGGCTTTGGGTAGCATAAGGAAACAACTGAGAGCATTGTAATTCAGTTTGAGTATATCAATAATTGTCTTATCGCCTTGCTTTAATTTCTCCCCTTGTTCCAATTGTTGTTGTTGCTGCTGCAATTGCTCTTGTTCTATATCCCCTTCATCTTCATCTTCATGATCAGACATTTCCACGGGTATTGAATAGATCTTGGCAAATTCATTATAAAATAATTGACTTGTCTTTAACAGATCATAGTTGAGTGTCCATTGCAATGCAGTTATATAGAGTATATCTGAGGGTTTATGTCCATCCAGCTGAACTGAATGATTTGTTAGCTCATCTAGCCAAAATTTATTTTGGCTACTTTTTGAGCATTTATGTAATAGGACCTGAAATAGTTGTGTGGCCCGATCACTGCTATTTAGCTGTAATTGTATCAAACGGCGACTCAATGCAATTTGCTCCTGACCATTCTCGCCCAGAAAGGCAATGTTATCAATGCCCACTTTAATGAGATCGCACACACCACGCTGCAGCTCGGGTATGGCCAAAAGATCTTGCATATAACGTATATTCTCCTCATTGTAGAAGGCCTTGACCAAACGTATATCACTTAAATACATCACAAATATGCTTAGGCATTCGTGTAGAGCACGATAATTTTCCAGTTTACTGGGCAATTGCAAAAGTGGCACCTTACTTTGCCGACTCTTCTCAACATTGCACTCAATCATCTCTTTGTATTGACGAAATATGGGTAGAACCACTTCGGCAAGTATGCCACTAGCCAAATCGTAGGATAACAGATATGCAATGTGCTTCAAATGTTTTAAGAAGAGCAACATGGACGTGGAGTTCAAGAGTTTCTTATAGTTCTCCTTGTAGATTGAGAGCAGCTCCAGATGAAAGGAAACCGACTTTACTTTCTCCTCACATCGTGTGCATTCTAGCGGTGATCGCTTTACAAATATCGTGTTCAGAAAGTTGTAGTGTAGAAATTTATAGGCATACTTTTGATACGTTTTACTCAAATTGACGGCCATCTGGAGGCAAGAGTTATAGTTCCTTGTATTGTAGTGGCAACAGCAGCTTCCGGTGCGTAGTAAACATCTGACACTATGCTCTTGGAGCTCCGCACCTAGTGATGGTAGCAATTGATAGAGCTTGCCCTGAAAATAACAGCTCAAGGAGCTGCCAGAACAATGCAATTGACTGCTGCGCTGTCTCTTATGCCGCATTTGTTGTTTGGGTAGAGCACTTGAAGTGCTACTCTCCATAAGGCACTGCAACTGTTGTTCCTGTCGCGATAGATTGTCTGTGAGGCGCAGGAGCATTTTATAGATCTGCAGAAAAATCAATGTCGAGGCATTGGTCGATTTGGCTGCTTCCTCCAAGACCTCAAAACAGGCATCGAAATTCTTTGCATCGATTTGATTCAATTCTCGTATCTCATTCTCCACAAGATTGTGCAAGGTTCCAAACATCAGATAGAGCAACCCATGTGATAATATTGGACTTCGTCGATTGGCTGCCATGGCATATAAAAGTTGGCCAAAGTTACTATTAAAATCATCGACATTCGGTTGATCATGGGCATAGAAATTGTTTATACAATGTCCAATCAATTGCAGTAATTCAAATTTAATGATCTCATCGTTATTATTGGCCCCTTCATCATCTAATTGCTGCTCCTGATCACCCTCCACACTTGAACAGAGATGACCAAGAGCAAAATTATGCACAGTCACACTTAGCTGAGATTCATGTTCGGCATCTATACAGCGTGTGAGTAATTGTATGAGAAGCAGGGCCAACTCATCGCTGGTCTTAGTAGAAGATTTAAACTCATCAAAATTGGATATAGTCTGACTTATTTTTGATATGTTATGCAATAATTGACTTGATTGTATCGGCTGCTGGTGGCGACGTTGTTTCGCTTTATTCTGCGTAGTGATATGAAAGCTGGCAATGAACTGCGAAACAGTGGTTAAAGGTTGCAGTGGTTCATTCGAAGGGCTCCATTTGCTGTTTGGAAACAAATTGATGCAGAGCTGGCAAAGACTCTTCTGTGATGCAATATGCTGTAATAATAAGAAATAATTCTAAATCAAATTATAGAAAAATATCATTATATTCTACCATACAATATTACACATTTAAAATATATGTATGATGGAGAGCGCTTAAATCGAAAGTCTAGGTAACGTCGTATATACAATACAAATATATATATATAGGAAGCTGTTGATATCAGCATGGCCCTATGATCTTTGCCGATTCATTATGGTCACATGCATTAAATGAAAATCTTGTTTATCTCACCTTGATGTCCACTCTCAACAGGAATGCCAACAGATGATGACCCAAATTGTTGGTCAAAAAAGTGCGCAAAGCCAGAATTTTGTTGCAATCACTGGGAGTGCTGAGTATAAGCTGTACATACATGTTTAAGGATATATAAATACATCAGATATTATAGAAATTATTCTGTTATAAACCTGTGCTAGATTATGTTGTTTCCTTAGCTGTTTAATGCATTTATCTTGCTGCTCCGATTCATCTTGGTGGTCGGGACTGTTGGTCTGAGATCGCTTGGCTGCACTGATGATTTGATAGACTTGCTCCAATAGATAGGAACACAGCTCCTCAGGCATGAGGTTAAAGTGACTAAAAGATGATGTTATTGTTGAATAGAGAAAGATGGCAAATATTAAAGTATTTTGTCTCTCATTATCTCTATCTAACTCGATGATGGAGCGAGAGTGATAGGTAAGGGAAAAAGAGTTTCTGTTGCTTACCTATTTGACCAGATGTCCAGTAACGATTCTTCGGCCAGAAATTGAAAATTATATAGCAAAAGCCAGAGCCAATGTTCCTGAATAAATGGTTAATGTAATAATTATAATGAATTGTAAGTAAATGAAAATCAATACAAACCTTGACACTCGCCTCATCATTGTGCTCCGAGGCCTGAAGATAGTGACTCCAAAGTCGACTTAAAGTATCCACAAGTAATTGTTGTTCATGATGCTTTTGATGCTGCTGCTGTTGTTGTTGTTCTTGTTCCGTATTCTCCTCCTCTGCCATGGTAAATCACAGATAATAATAAACGCGCCTACCACTTGGCTTCGATGACTTGGACATGCATCCAAGCATCGAGACAAACGTAATGGACGCAATGAGAGCTAAAATGAAACTAAAGATTGGATGTAAAGTCACACCAGCTGTAATTACTTATAAATTAAATCTTTTAAATATACACGCATTTACAGATAGTATACATACACATGTATATATATATATAAATATATATTGTAAGAGGAGTAGGAGTAATGGATTGATAATGAGTGATTATTTGCCCAGAGGCCGGTGCAGCTGATAATTTGGAATGGAAACTTTATATTGTTATTGTTCCTGTTGCTGTTGTTGGATGAGGAAAACTATTAAGATTTGCTATATATTTTACTATAATTAGCTCATATGGCATTGCATTCGGTTACCAAGCCGGCAATTATAGTTGGGCGGGGGGGTATGGTAAGGGGGGATGGTTGGAGATCTTGGACTGGGATTGAATGTAAACACATCAAATACAAGCAGCCATAGATGTCAATGATGCGTGTCTGTAACGGCCATTGCACAAAGGGATTGATAATAACGGCCATCAGCTACCGTTAGCTCTTTGAGTTGAAGGAATAACCCACAAGGAATATGTTCAATATCCTGATCTCTTCACTGGTCTTGCTAATGCTGGTTGTGTCCATCTATGTATATAACCATCTATCTGTCCATTCATCTAGCCATCCAGCTTATCAGTCAAAAGTTCACCAAATTTATTTCAACTGCGTAGAAGACTGAAAATTCTTTGCTTTGCCATTTTTAATTTGCTTGGTAATAAATAATGAATAATATGTATAATATATATTTTTCTTTATATCTATTATATGCAATAGCAATACAAGATGAGCTCCACTCTTCTATGTATTA
Organism: Drosophila austrosaltans; assembly: GCA_035045865.1. NCBI lineage: Eukaryota > Metazoa > Arthropoda > Insecta > Diptera > Drosophilidae > Drosophila > Drosophila austrosaltans. The sequence goes on from JAWNOQ010000207.1 coordinate 7,234,764, forward strand.
ATTTTACCTTTTAGAAACCGTGTTAGAACGCCATTTTGCTGGTGCTTGTTGCTTTTTTTTAAGCTTTTTGCACAATATTGTTTCAGTTGAGTGCGTTGTGATGTTGTTGGACTTTTTATGATTTTCTTGCTTCTTCTTTATTGTTGTTAAGTACTTTTAGCTCCTCAATTATTGTTGTCATTCCGTATTTATGTGTTGCTGTGTATGTGTGTATGTCGGAATAAACAAATTGCAAATTTTTTGTTATTATAGCAATCAGCTGTTGCAAGGCATCGAAATGTAATAAGTATAAGTATCGATTAGTGATGCGTTCGTGTCTTGAAATTGTACTAGACAAATTGAAGAATGACCGCATATATTGTAATCGTTGTATTCTTTTGTATCAGAAAACGTAACTAATTTATTTCTAATTTGTTAAATATCGAATATATTAAGAAATTGTTTCCTTAATGCTAGTAAAGTTATCGACTGTTATTCAAATTTTTACAGTAGCCGTTGTTGACGTTGTTAACGATATCGTGCATTTTTTGCACTCTCTCTCACCACTAGTATCTTGTGCGCTATTGTGCATTGTTATCGATAAGTTTAAACTTACCTGTTGCTCCAGCAACAGCTGATTCCAGTTTAGTTTTTCCAATCTAATCGCATGTGACGGGCGATCTAGTGGTTTATTTTGTATTTTTATAAATAATTTGATTAATTTTAATTTAAGTAAAATGCTGAGCAGATTTATAGTTAACAACCATCACAAATTGTCCAGCAGCAATTTTAACACATTCAAGGTCAGTACAAGAATAATTAAGATAAAATTCAACTTTTAAGATATTTATCTATCTGTTTACTCTAAGAATGGATCCCATCATAAACTAGAATAGTTAATTCCAGTACAGTCAGAGCCAGAGATTGTTATACTAAAAAACATGTTGCCAAAACAAGTGCCTTTTGTTATTGCAGTTATTTTCGTTCAGATTTTTAGGGGGGCCCAATTGCTTATCAATGTTTTGACGGACCCACACGAACAGGCCACTATTGACATACAAATATACATACATACATAGATGTATGTACACAGATAGATAGGTTCCCACACCCCACCGCCCCTTCATTTAAAAATAGCCAAATTATTGCATAAGTTTTGTTTTTCTCCATACACACTGCCAAAACGGTTACATTGACTTATCAAAGACCGCAGAACAGCTAGATAATCTTAAAGAAGATTTTCTAATATTGATAAAAGAAAGAAAAAACAATTGGAAATTAGTTATAGATATTTTGTTTTTGCAATATTATACAAATTTCAACATAAACAAAAATTAAAGTTTCTTTTCTTTCGATTAAACTCGATATAATATATTTCAAAATTTGGAATCTAGTCAAAATATGTTTCTCTTATGAAAGAAACATATTAATTATGTGTCTTTTATACACTCTACCCATAGGGTAAAAGGGTATATTAAAGTCGTTCAATTGTTACTCACAGGCGGCAGAAGGAAGAGTTTCCGACCCTATAAAGTATACATATGTATGTGTGTATATTCTTGATCAGCATCAACAGCCTAGTCAATTAAGGCATGTCCGTCGCTCATGTGGACTAGCTCATGGCCTAGCCCACGTAGATTAGCTCATGTGGACTAGCCTGTGGACTACCTCATGTGGACTAGCCCATGGACTAGCTCATGTGGTCTAGCCCATGTACTAATCAAATGTTTGACAAGCACGCAAGAGTATAGAAATGTCGATCTATGCTAGTTTAAACCAGAACACAAACACGCCATTGGGGAAAACAACTATGCAAATTGGTCACTAGAACTGGAATCAAAATGGTAACCTGATTATCTATTTACAGCTTATTGCCTGCTATTCTACATCGGTGGGTAAACAACGTAAGGGTAAGATTTATGAGTCCGCCAATGATGCAGTGGCCGATGTGCCAGATGGTGCCCAGATACTGTTTGGTGGCTTTGGCATCTGTGGCATACCAGAGAAGATGATAGCAGCTCTCAAGCAGAAGGGTGTAAAAAATATTACAGCAGTATCAAATAATGGAGGTGGGTCACAATGGCATATTCAATTTCATTAGTATAATTTCAGTCTTTTTTTTTCTATTCCATTTCTTTAGGAGTGGACGACTGCGGTTTGGGTGTTTTGATCAAGCAGAAGCAATTATCCAAGGTCATTGGCTCGTATGTGGGTGAGAATACGGAGCTTGTGCGCCAATATTTGGCTGGCGAGCTGGCTGTAGAGCTGACACCACAGGGCACATTGGCTGAAAAGATTCGTGCCGGTGGCGCTGGTATTCCGGCATTCTTCACACCCACTGGCTATGCTACTTTGGTTCAGGAGGGTGGTGCACCCATTAAGTATACAAAAGATGGAAAAGTGGCCATCGAAAGTGCCAAGAAACCTGTTCAGGCCTTTAATGGACGCAACTATGTAATGGAAGAATCCATTTTCGCCGATTTTGCCTTTGTTAAGGCTCAAAAGGCGGATCCTTTGGGTAATCTGGTATTCAATAAAGCTGCCCGCAACTTTAATGCTCCCATGTGTCGTGCGGCAAAGATAACCGTAGCCGAAGTTGAGGAATTAGTACCCATTGGTAGTCTTTCGCCGGATGAAATCCATGTGCCCGGAATCTATGTCAAAAGGATTTTCAAAGGCAGCGATTATAACAAGCGCGTGGAACGTTTGAGAATAACCGAGCCCAAGGATCCTAATAAACCTGCTGCAGCAGTTAATCCTGGTCAGGCATTACGTGAACGTATTGCTCGTCGTGTGGCTCTGGAGTTTAGAGATGGCATGTACGCCAATTTGGGTATTGGCATACCTGTACTCTCATCCAATTATATTCCCGATGGCATGAATGTGATGTTGCAGTCGGAGAATGGTATTTTGGGTCTAGGCCCGTTCCCAACGAAAGATCAAGTCGATCCGGATTTGATTAATGCTGGCAAGGAGAGTGTTACCGTAATACCAGGAGCCGCTTACTTTGGTTCCGATGATAGTTTTGCCATGATTCGTGGCGGTCATGTTGATATAACCATATTGGGTGCCATGGAAGTGTCAGCCACCGGTGATTTGGCCAATTGGATGATACCCGTAAGAGTTAATAAATTAAATGATTTTAATTTGTTTTATTAATTGGATATTTAACCTGCAGGGCAAACTTGTTAAAGGCATGGGCGGAGCAATGGATTTAGTGGCAGCACCTGGCACTAAGGTTATCATCACCATGGAACACAATGCACGTGATGGTTCACCAAAAATACTTGAATCCTGCTCCTTGCCATTGACCGGCAAAGAGGTCATTGATCTAATCATATCCGAGAAAGCCGTATTTCAGGTGGAAAAGGGTGTCGGTCTCACTTTGCTGGAAGTTGCTGAAGGCTATACGGTAGATGATATCATTGCATGTACTGGAGCTAAATTCACCGTCTCACCCAATGTCAAGACAATGGCACAGATTCCCATCTGATTTAAGATTAAGATCATCTGTTTGTTAGAAAACTAAAACTATGGTTCAGGTACTCCGAGTGATATAATTGTGCATTTATTTTTGCGTTTTGTTGAATCGTGAAAAAAAAAATTATATTGTTTTTAATTTTTTCATTTTTTTTTTATATAATTATGAAATAAAAGTGATTCTTGTTTAAATCTTTATATTGTATGTACTCGCATATATATATATGTATGTATATGATAGATTAGCCCATGGCCTTGGCCATGTTCTTCAGAGCACCTGAGCGCAACTCTTTACGCATCTGTTTATTAAGGATATTAAAGATACGATTATGTTGGCTATCCGATTCACAGCGACAAGTGGCGCAAAATTGCGATGATAGGACATGCAAAGGACTACGAAAATATAGATCCTTTTGCATAGTTAGCGTATTCTTGTGATGCGACATCATATGCAGGGCAATCTCCAAGAGGGCAAGAGTGGCTCCAATAAAGAAATTGTATATAAAAAGTGTCGGTATAAGGAACAGCAAATACGGATGCTGACGCTCATATCCCAAAATGATGTTCTGCAAAACGAAAAACAAAACATTCATTGGCATTGATATAAAAAAATTGGAAATAGATTTCAAACACTTACACTATGGACACCATCCATTTTAATATAATCTTCACGCTCATATCCTGGTGTTATTTTTCTCGGCTTGTCGGCCATTTGATCATTTCGTCCATTACGTTTTTCGACCACATGCTTAACGGTTATATCGAGATCTCGCTGATATTTATTTGCCAACACATTGTCCACCTCATCGCAAAGAGTGCCTCTTAAATAATGGCGGGGCACATGGAAATTACCATGTTTACGATAGCGCACCTTCATCTGATCATGTATTGGCTCACCTGTCTCTTCATCATATTTCGGTTTCTTTACACGAGCTGAATCCGTATAATAGATATATTCGAATTCACCAGTTTCGCTGTTCTGCAAGTGATAAGAGAGTGTATATGTGTATATGTAGTTAAAACGATAAGAGAACTGCTAAATGAGAAAGAGAAACATTCACAAGAGAATAAGAGGGAGAAAGAGAGCACCAACGATTGGTCAAGAGAAACATTCTGCTATGGCGTGATCATGACTTAACATAGAGATTTGTTAGGTTAAAAAACAAACAAATTAGCATTTTAAATTAATTGTATGCCCTAAATTTGGGGGTATAAGTATTCCACCATCAAAGAGAACACAACAAATAGCCATAAATAATATATCAACTAATACGAGAACTGACTCTTGACAAGTTCATCTATTTAACATAAGAAAGTTTTTTTTTGTATTTTGTTTTTCCATTCAACTTGTTGATGAGCAAAGTTTATCATTCCGTTTTAGTGTAACTAATTAAATAATTTAATAGAATTCACAAGAACTTTAATAGTTTTGTAAGTGCACATTTTATATATATTTTAAACCTTTTGTTTTATATTCAAATACTCTACATATATTTTTATTTGCTTTCATAAATATTTAAAAATCTATGATAAAAATTCAGTTTATTTTCTATCTTTTCAAAATATTTTGCATTTAGTATTAAGTATTTTGACATATTTTAAAAAATTTTTGTAAGAACTTAACTTATATATCTCATTAATTTCCTTCATATTTTTTTGTATACTTTGCAAATCGCTTTAATAGATTTCAAAATTCGATTTAAATCTGATTTTTTGGCATATTTTGAAAATTTTTGTAAGATTTTATCTTATATATCATGAAATTTTTACATATTTTTTGTAGAGTTTGCAGATTGCTAGAGACTTTTACTTGCATTCCGGTTCCAAAACTGACTGAAATCGAATTTTTTATTGATAATTCCAAATGCATATTGTGATTTGAAATTCTTTTAAATATTCTTTCTAAAAATACTACACTTTAGTATATTAGTTATCATTCCTTTACTTGGATTCCATTTCATATGATTCATGAGGCAAAGTTAATCTTTTGAAAGAATGTGAACCACACGAAGAACCATTTCTTTCTCCTTAAATTTGTTAAAATAGTTAATCATTATTATATTAACTTTAAAATATAAAACTTGAAAACACACAGACACACTTTAAAAACAATTGGAAACTAGTTTTTTCTTTTTCAAAATAAAGTGTATACAAAATTGCTCGATACATTTTAGTTAAAGCAATATCTCTATTGGGTCAGCTCTCTCTCTCTCTCTCTCTCTCTGCCACGCGCTCTTTTGTTTTCACATATTGTTGTTTTCGACTATTCTAATCGCAAAAAAGGAAAAAAAAAAAATTTGTTTATGGGTAAAATTATCTTGCAAACACATAGGCAACAAAACGAAAAGTAAAGCAATTGAAGATGTTAATTTTAGTATTTTTTATTTTATATATTTGGGTTTTGTATTGGCTTTTCTGATAACACTTCTCGATAGGGCGGCACGTAAGGCGGCGAATTTGAGACATGTGTGAATCACATTATCGGCGTTAAACAAATGCAATTGTGTTCTTACCACCAACATGTTTTGTTTTAGACTAACTTTAGGCTTAAAAACGCAACTAGCCGAAAGCTAACAAGTGAATACAACAAAAATAACCGAAAACTTATCGCTATCAGACGATAGACTTGCCGACTAGAGATAGACAGCAGCAGCAGCCGCCAGTAAAGGAAAGGGGGACGGAGGCAAAAAAAAACAGAGACAGAGTGGGGGAGAGGGTGTGGAGGCGGGTGTAAGAAAAACCTTATCGGTTACACGGAAATAAATTGGATTCTTCGTGTCTATCGATGGCAATTTCTCGTGTCCAGTTATTCTACGCCCATAAAATGGCAATTAATGTCTATTTTTCTCAACAAATTGCACTTGCAATTTTATAAATAAATGGATAACAACAACAACAACAACAACAACTACTGCAGATTACATATGGAATTTTTTTTTGTTTTTTTATTCATTGATGGCATTAATAACTTGTGTCTTACATAAGCAAAATATAGTATATAGAGATCGACATGGGGGCGAGAGTTAAGATTGCGTGCAAATGCGATTTGATTTTAATCCAAATTAATGCATAGAGGAAAATTGCTAGGTGTCAAAAAACAAAAAGAAAAAAAAAAGCAAAGTTGATTACTATACCTACTTATAAAGAATATATATATCTAGGCAAAGTTAACAGATCTTTATCCCAGCCAATGGAGAGCATCTTTTTATATGTGATTTATAAGGAAGGGAGGAGATAATATATTTTATTGTATATTATCTTAACTTTATTCTTACTTAAGTTTGAAAGTATTCGAAATGCCACAAAAGTTAGTAACTAGAATATTCAATTTTATATAGTATAATGGATAGATTCCTTCCATTTTTGATATCTTTTATGCATGGAATGACAATATCTTTAAGTATTTAGAAGTTTATTTATATTGTATTATAAGTATTTCTAATATGGAATCATTTTTATATAAATATTCCATACGATCACAAATGCACAAAATGTTCTATAGATTTTTATCTTTTTAGGTTTAATTTTCATAAGAGTCATTTAATTATATATAACACGTACGACAACTGAATCATAAATATAAAATTGATTTATTTAATGAATCATTCGGTTTTTATTAAAAAGAAAAAATCTTTATATGTTTTTTTTTTTTCATTACAATCCTTATACGAAAGGACAAGCATTTGAATCTATTCTCAAATCTAGTTATCTATATATGTATAGATCTATCTAGGAACAGATTTGTGTATTCAAAAATTCCTCTTCTTCTTAATATAAATGGATCTATGTAACAATTTAAGAATCCATGAATTTTGATCTATTTATAGGTATCACTCTTATCCAATTCTCTGACTGAAAATATGTATGCTATATCTTTACTATATCTATACTACTATAGATATATCAATATTATATCTATACTTTACCTATACTATATTTATACTATATCTTTATTGTATCTTGTATTGATCTTTACTATATCTATACTATATTAGTATACATATCTTTACTATATTTATACTATATCTTTACTCAACATCTATGCATCTTTCAAGAAAACTATCCATACATATCTTTTCATATCTATCAAAATGTATGTACATATCTCTTATTATCTAGCTGTCCATCTATACTATTCATTTCCTTGACAATCTACAATGGAAATTAATCTTTAATGAGTATTTCAAGTGCATAACTGAAGAGTAGCTTAAATACTCAAGATCAAAACAAATATAGATTCCTATTTTTACATATAACTAATAATACTAGATATATAGCATATATACTAGGTAGAAATACAACTGTATTTCTCGTATTTTTTAAAAAACTAGACTACATATAAAATTTCTATTCTTGTAAAATTAATGAGTAAACTTCAAAACGGTAGTCAATTTTGGTTGGGGTAGATTAGAAATGAAACAAGGGAGTAAAATCAGTTAGTGACAGGTGGGGGGTAATGGCACTTGAAGCACTTCACGGTAATATCATCAAATATACTTATATACATATATACAAACAGTCAAATTAAATGTAAACTTGATAAATGTTGCCCAATGTCATAAAGTTACCATTATATATAGTATAGCTAAATATATACTTATATGTACATATATAGTAAATAAGGACTACATAAATGATAAACCATTTTAGCTGATAACTAAAAAAGAACTGTGTCTATAAATGTCATTACGGAATGGGCCAAAAAGGCCAAAACAAATAGCAACAACAAAAAGTATCATACAGAAAAAAAAAAAAAAAATGTCAGACAATTCAATAGCTGCAGATAATCTTTGGGTCAGACTATATAGTATAATTAACTCAGATTATGATTGCTATTTGTTGTTGTTGTTGTTGGTACGGTAGCTTTGGTCTTTTTGGTTCTCTCTGTATGTGTGTGTGTAAGTGGTATATCTGTGAGTGTGTGTTTTGGCCATTAGTATGTCTGGGGCAAAAAGCTTTTTATTTTAATTTTTTATTTCGGCTTAGCTTTATTACACTTTGAAGAAGATAAAAACCACGAAACAAAAAATAAAACCCAAGTAAAAGTATAACTTAAATAATTCCTATAAAATAAACAACTTTTAAATGCTCTATAAAGCTATTACAATTTAAGTATTTGATTCTTTAAATTTTGCTAATACAGGAATAAGGAAATACTCAATGAATCAATAACTATATATACACATTATAAAAGTATGAACTAGATCTAGGTAAGAGCATATATAGATAGATTCAGATCGTTTCGTTTAAACAAAAGTCTTTAGGAAAATGACACAAAAATATTGTTAATTTTAATATAGATTATATGAGAAATAAATTTGTTAACTGATTCATTTTGAAAAGAAGTGAGAGAACTTGAAAATGAATGTTTCTAATATGATATAGAAGAATTAAACTGAATTTTACTGGGCATAATACCAACTGAAATTATAGTATTGTTTTTTAAGTCGGAGATCCTTTAGTAAACAAAATGATACTATTCTAAATCGTTTCTAAACAGATGAAAGAATTTCAGTTGACGGCCAAATAGTTAGGATAGAATACAATAACCTTGTGTTGTTGCCTTCTTGCAAAAGGTAACCAGTAATTACTTCAATTGTTAATACCCTTTGTTAGGGTATGCAAACAAGTTTATAGCTCGAGAAAGGTAAAACAAAAAAAAGAATGAAAAAAAAAAAAAAAATACAACCAAATAAGCGAAGAGAAGATGAAGTTCGAGATCTCACCAAAAATTCCATGGAATTATTTACAATAGAGTTTTTTTTTTTTTTTTTCGTTTTTACCTTTATGGAGTAGACCATAGCTGAACGCTTTATTATGTTGGTTTTACTGTTATGGTGTCTGGTTCATATGCAATATATATATATATATATGTATATATATGTATATATATATTTATATGTATATGTATTTATTTACTGCTTGCACTTGTGTATTTTTGTTTAGTTTATTGATTTTTCCTAAACAAAATCCAAACATACATAAGTGCATACAATTGTACGAGTAGAAATCATTCGGTTGGTTTTTTTTTTATATATGTATATAAAAGTATATACGATTTATATATATCTGATTTTGTTGTGATTATTTAAACCGGTTAGTCGTGTTCACGGGGTAATTTGAATGGGGAGTTTTTTTTTCGTATTTAAGGGGGGAGAAGTTAGGTAGAAAGGGGGTGTATAATTGCCGTGTAAGTTATATTTTGTTTAGTGTTTAATTTTGCATAAATTTCTAACGAAATCTAAACACATACAGGCACACAAAAATACACACACAGATACACAAACACACTAACACATATAAAAAAAAATAATAAATTTTTGCTTTGGATTTTGTTAAACGTTTGTTTTTGTTGTTGTTGTTGTTGTTTTCTTTGATATTTTGTCTGTGTCACACACAACTGTTTTCACGCTCGTACGTTGTCCAACTGAATATCTCCGCCGGCATGGAAACCATCTGTTGGGTGCCTCATATGTGAGAGACATACACTTATGGCCAAAATAATAGGTACAAAAGCAAACCTTCCATTTAGAGTAAAATATTTAAGTTCATATTGAATTTGGGAAAGTGAATATATTTTTTTTTTAGAAAATCTGTCAGTATAACAACCCTATATATGACAAAACCGTACACGGAAATGCCATAATTATTTTTTTTCGACAATTTTTGTTCTGACACCCAATTTTGGCGTGGACAAAATAATAGGTACATTTTTAGAAAATTTTAAAAATTTCGAAAATTCTTAGCTCTATTGCAAAGATTCTATATTTTATTTATTTTATAACTGTATTAATGTAAAACTAAACAAAAATAAAACACTTAAGATGGGTGGCAGCAGTCATTGCACCTATGAAGAAGGAGGGATCGTCTAAGGATTGAAAAAGTATAGACAAACGCTTAGAGCTATTGTCAAAAGTATTGTTCGTTCAGTATATTTTGTTTATAATGCTTAGAAAAAGGAAAACAAAGCTTAAAAACACCGGGGCGACAAAAAAAAAAAAACGACTAAAATCACTGATAATCGTATCGTTACGTTAGGAAAATAGGACCCCTTTCCACCATCAAAGTTAAACTCGTGGAAAATTGCTGAGGAAAAAATCTTGTTGAGATAGGTTTTTTAACAAGATAATTGACCCGAAGCTCACACCTAAGCTAGTAAAGGAATGGTTTGGGAACAATAACGTGGCACTTTTTGACCGGCCAAGTCAGTCAACGGACTCGAATCTTATAGAAAAAGTTTTTGACGAGTTAAATCACAGAATTGGATACCACAACTTTGAAAATAATGACGAATTGGGTAATTTTATCACAAAAACTTGGTCTGAAATACTTGTTAATACATTTAGGCACCCAATAACTAAAAAAATTTACAAAAAATAAGGTATTATATACCGACTACTAATCAAAAAATTAATAATTAGCTAAAAATACCATCGATAAAATTAATTTTCGCAGATTATACATTCAATTTAGCTAAATGTACCTATTATTTTGGCCAGGCATTTTCTCTCAATATTTGCGTTAAGGCTGAAAACAAAAGTTCTTTATAGTTTAATCGTAATGTGATCTGCTTTTAAACTTTAGAATATTCATATAATCAAAATCAAAAAAGTTCACTTGTTAATTTTAATTTTACTTTTAAATATTTCACTTTAAATTGAAGGTTTGCTTTTGTACCTATTATTTTGGCCATAAGTGTATGAGAAAGCTTTTGTTTCTCTCTCTCTCTTGTTTTTAATCGAACATGTGGGATCACCTCTAGCTAAAATTTACACCAGTTGGCAGTTTTTGCTTTTAAAGCTTTTGGGTTGCATTATGCACTAAACTTTGGGTAAAAGTTTCAAAACTTGAACTCAGGTAGAAGGTTAATGATTTAAGTACTACCGATGTTTATTTATTTTATTTATTTTGCTTTATTTTTGTCGGGATTACCGAAAAAGAAGTTAACTCAAAACTGGATTTCGATTCTGGTTTTCTATTGCTTTTTTTCTTTTTAAATTTTATTATCTGTTTGATTTGTTATTTAGTATATGAAGATGCTGAAAAAAAAAATGATTATTTATTTTTTTGGTTATTTGTCATATTGTCATATAGCCGTAATATCAAATTACCCATTTTACGATATATTATTGTTGCGTTTTATCTGAAAAGATTAAGAAAATGTGAATGCGTTGAGTTTTTTTTTTTTCTGGAGAGCTGTTGAGCTACTTCGACTTGAATATAATATTTAGTAGCCACACAGAGTTGCTGCGATTTGGTACGTTACGTTGAGAATCAAGTTCAAGTTGCTCTGACAATCTATTTCGCATCTATCTAAAAAAAAGAAGAAGGAATTCCATAACCAAGTACGAGTGTCGGTATCTTTGTTTTTTATAATTTTTCCCCCGAGTACTTTTATCGTATGTGCTATAAGATTTATGTACTCAAGTAGCTTTATCAAATATACATCTTGGCTTCTTCTCCTTGCCTGACAATATGCAGTGAGTAAAAAAACAGAAAAAAACCCCAAAAGATTATTCTTAAATGATCATAAAACTCTTAGCTAACTGATGTCGAAATGACAAATTATTTCCCACTTTTTTTTGGGTTTATTTTTTTTTTTTTTAAATAAAACACAAAATATTCCAAGATATACATATAAATATATACATATCTATTAAGCAGTTGCCTTTAAAAATTTAATAGCAGCAATTAGAGAGAGAGAGAGAGAGAGAAAGAGAACATTTTACAATTGTATTTTTCAACTTTCGATCAACATTTATCAATTTATATTCATCATAAATCACATATTTATGTTATAAAATTTTTTATTTTTAGGGGAACCATAAAAGAAATATCGATTATATATCCCATAACAACAAAACCAACTAGCAACAACTCAAATTCAAATTCAAATGATAATGATGATTATGATCCTCATTTGCATCGCAATGTCAAGAATCCGACCACGTAAGCTCGAATAAGGGATTATGGATTGATCTTAAATATTTTCAATATTTATCTATATCTATGTGAATTTTTATTTTTTGCTTAGTAACTGGCAGACTTTTGCACATTTCCTAAAAGCCTCGGTGGGCACAGGTGTATTAGCCATGCCCAGTGCCTATGCCCATGCTGGTTATGTGAATGGAACAATATTGACTCTAATTATTGGCCTTTTAGCATTATATTGTTTACATATTTTGGTAAGTTATTTAAAAGAAAACCTAATGAAAGAGAAATACAGTGGACCCTCGCATAACCAACACATTTTTTCTTGTGGAAAAACGACCGTGAAAAACGAAAGGTGAAAAACTTAATTGCATGAAAAATTTCTATTTGTTATCCTGGTGAACCCCCATTTCACCTTATAGTGGTATTCAGTGTGACCGTTTTAGCATTTTTTCTTTTCCAAACTCTTTTCTTTTTCTATTTCAGATGTCTCTTTCCGTCTCATACATATTCAGTTTCTTTTATAAATTTCCTTTTATATAAATTTCCTTCAATTAAAACTGAACTTAAAATATAGGTATATTGGTAAATTTGTTCACTTCTTGAAAAGTTTTAATTTTCTTGAAATGAAAGTTCACATTAAAATATATTGGAGTGTATTATATTTTAACCTTTTGTTTTACATTGCTTTATATGGGAATAGTGGTTAAGTTTAACGAACGTTTTGTATAACCGAGGGTCCACTGTACTTGTTATACTATTATAAATATTGAAAGTTATTGTTATATAAATACTGTATATCTATATTGTTTTTTTTTTTTTTTTTTTTTGCTCAGATCGGTTGCATGTATATACTTTGTAAACGTCAGCGTGTACCCTATGTGAGTTTCTCACAATCTATGAATTTGGGCCTGAAACAAGGTCCACCCTGTCTGCGATTTTTGGCTCCCTTAGCCACGTAAGTTATGATCATGTCAATAATACCGATGATTGAACTATAAATTTACATATGTATATCCCTTTCAACAGACCCTTTATCGATGGTTTTCTTGCCTTTTATCATTTTGGCATTTGTTGCGTTTATGTTGTATTCATTGCGGAGAGTATTAAACAATTGGTTGATGAATATCTAATTGTCTTGGATGTACGATTGCATATGTGTTTCATACTTATTCCCCTCATTTTGATCTATAGCATAAGGAATTTGAAATTATTGGCCCCATTCTCAAGTGCTGCCAATTTGTTATTGTTTGTGGGCAAGTATATGACATATCTCTCTATATATACATATATGATATCTTATCTAATATTCTATTGATATTTACAGGCTTTGGCATTATATTGTATTATATATTTAAGGATTTGCCATCGTTAAGCGAACGAGATGCATTTGTGAAATTTACAGAATTACCCACATTTTTTGGCACTGTCTTATTTGCTCTCGAAGCTGTGGGCGTGGTTAGTTGGCATCAATTTATATAGATATTAAATGCGAAAATTGATTGATTTATTACTTTTGCAGATTCTTGCCATTGAAGAGAATATGGCTGATCCCAAAGCCTATGTACGTGGCTTTGGCATCATGAATGTGGGCATGTCCATTGTCTTGGCCTTATATATACTATTGGGATTCTTTGGCTATTGGAAATATGGCTCAGAGTCATTGGGTAGCATAACCCTAAATATACCACAATCAGAAATGTAAGTAAATTGTTATTATACCCTTGCAAGGGTATATTAATTTTGGTCGGAAGTTTGCAACGCACAGAAAGGAAACATCTCCGACCATATAAAGTATATATATTCTTGATCAGCAATACGAGTTTAGTTGATATAGACATGTCCGCCTGTCTGTGTGTCTGGATCAACACGATCTTCTCCAAGATTCTTAGAGCTACAGAGCTTAAATTTTGCTAATAGGTTTCTTTTTGCTGCAGGTATTGTATATTTCGGAATCATACCGATCGGCTGACTATATCATATAGCTCCCATAGAAATGATCGGTCGGGAATAGTGTGAAACTTCAATAACTTTGTTGTTTTTTCAACGAATATTATGAATATATATATATATTTGTTTTTTTATACGTTGTATATACTTTTTAACATATCCACCAAGTTTTATTAGAATCGGTTCACTATATCACATAGCCCCCATAGAAATGATTGGTTTTAGAGCCCTAACTTGGTTGTTTTAAAAGTGATTATTATGAAATTTGGTACGTATGAATGAAATACATATAGAAATATCTGTGCTTAGTTTCAACAGAATCTGTTAACTATACGCTATAGCTCCCATAGGAACAATCGAACCCAAAAAAATTGTATAGTATAAACTATTGTTTTTCTCAAGTCACCAACATTAAATTTAGGTTTGACCTATTTTAAATGCTAATAATAATAATTTTGTTAGATTACATATAATTGACAGACAGTTTGCAAGGGTATACGAACTTCGGCATGGCCAACCTTCTAGTTGTTGTATTTAATTTGAATTTGCATTGATATTTCAGAGCCGCTCAAGTGGTAAAGATATTTTTTGCCATCACAACATGGATATCATATGCATTACAGGGCTATGTCACTGCCCAAATAATATGGAACAAGTATTTGAGTAAAAAATTTAAAGATACCTCAAAGCATTCGCTATATGAATTGATATTTCGAGCTATAGTTGTTCTACTAACATGTAAGTACATTTGATAATAGATATATCTATACGAATTTATATTTGATTTTTACTTATTTTTTTTTTTTCAGTTGCCTGTGCTGTAGCCATACCTGATCTATCTGTCTTCCTTTCGTTAGTTGGCTCATTTTGTCTATCATTTTTGGGTCTTATATTTCCAGCTTTACTTCAAATCTGTGTCCAATATGACATGGGCTATGGTACATTTCGTTATAAGTTAATTATCAATTTGTTATTATTAGCCTTTGGCATATTTGGTGGTGTTGTTGGTACCTATGTGAGCATTACAGATATTATAGAAGTCTATAGGCCAAAGCCACTAACTAATTGAAATTGTTGGTAAATAAACTTTAGAGTAACAATATGACAATTTCTAAGCACATTCACATGAATAATATGTTTTGGTTCATGTAAATTATTTGTGTATTTAATGGTCTAATTATTGCATTGTAAATGGATAATAGTAGGTAGGTGGGTAGAGGGGTAGGTAGGTAGCCATACCAATCTGTAAAAAAAAAAAAATATTTTTAATTTTAATTAAAAGGCAAGTTGGGGAAACTTACTCAACTTTGACTCTAATGGCTAAATGCAATGCAATATATGTGAAACTCAAATATGCAACTGGTCAAGTGGGGTGGAGGGGGGAGGGGTAAGGATGCTGTTAGAGAGGCACATACACTTACGTGCAACGAACTGTAATTAAATGCAACCGCAATTAACACAAAAGCGCCGCAGGTCAGTAAGCCAGACAGACAGCAGATGGGACATATGGACAGACATTAGGTGGAGAACACTTGCCTTTACTCTTAGCCCTTCTATATAACCCCTGCTACCCTTTATATACACACACACACACACACACACTCGCCTTTCACTCAACTCTCTACCAAATTCTCCTTCTGCATTTTATTTACAATGTTTTAGCTCACAGGTTATACTGACAAACGTAGCTGCTATCTTTGTTCTTGTTGTTGCCAATGGCCCTACTCCTCCTCCTTCTCCTCCTCCTCCTCTTGTCTTGTACAGGTTTTGCCCCACAAAACAGAGGGAGACAGAGAGAGAGAGAGAGGAAGTAAGAGTTGAAGGGGATGCAAAGACCCTAAGAAGCCAAATGCACAAAATGGCTATATGGCATTCCGAGGTTGGTTTTTGAACTCTTTTAATGAGAGTGAAGAGAAATGAGTTGATATGAATGTATCTATAGAAATCAAACCAAACTTTTTCCAAGTATTAACTCTCGCTCTCTCTTTCTCTCTCTCTCTCTCTCTCTTTGAAAGGCTAAAGAAAGGGGTTAAGAGATCACAGAAGAAGATTCTCCATAACTTATAAAAAATTTCCATGTACCATTGCTTTTCATATGTAGTTTTTATGTGACACCCCTCGCCAGTTGTCGGTTACTTTGGCCATCCCACAAATGTGTTGAAATGCCATTTGCTTTGTACGTTTAATTACTCTTTTGACGGAAATAACACAACATTCATTTTTTTTTTCTTTTGCTTTAAAAATGCCAACAAAATAAGGGAAATGCAGAAATGCCGCAAGAGTCTGTCTGGACATAAGACCAGTCTATGGCATAACTAGATATGTATATATAGTGTATATACTTATATTCAATGGAGCAGTAAATGGGTAAGATGAGAGCGTGTGAAATTTAACACTATGGCAAAGTGAAGGTCTTCAATTACCGCCCCCACCCAAACGGAAGCTTAAAGCTGCAAATGTAAAGTCAAAGAAGAAGTCTCTCATTGTTTCGATGGAATTGGCTTGACTAGTCACAAATAACCTTCATAGCCATCAGCCATCAGCCATCCTTCGTTTCTCTATTCTCCAATTGCTTCTTGTTCCTTATCAATTTGTATAGAAATCTTTCACTTTGAGCTGAGCAAGGCAAATTAAATGACAAGTTTACTTCTTGTTTGCCTTTTGTATTTTATTTTATTTTATTTCATTTCATTTGTGTTCCTTTAGTTTTTTCTTCCGTTTACTGTTTTCGTTTTTCCTTTTTTGTTTTTACGTTTTGGTATTCGAGCAGTTTAATTATATTTGTGCAGGGTAGCGCAAGTTTTAGTGCTTCCGGGCAGTTGATTCCGGTCGGGGCGAAAATTGAATTGAATTACGCACAATGCTCTAGGTAAACATATGACCATTTGGATTTGATATTGCTTTATACAACATGAAATATATATATACTTAAAGCATTTAGTAAAAGTTAATTAGAAAATTGCCTGCATTAATTTTATATTACCATTATCATACATAGACGAGGGTCAAACGAAATGCACACAAAAAATGTAAAAGAACAAAAAATGAAAAGGGCAGCTTCAGGCTTTATATGTATAATAATGCTTACTATTCAATTTTCAGTGCTGTTTGATCAAGCTGCTGGCAATATAAAATCTCGTTTATTACTAATACATATACCGTATATAATATTTATAGGGTATATTAACTAATTTTAAATTGACATACACTTATAGAACATAAATCAAGGAAATTTTTAACTGAACCAAAAAGTCTTAAGCCCATTAAAAAGTTTGATATAAGAATAATTCTTAAATATTATAATAGTTTTTAAAAATTTTCAATTTTAGTAATTAGATAGAACCCCCTTAGATAATTTATTTTCGAAACTTATATTAGAATTCTAGAATGCTTTTTAAATTACTTTACTTAAATGATATTTTATATATTACACGTTATAGAAAAAGGAAACATTCACTGATTCACTACATACTCTATATCTTCTCTTCTGTAGTATCAGGTGAGGAAACCATTCACTGATTCACTATATATACTCTATATCTTCTATCAGGGGAAGAAAACAATACTGAGTCACTATATTCTCTATATCTTCTCTTCTGTAGTATCAGGTGAAGGAAACATTCCCTGATTCACTATATATACTCTATATGTTCCGTAGTATTAGATGAAGGAAACATTCATTGCTTCACTATGTATATGTGCCCTATATCTTCTGTAGTATCAGGTAAAGAAAACATTCACTGATTTACTATATATACTCTATATCTTCTGTAGTATCTATTATAAAATTGTTTACTTGCCTAATGAATTTTCAAATATTTTAGTTAGACTTTTGTTTAGGAGCAATTTTTTTGGGTAAAAATTAAGTCCAAAATATAAACTTGTCGTATAACATTTAGAAATTTAAAGTTTAAATACAACAGTCGACATGTGTTTGACTCTCCAACCAGTTACAGGGTATCTTTAATGTCGATATGCCATATTAATTGTTAGCTTCGTTCTTCCCCTTGTTGCTGGTGCAAACAGATTTGAGCCATGATTATGTTGGCGTTTATTGTTCAAATTTAAACAACGTTTCATCTTTGCCCTTTTGAATAATATATGTATAGTATGAAAAAAAAAAAAACTAAAAGGAAGTGCTAACTTCAGTCACGCCGAAATTGAAATACCCTTGCATAATGTCTTTTGACAATTTGGTGAACGAAACCAATCAAATTTTTACACAAGTAAGAATTTCAAAAGAAAAGCTATAGAAGTTTCCTTATTTTGATAGAAAATAAACAAAAGATTTTTCTATTGAATTTTTTCCGATCGAATACCTGTAGAAGATTCTTCTTTTTGATATGTCCTGTTTCATTTTATTATCAATTTTTCTCACATTCTTACTGGAAGTCTATATACTTAACTTGCTTAGCTTATATATGCACTTGTAATTCTCAAGCAGTTCGCTTAGTTAAATTGAGTTTGCCTGATTTATTAACTTAACCACTTTTACACATAATTGGTTGGCATTAATAAAGATTTTTTTATTTTTTTTGTTTAAATACACATACCAACAATTTGATATACATATTTTTAAGCTAAAGCTGTAAGCTGGCTTATCTAGCACACCTTCCATAAAACCATCCATCCATCCATCCATCCATCCATCCATCCACCCAACCATCTATCCATTCATCCATTTATCATGCTTGCATCCATGTTAACATATTTACGCAGTTTTAGCATGCCAACTGCTTAATTTGCCGCACACGCCTCTTTACAAATGACTCATTTTTATTCATTTAACTAATTTTTTTTTTCCTCTTTTTTTTTTTGGTTTGTAACAGGACAAAGGGAGGGAGAGAGGTAGGGAGGGTATGCAATATTGTTGCCTGGTTGTGGCAATTTGTAGTAGCTATCGCTACATTTTCTCGCACTCCCCGACACGCTCTTGTTCCATTTTGCCGCAACAAAATGATTTATTTTACGCTAGGCTAAACACACACGTAGCTAGAACAACAAGATGATGTGAAGCAGGATGAAGTGGTGGAGCTGGAATATAGGAGTAGGACCAAAATGTAAGATGAGTGTGGGGGGGGGAGTAAGCATCAGCATAAGCGACAAGCGTCGCATTGTTTTGAGGTTACTGTATTTATTTTTTGGAGGGGGCCAAACAATTTTGTACATTTTGGAAAACGCAAAACGCCATCAGCATCCTGGCGCGAACATTTGCCATGAATACATAAAGTTGCCAACTACATATATATGAATATATATATATGTATGTACATATATGTGTATGTATGTACATACAACCACAATGATTCTTAACCGTATGTGATTTATGCTTTGAATACATGAAACTATAATGGGCCAGGTGAAAAGGTATAGCAAAAGAAAAGGCTCATTGATTGCTGCTAATATGACTCTAAGCTACAAAAGGTGTATTCTATTTTTCTTTCCTTTTGGGCCAATTGTGGTCTACACTTTGGCACATACATTGAGACAAATATAAAGGGTCATATGGGTAGCTCAGCTACTACTGCAGGTGCCTTAAACATTTATGAGCATCAGACACAACAGCAAGAAAAAAAAAAAAAATAAACCCAAACACACACAGAACAAAATGGGGCAAAAAAAAAAAAAAAGGGAAAAGTAGAAAGTGTAGTGGGAGAGGGAGATGTGGGTAGGGTGTAGGGGGTTGGGGGATAAAACGCAGATTTTTATTGAAGGACGCACCGCAAAAATTATTATGAATGCCTTTCATGCATAATTCATTATGTTAAAGTGACCCCATTGCGTATACGCAATAATCATACGCCATGTGGCCATATGCCAAACGAATTGGAGGTAAAACGCATAAAGCACAAAAAGTTGATTTATCCCCCACCCACCCCCTCCACATACGGAAATCCAACTATAAAATAGTCATATCATATTAGTTACAGTTCAACTAATGAATACCAAATTGTATGCCAAAAATAAAACTTTTTAAATGGAAAAATATCGCTTTTCGATTACTAGAAAACTGAGAGATTATAGATAACTTTTCAGGTTATATGAAATATCACAACAACTCGTATTAAAACCTATTTAAATGGAGAACTCTCTTTTCGATTATAGAGAAACTATAGAGAACCTTTTTGGATATATGAAATTCCACAACAATTCCTTTTAAAGCCATTTTGAATGGGGAGAAATGCTTTTCGATTACTACTAGAAAACTGAGAGATTAAAGAGAACTTTTCTGAATATATGAAATTTCATAAAAATTCCTATTAAAACACTTTTTTGGATTACTAGAAAACTGAGAGATTATAGATAAATTTTTTTGATACATGAAATGTCACAACAATTTCATTGTAAACTTTTTTAAATAGGAAGACTCGCTTTACTAAGTAGAAAACTTTTCTGAATAAACAAAATTTCGAAACAATTCCTATTAAAACCTTTTTAAACAGGGAGATTCACTTTTCGATTACTAGAAAACCGAGAGACTATAGAGACTTAAGGAAACTCGCTTTTGGATTACGAGAAAACTGACTATAGAGAACTTTTTTTTGGTTATGTGAAATCTCACAACAATGCATATTAAAACCTTTTTGAACAGGGAGAATTGCATTTGGATTTTTAGAAAACGTTATATGAAAATTCACAACGATTCTTCTATTTGTCTATAACTCTTTTTAAGCTGGGCAAATTCAGTGATAATAAGCTGCATATTCATTTCCACTATGCCAACTAAGAGAGCATCATTACAGATGGATTATTATTATTATGCTAGATATGAGAAAACTGTTTCTTTGATAGAAGCATTTGATGAAACATATAGTGAAAAGAGTTATTCATTTACTTTGCTTATTCAATGAAAATTGTAGTGGAAAATGCCACAATGAGAGATTTTGCTATTTGATAGATGATGATGTTTGTTTGTATGGATGAAACCTTTTAAAATTGAAAATTTTGGCGCATTTTAATTAGTTGCCTTGGTTTAAACATGCATGGTCAAAAGATATTGAAATACATTCATTACACCATATGTGTAAAAGCATATAAATGTGTGTGTGTGTGTGTGTGTGGGAGTATGAGTGTATGTGCGTGTTTTTCCGCTAATTAGTGGTTGTGGTTGGTTGGTTTCTGCAAAATATATGTATATGTATGTGTGTGTGTGTGTACAGAAAACCCATGCAAATCGATTGCCATTAGCAACATAACCATAATTATTAACGGCCTTAAAAATTGGAGAAATTGCATACTCCAAATCCCATGTTGAATTCCATGTGCGATTTACAGCCTTTCGATAACATTGTCAAATGCTTTTTACTCTCTTATCGGACTCTTGTACCAAAATGTTGATGGTAGAAATCTGTTGGTTGTGTTCTTCTTGTTGTTGCTGCGGCAACTGCCAAACAAATGGCAAGCAATGTGCACAATTGCAGGCAATTCATCTTGGGCAACATCTAACAATTGTTCGCTCAATCGGCGACGGCAACCAAAAACGCAGCCATGAAATTTAGTATTAGCAGCAGGAGCAAAAGAACCAAGTCGTCGTCCTAGTCGTCAGGATACAATGGAAAGCGAATTGTATTTATCGATTGAACTTCATCAACCGCACTTATACACAAACGGAGAGGGAGTGGGAGAAAGTATGGGGATTGAGTTGAAGGGCAGGTCGTAGTCATCGTCGTTGTAGTCGTCGCAGCCATTGAGTTATGGCAAACATGCGGCATAAATTATGGGTTTTAGGACTTGGATCGAGAGGATGATTGCAGGAGGTGCTGTAGATGGAGAAGAAGCCAGACCAGACCGTTGACATGCCAAGTGTAAGCGCGCTCCATGACATGACAGTTGCTCATCGTATCCGTGGTTGCCTTCCAAGAACCAACTGTGTGAATGAGGATGAGTGCAAGCATGATGATGATGATGATGATGTCGAGGACAGAGACGAGGACGATAACTGTCATTGCTTGTCATTGGAACATTTCAAGTATTTCAACTTGCTTGAGATAATATTATTAACACATACATAAATACAGCAATATAGATACATATCAGCTTCGTGTGTAATTATATGTATATACATATATGTATATATTGACAGCCGTTTGGCAATTATCTTGAGAGACAAGAAGTTCACCCGGAAAAGATATATAAAATATTTCTAACAATTCAAGTATCTGTTAATATAAGTGTTTTTTTTTTTTTTGTCAATTATTTTTAAATTTTAGGAAAATAGCTTGAGATATTTTCTAGTTGCGAGTAAGCTCTAAGTTAGACATTATCTATTATATTATCTTTGGGTAGGTCTAACTTTTTTCCCTTCATTCAGTTGTAATTCTCAACTTGTTTTAGCTAGTTGACGGTGTTATCAACAGAGCAGAAACAAACGAAATACTTTCAAAATATACAATTCATTAAATTTTCACGGCATTCAAGTGCTTAGAATGATTTATGCTTTCGCAGGATTGCCAAAAAGATGTTGAATTTGCTTCACGCCTGATTTGATTATACAGGAGAAAGACCGGCTATGGCTGAGCTGTTGACCATCGCTTAAATTAGGCGTAAAACATTATCAATGACAAATTTGTATACCCTTGCATGGGAATATTAATTTTGGTCAGAAGTTTGCATAGCATAGAAAGAAGCATTTTCGAGTTGATCAGCACAACGCGCTGACTTTATAAAGCCATGTCCGTCTGTCTGTCTGTCCGTTTGCCTAGGTCAACACGATCTCCTCCTAGATCCTTAGAGCTGTAATTTTGCACATAGGCTTCTTTTTGCTGCAGGCATTTCATATTTTGGAGTCATTCCGATCGGATGACTATATCATATAGCTCCCATAGAAACGATCGGTTAGGAATATAGTTAAACTTCCATAACTTTGTTCTATTTCAATTGAATATAATGACATTTATTGTTTTTGAGTTTTACATACTTTCTCACATATCCACCAAGTTTTATTAGAATCAGTTCACTATATCATATAGCTCCCATAGGAACGATCGGTCCAAAATATCGTTTTTGAGCAATAACTTGGGTGTTTTTAAGGCGATTATCAAGAAATTTGGTATTTATAAGTTTAGTATATCTAAAGATGTTTCGGCCAAATCGGTTGACTATATGCTATTGCTCCCATAGGAACAATCAGAGCAAACAATTTTTTTTGTTGAATTACTTTTTTCCCCCAAGTTACTAACTTTTAATATTAGTTTAACTTGTTTTATATGCTTTCTAATCATTTTGTCACACATGTAATTATTAAATAACAGTTTGCAAGGGTATACGAACTTCGGCACGGCCGAAGTTAGCCCATCCTTCTAGTTTTGGATCAATTTGTACAACTTTATTTAAAATTTATATTCAACTCAAACTTGTTAAAGATGCAATTCGCCAATTTTTTCATTAGCCAATTATCTGTGTGTTATTTTATTTCAGTTAATGTTTATCAATTTGCATATTTATTTTGTGACCTGTAATTATTTTAAGAGCTGTGCCAAATAAAAATAAAACAATTGAAACAAAAAAAAAAGACTAAAAGCAAATATTATGCAACATTTAATACTATTCGATTGCTAATTGAACAATGGGCAATTGTTTTATGTAATTTTAATACGATTTATATTACGAAAAATTAGCAATGGACTAAAAGCTAATGAAGTGTAAATGAGAATGAATTTTAGGCATTTGAGATATGGCCGGGATAGAATAAACTCTCGCATTTTATTGCAGCACAAATACTCATACATATCTATGAGGGATCTAGGATATGCTATAACCAACTTCAATTTCTCGCAACAAATAAGCATTTCCTTTGCGCTTCTTCTATTCTATTCTATGTTATTGTTGTTGTTGTTGTTGTTGTTGCTGGCATAAAGCCAAAGATAAATGGCAAATACCAAAATGCCAACACACAAATATAACCCAACCGGGAAGGTCAGCAATGTTAAGAGAGAAAGAGAGAGGGTGAAGATACCAAGCGAATGAAATACATTGAAAAGGGGGGACAGTCTAGGCAGATAGGATAGGAAAGGGGTTTGGATGGGTTGAATGGTAAGTGATGGGAAGGGGGTGGGGTAAATGGTGGAACTATATAACAAATCTCATGCTAGTTGTTGGTTAGAGAGGGTCGAATTTATGTGCGCTCATGTCACTGCACACAAAAAGTTAAACAGGGCGCAACGGAAGTGCGACAACAAAACGACAACAAGCAAGGAAGGAGCCAGCATCAGGACATGGTATAAGGATAACAGGAAACAGGCCTTGCATTGCAATTTTTAGCTTTTGGCCAAATCAGTGCGACAAATCCTGACGCTCTGCTCATTATCATGAATCACTAAACTAAATATGGCAAATAACTAAACCAACTTACGCTACCTATATCTCTCTGTGTATATATATTGGGGCAACATATGAATAGCTTAATACTCTTTAATTCTTAGATATCTTAACTGAATGTAATAGTTAACTAAGGGCTTAAATTCTTATATTAAACAACTTTCTATCAACTCTTTTAGCATATCAATTCTTTTTGCTCAGTGTATGTAGAAAATGCCAATTTGCTTGTCCTCTTGATGTTTAAGGTATATAAGTATATAGCCATAAGGATTCAATCGCTTTTCTTTTATTGTCCTAACGAGCTACGGCAATCGGAGAACCTTCAATTGAGAAATATTTCTCAATCACTTGCACTCTTCTCTTACTCTCAATTATTTCTTCTCTTCAATTGTCGTTTCTTTTTTGGAATAAATGTGTAAGCGATATGCTTTGTTATTATTATTATTGCATACTTTTCGGAGTCTTAAGTGCTAAGAGCTGAAGCATATCGTCTCAAATTGAAAATAAAGGAATAATTTAAGATTTAACAGAGAAATGCATGAACAATTTGACCTAAGAACAATTGTCCAACTAAGTGATAATTATTGAGATTTCAACAAGTTGCTGTCATATGCTTAACCTTCTTACATAATTGCATATACCCAAAAAAAAAAAACTTTGAGAAAACACTTTGCCAACCTTCTCTCTTCTCTTATGGTATAAAGTATGTCAACTAGTTTTATCTCGCCTCCAACTTCATTTCTTCATTTCATTTCTTCACCTAACTAACAGCATTAACTGGCAGTGCCAAACGGGGCGTATGTGTAATGTGTAGGCAAAGCCAAACCGGGGATGCCGTGGGTAAAGTAAAATGAAATACAAAATACAAAAAAGGAAAAGAGGAAAAACTTAGCTCTGAGTGTTTTTTATTGCTGAAGCCAACTTCCGTTGCTTGTTGACATATTTCCACTTCATTGCAAGGGCTCCACAGGCAAATGAAGATACAGCCGCGAGAGACTCATTCAGGTGAACAGAAGAACAGAGCAAAGGAGAGCAGAGCAGGGCAGGAAAAAAAAAAAAAGAAATTGTAGAAAAATATTCTATAAAAGGAATAAAAAGCAAACAACAACAACAAAAGCAACATAAAACGGAAAGGCAAGAAAAATCTATGCACAGAGAGAGCAAGCAACAAAGAGCGGGGGTGTGTCGAAGTGTCGGGGGGTATATGTTTGTGTGTGTGTGTAGGTCGTAGGGGTGTAGCTAAAATATGCCAGACATGTGCCAGGACATGGACATGGAGTAGTAGTATACTGTGCTCTGTGCGTATACTCAACGAATCCCATTTGGCAAGTGGCAGATATTTTCCGTTTTCCCTTTTTATTTCTTCTTTTTTTTTTTGTTGTGTGTGTGTGTGTGTGCGTATTGTTTTTGTTTTTGCACATTTTAATTTGTGTCAAATTGTTGCTAAAATGCAAAACGCATTGTTTGCCAGCAGGCAGAGGCATGGCAGTGAATGTTTCTTTACCCTTTTGCCATGTCGTCTTTCTTCTTCTACTATGGCTTCTTTTGGGTTATTGTTCGCCTCGTTCTGTCTCTACCTCTCCCTTTAACCATCTGTCTCTCTCTCTGTCTCTCTCTTTCTCTCTCTCTAGCCTTGTTAACACAGTTTTGTGCTTTTGTTTCTTCTGTTTGTGTGTGTGTGTGTTGTTTTTATTCCCTTTTATTGTTGTTCCATAACAAAAAGAAAGAAAGAAAGAAAAAAAAAACATTGGCAAGGATGTGGCCAAGTGGGAGGTGAGCGGAGGCGTGGCTGCAATGTCTCCACGTTTGCAAAAGCACAACAATAAAAAGTTGTTACAAATTCATTACCGAAGGCGTTAAATTTGACACAGTTTTGCATGCGGAATGTAAGAGGAATGAGAATGTGTTGAGTAAAGCGACACAGACAAACACACACAGAAGACACACACACACACAAAGAGAAAGAAAGGGGAAACACAGAGAACAACATGCAACAATGCACCAGAAGAGAAATGGCTGTAATATGCATATGAAAGTAGGACGGATTGAAAAATCCGCTAAAGAAAACGCAAGAAGAACTTAAATTGGTTTTTATCCCGGTTCATGGATTTATGTAAAGGTCAAAGCACACATATACAAAAACAATAACAGCAACAACAATGGCACACAAAATAACAAGGAATTAAGTACAACAAAAGCAAAGGATGAGAACAGGTGAACAGCATTCACTTGAATGCCAAAGGAGGCAAATATAAGTTGTTGCAAATGCAAAAAAAAAGGAGTTCCACGAAATGGCCTTAAACCGAAAGTCTTTAAAATACATTTTCAAGAGCTCATTCGATTCCAACTAAATCATTAGAAAATAAAAAACAAATTGACTAAATAATCTGGAAATTCATTTGAAATCTCAATCAAGTTTATAAAGCAACTAAAACAAGTGACTTGGTGGCTTTTGTTTAAGAGAAATAACAGCAAAAGGATATCAGGAAGATCAAAAATCCACTTAGCTTTAGTCTGAAAAAATAACAAAAAACTGCCTCAAAAGTATTAAGAAAATTTGTGAAAACCTTAATTTTCTTCTTTTATATATATATATTTCTTAGAAAGGATTCACGAAGTAGAAGTTTATTAGTAAAACTAGATGGCTGGATTGACTTAGGCCATGCCGAAGTTTGTATACCCTTGCAAACTGTCTTGTAACAAATATTAACATATAATGTTACAAAATTATTAGAAAGCATTTGAAATAATTCAAACCTAAATTGTTCGTGGCTTAGAAAAAATTTTTTGTTCATGCTAAAAAATTTGTTTCGTCCGATTGTTCCTATGGGAGCCATAGCATATTGTCTAATGAAATTTAGCACAAATATTTCAAAATG
Organism: Drosophila austrosaltans; assembly: GCA_035045865.1. Classification (NCBI taxonomy): domain Eukaryota; kingdom Metazoa; phylum Arthropoda; class Insecta; order Diptera; family Drosophilidae; genus Drosophila; species Drosophila austrosaltans. Next base: position 7,262,300 of record JAWNOQ010000207.1, read on the forward strand.
TAAAATAAGTACACATACCAAATTTCATGATCAATTGCTTTTAAAACAACCAAGTTATGACTCTAAAACTGTATTCTTAACCGATCGTTTCTATGGGGGCTATATGATATAGTGAACCGATTCTAATAAAACTTGGTGTATATGTTATAAACTATATTAAAATTATGAAAAACAAATTACTTAACTTTCGCTGAAAAAACAACAAAGTTCTTGAAGTTCAACACTCTTCCCAAGCGATCGTTCCTATGGGAGCTATATGATATAGTCATCCGATCTGGATGATTCCAAGATATACATTGCCTGCAGCAAAAAGAAGCCTATATGCAAAATTTAAGCTCTGAGGATCTAGGAGGAGATCGTGTTGATCCAGGCAAACGGACAGACAGACAGACGGACATGGCTTTATAAAGTTAGCTCGTTGTGCTGATCAACTCGAAGATGCTTCCTCCTATGCGTTGCAAACTTCTGACCAAAATTATATATCCTTGCAAGGGTATAATAAGATATAAGTCAACTTTTCTTAAAATTTAATACACAGTTTTTGTTTACTTCAGCAAATAAAATGAAATATTATCTATGAAATACCTTCAACAACTTTTACGATACAGAAGTTAGTATATATACATATATGTATATTTGGGAAATCTTATTGCCTGATTTCATTCTGACATTTTGCCATTTCCATTTTGGCTTCTCTTTATCTTTTGAGTTGATGTTAGACATATAATATTTTTAAGCATCATATGCATTATTTATATACATTCCTTTGTTTTTGCTATATCATTGTGACATATATGTACATATGTATGGGTTGTATATATGTGTGGTGTGAGAGACAGAGAGAGGCGTAAACAAAAAGGATTATTATCATTTGACATTTTTTTTGCTAACACAATTCGTTGGCACTTTGCATCTAAATCGAAATTACCAAAGACACGCATGCATGAGCAGAAAGAGGAAGTGAATGAGAGCGAATGAGGAAGCGAAGTGATGTGGGATGGGGATAGCAAAACAGTTAACTCATACACACACATACATACGTACATATGTATACACATATATGTCTATATATCCATATAGTATATATATATATGCTATAGACATAAAGTATGCACAAGGCGTCGACTGCTATTTGAAACTTCCTTCCGACTTTGCCAGAGCCTTCGCTTCTTCCGTCTACGCCTGAAATTTCCATCTATCTTGAAGACCCCCCCCATCCCTCTAACCATCATTCACCTCTTCCCACACACCCCTCTCCATATCACTCTCACTCTCTGTCTTCCACACCATTTTGTGCTTCGATTATAATCAGAGTTTAATGTTAAAGCTTCTTGTTGTGCTCCCCTCTTACGCATTTTGTTACTGTGTGTTACTGTTGTTGAGTGGCATTAACCTTAGGGTTTCATTTGTAGCAACTTCCGCTATGAAAATTACTTAAATTGCGATTTCCGTTGATTTTTGCCTTCCTGTCAACAGGGGGGTAATGCGGTGGCTGCGGCGGCGGCAGCGGCGCATCGTGTCGTATCTCTGACAGCTCGCGGGTTAATTTTGTAATTTCATCTTAATTGCAAAGTCTTGTACGTGATTGTTGTTAGTTATTGTTGCTTATCAAATAGACTAGACAATTATGGTGAGACAGCTTAATGTTTCATTATCCACGAAGTAAGAAAAAGAAAAAACATAATTTGACCACTGGATATATGTGCATACATATATATTGCAGCATTAGAAAAACATAACGACAAGAAAACTTTCATGTGATAAGTAGCAATAGAATAAATGAATGATCTAAATCTCAACTAGAAAGCATTCTATTGATAAATTTAAATTAATTTAATTACTTTAATGTTGCTCATTCATATTGTTTCATGAGAAAGTGGGAAATCTTATAAAGTTACATATGAGCAAACAATTCCATATTCAAAACCAAAGTAAAACTAGTTTTCTGTTTGCTCAGCTGTGAAAATTACTTGTGGCAAAAGTCAAAAACTTACACACACACAAACAGGGAGAAGGAAAAACAAATGTGTGTATGTTTGTATGTGTGTGTGTGTGTGTGTGTGTGTGTGTGTGTATGTTTGAGAGTAAAAATTCTATTGCGCATTTAACCTTTGGCAGCCATTACCAACAACTATTGGCGGTGGCCACCAAATGGACAATATCGATTGACCCCGTTTCCGTTTTCGATTGCAATTCGTTTCAGTTTCATGCACTTTGCACCCTGCATGGCTCCGCAAAAGAAAACATAATTTACTTCCGCCTGAATGGATTGACTTTGAATTTCATTTAACGCTCCGACCCCCCATCCTATTCCCTACTTTTCTTTCCTTCACGATCTTCACTTTGGTTTGCCTGGCAGACATGGCCTGTGACTGGCTTGGTAGAAGTGTGGCTGATGTTTTCCATTCCCAGATGCTGACCATGCTTAAATGCAGCTCATTTATCAATTGCTGCTTAGCATTCGCATTGGACCAGCATCAAGCAGCGATTCCAATATCCAACATCCACTAGTTGCTAAGTGGGCGTGGTCGTAACACTAACCATGGAAATAGGGTCAACTGCATTTTCTTTTGCCGTTTCCGATTTCCGTTGGTGCACTTCAAAAAAATTGACTTTTACAAGAAAACAATTGCCATGCTGATAAGTGGAAGCTAAAGCAATGGACAGGCCATGTCCGTCCGACTTCAAGTCTCCGCATCTGGCGGAAGGGCAAACGGACAAAAACAAAAAAAATGAGTACGAGCAAATTGAAAGCAAAGCATAGAGAAAATATACAAAAGAAATGTCTATTCTTTTCATGTCAACGACAACTGAATGCACTAAACTGTATCATTTTAATTAAAAGAAAAAAAAAAACTACCTTATCTACAATGGTTAACGGTTTTTGAAATCGATTTCAAACAATGATAGAAAATCTATTGCAAGTCACAAATGTCGATTATTTTCTTTTTATGAATCCATCACTCACTCTGTCATGGTTAAAACACTTTTTAGCCTTCATCCTCTCAGCTCTGCCAGCGGTCAAATATATAAGTTCACAATTTTATTTTGTAACACTTTATACACAATTAATAGAAAAGCCGTTAAATAATTCAGTTTAAAATGTTACGCAACTTCTTACGCCATTATCTAAAATCGTTAAAGTTGAGTGTAAGAATTTTACGTTTACGTAATAAAGACAAGGTTACGGCAAACCTTGTTTAAACGTAATAGAGACAAGGTTACGGCAAACCTTGTTTTGAATTTGTTTTTGCATTGACGTAGCTAGTGGCACCGTTACCGTGCATTGTCTAAGAACTGATCTCTCACGCTCTCAATTTTGTGCTCTTTCTAACTGTTACCGCTCTTCTCTCCTTGTGCCATCTTCTTTAGTTATAAAATTTCGCTTGAAAAGTTCGGACGTGAAAATTTTTGTTTTTAAAGTTTTTGCTTTCAATTTAAATAAATTTGCTACGGTAATTCAATAATTAAATTAGTTATCATTTAGTATATTCAATGTAATAATTGGTTTAGTGATTATCGCTATAGAGTTAATTGTGTTGTTGTTAAATTGTCGCAAAAAAAAAATTTCGTCGACGTCTGCCGCGACTGCATCGGTGCAGTAAACGTGTGCGTGTGTGAGTGTTTTTACATACAGTGTTGCAAAATGTAAGATTGTATAAATTATATATTTATGCATTTGATCGGTATAATATAGTACATCCGATTGTTTTTGTATGTATGTACATATACATCCGAGTGTCTGTATGGCGGTTTATCTATGCGTCCGTTTGTCTGTATTTGGGGTGCTCCTTTGTCCATCTGCCTTTGATGTACATACATACATACATATGTACATATGTCAGTATGTGTGTGACTATTTATTACGACGCAATTTGCTTGTGGAAGAAGAAGTAGCTTAATCTTAACAGAAAAGTCTTTTTTGATGCATTGGAAGAAATTGGAAGGGTATAAGTTCAGCTTAATGGAGTTTTTTTTGTTGTTTTTTTCTAAGTGAGAGTGAATCAATGCAAAACATGGAATCAGAGTAGCAAAAGAGATGGCAAATTGTAAGGTAAGAGAACATTTTTAAAGAGTCAAATTAAAACTTTAGCTTAATTTTTTTTTTGGCAATTTTTGTTTTTTTTTTTATACCCTGTACCCATAGGGTAAAAGGGTATATTAAAGTCGCTAAAATGTATGTAACAGGCAGAAATATACATTTCTGACCCCATAAAGTATATATATTCTTGATCAGCATCACTAGCCGAGTCGATTGAGCCATGTCCGTCTGTCCGTCCGTCTGTCCGTCTGTCCGTCTGTCCGTCTGTCCGTCTGTCCGTCTGTCCGTCCGTCTGTATGAACACCTAGATCTCGGAGACTATAAGAGCTAGAGCTACCAAATTTGGTTTGTAGATCCGTCTAGTGTGTAGACAGATCAAGTTTGTTTCAAATTTTTGCCACGCCCACTTCCGCCCCCGCAAATCGGGAAAACGTATTACTAGAGCTGTATTTAAGATATCATATTCTTACTTGGCACACCTAATTATATACCCAAACTGGACCAGCTGACCAAATTTTGTCGAAATCGGACAATAAATATCGGAGATATACCTATATGAGTTTTGCACTGAATTGCCGAGGCGACATTGGCTGGCAAGAGTGAGCGAGACAGCATGCATTTGCTGTTGCTGCATGTTAAAGTGAATTTTGCATGAAGTTAATGGCGATTTTGAGGATATTCTATTTCATTTAATATAACTAGTTGGTACAGGGTATACTCAATGTCGGCAAGGACGACTTGCTTGCTTCATTTATTATCTTTTCTCATATTATAACTGCATATCTGATGAATTAAAGTGTATTCGAGCAATTGGAGAGAACTCTCCACCACACTCAATCGAATGATTTTTGTGTGGTTAAGTTGAATTGTTGTTGTTGTTGGATGAATGGAAAAACTTTCGCTGTCTCAGCTTACTTTTTGTTTTTTTCTTTTTATGTAGGAGAAAAAAATGAAATGGAATGTTGAATCAAGGAGACCTTCTATGTCAAGAGTCATCAGAGAGTGCATATGTATGTATGTATATTTGCAGAGAGGTTGGTAAAAGTCCAATTTAATTGTTTCAATATTGTCATTGGGCAAATGGTTTTTTTTTTTGCCTTACTAAATATGTGTATATCTTAATTATGATTGCATCTACATATACAGGGACAAATGATAAAATAGAAGACAAGGAAAGAATATAACAAGTGCCAATAGAGGGTTATTTTACATTTTTCATTTTTTATGAACAACTAATAGCTAAGGGAGCCTTGTCTACACCTTGTCCAGAACCAATGTAAATTGCATTTGTCAATTTGTTATTGGAAAATATTTTGTATGGCTAATGAATTGTTCGACAAACAGAGAAGTAGAGAGACAGATAGAATGACAGAGAGAGAGAGAGAAAAACACACACAAATATACAATGGGGAGAAGTCTTAGACTCATTGCATGGCCCAGTTAACATGACCAGTTAGGTAATAGCCTTCAATATTTAATGCCAATTTATGTTGTATTGTCTCGATAGTATTTGTACTTAGCAGAGGAGATCTGTTTTGGATATATATGTTTATATATGTATGTATGTATATATATGTTGCATCAATTAAAGGTAATTCATTCAGGTGAATATTGCATGACATGAGCCTAACAGCTTGGGCTGCACCAAGAGCAAGACCAAGAGCATAAGGAGTAAAAGTCCTAGTTCTTGTTGTAGTTGTACTTTTGGCAAACAATCGATAACTTTAAGTTTTGTTGTTGATCCAGCTATGCAAATGACCCAGAGGTTGCAATCGAAGGAGCCAGAGTGGTTAGCCATTAGCTTTATGTCTCTCTTTCTCTCTCTCTATCATTGTCTGTCTCCTCTCTCTCTCCTCCTGGTCTTGTTGTCATTGGCATATGTGCAATGGCCTGAAAATGTAAATTGTGCAAGCGAAATGCAGATGCAAGCATTTCGCACCTGAAATGGGTTTATCTTCTCCTTAATAATAATATCACAACCAGATTGCTAAGGTAGAAGAGTAAAGGAGAAATAACTGTTCTTGCATATACTCATTGGGATACACATCTATGTACATACATATGTACGTTTACATGTACATACATATTTTATGGTCTTAAGTTTTTGAGCTTTGGAATATGTAACATAATTATATCGACTTATGGTTCAAAACGGTTCCAGTCTGATTTGCTTTATAAATGAAAATAATCTCATTCAACACATCAATTTGGATTTGCCTTTGCTTCTATCAAAAGGATGTAGAAATTGAAAAAAAAATAGGACTTTCTTTTGACTGTTGTTAGAGGAATTGGCAAGGGTTTGTTAACTTCAAAATGGCCAATGTTACTTTAACTTTTATTTTTTTTGTTATATAAACTAACTAATTTATATCTGAATATCTCGATTGGTTTTTCGCTGAATGGCTACGTGACGAAATTGCAGGTAAGAAAGAAAGTTTTCATTTTTTGCTTTACGTTTCATTCTACTTTGTTATATAGTCTATATATATATTTTTTTTTATATTCAGTTTCAGTTTTATTAACTTGAAAGTTAGTTTGACTTCTTTTCATTTCTACCTGTCCCACCAGTAACTGGTTCATTGGCTTGTCTTCCCTCCTCCATCCTTACGTTCAAATGCTTCTCCCTTCTATCATCCGCTCTTTGCTTTCGGCCAGCCAAGTTGTGTTGTTCTGGTTTCCTTTTTATGCAATTTTCTTTTGTCCTATTATGAAATAAGTATATAAACTAAGTATAGTTAAAGTATAACAGCTGCTATCGTTTTGCCAAAGAGAGGGAGTGAAGAAGTTGGATGTAGGATAGATAGAGATGGGTGGTGGGGATGGCTATATGGTGGGTGTAGGTGGAAAGTTGACAACATTTGAGGCCATGTCGTTTGTCGTTTTCTCTCTACTCCCACTGACAATTTCTAATAAAATCAAAAGCTTCAAACAACTTGCAACGCCCACTTGGAACGCCCAGTTCAATTCAATAACCGTATCATGGGCATACAAACAAACTCAAAGTGACCCAGCTGCGAGCGAGACAAACACACATACACAGAGAGACAGAGAGAGAGAGAGAGAGAGAGAGGAAGAGAAAAAGAGAGAAAGTAACTTGCTGAATAAATAAAACTCAGCGCTTGAAATATATACACTGTTCAAACTTTTGTTGGCAGTGGCAAACGTTTCACCTGCCTTCCTGCGTGTCTACCATTCCTACCGATCCCCACTTCCCCGCAGGCTTGTAGCGCCTACCTTTCCTTTCCCCATCACCCTTAGAGGTGGAAATTCGCAAAATATTTGCATGCAAAACTTTAGTCATAATTTCAAACAGAAGCCACTAGGAGCCAGTCAGAAGAGCAGGATAGAGCAGAGCAGAGTCGAGCAGCCACTAGCCACCTACTTTTGAATTTTCTATCTCGTTCTTGTTTATTTCCACCGAAAGTTTCGGCCGTTTTTTTTTTTTTTATTATTAAATGCCCTTGCTAAAAGGGTATACAAACTTCGGTCGGAATTGTGCAATGCATAGAAAAGAACCTTTTCAACTATAGAATTATATATGTACATGTCTAATGAGTCATATTCATACATATTTCGTTTTTAACTATCTGCATTAACACAATCTCTTCCAACATATTTTTTTTAAACATAAAATTATTACTTTTAAACTTAGTTCACTTTACTTATATATAAATATATACTTTCTAATGATCTTGATTTCTAGAAAATTTCATAGAAACGCTCAGATTCGAAATCGAAGGTCTTATTAGTTTTAAAACGTACCGTAACTCTGCATTCAAAGTGTATACAATCTTCGGTATGGCTAAGATAAACCAGCCTACTAATTTTTATACCCTGTACCCATAGAGTAAAAGGGTATATAAAAGTCGCCAAAATGGATGTTACAGGCAGAAATATACATTTTTGACCTCATAAAGTAATTTATACATCGAAGATATTATATGCGTTTTATACTAAAAAGTCTACATTTAATAGCTCTTCTTGGTACAGGGTATAATTAAAGTCGGCAAGGACGACTTGCTTGCTTCATTTTTTTTTGTGTTTTGTTCCCTTCTGCTGGTTGCGCCTGCGGCATCGGCATTCATCATTGTGAAGCATTGTTCGCCTCTGCCTATTTTTGTTTTGTTTAGTTTTTTTTTTTTCTTTTTTGGTTTTTCTGATAGGACTACGTATTGATTTTTATTTTTTGTTTTGTTTTTTATTTATTTTTGTTGTTATTGTTGTTTTTTTGACACTACACAGTATTTCGCTATGTTTTTGACACGTTTTTTTTTCGTCGGGAAAAATGAAGTGCGGCCAGAACGAGTGGCACAAACGAAAAAATGGCAAACGGCTAAGCGAAACTATTTCGAGAGCAAATAAAAAATTAAAATTTCAATGTAAGCAAACTACACTAGCGAAAAAATAATAGCGAAGAGGTGACAACGACTTGATCATACCCTATCAGTAATCAGCAAAAATTTGTAATTTTAAAAACAAAGATTTGGAAATTGTAAATTACTCGGTTATTTCTAGCGGGGATTTTTTTTATATCATGAATTATGAAGACTATTATTTTAAAGAATAGTTGAAAATAATAAAATTTTGCATTAAATCGAAAAGTTTTGAAAGAGTTTACAAAATAATAATACTGTTAGTACAATTATCCTATAGTCACATTTAAATTTCGAAAATCCAATAAAAAATGTACTAGATAGATACTAAATTCATAGCATGAAATATAGAAATACCATTAAAAATTTTCATTTCCTTTATTTTTTTAAAGAAGTAGAAGAAGAATGTAATAGCCCACAAAAATTGTGCTTTAAATCAACAAAATTATGTAGCAATAATGGGCATTTCATTATGTTAGTTAAGGTGCAAATTTATTATTGTTTTATTTTTCAATCGACAAATGTGTATGGAATCGCCGATATAATAGACCCAATTGTATGCGATATCATTTCGATTCGTTCCGTTTCAATTTGAAACGTGTTACTACGTGTAGCACTTAGAGTAATAATATTCTATTCATGCCGAGCCCTATGCCAAAATCCCTTAAACCCCCCCTCTCGCTCTTTTACTCTTCTCTTTCTCTATGGTGAAGTAAAGTTTCATTGGGCTGTAAAAAATGATTTTTTAAATGCGCCGCGTGCGCCATTTTGGTTAACATGAAAGTTGGCATTTGCTGGCAATAAATGTTTGTGGCTTCGACGTTTGAATGTGAACCGTAGGAAAACTATAACCAGAACACACAAATATATATAGACACACACACACACACAAATATAGAAACAAACATTTGGGCATTTACACTCCAGCGAACACACACACATATACTCACACCCACACCTAATATTAGGGCCCTTACAAAAACAGTTTTTGACCACAAGAGCTGTAATTTTTGGTTACTTTCTGGTATCTCTAAAAGCACTCAGACTTTGGACCATTACATGAGCAGCTCTCTCGAGGATCTATAGCAGTAGTTATCCAACAACAACAGCAACAACAAAATGGCCTAAAATTTTGTTAAACTGCATCTCTTTTATGGGCCCTTTTTTAAAGAGAGGGGATGAGTCGGGGTAATCACACAAAATTTTGTGACCTTGTGACCGCAGATCCAAAAGCCAAAAGCTTGAGCCAGGAGAAGCCAGATGAGGCCGAAAAAGTTTTTAGTTGTATTCTCATTCCACTTCTCCAGCTCTGTTGCCTGCACCTTTATTGCAATTGAGGCTGCATGGCCTTTCAGGGCGTGTCTCTGAACTCTTATGCAGATTTCTGTTTTTTTTTTATTTTTTCTTTTTGGCACGCACTTCATGTTTTAGGGGACGGGCGTAGGTTTGGTCAGTTGGGTGGATTTTTGATGTGGTAGTGGGTAGACATATTCAGTTCTCATTCTAAGGCCTTTGTGGTCAGGTAAAGTGTTTGGTTTCGGTTTGCGTTTGACATGCATTGACTATGCATAACTGAAAATGTAGCTAGTAGCTCCATTGTTGTTGCTGGCATCGCGGCGCCTACCTGTCGAGGGCAATCTCCACGTGATCTTTTGGGCTGGATGCCAAAAAACAAAAACCCCCGAACCAGAACCAAACGCAAAAATGCTGCTAAAAATCTTTAAAAACGAAAAAAAAGCAGAAAATGTAATTGGAAAAATGTAAATGTAAGTACTTTCCTTTTGGCTTTCCGTGTAATTGCATGTAACAGGCTTGGAGATTTATGAATATTATTATTAACCACTTGGACTGTGTAGAGTAGTGTGGCAAATGTAGAAAATACTGAATTTTTATTGAACATTAAGGTATTAAATGGATATTTTATGACTCAATAAAATTTAATTTTACATTTCCACCACCAAGCATAAGAAAACTTGTCATGGAAATTCAACTTTATCTTTTACATGCCATTAATTTGTTGTATCTTTACTCCTACACTGTGAAAATTATTAAATATATTTTCTAAAGATTAAAGTAAAATGAGAATAGTAATATAATATTCAGGCAATTTCATTGGATTTCTATATACATGTGTATATTTATGCCAGAAGTCATTATAATGAAATGATAAATATAAAAATTTAAAGGACTCTGTTGTGATTATATTTTTCTTTTAAGTATTTCTTTACAGAAATTTAAAGCAAAACAGCTTAAATTATGCTTTTACCAAGTTTGATTTTATCCGAATTTTATGCCCGATTCCTATACTGTCTTCATAAATTTGCTTTTAGTCAATCAATTCTTTTTTTCTTCCTTTGTAATCCGTTCGAGGAAGGGTATATTCTTTGAGTTGAAATATTTGCATTGTCATTATATTTTCTTATTCCATCTTGATCAGCAGCAGAAGTACCATAGCTTAGACACTAACCATTTGTATTCATTATATAACAAATTTTTAATTAAAGACTATTATGGATTATTATGGAAGAATATTTTTTAGTTACAGATGTGATATCATTTAGTATGAAAAAAAAGAGTGAAGATTTGAGAGTATTTGAGATTTATATTTCAAGTTTGATAAATACTTGTATGTATATTTGCTAGGCTTATGACGGGTAATATTTATAATATTTATAATTTTTTTTGCTTTTTACTGCACAACTTCTTCTTTTTGCTTCAAATGCTGGCTTATGCAGGATATTCCTCCGTTCGACTACATATGATAACAATTTCTTTCACACTTTAACCCTTTTTTAAATATTTCTAGGCTTTCTCCCTTCTCACCCACTACTTCTTTCCCCTCCCAACTCGTTTGCCGCCCATTGCTTTTATTTGCCTGTTTGGTTGGAATATTTGCTATGCCAGCTTCCAGGTTCCTTTTTTTTCATTTCGCGTGGGTGTGTGTGTGGGTCTTATATTGTGTGTTTTTGTGCGTTATACACATATTTGGAATTCATGTGAAAAGTTGCCATGCTAGCTACTCGCTCAGTGTTTTTTCTATTTCCATGTTGAGTTGAATATAAAAAGTTTTTATCAAAAGTATTTTTTCCCCTGTCGTTTCTGAAAGGTGTGTGTGAATGAATGAATGTCATGGCTTGTTATCGCTAAAAATGCACATAATCATAATCATAAAATTGATTTAACTAATCAAACAGACATAAACACGAAGTCAGATGGGTGGTGGTGTACGGAATACGTTTACACTTACATAGGAAATTAACACAACATTCAATGGAAATTCGACAAATCAGAATCTAATTCATAAAATTCGTTTGCCAAAGTCCAAAAAGGCTCAAGCAAGCGTAGCAAAGAAAGAAGAAGAAGAAGAAGGGCAATAGGCAATGGCAAAGGCAAAGAGAAGGCAAGAGAGAAGACTGGCAAAACTTTTTGCCAAATTGGCAAATTGAATGTCAACACGCGTAAAAATAGCAGGCATGGCAGGACAAGTCCTTGCTGGTGGCGTTACTGCTGCTGCTGCTGCTGCTCACACACGCATGTCCTTTGAATTTGTTTATGACTATTGACAGGCTGAACGCAGGCAGCGCGAGTCAGTCAGTAAGTCAGTCAGTCAGTCAGGCTAAGAAGGAAATGCCACAATCAAATATAAATTACATAGACATACGCACACGTGTCCTATATTCGACTATCATTCTTCTATATACTGTACATGTGTATGCATTTATTTATAGATGCTAAAAAAAAAAAGAAAAAAAATGATGAAAACCAGTAAAAGGAACAAATTTAAATGTTAGTAAGTAGCATTTAAAGTCGCATCTATTTATCATGCCAAACACGGCCAAGGGTCGGTTGGGGTCGGGTCGAGTCGAGTTGAGTTTTCATGCCATCCCTCCCGCAGTCGCCTACAAGTTTTGTTTAGCATACTTAGGGGGCATGTTTTGAGATCTTCTTGCCTGCTCCACTCTCTCCCTATGGCTACTACTAAGTTAGTCCAGTGATTGATTGATGCGACTTGCAGGCAGAACAGACCAAACCAGACCAGACCAGGCCATGAGGCAGGTTTCGATTACGTGCCACCAGCTGAGAGACGAAAACCGCAAAAACTGCAAATTAGCCAAAGGAAAGAAGCCAAAAACACAGAGAAGGCATCAAGATTAACTAAACAAAAACGGGAGGGAGAAAGACAGAAAGATAGTAAGCAAAAAAAAAAAAAATTATGTATAGAAAGTAAACCATAAAAGCAATGAAATTTAGAGGTTTTGCAAGTTTTTCAAGTTCATGTATCTTTTACCCCATACAAAAATCTCCAGAGTTATTCATCTAGTAATCCTCTTTAAGTTTTCCTTTTTTTTTCGCTCAATATTGAATATGTTGTGATTTATGAATCAATATGAAAGAGATGGAGAAAGATAAGAAATATAGTTTAATGCAGTAGATACATTTACATCAGCAGCAACATAAGCATAGTTTTTATGAGTTAACAAGATTTAAGTAACTTGAAAGTTGAACTTTTACTTTAGGTAACTTTTAACGTACATTAACATACAAATTCTATGATAAATACAAAATTTTTTGTTTTCTGGGGGTATTAAAGAAAGGAAGTGTAAAAAAAAAGGCAACATATATATGTGTATGCAAAATATACATGTATATACATATCTTATCATTCGTAAAAAGATCTTTTTTAAATTATAACTTTCAGGATATTAATTTACATTTATTGGGTTTTTTTCTATACATTTATTTTCACATGTTGAAATTTTGATTTTGCAATTAATATATATGAAATCGTTTCAATATTTCAATGTTTATTAAAAAGTCGAATGCCAAAAAGCTTCGAGTACAAATTGAGAATCAGAAAAATATAAGTTTTTTTCAGTCTGTGTGTGCCATCTACTTTTCAGTTAAATTTATTCATTTTGCCAAGTTTAACCAATTTTTTATTTGAAACAGCAGCACAAAGTTCAACATATTTCACTTTTGCAAAAGCCCTCAACAATTGCAATGTTGTTTACAACATTTTCATTATTCCTGGTTGCAATTGTTCTTGTTGTTATTGTTGTTGATGCTGCAGCTTTTTTCACTTTTCCTGATAGTTTTTTATGATTCCTCTTGGGCCTGATACTAGTAGTATGCTTGTGATGCTCTGACATTGCTAGCTCTTCGTCAGGTGAAGGACGGACATTGTAACAAGTATATAAATGTCTTTTATTGCAGTTTTTAAACGCTTTGCTGATTTTGCTTGCTTGAAACATCAAAATGTGTTGTGTTGCGTTGTGGGTGTTGTGTGTAAGTGAGTGGTTGAGCGAATGAGTGACTGAGCGAATGTGTTCTGCGAGGAACAGGGGGAAACTGGCAGAAGCAGACGAAGAAGATGAAAACTTTGTCAAGTCTCACAGGTGAATTAACTTTTCCGCTCGACTCGCTGACTGCTTGCTACTGCTGCCTGCTGTCTGCTTCTGACTGTTACCTGACTGCTTCTGACTGTTGCCTGACTTGTGCCACATGCTGCTGCAGGCCAAAAAACTTCTTCAAGTCAAAATGCATTTTGTGAAACTTTTTACAGCTCTGGTGCATTGACAACCACAGGCAGGCAGGCATCAGCATCAGCATCCATAGCATCATAGCTAGTAGCAAAAGGACATAGTAGGCGTGGCATGGCGGCAGATGTCAGCTGTTAAGCTGCATATTCTTACACTCGACTGGGCGAAACGAAAAGTTTCTAAATACTTGCACAAGCACAAAAAAAAAAAGGATAAAAATGGGAACCGCCTATTTAAATTGTGGCTCCAAATGCTTCTTTTGCCGCCCTTCCTCTTTCTCTCATTCTTTCTTTTTGCCTCATTGACAAGTATTTGCTTTCACTTAACCGCAGAATCGATTGTGGAAATAAGCCAGACAGATTTCATTTTCTCTGCTGCGACATTTGTGCGGTTTTAAGACATTCAAAATGGCCAAAAAGGGAAGAAGAACCAAAAGGAAAACCGGAAGTTGACCAATCGACATTTTCTTTTCGCTCTGTTTTTGCAGCTTGCTGCTTTGTTTATTTTCACTTAAGTGTTGAATGCTTCTTGCCATCGGCCGCTTCCTGCTTCCTGCCTGCTGTTGCTGTTGGCTTTTGATTTGCTTTGCGATGTTGCACAAATAAACCATAAAAGAGCATAAAAAATGTTTCAATTGTCGCCAGATGTATACAGGGAGAAAAAAAACATGACTAGTATGTATGTATGTATATAAGTGTGCCTCTTTATATCTCTTTCAAGCTCATTGTGTGTGTGTGTGTGTGTGTGTGTGTACGGACAGGCAATAAAAATATTTGCAGTTCACAGACAAATATACAGACATTCCTCCAGTTCAGCTCGACTGCAGCTGCGGTCATAAAAACAACAAAATCAACACACAAAAACACAAAAAAAAAGAGCAAAAAACAAAAAGTTGGATGGGGGGTAGGGCTGGGGGGTGCCCCACTGAAACAGGGAAAAAAAGGAAAGAAAAGGGAGAAGGAAGAGGAAAAGCAAAAGTTTACTTTACAAGCTGAACACAAATATAAAATTCACAAGCAGCGGCCATAAAAAATTAAATCAGTTTGCGGAAAATACTCGTACATATTTTTCTTTACTTTCATCCTGTCAGGCTGACTGCCTTGTGTTCGTTCTCCATCTCCCTCACCGTTTTCCTCTCGCATTCTGTCTCACTTGCACTCAACGCCCACGCTGGCACTCTAGCACTCTCTCGCTCTGTCACTCTTTCACTCTTTCACTCTGACCATGTCCATGATGATGATTTCAATGAAACGCACGCGCGCCATTTTGTTTGAGTGATTTTGTCTTGCACCACGCGTAATTGCAGCGAAAGTTGAAACTCAGTTGAAGAGGAAGCACACAAAAAAAAACAACAACAAAAAACAAAAAAAAAAAAAGATGGAAAAACCAGGGCAAAAAAAAAGAAAAATGCAAACCGAACCCAGGGAAAAAGAAAAATAGTGAAAAAGTCCTGTTGGCTGCAAGATAGTTATCATAGTGCAGAGAGGACTCCACAGAGCATGCCATGAATGGGTCTCAGCACAGGAGCGGCTTAAGAGCCAGTCAGCCAACTAGCTTCGCAAAAAAATTGGGGCCGAAACTAATGTAAAACATAAAAGAAATCAAAATTTATTAATTGTGATAATTGAAAAGATAAAACCACGCAATTGTCTATTATAAAGAATGATTCTCTAGCTCCGGATAGAAATTCTATATAAATTTATTAGATGTTGTTTCGAGATTTTCGGTAAAGTTATCTAGTATTGGTTTGTTTTTTACAAACTGAAGAAAAGTGTAATTTTAAATCAATGTATTATATATTGTTATACATATCTAAGTTTAATATATATATATATATATATATATATATATTAAAAGAATTAAGCTTCTGTTTATCTATAGTTGACTGCAATTTATTTGCTTTGTGGTAGATTCTCTCCTTTGCTTTGATTGAAACGCTCCTGAGTTTGTTTCTTTTCATTTTTTTTTTGTTGTTGTTGGTCTTGACGCTGCTGCTGCCCATCATTTGGAAAGTTGCACAAACTGTTTTGCCTTTTGCGGCACGCAAGAAAAACTTTTGAAGCAGCATCATTTGTCAGTGGATAAATAGTTTTCCAGTAAGTAGCCAAAGTTATGCTTTTTGATTATGGGCAACCATGTCTGATAATTTTTCATGGCGATAACTTTAAATGCGACTCTGCTTTGGTCAGAGTTAGTTGGTCAGAGTCAGTCATTAAGTCCGACAGACAGACAGACAGATATGTTATATTATCATGTTGGGCAAGATCTTGCAAACGGAAACGAAGGCAAGGCGACGAAAAGGAGCCATAAATTCAAATTTTGTTTTGTATATTTTGGTGGTGGCAAGGGGGGGGCCAATTTGGCGACGGGAGACCCAGATCTTAATGTGTAATGTGTAAGCCGCAAACATAATAAATAAGCTTAAGTTTGGTCAATTTGACAAAATTGTTTGAGCTTAGCGAAAAGCGTTCGTTTTCTTGAAATAAATCAGCTGCCATTTAATCTGCCAGCGTTAGCCATAAGCGAATTTATTACACACTTTCTCTTTCGCTCTCTCACGCTTGCACAATAGGCCGGTCAGAGTGATGAGGCCTAGTGGCTGAACTGGGCTTCAGGAAAGAGAGACAGAGAGAGAGATAGGGATGAATGGATGGTGATGGGCTATTCCAGGAAGTATAATATATTGTATATATAGTATTGTATATACAAACCGCACACACACAAACATACAAATATTGATGAGCCCGGTGGTTTTTGTTGAGTTACTTACATTACTTTTTGGGGGAGCTCTTTTTCTAATCAAATTTAACATAAATGATGGAATAGAATTTTAAGCATAAAATCAGCAAAAGTTGTCAGTGATTGAGCAGCCTTGGACGCTGGTCACCGAACTCTAAGACGAACCCCAGGACTAGAGCAACCCAGTTGTCGACCAACGTGCGTGTCTAACTCCCCTCCTCCTGTATAGCCGCTGTGCTCCTTGATTGATGAACTTAAAGTTTTCGATTTACTACTCACTTAAAGCCATACCAAATCCCCATACCATATACATACATATATTCGGTCTCTCTCACAAAGTGGACAAACATGCAGAGAAGCAAAAGCGAAAAAGTTTTCGTAATGCATTTTGAAACCACTTGACAATAAAAATGTGAAATTGCAAACGGAGAGCAATCCACCACCACCGCTATCACCTCCTTTACCTCCCTATCCTTGTACATATTCACCTCCTGTTTCTCCTGCACTTGCACCTCCTTCTTTCACCATTCAGTTTGTCAAGCCCTGCGTTACACAGCTCGTACTATTCCGTTCCGTTCTGTTACGTAGTATTCTCTGCCCTGCCCTGAGTCCTGTGTAAATGTAGCCGCAACTGCTACTGCAACATTGGCGGAGGAGCATATCCCAATGCCAGTTGTCGCCGTCATCGTTGTCGTTGTCGTCGTCGACTCTTCTGTGTTACCTCTTATTGCTGGTCCATTGTCAGTGAGCATGGCGGGGGATTTAACCGTGTCAACGGTGCAAAGGTAATAAAAGCAGCTCACAGCTACGTGAAATTAAATATTAAATGCACCCCTCTCGATATGCTGATAGATGGGACAAGCCAAGTGAAACAGAAATCGTACAGAAGCAAGCGATAGAGAGAGAAAGAGAGCAAAAGAAAGGGAGCCAAACACAATTGGTTAGTTACGAATACAACTGGATTTTTAGATCTTAACTAAAAGCTTTACCCAGGGTTAACAAAGATTTACAGCTACAGCACATAAAATCCCCCACTAAATCACATTCATCTCTTTTCCTCCTCCTTAATGCTTTCAAGTGATCCAAATATCCTGCAGGACTTCATGCAAAATCACTGTGCAATAAGAGAAACTCAAATAAGTTTTTTTTTTTTTTTTCTACTCCCAAGAATGAAAAGATTTGCCAAATTTTCACTCTCTTTTTATAATTTTTTACTTGAAATTGTTATCGAATAAATTTCTCGTTCTTAAAAAATTTTCGGTGATCGGTTTTTTCTATATATGTATATATTAAGTACAGCTCTCAGAGGTGATCAAAATGAGAGACGACACATTGGTCGATGATAACCTGGACCTTTAGTTTAATGTGCATTTATTTTTATTGCCATACCGTTTACACCCTTGGGCAGGAACCCTTATTTTCTTTATGGCTTTTTGAATCAATGGGAATAAGATTATCTGAGCTTTCCTTTCCATTTCTTTTCTTTTTTCCACTGTAGGTGGGTAATCAATCTTACAGATTCACAGAATTTGCACATATTTCACACACATTTCACACACATTTGGAATCTGCACATTAAGAATCTCATTTGGCGTTGCAAGAAGCTGCCAGTTGATCCATCACTAAAATCCATTGCCTATTTTGCTAAGAATTTTGGCTAAAAGGCTAAATGCGTTTGAGGAGGCTATCTATGGCATATCCAAAATGCCATAAAATATGCTAATTTTTTTTTTTAATAAAATCTCACATAAAAATACCTTAAATGCTATTTGCCAGCGGGTAAACGAGAGAACGGAACGGGCAGACAGGCAGCCGGCCACAAAGTCATCCTCTTCAGTGTACCGTCGCTTAGACTTCTGTTGTTATTGCTGCTGCTTCTGCTGCTTGCTGCTTATAGCCCTGAAGTGAGACGCGACAAATTCAAAATGCTTTGCACGTCCTGCACGTTGCGTTATTAACACGTATAGGCCGCCACATGGGGAGGGGAAGAGCGGAGAGTGGATAGAGAAGACAGAGGAAAAGCGATAGAGCTTGAGCCTATGCCGCTGGCCAAATACAATATATGTATATATTCCTATATATATATATACATATATATATATATGTATGTGGTGTGTAGGTACATATAAACAATTCCAACTCGAATGACTTTAATTTCGATTCACGGGGCTAAGAAAAAAAAGAAAACGAACGTTTGCTGTTGAGGCTTTTTTAATGCGACGAAAGGAACTTGTTAAACTTTAGTGCGCCTCAAAATGTCATAAAATTTAATGCGAGCGTCAAAACATACGCAAAGAAGCCAAAGCAATCTGACCACCATGGTCATTTGTATTAGTTATACCCTATCTAATACCCAAATCTTTTGAAAATTGGGTATACCTTGTTAATAAATGAATATGTTTCATTCTGTTGATCAATTTTACATGTTTATGACGTTTAGTGGAACATTTGAACTAAAGTGTGAAATCAGACAACGATCTAAGATACATACACATACATATGTATATATGTTCACGAGATGAGATCAAGCTCAGGAACTATTGCAAAGTATTTTTGAGGCAGCAGCAAGTATGTAAGTAATCCATTTCTTACAACATAATTTGCTGTCTACTCTAATGTGGAATGGAATATCTCTCCATTGAGGGCCAAAACTAGCTGGCCAAATGAAAAAAAGAACTCAAAGTTATATAGATTATAAGCTCCAGTTTAAAAAAGTTCATTCATAATTACTAACTTTACTTGTGTATTAGTTTATTGTATATAGACTATCAAATTAATATAGAAATTGATATTATTTAAGCATTAAACACCTATTTAAGTAATACAGGGCATATAGTATTCGGTGTAGAAATCAAACCTAACGAATGTTTTCTTTCTTTTTTTTGTGTGTTGCCGTTTTCTGTTACTGTCGTCTTGTTAGCGGGCCAATGCTGATGATAGCTTTTCATCTTGAGCGCCTGTTTTTATGCTACATCATAAAAGCGACTCGTCGTAGGCGTTATACATTACACATGGCATATATGGTACCCTCCGTATAGCCGCCCGCCACCGCCACCATTACCCCGCCATATCTGTTGTTACCCCTGGCCATTCCAGGTTCCACCCTGTATCTAACAATGCCCGGGCCTTTACTTGCGTGCAGACTCGTTAGTCGCGGTTGCCTATTTTGAAAAATTGTTGCTGTCTGTTGTAGCGCCCGGGTTCCGCCTTTCCCTTTTGTCTGTTGCTGTGTGTGTGTCCTCTGATTGATTAATACATCAATTTGTTATTGAGCCATCTTCCATTCAACTGCCTGCCCATCATATATATGTACATGTATATACGTACGTACATTCATATATATATATATATATGTATGTATATATCACACACTTGACACAGTTTGCAGCTCATTTAATCGTCACAATACTGCCGCATAAAAGCTAATTGTGCAAATTTCGTCTTTTGGTTCTTTTCGTTCGTTTTTCCTTGTTTTCCATTTGGTGAAAACCAAAAAAAAAAAAACTTGTCAAGTTGAATTTGATGATAACATATGATGAAAGTTAACTAATGACATATCGCCAGGCGGCAGCTTTTTTTTTTTATTTGTCCATTTGTGTGAAGTGGAAACACAAATGAGTGTCGTCTTCGTCTTTTCTGGAATCTTGAAGAGGAGGACAAATGATTAAATGGTAAGAGAAAAGATTTTCATTTGTTATTTAAAGAGTTTTGAAATGTAACAACCGTTAAAAGAAGTTAACTCTCCCACTCTCTGTTTGTTTACGGTCTCGCAGATGAAACGAGGATTCATAGCATTTTTTCTCCTAAGTGCAAAAGTATTCAGCTGTAGGTGATATCATCGTTTAAACCAACTTTGAAACTATGCTGCACATTTTGCTTGTTTTCCTTTTGAATTGGTATCTGGTTTCTTTCGATTGCTGGCAAGCATTGTATGAAATCATAAAAAGCCTCACTGTGAAGCTATTATACCATGTGATAAATATTTCTCTTTTCTTTTTCTTTTTACACATCTCAATTCTATCATTAAGTGGCGTTGGAAAATTCTTCTCGGTTTTGGCAAAAAATTTCCATAACCCTCTTGGCATTTAGTTTACTTCCTTTTGGGCCACAATCTACATTTTTTTCGTCTCTCTCTCTCTTATTTACTCTTCTTCCCTGTCTCTGACTATTCTGTTCGCATCAGTAGACAAAAGGCTGTCGGCCTGCGGTTAGTTTCATCAATGTCTGTGTTAAAATTTAATTGGTTTTCTACCCTCACCAGGATGAGGTTCACCCCGAACCTGAACTCCAACCTCAACACGAACCCAAAGCAAAGCAACTTTGCTTAACACAAGCCAAGGAATGAAATTGCGGGCTCTTCCTGTTTGTTCGTTTGTTCCCCTCTTCCTTCACTTTTTTTTTTGTTTTTTGTTTTTTTTTTGCTCCACTATACATATATGTATGTGGACTATATATCTTCTCGTATGTAAAAATATCAATACACAGTCAGTCAATGCCATAAATTATGCACTCTGCTTTATATAAACCTCAGACAAGCTCAGAAATGGAAGAAGCAGCGGACAAACTTACGAACAGACATATGGACAGACGGACAGACACTCTGCGACAGCATTCAATATGCATAGTTAAGCAAGTTGTGCAATTTGTTTGATTGATTGACTGCTTGATTGAGTCAAATGCAGTTTGCAGTTAAAGGGGGGCAAAGAAAGGTAGATTGAAAGAAGTGAATGGGTGTCGAGTATCCCACGCTTAAAATGAAACTCCCGTTTCAATTGCATGTTGCATGCCGCACGCGGCACGCGTCCTTTTCATACTATATCCCACCCTCTTGTCCCCATTCTACCCATCATTCTTCCTCCCGTCATTCTTAAGCCTTGGCGTGTCCTGGTGCAATTAAAAGCCAATGAAGAAGCAGCTTTTAATTGTTTGCACTCGCTGCCTTTGATTGGCGCTTTAAATGTTAAGCACACATCAAAGTTTAATGGGTTTTGCCACTCGCACGAAATCGACCATAGAGGAGGCAGCGGCGGCAGAAGCTCTAATTTGTTATGAAACTCAAAGACAGCGGCTCGAATTCCACTTTCAAGGCAAATATAAATACTCAAGTTTTAATAAACTGAATTGAAGTTAAGTGGAAAAGTCAATTAAATCAAAAGATTATATCTTCTTTATGCATTGATGTTGATTAACAAAAGAACTTTATTGGAAAACTTTGCAAATTTTGGTTGGCATGTAAAATATAAACTTAATTTTAATAGAAATCTTTATTATACCATGATCATTTGAAATCTAAAATGGAAATGGCTTACCACTCCTTTAACGGTTTTATTTGTTCAAAATGAATACTAAAGAACAACACTCTTAATGGTAACCAAGTTAAATTTTTATATATAAATATATATTTTAATTAAATCTAATTAATTACTATTGATTTTAGTTTAAGGTTTTTTGCAGCTTAACTAAGCCCAATATGTATGGGATACCTTTAGCAAACACATAATTCAAAATTTCTTTACCCGATCTTTTTTAAATCAACTTGCAACATTCATAAGCTATTAAGCAATTGGTTTTATTTAATCCAGCCCTGGTTAATTCTTTCATTAACTGCATCATTGTATTGTGCTCCTCGGTTGCTCTCCTTCAGTTGGGCTCTGTGTTAATCATTTTATGTTTCGTTTTTCTTTCTCATTTTAATTTTATTTTTTCCTTCCGTTGCGCATCATAAAGTAAACCACAGCATAAAAATGTTAAAAAAGGAATGGAAAAAACCGGTAAAATCCGGTTAACTATATCTTAGCCGCACTCTCCATGCTCTATATTCGCAGCACACGGTGAACGACTTGAAAGATCGATTGTATAGGATATTGATCGGCAATTTTGATATCAATACAAAAAGCTTATAATATCTTTTTTATGTTACAAAAATCTAATTTAAATTGTAATACTTTTGCCTAGAGTATAAAAATTAAGGCAACGTTTCCTTTATGAGCATGAACATCAATGTACCCCACCCCTTTACTTCCTTTCCGGATCCCCTGACTCCAGCAGTGCTATATGCCTCCTAATGTTGCTTTTTCGTGTGAATTTGTAATAACTTGCATAAATTAAGATTCGTTTGCAACAAATTGTAACTCAACTTCACCACAGCCGACACGAAATGTTATTTACCCCTGCTGATATAGGGGAAACTTGACGAACGTTAACTTTCCCCTTATTTCAATGCCCACGATTGTGTGTTGTGTGATGTGTGTGTGTGTGTGTGTGTGTCTGTCTTGGAGTATTGTTGCTGTATTTCTTATATATAAATCTCACATAATGCCCATGGATGACATGAAAATGGGCAAACGGCTTGTTCTGTTCTGGTCACTGGTTAACTAGTCAATAGTCCAATAGAACATTTTGCTGGCCTTTTCTTTTGTTTTTGTGTTTCCTTGTTGGTGTTTTATATGATTAGCTTTATACAACATTCAACATTTGTGTTTGCTCAACAATCTAATGAGGGTCAGCAATTTTTGACACGCCCACCATCAGCAGCTGTCAAGTCAACCCGACATAAAAGAAAAAAAAAACCTTATGGAAAAAAGAAAAAAAAAGTATTTGACATTGAGATTTTGACTTTAACTTTACAAACGAAAAAAAAAAAAATAAAAATTTACATTTAAATTTCACTCTCTCATCGGCACTTTCTCCCCATCACTTTCCCTCATTTTGGTTACGCCCTAAATTATGCATCAAAATAGTCCGAACGTTGTTTTTTTTTTGGCAATGAAAGTGAATATAAACCAAAAGGACGCGCATCTAACACACATTTGCTACACCAAACTTTTGTTACTCTTTTATATGATATAGTTGTAGAATATTTTTTAGGCACTGAATTTTAATTAATATGGTTTCTTAACTAATAAATTAGAAATAAGAATTAATATATTATAAGCAATTAACAATAAGAGTTAAAGTATTAAAATCATATTTTATTATAGAGGTATATAGTTTACCGATTTTGTTTAAAATAAATAAAAGTTTAAGTGATGTTGATCAGTTTTTTATATAGTTGAAGAAGAGTTATCTCATATACAATAGCCAAGTGTATTCATGTGGAAGGGTAACATTTATATAAAAAACGAACCGAATTGCTTTTGCTACTGCCCACCTACTGTGTAGGCGTGGCTTTGTAGCCTGCATGTTTGCAAGTCAATTTTTGTGATAAAATTTTTCTGTCGATTTCTTTTTTTTTTTTCCTGTGCTTTTCCGGCGTTGTTTTTTTTATTTTTTTTTATTTTGGTGTTCGTGCCTATAAATTTGTTCTAATGCGCTTAGTTGGCAGTTGTTTGTCCTCTTTGCTCCATTGGCATGTGTTTGAGTCAAGTGATGAAGAACCTTGGCCGAAAAAAGACAGTTAGTTCTCAGTTGGCTTTAGTATCTTCAGTTGACCGGAACATAAATCGAGCTAAAAAAAAAACAAATAGGCCAAAAAGTGGCCAAAAAAATAAAAAAGAAAAGGAAAAGTTAGTAGGGGGAATAAATGAAATTTGTTTGATAATGACACACGCAGCAGTCAGGCTGGATGATATTTTTCTGTTTTATTTTGTCCGTTGCCGTTGGTGCCTAATTGTTTAATTAATTAGAGGGCAACATTTTAATTAGGCTTAAGTGCTGCTGCTGTATTGTGGCAGTCAAATCATTAAATTAGGCTGAGCTTTAAATGACACAGACATGCCAACAATATCAATACGAAGACCATAAAGGGTTCCTACTAAACATCTTCACTAGATATTTACTAAATATTTAAGAAAAGGTTTACTAAACTAATCAAACCTAACAAAACCTATTAATAAAAATGTTTAAATTTTGTAATAAGGCAGGAAACGTTTTAAAGGAAAAGATTTAGGTTTTGAATATCATTAAAGCTCTACATAAAAAAAGTAAAAAGAGTAGCATTTCAGAGAAAGGGAAATGCAAATCAGTTGGAAATTGTTTTTATTATAAAGTTAGTCTTAAAAAAAAGGTAAATGAATGTTTGAATGATTGTTATGCAAATTGATTGATTTACAACAAGAGGGTTCTTCTTTGGCTGAAACAATTCACTTTAGTGAAGAAATTCTTTAAATTTAAGGGCATGTAAAATACGGCAATGACTAGAACAACAATTCTTTTCGTCTATTTGAAAGCAATATTATTGTATTGCAATGGATAAATGAAACGATTCTATAGAAAAGATTTTTCGCCACTGTCCCTGTCTATTGAGGAAAAGATAAAGGATAATATAAAGGGCGTTCCATATTGAAACCGTTAAATCTTGTTATTTAATACCATAAATTTGTATTTATATTAAACTTGAGAAAACAAACAACAACGAAAATTTCCCTTGGCAATTTCTTCATCTTTAGAAAAACATATTGAGAGTAAACCATTTAAAGCATAAAGTGAGCCACAAAAAAAAAAAAAAAAAAGAAAAAAAAAAACTAAAAGAAAAAAAGAGAGAACCGAATATAAAAAGAAAAATAAACTCTGACCCAATAAACATGCAAACAAAGGCGTGGACTTACGAGTCAAGACAATGGCCGCATTCGCCTCTCACTGTATGTGTGGGTGTGTGTGCTTATGTGGTTGTATTTGTTGTATTTGTTGTGTCGTTGTGTGTGTGTGCATCTTGGCCAAACAAGCCAAACAATGTAGACAATTGCTTTTAGAGCGTTGACTGATGACAATCGCAATCACTTTGCCGCCCACTCAACCTAGTTTCCACAATTTGGGCAAACACAAACTCAAAGCCCAAAATGTAGATCCTACTGTACTCACTACTAACAACAACAACAGCAACCGACTACCAAATACCGACAACTACTGAATAGCAACTTACGACCGCCAACTATGGATAGGAGGCTGTCACGTTTTACTCGCTTTCCGCTTTCCACATACACTTTGTGCGCGTCTCACATTTAGGTGCTGCTGCTGCTGGAGCTCAATTTGTAGTTTTGGCATGGATTACACATACGTCGCGTTGTCAGCTTATAATTCAATTCGGTAGTTGCTGCCGCTGTTGCAGTTGATGCTGCTGCTGTTGCAGTTGCAGTTGCTGCCTCCAATTGACGAAACATTGCAAATTGCATTAGCTGTCATGGATCTAGATCCCGTTTACATACATATATAAATATACAAACAGATGCTAACAGTGAGACAGAGTAAGAGGAAGCGAGCGAGAAAAAGATTTGACCTGCTTTTACCACTTTTATGGGAATTTTCGCTTCCCACTTTCTTTTTCAACACTCATGCATGACAACAATGAGTTCAAGTTGCTGTCAGCGGCAAAGATTTAATGCTTGCCCTTTTTCCCTTATTTTTTTTTCTTTTGCTGCTGTATGCATGTATATACATACATACTCTGTGTGGGAGTGTATATGTGTGTTGAGTTTATTGAGAAACAGCTGCCATCATAATTCAATATTTTACACTTGAATGTACACGAAACAGAACTTGACAGCAGCAACAACAGCAACGGCAGCAGCAAATGTTTACACGCTGCTGACTTGCTGAAGCACTTCACCATGGCCACAACTGAATGGTTTGAGCTACACAATCAAGGGCGAGGGGCTCGAAGTAGGAGTTAAGACATCCTTCCTGGCGCCAGCACGTCTCTTAAATGTCTCGGGTGACCAAAGACAGGAGCTGCAGAAGCAGAAGCAGCATCAGCAGCAGCAACAGCAGTAGTAGAAAGAACAGCAGAAGGAGCAACAACAATCCAGTCTTTGGCATTTACCAACTCAAACACTCATCGAGTTTCACTTTGTTTGAGCAACAGGCATGACCACCTGGCCTGATTGTTACCTTGGTCACCAGCCAAAAGGCTTCATTTTCGTCGTCGTCTCGGTCCTTTTGTTTAGGTTCATTTAACATAATTGACTCCAGTGTGTCTCGGGTTAATTACAAACAATTTGCAATATAATGATTAATGTTAAACACTTGAGTTTACCCATTATATAATATGCTTGCCCGCTGTTTTCTCTCCCCTCAATTTACTTAACGCATTTATGTAATAAAGTGCAAATGCATTTGCACAAATTCAATCAACTGTTTGCCACAGTTGGACTGCAACATGAGCAGCAGCAACAGTAGCGGCACCTACAAAATGGGTTACCACAAAAGCCAGCTGCTAGTTTGCTGGAACAGCAGCGCTTAGGGAAAGGGTAGAACTGAGCTGAGTTGGAATGAAGTCCGACCGCAGACCAGCTTAGCAAACGAGACAGCAGACACAGCAGGTGAAAAATCCCCTGCCAAATGGATACTAGCCCCAACCCAACCACCTGCCCCGCATTCGCTATGTAGTTAGTATTGCTACAAAAATTAAATTTAAAATTTTATTTCGTACCAGCTTTTGCACAATTATTAAGTAAATTTCAAATTGAATGAGGCAAAACATATTCCCATACAAATCTCTATTCGGCTGAATCATTTGTCTCTTTGAATGCTTAATAGAGTGACAAAATGCTTTCACATTGTGAATGTTTACAAATTGTTGACCAAAAAACCAAACATAAACCAAGATACCTTTGCATGGCAGTCATTAAATTTAGTATGGGTTGAAATATCCATTATGAAATCGTTTAAATATGTAGAATTGTAGTTTATTGGTTTGATCATTGGTGTCAGCCACAATTTGATTAAATAAACCGAATGAAAGTAATTGTTGTATTTGGATTTGGTATTGGGTATTGTATTTTTATGCCATTTAAATATAGTTACAGAAATCTGTAAGAAAAAGTATAAAAAAGAGTTAAGGTATTTCGTTTGGGAACCTTAAATTCTGCCGCAGTTTTTTGTGTTAAACTTGAAAACTTAAAGTGAAGGTTAACTGGTTACCAGTGCTTGCATTCTCCACTTTAAAGCGAAGTTCCAAATGACTTTTGGCCTGCTCATAAGCCGCAATCTCAAATTGCTTTTCTCCGACAAAGAGACGAAGAGAAAGAGAGAGCGAGAGCAAAAAGACTGGGACACCTGAGCGTATGAGCAATAATTTCCACATAATATTACGCATACGAAGCGTTTAACCTTTCTTCTTTTTCTCTGTGTGTTTTTTCGAAAAATTCTTTTTTTTTGTATTGCGGCGAGAGAAAAACAAATTGTGCGCTCAAAAAGCATTTTAAAGTCCTATATATATATATATATAGCATACCATACCATATCAAGAGAGAAAGCCGCAGTAAAAAAAACTTTTGCTCGATAAGAGTTTTTTAATTTGTCTAAAAACGTAAGCTGAGCGCGCGGAGATGTGAATGAGGGCGAAGTTCGACGAGGAGAAGGTGAGAAATGAGTGTGTTTGTGTGTGTTTGTGTGTGTGTGTGTGTGAGTGTAGGTGTAGGGGCGTGTCTGTTAGGCGCGTAATTTATGCGCAATGAAAGCGCTGGGATTAAGGACAAAGGTAGCAAGGCAGCTCAGAAAGCAACAAAGAGGCGTGGCAAAGGGCGGCACTGTTGTTGCGGTGGCAGCAACAAAAAAAGAAAAAAAGACTCCTTCTTTTTTTCCTTTGCCTGGCAGACAGGTGTGACAGGCAAACCGGAAAATTAGCGGAAAGCGTCAAAAGCGTTCCCCAAACGGCAATGTCGCAGCATGTTTCACCTTACCTCACACCATACTCTTCATCCCTCTGCTACTTCCTTCTCTCCCTTTCATTCGCAACGGTTGACTTTTTGCATAACCGCAGAATCAACAGCAGCGGCAACAACAACAACAACAACTAACAGCAATTCCAGTAACTAACTGCTGAAAAAGTGCGCGTAGTTTGCGGCCTTCATTGTATTTGTTGTTTGCCTTGTTGACAAATACGCCACAGGATAAGTCGCCGACTTTTCTTGTTTTTTTTTTTTGGTTGTTGTTATGTCTTCTCTCTCTCTCTGTCTCTCTTTATCTATATCTATAGTTTGTCTGCGGTCTTGGTCCATGGGTCAGGTAATTACCTGGGCTTTTTGCCTATTATATGACCACGTTGTTTGGCAGTTTCCTTGCGGCTAACTATATCTAAACAAGCAACGAGTATATTGGGTATGTTAACTATATGTTCCAAGATGACCAATAGCTGATTGATACGATACGAATTTTTGCTTTCTAGTACTACTGCGAATTTTTTGTATTCACTTGTTTAAGGTATCTTATAAGTGTTATAAGTAGCATAAGAATTTATTGATTCTGACTGTTAAACTATAAGCCAGGAAACATATTTCTAACAAAAGTACAATATGTTTTTTGGTAAAGGTATTTGGTTATCACAGAGTTTTAACATTGTTTTGAAAAGAAAAATTTCTACCCTGAAATTAACCTCTTTTGCCAAATGTCAGCTTAGAATTAATAGTTTCCAGAACTAGTTACTTCGTTGTTCCTATTTTTCGGCTTCACATTTTCTGAAAAATTTGTTAAAGAAACATATCTATTAGGAATATTGGAATAAAGAGCATTCAAAATTCGTTAAATAGTGTAAAAAGTGTTCCACATCGTTTCTGTTGGCATTTTAAACGTTTAATTTTAAGCCACAATTTCAAGTTTTGTTGTTTTTGTCATGTTTTTTTGTCATGCATATCAAACATTTCATGGGCATATCCCTCTCGCTCTCATTCCCCATAGAAAAGAGACTTTCTATCTCTCTCTCTGTGTGTTTGTGTACATCTCCTACACCACCCTCTCAGTCTCTCTGCCTCCGACCCCTGATGCAGGCTTAAGTAGTCATTGTTTTTAGTGTTGTTATTGTTTGTGTTTTTTGCCTGCGGCTTTGACGCAGCTTAAAATTGGATTTGCGTTTTTGCTTTGACATTGTTTCTTGTTGTTTTTTACTGGTCCTTTTTACCTACACACAAAAATACACACAGAATCACACAAATATATATATATATGTATGTGTATGAGAAGGTATTCATACAGTTGTGTAAAAATGTCACTTTAATAACTTTTTTTTTCTGGTTTTGCTTTTCACGTTTTAATTGCTCTGTTCTAGCAGCTGGCAGAAATACTTTTTTAATACCCTCACAAGAGGATATATTTATTAGACAGATGATGGCAAACGATGATTTGTATGAAATTGTATGAAATTTAATTTCGAATATTGAAACATATGGTTAGATGATATATTCATATATATATATATATGATTGAAATATATAGCAAAACTATCAGAAGCAAAAATTTATCTTCATTTGAAATTTCAATTTTTATTGCAATACAAGAAAGATTTAAATTTGGAATACTAGTTGCTAAGGGTATTAAAATGTCTGCAAATTTAAAAATATTTCAACTCTCTGGTTTACTTTTACTTTTTATATTTTTTCTTGTTATATTCTTTTTTTTTGTATACTTTTGTTGAATTTTTATTTGTGTATTTTTAGACGTGCTACAAATCTCCAAAGCATTCAGTTTTTGGATTTTATGACTGCAAAACATGAAAGACTCGCACACACATAGCGAAAGAGAACGATAGAGAGAGAAGGAGAAAAACACGAACAATGTGTGAGATTTCGCACGTTGTTAGGCAAGGCAATAAAAAAATATAAAAAAAAAAAACAGCATATAATAGACAATGGGAAAACAATTTTCAAATTTACGCAGCCATTGAGGGAAAATCGTATTTGTAATTTATAATTTGGTTTCGTAGAATAATGCGGGTGCCCGGTCCGACATTGTCATGGTCGAACACGCAAATAATTTGCAGGCAAGTCCAAAAGTTACGACTCTGCGTTCAAGGGCATTAAATTAGCAGTTTGTTTGCCACCAACTGCCATTACCACCGTCATTGCTTTGCACCTCCTTTTGCCTGCCTGCCTGCTCGCTTGACTGGCTCATTCTCGGACTCGCATCCTTGAACTAAAGTTTTCTTTCTAAGCTGCTTAGAATTGCACCAGCAACAGCAGTAGCAGAAGCAGCAGCGATAGCGGCAACAGCGACAGCGGCAACAAGAGTGGAGCGAGCATTGTAACAAAGTTTACATCCAAGTCACAACCACAAAGTTATGGCCCGAATACAGAAAAGTTAATTCTGAATGGTTGCGCCTGTCGCTATGCAGCACATTTTGTACTCCCCACGATTGTAGGGTGAATGGGATATGCCAGACTAAAGGGCGGATTTTCATAAAAAAAAATAATGATAAACTCAATTAAAAACATTAAAGCAAATTCTTTTGACTAAGAGATAAAAGTAGACACGAGTTTCTCTGAGCTTGTAGGCATATTAATCTAAATATGAACACACTTTTACATTGGTAATCCTTTTTGGATTCTCCTACGTATACGTAGATAAAGAACTTCCAATATCTACAATCGAACATCTTTTGACCATATTTTACGTGTTTTTTTTGTGAAATTGACAGAAAGATTTAAATAAGTGCCCAACAGATGACAAGTTTCAGCAATGAATCAAGCAATCAAAGATTTGCATAAAAGTAGAATAGAGGAAAAATATGTATAAATATAAAAAGGAAATTGATGACACGAGCTACATCAACTTGTATATAATTTCATCAACTTAATATGTATTTTAACCACCTTTTGAGTACTGGAAGAAGGATACGAGAATGTGCACAATGTTTGCCCATTCTGGCAAGTATTTTGCAGTCGAGCAATTTGCCTTGTAGATATATATGTATATATGTATGTCAGCACACACATACACCGTTTTCTCTTCATCACGCCGCATCGTCTCTGCCCAATTATACGCACTAATGAAACTGCAACAACCAAAAAAAAAAAAACACTAAAGCAAACAGCAAGAGCTATAAAAATTGTTTGTAATTATTTGCACAAAATGCTTAATTGTTTGCATTTTACAATGAATTTGCCGCTGTTGCTGTTGCTGGCAAATATTGACAAGAGCAAAAAAAAAAAAAAAGAAAAGAGGCAAACATGAATGGCGGATGTTTCGCCTGTGGCGCAAATTATCACCCACCGTGTGAAAAAAGAAGCTGTTGGCATCCGCTCCTCCGCCTCCCCACCATTTGCCTTGCCATCACTTTTTGGTTCTCTGTTGAATACCGCGGCAGCATCTTTGTTTGGCGTTTCAATTAAATAAATAGGCTTATTTTTTATGGGGCGCCAAGGAAATTTAAATAACGAACGAAAATACCCAACAAAAATCTCACATAAAAAATGCCATGTGGAGGAGTTTCGGCCTGAACATTGAACCAGTTTTAAAATAGGCACACAGACATATAGGCACATACGCACGCACACTCACACTCTTTTTATACATACAAAATTGTGTACACGTATGTGGAGTGGAGAGCGGCATGTTAAAAGAAGAAAGGAAGGGAGGGAGGTTGTAGACGACTGCAGCTTTTAGTCAAGTCTCTGGTTGTACATAAAAAAAAAAGTCAACAGACAAACAAACAAACATGTAAATTATGAAAAATGTACTAACAAAGCAGCACAAGCAAACATACACACACTTACACACAAACACACATATTACAGAAAAGAGAGATTGCATATACAAGGCACATATACATATATATAGATATATATATAGACGCACATATGTATATACATATATATATATGTGATGCTTTTCGTGTCTAAAGGATTAAGAATTTTAAGTTTTTGCTGCTCAAACTTATACTTTAACTTTGCCCCATTGTTTCAAATCAATTTGCCAATATGGATACTCAAATTGTTGTAGCAGCTTATACAATCTCACAATAAACAAAAGGATATTGAACAAAAAGGATATAAAATACTACCAAACAACTTTGTTTCAAACATTTGCCTTTTAAGCCTCTTTGCTGTAGCCCACAGCCTGCATATTCAGCTGCATCAGCGACCTGTCATGAGCTGGGTGGAGCGGGGGAAAGAACACTTTACTGCTGTCTGAAAACTTTTTGAATTTACTGCACGCATCTTTAAAAATTTTATGGTAAACGAGTTATGACAAAGTAAAGGTTAAAGGCAGGACTATACATACTTTAAAAACATGCAGATAGCTTATAATTTAGCTTGATCAGAAAACTATTTTAAATGATACTGACAAACATCTTGTACTTAGAAATAATCCATGACTTAAATTTTCGTTTTTTATACTCATTACTTTGAGTATATATATTTATATATAAGATTGTTATCTTAAAGATCTTTTCAACAACTTTCAAAGTAGATATAAATTTTTATCTGATCTCTCTCGGATACATTTCTCCTTTTCGGATACAGTTATTATCAAATCAAATAAAGTTACACGAAATTTGATTGTACATATAAATGGCAAAGACCTTCCCTGTAATGCAATTCAAAATCAAAAAAGGAAGGGAAAAAAAGTTCTCAATCAATTTATGTGAAGAAACTTACCAATATTCCATCGAGTATCTATGCATTTGAATTTTGTGGCAATTCAATGTCATCTGCATCCTGATGATGATCATCATCGTCATCTTCCTCAGCATTTTCGGCTGCGGCAACTTGTTCTTCAAATGATCGCTTTTTCCATTCGTTTAACAAGATCATTTGATGTTTCTCATGATCGGTTAGTGGACCACACTCATAGGGGCTTCGGAACCGTGTCGGAGCTGGTGGCTGGGACTGTGGTTGCTGCACTGGCAACCAAGGATTAAACAGCGATCCATAACGTTGACGAAGCTGTACATTCCACGTATTATCATCATCTTCCGAATCTGACTCGGGAATACGGATTGGTGGCACTAAATTTGAAAATGAATCGGACATGGCTAGTAAAAAATGATGAAAAAACGCGATATATTTAATAATTTGTACTTTCTTTTCTTTTTCCTGAACAAAAAAAAATTATAAATAAATAAAAAGGCGAATTGTTTACAATGTAGAATTTCGATGAAAATTTTCTGAATGTGTGATTTAGCTTAGCCAACAAAATGATATGACATGAAATAAGTGAAAAGGCCTGTTTTGATTATAAAAATTTTTGAAAATAAAATAAGAAATTAGAATACCTACTATATAAAAATGACTTTGAATTGATTTGGAAATCCTTCAGGAAAGACCTTGAGGTAATCCTGTTTTCAATTCTCAGGTAAGTTATCGGTATTAAGTTTATATCGATACGAAGAAAAATTCATGTTAAAATAAGTAGAATGGATTCGTGTTTGCTTTAATTTAACGCCATTTGAAGTCAGTTATTGCCCCGCACGTTTACGCCACTGTACCACACTACACATACTCGCACACACACACACACACACACACAGACACATACACCAAACACCTACAGAGATATGTAGAACGACCACCTATGCATATATGTGCCAAGAGGTATGTGTGTGTACATTTTGAATTACTGCTTTTCGTTAGCCGAATGTGCTAGATGTTGTTGCTATCGGTGCTGCTGCTGTTGCTTTTGGGCATTTTTTTTCTTCTTTTTTTTTTATAGACACTCCAGAGCCAAAGTGTTGCTGGTCCATCCATGGTAGGCTGGCAATAGCAATAACCAAAAACCACCAGCCAGTATACACTCTCTTTCCTTTCTGCTATCCCCCCCCACTTCATATGCATGGTAACCAAACCTCATCAAGTTTCAGTTCAGACTGAAAAATGTGCACCTGTTTTGTTTATTTTGACTGCGTTGTGTTTCGCTACCACCTGGCAGTGTTCTATGTGCTGTGCGCCATGTTGTGCATTTAAAGTGTGTTCATGTGTGTCCGTGTGTTTCCTGGGTGTGTATACAGCCGCCCATAAAAGTAGGCAACACTTTTTGGCACGTCGTTTGGGTTGGCTCATTTGTTAAAGTTTTAGTTGTAGTTTTGTGTTTCTGTTTCAGTTAGGAAAACAAAACGAATTCATGAAATGAACTCATTACAAAGTATGTCCGCAGGCGATTGAATAGATTTTAAAATTCCACAACAACTTTTGACTGCAGCTTAACTTAGGGGTTACGCTTAATTAAATGTTTAATTCTCTACCACCTCCGCCGCCCTTTCAATTAGAGTCGGGGGAATTAAGAAAATACGCACAATGCAAAAAAAGAGAGGGAGGAGAAAGCATGACCAACAGCAGAGGATAAGATACGAGAGAGAGGGAAGTGCGAATAAAATGAGATGACTTAAGTTGAGATAAAGGGGGAAGAAAAGTCAGTAGTCAGTCTTGTTCTTTTGTTCAATGCAAGCAGAAAGCAGCAAGCGGCAACTAATCAGTTGAGAAAATTTCATCTAAGATGCTTAACCAGAGAAACAAAAGAGACCAACAGAAACAGAGACCCTTTGGGGCACTTTAATTAGCCGCACAAACAAAAGAAAACTTTGTATTTGCCAACCAAGCGTGAAGAAATGAGGAAAAACGACATAGCAAGAGAGAGGGAGAGAGAGAGAGAGAGAGTAACGAGAATCGGGAAACATAAGGTCAAAAGTGCCAATACAATGTATAAATATAAATGAGCAACAACATCGTACCAATACGAAGGGGGAACTCCAAAAGTGGAAACACTGAAACAGGAAGAAGAGAAGGGGAAAAGCAGTAGAATGTGTAAGGTAAAGAATGCTTAATTATTACGGCTCATTGCAGACTTCCGGAACAACAAAAAAAAAAAGAGGAAGGTAAAATGGCAGACGGCTTAAGTTATTAATATATTTCCCCTCATCAATTCATGTAGCATGAACGTTGGCATCAATCAAGCAACAGCAACAACAACAACAACAACAACAACAACAACAACAACAACAACAACAACAACAACAACAACAACAAAAATGGGAAAAAAAGGTGCCGCATTTTATGGTTGCCAAATTAATCGCAATTGTATTGAGATTGATGGCCGAATTGGCATTCCTCTTTTTTTTTGTTTGCCCTGATATTTTTTTTTCTTCTTTTTTTGGGTTACTTCAGAAGTGGACAAGCTGTCCCAATTTTTTTTTTTTTTTTGCTACAGCAATTAAAATGTTTGCTGTGCATGCAAAAGAAAAAAAACAAGAGTAACAGTAGACCAAAAATAAAAAATAAAACTGCTACAAAGCAAAATTAACAAGGGGAAATATTTATTTATTCCATTTATTTAAATTTCATGAAAAATTGCAAACAACGTGAAAAATATATACAGGGGAAAAAAACGAAACGAGAGATTTAATTCCAATTGAAATTTCTATATGCTTCACATGTATTCATTTATACACTGTCCTTCGGAATAGTTAAATCAATTTTTTGTATTCACTTCACCTCTGGTAGTCATTTGTTGTGAGATATTAAAGAAAAACTGAAAAGTTGGTCTTAACAAACTCTTCAACAATATGAAACTGTTGTGGTTTCCGGTTCAAAAGAAAAAAAAACGAAAAGAAAAATTTCACAAAATGCGGGAGGAATAATTCACAGGAAATGCCTTTACTTGACACACATTTTATCCCGAAAAGTCATTTTCAATCTATCTTTTCAAGCCACAATAATTCAATTATGAAACACCGCAGGCAACAAACCACAACAACAACACAATGCGGGTGTCTCAAACTCCCACACCAAGAACCCTAAATAAAACTCGTCTCCACCTCTCCATCCCTACCTCCACAGGGTTTAATTCCGCTACATCCCTTCATATACCAGCACCCCACTGTTCCACCGTTCTCTCCTTGTTCTCCTTGAACCCTCTCCAATTTTAATGGTTTTATGAACATTACAGCAAATTGAATAAGGTTAAAGTTCCGGGCATGATGTCCCATTTCCAAAAGATTACGCATGCTTTTAAAAATCGTCTCCGGAAGTTGGTCTTGGCTTTGGCATTGGCTTTGAAGAACTCAGTCAAGTGTTGCGGCCATATAAAGTCATTTTGTTTGGTAGTGAGAGAGAGAGAGAGGAAGAGAAAGTTTTACCCGATTGCAATTTAACTAAAAGCCGCCATAACATTTAAAGCAAAAGCGCAAAAAGGTGTTGGCCATTCCAACGACCGGCAACTGGCAGATGGCAACGGCAGCTGAAACGAATAGGCCCATAATCATACGGATAGCCTTTTGGTATAAACATTTATGTAGCCACTTTTTTTTTTTCTGATTTTTCGCTCCCCTTACTCTCTTTCCATTTCTCCTTTCCACTAGCATTTTTACTACAAATCCAATTGAAATCGTTGCTTTTTGCGGACACAAATCCATTTAATAACCAACATAAATACAAGTTAAATGAAGCTTTACGACTTGTGAGTAAGCAGCACCACAGGAAACTACTATACAAACACACTCAAATGTATATATGTGTATATATAGAATCAGGAGTGAAACTTTTCCACACACGTATGCAAATGTGTATGAGTGAGAGATTGTGTTTGTGTGTATGAGAGTGTCAATTCCCGCAGCGACATTTTATTTAGCCAAAGAAAGCAAACGAATGCTGAGACAGGACTTGCCAGTTATTTTTAGCGAGGGGAGCCTAAATGTTATCTTCAGGAGGATAAAAAGTGGAAATTTTTTCAAAACTTGAGAAAAAGTATTTAACGTACTTTGATAAAAATACCCAAAAAAAATGTTATATGCCTTAATTATGTTCAATACGAGATAAGAAAATATCTTCCGAACTAATGTTTTTAATATCTAAATTTGTATTGTAATCGGACTAAAAGTCTGCAAAGTCAGAACAAAAACTGTATTATAATTGAGAACAATTTTTTATAACCAAATACATACATGGATCGTTGTAAATCTATAATAATATATAATGTAAATACGGAAACTTCTTCAACAACTTTCGCATTTATTCATCGAGATTCTCATTTTTATGCTGATTAACCTAAACAACTCTCGATAAGTTCTGGACCCACAATGTAATTGAATAAAAATATGCCTTCGTTCAATATAAAGTATACATGTAAAACTATATATATATATATATAAGTATATATATATGTTGTGTAGATATAGCATATATATCTTTTCCTATCCACTTGTGGCCTCCTATTTGTGGTCATAAAAACTAATAAACTTGACATAAATAAGTGGTACGAGTAGGGGGATTTTCATCCTCTTTGCGAAACAGGTTTCTCCTTATGCTTAAATTCACATAAAGGGCAACAGTTTTGTATTTTTTTCTTGTTTTTCCTGGCTCTTGGCTAACAGCTGTGTGTGTGTGTATGTGAGTGAGTGTGTTTGTATAAAATGAGAGAATTATGTGTAATTGCATTTTATTGCCATAAATAAAAGTTTGAATGAGCTTCCATGCCCAAGCATGGGCCTTGCCCTTTTTTATTTTTTTGTATTTTCCATCTCAATTAGGAAACAGTTGCAACTGTTGTTGAGATATTTGAGCAATTTCCTCAAGATTTCTTAATTAAAAACTTGCCATGTCTTTGTCTTCAACTCAGTCTGAGTATCTCAGTCTTTGAATCCTTCGCTTGTTTTCTCTCTCTATCCCACTTTCTCTGAGTCCTTCGCTGAGGTGTCAGCTACAATGAAAATATTTTCTGCTTACCAGTAAAGTGTTTTCTCTATTTTTGCCCCTTTCCTTAGTTTTATTTGGCTTCTTTTTTCCGGTAGTGTGTGTTCGTCTGTTTTCTTCTTTCTATTTTTTTTTTTTTTTTTTTTGGGCAATTTGCTTTTGCACATTTTTCTTCATTTACTTTGCAGCGGAATCTACGAAATTTCATTTGCAGTTATGTTGCTATTTTCTAGGACAACAACAACGCGAAGTAAAAAAAAAAAAAATGACGATATATAAAATGTAAAAAAAAAAGTAAGAAATACGAAAAGAAGAATGAAAATGTGGCACACGTTCGGGCTCTGGCCTAAAATATATTTGCCAAGCGCTTCAGTTTGGACGCACAGTCAAACAATTTGCTTTCGGACCCAAAGAAGCGAAATATTGTACATAGAGTCAAAAGTTATTATTGTGGAGATGGAAGTTGGGCGAGGCAGCAGTGGAGGAAGGATATAGAAGAGATTGCAGATGGAAGCCACTGCTATTTCTTCCACTCTTCCTCTCACTTATTTTTTGTAATGCTATTTTACAGACTTCAATTTTTGTGTGCGTGTGTGTGTGTATATTGGTGTGCCTAATGCTCGGCAACGACGACAATGAGACGTTGTCCGTTCAACAATTTGTGAACGCTTCACTTGTTTGGTTGAAAAGTTGGCAAACATTTTCTATTGCATATTTTTAGGCAAAACAACTTTTCTGTCTCTTGGACAAAGTTTTATATGAGTGAACATTGCAGCATGCCCTTTGGAAAATACACTGCAAAAAGGTGAGAGAGGTGCCATCTAAATAATATTAAAAGTTCACACAAACAAAATAAATTCTCTTTTATAGGTTTTTCCACAACTGTTTAGCCAGAGAATGATCTGCTAGCGCAAAATTTGACAACTATTTGTTACGCTAACATTTTAATTTATCTTAAGAATTATCATCGATGATACATAAGTGATTCAGATTTCTTTTTAACTAACAGAACAATGCCATATATTTGATTGTTAGGTGAGCTTCTTTTACCAAAGAAGAGTGTTTTGCCTTCTACTAAGCAGCTATTACAAAATGTTGTTGTTGTGATTGTTATTCCATTTTGTATGTCTTCAATGGCCTTTTAATGTGCGACAGGTCAATGCGTTCTATAAACTCAACTCAACTCGCTTGGTTGTATTACCTATAAGTTTGTTTGGCCTTGGCATAAAATTTGCCATGCTCTAGAGATACGAGGCAAAAACTTTTACCTTTGCACAGTCAGCCATATTGTAATTGCATTTTAAATGGCTGCACACATGTATATAGACACACATATATATATATGTATATATATCATGTGTGACTGTGTGCATTTGGCAAGAGACTCAACCTCAACACGCACATGCGGCCACAAAATATGGTAAATTAATTCAATATTAAGCAATCAAATATTGTCACCACATCATCAAATGCTGCGGCTTTCAATGTCAATAGTTGTTTCTGCCTCTGTGTGTTTTCTCTCCCTGTCTCTGTGTCTGCGTGTGTGTGTGTGTGTGTTTGTATTTGCGCCTTGAATTAGGCTATGCCAAATTGAACAGCAGACGAGCAGAGGCTAGTCATTTGCTGAATTGAGAAAGGAATTGAATAAATGCAATCAATGGTTGATCCTAGAAATTCATCTAACAATGCTTGCTCCTTTTTGTCTATTCGTTTATGCGTCTCTCCCTTTCAGTTTTGGTATCGTTTATTAAAATTTGCTATATGGCAAAACAAATCCATTCAGTTGCGCTTCATCCATAAATGTGTGCATGTGTGTGTGTGTATACAGACATACATATGTGCCTATGATTGGCTTGTACTGCTTGACTTGGCTTTTATTAATTTTCCTCGCTCGCTGAACGTTGGATTTTTGCATGTGTTCGTCTGCACCTCTTCTCTCCTTGCATTGCTGTTTCTTCTTTCTTTTTTTTTTTTTTTGCGACAAAAGAATTTAATTAAAGCGCAGCTCAGGCATTGTCTGTGCATTTTGACTCTCACTCTTTCTCGCTTTTTGTGTGTGCCATTCAGCCTGGTGGTGTGTGTGTCTGTATGTGTGTGCTTGTGGGTGTGAAACAAACCGTGTCAGCGAAAGGATTAAGACGTTGCCCTGTGCCAACACGCTTGAATGACCTGACTGCTGCCTGCCGGCAACTGTCCAAGTCAGTTTAAAAGATAATGTGTGAAGGGCCGGGAGCAGATTGTAAGAGAGGCAAAAGCCTGGGGTTGACATTTCACCTAGATGAATTCTTCTGATAAAGTTAAGCTAAAATTTGCAAGAAAATTATAAGCCGAATGTCAGCACAATATTCAAGATAAAAAGGTCAACAAATATTGAGAATGGCAAAGTTCATAAATCATTATTAAACATCAAAAAGGATGCTTCAGCTCAATGAATACTTCAAATGGACCATGAAAATTATGCAGACGGCATAAACTTAATTCGATCAAAATCTCAGTTACCTTGCCAATGAAAGGGCTGTAAGTTTTACTTTAAATTGCTTCTAGAAAACGCTTGTGATTAACTATTTAAGGCTGCCCAATGTTAAAATTGCGGTTGTACCAGCAAGATTGCAGATAAACTAGGTCTAGACCATTACAACAAAATACTTTCTGTAAACTTTTATATATGTAGGTATATATATTTAAACATTTATTCATTATCTTTGGGCTTGTGCATAGCTCAACAGATCAATGATGAAAGTGCAAAAAACATACTACCTGAAACCTAATTGGTAGATGGTTGAAATTTCCAGCTAATTTAATCGAAAGAATTTCTTCACCTTTTCTACTAGCTATAAATCCATTGCAATTGTCATGACCTCGTAAACTTATATATACATACATATACATATATGTATGTGTGTATGCTGGTATAGTTTCCTGATTAGCTGGAATTAGTTTCTATAGTTTATAAAGTTTTAACTAGGTTTTAGTCCGTTTTCTCTTTGCTTTGTCATTTGTGTAATTAAAGCTTTGTTTTCTCTCTCTCTCTCTCTGTGTGTGTCTGTGTGTCTTTAGACTCGTTCATAAATATACATATATGCGTATATATATATATACGAACACAGCTGTATATATACATGTACTTTCACTTGATTATTGTCAGAACGTTGGGCAAACATAATTTAAAGCCAGGTCATAATTTTGTACAATTACAATTTGCATAAAACTCAGCTCAGGTGTAAAATGTTTGTCTGCTGCTGTTTTGTTTAATCCATGTCACTGCTGAAAATTACAAAAAGTTTTTTAATTACACACATACATACACATACACACACACGCACAGTGAGAGCGGGAAGGAGTGAGAGAGTGAGTGAATGCGTGACACGATGGAGGTTGCGGGATTTGTTTTGGTTGCGCGCAAAAGTAGACTACGCTTTTCATTTTGCGCTTTTTGAGTGAGTTTGAAGTAGGAGTTGAAGT
Source organism: Drosophila austrosaltans (assembly GCA_035045865.1). NCBI lineage: Eukaryota > Metazoa > Arthropoda > Insecta > Diptera > Drosophilidae > Drosophila > Drosophila austrosaltans. The sequence continues at coordinate 7,303,788 of JAWNOQ010000207.1, forward strand.
TGAAGTTGTTGCCGCATTTGTCACGTTGTCTGTGCGTGTGTCCTTGTCATTCCGGTTGTTGTTGTTGTTACTCCTGCTATATCTGTCATATGCCATGTTGTACACGCACTCACTTTGACACTTTTCACAAATTTCGTTGCTTTTTATACACTTGGAAAAAGAGTATATTCATTTTGATCGGAAGTTGGCAATGCATAAAGGAAAGCATCTCCATCTATATGAAGTGTATATATATTCTTAATCAGCATGATGCCGTGAGTTGTAATAGCCCTGTTCGTCTGCCTGGATCAACACGATCTTCTCTGATCTTCTTTCTTTCCTTTTTATATGCTTCCTTATTTTTCCATATGATAGTTACAAAGAGTATAGGAACTTCGGCATTGCTGAAGTTAGCCGGTTCTTCTGGTTTTTTTTTATTTTTACGTTTCGCTTCCCGCACGCTTTGCCGTTTTTTGATGTGCATTTAATTGCAACAAAATTTTCAAATTGTTCTTTTGTCTTATACATATAAAATAACTCAGTTCTTCTTTGTTTTCAGCTCTCTCCTTTTTTGTTTTGTTTTGCTTTTGGTAAAGCGACAGTTGTCATTCGGTTTGTCAAAATTGTATGAATAATGAGTTTTGTTGTAAAAGAATATTGCATGACAGAAATGAAAGTGATGAAAAGTGAAAATCCGCGATTTTGTGTATGACAAGTTTTATGCATATAATTTTTTAAGCGGAGAGAATGGAATCTAGATCCTTACGTCATCAAATTTCTTTTTAAAATCTAAAATTATTTGTTTTATTATTAAGTAGATCTTTTAGTTTATCTATTCTAAAGATTTCGTCAAGTTGTGAACATGTCGTCTTTGCCCTCTAGGCATTAAACAAGCAAGACATGGAAAAGTGGAGACTTACTTCTTAGGTACATTGACTATTTGAATTTCACTTGAAACATTTACTTTGTCATTTTCCTAATGTCTTTAAATTGTATTTTAGAATTGTTTTTATTTTCTTTTGCATCCACTTTTACATTTTCATTTCTGCATACCTTGCAGTGTTTCTTTTTGTTCCTCCATTATCATATGCTTTATTTCATTTTGTTTATATTTGGCTTTGATTTAACTTTGTTTTTACTTTAAAAGAAAAGTATTTTCAACCTGAAGTTGGCATCTCTTGAGCAACTGACACAAGCACACACAAGTATATATGTATATGTATATGTATATATATTTACCTATATAAAGTGAAAACAAAGGATGCATTATATATTTAAATGAAGCAAATGAAACGTCAACTGCAGCATTGAGAAAGACTTTCTTCTGTATACATTCACTTTATCCCTCTGTCTTTCCCTTTTCTTCTCTATATATCTTCCTCTATCTCTCAATGTCTCTATCTCTTTCTCTGCATGTGCGTGTGTGTTTCAGTTTATTGTTTTTGGTCTTGAATTGTTTTGTTATGTCAAATGGCCTGAAGCGATTGAAATTAAATTTATTTGCACAATATTTCACTTAAAATTTCAACTTAAAAGCCAATTTAAAATCTTTATTATGCAAAAGTATGCATAATTCCTCAATAAATGGTTGAGCCAGAGCTAAGGACAGCATTGGCAAAAAAATACAAAGGAAGTGTTGGCCGTATAACTATAGCTATGACTAGCCATGGTCATGTTTTTAGTCCTTGTGCCTGTTGTTGTTATTGTTGTTGTTGTTGTTGTTGTTGTTATTGTTGTTGTTGTTGTTATTGCAATAGCCCATTATTATTGCCCTTTCTGGTTGTTGTTGTAAATGTTGTTGTTGCTGCTGCTCTTAGTTGTTATTGTTGCTGTTGTTAGAGGCGCAGGTCCGTCCTTTTAGTAGCCGTCGTCGTTTTTGGTCAGTTAAGCGCGCTCGCCCCGCTTCCTCACTTACACACACACACACACACACACATACACTGTCGGGAATCGGAACTCGTGTCATTTCCGCACAAAGTTTAGCATGCTTTTAGGCTAGGCCACTTAACACACACATACACACACAGACATTCCGACCACAGTGGGTGGGTGTGTCTGTCCATTGGTCCGTCCAGCCTATGGGTCATATAAGTATGTTTGCGAAACATCTGTGAATGTGTTCTTGAAATTTATTTCACCGCAAAATATGGGCATAGCTTTAATGTATTACCATAGCCCAGTTTTGGGGTCGGGCCATGATTTTAGCCACTACAATATGAAATTGAGTTTATATCCCAATAAAATACCATTTCGGTTAAGCTTTTCCAGGCCATGCAAAGTAATTTAGTAAATGCCAGTTGTTTTAGTCAGAATATCAATATTTGGCCCAAAATAAATGAAGTTTGTTTTATAAAATAGATCGGACAACTATAATAATAAGCAAAAAAATAAAAACAGGACAGAATTAAATTGAATATACAAATGCATTCCCTTTTAATATCTTGGATACATATGTTTCTCTTTTGTCATCCCCTTTGGCTTACGCCCATGTTGGTCTTTTGTCGGCTGTCGGTTTGGCCATCAAAAAGTTGTTTAATAAATGTACTCATACACATACACACAGACACAGACACTCACACACATGCCTATGATGAGGGCAACCAAAAAATTTTGCAGGCCCTGAAACATTTGCCTACACATTTCCCTATTTTGTTTGCCAAGTCAGCAATTGACCTTGTGGTCCAGCGACCAAAAAAAAAAAAGAAGCCAATCTACTTCTCCTCCAATGTCGCTTGTTGTTGTTAGCTGAAAGACAGCAGCAATAACCACCACAACAACAGCAAAAACAACAACAACAACAAGAAAAGGATAAACTTTTTTAATATTATGTCAATTGTAGTTATTTTACTTGGCCCTGGACTTTAATGCAATTTGCCTTCAGCAAATTTTCTCTTTATCCCCCACCACCATGTCTGTCCGTCCAATCGTTCGTCTTTAATGTTTCAGTTGTATTGCATTTAATTCCATTTTGCCGAGCTTCTGTTGAGTTTATTTATGCGATGCCAGTGCTAATTATAAGAACGCGAGTTTTGCTTCATTTTAATGAGCGGCAGTTAAAAGTCGTAACGAGCTTAATTGCGAACCGTCTTTCATTAATAAATTTTCTCGTGCCTCTGCCTTTTCTTGCCATTTTGTGCTTTTTCGCGTTGCTAATGAAGATGCAAACTTTACGTTTTTCTTGTCAACAAAAGCTAGCGAATCAGTTAGTTAACGGTTGACCAATGCTGCGTATGCGTAATATTTAGTTTGTATCTCATTATAATCAGCACCTGCTGGCTTATGATGTACATACATATATATAGAAGGTGGCTCCTTCTGAGAGATTGGTGACAAATAAAATATTAAAATCGCGTTTTCTCTTCTTGCATAACTCCTGATTGGTAAAGATTATTTTAAAGTTTTTATTTCTTGAAATACTTTTTCATTTTATGCTTTCTATTCATTTGTAGATGGAAAATATTTAAATAAATATTGTGGATGATCTAAGTTAAATTTATTTATTATACTTTTGTGTTTTGTTATGGGCCAATTTATTGTTGTGTATTTATGTTTAAACGTGTGGGATTTGTGTGTGCATGTATGTATGGTTGAATGTGGTTTTATTTTTTGTGTTAGATGCTAAAACTTAGATTTATATAAGAGAAGAAATAATCTGTGCTGATGCCAGAGAAATGCGTTTTACATATCATAATTTAGCATATATTGTAGAATTTTTTTCTCCCTTTTTTGCTTTGCTTAGAAATTGAAATATGTATAAATTCTCTCTATGGCAATTTTATTATATTTATTTTATACTCTTATTGCGGAAAGAAGTTTGTAATTTTAGAAGTGTTATGTTACCATTCAGTTGTCCATATAGAAAAATTGATCGGTCACATTGTTTGGTAATAGAACGCAGACAAACAATTATATATTGTGTAATTTTGTTGCTGGAGAGATTTTAAAGGGTATCTAAACATTGGCTTTTTGTTAGAGTCAAATATCAATACGAATTGAGTCAGATTTAAGAATATTTTAAACACAAAAATCCACTTAGATGATGCCTTTGGCTTCTCTTCTAGTGTGTGTGTGTGTGTGAACACCCATAACAGTTAACCCATATTTTTGGGCAGCTGCCAGTTAACCCAAATTTGGCCGCCCATAAACTGTTACATGCATACTTTTTTCTCTCTTTTTTTCTCGGTGTGTGTGTTGGTCCTTTTTTTTATTATTGTGGCTTTTCTCTCTCTCTCTCTCTCTCTCTCTTAACAACAGCCATAAAAACAATTTCATTATCGTTGTTCCAGCCAACTTTAAATATCCGCTTATTTTTTTTGTATGCCTCATATTTAAAACTAACTAATTGCATAAGCCTTTAGGGCCTATCAGTGAAATTGAATTAAAATGAACTGCTGCGAAATGAGCAGCGAAAAAATAAAAAAGTTTCAATTGGCCACCGCCAATTGTCGGTCATTATGTAAACTTTTTATTTTTATTTTTCTTTTTACTATAACTATAACCGAGGACAGACACCTTTTTCTTTTGGCCATAACAGCAAACCTATGATTTTCTTTTATAGAGAGTGCCTTTGGAAAGCATTAAATGTGTGCTTTGTTGTCTAGACATGATTTAGCCCAAAGCCTGAACCTGGCCAAATAAATCTGCGTTGGGTTACAGTTGTCTGCAAGAGGAGATTCGGTAGAGGCAAACCCAAGTTGAAGCAGAAGAGTTTGGGTTAACCAAACAAATGTACTTTTTCGGGGGGTCACTTTACTATGTGTGCGTATAAAAAGCACAAGACTGTTTGTGTATGTAAGCGTGTGTGTGTGTGTGTGCTGAGGTTGTGCTTGCGTGTGTGGGCGTTGTCGTTAGACAAACACATGTAAACACAAACGAAAGACAAAACTTAAACACGTGGAAAGCAGCTTAACAAAGTCAACGAATGTTTGACTTTGTATAGGAAAATTAATGTTAGGACTTCAATTTACCACAAAACAGATTGCCTAAACCACACCTCCGTCCCCCATTCTGCCACTTGGTAAAAATTGATTTGAGTTTGTAATCGAAGCATAACAAATATGTATAGGACAAATATTTTTCAATTTAATTTTAGATTCGATTTATTTAGGGACCCTTTTCTTTATCCTCCTTCCTTCTTAGAAAAATTTTAAGCAAAATGACTGAATGAATTTGGTTATGCTTTACAATTTCTATATATTTTTCTTTTTATAAAATGTGAAATATACTTTCCAAAATGTTAATAAAGCTTAGTAATAGCAGATTATAGCAGTACAAAAAGCTAAAGCCTTCGTTTTGCAGAAACTGTTAAAAAATTTCACATAAAATATGATAAATTTGATAAACACTTTAAGCGTATATGGTATTTGATATACTCTAATTGCAGTTAAGTAATGAGAAAAGTTAACGCATTCTTTTTTGGTTTTTTCTTTTTTCTTTTTGTGCCAATTTTCATTTTTCTTTATTTTACATCATTGTGGCTCAACAGGTGGCAGCCATTAACTCTATAATGATGATAATGTAGCAGCAGGTACCAGGTACTATTAAACGTGTGAATGTTATGTTAGACTCATTAGAAACTTAACCCGATGTACATATACATATATATATTTATATATATAGGATATAGAAAATAGAAGAGAATATGACTCTACACCATACCAGACACGCACACACACACACACTCACACACACTTAGACAGATCTCACATGCAGTCAAAAGAAAGTTTCTTTTGCCAAAAGTTTTATAGCCTTGCTGTTAACACTTTGATTGCCTGCAAGTTTTAAAACTGTCGACACACACACACACATACAGGCACACAGACATAGACATACCCATACCCATATTTGCCCCTCCAAAGTTTTACCCTCCACCTAACTATCTTTTTATAGTATAGCCAATTCTGTAGCTGATCCCAATTCGTATGCAAATGTTTTAAAGTGCACATGGTAAATGCTAGGGAAAAAGTTTACTCAACTGTAACGCCAATTTATTTTTTGGGGTTTGCACAAATGCATACACTACAAAATGGGAATAAGCCGACTAAAGAAATTATGAAAAATACTTGTACTTGAAAATAAATTAATAGTTTTATTAATCTGTGTATGGAATTTTATATCGTTAGATAACATATTTAAGCCAAAGAGAATGATGAGTCAATATTAAACCGATATATATCATTTTTTAATTATCTTAATGTCGACTTATTTTCTTTAGTTTTATAGTTTTTAGACGAAAAAAGAAAGGTTAAATTGCTTGATAAATTTATGGAGAAACTCTTTCCGTCATCGATTCGCTACATATAAGATTTTATAGCTTTTACTTATGCAAAAGTACTCCTTAAGGCACTTAGGCTGTTTTTTGTTTTTTTAGAATGATAACCACCACACACAATTAAGTAGTAGTGGCAGTTCTTGGCAGCTAAGTGCATTTAATAGTCGAGTATCCTCTCAATTAGATTTCCCCCACTTGGGAAACTTTTCTGCCAACTCACTTGGTCAGCTTTAAGGTTTTAAAGTAGCCTTTTGCCATCGATACGCGTTGCATTTCATGTGTAAATAGAGCTTGCAATTGTGAAAAGCTGTAAGTACTTATGTAAGCAACAACTGCATAAGTACAAGACAGGTAGACAAACCGGGCTGTTCCAGCTCCAGCCCGAGTTTTGAGGTATATCTTTTTGCTCCTGCCTCCGCCTCCACTATCCGCCACTATAAATAAATAAGATTAAGCGCACTTGAGTGTGTCTGTGTGAAATGAGTGAAACAGTTTTTTGAAGCACGCCACAAGAAGCAGGCAGCAGCAGCAGCGGCAGTGGCAGTCAAGCATCCACAAGGCAAACGACGTGCCCGGACTTGTAAAAAAAACATGAAATAAACATTTTGTTGTTGCATTTTTTCGCCGCAAAAAAAAAAAAAAAAATAACAGAAAAGAGAATAAGAAAATGGGAAAAGCCCGTCAGAATAAGAGCGAGGGGAAACACTTCCGTGTGCAACTCCCACTGACTGCATTTGGAATCAGCGCTGCAAGTTGCTTGACTTGACTTGGCTTCCTTTGCCTCTGTCTCTGTCTCCGTCTCTGCATTCTTATGTTGCAGTTGCAGCTTCATCGTAGACTGCTCATAATTCAGGAAGTGTGCAGCACTTTCTTTTCTTTCCTTTTTCTTTTTGCTTCCCAGTTTTTCTTTTTTTCCTTGTGCATTTTATAACAAGCTGCTTGCTCATATTGGAGACAGCTTAATAAATGTCACCAAAATGTTGCAAAACTACAATAAAAGAAATAATTTAACTCACTACAACAATAAAATTAAATCATTGTTTAAATTTAAAAGTAAAACATAATTAAATATGCAATGAACAATTAATAAAACAATCAACAAAGGGAAATAATAACTTTGATCAAGTAAATATTGCTATTCCCTTTCTATATAATTGATGAAATTCGGAAAGAAAAATTTAAAAAATAATGATATAAAGTAAGAAATGGTTTAATTTTAAAACTCTTTTGTATCTATCAATCAATATATCAATTAATTTAAAGTAAGATTCAAGTATAATCACTATTGATTAAACGTAAATCAGGAAAATATTTCACAATTACATTAAAGTGGCAAATAAATGCTACTTCATTATATTGTACGTAATTTGTCCTTTCTTTAGGACAATTGATATGTATTCCATTAGGGAAGAGTAAATATATGAAACTAAAGATGAAAATTATGTTTGAACATGTCTGTATTTAATGAGTATGCAAATAGCATAGTTGATTGGTCGAAAGGGGAAAACTGCTTAAAATTGTATTTTTTTCCCCCGCCTTTATTTTTTGTTTTTTAATGCTGGCAAACATTTCACTAATAATTAATATAAAATAAAAATCAGTTTGCCTATCTGTTCTGCTTTTATTATTGTTTAATTAATCAGCCTTCAATGCACACACACACACACATCAATATACACACGTACACAATTATTGTGGTTAAACTTTGCCAGTAAGCAAATGTAAATTGTCAGTGATTAATTAAAAATCTGTGCAACGGCCTTAAAATTTTTTATTTTTAAGTTTTTTTTTTTTCTCTCTTCTTTTATTGTTGTTTTCGTTATTGTTTGTTTCATTGTAAATAAATGAAAAGATTATGGAATAAAAAGTGTGACATTAATGAAACTTCAATGAGAATTATATGAAATGAATGTTTGTTTAAATATTCAAAAATTATCATTATTGATTTAATACAAATTTTGTTTGCTATTGTTGTGGTTACATAAATTGATTTAACAAAAACTATTTAGGAATAACATTTAGCTAAATGACAACGAAAATGCTAGAGAAAGAAGGGGGGGAAAAGGGCTTTATTTATCTCTGATGTATATCAAACAATCAGGTCGATTTATTTAAATTAAATGTCATTTTATATGAAAGTGAACATGAAAAGCGAATTCAGTTTCACAAAATTAATTCTATTCAAAAAATAGTAAATACAGAAAAGCTGAAAGAGTGAAAAGATACCAATTTCCCCGATATCAATATATGTCTATATATATACTATATAGTTTGCCACCCAAACCAATCTCAATTAAGTGTTATAATCTACCAGCTAGAGGCTAAAATTTCACAGAAATATATTTGACTTCACTTACGTATGTATATGTACATATATATAAATGTATGTACATTTAATTGTCTGTTTTGGTATATCATGCTGGGCATTGGCAACTGAATCGATTTGAACAATTTGTATGGTTTATAATAAATAATGTTGCTTTTAGCACCAGAAAATAATGCAGCAGCGAAATGTGCTAAAATTATTAAATTGAACAACAAAATGTTGCCATTAATGTCGAAAAGTTATCAACTTCATTATCAGAAACTACTGTAAAAGTATAATGCATATAAATGTATGTATATGTTTTGTATATATGTATATATATATGAAGAGTTATAAATGTGTGCTTGTATGAATGCGTTGAACAATTAACTTTAATATAATTTTAACTTAAATGGATATTAAATCAACTCTTTCAAAGTATGCATTTTATGCATAACATTCGCATATACAATTCGTAGTCTACTTTTGTGGGCACATTTCTGGATTGCCGTTTGTTGTCTTTTTTTTTTGTTGTTTATTTTTTATTTTTATTTTTTGCTATGCATTAAACAATTAGCTGCAAATGAAGACCGAAAAACAGTTGCAATTAGCGACACACAAATTGCACTTAATTATATAATAAATTCAATTGACAGCTGTCCCTCTTTACCGCTGCAGCATTCCGCTCTCTTCTCTTTCCATATACATATATATATGTATTAAGTTTCATCTTTTGTATCATTAAAAAGTCTATGTACTATTTTTATGCGAATATTTCCTTTTTTTTTATTTTGCCGTGTTGTGCATAATTTGTGCCTTATTTATGAGTTTTGCCTTTATCTTTATTTATGCACTTATTTGCTATTTACAATTTATAATTATCGTTTTTGTCTCAACAAGTGAAGTGAGCTTGTATGTGTGTGTGATTGTATCAGTGTGAGTGTTATTGGTTTTGTGTGTGTGCGTGTGTGCCCAGTCGGAACTAATTGGCTTTTGTGGTTTTTATCTGATTGCAACAAATGGCCATACAATTTTCTGGCTTTCCTTCACGTTAATTACTCATGCTTCGATCAAAAAATCCTTCTCCCCTCCTTTTATTTACCATCTCTACACATTTAGCCATAAATTTGAGCTCGATTTTGTTTGTAATTCAAGTAAATCTTAGATGAAATCTCCGTTCACTTAACTGTAATTTGCCTCTTGGCAGGGATTTCCTCTAACAGTAAAGTAAGACAAAATGGAAAATCAAAAACAAAAACACAACGAACAGAAAAGAGAAAAAAAATGGCAAACAGCAAATTCAATCAAAAGTGTATACAGAGCACTTGGAATTTCATCAGGAATGCCTTTTTCAATACCGTTACAAAAAATGGGAGCATTTACTTTGTTTGGAAATTTGCAAAGAGTTTCCAATGAGCCAGCTTTATTTTATTCATTCGTATTAGGTTTTTCATTCAAATTGTTCAACTTTGTATTGGATCGAACAGCTCAAACTATGAAGAGTATTTCTACTTCGTTACAGATAAACTGACTTGAGATCTTTGTTTCCTTTTTCCTTTCGTTTTTTCTTTTTTTGTGGCAAAAAATATTACAAATAGATTTCAATATCTGTATAAATTTATCACAAAAAAAAAAAAAAAAAAAAAAAGCAGGGAGAAAACAAAGTTTTCTTTTGCCAAAGAAATGTTGTATTATTATTTTATATATATATATACATATATATATATATATATATATATACTATCTATATAGATTTTTGCTGCTATTCATTCTTTTGGGCTGAAAAGTTTGGCAAAAGTTCATTGTTATGCACAGATTTCATTTGGATTTGTTTAAAACACAAACATATTTTGCTTGCCCGGCTCAGATATAGACGCTAGATTGTGGAAGCGAGACGGGGCTGAGCAGAAATGGAAAAGAGATTCAAATGTAAATTCGATACTGCGAAACAGAGAAACCCAAAAAGGTAAAAAATAACGAAAAAAAAAAAATGGAAAAAAGCGCCCTGAACAATGGCAAATGGCAGGTAAAACCTGGGCCCAGACTAGACCAAACATTTACATACTTCACTTTGTTTGCATATTTTGTAGATCTGATGGTTTCATAGGGTATTTACGAGGTAGATTAGTCAATCGAGAGAAAGTACAACAATGATAAAAGCCAAGAAATAACTAAAGAAACTGACTCTAAAAAACCAAAAATCAATAAGCAAAGAATGATAAATAATTCAAATATTCAAGTAAAAAAGAAAAGTAGGAGCAAAAAAGAATTAAAAGTAAAAAGAGCAAACAGGCAGAATGCAGAATAGAAGCTAAATGTGAGGGTCAATCGGAAGAAACAAATAAATGAAGAAATAATCAAAAGATGCAAGGGAAGAATTGGAAAATAAATGTAAATAGCACGAGGAATTCTGAAATAGTTTCAAATAAAACTACAAAATGAGAAAAACAAATGCACGAAAAGGAATATGAATATACGAATGGGACTACAGTAACATAAATATGACTTCAGAAATAGGACTACGGGAAGTGTACACTATATTCAGCGCAATTCCCATCTGCTCTTTATAGTCGACAATGTGCCCATTGGAATTTACATGCAAATTTGTTTTGTGCAATTTCCAATGGTTTCTCATACGCTGATATCTGATGCCTGGTATCTGTTGCCGTTGCCGCTACCGCCGTGAGAAGCGGGTTTTCTGTGTGGGTGGAAGGGAGGTAGGTAGGTTTGAGGGTTTGTGGGTTCAACAGTAAACCAGTGATAGAGGAGAGGGGTATGGTTAAAGGGGTTTTAAGGGACTTTAAAAGGATATATGGCGGTCAACTAGCTGTCAGTGCGTATTAGGCATACGCCACGTATGCCCAATGAATGACCACGACCAAGATAAATGACGTCAGTAATAGAAGCAAGCGAATAAACAAAGTCTATGGCATTTTTGCGCTGTATTTAGCAGCTAACCAAGGCGTATTAATTAACTTTTATGACGAACAGCAGCAGCAGCACTAGAACAAGGAGGAGCAGCAGAAGTAAAAGCAAAGGAAATGATTAGAGAGATGGGAGCCATCTAGGGCACTCGTATGAGTAATATTTCATTTTGCGTCCATGGCAACCTCTTGCCTTACTCTTGTGTGATTTTATCAGCGCGCTCCTTTGGGCTGGGCTAAGATTTATTGCCTGCTTGAAAGATAAAGTCATTATGATGGCATTATAAAAGGAAGGAAACCGGCAGTCAGCCAAGCCCGCCGTGCGGCATTTAAGGGATATGAATCTTTGATGCATGTAATTGCTGTGTGGCTTGGCCTGGTCTGGTTTGGTTTGGTTTGGTTTGGTTTAGTCTGGTCTGGCCGCCTATGGCCCAGCTTGGCCCCGGCTTGATTTTGCTTCGGTTTCGCTTCGTATGGTTCGGTTTGTCTTCTCCAGTCACATATCATTGATTTTTCTCTCGTGCTTTCCCTGCCGCCTTTATCACATTTATGTTAATTTTTGGTTGTAATTTTATCGCTTGTCTTGCACTAATTAAAATTTCATTAGCCACATTTCGTCAGTTGCTACTGCCTCACCCCGCTTGCCTTTATGGCTTTACGGTGGTTGTGGTTACGTTGAGTGATAAGTCTGACTTTTGTGTGTATATGTACATTGTGCATTAATTATGCATACCAAGTAGCAAATTGACAGCTGTCACCCGCCACCAGATGAACATAAACATAATCAATAATTTTAACATCGATAGCAAAAGCAGCAGTAGCATATGTGTAAAACGATATCGTTATTTAACCATCCTATCCCATCCCATTTCCATTACCATTGCCCATTCCCGTCATAACCGATGGATATCAAAATGCAGCAGCAGCTAACAAACATTTGACCTGTTTCTAGTCCCTTGGCGATTCTTTTCTATATGCCGCCGTGTGCCTCTTTCTCTGGCATTGTCCATTTGGCAGGCTTTCAAAACTGCCAGCCCCAAGAAACTTGTGAAGAAGAAATCATGCACAAGGCATAAATACACACACACACACACACATGCAAACACACAGCCAGGGCCATTGTGGCGCCTACACAGCGCGACAAAATGGCCGACAAAATGGCGTCGAGAAATTCTCTTTTTCAAAAAAGAAAAACCAAAAACAAAACGGAAAATGTCAGCGTGGCATTTAAAGCATTCCGAGGTGCAACTTTTCAAGTTCTTTAGTGGCCGACAACAAATGAAAATGAGAAGAAATATTAAAGTGATTCCAAATGAACTTGCGCTTTAAATATTATAAATTTAAAGGTAAAAACCTGTTGAAAGAATATAAATCTTAAAGATTTTGCCATTATTAGGATTGACTTAAGAAAATAGAATGTTAACTATGATCAGATGCCACAGAACTCTGACAAACTGATATCCGTTAATAGGCGTTGCTATTTCAATAGTGAATTAAGAACAGACATAAATTTAATTTTATTCAAACTTAAAAGTAAAAGAATAAAACTAAGATGAAGTCAAGTCATGAACAGTTTAAATTAAACTTAGTGAGCATTGAAATTTACGAATTGATATTTCTCCATTTGGCTACATTTGGCGACCTTTAATGATACTTGTAAGTTTTATTTTAGTATTATATTGCAACAGTTGTTTGCCACAATGTAGAAAACATTTTCACTTAACTATGTATCTTACTTAATGGCTCTACAAGTGTATCAATTCTGCGCGTTTCCCTTATTTCATTTCACGGGTTTTTCCTGTCGTTTCCCTTTGCCGTACACCAAGCCATTGATTCAATTTCCCCGACTGCACACAGAGCCATCCAACCATTCATCCACCCATCCATCTGTCCATATGTTGCCATTTCTGTTGCCTCTCGTCGTCGTCGACGTTGCCGGCCTCGTGGCAAGAAGTTTATTGAAATCGATCGAAGCGACTTTGACTTCCATTTGTGGCAATGCGAGCTGTCTGAGATTTATGTTAATTTATCGAATTTAATTTGATTTTCTTTCACTGTAACAATATGTTTGGGAGTTTTTCTTTCTGTTCCTTTTTTTTTTTTGTACGTTTTTCAATCAGTTTTCTGCATAAATTACACCTTTTGGCAAAAAGCAAAAACGGAAACAAAATGAAGACACTTTAAAACCATCATAACAGCAAAGAAAAAAAGAAAAACAACAACAAACCATGGAAAAGTGGGCATGCTCCCTCTTCCCAATCGCTCCCTTCCCATTTATAGGACACATTTTATGTTTATAATGGCCAAAGTTTTGAGCTGGCTTTTGTTTTTTTTGACCCTGTGTGGTTTTTTTTTTTTTCTTTTTTTCTTTTTGGATACTTAGGCAAAGGTGAGCTACAGAGCGGGAGAGAGATGGGTCATTAAAAGGGCCACCCCTGTCGTCTGTTTGGAGAGAAAAAAGGTTGCCCTCTTGTTATTCATTAAGTAATTGAGATGGCACGTCGTCTCCGGGAAAGGTTAAAGAACCGAAACACAAAGCTTCTCCTTGTGTTTGTGCCTGTCATTTGAATTATTTATATGCTAATTTAATTATTATTTAATTTGCCTTGAATAATTCGAGATGACTTAATTATAGTTTCTATTTGTGCTTATAGTGAGCCTGCAGGCTGGCCAATTCCATTTGTTGTCCCATATAGACCATAAATGAGAAAATTAATACACTTAGGAAGAGTTTACAGCTTCCATTGATGAAATCTAAATTGATATAGGAAATTCCCTTTTTCGATTTCCAACAATTAAAGCAAATTGAATTTGTACGATAATCCTCCAAGGAAATTCCCGAGTTTATCTGCAAAATGCATATAAATCAATAAAGATATATATATATGTAAATTTCGGATTTTATAGTTACCATTAAATTTACAATATCTTTCTTGGCTCTCCAAAATTCAATGCTAGCCTCTGAAGTTCCTTTCATTTCTTCCATACTATGTGGAAATTCCAAAGTCCACAAATTTTCAATGAAATTTTCAAAAGCTGTTTGCTGAAAATTTGCTGCCGATAGTAAGAGTATCCATATACCCAAATGCCAACCCAAAATTATAGCTGCTTCTGTCAATGGCTTATCCGATTTAACATCTCGCCAATCCTGACCGGCCCATTCTGCTTCCTGTTCCAAATCCTCTTCACTCTTTTGATTCTCTAGAAATTCATTTTCATCGATTTTCAGTTGGCGAATAAAGTCTATGGATCTGTTGCAGATCAGAACTTGAAAACATATACAGGATACTTTAAAATAATATGCAGCCAAATAGTTCATTCTTCTCATAAATGGTAATACTTGTAATAGACCTTGAACCAAATGCGGATTATCACTCAGTTTTAATCGGTTCAATGACTCACACAGGCCAGCATGTAGAAGATGATAATATAAACGTATAGCCAATATAACAAGAAATATAATTTTCGTTATTTCCAATATGTATTCACATAACTTATAGTACTTATAATCTGGTAATTCACTCTCCAAATTCGGAAAGTCCAGAAAAATGGTTTTCAAGCAGAACATCATAATGAAGATAAGCAAAAGTAAACCATTAACCAACAATGGCCAAGAATAATGCAATCGAAGTTTTTTACCCCATAGATTTCTTAAGTGCTTATATGCCATTTGCGATTGATTGAGCAAATGCCAAAGTTCGTTGCGTTTCCACAGCGACCATAGGGGAACCACAGCATAGATTATTTTATAGAAATCAAATTTTATATGAAATTCCTCGTATTCTGGTTTTGGTTCTGCACCCAGTTCTTCCATTATCTCAATTTGCATTAGATTTCGTAGAAATAACCATTTAAAATAGCCAAACAGGATGAAAACTATAATTGTGGGTAGAAATCGTAGCAAGTTGCCTCTCTGATATAGCCATTGCTGTTTGGCCCGACAATAACGAAATTGCAGAAATCCACAGTATTTTAATATAAAACAAAATATTTTTAATATTTTACATAACACGCTTAACCGTGACATGTTAAAGCCGAAATTGAAATCAACTAAACTGAAAAGCTCTGAGAGCAATTCTATCGTTAATTAGCTTTATTCATTTGTACATTAAATTTATGTTAAGCACAGGGATTATTTTAGCACTAATATACAAACATCAATTAATGAGGTGATGGTCTTTAGTGCAACGAATTGAACATACTCTTGACAATAGTAAAATGAACTACTCGCATTTGTAAAATGTGTGAGAAATGTTTAAATTATTATGAGCTTTTACTCGTATTACTAATCGATCTGTAAGATGAACTGTTTATGTAATTTAAAACAATATTATCACGATAGATTGATAGGTATTTATGCAAGTGTTCCTTTAACTTACCAAAGCCTTTTGTAGGGTATAAAACTGTATTGCATTGTCACAATTTTGTTTTTTCATTATTTATCTGTACAATAGAAATCGATTGTGTATAGTCAATTATTTAATTTATTTACTCTTTAATTCATTGATATTCATCATAATTATACCAACGATAAACCTGACTAATTGTATGAGTCACATTACCATCAAAATCATCCTGAGTGCTTCGCATTTCAATATAGAAATTGTAATTGATATGCTTATGTTGTATTAGCCTTAATAAGAGCAAACCCATTAGTAAACGTAATAAACGAACAAAGCTAGTTAATAGCATATTTAAATTAAAATCAAGCTTAAACTGATATACGTATTTTAATCTAACCAATAAAAGAGAAGTTTTCATCAAACATTGGGCAGGAACATTGCTGGTAAACTGAAAAAAAAAAAGATAAAGTATTTAAATTATCGTCCTTATATAGTTTTTTTTTTTTAGATTAAATTACCAACATGCTAATTACATCCCTGTCACTTCTCCAGTGTTTGGGTTTACGCATAAGAGGCAATCCAAAGGGCATGGGTAACGTTTGATTTCGCAATAGACGCCAAGATTTAAGTTGAAAATATTTCGTATTATCTTTCAGTGATAGAAAACTTGTTAGAAATTTCTCATATTGTCTCTGAACATTGTGTGCAATAATCAATATTAATGCCAAATGAAGGCTTTGTGTTATTAAATAAATAATTTTTAATCGATCGATATTTAGTTTCTCATTGGCAACCAGATCTGGGACCAAGTTCATAATACGTCCAAAAACCACACCAACAAAACTTAATGCATGTAGTGAAAAGTATCTTACTACAATACTGTGAACTCTCCATATTTGTTTTTGTTGACGCAAAAGTCCTCTTAAGATACTTATTTTATAGATACTCATGTGTTGTTTCACAAATACATCCGATGAACGATAGAGACAACCCAACCAAATCAAATAATTGCCAAAGAAAAGCATCTCCAGGTGATAAATGATGGCCACACCAGCTATAAAGCACATTTGATATACATAATACATTTTCATTTGCCATCCCAAGAGGAGAATCGTTTGGATTATCAACATAAGAGTGTATAGACACTCTTTGGGTATTCTCACACACAGCCAATTTCCCAATATTCTCTCCATGGCCTTGTGTATGCGAACACACTCGTTCAATAGATCAACCAAATGCCTTCTCAATAACAGAAAGTATACATAGAGAGGCACATACAGGAGGAATATTAACCGATCATATATCCAGCCTTGACTAAGCCATAAATATGTCAAACTGGCTAACAAATTTAGCATGGCCATAACTTGCACATACAATTGCTCATCGCCAATGAAACGTTGCTCCAGCTCGACATAGCCCAAATTATAGTAGCCCAAATAGATGCCAAGTTTGCTAGTTATATGCCATACGCACTTTAAATGGCATAAACAAAATCCTTCTGCCGATGCGTGTGTTTGTGTTGCCATTTGTCGCGTTGTACTAAAAGCACTCACACAAGCAAAGTTCATTAACTAAGGTGGCTCATTCGATGAATGATTACCAAAAGTCAACTTATTCAAACATACAAATATGAAAAAGAAAAATGCAGTAAGTGTGGTTGTATATTCCTAACCAAAAATACCAAAATAAAATAATTAGAAATGTAAGCAAATTGAATGTTTACATTTAGGTAACAAACTGTACATATATCTATTGTATTCAAGACAGAAATTATTATATTGTTAATTGGAAAGACAAACAACAAGTCTATATACAGCAAAAAAGCAATTTCTTATACTTTATAAATTTATGCATACATATATTTTGAATTGGCATATTAGTTTGAGCACTTAAAATGCAACATGGAAAGAGAAAATGTGTTAATATCCAAGTTCAGATCATAGATAATGTTTATATATATTTTTTTGTTTAATTTGCTAAAGGGTATATCGAAATGTGTATGCTCCTATATAATTTACAGAAAATGATTTCTATTTTTCGTTTTTGTTCAAAAAGCAGCAACAAACAATATCTTATGCTCTGTTTATTTGTGGAGTTTGCTGTTGAAACACTTTAATAGTTTACACTCTGATATGGATATGGATGTGGCTATGGAATGGGAGGAGCACTTAAAATGGCATAAAGCCATAAAGAGTCAAAACTTTCCACTCACATATCTACCGTTTGTGTGTGCATGTGCGTGTTTACATTCATTTATACACACACACACACATACGTTACACCTCACAATGGTTCACATCTTGGCACCGGCATCTCCTTCTTCCATTTCTGGTACTCTTTCTCTTGTTCCATTTTTATATCTATCTCTTTTTGTCACATACCAAATGGTTTTACACGCATGTAAGTATCAAGGAAGAAGACCACACCAAACACAGCCTAGCCACCACCCAGCTCTTCATATTCTTTTACCATACTGTGTGTGTGTGTGTGCTATAAAAGCCGCATATATAACAATGACAAAAAACTGCATGTTTTTATTACAAATTGCAATTGTGAAAAATTTTATACATGGCCGCATCGTGTCACATTCCAGGACCTGTACCTGCATAAAAAAAAATGAATGAAGAAGACAGGGAGAGACAGAGAGAGAGTAACGGGTCCTGAGAGCTGTTCCGGTGATAGTGTCGCCAAAAATAAACTGCCACACAAAAATTTTTGCCGCATTTCTCTTTCTCGCTTCCTTTTCTTTTGCTTTTCCTTTCATTTTTATCTTTTTGCTCCCTTACTTCATTTTTGTTATTGTTGTTGTTGTTGATCATACCCTTGCCAAAGTATATAGATTCATTGTAATCGGTGGTTTTGTAACGCACAGAAGCAAACATTTTCCAATCATAATAATATATCTCTCTAACTCTTAAAATTCGAGTGTCTTTGCGACTTTCTTTTTACAATGTTCCAGGATAATGATTTTAACTGAGGAATTTTAAAGGATATTAATAGGGTAAGATCAGATCAACAACAAGTACAAAGAAATCCCGTTAAATCTATTCATATTTAGGTTCGGTACAAACTTTTAATATTGAGCTGCTTCATTCCATCAAAATTGGTTTACTGATTGTTTACAAGGGTACATAGACTTCGGCACGGCACAGTGGCTAGTGCGGTCCTCTGTTTTTTTTGTGTAATTTTTTTTTGACTGCGTGCTGTGCATAAAGCAAATGAATTTATTTCTCGGCTGCCATTTTTTCAATTTAAATGGCTCGCCGTCGGCCAACTAGCTGGAATATGTATTATTTTTGGTTTTTTTTCTTTCTCTTTGATTGCCATAGCCAAACACATTTCTCTTTTTTTTCTCCTTTTATTCCGGCGTGTTTTTTTTTTTTTTTTTTTTTTTTTTTAACTTTATTTTTTGTTTTAGCTCGTCGATTTCTGTAGCTATAAATTTTTGCATGTTTTCATTAGTTGTCAGCGCGCTGCTTTTGATGATTTATGCATGTTTTTGATGCCCCCACAACTGCCCCTGTTCCCTCTCAAACACACACACACAAACAGCCGACAACAGTACGGCACGCTTTGCTGCCAAATTGTGTGCATTTGCAGCCAACCCAAAAATAAAACAACAAACTTATTAAAAATTGAGTTTGGGTAAGGCAAAGTTTTTAAGCTAATGAAAATTGCTGCAGCTGCCCCCTGAAAAAAATGAAGTTAAATATGGACAGCTGTATTATAAACAGCGAAACAAGAAAAAAAAGGGAAAGCTGCTGATGCTGTAAGTAGACAAAACAAAAAAAAAAATTATAAACGGCAAATGTTCCGGCAGATTGATCCGAGACAGAAACTTACTTGAGTTATCAATTAAAATTCTCTAAGTCATGCGCTTGCCTAAGCCTGCTTTAACATTACTTGAACTTTATCTTGATTATATGCATAAATAATATAAAACGAGAATCAATCATTTATATACATATATTAAAAGAGAGTAACTCAGAATAAAAAATTATCTAATAATAATCTAACACTCAAGTCTTGGACAATGACTTTTAGGGGTTCGTAAAATTCAAATGCAGTTTACGTTTTCAATGAAATCTTTTCAACATGATAACTAAAACCATTGTAAAAGACTTTAAGGTCAAACTCTATTTTTGGGGAATTCCAAGAATTTGCAGATAATTATTTGTTTTCTGTTGTTGTTCTGTTGTTTGTTGTTGATGTTTTTTTTTTCCTTTTTTTTTTTTGTTGGTACTCTGTTTGCTAAAGTTGCCCCCATCAAATTCTGTTTTGCCATTTCCGTTCGCTCCAAAAGTCACACATAATAAAGCTGTAGAAGAAGGACATTTGGAACGTATATCTTTCGTACGTTTTGTTCCGCACCCACCTTACCACCACGCCCACCCTACCCAACGCCTCCTCAGCTTAGGTGTCAAGAGCCTGAGCTCTGACTCAACTTTGCCGCCTGCTAACGATGATTGTGATGTTTTTCCTCGTGCCTTTTTTTTTGACGAGGTTATTTTCCTAGCTTCTGCTATTGCTGTTGCTGTCGGTGTTGCTCTTCGTGTTCCTGCTCTCCTGCCCACTGCCTGATGTCGTCTCTAATGATTGTTTGACAAACATGGCTCGGGTAAGCTGGAGACGGAGTCCTGGCTAGCTTGAGCTTCCTTCCTTATTGAATTCCAACGTTGCGTGTCCTTGTGTTGGGACTTGTACAGGATTTTAAAATGCCACATAAAAGCGCTGAACGTTGCGACATGAATTCAAAATTGAAATGACAAAGTAAACGGTGAACGAGAAGAACCGAAGTACCGGGAGGAGCAGGATCAAGAGCAGAAACAGCAAAAATACCAAAGAAACAGTAGAGGAGATGGCAAAAAATGGCAAGTGAACCGCTTGAGTTTGACATTTTTGGGTTATGCTGCGATGAACATGCCGATATGCTCACGTGCCAGGACATGCAAATCTCGCCGTTGGGGGAAAGAGTAAGCAGCGATTGAGACTTGAACAAATTAATCGCCACCATTTGCTCAGCCAAATGACTGGGCTAGAACTGAAACTGGAACTGGAGCTGGAGCTAAAGCTTGGAGTGTGGTAAAGGAAATGGCGATGTATGGCAGAGATGTTGGGGATGTTGGGCGGCAATTCCCAGTTAGCAAATAAATTAGTTTGCTGCGTGGGCGACGCAAATCTGAAGTGGGTCTGACAGCGGTTGCCCCATAGTCCACAAGGACGATTGGCTCCTGCCAGAAATTTTAAATATTTAAGCGTGTGCAACTTATCGATTTGGGGTTACGTTACGTTGGGTATTAGGTTTGCGGTTGATGTCGCTGTCGATGGCGATGCCAGAGCTGGTGCTAGTCCTGCTGGTGTTGGTGCCGGTTGGCGAATCTATTGCCGGAGCGCGGAGCTGCTTTATGCTGCTGCTGATGTCCATGTTGAGGTGTGTGCGCCCGTTTGTGTTCCAAAATGACGCTAATTGAAGTGGTTCGCCTTCATTTCGATCTCAATGTGTGTGCTGGCCATCAATTACCCTCACTTCCATATGCTTTCCTTTTTTTTTTTTTTGTTCCTTTTTGTTTTAGTTTTTGTTCTATTTTTTCCCCCGTTTTTGCTAAAAGCGTTTACTTAGTCCCTCTCCCAGTCATCACATTAGCGTTAAGTACTACCAAATTGCTAGTGTTGTTAGAGGTTCTAACAATAAGATAAAAGGGTATGTTAAATAATTAATAAAGTATGCAACAGGCACAAGTAGATACCTAAATACCATATATGTATATTAAAATCATTGATTAATTTATTTGTGCCTGTAAAATTAAATGATTTATATGTGTCTGTAAAATTAAATTATTTGAATATTTAGTTAAGTCACTTATTTGCAAAGAGCATTTCGCGTTCGGTATTCGGTAAATGATATTCCGTTGATATTAACTATTCCAATTGCAGTACTTGGCTTATATTCAGTGCCAGTAGTTCTCGTTCCTTTCATTCAGTTGGACACTCGACGCCATTATGTCGATGGGAAAGCTGCTATGTCTCTGCCACATCATCAGCTATTTCAATGTACAAAAAATGATCTGTAAATTGTGCTGCCTGTACAACATTTACTATAATGAGGACACAAAAAGATTTGCTTTTGCCCAACAAATTCTAGTCTATTTTATGTACGGTGTCAATATAGTGTTTTTTCTTTTAATACTAGACTCTGATAGCCTGTGGGTGATTGATAAACGCAATTTTGTAGTCTATGCAGTGCCATGTATATTTTACATTATCAATCGACGTTTCTTATTGGCTATATTGAATGAGATGGCTCAAGCCCATTGTGAATTGCAAATGGCAATGGGTGAACTACTATGCACTTCGGTGCGTCGTGCCTTTTGTTGGGCTTGGTTAATAATCTTGGAAATTATTAGCATGTTATACTGGCAAATAAGTCTTTACGATCGCATCCAAATATTTTATATGATAAGCTGTCTATTGTGCTGGTACCTGCAATTACTATTGCAGGTCAATAGCTACATTTGGCTGCAAAGCATTTATGTGGCCATGAATCAAGTATTCACAACTCCCCTCAGCTACAGGCGACGCATGAAATTATTAAAAGAATTACTTATTCTTCAACCAAAATTGAGAAAGATTCAACGACATATTGCCACATTCTTTTGTATAAACATTTTAATAATTTGTGCACTCATATGGGATAGTTTTCTCAATGCGTTCTTTTTGAAAAACTCCTCTGTAATGGGCACGAATATTATATTCTGTATAGAGCCATATCAATTGAGATATATGTGCAATTTATTAATCTTGATGATCACTTTATTGCTGGTTGTCAGAGATTTTAAATTAGAAAGGGATAAGTTCTATCAGAGTCTGTGGCAGCATCCCGAAAAGTTCTATCAACAAGTTCTGATTTATTTGAACTCCAATTGTTATCTTCCACGCAGTCAAAAAAAATTGGATATAGTGGATCTGATGGTTAAGTATTTGATAACAAATTCAAAGAAATTCAAAATTAATTGAAATTTTGCTATCCACAGCTGATGACTGGAAATCAACCATATGAAATGCGCTGCTCAACCATAAGTCTATGTCAAGTGCTTAAGGATGATTTACGTTTCATTATCAAAGCAAAAACCTTTCAGTATTTTCTTCTTTTAGTTGTATTCAATATATTTTTAATATTTAATATTAGTGCTATCAATGATTTGGGCCTGAGACTAACCGATTTCAATTATACACTTTATGAATCTTCGAATTCAACAAGTGTATTTAACGTGATCGAGCAGACTTTTTGCATATTTGTCTTGGACTAATTTAATCCTATGCAAAACATGTATATACATATATATTATATATTTTATTCTAAATGTACAAGAGGAAACTGTTTTGTTATTATGGTTTGTTTGTTAGTCAAAGCACGTTTAACAACGAAAAAAAAAGGAAAGGAAAACCGCAATAAATCAAACGAAAAAGGGACTTAACCCATTCATTATATATTTAACCCCTTTCCATTCTGCTGGCACCATGTTTTTGAATGTGAAAAATGTCATATTGGAAAAATCTATAAAATCACTTGAACACTCACAGAGAAGCAGGATGAGAGAAAGAGGGCAAGAGTGTGTGCGAGAGAGAGAGAGAGAGAGAAAGAAAGAAATGGGTTGATATTTCCTCCATCATCATACCCATAACCAACACATCTAAATCTAATGCCACGCTGGGAGCCTTAATTAGCTCATAGATGTGCAACGTGGCGTATGATTAACACGCGACTAATGAACGTCATGGCCATCGCTCATCTGTGAATGATTGAATTAAAATCCAGTTTTGGACTCTCTGGCATAATCAATGGAATTTATTACCGGCACCGCCACGCCCAATCGACTCCCACAACTGTCAGCTACCAATAGTCAATTTTTAGTTCATTGCACAATTGAATAGAAAACTACTATAAATTTTCCACGATTTCTAATATCTGCTGCTGCCTACAATATTTTTACATTTAACTTCAGTTCATTCGAGTGGCAAATATTTCGATAAACTATATTAAACTTGCATTAAGCGAAATGTACATACATACATACATACATATAATGAAATTACAGAAGACTGACAACAACCAATGATAGGATTGATATATGTAGTGTGTATGTGTGTAGGTAGATAAATGTAATGGGTTGGGTTAGATTGGTTGATTTTCAACATTAATGAGCCACGCCTCGTGTGTAACAACCATTAGCAAGGCAGTGTGCCATCATCATGCAATTTAAACTAAGCTTAATTGATATGCATGCGATTCAGTGCGAATGGTGGGAAATGTAATTTTCTGGTTGCATTCTGTAATGAGCTCGAAATAATTCCATGTTAGCTTCATAAAATCCGCCCACAGAACATAACCCCCAACAAATATACAAATACCCTAAAATCATTTTACTACATGTGCCAGCAAATAGCAGGCGGAGTCAATAGATGAGGAAAAACGGGTTGTGGAACAGGCCATTTTTCAAACCAAAAATGTTGGTATGCAAAACTTACTTACTAAAAGAAATGAAGCTGAAACATTGTGGTAAGTGGGAGCGAGTAGAGACTAGGACTAACACTACTAGGACTAGGTTAGTATGTATGTATGAATGTATACAGTAGTAGTAGTAGTAGTAGTAGTAGTTTCGGATGGCTAGAATGGAGTGTGGGGGGCTTACGTATTGCAATTTGTGCAAAATGCAAATTTCCCCACTGATGACAGCCGCAATTTTGTGCTTCATTGTTGTTAGTTTTGTTGTTGTTTGTACACATCTATTGTTTTGCTTTGTGTGTGTGTATGTGTGTGTACTTCAATACATGTCACACAGTTGCACAATATGTGCTAGTTAAATATGTTAACCAGTGGATTAAGAGAGAATGTAATTTACAATTATCCAAATCGAAAAAAAGAACTCCAAAAAATATTTCAATAACATTTTTAAGTATTTATTAAAAATGTAAGAAATTCATTAGATGAAACTTGAGAATAGGGGATCGAAATATTTAAGTTTAAGGTTAAGTCCTTGAAGGGTTAGCAATACTTAACTTTAGACGAGATCTTTGTTCCTTATAACCCATTCAAAATTTTTTTCTTTAGTGATTATGTTTGAAATAAAACGAATTGAGGAGAAATTGCAGTGCCGGGAACTAACTCAAACATTTTTAAAGATTTAAAGAAACATTTTTAGACCGTAAAGAACCTAACATCAATACGGTTTAACTGCATTCAAAGTACACACAAAATGTGGCTCAGTGGAACATGAAATTGATTTTGATCGTGAATGAGTTTTTGTGTGAAAATTGATTGAGTTTCTATTTAAAGTTCCGGCATTGTTTGCGTTTTTTGCCCAGTTAGATGCTTAATATAACCAAATTTGTGCTTGCACACAGACACACACAGACACACACAGACAAAAACATACAGATACAGAGGTTAGAGCGAGAGGCAAGTCAAACTGAATTCCTGACTAGCAAATGTCTGGCCACTGGACAACACAACAATGGCTGACCAGTAGTGTCAGCATCAGGGCTATGTTCTTCTCAACTCTATTTCTCTTTCTCTCTCTCTCACTCCCTCTCTGTATCCCTTATCCTTCCGTTTCTCTGTTTTCCCTTTGCCACATTGCCTAGTGCATAGCTGCTAGTGGTGCACAGCTCTCTCGCTTTGATTAACAATGATGGGCATTATTTTTGCAAATAAATTTTAGGGCAAGGATTTAGATTTTCGTTGTTTTTTTTTTCGTTTTGGTTACTGCTGGTGTTGTTGTTTTTGAATAGAGCTGACATTTTTGCATGCTCAAGTTGAATTTTATTGATTTATGAACGTTCAACGTCAATCAGGGCCTACATCATGGTTGTCATAATTGCACATTTGGTGCAAGGGTTCCAAAATACTCTTCCCCATATTCCTCCCGCATTCGTATTTGGCTTCGGACTAGGTCTTAGACTTTGGGTCTGCTTCTGAAACGGACTTGAAACGGAAGCTTTTAAGCAAACAGGATATGCTGTGAGCAGCTTTTCGGGCACAACGGACACTAGAACCCTGCGACGACTCGTACTTGCGACAAGTCCCCCAAGTCCCAAGTCCGAATAGAAGAAAACAAAAGAGCATTTGGTATGCAAAGCCTTTGATGTTGTCCTTGGAACGTTTTGCAGGATGCAATGACAAAATGATTTTCGTTCGTATTGTGAATGTGTGTGTGTGTGTGTATGCATGTGTTTGTTTCTTTGCACTAAGCATCAGGCAAAGCAACATTTCTTGTTTGCTTGTGTGTTTCGGTGTTCCATTTTTTATAATACATACCTAACCATTATATATCTACAATAATGTGAGTATATGTTTTTCTTTTTTTATCAGAAAGTTTCTCAAGAGTTTGAGCCTTTGCCAAATGGGTCAACAACAGCAGAAACTTTTGTGTGCCAGGACAACAGCAAAATAATTAAGGTCCTTCAAAAACTTATTGACTGCTTTTTTTTTTTTTTTTTCTTTTTTTGGTTGCGGGAGGCTCAGCAAAGTTTGTGTTTATAAAAAAAAAAAACCAAAAATAAAATAAAAAAGGAACAAAATTTTCAAAGCAGAGATAATAATTAGGCCAGGGCAAAAAACAGAAAAAGGACAAAAGCCAGGAAGTGGCTAGCGGAGGCCAACAACCAAAAAACAAAAACGACAAAAAGAGAGAGAGAGAGAGAGCAAGCAAAAAAAAGGGATGCTCAATAAATAAATAAAGCAAGGACCAGAGTCCTTTAATGCCTACAATATTCCGGCTAAAATTTCTACATAAACGAATGCCAGCGCACTTAGCAGGCAATTGCGAGATAATTTAATTATGTGATGCCTCCAGCCATCCAGCCAGCCGACACACAGAAGCCAGCTAGCTAGCTAGCAGCTAGGTTGCCAGGCTGGAGACGAAGACAGACAGGCAGGCAGGACGGGGCAGAGCAGGACAGGGTAGGGCAGTGCTGGATAACAGGATAATGATAACGAAATAAGTAAACCAAAAGGCTTACCAGCCTAGTCCCATTAAAAAACGTGTCCATAGAGCACACTGATAAAATGTGCGGTAAATTAAATGAAAAATGGCCAAGACTAGGACATTATAAAGTGTGTAACGGACCGATAACAGCAATATCAGAAAGAGACAGCAACACAAAAGTGAAATAGCAGTAGGAAATGAAAATGGGGAGCAGTGTGAATGTTGGCAAAGTCGGTTACGTGGCTTATATAAATTGCAAAACCGGACTTAATTGCGCTGCCATTTGCCAGAAGGCGAATACAAAAACAATCCGGGCGGAAGTGCAAAACTTTGTCACCGGATATGCTAGGTAGGTAGGTAGGTAGGTATAACTGTATTCCTCTCTATGGACAGGTAACAGCTTGCGACCAGTAACCGTAAATATATTTCTATCTATATCTGTATCGGTATCGGTATCTGCATCTAGGCAAGTGGCATCGGCATCCGCGCTGTGGCATTAAACATAATTAGCGTGGAAATTATTTAAACAGCAATTGAAATGTTCAATGGTTGTGAATTGTATGCCACTTATACATCCATGTATGTATATATACATATATACAAATTTATACCTGTTCAGTTCACTGCAAATTGTTGGTTGGTCAGTTTGCTAGTTTGGTCCGTGTATGTATGTGTGTGGCAAATTTTCAATTTCCCTCATCTGGTTACAGTCCTTTGCTCGAATATCCTGTTTAGTTTTGTTTTAAAATTACTTCCTACAGTTGGCTAAACGAAATGAAAGTTTTCTATAAATTGTTTGTTTTATTGTTGCATTCGCAAACGCAACCTGTGAAGATTATACAATTGGTTATTATTTTTTATTTTTAAAGATAAAATAAAGAAGATTTTCTACTTGTTTTTCAATAAAAAAGGCATTAAAACCTAAAATCTTATTACTGTCAATGTTTTTCTCAACAGATAATTAAAGCTTTAGATGATTTAATATCAATATTATTGTCTTTATCTTACCATATATAACATTATTACTAATTGGTAAGTCATATCAATTGGATGAGAAAACTTGAACGTTTTCCTGGTAACAAATTAACACGTTAATGTACTCCTCAGTTATGGAGCTGCATGTATGGAATTTTCCATCATCGACACTTCAACGTCGTTTTCAGTCTCACACCTCCAGTGGTGGCGGGGGTTTGGGCGGATCCGGGGAAAAGCCCTCTAATCAAGAAAAAGGAAAGGAGAAAAAAGAAAAAATAACAAAAAAGAAACGAAGGAAAAATGTGTGGCAGTGAGCAAGTGAGTCAGTGTAGAGGCGTAGTATGGGAGGCGGGATGAAAACGAATGCCTAGCGAATGGGTAATTTGGCTTTAACATTACGGTTAAGCATGCATGTCAAGCACATTGCCACACTGAAAAGTTTGTTGCCCCAAACTAGGAGAAGAGTAAGAGAAGGAGAGAGAGAGAGAGAGGGAGTTGCAAGTTGCATTTGCTTACTTACTATACTTGCAGTTGCAGTTACATACACATTTATGTATGTATTGTGTATGTGTGTATTTCATATGTTATGCTATGTCTGTATGTCTGTATGTGTGTATGCATATACATATATATGTATGTATGGGCTGCCCCTTAAGCGGGGGCGCCTTGGTCGTCTTGGTGCCCTCGTTTCAGTTTCTTGTGCAATAATTAAGTGAGTGCCAAGTAGAGTGAAGCGTGAAGCGTCGCGGCGTTCTCATTTTCTCAGTTGCCGTTCGCCAGTAAATTCATGCGTAAAGCAAATAAGTGAGACAGAGAAAGCGAGTGAGAGAGAAAGATGGAGGGGTGGGCGGGGCATACACCCAAAGTGTTGTGTATGTGTGGTGTGTTATTTCGGCTACGCTCGCGGGCAACGGCAACAGAACGCGGCTGAGTAAACGTCGCACGCATGAGAAATCAAAAGCAGCTGCACGGACTTCTCCCCTCACCGTCAAGTGGCTTCTTGTTGCTGCTGCTGCTGCTGTTCGTTCTTGCCACTTCTTCAACAGCGACTCCTTCTCATTTGGAGTGTAGCAATATGAAATGTGCGATGGTGATGGCAAGGGCAACGTTTGTGTGGAGGCGGACAATTGTAAATTACAATAACTTGAATGAAAGCAAGCAATGAATGAAAAACAAGGGCAGAGTCAAGACAAAATGAATTAAATGTTGCCAGTTCTTAATCGAAGCTGCGGGCAAGCGGACCCTAAAAAGTATGCTACAAATAATTGCCAGAAATAATAAAATGAAGATTCAAACAATTTGATTCAGTTTGATACAATTTCATTTAAAACTGAGCCTTAATTCCATTACAAATGAAATGTAAGCTGATTAAAACAATTGGAAAAAACTTTTTAAATAATTATAAAAAAGAAACTAATTAATCGCATATAAATTATTGGCAAACTATTTAACTGCTGTAAATTGTACATTTAATTGAAATGCTACTCGTTTACAAAAAATGTCCTTTAAAAAACGTTATTTTGGGTAAATTTTTTGCTTTTTATTTATTTTTTTATTTTATGTTTCACTTCAATGTTTTTCTTTAAAAACATTTCACTCTGGGCTCATAGTTGGGTCATAACAAGCACACGTAAACCGCCGCAGCACGCATTCACTTATTTCGCCATCAAAATGCTAGCACTTGAAATCAAATTTAAACATCTCCTTCCCTAGATGTATATTAGGGTGCCTCAAGTTATTTTGGTATACAAAAAGAAGCTGCCTTGTTTACCTAAAAAAAAGAAGAGTACTAAACTCATAGAAATTCCAAAAAATTTCAAATAAGTTTGTAGAGTAGGTTAAAAAAAATTTCTATGAAAATTCAACCAAAACTAAATAAAAAGTTAATATATCAGAAAAATTCTAATTAAGTTGAAAAGGCCAATCTTTCTGCAGGATATTAAATAGAGATGGCTTGAGTTTGATCAAACAGGAGAGAAGTCAAGAAGTATTTAGTTTATTGTAATTGAAATAGTAGTTGAAGCACCCTCATATATATCTATATGTATTTATGTATATACTTGTATACATGTATGCCATGGATATATATTTTTCCCCTGAGCTGTCATAGCAAGTGTGCGTAGTTTTCCGTTTTTCTTCCATCATTTTTCTCTTTTTTCCTTCTATTTTCTTTTTTTTATTATTTTTTTTGTGTTTTTACTTTCTACTCGCTTTACTGAGGCATGCGACACGTACTTCCGCTCATAAGCCAAAGGCAAACTAGGCAAAGGCGAACACAAAAAAAGAAAGTTCATACATACAAATATAAATGTATATCTATATATGTGTAGTATATATATATATATTTTTTTTCAACATTGTAACAAGATAATATTTTTCCAACATATTTGTGCCAGGGCATGGGCAAGGTTGCGTCTCTCTACGCTAAATGATATTACCTGAAGTAACATCAACATGACAGACAGGGCATGGCAGGCGGCACAACTAACGGAAACCGGATGTGCTGGCTTGGCAGTTGTGAAGTGATGTTTAGTTCAGGCCAAGCCAAAAAGCGAGGACAAACGTTGGATGGGTTGGTCGTTCGTTTCGTTGAATTGTTGGTTCGTATGTTCTTCTATGGTGCGAAGTTGCCCATAGGCATCATCGAGTGCCACGTTTTATATGTTGCCAATGGCAGCCTAGAGTCGACTCCAGACTCTCTGCTCAATGTATTTGTATATGAGTGTGTGTGTGTGTGTGTGGGTGTGGGTCTGTGTATGTGTAGTTGTTATGGCCCCATAGGCGGCACTTTTCTTGCCCTTTTCCCACTATCTAACCCACTTCCACCCGCTTGACACTTCTCACATACCTCCTCGCTGTGACAGCATAAATCGCTGCTTTGGCCTCCAGCTGGCTAAGGAGTACAGTGTATAGTGCATGTGCGTGTGAATGTCCGTATTTGTGTGTGTGTGTGCAGCGAGAAGTTGAACAATAAAGCCATATTGGCAATTTAATGTGCTGCAAAGCATTTGAAGCATTCAAAGAACAAAACGACAACACGCATACGCAACGTATGCTAGGGAGTGCATTTTAAGCAGCTTTCACGATAAGCACGTATGTACGTATGTATGTATGTATACATTCAGACACACACATACAAGGAGCAGCTGGTATTGGTGCTACTCCTGGCGCTGCTACTGCTTACCATTGCATCCTTTGCTGCTGCCTGCCAGCTTAGTTTACAGCTTACTTATCTTTGCCAATGCCCAACACGTTTCTACATTAGCAAAAGCAACCAACAACATACAGCAGCACAACACAAAATACAACTTCATTTTCAGGCCAAGCTTAAAAAAAAATTTAAAGCAATTTTCGGTTTGCCCCTCTTCTTGGGGTACATTTCTTTTTCACTAACCTTTACGTTTTTCTTTTTCTTTTTTTTATTTTGTGTCCCCATTCCATTTCACTCTCTCACACTGTCGCCCTTTCCCATGTGATCCCAATTTAACTGAGGGTCGTTGCTTTTTTCCCAATTTTTGCTTGCCGTTGTGTCATTTGCATATTTTCCCGTTGCAACTTTTGCGTTTTCAACTTGTAAATTTGACTTTATATGCGAAAAGGTGCAAATCTGTTTAGCGTCCCCCGTGTGCAGCGAAGCGCATAAAAATGCATTTATGCAAAGGCCAATGGAAACTTACACAGAATTAAGTCAACATCATCATTATCATCATCATCAACATCATCATCAAGTCAGAGTTAACTTTGGTTAGCAGTGGATGACTGGCAAAATGTTTACTCAAAAACTAGAGCATAATGATATTTGTTTAAATATATCATCAAGTAGGAAAATGAAATTTGTTTGCTTTTAAAATAATATTTTATACTTTCGTAGTGGATTCTCAGTAGTAGTAGTAGTAGTAGTAGCAGCAAATTTACATGTTGCACTTAAAATCCTTGTGGAATATATGAACGAACTAGTTCCCATTTAGTTAAAGTTAATATAAATTTAATTCGTATGATAATTTAAATGTTAATTTTGGACTACAAAGTGAAGAATGTACATCCAGCTTATAATGTGGAATTATAATCGTTTCATAATCTTTTCTAAATTCATAAAATTTTATTTCTTTGCATTACACTGAAAAATTTAACCAAGTGATCTACTTGGAAACTTATCAATTTGTGTCAGATTGATACCAACCTTAATTTGATATTTTAAAGTCATTCTAAGGATTCAGTTGTTATACATTCTATTGAATTTACTTTAAAGTTTAAAATTTTTAACGACTTCATTTTTGTATTGATTTGTACTTTAACTATTTCCTTTCGAGACTTGTAAATCTTTTGCATT
Source organism: Drosophila austrosaltans (assembly GCA_035045865.1). Lineage (NCBI taxonomy): Eukaryota > Metazoa > Arthropoda > Insecta > Diptera > Drosophilidae > Drosophila > Drosophila austrosaltans. Next base: position 7,335,900 of record JAWNOQ010000207.1, read on the forward strand.
CATTTGCCATATTCGAAAGTGTGGCAAACATTTTATGACTTCCTCTCTTTGCCCATATACATATGTATAATATTATCTATATCCACTTCGTCAATAAAAAGATGGATAGGGACGGGGGATGGCAGCAGCAATGGAAATGTGAAAGAGAGAAGAAGTGAAAAATATGCTCGTAAATGTCAAACACTCTATAATGAGCTAATCAAGCAACTTTTGAGTTGCTCAAACCCAAACGACAGAACGCTAAAGTTGTTCTCCCTTTCTTTCTCTTATTCTCGATAAATGCAAATGGTTTTTGGTTTTAGCCAACTTTTATGAGGCCACATTATAAAGTCAATGAGACTATAAAACAGACATCATTTGATAGCAGCACCTAGGCCACAGTATTCAGCAACCAGCAGCCAGCTTCTAGCTACTAGAGCTGTAAAAACTTTCACCAACATTCTAACATTGTGGAGTGCCAAAATCAAATATTCCTATATTAAAAACACTTTCACTCTCTTGCATAGGGAACAACTGAAGAGTCATAAAACATAAATAGAGTAGATATGTATATCTACTATATATAAAGGAGAGTGTCTATGTATATGTGCGCGAGTGTGTGTGTGTTGTTGGCAACTATAAAGTTTCAAATGAAATCATTTTTCAAATGAAATCATATATTATTATGTTATTTGTGGTGGAAAATGTCAACGAAAGTTAATGCTGTTGACAGCAATAGAAACTTGTACACCAACTTAAATAATATTACGTATACGCCACGTAAAGGGCATTTTGGTAAAATGCCAATTGACTTTAATTGCTTTGCCTGAAAAGTCAAGCGAGGTAGTGTGTGTATATATATGTTTCATACTCTATACTAGAGATGTCCAAAAAGAGGATAACGAGAAAGAGAGGAAGAGGGAGTGGGAGCAAGAGAGACAGAATGAGAGCACTTTCATTAGTTTCTAGTCCTGGTTGCTACTACCATAGCGGAAGCCACTAAAAGTCTTTACATTGCATTGAAGTGCCATCCTTCTACCCTCTAAAAAACAGTTTGTGAAATTTAATTTTCAGCACACTTGATTTTTAAATTGCAAATGGTTACAGACCAAGGACAGAAGAGTGATGAAAATTTGCTGTTAATTTGTACAGAAATGTCTCTATTAAATATTAAATTACTTTTTTCTCTTGCTCGCTCGCTCTCTCTCTCTCTCTCTCTCTATCACTCTCAGTGCATCTGGCTCTGTCTCATTGTTAACTTTTATGAATTACAACTAAATGTAACCAGCAACATGAAGTTTGCCGGGTAAAAAATAATAAAAAAAAAAATAACACAGAAATTTTTGCAGCTCTTGTAGTCGGATGTTCAATGCATTCAAAGGGAAGGATGCGGCTGAATGGACAAGGTATACATATCAGAAGGAGACGGAGGAGAAGGAGGCAGGAAGCATTGCTACCATAAGCAGGCAATATCAGGAAAAGGAGGGAGCCATTCTATGTGGTGTGGAGGGTAACAGCGGGGCGTGCGTGTGCAATCTGGCAATAAATATTTTATATTTACAATATGTTTTGACTCTCGATTGCATAAGAAATGGGTATATCGATTTCGTGTGAATATTTGTGAGTTGTAACGACTATTTGTGAGTAAGGTTGATGCAGAAGTTTGCGAAAAAACACGGAAGTAAGGTAAAATCCAAGTTTATAAAAATAGCAAAGGGAAATAATAGTTGCATTTTTATACAGAATTATGGAAAGCCGGCAACTAAAGCTAGCAGATTAACTTTATCTCTTATTTAAAATAATATAGAAATATGCGCAGTCAAAGAAATGTATGGGTTTATTCAAGTAATATTTTATTCATCTTTTGGTTATTTTTACTTGCAATAGACAGAAGCTGCAATCAATTGTTATTTTTTCCATTCATTTATTACTTTTTGTATGACAATTCAGCTGGTTTTTCTTTGATTCTTATGCTCCATAATTGAACGGAGATCGATATGCTTATCAAAGTGGTTTACTTGATTGAAATCTTTGACTAATCTACAGCCGAATTAGGTAACGAAAAGCGAAAAAAAATATATTCAATCAACATTAACTTTTAGAGCATATCCCAGTCTGTGGACTGTTTCTTATTTTCCTTTCAACTTGTGTGGCACATTCTCTCTTTAAATGCCTCCAGTTAAAACCAAAAGACCAAAAAAATAAAAAAAAAGAAAAGTCCACCATGTAATGTCCTTTAACTATCATCGGAAATACCGTAGTCGCTGCAGATACACTGAAATTTGTGTCACTTTTGTTTTCTCCTCTTTATTTTACTTTCGTTTCTTTTTTCTTTTTAATTTTTTTTTCTTCCTTTTTTTTTTTTGTGTTCTGGCTGGCTTTATGGCGCTGCATTTTGTAATTAATGGCCATGTCCCAGCCTAGCTGCCATTGAGCTTTTGCCGGCTTTTGCTTCTGTTTCTGCTGTTGGGGCAATTATACCTACCACCTGCAACAACTTGGCTGGTCGTATTGGGGACTATTTGGGGACCTTGTTGCACAGTGAAAAGGGGGTTAATGATGCTTCGCTTATAGCGGCTAATGTCTAGGCCTAGTGACCCAATGGGGGGCTTTTGCTTTTCCTTCTATCAACGTAATAAACATGAAATGCAATTAACATTTTATGACATTTCTTTTGTTGGGCCAATTACGAGTACCTAAGTCTATACATATAGTAAACTACACAACAAATAGGCGTATATAAAACAGATGGGAATGTTTTTCTCCTCTTTTTTTTTCGCTTCGACTAGTTTGTGAGGAATATTAGTTTTTTCAACAAGTTGGAACAATGGTAGGCTATAATTGTATATTACTCGTACCTGAATATATTAATACATTTGATCTGATTTGATAATAACAGCTTTAACTTAATGGCATATTATATAGAATTCGTATATAGAAACATGAAAGCATTTAATTCTTCTACAGTACCTTACCCTAGGATATATGACGTTGTACATGACGATTTCGTTTGTAATTTAATTTCCTTTTTTTATTTTGTGTCTCTATTTCGCTTACAAGTTTACAATTAAATTTATCGTCTTTTTTTCTGTTTTGGTTTCAGGTTACCTTATCTGCGTCTTTTACTTCTTATGATTATGGCGTTTTGGTAAGTAATTAGCCAAAAGTTTCTACTGTATTTCTTTTTGGGTCTATGCTTCTGTGGGTCTATGCTATGTTTATCACGTTTGACGAGCCCTGACAGGCCTTCCATTTTCTACGTGCCCACCATAAAGTTTTATATGTAATTTGTTTTTATACTTATGTGTATGTGCCGACAACAAGAGAATTTTCCGAATTGGAATTCTATTATAACTTTACAATTGTATTAGACAAAGTTGTTTGTCTTACACACATACATACACACAAACTTAGTCGTTCTCTCTCTCTCTCTCTCCTTTTTTGTCTGTCTCTTTCTATGGATCTTAATAAACCATAACTAATGGGCACACAAGCGAGATGGCAAGCAAAATGGAAACTTTTTAAAGCCTCTCAAGAAGCTTAGCAGCTTTCAATTCATACTCGCAATAACAAGAAATGTAGAAAAAAACAGTGAAATTGGTTAATTTATAGCAAGCTGAAGTTTATATACCCTAAACAAGATTGCAAACGATCAGACTGATAAAATAAATAATTTAAATAATTCTGCTTATAGGCAAACATTTAATATAGTACCTTGGTCCGTTCAATTTATTAAGAAGTACTAAAAAGAAAATAAGAAAACAATTACAATGATAAACAAGTATGTATGTATGTACATCTTGTCAAAATGGGCGTATTCCATATTTGATTTGGGTTGCAAACTTGACAACAAAGTGGATAACTCTTTTTTTTTCCGAGGGTATCGAAAGAAAAAGAAAACTAAACAAGAAGAAAATCGAATGAGAAGAAAAGCAAACACGTAAATGAAATTTCCGCTTGTGTATGCCAGGACTTCTTGGGACTATACACCGTATTGTGATCCTTTTGGTGTATCAATAACTGTGCATGTATGTGAGTGTATTTGTGTTTGTTTGTGCATGTGTGTGTTGGCCTTTGTTTTGTTTGTTTATTTGTTTGTGCAATTTAAAGTGCCGGAAATATGCTTTAGCTTTAGCTTTATGGGACCCCCTGACCCATTGCTAAAGAGTGTGCGATATAAAGATAGAAATAGTTAGATATAAAGACAGAGGGAAAGAGAGAAAAATGGAGAAACGAAGAGTATGTGTGTAAGTGAGTGGGGAAGAACTTACTACATTTTAGATAATATCTTTTGATTAGTGGCAACCGCAAAAACTTTAATTAAATTCGCACACAATTCTCTAGGAAAAGTTTATGCAGCATTTCGCCCTGTCACCAGATAAGTTGGGGAGCCCTGTTCTGGCCATGCCTTGGACACGCATGTGCTTGCTTGGTAGCTTCGTTTCTAGCTTCCCGGCTTTCAGGCTTGCCATCTAGTAGCTCTAGTTCCCAGTTGCCTTTTGTTTGCGGACTTTAAGTTTTTGGGGTAGTATAAAAACTTTTTCCGGGTGAAGGGCAGATGGGGCTCCAAAGTTATGTACAGTCTGGGGCGACTTCTAATGAATTAATTAGTTGATTTTTGCCAAGCGCACAAACTTTTGCCAAAAACCACTTTAAGCTCTCTTCGTTAAAAATTCATTTTTTTTTTTTTCTTCATTTTTTATTATTTTGTATTTTCTTTGGATTTGATTTTGCTTTTTGGTTTTGGTTTGTAACTTTAAAGACATCATAATATATATATAAATGTTTGTAACATTGGAGCAAAGTTCATGGCAAAAGCAATGTCAGTCAGCGAGTCGCAACATTCAATTCGATATAACTAAGTATATCGAATTTGCACCATTTGAATGTTCCGACTCGTTGACCGATATTGCCCGATGCTCAATGAATTGATCTCCTTTCGATTTGATGCTTTTCGATTTTGATAGTTGATTTATCACAGCTTATAAAAATAAATTTTTAATAATCATAATAAAAAAAAAAAACGCGTTTGTCATGCAAATAAAAAGGTTATAGTATTAATTAGATTATGTAAGTTCATTCATATGTATATAGTATTTATATGAAAGCCACGCCCACGCACTCGAGCATTAAGTTTATTCTTCGCTCGCACTCATTGGTCGAGTTTCGTGGGCATCGCTAAGCATAATTTATGGGGATTATAATGATCCTTACATGATCTGTACAGTACAATAATAGAAAAAAGCTAGAAATCCAAAAAAAAGCGTTTATAAAATACAATTGAAATATGATTAACCTAATGCTAAATTATAAATTTATTATTTTTTTTTGTTTCTTTTATTTTGTATCGTTGTCAAAGTTGTCTGACTATTTCGAGTTCTTCTTTTTCTTGCTTTTGGGTATTTGGGCCCATAGACGGAAGAAGTACTCATCGCGTTGTAAGAGTCGACCGCGGGCATATGAATGTATATCAGCATCCATATTATGATCTCTTAACCAAGATGATGTATTGCACGAACTCATCTCAGTGCGCGGCTCTTCGGGCAGGCTGGCATGACCTGCAAAAACAATAAAGACACGTATTGTATATATATAGAATATAGAATATCTATTAACGGTACTTACCCGCCGTCATGACCTTATAGGGCTCTTCCGATTCCAAAGGTTCACTTAGACCAATCTCGTTTTTGGCAAATATGCGTATCATGTATTCATGATTCTCCTGCAGATCTCTAATTTGGAATTTCTGCACTCCAGCTGGCACACGACCCACCTCAATCCACATAGATTTCTTCATGTCACGTATAGCAATGTGATATCCAAGCAATGGCGCACCTCCATCAGACTCGGGTATACCCCATTCAAATACATGAGCATTGGCAGCAATAACACGCGCCTCCAATGGAGCGGTTGGTGGTGAGGGTACCGCTAAAATTTTCATCCACAAAGCAATTACTTTCCATAGTTTTCCAAAAATTTTTATACGTGTACTTACTCGCATGTGTCTTGAGCGATATGCTCTCGGTGACGGCTGGTGCACCTAATCCAGCCTCATTTTCCGCAGACACTCGGAACCAGTATTCGCACTTTTCCTTCAGATTGTCAATGGTATAGTGCAGCTGATGTGCATCCAAGGTAATGACCTTTGTCCATGTTGTCGATGTTGAGGAACGTTTCTCCACACAGTAGCCTAAATCGAAAAAAAATGCAAACATTAACCTGGTAACTTTTTGTGCTTCTGACTTTAGCTACCAGTGATTTCGGAGCCACCATTACGTGCTGGTACCTCCCAATCAAGAGTCACACTTCTGCTCGTTACATCCGGAGCTCTCAGGTTTTGAGGTGGTGAAGGCGGCGCTAAATAAAGGAAGAAATGATAATCAGTCAGTTAACTAATTCTGATTTGTTAAGCTACTATCACCTACCCATAATATTAGTTTCATTGGCTGCAGCGAATTTAAAAGCATTAGTGGCATTAGGAAAAAGCATTTTGCAAAAGCCATAAGCAGTAATCATTTGAAGAAAAAACAAATTTTAATAACTTACTTATTTTGCGACCAACTGTTATCTTCTCGGTTGTCTCAAAGGCCTCGCTGGTGCCAACCTCATTTCTTGCATAAATTCTAAATAGATAGCTCTTATTTCGAATAACATTCTCCACATGTATATTCGTAACAGTGCCCGTCGTTGTGCCCACAGACCGATAAACGGATTCAGTCTCTTCCCGAATTTCCACAATGTATTCAATGATCTTTGAGCCACCATCGGTTTCCGAAGGCTCCCAAGCCAATGTAAAGGATGTATCATTCATGCCCGATACATTGGTAGGTGGACGTGGTGGTGACGGTTTTTCTAATGATATTAACAAAAATTAGCTTAACATATGAATATCGCTATAGATAGGGATCAAAACTTACCAAACTTCTTAGTTATGGTTACAGTCTGACTCTCTGTGGGTTCCGATTCGCCAATAGGGTTAGCAGCCACTACTCGGAACATGTATTGTGCATTCATTGATAGTTTTTGAACGGCATATGAGTTAATGTCTTTGTCAAAGTCGGAGACCTTCATCCATACGTTGTTATGTATATCACATTTCTCTAGCGTATATTTGCTAATATCCATGCCACCATCATCGATGGGTGGTGTCCATTCCAGGATGATAGAGTCCTTCTTAACATCCTTAATTTCAAGGGACTGTGGCCTACTTGGCTTATCTATTACTTGAACTGTACATTCCACATGTGTGGAGCCTGATTCATTTGTAGCTGTCACCTTGTAGCGTCCAGAATGCTCTCGTGTTACTTTTTTAACTGTGTAGATGGAACTTATTTCGGTAGTCTCAATGGTGATCTCTTTGGTAGTCTTCTGTTCGACTGTCTCCTTGTGCCATGACACAGTGGGTGATGGGTAGCCGCGTACTGTTGCTGGAATGGTGAGAGTACCACCTGTGCGTAGTTTTTGCGACAGATATTTATCCTCCACCTCAATGATGGGCTTCTGTTGGAGTTTCAGTCTACATGAAGTCTCCACGGAGCCCTTCTCGTTAGTTGCCACGCACGTGTAGGTGGCTTCAGTCTCAATGGTTGTCTTTTCAATGGTGTATTTGGCTACGCGATTCTCATAGCGCAAGCTGGTCGATGACTCAATCACTTGGCCGTTCTTCTTCCACGTTACCTTGGGTTCTGGAATGCCACCAAAGACACAGGATAATGTCACCTCCTTGTCTAATTCACTGATAACATCCTGGAGTGGTTCTCGCACGCTTGGCGCTTCCGTTTCTACTTTAGGTACCAAACGTATAGGCGGGGAAATTGGAGATGGTGGTGAGGGCCCAACCTCATTAACAGCAATTGAACGGAACACATATTCAGTATCAATTTTTAGCTTGCTAATGGTATATGTTGTATCCTTGATCTTACGAATTTCAGTCCATCTGTGACGATTGTAAAAGTATTTATTAGTATATAGTATATTATTAGTATTTATTTAAAGAAAACTAAATGTTACTACTCACTTCTCTTCCTTTACATCATGATACTCTAGAATGTATTCAATGATTTCTGATTTGCCATCATCCTCCGGTGCCTTCCAATACAGGGTTATCGAATCGTGCATAACTTCCAAGGGTTGGGGTGTGCCCGGTGCCGTAGGTTTACCTTTTTTAAAAAATGAGAAAAAAAGGATATAAAAAGGGTTTGATTTTTCTTTATGCCTCAATTAATTCACAACCGGCCACTTACGCATAATAATTAGATGTAGGCTGGCCTCTGCTTCACCAACTGGGTTGACAAGCTTAACGGTATACTCTCCCTCATCATCGTCAACCACCTTCTTAATGGTCAACGTGGCAGATTGCTCATCAATTGTTGGGATTGTACGCTTTGACTTGGGTATGACAACCTTGCGAGTTGTCCACTCGGCCTCCGGGGTCGGCACTCCAGTGAATTTGACAGTAAAGGTTGCGTCATCATTCTCCTTAACCTTGATAGTCTGATCCTTGTCAGAGGTAATAACGGGTGGCAGTTTAAGCTCTTCAACGCAAAGTTTTGTGCTGCTTGTGACATTTTCAGCAACGCAGCTGATCTCACCGGCATCGTCATCGCTTGCATCGTGAATGACGAGACGTCGTACCGTTCCCTCAACGAAAACTTCATGTTTCTTGTTTGGCTTAATGGGCTTGCCCTTCTTGTACCAAGTCACCTCCACATCAGGCTGAGACAATTCAACAGTAAACTCAGCATCTTGGGTCTTAGTGGCCAATGTAACATCTGGCAACCGCACAATGAAATTAACCAGCGGCTCTTCCACTGTCAATTTGGCCTTTGAGGTTTGTTCTCCCACTTGAATGGAATATTCCCCAACGTCTTGTGGTTTTGCCTTGGTAATACGCAATGATTGTTTCTTGCCATCGATCGCCAACTGTATGCGTTCATTGAATTCAATCTCTTTACCATTCTTAAACCACTTGACGAGGGCATCACCCTTGCTAAGCTCAATATCGAATGTAGCGTTTTCGCCCTTAGTTACAGATACATCCTTCAGTGGCTTGATAATCTCTGGCGGCAATTCTATGACCACCAACTCGCAACTGCATTCTTGACCTTCCAGTTTACATGTATATTCACCCTCATCGTGTATGGTGGTATCACGTATAACCAATCGACGGGATTTGCCATCCTTGATGAATTCACAATTCTTATTCTCTGGTGTGATCTTTTCGCCATCTTTGTACCAGGTAACCTCAGCAGCTTCTGTAGTTAGCTCTACGTCCAGAATTGCAGTATCCTTTTCGGTTACTTCGTAGTCTTCCAGAACCTTAATAAAGTCGGGCTTGCGCTGCAATACCTCCACAGTAGACTGCGTCTCTTGCTTTTTAACCTTACAGACATAGGTACCCGAATCCCGTAAATTTGTATTTCGAATTACCAATTTGTGAGTCTTGCCATCTTCAACAACAACACGATGATCCATGCCACTAAGTTCCTTGCCATTAAAGAACCATTTGGTGGTAACCACGTGCGAAGTTTCGCATTCCAACGTAAGCGATTGGACCTCTTCAATAGTGATTGTCTTCTTTAGTTTCTTTGTAAAGGTCACCTCATCAACCTCCACTATGACACGAGCACCGTGTGATGTTTTTCCAATGGGATTACTGGCAATGCACTTGTAATCGCCAGAATCGGTTTCCGGATTAGCATCTTTGATGATAAGCTCAATGTTTTCGCCATCATAAATTTGCTGAATACGTTCACTGGGATATAGAGGATTGTTGTTAAAGAGCCATTGCACCTCGGGTACTGGATTGCCAGAGACCTTGGCCGGCAAATGGATCTCCCCCTTTTGGGGTACGTTCTGCTCTTCAAATCGCTCAACGAACAATGGAGGTTCCGCATTGCCACTTGTAGGTTCTGAATAAGAATGTTAATAAAACAAAAGGTCAGCAAAGATATAAACCAGTCATATATATATATGGACATGGAACAAGTAACTTACCTTCAATAGTCAAATTTGCTGTGGTTTCCACACTACCTAAAGGATTAACAGCCTTAACTGTGTACTCGCCCTTTTCTGATTTCTTGGGGGTGATTAATGTTAGGGTGTGCAGGTCCTTGTCTGATTTGGCATTCTTAATTGGTTTGCCATCCTTATACCAGGTCACCTTCGGCGGTGGATTACCAACAATTTGGGTTGACAGCACAACACTCTCACCCTCACGAATGACCATATTGCGCAAAGGCTCAAGTATTTGTGGGGCCTCCTTATCACTAGTTCTCACTTTCAATGTGATGGGCAGACGTGCTTCTCCCTCGCGATTGGTTGCTATAACCTCGTATGTACCTTCTTGTGATTTCTTAACCTTGGTAATGTGCACCACACTGCAGTACATGTGCATATCTGATTCAGTGACAATACGAATGTTTTTAATTTCCTCCTCATCAATGTCCTCGCCATTGAATGTCCATACGATATCCGGTTCAGGGACGGCAACAAGGCGACACTCTAATATGACATTGGTATTCTCATCGACATACTGAGCTTTGGGCTTCTTTGAGAATGTTGGCGGAATACCTTCGAGTATGTCAGCCAATGATGACTCACGTGACATACTGCGGCGAGACAATGCTGTAGCATCAGAGCCATGATCTGACAGTGGGCTCTCCACAATCAATTCGGTAGTACTGGAAGTGAAGCCAGCAGCATTCTTGGCCACACATGTAAATTTGCCGGCATCCTCAGGGAAGACTTCACGTATAATCAAAGTTGCCACATTATCATCATCGTAAAACATTTGGAAGTCCTGCGACGGTTTAATAATGGCTGTTTCGCGGAACCATGCTATCTGTGGACGAGGATTACCCTCAACCTTGCATTCAAACTGTACTGTGTACCCATCCTGGGTGTGCATCGGCTGCAGTTTCTCAATGAAACGTGGAGCAGTTGGTTTATCTTCCGGACCAGGACCTTAACAATTAAACAATCACAACATAACATAAATAATTTGCGTGTTATTGACAAAAACAGCGGCACTTGAACAGAACTGTGTTATAACACACCAACTCTGACAAGAATACATGTGCATAAGGCATTGACTTACGTTCAAAGACAGGCAGCTTGTCGATTTTTTCGTGCAATTTGTTTTGAACATACTGAGCGTACTCCTCAGGTTCCATTAGATACTGGGCTGGCACCCAACCCTCCTCCTCGGTTATGCTCTTCTTTACGTACCACCACTCAGAACTATGGCGACCAATTAGAGTGACCTTTTCACCTTCCACCAAATTAATGGCCTCATCGTTATCGGCAATATAATTGCAAATAGAATACATAACGTTGACATTGTCAGATTCTGGAAACGACGAATTCAATTATATAGATTAATTAACTCGCAAAAAATAGTGCGAAGATAAAACGAACCTTCAATATCCATTTCTCTGGTAATATTAAGTGAGGCTCCATCTACAGCAAAAAAATACATTATTTTTAACTAGCTTCGAAGAATAAAATTCAATTATTAGTGTTGGGTGACATTGTATGGTTATGCGTTAGCCACTTGACATTTATGTCGGGTTTTTTTTACCTTGCTACGCTGTCATATACAATAAGCTGATTTGTTTTCAAATTTGCATAATGTGAAAATAAAGCAATTTTATATTTCTACATATAATATTTTTATAACTCTAACTATCAATAACTTACCTTCGTTAAATAGTTGTTGAACAACTTTACGCTTCTTCTTAAACGTTAGAGAGTCCTCGTCATAGGTCACAGAATCGCGTTTGGGATGGCGAATGCCGATTAGGAACTGTTCCTCTTCTTCATCTTGAACAGAATAGCTTGGCTTAGGTTGCTTCTTTGGTTTCAGTTTGAAGTCAACCTCATCTGGTGGTAATTCGTCAACGAAGTATTCTTCTGGTTCCTCAACTTCATCGATCGTATCCTCATCGTCACGTATTTCTTCAATGATAGGTCCCTCGCCATCGTCATAGTCTTGCAAAACTTTAATCTTAGCCTCGTCTGTTGCCTCAGAGTAAGTCTTCTTTATTGGTTTCTTGATCTTTACCTTGCCAGACATGGACACTTCTTCTTCAGCATAAGAGTCCAATGCAATATTGAATTCCTGATCAACATCCTCTTTTGTCTTTGTGCTTTTTGCACGGAATGTGACATTTTCAACATCAGAGTATTCGGGTATGTCAACCTTCTTGCGACGTTTCAATTTCTTTACAGTGTATTCCTGGTCTTCTTCATCGGTGACTTGGAGGGGTTTGGGCTTACGGCGCTGGCTTACGACAAACTCTTCCACATCTTCGCCTTCTTCATATTCCTCCTCTTGGCGTTTAATGGAAAGTTCTGCCGCAGCTTCGTCCAAGGTAGTTGGCTTTACCGGACGTTTCTTGAGAACGGTCGCTGCCTCTTCTACGCCCTCGGTGATGGTGTGGGGCTTTTTGAAGGAAAGACTAAACTCAGTTTCTTCGAGATCCTCAACTGTTGGCTCAAAAGGTTTCTTTGGCTTTCTACGGATCACCACAGCCTCTTCAATAATTTCCTCTTCTTCGATTTCTACTGGTCTTTCTTCAACAACGGTTTGCTGCAATTGTAACTCATCTGCAGCTTCTTCGACTGGCTTCTGCGGTTTCTTCTTTTTCTTAAGTTGAACGGTTTCGTCAGAAGTCTCCTCGGTTACTTTCTTTTCCTTAGGCAACTTAATGTCTACAGAGAAATCTTCATCGTGCACCTCCTTGGGCGCTTTAGGCTTCAAAGTGACTTCAGCCGCTACAATGTCTTCTTCTTCTGGAGCCGGTTTCCTTATTTTTATAACCGCTTCATCTACTGTGTCTTCTGGCTTTGGCTTTTCGGGTTTCTTGAACTGAACTTCTTCAACAACCTCCTCTTCAAAAATGGGTTCAGGAGTAATTTCTTGTTCAACTTTCACAGTAACTTCGTCAGCTGCTGCGTCTTCAACTGGTTTCTTTGGCTTCTTCTTAACTATTTTCGCCTCCTCCTCTACCTCCTCCACTTTCGGTTTTGGCTTAAGAGTAACTTCAGCTTCTGGTTCTTCGACTACGTCTATAGGTTTTTTCTTGGGCAAAGTAAACTCTTCTTGTGGAGCTTCTTCCACTTCTGGCTGAGTTTCTTTAATACCGAATTGATATTCAGTTGGCTCTTCCTTCGGCTGTTCTTCGACATCCTCGACGATTTCATGTACTACGGACTCAATTGGAACTTCCTCGATTAAAGTAACGCTCAGTTCTGCAGCTGCTTCCTCTTCTTTTGCGGGTTTCTTTGGTTTCTTTTTGATTTTGGCCTCTTCGGTGACTTCTTCCACGGGTTGTTTCGGTTTAACCAAAAACTCAGCCTCTGGTTCTTCTACTACTTCTGGTTGTGGAACCGGTTTCTTTTTCTTTTGAATGGTGACTTGTTCCTCTGGCAACTCTTCAACAGTTGGTTCTTTGAGCTCCTTGATGACAATTTGGAAATCCTCAGGTTTCTCTTCCGGCTCCTTTGTTTCTTCAACCGTTTCAATTTCTTCAATTTCCTGAACAAGTTCCTTAGCTGGAGCCTCTTCTTCAATGATAGTAATCTTAAGTTCGGCTGCTTCTTCTTCTGTCGGCTGTTCGGGTACAATTGTAATGCTTTCGGCTGCTTCAACTTCATCCACTGGTTTGGGTGCAGATACAGTCACTTGGGCCTCTGGCTCTTCTGTAATCTCTGGTTTTGGCTTCTTCTTGCGATGAACCTTTATTTCTTCTTCAATGACTTCTTCGACGACTTCGCGGGGCGTTTCCTCGATTACTCTAACCTTATGTTCGTCATAGGTCACCGGTTGTTCTGGCTCTTCGACTACTGGCTCAGTTACGATTGGTTCTTCCTCAGGAGTAACTTCTACAGGCTTTTCTGGCTCAGTCTCCTTTACACCAATCGTATATGTCTTCTCTTCAACAGTGGGAGCTTCCTCCTCCTTAATTTGTGTTTCGATTTCTTCAATTTCTTGAACAAGTGGAGTTTCTTCAGGAGTTTCCTCAGTGATCTTGATTTTTAGTTCATCTGCCGCGACTTCCTTTACCTTTTTTTTGGGTTTCTTTGTTTTGATTTCAGCGTGTTCGGTTACTTCATCAACGGGCTTGCTCTCCTTAAGGACAAACTCTGTTTCAAGCTCTTCGGCAAATGTAACCGAAGGTTTGCGTTTCTTTACCGTAAATTGAGCCTCACTTGGTTCTTCTGTCGGCTTGATCTCTGACTCAGTAATGCGAATTGTAAAATCTTTAGGTTTTTCTTCCACTTGAGCTTCCTCTTGGTCAACAATTTGTGTGTGTGGAGCTTCGACCACAATTTCTTCAGGAACTGGAGCTTCAGTTTCTACAACCTTGATGTCCAAAGTAGCAACTTCCTCATCCGGTTTTTTCGGCTTTTTGGCTTTCTTCTGCTTAATTTCAGTTTCCACATGTGTCTCCTCTGTGTCTTTTGGCTCAGTCAACACAATCTTTGCTTCAACTTCTTCAGGCGCCTTTGGTTTTGGCTTTACTGTGAATTCTTGCGGTACCTCTTCTTCGGGCTTTTCTTCAATTTCAGTTACCTTCTCTGCCTGTGATTCCTTAAGAGTTATCTCATAAGAGTCGAATTTCTCAACAAGTTGTGGTGTTGGCAGCTCATCTTTTTCCTCAGGAATTTTTTCGTGAATTTCAGTTGGTTTTTCTACAATTGCTTCTGTTTCGGTTAAACTAATTTCATATGCTTTTGGTTTCTTTGTCTTTTTCTTTTCTTCTTGTTTAATCTCTTCAACAACTGTTTCTTCAACTGTTTCCGGCTTGTCTTCATCCACAATTTCGTGTTTAACTTCCTCGACTTCTTTGACAGGCTTCTTCTTGGTCTTTTCCTTTACTATAATTTCTTGCTCTTCTGGTTTTTGTGGCTGAGGCTCTGTCAGCTTCAGTTCAACTTCATATTGTTCAGGTTCCTTTTCGGGTTGTTGCACTGGCACGGAAATTTCGGCGGTTACTTCTTCGGGTTGTGGTTGTTCTTCCTTTGGTTCCTGCAGTGTTACTTCGAATTCTTCGGGCTGTTGTGGCTTTGGCTTCTTCTTACGGGTGACTACCCTTTCTTCAATAACTTCTTCTGTTGTTTCCTGTCTCTCATCAAAATCAATAACCCTGACTTGATGTTCCTTCGGGGCTTCTTCGGGTTCCAAAACTGTAGTTGTAATTTTGTATTCCACAGGTATTTCTTCCGGCACTTCTTCTGGTTGTGGCACTTCCTCGACGACCTGAATTTCTGATTCAGGTGCTTCTTTCGGTTTCTTTTGTTTCACCTTGATCTCTTTTGGTTTTTCTAACTCAGTAGGCTCCTCCACAGGGGCTTCCTCTTCTTGAACAGAAACCTGAAACTCTTCTGGTTTGTCTTCCGGAGCTTCCTCCTCCTTTGGCTGAACCTTTTTGGCCTTTGGTTTCTTTGGCTTCTTTGTTTCCTCGTCAGAGATGATTACCTTAGCTTCCTCTTGGGGTTCCTCAGTTTTGGGTTTCACAACATCTTCTTCGACAGGAGTTTGTTCTTGAACCTTTTTAAGAGGTTTGAGCTTGATTTGTGAATCAGTCTCTTCTGGAGCTTCGCTCTCTGGTTTACGGAACTTAATTTCCAGTTCGGGCAATTCTTCCTCTTCTTTGGGTACGCCAGGAACAATTTCTGAAATAATAGTCTCCGGCTCAGGCTTCGTTTTATCTTTTGGCTTGTATTTGGTTTTTGTAGGTTTCTTTGGTTTTTCTGGCTTTTCTGGATGTTCAATAGGTTCAAGTTCTTCTGGAACATATTCTGGATGCTCGAAATCAGTTCGTTCAAATGGTTCCAATTGGAATTCGCCTTCTTTGGGCTGCTTTGGTTGTTCCTCAACAATGACAACCTCTTTTGGTTTTTGAGTAAGCTCAACTTCTTCGTCGACTTCTTTGGGCTTCTGAGGAATCTTCTTAAGTGTAACGTTTTCAGGCTGCTCTTCTTCCTTGGGTTTCTTCTTTCCCTTACCAAGTTTAAGTTTCACTTCCTCTTGCTCTTCCTCCGGCTTGGGAGTCTTTTCTGGCTTCTGATATGGTACCTTTTCTTCGGGTTCTTCCTCGCTGCTAACATATTTTTCGTATTTTTCAAGCTCCACCTTTTCCAAGTCGTCTTTTATCTTCTTCGTTTTCTTAACCTTACGTGGCTTGAACTTAAGCAGCTCTTCGGCCTCCTCTATATTGCGAGACAGTTCACCATTTTCTTTAGTAGCACCGATTTCTGTCAGCTTTGGTATTAATGGGGCTGGCGGATACTCAACTGTAACCATGCGAGTTTTTAGACGGAATTTAGGTAACTGTACAGTTTGATCTTCAACTGGTTTTTCCTTTCGTTTGCCAGGCTTAAGCTTGACGGTCTTGGGAACGTCAGCTGCCTCAACAATTGTCACTTTTGTTGGTTTTTGCTCCTTGCGCTCAATTTTTATTGGTTCAAGAGTAGCAAATTCTGGTTTCAGCTTCTTGGGTAAATCGAAATCAATTTTCTCGAATTTTTCCAGTTCTGTTTTTTCGATTTCTTGTTCCAATAGCTTTCTGATAATTTCATCATGATCATCGGTCTTCTTTTTGACAACCTTTTTCTTCTTGGTCTTCGGTTTCGTGATATCCTCGACGGTGTCTTCATGCGTTGGCTGTTCTTCCTCATCTTCGATTTCCTCGACAATGGGCTGTGATTCTTCAACTTCGGGGACTTCATCGATAACACGAACTTCTAGTATCTTATTGGGTTGCTCTTCTTTAACTGGCTCCTCATCTATTACGCTAATATGGTAGTCTTTATGAACCTCTGGTATTTCACCTGTTGTAAAAATGCAAAATTCTTAAGATTAAAAATATCCTTAATTCAGAAGAATCCTGTGGGTCCGTGCATTGCTTTTGCAAAGCAAGCAAATCGTTGAACTAGACAAAAGACATTTTATGGCTAAATATTTACAGCAACATTTGATAGCTTATCCAATTGAGAAAGGAATGTGGTATATATATGGTTTAATATTACATATTTTTAAAATTTGTACAATAGGTGATAAGGAATGTTAGTTTTAAGATGTCATCAATTTGAAATGTGCAATAACGATTAAAAACATGCATTTGAGTATAATACTTAATTGGGTTAAAGTGTTGTCATTGTTTTTTTTTTCTCTTTTGGGAGATGGGGAGTTTTAAGAGTTTTAGCAAGGGAGAAAAGATTAGGGTCGCAAAAATGCTCAAACAAGTGAGCATCAATTCATCAGCGAGAGATTGAAACAAAGAGATAAAGTGTGTGAGAGAAAGTGAAAGAGCAAGAGAAAGACAGACAGAGAGAGAAAAGAAAAAGGAAGGTAAAGGCGCAGTAAATGGATATCAACGTTGTTTTCAACAGGTGGGTATAAAGAACAAAGGCATAAGACACAGACAAATGGAGCAGAGTAACAGGAGCTGCATGTGCGGTGGGAATTTTGAGCACCACAAAACTCTCATCTAATAACTTACTTGATTCAACGCTTTTAACTGTGTCTGGTTTTGTTTTCTTATGTTTAACTGTTTTTTGAATAGTATCTGTTGTTGTGTCATCTTGAGTGGGTTTCTCATCTTGTGCGCTTGGTGTAATTAGTGCAGTGGCTGTGTCCTCGGGTTGTGCAATTTGATTTGGTTTTGGTGTGATCACGTCAGTGGTGTCTGTAATATCTTTAATTGTCTCTGTAGGTTCGTCCGGTTTCTGTTCGCTCTCTAGGTCAACTGTCTTTGGTTTATGTGTCTTTGGTTTCTTAGGCTTATCAGAGTCGACGGGTATTGTTGGTGATGTTGGCTCAGTTGTTGTTGTCGATATTACCTGTTCGGGAACATCATCGATTTCCTCTTTCGGCTTATCAGGGATTTCCACTTTCTCATACTTTTCAAGTTCGATCTTGGGTATTTCCTCTTCTATAAGTTTCTTAACATATTCGTCCAGATCGTCCTTCTTTACTTTCTTTACTGTCTTCTTTGGTTTAGGCTTAGCGGGCTTCTCTTCAGATGGCTTTGGCTCTTCCTCAGTTGTCTCTATTGGTACTGGTTCGGGTTCTTCATCAACAATAACCATAACTGAATCATTGTCTTCGCTTTCAATTGTTGTAATCTTGAACGTGGTATCTTCTTTAGGGCCCTTTTTCTTTAGGACTCGCTTGGTAGTCTTTTCCTGTATGGGCTTACCTTCCTCTGTAATGACTTCTTGAATTTGAACTTCCTCTGGTTGCAGTTCAACCACTTCAATCGGAGCTTGTAGTTGCTCTGCTGGCTCTTCTTCAAATATCTTCACTTCAGCTAATGGTTCAGACTTAGGTGTTTCCTCTGGTACTGTCTCTTTTGACTTAACTTTTTTATCTTTCTTTGGTTTTTCACTTGGCTCTTCCTCTATGACATCAATAGTCTTAGTTTCTGGTTTCTCCTTAACCATGGGTTCAAAGTCAATTTTTTCATATTTCTCCAGTTCAGTCTTAGGCGTTTCCATATCTATCAGTTTTTGAATATAATCATGAATATCATCTTTTTTAACTTTCTTTGTTTTCTTTTTGGGTTCCTTAGGCTTTTCGTCCTGTTGAATTGTCTCTGGTTCATATTCAACAATAGTAATTTCGGCCTCAGGTTGATCATCCCTAGTGACTTCTATAATCTCTATTTCACCCTCGCCCTCTGGTCGTTTTATTTTGCGTTTAGTTGTTACCTGTTTATGAACTTCACCCTTATCGTCTGTTGTTTCCTCAACCTTAGTTACACTCTCAATAACCTCAATTGTAAATGGCTTAACTTCTTCAGGCTCCACGACACTTTCCGTTACAGAAATTTCGTACTTGTCATCTTCTGGTTTCTCAAAATTTTCGATAATTTCTTTTGGAATCCTCTTCTTTTTAGGTTTCTCTTCAACCTTTTCTTCTTCTTTGAGAGTAATAACAAATTCTTCATGCTCCGGTTGTTGGGAATCAGTTTCCTTTTGTTCAACCTCTAGAGGTTCTTCAGAAGTGTCTTCTTGAGGCTGCTCTTCCAACACTTTAACTTTCTCTGTTGGCTTCTTTTTCTTTTCTGGCTTCTTAACCTTTTCGATTTGCTTAACCTTATGGTCTGGTTCATCTGGAGCTGGAGATTCTTCCTTCACAACAATGATATTTTTAGTGGTAGGTTTGTCATCTGGTATGCTCTCAACGATGTTGATGTCTTCATCTGCAGACTTTTCTTCATCAGATGGTTGTTGTTTCTCCTTCTTCAATTTCTTTTTCGGTTTCTCGGTTTTTGGTTTTGTCGGAGAGTCTTCGATAATATCAACAACATCATCCAATTGTATTGGCTTTGGTGCCTCTTCCTCGAGAACTTTTTTAATGAAATTTTCAGCGTCATCCTTCTTAGTTTTCTTTGTCCGTTTTTGTTTTACTACAATTTCATCCTGGTCTGTCGTATCCTGTGGAGTAGTGGTCACCACAGTTATTTCAGATTCATTTGTATCCTGGTCAATGACTTCTGTAATATCATGGACAACCTCCTGCGGTCCCTTCTTTTGTTTTATTTTCTTTGTCTTTACAACCTTTTCCTTAATATTACCATCCTCATCGGGCAACTGTTGTGTTTTGACTGTTTCCTCAATTACAGTTATTTCAAACGGCGTTTCTTCGGGTACTTCAGGAATAAATTCTTTAACAGTGATAGCTAACGGCTGTACCTCTTCCGAGGCTTCCGATAATGGCTCTTCGTCATCTTCTGGCTTGTCTAAAGGTGTTTCTTCGGTTACTTCCGTCGGCTGCTCATCCCTGACTTTAACTTTCTTGAGTGGTTTCTTTTTCATTTTTATTGGTTCGTCTATATCAATTTTTTCATACTTTTCCAACTCAGTTTTAGGTATGTCCTGCTCAATTAGTTTCTGGATATAGTCATGAAGATCATCCTTTGGTACCTTTTTGGTCTTTTTAATTTTCGTTGGCTTGACTTCTTCGAGAGGTTGCTCTGTTACGGGCTCGGCATCTTCAGTTATAATTGTTACTTCATATTCAGGTGTATCTCCTGTTTTAGTTTCAAGAATCTCAATTATTTCTTCCTTGGGACCGACCTGCTTTTTGATTTTGCGTTTAGTCACTATCTGTTTTACAGTTTCCCCCTTATCATCTATTACTTCCTTTTCTTCAGCCTGCGTTTCAATTTCTTCAATCTGGAATATAGGCTCCTCGATTGGCTTTTCTTCTTCTGATTCTGCTATAATCGTTTCGAATTCCTGATCTTCTTTCATCTGTGGTACCTCTTCAGACGACACTTTAATTATGTAATCTTCACTGTCCATTTGCTCCGGTTGTTGAATAACTTTAGGCTTAGCTGCTTTCTTAGCTTTTTTGGGTTTCTCGTCTTTCACAGATGTTTCCTCTTTCACTTCAAAGGTGTAGTCAGCGGTTTGTGTTTCTTCCTCAGGGCTTGTTTCAAGCGATTCTACAGGCACTTCATCCTGCTTTTCAGGTTTGACTATTTCAATTTCCTCATCTTCAGAGATTTTATAATTCTTTCGAGATTTTTTCTGCTTTTTAGGTGTTTTCTCGGGAATTTGTTCTTCTTCACTTTCAATTAAATCTAGTGGTATTTGTTCGACAAACTCGTCAATAACATTGATTACATATTCCTCAATGTCTTCCTGCTTAAGTTGTTTTGGTTTCTTAATTATTTTCTTTTCCGGTTTGGGCTTTACTTCAGCAACTGCCTCGGGTTGATCTTCCGTAAGCTCAATAACTGTTACTTCGGCAAGGGGCTGGTCTTCGCTTGTAGTTTCTGTTATTTCAAAGACATTTTGCTTTGAACCCTTTCTGCGTACAACTTTACGTTTTTTAACAGTTACTTCCTTAATAACACCTTCTTCAGTAGGCTGCTCTACGATTTCGGTAGTTTGTTCAATTTCTTCCAAAGGTACTGGAACATCTACCACTTTCTTTTTCTTGGGAGATTTTTCTTTTTTAACAGTCTTTGGCTCCTCCTTAGGGGCTTCTTCATGAATTTCAATAGGCTCAATGAATTCCTCAGATACATTTACCAAATATTTTGAAGATTCTTTGACCTCGGAAGGTACTTTTTCAAATTCCTCTAGCAATTTTATGGGTTGTTCTATATCGTCTGGTTCCGGTTCAACTTCCTGCACATCAAATTCATGTATAGTTACAGGAAGACCATCAACTACTTCTACTGTCTTTTTGTGATGAGTCTTGACCTTTTTCTTTGGCTGTTTGGGTTTCGCGTCCATTTCTGTAGGCTCGTATTGTTCAAGTTCTGCTTTTGTTATTTCTTGTTCAATAAGTTCCTGTATATATTTGTCTAGATCATCCTTAACCGGTTTCTTCTTTTTAATCTTTTGCACGATCTTAGCCGGTTGCTCCTCCTCTACTTTTGAAGTTATCTCGGTTGGAATCTCTGTTGTTGTAAACTCAATAACAGCCTCTGGCTTGTTTTCTTGATACGTTTCTGTTATTTCAATGAGATATTCCTTGGGACCATCCTTTTTCTTAAGTTTCTTTGTTGTCCTGACTTGTTTTACTTCTTCACCTTCTTCATTTATAATGTCTTCAATAACAGTTTCAGGTGCTAGTTCTTCAATACGAATAGTGTGATCGACTGGTTTTTCAACTGGTTTCTTATGTTTGGTAGTCTTTGATTTTACCTTCGGGGACTTATCTATCTCTTCAGCCAACTCTTCTTCGGCACTCACAAATTCTTCGTTTTGTGGAACATCTGAGTCATTACTCTCGAGTTTTTCGAACTTTTGTGGTTCAACGAGCTCCTCAAGAATGTTAATCACATATGTTTGGATATCTTCTGGTTTCAGTTTCTTTGGTTTTTTAACGGGTTTCTTCTCTTTTGGTTCAGGACGTTCTTCTACGGGCTGATCAGGTTCTGTTATTTCCACGATTGACACCTCAGCTAAGGGTTCATCACTGGTAGTGGTTTCAGTGATTTCAAAAATCTGTTCTTTTGGTCCTTGCTTACGAGAAACCTTTCGTTTTTTAACTTGCACTTCTTTTGTTATGCCATCGTCTTCCGTTACCTGTGTGACTTCCACGGTTTCTGCAATGTCCTCTATTATGGGTTGTTCTTGTTCCTGTTCTACCACTTTAGGTTTTTTCACCTTCTTTGGCTTGGGCTTAGTCTTTTCTTCGGTAACTTGTACTTCGTCATCTCTTGGAGTTTCGGTGATATCCTCAATATAAGTGTCTTCATCAATAATTTTCACAGGTTTGAACTCTTCTTTAGGTTCAGGTTCGAACTCTTGTATGCTGAACTCGTGTATGGTTAGCGGAACACCATCAACAATTTCAGTGGTTTTTTTGTGATGCTTCTTTATTTTCTTTGGCTTTGGAATTTCTGTTGTAGAATCTATTATAGTTGCTTCGTATTCTTCAAGTTCCGATTTGGGAATATTCTGTTCTATCAGCTCTTGAATATAATTATCAAAACTTTCTGCTTTAGGTTTTTTCTTTTTGACAATTTTGACTTTATGTTCTTCTTGAGGCTGGAAGTCTTCACTTGATGTGACATCAGTAGTCTGAATTACAACTTCCGCATCGGGCTTATTTTCTTCATAGGTTTCAGTAACTTCGATAAGATATTCTTTTGGACCTTCTTTCTTTTTAATTTTTCGCTTAGTTGTAACTCGCTCCACTTGTTCTCCTTTTTCATTGACAATATTCTCAGTTACAGTTTCTGGTGCTAGTTCTTCAATGCGAATTGTATATTCAGAGATGGGCAATGTCGTAGGTTGCTCCTTGGGCTTCTTAGCAGACTTCTTCTTGATTTTCGGTGTACTTTCTTGAATTTCAATGGAATAGTCTTCATATATCGGAACTTCCTCAACATCGCTCGTGCTGATAGGCTGTTCTTCTTCAACAATATTCTCTTCAGTTACAACTGGTTCACTTTCAATTACATTTATTTTCTTTGTTTTTACTGACTTCTTCTTTATATTCTTTGGCAATGTAGGTATATCCTCAGTTGGCATCTCGTCAACCACTATATTTTGATCTGTATTTTCGTCAATAACTGTAGTTGTGAAAGCAGTAAAGTCTTCGTCAATAGAAGATTCCTTCTCTAAAATGGGTGTAACATCTTCTGATATTTTTGCAATCGATTCCGTTGGTGCTTCTTCAATAACACTGACTATATATTCTTTTAATTTGTCCTTTTGAACCTTCCTTACGGTCTTCTTTGGAGTTTTCGGTTTATCTTCCTTTGGCACTTCAGTGGTATTCTCTGTTGCCTCTGTTGTTATAACTATAACCTTTGCTTCATCATCGTCAATATCTGAACTGACAGTTTCAATAATTTGAATTTCATATTGCTTGGAGCCCTTTCTAGCTTTAACCTTGCGTTTTTTAGTGATCTTTTCTTCTTTTAATTCAATTTCTTCCGGAAGTTCGGATGTTGTTACTGTTGTTTCTTCTATTACCGTTATGGGAAGTGTTTCCTTTATTTCAGCAATTATATCTTCTACTTCAGGTATTACTTCCTCTTTCGTTTTTTGTGGTCTCTCAGTAACGAGTTCGGTATCAGTCCGTTTGATTTCAAATTCATCATATTCTGGAATATTTTCCGTTTCGTTGACTTCTTCCTCTTTAACAGTTATCTTAGCTTTGTGTTTCTTCGTCTTTGGTTTTGGTTTTGGCTCATGTTCGGTTATGCCTACCTGAAGGGTCTCGCCTTCTTCGAGAACGGCTTTTTCAGGCTTAGGTTTAAGCTTCTTCGGTTTTTTGGGTTTTCCGTCGACATCAATTTTCTCATATTTCTCTAATTCTGTTATAGGAATTTCTGCATTTATCAACTGCTGTATGTACGCATCTAACTCGTCCTTTTTCATTTTTTTGGTTTTCTTTTTGGGTTTTGTTTCCGTTATTTCCAATGTATCCTGTTTATCAAGACTCTCACTTGTACTTACAACCACTTCATATAAAGGCTCTTCACCAGACGTCGGAACAGATTGAATAATTTCCAAAATCTCTTCAGCATCTCCTTTTTTATGAAGAATTTTACGTTTCTTGACCTTTTCTGGTTGTTTGACTTCTTTCATGTCTTCTGGTTCAATTTCTGAAGGAAGTTCTGTTAGTGTCACTTCATAGAAATCTTCTAGTCTAGTTTCGTAGAATTTCTGTTCGGGTTCCTCTTTGAGTTCGGCCACAAAATCGTCAAGTTCCTCCTTATTCATTCGCTTTACTTTTTTCTTCAGTATTTTCTTTTTCTCTTTATCGTCTTGCACAATTTCGGAGCTAGTGACAGTTACTTCGTACAGTTTATCATCAATATTGTCTGGGGAAACTTCAACGATATCAACAACATTTTCTTCCAGTTCAGTTTTGATTTTAAGTTTTCTTTTCTTTCTGGGTTCTTTAACCGGAGCCTTTGTTGTCTCTGTTACAACCTCTGGTTGAATTTCTGGGGAGAGTTCAACAACCTCGTATTTGTAGAATGGCTTTAGTTTTATCTCTTCCTGGGTATCATCAGGCTGGTCACCCTGTCGCTTACGCAATTTTAGATCATCACTTGGCGTGTCTTCCGTCAACTTTGGTTTTCCTGGAATTATTTGATATTCTTTGCTCTCTGGAGTAGGTGTTGGCTTCTTTTTCCTCTTATATTTAGGTTTATCTTGTTGCAGAGTTCCCTCAACCATAGATTCATCTGAACCTTCAAGATGTTCAGATGTGGTATCCACATCTTCAATATCAAACGGTTCAAACTTTAGTTCATCATCAGCTTTTTCGGGCTTTTTAGTTTTCTTCTTCTTTGTGCCCTTGTCCTCAACTACTGTCGTTGGTTCTGCCGTAACTTCCTCCTGTGTGGCGTCCAGTTTCACTGGTTTTAATTGAACATCTTCAATATTCTCAACGTTCTTGGGTATCTTCCCCTTGCCAATTTTGAGTTTTCTACCCTCTTCTGATGTTTCTTCTTTGATCTTTTTGCCACGCTGATACTTAGGCTTTGATGCCTCGTCATCAGACGGTTGGCTCTTTTCTTCATCGAATGTCTCAAGGTCCGGTTCTTCTAGTACCACCTGTTCTGATTTTGTTGGCTTAAACTTCTTTGGGCGGGATTTTAAAACCTTTTCAGCCTCTTCTATGTTACGTGAAAGTTCGCCGTTATCGCGTTTGGTCTCTAAATCAGTGATTGCGTATGGAAAACAGTATGGCGCATATGGTATAAATCTGATCCAGCTCTTTAGTTTCTTATTCTTGAATGAAGCTTCGTTCTTTTTCTTCTTTTCTTCCTGTGGTCGTTGCTTTGGAGTTTTAAGTTTAAGCATCTGTGGAAATTCAGCCACGGAGCTTATTTCAACCATTTTAGGACGTTTTATTTCTATCTTCTCAATTTTCATTGGAGTCAATTTTACCGGTTGTTTGAAAGAAGAATCGCGACGAGCCCTTTGTGGCTGCTCCATTTCACTACGCTTGTATTCTTGTAGTACGGTTTTTGGAATTTCCTGATGTATAAGGAATTGTATATAATCATCTAGTTCATCTCGTTTTGATTTCACAACTTTCTTTTTCTTTGTTTTTTCCTTTTTATCTAGCACAGTACTTTCCTCCACCTTAACCTCATCGACCTTTTTCGGTTTACGTTTCTTAACAGTCTTGTCCTTGTCCGTCGGTGTTTCGGTACCCTCATCTTCTACCACTGTCTCGTCAATCTGTTCGAATGGAGTCTTTTGTGTCTTTTTCTGTTTAGGCTTTTTACTTGTTTCGGGTGTTTGTATGCTTTCTGCATTTACATCATCTGGTTCAGTGATAGTGTACTCTTTGTTGTATTGGTCTGTTTTGAGAAAGAATTATGTGTTTATGTGTTAGCACTAAACTAATTTGTTACAATTATATTTGCATTTTATATAATGCTTTAAAACACTAAACAGATGCACTTTGTAAAGTGCAAGTAAAGTGTTTGAGTTTCATTGCTTGCATTCTGTTAACATTGAATTGTGATTTCTATTTATGACGTATATAGAGTATAAAAGTAGAGTATATATAGTATGTAGTATTTATGTACGTATTACACTTTGCTTACTTATAAAAAGAATTTTGGGTTCTACGTACAAAAGTGCATTAGATCATTTTTGTTAGTAATTATTTTGATATTTGGCTTTGTGGATACATGTTTTGACAAAAATGTATTTTGTGGTGTTTTGTGGAATTCTTGATTGTGTTTTACACGTGTGTATTATGGAATTGCCACTACTGTGATTGATTTCTAGTAGATTTACCGATTCGTAAACTTAAACAAAATTAATACTTTTTTTTTGGTTGGTATTGAATAAAGGTGTATAAGTATATAACCGCAAATAAAACTTAAGTCGCGACTTATAATCAAGTTTCGAGTATATATAGGTATATATGTATGTATAAAAAGAAATTTTGTGTACAATCACCTGTTGGCTCGCTGACTTCAACTATTTCAACATTTGATTGTGTAGTGTCTTCCTGTATCGGTTCAGTATCACTGAGCACTTCCTCAACAACGATGCCTTCCTCCTGAGAGACTCTTTTGTTTTCAGTTTGTATTGTTGTTTCTCCATCTTCATTTTGTACAGATTTGAATGTCGTTATGTATACTGGGTGTTCCGTTTCAGTGTGTTCGGGCTTTGGTTTTTCCACTATGTGTGTTGGTTGTGATTAATGATTAATGCGAAGTGAATAGGAAAATATGTTATTAACGATCACACTTAAATGACAATTGCATTGAAAGATAAATCAAAGAAAGTAATCTGCATAATGTAAATTTTATTTGCGCAACTAACAAATATGAAAAAAGGCACTAAATTTGCGTATACTTCAATAAGTGTTTTTTTGTGGAATGTAGTGTTTGGCTTAGTGTGGCTAACTGTGTTCTTACCGCTCTTTTTGTGTGGCTTTTGTTTGTGTTTGGAAACCTTTTCATCATCAAGCTTACTAATGTCAATTATATCAGCAATATTTTCATCGCTTACAACGCGTATTAGCGCATATGGCTCTTTGCCCTCTTCTTCAATCGTTTGAATTTGAAAATACTCCTCATCGTCAGGTCCTTGTTTTTTAAATGTTCGAGTTTTAGTTGTCTTCTTTCGGGCCTTTTTATTGTCGTCGATCTCTTCCGTAAAGACAATTGCTTCAGGTAATTCCTCAATTGGTATTGGCACCGTAGAGATTTCGTCAATTGGTACAACATCCACTTGAACATTAGTTAGTGGTTCCTTATCATCCTCTTCAATAATTTGAACTGTTGTAACTTCATCAAGTTTGTCATCAAGATTCTTTTTAAATGCTCGCGTTTTAATTGTCTTCTTCTTTTTCGTTCCATCTGGTGCAATAATTTCCAATTCTGTCACTTGTTCTGGTAATTCAATTGATTTATTATCTGTAGAAACAGCTTCTGTATACGGCTGTTCCTTTATAGTTACAGCGTAAGTTGGCTCGGTATCATCTTGTTCGATAATATCAATTTGCGTAATCTCTTCTCTATTTTCATCCTTTGGTTTTTTGATAACTCGCTTCTTTGTTTTTACAATTTTTGGTTGTCCTTCGTCATCAATAGTCGAAGTTTCGAAAACTTCATCTGGCAATACCACTATCTCAGATATCTTTTCCTCAGGAAGCTCTGGAAAAGGAGCTTCATAATTTTCTATCGTAACCTTTGTTTTTGGTTCCTTTTCATATTCCTCGACAGTTTGAACTTTTGTAACTTCCATATTTGGACCTTGAACCTTCTTGATAATTTTTGTTTTTATAACTGTTTTGGTGGGAGTGCCATCATCTTTTTCAGACAAAATAACAGATTTTCGCTCGGGCAATTCTACGATTGTAACTTCATCTTCAGGGTTTTGCACCATCACTTTTTTCTTCAATTTGACTTTACCGCCAAACGGCGTTTTTTGATCCTTTTCCTCAACAGTGACTGTGACTTCAGAGTGCTTATTGTCTTCTTCAACCGTTTCAATCTTTGTAATTTCTTCTTTATCACCTTTAATCTTCTTAATCACACGTGTACGTATTTTCTTTTTCTTCGGTATACCATTTTCGTCAACGGTCTCAAACACATTAATTTCTTCCGGGAGCTCCTTAACCTCTTCCCTTAATTCCTTTTCTAATGGAATCTCTTCAACTGTCACGGTTGTTTCCGGTTGCTTGTCATCCTCTTCGACGGTTTCGATCTTGGTGACTTCTTGTTTGTCGCCCTTGACCTTCTTGATGACGCGTGTACGGATTTTCTTTTTCTTTGGTTTGCCATCTTCCGATACGCTTTCAATAATACGAACCTCTTCTGGAAGTTCCTGAATTTCTTCAGGTTGTTCTTCTTCTACTGGAACCTCTTCAACTGTCACTGTAGTTTCAGGTTGTTTGTCATCCTCCTCGACGGTTTCGATCTTGGTGACTTCTTGTTTGTCACCCTTGACCTTCTTGATGACGCGTGTACGGATCTTCTTTTTTTTCGGTTTGCCGTCTTCAGATATGCTTTCAATAACACGAACCTCTTCTGGAAGTTCCTGAATTACTTCGGGTTGCATTTCTTCCACTGGAACCTCTTCAACTGTCACTGTAGTTTCAGGTTGCTTGTCATCCTCCTCGACGGTTTCGATCTTGGTGACTTCTTGTTTGTCGCCCTTGACCTTCTTGATGACTCGTGTACGGATCTTCTTTTTCTTTGGTTTGCCATCTTCAGTGATAGTTTCAATAACTCGAACCTCTTCTGGAAGTTCCTGAATTACTTCGGGTTGCATTTCTTCCACTGGAACCTCTTCAACTGTCACTGTAGTTTCAGGTTGCTTGTCATCCTCCTCGACGGTTTCGATCTTGGTGACTTCTTGTTTGTCGCCCTTGACCTTCTTGATGACTCGTGTACGGATCTTCTTTTTCTTCGGTTTGCCGTCTTCAGATATGCTTTCAATAACTCGAACCTCTTCTGGAAGTTCCTGAATTTCTTCGCGCTGTATTTCTTCCACTGGAATCTCTTCGACTGTGACAGTTGTTTCGGGTTGCTTGTCATCCTCCTCTACGGTTTCGATCTTGGTGACTTCTTGTTTGTCGCCCTTGACCTTTTTGATGACGCGTGTACGGATCTTCTTTTTCTTTGGTTTGCCGTCTTCCGATACGCTTTCAATAATACGAACCTCTTCTGGAAGTTCCTGAATTTCTTCAGGTTGTTCTTCTTCTACTGGAACCTCTTCAACTGTCACTGTAGTTTCAGGTTGCTTGTCATCCTCTTCGATGGTTTCGATCTTGGTGACTTCTTGTTTATCGCCCTTGACCTTCTTGATGACCCGTGAGCGTATCTTCTTTTTCTTTGGTTTGCCGTCTTCAGTAATGGTTTCAATAACACGAACCTCTTCTGGAAGTTCCTGAATTTCGTCGGGCTGCATTTCTTCCACTGGAACCTCTTCAACTGTTACTGTACTTTCAGGTTGCTTGTCATCCTCTTCAACTGTTTCGATCTTGGTGACTTCTTGTTTGTCGCCCTTGACATTCTTGATGACGCGTGTACGGATCTTCTTTTTCTTTGGTTTGCCGTCTTCAGTAATGGTTTCAATAACATGAACCTCTTCTGGAAGTTCCTGAATTTCTTCGGGCTGCATTTCCTCCACTGGAACCTCTTCAACTGTCACTGTAGTTTCGGGTTGCTTGTCATCCTCCTCGACGGTTTCGATCTTGGTGACTTCTTGTTTATCGCCCTTGACCTTCTTGATGACGCGTGTACGGATCTTCTTTTTCTTTGGTTTGCCGTCTTCAGTAATGGTTTCAATAACACGAACCTCTTCTGGAAGTTCCTTAATTTCTTCGAGCTGCATTACTTCTACTGGAACCTCTTCAACTGTCACTGTAGTTTCGGGTTGCTTGTCATCCTCCTCGACGGTTTCGATCTTGGTGACTTCTTGTTTGTTGCCCTTGACCTTCTTGATAACGCGTGTACGGATCTTCTTTTTCTTTGGTTTGCCATCTTCAGCGATGGTTTCTACAACTCTTACCTCTTCTGGAAGTTCCTGAATTTCTTCGGGCTGCATTTCTTCCACTGGAACCTCTTCAACTGTCACTGTAGTTTCGGGTTGCTTGTCATCCTCCTCGACGGTTTCGATCTTGGTGACTTCTTGTTTATCGCCCTTGACCTTCTTGATGACACGTGTACGGATCTTCTTTTTCTTTGGTTTGCCGTCTTCAGTAATGGTTTCAATAACTCGAACCTCTTCTGGAAGTTCCTGAATTTCTTCGGGCTGCATTTCTTCCACTGGAACCTCTTCAACTGTCACTGTAGTTTCGGGTTGCTTGTCATCCTCGTCGACGGTTTCGATCTTGGTGACTTCTTGTTTATCGCCCTTGACCTTCTTGATGACGCGTGTACGGATCTTCTTTTTCTTTGGTTTGCCGTCTTCAGATATGCTTTCAATAACAAGAACCTCTTCTGGAAGTTCCTGTATTTCTTCGGGCTGTATTTCTTCCACTGGAACCTCTTCAACTGTCACTGTAGTTTCGGGTTGCTTGTCATCCTCCTCGACGGTTTCGATCTTGGTGACTTCTTGTTTATCGCCCTTGACCTTCTTGATGACGCGTGTACGGATCTTCTTTTTCTTTGGTTTGCCGTCTTCAGTAATGGTTTCAATAACTCGAACCTCTTCTGGAAGTTCCTGAATTTCTTCGGGCTGCATTTCTTCCACTGGAACCTCTTCAACTTTCACTGTAGTTTCAGGTTGCTTGTCATCCTCTTCAACTGTTTCGATCTTGGTGACTTCTTGTTTGTCGCCCTTGACCTTTTTGATGACGCGTGTACGGATCTTCTTTTTCTTTGGTTTGCCGTCTTCCGATACGCTTTCAATAATACGAACCTCTTCTGGAAGTTCCTGAATTTCTTCAGGTTGTTCTTCTTCTACTGGAACCTCTTCAACTGTCACTGTAGTTTCAGGTTGCTTGTCATCCTCCTCGACGGTTTCGATCTTGGTGACTTCTTGTTTGTCGCCCTTGACCTTTTTGATGACGCGTGTACGGATCTTCTTTTTCGTTGGTTTGCCGTCTTCAGTAATGGTTTCAATAACATGAACCTCTTCTGGAAGTTCCTGAATATCTTCGGGCTGCATTTCATCCACTGGAACCTCTTCAACTGTCACTGTAGTTTCAGGTTGCTTGTCATCCTCCTCGACGGTTTCGATCTTGGTGACTTCTTGTTTATCGCCCTTGACCTTTTTGATGACGCGTGTATGGATTTTCTTTTTCTTTGGTTTGCCGTCTTCCGATACGCTTTCAATAATACGAACCTCTTCTGGGAGTTCCTGAATTTCTTCAGGTTGTTCTTCTTCTACTGGAACCTCTTCAACTGTCACTGTAGTTTCAGGTTGCTTGTCATCCTCCTCGACGGTTTCGATCTTGGTGACTTCTTGTTTGTCGCCCTTGACCTTTTTGATGACGCGTGTACGGATCTTCTTTTTCGTTGGTTTGCCGTCTTCAGATATGCTTTCAATAACAAGAACCTCTTCTGGAAGTTCCTGTATTTCTTCGGGCTGTATTTCTTCCACTGGAACCTCTTCAACTGTCAC
Organism: Drosophila austrosaltans; assembly: GCA_035045865.1. NCBI lineage: Eukaryota > Metazoa > Arthropoda > Insecta > Diptera > Drosophilidae > Drosophila > Drosophila austrosaltans. Next base: position 7,367,421 of record JAWNOQ010000207.1, read on the forward strand.
TGTAGTTTCAGGTTGCTTGTCATCCTCCTCGACGGTTTCGATCTTGGTGACTTCTTGTTTGTCACCCTTGACCTTCTTGATGACCCGTGTACGGATCTTCTTTTTCTTTGGTTTGCCGTCTTCAGTGATAGTTTCAATAACACGAACTTCTTCTGGAAGTTCCTTAATTTCTTCGGGCTGTTCTTCTTCAACTGGAACCTCTTCGACTGTGACAGTTGTTTCGGGTTGCTTGTCATCCTCCTCGACGGTCTCTATCTTGGTGACTTCTTGTTTGTCGCCCTTGACCTTCTTGATGACGCGTGTACGGATCTTCTTTTTCTTTGGTTTGCCGTCTTCCGATACGCTTTCAATAATACGAACCTCTTCTGGAAGTTCCTGAATTTCTTCAGGTTGTTCTTCTTCTACTGGAACCTCTTCAACTGTCACTGTAGTTTCAGGTTGCTTGTCATCCTCCTCGACGGTTTCGATCTTTGTGACTTCTTGTTTGTCACCCTTGACCTTCTTGATGACCCGTGTACGGATCTTCTTTTTCTTTGGTTTGCCGTCTTCAGTGATAGTTTCAATAACACGAACTTCTTCTGGAAGTTCCTTAATTTCTTCGGGCTGTTCTTCTTCAACTGGAACCTCTTCGACTGTGACAGTTGTTTCGGGTTGCTTGTCATCCTCCTCGACGGTCTCTATCTTGGTGACTTCTTGTTTGTCGCCCTTGACCTTCTTGATGACGCGTGTACGGATCTTCTTTTTCTTTGGTTTGCCGTCTTCAGTAATGGTTTCAATAACACGAACCTCTTCTGGAAGTTCCTGAATTTCTTCGGACTGCATGTCTTCCACTGGAACCTCTTCAACTGTGACTGTTGTTTCGGGTTGCTTGTCATCCTCCTCGACGGTTTCGATCTTGGTGACTTCTTGTTTGCCGCCCTTGACCTTCTTGATGACGCATGTACGGATCTTCTTTTTCTTTGGTTTGCCGTCTTCAGTAATGGTTTCAATAACTCGAACCTCTTCTGGAAGTTCCTGAATTTCTTCGGGCTGTATCTCGTCCACTGGAACCTCTTCAACTGTCACTGTAGTTTCAGGTTGCTTGTCATCCTCTTCGACTGTTTCGATCTTGGTGACTTTTTGTTTGTCGCCCTTGATCTTCTTAATAACGCGTGTACGGATCTTCTTTTTTGTTGGTTTGCCGTCTTCAGTAATGGTTTCAACAACTCGAACCTCTTCGGGAAGTTCTTTAATTTCTTCAGGTTGTTCTTCGTCCACTGGAACCTCTTCGACTGTGACACTTGTTTCGGGTTGCTTGTCATCCTCCTCGACGGTTTCGATTTTGGTGACTTCTTGTTTGTCGCCCTTGATCTTCTTAATAACGCGTGTACGGATCTTCTTTTTTGTTGGTTTGCCGTCTTCAGTGATGGTTTCAACAACTCGAACCTCTTCTGGAAGTTCTTTAATTTCTTCACGTTGTTCTTCGTCCACTGGAACCTCTTCTACTGTGACAGTTGTTTCGGGTTGCTTGTCATCCTCCTCGACGGTTTCTATCTTGGTGACTTCTTGTTTGTCACCCTTGACCTTCTTGATAACGCGTGTACGGATCTTCTTTTTCTTTGGTTTGCCGTCTTCAGTGATGGTTTCAACAACACGAACTTCTTCTGGAAGTTCCTGAATTTCTTCGGGCTGTATTTCTTCCACTGGAACCTCTTCAACTGTGACAGTTGTTACGGGTTGCTTGTCATCCTCCTCGACGGTTTCGATCTTGGTGACTTCTTGTTTGTCGCCCTTGACCTTCTTGATGACGCGTGTACGGATCTTCTTTTTCTTTGGTTTGCCGTCTTCAGTGATGGTTTCAACAACACCAACCTCTTCTGGAAGTTCCTGAATTTGTTCGGGCTGTATTTCATCCACTGGAACCTCTTCAACTGTTACTGTAGTTTCTGGTTGCTTGTCATCCTCCTCGACGGTTTCGATCTTGGTGACTTCTTGTTTGCCGCCCTTGACCTTCTTGATGACGCGTGTTCGGATCTTCTTTTTCTTTGGTTTGCCGTCTTCAGAGATGATTTCAACAACACGGACTTCTTCTGGAAGTTCTTGAATTTCTTCGGGCTGTATTTCTTCCACTGGAACCTCTTCAACTGTCACTGTAGTTTCAGGTTGCTTGTCATCCTCCTCGACGGTTTCGATCTTGGTGACTTCTTGTTTGTCACCCTTGACCTTCTTGATGACCCGTGTACGGATCTTCTTTTTCTTTGGTTTGCCGTCTTCAGTGATAGTTTCAATAACACGAACTTCTTCTGGAAGTTCCTTAATTTCTTCGGGCTGTTCTTCTTCAACTGGAACCTCTTCGACTGTGACAGTTGTTTCGGGTTGCTTGTCATCCTCCTCGACGGTTTCGATCTTGGTGACTTCTTGTTTGTCGCCCTTGACCTTCTTGATGACGCGTGTACGGATCTTCTTTTTCATTGGTTTGCCGTCTTCAGTGATAGTTTCAACAACTCGAACCTCTTCTGGAAGTTCTTGAATTCCTTCGGGTTGTTCTTCTTCCAGTGGAACCTCTTCTACTGTGACAGTTGTTTCGGGTTGCTTGTCATCCTCCTCGACGGTTTCGATCTTGGTGACTTCTTGTTTGTCGCCCTTGACCTTCTTGATGACGCGTGTACGGATCTTCTTTTTCTTTGGTTTGCCGTCTTCAGTGATGGTTTCAACAACACGAACTTCTTCTGGAAGTTCCTGAATTTCTTCGGGCTGTATTTCTTCCACTGGAACCTCTTCAACTGTGACAGTTGTTACGGGTTGCTTGTCATCCTCCTCGACGGTTTCGATCTTGGTGACTTCTTGTTTGTCGCCCTTGACCTTCTTGATGACCCGTGTACGAATCTTCTTTTTCTTTGGTTTGCCGTCTTCAGTGATGGTTTCAACAACACTAACCTCTTCTGGAAGTTCCTGAATTTGTTCGGGCTGTATCTCTTCCACTGGGACCTCTTCAACTATGACAGTTGTTTCGGGTTGCTTGTCATCCTCCTCGACGGTTTCGATCTTGGTGACTTCTTGTTTGTCGCCCTTGACCTTTTTGATGATGCGTGTACGGATCTTCTTTTTCTTTGGTTTACCGTCCTCCGATATGGTTTCAACAACACGAACTTCTTCTGGAAGTTCCTGAATTTCTTCGGGCTGTATTTCATCCACTGGAACCTCTTCAACTGTTACTGTAGTTTCTGGTTGCTTGTCATCCTCCTCGACGGTTTCGATCTTGGTGACTTCTTGTTTGTTGCCCTTGACCTTCTTGATGACGCGTGTACGGATCTTCTTTTTCTTTGGTTTGCCGTCTTCAGTGATAGTATCAACAACTCGAACCTCTTCTGGAAGTTCCTGAATTTCTTCGGGCTGTATTTCTTCCACTGGAACCTCTTCGACTGTGACAGTTGTTTCGGGTTGCTTGTCGTCCTCCTCGACGGTTTCGATCTTGGTGACTTCTTGTTTGTTGCCCTTGACCTTCTTGATGACGCGTGTACGGATCTTCTTTTTCTTTGGTTTGCCGTCTTCAGTGATAGTTTCAACAACTCGAACCTCTTCTGGAAGTTCCTGAATTTCTTCGGGCTGTATTTCTTCCACTGGAACCTCTTCGACTGTGACAGTTGTTTCGGGTTGCTTGTCATCCTCCTCGACGGTTTCGATCTTGGTGACTTCTTGTTTGTTGCCCTTGACCTTTTTGATGACGCGTGTTCGGATCTTCTTTTTCTTTGGTTTGCCGTCTTCAGTGATAGTTTCAACAACTCGAACCTCTTCTGGAAGTTCATGAATTTCTTCGGGCTGTATTTCTTCCACTGGAACCTCTTCAACTGTGACAGTTGTTTCGGGTTGCTTGTCATCCTCCTCGACGGTTTCGATCTTGGTGACTTCTTGTTTGTCGCCCTTGACCTTCTTGATGACTCGTGTACGGATCTTCTTTTTCTTTGGTTTGCCATCTTCAGTGATAGTTTCAACAACTCGAACCTCTTCTGGAAGTTCCTGAATTTCTTCGGGCTGTATTTCTTCCACTGGAACCTCTTCGACTGTGACAGTTGTTTCGGGTTGCTTGTCATCCTCCTCGACGGTTTCGATCTTGGTGACTTCTTGTTTGTCGCCCTTTACCTTCTTGATGACACGTGTACGGATCTTCTTTTTCTTTGATTTGCCGTCTTCAGTGATGGTTTCAACAACACGAACCTCTTCTGGAAGTTCCTGAATTTCTTCGGATTGTTCTTCATCCACTGGAACCTCTTCGACTGTGACAGTTGTTTCAGGTTGCTTGCCATCCTCCTCGACGGTTTCGATCTTGGTGACTTCTTTTTTGTTGCCCTTGACCTTCTTGATTACGCGTGTACGGATCTTCTTTTTCTTAGGTTTGCCGTCTTCAGTGATGGTTTCAACCACACGAACCTCTTCTGGAAGTTCCTGAATTTCTTCGGGCTGTATTTCTTCCACTGGAACCTCTTCAACTGTGACAGTTGTTTCGGGTTGCTTGTCATCCTCCTCGACGGTTTCGATCTTGGTGACTTCTTGTTTGTCGCCCTTGACCTTCTTGATGACTCGTGTACGGATCTTCTTTTTCTTTGGTTTGCCATCTTCAGTGATAGTTTCAACAGCTCGAACCTCTTCTGGAAGTTCCTGAATTTCTTCGGGCTGTATTTCTTCCACTGGAACCTCTTCGACTGTGACAGTTGTTTCGGGTTGCTTGTCATCCTCCTCGACGGTTTCGATCTTGGTGACTTCTTGTTTGTTGCCCTTGACCTTCTTAATGACGCGTGTTCGGATCTTCTTTTTCTTTGGTTTGCCGTCTTCAGTGATAGTTTCAACAACTCGAACCTCTTCTGGAAGTTCATGAATTTCTTCGGGCTGTATTTCTTCCACTGGAACCTCTTCAACTGTGACAGTTGTTTCGGGCTGCTTGTCATCCTCCTGGACGGTTTCGATCTTGGTGACTTCTTGTTTGTCGCCCTTGACCTTCTTGATGACGCGTGTACGGATTTTCTTTTTCTTTGGTATGCCGTCTTCAGTGATAGTTTCAATAACACGAACTTCTTCTGGAAGTTCATGAATTTCTTCGGGCTGTATTTCTTCCACTGGAATCTCTTCGACTGTGACAGTTGTTTCGGGTTGCTTGTCATCCTCCTCGACGGTCTCTATCTTGGTGACTTCTTGTTTGTCGCCCTTGACCTTTTTGATGACGCGTGTACGGATCTTCTTTTTCTTTGGTTTGCCGTCTTCAGTGATGGTTTCAACAACTCGAACTTCTTCTGGAAGTTCCTTAATTTCTTCAGGTTGTTCTTCGTCCACTGGAACCTCTTCGACTGTAACAGTCGTTTCGGGTTGCTTGTCATCCTCCTCGACGGTTTCGATCTTGGTGACTTCTTGTTTGTCGCCCTTGACCATCTTGATGACGCGTGTACGGATCTTCTTTTTCTTTGGTTTGCCGTCTTCAGTGATAGTTTCAACCACACGAACCTCTTCTGGAAGTTCCTGAATTTCTTCGGGTTGTTCTTCTTCCACGGGAACTTCTTCTATTATGACAGTTGTTTCGGGTTGCTTGTCATCCTCCTCGACGGTTTCGATCTTGGTGACTTCTTGTTTGTCGCCCTTGACCTTTTTGATGACGCGTGTACGGATCTTCTTTTTCTTTGGTTTGCCGTCTTCAGTGATGGTTTCAACAACACGAACCTCTTCTGGAAGTTCCTTAATTTCTTCGGGTTGTTCTTCTTCCACTGGAACCTCTTCAACTGTTACTGTAGTTGCAGGTTGCTTGTCATCCTCCTCGACGGTTTCGATCTTGGTGACTTCTTGTTTGCCGCCCTTGACCTTCTTGATGACGCGTGTACGGATCTTCTTTTTCTTTGGTTTGCCGTCTTCAGTGATAGTTTCAACCACACGAACCTCTTCTGGAAGTTCCTGAATTTCTTCTAGTTGTTCTTCTTCCACGGGTACTTCTTCTATTGTGACAGTTGTTTCGGGTTGCTTGTCATCCTCCTCGACGGTTTCGATCTTGGTGACTTCTTGTTTGTCGCCCCTCACCTTCTTGATGACGCGTGTACGGATCTTCTTTTTCTTTGGTTTGCCGTCTTCGGTGATAGTTTCAACCACACGAACCTCTTCTGGAAGTTCCTGAATTTCTTCGGGTTGTTCTTCTTCCACGGGAACTTCTTCTATTGTGACAGTTGTTTCGGGTTGCTTGTCATCCTCCTCGACGGTTTCGATCTTGGTGACTTCTTGTTTGTCGCCCCTCACCTTCTTGATGATGCGTGTACGGATCTTCTTTTTCTTTGGTTTGCCGTCTTCAGTGATAGTTTCAACCACACGAACCTCTTCTGGAAGTTCCTGAATTTCTTCGGGTTGTTCTTCTTCCACGGGAACTTCTTCTATTGTGACAGTTGTTTCGGGTTGCTTGTCATCCTCCTCGACGGTTTCGATCTTGGTGACTTCTTGTTTGTCGCCCTTGACCTTTTTGATGACGCGTGTACGGATCTTCTTTTTCTTTGGTTTGCCGTCTTCAGTGATGGTTTCAACAACACGAACCTCTTCTGGAAGTTCCTTAATTTCTTCGGGTTGTTCTTCTTCCACTGGAACCTCTTCAACTGTTACTGTAGTTTCAGGTTGCTTGTCATCCTCCTCTACGGTTTCGATCTTGGTGACTTCTTGTTTGTCGCCCTTAACCTTCTTGATGACGCGTGTACGGATCTTCTTTTTCTTTGGTTTGCCATCTTCAGCGATTGTTTCAACAACTCTTACCTCTTCTGGAAGTTCCTTAATTTCTTCAGGTTGTTCTTCGTCCACTGGAACCTCTTCGACTGTAACAGTCGTTTCGGGTTGCTTGTCATCCTCCTCGACGGTTTCGATCTTGGTGACTTCTTGTTTGTCGCCCTTGACCTTCTTGATGACGCGTGTACGGATCTTCTTTTTCTTTGGTTTGCCGTCTTCGGTGACGGTTTCAACAACTCGAACCTCTTCTGGAAGTTCCTTAATTTCTTCGGGTTGTTCTTCTTCCACTGGAACCTCTTCAACTGTTACTGTAGTTTCAGGTTGCTTGTCATCCTCCTCTACGGTTTCGATCTTGGTGACTTCTTGTTTGTCGCCCTTGACCTTCTTGATGACGCGTGTACGGATCTTCTTTTTCTTTGGTTTGCCATCTTCAGCGATGGTTTCAACAACTCTTACCTCTTCTGGAAGTTCCTTAATTTCTTCGGGTTGTTCTTCTTCCACAGGTACCTCTTCGACTGTGACAGTTGTTTCGGGTTGCTTGTCATCCTCCTCGACGGTTTCGATCTTGGTGACTTCTTGTTTGTCGCCCTTGACCTTCTTGATGACGCGTGTACGGATCTTCTTTTTCTTTGGTTTGCCGTCTTCAGTGATAGTTTCAACAACACGAACCTCTTCTGGAAGTTCCTTAATTTCTTCAGGCTGTTCTTCTTCCACGGGTACCTCTTCGACTGTGACAGTTGTTTCGGGTTGCTTGTCATCCTCCTCGACGGTTTCGATCTTGGTGACTTCTTGTTTGTCGCCCTTGACCTTCTTGATGACGCGTGTACGGATCTTCTTTTTCTTTGGTTTGCCGTCTTCGGTGATAGTTTCAACAACACGAACCTCTTCTGGAAGTTCCTTAATTTCTTCGGGTTGTTCTTCTTCCACTGGTACCTCTTCGACTGTGACAGTTGTTTCAGGTTGCTTGTCATCCTCCTCTACGGTTTCGATCTTGGTGACTTCTTGTTTGTCGCCCTTGATTTTCTTGATGACGCGTGTACGGATCTTCTTTTTCTTTGGTTTGCCGTCTTCAGTGATAGTTTCAATAACACGAACTTCTTCTGGAAGTTCCTTAATTTCTTCAGGCTGTTCTTCTTCAACTGGAACCTCTTCGACTGTGACAGTCGTTTCGGGTTGCTTGTCATCCTCCTCGACGGTTTCGATCTTGGTGACTTCTTGTTTGTCGCCCTTGACCTTCTTGATGACGCGTGTACGGATCTTCTTTTTCTTTGGTTTGCCGTCTTCAGTGATAGTTTCAACAACACGAACCTCTTCTGGAAGTTCTTTAATTTCTTCGGGTTGTTCTTCTTCAACTGGAACCTCTTTGACTGTGACAGTTGTTTCGGGTTGCTTGTCATCCTCCTCGACGGTTTCGATCTTGGTGACTTCTTGTTTGTCGCCCTTGATCTTCTTGATGACCCGTGTACGGATCTTCTTTTTCTTTGGTTTGCCGTCTTCAGTGATAGTTTCAACAACTCGAACCTCTTCTGGAAGTTCCTTAATTTCTTCAGGCTGTTCTTCTTCAACTGGAACCTCTTCGACTGTGACAGTCGTTTCAGGTTGCTTGTCATCCTCCTCGACGGTTTCGATCTTGGTGACTTCTTGTTTGTCGCCCTTGACCTTCTTGATGACGCGTGTACGGATCTTCTTTTTCTTTGGTTTGCCGTCTTCAGTGATAGTTTCAACAACACGAACCTCTTCTGGAAGTTCCTTAATTTCTTCAGGCTGTTCTTCTTCCACGGGTACCTCTTCGACTGTGACAGTTGTTTCGGGTTGCTTGTCATCCTCCTCGACGGTTTCGATCTTGGTGACTTCTTGTTTGTCGCCCTTGACCTTCTTGATGACGCGTGTACGGATCTTCTTTTTCTTTGGTTTGCCGTCTTCAGTGATAGTTTCAACAACACGAACCTCTTCTGGAAGTTCCTTAATTTCTTCGGGTTGTTCTTCTTCCACTGGAACCTCTTCGACTGTGACAGTTGTTTCGGGTTGCTTGTCATCCTCCTCGACGGTTTCGATCTTGGTGACTTCTTGTTTGTTGCCCTTGACCTTCTTGATGACGCGTGTACGGATCTTCTTTTTCTTTGGTTTGCCGTCTTCGGTGATAGTTTCAACAACTCGAACCTCTTCTGGAAGTTCCTTAATTTCTTCGGGTTGTTCTTCTTGTACTGGAACCTCTTCTACTGTGACAGTTGTTTCGGGTTGCTTGTCATTCTCCTCGACGGTTTCTATCTTGGTGACTTCTTGTTTGTCGCCTTTGACCTTCTTGATGACGCGTGTACGGATCTTCTTTTTCTTTGGTTTGCCGTCTTCGGTGATAGTTTCAACAACTCGAACCTCTTCTGGAAGTTCCTTAATTTCTTCGGGTTGTTCTTCTTCCACTGGTACCTCTTCGACTGTGACAGATGTTTCGGGTTGCTTGTCATCCTCCTCGACGGTTTCGATCTTGGTGACTTCTTGTTTGTCGCCCTTGACCTTCTTGATGACGCGTGTACGGATCTTCTTTTTCTTTGGTTTGCCGTCTTCAGTGATAGTTTCAACAACACGAACCTCTTCTGGAAGTTCCTTAATTTCTTCGGGTTGTTCTTCTTCCACTGGAACCTCTTCGACTGTGACAGTTGTTTCGGGTTGCTTGTCATCCTCCTCGACGGTTTCGATCTTGGTGACTTCTTGTTTGTCGCCCTTGACCTTCTTGATGACCCGTGTACGTATCTTCTTTTTCTTTGGTTTGCCGTCTTCAGTGATAGTTTCAACAACACGAACCTCTTCTGGAAGTTCCTTAATTTCTTCAGGCTGTTCTTCTTCAACTGGAACCTCTTCGACTGTGACAGTTGTTTCGGGTTGCTTGTCATCCTCCTCTACGGTTTCGATCTTGGTGACTTCTTGTTTGTCGCCCTTGACCTTCTTGATGACGCGTGTACGGATCTTCTTTTTCTTTGGTTTGCCGTCTTCAGTGATAGTTTCAACAACACGAACCTCTTCTGGAAGTTCCTTAATTTCTTCGTGTTGTTCTTCTTCCACAGGTACCTCTTCGACTGTGACAGTTGTTTCGGGTTGCTTGTCATCCTCTTCGACGGTTTCGATCTTGGTGATTTCTTGTTTGTCGCCCTTGACCTTCTTGATGACGCGTGTACGGATCTTCTTTTTCTTTGGTTTGCCGTCTTCGGTGATAGTTTCAACAACTCGAACCTCTTCTGGAAGTTCCTTAATTTCTTCGGGTTGTTCTTCTTCCACTGGTACCTCTTCGACTGTGACAGTTGTTTCGGGTTGCTTGTCATCCTCCTCGACGGTTTCGATCTTGGTGACTTCTTGTTTGTCGCCCTTGACCTTCTTGATGACGCGTGTACGGATCTTCTTTTTCTTTGGTTTGCCGTCTTCGGTGATAGTTTCAACAACTCGAACCTCTTCTGGAAGTTCCTTAATTTCTTCGGGTTGTTCTTCTTCCACGGGAACCTCTTCGACTGTGACAGTTGTTTCGGGTTGCTTGTCATCCTCCTCGACGGTTTCGATCTTGGTGACTTCTTGTTTGTTGCCCTTGACCTTCTTGATGACGCGTGTACGGATCTTCTTTTTCTTTGGTTTGCCGTCTTCGGTGATAGTTTCAACAACTCCAACCTCTTCTGGAAGTTCCTTAATTTCTTCGGGTTGTTCTTCTTCTACTGGAACCTCTTCTACTGTGACAGTTGTTTCGGGTTGCTTGTCATTCTCCTCGACTGTTTCGATCTTGGTGACTTCTTGTTTGTCGCCCTTGACCTTCTTGATGACGCGTGTACGGATCTTCTTTTTCTTTGGTTTGCCGTCTTCGGTGATAGTTTCAACAACTCGAACCTCTTCTGGAAGTTCCTTAATTTCTTCGGGTTGTTCTTCTTCTACTGGAACCTCTTCTACTGTGACAGTTGTTTCGGGTTGCTTGTCATCCTCCTCGACTGTTTCGATCTTGGTGACTTCTTGTTTGTCGCCCTTGACCTTCTTGATGACGCGTGTACGGATCTTCTTTTTCTTTGGTTTGCCATCGTCAGTGATGGTTTCAACAACACGAACCTCTTCTGGAAGTTCTTTAATTTCTTCGGGTTGTTCTTCTTCCACTGGAACCTCTTTGACTGTGACAGTTGTTTCGGGTTGCTTGTCATCCTCCTCGACGGTTTCGATCTTGGTGACTTCTTGTTTGTCGCCTTTGACCTTCTTGATGACGCGTGTACGGATCTTCTTTTTCTTTGGTTTGCCATCTTCAGTGATGGTTTCAACAACTCGAACCTCTTCTGGAAGTTCCTTAATTTCTTCGGGTTGTTCTTCTTCCACTGGAACCTCTTTGACTGTGACAGTTGTTTCGGGTGGCTTGTCATCCTCCTCGACGGTTTCGATCTTGGTGACTTCTTGTTTGTCGCCTTTGACCTTCTTGATGACGCGTGTACGGATCTTCTTTTTCTTTGGTTTGCCGTCTTCAGTGATGGTTTCAACAACTCGAACCTCTTCTGGAAGTTCTTTAATTTCTTCAGGCTGTTCTTCTTCAACTGGAACCTCTTCGACTGTGACAGTTGTTTCGGGTTGCTTGTCATCCTCCTCGACGGTTTCTATCTTGGTGACTTCTTGTTTGTCGCCCTTGACCTTCTTGATGACGCGTGTACGGATCTTCTTTTTCTTTGGTTTGCCGTCTTCAGTGATAGTTTCAACAACACGAACCTCTTCTGGAAGTTCCTTAATTTCTTCGGGTTGTTCTTCTTCCACTGGAACCTCTTCGACTGTGACAGTCGTTTCGGGTTGCTTGTCATCCTCCTCGACGGTTTCGATCTTGGTAACTTCTTGTTTGTCGCCCTTGACCTTCTTGATGACGCGTGTACGGATCTTCTTTTTCTTTGGTTTGCCGTCTTCAGTGATAGTTTCAACAACACGAACCTCTTCTGGAAGTTCCTTAATTTCTTCGGGTTGTTCTTCTTCCACTGGAACCTCTTCGACTGTGACAGTCGTTTCGGGTTGCTTGTCATCCTCCTCGACGGTTTCGATCTTGGTAACTTCTTGTTTGTCGCCCTTGACCTTCTTGATGACGCGTGTACGGATCTTCTTTTTCTTTGGTTTGCCGTCTTCAGATATGCTTTCAACAACACGAACCTCTTCTGGAAGTTCCTTAATTTCTTCAGGCTGTTCTTCTTCCACGGGTACCTCTTCGACTGTGACAGTTGTTTCGGGTTGCTTGTCATCCTCCTCGACGGTTTCTATCTTGGTGACTTCTTGTTTGTCGCCCTTGACCTTCTTGATGACGCGAGTACGGATCTTCTTTTTCTTTGGTTTGCCGTCTTCAGTGATAGTTTCAACAACACGAACCTCTTCTGGAAGTTCCTTAATTTCTTCAGGCTGATCTTCTTCCACGGGTACCTCTTCGACTGTGACAGTTGTTTCGGGTTGCTTGTCATCCTCCTCGACGGTTTCGATCTTGGTGACTTCTTGTTTGTCGCCCTTGACCTTCTTGATGACGCGTGTACGGATCTTCTTTTTCTTTGGTTTGCCGTCTTCAGTGATAGTTTCAACAACACGAACCTCTTCTGGAAGTTCCTTAATTTCTTCAGGCTGTTCTTCTTCCACGGGTACCTCTTCGACTGTGACAGTTGTTTCGGGTTGCTTGTCATCCTCCTCGACGGTTTCGATCTTGGTGACTTCTTGTTTGTCGCCCTTGACCTTCTTGATGACGCGTGTACGGATCTTCTTTTTCTTTGGTTTGCCGTCTTCAGATATGCTTTCAACAACACGAACCTCTTCTGGAAGTTCCTTAATTTCTTCAGGCTGTTCTTCTTCCACGGGTACCTCTTCGACTGTGACAGTTGTTTCGGGTTGCTTGTCATCCTCCTCGACGGTTTCTATCTTGGTGACTTCTTGTTTGTCGCCCTTGACCTTCTTGATGACGCGTGTACGGATCTTCTTTTTCTTTGGTTTGCCGTCTTCAGTGATAGTTTCAACAACTCGAACCTCTTCTGGAAGTTCCTTAATTTCTTCGGGTTGTTCTTCTTCCACTGGTACCTCTTCGACTGTGACAGTTGTTTCGGGTTGCTTGTCATCCTCCTCGACGGTTTCGATCTTGGTGACTTCTTGTTTGTCGCCCTTGACCTTCTTGATGACGCGTGTACGGATCTTCTTTTTCTTTGGTTTGCCGTCTTCGGTGATAGTTTCAACAACTCGAACCTCTTCTGGAAGTTCCTTAATTTCTTCGGGTTGTTCTTCTTCCACTGGGACCTCTTCGACTGTGACAGTTGTTTCGGGTTGCTTGTCATCCTCCTCGACGGTTTCAATCTTGGTGACTTCTTGTTTGTCGCCCTTGACCTTCTTGATGACGCGTGTACGGATCTTCTTTTTCTTTGGTTTGCCGTCTTCGGTGATAGTTTCAACAACTCGAACCTCTTCTGGAAGTTCCTTAATTTCTTCGGGCTGTTCTTCTTCCACGGGAACCTCTTCGACTGTGACAGTTGTTTCGGGTTGCTTGTCATCCTCCTCGACGGTTTCGATCTTGGTGACTTCTTGTTTGTCGCCCTTGACCTTCTTGATGACGCGTGTACGGATCTTCTTTTTCTTTGGTTTGCCGTCTTCAGTGATAGTTTCAACAACACGAACCTCTTCTGGAAGTTCCTTAATTTCTTCAGGCTGTTCTTCTTCCACGGGTACCTCTTCGACTGTGACAGTTGTTTCGGGTTGCTTGTCGTCCTCCTCAACAGTTTCAATCTTGGTGATTTCTTGTTTGTCGCCCTTGACCTTCTTGATGACGCGTGTGCGGATCTTTTTCCTCTTTTTTTTGCCATCATCCGAAATTTCTTCAATTACTCGAACGGTTTCAGGAATTTCCTCAATTTTGGTTTCTTGTAATTCTTTTATTTGTGTTGGTGTCTTTTGTGTTGTGTGTTTAGTGTCTGTGGTTTGCTTTGTATCTGTGTAAAGAAGTGTGTTTTTAGTATCTTGTTTTGTATGAAAATTGTGTTTATGTTTTGTTTTGTGTCATATGTGTTTTGTCATTTGGGGGTCAGGAAATTGTGGAAGTAATACGCCTTTTTTGTTGAACTTCTTAAACTAAACCTATTGGGATACTTACCCCTTTCTTGTTTTACCATTTTGACTAAACTTTGTTCATACTCAGTTTGCTGTGTTTGTAATTGTAACACAGAATGTGGTATTTCCTCTAATGTTTCTTGTATTTGTAACTTCTCATTACTAACAGTGTCGTCTCTCGATACGTGTACTGATGTCAGGGGCTCAGAAATAGTGTAAACCTTTTCAGCATGTGTGGTTGGTTTCTTAAGTTGTGCATTTTCGGAAACTGTTGGCAAGATATCGTGCGTACTTTCGGCCACAAATTGTGTCCTTTGTAAGGCACTCTCTAAATTTCCCTCTTGCAATGTTGGTTTGATTTTTTTCAAAAAATGCCTATCTTTTGAAACTGATGTAGTGTTATAAATGTCGACGTGTTCTATTAGGGATGTAATGTTTGTTTCATAGCTTTTGTTTGCTTTTACTGCTGGTGTGCAATTCTCATTTTCTAATGAATCAACGTGTTCTGTTGTAACTATCTGTTCTTGAAGATAAGTACTTTTTGGAACTATTGAAGGAGTCGCCTGTTCTTTGTCGATTTTGGGGCCTCTCTCTTCTAGAATGTTTCCCTTTTCATGCACTTCACTTGTTAGAGCAACCACTCTTACGTCAGCCGGTGCTTCCCTTGCCAGATCTGCAAGTATTGTATTGTCCTTTAAAAGACTTACACTTTCACATGGAAGCTGCTCGCTTAGGACAACATTTTCATGTGCAATTGAGTCTGTAGTAACTTTTTGCTCTTCTGGCTTGGTGATCATCATACTTCCTAAGGTTGGCAGCACAGAAACCTCTTCTACCACCGAAACTTTGAAATCAGAAAGCACAGTAGAATCTAACAACGGCAAGGCACTGAGAGGCTTAAAATCACCATGGCCTTTAATATTTTCGTATACGTCCACCATAGTAGTTGTAATCGGTTGATGTTCATTTCCCACCGAGTATGGTTGAGCGCTGGCATGTCGATTTTCCTCAGTTTTAATAGCCAATGGATGCTCGTAGGTGTATTGCTCACTAATACTGGTCGCCTCATTTAGAGATTCACATACTGTATTAGCTTTATTGTGAGTTGGTATTTGAAAGTCATACGTTTCTCGAATGGAAATTATTCCCATTACTTCTTCTGCGATAACTGATTTTTGTTCAATACGAGATGCTTGAGCTGCTTCTAATGCTATTGCTAGAGGTGCCAGTTTGTCTTCCTTCACAAAAGCAGTTTGCTCCGTATTCAACTGAACGCGGCTGAAATCAGCATCCATTATTGTTATTGGAAATTGTGGTAGCATGTCCCCTGCGTCTATAAAATCCTTTGCTACTTCGAAAGATCTTGTTTCAGATATCGTTTTGTGTAAATTTAAATCATCCGACTTGACCTTGGCATGAGCTATACTATCATAAATAATATTGGCCTCAGTTTCTTTATCCAACGGCAACTGAGTTTCGGTTACATGACTTTGAATAATTCGATCGCTTGATAATGGCTTTACTTGGTACTTGGTTGGCTCTTCAGGTAAATTCATGCTACCTAAATTTTCTACAGGTATGACTTCAGAAACTATTGTTTCTCGCTGTGTGCCTTCAGTTAATTGTTTACTATATACCGGAAATTCTAAATAATCCAATAAAGGCTCTTCCTTCTGCATCACAAACTCATCAAGTTGAACTTGCACTTTTTGAGAGCCTGCACCAATGGCGAGTTTTGCCTGGGCCTCTTCCACTGAAATTTTACTATTATTTAGATAACCAGGTGATTCCAAAGGCATCACCTGTGATATTGTAGTGCCTTGAAGAAGTTCATCTACTACAGTCTTAGCAGTGACCTGAGTGGGTTCAAGAATTGAAATATTTAATTCCTTTTGGAAAATATTTTCTTTTCTTGTCTCGGGAGTTATCTTGTATATTATATCCAAAGACTCTGTTGCATTATTTGTGATTGCATCGGACTTTGGTAGATTTTCTGAAGTTTCAATGCACTGAATTTCCGTTACTGCTACTTCATTTTGTTTGTCCTCCAAATTGGTGTGAGCCAATTTTTCATCTGCCACAAATGTTGCAAGTTGGCTAACCCCTTCAATTAGTTGGTTCTCTAAACTTACTGGCAGGCCAAGATTTGATGAAATGTCACCTGCTTGAGCCACAGCAAGGTTTTGCGCTTTTGTGTCTAGTGTTTTCTCTGCTTCTACTATTTGCTGTATATCAGTAGAATGACCATAAGACAGTTCATGAATAACTTCTGCTTGCTTCGGACCAAATCTTTCCGGAGATTTTTCATCAGTGATTGTTTCATAAACAGCAATTTCATCGAAAGATTTTGTACATAACTGTGGAATATCCTCAAGTAACTTTGCCTTATGTTGTGGTGTACTTTCCGGGGTGAAGCTGATTTCTGACTCCAATAAACGCTGTCCCTGTGTAATTGCGGTATGGCTGACGCTATCCTGCACCTGTTTTGCAGTTGTTCCAATTATTGGTTTATCCTCTATTAATTCGGCTTTATCAATGAT
This sequence comes from Drosophila austrosaltans, assembly GCA_035045865.1. Classification (NCBI taxonomy): domain Eukaryota; kingdom Metazoa; phylum Arthropoda; class Insecta; order Diptera; family Drosophilidae; genus Drosophila; species Drosophila austrosaltans. The sequence continues at coordinate 7,383,743 of JAWNOQ010000207.1, forward strand.
TAGGCATTCGGTTACTAGGGTATGTTCATAAGGTATCAAAGATGTTTGAGAGCTTACAGCCTCAGTTTGAATGCTATCAGACGTATTTAATGAAGACTCAAATACCATTGCTTCACTTGACTTAGTTTCATTTAAAAGATCAATTGTAGGAGATGCAAACTTATTCGAAACCGTAAAGTCCGCTAAATTTTCTGGTGCTAGGCTCTCTTGTACTTTTTCGGTTAACGGTAGTTTAAGTAAATCTGCGGCAACTGGTTTTGCTTGCTCTAATGGAAAAACAGGCAATTTTAGATCTTTTTCAGCCTCCAATAGATCATCATATGTATTCAATGCAATGCCAGTAGTAGAGTCTATTGCAATTTGAACTAATTGTTCTGTTGGCTGTGGTACACCCTCAAGCAGATCTTCCCTTTCGAAAGCTTTTATCTCTTGGACACTTATCTCATGTAAGCTTCTTACGCTTGAGTGACCCGTTACAAGAGACGGAATAGTACCGATTAGCTCTGATGTGTAGTCTAGAACGTCAGTTTGCTCTGATAGTGGCGTTTTCTGAGTAAATTCACTAAGTTTTGGTGTTATTTGAATTTTTTGGGGCGCATTTTTATCAATTAGATCTTCTGTGTTTTCACTAACAATTGTTGCGCTGGTTTTTATTGCCGAAGTTGTCTCTATTATTCCCACTTTGTTAATTGAAGATTCATTGTACACAGGTGACGAATAATCCTTGAAATTATCTAATGGAATGACTTCTTCAACATTTGCTGATATAATTTGATCTAGGAACAAACTAGCTTGTTGTTGCTCTTGAGCCATTTCATCAAGTTCTTGTAATGATTCCATATGATGTGGACTTACATTGGTAGTCACTTGTAAAGCACTTGATGTTCCGACAGTAGCACTTTTTAAGGTCTTAGATTCCTCAATCGGCATAATTGTCTCTTGTTCAAGTGTTAAGCAAACACTTGTCTGCATAGATTCTTGTAAATCAAAATTACTTTCTGGTTTTTGCTGATGAGGCTGCACTTCCAGCTGATATGGCTGAAGTGTTTCCAATGAGGCCTGTTCTATAACATTAGCGACATGTTGGTGAGCTAGATTTACATCTGCTATAATCATTGTGGGCTTAACATCTTCATCCTGTTCCTTTGTTGATTCCATAATCATAATTTCAACACCTTCGGTATGCTTAAACGCTTCCGTTTTGGATTCAGCTATGCATTCTAGATATTTTGAAGTCTTTTCACTCAGTTCTAAGCTTGTCTCATTTAACTGTATATTTGTTATTTCTAAAGGTTGAACGATGTCATTTATTTGGATATTACCAGTTTTAAATTCTGGATGTGATTGTGGCTCTAAGTAATTAACACCTTCCAGTAAGTCTGGCTCAATAGTTAATCCAATTGGCTTCGATTCAAAAACTGGTATAGCTGTGACTGGTTTTATATCATAACCACTAATATCGCCCGATGAGTGATCTGGTTGAACTTCTAAAACGGTGCTTACCTTAAGATCAACGTGTATTATTTGTTCTGTAGCCAATTGTTGGGATCCAAGTTCATCGCAAGGCAAAAGGTTTTCCTTTTCAGCTAAAGTCTCCTGCTTGATTTCAAGGGCATTTTGTTGTATAAAATCTATATTGGCACCTAGAATATCAGGTTTAATCGTTACTAGATCCTGTTCAGAATCAATAACAAGAGGTGCCTCAATTTCTGCTACGAATTCCCCATCCGCAATGTTGACTTTTCCTTGAATAGTCTTCTGATCACTGTCTGGTACATTGCTTACACTCTCGTATATTGCCTCTTCATTACATTCTGCCGTTCCATATGTTTTAGTAAGAGTTTCCTTTGCCGGCTTTGTTGAATCTTGAATTATGTTTGCAAATTCTTTAACCATTTCGGCTAAATTTGTTTCCTGTGTTTCACCAATTGTCAATGGATGCGATTGAGTAAGTGCGGCTTCCACATTTTTTGGCGACTCCTCGATAGTTAATTCTGTCATACCGCCTTCATTTGATATTATTTCGGATGTTACAATATGAGATTGTGTTTCTATATTTACATTTGCCTCTTTGACATCACTCTTAAAGATGGGTAGACTCTCTTCCTTTGGACTATGGGAATCTGCTGTGGTACTTAACAACCCCTCAGCAAAAACTAATTCTTTTAGAGCCTGGAGTTCGTTTGTTCGAAGCTTTGATACTTCATCGGCTGACAACGACTCAAATATTTCCGTTTGCTGCACCAAGATTCCCATCTTTTGTGGTTTCATGCTCGCATTTGCCTTGCTTTGTGTGGGCTTAGCTTCAACGGGAATGTTTTGCAAACTTTCGAAAACTTCTGATGTACGAGTATCAATGGCCTTAAACTCAAGTACGGTTGATAGTGATGTCTCTTCACGTGTTTCCAAATCTGGCTTTAGTTCGTCAAGTGAATCTTCTGGTTGACATTCAATTATGCCAAGGCTGATGTTGGGTGTAATCTCTGGAGAAATCTGCTCACTGCTTGGGCTCAATTGATCTAATTGTTTGCCAACTGATTCACTACTAATAGCTTCGGTAATTTCAAGCCCTTCCTGATTTAATAATTGTGATTTAGCAGTTTCATTTATTAATAAAACTGGGGTTAATTGCTCGACGCTGTCTAAAGTGGGCTGCTCCAACTCGGTTAGCTCATGTGATAGTATTAAATCTTTATGAGCTTTTTGTGGTACCATTTTAAGTGGTTGGATTTGATCGACATTATCTTCCACACTGGTCGCCTCTACTAAGAGTGGTCGCGACTCCTTGACTTTACGTTGTGCTTTTACAAATTTTGGTATTTTTGAGGGTTTTAACTCTTGTAAATTTTCTTTAGTCTCTGACTCCATAACACTAACAGCTTGGCGCTCATGCACTTCAATCTGTTCGCTTAGTTGACTTTCTTGTGGTTTTGTATCTTTCGGGCGAACGGAAATCTCATCAAGAGCCTGGCATTCCTCATTAATGGGCACCAATTTTTGGGGTAAAATATCATCTTCTGCTTGTGCTGGCTTTGGTTTCGGTGTAGAAAGTTCTGCAGTAACTGCAACTGCAATCGTTTCGACAGTGTCTTTGGGTACATTCTGGATTGGAAGTGTTTCATATGGCAGAAGCTCTTCAATTTGCTCAAGTGTTTCTGCTGTTTCTTGTGATCCTGTGATTGTTGTTGCTGTTGTTATTTCGACATTTTCTTGTTCTGTATGTTGTTTTTTATGCTTTTTAGTTTTTGTTTTCCTATGCACAATTTCTTGCTGAGCTTGTATTACTTGTTCTTGTACATGTAATAGTACTTGTTCTTGTTCTTGTTGTTGCTGTATGAATTGTTTTTCCACTTTTGTGGCTGTTGTTTCTGTGAATGTAATGTAATTAAACAATGACAATGTCGGCCTTTCTTTGGTGTTTGGTTGCTAATTAAAAAAAATAAATAACAAATACACTAAAAATGATCTCAACAGCAGTAAGCCAAGCAAACATGAAAATTATATAAATATGTTTTAGTTTATGGTAATAGTGATCGAGCTAAGCTATACCGGCCAAAATGAGTGAAAAAACAACAGGGAATACAACATATGTAAATATGTACGTTGGTGTATGGTATATATATTATATATATATATATATATATATATATAAATATATATCTATGTACGATTCATGGACAAACAGACAAACATTGAAATAGAGCAACTTACCAAACGTCTAACAACGGGTTCCAGTCTGCGTGCATAGGATAATAAAGCTCATCTACTTTGGCAAATCAGATTCAGATGTTATAGAAGCAAGAATTTGTATAGTTTTAAGCTTATATGTATATAACTGCAGCAAGATGACTTTTGGTCTTTAATGGTTATTAGCGGTTAATAGGATGGTTTTTAATACTCTGTGGTAATGCTTGGTGGTGGTAGTTGTGGCGTCTTTTTTAGAATATACACATGATTTCTTCTTGGTTTCGGTTCAACAAAAAATTTAATTGTTATATTTTTAAAGACAATATTTATTATTGTTTAAAAATTATATTAATAAGACTGTAGTAGTTGAGTAGTTTCGTGGGATGGTGGTACACTTTTTTTTGTTTTGTTTATATATATATATGTGGATCAATTTTTTACAGTTCATCTGTGTTTATGTTCAAACCTTCATCGACAACTATCGTGCGTTCCTCGACAAATGTTTCCTCTACGTTTATGTTAAGGATTTTTTGGCGTAGTTAAAGCAAAAGCAAAGTTTTCGACATATCGAAATGAAAAGAATAAAAAAAAAGAAAATAAAATGTGTTTAGTATGAAAAATCAAAAGATAAAGAAAAAAAAAATCGAAAAGCTTGTTGGCATTATCTAGAAGGAGCACCCTAAATCGAACTTACCGATTTTAACATGCGTTATAGCCTCGTGACTTTGGATTATATGCGATGTCTCTACTATTCTCTAGATTTCATTAATTTAAAGTAAATAGAAATATGTAATAGGTGTCAATACAACCAACCAACTGATCTGCTAATATTCTCATTAAACTTTCAGTTGAAATGCAAAAAAAAAAAAAATCAATTGAACCCCAATTAAACTCAGACTTAAGTGTTTTCAATAGCATTTCTTTAAGCATTTCAACTGTCAAATTATATATATAAATATATATACATATATAGCTAAATATATATATTTATATTTACATATTTATACATACACACAAATAGGAACAGAAAAACAAAATAAGTACATTAAACAGAATTCAAACCTCCTTTCCGCATATCTTCCAGTCCTGCGAGATGAAGTCCTCCCTAACAAACTTTCGGATGACAATCTCTATAGTGATTTCATATGTCTGTATCATTCGTATGAAAGCTTTGAAGCCGACTGTAGCTGCCAGAATGGTCTCATCCTCATTAGAAGATTCGCTCAGTATCTGGGTGATCAGTTCTTCATGACCCTCTCGTTCCACCAATTGTACAAGTGCTGATTGAGACTCTGGTTTCTTAAGCGAAATGAATATATTTTGCTCGTACATATATGTGATCTCATAATGATCACAGCCATATCGCAAAAGAAGACCAATAGTGGCCAAATCTCTTAGAGCAGCCTCGCCAATTTTACCAAACGACTCTGCCTCTATAGACTCTAGAAGCCATTGTACTTCTTCATGTTGTGATATTTCATAAATATCTTCAATTTTGATCGTTTTTTGTGATATTTTTGTGCGTATTAGTTCAACAGTTTTCGTCAGCTCAATAGTTTTACTGGATGTGTATTTCTTTTCGGTATACACCTCTTCTTTATGTTGTGACACATGTTCTTTCACTTGCACTTGTACTTCCTCTGCCTCCTCCTCCTCCTCTTCTTCGATTTCTTCTATAATTTTGCTAGAACGTTCTTCAGCATCAGCTATTTTACGATCTTTCACTTGCATTACTTCAGATACTTCACTTTTCTCTACAAGTATAGACACTGGTTGCTTTACTCTAATCACATTCATGGTTGTTGTCGTGGTGGCACTTTCAGCTGGAACTATTTTTATTTCTGTCTTATGAATGGTCTGTGTCTCAGCAGCGCCAGATCTCTTTAACCCCGATTTTTTGCCAGCCTTTTTCTTAATAGTTGTCTTGGCCTTTGTGGCCACCTCCTCAATGATCGTTGATGTGGATGATATATCAAATTTGGCTCGTGTCATTGTCATGCCAATCTCATTGATCAATTTGCAATTGTAGTAACCGCAATCGTCATTGGTTATATTAATGATTTCTAGTGTTGCTTCATTTTCTAGGACTATCATGCGATACTTTTCAGATGCCCTAAGTTGTACATTGTTGAAATACCATTGTATATCTAAAAGATGATGAATTGGTTGAAAGAAACCCTTCTACATCAGCCCTCAACTGTTTGAAATTCTAAAGGAAACCTTTCCATCTCATACTATACCTGGAACCGGATTACCGGCAAATTGTATTGAGAACTTTGCTGTTTCGCCTAAGGCAGCACGACAGTCACGCATTTCATTTAGTAGCGATGGTGAGCATTTAGCAGCTATAAGCATAAAAAAAATGGCATAATATATCTATGGATTAGACATTCCACTACCGCAACGACACTAGAAATGGAACGGAGAAAAGGCAGTGGAGGAAACATACGTGGGGTTGTATGTGTGTGTGTGTGTGTGCGCGTGTGTATGTTTAATTGAATTTAGTTTTGGAATGCGTGTACTTACATTGACTAAACGGTATTTGTATAATAATATACTTTTGTGTCTACTTTGAAAATTTGCTTGTCTGTTTGTTTGTTTGACTGTTTGTATATATGTATATATGAATGTTCGTTTGTTTGTACAGTGAACACAAAACAAGAATGAGTTCTAGTTAGTGTTGAATCATGCAAAACAAAAGTTTACTTGACATAAAAACAAGGAGATGATAAATATATATACATATATGTATATGTATATATGTATGTTGAAAGTATAGGACAAGCAGCGCTCTGGGAATGTTATACAATTTCTTTGGATTTGTTGTTTTGTTTTCTTTTTGTTCCGTGGGAAAAACAAAAGGTGTTAGTTAGTCTTTAATTTTGAAATCAATTTGTCAAACACAACCAATTTACTTGCAGATGAAATAGTATTTAATTATACTGATACTGTAAGAGAATACATTTTTCATTGTTTTATACTAATAATTCTATAGGCGTATACTTTTAGGGGCAAGGGTATTTTTTATTTGTTGGTTTTTTGTTTTATGTTTTTTGGCATGGGTAGCAAGCCTTAGAGCTGTAAGGGACGGGCGGGGAAAAGGGCAACTTCACAGATTCACATAATTGTTGATTTTTATACGATACATTGTATAATACATGGACAAATACAAAAATAGTTCACAAGAAGTGAGATAGACAGACAAAGAAAGAGAGACAGAGATAGAGAGACAGACAAATAGAAGATAATACAGACAACATGTGAATGTTTTTTTTTTTTTGGTTTATTTTTTTTATAGTTTTTGTTTGTTGTTGTTTTGTAGTACGGAAGACATTTTGTGTGCTTGGAACACGAAATTAAAACACATATACACATAACAGTGGTAAGTGTAGGATTTTAGTTTGCTATTAGTCGATACATACCTTTTAGAGCCACCTGCATCTCCTCCATGTGAGTCACCCATTCTGGCTTGCGGTAGTCCTTGGATCCAACGATGCCTAATCATTTGTTAAATTCAAATATATAGTAAAAAGGTGAAACAGTTATTATTAAATATGATTACATATTTTCCCGGATATAGTCCTTAAATTAAATACGTGTTTGTGTGTAACCCTTTGGCGTAGTGTCTTATTCTTTACTTTTGTGTGTACTTTCAAGTGTAAGGAGTTTCTTTTCTTTTGTTTTGGTTATTTTTTTTTTTTTGTTTGCTTTTTGGTTTGGGATTGGAATTGTTAAGGATTAAGAAATTTGTTTTCATTATTTGTTTATCAAGAGGGGCGTAAGGCGTTTGGTTTTTGGGGAAGAAATATAAGATCAAATTTGTTTTTCTTTTTTTTAATACTGCTGCATGAATCTGAAAAAGAATTTCACTAACAATCCAAAAAACAATTGCTTCATTTAATATACAAATTGCATATTTTGCTTGATTAACCATTATAGTACCTTCTACTGCAAATAATGCCGTGGTCACAGCCACGCCCAGCGGATTGTATGCTTCAAAACTAATTCTGCCCAAATCATCGGGATACACATGATTAATAACCAGCACTGAGGTGCCATCGTCGAAATTTTCGATTTGATATTCCTCGGAGGCGAATATCTGCTCGTCGTCACGTAGCCACTTGACTTTCGGTTTCGGTTTGCCAATAACCTTAACTTCCAATTTCGCTTGCTCACCCTCTTTGGGTTCGATTTTTTCTGGTAGTTTTTTAATAATTTTCGGTGCTTGTTCGTCGATTGAGATGGTCTAATGAGGAGTAGGAACATTAGCATCAAAGGCTAAAGAAAAACTCATTTACTACAATTGGGCTTACTCTATCAAGTAGATCCTCCTCAGATCCTGTGAGTCCAGTGATTTCAGAATCGGGGATATATTCAAATGCTATAAAAAATACATACACATATATTCGAAAGTATATCAATAACACAACGTGAAAACTCAGACTCTAGTAACAAACTCAGAACGGAAGGAAGGAAAATTATTTACAATAGGAGGATATATATAGAGCATATCAACACCCAAGGAAAAGATTGGGAAAGTAGGAAGGATTTATAGAGTAAGTCTATGAGATAGAAGAATCACATGCTTATTGTTCAGTTAGTACAAGAAGTGTGCAAAATAAAAAAGAATGTATCAACAGTTTTGAGTGGATAGCGTTTATAGTTGTAGTTATTGGAAGACCTAACTAAGTTTTTTTGGGGATGCATGTAGTGTGTAGAGTGAGCACTACTTTTCAAGTGATTAACAAGTAAACTATCGACCATCCAAAAAGTACCTTGAATTTTAACGTTTGTCTTGGTCACGCTCTTGCCAATCTTATTTGTGGCCACACATTTGTATGAGCCTTGGTTTTCGGGAAAAACTTCAGTTATCTGCAGTTGGCAATTGCCCTGCAAATCCTGCGATATAGTTGTTTCCTTAGTTTCGGTAATCTTTTCATCATTGTGATACCACTCCACTTTGGGCGTGGGTTTGCCTGTCACTTGGCAAGTCAGCAGCAATGCTTCGCCATCCATCACTTCGACGGGCTGAATTAATTCCTCAACAAAACGGGGCGATTCGAATTCAACGGCTTCTTCCTGTGGTAATGCTTCTAGCAGATTTACAGTAGCTGTCGATGTTACCGAGCCGCCCACATTTTCGGCCCGACAAGTGAAGGGTCCTGCGAACTTCTTTTGGAAGTCCTCAATTAGCAGAGTCGACTTATTAGCCTGACTGACAATGCGACATTCATTCAAGCTCTTGATGGGCTCATTGTGTACAAACCATTGAAACGATGACAGCGGTTCAGAATCAACAACTGCCTCAAGTATGGCCACTTCATGTTCACCAAAATACTTGGGCTCTAGCGGTTGAATAAAACGTGGTGGTCGGATTTGTTTATCGGGTTTTTGATCAGATACTACCACTGAACCTGAAGCTTTAGCTTCACCCACCTTGTTTTTGGCCCAGACTTCATATTTTCCTGTACGTTTACGATTCATGTTAATTACTTTAATGGTGGTTGTTGTCTCTGTTGTCTCAACGATCGTCTCCTCGTTTTCAATAATTTCACGTCCATTACGCATCCATTTGATATCTGGTCTGGGAATTCCATCATATTTGACTTCAAAAAGTAAAGTTCCTCCAGTCGGTATAACTTCAGCGGTCAATGGAGTTACAGTCGGGGCTTTTAAAATCTCTTTAGGTGTCTCGTCCAACCGACTCATAATGTTTGCATTACCAATGGCACGTCCAAATTGATTCTGTGCCTGCACAGAATAGGTAATGGCTTCGTTAGGAGTTGGATTAATAACCTCCAGAGCCACATCACCAGTTTGTTCATCATAGAACATTTGCACTGTTTCACTGGGAATAACCTCTTCAATGCCTCGATACCATTTAACCTGAGGACTTGGTTTTCCTGTCACTTGACAGGTTACCGTTACCTTCAACCGCTCCGGCTGCTTTTCCTCTGTAAATTCTATCTTAAGTGGTTTTGTAAACTGCGGAGCGACGCCTTGTTCTTTTTCTGTTTTCAATGTGAATAAGTGGTATTTAAGTAATTTGTGTTTTGTGTTTGAGATGGGGTATAAAATTATATACAAAACGCATAGAACTTTAGGGGAATTCAATTGTTATGGGGATTTCTTTAACATATCTTTATCTTTTTTGACGGTTATAAAAAAATAAATTAGATTAAACTTACCTAAAATTATGTTGGTACGACTTGTAGCCACTCCAGCTTCATTCTTGGCCTCACATGTATAGACGCCCACATCGCTCGGCGTAACTTTCGCTATCTTCAGTTGGGCCACCTGCTCCACGACGGTGATCTCATATTTCTCCGATGCGAAGAGCAAGATGTCATTGAAATACCAATTAATCTCTGGGAATGGTACGCCCTCTACCTTGCACTCAAGTACGGTTGGTTCCTCGGGGACACACTGGCGGGGCCGCAATTTCTCTGTGATTCGTGGCGGTTTGATTTCCTTCTTCTTTTTCTTGACCAACTTGCGTTCTTGACCAATCACCTCAGAGGTTGTGGTTTCTTGCTGATTCTGAATCAATTGCTGATCTTCAATTAGCTCCTCATCGGCCACCTTGTCGATACCTTCTTGTATACGTTTCTGGGTAATCAACTCCAGTTCAGGTAATGGTTGACTATCATCTAGCACCACACGCCTCTTCTCTTTCTTAATAATATTGGAGGTGACCTTCATTTCTAAATCACGGCGCACATCTTCAACATCCAGTTCAATAAGCTGCTCAGTCGTTATGAATTGAGGTCTTGTGTCTTCAGTCTTTTTCAATAAAGTTATAGTCTTTTGTGAGATCTCTTGAGATATTTCATCGACCTTTTCAATTTCGGCAATGGCAGCTTCTAACAATTGTGGCTGTCCCTCAACCGATGCCTCCTTTAGGCGCTTTGTGCGTTTCTTATGGGCCTTTTGTTTTGTTTCGGGAGTATCATCCGTGGGTACAACTTCCTCTTCGGGTAATACGTCTTCTGAAACTGCGACTACTTTAACGTCGTCAACTGGAAGCTCTTCCACCTGATCTTCCTCTGCAATAGGCTCTGCAAACGGCTCAGCCACTTCTTCAGATACCTCATCAACTGAGGGTGTTGCCTTCTTCAACTTGGGTTTCTTCTTCTTTTCCTTTTTGACTTTCTCCTTTGGTTCTTTGTCGTCGGGCACTTTCAGAGGTTCCAGTTCCAGTTGTTCCTCTTCGCTAACTGGTTTATCCTCAGGCACAAGCTTAGGTCCAGGAATTGCCTTTTCTGGTTTCTGGGGCTCCTCGATTGGCTTGCCTGGAATTGGCTTTAGTTGCACTTCCTCAGGCTGCTCTTCAGGAAGCGGACGGCGCTTTCCAGAAGGCCACTGCTTCTCCTCTAACACTTCCTCGACTGGTTTCTTCTTTTGGCCCCGTTTCCATGGTACTTGGGGCTCTTGCTCCTCAGGCTTGGGCACTTTTTCAATATCAATATGCTCGACTTCTTCCAATTGTGTTGGCTCGGCGTCAGGGATTTCTGAAAGATCTTCTTGCTTCGGTTTCTTAACCTTCTTCGTCTTGCGTTTCTCCTCTTGCACAATCTCTTCTTCAACTTTTTCAACATGCTGAAGGTCCACTTCTTCAAGTTTGACTTCCTCAGGCTTTGCAGATGTCCGCTTCGTAGGCTTCAAATGCACTTCTTCAATGGCTGCCTCCTGAGGTAACTGTTTCTTTGGTCTAGTTGTTGGTTTCAAAGCAACTTCTTCAACCTTTTCGATAATTTCTTGTTTCTGCAGCTTGGGTTTGGGAATCAACTTTTGTGGGCCTGGTTGCTCTGTCTGAATTTCCTCAACTTCTTCCTCAACAGGTTGAATTTCTTCAGACTGTTGTTCTTCTTCGATCTCTTCTATATCCTCAACAGGCTCCCCAACAGGCTCCTCAATAGATTCCTCAGGCTTCGTCTTGGGCTTTTTCTTCTTTACCCGCTTCTTAGTAACATCAACGATTTCATCCTCGGTAGTAATGGCTTCCTCCTTTGGAACATATTCAAATTCAGTGGTTTCCGGCTGTGATGTTTCCGACACTATCGCAGTCTTTTTTAGAGGCTTTAGTGTAACTTCCTCCACTTGTTCTTGCTCGGGAAGTGGTTTTTGTTTTCTTGGAACAGGCTTAAGTGTTACCTTTTCTAGTTGTTCAACCTCCTGCGGCTGAATAATGGGCTTTTTCTTTTTAGGTTCTTCAGTAATGGATTCTTCAATCTCTTCTATTTCTTCTGGTTCGGGCTCTTCAATCTCTTCAGGTTGCTCCTCTACTTCTTGCTCAATGACCTTTTTCTTCGGCTTTTTAGTCTTCTTAACCTTACGCTTTTCTTCCACTTCTTCTTCCAGTTCCTCAATAATGTCTTCTTGAGGAGCTTCTTCCTCGGGCTGATCTTCCACGATCTCAGTCTTTTCTACAGTGGGCTTAGGTTTTCTGACCTTTTTAACCTTACGCTTTTCTTCAACAATTTCGTCCTCTTCCTTAACTTCTTCAATTTTTTCATGCTCTTCTTCAGGCTGCTGTTCTTCAATTGCCTCAGATACCTCCTGAGCGGGCTTGGGTTTCTTAACCTTTTTGACCTTGCGCTTTTCTTCCACAACCTCTTCCTCTTCCTCAATAAATTCTTCTTCCTTAATAATTTCCTCTTCTGGAATTTCTTCTTCGGGCTGTGGTTCTTCCTCAGTCTCTTCCTTGCGTTGCTTCGGTTTCCTCACCTTCTTGACCTTACGCTTCTCTTCTATAACCTCTTCTGGCTCATCAAGTATTTCTTCTTCTTGCAAAGCTTCTTCTTCTGGTTGTTCGTCCTCAACTTCTTCAGAGACTTGTTCTTTTGTTCTTGGTCTCTTAACCTTCTTTACTTTACGTTTTTCTTGAAGGATATCCTCTTCTACGACGACTGTTTTTTCTATTTGAGCATCAACTTCATCAGGATGTTCTTCATCGGCTGGTACTGGCTTTTGGGTCTTTTTACCGCGCTGCCACAACACAGGCTCCGGCTTATCTTCAACCTTAACTTCTTCGGGAAGAACATCTACTGCTTCCTCGTACGTCTTCTTTGGCACTTCCTCAACCTTTTCTTCGAGAATCTCTTGTGGTTGAGGCTTTTTCTTCTTGCCACGCTCCCACAACACAGGTTGTGGTTCGGGTTGGGTAAGTTTATCGGTTTGCTCTTCTAAGGTATCAACTGCAACCTCAAGAGTCTTAGGTGCTTCTTCAACCGTTTGTTGCTGTGGCTTCTTTTTGCCACGTTCCCACATCACTGGCTGTGGCTGAGGTTCACCGGGCTGCACTTTCTCTTCCTCCAAGGTATCAACAGCAACCTCAACAGTCTTCGGCTCTTCCGAAATTTGTTTCTTCGTCTGTTCGGGTTTCTTTTTCTGGCCACGTTCCCACATTACTGGTAAGGGCTGCTCTTGCTCCTGCGGCACTAAGTCTTCAGGTAATTCATCTGTTGCTTCTTCGTAAGCTGATTGGGATGGCTCCTCTACAGTTTGTTGAACTTGTCTTGTTGTCTTTAAAGGTTTCAACTGGAACTCCTCTGCCTTTTGGACTTCTTTTGGACGCTGTCGTGGTGTTGGTTTCAATTGAACCTGTTCAACCTTCTGCTCGGGCTCTCGTGGTGGTATTACCCGGCGGACAGCTGTTTTTTTGGTTTCCTCAATAATCTGTTGCTCAACTACTTGGGAGGTTTCAACAACTTCCTGTGTAGCTAAAACATCCTGAGGAATTGTTTTCTTCTTGCCACGTTCCCAGAAGACGGGCACCTGTTCGGGCTGTTGAACTGGTATCGGCTCAACCAATTCATCATGCACTTCCTCATAAGTTTTCTGTGTGGGTTGCAGTGGCTTCTTTTTGCCACGCTCCCACATAACAGGTGTTGGCTGTGGTTGCTGAAGAGGAACTGGTTCTATCAACTCATCATGCATTTCCTCATAGGTCTTTGGTTTCTCCACATACTGCTCTTGAGTTGGTTGAGGCTGAGGCTGAAAGGGTTGAGGCTGCCCTGGCTTCTTCATGCCACGATCCCACATTACCGGTTGCTGTTGGAGCAGCTGTTGTTCTTGAGTGTCTGTACGCTCTTGAAGATGAAGCATAGACGTATCTTCGACTTGAATGAATTTTTGTGGCTGGCGTGGTTCCCTCCAGTTAACTGCTTCTTGCTGATTACGCAAATTAATCATCCTTTGGTGTTCGTACTGTTCTAAACTCATCATCTGGGTATCTTCAATTTGTACATATTGCTGGCGCTGAGCTTCTTCAATTAAACTTTGCTGTTGGACTAATCTTTGCCGTTCCTGAGTCTGGGACAGAATTGTATCCTCCACCGAAGTCAATGGCTGAAGTTGTGGACGTTGCTGTTGTTGACGCCAGTTGAATCCCTGTTGCTCTTGGATCAGCCTTTGGGCTTCCAGTTGTTCACGTTCCGAGACATGCATAATGTTAACATCTTCACTAGTAATGAACTGTTGAACATTTGTTTGATCCTCATAATGCTGTAGCTGATCACGATGCATGACCTTGGAAATGGAACCCTTTGAGCTTTCATCAATTGTCATTGTGATAGTATCCTCACTAATGGCCTGTTGAGCTTGCAGATGGCGCAGTTCAACTTCTTCGATTTTGAATTTATCCATTTGCTTGGTTACACGCTGAACACTCTTGAGTTGTTGACGCATTTCCTTCCATGGTATTAAATCCTTATTATTCTGCTGCTGTGTGATGAGCTTATCAATCTGATCGGTCATCTCCATGATTTCAACACTCTCCATGCTCTTTAGACGTTGGATTTCTTGGTTTCGTTGCACTTGTTCTACTTGAGCCTGCTGCGGCAATTGCTGATCAGTCTCAATTTGGCCCTCTAGAGGACGCAAATATACCTCATCTAAATCAAATTTATTTAGCTGCTGCTGTACACTTTCTACTTGTTTGAGTTTCTCGCGCATGGTGATCCATGGAACAGCTTCCTTTTCTGTTTTTCCAGCAATAATTTGCTCCAATGTGGCACCCAAGCTCATGATGCCTTGATCACGTTCGGTCTTGATAGACTTTAACACAACCTGTGCCGCTTCTAGCTTGGGAGTGGGCTTTTTCTTTTCAATAGGCGTAGCTTTAAGACTGATTGTCTCCTCAGTCCACGATTTAATGGGCTCTGGTTTAAAACCAGGGAGGAAAGGCTGTTTGTCCAGCGAGCGACCTCGATTTGGACGGCAAGACTTACGCCAGGGTATAACATTCGTGGGAGGTTGTAGGGATTTGCTTCGCACTTTAGGCTTCTTGGTTCGCGAACGTCCCTGATGCTGCACTTGACCATTGACCCCCAAAAATTGGCCATATTGTTGGCCTGGCTGTTGTTGACCTGGCTGTTGAGGATAAGGTGATTCGGGAGCACTATCTTCCCGGCCAGATGAAGAGGACTCATCTTCGGCAGAATCAATTGTACGCAATTGATAAGCCGAGATACGTCGTTCTAAAATGGGTGGTGTGGAATATTATTTAATTTAGTGAGAATGAAAAAGAGAAAAAGGGAAGGAGAGGGAATTCCAAAACAAGAGTTCGTTCACAGCCATATGAGGTAGGAGGGAGGGAAAGGCCTTGGTCGGATGGCAACCACTTACCTTTCTCGAGTCTCAAGGCCTTTTATATGATTTGCTCGAAAAATAAATCATAAATCTTTTGGCACATACAAACAATGAACTTGAAATTTAAATTTAGTAGGCAAACATATAGAGCATATACATACATTCATACATACACATAAATAATGCTGCTTGGCATCTATAGACAGAGCATTTAGAACAACCCTAAGAGTGCCCCCACAAATCATAAATTTGTATCTCTCTTTGCTACCCTATCTCTGTGCTATGCCTCGACTACTAAAAACCATGAAAGTGTAATATGATGTTGGGGGTGAGAAGTGGTGGCTATATCACCTTATCTTTATACATATTTTCAATAATTGGCAGTGACAAAAATAGTTGATGATGAACTACAGGTTGTGATTCATTAATCGACTGTGACGAATCCACTTAATGGTCATGGTTTAAACTGCATTAACCTGCAGCTAAATTTGGCACATTGTCATTTGACTGAGAACACTCATCATCATCATACCACAATCATCAACAATCATGATGACGATGCTAATGATCATTTGCTCTTCATCATCAAGAGCATCTTTATGAACAGCACAATCAAGTACAATTGAGAGCAACTAACCAAACAACAATTCATTATGTCCAAAAATAGATATATGATTAGCGCTGGCTACGTCACCAGGTGGGGCACACTGAACAGCTTTGAGTTGTACTGAAAATTTATGGGCGGGGTGTGTCTGCCTGCTCTGCTCCTGATATTTTTGGGCAGCGCAGCTCGGCGCAGTTTCGGCGCAGCGCGGCGCACTCAACTAAATATCTCATTCGAATGTAGACAACAATCGGGTACAGATCAGAAGGTAGTCAGTCAGTTAGTCTAGTCAGTCAGTTAGTTAGAAAGACAGACAATCGGTCGCTCGGTCGGTCGTCGGTCACAATTTTTAATCTGCTCTGACCATTTGCACTTCATAATACAAATAATTAGTTACCTGTGTTTGTGTGTATTTTTTTTTTTTGTTTTATAATCATTGTGCGGTACGAATGGGTTATGTTTGGATGACAGGATTCGGAGTTCGTGTTCAAAATTGGAGCAAAGAAGCGGCAGCAGTAACAGCAGCAGCGGCAAAGGATGAGGAAGCGGCGGCGTTGGTTATCAAAAACAATAGTTTCCAATTAAATATGCATTTCGATTTCTTTTCAATCTCTTTTTTTTCTTTTTCAATTCATTTGCTTTAATTTATTTATAGACGGCGAGTATTAAATACATGAGAGATACAATTAAACAACAAAAGTGTGTGTTTGTGTGTGTGTGTGTGTGTTTTGTATATGGAAACAAATCGAAATCAATCAAGAAAGTAAACATAAACATAAATTTTCTTAAAACAAAAGTCGCATGAGTTTTTATGATTAATTTTTTAGTAAAGCGTTTTTCACTGCTATTGAATTTATTTTTATTTTTTTTTTCTTCGGTTTTTTGTAAATTTTCACCACAAATTAATAGAAAAGCGGCAAAATATTTTAAGTAATTTTTGACAAAACAATTTTGTTTGTGATTGGATATATATGAGAGTCGAGATAGAGAGAGGTCAAGAGGTCGTGTGAAATTAGTATTAAAGAAAAGCGGCAATAAAAAATGAATAATAAAATCTCATGCAACATCACTACAAAATAAATAAAATTTTAATCAAATAAACAATACAAATTCATTATAATGTTCAAATCAAAATAATCAAAAATAATAATTAACACACTTCGAGGATGGTCGGTCAGAAGAACAATCAATTTGGGATCCAGGATCGCAGCGAACGAACGTCACACGACATATAATAGTAAATCGGTTCAGTATCAGTATCGGTATCGGTTACAGTTACGTTTACGGTTACAGTTATGGTAATATATTTTTGGTAAAAGTTTGAGCAAGTTTTCAAAGATATCTTTAAGTATCGTTTCAGTTTCTCTACAAAAATAACAAAAATAAAAAACTTAAATCTAAAACATGATTGTCTATTCTCACTGGAAGAGTTGTGTCAAGTTTGAAGAGGACTTTAAGTTGGAAGGCTTTACGAAAAGGCGAAACCCTAAAGGCAACGGCAGCGGCACGGGAGTGGCATCAATAAAAAATGTCTCATACCAAAGATGAATCAGTTGGAATTTCATTCAGGTTACATCCGATGACTGAACAGCCGTAACTGATTAATTTAATTAAAATCATTTCTGCACCATAAACAGAATCATTAATTAATGTTTGCTCATGTCTAATGGTCATTATGCATATATAAGTATATATGTTTGTATATATGTACATCTACATATATATCTATTTGTATGTACTTTATAGTATATTCTAGTTCGATGCCAACTTGGTTTATATCGCTCATCTCTGATCCCCATAGACAGCAACATCAAGCAACATGTAGGTAATTTATTATTTGGGTTTCTTTCTATCTATGCTGGTTTATTTTTTTTCTGTTTTCTTTTAATTTTGTGTTTTTTGTTCGAAAATTGAAATAAATTTCTTTTAGATTTACTTGAAAAAAATACATAAAATGGTCTTTCATTGTGGCTGAAAACGAAATATCCAGACTGCCAGCCGAGTGGTCTCTAATTATAGACCAACGGATTTTTTAGCTAATCTATTGGAAATTAGTTTCTCAAAAGCAAACATTTTCCAAAAAAACAAATTGAAAATAGAACAAATGGGGAGGTAGGTGTGTGGATATAGTGCATATATTTATCTATATATATGTATATGTATGTATATATATACGTATATGTATATGCATAGATATTCTTATATAGATATAGGTATGGTATATATAATATATAAAGATAGCTGTCGGTTGGTTGGCAGCAGCTGAAAAGCCTTTCGATATTTTCGCTTCTGGTTTTCATTTTCTTCATTTCTGATACTCTACGGTCAGTCCCGTCTGTTGTGTATGTAAATGTGTATGTGTGTGTGTGTATGGATACCCCCCTCCTGTTTGTTCTAGTTTTTTACGCACGTATCGGCGCACTGTTCAGCTGCGATACGATGCGATGCGATGCTCCGCTGTGTTCTAGATGTGTCATCTATAATATTTTATGCTAATATTCCACCATGAAAAATAAAAACTTTCACGCTCGAGCGGAGGCGGGACAAATGTGCGTTTTGCGCACGGCCCCAGAACTATTCACATACATCTCATCTCATATACATACATAAGTATATACAGGGGAGAAAAAAAATTAATATATATATATATATTCTTTGTATTATGTATTTAGAAAGTGCCTGTGCCTGTGCTTGCGAGCCTCTATACCAAAATAATATTTTGAAAGTACATAGATAAAAGTTGCCTCTGCCTATGCCTTTGCCTTATTTATAACTCAACTCAGCTCAAGGGGCTATATATCGGTTATACACATCTGCCGTTTTTGAGAACTTTTCTAAATTCATTTCATTTTGTTTTTCTTTTCACTCAAAACTAGAGAATCGATTTTTTTTTTTTTTTTTATTTTCTTTCGAATTTTTCGACTAGAAATTTAAGTTGCTTTTTTGGCCGTGCCAGAATAAAGAAGAAAAATGTTCTATAAATATTTATGTTGCAAAATACTTGTAATTATATTTATTATTTTTTAATTAAAATTGATTTAAATCTTGTATATTTTGTTGTTTTTGTGTTTGGTTTCTTTTTTTCTTATTTTTTTTTTTTTTTGCTTGGTTACTTGTTAGACATCTTTGAAATTCATATTATTTGTAGACATTTTGCAATTGGTTAGTAAAAGAACTCGTTCGTTTAGAGAAGTTTTTTTGTTGCTTTTTTCCTTCTTTTATGTTTTTTTTTTTCTAAAATTTTTGATTTGAAACTGTCGAAAAATAATTCTTCACTCAAACTTTTACGACTAGTAAGTTGATAGTAGTAATACGTCTCTGTATCTTTAGGATTCGTTGCGTCAGTTTTTTGTTGCTGTTATTATTATTATTATTTTTTATCTATGAATATATATATATATATATATATGTATAGATCAATATATATATATATATATATATTGTTGGTGTTGTTGGTCGTTGTTTTTGAGCATTCTTTGGAGTTGTTCGCTTACGTTTGGTTTACTTGTTTCGAACTCTGGTTTTGGTATTGCATTTGCTTAGTTGTTACTTTTAATCCTTACTTTTAACAGTCAGTTTGGCTGATGACTCGACTTGTCCTGTAGAGGAAGTCACACGTACGGTAAAGATGCCCGAATCTTCCTCATAGGTGGTGCCAATCAAGAGTACAGCACTGTTGCCATCGAAGATCATCTGAAATTTTATGCGATACAAGATTAATTTTACTGCCTAAATCAAAGAACCGTCGAAATATTATATCTGCTTATATAGGATAATTGGAACATATTATATATGTACATATGGTGTCGTAAATGGTATTAAAAGTATTAAAATTTTTTAAACCTACCTGGAAATCGGGTGTCTCTGGTATAAGCTGACCCTCACGGAACCATTGCACACTGGTGGCCTTCACCTTGCCCGTAACCGTCGTTTTGAATTGAGCCGGCATACCCTCAGTCACGGAAACTTCCTTTAGAGCCGTAATGGTTGGTGGTGCATCCAAATTTTCAATGGGACGCACTTTAAGTTGGGCGCTTGTTTGAATACTACCCAACTTATTCTCGGCCACACACTTGTAAGTGCCTTCATCTTCGGGGAATGCCTCCGAAATGATGAGCTGATAGTATTCGCCTTGTCGTGTCATTTGGAAGTAACGCGATGGCTTCACAAAGTTTTCGCCACGCATCCAACGAGCTGTAGGAGTGGGTTTACCATCAACACGACAACGGAAGATGACTTTACTACCCTCCTCAACAGACTGGCTCTTCAACTGCTCCACAATATGAGGTGGCTTCTCACTGCCTGGCGTGGTTGGTTTCTCTGGCTTTGTTGGTGATTGAACAATACAGTCACCATCGCAGCGTGCCTCGCCAGCAGCATTAACGGCCACACACTCATAACGACCAGAATCCTCGGCAAATGGTTCAATAATTAGCAGCGTGTGAACGCTATCCTCTTCCAGCATCTTGAATTTGATGCTAGGCTGAATCTTCATGCCGTTCTTTAACCAGTAAACATCCATGGGACGAGTACCTGTGACCTTGGCGTCGAAGCGAGCCAATTGGCCAGTGGATACTGTAGTGCTTTGGATGGTGCTTACAAAACTGGGTGGCTGTATGCCTCCCTTGCCAGCACGACGGCGCTCTTCCACCACCAAGTTAGCACTGCATTTTGCAGATCCACCACGATTCTCAGCCACACACGAAAACACTGCCGAATCCTCAATAAACACTTGACGAATAATCAGAATTGATTTGCCGCTAAAGGTATGAATCTGCAAATCTGGGGAGTTTTGAATGGGGAAGCTCTCACGGTACCATTTTACAGTAGGATTGGGTTCACCATCGAACTCCACCTCAAATTTGGCTTGCTCGTTTTCAAAGACACGGCAGGGTTGAATTTTCTTGGTGAACACAGGAGCCTTGGCTGGTTTAACGGGTCCCTTGACCACACGCTCTTGAATGGTGCCCTTATGCTCTACTTCGGTGGTCTCAGTGGCTGTGATCTTGCGTGTAATCTCCAAATCACCTTGAATTTCCTTTTGCACTTGCTGTTGCTTATTCATATGAACTTCACGTCCATGTACCGATGATTCTGAAGGTTCAGCAGTTCCTTTTGGTGGAGCAGGCTTGATTTGAGCAGTGCTTGTTTGCTCTTGCCTGAAAGGTAAACAGAAATTATGTTTAATATCTCTGGAATTGGTCTTTATTTTGAATTAATATATATAGAAACTTACAGATTCTCCTCGTAGGAGTGAGCCATTCCCTTTGCAGCCGAACTGCTTACGACCTTCTCACCGGGAATAGCATATTGATGGTTATCCTTGCGCAAATTGGTCTCTTTAAGCAATTGCGTGGTTTCAAGCTCTTGAATTTTATTGTAGTACTCTTCACTCTTTTTGGCCTTGACACTCTGTTGCCATTCGGGCGTTTGAGGCTTGTATTGCTTGGGCTTCAAATGCTCCACACCCTTCAAAGTGTGTGCACTTTGTTCGGACAAATATTGTTTACGCTCATCGAATACCTTTTCCAGTTCGTTCTCTTGGCGTTCCTTTTGATAGGCAGCTAGCTCGTAATCATACCATGCTACGTTTTTGAAAGATATATGTTTTCGGTTATTCAAGGTTACTTAGAGGGGTGAGAGAGATACATGTACAGTTATATAGGTTCTCACATGTAAATTTATTGGGTAATAATTAAAAAGCATGCATGAAAAATAATTATTTCTAAAATAATGCTAATAAAAAACCTGCATGCCTTAAAGCAAACATTTTAGTTACATGATTTCTCAGGTTAGTAGAAAATATGATATTGAGATTAGATTTAAAATGGTTTTCCACAGAGGTTTTACTAACTCCTTTTCCGGCTTAAAAATAAACAAAGAGAAAATTTTGTAATGGCCACAGACAGAGAGATAGAGAGATAGAACAGACACGAAAAACTTGCATCACCATATTACCCATGGTCCAGCAATACTTAGAGAGTTCATTCCTTCGATTCCTGTTTGCATCGTTCGTTGAAAGCTTGTTGATTTTACGTTTCTTCTTTTGTTTTATTTTTATTCTTTTTTTCTTTTGTTTTGATTTAGAGGGAAGGGGACTAGGGAAGTATTTGGGATCTG
Source organism: Drosophila austrosaltans (assembly GCA_035045865.1). Taxonomy (NCBI): domain Eukaryota; kingdom Metazoa; phylum Arthropoda; class Insecta; order Diptera; family Drosophilidae; genus Drosophila; species Drosophila austrosaltans. The sequence goes on from JAWNOQ010000207.1 coordinate 7,405,746, forward strand.
TGGTTGTACTTGTCTCAAACTGTTTACTCTTTTGGTAAAAATTATGTGATAATTGTGCATATTTGTGATCAAAGTGCATAAAAAAAATTGGCTGCTAGTGCTACTTGTATGTATGTAATATATACAATGCGTTTTGTTTTATGTGATCTCTGGTGTGTGGTGCTGGTGGTGGTTTAGTTTTGTCAGCTAAGTCTACTGCATTTTTAACTTGTTATAGTCTAATTAGCTAGCTAGTTAAAATTCAATGTTTTGGCAGCTTATCAATGTGTACAGTTCATAAAACTTACGGCGTGGTGAGTTCTTCAAAACGTTGCGATAATCATCGGAACGTGCCACTACCTTCAGTTCGGTTGTAGCAATAGATTCACCCACAGAGTTACGAGCAATAACCTCCACTTTGCCGGTATCGTATTGACGGGTCTTTGGTATATCCAGATGGAACATGCCGTCGTTGGTCAGTTTGTAACGAGAGCCCTAATAAAAAAATAATATTAAGTGACAGCTCGATAGACATTCAAATATATATGGCAACTTACATGAACAACAGTGTGGCCATTGATCAACCACATAACTCTGGGACGAGGATGTCCAGTGACACGTACACAGAAACGAGCCGGTTCGCCCTCCTCCACAATTTGTGGTTCCAGTTTGCTAACAAAGACTGGTTTAGTACGGGGCTTTGCATCAGGATCTGCCTCTTCGGGTACACTGGGAGAATAAATTTTTAATAGAGAATACATTGGGAATAATTTGAATCATTGTACACTTACACTTGCCAGGAGGCTTCCATTTCACGAATACGATCAATACTCTGCATATGAGCAGGCAGCTGAGAATCATAGACAATGCCTGGCTTGCCAGACACTTTGATGATAGCACGAGTTTCATCCATGCCATACAAATTGGTGGCACGACAAACATACTCGCCGCTATCTTCGGGATAAACCCAGCCAAAGTTCATCGCCACATAACCAAAGTCGTAAATCGGTTGGAAGCGATTCTCTGTAAAAAGAAAATTAATATTAAAAGTGATTTATCCATTAATAAAATTTCCATAAAAAAAGAAACTTACTGTAAAGCAAAGGTTTGCCGTTAAAGAACCATTCCACCTTCATATTGGGGTCACCTACAGGCGCCAGTTGACATTCGAATTTGGTCACAGCCATTTCAGTAAGTGTAGTCTGGTCCTTAATTTGAGTAACAAAACGAGGTGGTTGCTTGCGATCAGGATCAAACAGATCGTCTTCAGTCAAATGGACTTCAGAGGTGTATTTCTTAATTGTAGCTTCCATTTGAGTAAGCGTTTCTGAACGTTTCATGCCACGTGGCACTTGGTTTTGCAGCAGAATCGTAGGAAGCTCTTGATTTAGATAAAAAGCCACAAATTTTAATTTGAAATCTTAAAAAAAAATTAAAAAAATAGACTTACTTTTGCATGACACAGTTGCCCTGGTGCGGTCTTCACCGTGGTTGTTAATGGCGCGACAAACGTATTCACCAGAGTCTTCTCCATACACATACAAAATATCAAGAGAAACGAATCCCATGTCAAAGATGGTTCTGTAACGGTGTCCAGATGGCAAGGGTTTGCCATTGCGATACCATTCAACACGAAGACTTGGATCTGTCTTTGGTTCGACTTGACATTCAAATCTGACGGCTTCAGCCTCTTCCACGGTGAGCGATGTGATCTGAGTTGTGAATTTTGGTGGGCCGTACTCTTGTTCAACCACCTTGGGGGCTTCTGGAATACGTCCACGTTCCAATTCCTTCAATTTCTCGGATGTCATGCCCTCTGGCAACTGCGATTCATATACAATATTGTGCTTGCCCTTGCAGCTAACCTTGGCAGTAGTTGTGGCAGTTCCCCACTTGTTGGTGGCGCGACATGTATATTCTCCCGAGTCACGTGCGTAGATGTAATCAATATCCATGGCGATAAAGCCAAAGTCATTCAACTGATGCACTCTTGAACCGGTGGCCATGGGACGTCCATTGTAGAACCATTCAATGCGCATACTGGGGTCACCAACAGGCTCCACACGGCAGTCGAAGTGAACTGGTCCGCCTTCAGGCACATCCAAATTGTCCTTGATCTCTTCAATGAATTTCGGTGGATTGGGTTGCTCATCATCAATGACAATCTCTTCACGTTTGTGCATGCTTTCCTCCAATTTCTGCAGACTTTCGGTGCCAGTACGGAAGTTCGAGGGCAACTGAGGCTCCATAATAATTCCCTGGCGTCCCTTCACTTGAAGTTTGCAGGAAACGGTGGCTTCGCCATGCTTATTGGTGGCCTTGCAGGTATACAGACCAGTATCCCGTTGATAACAACCAGCAATCTCGAGAATAACAAAACCAAAATCGTTAATGGTCTTAATGCGGGAGCCAGCCCACAAAGCCTTGCCATTGTGGAACCAGTCCACACGCATAGAGGGATCGTTAATGGGTTGCAGACGGCACTCAAAGTGAGCCAGTGAGTTCTCCGTAATAACCATGTCGAATGGAGTGGTGATAAACTCTGGTGGCTTGCCTGTATCATCGTCAGGCACAAATTCTGTGCTGCGAGAACCCAAGCCTTCCAATTCGGCAATACGATCAATGGTGCCTTCCATGCCCTTAGGCAACTGTGATTCCATAATGATGCTACGTTTACCTTGGATCTTCATGGTAGCTGTGGTTACTGCCTCGCCGTACTCATTGATGGCGCGGCATGAGTACTCGCCCGAATCTTCTGGATAGACAGGGGAAATTTCCAAGATGACAAAACCAAAGTCACAGAAAGTGCGGAATCGTGATCCCGCCTTCAGTGGACGTCCGTTCCAGTACCATTCCACCTTTAGTTTGGGATCATCAGCCGGCGTTATGCGAGCCTCAAAGTGAGCATTCTCACCTTCCCGCAAGTTGTCTATATTTTCCAATGGAACAGTGAACACAGGTGCCTTGCCCTTGGTTTCTTCGGTGGTTTCGTCACGAGTGCGTACCATGCTATACTCTAGATTGGCAATCTTCTCCAGACCACCCTCCATGCCACGTGGCAGCTGGGAGTCAAGAATAAGGCTGGCCTTTGAGGCACACTTCAAAGAAGCCCGAGTTACATCTTCACCATATTTATTAACAGCGCGGCACTCATAAACACCAGAGTTCTCTTCATAGCAATACAGAATGTCCAAAATAACAATACCAAAATCGTGGAAGGTGCGGAAACGATGGCCATGTGGTAGCTTCTTGCCATTGAAATACCATTCCACAACCAAATCTGGATCAGTAACGGGAGTGAGGCGAGCCTCGAAATGAGCACTCTGACCTTCAACCAATTTGGTAACATCGCTAATCTGTGTGATAAATTTGGGTGGTTCTGCAACCAGTGGAGCACTAGTATCTGCCTGTTGTCCTTGAGGGCATTCCAGTTCTCTAATCCTAGGCAATGAGTCTGGCTGCAAGCTGTCATAAAAGACACCACCACGACCACCACAATTGAGGGTAGTTCTAGTGAAATCTTCACCATATTTATTCCATGCGCGGCACACATATTCGCCACTATCATGATCTTGCAGGTAGGCAACGTCCAAAACGACATAACCGAAATCGGAAACAGTCTTGATGCGATTTGAGTGGCGCAAGAGCTTGCCATTATGATACCATTCGACCTTTAGATCCGGGTCATTTACAGGAATTAAAGTGCATTCAAAGTGGGCTGACTGACTGTCCTTCAGGCCCTGCAGCGGTTGGGGATGCGACGTGAAACGTGGCTTTTGTCCGCGTGGCTTATCAACGCATTCAAGAGTGCAGCTAATCTCAGCTGTTCCATATTTGTTGGTTGCCCGGCACGTGTAGGTACCAGTATCCTCAATCTTTGTACCCAAAACTTCCAATGCCACAGTACCAAAGGCATAAATGGTGCGCACACGATGACTGGCTTCCAAAACCTTTCCATTGAAGAACCATTCAATAACCATACTTTGATCACCAACAGGAATAAGATTTGCTTCGTAATGGGCCAATTCGCCCTCACCAACATCCACAATGTTGACAAATTCGGTAGTAAAGCGTGGAGGAATACCCTGTTCTGGTTGCTCCGGTTTGCTTCCATCCTTACGCAGGGAATCCTCCAAATCTTGAATCTGTTCCAGACCCTCAGCACCCTTGGGATGTTGAGTTGACTCAATAATGTTGTCCTTGCTTGAACAGAAAATGGTTGTAGAGGTGAATGCCTCGCCAGCCTTGTTGTAGGCCTTGCAGGTGTAGATACCCTGATCTCTGGCATAGACTTCAATCATATCCATTGTCACGAAGCCGAATTCGGTAGTCATCTTGAAACGAGAGCCATGCTGCAACATTTTTCCATTGAAATACCATTCAATAAATAGATTAGGATCTTCTTTTGGCTCCACGTTTGCCTCCAAGTGAATGGGTTGAGCCTCCGAGAGATGGAACTCAGGTTGCAGGGGCTTAGTCCATACTGGTGGTGGATATTGAGTTTCGGGTTTCGTAGATTTCTGATTATAGCGATTGGCCAAAGCTTCTTCGGTCTCCTGGACAGCTTCAAGGCCGCTTTCACCTTGTGGATGCTGGGTATCCAGGAACATGGTCTTACCGCTCGTGCACTTAAGTGTACCCGAAGTGGTAGCCGATCCCTTGCTGTTGGTTGCTTTGCAGGTATAGACACCGCTATTTTCGGCATAAGTGTTGCTTAGATCCAATGCACAATAGCCAAAGTCATAAATGGACTTAAATTTGGCCGCAGCTTGCAATGGTTGTCCATTGTAGAACCATTCAATTTGCATGGTGGGATCACGAGCCGGTTCAACATTGCATTCAAAGCGCACATTGTCGCTCTCTTTGCACTCAATATTGTTCAGATGAGTGATGAAGACTGGCGTCTCGTAAGTGGGCTCTGGCGCCTCAGGACGGCCCTCTTTCGGTGCTTCCAACTCGCCAATGCGTGGCAAAGAGTCGGGATGTAGAGATTCAGCCTGCAGCCAGTGACGATCTTCAATTTTCAGTGATGAAGTAGACACAGCCTCACCCACTTGGTTAGTAGCCTTGCAGGTATAGATAGCAGAGTCGTCCTCACGCAAACCATTGATAGATAGAGTAACCAATCCGAAATCAAAAGTACTACGAATACGGGATCCTGTGGTTAGAGAGATTCCATTCTTGAACCATTCAATACGTAAGTTGGGATCCGCTCGTGGTTCGACCTGAGCTTCCAGCAATACATGCTGACCCTCGTGCAACTTGTCGTAGCTCTGCAAGTGGGTGGTAAAAACTGGAGCCTGCTGTGGTGTCGAATCCACAAACATTTCAGGTACACGGTTCATGGCTGCTTCCTTTAGACGGATGGCTTCCCAGGACTCAGGAATCAATGGCTGTCCATCAATGTTGGACCTAGTCTTGACTTTCATGGCAGTTGACGAAACAGCCTCACCAGCTGCGTTGTAAGCACGACACATGTAGACTCCTGCATCTTCAGGCACAACTGCAGCAATATCCAGGGTAACAAAACCAAAGTCATGAGTGGTGCGCAGGCGGGAGCCCATTTGCAACTCCACTCCATTAATGAACCATTCAAACTTAAGAGATGGATCACCTACAGGTACAACGCGTGCTTCAAAGTGAGCATGAGCTCCCTCCCACAATTCCGAAGGTCCTGTAAGCAATTGAGTGAAGATTGGTTTCTCGAATAGACGTTCTGGCTCGGTTGGTCGTGGAGCGACTGGTTTTTCCAGCTGATGGATACGACTGATGCTGTCCGGATGTTGAGTGTCCATCTGAATGCTTGCTTCGGACACCACTCGCATCGAAGCAGTGGTGACAGCTTCACCCAAAGGATTCACAGCGCGACACATGTACACGCCCTCATCTTCCTTACGAATATGCGAAATATCCAGCGATACATAGCCAAAGTCGTGCTGTTTGGTGATACGGGAACTATCCTCAATAAGCTTTTCATTGCGGTACCATTCGACCTTTAGGTTGGGATCACCCACAGGAATAAGACGGGCTTCGAAGTGAGCGGTCTGATGCTCATTGATGCGATCGATATTCTGGAGAGGCTGAGTAAACACAGGACGCTGCCGTGTGCCAGGTGTTTCAATTTCCTGGCGTTGATGTGGTGCCGTAGACTCCAGCTTACGAATCTTTTCCAGACCCTCAGGGTGCTGAGTATCTGAGATAATGGTGCCTCTGGCAATTACACGCAAGTTGGTGGAGGAAACGGCCTGTCCCAAAGCGTTTACAGCGCGAACTGAATACTCGCCAGCATCTTCAGCCACGGCGTGAGTAATATCCAGGGAGACATAACCGAAATCAAAGGTGATGTGGAAACGTGCAGCCGACGGAAGGGGTTTTCCATTGTGATAGAACTCAATGCGCAAATTTGGATCATGCACTGGTGCCACTTGTGCCTCAAAATGAGCTGTTTGACCCTCATAGATCTCTGTTGTACCGCGCAGCTCAGCAGTGAAGTGAGGTGGACTAATTGGCGATTCTCCGACCTCAGTACGTGCATTCACAACCTTTGACTCCAGCTTCTGAATCTTTTCTAAAGCATCAGGATGCTGGGTATCCAGAATCATGCTACGACGATTCAATACGCGAACATTGCATGTGTTGACAGCTTCACCCAATAGATTGGTGGCCTTACAGATGTAAGTACCAGTATCCTCACCATAAACATACAGAATATCCAAAGCCACATAACCAAAGTCATGGGTGGTTCTGTATCGATGTCCCGTGGGTAATTGTTTTCCATTGCAGAACCATTCAATTTTCAGGTTAGGATCGTTGATGGGCTCAACACGACATTCTAAATGAGCATGTTCGCCCTCCTTTAGATGCTCCAAGTTGCTCAATGGGGTCAAGAATATAGGCTTCTGTCCCTTCTCTTCTACCTCAACCTTTGTGGGTGGGGCATAGCTTTCTAGCTGACGAATCTTCTCCAGACGCTGAGCATCCAAAGTATCCAAGTCCAGTGTCTTATTTGCTATGGGAAAACAAAGACCATCCAGATTGTGAATTTTGATTCAAAGCGATTCAAAAAAATATGATCTAATTTACCTGTTACGTTTACAGCACATGTCGTGACAGCTTCTCCAACGGCATTCTTGGCCTTGCACATGTAAGTACCTGTATCCTCAGCATGGGCATACAGAATATCCAAAGCCACAAATCCGAAATCGTATGTTGTCTTGAAACGGTGACCCGTTTGGATAGGTCTGCCGTTGCAATACCATTCAACTTTCATGGTAGGGTCATTCACTGGTATAAGGGTAGCCTCCAAATGAACCGGAGTTCCCTCATTAACCTTGGCATTGCGCAATGGACGTCCGAATTGAGGACGCTCGGCATGGAACTGATCTTCCTCGGCCTTGCGCTGGAAGCGTGAAGCATCCTCAAGATGTTGGATCTTGGATAAGGCTTCCTCGTGTTGGGTGTCATGTATGATCGAGGAACGTGAGGTCACATTGAGGGCAATAGAGTTGACAGCCTCGCCTAGATTGTTGGTCACACGACAGGTATACTCTCCACTATCCTCCGCGTAAACAGTTAGAATGTCTAGGGCTGCAAAACCAAAATCGTATGTGGTACGGAAACGATGACCAGTGCTTAATGGCTTGCCATTGTGGAACCATTCAACCTTGAGATTGGGATCCGGATAGGGTTCAATTCGGCACTCGTAGTGAGCACTCTGGCCCTCAAACAGATTGCTTGGACCAATTAGTTTTGTAACAAAAACTGGGGCAGTTGTCACTGAGTACTCCTCCTCCTCACGTCGTTGATATTTGCTATGATCCTCCAGCTGATGAATCTTGTGCATTGCAGCCTCATGTTGAGTTTCCAGTTGAATGGCGGTCTTAGACTGCACAATCAATGAAGCGGAAGTAACGGCTTGACCAAGCTCGTTGACGGCACGGCATGTGTAGGTGCCAGAATCCTCGGGATTGACATACTTCATGTTAAGAGCCACATAGCCGAAGTCATGCATAGTTGTGGTACGATTTGAAGCCTCAATAGGCTGTCCATTGCGTAGCCATTCCACCTTGAGATTGGGATCGCCCACTGGAATTAGACGAGCCTCAAAGTGAACTGCCTGGTTTTCTGCAACTCGCACATCACGCACGGGCATAGTAAAAACAGGAGCTTGGGAAACAAACTCATCCTGTACGCTGATGCGTTGACGCTTGGAACCATCTTCCAGATGTTGTAGGCGTGGCAAAGCGGTTTCATGCTGAGATTCCAAATAGATTGACTTTTTGGTGTGCACAACAGCCACAGCGGAAGTGATGGCCTCACCCACAGCATTAAAAGCACGGCAAGTGTAGGTGCCGGCATCTTCTGGCAGGGTTGACATGATGTCTAGGGCTACAAAGCCAAAGTTATTGGTTTCGGTAAAACGAGAGCCAGATTTCAGTGGCAAATTATTGTGATACCATTCGACGCGCATTGACGGATCCGAAACTGGAATTAGACGACACTCAAAGTGAGCGCGTTGATTCTCCTTAATTTCAATATTCTTCAGGGAAGTGGTGAAGACTGGAGCTTGTTTCGTGCTCTCGTCGATCTCCTCACGGCGGCTATAGCGTGAGCGGTCCTCCAAGTAATGGATCTGCTCCAAGCCAGCTTCGTTCTGGGTAACCGTGACAATTTGTTCGCTGCTACGGCACTGCAACTCAACCTGAGTCTCATCCGATCCAATCAAATTGACAGCCCGACAGGTGTATACACCTGAATCCTCGGCAATTAAATCGACAATGTCCAAGGCCACATAACCAAAGTCATGAATGGGACGGAAACGGTGACCCACAGTAATAGGACGTCCGTTCTTGAACCACTCTACTTTCAGATTGGGATCTGTTACTGGTTCTATCTTACACTCAAAGTGAGCATGTCCACCTTCACGGGTATTGGTCAGGCTCTTTGGATGCGTAAGGAAACGGGGGCGAATGTTAACCACCTCATCCACAAACTCGTTGCGACGATAACGCGATGAATCCTCAAGATATTGAATCTTTTGCAATCCTGACTCGTTCTGTGTCTCCAGGATCAAGTCATTCTTGGCAATAATACGCACCGAACAGGAGGTGACTGCTTCACCCAGTTGATTTCTAGCCTGGCAGGTATAAACACCAGAGTCGACTGCGTAACAGCCAAGCAAATCCAACGCAACATAGTCAAACTCGTAGGCTGGACGGAAACGATGACCCGTCTTCACAGGCTTGCCATTAACAAACCACTCGATACGCATGCTCGGATCACCGACTGGCTGCAGGCGGCACTCCAAATGAACATTAGTTCCCTCTATAGTTTCGATGTTGTGCAGCGGGCGTGTAAATTGAGGTGCTTGTGCAATCGTTATATCCTCTTCCAAGTGCTGGCGACGACGAGAATCTTCAAGCAGTTGGATTTGCTCTAGGGACTGCTCGTTTTGAGTTTCAGTAACCACATCCGTACGATCAATAACACGTACACAGGCAGATGTATGGGCAGAACCCAAATGATTGGTGGCGCGCACCGTGTACTCTCCAGAATCGGCAGCTGTTGCCTGAATGATATCGAGTGCGACGAAGCCAAAGTCATAGTAAGTACGGAAGCGAGAGCCCACAGTGACTGGACGACCATTGTGGAACCATTCCACACGCATTGTTGGATCACCCATAGGTTCTAGGCGGCATTCCAAATGAATATTTTTGCCATCGTGTATGGGCTTGGGGTCAACCAAAGGTTGAACGAACACTGGCTTCGACTTGGAGATCTCTTCGATATCATATTGAGGCTCCACGAAGGGTTTGTTCTCCAGATTTTGGGTCTTCTCATAAAGACCGCGGTGCATGCTAGATGTGTCGATGCTGGAACGAGCTGTAAAAAAAAAGTTCGTACACAATAATCAGATTTTGTTTCTGATTTATCAAATCAGTTTGTTTACTTACTTTCCACTACCATCGTTGCTTGCAATTGAGCTTCACCTAGCTTGTTTCTAGCCACCACGGTATAAACACCCGCATCTTCAGCACGTACCTGAGAAATATCCAGGGCTACATAACCAAAATCGTAATAGGTCTGAATACGATTAGCTGCAGTAATAGCACGTCCATTATGATACCATTCGATCTGCATGCCCAAATCGCTTTGCGGCTCTACACGAGCTTCAAAGTGAGCGCGCTGACCCTCCAATATTTTCGTAGTGCCCTTAAGGGGTCCTAAGAATCGAGGAGCTTGTGTGACATAGGTCTCCTCTTCCTCACGGCGGCCATAACGAGAAGAATCCTCCAAATGCTGAATCTTCTGCAGACCTCCAGGGTGTTGAGAGTCTGAAACGATCTCGTTCTTCGAGATGACTGTTAATTGGGCCACTGTAGTATCCTGGCCCATAGCATTGTAGGCACGGCAAGTGTAAGTACCCGCATCATAGATAGTTAGTTGCTTGATAGTCAATGCAACATAACCAAAGTTATGATAGGTAGTGATGCGTGAGCTGGCTTCTAGAGGTTGGCCATCCTTTAGCCATTCCACCCGCATGGTAGCATCGCCAATTGGTTCAAGGCGAGCCTCAAAGTGCGCATGCGCGTGCTCACGCAGATCTAACTGGTTTTGAATAGGTGTCTTGAATTGGGGTGGGGCAATGGCTTCTGGGGCCTCTTGTACATGACGACGTTGCTGGGATTTCCGATAGTCCTCTAGTTCTTCAACTTTTTCAATATAACGCTGCTGTTCTGGTATTCCCAGATCAGCGGTGACTTGAGAGCGTGAGTGAACACGGATTGAGGACTGGCTGATGGCCTCACCAATGCGGTTCACGGCTCGTACCGTATAGGTACCAGCATCTTCGGCTCGTAGATGCAAAATGTTAAGGGAGACGTAGCCGAAGTTAAAAATGGCCGTAATCCGTGAACTGGCGGTAATAGGTAAACCGTCTTTGTACCATTCCACACGCATACTGGGATCATTTACCGGAGTAACTTGGGCTTCAAAATGTACATTTTTGCCCTCTTCCAACTCACCCAGATCGCGTAGTGGACGAATAAACTGGGGAGGTTGATTCAACAACTCCTCCGAGCTTTCCTGGCGCTGATAACGCGAGTAGTCCTCTAGTTGATTGATATATTGCAAACTGTTCGGATTTTGCGATGTTTGCTCAATGGACGGACGCTGCACCACAGATAGGATGGCGCGAGATTCGGCCACACCACTGGCATTGCTCACACGACACATGTATTCTCCAGCATCATGGCCCAAAATGCTCAACAGATCTAGAGCAATGAAACCAAACTTAAAGACAGATGTGGCGCGGGCACCTAAAGGAGTTAAACATTTATAAGGATATAAAGAGATAGTGAAATAATGCGATGGGTAACTTACTGGCTGCCAGCGGACGACCATTTAGGAACCATTCAACGACCATTGTGGGATCACCCACAGGTTCAATGCGTGCCTCCATGTGCACCCTACCACCTTCAGTCTGCTGCACATTTTGCAGCGGTATGATGAACTGTGGGGGCGGATATACGCGATCCTCTTCTCCAGGACGAAGATGAGGTTTGGCACGCTCAACGTGACGCAAATAAATGATTTCAGGACCAGGAATTGGCCTACAAAATGAAAAAAATTTTTATAATATATTCTAAAAGTGAAGCCTATTTATTTTTTATTCTTACTCAGGCTCAATAACTTTTGTTGGTCTTGGGAGATTTAGACGCCTTTGTTCTTGACTTGGTTGTTCTCTGGGAACTTCGACATAGAGTCTTGCACGATTCGCTGTCGAACCAGCAATATTTTGTGCTGTACACTGATACCAACCAGCATCGCTAGCCTTGACACGCGGTATCTCCAAGCAGGTTGCTCCACCATCAATGCCCACAAAACGTTCGGCAGTCGATGAGATCTGTACACCGTCCTTTTGCCAGGTGATACGAGGTACGGGTGTACCAATGGCGTTGGCACTCATGCTAATAGGTTCGCCCTCGCGCACAGTCATGGTGCTGAAGCGTTGAACGAATTGTGGTGCGACAACTTGTTCTTTCTCCAGCACATTCAGTTGTGCCTCGATGGCTACCTCGCCGGCCTTGTTGCGGGCCAGGCATTGCACGGCGCCTGCATCTAGTCGGGTTACATTAGTGATCATAAGTGAATGACTGCCCGACTCATTGACCAGAATTTTGTGGGATGCATCGTCGCGTACTTGACGGCCATTGATAAACCAGAAGACCTCAGGATAGGGATTTCCAGTTACGCGGCAATCAAAACGCGTCATACGTCCCTCTGTGATCTCTCGATCGCCAAAAGCCTTAACAAACTGCGGTGGCAATGCCTTGCCAGTCTCTAATTGTTCGGCCATTATATCCACAGGTTTGGGTTCGTACGCGGTTTCGGCAGCCGGCTCCACAGCCAAAACAGCTGAGGAGACAACGCATCCCTGAAGGTTCTCAGCCAACAGGGTATAGTGACCGCCATCCTTGGCTGTGGCATTCTTCACTCGTAACGTGGCTACGCCACTTGAGTAGGAGATCTCATACTTTTGCGACGCCACCAAGCGCTGTCCATTATGGAACCAGGTAAGGCGCGGTTTGGGATTGGAGCCAACGCGAGCGGTAAAGACGGCATCAGAGCCTTCGATTAGCTTGGAGCTGCGTGGTTTCTGCGAAATTTGTGGTGCTTGAGCAGGACCCAACGAGCGATCCAGTTCTTGCGATAGCTGGGAGTCTTGTTCGTAGCCGGAGCGACGTGTGATGGCCTCCCTAAAGGAAACTTCACGTAAAAGTCTATACTCAAAGGTATCCACACGGAATTCCTCCTCAATAGACGTATAAGTATAGCCATTGGAGTAGATATTCTTCTCCAGATTTTGGATAGGCTGCAGTGCGGGCATTGGGGCTCCCTCCGGTTGAATGTATACACTGCAAATGGCCTCGCCATACTGATTACGGGCCGTGCATGTATACTCGCCCTCATCGCCTGGGCCGATCTGATTGATCAACAGCGACACATCGCCGGTGGCCTCGTTATAGCTCATCCGGAACTTTTGCGACTCGAGAAGTGGTGCGCCTTTTCGGGTCCAAGTTACAAATGGCTTTGGGTTGCCACGCAGTCTACCCTCAAACAGGGCGTTGCCGCCTTGAGCAAAGCGAGCGTTCTTAAAGATTTGCTCAAAAACGGGAGGTGAGATATCACCTTGAGCATAAACGTGTGTCAACGATGGCGGCACATAGGTGGTGCCTCCAATACCGCCATGATGTTGTTGCACTGTAAAAATGATGCAAGAATATAATCAGCATTGAGATGTGGTGACGATATTGTAACGACTTGGCGAAACAATAAAGTAAACAAATTAAGTCAAAATGAATGCGTCAAAATAATATTTACGCAGAAGATTTTTTAGTTAAATTAGAAAGTAAATTGAAACAAAAGTGATTAAATTGGGTTACAAATATATATATTAATAATATATTAATTAAATTACGTTAGTCTTAAGTCAGAGTGCCCTTTAATCCTAACTCAATGTTTAAATATTTTTCATCAACATTGTTTATAATAATTTCGTTAAAGCTGCCTCTATTACCCAACCTTTTTTATACAACTAAACATTTGTATATATATATATATTTATGTATATATATACTTATCTATCTATATATTTAAAAAAAAAAATATACTAAATTTTGTTCAAGTGTGTCATTAACGGTTTGTTTTTGAATCAAAAACAGGTGTTCGAGGATCAACATATAAACAAATGTCAAAATCAGCTGATTGCTCTTTTTTTATTTCTCACTTTTTTCGTTTCTCTCACGCATGCTCAGAGACTTCGGCTAAACAGCTTCGGGTCTCCGTATAAGAGTCTTCTGAATGCAATCTTTTCTACTCACTCGCACTCATACAAAATAACAATATAAGAAAATGTAAACAAATTGTTGTGTAGGAGAGAACTCTTATGTATAAGTTAGAAGATCTTGCCAGATCAATGGATAACTTTATAATTAGACCAAAAATTGTCGGCTGTGAACATCAATTAAGATTTAAATGATGAGAAACTTAAGGTGACACATGAATATACTATATCTATGAATGTATATATATGTATGTGTGTGCATATAAACAGTTCTTTGCCGATTTATTTTCAGAATATTATTTTATATTATTTTATTTGTGCTTCTAAACAGGAAGTGCATAGAAACAACATTTGTCAAATTATATTAAATTTTATCTATGTTTGATAATATATATAAATCAGGTATAAATTGATTTTGAAAAAATAATAACATAATTTTGGGTTAACAATTTTGTATAAAAAATGAAGTTATAACAATAGGTTCAAGTGACAAAAGCATTTCAAAGCGAAACAATATCATAAATAGTATTTTGATACCTGTTTTTGTGCCTAACTGTCTGCGACATTTGAAATGCATTAGATCAAATTTTATGCATGTTTTATTTAGAATCGAATTCATTTATAGAATCTGCGTCATGCTAATTTATGTTTACACTAACTAATTGTCATTTTAACGTATTACCTCTAAGTAAATTTTTAGTGTATTAATATGGATTTAATTTCTGTCATTGCCAAACATTAAAAAGTTAACAGTAAATATGGTTTAAATATTAGGTTTTTCTTATCAAATAGTTTATTCAGCTCCCACAGTTTAAGAATTGATTACATATAGTACGTAGTCTACTATTTGCAAATCTTTGCTACAATGTCTTAGATTTTAATTAGATTTAATATAGTATTAGTCATAAATCAATGCAGTCAGGACGATTTGCAGGCAACATCCACATTCACAACTTCAGATACAATTTCGTTTATTAAAAACGACGTACACAGTGTATCAGCATGCTCTGTGTGTATCTTTATCTGTATTTTCAAGGTCATTAAAGCTAAGGGCAGATGATACAAGCATATAAGGCATATGGATTGGTGTGTCTACAACGCATGAAAATTCATTGAAAAAGTCCATTGGCACAGTGAAGGATTCTAAATCCACGGTGTGAATCCCACCGGCCATTTCCAACTTTTCCCTGGCATTTCTTTTGTGTAACGACAATGATGATGATGATAACGAAAACGAGAACAACGACAACAACAGGCATTTGACCGACTGACCTCGTTGTTGAGTGGTGATTTGACTCCTCTGAACATGTTGTTCAGTACGGCTAATCCTTTGCTGCTGATGCTGCTCCTGGCTGGAGTGCGAGTACTCCTGGGTTGAGTATTGCTGCACCTGTTGCTGCTGCTGCTGCTGCTGGTACGGATTCGGATTTTGTCGTTGCATTTTGATTCGTTATATATCACTATATATCATTGAAAATGACAACCAAATCGAATGCAGAATAAACTGCACGTAAAAAAAAAATTGGAACACCTCTCGATCGCTTTTTTCTCTTTTTATTTTGATTTGCTTCTTCACTTTTTATGTATATATTTATATATATATACTTATATATTTCTTTCTTTCTTTATCGCTTCTTTATGGCTGAAATTGAATATGAAAATAAGATAAGAAACAGAAAAAAAAAAAAACAAAAAAATTTCACATTGAAATTTTAATGCATTTTCTCGCATTTATCACTTGAAATTTATTCTTTCACTTTTCTCGTATTTCTTTGATTTGTCATTTTCCAGTCACTGATTTTTAGTTTTATAATTATTGGCACACTTTCAAAATTTACAGTCGTTAAGTTTTCATACATATATCTATTATTGTTCCAACAAAAATTAAAAAAAAAAAATACAAAAAAATATGTCTCATAATATATAAATCAGATGATATTGCTTCATCATAATCATCCATCCATCCTTCTTCATATTCATATTCGATGCCTGTGAGGCATTTTCAAACTATTTTTAGATCATGAAAATATTTCACTGCGACACACAAACACATATGCAGCGGACAGCGATTCACACTGACACACGGTGGCGGGTATGGGTAGTGGGGGTTGGGGAAGGTGTTAGTGGTATGGGTACGGATACGTCTCTATCCCATCCCCACAGACTGTGTTGGGTCGGTGGTAGCTTCTTATTTTTCAGATATCTATTTATAAAAATATCTCTCTGGTATTTTCACCAAGCGCAACTCTCTTTTTTTTTCCCCAACAGTTCACAATGTATTTGTATATATATATATAATACTATATATATATATATATGTATATATAAATATATATACAAATATGTATTAATGGATACGATTGATTTGCACTTTGCAATACATTATCCAAGTTATGCTATTGTGTAATCCTTGACAGGATCATCTAGGATAATGTATTTCTACACATATGTGTATGCCCAACACACATGAAACATATTTAGATGTGCTATACAATGTATGTGTATGTTTACATCTGTGTAGTAATATCATACAATCCTTGATAGGATCAACTGGGATAATGTTTCTCAATACTTTATATATGTTAGCATATATCGAAACGTATATATACTATATATACATATGTATATATATATATATGCATATATCTCCTATATCTATTAGAACTTTCTATCTATATGCACACGATTTCACAGTCCATTCGTTGAATTGGGTGCGGACCCCACGAAGTGGCCAACGAACAGTGTCGAATGCCAAACCGAAGCACTGCTCGTATCTTATTTTTAGATATTTAGCGCACTGAAGAAATTCTTTTCAAATTTTTCAAAGTGGTTACGAAACAAAAAGAAAAAAAATTTAAAAAAAAAATTGGTAAAAAAAATCTGTATAGGCAAAGCTAAAGACTTTGTTCGTGAAAACTTTTTGCTTATCGATTGGTTTTGTTTTATCGGTTTTTTTTTTTTGTTCACACAATTTGCACATAGAATCCTTTGTGGTGGGTCCTCTTACGTTATTGCGTTATCCTTTCGACGTTTTGCGATTTTGGGTTCTTTTGAAAAAAAAGCACTATGCGAACTATATGATTATACATACACACACATACACATATATGTATCGGAATATGTATATATATATATTTGTATATATATATTGATATATGTATTTCCTTTTATTTTTTTTGTGTAAAAAAAAATATCTATTTTCAAACTGTTTCAAGTCATAATCCCCGAGACTGAAACCAAGACGTCGATCGTTTTAGAGGTGCGAGCGAAGAATGACAAAATAACATTGAGAATGCGATCAAATAGCTCTAGCTGAACAAGGCGCACGAAAAACATTTCGTTCAGTGGTACCGATCGGCTCCATGCTCTCTTTTCTCTCTCTTTCTCTCTCTCTCTATCTCATGAGATATTTTTGCACTTTTCACCAGCGACAGCAGTAGCAGCAGCCGCAGCAGTAGCGGTTCGTCTTTCTCTTGGTGGGAAAAGCCGCTGGCTGAGCGAGCCCAATCATCTTGCACCACTGGCCCATGCCACAAAATATCATAATCAAGTTTTGACATTATCCCGATTATATAGGAAAACTAGATTTCGATTTAACCAAATGCAGATTCAGTGGGGCAAACTTGTTGCTTTCTTCATTGATTGCGATTGTCTTATCTATTTACAACGATCATGAACATGATTACAGCCAATTGCAGTCCGCATAAACCAACTGGCGATCTTGTTTAATACAATTTTACGCTGCGTTGCTCACAACTTGGCCAGGGGCGATATCTCGCACTCTCTCACTCTTTGTCTCTCTACCTCTCTCTCTATGTCTCATTGTATGGGTTGGTTCGTTAAAGTTTCGGAAAATGTTCGGATTTTGAATAAGTTTGCTAAAAATATATGTCGATTTATTTTTGACACGTATTTTCAACTTTGTTCTATGCACAAAACACACAGAAAATTATATACAAAAAAAAAAAGAAAAAGAAAAAAAAAACAAAGCAATCCAAAGTAACTTTTTTCACTTCCACTCACGTTATAATACAAAGGATCTATTCTGAATATATAAAGGTTCGATTTTATCTTTCACCTCATAATCCAAGTATTTTCTTTCTCCATCCACTCTAATTGTTTTGGCATGGGTACGCAAGTTCTAGATTCTTATGAATGTTATTGTTCTAGCAAATGAATACAATAATTTATTCGAAATAGATTCAATTAACAACGTTCCAATACAAATTGTATCTTTGAAATCGATTAGAAACAAAAAGGAAAAAAAATGTTGACTCAATTTCATTGCCCATTTCTTTGCACATTTTCCACACAATTTATGTTGTTTGTCTAAAATTAAAACCACATATTAGATACAGATAAATATATACACACATATACAAATACATAGATGTATGTATATATACATACATAAGTGTATTAGAACAAGAATAAAAAATTAAAATAAAATAAAAATTTTGGCTCGCCTTTAGCGTTGTGATACATATAACTTGATTATTCATTTCGTTGGGTTAATCATCATTGTATAGATGTTTTTTCTTTTTGTGATTATTTTTGTTGTGGTTGTTGTTGTTATTGTTGTTGTAGTTTTTTTTTTAACTTTCTATTTCTTTTTTTTTTTTTCATTGCCTACTTATTCAGAAAACGTTAAATGTTTTTACAGGCCTAACAAATTGCAATTGCAATGAGGTGCAATGTGAGGTGAGCTTTACTTTTTGGCCATATACGGATTTCAACTCCTCAACGACTTTGGTCTGTAAAAGGCAACCCGTTTGGCAATGGTCAAATAGATTATATTGTTTTTAATGTTTCTTTTCATTTTTATTATGGTTCGTTTTATTATACACGAAATTAATTATAGCGCACAACACAATCGTTAAAATTACAAAAACCAAAATTATAAAAAACAAAAAGAAAAAATTGGAAAACAGAGCAACAAAATATGTATGCAGCTCCTGTTGTTGTTGTTGATGTTTATTTAGTTGTTGATTATTCTAGTTTACGCGCAGCCATGGCTAAGTTTCGACTGTCGTTTGGCAAGATACAAATGTATCTACACACTCATAAAGTGGCTTGGATGAGAGATAAGCACGCAGCATAGTTTTAGTTAGCTTTCAGCTTGGAATTACAGTTAGCCGGTTCTGCAAGGCAGAAGATTGCAGGCCAGGCAGCTAGCAGATTGCCAAGCGATGCGCTACAAAATGTATCTTGTAGTTTGTTATTTTTTTTTTCTATTTTTTTTTTATTTTTTTTTTTTTTTTGTTGCCATTTAGTTGGCAGCTGTCTGTAAGATTAACAGCACTTATCTGTCCAGCTAAGCGTTCAGCGGCACCGACGACATCTCTCACCATCTCTTTCTCATTCTTTCATCCTACCTTGCTATCTTATCTGGAGCTGATTTTGCAAAATCTAACAAAATATTCGCCCAATTATGTCATGGCTGTAGAATGTGCTTAGATCAAGAAAGAAATCTGCAAGATTTTTTTTTCTTTTTTTTTTTTTTTGTATCATAAATTTTCCACTTTAATTAGTAAGTATTAATTGTTGTTTTTGTTTTGTTTGTTTAGTTAAAATATTTAGATATATGTATATAGTAATATGTAGTAGTAGTTATAGTAGTTGTACTAATAGATACAGCAATTTGCTTAAATTTAGTACAATTAGTTTTTAGGGGAGGGGGCCACAGCTCATTCTCTGCATTGGCTCTGCATTCAATTTACTGCAAAAACGAATAAAAAGAAGAACAATTGGGTTTAAATTAACCAAGGGAAACGAACAAACAAACAAACAAACAAACACAAAAACGAAACGAAAAATGGGAAAAACATCATCATCTTTTATATATGAACAGATGCTGGAATGCTTGAAATGATATGAATGCAACGCCCCACTCCGCCGGCCCCACCAAACCATTAAGTGAGTAGTGAACAGGCAAGCGACCCCAAGCAAAGCCAATCCCAACTTAAAGATATACATTTTACCCCACCCCATCTTTACTCTCTACTCCCTATCCCTTGCTGCTGTTGTTGTTTTTATACCCTGTACCCATAGGGTAAAAGGGTATATTAAAGTCGCTAAAATGTATGTAACAGGCAGAAATATACGTTTCCGACCCTATAAAGTATATATATTCTTGATCAGCATCACTAGCCGAGTCGATTGAGCCATGTCCGTCTGTCCGTCCGTCTGTCCGTCTGTCCGTCCGTCTGTATGAACACCTAGATCTCAGAGACTATAAGAGCTAGAGCATCCAAATTTGGTGTGAACATGCGTCTAGTGTGTACACAGATCAAGTTTATTTCAAATTTTTGCCACGCCCACTTCCGCCCCCGCAAATCGCGAAAACGTATTACTAGAGCTGTATTAAAGATATCGTATTCTTACTTGGCACACCTAATTATATATCAAAACTGGACCAGCTAACCAAATTTAGTCAAAATCGGACAATAAATATCGGAGATATACCTATATGACTTTTGCACTGAATTGCCAAGGCGACATTGGCTGCCAAGAGTGAGCGAGACAGCATGCGTTCGCTGTTGCTGCATGTTAAAGAGAATTTTGCATGAAATTGATGGCGATTTCGAGGATATTCTATTTCATTTAATATAACTAGTAGGTACAGGGTATACTCAATGTCGGCAGGGACGACTTGCTTGCTTCATTGTTAATGTAATGAGTCGCATGAGCTGAGCTGAGCAGAGGCTAAGATAGAGAGATGGGTAGATGCAGATGATGATGGAGATGGAGATGTGAGCGACTGAGACTGAAACTTTGCGTCTTGTTTGGCATCGAATTTCGCGACTATTGCAGTTGGTAGCTCTCTGCAGTCATTCAGCAAAACCATAAAACCGAAACGAAACGTCGACTATGTTGCGGCAAATGCGCCCCATGAGCTGTCTTTAGCTAGTTTGCTGCATGCCAAGCGGCAATTTAGGTATAAAATGTCCAAATGTGGTCGCTAAAAATACTCTATTCATGTTTGTATAATGATTTGGTAATTGACTTTGTTCACTTGTACTTTATTTGAGATTTAAAGTACAAGAATTTGATATCTCTCAGTCTGATAAGACTAAACATCTAGCAAATGAAATAATATTATATGAAATTGAATCAATTTTAAGAGTTTTAGAAAGTTTAAAGAAAACAAATTTTAAAAAATGTAATACCATGGGTTTAATTTTTTGATTTACCAAATAGAATATGTTTCGCATATAAATGCTTTAATCGGAATCTAATCTAGATTTAATCTAACAAAATGTAAGAGTAACTAAGGTTCGTTTTATTAAAAAAATGCTTCCTACCCCATCTTCATTTTCATATCAATTGTTTATACAATTAGACACACGAGTCGCAGTCTCCTTTTCCCCCTTCAGCTCCCTGTTTCTCTCTCATGCCCTCAACCTGCCTCTTTCTCTCATTTTTAGCGTGTCTCTAGTCCCTGTCCTCTCTCTCTCTCTCGCTGTCTCTTTTTATCTTAAAGTGGCCTCCCTTTCTGGTAAATGAAAGTTGCAATGTGGTACGGTGCGTGTGGTTGTAATCTATATTTAGTGATTTTACATGCGGTGCCTCAAAGATATTTCAAATATGTTTAAATGTATATGTTAAGATATATAAATATGTATGTAGATGTATGTATGTATATATACTAGTATATGTAATGAACTGCCCATTTTGTAGCTAGCAATTTTCCAGATCGCTTGTGGAAAAATGTTTGTATTTAAACGAAACGAAATATTTGTCGATGCATTTCAAATGTTTATGGGTTTCATATGGCTGGTATGTGGGCATGCCTTATATCTAAATATGCATTTATTTATCTACATACATTCATATATAGGGGGAAGAAAAATGTACCTGTTTGTTTCTGTTGTGGATCCTGATTCAAGTCTGATATAGAAACGGTTTTGGTGCTCACATAGCTAATGGATTCTATTGTGGTTTCCCATTTCTGAAATGTGTTGATTGTGTCGCTGCGTAGAGTGCGAGTCGAATTCATATGATTTAGACGCTGAAGAGGTGTTGAAGAGCGTAGCGACATGGTCGAGGTGGCCGAACCAAGCGATGAGCTAGCCGGCGATGTGGTGGCAGATGAGGAGAACGAATGCGATTTGCGCAATGGGGTTTTAGGGGCTCCTCCTCCAACGTCAATAGTAGTGTCTGGTTCAGGTTGCTGACGTTTCTTTATCTCCTCGTCCTCCTCTTCGGTTATGAGCAGGCTATCCGTTTGAGTGCCCTGATCTAAAGCGGGGATGTGGGCGATAGACATAGAGAGATAGTTGGTTAAATGGCAAATTAGAGATGCGGAAATGGTTTAGAATTGGTTTTTTCTTATTTTTTTTTTTTTTATTCCACCTGTGTGTGTGTGTGTGTGTGTACTGTATGTTATTGCTGCACACTGCGCGGGTTTTTATTATCTTGTTCAATTAGCTGCAAAACAATTAAATTCACATTTCTAGCAAAAGCAATCCTTGGCGTAGCAATTAGCGGAATGCGTGTTTATGCTAAAAACTTGGCCTCATTTTACCCCCTCCCTATTCCTATCTTCTATAGCCCATTGTCTATCTCTATCTCTAGTTCTCTTAAATGAAAATAAAAACTGCAAATGTGAAAAGTGGCAGAATTTTCTATTGTCTAAATGTGACTGACTCGGCATGCCAGCGGTTTGTTCGCTAATTTACAGCGTGCGTAGAAATAAATTTCGACTGCCAACATTTTTGGCACTCTTTTCTTCTTCTACTAGTAGTACTACCACTGCTGTGCTGTGCTGTGCTATGCTGTGCTAATACATGGCTTGTTTTCATCACCAACTGACTTGGGCAGGGTCAACGCGTGGCAGCATCCACTGTTAGTTGCTTGCCTGCCCCATCATCATGATGATACACTCCACACTCTTTGCAAACAAAAAACATAAGACAGTCTGTCAACAAGGCTTATGCAATTTAATTCAAGGCGCCTTCATCTTTAGACCATTCATTCTATTCATTTCTTCGTTCATTCGTTGTTTCGTGTTGGCTAATTAAAATATATACACATTAAAATGATTTTTATGCTTTTTGCAGAAACATTTCACAAAACATTCTTCTAAAACGTTAAAGTGCTAAAAGTTTCTAGCGAATTCCGGCAGGTCGAAGATTTGCGTAGTGCCTTGCCATGGCTTGCCTGCCGCCTGTTTTATTACATACTTCGTACATTTTGGTTTTTCGTGGGGGTGTTTGAAATAATGTGAGGAAAACAATTTTACGATGCCTTTCCCCTTCTCAACTAGTTTATAATATCAAATTCAAATGTTGTTTGGCTTTTATCCATTTGAATATATATGTATATAAAAAATTATATACATATGTACATACATTCAATATATGTATGTATATTTTGGCTTAAGATTTTAATGCTTTTCATCGAGTATATATGTACTTATTTATTCATACATACATATATGTATACACCGATCTTTTCTATGACTTTGACAAAAACTAAAGCGGAAATATAGTTCTTTCTTTCTGTTCTCTTTTTTTTTTTTTTTTTGTTTCCCTTGGTTTCTTCATTATTAATATTTATTTGTGGCAACTGCTTTGCTCAAAGTTTTTTTTTGAAATTATTTATTATAATTAATAGTGCAATATCATTTTGGCTTTTGGGGTTATATAAACCGCAACAACGCAAATTTTTAATGGATAGTTTATACCAATTTCTGGCACATTCCACAAATGTCTGGCTATAATTTTGCCAATACATTGCTTAATATATACATGAAGATAAAGTCGTTAAGGGATGTCTACAAAATGTTCAATCTAATATAGCCAAATTTTAGGTTGTCTACAATATCTACTATTTATATAATCAAATCTAGAGACTTGCTCGAAAATATATTTCTAATAGCTGAATAATTATCTGTCTAAATATGCCAATAATATTCTCTCATTTCTATAAAATGTTGTTTGAAATTCAATTTTTGTTATTTTGTTCTCTATAGATTTCAGTACTCAACATCGTTATTTTTCTATTTAGAATGAGAATAGAAACAATTTTAAGTAGTGTACTCCATATTTTTAGAAAGAAAATTTTACAAAAAGTCGTTTCCTTTTTTTACATCTTAATGTTACATAGATTACATATGTACCTATGTATATGATATCCATATCAAATTTGTATCGATTTCTTTTCTCTGCCTGGAATTCGTTTTAGAACTTTGCATTTGAGTTTCTTCTTTATACAGGTTATAGAATTAACTAAATCCTACTACTACACATATTGTAGAACCCATTTAGAAAAAATAATTGCTTTACAATAAGAAGATGCTCAATTAAAGTTTATCTTGAGACCGATGAACAATTTGTTTAAATCGAACTAAGGGCTGAATAAAAAAGTATTCTTGGGTTGCCATGGAAGATTTAATATATATACAATAATAATTTTCTATTTAGAGAACATTCAATGCTAAAGTAGATATGTACCTATGTATATAATTTTATGTTTTTGTTTTTGGATGCCTTTTATAATTTATAAAAATATCGATTGACTTGATTGATTCGTCACCAAGAGATTCGACCACGCCTTTTTCGAGTACTTGGACCATTCAAAAACGGACAGAGACCGCAGCCAAATATTGCCCACTCATAAACTGAGGGTGGTAGTGGGTGATGCGCATACCTACATATACATACATACATATATAATAAAGCAAAACTGGCAAACAAAAAAATCAACACAGATCTATACTTATGAAAGAAAGAAAAAAAAAAAAAGATTTGAAAGTAGCAAAAGAAAAATGTTCGTGTGTTGTGACTCTTGCGCTGAGTTCATTTTGTATTTTTAGAAAATTGCCTAATTAATTTAGAAAAACAGAGAAGGAATGTTTGTATAGCTGCGGCGAAATGAAAATCGAATGAAAAACCAAAAAAAAAAAAAAAAATACATCCAAAATATCAAAAAAATGAACGACAAAAAACAATGAATAAAAAGTTTATTCATCAAACAAAAATGTTTCGTACAAATCGAAACTCATCTTTCATTCCATTTGACATAAAATAAAAACTAATTTTACAATAAAAACTAAATACAGGGCATAGGGAAAATAGTTGGGTTTCTTTTTTTTCAATTGCCGAAGGATATAAATCAATTTTCATAAAGTGTTCGAATGAATCGAATCGAATTGAATGGAAAAACATTTTGCATTGGCAAAATATTTGCCCAAATGTTCTTTGTTTATATATTATTATGAAAAAAAGCGAGTGAAATTTTGCAAATGTGCCAAAACTCAAAGAAAACTCAAAACAAAAAAAAAAAAAAAAAACAGAAAACAGAATAGAAAATCGAAAGAAAAAATGAATAAATAAGAAAAAATGCTGCACAAGGCCGCATATTTGTATAGCAGAACAGAAACTGAAGCGTTAACCGAAACGAAGCATGCGAAAGTTTTCATCTTTTTCTTCCCATCTTTGACAAAATGGAAAATTGAGAGAAAATTATTCTTATTGCTCTTTTGATTTTCTTGTTGTTGTTGTTGCTATTGCTGTTTTTGTTGTTATTGTCGTTGCTCGCAGGAAACGTACAATTTTCTGAATCATTTAGCCATATGCGTGTCGTCTGTAAGCCAAGGCAACCAAAATATTTGGTTATTTATTCTGCAGCAATCAAATATCCAAATGGAAATTAGCAAGCAATTATATTTATAAATTGATGCACTAAGAGCAAGCATTCAGCTACAATTGAAATAACTAATATGATTCATGGCATTATCTATCTATGTAGCTGTGGATTTATATACTTTTTGTTCTTGGTTGGCATCCAATTTTTTTTTCTCTTTTCGAACACTTTGGCTAAGTACTAAACGATTAGAATTGGCAGATTGGCAGGCACTTAGCCATGCTATAGTTGGAAATAGTGTCATACTCAAGGCAATAAGTCAGGCAGTGAATCAGTATCGGGGTGGCGGGGAAAAGTAAGTATATAGTGCAGGTATTGTCTGGTCAGTGTCAAGGACATTTCACACACCCATACTTAAGGGGCCTACTCTTCACATATGTGTATATTTGTGTGTGTGTGTTTATGTCTGGGCGCGTCGCTTTTGACCGAATTTCTTGTGATATACATTTGTGTTTTGTTTCGTTTCGTTTCGTTTCGGTTTCGGTTTTCGTATTCTTGGCAAAGATTTTCAGCGAAAATGTGCAAAGAAATAGATAAATAAACATTGCTGAAATTCAAATAAATCATTTATGAAGCAAAAGGCATACACAAGTTAGTCGGTCAGTAAAAACGACCGTCCGCCCACACATGGCCTTCTATATGTATAATGTATATTGTTCAAATCAAACATTTTTGTTTAGGTTTTCATTTTAAAGAAATATGGAATTTTTAGAAAATATTTTGTCTTTAAAGCATCCCAAGTAGTTGACCCACATGAAAGGAAAATATTTATATAGTCATGACTAATTAGGTCGAATCCATCAAATATACATGATAATATGAAATTTTCTCACTTTAAAATTTATGTATATATCAAACAAAATGTTTTCTTTTTTTTTTGGTTTCCCTTTTTCTTTTTTGAATTTAATTAATGACTAGCATATCGAAGCGATCAGAAAACAATTTAAAGTAAACATTTCATAGGAAATAATTATTTATTCAACTAATACGTATGTATATCCGCAACAAATGGCAACAGATTTCTCACAGATCTCCCAAGTGAATTTAAAACTGAAACAAACTGAAAAAAAAAAGAAATTGAAAATCTTCTGCAGATCAGTTGGGGCGCCATCTGACGGTAGAGAATAGCTGAGTGTGAAAAGCTTTCGATCTTTCAGCTTTTTCGAACATTAGGAAAAGTTTGATACACTATTTTCTTTTTTTTTCTAATTTTTCCAAAGCTTTTCGAATTTCCCCCGAACGTGATAAAAGACATTTCGTTTTCATAAAGATTTATTATAATTTCCGTTATATTTTTTTTTTCGACAAAAACACAAGTAATACTATGTATATTCCTTTTGTATGCATGAATTTTTTAGGTTTTAAGCAGTTTTGGTACATTCATACGTATATAACACACAATAAGGTGAACTTTGGCATTGAACAAATCATAATTATGTTTAAATTAGAGCACAAAAAAAAAAAAACAAAAAAAAATATACTCCATATATAAATAATAAATATCTATATAAATATAGAAATTAAAATAGGTGAAAACATTGATGTCTCGCTTAATATCTAAATCCACGATTTGTGCTCGAAACGTTCAAATTTCCGCTAGTACTGGCCGCTCCAAGAGGATTCATGGCTGTGCAAACATAGCTTCCATTGTCATCTGCAATGAATCAAAATTAATGAGCTAGTCCGATTTGTTTGTATGAATGGGCAAACACACACACAGAGAGACACACAGACAGACAGATAGATATGTATATATGTATGTATACGTATATATAGACTTACCCGGATAGGCTTGCGGCAAAGTTAGACGGCATACACCATTCCGGTACTCAATGAAATGCCGGCTACCGTGCTCCAAATGGCCACCGTTGTGAGTCCAGTTAACCTGCGGCTGCGGATGCGCCTGGACAATGCACTCAAAACGGGCTGTTCCGCCCACTCCCACTGCAATGTCTTTCAGCGGCTGCATTACCAGTCCAGACACATACATACATAGTCATAGACATAGCCATAGCCATAGACAGGGTGGATATATAGAGTATATATATAGAGATACGAGATTTAGTCGCGGATTTGACTTCTTGGCCCAGTAGGTTAATGACTTTGGCTTACCGTTATGAATAATGGCTGCCTTTGTGCCTGTTCATCGCGATTCAGATGCGCATTGACGGGCTCCGTATTGGGCAGTTCCGGCACTGGATGATGATGATAGCGCGTTAACGTTGTTCATGTTGTTGATGATGATGTTGGTAATGATGTTGCCGGGTAGGTGGGTGGTTGGTTACATGGTTGGTGTAAAAAATACCATTAGAATCTCTCCTCTTTAGTTTCGTCTGCTTTCTTTTTGTTTCGCTTTTTTTTTTCTTCTTTTATATTTTTTTTTTTTTTTTTTTTCAAAGGCCATCCATTAGTGGGATTAACACACAGCAAGCACACAAACAAGCACATAACAAACTTTATTTTGCACTTTAAACGCGAACACAAAACAACAAAAATAAACAACAAAAACATTTGTTGGCATGCAAAAACAAAAATATGAACGAGAAAAATAACAGGCGAGCAGAGAGGGTTAACATGCTTTAAACTCTAGATGGTGGTTAAGACTTTGACCATGTCTGGTTCTCAGTTATACATATGTATGCAAAATGTACATATATATATATACATTTCTATATATACATGTATCGGTGTGTAGAAAATATCGTCCAATGATTGAAAGTGTTAATCACAAACTGAAATTGTAACGTGTCCTAAACTAATTTGACAACATCGATAGCATTTGTGATTCAAAGTTTGGGGCAGCGAGTGATGCGAAAATTTAAAAAAAAAAAAACGAATACTCCAAAAATTGCAGGAGAATTATTAGCAAACAAAAAATAGGAAACTTTTTAATATCCTTTAGTATTCTCAGTAAAATTTTTACATTTACATTTGAATGATATCGGACTACTTTATTTGCTTTAATTATCTCATCTTTAACTCTTGCAATAAATGGTAAAGACAAATTTTCGCATCCCTACAAACCAAACTCAATCTTGTGTGATAGCGGTTAACCATAGTTTGCGTTCTCTTTCGAAATCGTTTCGTTTATACCTGTACGGACCATTTGCTCTGGTGGCAGACGCGGTGCCTGAGCATGTAAACGATCTAGGTGGATATCGAGGCTGTGATTGGTGGGCAAACTGTAACGTTTCTGGTAATATGATGCCATCGGTGTATTGGGCGTAAAGTTGCGCCGCCTAACGATGCGATGTTGTGTCTCATTGTCGGAACTATAACCGGGTGTTGTACGTCCCGTTGCCGTGTTATTTGCTGCACCCGCCGTACGTTCATGTTGTACGGGTATGATGAGCTCATTGCCAGTTGGCAATTTAAGCGGATAGGGCGAATGACGGCCATTTTTGATGGTATTGGGAGGAGCGCTTCCACCGTTGCTGTTCCACTGGCTATGGACAAATTTGTGACCCTCACCGGGAAATAGTATGCCAAACTCATAGCCAAAATCGTATTTGAAATAGATTAAACCGGTATTGGGATCGATGCATTTGGTGCCTAATATACGAATTTGGTTTTCGGGGATGTTTTTTGTTTTATACAATTAGAAAGGATGATCAACTTAGATATAACATGTACAAAAAAATCATATAATTTCATTTGTTAGTGTTTTGTACAAGGCACAGAAAATAAATCAAAATAAAAGAAATTTTCTCAATAGGAATTTCAATCTCAACTCTCAATACCAATTTTTCGAATCATAAATTAAAAAATATAAATGGAATAGATCCCATGTCTACAGCGAGATTAGTGTAAAAAAGGAAAAAAAAAAGAAGTTTTGGGCTATTACTTACCATATTGGGATACTCGTGATTCATCGCGATAGGCCTGCGGTTGATTGCTGCCCTCGCTGGGAGCTCGCTTAAAACCTGGACGCAACCCGTTCGTACGAGTCTGGACATCTCGACTAACATCGTCTATGAACTGATAGGACTTCTGCAGGAACGTTGAACCCATGCGCTTGCCTTGACCCTCGGCCTGTTGTTGTAGAGATTGAGAATAACCATAACGTGGCAGTGTTCCAGCTCGATCTAATTGATCCTGTGAGGCGGTCGGTTGTTGTTGTTGTTGCTGTTGTTGTCTCATTGTTGCATTCCTATTTAGGGATTGTGTACGATGTTGTGTAGTCACAGTACTTCCACCACGTTGCTCCTTGCGTAGTGTATTCACATCCACATGGATTTTGCTTGGCATCTCTGGACCACGATCAAATTCCATGGGCGAGAGAACCCGTTCGTAGGTGCGTGGTAGACTGCACGATCGACCCGCCGGTTGGGGTGGAGCCACACGACGATAGCCCTTGGTTAGACCATCACCGTAGGGTGACCAAAGTGGTTGAATTCTTGCACCTTCAACCTCGCTCTCATAGTCACTCTCACGATATTCGCCTGGTATGAATTTTGTTGGTGTGGCTGGTGGTGGCAAATGCGATTGACGCGAAGGTGTACGACTAGTGGCTGGACTATAAGGAAAGGGTTCAAGTGGTGGCTCCCGCTGTAGCTGCTGCTGCTGCTGTTGTTGTTGTTGCTGCTGCTGATTATCAAAGTGAATCACTCGCTTAGTTTGCTGCATATTTACGATCCTCTGGGAACTCTCCGTCGACTCATGCATCTGCATAACATTCTTTGTTTCGGTTGCCACCTTGGCCGTATGCATGGGAGCACCAGCTACCGCATTGTAGTACATTGTGGGGCGATTCGTGGCCTGCGGCTGTTGCTGTTGTTGAGTGGCTGCTATAAATTTGGCTGCCACGGGCTTTGGCTTAAAGACCTGCTGATTTTGTGGCTGCTGTTGGTGCTGCTGATGCAACTGACTGGACTTGTTGTATTGTTTGGAACTGCTTTCCGTCTTAATTTCATGGCGAATCTCCTTGCCAATCGGTTCAAATTTGGGACGAGATACAAAGCTACCCACTTCCGCTGGTGTCGGCTCAAACTCCATCGGTGAAGGCGTCACAACAACCACAGGTGACTTATGACCATTGGCAATATTGGTCCGTGGCGTTGGTGTGGGTGGAAATACTACCCTATAGCCCTTGATATCCGAATCCGATTCGTTGGCCCGCGAAACCGAACGGAAGCGTTCATCAATTTCACTGCTGTAATCACTGAACTCAGCAGCTGGTGTCTTCCGCTGTGCTGGCACTGGACTCGGATGGGTCACTACTGGACCACCAGTCGATGAGTATTTGGTCTCGTGATGGCTGGAACTGCTGCTGCTTTGCATATTATGAGATATGTTGCTTGTCATACTCGAGGAAGTATATTTAAAATCCTGCAGATGGAACAAAAATTCATATACTCGGTTAAAAAATGATTCCATAAAATAATAAAAAGACATGTATCGCATATGAAGTACATATACATAGAATGATAACTTATGATCAGGCAAATGCATCAACATTGATTTAGACAATAGATTTGGTTAATAAAACAGTCAGAGCTTGGAAAATGAAGCCAAGAAATTGTGAGTAGCTAGATAAAATACGTATTAACTAATTACGAAACAAATTCAAATTGGACTTCAAAAATAAAGGGAAAGCTTTTAGCAAACTGTATCGGCGGGATATACCGATTATTTACTTTCCAAATGCATTAGCTAAATTTTGATTAGTAGGATTAACTGATTCTTCAGGGATACATATGTATGTATGTATGGACGGATGGATGGATTTTGGGGATAATTATGGTTAAATGGCACATACGGAGCATGTTAGACATAGATTGAATTAGGCAATAACAACGACAACAACACAGAGGCAAATTGCAGTTTACGGGAACTTTTTTAGCTCCAAGTGCTACACACACACACACACACACACAAAACAACACAACAACATAGATAGAATAAGAGTGTGTGTGTAAGAGAGAGTGAGAGAAATCTAATGCGAACCTTCGCCTCCTGACTGTAGTTTGTCTGTGGCTGTGGTTGTTGTTGTTGCTGCTGCTGCTGTTGTTGTGGCACCACCTTCGGCGTTATATAAATTGGTGCCGGGGCCTCTGGTTGTGGGAATTTCGGTTGAGTTGTCGATGAAGACGACTTTGTTTCATAGTAACTTGTCTCGGATTTCCGATAACTGGAGTGCTCCTCAGTATCAGCTGCATAGCCACTCGATTTAAATGATGTTTCCATGGTGGATTGCTGCTGTTGCTGGCGATTTCTATTGCCGGGCTCGGCATCGGATTCACTGCCACTGTACTTGTAGCGATCGCTCTCATAGTCACTCTCATAGTGTCCACCCAGGCGAGTGGGCAGGACGGGCGGTGGTGGGCGGTATGCATTGCTGGCCAAGGGTTTTGGCTGTGGCGTCAATGTCGGCACTGAATGTGGCAACACTTTACTTGGTCCTTGAATGAGATTCTGTTCTAGTTTCTGTTCCATACTCTCCACAAGCGAGTGGCGACGCACTTCATCGGTTTTTGGGGCAAAGCAAATCTCCGGCGGTGTGCCAGGCTCCAGTTCAATGTTTATCAAATGAGTAGCTGGTCCAGATGGTATACTCTTGGCTACCTGTTGTACCAGGAAGGGAGCATTCAGCTCTTTGGTGGGTGTGGGAGTTGGCAACTTGGTTACAATACTGCGTTCTGTTTTCTGTTCCACATCGCTGGAGTAGCCGCTAACACCAATTGGAGTCCACAGTTTGGACATTGCCACACCCTCAGCCGATGGTTTGGGTGATGGTGAACGCGGATTCTGCTGGGCAGGAGTGGCTAGAACTGCCGCCGGACGTACTATAGGCTGGCCATATTCCACTTTCACCTCCTTGGTTGTTGTTGTCTCATGCTGTACTGTCTGAAGACCCAGGGGTGGTGGAAAAACTGATACTCCACCTTGTGGTGGTGGCTCCAAGGGTTTTACTTCTTCGAGAATTTTAATTTTCTCATTGATCAATGGAACTTTGGGCTCCGACTTCTCTGGTTTTGGTGTATAGCAAAATTCTGGTGGTGCTCCTGGTATGAGATTCAAACTTCTTAGCTCTTCGGCCAGATTTTGGGATTGCGGTTGACGTACCACCGTTTCAAGTGGCTTAAATGCCAAAGGCTTGGGTCGTTGGGTTACAGTCTCCTCATCAATTTTCTTAAAGTAATCAAAGGAGGAGGACGAGGATTTCTGTTCGCTCTGCTCATATCTAGTGCTGGTCTGGGTCTGCATTTGCAGTGGTGGTTGTTGTTGTGGTTGCTGCTGCTGGCCATATGTGGTGGCCACCACTGGGGGACAGGGCTTTGGTGGCACTGGTGGTGGGGTTTGGGTGATTCCAGTCTTAAAACTGGTCGAATTATTTGTTTGTGTATCGATTTGATCCATGCTGGCAGTGTTGGTGTTGTTGATGTAATTGGTGGCATTGGTTGTAGTAGTGGTGTTGGTTGTGGTATTGGCGGGTGGTGTCTTGGGACGCGCCGCTAGCTCGGGCAGGTCGAGGTATGTCGATTTGTGCTCTAAACGCATTGTTGCCTCGGTGGTGCAACGATGCTCAGTTATTACTTTCGACTCGGTTAGACCATGCAAATCATTGGCTGTGGTTACATCGCTTTGATTTGTCTGATAAGATTGCGGTTCTTGGATCTGGTTCTGGTTCTGGATCTGGTTTTGATTCTGATTCGTATATATTTTTGTACATAAATATATGTGTGAATGATGAGTATTTTTTTTTTTTTTTTTTGTTGAATGGAAAACCCATGTGTAATGAGCAAAGCGAAACGAACGACGTTGAAATTATGAGAGAGAAGAATTCACAAAAATTTTTGGTTTATTAAATATGCAAATATTTTTTTTTTTTTTTGTTTTTTGTAATGTAACATAGTCGGTAGATATATAGAGATAGAATTGAAATAGAATTAGAGATAAAAAGTAGGCTATGTAGTAGGTGATCTAAGAGATTGTGGTTTAGATATTGAGCACATGCACACTTACTTCAGTTTTGAATTCACTTGCTGCAACTGCCGTTGGTGTCGTCTCATATACAATGGTCTTTACGACTTCCTGCATACGTTCCGGCGATGGTTCCAAAATGGCACAATCGGCTATACTCTTGGCCTCACCACCAGCATTGGTGGCCTTAACCATATATTTGCCAGAGTCCGTTGTTTGCGCTAATTTCGGAAATACCAATAAAAAACCAAACAAAAAATTATAATAATTCAAAATGGTAAATTAAAACAACTTTAATTAATTTATTGTACCTCGTTCGATGATCAGCCTATACGAATTGCCCTGGGCAAGTAGGCGATGCTCGGATATGCCAGCCTCTTTTAGGGGCTTGTCATCCTTTAACCAAATCACCGTTGGATCGGGTAAACCAGTCACTTCCACTTCCATAATTAGTTTCTCTCCTTTCTTGCTAACTTGTGCCTGCAGACGTCGGCCAAAGACTGGTGGAAATACGGTCTCTGTAATGGGAAGATATTTGAATTTAGATGCTGCTCAAAGAGATGCTCGACCACCCATTTGGATCACATCTGTTCTAGTCTGCGGTTGCACCCACTTTCAAAGTGAACCAGAAAAAAAAAACGACAGAAAAAACCGAAAAAAACCCCAAACAATAAACATAAATAAATATTAGCTTTTTATGTGTCATTGCTAGACAAAAGCAGTCTTGAACACATCTCTTTGAATAATTTACTAAATGATCATGATCACGATCAAGCATAATGAATAATTTGTGTAGACAGGCAGTAAAAATAAACGACAAATCTTTGCATCTGCCTCTGCCACTGGCAAAATTTCGAGTAAATAAACGATCTTGTACTATTCATCAGAATTTTACATAATAATTGCAGACAGAAAACATATTTCGGCATTTTTTTTTTATGTATTCGTTCCTTTTTGTAAAGAGCTTGGCCAAGTTTTTCTTTCTTTGGCTAACCCGGGGCAAGAAAAATACAAATATTTGTAGATTTTTTCAAATATAAACAACAACATCATGAACATGAACGGCAAAAATCCACTAAAATCTCATCAATATTCGGGTATGGAGGTGCAGGAAGGGTGGCATTCAACCATTCAAGGCATTGACGTTTGAAGATCCATTGACGCCCCCGACAATGACACTTTAATGTTGTGTGTTGATTGATGTGGCGCATGGATGGATGGGTGGTTGGATGGAGAATGGCCAAGACCGCAAATGCAAACATATGATAATACGTTTGGGTCTATGATTTTTTTTTTCATTTCATTTTTTACCTCATTCTGAACTCGATGAAATTATCAAATTTCTTAGGAAAAGTCAAACTAAAAAACTAATTTGAACAAAAAAGTATGCCAACCACGAAAATTGAAAAAAATGAATAAAAAAAAAAATCAAAAGAAAAAAATTACAAAAAAAAAATGTTTGTTTTCTAAATAAACCCAATTTTATGATTACTACTTTTTTAAAAAGTAAATATTTTATGTTAGGTTAATACTCACTTTTCACCACCAAATCGGCGGTACTTGTCGATTGACCCACTGCATTAGATGCTGTCACCGCATAACGTCCTGCATCCGCTACGCCCACCTGTTTGAGTTCAATGGTCACACGATTAAATTTATTGGATATCTTTGTATGACCGTCATCGAATAGTTGTCCTCCATTCTTTTCCACTTTAATTTCGGGAGATGGGTAACCATCATAGATGGCTTCCATGCTGACATCAGCACCCTGATCTACAATTTTGCCAGTCAGAGGTGTGGTGAAGCGTGGAGCAATCTCCTTGCGAAGACGTGTGGGTGAATCGGGTATTGCCAAAGCAGGCGATGATCCTGCTCCGCCATTGGCCGATTGAAATAGAGTAAAAGATTTCTGTTGTACACTGGGACTGGTCATCTCTTTGCTCTTATGCAGCTCCTGATAATGATGACTTTCCACAATTTCGGGACGCTGTTGTCCCAATTGTTTAAGAGACTGATCTATATGGGCCGATGAGTGATGGACTTCAGTTTGTGGCACATTACCCTCATACGAGTTGACTTGTGAGGTGGAAGTGGTAGTGAAGGTTTGTTTCTTGATAGTAACACGTGAGGATTCGGTGTTGTGCTCTTGGGATACAGTTTGCACATCACTGCTAGCCGGTAAACCACTGCCAATGATATTGAGGAAAGCCACACAGGTGGCTTTGCCTGCCTCATTTTCGGCAACACAGCTGATCTTGCCCACAGCATCGTGGGTCAGTTTCTGTATGGTCAAGACCTGACGATCACCACTAGTCGACACCAGGAAATTGTGTCCATGCACTGGCTGATCGTTAAAGAACCAATGCACCTTAGGTGTTGGCTTACCCTTGACTATACACTCAAATTTGACAACATCATCGATGTGAGCCTGTTTATCGCTGAATAGTTCCTTAAATTCAGGACACAAATGTCGTTCGACAATTTCTATAGAGGATTGACTGCTACGGCGATTCTCTGGCGCATTTACAGACTTGACAATTAGATGAGAGAAGCATTTGGCATCACCAGCCCGATTGGAAACCTTTACGGTATACACTCCCTTATCCTGGGCACTTACATTGTTCAATATTAATTTAAAGATACCCAATTCGGAATCTTGCTGGCTGGTAACACGATCATCCAACTGCACTTCCCTATTGGTCAAATACCATTGTGCGGTCAATGGTTGATCGCCACTGGCCTGAACCTCTAGGACCACCTGTTCACCCTCATCTACCAAGACATCGGAGAGGAGTCTTTCGAATTTTGGTTGCGTATCCTTTGGCAGTGATTGTCTTTCCACTTGTGCTCGCGTGGCCGGTTCGGCTTGATTGAGTGGTGTCACTTTCAGCTCACAGCTGCTCGATGTTTCACCAGCTGAATTTATGGCCACCACTTTATAGTTACCCGCATCCTCCTGATATACTTCTTGGATTATTAAAGAGCAGCGATCACCTTGGAACAGTAGTTGAACATCTGCTGATTCTTTAACTGGACGTTCATTATGATACCAAATAACTTCTGGCTCCGGTTGTCCCACAATCACACAATCCAAACGCACTGGTTTGCCCTCGAATATGGAGACATCCTTTAAGGGGATATGAACAGCGGGCTTTATCGGTTCAATATCGCTGGCCATTTCAGAGTCTGAGGTTTCGTTGGGCAGGCGACCCTTAACAATAACGTTGCAATGACAATAAGCCTCGCCAGCTAGATTTTTGGCACTCAACACGTACGATCCGGCGTCGTTGGGATAAGCTTGCGGTATTATTAACGTTACGCGTCCGTATTCATACTGAAAAGTATAGTATTCAAAAAAAGATTTTGGGGGGAATAAAATCAGAGAAAAATTATTGCAGCTTTTATTCACCACCATGTGTGTGGTGGATATACAAAGTACAATGAGTAGGATGATGTGTAGGAACAGAAGGAGGGTAAAGACCGAATCTGCTTGTTGATGCTTTTCAATTTTGTTCTAGTTTTTGTTTCATTGATGCGAGAGGGGATCATGAACTACATCATTTTAGATTGATTTCATTTAAGAACAATGGATATATAATTTTCATTTGAGAGGTAAACCGGGAGAAAAGAAAACAAAATAAATGAAAATTCAATTGTCATGTTTTTAGCATTGAAATTTTTCAATTTCCTGTCAAACACCTCTCGTGCTTAAGTTTGCAATTAAATTTTCATTTTAATACACTAATTTTTGAACTTATTTATGTTTGCCAGCGTTTTCTTTTTCTGTGTTTTTTTTTTTTTTTTTTGCGGATGCGCCCATTCAAAAGGCGCATCCGGCGTGTAGGAGTTAGTAATAGCTTGAAGGGGGCAAGGGGAAACCAACGCGCATACACACACGCGGACAGATAAATACCCCACTAATATTTGGCTAACGTTTTTGTTTATTTGAAAAAGTCTCAACATCTTTTGTTTTGCCCCAAATTGCAGGAAGCATTCCAATTCTCCTCTTTTTCTCTCTCTCTCTCTCTATACAGGTGTTCAATGGAATCAATTGGAGAATAGAAAACTTTTGAATTTAAACAAAAGTGTTTAAATTGAAATTGAAATTGTTGAAATCGCTTTAATTCGCCTTAATTCTCATAATGAGATCATGTTTTTTGGTTTTGTCAAACGAGGCGGCAATTAAAAGTGTCGACAGTGAAATCATTTTGCAAAATTTTTTGAGAATTAATGTATACAATTCGAGTATATATATACTACATATATATTCATATATATGTATGTACATTTCAGTTAATATATACACTCATACAGACAAATACAATGTTGGCGCCCACAATAAACAAATTGTCTGCCACAGCAGCGCCCCCAACAAGAGGACAAACGGCATGTCAGACAGACAGACAGACAGACAGTCTTGTCTTGGTGGTTAGGTGTGGTGAATTGGATTTGCTATGCCAGAGATCCCCATCGGGATCGAGCTGCCAAAAAAATTGCAAAAAAAAAAATTTAAATATTGCAGCTATTATATGGCAGGCAATTCGCTATTTGCTTGGATCTGCAATTTATAATCCTCAGATGCAGCAGCCATCATATATATGTATATATATTAATGCGTCGGCGTATTTTTAAAACATTTGCCTTGAAATTTCTAGTGGCCGTTTCTATCTAATGATGATGGCAACAGTGGGGCAATTATGGTTGGCGGGGTAACAGTGGGCCGAATTTGTGGGGCAATGGATGCGTGCACACGCATTGCTGACGTCAGCTGGCGAGAACCAAATCAAGATATTCAAACATGTTCATTATATAAAGATTCAACTTTTGGAACTATATAGAAAATCAACACATGCAACGCCCACCCATTCTATTAACAAAAAAAAAAAAAAAAAACCACAAAAAATCATTTTTTTTTTCTTTTTGCTTTTCCAGCAAAAAACGAAATCATTTTTGTATATATATATATATATGTATATATAAACATTCAGACTTATAGTATATACTATATATCTGTGTGTGGAAATGGGCAATAGCCTTTCCTCCAATCAGGCAGATGGGGGAATTGTACTTGGGTGCCATTATTTGAAATTTGTATAAATTATCATCAGAAAAAGGAAAATTTTTACAATTTTTTTTTTTGCTGAAGAAAAAGCAAAAAATAATACAAATCATATAAAATTATAAATATTTTATATATGTGTTTGCATACTACATATATGTGTATAGAGACAGTTTATATATGATTTATTTTTTTCTTTCGTAAACTAACTTGTACCAAATTTCTATGATTCCTTGAACATTCATTTATGTCATGGATGAAAATGAAAATTATTTGCAATTTTCGGATATTCCATTCGTAATGCATTCATCATCCATGGTTACTTTATTTGCCTCTCATCATTAAACCAATAAAATCAATAATGATGGATGGAATTTTGTAGATAATTTGACTGCAATTTTAGTTTAAATTTTGTTACAGGGCCGTATTCAGTATGTTGCGGGTATAAAAAGTTTAATTTTTCTAAGAAACTTCTAATAGGTTCAATTTAGTGTTCAAAAATAAGATTTGAGTTATTGTAATCTTTACCTTGGAATCGCGTGGCTGATACGGTTTGCCATTGTGCAGCCAATAGACATCCGGTTTGGGTATGCCACTGACAATGGCTTCCAATTTGATTTTTTGACCCACACGAGCCATGGCATTGGATAAGGGTACTTTAAAACTGGGCAGCTCAGTGGGCTCCAAAGCTAAAAGAAAAATAAGTGAAATACAAAATATATAGAAAATATATTATTTTGATCCATTAGTTGTTTAAAATGATACTTACGTTCCACTATCAAACTAGCTGAGCAGTGTTCAATGCCTGCCGGATTTGAGGCACTGCAGGTGTAAACGGCATCATCTTCCAGAAAGACTTCATCAAATCGTAGAGTTGCCTCACCATTATTATAACTGATGACATAATCGGGAGAATCATCAATGCATTTATCGTTCTTGAACCACTGTACAGTGGGCAAGGGTACACCTGATACAATGCAAGAGAATTGAAAGGAACTGCCCTCAGTGGCCTTGCCACTCTCCAAAAAGCGTACAATGCGGGGCGGCACCAATTGCAGTTCTGTGACATTCTCCCTAACTGCCAATGTGGCGTTTGTGTCACAGGTGCCAACTAGATTGGAGGCACGGCAACTAAAGCGTGCCGAATCGGCGGCAAAAGTTTCCTCAATTACCAAACGACAAATTCCCTTGTCAAAGGTGGTCTTGTAATCGGCATTATTTTCTATACTGATGCCATCTTTGAACCATTCCACAGTTGGCTCTGGAGTACCAGTTACCTCACACTCGAAAACGAAGCGTACACCCTCTCGGGTCACAGCATCCTTTAGGGGACGTGTGAATAGAGGAGAGGCATAGCGTAGCTCTGTAAAAATTTGATTCACTTGAATGTCCTTACGTATATTCTCTGTGACAATGCGCTGCTGATCGACCTGATCGCGTAGTGTTTGCAGGCGAGTGATCTCCTCACGTTGTATGCGTGCCTCCTCCTCACGTTTTAAGCGGGATTCCTCCTCCCGTTTAATACGCGTCTCCTCATCCCGTTTGCTTTGCAAACGTACCTCCTCCTCCCTCTTGGCTATCTCTCGCAGAGTCTGTATGCGTTGTTCTTCTTCCCTGGCAGCCTGTTCTCTAGCTAATTGTTCGCGAGCTGCTTGTTCCCGCACCGCCTTCAATCGGGCCTCCTCCTCGCGTACGGCCTGCTCCCGCAAGGATAATTCTCGGGCGGCCAATTCTCTCTGGGCTTGTTCCAATGCGGCCTGTTGTCGTTGATTCTCTAGGCGAGCTTGTTCTTCGCGTGCCACCCTCTCCCTTGCCTCTGCCTCACGCAGAGCTTTCTCTCGCTCAGCTTGGTCCCGAGCCTCACGTTCTTTTTGCTCACGTTGACGCTGCTCTTGGCTCAAACGCTCCTGGACAATGTTAATGTCCATTTTTAGTTTGATGAACGATTGGAAAATGTTCATCACATCGTTGTAGAGAGTCGATACTTTGGACATATCGTGAGCACACTGTGAGGCACTGTCCAATTTAGACCTTAAAGCGGCCTCACGACTGGTGACATATTTCTCAATATCATTGACCAGATTAGAGGCTTCAACAGCATCGCGCAGATATGGAACTTTGTTCGAGACGCTACTGTAAAAGTAACTTATTTCACGATATTCCGCATCGATCTAATAGATAAATTAGAAATTAATTTGTTACAGTTTTTAAATTTATTGCACAAACAACTAACCTTTTCGACCACTTCAAAGAATTCGGTTGCTTGATTGAGACTCTTTCGTTTTTGCTTCACTTGGTCCTTGAAGCTTTGCCATTTATCGTTGAGCTTGCGCAGCTCGTCCTTAACATATAGTTCGCTCTCCGGATTACTGATCAAAAGCTGTTGACTTGTCGACTCGGTGAACTTTTCAATCCGCTTCTCGAGTAGCTATGATAAAAACGACGCAATTATAAAATAAATCTTTAAAAACAGCAGAACCCTTCACCCCACTCAACCTCCCCCAACCCCTTGAACAAAAATAACTCTTAGCCAGAGCCTCACTACTGGCCAGCTAATTAACCCATTAGGCAATGTCTAGGCAAATAAACACGCGCACAAGTGCAGCCAAGCAGCAAAAGATACTTTTTCCGTTGGTCATAAAAAACCAAAAAAAAAAAAAAAACATGAAAAAAAATTAGAGAAATTATATGAAAAACCAGCATAGAACGTCAAAAGCAATTTATAACAGCAAATAGAGAGAAGTGCATTAAAAAAGATGAGAAAATAAGAGAAATAGAAAAGAAAAGCATTCACAAAATCATGTATACATATATGTATATACATATATACATACATATATATTCACAAGAAGATGTATTTCATGTATTACCCCAAAAACGTTTTTAATTACAAACTAACGACAGCTGCCGCTGTCTGTCTTAAAAGCCCATTGCCTGTTTCTTTGCTGACAAGCAGCGGACATAGGACAGACGACAGGAGACATTGGACATCGGGCATTGGACAAGAAGAGAGTTGCGATATATACATATATCCTACATATATATTTGAAATGTCATCTGAACGCAGCGCTGCTGTCTGTCTGTATGTTTTTATTTTGGAAAATTTGATGAATGTTGTGTGGCTGCCACGAGCCACTGGCAACCGACCCAACCGATCGAGTGCCGTACTGTTGAGTGTTGTGACCACCCAAATAAGAAAACCGGGTAAAAGAAAGCAATGCAAGAAAACTAAACTAAACTAAACGAAAAAAAAAAAACACAAACTCTTGCCTCATGCAGGCGAGGAGGGATGGAACTAAATCAGTTTGGATCTATCTATATATACTTCTATATATATATATATATATGTATAGAAATGCTACCTCGATCGTGTGTGCTGTTAGGCCCCAGCGTCGTTGATGGGGCGTCGATTTCAATTGCTTGGGCATTGAACACTAGAAAATTAATTAGAGGTTAAACCTATTTATGACAATCATTGGTGATCTCAATTTGAATAAAAATCTATTGTTTTATATACATCTTAAGTTCAGCTAAATCTACTGACAATTTAAACATAATTATTCCTGTTGTCTAATGATCCAGAGTAGTAGCTAATTACATGATCAATTTATCTTTTTTGTGATGTTTTAATGTTTGCATATTTCTGTATATCTAAACATAATTCTTTGTTATCGACAATGATCTTTAAATATCTTGGCAAAGTACACACAATAGGTAAACACTTAATGCAGAAAGTTCACTCACCTCTATGGTACGTTCAAAATATTCAAACGCCAATGATGTTGTCTTCGCTGCAGCTAAACTATCCACACTCTGTCCATTGATATCGTTTAATTGCTTGCTAACACTATCCAGACTACGATCAATATCATCTAGATCATTGCGGAATTGTTCGATCTTCTCGAGACGGTCCAGTGTCGACATTCTGGCACTGCTATTCGATTCAAAGTGAATTCGCAAATTCTCCAACAACTTCAATATGCGATCGGTGTCGATTTCGCGAGCACCCGGTGGCTCCAGTACACGCACACGATCGATCAACAGTTCGGATTGTGTGATTAACGATCTAAATTTATCCATACACTGATCGCGGAATCTTTCGTGCTCGGCAATGGAGCGCTCTACACCCGATGATGATCCCGATACCGATCCCAATAACGATCCCGATCCCTGTTGTTGTTGCTGCTGCTGCTTGGCAAAGTACTCATCAATTTCTCGCCGCAATTGCACAATATTCTCTAGGAACTGCAATATGCTCTCGACAAGAGTGCGATAGTCATACTTGATGCCATCGAGTTTGGCCTTTAGCATTCGTAAATTATTGATAACTTGCTCGATCTTGGTTAGCGATTGTTGATCCTTTGTCTGAATGCTTAATGTGGTTTGAATGCGTTGTTGAATCTCATCCTGGGCCCGTTCAATATCAAGACAAACACTTGAAAGTTTTTCACGTGTGGTAGTCAATAGTTGTTTAGATTCGACGCTGGAAGAGCTAAAGATCGGATACAATTGTGTATCCACCTGAGTGCTCTTGGCAACGGTCTGCAAAAGAAAAAAAAAAAAGGAAGTTCATAAATTGACATTTGGTTAATAAAATGAAAATTAAATGGATTGCCCCTCCCCATCATTTGGCACTATCCCACCTTACCTCTTCGTTATCACTCATGACTTTCTCGAGGAGATATTCCACTTCCCGCTTCTCTCGTATACTTGTTGTCCAATTTTCCAAACTGCTCGTCACGTCGACCTGCCGCTTACTAAAGCCGTTTAGCGTCTCTTCCACTGCCTGCGCTGAGGATTTCGTCTCGAGATATGGATCCACAATCTGCGCAACGATGTCGTTAAAAATAGCATTAAAGAAACTCAACTCAATTCAACTCAAAAAAAAAAAAAGTAAAGAATAAAATAGAGTAAAGTAAAGTAAAGGAACCAAAAACACCAAAATGAGTTTTATTTTATTTTAGTTTTCTGATTTTGCCTTTTTAGTTTTTTTTTTCTTATTCTTTTCGTTTTGTGATTTTCTTTTGCTCAAGTGTCGCGCAAGTTTAGAATGTTTCGAGGGAAAAAAACGCGTGGCGCGTGGCACGCATCTGCCTGTGGCCAGGGTCTATTGCGTTCTGGCCTCACCCAGCCTCGAGTCCAGACCAGTAGCAGACCAGACCAGAACAGACAAGACAAGACCCCAAATCTATCTAACTATAGAGCATATAGAAGAGAAGCAAATTGCTATCTTTTATTTATGGACACAACTCGAGTCAAACGCAACAACTTGGACTCG
Source organism: Drosophila austrosaltans (assembly GCA_035045865.1). Classification (NCBI taxonomy): domain Eukaryota; kingdom Metazoa; phylum Arthropoda; class Insecta; order Diptera; family Drosophilidae; genus Drosophila; species Drosophila austrosaltans. The sequence continues at coordinate 7,449,480 of JAWNOQ010000207.1, forward strand.
AGGCGTCCAAGCGTCAGACCGACAAGCAAATTTTCTAATTTCAAAAAAAAAAAAAAAAAAATTCTTATATATCTCTCTTTATATACGCGGCTGTTGTGGCGCTTCTTCCTTGTTTTTCCCCCCAATAGATACATATGTATATACATATATACGAGATATATCTCTGCAGATGTTGAGAGGGGAAAAAATGACGTTGTCGTTTCTAATATATGTTTATGGCTAACCGAATCATATTGTTTATAATTTATGAGCCAAAGATGTGGTGATGGCAGGCGCAAAAGAAGTTTTTGCCTCTAGTTTTAGCTTTAGGTGCAAATTGAAACTCAACAAAATGAAAAATTATATACTCTACACAGAAAAGGATTCGAAATTAAAAAAAAAAAAAGAAATAAACTTTTTTCCTAGAAAAAAGTTTAATTCTCGAATGAGAACAACTTTGTCATATGATTGCGCCACACTGTATTTCTTGAAAAGTGTTGCAAACACTTAAATTTAGTGCTCCACTCCATAAAAGAAGAGTAAAACAAGGCAGCTGCATATTACAAAATACTATTTCTTTCACCCTCTATGAGCACACTTGGTTAGAAACTATACCCTAACATAAGCATAATCAGACACTTGCGCTCCTTTGCTAAAACTCTGCAAAATTTTGCTCTCTAAAAATAGCAGGCACAGCACCAGCAGCACCGGCAGCAGCAGCAACAGCAGCAAAATGATTCTTGGAGCCGGGAAAACGGCGTGCAAATGTGCAAGCTGTCAGCAGCTGACATTGTCGGTTAGTGAATGAATATATACACATGTATGTATATATAGAACTTTTAAGACATGCCCTAAGTTAAAGCCACACCCTGACATTAGAGAATTCCAAACTAAAAAATTATTATATACTAATCAATATATATATATATACATATATACAGACTTTTAAGTTGATAAATCGCTGTCCCAGCATCTTTAGTTCATTGTAGCTTGAGGCAAACTGCGACCAGGTGGCTTGTAGGAATTGCAATTTGTGCTCATCAGGTGTCTGATGAAGTTGACGCTGCAAATGATCCAGCTGACTAGAGAGCTCGTTGGCCTGATCAAAGAAATTGATCAATAGAGAGACGTTATCAACGCGTTTCAACACTAGATCCTTCAGTTCGATCCAATGTTTGTGCAGAGATTCGGCTTTGGAATCAACATCATAACGTTGTTGAGGGCTCAATGATTCGAGATGGATTTTAATGGATTCGAGCAATAGATTGATTAGTTCGCCTTTGATCTGCAAATATAAAATTAACAATAGAAAATTAAATCAAAAAAATACACGGACGGATTCGATTGATCACTTACTTCAAGATCCTGCATTAACTCATGATGTTGCAATAAAAATTGTTTGGCCTGTTGCACATTACGGCCCATATCAACACTCTGTTGCAGTTGCAGTTGCCCAGATGCTCTCAGCCAAGCCAAAAGTTCATTGTGTTGGGCTAGAAACTCGCTAAGAGCCTTTTGAACCCTTTGTTGATCCTCACTGCTATTCGCACAGATGCCCTCAATGTAGGCCTTTCGATTCTCTAGCTCATCAAGCACACGTTTCACACCCAGTGTTTCCTGCTGAGTGCGTCCCACCTCATCCAATATGCCATAGCCTAGACGTAGTGGCTCTTCAGTGAAGTTTCGCACATCTCTTTCCACTTTGGAGTACATGGCATAACTTTCAGGCGAATTGGGTGGCAGTTTGACACTGGCCAATTCCAGTTCCAACTTCTCTAGCACACTCAAAGTATGCTCGGCCTTGCCGAAGAATTCCCTTGATTGTTGTAGCCAATGCTCTCGTTGATCAATTAGATCCAAATGTTCGGTACATCCACTAAGAACGGCATAAGCTCGAGCACATGCCTCATCACCAGCAAAGTTACCCGAGGCCTGAACTTTCTCCTTGGCCCTTGTGATCTTAAGGGCACGATCTCTCAAAAGTAGAGCCTGTTGTTTCCATTCTCTGTACTTGTTGAGCATCTCATTGGCCGTATGTTCGCATTCGCCCAGACTGTACATTGTGTTCAGTTCGAGTCGTGCCTTCTGTAGAGCCGCCTCCAGGTCAATCAATTCCCTACCAAGCAATGCCAATGCCAGACACTGCTCCAGCTGTGTCTTTCTCGTCTGCCAGGCCAACTCCAATGAGTTTCTTCGATCATGTAGAGCCTCCAGCCATTGTTGAACCTGATGCACTGCTCGCGTGGCATCCCGCTTAATGTGCTCTGGCCGTGTGTCCAATGTCTCCAGCTTTTCCAATTCCTCCAACTGGGCCAATAACTCGTTGCCATCCTTTAAAGCAGCCATCACTCCAGTCAACATGTCTATACGCAACTGTTTAAATCTATTGAGGAACTCTTGCACTCTGGCCACCTCAATGGGTAGCAATGTCTCACTACAAGCCAACTCCAGTTGATCCATGCGGCGAAAGCATTGTGTCATCTTGTCATGGAATTGTGTGCATAGCAAAAGTATATGTTGGCGATCCTGCAACAGATTCAATATATCCTGCCAAATGATGTTTAAGGTATCGGCCATGGCATTGACCAGCTCCGAACTGATCCTTTTGCTGGCCAGCAATTTGTCAGCCTTTTGTACAAATTCCTCCATGGGTCCCGGCAGATTCTAAACCAAGTACAAAAATTAATTATATTTTTTGATTAAAGAAACCCAAATTATTATTAAATCATTTCATTTTGACCTACTTGTAGATTGCGTAGAGTCTCATCATGTTCTCTTTGCATGCGCAACGATTCATCAAAATTTTCACCAAGAGCTGTAATTTTTGGTTCGAGTTCCACAACTTTTATATAGATTTTTTCGGGACTCTGTAAAGGTTTTAAGAAACGATTTACAATTTGTCAAAGCGACAAAGGAAACTTCTTTTGTAAGAGGTTTTTTTTTTTGTATTAGTTTATTGGCTAAATTCCAAAATTTTTTCGTTTTCTTTTGGATATTCTATAACAAGTAAAAAAAATATATTTTTTTAATGATCTTTTGTATTCAATTTTCTTATTTCCCAGATTCTTTCCATATTTTCAACCATAATTCTTTCAATGTATTTCACATTTGGCACATGAAAATAGATTTTACACATTTTACATATTGTTGGTAATTTGAGATTTTGAGACCTAAAAACCATTAAAATGTGTAAAAGTTTTTTGCAAATTTCCCCAAAAATATGCATCATATGTAATTTTCTTTCTACTACCAAAACATTTTAAAAATAGAAAAAGATACCCGCTTAGATCCGTATTAGAATTTGTATAAACCAAAAATAATGATCTATGACTACTCATAGAGAAAAATCTATAAATTTCTTGCCATATAGTAGGACACTGAAAGGGCCACCACCCCTCGCCCCTTATCATTGCGCTGTTAACAGTCACGTTCGGTAAAATTGCAGCGCATTCTCCATTCATGAAACTTGTCGCTTGACATCGACCAAAGCGATCTTTGGCTAAAACAGAAAAAAAACAACAAATAAACCTGCTTAAAGGCAACCAGGCAAGTCTGCGGATGGCAAATGCTGCACAGCAGCTTCTAATTTTGGTAGTTGTCGATGCAATACCAGCAACTCGTACTCGTCTGATTGCAATGAAGGTCAGCATTGGCTGTTTATGGTAATGGCATCCGTTAGTTTTTCCTGCTGGGGATGAGCATGTGTCGATAAAGATATATGTATGTATGTACATACATACATATATGTAGTATGTGCACTTCGGGGGGAAAAGAGGAAAAGTGACACATGCCGGAGATACTGAGAAGAACTATACAGTTTAGTTCACTACACTACACTTGAGTTGAGTGAAAGCTTCTTTCTTTCATTTGATATTTAAGTAGCCAAAGAAAAATGCGTGGGCGTTAATTTGTTGAATTTTTATATGTTCGACTTGGTGGGGACCATACGGAATACATATTGTGAAGCAAGTTTTTAAAACCATTTAAACATCTTTCAGTCTAGATCGTTTGTCGCTTGATTAAATTGATTTTTAATTTGAACATAAATTAGGAAGGAACAGAGCTAGCGAGAAGGGAGGAGAATAGAGAAAAAAGAGCAAATTTACCCTCTCGAGGTCTTCAAATTGCAGCTGTGCTCTTGATCATTGCTGTGGGGCCTTCTATTATCTATCTAAAAACTAATGACAGTAATCAATCAATTACAATAAATAGTAATAACCATACTATTAGAGGCGCCCATGGGGTGTCCAGTTCAGTGACTCAATGTAACGTGAGTGAGTTTTCAATATGCATACTAAATACTATAATCGTTTGGTTAGACAATTTTTCTCAAATAGCAGCAACAACAGCAACAACTATGTATAAGTAGTAACTTTGAAGTTGTAAATCACGTCACTGTCTAACTGAAATATGAACCATAAATGGCATGACATCACTATAAAAAGCCTGACCATATAACTATAACCATACCCTAACCATTATGCAGATGGACGGGCGCCGTTGTTGTCGTTGTCGTTCGTCTTTACCTCCAATCGCCACCACCGCCACCACCACCGCCACCCTGTCTCTCATTCCCTTACCTCATTGAATCATATTTCAAGTGCCGCACGCACCGAACCGTTAAAATATTTTTGCTGTAATGTGCATTTGAACGTTTAGAAGAAGATTTGTTTTGTAATAATCCCCACATGGCGGAAGTTAAGGAGATATATGTATATATATATATTGTATACATATTGTATATACCATCGATGATATAATATGCTCTATAGACCCCATAGGCTATATAACAGAGTAAGGCAAATGTTAAAGTCAGTCGTCCACTTTGAAGGCGCTTAGCTGGCAAACACGTTTTTGGCTTTTAAATTAATACCTTGTGGCAGCGTATAGAACACGATTTCGATATGAAATTACCTTGACTTGACTCGATTGCTTATCGTTTGTATGAAATCATTGCGATTGCGCATTTCCATAGACCCAAGGGGAATAAAATGGAGCGCGGAGTGCCGCCGATTGGAATTGAGCAGAGTGAAGCTACGCGCTCTTTCATTATGCCAGAAATTTGTGGAGGCGTTCTTTTGAGCAGTTGATTTACAGGATTTGTGTTAGATGATTGTCAGATAAAAGCAAGTGATGAAGACAATTTCGAATTTCGGTTTTCTAATTTGTTTTGATGGTATTTCATGGGGAGGGGGAATGTTAAGAGCGGGCTTATATTCGATTGGATTGGCAGCACTTTCGATCCATAATCAATGTGGTTTGTTGGGCGTTATTTGAACAAATGAAGTAACGACTAAATGATACATTTCCCAAAGATGTTAACAAGTGAATAAGACATGTATTCAATTCAAACCATTTCGTTTCTTAACACCCAACTATATAATGATTGGCTGCAATACAAAACAAAATAATATACATCTTAATGTTTTTTTTTTTTCTATCTCTGTGGCCTAAAAGAAATGTGTGTTCCCATAATGTGTCATAGTTTGCCTGTCTGTCTTGCCATTAACCCTGAAGTGTCATGTATATGTGCAAATTAGCTAGAGCAAATATATATCGTAGATACATAAATTTGAACTCAACTTTTTGGTTTGGTTGGTTCTGGGCTGAATCATCGAATGATACATAAAATTAGAAGATTTTGAGACAGAGAAATTAGACATTGCTTAGCTAAAGCTTTAATAACAAAATTGTTTAATAATTCTATTATTTATAATATATTTTTTATTTTTAACAATCAATTGCCAAACAAATGTCAGAATAGCCTCATTGTTGGATAGATATATAAAAGATAGACACAGATCCTCATTAGCTGACCACATACACATATATGTCGCTGTACTTTATAGACATACTGTGTGTGTGTCTCTGCATGTGTTTGCATATTTGAATTTGTGTGCTCTATAAAGACCGCTAATTGAATACAAATTGTCATTCGCTCATTAAAATGACATAAATCAAATGTATATTTGTATATTTGTATATTTGTATATATATATATATATATTTTGGTTTTTTTGTTTATAGGTGAGTGGGGGAGGGGGAAATAATTTCCTCGCACACCTACAAATCCTAATCCAAATCAAACATAACCTAACCATTATTTTGTGGTTGCGCTGGGCCCATTAAAACTTTACGTCTACAAATAGCAAAACTAATAAAAACCACATTAACATTTCTCCCTCTCTCTCTCTCTCTCTGTGTGTGTATGTATTTTGTTGCTCTTTTTCGTATTTTACATTTGTACATATGTTATGCTTCTGTATGTTTGAATGTGTGTATGCATTTGTGTGTGTGTGTAAATTGATAGAGAGCAAACAAAATTAATGTTTTGTCCAAATTGAATATGCAAATCAAAACAGGGCCGACTGAAAACTATGTTAAAGACGAAAATTCTAAAATTTTCAATTTATCTCGATTAGAAAACATTTTGAAAAAGATATCAATTATGAATTTGAAGTATTATTTTTGGAGTCTTTTGTTGAAATTACTCATACGACATGTTTGACAAATAAAAAATCATTTTTCGTAACTATTTATGGTGCTTGCTGGATCGATGTCCTTTTCAAATCGAAAGAATATATTAAGTTAAGGGAAATATTAAAGAAAATATTCAGGTAGCATATGTTAAGAAAGTTATTATGATATTTTGGGAACGATCACAAAAATGATTCTTTAATTTTTGAAAACTGTTTGCAAGTGCTTTATGCATTTTCATGATACATTTAAGGATTGTATTTAAAGGTGTTGCATAAAATTTCGAGCACACCTCGTGAGTGCTTTGATTGCTTTTGTTGCTGTTGTCGCTGTTGTTGTTGTTGTCAACACGCTCTAACGCGTTCCGCATGCCGCACGCCGCTGACAACATCCCATTAAACTTGACTTGATTTTGTCATAAAACAAAGCAGAATAAAAAGTCCACAGAGAAAAAAAAAACAAAACAACAACAACAACAAAATAAACAAATAACATTATTCTTTATATTAATATTGTTTTTGTTGTTAATTTCACAAAGGTTAGTTCTCGCGAGCTTATGCCATGGCATGTGATGTCAGACTTTTTGAGTTCTATAAATATAACCACATCATATTTATTATATATACATACATATATCCCATATGTTTCAGTTTTTGTATCTGTATCGGTATTTGGTTATAGGTCTTTTGTGGGTCGCACTTTCCTAGGCCGTGCCACAAAGAAACTGAAATTATGAGTGGGCAAAGAGATACCAAAGACAAAGAGGAAGGAAAAAGGAAGAGGAGGCAGTTTGGGTTGGCTGGTGCAATCGCTGTGCGACCATCGAATGCAATTTAAATTTCAATTTAATTCGCAAGCAAGTAAAAGATAATTTCTATAATTGTTTGTACAAATTGTTGGCCACGACTTGCGGTCCAGGTCGCATCCACAAGCCACAGACAACAGCAACAGCAACAGCAGCAGCAGCAGCCGCAGCAGCAGCGACTTTCATTGAGCGTTTATCGGCAAATATCAGTTTTCATGTAAACATGCAATATATTTTTCGCGTCTCTAACTTGAAAACGTGCCATCGCTGCCTGCGTCCGTTTGGTAATTACCAGCAACAGCAACAACCATGGCAACAGCAATGGCAACAGCAACAGCAAATGGCAACGGGAACAGCAGCAACTGGAGATCCTCTTCTTTAGGTATGCCGCAAAACTGGCGTTGGCAAATTTATGCCCGACTGGATACTCCCCCTCTCTTCATTTTCCTGCTCCTCTACCGATTTCCATCTCCACCTTCACAGTTTAGCTCAATCTGCTGCTGCTCTTTCACTTGGTATATATATGTAGCTCCTCTGCCTCTTTTTCCTTCTCCTTCTTCGTTTATCAATCAGTGCGTGCCAAACTGTTTTGTCAGCTACGCTAAGTAGGAGCATTGCATTAAATTCAACTGATAGACAAGCCAAGCTAAAACCAAAACGAAAATCCAAACGAAAGACCGGCTTGACTCGGCTTTTGCCTCATGGCTCTATGGACATCATCCTCATCGTCTGCGCATAGAATACATTATTTTTAACGTTTTGGCTATGTTGACAACATTGCCAGCCGCCACCTCTTGGTGTTTGGTTACTACTACCACTGTCAGTTAGGGTTGGAATTTTTTCCAATCATTGATTAGATTTATAGCCAATACGTATGATCGTTCATCCATTCAGTCGCTGGTGAAATCGTTGTGAGAAGAAAAAAAATGATTTTTACTGCATTGTAGAGTGAACGCATGTGAACCATGTTTTGGCCGCAAGAGAGAAAACCCAGCTAATTTCTCTTTAATAAAGAAATTACATTTAATAACCAAAAAAGTCAATTTTAAAAAGATATTGATCGATATTGATATGCACCTATAAAAGTGAAATGCATTGGAAGACGTGGATAGCATAAGAAGAACTCAGTCACAATGACAATGTCTTATCATTAAATGAAAAATTTGCAAAGTTTTGGTTTAAACTCAATTCAAGCTCAATCTCTAAAGCTTGCCATTTAAAATATGGTTTGGTCTTAACTTTGTTTTTAAGTCGGGAAAGCTGGAACTAGCCTAGATACATAGAAGTTTTGCAGTTCCGGTTAGGTAGAGCCATCTGTAAACCATTCCGTTAAGCGTTTTATTTTTATATTTAAGGAATATAAACCACATTCCTTGTCTATATCATTTCCAGTGACTTTATCGTGTTAAAGACATTTCTTTTATTTTCATTTTTGCTTTCCTCTTCTTAACACATATGCACCAGAGACATTTCAGCTGGCTAACTAACTATACAGTGGAACATAAATCACTGTGACAAATCACAAGGCAGTGACTTTTACAATGCAGCCCTCAAGAGTTGGATAGTCAATGGTACTATACCAACCACCAACAAGCGTACCACATGCCACCTACTTCACCCACTCCCATCAACATTAGAAATGTGCCGTACCGTACAGTCTGTCGTCCAAGTGCGATTCGAGGAGGTATGCGCGGCGCAAGCTTTTCATGCGTAAATTTATGTGCCTGCCAAGCGTCGTAAACATTTCTTTTTGCCTTGGCTTTCTTTAACTCCCTCGCCTCATGCACCCTCTCTCTCTCTCTCTTCCTTTCTACCTATTTAACTCTCTTACTCTTCCCCTGTCAGTCTTGGAATATCTTTGTATCTTTGGGCTGTTGCGCAGCTGCAGCCGTTTCACCCACGCTGAGTCCCAAAACGACGCCAGCACATAACTCACATACACTCTAACAGAGAATGAGAGAGACAGAGAGAGAGAGAGAGAGAGAGAAAGAGAAGAAGATAGTGTGAGTGAGTGAGTGAGTGAGAGATACCTAAGTACATGCTCATATGTCTAAGCAATTTATGGGTGAAAATCTGCGACTTTTACAAATGAAAATGCCATAAATTCAATTAGAGTTTTCTTTTTGCTCTTTTTCCATTTTTTTTTGTTTTGTTTATTTATTTATTTTTTTTTTTTTGCAAATCAGAGCAGATCGGCCAAGAGCCTTCTTGTTCGACTTTTTTTCGCCCTAATTGCGTTTTGTTACTCGCCAAATGCTAATGCCAAATTAGTTTCGCGCATTTGGTTCAATTATCTTCAGTGTGCATAGGGGCAAGTGTTAGACAGGGGAAATGGGGAAACGGGGAAACGGAAAATGATTGCTCCATACACTATTTATTTAGAGAGTATGGCTAAACAAATATTGTAAATCTCTTTGAAGTTTTTCTTCATGATATTCTATGGAGCTTATTTCTTCTTTGCTTCGCTTACTTTTAATTACTTTTGACCAAGAAAACATTAAAAAAAAATCTAAGGAACACATTTTGTAAGCAGGCCAAAATACATCCACACACGGACAGATAGTTACAATTTCTGGCAAAAAAAAAAACACTTGTAAATAATTCTAAAACGGAAAACTATTTTCCATTTTGGTGGAACATTGCGATAAAAAATGTAAGACTTTGCGTAAATCTTACCAAAACTCATTGAGATTGATGCTTCTTGCCCAAGACATGAAATGAGATTTTCATTTCGATGTGTTTGCGTTTGTTTTTTTTATATTTTTAATAGTTGTTTGTTAGACATGGGCATCAATTTAGATAGAGTCGTGTCTCTAGCAATTCAAGACGATGATTTAAGATTTAAAGGAAAATGTAAATTGTGTGCCGCTAGAGCAAGCGTTAAAAATGTTTTTGGATACATGTGTATCTTTCATGTGGGATGGTCTCCCTTCCAGATGATTATGTATGCCATGGGCTTGACTAAATATTTAATGGTCAAACTGAAAGTTGAAATCAACAAATTAATTAAGATCATCAAATTTAATCATATTGGTGGAGAGAAACGGGATTATGACACATATTCAAACATATGTATTTGAAGACTTCTTTTTTTTTTTGTTACGGATATTTCTCAATTGTTTTTAAGGGATCCATTAGCTGAGATTGCTAAACCAGCTAATCGATGCAAAGTATTATTATTCTTAAACAATAACATTTAATTGCTTATTTCAAGTATCTCTGATCAAGGAAATTTTGTAATTAAAAGAACATAATGGAATTCTATTATATAAATTAGTAAATCTTTAAGAAATTTTTAATTTAATTTGATATGAAATTGTAATTGAACTGTTAATTGTTTTATCACTTATTATTGACTTTTACATATACATATATGTATATATATATCTTTTATAATTCATTTCTAGTTTTCAAATATTGTACAACTTTAAAAAGTCTCTCATAAGGTGTATCTTTTGATTTACCTTAACTTAATAAGAACATTGAAAGCCATTCTAGTTCAATTGTCCCCGTTTAAGTGAATATATCTGATCATAGAATATTATTGAACCTATCACAATATATATATATACACTTCTCTTATTGCAAACAACAGAGAAAAAAAAGGAAAGAATATGAAATGTTTTATTCAATGTATGCAATTAAATTAAATTATCTGTAAAGTATCCAACATAAAATGAAATTGTCTTTGAGAAGTCTTAATATGAATCTTAAATATTCCTACACTTAACATATACATAAAACAAACTTTTTCGAAGTGACTGTGTGGGGCGCAAAACTATCTTCTCTTGGAATGGAGAAATAGACAAATTTGTTGCATACAAGTTTTGGTTTTTTGGGAAATAAATGTTCCATTTGGTAGCAAACAAAAAAAAAAAAAAGAAACTTTGACATATTTGCATAGTTTACGCACTTGGTGAAAACTTATTGTTCCTTTTATCTTATGCTGAGAACCATAACTTTGTATGAGTTTCCGCTGGCCATTCCTCCATCGCATCCTCCATTTTCCCCCAACCCATCGCTTCTCTCTCGTAACATAAAAAGGGAACTGAGCTCATCGAATATAATGTATCTATGTATGTGCCACGCTTCTTATGTGTTTTTTTGTTATTGTTATTGTTGTACATCTGTTTGCTTTTGTTGGGGAATATGTATACGTATGTATATTTATTTTTACTTTTTTTTTTGTTTCATTTCAATTTTGATACCCTCGAACTCCTCTTCCCTCTGGTCTACAGCTAATTTGTTTACCTGAGAGAAACTCGCTCATGTTGATTTTCAACACTTTTTTTTTGTTTTTTTTGTTTTTTGAGACCAACAGGTAAATTTTTCAGTTTTCATTTAAATTGTTGTATCTAAGCGGGAGAACGGAAATTTTAATTCTATTTCTTTTTCTTTTTTTTGCTGGGGCCAACAACATTCAATGAATTTCCATTTCATGGGAATTTTGTATCTATGTATGTATATATAAAGCAATATATAAATATCGGTGTTGAAAAGCTTGAAACAAAATGTTTTCGACTGACTCATGAATTTTGCAGACGTTTTCCACTTAAAATCAAACAAAAATTACAATCCTTTAATTGCAACGAAATTTGTATACCCTTTAGAAATGATTTATATGTCCGAGACTTTAAGATTTGCTTTAGTTAATATTTAGAATAATTGAGAACAGGTTAAAGGATATAATTATTCAATAAATACCAAGTTCTACATTATATCCACAAATCTATATCAATTTTGATAAAAGTTTTTAAAGTCAACTCAAGAAACAAAACAGATATTTTGGTATATATATGCATTATGCCAGAGCCTGACAAACTTCTAAATGAAATGTAAATACAACTCTTTTGTAAGGGTATAACAAGTTTCAAAAGGAGAAGCGAAAAAAATTGTAAATCAAATCAAATGTTTAACACATGGAGCATTTTAAGAATGGGAAATGAGGCGAAATTTTTGTTTCGTTTTACTTTTTTTTCTTTTTTTCTTTATTTTTGTGTACCGAAAAAAATAAAAAAGTGGCACAAAGTGGTTGAATGAACAAAAACAAGACCAAAAAAAAAGAAGAAGAAAAAGTGGCAAAAGACCCAGAAAAAAATCATCGCTGCCTATAATTATTGAATGGCCAGAGAGAACATCAAAACTTGTAGAGCTTCACCCAAAAAAACAAAAACCAACTCAAGTTCAAACAATCTCAAGTTGAGGCCTTTACCTTTACACACGCACATAAATTTGTGTGTGTGAGTGGGGCTCAAAAGTTTCTCTGCATTTTGGAGAGATTCTTCGGTTCCGGAGCCAGACGACAGACACACACCAACAGCAGGTAGATAGTCAGCAGCTGCGCCTAATTGTTAAAAAGTATCTTGCAGATACATTTCTTTTGTCACGTTAGAACACTGCTGCCGCTGCTGCTGCTGTTGCTGCTGATGTCAGACAACAACCTTGAACCTTTTTGTTTTTATGTAGTTTGAAATATTTATAACTGCTATCAACAACACAACTTTTGCTTTCGTTGTTTAGTTTTCTGTTTCTATTTTTTTTTTTTTTTTTGCTTTCAGTTTGTTTTTCGGGTTTTTGTATTTTGTGCTAATTGGCGCGGAAATTGTTGAAGCCGGTTTAAATCCAGTTTTGGGCATTATTAGATTCATAGATGTGGCGTTAATAGACAAATATTTGACTTATACCTCAAGGGGCCAGAGTTGGGATCAAGCAAACGTAAAACCCAAGAAAAACAAATAAAATTGTTTAGTTTTTTTCTTTTGAGTAATCATTGATAATTGTGTTTGAAATATTTAAATCGTTATTAATTGTCATCTACTACAATCGATCAAAGTCGTTTTGATAATTAATATAATTCCTAAATTAGTTTAGACTTGAGTTAGACTCGATCGAAAGCTCTCTACACATTGCTATACTCTTCTTTTTCTTGATTGATTTTCTTAGCTATTTGTTTATTTATAGTTTTGGCACAATTGAAATTCTTTTGAAATATTAATTTATGGTCTTTTTTCTCAAAGAGTTGCCAAAAAAAAAAAAAGAAAAACAAATGTGGATTCTCTTTGCCTTATATAAACTAATTGCCAATTTTCAATTTACATAGATTTATCTAAGGTAAATTTGATAAAATGATAAATTCCCTTTATTCCACCTTTAATTGGTATTATGTCAACATATGTGACTGACGTCAGAAAGTGATCGCAAAATATGTTTAATGACTATTTTTAAAAAAGGAAAATTTCAATGACAGATTCTAGACAGATAGAAAATGAATCATCAAGCGAAATTTTTGTGTTGTCTTAAGAATTGGAGTAAAATAACAAATCGTGAAATAATGCTTTCTCCCAATATTAGTAGCAAGCGGAGATAAAAGAAGGACAAAGATTTGAATTTTACAAAGATTTTCTAATTTTAAAGTGCAAATTGGAATTGTAATCTTATCATCTGCAATGCAATGTGAATTGAATTTAATTAAATTTCTGAAAGAAACATAGAAAATGGTTACTTTCTAAGCCCTTTGTCTACATCAATTTTTAGCTACATTGTTTCTATCTCTCTCTCACTATACATTTATTTGGCTATATATATATACATATATACATGGATACTATATTGGCTGGCATCTATGCTAGCTTTTTCGTTTGATGGCTACAACTCACTTGCAATAGCGCTATCACCAGCTGGATAGGTCCACATCGGACAACAACTGTGCCAATGGTGGTTGCTCTTAGGGACGAGGTGGTGGACATGGCCTGGCTTGGCGTTGGCGATGATGATGACATTGTTGCTGAATAATTGAAGGCGTCTAGCTGGGATTGCTGTTGTTGATGTTGTTGCTGATGTTGCTGATGTTGCTGCTGGGGCTGGCGACTCGAGGAGCCAGCCGAGTAAAGCGAAGACATCGATGAGTCTAAGGTTTGGCGGTGTTCCATGGTCGAAGCGGGTGATGTGATGTGATGTCTTGTGTTGTATATATATATATATATGTTGAGTGTTGTTGTTGTTGCGGTTGTTGCTTTTTGTTGTCGGCTTAGCAGCTATGTTGTGTATGCGAGTATGTGTGTGTGTGTGTATTTGTGTTAACTTTTGTGTGTGGGCGTTTTTTAATCTTTCTCGTTTAGTTTTCTTTTGTTTTCTATTTGCACGCGCGCGCTTCTCCTTTAAGTTAACTTTACTTGATGTACATTTTGTGTTTTCAACTTCAACAACAACGTAAAGGCAAAAAAAATAAATAAATGTTAGTTTTTGGGTTCGTTTTGGTTTTTTGTTTTAGTTTTTTGGTTTTTGTTCGTTTTGCGATTTTGTTTCGTTGCGAGCGCTATCAACGCCGGCGATCGTCTGACGAGCTCATAGCGGGTCTCACGTAGAACCCGAAAAAAAAAAAATGAAAAAAATTAAAATACATTTTCGATACCCTGTATCTATAGGGTTAAAAGGGTAGTCTAAGGTCATTCGAATGTGTATAGAATGATATCTCTCTATTTTAATCAGCATAAACCATTTAATTTTATTGACTTATAGATAAACTAAAAACTTGACTTGAAAACTAACCACGCCCCCATTTCAATCTTCTGTTAAATGCGTATGATTATGTCTTACTTTTTGATTGTTTTATTTGAAAAGTACATTGTGAGTATATATATATATATATATATATAGTAAGTCAGCCACACCTGTGGATGTTATTGCAGGGTAATAGCAAAGTCGGCTCTATTGATTGACTTGCTACCAGCGAACATTTTGCAAATAAATCGGCTATGACTTCATGCTCTCTGGCTGTTTATTATTGTACACTAAGCACAACAATGTCTATATATATATATATACACATGTGTATATACATGTGTGTATGTGCGTATGCATGTGTATGCTACATTGTCTATGTATGTGTATCTGTGTTTTTGCATATTGAGCCTGAGAAATTGCCTTTGATGCTGCTACTGCTACTGCTGATGCTGCGTGTACAATATGCCACCTCTCCCATGGCCCCTTTGCTGCCCCCTGTCTCACTACTCTCGGCCAATTCTCGATGACAATGCTCAATTTACGCTATTTTTAACACAAAACTATTGAGTAAAATTTTTGCGTTTTCTTCTTCGTCTAAACTGTTGTTCTACCCCAGATACTCGCGGATGTGCGTCAAGCTAATCATTTGTATCTCAAAGATACATTTTTGAGAGCAAGACACAGTGATCGAGAGCGAGAGAGAGAGAGAGAGATGAACAACATGTGCCAATTGCATTGGCAGAAATTGTTAGTTTTTCTATTCAATATTTTTTTGTTATTCCAATTTATAGGTGTATTTTTGAAATATTACGTATACGCCATACGTATGCACACAAGTGTAAGCAGCCGTCTTTTTGCTCTTTTTTTTTTTGGTATTAGGTAATCTTGCTTTTAATTCAAATTTTTAATAGCCTCCTGGTTGGACGCTGCTGCCGGCTGACTGACTGACTGACTGACTGACTGCCCCAGCGTAAATGTAAACTATTTTAATTGTACTCTTTTTCTTTTTTTTTTTTTTTGTTGTAGCTAAAAATAAGTATCTAAGAAATAACAACAAGAAAACTTACAAAAAAAAAAACAATGAACAAAAACTATAAAAGTTTACAGTATGTGACGCCAAGTAAAATATAGTAGGAAATGCCTTTTGGAAGCGCAGCATATGCTAAAGCGAATTATGGGTGGGGCACACAGAATTCAAAAGTACCCCCAACACATTTATTTGAAACATTAAAGTTAGCTTTTGAAACAGTATCTGAAAAATATATTCTCATTGACAGATATTTCCTTTTATGCTTTAAGTCAAGTTCTCAAGTCATTTAATTGTTTTGTTCTTTTAAATATTTTCATTAATTTATTTTTCAAAAGTTCTCCATTAAATTTTATATCATAAAAAAGAAATTCTATAAGGTAAACATTTATGAAGACTTTCTCGAAAAAAATTAAAGGAACTTGCAAAATTCATTCTAGTACAATTGAAGTTTAATTGTTTTAGCTTTTCTTTGCTTCTTTTAAAATTTTGATACTTTTTGCTCAAATCGCAAATTTTATCTTACAAAAGTTTTGTTTACTTTTCTTATTGATCAAATCCTAAGTTTGTTCACTTTTTATTATTTTTAAAAACATTTTATTAAATTCTTAATTTAAGCAAATTCAATGTATCCAAATAGAAATTTTTAAAATATTTTCTTTAATATATTGCTTTGATATCGCCTATGATTCCTATTAGGTTATCACATATTCCATTTAAGAATTTTCGTTTGCAGAATTTGGCCTTTGCATATTTCAATAGATTTTATGGAATTCTTGTGAAACAATCTTCGAAAATGAAAGTTATTTGACTTTTTAATTAACTTTGTTGAAATATAATTCGATTTATTAGGCCTGAGAAAAAAGAAATTGTTTCATTTAACATTTTCTACAATTTGCTGCCCATTTCAAAATTGCTCAATGAATCAACTTGGCAAATAGAATACTATATATTCTATATAAATTATTTCTTCTTTTTTTTACGTATTTTCTTTTGCATTTCCTATGTCAACATTTCATTTAAATTTTGTTTTGTTTTATTTCATAGATATAAAAATTTGTTGGCTATGTTTCTTCTTTTTTTTTTTTGTTTTTTTGTTTGGGGGTCGCAGCCAACTAATTTTGACAGACCTGAGAAAATTTGTGGCAACAACAATAAATTTAGAACACATTAGCCCCCCAAAAAAAAAAAAGAAAAGGCAAAAAAAAAAAAAACACAAATCAAAACGCAATCGAACCAAATAGAAAAAAAAATTATGGAACCCAAAAAACTAACAAAAATATTATATATTTTTTTGATCAAAAATATTTAGTGATAGCAAAATGTTCGCATTGCTTGCCAAAAATTTATTGTTCAAATTCCATAAATTTATTTACATATTTTTATATAAATTTATTTTTATTTATTTCGCACATTTTTCAAATCTCTCTCAAAATTAAGGATATATTTTGGGAATACCAACAACAATAACAACAACAAACAAAAAATAAAAAGAAGGAAAAAAACGTAAAGCAGAACCCGTGCGCCGCTTGCCGAACAACCGGAACGACGCGAACTTCGAACAAGACTGACCAAAAGGCACAGACTGGGAGGCCTTACCCAGACAGTGAGCTAGCCAGCCAGCCAACCAGCCCCCCCAATGACTGCCAAGATCGCTGCGAGAGAAGCGGGAGAGTTTTTCTCTTTGGCGAAGCCCCAAGCAGATGTTTAACCGTTTCGCTCGCTGGGCCTATGCTTTCGATCATCTTTTTTTGTCTCTCTTTCTCTTTACCTATGTCGATCTCTCTCATATGTCGACGCTTGTTGAGCTAAGTTTTGACAAAAAGCCGGCTCGACTCGAAAAAGAGAGCCGGTGGTTTGGCGGCCAAGTGAGCGAGCGGGGTTCTGTGCAAGGGAATGAGCCGGGGTTGGCGGTCGAAGGGGGCAGGCGACATAAATAAACAAGTGCTCTTGGCACTCGGTGCGTCGTTAATTCATGATTTCAATTTTTAATGCCCTGCGCCCGGCTTTTCACCAATCACAAGAATAGCAAGAAGCAGCGGCGGCAATTGAAATATCCAATACATAGACTAACGTCATACCCTATATTATCTTTAGAATCTTATCTTATCTATTGAATTGAACTTTCAATCATATTGAATTGATTTAATTGACGAAATTTTAAAAAATTACTATTGATGTCGCATTTTGGTACCCTGCATTTATTTCTCTTGAAAAAGTTTAATAGAACAAGCATTTGCAGTAGACTTTATCGGGTTATCAACTATCCAAAAACTTCCGAAAAACATATATATTTCAATATATCGTTTAACTTGCCCAAATTACTCTTTTTTTGTTGACTTTGATGCAGGGTATATCAACCACAATGTGCTCAAGTGCAGCTATGGGTACTTTAATAGCAGAACAACAGAGAAGGCACAAAGAAGCAAATGGGGAGAGGAATGCGGGGTGGGGGAGGAAGAGATGTTCGGGCAACAACAACCTGGCTGCATCATCATCGTGTCTTAATAGAAGGCAACAACAAGCGGCCCATGCGGCCATGAACTGTCCCGCCCGCCCGCATTCAAAACGGACACCCCATGTACCCTATCATTCAAACCACCAATATCACTTCCCTTCCTCCGTTTCCTCCATCTCCTCCTGCATTGTCTACTACTCTTGCTTCATCAGCAACTGCGTCGAAGTATTTTCCGCTACTTGAGCGTCCGAAATGCGTGTGGCAGGCAATGTTTTTTGGCCTTACATTTTCGACTTTAGCCATCTGAGAAGGGGCAGCAGCGAGCCCGCGGTAAGACGAATGCGAATGCAATTCTTCTCGTGTTCGTGTCGAGCCGTGCCGTTCCGTTGCATGCAGCCGGCGCACCAGCAACAGCAGCAGAAGCAGCAGCCACAGCAACAGCAGCAGCAGCAGTTGTTCCAATCAAACTTTTTGTCTTATTATTATTTCTTTTTGTTGAGCTATCAACAACGAAAATTTATTGAATTATTTTTTCAGCGCCGTCACGAAATCTGCGCTAAGGCAAAAATCAAATCGAAAATTGGAAAAGTTAAAGAGAATAAGATTTCGTGTGAAAATGGCAAGATTTTAAAATAAAAATGTATGTAAAGAGTTTTTAGCTTACAAATGAATAGTTTTTCCTTTATTTTCTCATTGTGCCACCACCCAATATAATGCACAATAGAACTTGAAATTATTTATTGCATTTTAATTGAGATTAATGAGCCACTTGAAAAGACCCTCATATACCCAAAGAGCAGTCAGCCCTTACCCTCTGTCCACTTTTTGACATATCACATTTCTCATAATTGAGCAGCACTTGAAGTGTTTAGGCAAAAACCAAACCACCCACAGAGTTCATATTTATGCTGAATCGATTCTAACATAAATATACCAAAGTTCATATACCCTGTATAGATCTAACAAAACAAAGTATACCTTATCCGATTAGCATTGAAAGAACTTTGTGTTACATTCGGCTCATCTAATCAACATTAATATGAAACGATGTAAAAAAAAGAGGTTTAGAACAGAGTTTTCCATAGTATTCTGTCACATAAACTGCCAGACGGATAAGTACGCATAAGGTATTCAAATTCGGTGATACTTCAAGATCGTATTAAGTCGCAATATTCTCTATGAAAGAGAGTATTAAATTGATTATAAATTGAAATTTATACATATGCAAACAGTTTGGTGAGGCGTGAAAATGATTCCTCGACATGTCTTTGGCAAATACATAATTTTTTGTGTTGATTCAATAGCACTAAAAAAATAAGAAACTAGAATAGAAAAAAAAAACAAATTGTAAGAAGAATCACCAAAAAAAAAAGTATAAATTTTAAGGAAACGAAAGCTTTCGACCACACTATATAGAAAAGACGAAAATAAATAGTTCCAGATCATTAAAAAACTATTCCCAAGATCTGCTTAAAACTTAAAAGTGTGCAACTGATTAGGTCCATATTTTTCAAAAGGTTCTAACTGGCGATCTAAATTCAAGACTGGAATTGTTTCTTAAACTTTATAAAGTTTGGCTAAAAAACAGCTTCAATTACAAACGTTACTTAACACTACTAAAACTCAGCTAAGACCAACTTGTTTTATTACTTGACAGTAAAAGTTGAGCCTTGATTCGATCCCAAAGAAGAAGCATTGTTAACTGCAGCCCTGAGATCTGCAAAGTTACATTTTGATGCTCCGCCTAAAGTTATGCAACATTGTCTATAAAAAGAAATTGTAGAAACCCCGTTGCCATTTTTATCGTATATTTTCCTCGTTCTATTTGATTGCTGAAAAGTTTTTAAATTCAAAAATTTTATTTCATAAATTAGTTAAAATTTATTGATTATTTTTTTAAAGATTTTATATATTGTATATATTGTGACTGTAAGAAAATTTTGTAGATAATATTTCGGTTTTATGGTTAATGGCCAAACAGTTTAGAGAAAACGATTTAAAGATTAAATTTAAATATCTAATTCTGTATAATAAATAAATTTCATATATATATATTTATATAATTTTATATTTTGGAATTCTCTAATTTTGCAAGCAATATATTAAAAACTATATTTCCGCTAACATAATATAATTTAAAATATAACTAAAAACATGCACAAAAAAAAACACATTTAAAAAAAAACAAAGAATATTTCTTTTAGCTCATGAGCTAAAATAAACTTTTAGATCAGATAGAACAAAAAAAAGAATACAAATGATGGAAGAAGAACATGAATAATATGCCAACTAATTTTAATGAATGGCAAGAACAATGAAATAGCAAATGGCTTGAGGATTGTTAATTGGGCAGGCATGGCAGAAGGCAGGAAGTGCTTCTAATCTCTTTCTCTTAGATCTTTCAAAGGAATCCCTTGATCGTTTGTTTAGTTATATTTTCGTAGTATTTGCTGCGTCGCCACGATGCTGGCGGTTTCATTTCGTTGGGGTTAGTAGCAGGAGCAAGAGCTTGAGCTTGAGCTGGATCATTGCGGCAATGCGCACTCACCTCCGGCGTTTGGGCTGTGGATACACTGGGGGCCAATTCGGTGGTAATGCCAGAAGCTAAACCAAAACCTTCTAGCTCGCTATCCGATTCGATGGGCTGTGGCATGGGATGCGGCAGCTGTTGCTGTTGCTCATCATCGGGTGTGGGCGTCACACTTTGACTATGCAAATCGGCCACACCAGCCACACTTTCCTGATCATCGGCTTTGGTCGCCATCGGCTGTTGAGCTGAGAAATAGCTCAATTCGGAGCTATCAAAGGACATATTGTGCACTGGCGATTGTGGTAATTCTGGTATCTCAAATGTGCTTAGTGTCGAATCATCAGCTTCATCAAATGAATTTTTGGCTGAACCAATGTAGGAACTGGTCCGTCCAGAGGCCGTTTGAAATGATGATGAATGTGAATTTGGTGTGAAATTTCCCTCAGAGGCAGTGGCAAAGGATTCATCTTCGGTCGAACGGGACTGCCAGTCCTAGAAAAAAGACAAAACAATTAAAATTGTGAAATATTTTAGGAAGAATATTAAAGACTAAACTATTGAACAATTTTTATATAGTGCACTAGTGTACTATTTCTATGGTTTAGATCAAACTCACTGTATAACAAAAAAGAAAAGGAGTTTATAAGTGAGTGAACCAGTTCCATGTTATATGTAAATTCATGATTAATGTTCTTGAACTTTACAATTTTCGTTGTTCATTCCGTAAACATCTCAACAAGGAAACGATTAAAAGCTAGTTTTTTTTAGTAAATTCTTATCACTCACCTCAATTGTGCCCAGTTTTTTGTTATTACTTGGGCCATGGCCATCACCCTCTTGCTGAACATCTCGTATAACTGCATCCAAAGATTCAGCCACTTCGGCAATGGCGCTTAGCTTATGGGTAATGGCAGCGCAGGCCAACTCATTGCTACCCGTGGGTTGAATTTTCACTGTTGCCGGCGGCGGAGTTTCACCAGTGAGAACTTCACTGCCCGCACTGCTGGTTCGGCCACTGTCATGCAAAGGACTGACACTGCTATCCAAGGGCAACTCATCGGCTACAACACTGAAATCGGGAGTTAAATGTGAATTATCTAACTGTTGACCACCGCCTGCTGTGGAGTCCATTGAAGCAGTGCGTGAGTGCGAAGGTGTTGGATCTTCGGTTTCATTGTCTGTGTAATCACTTTGGGGATATGTTTCGCTATCATTTCGTATTAGAGCCTTGATCTTGTCAAGACTATGAAGTTTAGATGACTGCACATTATCCTGCTTCTCCTCTTCCTCTTCCTCTGCCTCTTCCTCCTCTTCCTCTTCTAGTATAATATCACGTTCTATGGAAGCTTTGGCTATTTTTGTTTTAACACTTGAAGTGCTTGCTGTTTCATCATCATCATCATCATAATCATTTTCGTCATCGTCTTCCTCATCCTCGTTCGTTTCGTTATCTTCGCTGCTTAATTCAGGCAATTTAGTTGATTCATTGATGGCTTCCAAGAGCTTTGATAACTCATTCGTGGAACCACTTAGACTTTCCTCATGACCATTACTAAGATCCTCTTCCTCAATGGCCAATGGTGCACAAGATGTGATATTATGAACTGTTAGGCTGGCAATTTGAGGAGTTTCCTTCTCCTCATCTTCTTTGGGTGGTTCATTAACAACAATGCTAGGCACTTCCGGCATCGTCTCCTGCTCCCCCTCGTCCTCGGCCTTCGTTTTGGCAAACAAATTACGAAATCTGGCAAACATTTTTGGGCCCCCTCCACTCGATATCTATTGGCGCCTCCCTAGGGATGAACAATTACTTTGACGCAATAGTTGAAACACGCGTTTGGCTCGAGGCCAATCACTCCGATAATTGTGGATTATAATTATTCACTTTTTGGTCAGAGCATGGGGACATGAAGACACTTCTAAAATTAACACTAAAAATCTTTGCCACTCTTTGACCCAATTCCACGTTCCACGTTTCGTTTCGGTTTTTTCTTTTCCAGCGGTTGCCACTTGGTTTTACGGGCAACTATCTGGTATACTCCCTCTTCTTTATGAATGTTCCATTAATTTGACAATTTGACAGTTGCTCTCGTCTCGGTTGTATATATATATATACATATATGTATATATGCATATAAACGTATTTATATTAACCACCACCAACAAAAAAAAAAAAAAACAAGACAAAAAAATTAAGAAACCGACGCGCCGCTTTTTAGTACTTTTTGTTCGTTGTTTTCTCCGTTCCCGTCACGCACTACGCTGGACCACGCACCGAAATAGACTGTCGGATGGATTGGATGGGTTGTTGTGGACGACGGAAAAGTCCGCTCGGTCGCCTTTTTGTTTCTTGTTGTTGTTTTTTGAGTATGTCTCCTCCCCGTCGCTTGTCATTTGTTTTATTCTGTCAAAATTTAAATCTATACCCTTGCTAAAAGTAGCTGAAGTTCAACAGGAAGTTTGCAATTCATACACCAAAGCATTCATCGCTTATCAAAACGAAAGAATATTTTTAAGGTAGAGATGTAAATCAAAGTGATTTTCTTTAAGTGATAAGAGTATTCCAAATTCGTTGATGATTTTCTTGTTTTAGTTATACTTTAGAAGAACTTATTAGTTGTTCTTCTCTTTTTTTTTCTTCTCCCTATTTGTGTTGTTTCGTTGCTGCGACTAACGTTGAGTATATTTTAAAAGATTTGAGTGAAAATCGTTGTTGTCGGCCTTCTTTCATATGGATGACATTTGCTTTACGTGATGATTCCATTCGATATGTGTGAGGCATAATGAATGAGCTCCAACCGATAGGAGATTGTTGTTGTTGTTGTCGTTGGGCACTCACGCAACTGCTGGTGAAAAAAAGACTTAAAAAAAGATGTACACTTACCTCTTGCCGGTTAAAGAGTCCAATACAAATGGCTCCTTGAGACGTTTCTTAAGAAGTCTACCCAATCTGACCATGCGACCCACTTCCACCAGTAGCTGTTCCCGGGCCATCAAATGACGCTGTAAACGTGCCGGCAATTCGCCCAATGTTTTATAAACCGGTGATAGTTCGGGTGAAAGATCCGCATCCGCATCACTGCTAATGCCGCTGCTGCTACGATTATGTTGCTGGCGCTGTTGCTGATGAAGTTGTGTGGCCAATTCCTGGGTGAGCAGGGGTCGCAATTCCCTCAATTGTCGATAGTATGCCTCGACGCTGCGATGAAATACAGCTGAGACACGGAGTCGGGTCATTTGCTCCTGGGCAATCGATTGAAGGCTATGCCAGGTGTGCTGCAATTGCTGGGAAATGAGTTCGGGTTCAGCCTGTGCCAGTTTGCAGCACAGACGCAAAGTCTGCGATGCTTCCACTAACTGGCAACCATAGTTGTAAATGCTCTACAGAAAGAGGTAGAGAAGTAGGTGGTTAAACAGTTAGCCAAAAAAAAAAAAAGAAAAAACTTGCCCCCAAATATAAACAAAAATACAAAAAACGAACGAAAAAAAAACTCACCCGTCCGGTTTCCTCGAAACCCTGCAGCTCATCCTTCTGCAGCTGAATCTCGTGTATGTTGCAGCCAACATGTGAGTGACATCGCAACAACACTGCATACAACTCACCCAGCCAATCCAGTGCCCGTCTCGCATCTTCCTCGTAGGCATGGATGTGGGTCACCTGCTCCAAGGTGAGCCGCTGCAATGCCAGACGCTGTCCGCACAGCTGTCGGCGCTCACGACTCGTATCAAGCTGTCGTCGCAGCTGGGCAATGTCGTTGCTATAGTCCAGCTGGAGGTCACGGCCCAAGGCATCTTTCACTGGCATGGCCAGCATATCGCTCAGTTTTTCCCCCTCGCGAACAAGTTCGCGTTCGATATGCGCTGTAAATGGTTTGCAACAAGTTTGAATGAAAAATCTATTACGATCATTTATAATCCAAACTGGCTGACTGACTTACCCATCATTTGTTGATTACTCTTCAATTGCATAAGCATTTGTTCAGCCTCTGGCCAATCCAAAATTCTACTATCCACTTCCATAACATGTTGACCAGTAATTAAAAGCTCATCAAATTGATCGTATAAACGATGAAATCTCAAAGATGTCATCAATATATTTCGTCGCCTTTCCAAACGTTTGGCAAACGAACGGCACACAAATTGCATGAAATCACGTTGGGATAACAAATCCTGACACACTGACAATTTCTCTGCTCGCTCCTTGACGAATTGCTCAACCTTATAGAGAAGTTCAGCATAACAGCCATAAGTGTCCCGACATTCCAATTCCAATTGATCGTGTGCTGCACGCAATGTTTCGCAGGCTCTCACATCCCTGCCAACGCTACGTTGGCGGCTAAGCAGCTGTTCCGCCTGCTGAAGTATCCAATTGGTGACAAAGGCCACACCCTCCTCCAAAGTACTTAGCTCGCGTGCCTCGCGCAACGATCTGAGCAACTCTAGCCAAGCGGTTCGTATGGCTGTCTGTTTCTTTTCGATCTCATTCAGCCTTAACTCTATGCGGGCACGCTCGCAGTTGAGGTCGGGTGGTAGTGCGGGTTTACCGACGTTTGTTGAAAAGGGAGAGGTCGCTCTTATTGTAATTGTTGTTGTTGTTGTTGCTGGTGTTGTTGTAGCTGGTGTTGCTGCTGCTGCTGTGAGTGGAGCAGCAGGTGCGGCCGCTTGTGGCGTTTCGTAGACCTCGTTGAAGCGCGCCAAGATCGCATTACCTGAGCAAAGAGAAATGTGTAAAATATAAACAAAAAAAACAAGAAAAAAGGTTGTCGCATTAGTTTCAATGAAAGCCTCTTTATTAACACATTTTCATTTTAGCCGAGAGATTGAGTTACGTTTTCTGTTTACTTTTTTGGTTTTTCTGTCTGCTTTGGTAAAAAGTGAAATCCCTTCCTGGTCTAGTCACTCAGTCTAGTCTAGATATTTGTTGATGGAACGGCGGCATGTGGCAGTTTCGTTGCGCATCAATGGCTTTTATAGCCAAGTGAAAGGTCACGATTTTTTTTTCGTTATTTCGTTTTTATAGTCGCGCCCACGCACCCATACAAAAACAACAACGACTGTCTCCCCGTCTGTCTGCCTGCTTACTCTCTTATTCAAAATGCTGACAATTGCCACAGTTGTGAAGCATAATTGAAACACTGTATAACAAAAGTTCGATCAACTTTACGTATTGAATTTAATGATGCTGTGGCAAATTCTTTTGTGCTGACCACAAATATGTGATTTTTATTTTGAAGCCGTAAAAAGTACAGAAGGTCAACCAAATTGGCAATTGTAATTTGAGAATCTGCCGCACTTTGATTTATAAAATAATTCTGAAATGACCGAAAGTATTTGAATTGTTTAATACTTGTTTAATGACTCGGAAGCACGCTTGTAAATATATATGAGTATATATATTAAAATTATTTCATAAATCGCCTAAACATTCAATGGATTTATGCATAGAATAATTGTCTTCTTAGATCGATTTCTGCCACTAAAAAGCTTAATCTAACAAAAAATTTCCTTAAATGAAAGTTTAGGAAAATATTACTAGAATAAGCTTTAACAAACGAGACAAAATTTTAAGGTTTTCAAATAACATTTTGCCTATTTAAAAACATAAATTGTTATTACTGTGCTTAAAGCCAATTTTAAAAGCAAAATGTTGTAAAACAACTTTAGATTTTATTTATAAATGATAATAGATTAAATATACATAAATATATAATAGCTAAATTTAGCTGCTGTCTACAAAAATTTAGTTACTGTAGACAAAAGCTGCTTAAATTTTACGAAACTAGACAACGGCAAAAAGAAAAAAAATAAATTAAAGTCCAGCCCACGCAATCAATTAAAATCTGAGATTTTAAGAGTTATTCTACCTTCAAGCCCTAAATTAAAAATTCTCCATTAAAAAAGAAAAAAAAAACATTTCAATGTTATTTAGTGTCAAAAACAATCTGTTGAAGAACACGAGCACGAACCATAAATAAAAGGTGAAAAAAGAGAAACAAGTTTGGCAAACATACTTTTTGTTTTTTAGATTTCTAATTGAAACACGCACCAAAAAAAAAAAAAAAATAAAATGAAAAAAGTATTCAAATGTTGTTGTGATTTACTTGTCACATGGCTGTTCAGTGCCAACTCGTTTTACGCTTGTCGTCGGCGTTGAGGGCATTGGAATTATGTTAATTGCTATTAGAGCTCTTCTACCTCATTCGTTGTTCGATGACAAAACGAAAGACTGAGGCAACAAACTTGTTGCACATTGATACACTTACCCATTTCAATCGCTGACTCAATGCTACACTGAACGTGGGTATGCAACTGGGCGCACTTTTTTAACTCAACATCCGCTTCCGTTGGTCTCAGGGATTTGTGGCCACTCAAAAGTTTTAACAATTGCTCCATGGCAGCCAATGTCTGGGCATGAGTCTTGGTGAATTCATCAATTGACTATAATGAATTGAAATGAAAAATTTCAATTTTAGTTAAATTGAGTTGATTTCGCTTGATTAGGGCTTTACCTTGCGCTGCTGCAGCCACAGATCATAATTGAATTGCAGGTTACCGCCCAGTTCCTCGGGCAAATTGTGAGGCTCAATAAACTTGGCTAGCCGTGCCTTCGACAAAACCAAGGGCTGCAAAAGGGGGAAAAGAGTGATATTATTATTCCTTCATTTGCATAAAACGAAAAGAAAATGTTGGAAAAACTAGGCTAAAGTGCACCTACCTCGCCTTTGATTTGAGATTTGGCGCAAGGTTCCACATGCTTCTCCCAGAAACCCTCCGATCTGACTAGATACAAATCGACGCTAATATCGCCACCAAATAATGCATAGATCTCACGCACATGTTGCCGTGATATACGGGAGCTTGTCTCTTGGGCATTTACTATCACACTGACACCGTTTTGCAAGATCGAGGCACTGTCAGAGAGAAAGAGATAAAAAAAGCAGATATAGAGAATCAGAGAGGGAGAGATAAAGAAGAGGAAACATAGCTTGATTGGACTGCCAGTTTAAATTTTAATTAACAACTTTTGGTTTACTTTGGTTTGGTTCATTCGTTTGTTCGTTCGTTCGTTCGTTCGTTTGTTTCTTTTGTGACCTAATGCCAGTTTTGATTGATCACTATAAAAAATATATCCATAATTCATTTTGTTTTTAAGCTTTTCATTGTTTCTCATAAAATTAAATAATTTGCTTGTTGTGTGCGCTAATAAACAAATGAAACTTAGACAAACAATACCACTAAAAATCAGTTAAGATTGTTGATCTAACAAAGTATTCAATAAGGTCAATCATCTAAAGGCAGACAGAAACTACTAATTGATTTGACTAAAAATAGATCTCTATACGGGTAAAATACTTTTTCAATTCATCTCAGATAGTTTTCAATAACTTTAAAGTTCCTCGAAATGCTTTTTCAATTCTTTTAAATTATTGAGAATTTAATTTTTGGTTGATACAAGTTGTTCTTAGTTAATGTTTTGTCTAAAAACTAATCTATATCTAAATGCATTTTACAACATTGACGTTAAATGCTTTAAAATAACTTTTAAGATAGGTTTTGGGTAGTAGTTTCCCTTACGATGGGATACTTTTAAAATTTACAATACTTTTCAACAACCTTCAATTAACCTCTATGATATTCCGAAAACTTTTTAACTTCTTTTTTAATACTTTTTAGCTAAAATCTCTCTTTGAGAGAGTATCTCTTGGTTGTATCGTTTAAGCATTAAAAGTCCATCAAAATTTGTCAAACTCTATAAAAATATCTTTTGCCTTCAAACAGTTAGAAGTTCTTAAATCGATTAACATATGAATAGGCAGATATTGTCAACATCTTTTATTATCAGCATAGCTCTTAAGTCTTCTAACCTTCCACCTAGCTACATATGTGGCTATCTATCTACTACCATGGCTAATGAAAAGCCTAAAATATAATGAAAAAAGCGTATATCATCTGCGGGTTATTTGCATATTTCGGCCATATGTTAATTAGCTGGCGGCGCTTTTCATTCCTTTATTCTCTTTTTTCCTTCTTTCTCTTTGCACTATCTTTTTCCCACTCTTTTTTTTTTTTTTTTTGTTTTGTTTTTGATATCTACTCACCTGAGCGAACGTTTGAGATAGTCCAAAGCCAAATGCAAACATCGCCGATTCCACAATTGTAGATCATTAAATGCATTCACAATGAATATGATTCGATTCTGGCGATCAAAGCCACCAGATAGATAAACACTGCGAGTTTGCAGGGCATTCAGTACGTCTTCCTCCATCTCAACTCAACTCTGGGCAAGATGGGATGGATGATGATGTTGATGTTGACAATGACGACGATGACGACAAACTTGACGCAGCATCGGCTTCTACTTTAATTGCTAAATGAAACAGTCATTTCCATTGACGATGTACAAAAAAAAAAAAAAAAAAAGAAAAACAACTTTTTTACATTTTCAGATTTTTCTTTTAGGTTTATTTGAAAATTAATACGAGTCACAGTTATATTGTTGCTTTTGTTGTTGTTGTTGTTATTTACTGCACAATGCATTTCCAAATGCCGCAGTCTATGCCTGAAGGGGACACATGGTGGTATGGTATGGTATGGTATGGCATGCCCCTGGCTAGAGCGGGCTATCGAGGGGGGAAACATGTTTGACAAGTTGCAGCTAAAGTTTCAGCTCTCCACATGATTTTCACTATTTTAAGAGGTTTGCTTTGGTCTTACAGGCTAATGGAAAAATTCCAATTTGGTTTGTTTTTTCTTCGTTTTTTTTTTTTTCTTTTTTTTTTGCGCACATTTTAAAGTTATTTTGTTTTTGACACAAATCGAAAGGCCGGTAAACTTTTTCTATGCCATCTTGAAGTTAATTTTCATTAACTGATAAGGGGAGCGGCCAATACACATAATTTTACTTCCCCTCTCTGTCTTTTTTTTTCACTCTCTCCCTCTCTGTCTTACTCACTCGTTGGCATTCTTTCACTTGCAAAAAAAGAAAGAAAAAGAAATCCTGTTTTTCCTCAAGTCTATCTTACAGTTATGCGTAAGTGGTTTCTCTTCCTCCATCTCTTGTATACTTTAGTTGAAACTTGCTCCGTTTTTTTTTTTTTTCTGCATACCCTTGCTAAAAGTGGGTAGATCAGTTTAACAAACTATTCCACAGAGTATCGAATAACTATGACAATTTGGTTAGTTGATGTTTAACTGTTCTCTAACAGATCATTTGTTTGTTTTGCCATGGAAATACTTAAGCCAACAGAGAACGGTGATGGATTCGGTCGGCCAGGAATGTAATTTTACTATCTTTAACTAGGGTATCCAAATGGCATGGCATTGTCGATATTAGCTTGCAGCCCTCTGTTTATGGGGTTATTCTATGTTGTGAGGCAAAGCAATTTGCACTACACTTTAAAATACTGGAGGCAACCTGTTCCTCCCAGTTCCACTTGTTGTGGTGGTAACTGCAGAAGGAAGCTGGCTTAATAATTGTCAAGTTGGGTTAGCGGTTTTCTTTCTGTCTATATCCTCTCCTACAACCCCTGTTTCCCCCTCTCTCTATCTCTCCATCTATCTCTTGCACTGCGCATTGAATTTCAATTAATGTCAAACTTGCAAAAAAAAAAAATAAATAACAAAAAGAAAAAACTACTTTAACGTCAACTTTAACTTCATTATTTCAGGTTTCAAATGTCAGGCTCAACGAAAAAAAAAAAACATAAAAAATGAAATAAATAAGAAAATTATAAATAAATGTGAAAAAGAGTTATTACGACTGTTGGGCAAAAAAAAAAAAAAAAAAAAGAAAAAGCAAAAGGTAGCAGAAAATTGAAACCCCCGCGGGCTCGTAATGCCCCGTTTTTATTTTTATTTTTCGGTTAGCTTCTTACTTTGGCACACCTTTTAGGCTGTGGCACGTAAAAAATGCTACTAAAATAGACAAAAAAAAATAAAACAAAAAAAAATAAAACAAAAAAAAAAAAAAAACAGAGAGAGAGAAAAAAGCAACACCACATGAACCGTTTGTTTCCTAAACTTTCTTGAGAACTCTTTTGAAACTTTTTTTTTCTTGTTGTTACTTTTTATATTTTGGTTCGGTTTGGTTTTGTTTTATGATATGACGATAAGATCTATGCGGGGCAGGCGAAAATGAATGTCGAGGGGCTTTTAAATTAATTGAAAAGTTCAACTGACAACCAACAGCAGCAACAACAAAGCAACGAGAACAACAAACAACAAAAAGTCATTAACATTTCTTCATAAAAAATTTGTTTTAACAGCTGACAAATGTTTCCAGTTCACTTTTTTTATGTTGTAATTTGTCTTTAATTTTATTTTTTGATAAAAGTTTTCGAGATATTGTGAGTTTGCTTTTACTTCATTATCTCATCTCTCTTACTTTTCATCAATATTGCACTTGAGATGTGTCGAAGGGGATAGACGAGATCCGTTAGATCGATCTTAAAGTGATCCAACTTTATGCCAATTGTAAACGTTGTATCGATTGAAATATATATGTACATTCGATATGTATGTGTATATGAATTAGATAACCTCGAGTCTTATGCTATAACTTCATCTACTTCTACCACTTTGAATACCGATCTCTTTCACTTTAACCGATCATCCATTCTTTTGCCATGCCGCACCGATCCGCCCGCGAGCTCTGTCTTTGTAGAGTTCAGGCGCTCAACTAAATTCAACTTGACTGAATTGTTTGGAGCCAAGTTTGGATCTTTGGCTTCGCCTTTTTGGCTCTATCTATACTACAGTTTGGTTGCAAGTTCGATGTTGCTGTTGGATCGCGTGTCAGCTGTTTGCCTGCCAATTCATGACGACGATTGTTTGTATGTAGTAAGTATCTCTACTTTTGACTCCTTCTCAAGGCACTTTTTTCTCTTTTTCTTTTTTTTTTTGCATTTTTTCTTCGGTTTTTTTTTACTGCACTGCACTCTGGCTGATTACTTGCACGTTTTGCCCTTTTTTTTTTTTTACTGTGTTCATATATGAGTGAAAAGCAAACCTGTTCGCATGTGAATTGAAGTTTGATGATGTTCATGTTGTTGTTGGAAGTTACTTTAACGCTCTTTGCAAAATTAATACAAAACATGCGTTTTGTCTGCTATATGCCCTCTGTATGCCTGTATGACTGATATCGGTTTCGGATTGTGATTGGGATTCTGGGCTGTAAATGGGTATATTGACTTTACTGTAAAGTATGTAAAGATAAAGATAGACAGGTGCTACCTGTGAATGTATATGGAGGAAAAAAAATCTGTATAGTTGTATAAAGAAAAGCAAACTGTTGTGCTATATAAAAAAAAACATAAATAGTTTTCTATCTAGATCTTTGGAAATAACAAAATCCAAAATCTTTTACTTCTCAAAATTTTTCGAAAACCTTTTGCTTCGGCTTAGTCAACAGATTTTTTGAAAACGTTAAATAATAGATAATGAGATCTGTTCGTATCAAATTTGATAAGTTTAAAATAAAGTTTTTTAAGCTTTAGACAATCAAGTTTATATAAGAAATCGGTTATAAAATAAACGATTTTGTTTACAAATATTTTTATCTCATCTCTTGCCTTTGATAATTTGAATTAAAAGCTGCTTATTCTATGCGATATAAACTATATGCTATTTCAAATATGTATAGAGTATATAAAATTCGACCTATTTAGATCTCTCGCTCTTTCTTCCTCTCTCTCACTCTCTCTCCAGAATGTTGTTGTTTTTATTCATGTACCACACAACGTGGGAACTTTTAATTGTGTAAGCATAAAATTTCAGACAATACCAGGAATTTTTTCTCGTCTGCTCTCTATCTCTCTCTCTCTCTCACCCTCTCAGTCTGTCTAAATTATGCTTCTTTTCCTAACAAACAGAAAAATACATAAAAAATAGCACTTGAAATGCAAAAGGATATCTTTCTTTATATATGTATGTATGTATATAGATATTTAGCATGCCTCTCTCTGACAAGGCAAATATCAAAGATTTATTGTGAGTGAATAAAGAAAACACAGTTTCGGGGCATCACCGTATAAAAAATTCCATACCCTTAGAAAAAAAAAGAAAAAGGTCTTGTTTGCTGGCGGGAAGGAGTAGTGGGAGGATATGGAGGGGTTAGGAATTTGGCGACCCTTATAAACATGTCAATCACAAGTAAATTGTAGCAGATTTAATGGCCTGACTCCCCAGTTCCAGTTCCAGTCCCCTGGCTAGGGCCTAGGCAAATGCAAATGGCAAATTGGCGGCGGCGGATGATGGACGCACACATACACACACATACACAAACAGTAGCTGGCGGGTGGCTGTGCTGTGTCAGCAGAGATGGAAGATGGAAGGCAAGGACACCCAACTTTATACTACTGAGAATTTTCCATTTCGCTGCTTAGCAACAATTTATAGGCAATCTTTTAGAATAGGCTAAAGTCTCTGTAACCAAAACTGGGCTCTCTCTCTCTTTCTCTGCGAGTGGATTCTTGTTTAATGAAAGTTAAAGTGCGTGCCACGATGGACAGGCACGTATATGGGATGTAGGTGATGGGTTGTAGGATGAAGGAGGGCTTTCCCTATCCAAGGCTGCACTCAATTGCAGTCAGCCCCATAAAAGCCGACCACAAAATGGCGTCGAAAGCACTTCCGCTCGAGTTAAAAACAAAAAGTCATGCAAGAGACTACTACACCATCGTACGTGAAATGTTTTGGCTTGTTTTTTAATAACACACGAACAAAAAAATAAGCCCAACCCGCCCCACTACCAACCCAACCCAACCTAAGCCAACCCGTCTGTCTGTCCTCTACAAGTCCTTTCGAGTCCGAGCCCGAGTTCGAGTCCAAGTCCGAGTTATATAGCTTTAGCGGCTATTAGAAAATTGCGAAAATTGCGCACACGTTTTCCTCTCTGACAGCGTCGACAAAAGCGTCAGCGTTGACGCCAACGTCGACGCCACTGACATTGCATGCTCTCAAGCAATTGAGTGCAGTTTCAGTTTTCAGTTTTTCTAGCTTCAGATTTATTGCAGCGTCGAGGGCTGCACATCAAGAATTTTAAACAGTTTTTGGTTTAGTTTATTAAGCGGCCAAACCAGCGATTCAACCAACTGACCCATAGTCCGACCCATCGACCGGGTCTAGATGGTTGTTGATGGGCCTCAGCTATAGTTAGTTGCTTGGTTGCTCGGTTGTCGGGAAGAGAGATCCTGCACAACCAGCATGCATAATTCATTCAAGGTTTCAAGGGGGTTTTTCATTTCATTTTCAGTGAAATAGTGAGATGCGTGCACACTTTAAATCATTTAATACCATTCATTCAATGGTTTGCTACAAACGAGAGGTCGTTTCTTTTATTTTTTCCATTTTATGATATGCGAGTGTACATTTTTAGTTTCCACTTTTACTCCTTCTTCTTCTTATTAGCCATGCACTTGTTTATTCCATTTCATTTTAGGCTTAATACTATATACAATTTCAAATTACGCTACTTATAATCTTTATGATCCATCTCTTTCAGGCTAATGAGATTCCATTTGGTCAAGAAGAAACTCTAAATGGATCTAATAATTGAAATGCAGAAAACGGTGAGTTGTTTCTATTAGTTACTTTGAATAAGATATTCTCTATATATTTTACAAATCGATTTTACTTTGAATAAAGCGATACTCTATGAGTTGTTAGATCTCGTTAGATCAATAGTTTCGTCATATCGATCCCGTTTTGGCCATATTTTTTATTGTTACCAGCAGTCAAACGAACAACTTTTGATACCCAAAAAATTTCTTGGTACTACGTATAATATGATCGTTGGTTGTGCACTTTTATATATATATATGTATATATATCTTTTGTTTTTACATCAAAATAAAAGCTATTAAAACAGACATAAATAATAGACTTTTATGTATGTACATTGTCTACTGGATAACGCTTTTTCAAATGGTTTTCTATATAAAGAACTTGTGATAGGAAGTATCTCAAAGTTGTCTAAGGATTGCAGCTTTCACTTAAAGTTTATTTAAAATGTCTTACAAAATGTGTCAACAGCAAGTTTGCCACATTCTTGAAATGAACTCAGTTAAAGGAAAATCATGTTTAATGTGTCTTATTCTAACTTTATTTTTGTTTGGGATACAGAATACAAAGTGTTTAAAATCCATGAAATGCCATCCTGTCATTTCATTGGAGCGCTCTTGCTTTGCCTAATCTTTTTATATACTTACATATGTATGTGTGTATGTATGTATGTTTGTTTGTGGAAAAAGTTTTTTAGCTATCTTTATTACAACTTCACTTAACCGAAATGTGGTAAATGAAATTGAGTTAGAAATGCTTTCAGCTAACCCATTGAAACAATTTAAAGTGCGCCCAACACACACACATGGCACATTTGTCTAAAACCGACAACTTACCGAGATCCTAAATCGCCCCCTCCATCATATATTTTCCACTTTTCCGACAACCGCCCACCCCTCTTTTAATTTGCAAATCTAGGCATATGGCAAGGCTTTATGGCTTCACCTTTACCAAAAACGAGATGGAAACCCTGTGGCGTCTCTGATTACACAAAATATGCCACGTGTGTATGTATTTATGTGGCAATCTTTGAGTGTGCGTGTGTTTGTGTGATGATGATGCCACTTTTTACATCCCACACACATACACACACATTTACTAACTAACTAACTAAGGGAAAGAAAATCGATAGTGTTTGAAAATTTTCAAACATTAATTGATTGAATTTGCACAGGCAATTACTGAGCCAACAAAGGCAACAAAGCCAAAATGGTGAAGACAAACTTTAAGCATAAATATTAATATCGCCAATCAAAATGTATGACAAGAAAATTATGTATATGCCTCACAATAACAACAACGACAGCAACAAATATTTAAAATTCAACATTTTGTGTGTGGGCCGGTACCACGACGCTTTTCAACAACATCTGCTCAAGGACACCAAGGCCCAGGACCATCTAAATATACATAGATGGAGCAGGAACCAAAAAGTCGCTGCTATATAGTGGCGGGAGATGTTTAAATTAATAAGTATGCGAGGAACCATGTCCTGGGTACCATGTCCGCCATCTGACGTCTCTATCCTTCATCCTTGGTTGGTTTTTC
Source organism: Drosophila austrosaltans (assembly GCA_035045865.1). Taxonomy (NCBI): domain Eukaryota; kingdom Metazoa; phylum Arthropoda; class Insecta; order Diptera; family Drosophilidae; genus Drosophila; species Drosophila austrosaltans. The sequence continues at coordinate 7,485,367 of JAWNOQ010000207.1, forward strand.
GGTGCCTTGTGCTAGGCCCCACCAAAAAAGTATGCAATGGGAAAATTTGTGCGGCTGCTAGAAATTAATTTTCACACAGGCTAAGAGGAGAGACTTATGTTGCCACAACAACCAAACAAAATGTAACGAAACGCAACGTAACGTAACGAAACAGAGGAAATAATAATAATAATAATAATTTTTGACAATGCTTTTACAATTGATTACATTTTGTGTACTTTATGTGCATATTTGAGTTGGCTAATTGTTTGACAACTTAGCCCAGGATCTAAAAGACTTAAGCCGACAGTAGCAATAAGTATATAGACACACATACACACACACGCGCATACATACATTGTAGAACTATGTGACGCTTCGCTCCTTGATTATTGCTTAACTTTTCCAACAATTGTTAAATCCATGGCATTATCAACGCTAATTGTTCTAATGCGCTCAAGCAGTAAGCCTCTTACAATTTCTCAAAATTGCAACACCAACACATGAGAAAGCAAAACCAGAAGCACAATCAGAATGATAATCATAGAGAGGGAGCCATAAGACCTTGCTAAGATATTAATGATGACAATGCGACAGTCGACAGCCGACAGGCGGCAGTCGACAGTCAGCCAGCTACGGTAAATCGTTAAGTGTGTAAAGGTTACACAATGCAATTCTCAACTACAAAGTCATTTAAACGAGGCCTTCCAACACTATGTTAAGGCATCTCAAAAGATGTCGAAGAAATAAAAGTTAAGGTATAAAATAGGTGAAAAGGTCCTTTTGTTTATTATTAATTTTGAATTTTGACGTACGTTATAAAATTTGTTTAATTTACTTTACATTTCTTTGATATATATTAAATCATAATATGTATTTAAATGGCTTCCCAAATCAAAGCAGCAGCCATTAAACAGGTGGTTCCACTGCACCGAGTCAACGGTTTATCATTAATTCATTGCATACTTTTAGGCATTCACGGTAAATCTATTTGTTTCTGTTTTAACAAAATGGTTCAATTGACAGCCATTTAATAATTACAGTAAACAGCCATTTTCTGCGATAGTTAAGCAGATTGAATAGTTTTGTATTTAATAATTCATTGTGCCATTACTTCTTCGGTGATTCTCTAGTATCCGCCTTTATTTTGTCTAGTTTAATACTTTTATTTTATAATTTGCTACGTTGTCGTTTAGCATTCCAAGCAAAGAAGCGCTCCTGAACCCTACGATGTTCTTTTTTGCTTAACTTTTGTTCGTCCTCACCGACCAAAGACCAAGTGGCCACTGGTGGTGGTCGATGACGGCGTAAAAACGGAACAATATATTTTGCACACTCCTCAGCATTGTGTAAATGAACATGATGTGTTCCAGGAATTTCGTGAAACTCATAGTGTGGATTATCCTGACTCAGAATTGACAGGGCCTCATCACAGTGGGGTCCCAAGTATGGACTTTCAGAACCCTTTATTACAAGATACGGCTTCCGTTTGATACGTCTGGCCATTTCGGCAGCTAGGCCTGCATCCATCACAAGATAATTGTAGAATTTAATACGTCCATCTCGTGAAAAGTAAAATTTATCCGGATAAAGATTCGATTTGGCTACACTCCGATAGACCAAATGCTGGGCCAGTTCTGGTGTAACTGAATTACCACTACCATCTGCAATAACATTGCGCAGTTGTTCCAGTGTATAGGATGGTGGCTCATTATGCTGACCCTCCTCTTGCCGCATATCCTCAACAAGATGTTTTTCCAAATTTCTACGGACAAGTGACAGTCCATACTCGGGTTCCCGGAACAGTGGTAGTAATACATCCACGGTAACAACCATATCGACTGTGTGTGGAGCCAGCGATGCATAAACAAAGCAAAGAATGCCACCCAATGAGTGACCCAATAGTGAGACTTTAGTCCATTTATATTCCTTCATGACTCTGGGTATTATGTAGACATAATCAAGTACATCATAATGTAAGCCACTTGGAATTCTTGCCGATCGGCCATGTCCCGGTAAATCAATACATAGCACACCCAAATAATCGGGTAACAGTGGGATCAGTGTGTCAAAGGTTCCCAGATTATCCAGCCAGCCATGTATGGCCAGTATGGGGCGTTCAGTTCGATTGCCATACCAACGTCCTGATATATTACCCCATGGTGCCCAAATACTGACATCCTCATACTAAAAAGAAAAGAGTTTTAACGTTTTTGTTAGACAGTGTATAAACAAAAATATTAGAGCTTTGTATATTCTGCTTACTCACATTGTCTAATGACAAAGTTCCCATTCCGGATGATGAACTTTGTACGTCTCGCTTGGTCTTACGGTTGCACGATCAACCTAATTGTTATATTTTCACTTTATTATCTTGGGACTATCTTGCAGTAATTACGGCCGATTAATTCTAGCTACGCTAAGAAACTCACAAGTATTCAAAAACAAAAAAAAATCAATAAATTTCTTAGAACTTCTTTCGGCTTAGACAGCTGTGCCAGAACTGAATCAGTTTAGGGCCCATCATACTAGATGAAAGCTTTTGCGGCTAAGCTCTTAAAAGCTTCCCGGCATGCTCTTGAACTTGTATTAATTTTTGGGGTTTTAATGTTAGAACTTTGGACGGCGATCGCTTGGTTTTGTATTTCGGATTTCATTTCCACTTTCTGATCCATTTGATAAAGACGTTTGCTTAGCTTAAACATGTTTTTTTTTTTTCTTTTTTATCAAATATAATGTGTGATTTTCTCCCTATTAATCTAATTTCCCGTTCAAAAGTCTAGCAACAACTGGTTGAATGTCAGCTGTTTTTAAACATAATACAAAAAAGCTTTCTAATCTCTAATTATAAGAGAAGTTTGTATAAGAGAATTACTCGCTCTTTATTCCAAACAAGATTTGTTTGTAGTTTTTTCATGGTTTTATTATTTAAAAATCGATCTTTTCTTCGAATCATTGAAGAGTTGTAACATTAAAAATTAGTTAACTTCTCTTCCCTTATGCAAGTCTCTGTCCACAAGTTCCGATTTGCCAGGGGACAATAATCTCTATCTCTATTGCACAGCACGCCGATGTCAAAGTCAATAAACTGCCGCAAGGTTTTTGGGAATTTTGCGATTACTACGTGACTTTCAAATTGAGTTTAGATTCTGTTGCGCTCACTTCTCACTTCACCGCACTCGGTTTACGTCCTTATTTTTTTTTTTTTTTTTTTGCGCAATTGCATTGGGCACGTTTCATTCTGGATTTTCAGAGGTTTTCGGCCAGTTTGAAGTGCAAGAGAGTTTTAAAATGACCTACAGCTAACAAACAACAAGAAATCTAAAGAAGAAAACAACAAAAAACACCTAGAAAAAAGGGGAAAAGAAATCACCAAAACGTAGATGGAAATGGAGTGTGTAAGGAAGTGTGTTAGAGACTGTGTGGGTATGGCATAAGCAAAATGGAAAAAAAAAGAAAGGGTGTTGGCAAAAGACGTGCAAAAGTGTAAGAAAATTAAGTAGATAGCTAAGGTGATAAGCATGAGTGCTTTGGGTATGATAACGATAAAACCTGAACAAGTGTTCTTCTCCTCTTCTCATTCCTCTCGTTTAACCTTTTTTCTTGTGTGTGTGTGTGTGTTTGGGTAACTAAACATCTGGATTTCGCTTAAAGTTGTAAATGAAAACGTTTTAAAAGTAACTCTTGCAGTTGGTCAAATTGAAAAGAAGGACAACGGAATTTATGACTAAGTGATTCCAGAACATGACTTCCATTAAGGAAAGTTTCAAATTCTTTATTTCAATCGATCTATATATATAGAACATTTTTCTTTTAATAAGTAAAAGTCAAGCTAAACTCAATTCTGATTAACCTTTTTCCTATTGCTACATCTTTCTATTTAGCAAACTATCCATAATAGAATTGTGTAAATGATTTAAAAAGGATCACATTTTACGTTGTCTTCTTTTCTATTTGCAACATTTTAAAAACGTTTTAGAAAAAAACACAAAAAAAAACCTTTCAAGAACTTCAACGTTTATTCATAGCTTATGTAAATCAGCATAGAATCCCTTGAGCTATTCTGCCACTAATGCTTTTTGGTAGCATATATAGTACATATCTGTATATATATATATATATATACATATATACATCTAACGTCAGCATGAACATTTAATATATATATATGTATATTGTTGAGTTTGTTCTATCCTTGAACTTAATTTCCCTTTTAACTTTCAATTTCAAAATTTTGTGGCATATTTTGAGCAGCTGTTCGGGGCTACCTTCCGCTGTCATTCCTCTTGACTGAACACTATTGCCATCATACCCAACACCTTTCAGATTGCCTTCTGATGTATACGTGTCAAGTTTAGCTTATGCCACGCCCCTATGAGTGGTTTGCTTGCCCATCTTCTACTATGTGTGTATGTGTAAGTGTGTTTGGGGGTGTGTGTTTAGTATGTGGGCGTGTGAGTGTATTTAGGCGTTGCCTGTGAAAATTAGCATACATTGTGTGCATTTCAATTGTAAATGCAATGCAAGTTGCAACCATGATTTATCTTTAATTTATGTTTGAGTAATTTATCATCGCATGATGTGGAATCTAAAGCATTTTCCTCTTACTCCACTATATCCTGCTTCTTGTGTTGTGCTCCCCTTTTTCTTGCCTTGTTCATTGCCTCTTGCCTGCACTCTTGTGGCATTTCCCCAGGCATTTGGTGTCAGGCTGCTGCTCATTCTCCTCATCGCTATGCAAATTGTCTTGAGCATTCCCCAAAGTGAAAGTGCCATTTCACTGGCAAACCAAGCACCGACCCAAACGTTTTTCTCCCCTTTTTCCTCTCTTTCGCTCGCTCGCTCGTCTCGTTGCTCTACTCTACGAGGTGTACATTGGCCTTGAATCCATAATTTGCCTGTCAACGGCAGCGTACCAAAAATTTTGCGCACATAATTGAGTTCAAGCATTTGGAAGCCAATTATGATTTCACATTTTCGCCATGGCCCCGCGCGACACGCGACCCCCATATATCCAAGCATCCTCCCAACAGCCAGGAGCCAGCAAGGAACCCAAAAACCCAAACTGCCAAACCCAATTCTCCGTCATGTTTTTTGCCTTCATCGTTTCATTGTCGTTTCGCCAACATTTTCTCACATCTCAATCAAGAGGGCGCGTCCTTTGTCCTGGTCTCCTCTTCTGCCATTCTCATTCCTTTGGTCTGGCCTTTAATTGCTTCTGCCACTTAACATATGCAAATTAATTTTAATTCTTTTTACCCCACACCAACTACTACTACCGCTGCCACTTCCTTTGCCTTTTGCCCCTTTTCGGTTGCTTGCATCAGTTTTAATTTTTTTTCTTTTTTTTTTGGTTTTTCTTTATGTTGCGGTCGTTCGCTTCCTTTGACACCTTAAGTGCCGCCTCTGACAGTTGCTTGATAAATATTTATGATCCGGAGTTGATAGTTGACTTGGCAGGGAAGGATTGCTGGTGGGGCAAACTTTTACAAAGAAAAAGGGTTTTCTTCTTTCTTCTTCTTGTTATATTTTTTTTCTCTTACTTTTCTGTTCTCGTTTTTGTCGTTCTATGGGTTTGTCATTTCCTAGACTTTGGGTTTATTTTTCATTTCACAAATAAATAAACAATACAGAGGCTGAGGCCAAAGCAGAGGCAGAGAAAGAGACAGGGACAGCAATAGAGAGGAAGTGAAGGGAAGGGTAAATTGATAGAGTAAACGAAGTGATAGCAAGAGGGTAAAAGAGGGCCACTCAAGTCCTAACCTGTCAGCTAAGTATATAGAAACCCTAAGAGCCCTAAGCTGCCACAACACACAAAAGACACTGCCGGAAGTCGTCTCATGCTGATACGCACATCTTCAGAGAGAGAAAGAGAGAGTGAGAGCAAGAGCAAAGGTGCAGCAGGTGAGGGTTAAGGGGATGTCAAGGGGCTCAAACTTAACTCGCTCTCTTTTTCTTGTTCTTTTCTTTATTTTTTTTTTTTTGTTGGGGCTATTATTCTTTATGTCTTGCTAGGGTTAAGCTTAACAATACCTCAACATGACCCCCAAAGAAAAGTAGCAAAAAAAAGAGTAGAAATTGCATTAAGAAATCATTTGCCAAAATACACACAAATACATATAAAGACACGCACACACACACACCAACACACACACATGCACGTACACTCCTGAATGCGCAGAGAAAAAAAAATGAAACAAAAAGTAAAAAATGTAGAGAAAACCAGGTTTCCGAGGTTTCTTTCTCTATTTCTCTTTTTGTCATTGTCTATATTTCTCTATCCCTCTCTCTCTTTCTCTCCTTTTGTCTCTATCTCTCTCTGGGGTCTGGTAACCGGCCAACATTTTAATCTAATTTTAATGAAATATTTTCACACGAAAATTATTTAAACCAAAAAGTTTCGTTTTGTGGTTGACTCGTTTCTTGGCTAATGAATTTGAGCAATGTGTGTGTGTGTATGGACACATACATATGCACATAAATGCATTTATGTATATGTATGTGCATGAGAGTAATTGTATTTCTGCTAATTATACAACATGCACCATTCATTTACACACACAGATATACCTCAACATATGCACATACCCAGCAATCATATGAAAAACGTTTAACTACATACACTACAAAGTATCGAAAATATATAAAAGATAGTAACAATACAATTAAGATCCAAAGGCATTAACTGTCAATGAGAATTCCACATTAAATTGCTAGTTAAAAGTTATTGTTAAATGGGTTTAAATTTGATTTGATTAGATAGACTTTTCGTATCTCTTTCCTTGACAGGGTTTCTTTTTTAAGACTGTACTATGAAAGTGATTTCTTAATAAAAGATCTCTTAAAAATAACCTTCTTAGACCTTTGGAAATATTCTGTGGCAGTCTTTTCATACTGGCCATTAAGTCTCCATCTTGTATCTTTAAGTCTCCTCCCTTAAAGGTGCAAATCTCAGATACATTAATATTCTTTACAAGTATTATTCCCTCTGATCATATTTCTTAGACTACATCCAGTCAAGTTGTTTTTGTTGGCAACGATAATGAAAATGTTTGCTGGGTTGCGCATATGGAAAGCCAAAAAACTATTTGCATTTTGGTTCTTGCATTTGAAATTTACATGCTGTATGCAACCAAATTTTCTGAAAAAGGAGTATGGGAGGAGAGGTATTTGGGTAGCCCAAAAAAGCATGCTACACTTTTGATGAACTAAAAAATTCCACAATGAAAATGAAATGCTAAAATGAAGGAGAATGTTCTACATGATTTCTGAGAAATTTAATTGCAATTAAGATTTAGTTTTTAGTACCCCCAAAAAACTTTTGGCGCAAATGTTAATTTATTGGAATCCCATTATCCTCTCCTCCCCAACATTACGCAATTGTAAATATTTCAACAAGATATTCTCTTTTGGTATTGAATAATTAAATTTCTTTTTTTTTTTTTTGGCAAATTATATGGTATATGTGTATGACCTCCGCCATTTGACATTTGGCTTTCAACAATTTGTACAAATTTCCGGCAATTCGACAATGACAAATTCTAATTACTGTCCAGTTGAACTGTTTTCGACATTTTTGGGGAGTTCAATTACTGGTCAAAATGCCAAAAGTTTTCGACCCATAGAGGGGGAAAAAAAACAAAAGCAAAAACAAAAGCAGAGATAGACTTAGAGACACGAACACACACACACACACACAGAAACGTAGAAATTGGCAAACATAGATCCAGAAAACTGTTTGCCCATTACTTTGGTCAGACTTGAAACAAAATATAAACTTTGTATTACAAACTTTTTAACTGCAATTTCCAATTACAAAAGGATTCCGTATGAGTACATAAATTTGTAAGCCAACACACTTACACACACAAACACACACACACAAGACAAATACTCACAATACAACACGGAGAGACATTCATTCGTTTATATTGTTGTTGTTATTGCTGTTGTGTTGCATTTGAAATTGGTAAAAACTCGTCGAAACACATGAGGGACTAACTTAGAGTTTTGCTGCATATTCCCTTACCGCTCACATCGCATTGCATTCGTATCCTTGTACGACAGTGTTTCTCTGGGGCCAAGGCGTTATAAGAGCAGTTAACCAAAAACAGGAAATTTATGACCAGACAAGACCCGATACACTGCTGTATCCGATATTTTGGTGGACTGTAGGTAACTCAATGGCTCTATATACTCTTACCCTTACCCTTACCCCTTAACCGTAATCGTAACGTAAAGTCTGTATATGTATACACACACAGACACACACAATTGTCTTGGCATTACATACACAAACAAGTGAAGTGCGTTTTTGTGGCTACTCGTAAATTACGATTGGCATGCGGCTCAAGTGGCACAACGAAGCCTGAAAACTGTTTGCCCATAGACTATAGGAATACCAGACTATAAGAGACAGAGACAGGAGATAGAGAGGGAGAGAGAGAGAGAGAGGGAGGAGGGGAAAACAGAGGATGAGAAAGAGAAGTAGTATGATAAAGCCCAAGGGTTTGCCTCTCGCATAAATCGAAAAATTTTTGAATTATGAAATCTCAGTTCTGTCTCTCCCTCTCTCTCTCTGTCTCTCTCTGTTTCCCCGTCTCTCTTTTTACCCACTCCAAATATATAGCAAACACACACACAGCACAAAATAAAAAAAAAGCTAAAGAAGAAAAAATTGAGGCGTGTGCGCTTAAATTGAGTGCCAAGCAATTGAGTTTTCAAAATCGCTAAAAAAAAAAAAAAAAAGATCAACACACACACAAACGCAAAATAATTCTTGCCCCATGGTCGTACTTTGTTTCTTCTCCCTCGCACATACATATGACATTGCATAAATTATGGGGAATTATTTATGAACTGGCATATAATAAACAAAAGTGAGAGAATGAAAAAATGAAAAGGAAGTATAAAAGCAAAACAACTAAACTGAAACCGAAAAACGGCACCGAAAACCGAAAACGGAAATCAAACGAAGCGACAAAAAAGAAACTCATCGAGGCAATAATCATAAATTTTGCGCTTAATTAATTTATTAGGATTGAATTTACTTAGTCAAGCACGTGGCAAGGATATACATATATATAAATATATATATTTATATAAATAAGTAGACAGACGCCCACACAGGATTAAAGAAAAACCATTCATATTGGTATATACATATATCAAGCAAAAGACATTTCCACAGACACATTTACTGGAATGAAATGAAACGGAAAACTATCTTGATATATGTACATATATATTTATGATTAAATTGTTCATATTAACCAACCATGATAGATTATACCTGAATTAGACAATTTGGTTTTCACTGCGATTAGAAAAAGGATACAGTGATAGTCAACTTGTTTCAGTTGGTTGACTTTTACCTCTTTCATTAGCCAAACTTTTTCTAGATCACACATTTTTGGTATACAAAAGATGCTTGAAGAGAAATTTACTAATCTTCCATTGAGAGAGTGAGAGAAATCAAGTGTAATGATTTCTTTGAAAATTAATTTAATTTTACTTTTGTTAATAAGAGTGAGAAATGTCTGTATTTAAGAAGGGTATACATATATGTATACTTTTATCCGATTAACTTGTCAAGCTAAATCTATCATCATTTAATATTGATCTATTGCAAGGTTAAAAGTAGCATGCCTTTAGACAAACATCCTTAGAACTATTATTTAGAATTACTATTTAAGTGAAGGGCACCACAAATATTTAGAACTATTACCAAGGCTTGCTTTTAGTCAAAAAACCAAACTTTTCCTACATTTTCCCTATATAACCGAAACAACTCAGAAGCAAACCACCTAAGAACTCAGTTCCTAGGGTATATAACAATCGACATAAACAAACAAGTCCTAAAATTGTGTGTTGGAGCCACAAATCAAAATATTTGTTAAAAACTCTTTGGAGTTTTGTGACAACTTTATCATTTACATTTTTATACCCTGTACCCATAGGGTAAAAGGGTATATTAAAGTCGCTAAAATGTATGTAACAGACAGAAATATACATTTCTGACCCCATAAAGTATATATATTCTTGATCAGCATCACTAGCCGAGTCGATTGAGCCATGTCCGTCTGTCCGTCCGTCTGTCCGTCTGTCCGTCCGTATGAACACCTAGATCTCGGAGACAATAAGAGCTAGAGCTACCAAATTTGGTGTGAACATCCGTCTTATGCCTAGGCAGTTCAAGTTTGTTTCAAATTTTTGCCACGCCCACTTCCGCCCCCGCAAATCGGGAAAGCGAATTACTAGAGCTGTATTGAAGATATCGTATTCTTACTTGGCACACCTAAATATATACCAAAACTGGACTACCTGACCAAATTTTGTCGAAATCGGACTTAAAACATCAGAAATATGCCTATATGCGTTTTGTACTGATATGCCAAGGCGGCATTGTCAGATAAGAAAGAGCGAGATAGCATGCGTTCGCTGTAGCTGCATGTAAAAGAAAATTTTGTATGAAATTGATGGCTACTTCGAAGGTTTTTTTTATGTTGGTACAGGGTATACTCAACGTCGGCAGGGACGACTTGCTTGCTTCATTGGAAATAATAATAATAATAATAATAATAAAATATTAATTTAACTTGAACTAAAATGTTTGTTTATCTATTTTGATCTATAAGTTAGTTCATGCTATCGTTTGGCTGTCCTTTCACTCAGTCTCCCGCAACAGTTCATTTGGCATTCAGAAGTTTTTGAGTTACACAATTGTAAATATTGTCACAGTCGGGCTTTAATTAAAAACAAATGCAATTTTCACAAAAATTTACATGAAATTCAATTAAAGTTTTCACTTTATTTGCATAGACTTTTCAAATTAATCATACGCACTGTTGTCTCGCTATGCCATAACATAAAAAAAGAGAAAGAGAGAGAGAGAGAGAGCGGGAGGGATGATATCAACTTGACATTTTGCACATTAGTTAGACTGCAGATAAGCCTTGTCAGTCCATTAAATGGCAGCACACCAACTTTACCTATCCCTACCTACCTACCCTTCCTTTTATTCTTCCCTGCCCCTGTTACTATTACTGCTACTTCTGCTGTTTCTATGCAAACAAAATTTGATTGCCATTTGCTTAAATTTGCTCAACAGAGGCAAAAAAAAAAATCGTTGCATTTTCTTTCTTGCGTTTTTCTTTTTTTTTTTTTTGGTATTCTACTTATATAAAGTGTGCAAGTACGTGCTACACAGTAGTGGGTAGAGGAGGAGTGGGGGATGAAAAACGTTGCCACGTTGTACAGTAGCAACTTGTGTTCTCCTGCGCCACTACCTCTTTCCCCTGTTGGCCCGCTTTAGCCATGGCATAGTCCGTTTTGTGGCTGCATTTGCATCCTTTGCCTTTTCTTTCTTTTTTATTTTTTGTTTATTTGCGTTTGCATTTGTATTTATTCACTTTTTGGGTTGCCTCGTTTGCCTCTTGTTTGCCATTGGCGAATGGCGTGTAATTTCTTTCAAAAACATCAACAAAACGGCAGCAGCAGCAAAAGCAAACGGCAACACCAACAACAACAACAACAACAACAAGCTTTTGATATCAATGTAAATTTTAATTTGTTTGGCAAATATTTTGTTACAACATTTTCTGTTGGCATGAATTGAGCTGTAAAATTGCCCTAAGAATTGCTGTGCATCCGAAAACAAACAAAAAAGCAAAAAAAAAAAAAAAGCCCAAGAAAGACAAAAAAATTGAGGAATAGTATCTGCAAAAGATGATTGCATGCTAATTTAATTGCAAAAGATATAGAAAAACTGCAATCAAAAACTTTTGCAGCTAAAGTTGAAAAGTGGAAAAACCAACAAGCTCATAAATATCGTGTAAAAATAAATTGTGAAGTTGATTCGACTTGATAGACCATGAAAAAAAAAAAACTATTAATGAAAAAAACTATAAACAATTAGGTAATGTTTCGGTTTGAACTTTAAGCAGTATAGATCAATTCCTTGCTTAGTTTTTAAACTTAAATAAAAGAATTATTCTCTACACGATGTGATAAATAAAAACTGAAATAAAAAAATCACAAATCCAAAAGAGCTTTTCGACAAGCGAAGTAAAGGCCTAAATGTATCTTAAATAAAGAAAATAAGTTAATACTAAGATTAACAAAAATATTTTGCTTAGTTTACAACTTATAGGAAAACATTGACGAAAGGTTTTTCTTACGATTTTTCTTTCGGGTTTTGAAAATCTTTACCGTTTAGGACATTCACCACGTCTGTCTGTCTGTCTGTCCATCATAGCTCAATTTTCTGTTGGTTAACCATAAGAGTTGGAAAAACTTTTTACCAAAGTAAACCCAAACCCCAAAAAGGCAACTGCCAAAATGTGCAATGTGCAAAAATGTTGTTCAACTCACTTTAGGGATAACACGTTATAGGGGTAAATGTGGGGACGCAAAATGGATGGGTATGATGATTGTTGAGAAGGATGTTGTTGGCAAGGATGATGTTGGCAAAACTTGTTTCACTTTTGATTGTCGGAACATTTAAGTGCAAAATGTAAAGTTTTTGAACTTGATCGAAACTAAGTGGCGAGGCATTTTGCTCTACACGCATGCCACAAACAGGGGAAGAACCAAAAGAGGAATACCATCATTCTCAACAACCGTGTTTCATTCCGCACTGGTAACAGTGGTTCGTGGTGATGGTCGGTCGCTCGGTCCGTCGGTCGGTCTGCCGGTTGGTCCTACTTTTGGTGTGCGTGTTAACAACATTTCCCGTTGCGCTTGTCAGTTTTCCGTCTACTTGACAAGCCAGTTTTCAATTTGTAATTTCTGCTTAGGCGTTGTGTTGTCAGTTTTCCTTGAATTTTCTTTAGCGACAAAAAAAAAATGCTAGAGAGAGGAGGGGGGAAAAGCAGCAACTGCCTCTGCTGCTGACGTTGCTGACAGGCGGCAACGTCGTCGTGTCTGGCGCTGTCAGGCACGTGTATGTGTGTGTGTGTATGTATGTGAATGTCCAAGGGGTTCTGTAAGCCAGGTTCATTTCCACATCTTTACCCAGTCTAGACAGCGCCCCATTGTGCAAGGCTTCCTTCGGCTTTGCCTTCGCACTTTTCCTCCTTCTTCTTAAAATCCTCGGCGATAATTGCCACGCAAGAAAAAAAAAAAAAGAAAGAAAGAATTTTTATATATTTTTTTTTAAATTAAAATTGACTTTTCTTTTCATTGCTTACAATTTAATATAATAACTAAATAAACTTAACGACTTCCTTATCAGTTTAAAGAAAGAAGAAATTTAAATGGCTATGCGGAAAAAATGCTGACATACTAAGTAAATGAGTTTCTCCTTCAGCCCCTAGAGCCCCCCTTCCCGTTTTTAACATTATTCCCTTATTCTTGGGCGATAAAATAAATAAAATTGACATTTTATGCAAATGGCAAATTCTATGTCATGTGAAGCAGCAAAATACAGACAACAAGAATGAATATGTTAAAAAATTGTCGAAATCTAAAAAAAGACAAGACAATTCAACATAGCGCAAATGTCATAGGAAAGTCAAGCGGAAGTGTTTTTTAATTCAATTTTTTTTTTTTTTTGCCTCTTTCAAATTATTGTAAATTTAAGTATTTAAAATAATTCTTTGCTTTGATGAAAAAGCAAAAAATTTAAGTGAAATTATCCTTAAAATTCATGAAGATCGAGAACTATTTGATTTTTAAATAGATAAAACCTTTTTACTAAAGTAGATATCTGACTTACCAAATTATGCCATATTTTTTCATATTTTGGAAAGATCCAAAATATTCTATACAATAACCATATATTTGAATAACCAAAATGTGTTCCGCCTTTGTGTTTTGTTTCCTTTTTGGGTTTGTTTAGACCATTTGCTGTGTTAAGTGAAATCCTAAACTCAAATAGAGAACTCCATTTCAAGTCAATGGGCTTGGCCATTCAACTTATTATATAATTAATAATTAGAGCAAAAAGATTCCCCAAAAAAACCAAAAAAAAAAAAAAAAGTATTTCTATAACCCATCACATCACTTGAACAACGAGTTCTCAAGTTGCCCACATACCAGAGAGTGTAAGAGAGAGAGAGAGAAAGAGAGGAGAGCAAGAGACTCTCAAATCAATGTGCGAAACGTGCTAATTGCGGCAGCTGTGCAAATGTGTGTCTTGCCATTTGATAGTTGACCATCATCATTTTGATGGCCCTTAGAGCAAGTGGGACAGAGGGAAGAAGAAGGAGGCCAGGCCAAGAAGAAGCATGTCTTTAGTGCGTGGGTATGTATATGTGGCCATTGCCAAAAAACTAATTGCCAAAAAGGCATAGGCTAGATAGAGCAAGCCAAAGGCGGTAGGGCAATAGGGGCAGAGGGGGTGTGTCTGTGTGTGGTTGAGGGGAAGTGTGGAAAACTTTTGCATAAATGGCTCTTGGTTGAACTCGGCAACCAAAATTTTGTGGCATACTTTTTGGCCAAACTACTCGAGGAGTATTTGAGTGTTTTCAGTATGTATGTATGTGCGTACGTATGTGTGTGTGTGTGTGTATATGTCATAAAAAATGGCAGTGGCAGCACTCATAGCCGCCCGTAACACGTAATGAGATACTTCAAAATGATGTTATTGCTTTATTTATAGCTCGACATAAAAACCTCTGGCATTTCTTTGCTTCTAGATTTGTTCTTGCTACTTCTCACCTCTCTCCTTTCCTCACCTCTCTCGTTTCCCCCCCTTTTTTTTTTGGTTTTTTACTTGCTCATAACCTTTTTTATGCCCACGTGAATGTAGTTTGGTGTTGGTTTTGCTTCGTTTCTGTTCCTTTTGAATTTGTTGCTTTTGGTTTTTTTCTTACTTTTTTTTATTAAACTTCATCTGTCAACCATGCCTGCATAGTGGCTGGGGGTGGAAGGGAGAAAGAAGAAAGTAGGGAAAAAGGTCGGAACATCTTCTTTCTGCAATGCATAAATCTCTTGTCTCCGTTTGGTAAATAAAAACTGCAGCCAAGCAATTTCGTTCAGCGTTTTCGCTTTCGTTCAAGTAGCTAATAATTTTCATGGAACTCGTTGAATTTGAGTAATTGCCATCATAGAGAAGAAGACACAGAAAGAGACAGAGATAATAAGAGAGTGAGAGAGATGGAGAGACAAGTTTACGTTCAGTTAGAGCTTTATATTCAACGGATTATTCATTGCATGCTGTTTGATTAAAGGCCATACACACACACCGCATATTAAGTATACGCCCCATAGTCCCGCTAGATTTTCTTTTTTGTATGTGAAGATGAAAATATGTTGCTTCCTTTTAGAAGGTCAATATATATAGTATATTTATATATACATATATATGATGACACAACTTTCTCCCGTTTTTGCTTTCTTTTCTTTTATTGTTGTTGTTTTATGGAAAAAAGGAATTTTTATTTTCGGTCCTTTCAAGTTCGAGTCGAAGCCTTTTCAGCTTCTAAAATTAGCATGCCTGTCATTTGCCACGCCCCCTTTCGCTTTGAACATTATATACAACAATAAAAAAAAAAGAAGAAAACCTTTAATTAAAAAACCTAATGCCTAAAAGGGAATTTTACATTTACCAATTGTCGAAACAACAAAAAAAAAAGCACAAAGGAAGCATGAAATATTCCGTCAACAAGCTAATTTAATAAGCTTTCTCATTTTCCACTCACACTCTCGATCTCTCTCTCTCTCTCTCTCTCTTTCGCTCTGCTTCGCACTCTTTTTGCCACGTTTCTTTGGTTTACTCTGAGTCATGAAAAATTAACACTAAAATCGCATGGGGCAGACATTTAAAATGCACTTTGTTGCAAGCAACATTGCATAAAATTATTGCACAAACAAAAATGGCCAGCGATAAGAAAAAATAACTAAAGCCAAAAAAAAAAAAAAAACAAAAACAAAAAATGGGATGAAATCAACATGGTAACGAATTTTCAATACCCAACAAAAAATATTAGAAAAAATTTCAAAATTAAATTTAAATTTGAAAGAGAGAATTGTATAATGCTTTGGGTAAATTTCCTTTGGGTATGATTCAAGAGACCAAATGCATGTGGAAAATGTAATAGGTTAAAAGCGCTAACTCATCGTCATGTTAAGAGAATGCAAATATTTTACTTCATCATTGGAATCTATAAAATTGATATGCCCGAATTCACATTCCAGGGTATTGAGTCATCCAAATGCTTTAAAGTGCATCAATTTTAATGCAAATATGCAGGCCAGCAGCATTAACTTTTGCTGCGCTTTTACAAATTTACATAATTGCTAAGAGTCACAGGCCAAGAGTCGCCACAGTACCCAATCCCCCCTCTTCCGTTTCTTTTATCCTTGACCCCCACCCCTACCTCATGCCACTTGAATGTTTCTTTCATTCTCCCTTTTTTTTTCTCTCTTTTTCGTATGTGTGTGTAAGGGAAAACTTTAATGAAAAACGTCCAGCACTTTACACAATTAACGATTTTTCATGATTTTTTCCACTCCATCCCTTCCAGGCAAAAGGCAATTTGCATAAATCAGTGCAAAGTATCTGTGACACATGACTAAAAAAGTGGAATGGGTTCAAGAGGGGGCGGGGGGCATTCGGTCAGAGGCTGCTGGAATGGGAGGGAGTGATGCCTACTTATGCTACTGCGTATGTTGTGTGGGTGGATGGGTATGGTTTGGTTTGCTTTACTTGCGTGAGTAAGAGGGAAGGGGGACGGATTGGTGGTGCAAGAGGATGTGCTCTGAAAAATGTTTACACATTTACAAATGTCTGAAGGTCAGGGCAGGGCAAATGGTGGCCGGTGAAGAAGGAGGTCATAGCCAGCGACATGATTTAGGCGCCTGTGTCCGCTGAGTAATTGTGCTGTGTGGTGGGTCTGGTTCACGGGTGGTTCGCTGGCTCTAGCCCAGCTTTAATTTAATTTATGCACAACAACAACAAGAACAACAACAGCAGCAGCAACAACGAGCGTAATAGAAACTACAACAAGAATCTGCCTTGTCGAGAGCCACTAAGTGGCCGCTTCAGTAAAATTAAATGCACTCCGCAGAGCGTTGTCGTCATTGCAGTTGTTAGAGAGACCCAGATATTTAATAGGTAACACAGAGCGTATTGGTTTAACAGAAAGTTAAACTGAAGCTATTCTGAAACTACGTAAAGAACAAATGTGTCATTAAATTTTGATAGTTGAATATTTTAAAATTCGTGAAGTGAAAACTATCAAAGTAAAACATTTGCATATTCTCAAATTAGTAAATTGTGTAAACTAATTTAATATGGAATCTACTCAAATAACTGGCAACCTATAACGTATTGCATTCACTGGTCACCAATTAGTCGTTTTCTATTCCATTATCTTATATGAATATAATACATATTTCGTTGCGTATTATTTTTTTTTTTTTTTGTTTTTTGTTTTTGTTTTGTGTTTTTATAGCTGCTGCTACTTTCTGCAGCTGCTTTCTAAACTGAATTTATTATTATGGCAACACAATGTGTTTAGTTTTATGGCCCAAGACGCGAAATGTTTATGCACCCAAACGCATTCACTTCGTCTCTTTTAGCATCTGAGAGTTATTTAATGCGTAATTACTGAACAAATCTTGTTAAGCAGGCCAACGAGTTGTAGATACTATTTAGTTGGCTCCAAGGATCCTCCAAATGGCTACATTCTTTTTTTTGCATTCCCATTTCTCTCCTCTTCGTTTGCTCTGCGTCCTTCGTTATAGACTCCTTTTGCCAGTTAAGAACGTCTTCTCCATTTGCTGGCCAAGTGCAAGGCAAACGTTTGCAGTGGCATGAAAGAGTGAGCTTAGTGTTTGCTTCATTGAATTCATAAGCATCTCAAGAAGTAAATCCAAAAGTGAACTTTAGAAAAAATCCAGGCAACAAAAAAAATAAATAAAAAGCATTCACATAAAAACCAATGGCAATGCTAGCATATAACGGTAATCCAACTATATCCTCGCTATTTCTCGCTCGCGCTCTCTCCCTCTGTCTCACTCTCCCTGTCTCTCTCGTTTTCTCTGTCTTTCTGAGCAACCTCTTAACCACAGAGAACGACAACGGGTCGTCGTCAAAAGTCAATTAACTGCAACACTTGCAGTGCAACTTCAACTAATTAGCGTGCTCTTTCAAGGGGTTGTTTGGTTGTGGGACAGGGTCTACCAGTATAAGAAGGAGTAAAGGCAAAAAAAGAATGATGTTGCACCTCATCAAAACGCTGCTGGCTGGTATTATAACAAAAACACAAAAAAATGTATAGCATGCTTTTGGGCTGTGGCAAATAAGAATGCGCTCGACATGCAAATCCCTTAGACTATGCTCATACTGCACACGATAAAGAGAAAAAGGATGAGAAAAGAAATGCATGAGCATGGATGTGAGTGCGTTTCTAGGATAATGATGACAGTTTGTGTGTGTCTGTGTGTGTGTGTGGAAGGGTTATAGCCGTTGGCGTAAAATGTTTACATGGATGATTAGGAAAAGCATTAAAGTCATTTATAAAAAAGAAATAATAACACAAAAAAGATTACAGTTAACTGATCCTGATGTATTAAGGAGTAGCAGATAATTGGCTGAAATATATTATTTTTCTACGTCAATGTACAAACTATATATATATATATATATATATATATATATATATATATATATGTATATATATCTTTACTTTTATCTCCCCAATTCTATGGTTTTGGAAGCAAAAGAATAGAAAATAAGAAACAACAATGACGACAGTAGTAAAAGAAGATGCCAACCAAAACTGTTCCCCAGTTGGCAATGCTTCCGCTGTTTTTTTTTTTTTATGATAAGATAAACAAAGCTGCGACATGCAATACAGAGTAAACGTGAAGGAATTCTCCTCAGAGCTCATTCGTAATGCGATGACTAATGGCCCAAATGTGGTCGAACTATGGTTGGTTAAGCTAAAAATAAAACCAAAACGTTGATGTTAGTACAAAACGTAAAAACGATTTTATTATCAAAACTTGTCTGTCGTTTTGCCATTGGCGGGGTTGTCGGTAATGTCATTGCTGGATATCGGATATTGCTGGAAAATGCGAGATTTATCCAATTGCACAGATTGCAATTCATGCGGCTGCTTGTTGTGGACCAGAAAGTGATTTGTGTGCCAGAATTGTGTTTGTTCCGTCGGTTGGGAGAGGCGACGAATGCCCAAAAGGCGATTCCGTACATCGACAAGACTGGCGGAACGTGGCTGCAGCCATTCTACAACCAAAATGGCCAATATAGTCAGTAGTAAAGCAATCAAACTGGTAACCCAAAGATTAGTCCAGACATCATCAACATTTGTTTCATATTTGAATGCCTCCATAATGCCAAGTTGAATCACAAATCCAAGAGCAACAAACAGCTCCGTATATAAGAATGGTGAGCACTCGAGAAGCCAATGCAAAGCTTGGCTAGACATAACACCCATTGTGGCATAAATCAGACATAGGAATAAAAAGCAATGTTCCGATTGCTCGTCACTGTAAATGCAAAGTAGAGCCACTATTAGCGTTAGCTTGATAACTCCAAACAGCAGATAAACCAGTTTCGGTGTATATCGAAGCAGCAATAATGCACCCAAGCAACAGCCACCAGAATATAGTACGAAAGGTGTAAACAATTGCGAGCGCTGGACATAGCCGGCTGTGGCACTCCACATCAACTGCAAATAAACAGGGGAAAATAGTAGGCAGCAACGTTGTAATGTCACCATAAGTCCACCCAGCAGCAGGACCAGCCATTGCCGACTGGACTGCAATTTGTAATCAGTTCGTCCCACAAATTGTGCCAAAATAGCTTGTCGTGGTAGAAAGACCAAACGCTCTTCATTAAGCAGATTGAAGACCAAATCCTTTGATTCCTTATAGTTATGTATGCCCAAATGTTGCAGCAATTCATTCACACAGACCAATACCAGCAATATCAGATTGATGCTCATACTGATTAGGCCACATTGTTGTGGTTCAAATTCGTTAAATATGATGAAACCGCAAGCCAAACCGCTGGTATGCAAGGCATTTGCCC
Source organism: Drosophila austrosaltans (assembly GCA_035045865.1). Lineage (NCBI taxonomy): Eukaryota > Metazoa > Arthropoda > Insecta > Diptera > Drosophilidae > Drosophila > Drosophila austrosaltans. The sequence continues at coordinate 7,505,348 of JAWNOQ010000207.1, forward strand.
AAGCAATTCGAGCTGGCCGCAATCCGGAGGCATCACTGCGTAAATTCACATAACTAAAACTGGCCAAATACAAAACACTAAGACCCACAAAGCTAAAGTAATAGCTAACGGCTGTTAAAAAAAAAAAATAAGAAATTTATATTTGAATTTAAATTTTGCAATAAAAATCAATTGTAACTTACACAACTGTTTGCTAAGCATAAAACAACTGCCCATTAAAGAACATAGGAGTCCATAGAATATGATATAGTAATGATCATAACTATATTGCAGTCTATTGAACTTTCGCAGACTCCAGCCAAAGGCCAGGGCTAATACCATAAGTCCACCCACTAGAGCATACCAATGTGGCCATAGATTATCATAGACATAGGCCGATTTTATATAGTAACCCAATGACAATCCGCTACCCCAAAGGCAGGCAAAAACTTTGGCATGAAAAAAGAAAAAAGGTGAGGAATAAATAACAAAAATAACTTTGGTTAATTTTTTTTCCTTTTTTTTTTCAACTCACTCACCCACCAGATCTGCCAGGCACCAAAGGCCACAGAAACTTTTCCATAATTCGAGTAACTTTTCTTTTTGCAGCAGCATCATCGTTGATTCACACTTCTCCTACATCTGTTTGGAATCGAAATGGGGGGGAAAACAAAATGCATTTGCGCTCTGTCGCTCTCAAGCGTAATAGTTATCGGTGGCTCCAGATAGCGCATCTTGTACAAATGTCTTCCAATCGAACCAAGATAAGATAAACTCAACTTGAAGAACAAGCGACATCGTAATTAAACAACAATAAGAGGTCTTCCTCTCATTCTCATTCTGTTTATTTTTTTGTTTTTGGCTCTGGTTGCGCCACATACAATGGCTGTAAGTTTATGCAGATAGAAGAGTGAGAAACTGATCAATACACTGAGAGAAAAGGCATCCATTTAATAGATCATATGTTCCAAAGATAGAGAATAAATAAATAACTAAACTTGCAACATCGAAGGGAATTAAAGAAAAGGAAATTGAGATTAAATGAAGAAAACAAAGCTAACCAGTTTTAGTCTTAAATAATTTGACAATTTTTAGATTATTTAGAAGAAACGGCAAGAGTTTCTCTCAGTGGATATATGAATATAATGTATTTCTGGATTCAAGAACAATTGGCAATAATGAATATGAATACTCTAAAACAGTTGACTACTTGAATATATAATTGTTATTGTATTGTATATATCTTCAGCTCAGTTTGATAAATTTATCTCTCTCCAAACAAATTGAGTATATGTAACAAGAAAGGGAAAAACTGACAGACATGAAGGGGAAACCTTCTTTATAGATCTAATGCCATTTATCAAAATTAAAACCCTTAAATTCTCTGTCTAGATGGTAACCGGTCTTTCTTGAAAATTATTAACTGATTATTCGCATCTGCTTTTTGTTTTTCCTTTCAAATATTTTTCAAAGGATCCCCATTAAAATCCCCTTTGGCGCATTTCATAATTATTTATAAGCATTATAATTTTCAGAGAAAAGCTCTCTCTCTCTCTTTCTCTCTCTCTCATTTACGGTGGCTTTTTGATTATCTTTTGCTGATAGCCACGCCCTAAAAAAAAAAGGACAAGAAGAACAACGGTAAAGAAACTTTAATCTTTCCAACCCGAAAACATTAATGATTTTTATTGATTTTTAAGCAAATTAAATTGCGCGTTAACCGCAAACTGAATTTATCATAAAGTCGCTTTATCAGTGCTCGCTGAAAACCGCAATTTTCCACCCAAAAAAAAAAAGCACAAAACTCATACCTCATGCCACCGCCAGCATCATCCCCACCCCCATTGGACCACAGCCCTTTGCCACAGTTGTTTTTATTGCCAAAACATTAAACATTTATATCCGCTATCAATTTCGTTACGACGGAAAGCAAAAAAAAAACAACAACAACGAAAAAAAAAAGAAAATTTCAAACCAAACCAAAACGAAAATGAAGAAGCAGAAGATGAAAATGAAAAAAAAAAATATACATATATATAAAGAAGAAACGTAATCGTATTGCTGAACGATGAACGCTCTCTCAACACTGCCCGCTTTTCAGCTACGAATTTTTCCGGACCTACCTAATTTAATTTACGTAGAAACCCGGCGCAACGTGCAATGGCAATAAAAACGTTAAATTTGTTTATTTTCCCAAGGATGGTATGGGATTCTCCATTTCCTCCGCTAGCCCCTCGATTCGATATCGGTCTTCCATTCTCTTCTTTTTTTTTTTACCCGCACTCTCACAATCTCATTTTGCCTTTCTCTCTCTCTCGCTCGTTCGCTTTACTTGCTTAGTGTAGCATACCTCGCGGCGCACATTGGGAAATGCTGCCACACGGAACGCACATACACACACACACACAAATATACACCCACACCCAAATAAACACACACACACAAACACTCATACACATACGGAAAAGCTGAGCATCGTTTGGTCGTGTTTCTTTTGTTTTTGCTGTGCCATTGTTTTTAAGTGGGCGCCCGGGCACATCCTTTGTTTGGGTTCAGGTTCTCCCTTATCACTAATGAAGTGGCCAATGAACTGCGTCCCAAAAGATTAAAGCGAAAATTAAATGGCTACCACCACCCGAAATTGATTGATCGAAAAAAGGTGCACACAATGTGCTCATTTTCAATCGAAAAGCGCAAATACAAATACAAAATAAAATAAAAAGAAAATACAGCAAAAACCGAAAATTATTTAAACTGTTTAGGTTCGTACGTGTATGTGTATGTGCTTGTGTGAGTGTATATGGCTCCGTGTGTGTCTGCGTGTTCAATATGTTTTTGCGGTTAGGGAATTGAGAGAAAGGGCCCAAATGGCATTAGGCGGCGGTTGGGATAATATGTGAATATAATGCATGTTAACTTCATGGCATCATCTCATCTCATCCTTTCCTTTCTGGTTACATATCGCGGTTGAAATTGCGGTAAATTTGCCACAAAACCAAAAAAAAAAAAGAGAAGAGAATAAAATAATACAATTTTCATATATTCTAGTTTTAAATTTAATAATCAACTAAACGTATTTTGATTAGAAAAGATCCCTTTAAGGATAGCGTCCTGCCATTGCATTAATGCACCTGATGAACTTATTATATTATATGTTTATCCTTTCGAAAGAATCCTATAAAACTTTCAGCTTAAAGTATTGAAAGTTATAGAAAATCAAAAAACGATCGCTAACTCTTCTTGTTATCTCTTTCCATTTCACGTTTTGGCATCTCTTTTCAGTTCAATGTATTAAAAAAGATTTGTTTGCTTATATTTATATCCATATTTATATGTATATAGTTTATATATTTCACATTTCACATTTAAATGACAATTCACATTGGTTTAAAACAAAACTAAATTCATTTGAAAGCCTCTACATAGTAGTTCATTTCGCGCTGCTGCCGATTCTCCTTCTCCTTATTTCATATTTCAAAGATGATTGCAACAGCTATAGGTTGCTTTTTCTCTTTCTTCGCTTCACATTCTCTGAATCCTCCACAGAAAGCTTAAAGTCTTGTACAGCTGCTGGCAATTCCTCCTCACCATCCACATCGTCCACTGTCCAAGTTTCCAAATGTGGTGGCCTGTGGCGCATTATAAACGGATTAATAATCTCGGCCACTCCATTTGGATTGTTTAGATGCACATGATGTGTGCCCTCAACCTCATGTAATTCAAAGTGGGGATTATTGGAACGTAATATTTCGATAACCTCATCACTCTGCTCATCGATAAAATCCGATTCGGTACCCTTAATCACACAATAGGGAACATTGCGAATTGTTCGTGCCAATTCGGCGGCAAATGGTGGACTTGTATGGAATTCCGTATAATATTTGCAACGACCATCACGTGAGAAGAAATATTTATCGGGATATTTGGTCGATTTGCCAACATTACGTTCGAGAATATGATGACAATTTTCCAATGCCACTGATCGATTGCTGCCCTTGAAAAGGACCTGCTCTAATTCAGCATAGGTATATGAGGGTGGCTCCTGCCTTTTGGCATTGGCGAAACGTTCATCCTCCACCATATAACCCTCGATATTGCTACGCAGGTAATCGATTTGCGATGATGGTTTACGATAGCGTGTTTTCACAATATCAATGCTGATCAACATGTCCATACGGTGAGGATAAAGCGAGGCAAATATGAAACACAACATGGCGCTCATCGAGTGTGCCATTAGCGATACCTTATCCCAGCCATATTCTTCCATGACACGCAGGATCACGCACAGGTAGTCTACAAAATGATAGGCAATCCCCTCGGGCAATTTTGAGGAGTAACCATGACCAGGCAGGTCAATGCAAAGTACGCCCAGATGTTTGGGTAATAATGGCAACAGTTTATTCCATGTTCCTAAATTATCCAGCCAGCCGTGTAGGGCAAGGATGGGTCTTACCTGACGATTGCCATACCAGCGGCCGACCACATAGCCCCACGGCATATCGATGCGCACGTCCATGGGCTGCAAAAAATACAAAGAGTGTGAGAAAGAGAGAGAAAGAGAGAGAGTGAGTGTGTGTATTTGGGTGTGAGTAGGACAGGTAGCTATTTGGGATTATTGAGTGGGTTAGCTGTTAATTGCCATGGGGGAAACATTGTATATGCTTTTTGGGTGTGGCTTCTATTGTGAGTGTGTTGTGTGTGTGGCATAGCTAGCATATTTGGAATCCCCGTAGGCGTGGCAGCACAACACCAACATACCAACAGCATCTTTGACATTAATCAGCATGATATAGAATTAGTTGGTTAGCTTGGTCATGTTGTTGCATTAACTAGGCTTTTGTTTGGATTGCATTTGATATATTGAACTATTGTTTGACTATGTCATTTGATGTCACATTTACACGTCTATATAATCCAATTAACTGCTAATTATAACATTAAATCTCCACTCAACTGGCAAGTGAACAGATTAACTATATACTCCATTAGATTTGAATTTAAACAAGAAATATTTAACAATTCAAAGATTGCCAAATTGCCTTTAATCGGTTAGCTTGACTATTAACTTTTCTTTCCTTTTTTCTTTCTAAAAGTTTGCGAGAGGGAGAACCATAAATCGAGCCTCTCCAACGAATATATATCAGACAAAAGGAACTTCTATATACATATGTATATGTATATCTGCCATCGTCTGGCTTTAGCAATTTGATCAATCGTTTCGAGTATAGTAAAAAAAAACAACAAAAAAAGAGGAGAAAAAGGAAACTTGAAACAGTTGACAATTGAGCAGTGGATACGGCCCAGGTGTGAATTGATGGACATGCCCCACAACGCATTGCTTGCAACAATTTATCATCTCTTCATTCGACCTCTCTCTCCCATTGCAATTGGAAGCCCAATCGATATTATCGTTCCCAAGCTGCAATTGACTGGTGCGCCTCTGTTTTTACCTCTGTCTCTTCTTTGCCTCTGTCTCTGTCTCTGCCTCTGCCTCTGCTCTGGTGTTGGTGTTGCACATGCAAACTTTAAATTTTCGACAAATGGATTTTTGTAGTTTTGTGCCACAAAAAAATAAAGAAAATCAACAAAAAGAAAAAAAAAATCATAAAAGAAAAGAAAAACTTTGGACGACAATTTTGCCTTTGCTGCTGCTACTGATGCTTTTTCTATTGTTGTTGCTTTTCAATTTGTGTTCATTCGCTCACTCAACTTGAAAATTAGCGCAAAATACTTTCAAGTGTGACGAGAAACAGAAGCAGGGAGCGTGGGTGGAGGGGGTAAGGATGGATAAGTGCTAGTGTGGGTGCAAAATATATACAGGGTTTCCAATGTGGTTGCCGCCGAGTCTGAAAAGTTTTCCCGTCTGAGCTAGTGATGGGGCGCCGACATTTTGATGAACTTCTAATGAGTTTGATAACCAAAAGGCTTCCCACATCATTCCACTTGTGTGTTGAAGAGTCTCTCTACATTCAAAATAAGTTTAGTTTTTTGTTTCTTTTTTTTTTTTTTTTTGGTAACTTTTCAGTAGCCGCCGTCGCCGTCGTTGTAGCCGTATTAACTTTGATTCGTTTGATTTGGAAATCTTATCAATTGTACAATTTGATAACACGAAATCGTGTGAATGCAATGCCAGTTCAAAGGTACAGAAAAAAAAAAAAAAAACATTGAGAACAACAAATACAAAAAAAGAATATAAACTCGGAACGGAACGAGTTGAGTTTAGCTTTAGGACTTTATATGGGTATCAATTAACCCCACGATGCCGACGCAGTTACTGATAAGATCGCGCATGCAATTCGAATGACATTGGGGCAAATATTTAATAACTGTTTATGGCAAGCGACCCTACCTCTTCCCCTTCAATCATTTACTCCTCTAATTACCTGTTCATGTTGCTCAATTTGTTTGCTCTCTGTTGTTAGCATTTTCTCCGTGTATTGTTGTTAAATGACACAATCAACCCAAATCCCGACACGCGTTTGTCATATATACAAATATATCTATATGTATGTATATATGTTGTGAATTTTGTTTCTATTTTTATGCAATAACTATTTCTATTTATTTTTTTTTTTTGGTCTTTGTGAGGGAAGTGCACACCAACAGCGCGCAAATAAAACTAAATCATTTTGCTTTGAGCGACGTTGATTAAATTGAACGCGAACTGAAGTAAAGTGAAAATGAACTTTAATCTGGCAAAAAATTAACTACAACAAAACACCTGACCAATGGTTTCAAAGAGAACTGGCAATGCATAGAGAGAAAGTGATCAAAGTAAGCATGGGAATGAGAGAGGAGATTAAGAGAGAGAGAGAGAGAGTGAGCTTTACAACTACAACATGATCAACAACAAGAGAGGCAGACTAGGAGAGAGAGAGAGAGACTGAGAGTGCGTCTATATAAACAAAAAGAACTTTGTCATCAACAGGTTTCCTAATTTAACAAAAAAAAAAAAAATGTTCAGGGTCAAAGTTTAAATTTAAACCAGACATGTGAGATAAAGCTGATTTCTTAAAAATTGAAAAAGCATATTGAAAAATCTTATTTAAACATGCTTAGACTGTAAAAAAAGTCAATGAACAAAATTTTTTAGAAAACTACGATAAAATATGCTTTCGAATAACCTAACTTTGCTTTTTAATTTAAATCTGTTCAACTTAATTTAAAATCTTTTACTCTGTTTGTAGAATCACTAAACTTTTAAGCCACCACAAAACTTTTTCACAGAAAAAGTTTAATAAATATACATATTTTTTTATACTATTTTCCAGCCATTTCTTCTGTGCCAAAAATAAAAAATAAATCATCAATTTAATTATTTTTACAAATTAAATATTCAAAAAAAAAAAAAGGAGAAGGCAGAAAAAAGCTTTGCCACTTTTTAAATATAATATTTGCCTTTTTAATTTTCATCATATGAGCAAATTCATATATATGTATATGTGTACATGTATATGTTAAATGAAATGAAAGAAAATAATATATTAATAAATAGGCCAAAAAGAATGTTTAAAAATGTCATCCAACTAAATCACAACAAAATATTAATTTTTGATCAAAAATGCTGAACGCAAAAATTCTTGACTTGTTTTTTTTTTTTTTTTGCAAAATAACAGAAAAAAAAACAATGCGATTTGCATATTATATAAGTAATTTTTATGAGATTTTATGTTATAGCAATTGTGAAATTGCACTTGGCGATTTGTCTATTTGACTACAGTGTCTACTGGAGTGGGAGGGAGGGGCTTTATTTGCTGTTGCCTGTTGGATATTGGCAATTGCAATAAATATAAATGAATTCGATTTGCTTTTATGTTGCACTTTTTGCAGTAGCCAGAAATCGTTTCAAACATTAATACACGAAAAATATCAATAAATATTTATTAAGCTCTCTGCCATAAAAGGGGTATTTCAGGGGGGGACTGTCCGCCGACAGTCGTTTGGGATGGTCGGAGGTCAGAGGTCGGCTATGAGGTTAGCCCCAAAACACACACTCACACTCACACACACACGCACACACAGATACCATAGAAGCAAATGTCGAGCATTCATAAAAACATATTCAAATATCCATTTGAATCAAATGCCGATGTCGACAGCAGTTTACACAATAAATTTGTACAGTTCTTTTACGTTTTCTATTCTCCATCTCTCTCGATCTTTCTCTCTCTCTCTCTCTTAAATTGTTTTCCTTTTTTTTCTCTATTTTATTGGTGGGTTTCGTGTCGGCAAGAAAAAAAAAAAACATTGTTAGAACCAAAAGTGCAAAAGCCTGCGGGCAGCTATAAATTTTTTCGTAGAGTGCTAAATTGAAAATTTTTCTAACTTGCTTGCCCGTATCGATAGTTTGGGCGATAAATAACCAATTGAAAATCATAAATCTGACGCTGAAAAGTATGCAAAAGCAATTTAATTTGCCATTCAATTAAAATAGAGAGAGGGAGAGAGAAAGAAAATCCTGCAAAGTAACGACTACAGAATACCCTTTACGTAAGGGCAAACAAGAAATTTAATTTAACCAAAGTTGATTACTAATCGATGGAATATCTTAAGGATCTGATAAGTCTTTAATAGATTTTATATCTATTGGTGATATGCCCATCCATTTAAATGGGTATCAAAAGGCCACAAGTGGATATATGTATATATAGAGAGAAAGAAAACTATAGAGAGACCACGACTTTAGTGGGCAATGCGGCGGTAGGGGTTGGGGGGGATTTTTGTGCAACATTTAATCAAACACAGCTGCCACAGCTGAACAAGTGCGAAGGAGATGCTGTTAGCATTCTGGCCTGCAATTTGTCTGGTGTGCGCACTTTGAAATGAAATTACGTTGGTTGGTGTTGCTACTTGTTCACCTGGTGATGGTTGACCTCACCTCTTGCCAGGTGGTGGTGCCTTAGCAGCCCCATGCCGATGCAGAGAGACCTACGCTAATGACATTTGAATGACACTCTTCGGCCAGCTGGAGCTGGAGCTGGAGAGATGGGGATCTGAGAGATGGGAGTTGAGAGCAACTAGCATCAGCGGATTGAACCATCAGCTGCCAAGTCAGTCAGTCCAGTCAACCCAGTCAACCAAAGTTGGCTAATGACCAAAGTCAGCCTCGGCGGAATGCCAACGCTGACGCTATGTGGCTTCCATTGAGATAACAATTGCCTTTAGATGGCTGTGACGGTGGCTCCACCTCCTGCTGTCGCTGCTGCTTCTTCCGTTTCGTTACGTTACAGTTTCATTTGCATTTCGTTGTCGGGTATAGCAATATATGTATTTAGTTCATGTATATATCTTTACATAAATATATATATGTATTTTATTTTCGCCTCCCTGGATTTATGCCAAGCCAACGACGACAGCTTCAAGCAGACATTGCCACGCCCAGCGACGTGTTTTGGTTAGCTGCCTTCTACTTACCTTGTTGTCAGGTGTAAAATGCAAAGTAATGGCTTCGAATATGCCTGTTAAGGAGCCAAGGTGCAGACTGAACAGACGAGACCAGTCAGAGACGGGCAGACAGGCAGAACGACACAGTTCACCCTCATCCCCCTTAGTAAGATACCCTTGAAGGTGAAATAAGATGAGTTGATGACAAAGTTAGGTCTTGAATAGGCCTCAAATGGATTAGATCGACTATATATATAAATGTTACCAACTGTAAAGGCTTAAAAGTGATATATTTCATTTCTTAATTTGTTTTGATTTCTAAAATTTTCTTTTAATTACATTTTCAGAACTTTACTTTTCAAATATTCTATAATATTTTCTTAAAGTTTTTGATCATCTCTTTCAGTTTTAAAGTTCAGTTTGTTGTTTTTCTTTCTATTTTTAAAGCTTCCCGATTCTATTTGTTGAAATTTCAAATCTTTCCCTATTAACAAATATTTTGAACTAATCAAATTGCAATTTAAGATTTACAATTAATCTAATGTTATTCTTCTTCGACTTCCTCCTTAAGCTACGAATCAAATCTTCTTAGCCAATTGAGTCAACAATTTGGCTTTAATATTAAACGATTATTGAATGTTTATAAGTACTTCTCGTCAATTGGTTTCTAAAGAGCAGAAAAAGGAAAAGTTTTTTAATCTCCATAATTAGGTTGTATAAAAAGGGCATACAATTTTCGTAGAAGTCAATGGGCAGGAGTTCTAGTTCAGATCATCTTTGTCTCTCACTTTTGTATTGGACTTTTGTGTGGCACTCAAGTGAAAAGCTTTTGTCTGCGCATGGAAATTTGACGGAAATTGTTTGGTCTGATGGATGCAGATGCAGGCAGGCAGGCAGGCAGGCAGGCAGAGTACAGAATGGAATGGCACCGCACGGCAAGGCACGCCACTGAACGAACATCAAGCTGGATGGATGAGTGAATGGATGCTGGTGTGTGCATCCATTGGTTTGGTTGATGGCGGTATGCTATCTTTTTGCCTAATGGTCTCTCTTACTGTGTGATTCTAGTCCAATCCTTCTCCTAACTATTCTTTCCCTGTAACTGAATGTCTGGTCGGTCGTCTGTGTTTGTGCCAAGTAAACAGACAGTTTTCTTTCTCTTTATTTTTTTTTTGTGTCTGTTTTTTTTTTTTTTTTTTGGAGCATTATGGTCAGTTAAAGGCCCATAAAGAGGCAAGAGTTTGTACAAAATGAAAATAGCAATTCCAATAGAATTAAGGGTAATTTTTGTTGTTCCAGTTATAAAAAGATAGCGAGAGAGAGGGAGAGAGAGAGAGAGGGAGGGTTGTGACAGTTAGAACGGCAGGGGGATAAAGATTTTGCCATGCGAAATAAATGCAAATCGCATTAAAATAAATTTTGTTGCTTCTTCTATTCAAGACATTGCTGTTGTTGTTGTTGCTGTTGTTGTTGGCCGACTGCAACAGTAGCATAATGTCCTTAAAATAGCAACTCGAGCAACAAACTTTGGCGACAGGTAGCATAGATAATGCCGTGCCATGCCCCCGTTCCGGATTTAGAGAAAGAGAGATAGAGAGAGAGAGAATAAATGGATGAGAGATGGTATAGAAAGTCGGTAGGTGCAGGGGTTTGGGGGTGGAGGGCACGCGCTGTCGCCGCAATTACTACGCTAGAAAACACAATCAAAATCAAGTTGAACGTTGAACTTTTTAATGCATAATTTATGGCCAACTGCCTGACTTGAGAAATGGCTGACTGGGGGGGGGGGGGGTTAAGATGAACGCACCTTTTTAACCTTCTTTTTTTCTTTATTTTTGATTTTGGCCTTTTTTTATGCGCATCGCGGAAAACAAAAACAAAACAAGAGAGAACGAAAGAAAAGGAGAGAAAAATATCGGTTATAACAATGAAAGAGAGATGGAAATGCGGCATATCATAAATATTTATGAAACCTGCCAAAAGAAAACAACAAAAAATATGAAACAAAAGAAGAAACCACAGCACCAAAAAAAAAAATATACCAAATGTGGAGGTCGATCCTCGTTATACCCTTGCAGACAGAAAACTACCATTAAAACTATGTATAAAGAGAAAGTAGAGAAATAATTTAATTTTTTCTTTTCTGAATGATATATTCAAATAACCAAATAGCCTTTTAAATAGATTTCGAATGATATATAAAAGCCGAACTGTATAGAAGTTTACTATTTGTTTCATTGGCTTGGAGCTTAATATCTTTTTTAAAGTATTATCTTAAAAATATTAAAAGATCTTTCAAGATTTATTCTATTTTTTCATACAATTGAAAGTTTTATAATAGAAAATTAGTTTAATCGAAAATCCTGTAACATAAAAAACGAAAAAGCTACACAAAAAAAGTATATATTGAATCTGAGTGACAACAACTTAAACAACATATACTACCTGGAAGATGTAAAAAGGAACATACCCCTATTTGATGCTCTTCTTTTTACAAGAATGGAATATGGTCTACGTTGTCTGGCCAAGCACGTGCACGACCAAGTTCCTCCGATTTATGTTTCATCAAAAACTCATCTTAAATGCCAACACATGCGGCACATAAATATAAATATATATATACCTATATATACATATACATACATATATATGTGCATATATTTGATGTATATGCTAAAAGTGAATTTAATTTATAGTCAATTGATTTGCTTAAGGGGAGAGGATAGATATTAAAAATCAACAGGTACATAGAGAAATCAATTTGTTCCCCCTTTTGTTTCATCCGCACAAAAAAAAAAAGAATAAATTCAATATTGCCATTAAATTTCCATCAAATCTTTCAAATCCATGCCCCATACCCCAGCCCTTGTCGCATACCACATTTCCATGTGGATTAATCTAGCCGCAGCAACCTTAACCCACATAAAACTCATCTAAAAACTGTCCAAACACTTCCTGCGGCAAAAACTTTCTCCTACTATGATTTGTGTGTATCTGTGTGTGTGTGTGTGTGTGTGTGTGTGTGTATCTACTGGGTCACAAACAAAACAGCAAACAAAAATACAAAAAAAAAAAAATAAGAAAACCAAAAAAAAATATGGAATAGGGAAAGAAGGAAAAATTGAAATCCAAAAGCCAAGCCAAAGTATCAATTAAACTAATTAGCTTGATTTCCCCAGAGCTGATTTTCTGGGAACACGCCCAAAACTTTCGCCTTGGCATTTTGGTCTGGCGCAGCAAATTCAATCAGTGGCATGCAGAAAAACGCAATCAAATGATTAAGTCAACAAATGAAGGCAAATTGTTGGGGTCGGCATGGGTGGGGCAATGTAGAACTCTCCACCAATATGCCATGGCATGTATGTAGGTGCTGTGCAGTAGCCTACAACAACAACAACAGTGAGAAGAAAAAAGGAGGTGACCAAGCATCCCCAATAACTTTGTTGCACTGAAGGTCTTCTTTTAGCGTTCGTTTTTTTTTTTTTCTTCTTGTTGGCCAACTTTTTTGCCCATGTCACTCCCCAGAGAAGGAAAAGGAGAGTAATAGAGAGAGAGAGAGAGCGAGATGGTATGATGGTATTTTAAGCAGGTAAAAAACCAAAAACTTTTGGCTCCCTAATGAGTGCGGTGGCAATATTGATTAGACAAGCCACAGCTTGTCTTCGTTTTTTCTTTTCTTTTTTTGTCTCTGTCTCTCTATCTAACTATCTATCTGTCTATCTCTCTTTCCTGCTTTCATTTCTTGCCACCTTTTCCTGTTCGGCAAAACATATTTTAGCCATTTTTATGGGCATCTTTTTTATTTTTGGTCGGTTGGTTGGTGCCGCCTGCATTCAAATTCAATTGACTGAAGCTTTGGGGGGAACAGGAAAGGGCGCACTCAATATATCCATTGGGTGGGCGTGTCACGTGCCATATGCATGAAAAAAAAGAAGAATTTATATTGTATATATGCGTTCTAGAAACCATATTTATTTTCCTGATTCTTTATTTTTTTTTTTTAAGAATGTTTGTATGATATAGCAGCGGAGAGAAGGGTGGGTGGGTGGCTACAGTAAGAGGTAGCTTGGCAGGAAATTTATTTATATTCAATTTGTGAATTTATGCCACTTTTTTGAGAAGCAGCAGCAACATTGTCGAGGAAATTCAGTTTGTGCTGCCATTGCACAAAAGGATTCAATAGATTTTAGCCATACAGTGAGAAAAAAAAGGATATTTAAGTAATTTTTTAATCTTTATATCTTTTTATAGTTCGTATTGAATGGAAAAAAGTGTTTTAAAATAAAGTTTATTGTTTATTAACTCTTTGCAAATATTTAAGAAATTTTGCAGACAAACATTTTTTTCCAGTGCATTTTTTTTATATAGCCTCAAACATGGGAAGAGACATTAAAGTGCTTGACTATTTTTATTATTATTATTATTTTCGTTTTTTTTTTTTTTTTTTTGAGTGCATGCATTTCCATTTATTGTCGTCAACAGTAGGGAAAACATCGTTGCCGCTTCAGTGGAAGGTAGAGGAATGGGAAACTTGTGTCGCTTGAGGACACTTGAGGATATTTCAATTTCTAGCTGCCTGTCGATAAGGCAATTGCGAGTTAATATTTTCCACAAACTCATAAACACATTTGGTCAACTGTGTCTCTGTCTCTTTCCCCGGCCATTCTTGTGTCTGCGCGTCGATTACCTAATCTAAAGGACTAGAACAAATGCTGTGGCTTACCTACTATGCATAAGGTACAGCCACAGCCTCAATACACATCTCTTTGGCCATCCATCATTATCGTTTTAATGACCTGCGTGGTGAAAAACCATAGAATGAAGGAAAACCTACCTTAGTCTTAGGTAGCTTAATGCAAATGAGAAACATATAAAATGGTTAACATTCAAGATTCCATCACTCAGTCAACGCTTAGACTTCTGTCAGAGTAAATTAGTTTGCCGCTGCCTTTGATCTACTGTGATAGTTTGACAAATATAAGAAAACCCAGTGCCAAAGGCTCAGGATGTTATTCCTAGCGCCTCGAAAGCATCTCTTTGCCACCAATTTGATCATACTCCTTGTGATCTACATTATGCGCAAGTGTTTGCAATTATTTTGCATAATTGAGAACAAGACCGGATCCGATGATCAGCAGCAACTGCAGCTGGAGGAGAAGAAGGATTGCGACGAGGATTCACCATTGATGGAGCGACGTGGTGGCTTCAAAATCATACCGGATGCCATTCATAAGAGTATGCATGGTTTTGGCTATGGTGAGGGACACTATCAGATCTTTGTGGAGAAAAAGGAGCGCAATTTGCCAACGAAATCGCGTCTAAATGCGGCCACTGCTGAAGTCAAGCTAAATCCCAATTAGACATTCTTCGGGACAATAAATAAAATGCCAACAGAAATATTGATGTGTCTGGCCACAAATTGACAATGGATCAAATTGAGCAGCTTCTAAATGCCAATAGCAATAGCAACAACAACAATGAATGCAAACAATAGCAATAACAACAACAATATTAACAAGAAATAACACCAACAACAAATCCCCTCCTCCTCTTTTATTGCAAATTTTTTTTTTAATTAATCATTAATATTCAAGCCAACAATTTTATTATTATCATTATTGAAGCGCCTTTTTGGCCATTAATAAAATTTATATAAAAAAAAAAAAAAAACCAACGCAAACTCGTACAACATTGAAAGAAAAGGAAAAGCAAAAAAAAAAGTGAGGGAAAATGTATAAGAATTATGTGAAAATCTGTGCCCCTCTGGCATTTTGATTGATGTTCTCTCTTTTCCGCCTAGGCCGCCTTCTCTTGAGCCTTGGCAATATGATCTGCAACTTTTCTACTTACTTGGCCAAACAATTTTTCGGTCGGTTTTTTTATTCCTTTAGTCTTTTTTCTTGGTATATGTATGTTTTTTTTTCTTTTTTTGTGTGCCAAGTGGCAGCAGCGGCTTGTGGGTTGCTGTTGTTGCCACGTCGCCGGCGGCTGCCGCTGCTTGAAAAATTATCTCTCGGCATTTGTGTGTCATGCATGGTATGACATAAGGAGAGGGGTTGAGGTATGGCATGGCATAGAAATCTGAGCAGCTCCTCTGATCGTGTGGGTGTAACTGCAACATTAAATGGCGCTAAATTTATCACAAAGTAGCAAACGCACATGGAGTCCAAAATACAGCCAGCGAATGCTGTAAACCAAAAGAAAATGATAAAAAAAAAAACGAAACGCAAAGAAAAGAAAAGAAAATACCAAAATGAAGATGATGACGAAGATGAAGATGAGGACCAACCAAGCAACAACAATGTCAGACAATATGCTAGAGTAATTTGCAAATACTCTAACCGAAAAAAAAAGACCAACAAGGTCAAAGGGCATATGAGTTATAATGAATCAATTTTTTCTTTTTTACTTTAACATTTTTAATTTTTCAATTCGTAGAAAGGCAAGGAAACAGTTAATGTGTTGGATGATCAAAGATATCCTTACATTGATCCAAAGAAATTGGATGGAATAGTCTTAAGTTGCTCTTATTTTGAGATAATAGAATGAAACTTTTGCTCCTCTATTATCCTCGATCTGCAGTTCTAACACCTTTTCAAGTTGAAAGTGTTTTGGAAATTCTGTTTTCTCTAAACAATATTCGAAAAGATAAATGAAATGGCCTATACTTTACTATTTTCAGTATATGAAATCAGTTTCTAAGCAGTTTCTGGAATAAAAAAGATAGAATAAACATTTTAAGGAATTATAAAGTTTTCTTGTAGTTTTCAAAATTTTCTTCTAATGATATTTTGAAAATTTTTCTATATTTAAGTTGAAAAACCGTAAGAGATTCAAAAGAGATTAACAAGAATAAAAATGGCACCTTTGGGTTATGTTGGCATTTGGAATTTGATTTGCAGGAAACGTGACTTGGAGCGGAAAATGCTGCTTCCTAAATGAAGTTAGAGAGCATCTTCACTTCGCTTTAGTTTTCTAGCTCTCATTCTCTCTGTCTCTCTCTCGCTCTGTCTGTCTCACATGCTTAGACGTCCTTTCTCCGTCTTTTATCTATTTCTATTGTTCCGCATTGTGACCAGAGATAAAGAAGGCGCCAGAGGTAGAGTCAGAGGCAATGGGGGCAATGGCAATAGCAGAGCTTGTGTTCAGCTTGAAGCGTGGCAATTGTTCGCAAATCTATCATCATCATCTGCTTAAGCACGTGTCTGTAATGTGTGTGTGTGTGTGTGTATGTTTTTGTGGGTGTCAGTGTGGAAGTGTGTACGCATCCTGGAAAATGCCAAGTAAGTAAAGACACTTGAAGACAATATGGAGAAAATTTGCTGCAGAATTTTATATGCATTTGCATTATAAATGAACAGAAATTTTTAGTTGTAAGCTTGCATCATCACTTGAGCTGCATATAAATTATGCAAGTGTATACGTACGTACCTACCTACCCCCCGAGCCCTCCTTTCTTCGCTTTCCTTACGATGTCATTACATTTTATACGCCCACTATCTAACCAGCCACTCCCCTACCCGAAGCAACGGATTCCCCTAACGAGTTCGTTGTCTTTTGTTTTCATTGTTTTTTTTTTTGTTTCCCGAATGCAAGCTGTCATTATAATCATGATTATGATTATGATTGTTGTAATTCGAATATGGCCAACGGGGTAAAAACAGGAGCGGATTAACATATCTATATACATATATATATCTATTTATTCTTTAGACAGAGGATGAAAGTTTTATATGTATAAACGAAATGTAAAAGAAAGTCGAACCGATTGGTTTCAAGACTGTCCTATAGATTGAGACCTAATTAATTATTGAAATCAGTTTGAAGTCGTCCCTGTTTAATTAGAATCACTCCTGCATCTTGATTTAGAGCTTACTATATTGGTACATTTCTATTTGTGTGTGTGTGTGTGTCTGTACATACATGCCATGTAAATGTTGTCCTAGTCATTCATTATATTTATATTTTTTTTTTTTTTTGTTTTTATCAATGACTGTTTGTCGTTTCGATTCATTCGTTCGCTGCACTGAACATTGAGCATTGGCTGTTCATGTGGAAAATAAAAATCTCAGCCGGATTAGCGCCAACGGCATCATATATACATACAAACATAGATATAAACATATATATGTTTATATAGAACATCCTTTTCATAATGAGGGTTATGGCAAAAACCTGGTTAAGGATTGAAACTGAGATTGCAAACGAAGGGTTACTGGACCTGAACTGATGCTGCTGCTGCTGCTGCTGCTCGGTTTTGCGCTTATTTCTGCGTTTTCATCATTTGTTCTAGTTTTGTGCCAAGCATAAAATGCTAAGCTCTCATGTAAATCATGTTGCCCATTGTGGGGACTTAAGCATCGTCTTCTCTCTGTCGCTCGGTCGCACTGTCGCTCTGTCTATTTCTCGCTTACTCTTGGACTCATTATAATTAACAATTTATAAAGCGTTAATCCACACACACACACACACACACAGCCATGCATGCACACACACATACACATAGACAGACACACACACACACGAAGCCATTCATAGCAGAAGCAATTTGCCAAGGCAGCCAAAAGAGCATGTTCAGCAACACAGCAACAGCAGACAAACAAACAAGTGAGTCAGGAGTCAGGGTTGGAAAATTGTGTGGGAAAAGGGGGGGGTGGAATAACAGCATCCATTTGGTTGTAAGCTGCTTTTGGCCCTATGCCACTCTTACACCACCTTATACTCTTACATACCGTATACTCCCCCCGCACTCCTTTTATCTATATATGTATATATATATATCTCATCTCTTCTATTTATCCTCCTTCACTTTTCGTATCCTAACTATGCTGCACGGCACGTCGCGCACATTAAGAAGATGAGCTGCATTTTTCATGCATGCGAAGTTGAGATTGCAGCTGCTCCATACCCATTCCACCACCGCACTCCCAGCACATCCCCTCACCGCACTCTAACCCCATTCCCCCTTGTCATGACTTTCTTTCTTTTTTTTCTCTCTCTCTCTCTCTCTTTCAACTCACCAAACTTCATCCCTTCACCACTCACACGTAGGTATATATATATGGCATTTTAGCTTTGGCTTGGCTTTCAGCTTCTCTGCACCCCCTACCATTTCTTCTTCATTTTTTTTTTTTCATTCTTCTTCGTCCCTCGTCCTGTGTCGCCTCTTCATGTGCATTATCATCCTCATCAGCGTCATTTGTATTAATTGCCCGGGCATTTTGTTGTGCGCAATGATACCGAAAATGAGACTGGTTTCGTTTGTTTTTTTTTTTTTCTTTCTCTCTTTTTCTTTCTCATGTTGTTGTTATTGTTGTTGTTTTTTACCACAGTTTTTCCCACATTTTCATTTGTCGCTTTCCTTAATGTGAAAAGCAATTGTATGTGTGTGTGTGTGTGTATGCCATTGTTAAACATTTGAAAATTTCTATAAAAAAAAAATGCCAATTAAGCAATAGTTTGGAAAGTGATAGAAACTTTTCCACAAATCTTTAGCTCAAAGTGCTTTAAATTAACTCAATCATTGGCCATTCGAGAGACTTTTAAGAACAAAATGAAGAATTTCAATGGTAGTAATAGAGAAATTTAACTTTTGTTACCAAAACTTATCCTTAGTCTTTACTCATTCACAATTTTAGTATAGATCATGGAGAAAATGCAGAAAACCACTTGCACTTGTCAGTGTTTATCTGTCTCAAAACTGAACATTCAGTTATTGTTATTTGATTTAACTTATTTAACTCTTCTTGAATGGTTTGTCAAGATTGAATTTTTTATACACTTTATTGCATATTGCGTATTTTCACTTTGGCTATGTCCACTTGTGTGTCATTTATCATTTGCAATGTTGTTTCATTTTGTTTTTTTTTTGTTTTCTGACCAATTTCATATCGCAATCATATTTCGACGTTCCATTTACCCCAAATTGGAATTGTCAATTATTCGTTTTGCCTGATACCGTTTGACAGTCACTGGCTAAATGTTTTGCCAAACTCTCGCTTTATGCATTGAGTTTTATGGCCGCTCAATTAGTTGCTCAATTCGCGTATCCAGAAATACACATATATATATATAGAAAGAGACAGAGAGAAATCGAGAGAAAAGGAGAGACAGAGAGAGAGAGAAAAAAGAAAATTTGTCGTGCGTGTTCAATTGAATTTTATTGAGTCTTTAATTGGCTTCATGCCATGCATGAGATGAGAAACAGAAACAGAAAATCGTAACAATTGCATGTAGCATTTTCACCGATTACCATTTCCATTACCACATGCTTTTTCCTCTACTTTTCTAACCTCCATTCCCCGGCCAATCCTCCGCCCTTCATCGCTTATCGTATGTATGTACTAATTTTGTGTATAATTAGCAATGCAATTGCCATAAACAAAACATGAGAATGACAGTGAAGAAATGGCATGTAAATGATTTACAAAATGATGGCAAATTGTGTCTGTCTTTCCAATGCCTTGAGGCATTTCCATATACACACATACATACATACATATGTACATATACAGCAGCGTCAGCAGCAGCAGCAGCCATAGTTGGTGGAAAAACAAAAGAAAAGCCATTTTCGAAAACTGAAAAGTGGAAACTGTTTTTCCCTCTGCCAAACTGAATGAGGCAATTAAGCCAACGCTAATGAAGCAGAGCAACTAAATGAATTTCAACTGCAGCTCTTGCCAACGGCAGTTGTCAATATGCTGAAACAAAAACACAAAATGAAAAATGTTTCAACGTATAATGAAAAAGATGGAAAGAAAAAATTAACAAAAAAAAAAATGCAATGCAACGATAAATCGATTTGTGGTAAATAAATTTTAATCAACAACAAAAAAAACAATATAATAATAATAAAATATTTCAATAAAGAACAAAAATAATGAAGCAAGCAAGCCCGTCCATGCCGACGTTGATTATATCCTGTAACTAGTAGAGATATTTAATATGGGCAAATACTCACAAAATTGCCCGCAATATAATATAAAATTCGCCTAACATGCGGCAACAGCGAACGCATGCTATCTCGCTCACTCTTGTCAGCAAATGTCGCCCAGTACAAAATGGATATGGGTATATCTCCCATATTTATTGTCCGATTTAGATCAAATTTTGGCCACATTGTTAAGTGTGCCAAATAAGAATGCGATACTTTCAATATACGTTTTTCCCTTATTGCGAAGGCGGAAGTGGGCGTGGCAAAAATTTGAAACAAACTTGAGCTTGGTATCTCTAGCTCTTGTAGTCTCCAAGATCTCAATGTTTATGCGGACAGACGGACAGACAGACGGACAAACGTCTCAAACGACTTGGCTAGTGATGCTGATCAAGAATATATATACTGTAAGGCGTTGGAAATGTATACACCCAACGCAACAAAAAAAGCCGCACTCGCAAAATTTTCACTTTTTTCAACTCAAGTGTAGAAAAAAGTATCAAAAAGAACAAAACCTTCCAATAAGTTAATTTTATATGGTTTTTGGGTTAATTTTCTAACATATGGTCGATAATTCCATGTTTTGACTTTGACTTAAACATTTTTTAAAATATTTTGAAAATTTTCCTCTATTTTTCGTCTTTTTTAGGTTATAACCGTGAAAAAAAAAAATTTTTTATAAAATCGAAAAATAGTTTTATAATGTTAAAATGATTTTTTCCACTTTATTTATTAACAAATATTTGCTTTTAACATTTTTTTTTAAATTTTTTCGTCTCAAAAACTGTAAATTTTTTTTTTTAAATTTCGTAGTACTCCACTTTGCCATTTTTTGTACTTTGGTCCTGTTGGGCACGAAAACAATCGAAATGACAAAATATTTGAATGAAATATCATTATAGCAAATATTTTTTATTATTCCTTTTCATTAAATCATTGTTTTTAGTTTTTTTTTCCAATTGCGCGACTTTTATGCCAAAAATTTATTTCAAAATTTTAGAGTCCTTGCAAGGAAAATCAAGGAAAACCACTTGAATTTCTAGAAAACTAAAACAAATTATACAGAATCTTAATGGTGATGAGTTCTCCTTTCAAAAAAGTCCAAGTTTAATCTTCCTGGACACAATGATATTGGGGGTGGGCGGCTCTGAACGAGATAAATGATTTTCGGAAAAGTGAAATTTACCCACTGACAGGGATTATCCTTAAATTTTGGTAACTGCGTATAAAAGTTAAACTTATTTATATTTTCCAGTATTAACAAAACCTAGTCTTAGATTCGACTTCGGTTTGCATTCGAAAATGCATCCTCAAACAAAAATATAAGGATAATCCCTGTCAGTGGGTAAATTTCACTTTTCCGAAAATCATTTATCTCGTTCAGAGCCGCCCACCCCCAATATCATTGTGTCCAGGAAGATTAAACTTGGACTTTTTTGAAAGGAGAACTCATCACCATTAAGATTCTGTATAATTTGTTTTAGTTTTCTAGAAATTCAAGTGGTTTTCCTTGATTTTCCTTGCAAGGACTCTAAAATTTTGAAATAAATTTTTGGCATAAAAGTCGCGCAATTGGAAAAAAAAACTAAAAACAATGATTTAATGAAAAGGAATAATAAAAAATATTTGCTATAATGATATTTCATTCAAATATTTTGTCATTTCGATTGTTTTCGTGCCCAACAGGACCAAAGTACAAAAAATGGCAAAGTGGAGTACTACGAAATTTAAAAAAAAAAATTTACAGTTTTTGAGACGAAAAAATTTAAAAAAAAATGTTAAAAGCAAATATTTGTTAATAAATAAAGTGGAAAAAATCATTTTAACATTATAAAACTATTTTTCGATTTTATAAAAAATTTTTTTTTTCACGGTTATAACCTAAAAAAGACGAAAAATAGAGGAAAATTTTCAAAATATTTTAAAAAATGTTTAAGTCAAAGTCAAAACATGGAATTATCGACCATATGTTAGAAAATTAACCCAAAAACCATATAAAATTAACTTATTGGAAGGTTTTGTTCTTTTTGATACTTTTTTCTACACTTGAGTTGAAAAAAGTGAAAATTTTGCGAGTGCGGCTTTTTTTGTTGCGTTGGGTGTATGTCTGCCATTCATTTGGCAACCTTAATATACCTTTTTACCCTATGGGTACAGGGTATAAAGAGCAATTGATACAAATCGATATATAACGACATGAGGTATACCCTTTAAAGATCTATTCTGTC
Organism: Drosophila austrosaltans; assembly: GCA_035045865.1. Taxonomy (NCBI): domain Eukaryota; kingdom Metazoa; phylum Arthropoda; class Insecta; order Diptera; family Drosophilidae; genus Drosophila; species Drosophila austrosaltans. The sequence goes on from JAWNOQ010000207.1 coordinate 7,527,872, forward strand.
TGTAAGGCACATGCATATATTTGATAAAATATTCCACTGCTTATATTGTCTAGCCCCTATTTTTTTCATAAATTATTATCATTTGTTATACTAGCTGTATTTATCAGTATAAAAAAGTTCTTCTGTTAATTGCAGGGTATTTATATATTAAAAAAAAAAAAATAAAAATAAAAAGGAGACAATAAATTTTAAAGCGGATTTTCAAGTCGACAAATATGTGGCCACAAAAAAACCGGCAAAGGCCATGGCCACTTTTTGTGGCCACAGGGCAACAGCATATAAATGAAGTAATTAAATAAAATAAACCACACATAATATTGCACATGTGTATACTTACATCAATACATATATATATATATATAAATCTAGTAGTATCTATACATATATATCATATGTCAATAAAAACAAGATATTTTCACATGTGATACTTAAGCACTTATTTGTTGATTGGCTTTTGTCATTTTGTTGAAATGAAATATATTGAAAATACAATTAACTTTGAGATATTTGACAAATATTTTTAAAATTCCATTAAAATGATAAATGCAACAAATCACTTGATCAAATATGAAATTGTATATATACATGTATATAATATTTAATGTATGCCTGTGTGTATGTTGTCAGACTTTGGCGCCAAGTATCCTTTTTGGTTCGAAGGACTTTCACATAAACAAATGTATAGACAATACGCATACGCCGTGTGGCCAAAGAAAAAGCGAAATGTTTATTACAATCCACTCAATAAACTGCCAAAGGCATATCTATATACATATATGGTTTTCTTCTTCTGTTTTTTTTTTTTTTTGGTCAAAATGCTATAATCCCACAAGCGAATATGTATATGAGTCATATATAGCTGTATGTATGAACCATAAACAGTGAGTGCAAAATGTGGGCAAACATGATTCATAAAGATAATGAAATCAGCCTAAAAATTGTCGGAATATAAAAAAAAAGAGAGATACTTAAATATATCCGCAAATCAAATAAAAAGTAACAAAAAGAAAAGACTAAATTCTTATAGCCGATATGTACATACTCTTTAAGATCCTTCGAATATATTTTGGTAATGGCAAATAAATAAAAAGGTAAACTGGCAAATGGTTATTAAGATTCAAAAATATGTACCTGGTATAATTATTAATTTCTTTATGTTATGTTTCCATAACTCTTTGCAAGTGTATAACAATTTAACTCTAGGAATATCAAAGAGATTAATGAGCAAACATTTTATGGCATGAAATAAGAAATCAATAAATATGAACGAAATTTCATTTTGTTTAAACCATTGCAATTTTACATCGGTCTGCAATATCTGTCGTTTGTCTGCAAACTGTTTAAGCTCACTGTCAACTGGTTGTATCTATATGTATTAAATATACATATAGATAGATACTGTATCTACATGTAGTTTTAGCCAAGTTTATGCTAAGTGCAACTTTCAAATTCGATTCATGCAAATGCCGTGTGGATTTTGTGGACATGGTTTTGTCGTTGACTTGGCCCATGCCAAATGGGTCAAAATGGCAGTCAGCCAGGCGGGCAGACGATTTTGCCAAACCAATAGAAATACACAAATACACACACAAAAGTAGACTCACTCGCACACTCACATAGCTATAAATATGCAAAAACAAAAAAAAAACGAAAATAGAGAAAATAAAGGGAATAAAAGGAGAGCGAAATTGTGCGCGCTAAATTTGAAATCAAACACAAAAAAATGCAAGTAAATAAAGAGGGATATGTTTGACTGTTTATATATATATATAGATATATATATGTGTATGTGTGCTGAGTGTGTGTATTGGTGGTGTGTGTGTGTGTGTGCGACTGCGTGGAGCCAAAGGCAAACACAAAGATGCATTGCCGGGGCACAAATGTTAGCACACACATACATGCATACAAACGTATCCACGTATACAAAGAGATGGGAAACCGCATGGCCAAACATTAGTCCAATACCCGCATCCTGTTCCTTAATCCTGCTAACCCCTCATTCCTTTTACCTCCCTTCTGCATGTGTGAGTGTGTGTGTGTACCAGGCACGTACAAATCCGATTTGCACAATTCAAATAGCATAAATTTTTGAGAAATGCATTGCAAATTATTTGCAGAAATTGTCGGTTCGTTTCAGCAGGCAATAAAGATGGCAAGGAAATGTATAAAAAATCAACTGTAAAAATGCTGAAAGCTTCCCGAGGAATGTTTTATGTAATTTTAATTAATTTTTTCGCCTTGCTATTTTTCTTTTTTTTGTCTTTGTGGTCAGCTTAAGTTTCCATTTCACTTTCTCGTCACAGCAGCAGTCTACATCATCATTATCATCATCATCAGTGGCATCATGCAATGCCATGCCACAGACCTTGCAACATTTTCCCCTGTCATGTAGTTTTTAATGCTTAAGCTTTCAACTTTGCTTTCATTTTAATTAAAAAATGCGTTTTATAATGCGCTTTTCCAGCCGGAGCATCATCGTCAACAACAATTCAAGAGAGTGATACTTTAAGAATGTAAAGATTATACTATATATATTCATATATATACATAGTCATCGATATGTATGCATATGTGAATATGAAAATTCGTTGCATTAAGTGTTAACTTTCACGCCTTCTGTTCTGGCAAATCTGTATGTTAAATGCAAAATCATGTTATTGCCATCCGGTTTGATGGGCCATGAAAAGTCTCCATTTCCATTTTTGTTTCCGTTTCTGCTTTGTCTTTTGTTGTGTGTTTTAATCGTTGACATCTTTTCAATTTTGCATTTGGCATTTGGCATTTAGCATTTATCATTTGCCATTTTCAAGTCACAACTGAAATGCAATAAATTTTCTGTCTGCAACATGAGAGCAAAATATGCCAGAAATGGCATTAAATGTCAAATAAAAATTCAAAACAAAACAAAGCACAATACAATACAATCAAAATGACAGACGAATGCTGTGAGAGAAACATTTCCTGGGATATTTCCTAAACACATCTACACACACACACACACACTCCCTCTTACACACGCCCATGCAGTCCTTGCCTTAGTCTCGTTCTAACAGTCTGTGACATATTTCAATACCAAATGCAAACTGAACAACCAACTAAAGATAAACTTTTCTCATAACGACTTGAGAATACACTAATGTAATAATAATGCTGTAAGCGAATTTAAAGTTTATGCAAATCTAAAATATAAATAAAAGTTATCCAATCTGGACTCTGCCCATGGAATATTATTTTGTTTTTTATCTTCGATTACTTCAATCCATTGCCAAAGTCGATTTGAATTGACTATACCCTTTAAGAGAGTATAGCCAGAAGATGAGTGCATGACTTTGTGTGTGCTTTTGTGGGTTACTTCGAACTTTGTATGCACTAAATAATGTTGTTTTATTTTGTGAAAACTTTGAGAAAACTTTCTATCATTATTTGTTTAAATACATACAAATACATTGAAAAATTTAACTATTACTAGATTTATGTTTAAGATACTTCTATATAGAGATAATATCCAAGGCATCTGGTAATAAAAATTTTTAAGATTGCTAATAAGACAATGATATATCCAAGATAGTTGAATGGCTTGTCACTTTATAAAGTCATGGATCATGGATAAAGGATCCGAAGAAATTTAGATATTGCTAATCGAACAATTGTTTGCTTTAATCCTTTTTTCCGGATATGCTAAATGCTGTAATGTCGTAGCAGTGTAACATCTTTATGCCATGATAGTTATACCCTTCGTTAAGTGCAAAAACAATGTTGACAAGTTGACTGAATGAAGGCAAAGTGCTCCGCTACTTGTGGGTGGATAGTCCGACCCATGGGAGAAATTTATACAAACAGGCGGCACACACTTCAGATTTATGCAGGGATTTTTTTTTTTTACTGTTTTCTTTTTCTTTTTTTACTTTTATTTTGTTGGCTGCAGTAAGTGTAACTAACTGTAACTGAGCCTGAGAAATTAAGTTGCATGCAGAATTTACACACACACACACACACACACACACAGGACTCACACATATAAACAGATTGAGGCAAGCATGCAACACGCACAGATTATGCGGCAGGGGGTCAGTTTATGAGGCGAGCATAAAACTGTAAACTGTTTGAAAAGTGTTTTGAGTGCGGCATTAGCTCTCGTTATTATCACACAACTTTTATGGGTGTGCCACTCCTATTAACCTCACTCCCTTTCTCCCTCTATCTCTCTGTCTCTCTCTCTCTCTTAGTTTTTCTCTTTGCCATCAAGCCCAATAAACACATAGTAGTTTCGCATATAGCGCTCCATAAATTGCGCATACGCCATGTGGAACGCTTCAGCAGACACAAAGGCATAAGAACAAGGGCAACAGCAGTAGCAGCAGCAGCAGCAACAACAACAACAACTTAACCCTCAGCATTTTTATGGCCATATTTTTGCACTTGATGCAATGCTGCAATGATGCAGCACTAGCACCAACAGTAGCAAATAGCCGAGGCAATGCCAGCGGCAGCTTACACAAGGCACACAAATAAAACGGAACGCACAGTGCAAGCAAAGCAGAGTAGAGCAGAGCAGATCAGAGCTTAAACAGTATAAAGTAAGCTCGTCACTTGCTTCCAACTACTCCTTCCTCTCTTATATATATAATCAGCTTTGTTCCAGTAAGGAGAGCGTTTTACTTACATACATAAATATCTATAAATGTGTGTGGTGATAAGCTGATAACAGCTTGTTATATCTATATTTTCCAGTATATTGTCAAGATTTCATATGATTGCTTTAAACATATGTCTCCACTTGAGAAATCACATTTTAACAGAAGACAATAAATTTTAGTGACAATTTATTCTGTTTTCGATTTAAAAGTCAAATTGCTTAAATGGATATGTTATTTGAAAAAAATATATCCATATTAAATTTGTTTGAAACGGAAGTTTAAGTAAGCGTCCTTTAGATTTTACTCAAATCTTTTGTTTTAGTCACAACTCATATCAAGTTTTAGGTGAATGGATATTTAATAGTTAAATAGTTATGATAATTGTTTCATTTAAAGTGAAAATAGCAAATGATGATGAGTTATTTTAGGTCAGATTTCTAGTTGATAACTTTCTTCAAAAGATAAATAAACTTAAAAGCAATAGAACAATTTATCTTACAATTACTTACAATTCCTATAATTTATATCTTGTAATTATCCATAGAATTGTTTTTAAATTAATTTCATTATCTCTTCTTTCTGACATGCCTTAATCAATTTAACAAATTAAATTTAATTTATGTATTTACTTTCACAATTCATTTGAAAAACCTTAACGTGTAATCATTTCTGTGGTCTCTATACACTCAAAAACTTTACACACACAATTTGTAATTATGAAATGGTTTCGCCATAAAATTATATTTATTTTGCCACTGTCAGTCAGATTCAATTTGATTTCTTTGAAAATTTTTAATAAGAAAGCCAAAGCCAAAAAAAAAGCGACTAACATAAAATGAAATAGCAATCAAAGTCAATCTTTAACACTTTTTTCGTAACTCCCAGCTGGTGGAGGAGAAGTGAAAAACAAAAACAAGAAAATCCCAATAAATATTGAAAGCAATTGGAAAAATATAAGTTTCCCCTTCTCTCTGTCCCCTGCTCGCACACTATTCGTTTGCTGCTGGTTGAACTAAAGTGAATTTTATGTTGCGTATAATTAGAGTAAGTTCTACCCAGGAGATTATTTCCGTTTTGCCAGTTGTTGTTTGCCATTTAAGTTAATTTTTGGTTTGAACAAGACGGGGCTGGGGCTGGGGCTGGGACTGGAACATAAAGGCTCATGTGAGCTGCCATGACCGCCTGCTGTTTATTGATGGGCGTGGCATAGTAGTAGCTGCCTTAAGTGATAAAAGAAGAGAGGAGCAAAAGGCAAAAGCGAACTTTGACTTGGATAGTAATTGAGATTGTAATCGTTACTTATTGTATTGCGTATTGGTATCTTGGGTGTGAAAGTTGCTTCAATTCTTTGGGATATCGGAAGTTTGAGAAAGAGGGAGGTACATGGAATTGGGTATTAAGTTATTAAGCTGTTTGCTCTTCTCTATTTCTTATTGGCATTGCTGCTGCTTGTGCTGTTTCTGCTGTTGTTGTTCCTGTTATTATTGCTGTGGTGGTGGTCAAGCTTATGGCATCAAATATTGAAATATGCTGTAAGCAATTAATAACATGCCTTCTTCATTCTCTCTCATTCACTCGACTTAACCGCAACCACAATTTTGTGGAATCGATGCTAACGATATTATCGATATGTATATGAATATATGTATGCATCTGTGTGTGTGGTTTACTAGAATGGTTAAATAAATACGGGCAGGGGAACATTTTCAATGCCATGGCACGTAATAATGACAATGAATTGCACTTGAACATAGAACGACTTCGACTTGACTATGGGGTTTGCCTGAAAGTATGCAGCATTTTGTGTGCAAAAAAGAACCATACAGTCTCTCTCTATTTCACTCAGTACGTCTCTCAATCCCCTTATCTATTCTTTACCACTAAATCGGTTGCTTATATATATAGCGAAATGGAGAGACAGAGAGGAAGAATGGATGTCGTCCCTTCCCCCCCGACGTTTTTCAATATCAGACAAATAGACAACGAATTACATTGTAAGTAGCTCACGTGCTTTGGATTATGCGTGATATGCCTGGAAATTACTTCATTAGCAGCCTCAAATGGCGTTCTGCATTCTAAATAACAATACATACATAGACATAGAGATAGATATGTATAAAAGAGATGGAGCTAGAGAATCATATAAGTTGAAAAAGGACAGATAGAGACATGAATTGTCACTTTTTATGCAAAGCAGCAGGGCTAAAATTTGCTAAACACAGCACCAAACACACAAAACTACAACGTGCCACATCTTTCACTCTGAATACAGGAATACGGTGGCTAGAGGAGAGAATGGAGGGGAGTGGTTTTAGGACCCGCGCCTAGCTGTTGCTTAAATGCCATTTCAAATTGCGCTTAATAATCAATATTTTCAGGTGATAATTGTGTGCGTGTTTTGGTTTTATTTACCACAAAAATGTTATTTTCTTCCCTTTTTTGTTTTCTCTTTTTTTTTTGTTTTTCATCACAAATATTTGTTATCTCATTTGATTAGGAAAAATTTTTAAAATAAATAAATATTTAAATTAAAATATTTATTTGAATTTAGAATTCAATTGATGAAATTCCAAGCGATTTATAAAAACAATTCAAATGCCGCATTTTTAGTAAACAATAATTGAATTTAATAGAGGAAACTCTACAATGGAAAGTCATAAATTAAAAACTTGATGCAATTAAAGAGAGAGAGAGAGAGAGTCTTTTGAACGGACTAAAAGCTTAGAAGATAAGATAAGCCACAGGACCTTAGTTGCAATATTTATTTACTAAATCAAGTACAAAGTTCTACTTTAGTTCCTTGGCCTCTTAGCTACTGTTAAAAGAAAATACTTCTTCAACTTATTCAGCATTAAGCTAATAGGGTAAAGTCTTTTGTATATAAATTATATATTCATATGTGATAGCTGCCAATATCTGTTGGATAATCATATAATTTTTTTATATTTACATACACTTTAAAGTAATTTCCACTTATTTTCTCATTTCCTTTTCATGAAATCAAACATAATTTCCACTTAATAACAGTTGCTTGCACAAATGCCTTTTTTGCCTTCTCCTGTCACTTTAACTTCCTCTTGTCCCAACTCCACTTATGCCTGCCAACATTTCCTTAATTACGTAACATACAATATAACGGATATATTCATTAATTTTAAATTAATTTTGCTTCATTTGGGTAGCGCTTTTTCCTTTTTTTTTTTTGTTGTCGTTTTTGCTTGCATTTCTGGTTTTCATGTCGTTTGTTACGGTCTTTTACCACAAAATTAAATCCAAAGAGTTAAAAGAGAGTACAATGCAGTTGGTTTTCTTTTTTGTTGCATTTACCTGACAGTTTTTTCTTTTTTTTTGCCGCTCAATTTACGCAAAAGAATGTGTGTGCACAGTGAAAATATGGCAGATAATTTGCGGCTTTGATTTTCATATTGGATTTGTGCAAATTAACTCAATATTCAGTTGTTTGGTCGTACGAGTTGATTTAATTAACTCTGACCGAGCACCTTTATGGATGCCGCCACTGTAACTTTAAGCAAAGGAAGAGGAGGGGAAGCGGACAGAAAAAAAAACTAAGAACTTTAATTAATTTGCATTTGTGTGTGTATGTGTGGAGGCAGCCGTAAATCTGGTCTTGTTGAAAGGGATATTGAGTTACAACCGAATGGCAACTAAAAAGATTTTGCACCCACACACACACACGTGTCTCTCAGGAAAAGAGACAAAAAAAAGTTTTTTTGTTGTCTCCCAGAGACAAAAGCAGAAGGAGAGAGAGAGAGAGAGAGAGAGAGAGAGGGAGTAAACTTTTTCTTTTTTGTCTCTATTTTGCCTTTCTTTGGCTTTCTTTTCGGGTTTCGGTTAGCTTTTTTTTCGTTTTCTTTTTTTTTTTTTTTTTTGGTTGCTAACACGCAATAGTTAAGGCAAAAGATGGGTGTGGCAAGTCACGTGCCAAGCAAAATCTCCATACCTCCTCCTTTCCCCTCCACCCCCTCATGCTTAGCAACAAAGTAAAAGTAGTAGAAGAATTAATAAGCTTTGGCAACAAATATTTTGTATGCCACGAACATTGCAAATCTATGTAAATATGTAGCATGTGGCGTATACGTAATGTGTCTGACATGCAATGTTCTTGTTCCGTTGTGCTTTTCCTCTAACTAACTAACTAACTAACATGAGTAACGGGTAGCACAGTTGGAGTAGCAAAAAGGGGGTAACATATGATTTAGCAGGGAGTGGGGGGAGGGGGGGAAAGTGTGTAGAAGCAGCAGCTGCAAGAACATTTATAACATTGTGTTAATGCGACTTATTTGACAAACCAGTTAATTACAATGTTTTGTAAGCGACTTTCAGTTAGTTGAGCAACCAAAAAAAAAAAAAAAATGCACGAAATGGAAGCTTCTCCTGCCGCCGCCGCTTCTCCTTCTACTCTTGCTATTACTACTACTTCAGTTCATGCTCTCATGTGTGTTTACTTTAGGAAAATGCTTTACAGCATCATATGTTTGTTTGTTTGTTTGCCTCAGTCTTATAATTAAATCTCACATTAGTTGAAGTACTTCAAGGACATTTGTCAGTAAAAATATTTATGAAATGCTTCAGAGCAGACGGGAACTGAAAAACCAAGAAAACCATTGCCAACATTGTTGAAGATGCTGTGTATGTATGTATATTTAAGAGGGAGACGAAGATGAAGATGAAAATGCCAAAGATGCTCGATTTACTGCCATTGTCATTTGTTATTCTTAATTCTCAACAATTCAACAATAATAACTTCAGTAAAAAGCTTTCTTAAAATCATCTTATTTATTTAGTTTTTTTTCTTTGCTTCGTTCGCTTTTTCAATTACACTTGTTGTTATATCATCCTGCTTAAATTTGTGATTGTGATTTTAGTATTAAATTATTGTTAATTTATTACATTTCATGAGAAAGTCTTTTTATTTGTATTAAGAAGAAGCCACCACACTAAAAACCTTCTAAACATTACAATATGATATTATTTAAAATATTAAAGAAACTAAACAAAAGTTTAACGAGAATTTAGCTTTGATCAAATGATCTTTCTATTATGTCAAAGACAACTCTATATTCTATAGTAAAATCACTATCGTTTCCTACATCGCCCTGACTAAATGATATTTAAATTCTTATTACAATTTTCAATTTTTTTTTCATGGCAAGAGAATAGGTTTAAAAAGAAGTAAAACAGTGAGATTCTTTTTTAAATGTCACATGGCAAGAAACATTTGTAACAATGTAATTTAAAACGGCAACAAGCATCCTGACTGACCCACGTAATTTACAACAAGTCAGCGACAGACAAAACGGACTAACTTCACTTTAAACATAAACAATTCAGTTCAACTGGCTGGCAGGCTGGCTGGCTGGTTGGCTGGTTGACTGACTAACTGTCTGACTGACAGGCAGGCAGGCCAGAAAGGCCAAATCCTGCCGCCGGGCCAGACAAAAGCGTAAAATGAAACCGGGAATAGAAGAAATTCCTGGTATACGAATGCAGGACAATGGGGGGATAGGGGGGATTATGAAGGGGGGAAAACCCTCGCTGCTGGCTCTAAACTTAAGCATAATCACATAATAAATATTTTTCAACTGAAACAAAAAGAGCAAAGAGAAACGTATATACACAGAGAGAAAGGCAGACAGAGAGAGAGAGAGAGAGCATGAGAATGAGAGCGGAAAGAAAGCAGAAAAAAAAAGGACCAAGGCAGTTGGAGGATTTCATTAGAGCCGGAAACGGAAACCGACATGATAATAAATATGAGAAAAAGTGTAAAAAATAAAATGGCGTCAGACAAAATCAAGATAAGCAACGGCGACAACACATTCATACGTGCATACATACATATGAGTATATATATATATATGTGTGTCTGTATATATTAATGGCTCCCACGCACACCCACACACACACACTCACATGAAACATGGAGATAGGGAATAGTAGGAGATGAAAGCATTCGTTTAATGGCTGAAATTAAATGCGGCTGGTTGAAGCTGAAACTGTAACAGAAACCGTAACCCAAACCCCAAAACCGAAACAGAAACTCGCTCGCCTTTGTCCTTGAAATTCTTCACCATTACATTATCCGGATATATCTTCTGTCTGTCTGATTTTAATGTGGGAAAGTTGCATTTCATTATATACATAGACACATATGTGTAATCATGGAAATCCGCAGACCCCCAAAGACCAGAAACAACTGTCTGTGTCGGTTGTTTTTTTATTTTTTGCTTCTCCTCCCTTTTTTATTGTTATAAAGAGTATATTAAATTGGTCAAGAATTACGCCAAAATGAGCACAAAAACAATTTATTTGACCAATTCATGGAACTATAATTAAACTATATATTTTTATGGTATTAAGTTAGCTTTCTTTTCCTGGTCTATCATCTCATTGGAAAGTTTGATTCAAGTTCAATAGAAGAAAAACAGAAAGAATGCTTTTATCATTTCTATTATCTTAAGAAATTTAGATGTCCTTCTTAACCAAATCAAAGCCATAAGATATAATTTCCCATTGGCATAGCAAGTCTAAAGGCTCCTTTTTTAATAAAAAAGAGTATTGATATGTTGGTATAAGCAAAATAAATTTTGTTTTCTGTTATTGGGGGCTTTTTTTTTTTGTTTTCGGTTTTTGGGAAACATGTTGTTGTTGTTGTTGGTGTCCCTCTGCGTCTCTCAGTCTATCTCTCTCCCTGTCTCCCTCTCTCTATGTAGTTTTCCAAACATTTTCACAGATTTCTTTAAGCTTAATTTCCCTCCCAATGGCCTCATTCACATTTTGCGTGGTTTTATGTGCAATATTATTTTTAATTTCTTTCATAATTCTCTCCTACCCGCTCAGCGGTTTTAAGGGACATTAAGAGAAGGCCAGGCCGACAACCAAAACGTTGTCATATTTTTTTATGGCAAAAGTTTGAGATTGAGAAAAACCAAAAAATTGTTTTGGGAAATGAAGTTTTGGGGCAGGGGCTGGCAGCAGCATTTAAGCATTTAATTTGATTTAAAGCTTACATAAAACTAGGAGCGCTGGCAGCGTAAATATGTCTAATATGATGAATGTGAATAAGGGCAAAAAAAACGATGCCTTCAGGCTGCGGCAGCAGCACGAGCAACACGAGCCAAAAGAAAGCCCACGCGACTTGTTTTTCTCTTCTTCTCCCCTATATAAATATACATCTACATAGTCAATAATTTAAGGATCATAAATTTGTGTGAAACTTTTGCTCCCTTTAGTGGGCGTAAGTTCAAAGTTATAAGTCACAAATTTTTTTCTTGTTTGATGATTTGTTTGCCATTTAACTAATTAAATATGTATGCCTCGTTTCAAATCAAAATTCAAGGACTAATAAACCAAGTCCTTGCCCTATCGCTTCCGCATTGCAAAATGTTGGCAATAAGCCATTCCCAGATGGAAACGAAACAAGAGAGAGAGAGTGAGTTATGGCCAAGCCAAGCTACATAGTTCGATACATTTCAGTTTGTCTTTAAGTTTAAACTAAAAGTTAGTCTTCAATTTACAAACGCTTAGTTGCTAAAGTGTTGTTTATTTTTGCCCTTTAAGATCATCTGCTGGCCGCATTGTTGGCAACAAAATGAACAATCTAAAGTCATGTCACAGTCATAGTCATTTCTATAAAACGTAAGCTCACTTTGGTCTTCTCTGCTCTTGTTGGTTGTCTTTTACTTTTCTCTTTTTTTGTCTTTGTGTTTTTCTTTTTGCATTGTTGCCCTTCCCCACCCACCAAAATTTTTTGGCCTTCCCTTTTGGGGTCTAAATGTTCAGCCTCTCTGCTGTTTTGGCGCACATCTTCAAAATGCAACCATGTTATCCTTGAACTGACTTTCCTTCTTTCATTTTAACACCCTCTAAGTAATAGTCTTTAAAGGTATATTCAGCTATGAAATCAATCTTGATCAAATAGGATATAGCCATGGCATTTATAATGAATCGCCCGGGAGCGCTTTCAATTTAAATCAAAGAGCAAAAAGATGTCAATGCTTATACTATATTACTTTGGTCAGAAAGGGTATTTCCAAGTCTGGACTCTAACTTGATCTTTTTTGAAAATTTTTGCCTTGTTCTTTTTGTTTTTGTTGGGGCAAATCCTTTCATGTTGTTCCTGGTTTTTGGTTCGCTCTCTTAAATTCGTTTATCGCGCCGCAAAATTGCGCAAAATTGTTTTTATATATTGTACATGGCACATCATATATATATACACATAGACATATATATATGTGTCTAGGGTATATGTATGAATTGTATGTGTATGTATGTATGTGTGTTTATTTTTAGTTGTTGCTTTTGTTTGTTCTAAAACATTACAAACAAATTGAGTTTGGCTCAAATTATGCTAGGTCTTTGGCGCCACAGACAGACGCCGAAGCTATGAAATGCTACGAGGCGAAGGCCAGGCGATGCCATTCCATGCGATGCCTTGCCACGCCCCAAACGCCCCTAAAGTGACTGCAGCAAACAGTTTCACTTTTTGGGGCAGTAGCAGTAACAACGGACAACAGCGGCGGCAACAGCCAAAAGTCATTTTAGATTTTTCCCCCTTTGCTTCTCATTCTTCTTCTCTTTGCATTGCTTTTAGCTTCTTCTTTTTTTCTCTCTCTCTCTGTCTCTCTCTCTCTGGTCTCTCCTCTCCTCTTGTAATTTATGAGTTTGCGCCTCAAGTTGTGGGGCACGTAGTTGGGTACATTCTTGTCCTGGGTCCATGGACCTGCAGCGGCTTATCGCCATTGTCTCTATTGTTGTTGTTGTTGTTGTTGTTGCTGATGCTTGCTGGTGTTGTTGTGGTTGTTGTCGTTGTCTGGCAGTTTATGAAAACTGCAGTGGCAAATGTTGTTGGCTTTTTTTGTTTTTTCTTTTTCTCTTGCTGCTGTCGAGGAGTCGTCGCCAACCTGCAGGCACCCTGGAGTGCAATGTCCTTGTTTATGCGCTGACACTCAATGTTGTTGTTGTTGCTGCCGTTGCCGTTACTGTGTGTCGCTTGATTGAATTGTGTCCTTGTCATTGCATGTCCTGCAGCTGCAACACCAAACAGCCAGCCAACTTGCATGCGTGTTAACAACATGGCTTAGGTTGCCCTACAAAGAAAAAAAAAAAAAAACAAAAAATAAAAGTTTAATTAACTTTTTCTACTCAATTTCTAAACACATTCATTTTTATTATTTTTTGTATATATGGAGTTAACAGACAAGTTGGCCACAAAGGATTAGCCTAATATGATGTTCCACATAGACATTTCATGCAATATTCACAACGAGGTGCATTCAAAGTTTTTTGCAAACTCGCTTTTTAGTTAATAAACTTTTTACCGCTTGTAAAATATGAAAGTTAGCTGAAATTATGTGATATACTATATATCTTTTGTCCATCAACGTTGTATGGTTGGTTGTCTTCGCTTCCATTCTATGATTGAAAACAAAATGAATTTCATTTGGGGCTACTTTTATTTAAACGTTGAACTTTAACTTAACTTTCCACCTCCTGCAGCTAAATGGAATGTAGTGTAGGAATTTTCCACAAAAGTTTGAGTGAACTTTTTGCAATCTCCATAAAAAAATTTCAATATGTTAACCAATTTTAGATTTAGCCATTAGTTGGGAAACATTGCCAAAAAAAAAAAAAGAAAACTTTTCTTAAATTTTAAACATGAAATTCCGTCTAATACAAAAGAGAAGCAAAACTATAATTAAGCTAATTGATAATCGCTTAACAAAAGTAGATTTAAATCTCTTACATCAGCAACTGCAAACTCAATCAAATTAAACTTTAATCACTCCCTTACCAACCATCTGGAAAATCTCCTATTTCAGCATAGCCTACTTTTGGGAGTGTAGCGTAACAAAAGGTTTATCATTGATATTCATAGCTTAAAAATTAGTTAGAATGATTGAAAGTTAACCTTTTCATTTTGATACCCTCATCAGTTAGTTAACTAACTGGCAAAACTAATTCATCAAACACAAAAAAAAAACAAAGAAATAATGATACATTTATTGTTTGTTAACCTTAAAAGCAATTTATTTTCAAATTAAATATGTAATACATGGACATTGATCTATTATGCCTCCCTCATTGAGCAAAGCGGAAACATCAAAGGAATGGCGTTTTGCCTCATCACTCTTTAATCACACCTCGCCATTACCACTTTTCTTTTGTCTTCCTGGATAAACATTTTTCGTGAGCATTTGCCTTTTTTATCCATATGAATATACGTATATTTGTATATATGTATATGTAAGGGTTCTCTCTTCCTTTTTTTTGTTTTTTTTTGTTTTGCTGTGTTTTCTTTTTATTTTTTTTTTTTTTTTTTTGTTGTACTGTCAAGTGACTTAAAATGGCAGCAGCAACGGCTTTTGACAGCTGCAAGCTCTAACGGTATTACATGTGACAGCTGGCGTCTGCTGCGGTTTATGTTAAAAGCCAAACCCAAACTGGTTACCACATATGTGCGTGTGTGTGTATGTATGTGTGTGAGCCACACAAATTTATGTTTATGTTAACAAAGTCGAGTCATTCAAGTGGCAAGCCAAAACAAGGCTAAAACATCCCCCCGCCGCCGCCCAACTACTCTCTCTTCTTCAACCCACCATTTCCCCTTGCCCCTTTTACAGCCTCCTCAACGATCTATGCCCTTTAAATGAATGAAATGCAGTCATGTGCACAAAGCCGAAAACATTGTAACCAAGCGCGAGTTTTGGAGATAACAGCGACAACTGCTACTGCCTGCTGATGATGATGATGACGATGATGATGAACAAGATTACACTGAAAGAAAAATGGTAAGAGCCCTAGATTATATCGTGTGTGTGTGTGAGTGTGTGTAAGTATTATGAGGCAGCCTCTGTTGGTGCTGCTACTTGATTCTCATCTTTTCCAAATCCAGTGTCTTCTGGTTGTCCATCCTCAACTGTCGATGGTCCCATTTGTTGCTCCAATTGTTCCTCTTCCTTGCGGCGTACCATTTCAGCTGCATAATCGGCAAATGTCATATTAATATCAAATGGTGTACGCATAAAGATATTCGGTGGTGTATATTGATTCTGTATCGGCCAGAATAAACTTTCATCGTCGGCAGCATGTGGTGATTGGCCATAAATATTGGTAAATTCGCTTAATGTATAATAGAAACGAGTCGATGATAAGACAAGATCAATGCGTTGTATCTCTGGCAATAGTTTACGATATGTATCCACGGGCAAGACATCGGATACATTACTTGCAGCCGATTTGCTAGTCAAAGCAGTTGATACAGTACGATGTGGTAAATCCTCATCCTCATCACTGGTATTTTGTGATGATGTCTCAAAATGTGGATCAAGCCGTAGAGTCTCGGTTATCATACGGCAAATTGTTAACAATTTCTCCTTAATAATCATATGTTGTTTCCCCATTAGATACTCATCCGACGGAGTTGATGTTGGAAATTTCTCATTAATAAAAGCAGCCGGTATGCGACGAGAAATCAATTCTTTTGTATACAATTCCGTAATATGATCTTCGATTAGAAAAACACGATTATTTGACCAAAACTCTGAGCTACAATTAACCAATTCATTACAAAACATTCCCATCATATCTTCACCGGTCTCTAGCATTAGCATGCTATAGTCACCCATGTAGAGAAATAAACCGCACATCGGATCTGGGGTAAATGTCTGATTAAAACATTTCTTGTGCAGCTCATGCAAACGATCGGAAAACAGGCCATAGAAATCTTTCGACATATTTGGCTCCTCGATTGGTTCCTCAATTGGCTCCTCTTCAACTTCATCCTCTTGAACAGTGTTCTCATCCTCATCGAATCGATAGGTATGGGTGAGTGTCTCAATATTATTATCCAAATCACCAGCGATATTCTGTACACCAGCACTTGTCTCACTATTGCCCCGACCATCTGCATCTAGATCATCATCATTCAAATTAATGGCCTTCACCTGTGATCCCTCCGGTGATGATTCTTTTGAACTGTCATCCCCTTCACCTAAATCATCCTGAAATTCCGATGCCAATTCTGTTACATTAACATCCGGTCCAACTTGTCCAACTACATCAGCTTCTGTTGCAATTGATCCAACTACAGTTATTTGTGTATTCACACTTATGCGTGCCTCATCAGCTGTTAGGGGTACATTATTGGGACGTTGTCCTGGATGTATATTTTTTGCCAGAATAAAGATTCGTTGATAAAACACTGATGTATCCATTTTTCGCAGCTCTTCGTCCACATAATCAACTAGAGATTTACGCAAATGGAAACCGGTTTGGCGCTTCAAAGTGAAACAACTGTGTCGAGTAAGTCGATTAGCCCGTGCCTGACGGTGACGAGCCGTTATTGAGCCGTGCTTTAAAGTGAGACGGTTACCCGACATATTCTTGCCGTTGCTCTTGTGTTCGTTGCAGCAGTTGCTGGTTATTGGTATTGCTTAGTTGCTGCTGTTGCCAGTTGTTGCCAGTTGTTGCTGTTGGGTCAAGGTGGATGAGGTGGAGAATCGATAAAGCTGTTTTCTATATATTTTTCTAATGTTGTCTAGCAACAACAGGTATATATAATACAAAGTCGGTTGCTTGGTTATCAGCAAAAAAAAAAAATAAACTAAAAAACAACTAAAGAGGAAGAGAGAGAGAGAGAGAGAAAGGGCTAGAAATAATGTTAAAGAGATCGATTTAAAAAGCAAAGGTAAACTTGAATTGAATTTAAACTTCTATTTTCTCTTTAAAATTGCAATAACAATATTTAAGTAAACGTTTAGTTAACTAGCACTTACATTATATTACATTATATTACAGCATTATTATCGATATCCCTAAAAAATCAACACTTTCTTCTTATGTATGTATATCAGTTCTTCAACTATCATTGAAGATTTTCTCACAGTGTTTGATTCACACTGTGTTATTATGATATGACCATGTCGGTTGGTACTTGTACCGCGTGTGGTGATGTTGCTTCAATTATTATTATCATTCACATGAAATCTAAGGCATTCTCTTCTGTTCTGTTCTGTTCTGTTGGCTAAAAACCTCATCTACCTTCTTTGCTAGTGGCTCTGTTATGCCAGCCATTTGCTTTTGCTTTTGGCTTTTTCACTCAGTTAATTTATTCATGACGCATTTATGAGCATAGTGATTTCAAGCAGCAGTAGCAGTAATAGCAACAACAACAACAGCACCTACACACACACACACACACAACTCGGCAAGAAACAACAATCCAGTGGAAAAAGGGAAAACTTCTTCATCATCAGTGCCCCGGATCTGAGAGCTTCTTACCCGCAATTTCTGTTTAGCAACAGGAGTAAAAGTAGCAAAAGGAACACCAGCAACGGCAGCAACAGCAGCAACAACGGCGGCTCTTTGAACAATTTGAAACACTTGGGCATACAATATGTTGAAATGATAATGAGCGAAAATTGTTTTTTGACTTGCTCCCCAGGTGTTTTTTTTTTTTTCTTTTCTTTTCTCCCCTTTATTTTTCGCTTTTGTGCGTTATTTTTATTTTTCTTTAAACTTGCTTCAAAGGTATCTCTCTTCCTTAGAAATCCTAAGAGAGAGCGTTTATACTCTTCTTTGGTTTGAGTAGCCCATTTTAGAGTTTAGTTTATTGAGACGAAACTTGTGCAGCAATTTTGTGGGCAATGTTTTAATAACTAACTGCCAGTTGTTATTGTTGTTGTTGTTATTAAGAGATTCCACCTGCTCCTACAACGACGTTGTGATTGCGTCTAGCCTTTAAGATAACTTTCACTGTCATTTGTCGTGTTCTATAGACGGTTGGTTCATGGCCATGCAAATATATGTGTGTGTGTGTGTGTGTGTGCCAGAAATGAACGAGAGATGTCGTAGTCTCCTCCATTGGCTTTGCCATCATCTCCATAGCCATGTCGACAAGCCACGCCCATTTGTCGTAGTTGTCATTGGCAGTTGGCAGCGTTGATTGCATCGAAGTTCTTAGTCAATATTTGCCCGATTTCAATGAAATGAGAATTTGACATGCAAGCAAACATACCAGACAAGCTGCCGTTGCTCCTGATGCCGTTGCTGATGCTGATGCAAGTGATGCTACTGCAGCCAGTCGGCTACAGGAGAAAGCCAAACAAATAGTGTCAGACAGACATGAGAGAGATAGAGAGAGAGAGGGAGAGAGAGAGAGAGAGAGAGAGAAAAAAAGCGAAAGATTATCAACGAGGCAGGAATGAAGGCAGTCAGAGGTAGGTAAATTAATTGCGATTTGTATGCAGTGGCATTTTTGTGTGTTGCAAAATGATTGATGCTATATATATATATATGTATATCCTTCATATGTTTTCCTAGCCAAGTGTTTGCTATTAAAGAATCTTGAAAACAACAACTAAAACTATATACATTGACCATATATTCTCTTTAATATGAAAAAATCTGTTAATAAAAAGTATTTTTCCTTAAATTTATCATTTACAGTTAATATTTGTAAAGTAGGATTTTGTATATATTTTAATCAAGGCTTGTATTATGATTATTAATATATATCAATTGCTAAATCTTTAATTATTTGTGAAATATGTCAAAACAATTCTGCAACCATTTAGAGTTTCATTTATAGCATACTTTTTGGGGCATAGACACTTTTAATGGTTTCTTTTGCAATTCGCTTGCTATAAGTTTGAATACATATATAAGTGTATACATATATATTCCTGATAAGCATATGATTACAATAAGATATTATTTTTGACTTTGTCGTTATTATATCATTTGGCCAAATTATTATTATTCACTTACAATGATAAGCAGATTCAAGATGATTCTTCTAAATTACAGTTTTTCTTAAAGTATTAATTTCCTATTTATTGAATTACAGTTTTGCTTTATGTCAAGAATAACAGTTACTCTAGTTACTCTTACTAAGAGAGCAGAGTGAAGAGAGAATATTTTGGAGTACAAGCGAGGGAGAGTTCCAAGGGAGTCTTGTTCGTGCAGTCGTAAAGTAGAGAGACGATGAGCTAATGTAGTATCATGTTGTTGTAAACCGATATTCAATAACTCACTTATATTCCTGACATGTATTTACAACAATTAATGCTATTTTGTAATTCAATCTAACCAAAAGCCTTTAATTTGGCACAATGTTATTAACTAGTCGTTGAAAACCGTTTCGATTTGGTGTCTCGTATTCGATTTAACTTTAATCGCAATCACATTTGCCTCGCCATGCGGTTTTTCTACCCTCTACTCAACTACTAATTATGAAATCAGCAGAGTATTTTATATTTTTATTTTTCTTTTTTTTTTTGTAAATATATTCAATTAAAATTTAAACGCCCCAGTGCTCGCCCAATTATAAGTACAACTTTTTAAATTTAATACCCGGGCAACAACAGTAGCAAACAGACAGTTCGATGGGGAAAAGCGCGAGGGATAGTATACGGTAGGTGTGTGTAGGAGGGTTCAGGGCGAGAAGCAGACAATTTTGTTTTAATTAAATTATATGGCGCATCAGCAACAGAAACAACAACAATGACAACAACAGCAATGGCAACGGGAACAAAAGCAACAACATCAAGTTGAACATTCAATTGCCTGGCTTTGGATAAAAGTTAAGCCAGGTGCAATTTCAAAATTTTAATTGTTGTTGCGAGAACTTTTTGCCAATGCAATTAAATGCAATGACAACGACTTAATGAAGACTTCATGGGCAGGTTAAATGCCAAACAAGGCTAGAGAAGGGAAAGGCTGTGCGACTGTGCAGATGAGTGTGGAAATGAAAGATATTGAACAAAAGATGGCTAATCAATTAGTTGCCTTGAAGTTGTCGACCAAAATTTGTGCACTGCTTGAGTCAATTCCAATTAATGGCAGCTAATTTATTTGAGCTTGACCAAAAATCAATATTTGAAAAGGAATTGCTTCAATGATTCCCATTCTAACCAGCCCTAGGCCATGTTGTAATCGGGTGGCTCTCTGTTTCTTCTTCTGATTTTTCGGTCCGAGAAGAGAAACGGGGGACAAGGCATTTCCGCTTTCGTCCTTTGGCTCATAGCTCAATTATATTTTTATTTATGCGCCAACATTCGCGCACTTAACAAATAGCATTTGGCCAAGTAGATGAGTATCCTTTTTGGTTGCCCCAACCACTGGCCATCCCCAGACAATGGAATTTTATTGTTTCGCCAATGTAAGCAAATTTGTTGGAAACTTTTCTTCTATTTCTATTTACTGTTTTTGCTTTTCTTTTTGAGCTAGGTCAGAAAAAGGGAGGCATATGAAAAAGGAGAAGAAGCACATAAATAAAACTACATATTTGATTATATGAAGAAGCTCTTGCGTATTAATAGATTTATGTCATGTTTGAAAAGAAATTTTCAAGGCATTTCATTTACAACATCATCTTAATCACGTAGAGATAATATAATCCAGTTAGAGAGCAATTGAGCAAAATGCTTGCATATCTGGTCACAGCATCTCTTAATAATTCAGAGTTGGAGGAACTCTTCAAAGCCATTCCAAGATAGTGGTATATGAATCTTCGAATGTCATCTATTGTAAGTTCACCCTCATAACTCCGAACATATATGCCATTCTTAAACCAAATAAGTGTTGGCAATTTTGTCACTTCGTATGCTGCGCAGTACTTGTTACTGATATCACAAAAGTAACCACCAAAACATAAGATTACATCTTTCTCGAATTCTTTCGCTAAATCTTCGAAAATGGGCCTAAAATCATGGCACTCCTTAGATGTCTGGTCGACAAAAGCGATAAAATATGCATCCTGTGCAATGGTTTCCGTGAAGATGGTATCATTCAAACCCATGATTGATCCACGGTCGCAAGAAAGTGCGTTAGATTCTGTACGTTCCTGAATATAAGACTGTCCATTCAGGCCAATAAACAATATGGAAAACTGGAAAAGGAAAAAAAATTTTTGGAAAAACATTCTAAATTTTTGTTGAAACGATGTTAGAGAAATAGGATAGCAAGACTAATACTAACTAATAAGACTGACTAGCAAATGATTGTATATTCAAAGGTGTAGAGATTATTCTGATTCAAAAAAAAATTCGAATTTCCTTAAAGTATGCTACATGAAATTTTGCTTAAATTATTAGAAACAAAAGCAGTAAGAAAAAATAAACAAAAATTATATGTATATTTAATACTTTTTCTACTAACAGTTTAGAAGTTCCTTTTACAACATAAACATTATATTCTCTGAGGTTTTACCTTATATCTCTTTTTTATCTATCATTACTTTGCGGAAAGGCAAGCAACTGACCAAGAACTCGTATCATCAACTTCGTTTTCTCAATATAGTCCACTACTACTCAAGCTATCGATTTAGCACCACAACTTCTATATACATATAGGAGTTAGAATGTCAGATATAAGGTTACCATACCAATATTTACTTGATTATTATTACACATATAAATATTTTTATTCCACTTTAATAAGAGTACAAGAATTCAAAATTTTTTGTAAAATAATGTTAAACTTTTAAATTTTCTAGGGTTTTCATGCCTCAATTGCCCTTAACTATCTTACCTATCAACATTTCAAAAAAAAAAACAAAACAACTTTTTCTGTTGAAGAAGAAGTACTTAAATAAAACTACATATTTCATTTTGATTATGAAACTTTTGGAAATTTATTTACAACATTATATATTTATCACGTATAGATAAAATAAACCAGTTAGACTGCAATTGAACAAAGCGATTACATATCTAGTCAAGGCGTCGTCCGATAAGTCCGAGGCAGATGATAGTCCAAGAATTTCTTGCATGAATCTTCGAACCGAAGATTTTGTCATATCGCCCTTGTGTTCCTTCATAAATTTGCCATTGTGAAACCAATCTAGTTTGGGCACACGTGTCACATTATTTAATTCACAATACTTTCTACTCTTGTCACAATTGTATTCCGCAAAGCATGCAGTCTTGTGGCTCTGAAATTCTTTCGCTAAGTCTTCAAATATCGGCTTAAACTCCGCGCAAAAGATACATGTTAATGTCATGAACACAATAAAAAAGTGGCCCTTATCAATGGATATCTCGAAGCTGCTTTCATGTAAACCTAAGACTGATCCATAAGGGCAAGTTGAATTATTTTGGGACTCCTCAGAGGAATTAAATCTTAATTCCTGAATCTCAGATTGTCCAGTTAGGCCGTTAATAAAGATGGACAACTGACAGAGAAGAAGTAATTTTTGAAGAAACATTATTAATTTTGATATGTATGAAGAAGATAACGACTAACTTGCTAATAATGCAAACAAACGAATGACCTAATATGCAAAGGTGTAGAGATTATTTACTTTGATATACACTCGGAAGTAAATATTTGTCTATATTTGTTCCTCAAAGTATGCTATACAAAAATCGGTTGAAATTGTTACAGTTTATCTGCAACGAAAATACATAGAAAATTGATCTAATAAATAATGAATAATATTTTTAGTTAAAATTTGCCAGATGACAAGAGCTTCTTCTACAAAAGGTAGAGTATATAATAGACTGCATAGAAACATGCAGTTCGATTATACATTAGTTTGATCTTCATCATAGAATGAAGAACCTTACCTCATACATAGAGTGATGGGAAAAGTGTTGTTTTATGTTAAATTCTAGGTCTTTGTAAAACATTCTTAAATATTCTATAGTTTGTTTTTATGCCTCAGTTGTCTGTGGCATGTTGGTGTGTGTGTGTGTGTGTGTAAGTGAGGATAGATAAACACACATTCTGTAAATTTCTCTTTGCGCCTCTGCTGAAAGTTTTTGTAAAGATTCTCCTTCTGAGAATATCTTGCATTAAAAATGTTTCAAATTGTATTCAAACACATTCATTCGTTCATTCTGCATATGCATGGACTTGTTTAATGGCAATGCCAACAACAATTAGCATTTAGATAACACTGAGTTGCAAATAACAAATAGGTTTTTATGTTCTCAACTTTGCCCTATCTGTTGCCCTGCCAACATCTCTCAACCTGCTCTGGGGATGGAGGGAAAACACTTGCAATTTAAAATAGGATAAAAACGCATAGGGCATGAAATTGTATGTTCTTTTCAGCACTAACAACAATGGCCAGGACTTGATTAAAATAAAACGATATGCAGATAAATGTGAATGAAAATCTATATACACATATACACACACACACACGCATACTCACTTGTGTGCGTGTGTTTGTGTAAATATCAAACAATTAAATTACACGCCAACCAGCAAAGCAAAGCAAAAAAAAAAAAAAGAAAAATGAAAAGTAAACGAAGGCAAAAACGAAATCCAAAGTGAACTCAATTTGCTAGCATCTAAATCATTTTTAATTTGAACAACAATAACAATGCCATACAAAATACTACAACTGAAATTAAAACAACAACAACAATAGCAACAACTAAAGGTAAAACGATAGAAACAAACGAAAAATAAAAACTGTTTGCACACAAACAAAGCTAAATACATGCAATACATATGCATAACAATAACAAAATTTTTGCATACATACATACATATGAGCATAAGTTAACAAATACATAAAGAATACAGCGAAACACAGTGCACAGTGGGTTAAAATAATTAAAAATGATTCGATTGCTCTTAATAATGAAAGAAGACAAAACAAAAAATTGGAATCGATCTTTTCGTTTGTCAATGTTCCAAAGCGATAATGCTCAAATATCCATATATTTAAAAGAAGTTTCTGTTTATGCATTTCTAAGGATAATAGACTCGACTTATAATAAAAGATAAAAAGAAAATCTTATTATTCACCCATTTCAATTCCCCTCATTTGGAATCGAAATGAAAGGAATATGAAAATTGGTGTAGAATATTAAAACTATGTATATGAATTCGGAACTTTTGCGATTTAATGGATTTATGTCATGTTTAAAGAGAAATTTTGTTTACAACATCATTTTTATCACGTAAAGATAATAGAATCCGGTTAGACTGTAATTGAGCAATATGATTGCATATCTGGTCATGGCATCTTTTAATAATTCCGAGGCAGAAGATGTTGATTTAAATGCCATTACAAGTAATTTTCTCATAAATTTCCGAATATTTGATTTCGTGAAATCGCCTTCGAATTTCTTAACGTATTTCCCATTTTCAAACCAAACGAGAGTGGGTACTGTTGTTATTCCAAATACTTGACAATATTTCATGCTCATCTCACAGTCATAACCCGCAAAACATATATTCCTTTGATTCAAAAATTCTATTGCTAATTCTTCAAGCATTACTCGAAATTGTTGGTAGTCCGGAGATGTTACTCTAACGAATACAATTACAAAGAATCCTTTTGATATGAATTTCGTGAAGGTTTTATCAACTAAACCCAAGACATATCCTTGACTGCAATTTAGTCGTAGCGCATCTTCATCTCCAAATCTTATTTCCGGAATTTCAGTCTGTCCTTTAAGGCCGACTAAGAAGATGGTAAACAGACAAAGGAAAAATAATTTTGGAAAATACATTATAAATGTGAATAGAAATAGAAAACGATGTTTAGAATAGAAAATAGCAAGAGTAACTAACTATATATATACAAGTTAACAATTAACTGAATAGTCAAAGGTATATAGATTTTGAATTTTCATCGATTTCATCAATTTTGATTACCAACACAAAAATATATATTTAAACAATTGCAATTATTTCGATTTTAAAGATTTTCTCTTGCATTATAGCCAATGTGAGTGGTCATATATACATATATGTAAGTATGTAAATTCATTTACGTATACATATATATGTTTTATAAAAATCGTATAATTTAGATTGCATCCCAGAGTGGCAACATGTATGTGTGTGTGTGTGTGTGTGTGTGTGTGTAGAGTGATAGAGATGGAAGAGTGTTGCCACTTGAGAGCTGAAACAGTGCACAAATAACAGCAAAGGCAACAGCAATGCAATATATATGCAAGCTTTCGTTCTCTGTCTCTCTCTCTCTCTCTCTCTCTCTCTCTCTCTCTTGCTCTCTCCTTTACTCTCATATACCGTTACACACTGTTGCACAATTATTCAAATCCACGAGCCATGACTACGGCGACTGCCGTGAGCACAATGGGAAAAATGTAAAAGGAAAAAGGGAACTTGGCACAAAGAGTTTTCCACAGCATAAAACTAATATATACAATATACCAAAAGACTTTTTCCCAAAGACATTGAAAAGAAAAGGCAAAGTCAAACGTTAATAGCAAATTTAACTAGGCAAATACTTGAATAGTCTTTTTTTTTTCTCATTATCTTATCTAGGGTATCATTAAAGTCGAGTTGGGTTCAACATTGTGTTGCAATGCTTTTGGCTTATGCTAACTTGTTTTAATTTTTCCCTTTTTTGTTTGCTTCCTCAATTTGTCACAAATAACAATGTAATTTAAATGTACTATAACATATATACGAACCATCAACAACAACAACAACAGCCATTTCAACTTGAAAATGCTGTCTATTCAGCACTTTTGTGCTTTTAATTCGTTTTCTTCTTTTTGTTATTGTCAAACCATTTAAACAGTTTGTTTCTTTGGCTTAAATGTCAAATGAAATACAAATATATTTTTTAGGTGGAAAATAAAACTGAAGAAAATTTGAAATTGAACTGAAATTTCTAACAAGAAAAAATGTATAGAATTATCACTTATTGAGCCCAATGAACGGTATTTCTTAGTTCTATAATAATGATAAGCTCTTTCCTAACCCCTACAAGAGAAACTGTTCGGTGAGTAAATAAGAAAATAAAAAAAAACCTGTAGAGTGCTTTACTTTTGGCCATCACTGTAGATGCTCATTGACATTTACTTTTATTTGCTTAAGCTAATCATTTTGTTACTTAAAACTTGAAATCCTTGAAAAAGAACTATCAATTACAAAAAAAATCTCATCAGGGCTAACAAGGAAGCTCTCCAATTTCGCATCCCAAAGAAAAAATAAAGGGTCTAATAAATACACACACACAGACACACATACAGCTAAGCACTAGCACTCGCAACTTGGCATCTGTGAAATGACAAAGCCTAAGGCAAATGATGTGAAATATACATAAAGAGAAAAAAGAGGAGAGGCCATAAAATGGCATTGGAGTAGGGAAGATGATGATGAAGAAGAAAAAGAAGAAGACCATCCTGTTTTCCTTCCTGTTGATATATGCATATATATGTATATGTACACACAAACACTCACACACACACACAAACACATTCCAGGGGTTTTGCCCACTTACAAGTAATAACAAGCCCAGGAGCGGCATAAAAATCTGCGGGACGATGACAATGCCCATGGCTGGCATATGTGAGCCATAAAATGTATTTTAGTATAAGCCAAAACCCAAATAAACTCATACCAAACAATCTTCAATTTACCATGGCATATCCATTCCCCACCCCACACCGCACACCTCACTCAACCAACCAACAAACCAACCATCCATCCATCCATTTCAAGGAATCTTCTTCTGCCAGGACTTTGGACTTTGACATAAAAAGAAAGCCATCGCATAATGCGTGTGATTGATTTACCTGTTTCCACCTTTCTTACCATCAGGTTTTCTTATACTTTTTTTTTTCTCTTTGTGTGTGTGTGCGTGTGGTTGGAGCAGCTGTAAAATTGATGTGTCCCATTTGGGTGGGACATCGCGAAATTGAAGTCATTGAAGATGATTAGCCTAAGAGGGCAGCCAGTTGGGATTTTCATTGCTTATCATCTGGCAGGGCGGCGGCTATATATACATACAATATACATACAAATATATATTTGTTTATGTGTGTGTGTGTGTGTCAAATGTCTTTAAGAAGTCCTTGTCCTGTGCCTGCTATCAGGACCACACAATCATCAACAAAAGTTGGTTAGTTAAAAGTGTTTGTCATTGTTGACACCTTTCGTCTTGACTGTGCAACGAACAACTTGGACGAAACTCGAGACAAAAATGCGAAAAGGGCAAAGTTTTTTCCTCTTTGCTTCTACTACTTCTTCATCTTCATCTCTTAGTCTGGCAAAAAGAAAAAAAAAATAACGAAAGAAAAAACTTTGTGAATACTTTTGTGGGCGTGTCCTCTCATGTTGATTGGTGTTAAATATTTTGGCGCGACAGTAAGTTTACTTAAATCTAATTTATTACATTGTGTGGCCAGTTTAAAGCCTAACTGGCAGCGACAAATCTACAAAAGTTGCCACGAAGAGATTGTGTGACTGCCATCATCAGACTGTGTCACATGTGTCTGTATAAATGAAATATCTACTAAATAGAAACGAGGGCCAATAGAAGAGTTTCATGAATATTATAAAGAAATTTAAGTCGAATGATGCAACATTGCTTCGAGAAATCATAAGAAATTCAAACACTTTTGATTTTGAAATATTAAAAGAAAAACTAGTCAAGTCATTCGGTTAACCCTCGTATACATATGTCTATGAGTATATACATATATATATATTCAATGTTCAACTTGGCCTTGCCTTTTTCTGTTCGCCAATTTGCTCCTTGTTATGTCTTCATGTCATTTACGCTTATTTTGTGGCCAGAGAGAGAGACACACACACACACACGTTTCACCATTTATCATTGTTGTTGGGTAGTGGCAATTTGTCGAGTTTCAAGTGATAGCCTTTCTTCATCCCATCCCCTCCCCCTCCTCTGTATTGGCCATTGAAAAAAAGTGCAGTTTAACTGCAATCGCGTTTGCGTTTTCATTATGCGCGCCCATAAAAATTCGATGCCAGCCAAGTGAAAAGAAAAACGGCTAAAGAAAAAAAAAACTTAAGACTTGACAACTATATACGATAATTGCATCGACTTGATATGTATCCTTTACACTGTAAGCTAAACTAGTATGTATGATGTTCAAGTCATCAGGAACATATTCAAGATCTAGAACCGAATGACTAAAATGTCATTGAAAAGAATCTAAAAGATGCCAAAATAAAACAACTTTCTAGGCGTACAATTTACTATTCTCTTTAGGGAGAAGACTTCCTAAGCTTTCTTTATTCTTAAGCTTTGCTTGACGGGAATACTCTTCCTTTCTTCACGTTGATCAAAGTCCTAAAATTCCTTTGCCTCTTTCTACGGTATGGACAATAATGAAGACTAAGGCAAAAACAAAAAAAAAGAATGAGAAGTAAGAAAACCTCGAAGAAAGTTATCAACGTAAACAATTCAAGCACTTCAACTAGTTTTGGGCGCCTCGATAGTGCTCCAGATAATGGCATGAGACTGTGGCTAAAACGGAAAGGGGAAGGGGATGCATAATGAAAAGTTATCAGCATGAAAAACTGAATGGGACAGTGGCAGACAGTAGAAGAAGCAAGGCTAAAGAGGGGCGAGAGTCGAGTCACTGGGACAGTGGAGGCGGAGATGTGGAAAAGTGAAGCGTTTGGGACCGGGTGCGGGGGAGTATAGCTAGAGTTGCCCTTCAGTCAAACTGGCAAAAACGCAGAGCGACAAATTTTTATGGGCAAACTTTCAATTACCCAACTTTTTTCTTGCTTGAATTACTTTTGAAATGCTTTTTGCACACATCCATATACACAGACACAGACGCGGACACACCCACACACAGACATATACATACACATACGTAAACATAGAGTGTTGAGGCATATGCATACGTATGTATTTGTGGTACTGTAGTGTCTGCTTGAATGCTTCCTTGCCTTGCCTTGCGCTTGCCTTTCCCTTCCCTATTCCATTCTACATATTTGGTTCATGCCCATTTCATCTCCCTGTGTCTTTGAAGTTTTCCTCTTCATAGGCATTCGGCGGGGTCCATTGACTTCCTCCCTATGTATGTGTGTGTGTGCGAGTACACCCTCCACCTAACCCACTTACCTGACCTTCCAAGGACGTTCAACCATTTATAATGCCTGTATATTATTACTTTTCACTTTGCTGAGCAAATTTACGAGCGAGCTGCGCAATTTTTCAACTTGTTACTTAGCGCCAACGCCACTTAAACACTTTTAACGTAATTTTTTCCGCCCCTCCCCTCGGGCCCGCACACATATATACACCCCATAGACACACACATCTACATGTACACCTCTACACTCAACAGCTAGCATGAAATATAGGGTAGACAATGAGTATCTTTTCATAAATCATAATCTGTTGGGGCATAATACATAAAATATTGATGCTAAAAAGAGTTTAACACAACAACAAAAGGAACACACAAAAAAAAAAAATGAAGCAAGCAAGTCGTCCTTGCCGACATTGAGTATACCCTGTACCAACTAGTTATATTAAATGAAATAGAATATCCTCAAAATCGCCATTAACTTCATGCAAAATTCACTTTAACATGCAGCAACAGCAAATGCATGCTGTCTCGCTCACTCTTGCCAGCCAATGTCGCCTCGGCAATTCAGTGCAAAACTCATATAGGTATATCTCCGATATTTATTGTCCGATTTCGACAAAATTTGGTCAGCTGGTCCAGTTTGGGTATATAATTAGGTGTGCCAAGTAAGAATATGATATCTTAAATACAGCTCTAGTAATACGTTTTCCCGATTTGCGGGGGCGGAAGTGGGCGTGGCAAAAATTTGAAACAAACTTGATCTGTCTACACACTAGACGGATCTACAAACCAAATTTGGTAGCTCTAGCTCTTATAGTCTCCGAGATCTAGGTGTTCATACAGACGGACGGACAGACGGACAGACGGACAGACGGACAGACGGACAGACGGACAGACGGACGGACAGACGGACATGGCTCAATCGACTCGGCTAGTGATGCTGATCAAGAATATATATACTTTATGGGGTCAGAAATGTATATTTCTGCCTGTTACATACATTTTAGCGACTTTAATATACCCTTTTACCCTATGGGTACAGGGTATAAAAAAAGAGAACCAGGAAAAAGGAAATACTCACAACACATACACACACACAGACACATGCCAGATGATAATAGCTACTAAACACCTACTTACCCAAACAGCAGTTATTAAAATCCCATGGAGTTCAGTTCCAGTTCCAGTTGAAGCTCGTTCACTGAGCGAACAGGCAAATGGATGATAGAGTATGGGACAGGGGAGGGTATAAAGAGAAAGAATATGGCAATTTTTGCACTGAACCTAAAACCCACATGGCAGTTTAGTTATTTATGTGTCTCTGTGTCTGTGTGTGTGTGTGTGTATGTGTGTGTGTGTGTGTGTGTATATATAGAAGAGGTATACAAGAGAGAGGGTACATTTTTGGCTTTATTAGTTATTGCATAAGCTGTTAGTCTTAGCTTTTAATAGTTTTTCCCTTTTTTTTTCTATGGGCACACATAGCGTATGAGTAATATGGAATTGTTTTATGGTATTTTTCGTAAACGTTTATGAACTTGGAAGTTGATTAAATTGCAAATGTATAGAAAAGTAAAAGGTTCAACTAAATAATGATCCAATTAAAGAGTTTAATAGGCTTCAAAGTATAGAATAGCTTCTCAATTGGCTAGTAAAATAAATAGATTTGAAAAGATAGAATTGAATCTGTTCAGAAACAATTTCAGCTTTTTGCTCTTAGTGATCTAAACTGGGATCGCAATGTCAACCTGCCGACGTACTCTAGTAGACTTCTTTTAATTAATCTTCCTTCTCTTACTAACCGTAGAATAATGCTTGGTGTAATCTTTATGCACAAGCTTCTAATTGGTGATATTGACTCGCCTGTGTTATAACACCAAGGAGATCTTTATGTACCATCTTGGCCTACTAGAGAAGGTAATATAGTCCCTTATCCCTTGCACACTGTACTACTAACAATGGATTGCATAATCCCTTTCGAGTCCTGTCAGTTGATTATAATCGACTTTATTGTGTGATCAGCCCAGAGCTCTCCTTATCAGTACTAAAAACCTCTATCATTTTCTATTTAGCTCGTAAATAGCTGTAGTTTTCGTACTTTTGTCTGTGTTATTGTTAACTGTTGCCCGCGACATGCGGTCTGCGCTCCTCGGTCGGTTAGGCGGGAGGTTATGGGCACTAAGTGCACCCGCTGGGATACGCGCAAAAAAAAAAAGAAAAAACAAAATATTTCATCAAAATCTGACAGGATTATAATAATAATAATATATATAACTGTGAGTTAAGCTACTTTTATTTAAATATTCTCAATTACTTTTCCATTTGAACGGAGACCAAAGCAAAAGAATGGAATCGAGTAAAAGTATAAATCGAGTAAAAGATAATCGGAATATCTTATATAATTAATGCCTACATGTATTTCTCTATGTAATGTTAAATCGTAAATAAAACAAAAACAAAACGATATCATTTAAAACTTTTCTATATCTATTCCACTGAAAATTCTAACAAAATTTTTACACAATTTTAAGGCAAGGTTTTCGCCACAATTAATTAAGTCAATCAATATGATCGAATCGTATGAATTGGCATATAGAAGAGATATCGATGTCGGTTGCCTCTTTTTTACGTGAGTTTCATACGAAATTATTTCCAATTAGTTGAATAAATAATGTAATTACCAAACACTAAAAGTTTATTTATTGATAACAATACTTATTGGCTAGTAAATAAACCTACAATTTGCACCACATAAGTTATTCATGTGCCATAGTTAAGGTTGAGGCATTAAAATTTATGATGTTCGAACAGAGAGCAACAACAACAAAGGGGAAAACAAGGGGGACAAACCCCAAGAAAAAAAGGCAATGCCAATATATTTACACATATAAAACCAAAAACCAAAGTCTGGTCACAATCGGAAAGCAAAATTTTCTTCTTCTTCTACTACAACTACGACATTTTCTTTTTTTCTCTCGTTTTTGTTTTTTTACAAATAGCAAACTTAAGGTTGGTGATAAGAAAGGGGGAGGGAGTGCCTGCAAGGACTAGCATTTTGTTGGCCCTGGCATTTATGCTTTGCTGCTTTGGACAAACACGTGGGAAAGCAAGCGCTATTAGCCAAAAGGCCTGCCAAATAAGCAAAGAAAAAAGGCAAAACAGTTGTAACTACCCAGGCTCTCCCTTCTTTTAC
The DNA here is from genome assembly GCA_035045865.1 of Drosophila austrosaltans. Taxonomy (NCBI): domain Eukaryota; kingdom Metazoa; phylum Arthropoda; class Insecta; order Diptera; family Drosophilidae; genus Drosophila; species Drosophila austrosaltans. Next base: position 7,560,514 of record JAWNOQ010000207.1, read on the forward strand.
AGACATACACACACACACACTTACATACGTATATATACATTTGTATATACATATATATTTTATGTCGCGATGTCAGCATGAACACTTTACGTTTCATATTTGCCGGGCCACTGAGCATTCACATACACGCAGACACACACACACACACACACACACAGCGAACGAACGTATGTGTGTGAACATTGGTCGGGGATCATGTTGGGGTTGGGGGGTGTAAGAAAAGGAAAGCGGGGAAAAGACTATCGGGATCGGAGCTCCCTGCACATTTCAGTTTCGTTTGCCGATTTCTTTATGCAAATTAGCCTTCAGTCAGTTTTTCTTACTTGCTTTTGCTGTTGCTCTCTTTTTGCATAAATTTTAAATTTCTTTCTTGGTTTTTTTTTTTTTTTCTCTGTTTTTCTTTTTGTTTTTTCTTCATACAGTTGGATTGTCGCGTTTTGTAGCATACTTTTTTGGGCAACGGCAGTGACAAGTTCCTACTGATACGTTTGCCCCCCTCTATCTCTCTCTCTGTGTCACAATACAATATCTGTCTTATTTATGCACTAACATTAAGAATTATTAACTTTGATAACTTATTGCACTACACTCTACCTATACTCAACCACCTCCTCCCTCCACCCGCTTCTACGATATGCCCCTCAATGTCTCTTACTGACTGTCGTCTTTCTCTCATTCTTTTACTGATTTCTTTTCATTTTGATTCTGTACATGTGCGGAAATTTTATGTGACACTTGAGAGATTTATGTGGAAAGCAAAAAAAAAAAACCCACATATATACAATGAGAGAACTCAATGTGGCAGCTGGTGGGCGTGGCAGCGTTAGCGGCAGCATTGTTGAATTTAAAACTTATCATGAGAAGGAAACAAAAAAAAAAAAAAAAAAAAAATGCCAAACACGTGCGCTAGGTCACCAGCAGATACATATACATATATATATATATATGCTTACATATTTTGATGATATTAATCATACGCACCGTTTACCAAAATAGAGTCAGAGAAATGTTAATTAATTTTGTGTGTGCGCCCCCCTTTGTAACATGAAAATTTTACAATATTTGGCATTTTCATTTAAGCGCCAAGGCTTAGTAAACAATCAAATGAAATGAAATTAATTTCTAGATTTGTCCTTGCTCTATTGCTCTGGTTGTGGCTCTTCGTCTTGGTCTTGCTCCAGCTTTTCCATTTCGTTTTATTTGTTGTCTGCTCCCTGTCGACTTTTTGACATTTATTAGATGGCCCAGCAACAAAAACACACGCACACACACACACACACACAAGCGAGACAACAACAAATAAACAAGAACAAAATGCAAAAAAAAAAAAAATAAATAAATAAAATGAACGGCACCTTGATGACAATTAATGAAAGTCAAACTGTGAAGACAAGTTTACAGCCTGCACTGGTAAATGACTAAAATTAGTTGCTTTTCTTTATCTTATTATTGTTGTTGTTGTTGCTGCTGCTGCTGTTGCTTTCCTTTTTTGCATTTTGTTGTGCGTGTTTGTTATTAATTAATCTACCTCCATATTCTCGTTTGCCTCCCTTTGCTTTAGCCAAAGAAAAAAAAAAGGAAGAGCAATCAATCTAAATCGCTTGTCAGCGGACAGCAATAAATTAAATGTCCGACTATTTTCATGCAGTTTGCCCAATCCCGGCTCGACCGTTTCCTCTTTTACTGGGCTGTCAGTTGAGACAACTTCAAAAAGCTTCAATTATTATTGTTAAATTGTCAATTGACATTGTCATTGCTGTGCGCCTGCCTTAGTTAATTAATAAATAATTGAAATTATTAAAATATTCCACAAGCTGATAATTATCACGCATACGCCACGTGGCAAAGACGATGAACAAAACAATTTTGTGGTAGATTTTCGGTGTATCTGTGTGTGTGTGTTTGTGTGTGTGTGTGGCTGCTGTCAAACATTTTTCATCCGTCCAGAATTTTGATTGATGGTCGCTCATGCCACGCCCTGCAGCGCCTGCTATGCATACAATTTTTGTTTGTTGGTTTCTTTTTTCTTTTTTTTTTTGGTCATCTCATTCGCCCTTTTCATTTTTCGTTTCTGTTTATTCGGGCAAAGGGTCATGAATTCGTGATGCGGTTGCCAGGCCAACAAATTGAAGTGGATTTTGGTACAATTGAAGTTCGCGGCTCCAGATGGTGACAATGTGTGGGCGTTGGCATAGAAGCGTGCATTTGTGTGTGTCTGTGTGTGTGTGTGTGTATGCTCTATGGTCCAAAAGCTGTCAATAACAACAAAAGGAACAATGCAATTGCGGTTTTATACACAATTGCAACAACAACAAAAAGGGAAACTCTTTCTCTTTTTTTTTTAGCATTGGGAACTGATACAGAAAATGACAGAGAGAGAGACAGAGAGAGAGAGAAAGAGGGAGAAAGTGGCAACAGAAATTGAGTTTGATTGAGGCATTGTGTGAAACTATTCCAAAAATTGATCCACATAACTAAAACAAATCACTAGTAAAGTTTTTAAGATGATTTTACAGATTGTTAAAATTATTACAGATTAGTTTGATTTACAGATTAATGGAAAAATGTCAACACAAATCATAAATCTTGTTGAAAATCATTTAGAAATATATATGGAAAATATTTATAAGAAAGTCCAAGCAGCAGTTTAGAGAAATGAATTTCTTTAAAGAAACTTTTCCATAAACCATTTGAACAACCAACTAATTCTATGTCCTTTAATGGTGAACTAATAGATGATAGATAAGTTGAAGTGGTGGCCGGATATTGTTCACGCCTCTTTATTGTTAATTGACTTCAATATGCTTATATATATATATAGATTATGATAAATCTCAGCTTAGTTTATCAAATATCATTTGACTCATTCAATTTCCCTATAGAGTGGCACAATTAAGCTTTGTGTCCTTTTGTGTGCGCGTGTGTGTGCGTGTGTGTGTATGTTTGATTAAAGCCAAAATAGCCTCCATCTATGAATTTTGATTAACAAAGGCAACAACCAATCTCATTCCCATTTCATAACACAAAGGCAGAAGGATTGTACAAGTGAGTTCGAGTGGGGGGTTAAAAAGGACTCTTGCATAGAAAGGAAAAAAAAACTGGTTAGCTCCTTCCCCTACTCTCCACTCCACTCTACTCTGGTGTGCACATCAACAATAACATGAATCTCATTAATCATACCTTATGCATAATGGTTCGTGTCGTACAAGAGGCAGCAACAACAACAATAACTAGGCTAAGCAGGAGGTCATGCAGAGAAGCCCAGACCACAGACCATGGCCTAAAGGTTGAATACAAGCTAGTCAAGACTAATCTAATGCTTGACTATATGTTACAATATGTTTTTGCCACACGACGGCGCCGACGACGGCAACGACAACGACGACTAAGAGCCTGCGCCAGGTCAAAGGTGGCAGCGATGTCTCTATTCCACCTATCCACTTCCGTTCTTCCCCATCTCCATCACCATCTTCTTCCCCTCAGTCTGGTTGGTCTTTTCACATGTGCTGATAATCATGTGTCATTGTCGCTGTTCACCTTGGCTTTGCTCTATATATACATGCCATTTCACTTTTGGCCAACAAGCATATCGTGTTTTCCCTTTCTAATTCTCTTTCACTGCGTGTGTGTGTGTGTGTGTGTGTGTGTGTGCAGATAATTAAAGAGAGATGTCAGCTGTGGTGGCCACATCATCATCATCGTGATCTGGGACCACCAATTACTTTTGGGTTTAGCAAAATTTAATTATATGCGAAAAGCGCGTGTCCTGTTTTCTTTTTTTTTTTTCGTTTTCGGTTTTTGTTTTTTCTGTTTTGGTATGAAAATTCTTTTGGAGCATGAATTATACGTTTTTAATTGCTGACCACCCACCCAAAAAAAAAAAAAAAAAATGTGATGGCACGCTATACAGCACACCTACACTCATGTTAGCTACCCAGATCAAGAGGGGAGAGCGGGGACGACACCACACCACAATCGATGCCCAACCCGTTTGATTCATGCTCAAGCAGCCGACACTCAGCCTGACCCGGCGATTTATCTTCCAAGGGTCTCGTCGACACTACTTCATTAAAAAGAGCTCAAGTGCACAGCCAAAAAATGTGGAGCACACATACACTCACACCCACACACACACACACTCTGGGCAGACTTTAAATTCCTCGTGTCACCATAAATTTGCATGAAAATTGTTCACAGCTCGACTTTAGTTTACGCCGAGTTTTTTTGCATTTTGTGTTTACTTGCTACGAAATCAGCATCCATCATTCATTCGGACACCAAATGAAATTCTGCCCCTTGCTCCATTTTAGCAAAACTATACTCCACTTGCCATCCCCTTTCCCCTTCTAGTTTAACTTCCATACCCACGCCCAAACATTGCATTTTGTGCTCTCTGTTGAATTTGATACCCTTTAAAGTTTTGGCAATATTAAATTTAATCAAATGTTATTAAACTCGGACTTACTCTTGGAATTAAGTATTATATATAGCATACTTTTTGGGGACTACAAAATAAAATTAAGATAACGATTCCAAAGCAATTTCTTAATCTGATACTGAATAACCGCCGATGATTAGTCATTTATCACTTGAGTTATGATCAGTTCTTGCAATATTTCATTCCATTATCATTATATATAACGTTTAGCTATATAAGGTTACTCAAGAGCTCTGAAATTTCACAACAGTTCCTTACAAGGATGACTTTTACTAGAAGTATTTAATTACAGAAACTAAGTGAAATCTTTTCGTTTTAATTGACTTAGAAATATATCAAAGACAATTTCCCATTTATAAATTCATTACAGGATATCTCCAAATCGAGACATTTAACTTTATGTTAAAAGGAATTTTTGTTTGCCATTTTGCACTGTCAATTTATTTAGACGGCAAACGGCGGGCGAATTGCAATAGAAATTTAAATGTTCAAATGGCAGTTTTGCTTTTTCCTATATACCTAGTTTTTGGTTTTTTTTTTTTTTTTTTTTTTTTGTGTTTGGTTTTTGTTTGGTTCGTTTTTGCCTTTTTGTTGGGGTAGAGTTTGTTTATTTCGATTTCGTTTGTTTGTGGTCCATGGAGATTTGCAGAAGGTATTTGTGTCGAATCTATTGGCAGAAATGCCATTCGGAATGCCAATGAGGAAAACACAGAACAGAACAGAACAGAACAGACCAGAACAGAGTCGAGTGAGTTAATCGTGCCGAGAGAGAGCGAGAGAGAGAGAGTGAGAAAGAAATTGAAATGTTATAGTTGATATTTACATTATAGATGGATGAAATGTTCTCCAGGGCCTATTTAAGGTATTACAAAAATGATAAAATGCTGTGAGTTGGAAACTATTTAAAAGAAGAATATTATATATTAAATATTGCTAAAACTCATTAAATGTGTCCTTAAAATATATTCTCTTTCAATTAATCATGTTTAGATAAAGGACAACAGCAAAGTCAAAGCAGAATTGCAAAAGTGTTTATCAACTATTTTAAACTGAAGTTATAGAAAATCCCTGATTCCACAATAACAACATTTGCTTGTTTATTAGTTCTATCATTGTGAAAACCGATTTCTGATTTCCAGAAATTTATATTAAAAGATATCACCTGAAAGGCAGTCAAGGGGAAAGCTCCAAGATATATGTATATATCCTTTATATACAAAAAGTCCAATGAAAGATTCTCTCTTATTAGAATTATTTTTTCAACTAGTTACAATTTAGAAAGAATCTATTTATATTTGTATATAAAATAGTTATCAACTTTTCCCCCATTTGTTATCTTTCAATATATCAGTCACACCAAATATAGCAAAATATATATTATCGCTTGTTGAATGTCAATTAAAAATAAATAGCAATAACTAATGTTTCATTACAGAAATATTGTTCAGTTAGTTAAGAAAGTTGAAAACAAACAAACAAATTTCGCAAAAACCAAAGAACAAAAGTCACCAAATCATCAGTGCCCAAGGGCTTAGGAAGGAAGTGAAAAAAAAAACTCATAAAACGTGAGCAATATGCAAACGAAATAACAAACAAAATGGGGGGGAGGGGGGGGGCAATGAATCTAAAGAGAAGTAGAGGTGAGGGTGGGTGGCAGTATATAAAATTAAAACGGTCAAAATGGTCTAAATGCGCAATCAAAGTGATTGCCGTCGCAATAATAAAAGCAATAGCAAACAACTAGAAGGGAAAACGGATGGCAATCGTTTAACAAGGCGACAGGCATTAGTGAAAGTAAGCATAACGGGAAAAAAAAAAATTACAAAAAATATACGGAAATGTAGTACATAAAAATATGTATATACATATATACCTACAGACTTTTGTCCATTATTTTTATATGTTTGTCGCTGTGCCTGCTGCTGGCTGCTATAATGAAATCAAAATATGCCTCACGTACAAGAATTTTTAACTTGCTTTTTCATTTTTGTTCTCGTTTTGTATATATATATATGTATGTATATATATATTTTATGTATATGGGCAACAATTTAGGTTTAAAAAATTGACCCAACAATTGCAAAATAATCACCTTGGAGAATTGTTGCTTTGGTTCTTGGCTAGTTTGCCTAGTTTCGGTTTAGTGATTCAGTGATACGAATGGACTATAAACTGTCTAAGGGAAAGAGGGGCAAGTATGGTTTGTTGGGGGTGGTTAAAGGGAAGGTATAGAGTTTGTATAGCAAACTTGAAATTCCCTTTTGGTTAGTCACTTAAAAGCATTAACTGCACAGCCTTTGGTCATGGCGGGATACGGTTTGTGGATAGATGATGGTTACGGATATGTACGGTTACGGTTACGGATATACTAACGGTATATACACTGCGGCAGCAAGATAAAGAAGAAGAAGCGCAAGTAGCATAGTGCGGCTGCTGCACAAAATGAAGCAATCGCTTTGAAAGCTCACGGGAACCAGCAACAGCGCAGCATACACTTTTAGCCAAATGAAATGTTGGCCATGTCGGTACAATGAACTGTTTTCTTTTTTTTTTTTCCTTCCAAATTATCTCTCCCGGTTTTTCCTTATTTGTTTACTATTTTTTTTGGATGAATCTTTACTTTATTGTGACTTGGCTTTAAAGGTTGCATGTCAGTCATAATAATTTTTTTTTTTCTGTCTTTCTCTGATAGATTGACGGCAATAAGTTTTTTTTTTTTTTGTTTTATCTGAAAATTGTTGTGGCAAATTTTTCAACTCGAAAACTTTTAATTAAACACACAGAAAATTGATTGTAACGTTTTACCGCACAACAAAAAAGTTTTTCAATTCAGTAATGCCTAAGAGGGAGGAAGGAAGGGGGGATTTTATTTCAATCATTTCAGTTGTAAAAATAAAAATTATAAAAAAAATAAAGAACACCATTTTTGACTTTGTTTTCTTTTTCTGGTTTATTGGCCAACAATTTGTTTGTTTGTAGTGAAATTCTTGGAATAGCCGCCGTTGCCTCTGCTACATACATACATACATATGTATATGTTTTATATGTATTGTACATACATGTATGTTACTCTTATGCGCTTGACAAGTTTGCATTCAAATCTCTACTGACCGGAAACTAATTTGAAAATGTTATTCATTATGCATTGCACTCTCCTACATACTTGTGGTATGCGACTTTTCGTTCGACTTATTCATTTGCTCATTTATTTTCCTTCACTCGCGCGCTCTCCCTCTCTCTCCCTCGCTCTCTCTCTCCTCTCTAAATGTATTTATATATAATATTTTTTTTTGTTTTGTTTTATTTACTTGCCTGCAGGTCCGGCTGCAGAGGTGTAAGGTGTAAAAGTTTTTCACTTGTTGTAATTAATGACTTAAAGAGAAGAAGAACTTTTCACACATTGAGGGTTTTGATTGATGCCAACAAATTGCTTAGAAGATAATGTAAAATTGAGTCGAAAAGACATTGAAAGGAACGTTTAAACAGGTGGTAGGGGTAAAAGGGAAAAAGAGAAGGGATTAAAAAGTTTAAGCATATTCTTTTAAGTTTTTAAGCATCATAAACAAATTGTCTTTGGTTTACTTATAATATATTTTTATATCAATAAATTATTAAGCAATTTGTTGTCACTTTAAATTATATTTGTAATTTACAAATTAAATTTAATGTTGAAACACTTTTAGATCTGAAGCTCTTGATCTTTCCTGGACTGCTTGTTAATCAAAGAAGAGAGAGAGAGAGTAGGCAAATGGATTGTATTGATTGTAGATTTTCTGTCTCAAAATGAAAATCGAAGAGATTTCATATTCTATATAAAGACGAACTCTCGAATGGATATCGATATATAAACCTTGCTCTATTACAACAAAGTTTACTTTGGAGTTATCTTTTCACCAAGGAGAACAATGACTTAACCAAGCGTAAAATGAAAGACTACTTCCCTCATCACAGGAGGATTAGCTAGAGAGAGAGAGAAAGAGAGAGAGAGAGGAGAGCTACTGCATAACACAAATCTCAATTTTAGTGGAAAATGCAATATACTGAGTGAAAGAGATTTTGTTGCTATATGTTGTTCCGGACCTGATACGCTGCCTCACTTTTCACTTCATTTTTTTGTTGTTTTTTTTTTTTACAGTTTTGTTGCAGTTTTCTACGCACACTATTTCTATGTGTATGTATGTGTGTGCGTTTGTGGGTGAGTGAAGGAAAGTTGAAGGAAAAGTTTTCGGTTTTTTTTTTTTGTTTTTTTTTTACCATGCAGCACTTGGCAGTATGGTGGGGACGCGCACGCGGTATACACTAATACCCAGATTTGAGTTGTGGCTAGAAGAGTTTTTAACCAGATTGTTGCCTTTAAAGCTGAATTAGCGCATTTTTGGTCGACTGGCCAAGAGCAAGAGAAACCGGGAAAAAAAAGAAAGAGTGAGACACGAGACACAGAGAAAGTGCAAGAGATAGAAAACTGTGGAATCTGGCCAGGCTCTGTGGTTGGCAGTTTGCTTAAGTAGTTTACGGTTGAAGCGAAAATGAATTGCTTTTCACGGAAAAAAGGAAACGAAAAGATGGCAAAGCCAGCCGCCTTCTTTTAGCCAGCCAACCACTCGGGATGAATAAATTATAATTCTTTTGTTTATACTTTTTGTTGACAGTTGATTTTTGTTTTCAAAGAAGGAAAGAAAAAAAGGTTACAAATAAACCACTAAACGATGCTTTACTTTATTATTATTATTATTATTTTTATAATTGTTGAAATTCAAATTAAATATTTTGATGCACTTAAATCAGATAATATTTACAATTACATTTTGGTAAACAAAAGATTTATTGTGTATTGATTTAACATAGAAGCCAATAGAAAATCAATTGGAATTGTAAAATTTTTAGTTTACTTTAAGTAGATAATGTTGAAATTTCTATTAACATTATTATTAATTGTATTTGGTTCGAGTTATGGTTCATTTAGTTTATATGCAACTTAATCAAATTAATCTTTATTGAGTGCCACACAATTCCAATTGTGTTGACTTGCGTTGAGTTGAGTTGGTCAACTTAATTGAGAGCATCTTTAGAGTGAGAGAGAGATAGAGAGAGAAAGTGTGTGCTAAACAAATGCCATAAATAATAAGTTGACAAATTGAGTTGCCGAAAAGTAAAACAATATAAATACTGAAACGTCAAACGGAAGTGCAGCCAGAGACTATGTTTTTGTATATATGTATACATATCTATATATAAGGAGTACAACTTATACCTACATAAAGAGGAAAAACCGCTGGCAAGAATAAATAGAAGATGGCTAAGGAAAAGGAGTATTAGATAGTAGAGAGAAGGGTAAGAGAATCAAATAAGGATACAAGAACACACACACATACACGCTGAAAACAAAAGTCTGGCAATGGATATAAGGCTGAAAAAGGAACTGAGATAAAAATGGCATGCGTCGTCGCATGGTACATGAACCAAAATGGCACCCACAAGAGCTTCCGGCAGACGTCCGCTTTAACAACTCTTTTTACCCACGCATAGAAGACGCCCTGAACATTAGCAATTTCGTTGGCTCAGAATAGGGGAATGGGTGTGAAGGATCTAGAGGCAGGAATCATGATGTTGGTGGCTTTGGGGGAGGTTTCGTTACGTTTGGTTTGGTTTTCTTCTTTTTTTTTTTTTTGTTTTGTGTTCCCAACGTTTTTGTCATAAACCCATTAAAAGTCAAGGACAAAATTCATGTTGCATGTTTACACATGCACAATCACACACATACACTTACACTCACACATATATGTATATATAAACAAACATACACACACACACACATACACAGAAACACACACATAACACATGACATGAAGAAATGCCAACAAAGTAGCTTTAATTAATGAAACTCATTAAAGGGATGGTAGGACGCAACCAGTACCAGCTTATACCCATGCTTATGCCCATGCCCTGGCCTAAGCTCAAGCCCAGTTGTCTGATGCCTAGACAGAAATGCGCGCTTTGACCTGCCACAATGCGTTGCCATACATTAGCCAGCCTGGCCATAGTCACCGTATAAAAGTAGCAGCACCCAGTGCCAACGCCAGTGCCAGTGCCAGTACCAGAATCATTATCATCGAGCATCAAGAGCACCAACAGCAGCAGGACTTTGGCCACCGACTTGGCCAAGGCGAACTATGTTGAGGACACACGACGATTGGGCTACACACGAATGCCCACGATATTACACATTACCGAAGACTGTGCCACACGAGAGAGCAAACGAGAGAGTTGTGGCAGCTTTGCTGAGAGTCATTAGGGGTAAATTGTGGTAAAGCTTGTCATTTCACTCCGAAAAGCTTTAAAACTGAAAATAAGGGGGTAGGTTAAGCAGTGCAGTAACTACGTACAATCCATGTTTTGTAAGTCTTCTCAGATCTACAAAAAACGTTTATACTTTAGAACTTATTAAAAAGATCAAGAAACTATTTTTTTTTTTTCAAACGGAAAAGTACTTAAGAATCAAAATCGTAGTCACTAAAATACTAATAAACCTAAGTAGATTTAAATTTAAACGGAAACAAAACCAGGGTTGCATTAGCACTGCTTATTTTGAGTTTGGTTCAAAACTAAAATATCTTTACATTCAATATATATTTAAAGCAGTGCATGTTTTTTTTATTACAGGAAGCTTTTACGGCATCTGGATTCAACAGCTGGGCAATATCAAAGAGACGTCCCACTAGAAGAAAGTAGACTAAGCAGGACTAAGGACAGTTTATGAATGTCTCAGTAGCCACTAAAACAATAAGGAAAAATGAAAAGGATAAAAACATTCTTACAATTAGCGACACTCCGATTCTACACAGTCACAAGGAAACCCATCAGCAAAGAAAATCAAATAATTGGTAAGTTTTATAAGGATACTCTTGTGCATAGATAAACTTATGAATGTGGATTCATCCTTTTTTTCAGGAATTCCATGCAAACCATCGACTGATACACCAAGGACCCGTCTATTCCAAAAGCTAAACGGCTGAAGGTCCCGAGGACACATAAAAAGCACCTCTATATACTAGTTTTTTTTTGTATTGTTTTGAAATTAAATTTATTTTCGAGAATCACATTTTGTCCAAAAAATCATTTTCTCTTCAATAATGTAATAAAATTGTTACTTAACTCGAAAAACAAAAAAAAGCATTCTACCTATTCTTTTGGGTTTGAAGTTGAGGACAAAGATGGGCGCTGAAATTAAAATTTTATTAGAAAAAAATGCCTGAATTCACCTACTGGTCATTTCTGTTAGCCTGGTATTTTAGGAAATTTGGTGTGCTTATTTTTCTTTAAAATATAAAAACTTCAAATAAAATGAAACCAGATAAATCAACCTACTAGCTATTTCTGTTTGCCTGGTGTTTCAACAAGTTTAGTGTACTAAATGTAAATGTGTAACGTAATTGAAATTTCAAGTCAACCTTCTGATCATTTCTGTTCGCCTGGTGTTTTACCTAAATTTGTATGTCAAATTTCCCTTTAAAAAAAATGAAGTTATGCTCCCAAAATCCTCCTACTGGTCATTTCTGTTCGCCTGGTATTTTATTGGACCAGCGATTTGCGAACTTACCTTTATATTTTGTTCAGATCGTATGGACAACTTTTGACTAATTTTTGTAAGGGGGTAGGTCGTTAAAACTGTCACAACATTAGAAATCTCGGCCATTTAAAGGACTATCAGGATGTCCTTTGGCCAGATGGAAGGACTCGTTGTTTGGCGTCGACTGACATCATCAGATCCTTGGTCTTTTAAACGGCTGAGAAAAAAGGAGTTTTCCCAGTACAAAAAATTGTCAACAACTCTTGAGTCCTTTTAAGGATCAGGACTATATTAGTGTCAAATGAATCTAATTAAATAGAGCTATCGTCTGACCAAAGGACATTGGGGTAGTCCTGCGGAGAGCCGAGTTATTAGAGATTTTGTTTTTTTTTCACCATTTTCTTTCACCTTTTTTTTTCAATTTGATTCATTCTTTATAGATAGAATTATTTAGAGGCATATATAAAATTATTCCTTAGAGAACATCTTTGATAACACGAAACTGTTTTTCATAGCGCTAGTACAACAATTCGCTCAACTTTTGAAATCGAATTTCAATTCGCTCAACTTTTGAAATCGAATTTCGATTCGCCCAACTTTTCAAATCGAATTTCAATTCGCTCAACTTTTGAAATCGAATTTCGATTCGCCCAACTTTTCAAATCGAATTTCAATTCGCTCAACTTTTGAAATCGAATTTCGATTCGCACAATTTTTGCGATCCAATTCGCCCAACTCTTGCGAATAAAAAAGGAAATTTAAGTTGCCGACAGAGGGTGCTTTTGTGTATAACAGTTGTATTTATATTTCTTTTGCGAAAGTCCTTGACATGAACCAGTAAAATCACCGATAGATGGAGCATTTATACCATTTTTCGATGTCCTGTTTTTAATTTGTTCTCTTATTTCGACTTCGTTATCCTTGCTTTCCCAGTGAGCTTTCTCTTAATTTTGGTATACACTCAGGACATGCGTTTTATGGCCCAGCAGGACTAGGCCAACGCAGACACTGCCTGTCGACCTACCAGACCAAGCAACAGCTTTTTTCTTGTCGTCGTCGTCGTCGTCGCCGACATCGACATCGTGAGGTGTCGTATTCGACAACAACAAAGAGATAGAAATGAAGCACCCGCAATACCCCACCAAAGTCCTACCCATATCTATTCAACGCCTATCGAGGCAGGCTACATCCTGTGGAATGCCCGGCACCTGCTGCATTTCAAAACAAAAGGCATTTATTTAGAATGGCGAGCGCAAAACGGAAGTGGCAAGAAAATAGACAACAATCGGGAGGGTGAAGATAGCTATAAGGAAGGGGGCGGGGGGTTGCCATGGGGTTTTGTCGTTTTGGTTTCAGTTGCCACGACAACTGACATTTGGACACAACAAGCGGAAAGGCTTGTGGCAAGTATTTGTTTCAGCGCAAAAGCCGATCGAAGTTAAATTTTAGATTTTTCATTTAAAATGCAATTGAAATATTTACGAACTCTGCTAGAGGGTCAGGTGAGATCAATCGTTAATATGTTTAATCGAAATACTCGTCTCAAAAATTATGAATACCCCAGGAGCAAATACAGAGGATAGCTGGTTTAGCCTGGTCACCGAATCAACAGAAATTGGCCATTGCCACATCAGATCGTCATATCTTGCTCTATGATGATGCGGGCGAACGACGAGATAAATTTAGCACCAAGCCAGCAAATCCGGCTAATGGCAAACACTCGTATGTGATACGTGGCCTGGCCTTTAGTCCTGATTCCACTAAACTGGCAGTGGGCCAAAGCGATAGTATCGTCTATGTCTATAAGCTGGGTGAGTCATGGAATGACAAGAAGGTCATCTGTAATAAGTTCCCTCAGGCCACAGCAGTGACAGCGTTAATTTGGCTCTCATCCGGCGCTATCATAGCAGGTAAGTCTAAAGCAATTGAAATGTACACCGGATAGATAAGCCTTTCTTGAAGGTCTCGAGGATGGCAAGATTCGTGCCCTGCATAGCAAAAGCAATAAATCGCAGAGCTTATATGGCGGTGATAGCATCTGCATCTCTTTGGCATCGAATACCAAGGGAAATGGTTTCCTCAGTGGTCACAATGATGGCACTATTATACGCTATTTTATGACTGATGAGGCAAGCGAACCTCTGGGTCGCATTGTACAGCATCCTGTGCCGCCATTTGCCTTGGCATGGCCACATGGTGGCTTCTGTGCCGGCGGCTGTGATCAACGCATTATCTTCTACGATACCATGGTGAGCATGAAGAGACCAGTATCAGTTGTAGCTAACTTATCAACTTTGCGCTCCTTTTTAAGGGTCGACAATTGCGTTGCTTTGACTACTCCCGGTCTGAGGGTGAACGTGAATTCACAGTGGCTGTCTGTAGTCCCAATGGACAGGCTGTGGCCTTTGGTAGCTATGATCGTATACGCATCTATGCCTGGAGTCCACGTCAGGGAGCCTGGAGTGAGAGTGCCAGCAAAGAGATCAGTTGTCTCTATACGCTAAGTGCCTTGATATGGCGACGCGATGGGGCTCGTCTCGCTCTCGGCTCGGTCAGTGGTGCTGTCCTTCTGTATGAGTCAGTACTAAAGCGTACCATATGGCAGGATAAATTCGAGTTGATATTTGTGGCACCCAGTCAGCTGCTAGTACGATCATTGGCCGAACCATCACAACAGCTAACTATTGAATCCCAATTGGGTCTGGAAATCGACGATGTTAGGATTATGGGCAAGGATAACTATTTGGTGGCACGCACCGAGGAGTCACTAATTCTGTGCGATTTAACCCGTAACCTATGCAGCGAGGTCCCTTGGACAGCATCTGGACATCATGAGCGTTTCTATTTTGAAAATCCCAATGTATGTCTGGTCTTTAATGTGGGTGAATTGAGTCTAGTGGAATATGGTGATAATTCCATTTTGGGTTCAGTCCGAACTGAGTTTGTCAATCCTCATGTAATCTCTGTGCGTCTCAATGAGCGCGGCAATGGGCGTGGCAACAAGAAATTGGCTTTCTTGCTAGATGCAAAAACCATTTGTGTGGTGGACTTGGTCAGTCGTTTGACCAGTGGACAAATCAATCATGAGACAAAGATCGATTGGCTTGAACTCAGTGAGACGGCTCACAAATTGTTATTTAGGGACAAGAAGCTACGTCTGATATTGGTCGACAACTATACGGGCAAGAAGCAAACTCTATTAAGTAATATCTCATTTGTCCAGTGGGTGCCCCAGAGCGATGTGGTGGTGGCCCAAAGCAATAACAACTTGGCTATATGGTACAATATTGATCTGCCGGAGCATGTTACTATGCAAAATATGCGAGGAGAGGCTATTGAAGTGCTCCGAGAAAATGTAAGTAAACTACAAAACATTATCCAAGATACGAATGGAGATTTTAAAGGATAAAACTTAATATTCGTACTTATCAATTCTCTTACCCAATTGCAGGGTCGCACAGTGGTCCGTACTCAAGATGGTCCCAGCGAGCATAGCTATCAACTGGATGAGGGCCTTGTGGAATTCGGTACGGCTGTTAATGATAGCGACTTTGGAAGAGCTGTACACTTTCTGGAAACTTTGGGTGATAAGCCGGCGGCCAAAGCCATGTGGCATAATTTGGCCATTATTTCTCTGGAGGATGGCAATTTGCGTGTGGCTCAGCGTTGCTATGCCGCACTGGGTAATGTCTCCAAGGCATATTATTTGGCTGAAATGATCCAACAGGCTGACGAATTCGAAGAGTCAACTGGTACGCCGGGCATCCATTGTCCCGAGGTGCGTGCCAAGTTGGCATTACTCAATTCGGATCTGCGCACGGCGGAAAGAATCTATTTGGAGCAGGGTGACATTGAGGCAGCTTTGAAAATGTACCAACAATTGCGAATGTGGGATGAGGCAGTAGCTCTAGCCGAACGACGGGGATATGCACGTTTGACGGAATTGAAAGAACAGCACATGGAATTCCTTTTGAGTAGCGAACAACAGGAGAGAGCCGGTCAAGTGCTGGAGGATCAGGGTGAATTGCAGCAGGCAATGGCCTTGTATTTGAAGGCGAATAAGCCAGCTCGAGCAGCTCGCTTGTCCCTAAAGACTCCACAATTGTTGCAGGATGAACAGCTGATGTTGCAAGTGACCGAAGGATTAGTCCATAGTGAACTCTTTGAATTGGCTGGCGATATAGCCCATCGTTTGTCTCGACCAGAAGCCGCCCTGGCCCTTTATCGCAAAGGAGGTGCCTATGCCAGGGCTTTGGAATTGGCTCGTGTGGTTGCTCCACAAGAGGTTACAGCCTTGGAAGAACAATGGGGCGATTGGCTGGTGGGACGCAAGCAATTAGATGCCTCCATTAATCACTATATTGAGGCGGGAGCTACCCAAAAGGCTCTCGAAGCGGCAGTGGGGGCCAAGCAATGGCGCAAGGCAGTTCAGATAGCCAAAGTCCTCGATGAACCGGAACTGATTCAACGATATGCGCTAGATCTGTCCAAGCACTTGGCATTTGCCGGAGATCTAGACGGGGCAGAGGATTTGCTTGTTCGTGCGAATCTCTATAAAGATGCCATTGAGCTACTGAATCGTCATGGCAAGTGGGAGCGAGCATATGTCATCGGTGAGAAGTATTTAAAGGCTGAGCAGTTGCGTGAGTTGTTCATCCAGTTGGCCAGCAGCCTGGAGGAGCAGGGCAAGTATCGGGATGCGGAAAAGGTTTTAATAGCAGTTAATGAGCCAGATTTAGCCATTGCCATGTACAAGCGGAGGGAACTCTACGATTCGATGATCCGTTTGGTCGAACGCTATCACAAGGATCTACTGGATAGCACACATCTTCATTTGGCTCGTCAGCTGGAATCTCGGGGTAAGCTCAAGAATGCAGAATTACATTTCATAGCCTCGGGCGATTGGAAATCCGCTGTCCATATGTACTGCTCGTCGGCACGCTGGGAGGATGGCTATCGTGTGGCCAAACAGAAGGGCACAGAGGGCGCCAGTCAGCAGGTGGCCTATATGTGGGCCAAATCTATGCCTCTGGAGAGTGCTGTGCGTCTGCTTAGCAAATTGGGTCTACTAGACACTGCAGTGGATTTTGCCTGCGATTCGGGACAATTTGAATTTGCCATGGAACTATGCCGTTTTGCGGGAAAGCCCACGGATGAAGTGCATCTGAAAATAGCCATGTCTCTGGAGGATGAGGGGAAGTTCGAAGAAGCAGAAGCTGAGTTTCTCAAGGCCCATAAGCCCAAAGAGGCCATTCTCATGTATCAGCATGCTGGAGACTGGCAGGCAGCTCTTAATGTGGCCGAACTGCATCTACCCGAAGCTGTCAATGAAGTACTCATTGGCCAAGCCTCATCCGCTTTGGAGACCCGCAACTATAAGGATTACGAGGCTTTGCTGTTGCGTGCACAACGACCTGATCTCATCGTCGATTATTATAAGCAGGAATCTTTATACGAAGATGCCTTGCGCATAGCCGAAGAGCACTATCCCTCGGCTCTGAATGATCTGCGGCGTCTGCAGGCCCAACAGCAGCGTGGTCAAAACCAAGGGGAAGATTCTGCCACCGATTCTCGTGGCTATCTGCAGCGAGCCGCTGAATTTGCTAAACGGGAACAGTTCCGCAAGGCAGCTGAATGTCTCATGCAAATAGATTCATCCAATGCCGAGGATGCGGCGACACTTGAGCGTGCTTTGCTCCGGGCCGCTGAAATCTGCAATCAATTTCTCGAGGGTCAAGATGCACAGGAATTGGCTCAGGCTTTGGGGCCACGCCTTATGGCCATTAAACAGATTGGGCCGGCTGCTCAGCTGTACTTGGCCGCCGATATGCCCAAGCAGGCTGTCGACGTTTTCATTAAAACCGAACAATGGAGCAAGGCTCGTCGTCTGGCTAAGGAAATCGACGCGGATCTGCAACTTTTAGCCTATGTGGAGCAACAGCAAAAATCCTGCCTCAAACATGAGGGAAATGTCGAGCAATTAGCCGATATTGATATCATCTCCGCCCTAGATCTACTGGCTGAGCAGGGCCAATGGCAACGCTGTCTGGAAAAGGCCAAGCAACTGAATCCCTCCGTGTTGCAAAAGTATGTGGCAGTCTATGCTGCTCAGCTCATTCGGGAGGGTAACTGTGCAGCTGCCCTGGGACTCTATCTCACCTACGGCGCTCCACCCATCGAGGCACACTTCAATATCTACACAAGAATTGCTCTAGACTGTTTAGCCCTAAGGGAAGAGCAGACAGAGAATGGTTTACTCTGGCGACAATTGCGTGACTTTCTCCATCGCCTGTCGCAGGCACTTTCAACCTCCAATTCCTCTGGAGGAGAGTCGAATCAAAGTGGATTCAGTGCCAGCGTACAACAGTTTCTATTGATTGCCCATTATTATGCCATTAGATCGGCATGTAAAGAGGTGCAATCCCTGCAGCCTGTGGCTTTGCGTCTCTCATTGGCACTCCTGCGCCATACGGACATTTTGCCGGTGGACAAGGGTTTCTTTGAAGCTGGCATGGATCTGCGACAAGCGGGACGTGAGGCTGAAGCCTTTGTTATGCTCAATCACTATTTGGATGTGTGCGAGGCCATCGAGGAGGGTTCCGGCAATCTGGTTGATCACACCGATTTGGCTAGCACAGATTTTCCCAGTTCTGTGCCACTCCCCGAGGATATACATCTCAAGAATGAGCCCAGTCTCCATGAAGAGGTACGCGAATGGGTATTGGCTGTCAGCATGGATCAGCAAGTGGATCAACAGCTGCCCACCGATGATCGCGGCCTCTATGAATCCAGTTTGGGTCCCAATGATCAAGCTTGCCTGCTAAGTGGTTACCCTGTGCGGGGACGTCAACCAGTTACCTTTCAATCACCCAACAGTAATCAGCAAGTGAATCGTGATGTCTGGAGCAAATTCTCGGTAGCCATGAAGATGTCCCCAGCCAGTGGCATTGCCGATATCATACACTTTATTGAAAAATGGCAAGGATCTGCCAATTATGTAATGCACTGAAAAAGAAGAAAGAGTAGTAGTAATAACACATTGATGATCTATATTGTGTATGCTATAATTGAACCGTCAATAATAAATGTGGATTACAATAATTCTTGTTGGGTTTTCTTGTTACTTTTTTTTTTTTTTTGTTTTTATCAGTTTTATGGTGCTACGTGGGTCACGAATAGGACAATACATAATAATATTTAATAAGCGGTTCTTTGTTTTAATTTTTTTTTTTTCTTCTTTTTTTTTTTTTTGTTTCCTTGTTGTCTGTTGATATTCCCTATTTGATTTTGTTGTTGTTGTTGTTGTTGCTGTTGCTGTTGTCTTGTTTATTCTAGATCTTGACTTAAATTGTTCCTGATTAAAACTGCTGAAAAATTGATTATCAATCCATTTTTCCGTTCGGTCTTGCTGTGACATCCAATCAGTGTAGGGCATTGAAGAGATCACCGGCTGAGGGCAAGGGGGCCAGGCCGCCAGTTACATCTGGTAATTGGGTTAGATCGGGTAAATTGGATAAATGATCGTGTATCTCCTTCTGTAGACCCAACATCTTGGCCAATTTCTTTTTATGTTCCTGTAAAGCAATGGAAACGCAAGTAAATCATTTGCAATATTCACTAACCTCACGAGCAAATACTAAATCAAAATGATATAGTATATCAAACAGTTTAATCTATATATGGACTCTATTAACATTTAAATTAAATTTGTAAAAAGTAAAATGACAACAAATAATGAATCAACTTCATATATCATATATGAAATCGAGAGAGAATGAAAGAGTGAAAGAGAGAAACTATAACTTTCTAAATAGTATGAAGAAAAGTGAACTTCTTTAACCAATATTTTGCAAAAGATTTAATTTTAATTAAGGAATAGAATTCAGACTTTGGGATTGTGAAAGAAAACTACTTTTAACTGAAACGATTTCGTTTTGTATTGCAAAAGATTGTGGAATTTAACCTCGATGAACCGAAGTTTATATAACCTTGCAGTGTTTTGTAGCTATTATATCTTAAACCTATCTTAGGAATTTGCATTATTTAAAAAAATATCACAATTCATGAATGAATAAGACCTCCTACAAGGTAGATTGAATTGGACGATTATTAGAAACTCGATAGAATTCATTAATACTGACTTTGGTAACTTTCTATTAAAAAATATAGTTCTTAAATGGAGACTAATCAAATTGGCAAGATTTACTAGTCTAGTCTATATAATAGGCCTTTCTGTACATTACCCTCTGCAAGGTTATAGAAAATAAAAAGTAAATCGCATATCTTTCGGTGCTATAAAAATGTCGTATATATAAGAACTCCCTTATGTTAAACGAAATCAAGCAATACATTGATAATTGTCTAATTATTTATAAGATATTTCTAGATTTGATCGAAATCTGGTTTGTTTATTTATTTGTGGTAGGTGAGATTTATTTTGAAACTCATTTTATAGCACCGATTGTATTTTTGGTTACTTTAACGCAACGATTTGGTAATAAAGAATAATCTAAGTTAACTAATCAAAAATTAGTTTAAATAAACCTATAAAATGCAAGGTAAGGATCACATACATCCAATCGCTGCTCGGCTTGGGTAAGCAGCTCCTTTTGTTCAGCCTCAAAATCACGCAACATGGCGGCCAATTTGGTACGTTCTTCCATCTCGGCAGCCAGTCGGGCGTTGTAATTATTGAGCAATTCAACTGCCTCATTTACCTGCAATTTACAGAGCTCAATTAAGAAATGCGCAAATAAAAATAAATAGAAAAAAATGTGAACTCGGGCTGGGTTTACCTGCTTGGCCAAGGCCTTGGCTTTATCCTTATCCTCCAGTTTACTTATACAACTGATTTCAGATATCTCCTGAGGCAACTTAGCAATACGTTCCCTAACTACAGCATCACTAGAAGAGGAATTCTCAATGCTCGTTAGAGCCTTGATCAGTTCCTCTGGTTCGGGTGGCTCGCCTAATGGCACATATGGTGGTGTATGGCCATTTTCCTTTTCCGTTTTTGGCTGCTCTTCAACAACAACCGGAGCATTATTATTCTGCTGATTATGATGTTGATGATGATGATGCCGTGGCCGCTTTGATTTCGAGTGGCGCTCCTCATGTTTGCGCTTCTCACGCTTCTCAGACTTTTCCCCTTTGCTGCTGCTACTACTGCTATTCTCACCGGCGGCGGCGGTTTCACTGTGGCTATGAGATTTGCCGCCACCATTACTGCTGCCACCATCACGGTGGAGGCGTGCTCGATAGTCGGTAATGGTCTTGGAGTCGTAAACTCCGCGTTCCAGCCATATGTTTAGGATGCGTCCTAAGCTGCCAAGCAGTTTGTCCGAGTTGCAGGACTCTCCAATATGGGCAAATGCCTTGGGCAGTACATGACTGTACTCCTTGCCATACTCTGGTCCCTTCTTCTTACTATTCTGAATCACATCGTTGGCCAGGTACATGAACGTCAGCTTCTTGGGTTCTGGAACTGCAAAACATGGAATTTAACATATGGACGTAAAACAACCAGGAGTTATGAACCTACCATTTTGCAGCTCGCGTTGCCAGGTCTGGACAATTGATGCACTGTGCTTTCTATGGTGAATTAGCCACAGGGACAAAGTCTGAATGCTCTGCTGGCTGCTGTTTAACTCCCCGAGCTTCTTCAGCAAAGCACTCTCCGTGAAAGCGGACATATCCGAGATCCACGAAATCTCAATATACAACTATAAAAGTACCCACACTGTCACTATGGTAGCAGCGCCACCTGTTGGCCGTATTAATTCGCGATAATTTTTACTTTATCGTACATCGCAACTGAGTGGCAACAGCAGAAAATAAAATTATATTTGAACAAGAATTCCAAAAAAAAAACACCGCTACTTAGATCCCTATGGTATTGACAGCCTTCCTACGCTACCAGAGAGACTAATTTAAAACTTGATTGGGCACTTTTAATATTTTTCACATCACTTACTACAACAAATAAAATTGTATTTACTTGGGCTATGGCAGCGCTTACTATTAGCCCGATAAAAAAAAAATACTGATGAAATTATCGTTCATGTAAAATACCAACTGCGTTTGTATTTTTTTCTAAGTCTGGCAGCCCAGTTTTTTAAATACCCGCAAATATTTAAATTATTTAATGAAATTTGTATGCAATAATCCAGGCACACAGAATTTGTTTGATTTTTTTTTTGTAGCTGTTTTAAAAATAATAAAGTAATAAAAGGTTATTTTAAACACATAATTTGAATTCAAATGAAGAAACAATATTTTTAAAATTAAAAATACCGCTGCAGTGATTGATCCAATATACAACTTACATTATACTTGTACTCTTGTGACTGATCTATCATTATCGTCAATCAATCACCAACAACTCAACTCACCCTCAAGCACATACACACTTTACACCTGATAAGAGACCAACTCTCACATTTATTCTCTAACCGCCAACAAAATTGTTGGCTAAACTCATTGCCTCAGTTGGTCGTAGCAATTCAGACGCTTTGGATCGTGCCGTTTGGGAAATATATATACATATATATATCTCCATATATGTATACATATATGTATATATAACCGTAAACATTGCGACCGCCTTATCAGCCCACGCCAAAGAGTAATTTGTGATACCTGTCCGTTTTGTATTGACTTGTAGAAGTCGCAACGAGCTTAAGTGGTGTTAATTTTTTATTAATTATTATCGTGTTTATTTTGCCAGAACGAAAGTGAAGTGCGAATTGCATTTCAAGTGCTTCGACATTAACCCAACTGGCCAAAGGCAATAAATAATTGTGCATCGGTCTCCTGCAATAGAGCAGATAAAGTAATCAAAGCCCCAAAGAGCTGCCGATTTACAAACCATTAGCACTATCAATAATATATTAGACAAATTGCTAAATTAGCTGCCGTGTTTGCAGTATTCGAGATATAGTCAAATATCAAATAAAAATCACAAAATAGAAAAAAAAAATAAATTCCCCAATTCCTACCTAACTCCCCACCGAATCTCTTTTACTCTATTTCTCTCTCTCTCTCTCTCTCTCTCTCCTCTCTCTCTCTCTCTCTTTTTCTCTGTATCTCTCCCCTTTTAAGTGTATGTTTAGTTCTCTCTGGCACTCCGATAAGCCCATAAACCGTCAAATTGCCTGACTCAAATGGTTGTAGTGTTAATTTTATTTTTTGTTCTTTTTCTAGTGGTTAATTGTTTGATCAGATAATATATATATGTATACATACATGTACATATACAGCTCGGAAGCCAAAAATACAACAATAGTTAAACTGAAAATGCTCAAGTCTTGAATGAAACGTGAGAATAACCAAATACGTAACGAATAGAAAATAAAAACATGAATTCCTATTTTGATTCCGCCATCGAATATACAAGTAAAAATCCATTTAGCGTATCCCCAACTAATATTGAACAATCTCAGACTCTGCTTCATGAGAAGAACTGGGAATGGACGTATTTGGTGGTAAGTTATCTTGTTAACACTGTGTGTATGGGTGTGTGTGTGTGTGTGTGTGTGTGTGTGTGTGTGTGTGTGTGTGTGTGTGTGTGTGTGAAGCACCTTTCTCTACTTTTACTCTTCATCTTTCATGACCTTCAGCGAAAATGCCGCAATCTGGAATTGGAAGAGTCCTATGATCTATATATGCGACGTCTGCGAGTCGGTTACCTCTCACTATTCATATTTATACAGCTATTTGTTTCGATTTTACACGCCCTACTTTTGCTAACATCCTCAGAGCGTAGCCTTGTCTATATAGATATGGCCGTCTATTTAGTATCGGGCATTCTCATCTGGTTTATACTCTCTGTGAACTTTCGCAATGAGTTTGTTAGCAAATATGGTTGGGTTGTCTATGCCTCATCCTGGCTAGCTGTTAGCGTAATGGTTCTCATGGATATCGGTCTGAATGTCTATCATGCGACGAGCAGTAATAATATCTTGAATCCTATCTATGATGCCTATACTCTGTATGCCATCTATATGTTTATGCCAGTTCCGTACTTATTGCAACCATTTGTCCTGGGCACAGCCGTCACTTTGTGCTATATAATCAACTATAGCTTTGTGATCACCTCCAAGGAGGATAATCAAATGCATAGCATACTTAATGAAGCCATCTATCTGAGCTGTGTCAATCTATTGGGGATATTCTTTCGTCTGATGCGTGATATAGCGTTGAGGACAACATTTCTGGATCGCCGTCAATATGTGGAAGAGAATCTACTCTTAAGATATGCACGGGATCAGGAGCGGAGTCTTCTATTAAGCATTTTGCCCAGTCAAATAGCGGATCGATTGCAGGAGGATGTCAAGAATCGTATCGAAAGATCCAAACGTCAACATCATCAGCGGGATCAGATAGATTTACGAAGTAGTGATAATAGTCTAACCCTAAAGCGTTGGCGTCAACCCGATCATGGGTAAGTTGGCCAACAGAAACTAACCCAAAGAAATTGCCAGTCAATGAGTTAACATCCATTCAGGACCCTCTTCATTGAGCCCCATAAGGATGTCACTGTTCTCTATGCAGATGTGGTTAACTATACCCATTTGACCACTACACTGGATGTTAAGAAGCTTGTGGAGGCTCTACATGATCTATTCGTACGTTTCGATATAGCCAGCGAGGAGTATAATGTACTAAGGATCAAATTTTTGGGAGACTGTTATTATTGTGTGGCTGGATTGGTAAGTAAGAATGATGATCATGCCAAATGTTGTGTGGATTTGGGTTTGCGAATGATCAAGGATATACGGGATGTGAGGTAACAATATATACATAAAATCCCTTTAGGTGGCCAACAACTGATTCTTTCTTGTGTGCAGGGAAAAACGTCATCTGAATATCGATATGCGTATTGGTGTACATTCAGGTGATGTTTTATCTGGTGTAATTGGTGCTGCTAAATGGCAATTTGATATATGGTCAAAGGATGTGGATATAGCCAATCGATTGGAGGCAACTGGCGCCACAGGACGTGTACATGTTAGCCAGGAGACACTGCGCCTACTGGATGGTGAATATTTCTTTGAGGATGGCACCGAAAAGGCACGCGAAGATCCTGTTCTGCAAAAGCATGGTATACGAACATTTCTAATCAAATCCTTGCGCGTGAGTATAACCAATATTAATTCATACTGAGTTGCGCAATTACACAAAGAATCGAAAGTTGTAGGCCCCCATGCATGATCCGCGTCGCGTCCAAAGGGAGCGACAGGCCAAGAAACTAAGTGAGGCCAGCAAATCGAACTTTATGCACAATTCGACACTGCATCAATACAATCAAGTACGTAACCAGGCCAAGCTGGAAATGTGCCGGGAGTTGGACAAAATGCCCATCGGGCGTATACAGTAATGCATAAATAATATTAGTTGCTACTACAAAATGAACGATACCAAATCGAATGAATATACTTGTTACACTCCCCACCCATAACAGATTAACCAAATTGTGGCGACGTAGCACAAAGTTAACCCAGGATGAAATGGAAGAGGAGAGCTTTCGTCGCAATATTAGTTCATTCTGTTTGCTCTTTCGCAATCGAAAATGGGAATATCAATATATGCTGGAGCCCGATATAATGCTTAAATATAGCATAGCCCTAGCCTGGGTTATCTATATAGGACTTTTGTCCATTCAGTTGCTTAGCAAGGAGTAAGTTAGAGATCCATAATTATGTCTGGTGGTAAAGTGTTTATCTCTTTCAGTCCAAAATATCATTATTGGTATATTGATGGTACAACAATAATTCTACTTACAATGCTTCTAATTGTCTCTTGGTATAAAAAATTATGGATTATGTATGTATCGGATGCGGAACAGGCATTGCCCCATAGTCGCATCAGTAGATTCTTTTACAATATGTCCGATGTAATGCAAAGGAATATTGTTTTAAGGATAACCATATACTTTCTAATCATATTATCCTATTGTGCTGTAGCAGCCATGCAAATAGTGAGTACAAATTAACTTGAAAATCTATTTTAATTGTCATTTCGTTAAATTTCCTTCCCTATAGATAGACTGTGGCGGCGATCAAGAGATATACGAACCAACAAGTTCTAGTTATGAAGATCGTGTTTATTGTTTCCATCCCTGGATTCTAACCAACTGCATGACTTTGGTAATTGGCATGTCATTGATCTTCACCCGTATACCATTCGTTATCAAGGCAATCTTTTCAATAATCATCACGGTATCCTATGCCATTTTGGTTGTATTTGAATTCAATTATATATTCGCCAGTAGTCCATCGACAAATGTTAATTTCAATGCTGAATATTCCCATATATTGTTAATATTCATAACACTTGGCATATTCCATTTGATGGAACGTCAGACGGAGTTCATTGCCAAAGTCGATTACAAGTGAGTGTGTGAGGTAGTTAAAGTTAATTACAATGATTTGGGCTAATGGAGGATAGGAATTATTTTCATAAATATATTTTTTTAGCTGGAAACGACAATTGTTGACAAAACAAGAGGATGCTTTAATTACAAATGATACGATAAAGGTCCTGCTGACAAATATATTGCCCTCACATGTGGGTAAGTTGTGAAGAGAAACCTACATACATATATACATATGTATATCTGGGCAATAGAATTATAATCTTATGTTATGTAATTCTTATCATTAGCGGATTACTATTTATCCACACAATTGCAAAATGAACTTTATTATGAGGAATATGATAATGTGGCTGTGATGTTTGCCTCAATCAAGGGTTTCGATACGGATAAAATTGGTTTGAGAGTATTGAACGAGATTATCTGTGATTTTGATGATGTGGTAGGTGTAGTCATCGTTATCTAGTCTAGTCTAGTGTTTATCTGCTAATACTAATTATTTTTGGTTTCATTGTTTTTTTTTTTAGTTAAACAAATATGCGAATAGTCTGCGTGTGGAGAAAATCAAAGTGGCCAATTGGACATATATGGCTGCCTGTGGTTTGGATGTATCCCGTTCAGAACATGCGCCACAAATTAAATTCCGTAATGTCTCCCTCATGCCGAATGGCCGACGAAGTAACTATAATGGTCGGGCAAGAAGCTCGGAGGGTGTACAGCGTGTACCCCATGGCAATGGCAGTAATATTGCCCTCGATATGGATCTTGAACGTGGTCAGTATGAGGGCAATGTAATGCCGCGTGCTGCACGCACCAGTTCGGGTACCTATAACAATAGCAATGGCGAGGTGGTTCATGTAATGGCCAAATTTGCTTTGGAACTAATGCGAACTATGCGTCGATTCAATGCCGAGAATATGCAATCAGAATATGAGGGTAGCACCGACTATGGCATGCTTAGGATTGGTATCTCCCATGGTCGGGCCATGGCCGGTGTTGTTGGTATTTCGAAACCCCATTATGATATCTGGGGTAATCCAGTGAATATGGCCTCACGCATGGACTCAACAGGAATGCCGGGCAAAATTCAAGTGACCGAGAAGACAGCATTAAAATTGCGTGAATTCAATATACAATGTAATTATCGTGGCATGACCTTTGTCAAGGGTCGGGGCAATATACCCACATATATATTAGCAACCGATACGGAATATAAAGATTTTTTGCCACATCAAAGTGCAACAGGCTAAGTAGAGCTTTAGATCCTAATACGACAAATGTAAATAGATAAATTTCTTAACTTTTTTTTTTTTAAATATATATATTAAAAGACTTCTTGTTCGTGTTAAGTTTCTCACAAAAGATCTCTCAGATCTTGAATATATGTACGTAGGGTGTCCTAGAACCATTTGTCGAATATAGATATCGATATCAAGTCACAGGGTATTGAATGTTAATGTTCGCAGGACACGCAACTGATGGCCAGTTAAAGGGACCAACATCCTGTCCACATATATATATTTATTTATATATCAATTATCTAACTGCCCGATTGAACAAAAAGTTCTGATACGTTAGCTTTGGCATGGCTAAGACAAATACAAAACCATTTATTTATACTATAGAAGCTATTATTAGCCATTTATATAATCGTAATGTTTTTCTTTGTTTACCGGTAAGTAGTATTTCACTTATATACATACATATCCTTGCCATCAAGGATTCATTCGTTCTATGTCTACTCAGCTGATATGCCTGCCATGTGTTGTTGGCACCAATTCTCATGTGGGAAACAATCAAATATCATTGACTCTATGGGTAAATATTGTTGGATAATCATACGCCTGTTCTGTCAGCTTAAATTTCTATCAGTCAGATAGATTTTAGAGATATTTGAAAGGTATACATATTTTATCTGTTGATTCCCTCATATTATTTCTTTTTATTGGTTTTCTGGGATAATAGATAGATTCTATCTGTTTGTGTTTCGCTGAAGTTCTTGGTAAAACATGATAATCCCCCAAGAACTATCATACGGCTATACAAGGCTGTTCTTAAGCCAGTATGGACTTACGCGCTACAGCTATGGGGTACAGCCAGCAAATCAAACATAGAAATACTGCAGAAATATCAGTCCAAGACTCTCAGATCAATAACAGGCGCTTGTCGATATATGACCAACGTAGATATCCATAAAGATCTCCAAATACCCACCGTCATAGACGAGATTAAATCTAATACAAGTAGATATATCAATAGGCTACATGACCATGAAAACGTTTTAGCATTAAGTCTATTAGATAACTCTACCACCACAAGACGTCTAAAAAGAACTCATGTCTTGGACCTGCCATATAGAGAAACAAATAGGTAGTTATTAATATGTAAATATATACATAGATATATGGATTGAGTTCACTGGAGCTTAAACCATCCGGCTATTATTACTCATATTTAGTCAATTTGTTTATTGCCTAGTCTAAGGCAGATTGCAAATAAAATATTAATTAAGAAAAAAAAAAAAATTTCCTTTTGCATGTTGTAGGCTCTTGGTAACTAACAAAAATTTCATTATATTGTCTGGTGAAATAAGCAAAAGTAAGTAAAGGTAATAAAATTTCACATTCTTTTACCAATTAGCTTACAAATAAAAGAACAAAGACTCCCATAAAAATTAAGAGTTACAGGGGGAGGGGGGGTTAGGAATGTTATTCTATTAATGACCTAACTTAATTTGAAATTTTACCTATAAAAAACAGAAAATGCTGTAAAAATTGATCAATTTCAAAATCGTTTTCATATTAGAGCTTTCCTTTTCGATTATAAAATAATTTAGCTATGTTTTTGTTATTAAATAAAATTTATTTATATGAATATATAACACACGTATATATATATATTTATATATATAAACATTTCTGATTTCTTGTTTTTTTTTTTTTGTTTTATTTACTCTGAGGTTAAGTACATAAAATTTGAGCACTCTCCGTTCATTTTGTAGCACACCTATATAGAGGTATCTTGTATATATATGTATACATATATACATAGACATACATAAATATATATATATATATATAAATTGATATTTATAAATTTTGCATAATTATTATAATTATGTAATACAGAAGAAATGAAAAACGAAACACGATAAAAAAAAAGAATAAAGAGAGAAAGAAAAAACAAGAAAGCAAAGACAAAGCACCAAATGGTTAAATTTTTGTTTTCTTTGGGTACGCGGGGAGCGGATTATTGATTATCCTTTGCCTTTTCATGTCACTGATGTTGTTGTTGTTGTTGTTGTTGCTGCTATTATGTCGTTTTGTGCACAGTTTTTCCTTAAGTTATTATAGCATATTATATTTGGGAGAGATTCGCCAGATTTATGTTTTACTCAGGGACAGGAGCAGTGGATAGCAATGCAGTATCCTCAGGCAAGGGCTGACGTTTATATGATGATTCTGTGGCCAGATAAACAACCAATCCACCAAAGATCACATATAACACACCAATGATATTGGCCAATATACCAGCAGCGGGCAAATTAGAATAGGTTGGACTATATAATAAAACCAAAAAAAAATATATATATTATAATTTATAAATATGTATTTTGATTTATGTATAATTTGTACTCACATGGCAAATATGGCCTTCTCTGTTATACCCATGAGTGCACTGGCTATGGCCAAAACGAAACCAAATAGACCGAAATAAATGTGAAACGGCATCATGGCTATCTTATAGTTGACCCTTATTCCTGGCGCCAAAAAGGCCACAAATCCAGCCACATATTGCAGCCCAAATATGATAACTGCCGACAATCCCAGCCAAGAGTGCAGCGAATACATATTCGGTATTGGGGGAGTGGCCAAATCATGCGAATCGAACACGGTCTTCAGGGCAATAACCGTCAGAATGAAGGCGGCAATATGAATGCCGGCGTGGGTTAGCTTCAAAGTCTTCTTGCGTGTGGTGCGAAAACCGCGATAGATCAATATGGCTAAAAGTAAAATTTTTTTGGAATTGGGAGTGTATATATGTAGATATTTTGCAATATACAAAGTTGCACCTCTTCCGTTTGAGATGAATTAAAACTTACAATTTCCATACAAATAAATAAAACCAATTGTCATGAAAAGTGGATGCCAATTGAATTCAAGTTTGGGATTCGATTGGCCACCCAAACCACCAAAATGCTGACCAATCCATGTACCCACCAGCACAATCATTGTCAAACCGCATAGTTGAGTCAGCACATAGAGTACCTTGAAATTGATCAATGCTGGATCCATATTGGATTTGTTGCCACCTGCAAAAACCAGAAACCGGACAACACACATTAGTCGAAAGTCGAAACAAAAGCCAAGCATACGCGCCCAACTATTACATTCCAGACATTCCATAACCACATCTGAATCATTCGAGCTCCAGATTGACAGAGATTATAATCAATTAATTGCATAGCAAAGGCTAATTTCTTAATTATAAGTGCCATTTGATTTGCCTTTATTCACAATTTATCGTATTTTTTTTTTACAACAATAAACAATGTCTACCCATTGTCGCCAGCAAGACGAGATTATGAAATGGAACACTTTGGCAATTAGCCAACCCCCCCCCCCCCCTCCCCCACCACTCCCTGCCATTGACTGATCAGATTTGCTTGGTTTTATGAGAAATCATATAAATGTGTATATATGTTGTTTACCATAGGGCTATCTTGAAACGAAGCCAAAAAATGTTCATCTATCTCAAAATTTTGTTTATTTGTTTAACAATTTAAATGATGGGCAGGGTGTAGGGCGGGCGGGTGGTTGGTTAGTTGGTCGGTTTCAGAGGCAGTAATGTCTTATCAAATGTCTACTCCATTTATTCATGAAATAGCATTGTTTTAGCTTGTATCTTTTTGTGATATTGTCGGAGATGCGGTGAGAAATGATAATTAAAAAAAAAATTGCAAATGAATTAAAAAATTTTTGTCGAAGCGAAAATGTTGGGCGCGTGTTGAAAAGTATGTAGAATATATAAAGTATATATGTATATGTATGTTTGTATGTATGTATGAATGTGTTTGGGGTCACGATGTGGGTTAAAGAATTCAAGTGGGTGAGTAATAAAATGAAAAGTGAGGGTGATGTGAGAAGGAGATCATAAAAGAAATTCTGTTCAGGGGGAAGAAGAATCGCAATTATAACAAATTAAAGCTATGTACTTAATTGTTAATACTATTTTGTGGGCCAATGTGAGATTCCATGAAAGCAATTTCGTTTCATTAAGAAAATATGTATATCAAAATGACGTACTACAGAAATGTTTTTTTTTTTTTTTAGCATAATTAAAGTTAAATTAGCAGTTCATTTTTTCAGTTTTTCAACAAAATGATTCATTAAACACATTTTTTTTTTTTCTTTTTTTCGAAAATACTGAAATTTGTACAAGGAGATATACGTTTTTGTCTGACTCACCGATCACAGGCAATAAATTGAAATAAAAACGTTTTTTTTGTTTTATTTAATTGTTAACATACGTAAAATTGTGAATTGCTTTGTTTTCTAATTTGCGGCAACTTTAATCTTAAATTTTTGGGTTGTGTTTAGTTCTTTAAAGATTACACGAGTTCAAGTAATTGTAATCTAATGTTTAGTTGATTGTTTAAAGATTACAGATTAAATGTTTTTTTTTTTTTGGCAACTTATCAGGTTGTTGTTGTGGCACCTTTCAAACTGATCACTTTTAAAGCATGGACAAGTGATACAATCTGAGACCTTGCAGTGGCATATGGCCAAAATAAGGAAGCAAAGAGCCATAAAATTTGAAATCATTTATGATGGAGAGAATAAAAACATGGAGAGATCTATAGAGCTAGCTACTGCCCCAATGTATGTATGTATATGTAGATCGATAACTTCATTTTTTTCTGGGAGGGGGGGTTATTTAGTTGATGGCTTTGCGATATGATTGAATGATGTTTGAATTCTTTTCATATATTCAAGTTCATGCTTACACGAATGTCAACCTTGAAAACCACTCTAAATACACACACACATACAATCGATAACTGTTACATTGCCCTTAGATAACGGTAACCATTCATTTCATTTGTATGCAAATGAAGAGCAAAGATCTAACAATGCTCATCAAGTAGAGCAACAGATTGAGAAAATTAACTGATAAATGGGCCAAGCGAAATGTTTATAAAGAATGTTAGTGTTGTAAGTTGTACAAACACACACACACACACACACACACACACACACACAAGCATCTTCATTCTAGAATCTAGATAGTACAGTTTCAATTTCTAAATACATACATACATATACATACATCTCATATCGTATGTAACTAGATGGCCTGGCCACGCGTCTCTAAAGTTATTCAATCAATTTCATATTGCTCTATATGCATACTTAAGTAAGATTTTGTATTTGTAAATATTTTCTTTTGTATTTTGGCAGTGAAATTAATTGGCATATTAATTATTATTATGGATATTATTAATTAATATGCTTAAGTGGGCGTGGCATTTGACTGAGATCAGCAAAGCATAGCAACAGATCGTGCGCAAAATTTGAAAGAAAAAAACAAAAAGTAAAACTTTTTTATGTATGTTTAAACTTTTTTTCATTTCATTTCATTTTTTCTTTTTTTTGGATTGGTTTGGTTTGCTTGTTGTGTGTGTGTGTGTGTGTTTGTGTGTAAGCGATGACTTTGGAAAAGCGTAAAAAGTTGAAGACAGCAAAAAGTATAAAATAAATAAAGTTGAAAAACTAAAGTGAAATTCAACTTGTTGATGATGAGGTAGGCAGGTGTAGACCAAAGAGAAATACATGTAGCGCGGTTGATGGTAATAAAGGGGCGGGCGGCAGATACAAAGAGAGAGACAGAGACAGAGAGACAGCGAGCGAAAGGAGAGAGGCGAAGTGGCTATTGCCTGTGACTGTGGCAATGGCAATGCAGTTTGTCTGCTTGGTGCGTTTTGTTATAACTTTTACTAAACTAAAACGTTTGGCTTTGCTGTTGATTTTACTTTTGCACTCAAAGACATTCACTACACTTGAAGAAAATATTATTAACTTTTGCATTCACATGTAATTTCTTCATTTTATTCAAAGAATTATTTATCAAGTATCAATTGACTTTAGTTCCCGTGTATATTTATAGTTTATTTGATATCAACAGGTGCAATTACTGTAAACATCATTTCAAAGAACTAAGATTTTTTCGAGTAATTATTATTTAGAAAAATACGGAATAGTGGATTAATTTCTAATATTTTGAAATGCTTTTATCCCAATAAAAATAATATAAATTATCAATAATTTGTATATATCGATCTTAATCTTGTTTCTATTGAATATTGGCAAGGATATCGAACTTAATTATTGAGCCTAAAAAGCAAATGGATTGTCCTATTAATATCATTCAAATTTCTCACATTGAGAGTAAAGTTTCATTTTGTTTCAGTGTAGTTTAGCTACCTTTATTTGCTGCCGTTGCTGCTTCAATGTTGGACGGTGTTGTTGTTGCTGCTGCTGCTGTTGTTGTTATAGTTGTTGCTGTTATTGTTGTTTGATTTGCTTGTTCTGGTGTTGTAGTAACGGTAACATTTCCCGATGATTGCTGAGATGACAAAGTCTTTAGCTTATCATCAGCCTTTTCACCATTTGTCACAGCGATCACCGTTGTTTCCACAACTGTTGCTGCTGCCGGCGGAGTTGCAGTTGTCTCCAATTTAACATCATTTATTGGCCCAGAGGCCTGCTCTACATCTAAGTCCTTGGACATTGTTGTGATTGTTTTTTTTTATGTATGGTTTGTAATTGTTGTTGTTGTTTCACACTCGTTAATTAGTCAAAAAAAAAAAAAACCAAAAACTAAAAAAAAATGGTAAAACTGCTGTGATTTTTTTTTTCAGTTTTTGTTGTCTGGCATGCAATGTATGTATGTTGTTAGTTATAAACAGCAACAACAACAACAACGTCAACAACAACAATAGAGTTAACTTATTAAATATATTGTACGAAATCCAACAACCGTTCACTTGAATATGCAATGCGCAACTGAATTTAACGTTTTCTTTGGCTAGCCGACGCCCGCCGGCAAAAGCTTTTTCACAACATCTCGCATGCGATAAATTTTGTCTATGTAGTAGTTGTGGTTAGTAGTAAATCGATGGTCGCTGCTGGTCATAAAGCTTATCGTTAATAATCCAACTAATTGTTTAGTTTTTATTTTGTTTTCGTTTTTTTCTTTTAATTTAAATGGCGATTAAGGAGATTGGGTGCTTACAAATCCGGCGATACCCAATACTATCTATGGGCCAAAAGGGGTATATTGTGGCAAAAAGGATGATCCGCTCTCAGCTCCAAACATACACTTACAAACTACTAATTGAAATTTTACAGAAAAAAAAAAAAACGAGACTAGCCTAAACAAAAAATACTTTGATACTAATAGAAATCATTGCTAGATCTTTTCAATATTATTCTTACAGCTTACTGCAATTAAAAATAGATAGAGAAACTCTCTATAATTTTATTATGTGTGTAGACAGATGTGAACGTTTAGCTTAGTACAGGGTATATTATAATCGGCGACCATACTAAATGTATCCGACTGCGGTTTTGTATGCCAGACACTACTAGACTAAATGACTGGCGGTATGAAAGTAGGGGCTGGGGCTTATGGAAGTGGTAGGGGGAGTTAAGGCAACATTTTGCATTCCATTGAGTGATACGATTTGCATTCCAATTCACAACATTGACTCTTATTAAATGTTCTATGCATAACAATTGCATACAAAAACAATGAATAATCCTTTAAATTACAATGGAAAATTTTTGAATATAATGCAAATATAATCTATTTGAAAAAAGTCTCCAAATTAAGCGATAAAAGTAATTCCTTAGAAGTTTAAACTTCTTATAGTTATATTAAACGATCTCATGCTGTTGTTTCTGATATTATTGAAAATAAATTTGTAAAATCTTTTATATTCTATATACATCTACATATATACATACGTATGCATTTGTCTAGTTTCTATGAAAATCCAATCATTTTATAAATTTGTAAAGTGACTGCTTATTCTTAGGAAAAGAGAGCTACCTCTCTGAAAAGGTCATGGCAAAAAATAAATGAAATATTATTAGGTTCATGGTAATGCAGTTCTAAAACCTTTGTATGTTAAATGCAGCTAGACTTGACTATAGCTTAGATTTTCCCACATATATATGTAGGTACATATGTACATATACATACATACATACATATGCATTGACGTAGGTGCGTAGTTAGTTGTGGGCGTAAATTGTGAAAAATATACATATATGAATGCCCAACCCTTGCTAGGACATTTATGGCAATACGTTTCGTTTCATTTTATTCTTTGTTGTCACTGTACTTTTATTGCAATTGTATTTTTCATTTCTGAGTCAACAAATTGATAAAAAATTCCCCAAATGATTGTATACTGACATAGCATCTGTGTTGTTATTACTTACCCAAAGAGAACAACATGACGTATACGTGATGAATTCCCAATAAAAGTTGACAATTTTCAAATTAATTTTATCTGCACACACAAAGACACAAAATCAAATGATTTTAAACAATTTCCTTGGCAAAATTTACTCAAAATTTTTTTTGGGTTTTTTTTCCCCCAATTTTGACTTGTTGAACCAGCAAAATACGAGATGTTCCTTTGCAGGAGAGGCTGCTTCTATACTCCCATATGGAGAAGAAAAAAAAGCCAGGAAAATGTCTGCAAAAGGTTACGCCCGCCCGGCTCCTGCTGCCCCCTCTTCAACATTGTGAGTGAGCTTTTTTGACAAGCTCTAAAAAGCGTCTAACACAGCACTTATACAGCTGTAGATAAACACTCACGCTCTCATATACATACACACAAACACACACAGATGCAAACCACTTGTTGGATACCAAACAAATCAACAAATTCTCTAATTTGAACGTGGCTAAAATACAAAGATTGTTGATACTTACAAGTGCCGATTAATGCCTAGAACGAGATTAATGTAAATGCCAAGCTTGAGGTTTTTAAGCGCGGGTTTTTCGCTGCAACAAAATGACAACAGAACGAAAAAAAAAAAACAAACAACACACAGAGAATAAATTTGGCCAGCCGCTGAGTTGAAGTGAGCCGCGAGTTCTGTCGCGGCCTCTGTATCTCTGCCTCTAGTGCTGCTGTCTTTTGTTTCTAGCTCTGTCGGCAGCGAGATGTCATAAAGAATAATCACCATGTCGTTGACCGGCTATCAGTGCCAAGGCAATAAAAGTGAAAATATCATGCAACAACGCAATGCAACAAGTTCAAGGTCGTGCTTTGCCTGTTTGGTCCGGTGCCCCAAAGGTTTCAAATTACAAATCGATTTTCACGTCGGCATCTCAGCTCACCCACATGCGGTTAACAGCTGACTTTGCGGTTGAAAGTTCATATTACCCGGTTCGACAGCGCTTGTCAGTGGGAAGTTTTGGCATTTTCCCCACATTCGGTCTGTCAAGATTAATCCAATTGAAGAGACTCGGTCACACTAATATCGGAGAGGCTTCCTAGACAAAAACTAAATTAAATTAAATTGTTTTTCTATAAATTGAATGCAGGCATAATGCTTTCCAACATGTTGGTGACCAATCGAAAGGTCGTGCTCATTATCGGTAAGCTATAACATCGGATAAACCAGTCACAAAACCATCTTATTGCTCTCTCTCCTACATTTACTTACGTTTTCTTAGATGACCGGAAGAATCGAGAGCGCATTGCAGTTAAGTTCATTGACAGTTTATTGCGCGCGAAGGGGCAGGAGCCAGAAACTATTAAGATTATGCCAACTGGCAGCGAACTAAAGTACGCAGCCACCTTCGATACGCTTCTGAACGAGTGCAGCAACAACAACAATAACGACAACAACAACACTAGCCAAAGTGAAGCAAGTAGAGAAACGACAGATGCTTCTTCGGCAGAGAATACGGCCACCACTGAGGCACCCGGCTATAATCTCATTTTGCCCACATTGTCTGATCTCTTGTGCTATCAGCCACCTGCCTTTATCTTTGAGTTCCTCAACAAGGTGCGTCGCTCGGAACATGTGCGCCGTGTATTTATCTGGGCAACTCCACACAATTTGCTGCATCCACATGCGGAATTCATATTAAGCGGCTGCGAGTACATGGCTGACTTGGTAGTACGTCTAGAGACGGAGACGCAAATGTTGGCAACCTCTCGTAGTCCCAATGGTGCCGTGCGCAGTAAACGCTATACCTGCCAAGTGGGCAAGACACAGTTCACTTTTAGTCCAATCGATGGTAACAATAGCAATTCCCCTGCCAAAACTACAATAGAGAGTCAACCGTCTGAGCCGGCTGGAGGTACATTTAAAATTGAACTCGACGAGAGTGAAATAGTGGCACGCAATGCCCTCACTCTGCCATATGAACGGTAAGTCGAAAGATATACACGACTCGAACGGAGAACTTATATTATTCCACTTTTTTTTTTAGCTCTGTCGAACAGTCAACGGAGGGTAATATTATCTATACACCCGATGTTAATGATGATTTTGATGAAGAGGATCCTGATGAGGATCTTAACCTGTAATTATAGAGGTCTATATATAGAGAGAGAGAGATGGAGTGCGAGATGCTGCTCAAGCAAAACCCAATAACGGCAGTACAAATGGCTTTGGCTTTAAGTCTGTTTAAGTCTATGCCCTACTACTATACAAAAAGAAAAAAAAGAAATAAGTTTTGTTAGCCGGGTCCAAACAAAACAAAAAAATGTTTACCTTTTTGTTTGTCTTTTTTTTCGTTTTTGGTAGGGTTATTCCATCGGCACTTAGATTTGATATAAGTGGGCGATTTATATATCTGAAGCGAATGAAAAGCTTATCATATTTTAAAACTAAATATATACATAAACAAATTGAACTTATTCCGGTTGAAATTTTGTATATATAATGTATGATCTATGGAGAAGGTCTATACAATTTCTAGAAAATAAGATTTGAACAGTTAAATGAATAACATAGATTTATTGATTTCATTGATTTATTTTGTGGGCGAGGGGACAAAAAGTACAAGAATTATATAGAGAAAGTTGAACAAGAAAGAGAAAATCGGTTGATTTGATATGATGCTATACTGCCTAAATTATATTATAATTATATGGCAAAACAATGATGCTTATTTAAATCAGCTGATATGTTGCCTTAATTTTCTTTTTTTCGTTTTTTTTTTTTTGTGTAATTTTTTATTTAAATAAATGCTAGAAATATATTCATTTCAAATTGAATTTACAAGAACCATATTATGGATTTGATTATACATATGTACGTATTTATGTATGAATATATATATATATATATATCGGGGCAAAGATTGGATTTTGTTGCATTTCATAGAATAGTTTCGTTTGAATTAATAACTATAAATTTGGTTTAAACTTTTAAACTACATTTTTTTTTTACATATTAATTTCATTTAAATCGTCTAACTACAATTAAATCAATTGCTGGCATATCCCTTATATATACATAGATACATGTATATATAAATATATCCCTAGATATAGTGTGTATATATTCATTTGGTTTACATAGTTCGAATTTCAGTAAAATGGAGAAAGAGCGTTTCCAAATGGCATATTTACAAAGCTTGGGGAGGGGCAACACCTATGATTGATCGTCCAACTTATAATCTAACAATACAAAAACAAAATTATATATATATATATTCCAACGAAAAATCAAACAAATACAAAAAAAAGATATATATATATATGTATATGTATAGATATGGAACAAAGTCCAAGTCAAAATGGCGTCTAGTTTACGTTTACAAATATCACAAACATTACAACTATTGCAAAAAAATAAATGTTAGGGCTTTGATTGAAATCGAATAATTGCTATAAAAATTACTATAATATAAACTGAAACAATATCATGTGAAAGGGACGATTAAAGATGTAAATGTATATACATACAATTAGTATACAAAAAAAAAAAAACAAGTGAAACAAATGAACACAAACTTTATATATGTATGTAAGACGGACTAACAAAATGTCGACTATTTTTGAACCTTTGTATAGAACCGATTCCTATAGGATATTACATTAAAATCTGATCTATTCTTAGATATATAAGTATTGCATATCATTTAATCTCCCTTTATCTCATTCAATTGTTTACCCATGGGGTATAGTTCAATCTCTAAAGTGTATAAAAAATTGAAGAAGGCATTTGCGACCCTTATAAAGTATACATATATTAACAACTGGGCCGATCTAGCCATATCTGTTCTTATGACGTCTTGGAATCCCTAAAAAGCTATTGTCAGCATGTTTAAAGTGTATATATAGATTTGTCTGCTCGTATGATAAAAGTTTACTTTACAAAATTTGGCTAAATCGCAAATCTATAGAAACAGCGGGCAGAGAGGGGGATAATTTAATTTGGAAAATTTAATTTTTACCTAGTGTCCATTTCTATTTTTTGTTGTTGTTTTTTTCCAGAGAAAAGCCAATTGCACGCTTTTGTGAGTTCTTATCCTATAAGAATCGGCTTTCATTTCAAAAGTGTCCAAGTATTTTGCTTGGCCAAGCCTATAGAGTCAACAGATTTCCTTGGTCAATGGGGAGAAACAAAATGGCTTTGTGCTATGTTATCATCATTTGAGTAAAGCTTCCACATCGCTCTTGGGATCGGATGCAAGAGAACTCCATGGTGTTTCACTGCACAAGGGGAGTGATATCTCTGGTTGGGTCTGCTCAAGACAGCTTTCTCTTAGTTGAAAGAATTTACCAACCAAATCGTCAATCCAATTGTGCAGATCAACGCCAAGGAGTTTCCCATGCGCCTCGGCCTCCTGGCGCAGGGAGAATTGCTCGTTCTCGTTATGCAAGTGCTGTTGCCATTCCACAGGCAATTCAAAATCCTCGGGTAGGGATAATCCAAGGCCACCATTTTGCTTCTCAGCAGTATCAATACTTTGCAATGGCTCACCATTGCTATAGGCTAGAGGAGCTACTAAAAATTTCAATTGAGCATAGATTGAGTTTCGTCCTATCAATTTGGCCGTCCAGATGCCAGGGGTAAGGGGCTGTTTGAGCAATGTTTTGGAGTGATTGATCACATCGGACGTCGAATCCTCCACATGAAGTTCATTGAAATCCTGCAAACGACCCAAGGGATCCAACCAAAGTAAGGTGAGATTGTAGGAATGCGAGCCGGAATTGCTATCGGTAGATCCTTGATAGGTATAACTAAGAACTAGATCGGATTGGGGTCCCAACAGTTTTGCAAAATTTCTAGCCACTTGCTCCTTTTGATCGAAATCCGTGGAAACCTCGAAATTTCGTAATCTCTTGCTAAAGCGAGCATTGCGTGCCAATTTACCCTGTTGAACGGGACGTATACGTGTCTCCACATGCAAATAACTATCAGCCAGCTCGCCATGTCGTGCCCTAAACCGCACTAGGACTCCCTTATACTGATCTCTATGTAGATAATGTGTTAATTCCAGCAATTCTAAAGGTTCTATTTTTAATTGTTTGGCGGCAAGACGCATTAGACTCTCACCCACACTCCTGGCAAGGTCGTCATTAGCACTGTGTTTATCTTCATAATCGTACAAAGATTGCCAATAGCCATGAAGATTTACGTATTCCTGGGTATATGGTCCATACAGCCATTCCTCCAGCTGCAACAGCACTGCTTGATTAATGATGGGTTCAAATTTGCGTGCAAAGAATAGAGACTTTTGCTCTGTGGCCTGCAGTCTGGCCCAATCCTCCGGTTTGAAATCGTTTGGACTGCAGCCACACCAATCAACAACATGTTTATACTGGCACTTGCATCCCTGCTTTCGTTTCCAATTGGTCACATGCAAATTGTTATCCACATATGTGTGACAGTGCTCGGTATTCCTTAGCACCGTGTGGAAAAAGGACTCGGCTGGCAGCAGAGTATGACGGAATAGTTTCAACAAGGCCTGCAATAGTTCATCATCCTTCTGGGGATGCGTCACATAGTCAACAAATGGCCTGGACAAGGCCACCCAATCACTACCACCATCCACTTGTATGCCAGCTGGTAATTTACGATCTCCTATCCTCCACATGTGCGTATCACATTCCACAAATGTCTTATCCAGTCCCTGCTTCTGTATAAATTTCTGTGTTTCACGTCCGTGTCCCTTTACAAAATTCCTTCCCCGATTGGCACTGAGGAATTCAACTAGTTTATCAAGTGTTTTCACTGGAAAATCACTTTCACTCAGATTAATCACGAAATCCCATTGCCAGTTGGACTTCAATAGATCCTGCATACATTGCAGCAACATGGTTAACAATGAGGCGCCACCCCAAATGGTGGAGAAACGTTTCCGAGCTAAGCGTATATTTGAAAACTTCGTTTCGAGTTCCAGCAGCTTGCGATAAAGGTAATCCTGGCGCTGTTCCAAAGAAAAGAATATTGAAATTTTAGTACAATAAATCATATATTGTCAAATGGAAAGAGATGGAAATAATGAGAGAAAGAGACAGACAGTTTTGTCTTAAGGTAAAACATTTGCATAATAATATTTATATTCTTGTCAAATTAATTAGATTCAATACTATATACAGATATGTATCTGTCAATATAAAGTATATATCTATATATGTTCTTCCTTTAATCACTTTATTTGTGGCCATGACTGTAAATTGTTCTGTTGGATCAAATTACGCCAATTAGCAATTAATTACTAAAATCCGGCTTTTCCTCCTCCAATCCCTCCCTTTACACAACTCACCTCATCCACATGTATATAGTAGACATGCTCGGGAGCATATAACGCTTTGAGAAGTCGATGAACTTGTCGAAGTGCTCGTCCATTAAGCGTCAGCAGAAATGCAATACGAACACGTGACTCTCCCGGCGGTGAACTGGTGGCAGCCAACTGGGCAGTAAATTCTGTAAATAATTAAGATTGTAAGCTAATGTTTTTGAAATATGTTAAACATACTCACTGGCTATGCCCGTTTGATAGACATTCATGGCATAGAAACCACCACAAATCTCTTTGGAATTGCCAAGACATTTGATATTGCAACTGGAATCAGGTAATTTGCTAGCACTTGGCGGTGTATCAAAGCCACAAAAACATTCCCGGCCGTATTGGACACCCGCATAGGGGTAGCCCGACTGGAGACAGAGTTCCACACATCGACTGGGTGAATTGGAAGATTTAAAGCTACTGAAATAGCCACCTAAAAGACGATGATCCTTCTCATCGCGATAACAGCCAAGGGATACATTGGCTGTATGATTACCGGCTGGACAACTGCTGGTTAATTGGGTGGCATAGAAGCGGCCCGCTTGAATGGAGCACGCTATTTGGGCGATATGTTGGCGGCAGTCTTTCGTTTTGGCGCGTTGAAGCGCCGATATTGCTTCCTTGGCTTGTATATCACATTGGGGATCAAAGCCCAGTTGCTTGGCCGTCAGCCGTGGCTGCGGTGTAGCACCAGGCGGACGTGGACGGGCTGGACTAGCTGTTGTTGAGGCTGTATCTGTTTCTGGTTCTGCTTCCAAACCAGAGCCATTGCTACCGCCAACAATATCCAGAGATTTGTAGGCTAGAAACAATTGGATGCCAATGATGCAGAGCAGGATTAGAAAGAAGGCGCGATAGCGGCGCAGCCAACGCACAGACATCGACGGTGACTGTGTCGTTGTGCTTTGGTGTGTGTCCATATCTTTCAGATGCTCCTTCGCCCCCGCATTGTCATAACTACTGACTCGATATCGATAATTCACGATTCTGGTAATGGTGCTGTTGCTATTGCGGGGCCGCCGTTCCGCTTATTTTTCTTGCTGGCGTTCTGACCGTGAATCGTGTGTGGTTGTGTGCTGGTTGTCTACGATTATGGCGATACTGTGGCATGATCTTTTTTCTGTGCTTGTCTCACCCCGCATTCGGAATATGTTTTAATTTGTTTGACTTTGACTAATTAACATTAACTGCAAATGCATTTTTTACTCTAACGCCCCCGCAAGGCTGTAACGATAACGATAAATATCGTTATTGCATCAATGACAGTTCCACTTCGATAACGATTATTATCGGCAACAGCTGTTCCTACTGTCTTATTGTTTTTCTTTGTTTTGTTTGATTATGTTCTTTTTAAATGGATTTATTATTTTATGCCTCAGCTTTGCCACGTGTAAGGCTAAAACTATAAAAAAAGCAGAGGCGAATCTGCTAGCACCTGGCCATCAACTGGACAATTGGCAAGGCAAATGGTTTCCCTATGCTCCCGGTGAACCACACATTCCTCAAGTTCCAATAACGACGACGACTGCAACTGTTACATCAAATACCACCCCAAAAGTTAAGGATGGTTGGACAGGCAATTGGTTTCCCTATGCTCCCGGTGAACCACATATTCCCCAAGTGCCAATAACGACGACAATTGCAACTGTTACATCAAAGACCGCCTCAAAAGTTAAGGATGATTGGACAGGCAAATGGTTCCCCTATGCTCCCGATGAGCCACAT
The DNA here is from genome assembly GCA_035045865.1 of Drosophila austrosaltans. Lineage (NCBI taxonomy): Eukaryota > Metazoa > Arthropoda > Insecta > Diptera > Drosophilidae > Drosophila > Drosophila austrosaltans. Next base: position 7,604,458 of record JAWNOQ010000207.1, read on the forward strand.
GTAGTGCTGACGCCTCGAAAGGACTCGAATTCACAGAAACACAAAAAGCCGGCAATTAGTTCACAAAATTCTGTTTGCGATGATGGCAAAGTATGCTTATCTTTTTGTGTGGGAAATACCAGTGACTAATGAATCATTTATTTACAGCATGATCTTGCACTAGACTATGATCCAAACGATGTGCGTGAGAACTATAATTACCTATGCTTTAGCAGCAATCGCAGATCTTTCTATCCAAATATGTCAAGAGAAGCTATCTTAACAGAGCACTTCTTGCCCAGGGCTTATATGCCGCCTGCCAAGTGCCTAAATGAGTCCATAAAATACACACATCAACCTGCAACCAAGTAAGTTTGTGAATCAACATTCCATTTCATCAGTTGCTGTAATTTCTCGTGTTTTAGTGGTGCTTTTCGTCCCCGTCCAGCCATCTATGGCACTTACTCGTATTTACCACCTCAACGATATATGCGTAATCTAGCCGAGGGTGCCATAGTCATGCTTTATCATCCCTGTGCGTATCAGGGTCAGGTGCAAGAGCTCCAAAAAATCGTACGCAATTGCCTCTATCGGCATCTCATAACGCCGTCTGTCCAACTAAGCGAGGAGCGTCCACTGGCTGTGTTATCTTGGAGTCATTCTCTCACCATGTCCGTAGTGGACAAAAATGTTGTATCCAATTTTATACAAAAATATGCCAAACAAGGACCTCTGGCCATTGAAAATTTGTCACGAGTGGTTGAAGTACGAGATTCGTATAAGGAATCGTTGCTGACAGAGGCGCGCTTGATCACCAATCCGGACGATAGCGAACTGTGTGGATATCTTGAGCAGTAAAATCATTGGAGGAGCTTCACACCAATTCGAATACATATATACCCAGATACCTACATATATAAGAAGTTGTTGAGAAAATCGTAAAAAGTACTGTATGTGCCTAATTGGATCACAAAATGTTAACTATATATCTATAACTATATACCAATTCGAATGTAATTGTTAAGCAAGAATACCATTCCTTTATTTTTGTAAATAATAAATTTGATTGAAGTCAATTTTAATTTAATATGTCTATTCTAAAATTTGTTTAAATTGTTCGGAGTTAATATAAAGAGTTTAAACTTTAAGAACAAATTGAATGCAGAACTGAAAAAAAAAACATTAGAGCAATAATAGATAAAAAAAAAAAAAAAATTTCACACTCTGAGAATGAACCGCTATTTTGGCGCCAAGAGCGATTTCGCTCTCCTAACTTGCGCTCTTTTGTATTTTGCTCTCTTTAGGTTTGAGTCTCTGCTATTTAGTTAGCAATTTAGGTTTGTGTCTGGGATAAATAGTGTGAAACTTGGATTCGCTGCGCCTATTTAACCAATTGAAAGTGTGAAACTTGAAATCGCTTCGATTTTTTGATGAATTCGCTTACTGTTATCAACAGAGAACCATGGATTCGCTTCGCTTTTTTGACTAATGAAATATGTGAAACTTGAAATCGCTTCGCTTTTTTGAACAATTCGCTCACTATGTTATTAGCAGCGTTCAATGCTAGTTAACATTGTTAAAACAAATTTATTATTTTTTTCAGTGCATACAAAATTTGTTGTTTTTCCGTTTTTGTTGTTGTTGGTGTTGTTCCTGCCGTAGCTGTTGTCGCTTCGAGGTGAAACAAAGGAGATAAAAAAAAAATTAAGAAAAAATAAAACATCCGGTTAATAAGAATTCACAAATTGCCGGCTAAACAGGACAACTAAACAGCTGGGAACGCTTCAAGTGCTTAGTTGCATATAGACAAGGAAGAAGAAGAATTACCACTACTCCCGTGATCGATTCCATCCCCGTCGTTTCCTTCCGTGAATTGATCCACAACTTTGCATCCACCATATCATCCTCCAGCAACAACACTCAACATTCTGCTAATATCTGGTCTGGTCTGGTTTATATAACACAAGCAGCTATAGCGTCGGCAAGAATGAACAATCTGGCTGATACCGTAGTTGTCGATCCAGGTTTCGGTGGCGGCGATAAGCAACAACAGGCAGCCACCCAGCCGCAGGATTCGAGTGCTGTTGTCCCACCGCCAGCCACTAAGCAATCATCGGCATTGAAGAAGACCAGTCGGTATCGCAGTCGTTCCCTAAGCGCCTCATCAACCGATTCATTTAGTTCGGCCTCCTACACGGGCAGCAGCGACGACGGTGACGATGTGCCACCCCGCGAGAAGGTCCAAAAGAATACCAAGGGTAGCTCTGATTTCTGCGTCCGCAATATAACAGCTCAACATGCGTTCGGACGACGTGAGATCGAGATTGCCGAACAGGAAATGCCCGGCATTATGGCTCTACGTAAACGTGCTGCCGAGGATAAACCATTAAAGGATGCAAAAATCGTTGGATGTACACACATCAATGCCCAGACAGCGGTGCTCATTGAAACCCTTGTGGAGCTTGGTGCAAGCGTACGCTGGGCCGCCTGTAACATTTACTCTACCCAAGTGAGTAGCAACCAGCAAGCAGTCACTTGATCTCCAATAGCTCAATTGTTGTCACGCAACTGTGGCACAACTCCCTACCCGCCCTTCCGCACAAACAAATCATCAATCAAGCCATGTTAATCAATTAAGTGTTTCTATGCGACTCAAGTGTTTGGCAATCGATGACGCGACGTCTGATAATTGATATGCCCTGAATTGGGGCGCAAATTGGAAGAAAGAGAGTTACTCCTCTCATCCACCCAGTCTACGGTGTGGAGACAGAGAGATAGGGATCCCAGATAGGACGTGCTGTGCGTCAATGATCAGTAAATCCAAATTTCTTAAGAATTACAAAGCAACTGATCATTACCATTATCTAAATTGAAGTCCAACCAAAAATGTTATTATTGGCAAACGTCAGTTCTGCCGAATATAGCGTGTCTTTATGAATAACTGAAACAGTATTCTAATCAAATTGTGAGTGAATGTAACTTTGACTATGTCAAAAACTGTACCCAAAGATCTATTAGATCTAGAGAATCAGTGAAAGATCATTTCCTATATGGAATTTCCATTCAGTCTCCAGACTTTTTCATATATGTATGTAGCTAGATCATGTGGCTCAGCTAACTCATTTCAATTAATATTTATAACAACTGCGGCTTTGTCAACTGCCAAAGGCTATTAGAAAAATGCAAAATTAAACTGTGTAAATACTATTACTCATATGATATATTATCAAGAAAACAATAGCCATATGCTAGCTCACATTTCCATAAAAAGAAATCAAGTAAAATTGTGTCGAAATTTCAATTTCCCTAAGACAAAAGGCTAATGCAACAGTTCCACCCTGTATAAATTATATGGTATATCGTATAGCTTTACCTATCAACATTTTTGATTAAAATTTATAGATATTGTTATTTGTTTAAGATATCTTAAACATATGTAGACACATTTCTAAGTATGTAGCAATGGGTATTCAGTTGGCCAACTAACCAACTAAATGCCAAACGTTTAGAGCTTCTTATGACGTTTAACCAACTTTAACCTGTTAGTTTGATCTGATTTCACTCTTCAAATAGAAATAATTTAATTGATTTTTGCGTTTTATAAAACATTAAGACAAGGCAAAATTGAGTGGCAAAGAATGTACGTAAATAAACAGCAAAGCAAAGTAGATAACCAAAAATTAATCATTATACCTTATCGGATACATAATGGAATAAAGGTTTTGATTACGCCTTCGCTTGGTAAAGCAAACAAGGTGAAGAATTTACCCCGTGCAATCCAAGAGCCAAAAAACTTAGTTTCATCTATAGTTTGTATATAGATATGATTGTTCGGAGCATAGATCTTTAGCTTGCCCAGCCTTCTAATGTTTTTTAAGCGTATAAATATATATGTATATATATATGCATTTCCAGTTATTCCGTCTCTCACGTCCCGGCACAGCGAATGTAATTAGCATGTGAGCCAAGTTTTGAATGCTCCTGGACTGATTTTATGTTATATCTAATTAGTTGCACTCGCACACATTTTTACACCATATATACATATATTATTATATTTTTTTTACAATGTGTTTTTTTCTCAACTTTTTATTATCGATGACAACGACATTGACACGTTGTTGAGTCACATCCAAAGGCATGGCTTGGTCGAGCTTATCAGTTCCAGCGGCCAAGTGGTGCTTAGACCAAAAGAGCCATAAGATAATATATATAATTCCATACGAAAACCTCAATTAAAATGCAATATAAATAGAAAGAATACATATATATTATATTTTTTTCTTTTGTTACAGAATGAGGTGGCCGCTGCTCTGGCTGAATCGGGCATACCAATCTTTGCCTGGCGTGCTGAGACCGAGGAAGATTTCTGGTGGTGCATTGATCGTTGTGTCAATGCCGAGAACTGGCAACCGAATATGATATTGGACGATGGGGGAGATGCCACCCATTTGATGTTGAAAAAGTATCCAACTATGTTTAAGCTGGTCAAGGGCATTGTGGAGGAGAGTGTCACTGGAGTCCATCGTTTGTATCAGCTATCCAAGGCCGGTAAATTGACAGTGCCGGCCATGAATGTCAATGATTCGGTTACAAAGACAAAGTTTGATAACCTTTATAGCTGCAAAGAGTCGATATTGGATAGTTTGAAGCGTTCAACGGATGTCATGTTTGGTGGCAAGCAGGTTGTTGTATGTGGCTACGGTGATGTTGGCAAAGGTTGTGCCCAGGCGCTCAAAGGACAGGTAAGGATCTGTCTTAGAAAGATAGAGTTGTGACATCTACTTAAGGGTTAAAGAAAACGAATTCAGTTTCCTTTGGACATATTCAAACCAATTTCAAGGAAATGTCTCCTCTTGAATTTTTTGTTTGTTCTCTCTTCGTAGTAGGGGGTGACAACCACCTTCCTTCCATTTAACTGTGCAGTTCCTTTTTTAACTCAGCCAGTTTTTCGCCTTGAAAACTAATCGAAAATGTAAATTTCAAGCATTACCACACTTGAATGTGGGCACTTGGTTATAGGAAATCAAGAACACTGCAAACAGCGCTGGGGGTGTTTGCAACATGCTTCCCTTTCCCAGATTCACTACAAGCTCATATCAAGTGTCTGGATGTCTCCTATTTCACTCACTCGCTAGACAGACACAAGAGATGTTCCACTTTCAAAAATGACTATGCCCATCGGTTGCAGACTCACTCACTCTCTTGAATGAATGAATGAATGCAATTTAATGGTTCAGTTGCTTGTTTTGCAATAAATATATATTTTAGGCTGTTAAATTTATACTTTCAAGGAAATGCTTACGATGAAGTCCTCTTCAGGGTAGATTCTCTAATGTAATTCATTAACTAGACAATTTGTTTACGTTTTTTTTTAGGGTTGCATTGTTTATATTACCGAAATTGATCCAATTTGCGCATTGCAAGCCAGTATGGATGGATTCCGTGTGGTGAAATTGAATGAGGTGATACGCAATGTGGACATTGTGGTCACTGCCACCGGCAACAAGAATGTTGTAGTACGTGAGCATATGGATAAAATGAAAAGCGGTTGCATTATCTGCAATATGGGTCATTCGAATACAGAGATCGATGTGAATGGTTTACGTACACCGGATTTAACCTGGGAGAAGGTGCGCTCTCAAGTGGATCATATCATATGGCCAGAGGGTAAATATATTATCCTATTGGCCGAAGGACGATTGGTCAATTTAAGCTGTTCGAGCATACCATCCTTTGCCGTATCAATAACATCGGCAACTCAGGCTCTGGCACTAATTGAACTCTTTAATGCCCCACCTGGTCGATACAAGTCCGATGTATATTTGTTGCCCAAGAAAATGGATGAATATGTGGCCAGTTTGCATCTGCCCACATTTGATGCTCATCTCACCGAATTGAGTGATGAGCAGGCCAAATATATGGGCCTCAATAAAGCCGGTCCTTTCAAGCCCAACTATTATCGCTATTAAGGTGAATGGAATTTTTGGTGGAGGAGGACAATAATAGCAGCAGCAGCAACAACAACAACAATTATATTCAAAGAAAACAACGCCAACGAAAGTATTGTCTTTGCAAAAAGGAAAAAACAAAACAAAACAACCAAGAAATAAACAAACAAACAAACAAACAAATACACTATTTAAATCGAGAGCCAGCACTTAATTGAATGGGTGCAATGGCTCTTCACAAATTGTTGAACACGTGCGTGCGGTAGACTATGATGGAAGAGAGCAGCAACAAAACACACACAAAAGTTACTATATAAATTGTATTGCTTAGTTAGCGAGTAGAATTACAAAAAAAACTGCTCACAGATACACCCAACACACACACACACACACACACACACACTCACACACGACAGAAACACAGACACAATGTTACACCAAAACTACATTCGCTTACTAACGTGCGCTTTTTAGTTGCTAGCATTTACATATATATATATATATATATATTAGAGGGATTGCTGATACAATATATATAAGATATATTTATGCCTCACATTTAACGAGCAAGATCCAATGTTTCACTATAATGTATAAAATGTTTCTAATAATTTGTGCTAATAGATTGGAATTCCTCCAATTTTCCAAATGCTTCCATTTTTATAATTCTTAATCAGCAAAAAGGAATTTCGAATTAAATGATATAATTTTAAATGCACACGTATCGATATTAAGAGCACTTCTATAATATTTAGATTCGGATATAGCATAAAAAAAAAAGAAAACGAAAAAATAATTTGACAAGTTCTCTATTTTTGTGATCGGAATCAAAACAAAAACAAACAAGTGGATGATATATATGTACTTCCGGCCAGTTACTAGATTCCGATTATATGGTATTACACTGTAAGCTTTAAATATTGATATATATTCAATATTTCAAAAAAGAGAAAAATATACCAAAAGAATGATAGCGGCTATGCCTTCCAAAAGTTCCACATCATTCTAATCGACTTCTTAAATGGTATACACAAGCAAAATAATTGTCAATTTTTGATACGATATTTTACAAAAACAAAAGAAAGAAAGAAAGAAAGGAAAGAAAACTATTTTATTGAATGATAAAGAAAGCAACACAATGATATAGATGCACGACAACTTTCTAAACATCGAAATGTGTATAGGATTGTAAATCGAAACTCCAATTTTGAAGAAAAAGAAAAACCATGTAACTTAGTTTTCAGGGTAAATTCCAATGCAATTTCTGTAATGATAATCATACATTATATGATTCCCGATGTTGCCAACGTGTGGCAAGATGCATATATAGTTCAATATTTTTAAAATTTTCAATATATGGCATACATTTTCAAAAATTGTAATCAGCAATCCCGATTTTAACACAGTTTCTTATTAGTAATTAATTCTTTGTAATTTAGCATTTGCTTTAGTTGCTTTTCAGTATTTGAAAGTTTTATTTTTGCATAACGACTAACGGTTTCCCTCTCTCTCTCACTCTCTCACACACACTCACACTCTATCCTTGTCTCCCTGTAATTTACGAAAACAAAAAACCAAATTGAACTCATTTGAAACGTTTTATTGCCGTTAATTTGAATTTATTTTTCTAACTCTTGTGCATTTTATTCCAATTATTCTCTTTTTTTTTTTTTTGTGTACTTATTTTTATTATTATAATTTGTTAATTATTTAATGGCACGTACTTTTGTTTAGTTTTAATTGGTTTTTGTGTCTTGAGCGACAAAAATTAAAAAAAGAAAAGAAAAAAAACGTGAAAATGAAAAACGAACAAAAAACTAAAAATGAAAAAAAAAAACAGAGAAAAAAAATTTAAAAATGCAGTGCAAACAAATTCCATTAATTCAATTATATTGAGATACTTATATACAAAAAGCAGGCGTAAATCAGATAAATTATATATATATATATACACCGCATATACATATATTAGAAAACTTTATGTATAAAAAAAAGAAAGAAAGAAAAAGAACAAAAAAAAAACACAAAAACAAAGAGAACAAACACAGACACATGCAAAAACAACAAAACCAATTTAAAAGAAAACAAACGAAATTTAAATGAATTTGAACTGTTTGTCATACAAAAAAAAAAAAAAAAAACCAATTGTAAGCTACAAAATTGTGAGAAATGGAAAAAAACAATAAAATAAAATGAAAATTTTTTGAGCAATCATTTTGAGCAAATTGTCATTTCATTACAAATTGATAGAATTGTCAATCTATTTGCAGTTTTATAACAAAGGTTAAAGGTTCTGCAGATCTGCTAGATTTTATATCTCTCAAATGCCAATTTGTTTCCTATAGAGAATCCCAAGCTAATCCATTTGAATTCTATTTCTTTTACAATTATAAGCAGTAACTACGTGAAGCAAACAACTTACCATACGAAAACGATCTAAGTTGAAAGAATTCTTTGAAAACTAATCAATAATTCTTAACATTCAATATCACAATTGCTTAAAAAGATAGTTTTAAATGGAATAACGTACATGTTACTTTTGAAAACTTGAATGTAATGAATCAAATTTGTGCTAACATTATGAATTTTCTTGAAAAACAAAAACGTTTTAGAAATCAACGCAATTATAAACATTAGAATTGCCGAATTCTACTACTATGCTAAAGATTTGCCTTACTATATATACATATATATGCTCTTAGTCTCATGGAAACCGAAAAGCGTAAGGATAAAGTATTTTCCTTAAGGTAAAAGTGGTTACAGATGTCAGTAAATATTCGATAAAGGGTTTTCCAAAGCGACCTGAAATCTTTTCAAATATATTTCTTACATTCGCTTTAAGAAATTGAAATGCCATTCCATATCCGAAATATAAACCAATTTAGGCTAGAATAAATAATAAACAATATATAAAAGAATAGTTGAGAGCAACTTTGATTTTGACTCTTATCGATACAATATTTCCTTGAAATTTGAGAGAAAGAAAGTCGTTTGAGATATATCAGTTATCAGAGTTATTATTTGTTTTGATTTATTATTAATCTAGGGATTTGCTTACCCTAAAATTAATGATCAATTGGAGAGTTTAATCGACTTTATTACCCAATTTTTCCCCATAATTTTCATTTGTGTTTTGTATAATTTTGTTGTTAAATAATTAAAATCAGAAATACACACAATTTGTTTTTAACCTCTCTCCATTTTGTCTCTTTTTTTTTAGATTCAGATGCATCACTTGTCTATTTAATGTTTATTTGATATTATGCCTTAAGTCTGTATGATTTTTTTCTTCTTTCTTATATTGTTTTGTTTTCTCATTTGACATTCCATATATAAAAATGTAAATTACACGAGTTTGTTTTTTTTTTTTTTTTTTTTTTTAATTATTATTTGAAATATTCTTAAAAAGTTTCTTTTGAATTTGTTTTGTTTTGTTACTTTCTTTTGTTTCTATATAAGTATGTACGTTACTTAAAATGCCATAGACTATATAAAATGGTTTTCTGTAGATCATCCATCTTACTTCGATTTAATTCTAAACACATTATTAATCGCGGGGGGGTGTAGGGGGTGCGTTCCTGAAGGAGCGACCGCCGTCCTCAATGTCATCGTCCATGTCACATTGTTTGATAGTCAAATTGTCGTTGTCTACATCGCATAACTAAATCCTTAAATATTCCGGAAGATAACTTCGATTACACCGAAATTTGTATACTCTTGCAGTGTCTTGGCATCTATATACATATATAGTTATGCACATATATATATATATATATATATTTAATGAAAAAAATAAAACAGACACACTGACAAATTGACTCTAATATAATCAAGGATATATGTATATATATATATATATTTATATATTCTGCAAGTGCATAAAAATGAATAGAAGAAAAATTGCAAAAGCCGAAAATTATTTTGCCATGTTAAAAATAAAAAGGAATTTTGGTGTTGGCGGGGGGGTTAGGGAAAAAGAGGGAACTAAGCTATGGGCTAAGCGATGCTTGAGAGAGTGTGTGTGTGTGTGTTTGGTTGTGTATGTGTGTAGCATTAGGAGAGGTGGGCATGAGTTAAATATATTTGAAATGTTTGAGCTACTCGTTTAATATTTGAGTTGATTGATTGATTGATTTAATGGCAGGCGTGTTTTTTGATTTAGTCAAATTATTATAGTCAATTAACCCATTTTTAGAAATAAGACTCATAAGGAGATGAATTTCTTTTGGAGGCGATTTAACTCATGTACACCTCTTATCTGTCTGTGTGTGTGTGTGGTGTTTGTCTGTTTCTCTCTCGTTGGGCGTTTAGTCAAGGAAATGGGGCTTCAAATGCTTCAACATGCCAAAGGTGCGGAAGCGTCGAATCTTCATGACCTTCATTAGTTCATCGTCGCATATGGCAAATTGTTTATTCTTGGGATCATATAAATCACGCTCCTTAATTATGGCCCACACCTTCTTGACCACTTCATGTCGTGGCAGTGAATCGGCACCCATAAGGGCCGATAGCTCCGGCGACAGATTGTAGGCTCGCGTGAAGCCAGTACTTTTGCGTCCGGTACCGCCGCCCCCGCCACCACCAGATTTGGCAGCCTTTTTCTTAACAACCGGTTTTTTGGCCACCTCATAGTCGGAATCGGAACCGGCATCACTTTCGGTTCCCGAATCGTCAGCATTTAGAGTCTTGCGCTTCTTTTTGGCAGGTGCCTTGTGCTTGGTTGGTTGCGGCCTTTTCTTTTGTGCCGGCTTCTTTTTCTTGGTGTCCTCCTCGCTGCTACTGGGGTCATCTTCTTCGCTTGCTTCGCTATCATCATCGGGATCAGCATCGGGATCCTTGTCATCGTCCTCATCATCTTCTTCGTCCTGCTGTTCATTGATCACCTCCATAACGATCTTATCGAACTCCTTCTTACGGCTCAGCAGCGAGCAGTTAAGTTTGCCTTCCACTTGCTCCCGTACACGTTTGGCCGAAATTGTTGCTAGATCGGCATTTTTAAGCACAGCCTGGATCTCACGGCGGAGTTCATCGCTCGATATATCGGACATGTTTTTTATAGGAGTTTCTCGACTCTTGCTTTTCACGACACTTCTTGATAAAGAGGGAACAACTCGGGCTCAAACACGTTTCTGCTTCGGCACTGCAAGTGGCGAGATTGATACAACAATAAATACGCGAATTGAAAAGCTATGTTGGTTGTTTATGGAAAATTCTGCAGCAAGTGCTATTCCTACTTACCCTGGTTAATAGAATTTTCGTCTAGATTTTCACAAAACTCGAGTTTTCGGCTTTTTTTTTCTTTATACCTTGGCGTCTGCCGAACGTTGCCGGATACCTAATCGGCGTTTTGTTTGAGCTGGCAGCATTGCCAATCGAAAATAGGTAGTTGCCAGATGTAAGCTGAGCATGGTGTGAAACTTCGATTCACTTTGAGGAAAGAAGTGGCAAGTAGGTGCGAATTCATGTTTTACACTATTTTTAACAAAGTTTTACACTTTTTCCATCCAAGTTTCATTGTTTTTAAGGCAAAAATATGCGTGGCGAATCCAAGTTTCACATTTTTGTGGCACATATAAGCGAAGCGAAATCGAGCGGAGCGAATTTAATAACATTTTTTTTGTGTGCCCGTCGTCGTGTTGTTATTGTTTTTGGTATTTTGTTAATTCGCATTAAAAATTTAATAACAATTATTAACTAATTTGTAGTGAAACCTGTTTAATTAAGTGCTCAAATGTGCAATAAACATTCAGCGCCTTCAATGCGCAACCACGTGCCAAGTAAACTCCTGCAAATGGAGCAGCTGCAGCCACAATAACAACACCAACAACAACGCCTACGCCAGCAACAAAAACAACACAAAAAAAAACAATATATATAGTTGAAATAAAACAACAACTACAACAACAATAAGCCCTGGTAAGTGACTATACATATGTACATATAATATGAGTACTACATAAGTATGCGCCAGTATGTGTGAGCTTTGTTTCTAAATTTATTGTTTTGTTGTTGGGTGCAACTTGGAGACGCCTCACTTTGGGTCTAGTTGGATGAGGCAGCTGCCGCATTTCGATATTTATAATAATTTTTTCGCCAAAAATATGTCTAAAACTGGCCCAAAACTACTTCCTGCTTCTTCTTCTTCTTCAAACTTCTTCCTCTTGCTGGTCTTTGTTTTGCCGGCATTTGTTGTTGCAACGCCCTTTTTTTTTTTGCAGCCAAATGCAATGACTGTGAGGGGGTGAGAGTGGGCGCAAGGGAGAGAGTGGGAGACAGGTGAAATTGCTGCCACATAAATTTAATAGAATTAATTAAGTAGAAATGCATAAAAGATTCCCCTAGCTGTTTTTAATGCCTTTGCTTTGTGCCACTTGTTTGCCTCTCCCTGCTCTCCACCCCTCTCTCATCACGGTGTTAGCTCATCCCACCCTACATGCTGCATCGTTGGTGTTATAGTGGGCGTTAGGGCGGGTTTCCATGTCATTCTCGCCCTCCAATCAGCTGCCTATGGTCATTTGATTTTATGGTTTTTATACCCTTTACTCACAGGGTATATAAGTTATGTAAAAATAGATCAAAAGGTTGTCCCGTAAGCGTATGAAGATTGTTCTTTCAATGAACGTGAATTATCACATAGCACTGTAATCTTAATAGAACGGGCGCTACTTGGTTAACGTCAATATCGGTTTTCAAGTGAAGGGTTTAGCTTGAATATTTTACGAATATTTTACAAATCAATTGATAATACATTGGTTGGAGTTTCCAGAAAACAGCAAACTGAGTGCAGGGTATCACAAAGTCGTTGCTCATATTTCAATAAATGAATTTCTGTTATTTTCCGTATGTATAAACTGCAGATTTTACAATAGTTGTGAAACATATATTTATCCTATAATAATGTATTATTATACCTAAACGAAAATTTTGATTTTTTATCAACTTGTTGCGCCATCTTTTTTATACCGGTACGTAACGGTAAACTGTCCTAAAATAGGTAAATAGGTAGGCTGGTGCTAAGCAAACTCTAATGAACTTTGCCTGAAACAGTCAACTGAAAAAGAGATACAATAAAGGACTAAACTGTCAATGGAAATATCTATTAAGGCTCCTTCCTCTTGAGGTTTTTTGACTTTATTATATGGATTGTCTACCGGCATTAGCTTAATAGGAATACTTTCATCGTATTACTGTAAATTCAAATTAATAATTGCATATTGTATATAGAAACTATGGCGTTTACTCGAAAGATCTATATCACATATAGATAAGTACATATATGAAAACTGTATTTATATATATTCCATTAGTCAGATCAAATAGATCTTGTTGTTTTGCAATATTCTTTAGCTGATTTCTGAATATTTATTGCAGCGGCTGTGCGCTGTTGGTTAGCGGCAGGCTGTCAGGCAGTTTGTGTGTGTGGCATCATTTATTTAATATTCTTTATTTTTTAGTTGTTTGTTTGTTTGCCGATTGTTGTGGGTTGTTCTGTCGCTTTAGTGTTGGAACGTCGTATTGTCGTACTGCAAACGGCCCAGGGACAGTTTAGATGAAAAGTTTATGGCTTTGTCAACAGTTGCCAAGAGCTGTTTTTGGTTCTAATGCTGTGTATCCACCCACAAATTCGGCCATATACTTTTCGTAGTCAGTATGCATGTGTTGAAGCATTTTAATATTCTTTTTGTCTGTGAGTCTGTGATTGTGTATGTATGTATGCATGTATGTGTGTGTGTGTGTGTGTGTGTGTGTGTGTGTTAGACCAATTAGATGTTCTTGGCATAGTTTCTGCCTTATTTCTCTCTCGATCACAGAAAGCAGCCAGTTTTTATACTAGAAAGAACATTGCTCATTTAAGTAATCAAATAAATTATGTGGCAGATTATGAAATCAGCAGATACAAATTTTGGAAACAACAACAACAACAACAACAAATACAAATAAACACAAAAACCCGTCCCCAGGGAAAATCATGCTTGGAAAATCTAATACAAATCCATAAATTATGTATTAAAATAGATTTTCTTTTTCATATTATAAAAAGTTTTATCAATTTTAATTAAGCTCTATGAGAATGACTTTGTAATTTTGTTAAATTTCCTCGAGAATCTGGTAAATGTAACCCTTAAGAATCAGCCCTATGAACCGATTTGTATATAAACTATAAGCGGAATTATATTTAAAAGATTGTCACATCATTATCTTACCCACTGTTGTATGATAGATTAAGAGACTGGCGCCACCTAACGGTCAACGTCTAAAATAAGTGTGTTTCATAAAGACCGATAAATGGTATAACCATTGACTAGTCGCATGCCCTACTTATCCAAATACTGATTCACCGAAACCATAGTGAAAGCTATGACCTTCAGGTGTACCGTATTCTTTGAACAGGTGTTGCATATCGCAGAAAGTAACAAGAAACAGCTGGAACTGAAACAATAATCGAAATACTAGTTCTCTAAAAAACTGAATTTATTTTCCATTGATTTAAAAATGTATTAAATGAAATTAAGGTTATATACCGACTATATGTATATCTTATGGTGGGGTAGCGTCAAAAGACTTTAGTGGACTGGTTAATGATTGCTGATCAAGAATATATATGTATATATATACATATTTTTTGTTGTTCCTTTCGTCATTTATTTCCTTTTTACCCTCTCGATTTCTCATTAGGGTGTTTAGAAAACCTGTTGAAATGAAATTTATTTAGCCCTAAATCGTTTTCTAATTTCCCGACTTCTGGCAACACGCCCCCACAAGCAGAGCAATGCGTACAAATGATAGCGCAATTTCTCTCTTTCGGCCGATCTGCAAATATCTTAAACTAAATATCCCCCTGCTGGCTTTTAGTAGGCTCCTTTTTGTTTTTTTTTTGTTTATAGCCGTTTTGCTAAAAACTAAAATGCTCATCGGGCCGCGCCATTTCGTCACTGTAAACGACGTCAAACATTCGCACGGTGAAAAATGTTTTTCAATTTTCCCCCTCAATGCTCTTGTGCCTGGTTTCCCTTGTTACCCGCGACCGTCAAAGTTCTTCACCGCCCACGCACCAAAAATACAAGAACAACATTCTGACGCTATGGCTGCCGCTGCTACCGTTACCTCCACTAATGCTCCGCTACCTACCTCCCTTCCCCCTCCCCCCAAAACCCCTTCTCTTGTTTAGCGAAATGTTTTTTATGCTACCCGCTTTATAATTTATATACGATATGCAGAAAAAAAGACGAGAGAGAGAGAGAAGAAAGAAAAATGGGAATAAAAATAATAAATAAGCAAATGTTAAATTTTTTCTATGCATTAAGACATTGCCAAAAAGTGAGTGTACACACACACAAACACACAGTAGGCCATAAAAGTCATCCCATACACACACAGAGAGACTTGGCCAGAAGACAATCATAAGTCATAAGGCTAAAACTATTCTAACCAATGACCCTGAGCGAGGTGCTTGACAGCATCGAAACAAAAACAAAATTTGCACAGAACAAAAAAAAAAAAAAGAAGAAACATCGTCAAGATGAATATCAACACAACTAAAACAAAAAAAAAAAAGAAAAATGAACCGAAAAACAATTAAAAATGTGAAAATGCACACATATTTTTTTATGTTTTCACCATGTGCACTATAAATTTGTTGCCATAAATTCCCTTTTTTTTTGTTTCTTCTCTTGTTGTTGTTTGGTTTGTTGGCGTTTCGTTTCGTTACGTTTTCGTTTCGCTCGTTCGTTCATTTCGGTTGTCCCTGACATTGCACTTGTCGCCCGAGCATGGAAAATGTAAATTTTTGGCCATCTTTTTTTCCTATGAAATATGTGGGTTTTGTTTATGACAATTTTCTAAATGCACAAAACATCAAAAAACCAAAAAAAAACAAAAAAGAAAAAAAGGAAAATCGAAAGGAAACAATTCCTTACATTAAGTTAAAGCATCGACTTTTAGATACCATACATTATATTGTTCAATATTATATTATAGAAATGCTATCAGATATGATATGATTTGAAGAAGTTTTGATTACTCAAGTTTAGTCGTATTTAGGGGGATTCGTGTTTTGTGGGGGAGCTAAGCACAATGTGCATAATGAATGAAGAATCTTTACTAATTCTAGAGCTCCAGCGATCGATCATAATTCAATTTTTTAATTTCTTATTTTATATACTTTCTGCATCGTAACCCTTCTCTGCATTAAGGATGCTGTTGCACTTTCCTTATATGCCATGAGGAAGGACATTAGTCAAACAATGGACCTTCGTATTCAATTTGCCCAGATAAGGCAAGGACAATTATTAAAATCTCTTCACTAAAAGTAGCATTTAGCAACACATATCGAAAACTCGAACAATACAGCTAATTCTGCTAATCAACACACTATGTTGGCCTTGGTATACCCTTTTGGTTTCCTAGATAAAGGGTATATGCAAAGAGAAAATGCATTATTTGGATTTGCGTCATAAAACGTACACACGCCCACATTTATCAACCAAATCCGCACCGCCAACCCGCCGCCCACCTGATACATAACATATATATATATATATATACATATATATCTATCTAGACATTTGTCGTCCAACACTTGCGCCCAATTTGGCCATAAATTTGAAAAGAACACATAGACATGCACACACACACACACACATACATACATACTGAATAATTTCTAAAAATTTTTTTGAAAACATTTGTCGTCGGCTGAGTCAATTTTGATATTTTTAGTATACCCGATTTTCTATCAATTATGTGTATATATCTAAAGTCTAAATCTATATATTTTCGATTTAAGCTAAATTTAAACTAATTAGTTTTGTGCTGATCTAAATTTAAATATTTTGTGCAATTTACTTTTAATATCCTCCCCTCCAACTACTCTTTCCCACAATAAGAGAAACGGAGACAAATAAATAAACGGCCAGGAGATAGGAGGAAAGAGAAACAGAGACAGCAAACTAGAGAGAGAGAGAGAGACAAGCGGGGGCGAAAGAATTCTCTTTTGAGATTAGTCATTAGGCAGGTGGTTCGTTGTTCCGTGCTCTGATCATATCTAAAGTACAATTCGAATTCTATTTGGTTTATGTTTAGATATTTTCGAGCAATCATAAATTATATTTTATATCTGAAATTGGCCAATTTGTGAATTTGTTTATTGGCAAAAAATTATGTTGAGATCTATTTATTTATTTTCTTTTTCTTTTGACTGAAAGTTCTACAAAGCCAACAAAATGGGTAAAAAAAAAGAAGCGCAAACTTTTCTAAATTTTCAAGGTCGAGCCAAAGGATTTTTGCAGTTAAGATTGTTGTATTTTTTTATTATTATTATTATTATTTTTTTTTTGTTTTGTTTTTGGTTCTTTGCCAAATTATAAATACCATTATAAATCTTGAAGCTGATTCGTGTTTAGTTTTAGTTGAGAAGGAGAAGTGGGGGCGTTGCTTAATATAACTTTTTTCTGTTCCTTATGATATTGCAAATGTCTAAAGTATATATATATATATATATATATATATATATATATATGTATACTATATATATATATATATATATATATATGTATACTAGATTTAAGTGTTTGTTCAATTATTTTTTAGTTAAATTCCAATTTATTTTGCTTAGCTATTTATACAATTTAAAAAAAAAAAGAGTTTAAAGACTTTACAAATAGATTTACGGTGTCTCTCGATTGAATTTTATTAGTTTTAGTCTATTCTAAATATTTTAAAAAATTATGGCAAGCTGTAGAGGTTATATTCTGTTGAAATTCTCTAAATTAATATAAAGAATATTATTAAAGTTTATTCGATTATTTATGAGAAATAAGTGTTATTGTTATGGACGATTAAATTAAGTTCATATATCCTTACGGGATATAATATTGATCTGAAACTTTTAGATGTAGCAATAAGATCAATAAAACTCTTTTGAGACAGTCCTTTTTATTCCTTTAACAAATACAATATAGTCATTTCAAAATTTTCTGAACAAAATAAATCACTAAATTCTTCTATTAAACAAGATAATTGAGAGCAGCGATGCTCCATCTATTGCTGTCAGGGTTGTCAAAATAGATAAGACTCGTTTCTTTATTTTTTAAATATTCATTAAAAAGCGATTATTTTCCATTTACTTTGCTCAAGGCTACAGTTTAGGCAAAATGTTCATGTCTTTTTCTTCTGTCTCTTTTAGTTAAGACCTTCGATAACTCTTTCCTCTATTTTCACCTGAGCTAAAAATTTGCTGTATTTCCTTTTCCTTGGCGAAACATTTTTGCCAAGATAAGTGCATGCCTTGACCCAGAAACCCACTTAAACTATCCGAACACAAATGGCAAATCCTGAATGCCCTGTTCAAAAATGGTTCTCCTCACTCTCCGTTGACTCTGTGTAGATTGTTAAAGTGTAAGAAAACTTTTTCGAAACTCAAGAGCCGTGCGCCGATCCGCAAAAGAGTACACGGGAAGCTTTTTAATTTTCGAAAATGCGCCTTCGAAACAACAAGACGGAGAGCCGAACGCGAGAGAGGGGCACATCTAAAATGAGAGAGAGAGAGAGAAAGAAAGAGAGTGTGATAGAGCGCAATGGAGGTGATCCGTGTGCGCGAACCGTTGTGTTGTTCTTGCACAAAATGTGAAAGTTCATTGTTTCATTGAGGAAAAATGGTGAAAAACTTTTTCGGTGAAAAAATTATCTAACAGTTTTTCTGTTCGGGAGATGCTGGGCTGTCCAACATTTTCGAAAATCGTGCGTTCGAAATTGTACGAAACGCTTTGGCGTGCGCCTGGCTGCCTGCCTGATTGCTCAGTGGTCTCTGCGGAGGTTTCACGTTTGAACGTCTCGAACATTTCCACGGAAAAGCGCAATGTGAAAGCCAAACTAGAAATAGCCTGGCGTGACGTCCCACACAGACGACAGACAACAACACAACACAACACAAGACAACTAGACAAGACAACAGAACAACATCATCAGCAGCCGAGGAGCATTGCTATCTCAGCCGTAGTGTAGTAGTACCAGATCGAGAGAAGATCAGTATAGATCGGAACGGAAAAGTGTCGCAATAAATAATAATAATAAAAAAAAAAACAAAAACAAAAACAAATAGCAAAGGCAAAACAACAAACAAACAAAGAAGAAGTTAAACGAACAACGAACTAAAATGCTGTTAAGTTTCGAAATTGTTAAAAATTACACAAACATTCCAGAAGAGCAACAAACAATGTGCTAAAAGAACGAATAATTCTACAAGAGAGAGAGAGAGAAAGAGAGAGAAAGAGAGATATCAATCTATATTTTTTTTGTTTTCCTTTTTTTTTTTTTCTGTTGTTGCGAAAAATTAAAGCGGCGGCAGGTGGTTCCAACCACCAAGCATCTATAACCTATTACCAACGTGGCGCGCGTGTCCTACCAATCAAATAGAAAGAAAGAAAGTAGTGATAAATTGGAGAGTGTTCTAGTGCTGTGAGTGAAATAAAACAAATGATGTACCCAACACAGAGACAACATTGTCAATATAATAACCAATAAAGTTAATATATATATATATATATAACACAATATATATATATATATATATTTGATATATTTATCGAGCGAGCGTGGACTGCGACTGAGAGGAAGCTGGTCAAAGGCTGGCCTCTTGGGGATCATGCCGGTCATTGCCGATGCCACCAACAACGATGAGCCACCAGCAAAATGTTGCAAACATTGTGAGGGTATGCCTAGAATTTACAAAACCCAAAAACCAAAATACAAAAATCAAATTTAAAAACTTCAATTTTAGTTTGAGAGTTCACTAACCCAAAACGAACAAAACACCAACAAAATAATGTGTTTGTTAGGTCAAAGGATCGACTTTGAGATACCTGTTAAACAATTATAATGATTGTGAATAGAATACATAAAATGTCCTTGCCACACACAGCTACTCTGTAAACGAATTTGGCTATTGTGAAGCTCTTTTATGTCACTACAATTCGCGTGATATCCTTAAACGCGTCTACTTAGCTTCCTGTCTTTGGTTTAAGCGTATACCCTTTATGAGGATAGCATTATTTTGTTTGTGTAGATTATACGGCAATGTTTCCCTTGTGTTTCATTAAGTGACTTTATCCAATTTATGAAATGTTTCAAAAGGGACAACGTTGATCGATGTTTGATGCAATTGATCAAGAATATCAAAGTTATACAGTTATATATGTTCTAAAGTATTGCTACCTGTTACATACTTCTTTGTCCCACATACCCGTTTAGCCTTAACAAAAGTACTGGGTATTAAAATAAAATTTCAAATTCCCAACGGATCCACCGGCTATTAACTTCGGCCCAAATCCAAACACTATACCCCTCTGGCCCATCCAAGCATCCCCCCTTTTTCCATTCATGCCCTCTGATCCCTGGCACCTACCTCTCCTTTTCAATTGAAAGATTTATGCGTAATTTTCTCTCTTTTTGCCTGGCGGCACTTGACTGACTTGACTGGCATTAACTTTGGCCCTTCCCTTGTTACCCGTACGCCCCCGCTTTGCCCTTAGTGTGCTGCCCGTTGTACGCATTTGTTTGTTTTAAATTTTTGGTACTTGCTGTTGCTCTTATTGTTGTTGTTGTTGTTGCCACTGCCGCTGCTTTGGGCGCAATTGCTGGGGCACTTTGTTTTTCCTGCGTTTTTCTTCTCTCTTTCTCTCTCTTTATCTCTGGCTCTGCTTTTTTATCATTTTTTTTTTTTTGTTTTTTCTTGTGTGTTTGCCACTAAAAAGCCGCTGACGCGTCTACTTAAAAAATTTGTTTTTGTTGTTGTTATTTTTTTTCTCTTTTTTTTTTTTTTTTGATTTTTGAAATCATGACAGGCCGCCAGCATTGGTCGAAAATAGGCCTTAAAATTAGCTAGTAAATTTTATTTTTAATATAATAAAAGACAAGAAAAAACTTTTTTTTTGTTAAAAAATACCTTAAACTTTTGTTGTCTGTTGACCGGAAATGTCAAAACATGGCTAAAACATATGAAAAATCACAAATCATTATGATTGATCAAATTATTAAGTGTATTTAAATGAAAATGAGGACAAAAATGTGTGAAATTTCAAAGTTCATAAAGAAATGCCGGGAATATAATTTTATTTCAAATTAAAGCTTTTTTAAAGTATTACTATAAAAAATAATGGTAAATTTCATATTACAATATAAAAAAATGTTAAAAAAAAAACTATTTAAAACCTCAAAAGATCAGCCAAAGGATTTGCAATAGTTTTGTAGGATAGTTGCCAATTGAGCAAAGTTTATACACTTATTTATAGTATGCATACTAAAATGTAATAAATTTACAGATTTCAAGTATTATTAACTAGACAGGATTCTAAATATGCCATTGATAGTTTCAAAATCAACTTTTAACAAACAAAAGGCAGACAAGTGACGTACAAGTTATTTGACATTACAGCTATTGATTTCTGTCATGATTTCTCAAAGTATTTGATTATTTTCTGTTACTGATCCTTATACAAAATTACATTAAATTATTGTTATCTCAATTTAATAAGGAGTCCCAATTAGAAGGAGCAAGTCTCCTGATCTGTCCAAAAATTACTACCAAGACATTTATATTTGAATCGAAGTGAATGTTTGGTTTCTGTTTAAAGCAATTATAGTTGCAGTCATTTAATTTTATTGCCAATTTCGGGCATATGTTCAAATTCTGCTTAATATACATATATATATATGTATATCTGTATAAAATAAAAAATGTTGAGAAAATTGTTGAAATATCTGCCCGTTAAAGAGATGACATAAAGATTGATTGCATGAAGAGAGGAATCAAAAGCATTTCATGCTAAACTATTTCCCCTTTTCTGTACTACTCTGCCCCTTTTGAAATTCCACACAATTTCATATACAATCGTCTCGCCGTCCCCCCCCGGTCTTATCCATTTCCCTCACTTGATTCACACTTAATCAAAGATGATTTTTTAGGTGGAGACGTGATGCTGGACTGGAATAATGATGCCTCTGGCCAGGCAGCAGGGGTTGAATGGGGTTTAGATGGTATGCTCAAAAATAGACCCAGAAACACTTACTTAAAGTGTTTAAGAGCCAAAACACACAGACAGACACACACACACAGATGTACAATACACACAAGACACACACAAATGACAACACCTTGTGCCCCATACAACACTAAAAATTACATTGAAAATGGCCATAAACACAAAAAAAAAAAAAAAACAAGAAAAAGAATGAGAAGAAAGGAAAATTAGGGAGACAACATTGCCCGCCCTTTTGCTACCCCGTAAATGTTTTTTGTTTTTATTTTTTAAAACGGTATATTAATCTTCACAAAAAATACAATGCAACAGGCAGGACATGCGGATTGTGTATATAATACTTGTAATCTATTTCTATAAGCTCCAAGAATCCTGTCATGTTGTAGTAACAATTTTAAGAAAACAATGAAAAAAAATTGAGTTGGAATTGGAATTAGAAGCAATACATTCGACATTCTACTGGGGTGTTCAAAGGGTATCACAAAGTCGGTGTTTCTTTCCCATATTCCCCTCTTTTTAAACTAAATGTCCTGTCTGATGTTTTTTTTTTACTTTTTTGTTTTTCTCTCGCTTGGTTTTTCATTAAATTTGATTTTATTATTGGTGGTGTTTTTTTTTTTTTGAGTGTCGCATGGGGCGGCTAATTTAAGAGCCAGGCTATATGGGTGGGTGGGTGTTTAACTCCTCCGCCCGCCCGCCTTTATGTAAATAAAAAAGACATAAAAAAAACGTCGGCAGGCAAAATAAAATTTCATTTTACATTGAGAGCTAACTGCAGTTTTTATGTCCACCTAATCATAGCAATCAAAATTTACTATCTAAATCAAAAGAAATAAAAAGTTACATATATATAAATATATATATATTACTATATATATGTCTGCGTTCCATCAAATATCCAAATATATAGTGAAAGAGTGTGTCAAGGCTTGGAAAATTTTTAGCCACAAAACGCAGAAAAAAAAAATGAAGCAAAACAACAACACAAAAAAAAAAAAAATAAAAGAAAATGAGTTCGATTAGTTTGTAAACATTATGCATTGTTGTAAACAAGACATTTTTATGGTGTCTATGTGTGTGTGCTTCTGTGTGTGTGTGTGTGTGTGTGTGTGTGTGCCTCATAATGTTGCCGTTTTCTACTTTGGTGTGATTAATTCTTGGTATTACAACAATAATTTATTTATTTTTAAATGATTAAGAATCAGAAATGCTTTGCCTCTGCCTCTAGACAATAGTATCTGGATATTAGATTTTAATTGTTTTTCTTTTTTTTTTTTTTAATATGAGAATAAATATATGTATATATGTGGATCTTTGGGATTTCCAGATTGTTGTAGAAACATTTCTTAACTAAGGTGAAAGTTTTTGGAAAGTTCTACAAACTAGAAAAGGTATACAGAGGTCATTAAGCATGCAGGTTAACTACATTTACTGCTGATCGTTCACTTAAGTTAAGATAGAACCGCTTGTAATCAGTTACTATATCCTATATCACTAGTGATATATGTTTTAGCCGGAAGTACATCCTTTTGTTTTAACAAAACCGAAATTATTATAAAATTCCGATAACGTTGTTTCATTCGATTGGTCTCTCATGTCTAACGCAAAATATTTGATTTTATTTGTTCGTGTGTGTGTGTTTTTTTTGGTAAATATTTTTGTATTTGTTGACAATATTTTTACAATGTTTTTATTTTTAACATTAGCTCGTTAGCAGACAGACAGGAGCGACCAACTGACCGACCGACTCATGATTTTTTTTTTCTCATTGACATTGAGCGTGTGCCAAGGTATGGCCATCTCACCCCACTAGCTCTATCTATTCTATCATTGTTTGCCTTTTTCCCCCCGATAGTATTTGTAGTTCTTGTAAACTGTAGGGGATGTTGTTTTTTTTGGTGGAAACCTCCAAATAAAATTCAAGTAAACAATAAATTCTTAATGATAATATGATAATGATTTGGATATATATGAATGGATAAATGGTGATGCATATTAACCAATATGAAGTACTCCAACTTTAAGCTTAGTTTCATTAGAACATTTATAGTCGTATATAGCCGTTTTTGCTCTTGGTTTTCTTTACAGTTTTGGCTTTTGAGTCAGTCAGTTTACTTCATCACTTGTGCTAGCAAAATTGAGAATCAATCAAAAGGTTTTTCTTCTTTTTTTTTTTTTTTGCTTGCCTGGCTGCCTGCCTGGTGTGCTATGCCCAGCGGCAGGCGGCAGTAATAAATTTGAAATTTCACTTACAGAGAGCGGCGAAGAAAAAGCGTAGCAACAAAGTGGCAAATAAATTTGCACTTGCATCATCAAGAACCACAACGGCAGCAGAGCATCAGCAACAGCAACAGCAACAACCAACAGTGGCAACAATGGAATATCCATGGCAGCCAGGGCGTCGTGTCCAATTGTTTTTGCTTCTCGTTTGCTCGCTTCTTGCCTCTGTATGCCAATGTGTGAAAAACATGCCGCAAAATTGCCGAAAAAACTTCTGCCCCCGCACCCCACACACAAACACACACACACACACAGGCATGTGAATGGGTGATTGAGGGGATGGCAGGCAGTCAGGCAGCAAGCGGCCTCTGTTTTGTATTTTGCCCATTTTTGTAGTCAAATTTCGTCTGAATCAGTCAGCATCTCTCACTCGCTCGCACACTTTTTCTCTCTCTCTCTCTCTCTCGCTCTCTCTGTCGTACTTTCTGACGTCTTTGGTTAGCGTACAACGTGGCGTATGAAAATATACCAAATTTTTGTTCCCTTCCGCCTCCTCCCTTTCATTTTTGTGTTGTTGTTCAACTTGCGCAATGTTTACACACACTCACACAGACACACACTCTCGTGAATATATGTATACATATATACATATTTTGAATCCGCAGTAACCAAAGTCAAAATTCATGTAAAATCTGCGGCAGGGTGTCTGGGCGTTGAGTGGGCGGGGCTGTGCTATGTAGATTTTTCTCATAGTTGTTGTTGTGCATTACTTTTGCATATTGCAGACATATGTTCAGCAGCAACAACAACAACAATAAAGAGAATAGGCATAAAGTCTAACAGCAACAGGCAGTTTTCTATACACACACACACACACACACACACATACACTCACATTTATATACAATATAAATGTATGTAGGTTTCCACATTGTCCAGTTTTACCTCGTTTTGCAATTGCCCTAGCCTGGCCAAGAAATTCTGCTGAAAAGTTTTCTTCTCTTTTTTTTTTTGTTTTTTAAATGAAAACGCACGCATTTGTGCAAATAAACAAATGTTTGCATGGTTGTGGGTGAAAAAAGGGGATTAGAGGCTAGCGAGGAATTAGAGATGGGAATTGGAAAGGCATAGATAGAGGAAAACAATGCTAACAATAATGGCCACTGGGCATTCAGCATGAATTGTGTGTGGCATTGTGTATATCCCCATACCCTAGGTATTAGAAAGTATATCAGTTAGTAAATAACTAAATTTTAATACATGAAAGTTTCAAAGTAAAACTTATATAGGGAAAACCATGACAAACATCTGTAACTGACAATTCGGATTCCTTTTTTGGTTTATACATTGTTAGGGTATTCCCATCCATTTTTGCTATTGTCCTTGCAATCGTAAAGAGTATTAAATGAAATTGCATTGTATTTCTGTTTATATTGTCCAATTATGATTACGAATGTTCACTTAATATGTTCATGGTTGAGAGACAACTTTACTTTCTTCAATTGCATGAAATTTTTGTTGAAACAGTGTTGGAAAATAAATTTTTTGCCTATTCCATTTCCGTTCCATTTTCATTCTATTCCTATTGACATTTTGCAGCCGTTTCATAAAAATTTTTAGTTCTGTTAGTTTGTTCATATTTTGTTTCACATTAATTTTCAATCGATGCAATAATCCTTGCTGTTGCCCAAAAATGGAAACTATCTACCCATATTGCATACCAGATTGCATACAATGTGTATATATAAAATGCTATAAGATAACATACCATACGATTCTTACTCCCCTACCGTCGCACAACATCGTGGGGGCGATTTGTCTCACTGGCGGCAGTCAAAAGGCAATCTGCTGCAGGTGTTTCTTTTGCTGCGATAAACAAATTTGTTTCTCGTTTCGTTTTTACCTTTATAAATGTGGAAATTCTTTTCCATTTCGTTTTTGCTGCTTGGAAAATATATTTTTTCTTGGTAATTTAAGTTGAAGTTTTTCCGGGCAACACGTGTGTGTGTGTGTGAGTTTACTCCCCTTCTATCTCCTCTACCTCTATGAAGGTCATTCTTTATGCTCCTTTACATGTTGCTTGCCTCTTTAAATTTAGTTAGCCAAAAGGCAAATCGCTTGCTCTCTCTTTAACGGCTTCTTCAGCACAGACACTTGGCCCGGTTATGCTGATTGAAATGGTGGAATGCCATTTCATTTTTTATTGTTAAATGCAACACTTTGTATTCATGGCATCATTTCGACGTCGAGATCGAGACATGGATGTTAGATATAGCATGACCCATTATTACAAAAAAAAAAAAGGGGGAAGGATAAAAACAGAATTCTAATGTTGATGGCTGACCTTGATTTTGAACTCATTTCCATATAAAATTGCAGGCCAATGGCTAGACAAAGGTAAACAGCATAGCTAACAAGATTTATTGTTTTATGCCAAAGGGAAAATAAACTTGGTGAAATGGTTAAAAAAAAAAGAAACAGTTAGGTATAAAAAAGTGACCATTAGTCAACAGATTATGGCTAATGAAAAAAATTGGTCGAAATGGAGTGCTTTCTTACTGTTACTGTTCGTCTATATATAAGTATAATATGATAATAATATGTATAATTCGTTTAAGTTAGAATGGCAAAAAACCATAATTTAGATATGTATATATCGGGTGTTAGCATCAATAGTCTACTTTGTAGACTTTCGTTACACAAAAGAGCTATTCATCCTATTCATTAGAATTCATTCGAATTCATTCAGCGGTCAATCAGGTTTGGAAGCTAATTTCTTTTCGTATTATTGTTTAGGGAAAGTTTTGTTTATATTGAAAAAGTAGAAAAGGACTAAGGATGAAGTTCTCAAGACTTCTATTAGTTCCGTCTTAATCCTTATATAATATTAATTTTAATTTATGGTCAGCATCACCATCCAAAGTACTTTAAGTCTAGTTTTAATCTACAATCATTTTCTATATTTTCTTTTCCAATAAACTATTCACTTAGGGTAAAAATATATCCAATTATGAGTAATTGTTTACTATGAATAATTGTTTTTCTTTTACTTTCTTTTTTTTCTTGTTTGTTTTCTTGGTGATTCTTGCATTCAATTTGATCATTTGCTCATTTGCTCATTTGCCTGTTTTCTGTTTTTTTCTTCTTCTTTTGCGCCTGTTGACAATTTATCTATATCGAAGCGGCATTAAAAATACAATGACCACACTTCTTGACATGCCATGGTCAAATTTTTGTGCATTTGTCAAAGCGCAAAATAAATCACAAAACGCCAAACAAACAACAAAAAAAATAAAAAAAAAAAAATACATTAAAAAACATACACACACACACACACGCATAAAAAATGTTTGTTTTCACAAAAAGGAAAGGAAAGATGAATAAAAAACAAAATGAAAGAAAAGAAAAGAAAAAAAAATTAAAAGAAAACTCAAAGTGTTTCATGCACTCGAGATCTAATGAGGAATCTGACACAGTTTCAACGCCTACGCCCACCACCAGCCAGGAAGATTAGGATATATTTTGGTCTCTTATTTTGGACGATTCAACCTCGATTTCGTTGACAGCATCAAGCGAAAGTTGGCGTTGAAAATATAAAAAAAAAAAAAAAAATAAAAAGCACAACTCACAAAAAACAACAACAACAACAAACAGAAGCAGAAAATATAAAATGCAAATTTTATGCCACATTTAAAATAGCCATTGCAATGTTTTGTAATTTATCAACGCCCGCCCGCATATACAGATGAGTGAGTGTATGTGTGTGTGCGTGTGTGTGGGGCTAGTGGCAGGCGTGTGACTGCCTGCAACTACAGCTGCCACAGCGGCAACAACAAGAACAACATAGACGACAGCGACTATGAGGAGGATGGTAAAATTGTTGCAATGGCCAAATGCAAATGCAGACATTTCTTGACACTTCTCTAAATAGTTTTGCGTGTGCAACACAGCACAAAAGATAGCAACTGCATAAAAAGAGATGGAAAAAGATAGAGATATACTGTCAGAGAGAGAGAGAGAGATGGAACGATGGTACGCACACGGTCACTCGAGTGCCAAAATGTCCCCGCACGCCATTAGAAAATGTTGCGAAAATTATATAGCAAACTGAAAGGTGTTCTAATGAGGCGTGCGCCAGCAAACGGCGACTATCGTCTCTCATATATACAATATATATGTATGTAAAAAGTGTGGGTGATGGACATCGAATGGTGGAATGGTTACGGTTGTGAGGGGCAAGGTGAGGTGATGTGTGGTAACAAGAGTGAGGAAATGGACAAATGATCGCTCTATATAAGTGCAAGAAACAAGTAATTACAAAGCTCAGTTAATATTTATGAACTGGAAAAGAAAACATTGATAAAAATAGCAAAATAAGAAAACATCTACTTTATGTACATACATATATCTTTATTATGCTATCTTATATGAGAAGAAGTTATTAAATGATCAGTTTAGGTAGGCTACATAGCTCTGGCTTGGCTTGCAAAGCTGGTCCAAAGAGAGTTGTAAGCTGAAAAAATTGGATAGGTCATTGGACAAATGACCTGGGGCATTCGAAGAAACTTTTCATCTTGTTGTTTTAGTATAAACTGAAATCAAAAATAGCTGTTCACTTCAAGTGAGGAAAGACATGTGTATATATGTAGATAGACAAAGTATTACATAGATTTATCAAAATGTTGTTGTAGTCTAGCTACTCTTAGCCATGGCATTCAAATTAGTTTTTTCTCTGTTTTTGGCCAAGACAATTAAAGTCAAACTCTTGTCTGATAACTTCATTTCCGTTGAACAAACTACAACAGCTGTGCAAAGTATTAATAAATATTTAGAAATTGTCAAGCACCGGGAGGCAATGTGGGTCAAATGATGGCTAAAATGAAATGCACACACACACATGCACACATGGAAGAGAGAATGGGAGAGAGAGAGAGAGAGAGAGGGAGAAGTAGACTGTTCATGTAAAAATAGCTGGCCGTACTTCAAGTGAAGTTGAAACAGGTGCATTTGGTAAGATTTCAGTGTTCTTGTTGTTTTTTCTGTTGTTGTGGCATCAACAAGAAGTTAGTGTGTGTGTGTTTGTGTGTAGGTAGGTATGTTATAACATGCGCCATGTACCGTGTGACGTGGCCAGGGTCATTTTAATGTGAACTTTTACCACTTGCCGATTGCAGTTTGTTCAGTTTTACAGTTTTCCAACCTTTTCCTTTTCATTCTTTGCATGTGTCAGCTCACAAAATTGCATTTTACACTCACTGACATGGCCAAGCAAACCAAACCATACCAAACCAAAACCCAATCTGAAACCCAAACCTAACCCAAACAAACTAACATCCCAGTACCAACACTAGACTGGCCGACCTAAGAGGAAATCTCTGGTAACATGCATTTGTTGCTGTTCAACTTTTCAATTTCTCACACAAATCCCAAGCTATGGACGCACACACACACACACACACACAGACAGGAACACCCACATACGAACGAATGGACACACACTCAAGCCATACACATGCCACGTTTTGTGGCAGGACAATGCAATCAACATAAATACAAATCCCTAAACTATTTTAATGTCGACTTGACCCAAAAGCAAAAAAAGAAAGAAAGAAAAAAAAAAAAAAAAAAATAAAAGGAAAGAAAAGGAAAAAGATAGAAAGAGAAAAACCATCTATCCTCCTGAACTAAGGTCGAGTTCTTTTCGTCGTTGGCGTAATGGAAAAGTTCTTTTCCCCTTTTTTTTCTTCTTGCTAACAAAAAGAAGGCACTCAAAGAGTTCAACTTAAAAACGCATAAAAAGTAATTTCTGGCCATGGGCCAAAAGCTGTGCTAACTGGTCGTATACGTAATCTAAACGGTTACCTCTGGGTATGCTATTGCCACTGTGTCGCCACCTAGCAGCAAAGCTGCAAAGTTAAGCCTGGTTTTTTTTTTTTGTTTTTTGTTTTTTGATGGAGCTTGACTAGTATTAACTTGCCTCGCAGTTGGGATTTCCTGCATTTCTTGCATTTTGGGTCTCGGTTGGGCTTTAGCTACTCAAGGAATGAAACTTGATTTCAGATTGTTATTTTATGATATATAATCAAGGTCGCGGAAACTTTCAGATAAGTTGAGTACGTAAAGGCAGTCTTTATTTTAGCAAAGTCTCACAGCTATCTGATAGATTAAACATTATAAACATTATATAAGGAATAGGCAAATATATCTATATTTATTTATTTCTATAATTCTATTCTCTTCCTGTCCAAATTAAATTAGTCTTTTTATATAGAAATCTATCATTGTGTTCGGTAAAACTCACAATACTGATAAATTCAATGTAATCAAAATTTATAGCAAAAATCAATAAGCAAGGATAAACACTTTTCCGGAAGCAGTAGACATTGAAGACACTTCAACTTGGACAAATAACAGAACGAAGGATTCAATTCTCTCAATTTCCCTGCTCCCACTCCTCTTGGTCTTAGTTTCAATACCCTTTAAGAGGATATTCTTGATGTGTGTCGAGCATATTTGTAGAGCATTTAGAGCACAAATATGTCAAAGGGCATAACAAGAGTATATAAAGTACGGTCTTACTCAGTTACCAAAACGATTTATTTGCTTTCATTTTAGTTTTGGTAGCTTGAAGTATTTGCCAAAATCCTTTAATATCTCGAATAAATATGTTCAGCTAATTGGAAAATGGTACGCAACAATCTGGTTTAGGTCAAAATAAAATACATACAAGAAAAATCAAATGCCACATTTATATAGAAAAAAGGGAATTGAACTTTGTGCTCCCAATAAACGGTTTCTAGTTTTGGTTTTAATTTTGGCATTTTTTTTTTTTTTTTTTGGGGAGGGGGGAACACATGCAAAGACTTCAGTTCATTGACATTAGGGCAATTTCTTTAGCTCTTTGCTGTTGTCTCAGTTTTGTGTCCTCATTTCAAAAGATGGAAAAAATATGAAAAATGGAAAAGACTTTTTTTTTTTGTTCCCAAATTGTGTGGCAAAACAATCAAATGGCAATTAACACTTTTCCCTCTCCATGTGCCCCCAACAAACAGAAAAACACGAGCTACAGCAGCAACAACAACATGAACAAATCCAATAAAGATCTCTATATTTTTTATATATATTTGTATATATGTATATATCTTTCTAATTGATGGGCCTGGGCAATAACCTTCTACAAATTGAATAGTTTTACAATTAGTGGAAATTTGGGAAATTTGTGTTGATTTGCATAAATTTTGTGTTGTTCGATGGATTGTTTTTTGTTTTTTTCGTTTCTTGTTTCAAGTTGTTTCTCTGTTTGCTTATTGTCGATTGTCAATACCCTTGCCAGAGGAGGGTATATATGACTAGAAAAGAAAAATAAAAATAAAAATGAAAATTATAATTTCATAAATAAATTGGTTAAATAATCAAAAAGTAAAATTTATCACGTTACCATTAAAATATTTTATTTATATAGTTACCTATGGAGATTTTTAGGGTATAGCCCATATCGTTGCGTATCGTTTGATTTTTTTGTTAAACATTTTTTTCTCTGACTTTTTTATTGGTTTCAGTTGCGCATTTCCCATTTGAAATTGTGTTTATGTTAAGGCTGTGATTGTTAATTTAAATATTTGTACAAATTGCACCTGGATAAGGTGGGTGGATTAGTGATTAGTCAGGTGCTATTACTAACTATAGTAACTGCCGCTAACTGTATGCAAATCCTTGGCTCTGTCACATTTTTTTTTTTTTTTTTTTGCTTTACTTCTCTTGACTTGTTTCATTGCCATTTTAGTTGTGTTAATTGCTTAAAGGCGTCACCAGGGAAGTGAAAGAGACGTGGGATGAGAAGAGGGTGGAGGGAAAAAGGAGGAGAAGGAGGTGGAGAAGCAACATCATAATCATAAATTTTTATGGGCCTGCATTTATTTTTAACCCAATTTCCGTTGGCCCATAGTTTTTATATCAACGAATTTTCAGTTTCATTCTTTCTTTTTTTTCTTCTTCTTCTTCTTCTTCTTGCTGGCTTGTCAGCCTTTTTGAGAATTTATGTTATGTTTTTTTGGTATGTATGTGTATGTCTATGTGTGTGTTGTTTTTTTTTTTTTTCTATCTTTTCATACATTCCTCGGTTTGTCTGCTATAAAATATTTTTTTTTTTTTGCTGCCTTTGGTAGGCCATAGACAACCCACTAACTGACTAACTGGCTAACTGACTAAATGACTGAATGACTATCTGTCTCACTGTCTGTATTGAATCAATGACTAGATGAGTGTAGTCTCTCCCTGTGCTGCCGCAGTCGCTGGTGCTGCTGCTGCTGCTTATGCCTCTGCTGGGGCATGGCGCAACAGATTTCTCTGCTTCACACGCATTTGACTTTCAAATGAAGGACAAATATTGGACGACGGGGCCGAAACGACGCCAACAACAAACAAATGTTGGAAAAGAAAAGCAAGCATAATGTTGAGGGCGGACTGTGAAAGTTTTTGCATCTAGAAAACTCACGATTACCCCGATTTCGTCTCTCACAACACCTCTCTTGCTCACTCTTATTTCTTTTCTATATAAATATGTGTGTTTATGTGTGTGTGTGTGTGTGTATGTTTTGGGGTCTCGTTTTATTTCAACTTTGTTCTTACTTTTGAGGTTTTGAATATAAATTTTGTTCGTAATTTGATTTTAAACTGCCTGTTATTGCCTGTTTCTTTAATGCCATAGTGAATATACATATATATATATATATATAAACGCAAATAATTGTGTTTTGAAAAGTTTTCAACACCCCCTCAATTAATGGTCATACGCTATACATGTACTTTTATATATTTATATATATATATATATATATATATAGATATTCCTGATCAGTGTAGATAAGAGCAAAACTTGTTAATTGTTGAAAAAGGCAACTCAAAGGCAAACAAAGTTGTCATTCACTTTTAAAAACATATTTTTATAGCTAATAAAGAAAGATTAACTAAAAGCAACAAAACAAACAAAAAGCAAAGGAAAAACAACTCATAAAGTCGTTTAGATCTTACACATGTTCAATTTAAATACTTTGCAGCATTAACATTTTATCGGAAAGGAAACTTAAAAATGTCATTAATATTTGTCAGCCAAATGGTCATAAGAAAAGAAAATGTGCATGAAAAAGAAAATAAAATAGAGATTTTCAGAGTTTTTTTTAAGTTGGATAAATCGAATTGTGGCAAATAATTGTAAAGATTATTACTTTGCTTTTTAAACAGAAAATTAATACTTTGGGAAGATAAAAAACTAAAGGACATTTGAATATGAGTTAAAATTTCATGGAAGGATCTACAAAAGGTCCTTATCGATTCCGTGAAAGAATCATATCAAATATTTGTTGATTAGTTTTAAGGTTTTCTTCACTTGCTTTACAATTAAATTGCAATTTGAAATATTTACTTTAGCCTTAGATTATATAGATAAGATACTTACAAGTATTTTTCAGTTTAGTGTTAAGTTATTTATGCTGCACACGTACATACACATACACACACACACACACAAACACACATACACATACATATATTGAGTAAGATTAAAAAGCTGCTGCCCGGCGGCGTTTGCTTGATGGCCAGCATAAAAATAGATTGCCAAACGTTCGCCACTTAAGCCACACCGTCAAAACAACAATAACAACAACAATGACAACAGCAGCAACAAAAGCATACAATAGTAACAGCAGCAACAACAACAATATAAAGAAGCAACAGCAACAATAAGAACAACAACAAGAAGAGCAACAAATTTTTATCGACACGAGCCAACTGTCAGCCACAACTACAGATACCCATACCCATACCCATACCCATACCGAAATGCATAGGCATACGCATAGAAAAAGAAGCAAGTCAAACATGCAAATCCGCTAGCGGCTCTAAGCATTGTCAGCCATGTTGAGCTATCCCCCCTCAAATCCCCCCATACACAGAATGCAGTAGAATGCACAAAAACGCAACATACGAGGTTTTTTAGACCAAATAAGCGCAAAAATACACACACGCACTTGTATCTCAAAGATACGCAGCAGAAGCAGAGGCAGCAATGCAAATAACTTGGCACGCATCTTCTTAGGATCGTCGTCGTCGTCGTCGACGTTTTGTGTCGTGGCCATGCATGAAAAAAGATTCTAATGCATTTTCTTTAGATTCTGTTTGCCTTTGCTCTGGCATGGCCCGGCCCGGCCCGGCCCAGCCCTGCCCGTATAATTTCGAAACTTAACTTGTCCGCCGCTTGTCTTGGCAATTTTTGGACTTGTTTATTTAGGACTTTTGTTGTGTCTGTTGGATAATTTTCTACGTATTCCATTTTGGACTGCATAAAAAATGCAAAATCGTCGGACGAGCATTTTATTTGCTGCTCTAAATACCCTACTTGCGGCCCAAAACTAAAAGGGGTATATTTGGATTTGCGAAAAGCTAAGAAAGATTTACTATCATTAAAGTTTGTTCTATGGCGCCATGAAAAGTAAATTGTATTAAAGAGTATTTCAAAGTCCAAGTTAGAAATTGTTGGGGAAATATTTTTTATTGTTTCATTTGAATGTGTGTGGTTTTTGTAATTAATTTACAGACCAAAGACTTTCCCTTTTTAGACATCTTTCTCCCTTACTCTCTCTCTCTCTCTCGCTCTAACATTGTGCATTCTTGTTGCTTTATTTGGCTATCAGCAAAATCAACTGACAAGGGAATTTTCGATTTTCAGTTTACGATTTTTGTTTCTGATGTTCTTTTTACGTTTTTTTTTTGTTTTGTTTTTTGTTTGTGTTGTATTTGAGTTTCGTTTCGTTAGTTTTTTTTTTTTTTTTTTGCGTATTTAGGTTTTAGGACACATTCAAAGCACATCACTTTGACGTTTTGCCAATGCTAGAGCTAGAATGTCCCAGACAAGCAGATGCATTTCATTTAGTCAGTCAGTTAGTCATTCAGTTTATCTATTTCATATACATACTATACACACAGATATACATTTATATATATGTATATACATACATACATATATGTATGTATATGTATATTCTATCCAAAAACGGAAACTATAACATATTCTATACCACGTATATACAAATATTTGTCATGCTCGAGCAATCGGCGTTTCAATCAAGCATCATAAAATGGAAATAAAACAAACCTAAGCGCAAACACACGCAAAGTCAACTATGACGACCCTCCGACACCGACTTTGACTCTTTTGTCGACACAACATGACCACATATAAAACCAATTTATACATATATATATATATATAAACTATATATGTATGTATGTAGCAAAAACACACACACACACTGACGCGTAGCTCATAAAAACAAAATGGCGTTACACAGAACTAAACGCTTGAATTTATAGTACTCCCCATTTTAACTAGTGATGACTAAAATTTTGGATCATTGAAAAGATGGTGATATAGGGAACCATAAAAACAAATCGGAACTGATCTAAATTAGTTAAAGCAAAAATAATATTATTCAAAAGAATTTCCTATCTTCTGCCTATTTGTCAACTATAAATCTACTTTGTTTAACATCTCTAAAGTGATTCTTTCCTATGCAAAATGATGAGCACCAGTAATGGTGGATTTCAGCTTGAATTTGGCTAAATTACCATCACTATCTGGGTAACATAAAATAGAACAAAAATCTTTTGTGGCAGTTGTCGTCGCAGTCGTCAGCGCAATCGAACACACACACACACCTACCTGGAGAAATCAATCAATCGATTTGTTCAACTGTATTACAGACAACACAGATACTAACTGGAAATGAGTGCAAAAGACGAGACAAACACAGATAGCTCAAAGAGTGTGAGAGAGATGGACAGAGATAAAGAGAGTTTAACAATCAGTCGCAACATGTTGTCAACAAATTTGAACGTTTGATAAAAATGCTGACTAACTGACTGTGCAAAATAACCGCTGGCATTTTCTTTTTTCTTTTGCGTACACAATGAACAATAAACGTGAGCGTCTACCCACCATGTAGTTTAGTTTAGGGTAGGTTAGGGGTGTGTGTGTGAGTGTTAGGTATGGATAAGGGAGAGAGGATAAACCAAACCAAAGTCGCAATTCTGTCAATTGTCAGACGGCGCGGGGTGCATGTAAATAACTTCAAACAAAAACAATGTAAGATAAAAATCGTGGCAAAGAAGGCGACAACAGCCACAAAGCCTTAAGGTGTAAATGTGTGTGGGCGGAGGTGCCAAAAAGTAGTATATTGCGAAAAAAGATTTGCAAATTTAACTTTGATAAGAAACCAAAAGAAAAAAACAAAAATCTCACAATAGACGCGTGCCAACTTTGACCGTGTTCTGAGTTAAAAATTTTATACTCTTGCGCAAATTATGCCAAATTAACAATTTCAATGGAAATTACAGAGATTTTTGTTTTTATATTAACAACCAAGGAATAAAAATGAATAAAATATTTCTGCAACTTTGTTGCAAGGCTTAGTAAAAAGTTAATATGCTCGTTTAGCAAGAGTTATAAAAATACTAAGAGTTTTTTTTTTTTAATATTTAGGCTCTGCCCCAAAAATAACTGAAAGTCTTAAAGTTAGAAAAAAAAGCAAGAACAGAAAGAAATCTTTGTCAAATGCCTTTGACAGTTCTTAGCCTTCAAAGTGAAATGCAGCTAGCATCTAGCAGCAGCGCCATCTTTTGATTTACGCCGTCCGGCATGGAAAATTTTCACGCACACTCACATACACGCGTAGAGAGATGCTTTTCCACAAATTCCATGTAAATATCTAGAGCAGAAGGGCAGGAGGTCGTCGTAATGATGACGACGACGATGATGATGATGATGGTCTGACAACTGTTGCCCGACTCCCGTTTGCCCTTGTGCAATGGCTCTTTGCAGAAGCGAAGGAAAAAAAAAAAATAAAAAGTTGAAAAGGAACAAATCAGCTTAGGATTGGAATGTCTCAACAACTTTCTAGATTTTTTTTTCTTTTCTTTTCTTTTATTTACTTTTTTTTCTTTCTTTCTGGCTGTGCGCTACCAACTTTTTACTTTTGTTGAAGAAAAGTCAACTTGAATGAATGCTCAGTGGCTATGACTATTTTGCTGTGTTGTCCCAATGCTGTTGCATCTATTTTTGGACAAGATTTGTTGCGTTCCCATTTGATGGTTTTTCTGTTCCCCTACAGATATATACATATATATGTATGTCTTTATATATATATATATTTATTTTATATGCTTATAGCAAAAGTTTTTACCTTTGACGTTGCCTTAAGGTGGGCACTAAGTATCTATATATAGGATACACATATACATACATACATACTTATATTATATGGAACTGGTTGACTATTCAAGCATTGAAAGGCATCTTTAAGTGAATGTGTGTGTGTGTGTGTGTGCGTTTATGATGCGGCCCAATTTGAGAAAGAAGCTTTGTTGCATGTTGTTATGCCAGTTGTTGGTATGATTATTTATTTTCAAAAAGATTCTATGGAATTCTTTGTTTAGAAAAACAAAAGGATTGTTGTATATAGAAATTACATAATGCAGCTTTTGCTTTATTTCTTCAGCCATATTATTACATTTTTGTAATATAAATTTATTGATTTAAGAACAAACTAAAAGATGTTACCCTTGAATTCCATACCAAGCCATCTTTAGGGGGAGCCACTTGTTAATTATACTACAAGAATTGAAAAGTAATTCGTATTATTCTATTGCTAATCTAGCAAAAAAACTTAAATCCCTTAAGTTTTTAAATGAATGGCACACTAGCCATTAGACTTTTATTACCCAAAGCATTATGTTTGAAATAAATTTTTGAAGCATTTAAAATGCACTATAAAATACAAGAAATTGCTTTAATTTGAGAGGAAATGTTTTTTTTTTTTTTCGTTTTGTTTGCTTTGAGTTTTTGTAAAGATTTCATTTCTTGGCTAATTGTTTTTATATTATTTACATTTAAAATATGTCTCGAGGTGTTCAGTTAAATGCCTTAATTCTTAACCTGCTTGAAAGGAAAATCAATTTGAAATTTTTCACCATTAGAGAAACCAAAACAAGAAAAAAAAACACAATAAAGAAAATTACTATAGAACAAAAGAACGCAAAATTAATTGTGGTATGCCAACCAAAAGAAAATCTTGGGAGGGGCAAAAGCAAAAGAAAAAAAAAAAAAAGTGTCGCCAAAATATAATAAATAAATTAAATGCTAATAAATTGCAAATGGAATAGACAATATTTTCAGTCAGAAATTGTTATGTTCCTTCATATGAACGTACGTACATATGAATTCGTCTACGTTTGGCATATGCAAAATCGAAAAAGAAAGAAGAGTGATTTATGCACTCTTAGAAACAAAGGAACAAACAAACAAAAAAAAGGCTATTGAAAACCCAAAACAATTGGCAAATGTCACACGAAAGGCACATCCATCATAATTATGGGCATATTCGCTGCACAGTCACTTAGACAGTCGTTCAGTCGCTTCGTCAACCATTCAGTAAGCAAACAGAATTTGAAATATTTTTTTTGACAACTTTATTTGTGCACTGCAGTAATACGGGTATATATATTTTATGCAGTGCTTTGTAATGTTGAAAACTAAATTATCTGTTATTACATTTACTTGATATATGAGAACATAAATATTCTTGATTCTTACTGTTGAAACTGCTTACGACAAGAGTTATAGTTTCTGAGATTCTATTTAAATCAATTAATTGCATTTGGCAATGGTAAGGGTATTTGAGTTTCGGTATGAATGGAGGTCATCACGGCGCTCTGCATAATGTATTCTGAAATGTTGTGTTTTGTGAGATTTACAGGTTTTTAATTAAATTCATTTCCATGCAAATTTATCAAACTGACTGACTGACTGACTGACTAACTGAGTGACAATCATTCCATTGGGTACGTCGACTGTCTTGACAATATCCTCTTTCCTCTCAATCTCACTGTATCTCCTTCTCGCTTTCTGTTTGCCTTTCTCTTTCACTCTTACTGTGAGAGCTTTTTCCTCCAATATTGGCCACATGCATGCAATTCGTTTCACGCGTGGGCGTTTTGTCTTTTATTTTTATATACATATATATACATACATACATACACACATATATGTATACATAATTTATTTATGCTCTTAATTTGGTTCATGTGTTAAATGTGCGCTGCACTTTGGGCTCTGTCAAATTTCTCCTGGCGACATTTTCTTTCACAGTTTTCCTTCTCTTTTTCCATACTCTTCGGTTTCTTCTATGGTTTTTCCTTTTTTTCCCATTTTTTTTTTGTGTGTGTATTTTCTTGCTTTTGTTTCATTTATTTATTGCATTTTGTAGGCATGTTTCGCATCTTCGTCATCGTCGACGGTCTTAATTGAGTTTTTTATGTGATGTTTATAATTTATGAATTTTGATGGCTGGTAAATTGGATTTTGTTTTAGCGTAATGGTAAATTAGCTGATTTAATGGCCAGGCAATATTTGTACCTCATAAATTGGTCAAGACTGTCGACTTAATAATGAAATACGATAATAACTGCATACATATGAAAAAAAAAAAAAACAAAACAAAAGTTTTCTATCAACATGATGAAGGCCATTTTTTTGTTGCTGTTCTTTTTTTTTTGTTTTTGCCAATTAGTTAGATTTTTTAATCAATAAACTAAGGCAAAGTTAATAGAAGAACATAGATCATAGGTTAACCTTAGATAATCTTGAAAATTTGCTAGCTAAACCTTGCTAACCATTGATCCCAGCATTACGAGAATACTATATTATAGTGATCCTATCATAATTGATATGTTATTACTAGTGTCCTTGTTATCCTTAGATTATATTTTTCGTTTCTATTAAATGATTTTGTTCTTCTTGGCTCCTTCAATTTCCGCTATATGAATTTTTACATAATTTAAGCTTGCTGTCAACCCATCGACCACCATCCTGATGCCTATTTATATTGACATAATCCCACTACCTCCTCCCCCCCCCAATCCTCTCCGTGGTAACCATGATGAAATAGCAGGCAAGTTGCTGTGAAACAGATGAGCTGCAACACATCAGGCGATCAGAGCAAACCCTCAATGCTTCAATGGCTAAATAGATGCAGCACTCAGTATAAACGACAACCCATCAACCCTCCCCCCCCACACCTCATTCTATCCCCTTTTGCCTTATTCATATGCTTCGTCATCATCCCAAGTGCAACAATGTTTGATGAAAATTTGAAAGCTTAGCAACGTTGCTTACAATGTATCCCATCTATGTATATATCTGGCCAGAGAGAAGTAAGAGGTGGGCAACATCAAGTGTAATACATTAGATAGAATGGCTGGCGGGTGGCAGTGTGGGAGGCAAAAAACATTTCCACAGGTGCTTGTCAAGACAAACATTCTGATTTACATATATAGAGAAAAAGTTTCTGCCACTTTCTGATGTCGCAGCGTCGCTGCCACTGTACCGTCAGCATTGGCGGCGTTAAAATATTTGCCAACAGTTTTCAGCTTTTATTTTTGGCCATTTTGCTTTTGTTGTTGGTGTTGTTGTTGTTGTTGTTGCTGCTGTTATTGTTACTCTTGTCGTCGTTGTTTCGTTTGTCTTTATTTTCTAGCTATGCGCTTGGGACTACGGTTTTTTTTTTTTTTTTTTTTTGGCTTTATTTTTTTTTTTGTCGATTTGTTGGCTTTTGTTATTTTTATAACGTATGCATAATCTGTCTGATTATTTAACTTGCGCTAAATACAAATATTTAGAAATATTTTGTAGCAATTTTTATGTTATTTTTCTTGGCAACTTTTGGCTTTTTGGATATTTCTGACAAAAATGAGGGTCATTAAAATATATACAGCGTAAAGTCCCATTGTTGTTATATTATAAATTTCGCCCCCCCTCCCCTCCCCTCTATCTCTCTCTCTCTCCCTCTCTCTCTCGTTCACTCTTGCTTTTCATTTTTTTTTCTTAAAGGTAATTTATTTGACTAAAGCTTACGGACTAGACTAGAAAAAGTGAAAAGGCCAAAGGAATACAATAGATCTATATACATAAATATTAATACATATATACATATACATATATATATATGAGTATGTATATACATGTTGCTACCAACATATATCACTTTCAATTTTTAGTCATTTAACCATTCTTTGCCAACCTTGAAAACGCATCTGCAAATATTTCTTTTCATTAATAATAATAAAATAAAAAAAAAAGAATTTGACGCCTTTTGACGCCTACTTAAAAGCATTGCGAATAGATTAATTTTTATGATTTAGAAAATACCGGCCGGCATCGACTATATATATATATATACATATATCAACAATTTAGTTAATATACTTAAAAGACAAAGTATTGATGCTATTTGAAACAATTGAACAAAAGGCCTTGCAAATGTCAAAATTTATCCATTCCCGTGTGAAGTAAATGAAAAGTAAATGATTGAAATGATAATTACAACTAATACTTTGGATTGATTTACAGCGCAATGTATATTCATTCTTTATTGTTCATTGGAATACAACAGAAATCTGTGTAAAGCCGATGCAATTATATTTAGATATTCAATCCTGGGACACCGCAACTGAAATCAAATTGACCGAAATCAAAATTTACAAAATGCAGGCAATGCAAATTTTCGCATAAAAGTAGGCAACAGAAAGTGATTAAGCCATGGATTTTCATTTCAACATGCAATTGCAGTTTAGTTTGTGGTGGAAATTCCTAAATTTATGATACAAAACGGTATTTGTTGACCTGTAAATAGAGCAAAGGACTTGGAAACAAAAATTGATATTTTACTTTGTTAAATTGCAATTCAAAATTTAAAGACGAGTTTAATTAATGTTTTAACTTATTCAATATCTACTCGAACTGTAGGGTATTCTATGTGCCGAAAGTTTCAACTATTGCACAAGTTTTGCACATTTTGCATATTTTATCATAAAATTTGTCTCGTTCAAATTGTTGCATTCAAATCTCAACTAATTAATTGAATTAAGTCGAAAAACTGTCATGGAAAGCATCAGGCGGCCAAGGCTGTCCATATTCCCAAAATCCCCACAACGGTCACCTACCCCTACTCCTCCCCCATTTTCTGCACCATGCCCCCACCCGTGTATTACCCCAGTGTATTTCTATGTGTGGCTAATTTTGACAAAAACTTTTTGACTGCATTCGTTGGCCACTTAATTACTTTGGCATTTTGTGTTGGGTGACAGAGACGGGCAGAGAGAGGAGAGAGAGAGAGAGAGAAAGTATGAAAGAGAAAGATGGACAAAGGATCCCCGCTGTTTAGTTGTTTTTCAACAAAATCAACCAAAAAAACAAACGAAAAATATATATGTATATTTGTGTTATTTATTTTGGCTTGACTGTATGACACATTTATTGAAATATCTAAGACGCTGCTGCTTTGTGCTCTACTTAAGACTAATTGTCGGTGGTACGGTCTGACCCAATCCATACCAACAACCCAAAAGGTGGTGGATGACAAATCTGTCCCCCAAAGAAGTGACAGATGAGAATGATGATGATGATGATATACTTTTGTTGGATACTTTGACAGCTGCAAAAACGACGCATTCACAAATCTGTGACGTGCGCGCAAATACAAAAACAAATAACAAAAAGTAAAAACTGAACTAAAATGCGATTTAGTGGCTGTACTAATCACGTCAAATGCAATGTTCAAAACAAAACTGAAACAATAACAAAACAATGCAAAGAAAAGAGCTTTTCAATTAGTACACTGTCATTAAGGATTACGATTATTCAAATGCCAAGTGTTTCATCTCTCTTGCCTCCTTAGTGTTAATAATAAGACTTTTATCGTAAAAGTTCTTTACTATTCTTTCCATCCACCACCTGGTTTCGTCATAAAAAAAGAAAAAAGAGGATTTCTTCTTCTCTCAAAAAAGGAAAATATCGCTGTCACCACTGCTCATAAAGTTTCATAGTCTGTGTAGATGATTGCCGTAAATAACCGAAATGAATAGCCATAATAAGCAACAGTTGCGTAACAAAGTCACCATAGAAAAGATAAACTTAAGTTATGGCTTTGAGCATAATCATTTTCTCAACAATATGCAAAAGATTGAATAACCGAAATTAGAACATGAACCTATTACCATGCCCGCCCACATTTGATAAGAAATGTTCTAGCAATGGATAAGATAAAGCCAGGGGTTAATTACGGTTTCGTTACGGTTATTAGTAAGCTTTGGTTAGATATTTGCTAAACTGAAATTTCTTTTCTTTGTTCCCTTTTTAGACATTAATTGTCCGTCTGGTCTTCATTGGCAATGGTTTTACCTGATAGCACAATTAAGTTTTCGGCACGTAAATGAATCATTCAAATGGTTTTTATACATCTCATCGTCGTCGTCTCCGTCATCTTCTTCTTCATCTTCATCATCATCATCATCTTGGTCTTAATTCTTGTTCGTTTTTGTGTTTTTGCTTCTGGCGTGGGGGCGGTGGCTGCTGTTGCCGTCGTCGCTGCCTCTGCTGCTTGCTAGTCGTGTTGTGTGCAATTAATAAATTTAATTAAGAAATAATGCACAAACAGCCGATGAGGTATGAGGCAAAGTCGCGTCGCTGCGTTGTGTCGCGCTTTCAAGTGTGAAAATTATGAAAATTTCTCTATCTTAATTTTTTTTTGTATGTAGAAGGAATCCAAGTTTCTCTTCTTCTTGCATACGAAATTTACCATGCAAAATAATAATATTCTTAAATTATTTTGAGTTTTTCTTCTTTCCTTTTTTTTTTATGGAATACTTGTATTTTTTTTTTGTTGTTCAGCCTATAAATCATAACAAAAATTTTGGCTGGCTAGTTTTTAATTAAATCTAGGGCTTTGCCACCGCTATTAGCAAAAAAAATGAAAAAAAAAAAAGGAAGAGAAAAATGTTATTGGCAAACGGTTCATGGTCAAAACTTAAATCTCCTCCCCCCAACCTATCGAAATGCTATCGAATTGGGAATGCGAATAGCTTGTAAAATGCAATGTACTCGTAATATAAATAATTCAACAAACAAAATAATAATAAAAAGGAAAAAAAAATCCGACGAATTTAGTGTAATTCCATTTTGGCTGTGTTGTTGCTCGTATAAATTGGTGTAAAAATCCACATCGGAGTGTGCGGCACATAATTCAACTGAAATGACCCACAACTGTGCAGCACGATGTGTCCGATGCCAAGAAAACGAAACGAAATCCCGACTATAGTTTCTGTAGTTTTTCTCATTCAATACCCTTCTTTAATTCGATGGGTATATTTAGTTTAATATACCACAAACGGAGCCAAAGTCTTAAGTTCATCACATAAAGAATTAACAATTCTCAGATCCATTATTGAGTTCATTTTTAAGTTAACTACAATTGCAGATTTACTTAATATAGGGTATCTATGAATCGGCAATCTTACTTGACATTCAGAATTAGTTTTTTTTTTTATATTTTATTTTCATTTCTCATTTCTTTTTTTTTTTTTTGCAATGGTCATGACTATAGGTGTGGGTGGGTAAAGGTGTATGTGTGTGTGTGTGTGTGTGCGGGTGACGTGCGGTTGTGGTTGTTGCATTGGTGCTGGCTCTGGCTGTTAGTGGGCAGCTGGCGGTCAGGCATGGCAGAGGCGAGACTGGCATAGCAACAAGCTAAACAAATGGTCAACAATTTGCTGTTGCTGTTGCTTCTCTGGCCTGGCAGGATCGATTGGGAAGGTTGTGAGCAGCAATACTTGGATTGTGGCTGCCACCAATAAATTGCGGCTTTTGGTATGGAATTGAGATGAGGCCAGTCCAACAATAGATGAGAATCTTTGTGTATATGGCCATTG
The DNA here is from genome assembly GCA_035045865.1 of Drosophila austrosaltans. Lineage (NCBI taxonomy): Eukaryota > Metazoa > Arthropoda > Insecta > Diptera > Drosophilidae > Drosophila > Drosophila austrosaltans. The sequence goes on from JAWNOQ010000207.1 coordinate 7,649,456, forward strand.
GCCATTGAATGAATGAATTGAATGGTAATGAGTGAATTGATAGCCACACAAAAGCGAGAGATAAAAAAAAAGAAACTCATTACGGTGCAATAGTTGAATACTAAATCAAATAAATTATATTAAAGTTTAAGACATCAAACATAAATAACCATTAATCTGAATTACTTCAATATATCCAGCATGTCGCTTCAATTACTCCTCTAATATGTCCTTTATTTAGTTCATAAAAAACGTTTTTGCCAATGTAATCTGTCAAGTTAACTGTGTATACAGTGATTAGCAGTAAATAAATTCAATGACAATTGACCCGATATCTGATCTTATTATTTTATATTAGTACTTAACTGAAACCATTCCGTTTATTTTTGTATTGTGGAAAATTTCTCATTTGAGACTTTAATCCAAACAATTATCTGAAGAGCTTCTCTGTTTTTTTGGAGGGGAAAACTTGGCAAAGTTAAATTATAATCTCCAACTATTAAGTGTGCGTATATTTGAGCCCAATTTAAGACGAAAATAATCAGTTTGTCTGTTTCATGTTAATAATTATTCAAATTTTTTAATTTACTACAAAAAGTTTTATTCCTTAACCTTCGTCTAGTGAATAAGAATTTCTTTTTTGCTAATTGACTTTGAGGTTTGCCAATTGTGCATTATGCCATAACCAAATTCCTTTACTAAGCAGTTGGAATCACCTACGCCCCATACCAGAATATGCATATATCTGTTTCTCCCTCTAGCTCTTGCTCTTTAATGCTGTCAAAGAGTAATCCATCTTGTCTTTTTCACTTCGTTACACTTTGGCAATGTCGAAAAATCCCGCTCTCTCTCTCTCTCTTTCATCTCTAAGCAAATGCACAACGAGTTTTCTAAATTGTAAATTTTATTATATACATATATGATTTTTCATTATTTTTTCCTCCCCCCAAATGTGTGTATTAGTTAGTTGGCTGTGTGTGTGTTTTTTTATGGTTATAATTTTCAATTTGCATTTTGAGTCATCAGAAAATTATTGCGAAACTATGCGCAGTGAATTTTCGTATATATGTATATATATTTATATATGTATATATATAGTTGTAGTTGTTGCTATTGCTGGCATGCGCTGAGTGGCCAATAATATTTGCAATTATTTATTTTCACTTGTACAAGCGACGTCGACGTCGACTCGACTCGCCGGGTTATTGCCAAACCGTCGAAATATGTGCTATGAATAATATTCTTCACAGCATTGGGAGTCCTCCACTGCCCCGGCACTGTGCCATTCGTCCATCCGTCCGTCCGCCTGTCTATCCGTCCTCCACCATTCTACCTTACGATGCGCAAAACGTGCGAAAAACTTTTATGTTCTGAATGATTTTCGGTTGTGGTTGTTTTTGAACAACTTTGAACTTTCATCTGTGGTTTTCTTTTTGTTGTTGTTGTTATTTATTTATTTATTATTATTATTATTATATTTTTTTTTTGTTCGTGTCGATGAACGAATGTCCATCGAACAACATGACGACATCATTACAAAATTTTGCAACACACGCGCAACATTTGCTAGCAATTAATAAAAATTGCTATTGAGTTTTATGCAGGCTTTTTTGGCCGAGTGTCCCACACACCCCTCCCCTTTGTCAACCCTTCTCTTTTAGCTCAATTTCTTCCTTTTCCTACCCCCATCCCACTATAGTTTCTTTGGGTAGTTTTCCGCTTTTCTTTGCCATCATGATTTTCAGTTTTAGTTTATGAATGAAAATGTAGAGAATTCGTCTCGTCTCAATTGGTGTCCAATAAATTGCAATCACACTCTGAGGCGGCGCACATGTTAATTAATTTGTAGATAAAAATTATGATTAGCGACATGTTTGCAGCTGCTTTGAGTTATGTGCCACATATATACATATACATTTACATACACACATGCATACATATGTATGCTAGTACGTGCATATGTGCAATATAGCCTTGAGCAGTGCGTTGACCAGTGTGGCGTATACGCAATGTGGGCGCCGCCTTAATTAGTTGACATATTGTGTTTTGTTTCTGTTTTTGTTCTTCTTCTTCTTCTTCTTCTTGTTTTCAATATTATTTCTTTCTGTCTGTTATTATCGTTATTATTGTTGCTGTTGTTGTTGCTCAAGTCTAATAATTTGTTTATTCTCTTTTTCGATTCCATTGTATCTTTGCAGGTAAGTTAGACACAAGTCATCATTTAAATTGATTAATCACACAAGAAAAAAAACGCATTCCTTTGGGAAAAAAAGAAAACACTTTGGAACAGAAAACAGAAAACCATGTGGAAGCATCTACAATAGAAATTCATTGGATTGGTATGTTAATGAGAGAAGTTTGAATCTTAGAATACTCTTAAATTAGTAAAAGTATTAACTTAGTTGAAAGGCCTAATATGGATTCCAGTATAATGAAAGAATATTTCTTTATCTGAAGGAACATATCTCTTTGCCAGTTCATTGCCAATGATTAAGCAAAACATTTGATAATTTTTCAAGTATTTACTTTCTTCCTTAAATTAATAATGGAATATAAAAATAAATCAAAATTATATTTGGACAAATTTTAAATACAAATATTTATTCAGTTACTTAAACTTCCTTGCTTTGGTCTTATTGGTAAAGTCTTGAGTGTATGAACTTACCCAAAAGGGTATAAAAATGCGTCTTGTTTTCAATATCAAAACAAACTTGACCGACGCTAGCAAAAACACACGAAAACCAAAAAGATAAAATAGAAAAAGGCAAAAAAAAAAAAAAAAACAAGAAAGAAAGGAAAAAATGTTGACGTGCAAATTGCAAATGAATGTTGGCCAGGCGCAAAAGTTTTCGCGTCTGGAAAACGACGCCGACGTCATTAGGAGGCAACAAAATATTGCTGCCTATGCTAAATGCTACACACTCTCTCTTTCTCTCTGCCTCTGTCTTTCTCTGTGTATGTGTATGCGGTGTGTATGGTGTGTGTTTTGATGTTGTTTGTTTGTTTTAGCCAACGTGCGCTATACAATCACATAAATACATACAATGTACATACATGCAAGGGAGGTTGGATGGATGGATGGATGGATGAGGAAGGAGAAGAACCGAAGCCGATCAACAAATTCGCCTTTTGCCTCTGGCCTTTGGTTGGGGCTATGCATGAATAATTCATCTCTCTGTTTGTGTGTATGTGTGTGTGTGTGCCCATCTTGCTTATTGCAATGTTTCATGCATAATTAAGCATTTTTGCAATTAAATGTATACACATACACGCACACACTCAGACGAAAACACACACCTTTAGCTTCTTAAAAATCAATCTCTCTGTCTCTCGCTGTCTCTATCTTTCTCTCTTACTGGAGGAGCCACAAACTTTACTTTGGTTTAAGCTAAATACAAATACATATGTGTGTATATATAAATTTTACTTATGTGTTGGAAGATTCCCACAAAATGCCGTTAGGGAGCCGACAAAACTTTTCCTTTCACATACTCGTAACTTATAAACATCTGAGGAGTAGCTGTGGCTGCGGCTGTGTCAGTGGCAATGTCGGTTGGCCTTGTGGCCAATCTTTCGTGGAAGTTGCCAAAAAAGAGCCGCAGAGGTTAAAGGTTAATAAATGGAATTGCTAGCAATGGGAATAGCTAAGATAGAAACTTTGCTTCCACTTCCCTCTCTCTCTCTCTCCCTTATTTTTTGAGTTGGGTGAGAAAAAGTAATCAATAATTCTTAAAAGGTATGAAAAACCCACAAAAACATTAAGAGGACATCCACAAGAGCGTGTTGTCAAAAAACTTTCTTGATTTGTCGAAACAGTAGATACTTATTTGAATGTCATATTTAGTAATAACTTTTATTTATCCATACATAGATATATACATATATGTATATATGAAACATCGAATAATAATTGAGTCATATTCAAAAATTGGCCAGAGAGTCAAACTCTTTGATCTTAACCAATAAACTTAACTCTATACCTTTAAAAGAATTAGCTTTTAGCACATATCGAGCACCTAATTTGATATCTTTGGAAGAGTTTGTATAAAGATTCTTAGAGTTTTACCAGATAATTTTATCTCCTGGAAACTTAGGTCCTTGTAGCCTTCTTTTAAATGTCTGCCTTTATCATTAATTGCAATCGCTGTAATCCAAATTTCTAATTCCAGTTTGTGATAATTTCATCTGTAAACTTAAATTCATTTTTAAATATATATGTATTAAGATATATATATATATGTATTTATATGTCAAATCTCTTTAACTATAGCATACTTTTGATACACTTAGTTTCGCACATTTTAAGTGATTTTCCATTTTGTCGTTTATAAAAAAAAAAAACCAATTCTGTGTGTTTCCAATGCTTAAGCCAAAATATATTTAATCAGGTGATATTGTCTATATAAATTGTTGTGGGAACTATAAACTAATCGGATATACATACATATATATATATATATATATACTTATGTGTGTGTGTGTGTGTGTGTCTGTGTTTAAATTTATTTTCTATTTCTTTTTTTTTTGTTCCTTTTTAATTTTTACTTATTTTATCTTGAAATTTCTTGCTGTTGTCGGTTTGTTTCAAACTTATATTGCCTTTGAGTGTGTGTGTGTGTGAGTTTAGTAGATGTGCGTGTCTGCGTGTGCGTGTGTGTGCGCGCGTATGGGTATGTGTGATAAAAACACATAAACAAAATATTTAGCCCTGAATTGTTTGCCAAAAAAACAAAAAAAAAAAAAATGCTTCATCTCTTTCTTCTTCACATGGCTGTTGTTGTTGTTGTTGCTGTGGTTGCTTATTATGCTTTGCTTTTATTGTTTTGCCGGCAACAATAGGAGAGCAACAGCAACAATAGCAAATTAAATGTATTAAACTTAACATAACACGTTGCCCTGCCAGGCTCGCCGTCTTCTGGTCTATAGTATTTTTCACACAATAAATGTGTAGAAACAACAACAACAACCAGAGCAAAGGTAGTAGAAATAAGAAACAAGTCCAAATGCCGTCTCTGTAATACTCTTTAAAAAAAATCTGTAATATGTGGCACTAGCTTGTCTTAATCCATTTTCGTATCTTGCTAAAAGTATTTGATTCATTTGCTAGTATCTCAACTATTAACTGTAAGAGCATATAGTAAGTAGTCTTAATTAAAATCACTATACGAAATATTTAATATCCATTGGGATATACCCTTCTATTATAATGTGTAATAGGGTAGAAAAACTTGCGAAATATTTTCCACTTGGCACGCAGCAACATGGCCAAGAAGTCTTGAATCCAATCGAGTCGAGTATCTTTACACTTTTCATTTTATTTATTTTTAATACGATTTTTCGCCAATTTGATAAAAACTATAGACAAGAGCAATATCTATATATTGCACACTCACACACACACACAGATACATACACACATGCAGAGAGATAGAGAGAGAGATATACATATATTCCCGGTCAAGTGTTCATGAAGCATTCAGACCCAAATTTCAATTCATATCGTCAGCCCTTACCCTTTATGCCAATTGCCACTTGAGTAGCTGGAAAATCTGTTAACTGTGTGGGGCTTCAAGTTAAGTCTAATGCCACGCCCCTTTAGCTTCATCATATAGGCATTGCTGTCGTCTGGCTTTGCTGTTGCTGCCGTTGCTGTTGCCGTTGCTGTTGCACTTGCCAAATAACCAGCAAATGTTCTTGATTATAAATAGTTTGGCAAAATGTTTCGATGCGGGTGGATGTTGATTTTGCTGTGTCTCTTCTTGGTCTCTTTTGTGTATCATTGAAAATTCAATTTCAATTATAAGAGCTACTGTGTGTATGTTTGTGTGTGTGTGTGTGTGTGTTTGTATGCGTATATGAATGCGTGTGTGTTTGTTTGTGGCCTGGCCTGTTGCTTGGCACTTAAATGTCACATTTTGCTATGTGGATTCTCATTTTCTTGGTTCATATTTTTGCAAATTAAATTTTTATTGAGCGTATCGTTTGGGCATAATTAATTTTAATTGAGGACACACATTCGGCCTGGCCTTTGGTACCTACTACAAACATACATATCTATTTATATATATATAGTTCTTTGGTATTGCCCAAGAGGAAGAGATCGTTGAAATTTTAACGACCAAAGATATATATGATAGATCATGATATTGAATTGAGTGATATGTCATTACCATAAGATAAGAATTCAATTTCAATTTGACAACTCACTGACATGACATTTAAATGTTACAAGTCATTAATGGGAAACGCCAGTGTTGGTTAACAAATCAATATTGCTTTACAAATTGTTAATCGTTAAAATTCTTGAAGCACTTTAATGCACTTTATCATTACCAGTCAGTCAGTCAATTCAAGCGACCAACCTGACCAACCTGACTTCCTATCAACTGTCAGTGCATTGTTCCCAAAAGTGTTACAATAAGGCAATGCATCCTGTTGCACACACGCATACACACAAACAGAAAAGAAAGGAATTAAGAGAGATGGAATGGGAGACGTCATTACAGGTACTGCTTTGTATGCAAAACATGTCCGGCAGCCCAAGTCCCAGACACATGAGACGAGGCCATGAGTGTAAGAGTGTGCTGAGTATGTTGGTATATCGCTGTGTGTGTGTGTGCCTGTCCAATTGACTTTTGCTGTGGAGCAAGCGATTGTTTGGTCAGGTACCAACACACAGCAGCAACAGCAGCCAGAGCAACCAGCAACCGCAGGCGTTGATGATGCTGACGTTGGCCACAACTCATTTGCATGCAACAGTCGAACAAAAACAGCTTTAATTCAATTTCAACTGCAGCAGCAGCAACTTCTCCTTCACCTACCGCTTTGGTCGCTCCAAGCTTATTAGTAGCCATTGTTGGGCTCATAATAACAAGAAGAAGGCGGCAGAGTCCCAGTGTATAGAAGAAGCAACAAACAATCAGCGCAATGAAGCGCAAATATGTCAACAGCATAGAATAGGTTTTTGCTACGTTTTGTTGTCTAAAAATCTCACATAATGCTAGTTAAGTCGATGACGCGCCCACCTCAATCAGTGAGGCAGTTAGGTAGTCAGTTAGTCAGTCAGTCAGTTGGTCAATCGAACGTCATCATTGATTGAGCAACAGTCTCTCGCTCTCTTTCTCTCTCAAACCACTCAACGACCAGTTTAGTTTGCCGGTGTGCGCTCCCCACGCTGGACGCTTCAATTGAACGCTCTTCGTTTACCGCCTTACACCTAAGCTACCTTCTAACTGACTGGCTGACTGACTGACTGATAAAGCGGCAAAAAGCATTAACCGATTGTCTAATGACTCAGCAACGCTCGTAAAGCTGATAACGCCTATTTCTCTACTATTATTATTTTTTTTTTTTTGTCAATATTTTGTTTTGTTTTGTTCAAAGTTGATATGCTTGCTTAAGTTAAGTTGTTTTATATTTATTTAAAATTAATACCAAGTGAACCAAGTGATAGAGTTTTTTTTTTTCCAATGATAAGCAAGCACTTGAAAACATTTTAAAGTGAAACCATTTCAAGTTCAGTATATCAAATTTTCAGTGCTAAAAATTTAAGTTAAAATGGTATGAAAAATTTCATATAAATCACAAGCTGGTCAATTTAAATGAAAATATTGAAGCAATTTATATGCAAATTTTGTTGAACAAAAAAAAATTTTAAAAGTGTATAAAATTCTTAACTCAACGTTATCGAATTTACATTGGAACGGATTACATTTCGCAGCAAAAAAGCATTTAAAAACACAAAAAAAAAAGAGGATAAGTGATCAAAGGTAATCTAAAAACATGAATTTTGGACATTTCTAAAGCTAATTGTAAACCAATTAAATTGTAATTCTCAACTAGTTGAGGCAACCAATGTGAAACATAATTCTCAATTGATTTGTATATACAATATAATGTTCGTCTTATACAATTTATGACTCAGAGTCTCTTGCTATTTTTTCTTTGTGATAAGGCCAACGGGCAAACAGTCCAAAACATACATATAGCGCAGGCCAAAATAATATTTCAATGTTCAATGCCAAAACTAAAACATTTTGTTGTTGTTGGTGTTGTTTTAATAGCTGTCTACCCAACTAACACGTTCTTTTATTTTGTTATTACAATTCTGTTTCTTTTTTCTTTCCATAGATTCACGTATAAAAAATTGTATTTTTTTTTTTTATTGTTTTTCGTTTTATAGTTTTCATTATACATTATATTTATTGTATGTTATTTGCCATTTGAGCTTCTGGCAATTGGTCTCTCTGACACTTGTCAAGAGTTGCGATAACATGCGAAATTTCTGCCAGCTAATCCACTGAATAAGGCAATACCACTTTATGCATATTAAAAAGAGCGTTCACTATAAATTATTTATTATACTTATATTTCGGTGTGTAGTGGTGAAACAAGTTTTCAATATTATGACCAAAATTGTGTAGCAAGTTTACTGAATAACCTGCAGCTTCTTGTTGTTGCCGTAGTTTTTTTTATACACTCGTAAAAAAGGGTTTATTTGTTTCACCAGATGTTTGCAATGCAACCCTAAAAATCTATTTAGTTTTAATTGTTTTGAGAGGAATTCTGTGACGTGATTGAGAAATAGTTATTAAGTGTTGTTATAGCTTTTTATACCCTCATTAACTATCGACTATATATCTTATAATGAATTTAAGTTGATATATAGCATGTATGCAAGTGCAAAAGTTATATTCATTCTTTAGTTAGTCATACTGAAAACCATTTCAAAAATAACTTCTTAAGCTGTTTGTAGTACTCTCACAAACGTGGTTGAGAGTATAGAGAGTGCGGTGCAATCCTTTGTGAGCCTTCGAATTCTTATTTGTATTAATGTGGCGGCTGTTGATTTTTCTAGATGTTGTGCTGGTTGCTGCTTTTCCTTCATCCACCATCATCAACCTCATCACATTTAAATGAGTTTTTGTCTATGACGTCTCTGCGTATTGTTTACAAATATACCTTTCAATTTATATCAATTTAAACACCCACCGAAATACACACTCACACAGATAGAGATAGATGCACACACACACACACACACACACACATACTCTCACACACATATCGAACACATATCGATTGTAACGACACATGGCGGGTGTTTGCGTTTTTATTTGTTCCCTCGCGATGATGTTTCTGTGTCTTCTGGCGCTTGCATAATCCTCGCTTGTCGAAGCTGTCAGCAATGATGTTGCTGCTGTCTCGTTGTTGTTGTTGTTGCTGTTGCTTCTGCTGCTGCTGTTGCAGCTGTTATTGGCATTCAAATGAATATGTAAAGCTAGAAACAAACAAAAAGCAACAAAAAACAAATAAAAAATCGTGGCCTCACGTTCTACGAGAGAAGTTCAGTAGGTTAAATACGTTTTCCTTTTTTTTTTTCCTTTTTCTCTTGTCTTTTTTTTTTTTTTTGTGTGTGCATTTTTAATAGAATATCTTTTTTTTCCATATGCCACGTGACTAGAAACGAAGCAAAGTAACTTTGGCCTTTAAATTTCTCATTCTCATTTGATTTATTGTTGGAAAGGTGGTTAAAGTAAAAGATAAAAGGAGGGGGGGGGGTGTGTCGTGGGTGTCGGTTAGGCCGAAGAAGATAAACTGGAAATAAAACTAAATGTTTATGCAGTCGTCAGACAAATTGCCAGGTTAAATGCGAGGCTCGTACGACAAGCATCGATTATGTTGAATTGTAACGTTTACAGCATCCTGTTTCCTGTAGCTTGCCAAAAGGGCAAAGGGAAGTGCGCCATAGCATACTTTGCGGCGCGTTGGTTCGTGTATTGCTGCTGGCATACAGAAGCATACATAATTGATGTTTAGCCAGAACTACATACACACACACACACACTCCCACATACACACACCTACAAAGATACACACATATACATATGAAGGGAGCATCCTTCGACTGGCAACTTCCGCCACAACTTCCGCTATGCTTTGAATGATTAGTTTTGGTCATGGCAGGCTGCTCGCCTCCTTCTTCTCCCCTTTCCAATCCCACCGCCTGCTATTTCACTCACTGTTGCTCTTGGCCATAAAATCAACTTAAGTGCTACGGCTTAAGTCCTTTTTGACGTCGTTGTTTTTGCTCTTCTATGTTGTTGGTATCTTTGTTTTTTTTGTTTTTTTTTTTTTGTTTTTTTTTTTTTGTTTTTTTTCTTTTTTTGGGGGTTTCTGGTTGTGGTTGGCTGATTCCTTCGTTTTATTCTATTATACAATTTCGAGAGACTATATAGTTTTGTCAACGCCTCTTTGGCCATCAACAACAACGGTAACCTATCAAAAGTGCGTGTGTATTTGTTTTATTTATTGATTCAACTCTTGATGTCGATGAGCGGGGGGCTTGGACGTGGCTGTTATTTGTGGCTGCCATTGGGTTATTTCGTATGTTTGTGTGTAACTGTTTTATTTGAATTTCTGTTTGATTGAAATTTGCATAATAGCAACAAGTTTCAAATTAATTTCAAATATATGTACATGTACATATGTATAAATGAAACCATACAACAGCAATTAATTGAGTAAATACCAGGAAAATTTTCCCAAATTTACAAACGATTTAAAGTTCTTGGCATTCTATTTGGTTTTCTATACAATATTCTATTCTTTCAATTTAATTATGCTGAAAGAGATTATTTCATTTCATTTGATTGATTTCCATTTGAATTAACGAATCGAATTCAAAGTCACCACTTGATAGATTTCTCTTTCAACCTTTTCAATCTCTTTTGCTTGCTTTCAAGAATTTGGTATCAAATAATTTTGTTGGCTGCTTAATCATTGTTTTAGCAATTCCAATTAGTGCAATTGATAGGTATAATAGAGCAGAAGACGAGAAGATGGCAGGTTCAGGGTAAGATTAAATTCTTGAAATTTAATTGTTTGAATTGTACAAGAAAGCTTTTTTTTACCAAAGACTTCTTTGTCTTAGATATTTATCGATTTGATTATGAAATTCTGGCAAAATCGAAGTAGAAATTAATAATAATGTTGCATTAAAATACTTCCATCATTTGTTATTCCGATGTAATATTTTTATCATGTCTACAATTAATTTTCTTTAATTTAATATCATTATCATTTCCTTTGTCTTTATTTCATTGAGTATTTTAAATAATATCTATATATAATTATACCATTTAACAGAGATTTCTTAAAGCCATTTGCCAATGCGTCTCGCCCCTTGGGGATTGCTCTCTTTTTTTTCCGTCTGCTTGTGTCTTAATGAAATTTTCTTTTTACGCATCATTAAATCTGCTTTTAGGATAATTTCCTTTTTTCTGTTTCCGCTTGACACTTTTACCCAACAGTAACAATAGCAACAACAATACATTGAAACACCTTTGCCATTTGTTGAATTCAATTGTTGTTTTGTCATCGGTAGAGCGTGAACATTGCGCATACGCCTAGTTGACAAGTTGTAATGGTCAGGGCGTTTCTCCTTCAATTTGAAGCTCAAAAGCAAAAGCAAGAAAAGAAAAGAAAAAAAAATAAAAGAATCCCAACCAGAACCAAAACCGAAACCGAAACCAAAACCAAATGAAAACGTAAAGGAAACAAAATAAAATTTTGACTTATAATTAGAATTGGCAATGGCTTGAATCTTTTGGCCTGCGTGTGGACAATATGTCGCGCCAGGAGGCGATAGCTAGCATCAAAGCTATGCTGCTGCAATGTGGCCAAAACTACAAACGGGACGGGGTGGGATGTCAAAAAGGAGAGGAAATCAGCGGGAAGTGCTATAAGCTGTTAATGGGTGGGGGATGCCATGCCAATTTTTGTGGGAAGCGGTGTCGCGTGATGTGTGTTGTTTGTTTATTGCATGTTTTCTATTTTTTTTTTTTTTTGTTTGCTGTGGCTTTAATCAGCCATAAATTACCACATCTTGTCAGCCTGGTCCAAATGTACTACAATACCTAATTTGATTCTTTCATTCTTTGTAAAACGAACAATTGAACGAAGGAAAAGATTTGGACCATTTCTATAAATATGCAGCAATACTAAGAGAAGGCAGCAGCACACACAACAAAGTTGAGCAAAGTGAGAACCTTTTTAAGCTATTTTCAAAAAAAAGAACAAAACCATTTGCCAAAAATAACACAAACTGTACATTTGACAAGTGCATGTCAGTCTTGTCTTCTCTATGTTGGCAAAGGATATATACCTATATATATATATCTATCTATCTATATAAAAAAGGTTTATTTTTTTTCGTTATTGTTGTTGCTGGTGTTTTAGTTTTAGTTTGGTTTATTTATATTTTATAAGAGCTAAAAATGTGCGGCAATAACATTGCATAACTTGAGGCGCGTCTGGGAATGTCGCGTTTTTGCGCTGCGCTGCCCAAGCATGATGCAATTTTTGGCCATCAAGTGCCAAGATTTTTCATCGGATTTTGCATTACTGTCGCCACTATTAAGACGAAAATTCAGTGATTCGGCAAATTAGAATTATAAAAATGAAATTGTTTTTCTTTCTTCGCCAAAAGATAAAGAAAAAAAAAAACGGCAAAAAGCTAACCAAAAAGGAAATTATATGAAATGAAATTGCAATCTAAATGCACTCCACAAAATTGACCATTGACTTGATATTGCATATTTTTTAATAACATTTAACAAAAAGAGCAAGTTAAATGTCTTCAAGTAATATTTTTCATGGTTGTTTTTTCTATGAGTATTTTCTTTAATTGAAGAAAAGTTTTTCTAAATTGACAATGTTGTAATATAATTAGCTAACTAAAGGAATGAAATGACTGGATCATATGATTCAAAACTAAAAACTATTTGTCTATTTCTTATATTTATTTGATGCTTTGTTTTAATTCATATAAAATGAAAGTTTTTAAACATTATCGACTCAAGTACTCTTATGTGAATGATAAGCTGAAATTATGTTGATTTGATATTTAAAAAATTTTTGAGCAAAACTATGATTGCGAAACTGTTAAAGAGATGAAGATTATAGTGAAAACTGTAACTGAAACAGATTTGCTACATACTCGTGATTATTATAGTTTTCAAGTTCTTTTACTACTCCCATATACTCTTCTACTTTATGCTTATCCAGGCTATATAAACTAGCCTACTTGGCTAAGTATGATTGCTATGCTAAGGCTAAGCGGAGCGGTAAAGTGCAGCAGCTTATATTGTGAGTGTGGGTGGTGGAAATCAAGATGTGATGTGGTTTGGGAAGTGCAGGAAAGAGGATGGAAGAAGTGTGGTTCTTGGGATAGAGAGAAGGATGGGGATTGTGGTTGCCGACAAACTAGGTTACTTGGCAGTGTTTAGCATAAATAACTGGCACAGCACGGCAGAGGAGAGCGTGTCATTGGCTTTGCCACGAAAAAGGGTGAACATTAAAATAAATAAATATGTAGAGTTAAGAAAGAAAAAGAAACGGGGAGAAAAACAAAACAGAAAATGAATATTTGTATATGTGTGCGTGCGTGTGTGTGTGTGTGTGTGCAGCAAATGCAAATGAAGTGACTTCTCTGTGGCCAGCCAAAGGAAAATCTACTTGCAAAAGTTCATTATGACCAATGCAATGGAGGGAAAAACTTAATGAATTTTTCAGGCTAGTGCCCCTGGCTCCTCTTTCCCTCTTTCCGAAGGACTTGTTGCACAGAGAGAGAGAGAGAGAGAGGAAGTAGCAGAAATGAAAAGCTAAAGAAAAGTGCAATTAAAGAAGAAATGGGCGAAAATAAAGTGGTAAACATTTTGTGCAGCTTAAACAGAGCAAACCATAGCGTAAAAGGAAAAAACAGAGAGAGAGCGAGAGAGAGGGTGATGGTGAGGGAGAGTAAGAGAGTGTGAGGGCTATACCAAGAAGGAGAGACAGGAGACAAGGAAACTCACTTTTCTCGGTTTTTGAGATGCATTGGCCAAGTCAATTGTATTTAAGTAGTTATAAAATCAATTTAGAAACTCCCTCACCCTCCAACTAAGTTCATTTTCGCAATGAAAATTCATTAAATGAGTGCAATTAGTTCTTTGACTTGGCATATCCATTTAGTTCAGATCGAGCTGGCAGACAGTTCTAAAGTGGCGTTAAGTGGCAATTGCGATATATTGTAATTGGGTCTTAATTATCAAAAGATATATATTAAGTGTTCTTAATAATTTGACTTTTTGTTATACATAAGTGAAGAACATTGAGAAAACTCAAATATATATTAATCAATAGCATAGAATAGGCGACTTTGTCTGAGTTTTATTATAAATATAAATTAATTACCAAAGGAATGTGTATTTTACATCATAAAAGCTCATAACAATTTGCCTAATAATTTGTATTATTATTTATAATTTTCAGAGTCTACGCACAGCGTGGACGGCGGCCCAGCATCGTGGCGTGTACCGCTCGATCAGGATCTATTAGACACGCTTAAGGGTAACTTTCCAAATTGGTTTCAGAGCAGCTCTTCTGGAAGTACAGCAGCAACAGCAGCGGTAGCAGCAGCAGTAGTTGGTACAACTGCAACAAATAAGCAACAACAACAACAGTTGATAGCGCAACAAAAACATCAATTGGTGGCCACCAGTGTTATACCCATAACTATTGATACCAAATCGACTAGCAACAGTAACCATAATACACTCCAGCAACATCATAATCAACAGCAGCAACAACAGTCGCAACATCAGCAACAGTCACAACATCAATTGCAATTGCAACAGCCACAGACAATAATTTTAGGCAGCTGCTCATCCTCAGCCTCGCCCGCCTCTTCCATAAGCTCAAATTCTTCCAAAAAATCCAATAGCAGCAGCCTGAGCAGTTGCAGTAGCTCTTCCAGCTCTAGTTCCAGTTCGAATTCCAGTTTGAAATCGATTAGTGCAGCAACGGCGACGCGTTTCCTTAATAAATCCACATCCACATCGCCTAACAAGAGTCTAGCCAGGACTCTAAAGGCCACACAAAAGACGCAATTGGTGAAATCATCATCACTGCATAGTTTAAGCAGCGGTAGCAGCGGTAGTGGTTGCAGTGGCAGTGGCAGCGGCGGTTCCTCGCTGCTTGCCACCATATCGACATCACCATTAACCACTGTTGAGCTAATCTCGAGTGCCACCTGTAACGGCCTGCTGGCCACCAGGCTCAGCGGTAAGGCCCTAGAGCATTCATTTCAGGATATAATATTATTGCACGAGGCCTACGACGATATGTCAGAGGGTAAGTTACAATAAACGATAAATATATATCTATATACAATCTATGATCTATATCTTTATTATTTCAGGTGAACAACGTTTGCATGCTACATTTCTGGGGAGCAGCGATGATGGCAACAATTCCGATTGTTATGATGCTAGACAATCGCCACCAAAAGCTATTGTTGATTCCAGTCCGCTGCAGCCGGCCATGGATAAGAATAAAGAATGTAAGTAAAATGAGAATTTCTTCAGAGATTTTAAAGCTTTCCATTACAAGATTAGATCTAAGTAAAATACGTTTATCTGTATACAACATAGGTTCTATGTATTTTAATTAGTTAGTTTCTTGCTTGAGACTTAAATAATTTCTAAACTAATTGAGTTTACCCTTCATTCCTAGATCATTTATGGCCTGAGAGGGTTTTCATTTATTATAGTTGCGACACTGCAGCAAAAAAGAAACAAAACAAAACAATCGAACAACTGAAAACTTTAAGCCCTTTTTCCATGTCATTAGTTTTTTAGTTGTTTACAGATTTAGTCTCAGCTAGTACGCCCACACAAACATTTGGCTATTTTTTTTTTTTGGCGGCTGTTTGGCATTTGTCAACTTGTTTTGTTTTCTTTGCTTTGCTTTAATTTTATTTTGTTCATTTATTGTTGTTGTTATTGCTGCTGCTGCTTAGTCATAAATGATGACCAGCAACATCATCATCATCATGATGACCAAGTCAGAAGAGAATCTTTTTGCTCATAATTGAATATTCCGTTAGTAGGGGGGGATGGACTGTCGGATGGGTTGGCTGCCGATGGTGATGCGGGGGGTATTTTTACAAGAGCACACGGTTTTAATGAAGCTGTCAGTGCGCTACAGGCACTTAAGGCGTACACTTGATGTGCCACGCCTTTGCCCTAACACACACACACACACAGAACTCATTCATAGTTGAAAGAGTCTGAAGCAAGAAGAATCTTTTTTTGTCAACAAATTTTCTTCTTATTTCATTTTTGGCTTGGCCTACATATTTTTTTTTTTTTTTTTGGCTTGGCATTTTTTTGAGTGAAGAGAAATATACTTATTAATTTTGAATGGTCGCAAGAAATATGTACAAATATATATTTCTATATATATGCACACACACTTATCTAGTTTGTTCTGTGTGTGTGTGTTTGCGTGTGTGTGTATTGGCACTGCATACTCGCTAATAGTTTTGACAGTTCTTGTCGCCTGCATTTGGGCCAAAACCGGAAATGCTCGGACAACCAAAAAGTTCGCGCACATACACACGTACACAGACACACATCCATGTGCCCTGACCCTGATCGTCTGTGGTTGTGGCTAAAAGGCTCTAAATATTTATACTATTTGATTCTTCTCCTATTTTTTTTTCTTTTCGACAATTTTTGTGCGAAATATTTCCGGCAGGCAGCCGAAAAAAAAGAAAGAAAAAAGTTATCTAACAACAATAAACTGCATATTAGCAATAACCAGCAGCAGCAACAACAAGAACAACAACCACCAGCCATAGAAATGGCTACCCGTCGCGGTCAGTATAAACATTTTGCAATTTGCAACCAAAATTTATTATAAACACATGGCACAGAAAACCAAGAAGAAAAACGAAAATGAAAGAAAAGCCGAAAAACCCGAAGGCGGTGGCAAAAGCATTGCAAAATGTTTTGACAAATAAACACGCTGCACGCGACTTGAATTGGTCGGTTGGTTGGTTTAGTGCGTCGAAAATGCTTACCATGGGCGCCAAAAGGCGCCCCATGACTAAAAGGCAGGCCGGAAAAGGGGGATGCTTGCCTGTTCGATGTTCCCCCATTCCCCCAAATACTAATATGTACATATGCCCCATACCACCCATGCCAGAGCCAATGGTAAATGTCATTGCAATCTTTTGAGAAATTGGCACGAAGACACTGTGGTTTCTGAGGTTTCGTGTAACTGCAAGAACCAAATCCTCTAAAATTTCATTCACATTTCTAATACTAAAATTGCAAAGTCTGCGGTTTTCTCATCAGCAACTTTGACAGGCCAAAATCTGAAAAAGCACTTTAAAGATGTAGAAAGCTAAGTTCCATTTTGGTGGTTGTTCCCTTTAGGGAAGATTATATAAATTATATTATATTCCCATTCTGTGCACAACTCTTCAATATTGGACTCAAAAACAAGCATTATATATATTGAAAATTGAATTGAAAATTTGTACTCAATAAGGATAAAGAAAAGGACGTCATCGGGGTCAGCTGTATTAATTGATTGTCATAAAAGTTCTTTACATATTTTTTCAAGCTATCTTGATTGAATTCGTCATATTAGAGCTTTATTTGAATTTACTTAAATTTTCTTTGTTTGTTTTTGTATTTTTTTCCCCTATTTTATATATGTATATTCGTAATTGCTTTCGACTCACTGTGGCCCTCTGGTAGCGGCCGTACATTTCATTCATTTGCCGATGATGGCGTCTTAGTTTAGTTGCCGCCAATCAAGAGGGAGGTAGAATGATTTAGATAAGAAGGAAAGAAAAAAGAGAGCCAAAGTCGTTGCGAGAGAAAGAGAGAGAGAGGGCTAGAGAGCAAGATCACGTAATCGATTTTATAATACAAAAATAAAGAAAAGAATATATATATATGTATATATATCTGTGTGCCATGTTGTGTATTGTATTTGTGGTCAGCTAACTTTTACCTCACCCTCTTTCACTCTCCCTCTCTCTCTCTTTCTTTCTCTGTTGTTGGTTAGTTCACTCCCCTATCCATTGTATTTCATTGTTTACCTGACCTTCGCCTCGGATTCTGTGCCTTTTTGGGGGAAAATGAAGAAGGGAAAAACATTGGGGGGGGGGGGGGTGGGGGCGCCAGCATTTCACGTAGAAGGGCAGCCACCCACAACAGCAACAACATACAGATTGAAAATTTTTGTTGTTAGCGGCTACGTCTACACTTTTATTGCTTTCGCATAAAAACTTTTATGTGTTTAATTTGGAATTTTGTTATTGTTTTTATCAATCGTTTTACGTATGTATGTGTGTGTGTGTGTAGGTGTCGGTAGGTATAGGTAGGTGTAAAAACACAACGTAAACAGAGCAACACCGATTTAGATTCAACTTTTTTGTTTTGAGAAAAACCAAACCAAAAACTCGTATAAAAACATCTACATTAATTTGGCAAACAGGCGTCACCAGCGAAAAATGTTCTTAAGAAGAGATTTCCATCGTTTCTCTCTGTTTGTGTATATGTATGTGTGTGTGTGTTTGTGTGTGTGTGTTACATGGTCAAAATATTTGCTGGCTTTTGGCTAACTGCTGGCGCATAAACAAAATCAAGACGCTGTCCAAAATGAATTTTTTATACATTTTAGCATGGTGGCACACTTCAATCGTTAAAATGCGAATCCACTTGATCAGCAAACAGTGTTGGCAAACTATTTTGGCATTTTTTCCTGTTTTAGTTTTTAAGTTAGATTAAAAGAGTAGTACCTACTCTATCTTAACTCTATGGTTACTATCCCAAGTCTTTGTTGGGTAGAACCAATCAAGTAAACCTTGGTCATTTTCATGTTTTATCTCTCAAAGAAGGACAAATATTAGTGTTAATTTATGTATAAACATTGTCTACATAAACTACTGATCGCTAGCTGGCGCCACTGTGATTTTGGAAAAGTAAACTGCAATCTAATTAAATATTTCACCATTCAAATGGGAACTTCCCTCTTCCTTGCAGATTAAGGTTAACTATGTAGAAGTATTCAGTTAGCATAGAAGACTGCAGCTTAAATTTGTTATAAAAAAGAAACTGTAAATGTAATATTTTGATTTGTAAAATAAGACAAGACTTATCCATGGTCCGAGTTTTACTTTGATACTGCAATCCTAAGGATATGGATCGCTGTGTAAATGCTAGACTAAGAAGAAGAGACTTACACCATTACACAAAATATACTAAGTAATTTATTGTTTTTTTTTTTTTTTTTATTAATTTAAGATAGATTAACTTTAGAGAAGAATCTTGGCCACTCTTTTTTTATTTGGCTGTATTTTTCTTTTTGATTGGTAAGAATGCGTCATCACTGGCCAGCGTTGGCAGCTGTCGACTACGTCGAGACAATTACGCGCCTTGGCAGCTCTCTTGACTTTTTTATGATGATTTTCCGAAAAAGAGTCCAAATTGCTTTAATACCATCATCGTCACACTTTGATGTCGACGTTGTTTGTTGTGGCGTCAAGTGTTGTGTGTTTTTCTTCTTTTTTTTTCCTTTTGTTTGAAAGTCTTGCCCCAATTTGGCTGCTTTTTTTTTTTGTTAGTCAGCACTTGCATCTAGGACAGGAACCCAAATAATTAATGGCTACCACTTTTGGGTGTTTCACAAGAAAATTGTATTTTTGTAAATTTGTATTTTTCTTTTCTTTTGCAGTAAGTTGTTAAGTTTAAAGTTTTACTTATAAGTACTTTGAATCTGCTCCCTAACGATAGATTCACACTGATTTCCATATCTTCTAAGTGTTTTTTGCTTAAAGTCACTTAAATTGTTTAAGTTTTCATTTTTGATTCGGTGTCCAAATTGAAAACTTTCGATCCAATCTCTTTAAAAGCCAAATGATTCTTTGGTTTCATTTCGGTACCAGTTGATGGTCCATTTTTCATTGTACTCTTTTACTAACTCACTCCTTACGAATGTTGTGCCGGGCTTATATGCATGTGCAGCAACCGCATTTGGACCAAACCGTAACCAACTTGCCAAATGCCAAAAGTCTGTAATGCATTTTCGGTTTTTTGGCTCTGTTTTTGGCATTTAATGCTCGTCATCCGATTTCGGTCTTCCCTTCGACTTCACCTCCTTCTTTACTACGTCTCCTTGTTGTGGACTGACTGACTGACTCACTGACTGGTTGCATGGACACTACCACAATCAGCCACAGTTTCGGTAAGCAAGCAGTGCACTGGACTTCATTTTCTGCCCCGACTCGTAAGATTTTCGCAATGTGGGTGTGTGTATGTATACTTGGTGTATATGTGTCTGTTTTCATTTCATTTGCGGCTTTGGCTTGGTAATATTATTGCCTCTGTCTTGCTGATGATGCGCATTATTTCGTTTTAATTATATGACTAAACTGAACAGACAAACGACTAAAGACAGACAGACAAACACACACATACACACAGGCAAACACATTTTGTAAATCATTACGCTAATGCCTCGAATACTAATTGAAGTTAATGAGATTAGGACAACAGGTCGTATGCTTAATATGCTAAGCCTAGACTAAAAGCCACAGAAAGACATTGCATCAAAGTAAATTCATATGAAAATTGAAATAAATTAATTTCCTCTATACCACTAAAATGAACTTTTCCAATCAATAGACCCTATATATTTAACTTAACTGAACTATTCGATTAAATCTAATATAATACAAAAGTAAGAAAGTCTTTTGCTTAATTTATTTTGATACTGAGAAAAATGTTAAATCATTTTTTAGATGTTTTGATATAGTCACGCTTTTCCTTGTTTGCAAATTGAAATTTGATTTTGTGTTAAAAGATATAATCAGTCAAAAGGGCTTTGATCAGATCCATTTAAGTAGAATATATACATATATATCTTTTGGTCTTTATATGCTTGCTGACTGATTCGTTATTTAACATTATTTAACTGTATTTTGCCATTGACTACATGTCAAGTTAATTGACATCAATCTGTCATTTAGCCGCAACAGTTGCAAACATAATCAGATTATTGCGCATACGCCCCATGGGGCGGCCCTTCAGTTACAGCTCTTTTTCGCTCGCTCTCTCTGTCGCTGCTCTTCTCCTGGCTTTGAGCTTAAATATTGAATTTTCCTTTGGGTGCCAACTTTCCACTCGAAACATCACCCACACAAACACACACACATAAAGATATTAAAACTTTTGGTTTTTTTTTTTTGGAAATTGTGCTAATATATTTGTGCGTTTTTTTCTCGTTTTTTCTTTCTTTTTTTTTAATTTTTTCTTCTTACCATTTGCAGCTGCCTTTTGTGTTGGGCGCGACATTTATTGCTTTGCCTTGTCAAAATGCTAGAACCAAAGGCAAACCAGCAGAAAAAGTTTCTCACTTGATTTTGTTATTTTTGTTGTAGTCGTCTTTGTTGTATTTTCCTTTCTTGTTTTCAAGCTGTTTTCTTTTTTGGTGAATTTTTTATGAGCTTTATATGTGTTTTGATCTTTTCCTCTCTCTTTCTCTTTCTTAGTTGATTCTCTTTGCGCGATAATTTATGATTTTGTTTTTTTTTCTTCTTTTTGTGGCTGTCTAATTTGAGGTTTTTGATTTGTGTCTGCAACTTGTTGGCTTAGGGTTCTCTTAAATACCCTGTAATCCCAAATGGAGTCTATTAAATTTATTAAATGGCTTGTCATATAAAAGTTCTTGTATAGTTTTAGTATAGAACATATTAAATGATAAAAACCTCTTCTTGATGGAGAGTATTTAACGGTCGTTATGAATAATGTCCATTTTGTATTGCTTTTAATGGAAAACCTTATGCCGACTACTTATATTAATGCCATTTTTATGCCATTCTTTGTTTGCAGCGCTCAAAGTGAAGCTAATGCTGCGAAGGCCACACTCACAACTTGTCGAGCAGGGCATCATACCATGTAAGTAAAAATCCGACAGAGAATGTGACATATTGTCACAGTTCCATTTAGTTTGCCCTTCAAATTAGATAAATGCAATGGAGATGTTGGCAGTTGAGAGATGCGGATAGATTTCCCTCTTAACTAAGAATTACATTAACCTCACTCATGTTGCCCTTTGGAGCATCTGCTTTTCTTTTTAACCAAAAATTCAAAAGTAAAAAGCCTGGCAAAAAGATATGCAAATATTGTCAAACATTTTCAATGGCTTTTCCCTCCAACACACAGAAACAGAGATAGACAGCGAGAGAGAGAGAAAATAAGGAAAAACCGAGCAGAAATTTATGCAAGAGAGAAAAAGGAAAAAGGAAATGCGTACCGTTTCGCAGAAGCAACCGCCGAAAAAATCAACAAAATACGCAAATTTACAAACTAATTCAATGCTCTGCTCAACGCAGCCAAAAGCGAATTTGAATTTAAATGATAAATTTTGAACAAAAGCCGCCAGCCAGTGGGTGGAAAAAGTTGCTTGTTAAAAAAGTGTAGCATGCTTGTGGGCAAAAGTCCAAAAAAAAAGAAACCAAAAGAAAAACGAAAAAAAAATAAGACAAAAACCGAAGAATGAAAAAATGAATCTAAAAGTAGCAAAGGGAACTTGAAGATTAAAACAAAAACCAAAAAGAAACACCCAAAATTAACAACAACAACAAATTATGCCATTTGTTTTTTTTTTCTTTTGTTTTGTTTAATAATATTTAATAATAATAATTTTTGTTTTTGCAGCTCTGAAAACGTCGCCTGCCATTCACGAACAATGTAAACAACTGGAACGGGCCAAGACCAGCGATCTGCTAAAGGCCAAAATCCAACAAAGACCCAATCGTGAAGATCTCGAGCGTTTGCACATACTCGAGGAGGATGAGTGCCACATTGATCCAAGTTTGGCGGAGAAGCAGCGTATGCTTAAGAAGGCACGCCTGGCGGATCAGTTGAATTCACAGATCCAGCATCGTCCAGGACCCTTGGAGCTTATCAAAAAGAATATTTTGCATACGGAGAAGCCGATTGAAAAGATCGTCAAGGAAGGTCTCGTTTCGTTTAAGGCCACCAGTGAGGGATTGCTAACACGTCCACAACATCCCCATAGCTATGTTACATTCGATGAGGATTCACAGAGCTCAGAGAGCGATACGCGACAGACGCCACCACGTCTGGATGAGATTATGGTATCGAGTCAGCCCACTACAACGGTACCAGGAACATTAGCGACGGCGGTTGTATCGGCCACACCTCCTACGGATGTTTTGCAGGCGGCTGCCGCTTCGGCTGGCATTGTTACGGTGGCTCTGACTATGCCCACTGCTAGCAGTGGTACACAGTTATTGGTTAGCACACCGCAGCTTCAGCAAATCAATCAGCAAGCATCGACTGTTGGTTTTCCAGCTCCTGTGCCACCACCACCACCTCCACCACCACCCCTGCCCATAAGCAATGTCTCGCAAAACTCTTCCATTAAGGTGAAACAAGAGACGGCCAATCTGTTTGAGGAGCTCTGCCAGAGTGTAGCCGGTCCTACAGCCAGTCCTCTGGGTAACCATTTCCAGCCCATGCTTCCTTCACCTTGTTCGCTGGCCTCCAGCACTTCCACATTGAGTCCATTGTCTTCCATTGCCTCGCCCCCACCACCGGCTGCCACGCGTCTGCAACTGCAACCAGTTTCTGTTAAATCAGATGCGCCCGGCAAGGACAAGAATCGCAAGAAATCGAAATCAAAACCTGTCTCTAAGGCGCGCACTATCAAATTCCATGAGTACAAGGGACCACCAAGTGCCGCTGGTCAGAAGCAAGATCAAACCCAACCGGAGGAGACATCCTATCAATTGATGTTGGAACAGCAAAATTGTCTTCTCAAGTTTCTGGAGAATTTGAATAAACATCAGTCCATACTGCCAGCATCTACAATGGCTGCCCCGGTCTCTGCTGCTCCCAGCAATAGCATTACAGTGACCACAAAGACGGTTCCCGCTTTGGCATCCCAATCAGCTCCAGCTCCTGCTCCCCTTACTCTACCCAATACCATATCAATAACGAGTAGTGTTGGTGGAGCTCCTCTTAATTTCGGGGATGCTGCAATGCTAACGCCTACGCCCGTTGCCGCGCCCACACCGCCAACTCTTTCATTGATTGCGACACCACAGCCAGTGCCAGTGGCAAATACAGTGACCACAGCGACAGCATCGGTAGTAATACCAGCACCTGTTGCTGCTCCAATTGTTGTCCAACATCCACCACCTCTGCATTCACCGGCACTCTCTATTAGCTCGTCGATACCGCCCAGCCCGGCCACTAGTTATGCCGAATCCACAACTAGCTCAATCACAGATATGACCAGACTGGAAAAGATGAAAGTCTCTGACCTAAAACAGCATCTTAAACGTCGCAATTTGCCAGTATCGGGACCCAAGCCACAGTTGATTGAACGTTTGAAACCCTATCTGCCATTGGAGGCTATCGAATGCTCGACAGTAGTGAATACTCCAGTCTCCAGCACTGAAGTGATCACCATCAGTGATGCCATGGATACAAGCAATTGCGGTGTAATGGATACACAGCCACAATCCATGGCCATGCTGGTATCCGATACGGGGCTGGAGCACGAGCAAATGGATGTGGTGCAGCAGCATGTAGATTCCACTCATTCCATGACGCTGCAAACGATATTACCACCTCAGCCGCAGACTGCCACTATAATAATGACCAACGAAGAGTTGTTGCGGGAGCAGCAAAGGAAAATTGATGAACTGCAGCGACAATTGCAGCGATCCCAATTGGAGCTGCAGCAGATACGCCAGCGGCAACAGCAACAGCAGCAACATCAAACGGTAACTGCCCAGGTAGTGAATGCCATACCCTCGCAGCAGATCACGTTGATAACGGCCACACCAAATGGACCGCAGCAGACATTGACAGTATTGCCACAGCAACTGGAGAAGGCAATACCAGCTAAGGTCACAGTAAAGACTGCTGCAACGAAGAACAATGCCGGCCAGCAGACAGGTGGCAATAGTCAAGGATTGGTTAAGAAGATGCCAAATGCTAGCCAAATCACAACAAATTCCAGTCAGCCGCCTCCGATCAATCAGAAAATGGTGGTTAAGCAGCAATTGGAAGCGAAAATTCAAAAGCAAAAGGCAGCAGCAGCAGCTGCTGCACAACAGCAACAGCAACAACATTCACTGCAGCAACAGCAGCGTCAATTGCAGCAGCAGCAACAGGTGCGCCTGCTTACCCAAAAGACACAAACTGTACTCATTCCATTCAACAACAACAACAACAATAACAGCAACAACAATAATAATAGCAATAACAACAGTAACAACAATCACAGTGCTGCTGCTCCTGTTAAGACAACAGCTAAGAAATCGAATGTTGTAACCACAACGACAACAACAACAACAACCACAATATTACAGACAACGAAACCGGTAACAGCAGCAACAGTCACACCCTCGCAACATCACAACAATGTGGGCCTTGTATGGAATGAAGGAAATCAAACAATATTTCTACTCGGGCTTAATGACCAACATATGACAGCCCATACCCTGGGCAACATTAGTTTGACGGCAACAACAACAACATCCCCGCCAACAGCAACAGCAGCAGGAACAGTGCAGCCGACAACAGCAACAGGAGCCAAAAAGCTTTTAAATGGTCATCAGCGCACAAATTCAGTAGCCAACATTATCTTCCCCATTGAGGCCAAGCACTTTCAGGCTGGACAACAGAATATACAGCAATTGCAACAGCAACAGCTTATCCAATTGGACATTAAGCCAACGACCCAACCACCACCCCAATATGAAGAGGCCACCAAACAATTGGCCGCCAATAAGGCTGCCGCCTTGGGAATGCATCCGCTGGTGAAGATCAAGGAAGAGCCGGCACAGTCTCCTGCTCCAGCGTTGGTCCCATCTCCAGCTCCGCCACCACTTACCAATCAGGCGAAACGCAAATCAGCTGGCATAAAGTCCGAACAGGTTAGCGATGTTCTAGACATACTCATCCAACAAGGTGAGCTGCCCGAAAGTGCAGCCCTCGAGCCGATCACACCAGTGACACCGCTGCCCGAGCTAACCATGTTCAATGGCAGGACGCCGACAACAGCAGCTGGTGGCGCCAGCATTGTTCCACTTGTGCCAAAGTTGGAGTCCCCAGCTACGCCTCAATCAACAGTGGTTTCTCTAGACATGGCCATGGATACCAATGAGAGTCAGGGTCAGGTTAATAACAATTTTCGTGATCTTCAACAAGCTCAGGCTTTTGTTCAGGCTTTAGGCTTGGCTTCGCCATTGCAAACAGATGCCGAAAGTGTTGCTAAAACATTGGACATCTTTCTTGAAGAACATCATGCCACACCCCCGCCAAGTACACCGCCCAAATGTGGTAACAGCATCAATAGTAACAGCAGCGTTAGCGATAAGCCCCAACAACAACAGCATCAGCAGCAGCAACAGCAACAAAACCTAACCGATGCCAAAATTAATCATTTCGATGAGTACGAACTGCTAGAACTAATGTCACAGCAGCTGGAAATGGATATTGGTGATGATTCAAATAACTATTGCACTAGCAACACAACAGCGACAACAACAACAACAGCATCCAAGGGCAACAATAATATGCGACGCGATCTCAATCCCAGCCTACAGCCCTCCATCAATGAACTGCTCGATGCCAATAGTCCGGATAGTGTTCTACTTAATAACAATTCGGGCACCGATGTGGACTTTGATGCAGATAGCTTTGTGGCCCAACTAAGTCAACATGTTACTGGCAGCACCACCAGCAACGGCAACACAAATTCCACCTGCAATGGCTCTGTGGACAGTGGACCCTCCCCCGTCAATGGTCACTTCAATGGTACACCAATGGATTGTGATGACTTTGAGAGTACGCTCAATTCGTTCATGCAGGCGGTAACCCAACCCCAATCAGGAACACATACAAACGAATATGTATCCAGTATGGCCAATAGCATCGTTGGCAATGCCGGCGGCAGTACAGTCGGTGGAATTAACAATTCGGGACCGGTGGATGCCTTCAATGCCAGTGGCGATATCTTTGATCTTTTCATGGATGACTATAAAATGAACTGGGCAGGAGATTTCACTGTCTGAATATTTGCTTAGATCCTTCAACACTATTATTAACACCACCAAAACACCACTCCATCACGTCCGCCCGTGTGGTGCTCACTTTTCTCAACAGCAAACAAAAAAGAAAGAAAAAAAAAAACAAAACAAAACAAATGAAGAAAACCAACAACACCAACAACAAAAATTCCTGTAATACATAAAAAAAAAATTCGTTCATACAAAATCCTATTTATTTTTTCTAAATGCATTTAAAACATTTGAACGGTAGACAAAAAACAAAACAAAAAAATTTCAAAACTTTACTATTTCCAACAAAACAAACAAAAAAACCGATAAACGAAAAAAACAAAACATAAAGCCAAAATTGCCGGGAGAATACTCCAATACACGTACATATACACATAAACATACACACACACACACACACCATAATACTTACAACATGCTACATGCTACTACTACTACAACAACTACTGCACCCTTTCCCATATGCGAGGATCATTCAGTAAGTAACTTGACTAATAAAACAATTTTTTACGTATGTCTGCTGTAGAACATTTGTCCGATTGTTTTTAAAATTTGCCACATTAAATAATTCTTATTTAGAACTTTGACTTTGTGAACTAGAAAAATCCGAAACACCGTAAGCATTGTCCGAGTTGTCCGTTGGCTATAGTTAGCCGAGATCCCAGAGAACTTTTCGGAGAAATCATCTTTAACATTTCAGTCATTTTCGAAATCGGTCACAAAAAGCCAATCGATCGATTTGCAACCTCCTTTACATATTGCAAGTTAAGGAAAACGGATTTTTTAAAAGTCTTGCTGGATCTAATCTTATCTAAACTTAGGTTTATACTCGATTTGCAAATACTTCGAGTAATCCTGTCACTCTGACATCCTGTGACCATTTAAATAGATTAAACAATCTCGTTCAAGTGCATATTGAGCGACCCTCGTAGTCAACACAGAAATAACAGCCAAAAAGAAAAACAAAACAATATTTTTTTTTTTAAATGCACACAAAGGAATATATCATTAAAACAAAACAAAAACCCCATAAACATAAGCCAAAATGTTGTAAAGCTCGATAAAAAAAAAAAACAGAAATGAAAGAAAAAGAAAAAAAGTACATGTTTCTAATTAAGGTCATTCCAATTTGAAAATAATGCGAGTGAAATCTAACTAACTAAAAAAAAAAAGAAAATACAAAAAAAAAAAATGAATGTATAGCGAGAGAAAGAGAGAGCACAATGGAAAGAGAGCAAGATAGAGAGAGAGAGAGAGAGAGAGAGCGCATGAATGAGAGAAAGAGTTGAAACGGATTTGGAAAATATATAAAATTTAATAACGAAAATCAAGTGAAACACATTCAAGAATTTTGTTTTAAGTTCTATTTAAAATGAAATTTAATTTAAACATTTTAAACGTGTAAGCAAAATTAAACAACATCAAAGAAAAAAAAAAGAGTAAAACTAACAAAAAAAAAAAAAAGAAAAAAATTAAGTGAACAATTTGAAAAAGTATTTCCTGTAAGGAAAGAAAACGCCTTTAAAACAAGCAAATGAATAGATGGAAAAGAGAAGTAGATGGAAAATCACACAATTAAATTTAAATTTAACTAAAGATCAATTTCATTTCAAGCCTTTTAAGCCAATTAGATGAAAGAAAAGTATATAAAAGTTGCTTGTTCCTGATCTCCTTTACCGTAATATCGCTTCAGATTTCACATCTTTTACTTGTAGAATCATTTGAAATGTAGACACAAAGGTCTAATAGAAGCTAGAAAAGTTAATATGTGAATGGAAAATTAAAGAGTAATTAAATATTTGTATTTTCCAATCATTTCCATGAACTTACTATCCAATGTAGTCATGCTAATCGGGGGACTGTCTGTCTTGTCTTTAGTGAAAGCCTAACTTTAAAACTTAATTATCGGGAATATAAAAACATACGCATCCTATCGACACCGATAAAAATATAAATCAGACTTTTTTCTTCCACATTTTTGTTGATGTTATCGAATGAATTTTGTTGAATATTACGGAATCGGAGTAGGAAACAAGTGCAATAGAATTAAATTAAATTAAATAAATATATAAATAGTTTTTTTTTTTTGTTTTTTTTTTTTTCTGTTGTTAAGGCAAAAAACATAAATAAATTCCGTTACTTAAATTAATTTTTAAAAAATAAATTTCTGCAAATGAATGAAAGCGGCGTGTACTTAACGCACATACTTACATATGCATATATATACATAAAATTTATATATATCTTATATCTGAACATATTTGGCAATAAGTTTAATTTTGTAAATGAAAAAGCATGCAAAGCATTCTGACATATTTTTGAGTTTCAGCTCATTAAAAATTTAACTTATAAAAAAAGGAGAAAAACAATTTAATTAATTAAGCAATTGAAACATTTCAAAACGCAAAGAACACAATTAAAAATTGCAAAACTGTAAAATACCAACATATTTAATAAAAAAAAAAAAAAACAAAAACTCAACTCATTATATAAAATTTATATATTTTTATATAATTGTATGAGATATAACTAATTAAATTCTAGATCAGATCGGATCGCAATCAGCTGCAGGCGATATATGAAATTACATACTTAACACTTGTTTACTTTTGCAAGTAAAAATCATAAAAGAAATTTTTAATTTTAAATAATTAAAAACAAAAAATCCACTTGAACAGTTTAGAAACTGTTTCATCTCTCTTTTTTTTTTTTGTCCTAGTTTGTAGGTGATAATATTTAAATGAAATGCCTAATCTTACAACTAAATACTAATCATTGAGGCGCTATAATCACAAAATCAAATGAAGTAGCTATTAAAAAAAAAAACAGAAGGAGAATAAACAACAACAACAACAAAAGAAAAAAAAATAGAAACACTTTTCCATTAAAACAATTTCATTATTATTTAAATTTAAAAATACAGTTTGCTAAAAAAAATGTTTTATTTGTTTAGTGCAGAGATTAACTCACATAAGAAATAATTGTTTTCTTAATTTTAAAACCTAAATCTATTTATATACAATATATATTATCTATTTTTTTTTTTTATCGATATGGAATTAATATATATATATAAATATATTTAATTTAATGTTGGCTTGAACAATTTTCTTGTGCGTTGCGTTAAAAACAAAACAAAAGCGATAAAATAAAATAAAAAAAAAACAAGATGAAAATAATTGCAAAAATTTCAAACTTAATTTTAATTATACTATATAAATATATATACACAATAAAAACTCTATCACAACATTACATTTTTGCATTGAAGTTTTTCTCTTTGGTATTTACTTTTCCGCTTCAATATCTATATATATATATTTATGTATATATGGGAGTATCTTTATATATTTTTATATATATATTATTATTCATTTTTCCAACAAATCGTGTACAAATCTTAATTAACTCATTAAAACGGCTGTGTTTACTTTGTGGCCAAGTTGAAAACTCGCCCAAGCATAATAAATGCTCATTTAAGCGCATTAGACAGACAGACAGACGGTTGGAAGGAGGAGAAAAGAAAAGCAGAGGAGCAGGCAAAATGTAGGGACCTGATTAACGGAGAGCAACAACAATGGCCCAGCTGATAAATTCAACATTAAAATTAAAATTAAAATCAATGACAGTATAATACGCAATCATAATGATTTTATGGCAACCGCAATCTGCCGTCAGCAACAACCAAGAGAGACCCGTGAGCAACTTGCGATATAATAATGACGAATTTTTTATACTCTCCAATATTACATTGCAAGATGTGAATCTTTATAGATAGTCAAAGTCTTTGAAATAATATTTAGGAGTGATAATTTCTTTAAAGATTGCCTTAGAGAAGCGCAAATGGAGTTGATCTTATTAACACATTTGATTATGTTACTCAAGAATCGAATTTAAGAAAGTGTCAAATATATATACCCTGTGTGGCAAGGGTATAACAAGGCTTATCATTAGCAAAAGCGACCATTGCCTGATTGGAGGGCGGTTGGCTGGCTACTGAATAGGATGGGCCATTGTGGAGTTTTTGTCCTTTCTCCGATAACAACAACAGAAGCATAACAGTTGTTGGGTCTGTTTATTTTTAGACCCGAAACAAAATCAGCAAACAATATGACGCAAAATTGCAATTCTAGCAGCAGTAACTGTGGCAACAATATAATATGGCAACAACAAGAGCAATACCATGAAATAGCAGTGGCAGTAGCAACAACAACAGCAGCAGCAGCAGCAGCAGCAACATCAGCCTGAAGGATGCTTCACAGTTGGACTGCTGCCAAGCATTATGGTTATGCCACAGGCCATAGTTGGACAATAGACAGATACATATAAACATATATATACTAACATATAGACAAGCCTGCTGGGAACTATGCATCATCATAATCAGAGGCGTATTTCGGGCAGGGGATCATGCCTAAAAAGGACCACAAAGTGATTAAACGTTTAATTAACATTCCCTTTGGATCACTGGGTGCTGAGATAAATAACCGATTTTCCAAGAAATATGAAATATGATACAAACTTTTCAAACTATGATAAAGTCGTTGATAGTTTAAAGAGGTAAAGTCGAAACACAGTTACCTAATACCAAAGAATAATCAATGAATGGTATCACCATCTTTTATTTTTTATGTAATTTTTAATTTTCTTACTTCCAGTTTATCTAATTTTGAATCTTGTTGAATCAAAATGATAAAACGACTTTTACTTTACTTTTTACTTCTATAGATAAAAGATGTGGAAAGGATTTCCGATTTTGAACAAAACACAGGTGTGTACAATAAATTGTTATATTTTAAGGCTAATAGAGGATAAAGACTGTTCTTTATTTTATGTCTTACAGAATTGTTCGCCACATTATGGAATTTATTAAAATTGAAATATGAAATGAATTGAAATATTACCCAAAATGTTGGTAAGTCTCCTCAATACTTATAAAAATTGTTAAACAATTTAAAGAAAACAATTTTATTTAACTTTTAAGCATTAAAATTACTTAACTTTATTTAGTGCCAAGAAAGAATTTATCGAATTGTTCTTATATAGAGAATCCCCCATGAATAATTTTCTGCTGGCGCTTCTGATCAGCATCGGAGCATCATCATCGCCAGTAGAGCAGCAGCAGCAGCAGGACATTTGTATTGCTATTACAGTTGCTGCTGTGTCCTTTCATAATAAACTTTCATTTACTTGGCAGCTAACTCCTTCCAAGCCAACGCACTCATTATATATCTCTTTCTCTATCCTTGTGTGTGTGTGGCATTGTTTTCAAATTATTGCAATTTAATTTCTAAATGTCTATGTGTATGGATGTTTAGTTATGACATTTCGTTTTGTTATTCCATTGATATATTGTTAATTTGGCAAGTAAAAGTTTTAAACTACAGCCATTGCCAGGACAATGAACTAAACTAAACGGAATTTAATTGAACTCAATTGAATTGAATAAACTGTTGCTGTCACCTGAGCTGTATCCTTTTTTTTTTTTTGGCATTGATTACGACATGATTAACATGAAGTTTGACATGGATACGGAATTGATTTATAATTGGCATTTATTCCATTTCAAAGGAAAATCATATACAATATATATGTATATTTTTCCTTTTCCCTTTCATTTTCCAAAAATAACCAAACAAATCAATTTTGGTTCAATTGCCGTCAGAGATATTTGATACGTTAATGGAATTCTATTGAATATATATGTATATATGGAGAATTACATTTAAGCATTTCTTAATGGAGATTTTTGCTTTTACTTAACTGACATTTAATTGGCAAATTATCTATTTAAATAGATTTCAACACATGCAATTTTTTCTCATTTATAAAATGCATTAAAAATGAAGCTTAAATGAAAACAAATTAGTTTCAAAAATAAAATGAATTTCACAAAAGCTCATTTAAATATATATGTATACATTTTTGCTATTCTATTTTTGCCACAGTCGACAAGCATATTAATTAACAAGTGTTGGGTTAGCACAATTTAGTCATAGATAATTTAGTCACATGATCTACCTGAATGAAGCGCAAAATTAAGTTATTTTTGCATCCTAATTATCTACTTTTGCCCTTTTGTTAAGATATTTTTATTATAATCGTTAGGCAACGATGAGTTAGTTTCTCCTTCTTTATCTATTTATAACGTTTTTGTTTCTAGTTTGGTAGAAGTTAATCGAGAGGGTTAAGATTACTGAGATGACCTTTTCAGCGAATATCTAAGAAAACCTTTTACAACGACTTAAAATCTACACTTTTTCAATAGAAATTCGGTCGATTGCAAAAGACTTTGCTTAACATGTAACTAAGGTACATACAACTCTATTTAAGTTAATTTCATTTAAAAATTTGTGCTCTCTATGGTATATTGTGGTTGTTTTTTTCATAGTATTTAACTTTGTATACAATTCTAATGTGGTTTGCCATACCACAGATATATGTATGTACACAAAGAATGGCAACAAGATTCAATCCAAAATCAGCTGTGTCTATGTGCCAGCAACAGTTGCCCAGCAATGTTCCCACTCCATGGTTCATTCGGCTTGGTCTTTTTCCTGGCCCTGGTAACCCGTAGTCACCTTGTTGCTGTTTATTTTTTTTTATGTTTATTTTTTTTACTTTTTACCCCACCCACGTATTGAGAACTAAATTTATACAGCTGACTGTAATTTGCGTTATTAAAATGGCGTCAGTTGCTTACCAAAGCGAAAAGTTTCGCCCCATCATGACTGACAGACCACCCTATATACGCCCTACCACACATACACCACACAGACACACACACCACATGCCACCCACGTACGCTTCCCTGTCATTGGAGTCCTGTATACTGTGGTGTGTGTGTGTGTGGGTGTTGGGGGTGTTGGCAACGTTTCTCTAATTGTGTTTGAGTTGAGACTTGATGCGCTACAAATAAGTCGCTTCAAGGGGCATGCCACACAAATAAAGTGATTTCATGTAAATCAAGAGAGGAAAATTTTGACGATTTTACGATTTTTCCCGAAGCCAAGTTCTTTGTCGGGGGCTTGTGAAAACTTTTCTTTCGATTTCAATAAAAAGTATACATTCTAATCGCATTTATAGCGCCCACTCTTAGCGGCCAAAACCGAATCCCCTAATGAGCTTCAATATCTTGGTATAGTACTTTTCCATGGCTTTTTAACTTTTGCCATCTTGTGCGACAAGCAACAAGTTGGCCAAGGCTTCTCTTGGGTCCTAACCATTTGTCCAATCATACCAACCAGCCCACTTTATATATATGTATGTGTGTATGTACGTATGTACATGTATCCATAGACATTCGCTCTCATCCTGCCCCATCAGTCAAACTGTTGCTTTAGCTTGTCAACATTTCATTTCTATGAAGTGAAAAAGTTTTCATTTGTTTGTCAGACTCGGTCATAGCCACAGATTGGTCTTGATCAATATCCACTTTTTCGTTCGTTTTGTTGTCCTTTCTTTTCTTCGATTAACAAGAAAGGGAAGCCAAAAATGAGAGAAAGAAATGCTAAAGGGGCAGCAGGGAAGTCGGAGAGGGGCCTGAATGGTAAAATTGTATGTGTGTGTGTGTGTATGCCTAACAAATTATGACCCACTTGACAGCAATTTCCATGCGCATTATTCAGACTTAATTACTTTGTCAAATAAAACATTTAAAGCCTCCTACTTCTATAGATATACATATATTTTTATATATATACATATATATTTATATATATTTGTATACTTGGCTTAGGGCCTAGATAGGGCGGAAGCAAACGCGGCATTCTCGTTGTCGTTTTTCTTGGCGGCTTTGGTGTGAAAATTCAATTAACTTGGCTCTAAACAGAGAGAAATAGCGAGAGGTTGGGGTGAGTCAAAAAAAGAAAAAAAAAAAGAAGGAAAATAGAAGCGCTGACTTGCCTGATGCTGGTCGTTTCGTTTGTTTGTTTTTTGTTGTTGGCAAAAACTATTTGCATTGAACATTTAAGAAAATTGCGGACAACAGCGGATGGCAGACGGAGGCGGATTTGTCGCCATCTAAGGGAACATTTACTCAAGTTTATGCTAAGACCACTTGTCGTCCCAGCAAATTGTTCTAATTAAGCGCAGACAGAGTAAAGCTGGCCCGGCCAGCAGACAAGACACTGACTGCTCCAGGTAAAATGCCAAATTAAAATCGTAATGAAGCACTTGACTTTGTTTGTTGGCATT
This sequence comes from Drosophila austrosaltans, assembly GCA_035045865.1. Taxonomy (NCBI): domain Eukaryota; kingdom Metazoa; phylum Arthropoda; class Insecta; order Diptera; family Drosophilidae; genus Drosophila; species Drosophila austrosaltans. Next base: position 7,684,593 of record JAWNOQ010000207.1, read on the forward strand.
TTTTGTTAGCCCTTTTAAGATACATTTAGTAAAATGTAACTAAAAAACAAAGGGTATATGCAATAACACAAGTAATTTGATAACCAATTGAAGCTGAGAATTCACTTGGTTGTATTATATTTCAATGTGATTCAAGTTTAAATGAAATTATTAAACAGTCCCAAACCTTTAGTTGGCTAAAGAAATAAGATTTACCTTAACTATCCGTACAAAAATTAACTAAATACTCAGTTTGTTAATTTACTTAAAAAAATATTACCTTCTAAGTGTATCAAATTGTCGCTGACATCTAAAGGTTAGTTGTTTGTTTTTGTATATGTGTGTGTGTTTTTTTTTCCTCCATTTTTGTCTTACTTTGTGTTTTGTTTGTGTCCTGCAGTTACCAGTTGTTTGGCCTCTTTCAGGCAACGCATTTCAGATTCAAGTGGACTCAAAGGCACTTGGTCCGTCGCCAACGCCAACGCCACTGACACCATCAAGCCGGCTTTCTTTTTTCCTTTTATTTTTTTTTTTTTTTATGATTCAACATAATTAAGTTGTAGCCAAAAGGATTATGCGGGTGGCACCGGGTGCTTGAATTGGAGTATGTCTGCCGCTGCTGCTGGTGCTTTCTGTCTGCATTAATTGAGTGTCGTGGCGAATCGTAGAAAATCAGCTTAAGGCATTTAGTTGACATAACCTTCGGCAGTAAAAATGGCAAATGCCGGGTTTTAAGTGGCCACTCGATATGACTGTTGCACTACCAACGCACTTGCCACACCATCCCCTCACGTTTTTACTGGTAGTTTAATAGGTTTTTAATCCGTATTAATGCTGGCAATTAGTAGGTAATCACTTTCAAATGAGTAACTGTTGATGCAGAATGACAGGAAGGATTTCGAATTTATCATCGTTTTTATAGTAAAAAAAAATCACACTCACACATCTAGAAAGTATGCAGTAGTTTTTATTACTTTCTATTACTTGTGGCATAAGCCAAGCATTTGAGGTAAAGGTAAATATTTGATATACTTTATTCCGCTCGGTTTGATTTTGTTTGTTTTTATTATTTTCCTCATTTCTTTCCTTTCCTTTCCTTTCCTTTCCACTTTTATATTTTATTTTGTTAACTAGTGGAAACTTTTTCGCCGCAGGTTGTGTGTGCGTGTGTGTGTAAGTGAAAATGTTAAAAATATTTCGTGGTTAAACAGAATCATTTGCATGAGAATGTTTTACTTTTACTTTGAGTTTGTTTGCTGGAAAATTTTCTGTTTGCTTGCTCTTGCACTGCTAATTGAAGCAAGAGCTGAGTGGCTGGAAAAAGTTGCGTCTCATATTTCATGAGGTTGCTTTTCTTTCCCCTCCTTTTCGTATGGCCATCTACCATCCATTAGCTTGAATATTCTGCACCCAAAAAAGTAGGCAACAGTTTTTCCCCTTCTCCATTTACCGAAAAAAAACAAGCAAAGAGAAGGCAACAGTTTTTTCTTTCCCTTTCTCTTGTGTGTTTCCTCCATCTTTTCGACTTAATAGCTGGCCATATAAATGCAAAAAAAAAAAAGAGGAAAAGAGAGAGGAAGAGAGGGAGAAAGAGTGAGAGAAAAAACTGCCTGTAAAATGAAAAACTTAATCTGAAAAAATCAATCTGCAATAAAAATAAAATTAAGCAACGGATCGTCAAAATGTGGGAGATGGACATGGGAGGGACCCACAGGCAAATAAAAGGAAGGCAAGGCGAATACGATGGAAAGTGGGAATAAAAACAGAAAAGGTGTATGTCAGGATTACGCGGCATTTCGTTTGGCAGACGTGAGAGGTCCTTTAAGCAGCAGCCTCAGTCTTAGTCTCAGCAGTAGCAGCAGCAGCAGCAAAGGATATTCATAAATAAATATCTGCAGGCATACAAATTGATAAGCCTGCCTGGTCTGGCTCTGGCCCTGGCCCTGGCCTTGCTGTCTGTCACGAAAGGACCTCCAGCAACCCCCAACAACAGCAACAAATGCCCAGGCATCTTAATCGACACACGCTGGCATACCTTTTTTTTTATTTTTTCGTTTTTGCACCAAATTCTTCGAAATCGCCAACATCACGATGCCGACGACTCTCGTCCAGGACCAACGTAAACATTGCCCTACCAGCCAACCGTCCTGACTACCTTTATGCCTTCCTTTGCTTGTTTTTTTTTTTCGTGCAGCTTTCTAATGCCGTTCGTCCTTCAACAGGCGCTGCTCCTTTCACACGCAATGTTTTCTTTCATACCCCTAACACTCACTGCCAGCACCTTCTTTTTTTTGTTATTTTTTTTTTTTTTTGGTTGGCACATTTTTTCTTTTTGCGTTTCTGCTGTTGCCCTTCTTCTTGGTTTTTCTGCTTCTTGTTCGTTTCCTCTTCTTTCGCTTTTCATTCCATCTTTTCTTTTGCGCCTATTGAATTTTATTGTGCGCTCAAATTGTTTTGGTATTCAAGCTTAAAGCACGCGAGTGCCTGCCTGCCTGCCTGTCTGTTTGTAGGCCGTCTTGCCTGCGGTCCTTTCGTGCCAGCCAGCCAACCAACCAGTCAGCCTGTTAGTCAGTCAGTCAGTCGGTCAGTCAGTCAGCCAGCCAGCCAGCTAGCCAGGCATTTCTTCTTGTTGTTATACGAGTCGATGTTTTTTGCTCCTGTCGATGTTTTCGCAGCCTTCCACTATATCCTGTTGCTTGTATAAAGCGCAACCAGTTGAATATTTCCAGTCGTAAACTCTCTCAGCTTCGGTTCAATTTCGGCGCTTTTTTCTCTCCATCTCGTTCTTTCGTATTGTCTCTCTATCACTCTCTCTCTTTCTTGGCATCTTTTCGGTTTTCGGCTGTTGCTCCTCGTGTCAGTTTGGCACATGTTTAACGCGCAATTATTTTGGTCCTGTTGCGCTTTTTCCCTTCAATGTGTGCGTATACCAATGTATATGTGAATGACTATTCCCAGCGTGTCTATGTGTCTGTGTATTTGTATGTGTGTGTGTGTGTGCGTGTAACCATTTTGAGTATGACTTAGTTTATATTCAGTTAGAGTCATGTTGACGTTATTTGTAAAATAAATACACAAAAGATTTCAATTCAATATTTCATTTTTATAGAAAATAAATTTTAAAAAAAATTTTGGATGATACTTAAAAGAAATTCGAAATTTTTAATTATTTGTTCAAAGTTCATTTTATACTTAATTAAGGGCAACTGCATTACTGATCCGTAAAAAGATCTCCTTTCCATTGTTTGACCAGGTCGCTTCGGCTAGCTAGAGCTTTTTTCAGGTTCGACTGAAATATAAATAAATAAACAAATTAGTTTATTTTTATTTAACATATCTACATAAGATAACTGTAATATTCATTAACAAATAAACTTATCTAAGTTATTATTCCAAATCAAACATTGTATACACCATTTGACTATATTCCTCATGATCAAATATACTCCTTTTGTCATTGGCTTTCTCATTTCTCTTTTATTATTTAAAAAATTTCCCAAATTCACTTCACATTAGCCACTTGAATCAAATACATTTAAAGCACTTTGACCAAATACACTAAATTTGCTTAACTAGTTCAAGCGGTTTAATTAAAAATGTTAAAAAAACTCTACAATTCCATTTATTTGCAGTTGTTCATTTTTTTAATTTGGAAATTTTCATTCTTTTAATTAAACATTGTACACATTTAAAGAAAAAGATTAATGCTAATAGCAAAACTATTTAATTGCATAGTTTTGTTTTAATTTGATACAAAGTTTGTTCATTTGAATTCATTGGAATTTTGCCCCAAAAAAAAAAAAAAACGGAAAGTTTGCAACGTTTTTGTTTTTCCCACTTGCAAATATTTTGTTTTACTTGAAATGCATCAATTTAGATTGCTTCACTGTTGGATGGTACATGTTGCGAGTAATACCCTGCAGTGGAATGGTTAAAGGGTATGTTTAATTTATTAAACATTTAATAATATTATTATTATTATAATATGCCAAAGTGCTTACACAGCCAAGAGTTCCTTAGTTTAGTATTTTCAATGGATTTATTGTAAGGTAGAATGAAAAGGAAACATTTTAAATAACTGTCATTTAAAAAGTAAAACAGAGTATCTACAAGTCGTTGCAATCTACATATATGGAAAAAACAAACAATAGCATGTGTTAGTTTCATTCAAACTGCATAACATAAATAATTTCTATAAAATGGTGAATAATTGCTCTTTTTGTAATTAACATTTTATAGAATTACAAAAAGTGCAAACATTCCATTGCCTCCATCCTTGTCCAACTAGTCGTATACGCAACATCTGTGATAGCAGCAGCAACATCATCATCAACATTGGCATGCAACAATTATGAAAAGTCTCCACACTTTGTCGTTCTGTGTAGAGTGAAATACAAACAAAAAAAAAAAGAAAAAAAGAAAAAGGAAAAACACAAAAAAAAAAAATAACAAGAAAATCTCGTTTTCAAGAGCGACGCTCACCTAAATGCTAAATGCGTGGGCATAGGGTAGAAGATGTGGGAACTAAGTTACATGGACACGCAAACGGGCGCCTGCATTCGCATCCAGGGAAATCGTTTTAGCTGTTGCTTTCGTTCACCTCGCATTCGATGTTTGCAAGGTGGAAATTGATATTACTTTTTAATGCTGCGCCAGCTGGTTTTCTCCACATCGTTGTCCTCAGCGACCCGCCATCATCTACACACAGTCGCTTCAAACGTCGCAGTCGTTGTTATCGTCGCTATCACCGCTGTTGTAGTCGTCGTCGTCGTCGTCGACGTCGTGGTCGTGGTCGTGGTTGCTGTTGTCGTAGTCGTCGTCGTCGTCGTCCTTCCAGTCGTTGGAGAGCGTGAGAGCATGTGTTGAGTCGAGTCAAGTCGAGTCGCTTTCGATGGTTGGCAAAACATACAGTTTGCCTCGTCACAGTTCGAGTTGAGCCTTCTCGTGAGCAGGACACAAAGCGCGGAAGCTGTCCGCAGCCATCCGACAGTAGCTAAGCGATAAGGCGCCTCTGCGTTCTGCATTTCTGTTGCTTTCTGTTCCACAAAAAAAAAAAAAAAAAAAAAAAAAAACAATTTTTTTTTTGTTTGTTGTTGTTCCTTCTATAACTCCCGGCCAGAAAGGTGTGTGTGTCTGTGTATGTGTGTCTGTATGTAGATGCGTGTATGTGTGTGCGTAGTAAGAGAGAAGCTGATGCTTTAGTATTGCCCAAACAAAAGGTAAATCCAAGAAACACCATCAACAGCATCGAACGAAATAACTTTCAAGAGGCGTCCTAACAAAAAAAAAAAAAAAATAAAATAAAAATACAAGAACGAAGCAACAAAACCAAAAATTTCATAAAATTTATCAAATTAAGCGCGCTCGCTACCTGTAACTAAAAAGAAACAACAACAAAACAGAAAAAAAGAAAAAGAAATATACTGAAACAAATTCATTCCTATAGCTTTTAAAGCCAAAAATAAATGTATAAAAAAACCAGAAACACAAAACCAAAACAAAAACGAATTGAAGACAGGTGAGTGAAAGGTTTTTTTTTCTTTTTTTTGGGAGCATTGATTATTAAAGTGAGGCCTGTCAAAAATTGTTAGCCATATACTTGCTAACAAATAGTTTAATTTCCGGCCTGGCCATCAGAGGCGAACATCCGGTTTCAGTTTTATTTCCGTCTGACTCGTCTGTGTTCAGTGCCCAGAATATTGTATGTCAAATGTATTTAATATATTGCCATTTCAATTCATCAAAAAAAAAAAAGGAAGAAACATATAGTATATACATATGTATTTAGAGGGAAGTTAAACCAAATCATTGACTATATATTGATTTTGTCTATGTATTTGTGTGTGTGTGTGAACTTCCTTCCTCATCAAGTTCTTGTCTTGGCAAAGTTTTTATCATTGGACAAAAAAAAAAAAAAAAAGAACAGAAATTCTGTTGCAAAAACTAATACAAAATGTATTAACTGGGCTTACGGCCAGGACTCAGCCAAGTGAAGACGTTGTCCTTGGGGGGGATTAGAGGCAAAAACAAAAGGCCCAACGCCTTTGGTCCGTTGTAGTCTGTGGACTACAAAATAAAACAACTTAATGAAGCAAGAAATTGAAAACATTATCAAGGCGATTAATTATTGATGCTTTGATGTTGATGCTGCTGTTGCTGCCATTCTCATGCTTTGTTAACTAATTAATTTATAATTAAGTTAATCATTTGCCCGCTGGCCATACGGCACAACCAGCTACTCAATATCTAGCAATTTCAATTACGTTTCCAACTTCAACTTAAAGTTCTCAAAAAAAAAAAAAAAAAAAAAAAATCCGAAAAATAAGAAAAAATTTTCAACTTCATCTGCACCTGTGCACACGCTTCGATTAAGTCTCAAACGTGACTGGCTTCCTATATCAATGGCAATCAGCCCCCAACCCAGCAAAAGAAGAAAAAAAAAAAAAGGAAGAGAATCTGTTGGTATGAGGTTTTATTTAAGGACCATCGAGATTCAGATTCAGATATTTAATTCCAGGTTCAGGTCCAGTTAGCTGGCCCTCAAGGTTCACTTGCTGTCTGTCATTAGTCTTATTGGTCCCGCTAAGCCTCAATGTTGGTCCTTTGGTTTGGTCCACTCCTCTCACACCTGTGTCTGGGCAATGTCTGACCAAGTCCAAAGTGTTTTTATTATGCCATTTTAATTTAGATTTCTATCAATCAGTAATAAGCGTTTTGTGCACTCAACAATGAGACAAAACAAACATTAGCTATTAAGGTCATGGGCATTAGCTTTATTATTATACCCAAATGGACAACAAAAACAGAAACGCAAAAATTTAATACTTTTTTATCGATGTTCACATTGTCACTGAATTACTATAAAAAAAAAATTAAAATGGATATTATAACAAATGGATTATTTGTTTCATTTTTCAATGGCAAACAGTAAAATAGAGGAATTCATTTCAGCAACATTTGTATTTTTATCTCTGTCAATTTTATTGCACATTTTTGAAGTAAAGCTATAAAAATAAAACCTTTAAATTAGCATTTAGTTAAAAAATAAAAAACGAAATACATATTGATTAAAACTTATTTAGTTGACAGTTTCAAATGATATAGTTACACTTTTTAAAAGATTTCGGAACTTTATGATGTTATCATATATTTATTTTGAACTTCATTTATTTGAAATTTCACTAAGTCATTGCTTAGTTTGCCTTATACCTTGGAGTCCTTCTGCTCTTTGGTTAAAACGACTTGGCTATTCATGCTAATCAGCTATATAAAAGCTCTTTAAATGGCGATAGTAAAACCACTCAATAAGTTTTACAACGATAGTGAAAATCAACTATAAACTGTCAACCATGACAAAGAATTGTTGAAGCAAAGTAAAATGTTGCTTAAATTTTACACAAATTTAAAGTTAAAAATTTAATTTTTAAAAGTTTTTTACTCAAAAATTTAAATTAGAATTTAAGAAACAATAATATAGTTTTATAGTTTTTCTAGAATTTTAGTAAAATATATTTACAGTTCAGAATGTATGTCTAAAACAGGAGAGATAAGAATAAAACAAATGATGACTACTAAATAAAAACAAAATGAAAACTATTGCCTCTGCTCACAAAGAAGATTTTCATTTTTGATTGAACAGCTTTACACAAATTTGAATATATATAATATGAAATATCATATATACTTAAAATTAAAGTAATTCACCATGAGAAGAAACGTATTTCACATCTAAATGCTAAAAATCGGCAAAACAGACAGAAAGCTGAAAAAACAAATTTAATGATATTGTCAATGATTGTTATGACAAGATGAATAAATGTTATTTACATATAAATGTATACATATAAATATACGTATATATAAGTATATCGTATCGTATGTATACGACTATGTTCTCTGTCTATTCTTTTCTTTTTTTTATGTGTGTGTTTTTTTTTTTGCTTTTGACGTTTTAAAAGGAGTAAACAAAGTTGTTTAGTTTTCCTGTTTTTTTTTCATTCAAGACAGAGATGATATGCAAATCAGGCAGGACATAAACTCATTTCAAATTCCAAACAACACAAAAACAACGAGAGAAGAAAAGTAAAAGTAAAAGCAACAAGAAGAAAAACTCATTCGCCTCGTTTGCATAATTTGGCGCCTTATTTTGTTAGCAATTTATATGCGCAGTCGAATGACACACGCATTTTAATTGAAAGCAAATAAAATACACTATAATACATAATATGACAAGCCATAATCCTGACAGCAACAGTTATGCATGCTGACAGCTATCGTACGACAGGCCGACGGAATGACAGACCTATCAACCTACCAACCGACCAACCGACCAACCAACCAACCGAACAACCGCAAAACGGAGGCAGAGATGGGAGACAACAAGGACATGGACACGAACATGGACATCATCAGACAGTCCCAACATTTCTATGGGAAATTAATGGCATTTTAAATAACTGTACAGTTGTGTTTTGTTTTTATCAATGTGTGTGTGTGTGAGTGTATATTTGTATGTGGATGGGTGTCCTGCCTGTCAAAATATATTCATTAATGTCTCCAAAGTCAAAGTGTTTAAAATGTTATACACGCTTTGGGCCTAGCTTTGCCTCATCACAGCACCAGCACACACTAAACATGCACACACACGTACACACACACACATGCACACCCACTCATTCACGTTTACGGGCTTTATAGAACTTAAGCCTTTTGTTGCCTCTCATTTTACTTCCATTTTTTTGTTCCACTTCCTTTGTCTAATAGGGACTTTTGCCTTTTTATGGGGAATTTGTTTACCCATTTTGTTTAAATCAGGCATATACATTCAGTCCAAAGGTTTTGCAGATCCAAAAGGTGTATGTTTTTCTCCTTGATGAATCATAAATGTAGGAAAGGTCCTGGTAGCTTAGACGACTATCATATATCGTATAGCTATTAGATAAAAGTTTAACAATTTTTAAAACAAACTCAAGCAAAGTTGCTTATTTGATGCGATCTTTATAATATTGTTAGCCAAATTAATTTATATATTTTATTTTAAATTTGAATTAAATTAGAAATAATAATGAATTTTTCTAATATTTGAGCCAACAAAACCTTTAAATTTTATGCAGTTTGCACATTTTGCTCTAAACAATTATAGAGTATATAAATTTCGGATTTGGTTTACAATCAGCATGGCAATCTGTTTTTGTTTGCTCGGTGGATTTTCGTTTTTTTTTTTTTTTTTTGTTGTTGTTTGCTGCTTTTTCCTGGTGGCGTTTTAATCAAAAGCAAAAATTAATTAACTTTATTTTAGAGGACTCCCAGAACTCACTCGCAGCACTTGTTCCTGCTTAGCTTTATTGTTATTGTTGCCATGTATGTGTGTGTGTGTGTGTGCGTGTGTGTGTTTAAGCATGTGGGTGTGTTTGTAATAAATAATAAACAACAAAAAATACTCACACACATATCTCAAATGTGTGGAGCGAAATGAATAAAAAAAAATATGCGAAATTGCTGCTTCATTTGCACAAATTTTTAATAAACCAGCAAACGGAAAAAATATTCCACTGGACTTTATGAAGAGAAACCAAAACAAAAAAAAAAATACGAAATAAAACGAAAATGGTCGAAGGCAGAAAAAACAATGCATATAGATATAGGCGTATATTATATATACATACATATATATATATGTATGTGTGTACATATGTATATGTAGAAAGAAATAACCGCCATAAAGCGCCTGTTGGCCGCAGATGCCAAATATTTATTTTACATTTTTAAATAAAGTCGCGCATATTTGTTATATTTATTTTTTGGCTTACACAAATTGTTTGGCTTGGTTCGTTCGTGGCATGTCGAACGCATTCAACAAGAGGTCGAGTGGAATTTAATTAATTTAATTTCTTTTCCATACCCATGCAAATGGTATGGGAGTTTGGAAGTGGAAAGAGACAGGAATTGGGTACATTGCTTTGGTGTTGGCCCTTTTTACGTTCTTTTTTCTTCCGTTTATTATTCATGCAAAAATTTGCAAATGCTTTACAAAAGTGCAGGCTTATGCAAAAATCAAATGGCTCTAAATGAAAGGAGCTAGCAGACACACACACACACACACACATACACACCATTTCCTACATCCAGCCACACTATACACATATATGATGCACTGCTGTGCTCAACTTGTCGCTGCCAGTTGCCAACTCCAGCTCCTCTATTTACTTTCTGCGGCTCAACGAATTTTCAATTAAAATGTTTACTCACAGTCCTCCCACTTCTCCCGCTTCCTCTCTCTCTCTCTCTCTCTTCTCTCTTTAGCAAAACCATCCTTGCCTCTAGTTGATGGCATTTGCATATGCAAGAAATAGTTGAAAGTGGTACGTGTACAAGTATGCTCTAGAAAATATTTACTTACTTTAATTTATCAAATAGTTTTAATATTCACCGCACCGACAATTCTATATTCTAACTAATCTATGAATCAACGGAAGAACTTAAATGAAATGCATTCAAGAAAATATATAAGAAAAGTATTATTGAAAATTTGTTAAATATTCAACCAACAAATCAAAGTTGAGTTCCTTTTTTTGAGGCAGTGAAAGGATATCTGAGGTTTTCCTTTCGATTCTTTAGCTATTCGATTCATTTAAGTTAAGAGTCAAGTTTTAATACCAATGAAGCTTTCTTCTCTCTTTACTCTATAAGTAGAATTACAGTCGAGATATATATTGTGCTTACTTGTAGTAAGCGTGCTTCAACTAACTATCACAAATGGATCAATATTCTTGAAATTTCTATTACAGTTTAAAAGGCAGTGACTAATTTATATTAGATCTAGAATCTATACTAGAAGGTAGCAGTATTGTATTGCAGTGTGAAACCGGATGAAATATTTAATAACAATAAAAGTTTATATATATATGTTTATTCATGGTCAGTCTCTCCATCATCTTCTAATTTTCATATTATTATTTATTTTGTTGACCATAATAACTTAATTTCCATATACTTGAATAGGATAAATAGAGGAGAAAGAAAGAGAACAACAGAAGAAATCCGCTCGCCGCATAAAATGTTACAAATTTTACAATTTCCTTATGTCATTTTCTGGATTTGGTATGGCCGACGGCAGTTGGCATTGCCATTACCGTTACGCGGACTAACCTTAATATCCGGCAAATACACACACACACACATACACACAGAGTGGCAGAGGGACAGACTTAGGGACGGTACAAAGATGGCTAACTGGAATGTATAAGGGGGCGGAAAGAGAGACAGACAAAAGGTAGATAACTAACTAAGGCATCGCTTCGCCTAGTCCTGTTTACATTTTGTTAAACGCGGCCCTGACCCGCAACATTCAAACCAACCCACATACATATCTCTTGTTCTCTGCCACCTGACGGCTGCCTGGATGCCAGCTCCTTCTGTTTCTCCTTCTCCTCCCCTTTTCAGTTATTGTATAATCTCTCAAAGCAGCTGATAATGGTTTATGCTAGCCGCTGTTGCTCTGTTGGCTAGCCCGAATCCTCTGCCACGTTGAGTAAACAAAATTTGCCGCATTGTTTGCTGACTGCCGGAGTCTCTCCCTGTCTCTCTCTCTCTCTCTGCCATGTCCTTTGCTGGATTTTTGGGTTTTTGTCCCATTTAAAATTGACATTTTATGCCCTTTCATAGTTCGAGTGGATTTGCTTGGGCTTCTTTTTATGTTGGTTAGGGTAAGGTAATGGGCAGAGGGGTGGGCCGGTTTGTGTATCTTCCTCTTCTTCTTCTAATGAAATATTTGAGCTCCAGTTAAGAGTTTTGTGTTACGACTGCAGCTTTTGCTTTATGCCTTTGATTAATGTAATTGGCGCAACGCGGCCTGCCTGTGCGGGGGGCTGCCAACTACTGCCCTCTGCTACTCTCTTCCTTTCTTGGCGTGTATGTGTGTGTGTGTGTTGTGCACTTGAAATGATTAATGCATGTGGTGAACAAGAGTCCTGCGGCAACAGGAAAAAAAAAAAACGAAACAAAACTGAAAAAAATGTGGGGAAAAAAAAAGAAACCAAAAAGTGAAAGTAATTTCACTAAATGTAAAAGTTAAACACAAGCCTTCCCTACCAGTTAGAAACAAGGCCAACTTTTGACAGCCTCCCCTGTTAGCACCCTAGCCACCTACCCCTTACCTATGCTTAAGTTTTGCCCCGCATCAAGGGCGGCTTAGGCACCAGGGGGCGCTTGTTTGCTTAAAGTTTTAAGCAAATTTTCCACATTTTTTTTCTCGTTCTTTCCATTTGACCACAGTGTGCTGACGTTCAACTGATATCTCGACCCATGATGCTATCCCGAATTCATAGTGAAAAACTGAGAAACAAGGCAACTAAGCAACAGTTTGGCAAAAAAGTTTGAAGACAAACATTTATCAAACGGGCCACAGACAGCAGAAAAAAAAACACACACAAAAAGTTCAACCAAAAAACAAAAATGTATAAAAAGGGAAAAAGCGATGAAAACTATTTGCGGTTTAATGACAATAAAATGCTCTTTCTTTTTGAAATGGAAATGCAACAAACGTTTCACAATTTCGTAGACAACAACATGTACAATTATTTATAGTAAACAAATTTTTTATGGTTTTATAATTTTAACCTTAGTATGAGATTCGAGGTTAATTGATTGCAATTATTAATTTTCTTTTGGCCAATTTGGTAAACAGCAATTTAGACTGAAAAAAGACTGAAATGGACATTTTAAAGTAAAAGTGATGGACACATTTTATGATTAAGTATTGAAATTCTAGAATCTAATAAAATTTGGAAAGAGTATTATTAACTACCCAACCAAAAAGCGACTGTATAACTTTTGTCAAAGTTTTTTCCTCTCATTGTTTTTTATTGCTGTTGAATGTTGCTGCTGTTGCTGGTTGTTGCTGTTGCGGTTATATGTTGTTATTGCTCATGTGTGGAACGCAAATTACAAGCGGCGGTTTTTGCCAGTTGCCACACATACACACAAGCACACAAAGACACAAAGTTCCAACAATTGCCGCACCCAGTGGAAAGTATAGAACCAAGCCAAAAGGATTGACAGTTATTAAAAATGAAACGAGGCAATTACATTTTTGGTTATTATTGTTGTTGCTGTTGTTGTTGCTGTTGTTGTTGCGGCTGTTGCTGGTGTCGTTGCTGGCTGGTTGCCAGTTGAAGCCAGGGCAGGGCAAGGCAGGGCGAGGCATATTTAGCTGGCATGTTTAACGGCGCTTTTGTAGCCGCCTGTAGCATTTCATTTGCATAAATGGCTTTGTCTGTGTGTGTGTGTGTCTGTGTGTGTGTATCTGTGTTTGGTCGTGCATATGCTGATTGCCAAGCCTTCGGTTGTCTTATCGCTGTCTCAAAAATTGACAAGCCAAAACAAAACAAAACAAAACAATATAACGCGGCCAAGTTTTCATGGCTCTTGGCTTGGCTTTTCTCTTTTTGAGCCCATAAATCATATATTTTTGCACATGTTTCTTACTGTTGTTGGTGTTGGTGTTGTCGTTGCTGTTGCTCTTGTTGCTTTTCTTTCATTCTTTGTTTGTTTGTATTCCAACTCATGGGCAACTCATTTTTCATGGAGCGGCAAATTTTCTGGCGCATTAAGCGCCATTTTTGGCAAATTTCTTTACCATTTCCCCTTCTGCTGTCAAATTGAATTTTATTTTCTATATGTATGTGTCTGTGTATGTGTGTGTGTGCCCATAATGTATATTGTCTGTGTGTGTTTGTAAAGTAAATTTTATGTGCAGTCATTTTTGTTTGCTTCGAAGCCCCAAAATCCCAAGCGTGTGCTTAGGTGCTGAAAGAAGACACTGAGAAGTAGAATATAGTTAGATGCCAAATGAAATATGAACCAGTTGGCTAGTCGGTCATATATCCTTAGTTATGTATATGTACATATATATTTTTTTTCTTTTGCCAATTATGTACATATGGAGAGAGAGCAACGATAACGACAATGACTCTGTTGCCACGTCTTAGACTGTTGCTCTTTAAGTCTTGGCTAACTTACAACTTCCGCAGATAAGGCCGAATGAAAACTTTGCATAATAATGAGCAGTTGATTTCCCTTCAAGGGAGTGTTATTGTATGTGCGCGGTTTCCTTTTACAAGTCTCTTGGCATGTGTGTGTGTGTATGAGTGTTTTCTTGGCGCACTTCCTTTCTTTTATGGTCTACCCACAACAAACGAAACGAGGCCAAAAAAATTCACTTGGTAAAAGTTTCTGGCCAATTCTTTGCTCGTTTCTTTCTTCTTTTTCCTCTTGTTGTTCTTTCATTTTGGCGCAAAAATTGTTACATATATAACGTGTTTTCTTAGCTGCCGCACTTTGATCAGATTAGGCTGAATAGGAATACTGTATTTTCCTTTTTTTTCTCTTTTTTTTTAAATTTTTTTTTAAGTTAAGTTATAGGAAATATATATATAGAAATAGCAAGCAAGCAAGCCAACATTTCGGTACTCTGTAGAAAACTTATTCAAAATGATCGTTAGAATAAACTTGTAAGAATCTAATATAAGTTCTTATGGTTTTTCCTTTAAAAGTCTCTCCAAGTGCTTTGAATTATAAAAAATAGAGTATAACATGTGAGACTAAATTGTTATTTTTCTTACCATGCAAAACTTTAAAGATTTTTATATAAAGTAAAATAAAATCAAATGGTTTTAATGAATACAAATTGATTGGTTTTTAAAAGACTTGTTTAACAGAATGAAAACATCGCTTGTAGATTCTTTAAGATTTGAAATATGGAAAACTTTTTAATCGGCAGTTTGCAATTGAATGGAATAAATAAATTGATTAATTAATTGTTCTACTTCCATGTATACCATATATAATGGTTTTTGGAATTTAAATTTTATAGTTTTTTTTTTTAAGCTCACAAACTTTTCTATTACTCATTTAAGGAAAATGTATTCTCTTGTTCATTATTTTGATCCCATAAAAGTTCTCTGTTTGTCCTGAACATTAGTTTGTGCAACATGAAAAGGGTAGGAAAAATGTTTGTTGTTATTGTTACTCTACATTTTAACTAAAAACTCCTGCTTAGTGTGTGGGTTCCTTTCTCTATTTCGCTCACTCTCATGTTTGTTCTAACTATTTTTAGCTGCTCTGTTTACCATGCACTTTGTCTACTGTCCGAAAACAAGAAGAACAACTAACAAAAAAAAAAAAAAAAAACCGAAACCGAAGAAGAGGGACTTTTGCTTGCTTACCCAGAATGAGAAGCAATTGTGATGTTTGCTTAGAGCTTGGCTTGGTATGTGGTGCAGCCACCACACACACACACACACAAACAAATGTACATACATAAATGTAGCCACAGCAGGACATAGCATGCGAACCAAACGCATTTCTCTTGCTCACACAAAACGCACATCAAATTTGCATAATTTTACGCAAAGTAACATTTTGCACAAACAGACCAGAAGAGAACTTCCCCTCCACTTACTGCCACTACTTTTCCCTTACGTTGCGTCCTCCCCACACTCCCAGCAAATCAGCAACAGGCAACTAACACATACACGCACACGTACCCACACCCACAAGTAAGGGAGGAAGCGAGGTAATGGGTGTAGGTGATTCTGTTAGCAGCTGAGAGAGAGAGAGCAAGAGAGAATATGTTCTGTCATGGCTGAAAGTTGGTCTCCGCATTAGTTTGGTAGATTTTATGAGCTGTGTTATTACAAAGCATTTGCATTTAACATGTGCGAAACAATGAAATCTCTTTTTAAGTCCTCCCTTAACTTCCCCCGCCTCCTGCACTAAGAAACTCTGTCGTGCTACAACGGCTTCGACTCCAGCTGCCAATTGAATGAAGCTCTTGTTTTAGTTGACAGCCAAGGGCATAGGTTTAAATGCTAATTAAAGATATATATATGCGCATATATATCTTATATATATTTTATTAATGTTTGTGCTATGTTATATTTGCATGTATGAGTACGTGCTGCCAACGTGGCGTATGCGTAATTATGGCAATTTTTTAAATTGGCTGTCAAAGTAACAGAAAAGTTTCCAGGAAAATATACATATAAAAAAACACCATAAAAATGAGAAAATCCTATAGAGTAGGTTATAGGCGTGTGTGTGGTTGTGTGTGTATGTGTGTGTGTGTGTGTGTATGTATGCTAACCCTGACTGACTGCTGCTGTCAACTTATTAAGTCAGTATGTAGAAAAAACACACTGTAGACTGACTCGCATTTGTTGCGTGAATTATTAGCACCGCTAAAAATACTTTCTCATACTTTTGACGAAACAAATATTTTTCCCAGAAAACAAAAAAAAAAAGAAAGTAAAGCCACATGCCAGACTGAGATTCCAAAAACAGAAAATGAAAAAAAAAAAAAAAGAAACGGAATACATTTCATGCTGGAAACGCAATGTTTAACAAGTTATGGAAAGCGGTTATGATGGCACTTTATATTTTCGGTTACAATAAATTGCGTGTTTACTAACTAACCATAAGAGCACATTTTTTATACGTTTCTATTCTTAAGTATTAAATAACCACAAAAGTTGAGGTGTTTATGGTAAGAAGTGTTTATCACAGAAATGCCGGAACCTCTAGCTAATTAACAATTCTTTTGTTTTGGTTACTAATGTGACTTTTTTTACAAAAAAAAAAGTTTCCATTAAATGGCACGTATAAAAACTTATCTTTATTTGTACTTGAAATGGCTAATTAGGTTTTGTCTGAAATCTTTTTTTTTTGCTTAAACTGCATCGGTGCTTCTTTTCTTTAGATATTTTTAATTATAGTTATATACAAAATCGTTTATATAAACAGCTGTCAGACATTATTCCTGGTCTTCTAAGGAAGCTTTAAAGCTGAATTTTGCCACAGAGAAACATTTTATATATGTCAAGTTTTGTCTTGCTTTAAATTAAAGTTTCAATCTTTTGGACTTTTGTGGGCTTTAGTGAATAGTTTCTTTAGAGAACACTTTTATTGTGCATACAAAATTCTAAATTAATTTCACTGTCATTTGCCGCAATAAAAAACCGCAAGGCATGCGTGTTTTTTACAAATTGTGGGTAATTGCGTCTACGTCAGACAGGGCAAAAGATAGACACAAGACTATATATATGTCCATAAATATATAAGTATATGTATGTATGTATGTATATGTATATGAGAAAGCAGTGGCAGTCAAAGTCACGTTGCCTTGACATTGAGTATGCCACCAAATGTTAATGATGTGGCCTTAACTGCACTTGTTGAGCACATCTTTGAGTCAGACCCGCATTTAGCCTCCATCTCTGCTACACATTTATGTCTGTCTCCCTCTTTCTCTCTCTCTGTTTGCTATGTGTGTGTGTGCACTTTGAACGCCTCGCCAGCCTAAGCCGCAGCAAATCTCTATTGATTATTGCGTTTATGTGTTTGAGTTGGCAGTAGCAGCATAAAAGCGAAATCAAACGCTCACACTCGCAGCAACTTAGAGAGAAAGTTGGGTGGGGATGTGAGAAATGCTTACTCTAAGGCATCTTTTTGGTTGTTGTAGTAGCAGCAGCATCAGCAGTAGCAGCTGTCTTTGATAGCAGGTAAATCAATATTTTCCAATATAAACGCATGAACAGCCATATTTTCCTTCTTTATTTTTTGCCAAACTCCTCTGTGTGCTCTCTGTGCTCCATCCTTTGGCAAACAAAGGAAAAGGACGAAAATCGAAAGCGATTCTTTTTTTTTTTTGTTTTTTACGTTTACATTTATTTAGCTTAAACATAGCTGTACTTTTCACTGTCATGTCAAGTGAGCGAGCGAGTTGGAGGGAGTGGGCGAGAGGAATGAAATGAGAAAGTACTTATTACGTATACGCCGTGTATGAAATGAAATGAAATCTTCTTTACTTTGCTTACAAATGCAATAAAAATGCTTTTCCAGTCATAGTCAAAAAGTAAACTTGTATTAAAATATAAAAAATATATATTCAGCTGAGTGAAATATGTAAAAAGTCACGTTTTCTGGCTATATGCGAGTATTTTTCCAGAAATTCATTTTCCCACTTGATCTCTCTCCCTCTCTCTATGTCTCTGATGTAAAATTCCTTCCTTTTGGTTTTTGTTCTTGGTTAGAAAGAAGGAAGTAGCAGAAAGGCTTCCTGGAACAGGATGTTCCTTACTTTAGAGTCGCTATATATATAGTTGAGTTTAACCCGCTCATTAGGCAACAGCTGCAGCAAGTGGCAGCTTAAAAGTAATATTTATATAAATGCTGTGTCATTTGTGCTGCAAAAAGGGATAATGCGAGTTCCTATTCGACCATAAATTTTATGTTTTAATGTGTGTATGTGTGTTTGTGTGTGTGTGTGTTGTGGTCGACACGGAACTAGCCAGTATGCATAGTTGCAAGAAGGCATTGCTGGTTAAGGTTTTTATGGGTATTTGGCAAGCATTTTACATTTAACAATTTGGCATACACATACACCCACATACACACAAACAAATATTTACAAGATGCATTCTGTTGGTGGCCCGCATAAGTATACTATATATTTTTTTCGGCTCTTACAAACCCCTACCCCAACCTCTTATATTTATTTATTTGCACACACACACATAGACCGAGTGAAAACACACACGCACATACACACATGCAGGAGACACAAAGGAGATTCTGCTGCTACGCCTTAAGTAAACATTATTAAAATTGCCAACGCCCGTTGCCGAGCAATAGCAATCCTAAAATAACCAAGAAGGATCCAAGTCTTGTGGCAATGGGAAATTGTCATTTTCACATATGAGAAAAAGTGACCCCATGCACACATACACATGTGTATATATGTACGTATATATAGACATACACATACAGTGAAAAATGTCGGGAACCCAAGGTTACTATTATTATTACTAAGCTTAAGTGGACACAGAGAGGAAGAGAGAGAGACAGAGGGAGAATGAGAAGGGCAGAGACATAGTCACATATATTTATTCAACTTGTTGCTTTGCTCTCGTCCTTTATCCCTGTCATTCGCGCTGATTATCCGTTTTTCTCTTTTTCACACTCGTTTTCTTCTTCCATTCCCCGGCCATGTTTTTTTTTCCCCACTCTATTGGGGTTTATTAGAAAACTGTCAGCAACTCTCGGCTTGCCTCCGACGCACACTTGACATTTATTTATGCAAAAATGTGAAATCATTTGTGAAACTTGCCTTTCAACACACACACACACACACACACATACACAGCAGCACCAACACAAAGCAGCAGAAAAAAGGGACACCAAAAAGGAATCTACGCCTCGTTGAATGTAGAACAAAAAAAAAAAAAAGAAAACAGAGCACTGGCCGTGCCATAAAAAAAAAAGAAAAAAAGGTTCATGAATCAAGTTATTTTTTTCGCCTCCTCCCTTTATCTTCATGTTTTTTTCCCGTTATTTTTTTTTTTTTTTGCTTTTCTCTAGGAGAAAACACATGACAAAAAATCCTCCACTCGAAGCGTGCGAAAGTGACGCGTTTTGGTGCTAGGCAACTGGCAAACTGCTGCACTAGCTGCCTAGGCTACCTGGCTGGCTGAATGTCCTTGCAGAATACGTGCTAATAACTTATCATTAGATTAAAAACTTTGCCACAGCATAGGTGAGACTTTTTATCTATCAGCTACCAACATTTTTGGTATTTTAATCAATTTGATGGCCATGCACGTTGGCAAGAGCTTATAATTTGACTTTAGTTAGTTTAGTTTTGAGAGACGACAGAGCCATACTATGATATGTTTCCTCTAATGTTTACCATATCGAACTGATAAGTTATTATATATATATAGTCTTTAAAGTGGAATCACTTAATTTAGCAAAGACTATTATAGTTAGCATGGAAACGCCTTGATTATTAAATTTGTACACATCCTTTTACACAGATTTCTTGTTTCAATACATATTTCTTATACCTTTAGCACATTTTCCAATTTCATGTAAAGATTCATGAAAACTTTACTTTTATTTAACTGACAATTTTCCTCAAAGAAATTGCTTTTCAATAAAGAAAATCTTTGCTTATTGAGTATATAAACATGCATAAATAAGTATCTATGTATATATATGTATATATGAACATAAATATATGTATATAGGTTTTTGTAATGAGTTTTCAAAGGGGACACGTGTGTCCGGAGCTCTTCCGTTAGCAGGAAACAAAATTCAAGCTCATTAGACAAAGAAGACAGAAGAGGCAAATAATATTCCAAGTAAAATTTTGGGTATGGTATAGTAACTACACTGCCGTCTGGTTATTGCTCTATTAACAACACAAAGTACTCTTTTAGTCATATTCCTTTCACTCTTGCCGTCTCTCTCATTCACTCATTGTATAGTATAGTCTTTGTATGTGTGTATGTATGTATGTATGAGTGAGTGAGTGATATAGTCATTTTAGTCTAAGCAGGTTCTGGTCTTAAGCCTCAACCCGAAATGCTTGGACGCATATCGGGCGCAAATATCTTTGGCACACTTCACTGAGCTTAGACAAACAACAACCGAGCGACGACAACGACGATGGCGACAACAACGACAGCAACACCAGCAACAGCACTAGCAACAGCAACAGCAGCACCAACAGCAACAATAATGAATAGCAATAGCTATGGAGGTATAGCTTTATTGTTGATTGAACAAAAACAACTTATGCAGACAGTGATGGCAGTGGCAGGAGCAGAAAGGAGCCACTTGGGCTACGTGGCCTCTGTACCAAGTTCTCTCTTCCAAGGCCCCAAAGCACGTACACGTACAGGAAGTCTGGTTGCCTGACTGGCAGCCTGCCCGTCTGTCTGTCTGTCAGCCAAATTTGAATGAATTTGCCAGAGCTGAGCTGTGTGCTGTGCTTCATAATTTTGCATACTCTTTAGAAAGTTCTCTCTACTCGTGTGCTTGAGTGACTTTGATGCTGTCGAAAATGGACTTGGACTTGAATATGATGAAACTTCAGTCTCAGTCTCAGGCTAAACTTCGCGTTGACTACGCTGTCTTTGTGTAATTTATGCTCTTGTTTTTTTGTTTTCTTTCTTTTTTTTTT
Organism: Drosophila austrosaltans; assembly: GCA_035045865.1. Lineage (NCBI taxonomy): Eukaryota > Metazoa > Arthropoda > Insecta > Diptera > Drosophilidae > Drosophila > Drosophila austrosaltans. The sequence goes on from JAWNOQ010000207.1 coordinate 7,705,594, forward strand.
TTTTTGGTACAGTCAAGGACGTTAGCAGGACGAAGGAAAGGCCTTTTGTAAGCACTGGCATTGACAACTTCCGCCAACAACTATCAAGCCTAGCCCAGCTGTTGGGCATTTTCTAATTTACTAATTTAAATAAACTTTCAACAACAGCAGCGTCAAGGAAGACCAAACCAAACCAAACCCAACCCAACGAAAACTCTCTCACCCACTTTTCATCCTCCCCTTTCCCCTCATAAACTTTTTGTGTGGACCACTTAGAATATAATGAGTATGTCCTGTGCCAAAAATTATGCCAACACTATCATTAGTTGCCTCGGCACAATACAAAATAAGCCAGCCAGCCAGCCAGCCAGTCAGCCTCCAATTTTATTTCCCTCCCATTACCCCTCCCCCGCTCTGTACAATCTGTTATTGTAGACTTTTGAAGGCGTCGCTAGAGAGCGTTCCATTGTCAAGTTATATGGCCCCAAGGGGGATTGCTGCTCCTGCTGTTGGCAAGCCACAGCCCAGTTGACCAACTTTCATAATTACGACAAGCAACAGCAAATGGGGAACCAACACAAATGCCATAGCAGCCAAAAAAGTTGCCAAAGTCAGCTAAATTTATGATAGAAATATATATATATATTTCGTTGAGTCGAATATGACTTGAGTTGCACTTTGTCGGCTTAGTACGTACTTAGTATGTAATATAGATGAAACCAAAGGGAATTGAGGTGATAAAGTATTGATAACTTGAAGATTAATACGTTCATTACTTCTTTTTGATGGTCACAAATTTGTTAAAGGGGAAAAGTACAAGTTTAACGAAAAGGGAATATCGATTTGGGAATCTCTGTGCTTGAAGTTTTTACTTGAAAAATATTTGGTTACTTCAAGATAATTATATGGATCTATTTAATATTATGGGACAAACCTTTACTAAAGTAATCTATATTAAATAAGTGCTTATATATGTATGTATATGTATCTTCTATATTGGCATAGCGAAACATAACTATTAAATCAACTTGATATACCTAAAACTGAAACCAATCTCGGTTTGAGTACAAAAATCTTTGCAATGAAGAAGATTTCCTTCTATTTATTACTCTTTGATTTAAATCGTTAGTTATTGATATGATGAAAACTTTCTTTTAGATGATGGCATATTATTGATAAATGAATGTTTCATTAAAACTAAATCAATTTTGATGTTAATGTAGTTGAATTTGTTATATATATATATATATATGATTATATCGTATGAACATTTGTATGATTAAAGTAAAGGAGTTGGCTGTTTCTTGGGTTTAGATTTACGCTTGATCGAGTATAACATTTGATTTATGCGTCACATTTCAAATTCGACAGCTGTCTAATGCCATGCCAAGCATATGCCCACACATTCAATATATATTTTATTCCTTTTTTTTCTCTCTCTCTTCTCTGACAGAAAACCACGAAATATATAATACCAAATCTAGAAGCTAAAAGGAAAACTTGAATGCACATATATAAACGAGAACTAGCAAAGTGAAAACAACAAATTGAGCAGCAAACAGTGCCAGGACGAGATTGCCATTGCCACTGCCTGCTGAGGATGATGATGATGATGTGGATGATGATGCCAATGCCAATGATGATGAAGGCGATGGCAACAAAACGGAAATGAAATCAAATCGCACAGGTAATTTGTTGCCACAATGGCGAACTGAGAGTGGGCCTTCATTTTCTGACTCGCTGTGTGTGTGTGTGTGTGTGTGTGTGTTTGTGCGTCTATGTGTGCATTACAAATGATGGGATTATTGTCCGCAGATGATTAGGTTTGAGCTGCAGAAATGGCAGAAATACAATATCTAAGCATGTATATTGCGACGCTTGCGGCATGCCACAGAGACCTCAAACGAGGCAGCAACCAACCAGCAGCAACATGGCAAAGCAAGTAAGCAGTGCCATGGCACGGTAAGGCAAATGCGGTTGAGTTATGGTTGAGACAAGGCAAAACCACAGCAATTATTGCTTTGCCATTGCCTGCGGATCAATTTAAATTGCCAGATTCAATAACAAAATGACTTTCTATATACCATACCATATACTACTCCTTCCTCCTCCTACACATTATTGTATGTGTATACATATATTTGTCTGGTTTCTGTGTGTGTGTGTCTCTGTGTTAGGAGGGAATCTTTGATTAATATGCATGTTAAATATATTATCATGAAAAATGATTTGCCATTGGTCCACGCCTCGTATGCGCAACATGTTTCAACATAAACAAGCAAACATCAAAAGCTACAAACACAAAACCAAACAGAGAATAACAGAGAATAACGGGAATACCGAATAAAAAGAAGGAGGAAAAAAAAAAGAAAATGAAAATTGTATTTATTTATGTTGCCTTCTTGTCTCTGAGTTTCATAAATTATTTTGATTGATGTTGATTTTTATGCTGATGGCAAATTAGCAAATGGCCACACTTTCTGCTAATAGCCTCCATACACCAAAGATGAATATACATACATACATACATACATATATAAACAATTTAATTGAAACGTAAATTTTCCAGTGAGCAAATCCAAAACTGTGAATAGATATGAATCGAACAATCAACTGATCAAATGATATATCTACATATATCATATAATTAATGCATTAGCTGTCATTGAAGCGTTCAATTTGATTCATTTTCATTACATAAATTAAACAGATTTTACCTCATAAATGCATATGGCAATTAAATTAAAATGTGTTGCATTTTCGTTTATGGGCGGATTCGTGTGAATTAAACATGTGCAATTACAAAAAAAAACCACCACCAACAACAACAACGAAAGAAACCAACAATAAACACCATTTGCCTGCATATGCATATGACATTTAACCTTCAAGTTAAATATTGCATAAATAACAACAATTTATAAAAAAAATAAAAAATCCACGATACACAAAGACACACTCCACAAACCAACACACAGACAGACAAATGCAATTCACACGCCTCAACATTTATTTTGTGGTTAAAGTAAAGAACGAAAAAAAAAAAAATAGAACCAGAAGGCCAAGCTGTCTTAAACCGAAGCTTGTATACCCTCGCAAGTTTTCCAGTTGGTGATTCAGCGTTTCAAGGACAAAGCCAACGGAGTTTTACATAGACAAAATATAAGAATTGGTTTCTTTTTATACGTTTTAGTTAATCGGATTGTATAGACAAAATAGCGTCCGATTTGTTCCATGTCCTTCCTGTTTTTGCTACAAGTTGGTACATTTTTAACCAATTTTAAACCACAAATAGAAATATTTTTATCAAAGAAAACTTTTAATGTAGTTTTCTGATACGCAAAATGTCGATGCCAACAATATAAAACTTTTTAAAATCGGCGATAAGATGGCTACCTTAAAGACGTTTTAAAATTATATAGGACTTATCCTTACTTTGCAGGGTTGCAATTCAATCAAAGTTCGGCTGATTTTAAAAAAATCCTAAAATAACATCACCTAATTCTGCTTTCTTCGTTGTGTATCAAGCTTTTGACAATCCTTAATATACCCCTTTTTGATGCAAGGGTATATAAGGAACGAAAAACGAAGGAAAAAGAAAAAAAAAATGCAAGAAGTAAACGGCAAAGACTTACAAGGCGACAGTTAGACAGACAACTAAGACAACCCCAGACACATGTGTGATGTTTTTCAATGCTTGAGTGTATTTTTGTATGTGTGTGTGTGTGTGTATATATGATGAGTAACAACAATAGCAACAACAAATGCAATAATAATAACAATAATGACAACAGCAACAGAGAGAAAGAGAGAGAGGGAAACGTTATCAAGGACTAGCGACACTCTCGCTAGGGAGTCACGCTATACCAAGTGAAAGAATGCCATAGACATGCATATTACATACTGACACAGATACCAAAAAAAAAAAAATAGAAAGATGGATGGCTGGATGGATAGATGGATGAATTGATATATACATTGTATATGCACATATTTGTATATACTCGTATGTACATTTATTGAGACATGACAACCGGAGACCGCATTACAAGTACAAACGAATGACTAACAAAACAGTACAACAATATTTAAATAAATAAAATGAGACTCTCTGATCAAGTAAACCGTACAGTTTCTATATAATCAAATGAAGGTTTACTAGTACATCTGATTCTAATGATATTATATCTACGTATAAAATAATCATGATAATTTCTATACAGTCTTTTGGAAAAAAGGAAAAAGCTGCCTCAAAATTTTTATATCCTTATATTTTATAACGTTTCTTCATTTTTAAAGTCTTTGAAAAACAGATTCCTATGTCTTTAAATGGATAGAAAGTGCAATTTCCATTTACACAACAAAATCTACTACAATCAACAAATTGAACAAATATTTTAAAACGCTTCTGTTTCTATATAAATATACATATATGTACATATATAGTTAGATTTTATTACTATGACACTAATACAAAAATGTTCAATTCTCTAATGCTAATGAGTTTTTCTTTTTTACAATTTCCTTAAATGCTGATCTAAAAAGATAATATTAATGGAATAAAACAGTTAACTGAATTAAATTTGTTGTTAAAAATGAAATGATGTTTTGCAATAGATTTCTATCAATTGCATGGAAATTATTTAATTAATTAACTTGAAATTTATATATAATATTTGTTTTTTTTTTTTTTTTGTGTAAGTTTACTTTACATCAGAATAGTGATAAAGACAAGGTCTTGTCCTTGGTCCTTGATCCTTGTATTAGGGAACACAAGCGACATTGAATTCGCATTAGATGCGCTTCAAAGTTCATGGTGAGGCCATAGCTTGTTGCTGTTGTGGCCGCTGTTGTTGTTGTTGTGGCTTTGAGACTACGCATAATGGCTGACATTGGCATTGACATTGACATTGGTACATGAATCATGCATCATATATATAGACACATACATACATATAGTATATTATATAATTGGTATTTGCCGACTTACCTTTAATCCTCCCCCACCCTCAATCAAAATGAATAATTAATAATTGGTTTTGCCGAAAACTAGCAAACTTGAAAGGCCACTGACAATGACAGTGTGGACAGACAGACAGATAGCGAATGAGAGAAAGACAGCGGCAGCTTAACCTTTAAGCCCTACTCAAAGTTCGTGTTTTGGGCTTTTTTGTCGGGTTTATTTGGTCATTTCATTAACAAATAAATGCATCAAATTTTTATAATATTCTCTTACCCTTTTGACTGTTGCTGTTGTTGTTGTTGTTGCCGGTTGGTTAAGGCATTATTATTATGGCCTTCTTCTCTCCATTTTCAAGCATAATTATCATATCTTCTTTTCTCTTTTGTTTTTCGTTTGTTTTTTGATTGCCCGCAGCGCCTTGTGGTCTTAATTAATTGCGGTCACTTTGTGTGGCGGATTTTGTTTTTTTTTTTTTGGTTTTGTTTTTCTTCTGGCTAAAGACTCGAACGGTCTTGCCATCGCTTAAATGGCATTAAACCTTTTGGTTTACTCTTTTCATTTTCATTTTTCGTTTTTATGTTTTTGCAATTTGATTTAATTTTCTAGGCCAGCCGTGCGTAATTAATATAAAGTTTTTTCTTTACACTTGCCGCGGCCTATCAATCTGATTTAATTAAATCAAATAAATCAACGGATGCATAAAAATGAAGCATTTATAAGCAAATTAAGTAGCATTTCGCCATATATCTGGCTAACAGACAACCGGCATCAGAGCAACATTTTGTATTTTTTTTATATTTTCATTTTTTTCTTTTTTTTTCTTTTGCTCGCCTCAACAATTTTATGACAAAGTTGAGTCGCTGCCTAACCAAATTGCCAGCAATTACGCTCTTCTTCACTGCCAGGAGACGCGTTGAATTTCACGCATTTCTAATGAGTTTCGTCATAAGAGAGCGCGAAAGAGATAGAGAGTGAAAGTGGAAGCCTGCCCGCCCACACCTATATATATTCATTTATATATCGCACTCACTCGCATTACCCGGGGGAACAATGTTGGCCAAAGGCAATGGCAATGGCAATGTCGATGTTGTAATGCAAGAAAATGGCCACCATATTGCACATTTTACAAAGCGTTAATGAGCTAGCGTTCTGGCTTTGCTTTTGCTTCTGCTTTTATGTGCAAATATATATATATATACATATATAGTATGTAGGACATTGCCCATATCCTCTCATATCAAGTTGATTTCATTTTATTAGTGGGCTTGGCTGACATGGCGTATACGTAATGCCTACCTTGTGTATGTATGTATATGCGTACAGTGCGTATGCGTAATGTACACTAAGCTAACTAAGCAGTCAAAATACGTCTGTGGCTGTGTATTGCATTTGATGCCGTCACCATTGCGTATACTTAATACGGTCTTTTATGACACATAAAAACGATTACAGAATCCTCAAAAAAAAAAAAAAGAAAAAAGAAAAGAGAAGCAGAAAAACCCGAAATAATGAGAAAAGAGATTTCAGCTAATTTATTATCACGATTTTCCACTTAAGTCAAAGACTTGAGGCCAAAATATAATGACAAAGTGACAGCAATTATTAAACGAATTCAATAGTTCGTTAATAAAAACCAAAGTAATGCCAAGATTTCCCTTTTCATTTCTATTGTAATTGTATTTTCTGGTTCCGTTAAATATCAGTTTATCAATCAGTTGACCCAAAATGTGTGTATATATCTTCCAATTATTTCACGCAATGTTTGCTAACAAATATCAACTCGGTTTTTTTTTTCTTTTTGGTCATAATCAAATAAAGTTATACAACCCATTTACAGGGCAACGGGTTTTCCTTTCGTTTTTTTGTTTTTGGGACACAATTCCCCAGTGTGTTTGAGTAAATAAAATTTTCTAATAAATAATTTATGAAACAATAAACCATAACAAAAAGCAACAAATTGTCTGTTAAAACCCAGAGAGCAAACAATGCTACTAATGACAGTAGTGGGAGCCAGAAGGCCAAAGAGGCATACAGAGAGTCAGTCAGACAGACAGACAGACAAGCGGAGGGTAAGAAAGTGAGTGACATTGGAAGAGAGGGAGTGGGTTAGAAATGAGAGGATTGGGTGTTTGGGGCAACAGTTCCGTTCAACAATGCGTGTGCAGCAGACAATTTCATTTTGTGAGTGAAAACACTTTGATTTGATTTCAATTAAGATGAAAAGAATAATAAGAATCAGGCAACCGGCAACAGGCAAGCCGCAAGAACTCGACACTCGACAATAACAATGATGGGGCATAGAAGTAGAGATTATATATACAATCTCTTCCTATCTCACACTTTTTTATTCTCTCGCTCTCTCTCTCTCTTTGTCTCTGTCTCTTATTGTATTGTCTTTTGTAGTATGTAAAGCCAAGAAGTGTCTCCGGTTAGATTCCTGTGGCCTTTGATTAAATGTCAAAATTGCAAGTATCAGCGTAAGCGACCGCAAAAGCGAGTGCCACTTGACTGTGTGATGTGATGTGTGTGTGTGTGTTCATGTATGACACTCCAATGTCAATCTGCTATGCCTAGACCTTCGCTTCACTGTCCCTTTCCCTCCCCCCCTTTCATTTGAATAATTGAGTTTGTTAGGCAGCTTAAATGTTTCGCCTTTGCCAGCCTTTGTTTGTACTTACCAACGCTGCGACAAAGCCCAAAAGTTGCGGTGGGCGTAGTTTCATTTCATTTCGGTTGCGTACGTGCCTGGCATGGGAATTAAATGGAAATTGGAAATTGCGATTGCGATTGGTAGTGCGGCATGAGTGGCAGAATGGAAGAATGGCAGTGGCAGTGGCAGCATTACCCCGGCAACATCTGTACATCAATCTGTTCGGGTCAGCCCACAACATGTCACCTTCTTTTGTTTATTCTTAGCAATTAAACGTTTAATTTTCTGCTGGCTTTTCTTTTCTCCTCTCCCTTTCAGCGGGTGTGTGTCTGTGTGTTTGTGTGTGACATGTGGTTGTATGTGTGTATGTTTGTTTGTAGCATACTTTAAAGCTGAAGTCGCCATCAACATGATGTAAGCTGGCCTCTGTCAATTAGCCAAACGGCGTTGACAACCGGTCCCCGTTTTACACTTCACTGGCTAAAAGCAAAGCGAGCCGCTGTCTCATGTTCATTAAAAATCCTGTTAGGCGGACAATGGCAACACAATGACGCCTGTCGAATCAGTCTCTCTTCCTCTCTCTCGCTCTTGCTCTCCGTCTCCCTCTTTTTGTGTGTGTGAACGGGGCAAGAGCGTCGTGTCCATGCAAATGTTTCCCTCTGTTATTTCTGCTATTGGCCCAAAAATGCTGCCTTGTTCCCAGCCCATTGTTGGAAATTGCTAATAGCGAGAATCGAGGGAAATGCTGCAACATGGCAATTATATAAACTAAATGATATTAACGCTAATGAGAGTCAATGATATTGAAATATATTTCCATCGTAATGTAAATATGTGTATATGCAGTTGCAAAGGGACTTGAATTCAATTTTCCTATTATCCATTAAAAACAAAAATAAATGTTAAATTTATTCATGAGAAACTGTGTTTGCATAACAAAAGCTTTGCTCATGTTATGCAGTTCTCTGCAAGAGTTATGCATTGGCTTTATTTGGAAATGGCAATTTTTAAATCGATTTGGTAAATATTTAGCTTAGTTAAGGTAAATCTACAATAGGTTTGGAAAGCAATTCAATCCAACATGACGATGAGCGGCCTAGGAGAAACTAGACCTTTCATTAGGTTATGATCTTAAAGCGATTATTTTAAAGTACATTTTTGCATTACCATAAAATTGAAAGCCAACATGGAGTACTAGGGCAAATTTTAACCTAATTCACTACTCTAACTCTAACTAGATTGACTGCTTTTACGTTATTACATTTCTAAACGGTCTTTGCTTACACAATCTGGTTAACTGCTTATTTTTCTCTTATTTATATCTCTTTTTATTCATTTTCTTGGAAATGAGACACAACTAAGTAAGGTAAATTAGAAAAGTAGTTAAACGAAAGTTAATCACCAGCTGAGCTAACGAATTCATTAACTCATTGCGGTCATTTGTGCAATATTACCTTATTGTTGTCGACGGGTCTATGCATACTTTCATTCTTCCTTCTTTTTATTTTTCTTCATCCTTGTCCATCTGCTGTGGTCTCCGGTGGACATCAAATGCTCAAAACTAATGTAGCATTCATCTTCTCTTGTTCTCGGGTTAAAATTGTCCACCCACGCACTGCTAACAAGCCACATAACAAGGCAACAGGACAACAAGGACATCAACAACAAGAACAACAACAGCAACAATAGAGTACGGGGCAAGTTCACAATGTTGTCCTTTTACCCAGTCCCAGCAGCCAGTTACGAATCCCCTCATCGTATGGCTTTGTTGACAACGTTTCATTCATGCCATTCATGATGTTGCACTTCGGTAAAAGCAAGCAACAACAGCAACAGCAGGGGGCAGCCACTGGCATTGCTTTTGCTGTTGCTGCTGCTGTCCACTTTATTTATGAACTGTGCTGCGATTTCTCAACTGCAATTTGAGACTCACGTTATCCTGTTGTCCTTTATTTTTATTCGTTTTTTTCCACCGACCACCCACCATTTCTTTTTTAGTTATTGCATCAATGCTGTTGCGCTTCATTTGCTGGTGACAAGAGTTCTTTTTGCTCAACAATTTCGTTGTCCTTTGCTATCCATTTATTATGAACTGGCCTGCACTTAATTTGTGTCCGATGTACGGTACCGGAATAACAATTCACTTTGACACTCTGTCACCATAAATTGCTCAACAAAGTGGGCAAAAGCAATTGGCATTCTCTACAGCCTAGAAGATAGCAGTTTCTTATTCTTAAACATTTCAATTTCGATTTCGATTTGGGGTGCGTTTTCTTTTTCGGGTTTCTTTTTCTTTTCTCTATTGTATTTGCTTGTGCGTGACAATTTCATGTGTGATAAATCTTGTTGGACTTTATTTAATGCATGTTTTATTTCCACACACACGCACACACACACACACATACATATACACAATTTTGACCTTTAACACTAATGGCAATCTGATCAGTTTCATTGGCATGCAAAGGACGAAAGCATATCGCTCGGGGCTATAAGGCCCATTCCCCAATTTCGCGCTAATTAACTATGTGCCAACTACAGGCAACATTCGGGGCCAACTTTGGTTGGAACTTTGCCAGTAAGGTTTACTCACTACCCCTCAACCCCTCCTCAGTTGTACCCCGCGGCGTCTCTACTTGTGCTGTCTCTGTGTGTGTGCGGGTGTATGTGTTCATGTGATTTCATGCTTGTTGCCAACGCCAACAACAAGGATGAGAAGTAACAATTTATGAGCACATCCTTGGCTCGCTAAGCTTGTGTAAGCAGCAACAGCAGCACGCCCATTTTACTGGGCGTGGGTCTAGTCTGGTCTGGTCTGGCTTGGCCTGGTCTGGTCTGGCCTGGCCTGGGCGTGGCAGACAAACACTTGTAACACTTTGCTTTACATTTTCGGGGCGCGCCTCCCAACGAAAATCATCATCGCTTGTCCTCCTGTCTGCCTTCTTTCTATCGCCAAGCATTGTCAGTGCAGTGTTCCGATTTGTCTTTTAAAGGAATGCAACGTTGAGCAATGTCCTGTTGCTGGCATGTTGACAGCTACAACGAGCGTAAAGTGTAGTTCGGTGAAGGAGGCGGGGGAAACAACTAATTTTCATTTTTCCCCAAAATGCAATTTATGAACTTCTTCTCTAACTCATTTAGCAATTCAAGAATTTCATTTAGCGTAAACATTTTACCATGTCATTCCCTATATACGTAGATATATATATATAAATGTATATATATATATATATCTCAACTGTGGCAAACTCAACTTTCAACTCCTACGCTTCAATGACTTTTTATGAACTTTTGCTAATGTTTTGTCGCACACAATGGGAAACGACCCTAAACAGGATTGCATTTTGCCAGCTTCTTCACATGAAAGAAGTGTGTATATGTATGCATGTGTGTGTGTGTGTGAGTGTGTGTACATGTTTGTGTATACCAATGATTTGACCCAAGTTTGAAACTTGAAACTTTTGCTTAGTTTCAAATTGAGATAGTTTTCGGTTAGATGGTCTTTAATTTTTTTTTTTTTTTTTTTTTATTCTGTTGCCAAAGCCAACAAACTGACAACATGAATGGGAAAAATTGCAAATGTTATATGCTTACTTATTGACTTTGCTCCTCCCGCCCCGGCAGTTTACTTTGCCTGCTGAAATTGAGCGAAGGAGCTCAACAATTGAATTGCTATGTGGGTCATTTGATTTAATAATTCCCAATACCAGGGAAACGGAATAACATACAGCAACAATGACAAGGCGGCTGCCCCACATTCTGCATCCATTCTCATCTTCCTCCAATCGATTGCCACACTGGGCAAGTTGCAGTGAATGGCCGATAAGCTGTACAAAGCATTGTGATTGAAATGGCTAAAGGGAGAGCGAAGGGCTGGGCAGGGCAAAGCAGGGTTTAAGAGCAAGCAAAGGGCTTAACAATAGCAACTGCACGACTGATAACTGGCATAAGCAACTGCAGTCAGTTGATGCCTCCTTCCCTCTCTCTCTCTCTCTCTCTCTCTCTCTGTCTCTGTCTTTCTCTTTTAAAGAATTGAGAAACTGATACTTTTTTGTGTGGGCAAAAATTTATATTTAAGGAGGATCAAAGACGTACTTCTTAACTCAAGATATTTTGCAACATTTTGCTTTACAGCAAAATTTTATATATTTAAAAAATAACAAAAGATAATAAGTAGTCTGAAAATGTTTACTAAAAGGAAACTTTATAATTTAAATAAACTAACTATTCTCAATGGTTTGCAAGTTAGTTCTGGAGATTATTTTGATTTTTCCGGAATTATGTTAAGCCACTTAACTTTTTAATGGAATTTTTTAATAAAGTAGTAAAAAAAATGTGAACTTTATTTAATTTATATTTATATATATTTCTCTCTTTAGTAATAATTTGAATACGTTTTGTAATCAGCAAAAAGATGTTAGTTAGTTTAGTTATTATTAAAGCTAGATATACGATTACTTTATGGGTTATCTGCTATAGCTAAAGCATAGTTTATCTATTGCAATAGTTTTATGAACACAATCATATCACCAATTTGCATTTGTTTATACATATATATAAATGGCTTATTAAGAATCTTGGCCATTTAACCTGCCATAAATTTTTACAATGCATTTGATCAATAGCGAAAGAGTTCATCTTTCAAGTTTATTTACAGTCTTTGGGCTTAATGGGGTAATTTTTCCTAACCTAGTTAAAAGAACTCGCCCATTATACAGGTCAGTTTATCGGCCTGAGCTTTATGCCACGCCTCCAGGCGTACACATACAATGGCTCTGGGCTAAAAGGGACTTTTGCATGCAACGCGACACATTATTTCCGCCTTATAAACTTTTGCCGCTCAACTCTGTGCCGCATTTCAGCGCCATGTCAAGCATTGGTCTCATGTGCGCTGTATGTGTGTGTGTGTGTGTATGTCTGTGTATGTGTGTGTGTAAGGGTAACCCAAAACTCTGCCGGTTTGATGCTTATCGTAGGGAAATTTATGGAGCCAACTTAAGTACGGTGTAAGCCATGCCGGCCCATTATACCATGAGTTGGAGCACTTTAAATGCTGCGTGCAATATTCAGTGTGCCTTTAGCCTAGAACCAAATGACTAATTATAATTTTCCACTTTTCTTCTCTTTTCATGTTTTTCTACGTTTTTTTTTTTTTTTTCTTTATTTTGGGTAAGCGCAGCTGCAGAACGGTAATAACAGTTGTGAATTATGGCCAAAGTTAATTAAAACGCACAAAAATATAAATTTTGACATTACTACGGCTTGAGGAGGCACAACGAGGCATAAATCAATTGTTAACAACAACGGAAACAAAAAACAAGAGTGAAAAACAACAGCAACAGCAGGAAAAATAATAACAAGAGCAAAATGTAGAAACTCGAAATTGCAATGTCAATGCCTATATTTACATGGCCAAATGAAAAATGGCCATCAAATTGAAGGGCAACTTAAAGTAGCACTCAAAATGGCCGACCCAAACAAGGACAACTGCAATAGCAGCAGCAACACCAACACCAACAGCAACAACAACAACAACTTGAAAATGACTTAAAGCGGCTAACAAACATAACTGTAAAGCAGAAACAAAAGCGAAAACAAACCGCCAAACCAACAGAAAAAGAAAAAATAAAAAAAAAATAAAGGGAGAAACACCGAAAGCGAAAAGGGACAACCACGGCGTATGCGTGATTAATTGCACTTTAAATATAAACAGAAAGAGATTGACACGGTGTTTAAATAAAGGCAAGTGCGACAGAGATAAAAGGAAAATCTGTCAAAATGTTGCCAACAAATGTGATGACATTCATGAAGAAGGTAAGTGCACATCAATAACAGCAACAGAAAGCCCTCTCGATACACTTTCGACTTTTAATTAATCTATATATGCACATATAAATCACAGTCAGAAACAGAATCAGACAGAGTGCCAGCAAAACGAAGAAACTGACTCAGTGTCCGAGTTGCAAAGAGAAACTGCCATTGACAGATGCTCGTAATTTATGCTTAATTTAATTATATACCATTTGCCAAAGGGCATATAGATTTCCGGAATAACAACAATAGATGGAGAGAGATATATATAGTATAAGGGTATAACAAAAACTGATAAACAAAATGATAATAGAAATCAATTTGTGTGTACGTGTATTAGACCTGTTTCCGATTTGATAACTTTTATATAAATCTCTAAAAAGATAATCTGCCTTAAATAAAGACTAAACTAATTAATAGTATCTCTGCTTAATTTCAATGAAAAGAGTATTGACAAAGTCTACTTGAATAAAAGTTCTTCAATTCATTTTCTTCTTGTTGCCGTTTGTGATTTTTTAATTATGCTTATGCCGCAATGAAAATTTAATGAGCGAAGCGTGGCAAATGAAATGCAATGAAAAAGCGGAAAACGGATGAAAATCGAGATGAAAATTAAATTCAATTCGGTTGCATATATTAAAAAGGGATAAACTTATACATATAGATGAGAGAAACAGAGAGAGAGAGAGAGCGAGAGAGAGGTATTTGTAGGCAAAGAATCAGTGACAGGAAAAATAACAACAAGCAAACAATAATAAATAAAAGGAAATACAAGAGAAAGCACTAAAAGCAAACAAAACTTTTTAATTAAAAAGTCCTTTAAATGCTTTGTCCTTGGTTAAGCAAAAAAGTAAAAAAAAGAGGGGGAAAAAAATATTTATCGATGAAAAAAAGAATCCCCGGTAACAATCAAATCATATTATATATTGTCCTGCCTTAACAAGGGAACACCTGTAACCTTTTTTTCTCATTCTTTTTTATTTCCAAATTATACATGAGTTGTGTGTGTGTGTGTGTGTGGGCGTGTGAAGTTAAAAATAACACCCATACACACAGACAGACTTAGACACACATCCACACCTAAAAGATGTTAATAAAAAAATAACAAGCAAAATACAAAATCGAGAGAATGGTTTACGGAAACAAACAATGACAAAACGAATTGAAAATGCTCTTCTAAAAATCGAGGGACTCAATCTGAAATGTGGGCTAAAGAATTTTCACAACCGATCTTTATGACTCAAGTATTTGTTGGATGAAATAGAAGATATGGAAAGTCAACTTGGTTTATACAACCTGTTTTTGACAGAGATAACCATCCTTTTTGCGAGTTTTAATGCTGATCGAAAATTACAGATTGGCCAATAAAATTGGATAAACTTTTACTCCGTTAGGGTACACAAATGGAGTTAAGGCGAAAGCAAAGTGTAAATTCCAAAGAAATTCTTATTTAGTATAAAATTCTTTGCAAAGTTAATAAAAACCAAGTTGGAAATTAAAAGAGAAGGAGAGTGCGAGTGAGAGAGAAAAAACAACACAAGAAAAAAGGGGAAAAAGATATAGGAAAAGAGCGAAAAAAAGGAAAGGCAAAACTGACAAGCAAATGCCAGGACAACTAAATGCTAAGGATACTTGCGAAGCTTGTGAAGAGTTTTGCAAAAGTTTGATTAGACCAAATGAAGCACAAAATCAAAGCGCCAACAAGAAAAACCCAACTCAACAGACAATGATGATGTGCTGATGACACTCTGACACACTGGCAGCCTGACTAACCGACTGACGACTGCGGCGCTAAAAAAAAAAGGATTTTCCATGCCAAAAGTTTTTCTATTTCGTTTGTCATTTAAATGCCTAAAACATCAAAGCAATAGTACACAGTAGCCGACACCCTTCCCATTGCCTTTTGCAATTTCTGCAGTTTATTTTTCTTTCCACAGTCATTTTCTTAATAGTTTTCCTGGTGCTAAAATTTCTTTAACATTTTACTATACAACTGCTCTCGTCTGTCTCAATGCGTCTCGCCTGTGGCCAGACTCTGACCACAGGCAGACATATATACACCACAGACAGACAGATAGGAACACCTTATCTACCAGCAGTTGCATGCGGCAGTATTTGTATCCATGTGTCCGTGTCCATGTCCGTGTCCGTGTCCGTGTCCGTGCCAGCTGTATGCCAGCCTGCATCCTGTTTCTGTTTTGCCTGCTCTTTATTACACATGAAAGCAGTAAACAAACTGCAAAAGCCGCACCAGGCAAATAAACCAAACGCGTGACTGCCCAGAAAAACTCAAAGAACTGAAACCTACAGAAATCCAAAACAAAAGAAGAAAAAATTAAATAATAAAAAAAAACATAGTAAAAGACTTCTCGTAACGAATTTAATTCGAAATTTGTGGTCAAGCTTAAACCAAAATGCAAACAAATTCGACTATGGCTTTATATCTTTATCTCTGACAATTTAAGTAAACATTTTATAATGCACTAGAACTGAACATTTTTTACAATTTAAAAGTCTAAAAGGTGCAGAGATATGATTTTGCTTAAATGAAATATAATCTAGCATTAGTTCGTCTGCCAAATATTTGTATGTACACATAATTTTTGTCAATTTATAAAGTTTCTCTACTTTTTTTTCGGTAATCATTTTGTGAGTTTATTGAGTCTTTAGGCGAGTCAACATAGTTGATACAATATACTTCCGGATCTATATATTTCTATTATTTTTAGACTGTTTATAGATATAGGGCAATATTAATCACTTTTACGTGTATTATTTAAAACTAACTGATAACATTCTCTTCTATTAAATTGGGTTATCTGACAAAGGTATTTCAAGGTCGGCCCTTTGCAGATAGCTTTTTTATACCTTTGGAAGGGTTTGTTAATTATTCAAAGTTTGCAACGCATAGAAGGAAGGATCTCAGACTACATAAAGTATATAGATTCTTGATCAGCACGACGAGCTGAGTTGATATAGCCATGTCCTTCTGTTCGTCTGTTCATTGCAGTTACCATTGAATGTAGTAACCAATGCATAGTGAACTAGTTGGTACAGGGTACACTCAATGTCGGCTTGCTTGCTTTATTTTTTGTCGAATTACTCTTTTTTTTCTCAAGCCACGAACGTTTAATATATGTAAGTTTTACTTGCTTTCTAATGATTTTGTCGAATTATATCTTATTGTTAAATAATAGTTTGCAAGGGTATACGAACTTCGGTTTTTTTGTTGAATTTTACTATTGATTTTCATATGCAGTTTATGTTTGCTCTCATTTTTGCGACCCTAAAGGGCCTCTCATTGTGCACACATTGCTCCGCATATTATTGCCATAGTCTGTCGTTAGCACTTAAATGCCAACACATAATTTTCGACACTAAACCTGAAACTATTTGCGGCTTGAAGCTATAAAGCCCAAACAATCCGAGACAACTTCCGAGCCTAAAGCCTCCTGTTACCAACGAAAAAGAATGTTGGAACAAGGTAAAGCAGGAAAATCATAATAAATGACAAAATTAACACGGCAATAATTGCGTGCTACTAGAGCCAAAGAATGTTTGTTGTTAGTTAGTTTGCCTGGAGTATGGGGCATGGCACCTGAGCACATAAATTTTGAGCTCGTCGTTAGACAAAGATGCATGGGGTTAGACAACCAACTGAAATATGGCCACCTGTAAAAGAAGCAACTATACATAACACTAAGATTTCGACAGGTGCTGCCAAGCATGGGTTGGGAGAATGCTGTAGGTGTAGCAAAAAGATAGATAGATAGAAAGAGAGAAGGTTGGGCCCCCAAACACATAAATCCGCAACATGAATATTATACAGAAAAATAACCGAGCATAGCCTAGCATAGCATAGAAGACTACAACCATGATGTGGAGTAAAATGGAGCAGAATGGTGTTGAGCATAACGTACATACATACATATCTGGGCTAGAGGAGGCCCTAGCCAACATCAAATGACATCATCAAAAATGTAGACCAAGCTGGAGCTGGCTGGATGTAGCACAGAGCAACCATAATCTGACACTAGATGTCGCTTAGTTGGTGGGTTAGTTGGGTTTCCATATTGCCCCTACACCCCTAAAGGTAGGCAATGGTAAAACGGCTGCAGCCAAAAGCACTTAGCGTAATTTGCGCTGGGCGAGCGAGATAGATATAAAGACAGAGGAGCTCCTATATCCATGCGCCTGTAACTATGTCTGTATCTGTGTATGTGTGTGTGTGTGTGTGTAGCTGTGTCTATGTCCTTCATAGGGAACTGTGCGGCTGTTTGTTCCGGTTTCGCTGCCGCTTGGGCAAATAGAAAATTTCCACTTCATAAAATGCTGACAGCGCACAGCTCTTATGTTTTTTTTTTTGTTTTTTTTTTTTTGGGCTTGCCAGTTTCTGGTTTTTGCTATTGTTACTCGTCTTTCTCTTTTACTTTCTAATGCCATCTCACTCGCACAATCTGTCTGTGCATTAAAAAGAATGACGGCAATTTTTGAAAGCACCTCCACTTCATCTCCCCCCACTCATATCTCCTCTCATTGTATCCTTCTGCCCTATAAGAAAAAAAAACGATTCTCTTGGCGTAGTTTAAGCAAAAATTACTTGCCGCATTTTACGATTTCTTGGCAATTTGTTGCTTCTTTCTGGCAGCAAATCAAATAAAACGCAATGTTTTACTTTTTTCTCTCTCTTTTTTCACCTGCGTGTTAACCATGACTTGGCAACAAAACACTCTAAGGCAAAACAGTGAATGAATAAGCAAAAAAGCTAATAACAATATCCTATAGGGGGCGGGGGGAAGGTTTACAAAAAAATGTGTGCCCCCAAAATCATATTAAATTAAGAAATACCAAGGAAAAACAGAAGCACATCGATTTCCTGGCTAGAAAATAATTTGCCAATGATTCGAAAGAATGTGAAAAACTTGAATTGAAATCAAAATTGTTGATTAAACAACAGTCAACTGCAGATAACTAAGGAAAGAAGTTTTTATGGAATTAATAATCCAATTGCTAACTAGGAAATAAGTGATGATGAAGCATTCTAATTATATGAAATTGGAAGATTTAACAAGTTCCGGTTAACCTTATTAGAGAAGAATTTAAAAATTGTAGTCAGCTTAAGGCTGATAGTTGAGTTGATCAGACACTTTAGACTTAGACCCTTTTGTTAGTTTTCACTTCTTTGTAATTGCTTAAAATTATGTGCAAAAGCCCCAAAAGAGGTTATCTAAAGACAAGAACCAGAACTATATTTGAAGATGAATATTGTACTGCTAAAATAGCTCACTGCATTTTGCATATTAAGTTGAATTTCTGCTTTAGGACATGCCAACAATTACAGGTTCGTAGAAAATTACAGCAATTACTAAGCCTTAACGTAATTAAAAACAATAAATTCTCCGAATTGCATGGCTTTGTAAATTGCTTGAAATTCAGTTTAGATGGAATTTATATTTTGCATTGTTCATGCAACATTGAGTGAGTTTTTTTTTTTTATCATAAAAATTTATAATTAAGGTAAATTTTGTATATTTCGACCAACATTTTCCTTAAGCCTGCCTGCAAGTAAACCATAAGGTAAAAGGTGAATTTTCATGACCCTGCCAACAGTTCTATATATATATATATATTTTCCTTTGCTGGCACTTTGGGTATTGCATTTCTCTTGGTTAGTGGCTATAAACACATTTTTGAAGGCAAATCAAAATTTCAGCTCAATACACTGTTCATATTTATACCTATACATATAAACCTTATTTTTGTTTGCATTTTCATTCTGCAGATGGTGGCCACCGACGAGCAGACGAGCGAGAGGCAACATCATGCAACGGACTCGGGTGGAGGTGCCTCGAATACGGGTGCCTTGAATAAAATGAAGGCAACGTTGTCCTCATCACTGTTAACCGTAACAGACAAAGGTAAGTGAAGAAGTGAGCTTATATTTTCGTTATCCTTGCAGCAAAGTGTATGTGTATATGTGTGAGTTTGTGTGTGTGTGTGTGTGTGTGTGTAAGTGCAAGCGAGAATTTATGGCATGAATTTTTATACAAGTGCCTCATAAAGCTGCTTGCTAAAAACTTTGTGCAAACTTTTTTTTTGCTTTCTGCGCTAGCAATGCCAAAGCCAGCTGACGCTTCAAATCCGACAGATATATGTATATATATATATATATATTTATATACATACGTATGTATGTTTGTCTGTCTGTATGTGTGTGTGCAACAAAAGTGAGAGCCAAGTAAAAGCTCAAAGTGCATACAGCCATTTATAACAATGAGCTGTATCAAACGGGGCGTATACGCATTATTTTCCTTCCACCCCATAACCAAATTGAAATATGCATGAGGCCAATGGATGTATGAATAAAATGGGTGATTTCCACTGCCAAGGCAGGTCAATGTCTGAAAATGCATTACTACACTACATTACCAAGTCATCGACATGACCATTGTCATGGTTATTTAGCCCATAAACTCAGAGAGATCCGTTCTCATCATCATGTTCAACGAGTTTCCCAAATCCCCGAGTCAATAAAAGTCAGATGGATGGACTCTTCTGCTGCAAATCACAGCATGAAAACAGAAACAGAGACAGAGGGAGAGAGAGAGAGAGAGAGAGAGAGAAAAAAAAAGAAAATATTGTGTTGACTTTTGTGTTATTTTTATGACATTTTAGTTGGCCACCAACCACGAGGCGAAAGCTTCTTTCCTTCTTTGGTTTGATTTTATTGCGGCCATATCAGATTTATTAGAAAGAAATGAAATGTTATTTTATGATGTTTATTTAGTTGTATGTAAGTCAACCTTCGTTCCTTTTCCTCTCTCGCTGCCTCTTAGTGTGTTTTTGCGTCTTGTTGAATCGTAAAATGAGACAAATTCCTTTCCTACTCTATTTGTTTCTCGTATTTGTGCGCATAATTTGTACAAATATTTTGCCACTTGTTTGGTGCCCCGTTTCTGGACACATAATTGAGGATAATCACGTACTCAACCAACTGCAATAGCAAACTGCAATCCATGTTGGTCGCCTGCTGTGTTTATCTTCTTTCTCCACCCTTCAGTCCCTGCCCACCACAGGACACAGGCATGTGGAATAATTCTCTACAGAAACTCAAACCGAAAAATAAATAAAAAAAAAAAAATGTATATGCATTTGTCTGCAAACGACATTTGGATAGTATTAAATTATTTTATTTCAAGCATTTAAATAAATTCTTTTCCATTTCATAAGAAATAATGAAACGAATGTGATACAAATTAATCGAAGAGAGAGTCAACTGATACATAGAAATGATTTATCATAGCTTGAGAAATATAAAATATAATTAGTTATAGAAAGGCAGTTTAGATGAGGTGACATAAGTTACCATAATCCTTTACCTTATAGATAAATTAATTAATTACTATTGACAAAGAGATTCCCAAAAACTATCTTTGAGATGAATTATAAGTAAGAGAGTGATTTAGATTGGCTATGATCCGCTTATCGAACACTTACAGAATTCTATTGAGTAAATAATTTACTAAAGCCAAATAATTCAAAACATTGTTCTTTGATGGAAAATTTAATTATATAGAATTTACTTTAATCACTTTTATTAACTTCCTTTAACTAAGCTGAATTAAAAGAAAGACTTTAACTGTCTTTGCAAATTCTGTGCCATTATTATTGTGCAAATTTTGGGATAAGAAAGACATCGATTTAGATTGAAGATGATACTAAAAAAATTTGATATATATATATGGAAAGCATGGAGGAATGTTTGACAGCTTCAATTTTTAGTTACTTTATAGCCTTGTATTTGGTAGCACTTTGTGCTAAATAATGTAGCACTTTCTATTTTCCTTTTCATGCTCATTGTTTTACATTTTACTGGCTGACAAAATGTCAAGCGTAAGTTTGTTTTACCTCTCGCTTTCTCTCACTCGTATACACATACACTTTTACAGCATTTCAGTGTTCTGCTTTGCCCAAAAATAGAAACAACAAAACAAAAAGGTTAAAGCACAAGGTGCAACTGTGCGTATGAGCAATTCACATACAACAAAAGCATGGCCTTTTGTCCTTGCCTCACGACTGTGACTAATGCACCGCGACTTTTTTTCCGTGCCGCATAAAAACTTTTTACCGTATTTTCTCAAGAGTGAAATATATTCCTTTAAAAATGTGACAGAGACAGGGACAGAAAGTGGGTGAGAGCAAGAGCGAGAGAGAGAAAGAGAGACAGAGAGGAAATAAGAAAACAACAGAAGAGGCTTGACTTTGACAGCTTTTGTAATTGTGAAAAGTGAAATTGAAAATGAAAATAAAACAAGGCAAAGTTAAGAGAAAGAGAGAGAGAGAGAGATAGAGAGAGTGAGACCATATGAATACTTAGTCTATTCAGTGTCTAAAAGATAGTATGAAATATATAAATAATAAATTTAGTTTAATTTACTTATGAATCAAGCTTAGTTTTTTCTTTTTTGATACCTTCCCTATGTATGTGGGCAAATTATTGTGTTAGATGGGGTCTAAATATAATTTATTTATATTTTGTATATTCTTTATTTTATGGCGACCACGCCTCATTCATTTCACACATATATATATACATATGCATTTGAGGTCAGTTAATGTAATCAGTGGAAAATCAACAAGTTTTATTATGAGAACCAACAAAATCAACTCTATTAACCCATTTTCTCTCTCTCTGTCTCTCTCTCTCTCTCTCTTTTTATTTTGTTGTATCTTCTTGTATTCGCAGTCAATAAAATGTCGCCACGCCCATCGTTGGTGCCCACGGATGCGGATACCAGCGGCAGCTATGGCTCGCCCAGCTATCAACAGCAGCAACAACAACAGCAGGAGCCCGGCAGCAATATGAACAACAATAACAACAATACAGGGGCAACAGGCGGTGGCGGAGCAGCGGCCAAACAAGAGCCTGGTCGTCGGGCTGGGGCTTGCAGGGTGTGCCTAAAGTCCTTCAAGCCGGATGACTACCACAAGACGTGCTTCGAGTGCCAGCAGCGAGTGTGCGAGGATTGTGCCAGCTACAGTAAACTGGATGAGCACGAGGATGCGGTAAGACCAAAAACTTTCCAGGCCACTAGGCAATCTCTAATCCCAGGCATGTATGACACACAGTGTATATATCTGTGTATGTGTGTGTGTGCGTGGGTGTGGCAAAAAATAAACACACAGAATGCAGCGGCATTTAATTAATAAGAAACAATAATTGTATAGCTTGCTGGTTGCTGGTGTGCGGGGCATTAACCACCGACCTGCACACAAATTAGATTAGCCTTTGTAGAAAAGGGGCAAGCAACAGCACACAGGAACAGGAACAGGAACAATGGCTAGTTTATCGCCACTCCATGGGGCATTAACAAGATAAAAGCCAGATTAACAAGATTAAATCACAATACCGCCATAGCACCGCAAGTGGCCTTACAATGGTGGGTCAAGGCAACCTTTCAATTGGCCAGATACTGAGATGTTCTATTAACTTCCATTGTTGCATATACACATACATACATCAATGACTTCCATTTTAATGATCATTGATGGCGAAAGAGACAAGTGGATGGAGGTAGTCGGGTATTTGCAACATTGTCCCTCAACTGAACGTGAACGTGAAGTTTGTGGTAATTTGTCAAGATGTTACTCTGTTGTGTTGGCCCACTCGCTGGCCAACGCCCTGTACATAAAATTTAACGTTTTGTCTGTCAACCTGGCCACTTTGGTTAATTG
Source organism: Drosophila austrosaltans (assembly GCA_035045865.1). NCBI lineage: Eukaryota > Metazoa > Arthropoda > Insecta > Diptera > Drosophilidae > Drosophila > Drosophila austrosaltans. The sequence continues at coordinate 7,728,732 of JAWNOQ010000207.1, forward strand.
AAATTGATGTTCGTGGGCGTCGCAAACACCCACATACACGCATGCACAACTACACACAATCCTTATAGCGTAATTATGGGAGTTTGTTTTCGGATGGATGGATGGTAGTCATCGCCCCAGTGTCTCATCATTCGTGGACATATTTGGGTTTACCATTTTTGGGGGCTTTGTTTTCGTCGGGTATGAAATAATCATTAAGGCCATAAAACATTGCATTCACAATTTGTGCTAAATTATCGCCAATAATGGGCCAACTTGTAGAAGATAAATGTAAATGAAAATGCCATTTTATTACCATCGTCATCTCCCCCCACTCCCTAATTTAACCGAAGAAGTAATATCATTAAATATTTGCCCAAGTTAAGCGCATTTGCAAATATTTCGTATACAATTCAGAGTGATACACTCATACAACTAAAAGAATATTCTATTTATAGTAATAAATATCATTTGATTTGAACGATATATAAAGGATAAAACTTATCCGCCAACAGTCCTGCTGCGGCAAGCAACTATACCATATGAATCAAACTTTTAAACCCTGCAACAAGTTCCCCCATTCACATTAAAACTCTTCAACAGTTTCAGTGGCGGTGACTCCTGATTGCTACATTTCAAAATATTTCATTTAGCTTTTTGTCCTTGAAGACATTAGGAAATGCCTTATGCATTTCCGTTTCCGTTTCCTACTTTGTTGCCTATTGATGGTCCATTTGCTTCAAATCGATTTCCCATTTGCCGCTACCGTTTGCTAATGAAATCTTCATAGTATTCTGGTGTGTGTGTGTGTGTTTGTGTGTAGATTTAAAACTCTGGCTGGCTTTAAAATAACTTTGCGGTCGATTTCTCAATGGGATCACGGACTGACAGCAGTCGCCATTGCCGCGGAACACTATGTAATTACAACGCACGCAACTGGGGAAAACAAAAGCAATAAACCAAAGCCAGGATCCAGCTGTGGATGCTGTTTGGTTACTCGATGCTGGATGCTGCATCCTGCATCCTGATGCTGTTGCAAAGGATGGGAACGATGTTGGGTTGCACATGGCACAGCACGAGCCATAAGCATAGAGACACTCACACGTTGCAACTTAATTAAAAATGGCGGCTGCTTCCGCTATGGCAGCAACTGTGACACACACACACACGTAGACACGTACACATACACGGACGCTTGATGACGATTGAAGCCGCTGGGCGAAATGAATCAGCAGCCAGGTGGAAATGTAACGAGCATTGTGCGGCCGTGCTGCGGAAGTGGGAAATGCAGTCAACCAGCTTGAAAGGGCTGCAGGCAAGCACATTCCTTCACCACCACCAACTACCACCACCATCTCCCTTTTATGTTGCCCAGGAATAGATGGATGCGGTTTTATATATATATATATATATATATATATTTATTTTCTTTTTTTTTCCCCTTTCTTCATTTTTGTTTGCTATTTTCGCTGCTGGTGAAACTTTTGTTCAAAAAGTAATTAATATTTATATTCACTTGGCAACAACAGGGAAAAGGTTACTTTAATGGGTTCTGGGCCAACATTAGTGGCCGCAAATAGATTTTTCTGCTTAGCCAGCAATTTTAATTAACGTGGCATATACTTGAAGCCAAACATTGATTTCTCCCTCCCTCTCTCTCTCTTTCTATCTATTTTATTAGAACATGTGGCGCTGCAGCGTCTGTCGTCGCAAGATGGCCTCACGGGTCTGTATACCACAGGATTCAACGGACTCCATGCTAGATGTTCCTGTACTGGAAGCTTTACAGCGTCGTCATTCAGATGCCAAATTGGGCAGCAGCACTCAGACCTTGGCTCCCAGTAATGGTGCCGCATTGGCTCCACCACGTAGTCCAGAATTGAGGCGGCACTCGGATGTATCGCCAGCCTCTCTTAAGGAACTGGAACGGGTAAGAGAATACAGCAAAATCAAAGCCAATTCTTGTTATTAATATTGTTGTAAGAAAAGGTTGTTTTGAGAGGGATTTGCTGATTTAGTTAGCGTTTCCGGATTACCATTTTCACACACAACCATTCAAACTGACATGGGTAATCGTTTTATCGTTCAATTTTCAGCAGCTAAAAGGCAACAAGACTCCTGGCGGTGATGGCGATTGGCGTGGAGGTGGCCGCAGCATGGCGCCCAGTCGCTCCAATAGCCCACCACGCGGCGGAGGCGGTGAGTTGGAGCCCGCATTTGGAGCGCCTCTATCGCGCATGCAATCGCGCCGCGGCTCACGGGTGGCCCGTCAGCATAGCTATGACGATGATATGAAAACTGGCCCAGTGGGTGGCAGTATGCCAGGAGGTGGCCCCGCCGCAGATGGCTCGGGCCTGGGCATACCAGCCATGCCGCGTCGTAAATCTGCTTACGATGTGTTTGCTCCTGGCTTACTGCAGGGTGCTGGTGGGGCATCGCCAACCACACAACTTCAACGTTCACCGGGCGAAGGTGGCATCATGCCGCCAATGCAATTGCCTGGCTCACGGCGACCATCGTTTCGGGTGCCGCATGCCTCGGAGGACCTGCAGAATGATGATTCGCCCGGTTCACCGGACAAAGGAAGTCCCGTACTAACAGTGGATGATGATCGGCGTATGCGGCGACGGGGCTCTCAATTGTGAGTTTGCAAATGAAATTTACCTTTGAGTGCTTGATAAAACTGATGCTATTATACTTTCCCTTCGCTGCTATTTCATTCTGTAGACCCGATATAGCCATGCTACAGAATCGCGGCGCTTTACCGACAGCACCGCCCGCATCGATTCCACCGCCCATGGCCTCATTTACGGGACCCAATCTAGAGGATTTGGAGGCACCGCGCAGGCAAACCTCAATGGATGGCGAGGCCATACGAATTGTAATACATGATGTGGATTCGGGGCCGATTTGTGCATCAAAGCGTCGCATTATCCTACGTCGGGATCCCACAGACAAGGCGCATCGCAGTAAGTGAGATTACAGAGGTTTACCTTAATGATTCTCTTTCCTTGTGGAGGGCAAAGCAAGTGTGTTTATATATATATGTATATATAAATATACGGTATATATGGTTTATATGTGTGTGTTTGTGTTTGAGCTTTGCCATTTAATGAATCCTGGCCTTGCTCTTCCTTACTCTTGCTGTTGTTCATTCTATTTCTCCTCTGGCCGCACCGGAAATGGCCAAGTAAATAAGACTCATTACAACGTTTGGTTATGCTAATTCGACAGAACAACCAAGCGACCAACCGACCAAACGGACGGACAAACTACACCACTAACATTTCCTGTCTGTTGCCCGACCAATCCCCAATCCCATTGCCATTGCCCACTTCTGTGTGCTCCTTAATTCCCCAAACAAAGTGCACGACGAGATGGCCACGTAAAGGATAATGTGGTTTCGGCCCCCGTTGGGCCTTAATGAAACCCAAAGCGGAAGCAAAACTGGTAGCAGATTAAGCAACTGAGCGGATTTTATCGACATAAAGGCGAAAGTAAAGCTCTACGGCTGCACTGCAACCCAAACGCTTCTGTCTCTCTCTTGCTCTCTGCCTCCCTCTACCTCTATTTACCTCTCTTTCAATATTATATACATACTATATATATGTATATATACACATACATATACATATAAAAGGACATTTAGCTGCTCGGCATTGTTTTACCATGTTGGCCAATGCCATTTTTCTGTGTATTTCTTTTCCCTTTTTTCCGCATCATCCACTTCTATTCATTCTACTCTAGCTCTTCTTTAAACCATTTTACACTCGTTCTCTTGTTTCCCGCTTTTTGTGTGTGTGTGTGTGTGTACTTGTATTTTAATTATATGCATTTTTGTTGCATACCTCAAGGGGCACGGGCAAGCAAATGAATTTTTAATTATCAGCAAATGGACTAAGCATAAAAATCAATACGCGGGCATTAGAAATTTGAAGAAAAAAAAACCAACTACTACTACTACAAAAAAAAGAGGAAGAGAAAAAAAAAGGGGAAAACTATGTACAAACAAAACGAATTGAAAACGAGGAAAATTCTTGAAATTCAACCAATGGAAAGTTTATGCCTTGCTGGACATAAATAATAATGCTCACGTATGTGTGTCTGTGTGGAGTATGTCAGTGTGTTTGAGGGTGTATGTTTGGCATATGCATGCATGAGCTGGCAAACTCTCTCCGCCTCCCCAATCCCCACCTTAACTGCTACTGCAGAAGCAAGTAAATGCAATAAAAAATGGCCAACATGCTGCCTGGTACTCCAAGGACGAGACTGGTTTCCATTTGCACTCTCAAAAACTTGGCCAGTTGGGAATTGGAAATAGGAAATAGGAAATAGGCATCCAACACTTAGACCCATCCCCACCCACACCTTTATTACGAATTTCTATACCCTTTTAATAGAAGGGTATACACATTTCCATAAGACGCTCACATAATCCGAGTGAACAGTATATGGAAAAATCTGCATCTGTAAGTTTCCTAGCAAATCAAAGATTGTTTAACATGCAAGCGTAGAAGAATTTCATCATACTTTTCTGATTCCCTTTTTTTTTTCTCTCGCTTTTTTTTTTGCTTGTGGAAAACATAAAATGGCAATGGCAAAGGGCAAAAACAAAATTTTTGTTCGAAAAGACTTGCAAAACTGCAATCGGGCGAGCTGTTTGTAAATGTGAAAACTTGTTCAAAGTGAAGTGCCACAATGGTGACAGGGACAGGGATGGGGAGGAGCTTGGTGTCGGTGGCGTTCGGAAGTGTGGAAGGAAAGCAAGGCAAGAGGAGACAAGGAGACACTGGTTGAGAATTGAGTGTCGAGTGGAAAGTTTTCTTCTTTCTTTCTTTTTTTTTTTTGTGAAATTCTAACTGCGTAAACTGAAAATTAATTTGCCAGTTAGTTGCACGATTTTTTCATTACGTTTCTTTTTAAATTCATTTCCATTTCTTTTATAGAAAGGGTAAAATATCAAAAATTGACTCTGAAAACTTTAACTAGCATTAGGGGGAAAAGGAAAGGAAAGCTTTTCTGATACTTTTCGATTAAATGGGGCTTAAAATTTCACATTTGAAATTCTTTGCCAGGGCAGTAGTTATTTTCTTTCGATGATACATAGTTTTATTTATGGCCAAATTAAAGAAATATGTTATGAAAATTATATAACAGTGACAGTCCACAGAATCATCTATAGGGAAAACCTTAAGCTACGAATCCTTTTGCAGGATAAACGGCTACTGAAACAAAGCGTTTTCTTTCCCTTTTGGCATTTTTAGTTATAATTTTAATGCTAATAACATTCCTTTCCCTTTTCCAATATAAGGCTACTTATTATATTACTTGAATCGACAGATGAGGTATTTTGTTGCCACTTTCCTTTGTATTTATATAAATTCCGCCTGCTTTGTTTGATGCAAAATATGCTGCACTTAATTTGCTTAAACTGACAAGGCAATCCTCCAACTCCTTCCCCGTTCTCTTCTGGCATGTTGGTAGCAGTAGCTATTGGTATGCCTAACGACCGCTCATAATTTCAATCAAAATAACTAGCCAGCGGGCTGTCAAGCCAGAGCAGTATCAGATATGGAAAAGGAGAAAAGTAGTGGAGAGAAGACAGAAATAAAAAAAAAGAAAAAATAGAAAAGTGGATTTTTTTCTCCACCATTTACCTGCTAGTCAGCAGGTGAACGTGCTGTGCTCCTCTCTCCCCCTTCTTGCCTCTTTCAGTTTGTTGCTTATATAAAATTTCAATTTGCATATCATAAAAAATAAGGAGAAGAAACCACGTAAAAGTAAGAGGAGGAGTAGAAATAGGAGCAAGAAAATGTCAATACCCAACAAATACGCAGCTGCAATGTGTGCGTGGGCATATCAAGAGTTAAGCAGGCTCACCAGGACCAGGATCCACGACCAGGCATCATCTTCCATGTATGCGTATATAAAAGCTATGTATATATATGTATATATATAAATATATAGAGTGAATGTCTGCTTTAGCCGACATATTTGATATGCAACGAAGCAAGTGGAATTTTAATGTGCTAAACCATTTTCCCAGGGTTTGGCTGCTTATAGCCAGGTATTTGTTGTAGCCAGCTTTATCCTTACCTAGCTGATTTCACCCTGTGGCTTAAACGTAAGAAGGAGCCGTAGCATACATGACGAAGATGCGGTTTGTGGCAGCTGTGCTGCAATTTGCCTTGAAATATTGACTTGCATGAGCAAGAGCAACAAGAGAGGGGGATGGAAATAGACAGAGAGAGAGCGAAAGACAATGAGAACTTAAGTAACAAGGTAGAGACCGATGATAATGATGATGATGATGCTGATGCCTTGTAATTTTGCTATAGTTCTTAAATTAACATTTTGCGCGTTGCAAGCGTTGGTAATTAGCAACTGCGTTTAATTAAAGCTTCAATCAACATTTAAATGCAGCTCGAGTATATGGAAACTCTAGAGAATAGTCGATCACTGGGGGGGATCAGTGTGAGATGGCGAGGGTAGTGGGTAGTTCGTTTCTTAGGGTGAGGTTTAATGTAATTGAATTGTATTCGACTGCGCCCTGAATTATGCAACAGTTTAAGTGTTTTACGTCCAATAGGAAACTGTTAATAGCCCAGAGGCAGTTGTATATATATATATATATGTATATGTATATGCATGCATATATGAGTGTGTGTGTGTGTGTATCTGTGTATGTAGGATGTGGCAAGTGTGGCCCCAAATGGCGCCTTAACACGCCTAATGAAATTTTATGCAGCCTCATGAGTTACACATTTATTACTGCAAATCACGAAAGCCAACCATGGAAACTCTCTCTGGTCTGAGTTTCCTTGCGTGTGCGTTATTTTTGTGTTTTCCTTTTTTTTTCGGTAAGCAACAGGTGTAATCACAAGCCACAATCGTACCAATCTAACAACATCCTCCCTCTTGGTCATTTGGTTAGTTTATGTGCTCATAGTTTTAGTTCTTTTTTACTTGCTTTTGTTGCCTTTCTGCCTGCCTGCCTGCCTGCCTGCCTAACATTTGACTTGTTTTGCCTTTGCTTTCATTAGGCGATATAAACGAGCAATTTCTATACAGGACATCTGGCCAAGATTAGACTCTCTCTCCCACTCTCGGCGGCTTGTTTATTAGTTTAAGCTGATAACCAGGACAAAGTTTGGCTTGTTCTCTTTACATCTAGCTATCTATATTTTTATCTATATGCTAGATCTACCTTTTTGCGCTCTGCTAGTTTAATTAAGAATCAATTTTTATAGCAGATGATAGAAGCCACTAAAACGCTTACTCATCTACAGTACAGGAAGATTGCCAGGAAGGCGAACCATGTGTGTGTGTGTGTGCATCGATTAAGTCCTTTCCATGTGTCTCTCTGTGTGTGTGTGTGTGTGTGTGTGCAGAAGCTAAAAGTTTACTTAGTTAATGGCATTACTTAGATGTGGAACGGCGGCAGGCAGGCAGGACATGCAATTGCCATGACACAAATTAAAAAGTTGCCAAAGAAAAATAGCATAAAAACTTTAAAGGACAGTCAACACCTGTTTATTGAAGGACATGGATCATATTTAATTGCATTTCTGACTCCCTTTTTTGAATTTGGGATTGGAATTTTTTTGTCGAGTTTTACAAAACAAATTGTTACACCAATACAGATGAGCTATTTATTTGTCTGCCCTCCACATAAACCATAAAAAGGCCATAGAACAGAGGAGAAAAACAGAAATGGCAGAGGCAAACTTTTTGTTGCTACTCCAAATAGAAATAACCCCATTTGCCCCATAGACCCATAAACAATACACCTTTATGTGGCTATGTCGTGAGCTGAGTTCGGCTTATTAAAATCCTAATAATGCCCATCATAAAAGAAAACAAAAAAAAATTTCCGAGATCCAACAAACAAATTGTATCATAAAAAAAAAAAAAAACTCGACCCGCAATACCCATTCTCAACTCCTTAACAATGGCAAATACGCACGAAAAAGAAAAAAGAGGGGCAAAAAGAAAAGTAAAATACACAAACACACACAATGAGACAAAAGGCTACTAAAATAGCCAAGCCTGGACTTACCTCAACTGGGTAATAGTATATATATATATATATCGTATATTGTATGTGGGTTCGGTTAAGAAGGATGGCGCTCTCATGATTTTTATGACCAGAACGAATCGAAAATTTCACTCAGCTCAAAAAATGAAAAAGAAGGGAAAACTTCGCGAAAAAAAACAAGAAAGAAAACTGTTGCGTCATCTCCGCTCTGCTCGGTCAGCGTATGAATGAATAATCTGGGCATCCGTTTTCTTTTTTTTTTGTTTCTTTTTTTGGTCTTCTTTTTGCCCATTCGCTGGTTTTTTGTTTTTGTCTCCTTTTCGGACTTTTGCCAAGCCTCCCCACACCCGACGCTTCCTGCGCCTAACGCTGACAGCAAAGGATTTGGGTTTTTATTTATGTCATTTTTATTGCCAAGCCCACGCGAAAACCAAGTAAAGAAACAGAAACGAAACCGTAAGAAAAGGAAGAAATTCTGCCAAGAAACTTTTGATTAAAACACACTCAACAAACAGTGGCGAAAAAAAAAAAATATATACGAAAATGTCGCCTTATCCTAATTGGGTATCAATGCGCCTGAATCAACAGCGGGGCTATGGGGCGGATGCGCAACATTTTATTGCATACTTTTTGGGGAGGTTAGCTGTGTAGAAGCTGTGCTAACCAACTTTTTTTTTTTTTTGCCCAGTTTCACCTTGGAGACCTCGAAAATTTCATTGTCAATGCTCGCAAATCCTCCCTCTCTCCTCTCGGGCCCTTCCCTTCCCCACACCTTTATTCTTCAACCAACTCAACACAACTATGTCCCTTTTTATTCATCGTCTATGCTCCTTCTGCTCTTTTGCCGGTTAACTTTCTTACTTGGCCATTGTCTGCAGCAAATGTTCAACTGTCTGGCCTCCAGCCTAGAGGGGGAGAGAGCGAGAGAAACAGATTTAGTAAGCGAGTGAGAATGAGATAGGGAGAAACGGAAATCCGCTTTGGCAAGTTTTTCGGTGCACAAATTGTTGAAATTAGTTTTCAGTGCCAAATGATAACTACTTGAAACTGAGATGCAGAAAAAGAATAAGAAAATAAAAATGGGGGAAAAAAAAACGAGAGAAACCAACAACAAATCGGAATTGCAATTTAATTAATGAAATTGTTGAAATTCTAAAAAGAAAATGGCGACAAAACTCGCAAGTAATCTGCTAACTAAAAAAGTTTTTCACCTTCAGATTTATCGCCATGAAATGTTCTATGATTATATCAAGAGATTGAAGTTCCCCTTCTGGAAAGTCTGCGAAAAGTTCATTGAAGACTAAATAAAGGCGCTTAAACCATCTCTGATATCCTTTGTTTATTCATTTTTCATTAAAACAATAATTTTTGCTAGTTTTGTGTAGGAATTTCTTGCAAAGTGTATGGACTAGTCGTTTTCCTTTGAAAAAGTCATCATTAGAGAGACGAATAATGTTGACTAAGCAAAAACATAAAGAAACTTGTCAACCAGACTTGTCTCTCAAGCAAAGCAAAAGCAAACAGACTGACAGACAGACGGCCAAACAAAGAGTGCGTGAGTGTGTGACTGTGTGTGGGTGTTTGTTGGGCACAAAAATAAAAAAAAAAGTGCAAATGAAATCAACACAAATTGTTGCCACATGCCCAAAAAAAGTAGAAAGAAAACAAACGCTCCTCGGTACGTGCCACTGTGAATAGATATAGATAGAACTCAGATTTTTGTTGCCATCTATATATTGATTATTTTCGATTTGGATTTGTTTCACATTATTAAATTTGACATTGTATTTGGCGACTTTGCAGCACGTGGCTTTGGCATGCGAGTTGTTGGCGGTAAAACTGGGGCCGATGGCCGTTTGTTTGCCTACATCGTTTGGACGGTGCCCGGGGGGGCAGCTGAAAAAAATGGCCTGCAACAGGGTGACAAGGTAAGCAGCTGAAATCCATTAAATCCAATAGATTTCCTTTGAGCATGATTAATGACACGCGTATTGCTTCTTTTTCTCTCTCTTTTTTTCTTGTGCCAGATACTTGAATGGAATGGCATGTCTCTAATCGATCGCAGTTTCGAGGAGGTCTGCTCCATAATGGATCGAACTGGAGATATAGTTGAGCTATTGGTTGAACATGCTACAGATTTTCGTATGTGCGATCTATTTGATGAGAACCTACCGCCGGGTAATAGTGGAGGACAGAGTGGTCCACGGCGTTCGGGTGATGGTCCAGTGGGCCTTGGACTTATAGCGGGTAAGTCATTCTCATTCTCTCTCTCTCTCTCTCTCTCTCTATCCATATCCATTTGCTACCTATCTACCAGTTAGCACTATCAATTCTTTCTCACATCCGCTATCTACCCTCTGTATATATCTACTCTTAAAATATATATATATATCTATATCTATAATTTTATGTATGTGTATTTCGACAACTCTGACATTTACATAATTTTTTTTCTTATTTGTTGCTCTCTCGTTTCTTGTTACTTCCATTACAACAACAACAACAAAAAAAAAAAAAATATATATCTTTATATATATTTATAAAAATATATATAAATATATATATATATCGTTTTCCAAAATCAGAACCCGAAACCACAACAGACAAATCACCAGCATCGCCAACTAGACGGAAATTACCCAAAACTCCGGTATAAAACAATTTCGTATATAACAATTTTGAGAGTAAGAAAGTTCGAATAAAGTTCAGAAATCACAACAAAAGAACACACAAACGAAGAAAAAAAAACAACTAAAATTATATACAATCTATTTATAGAACAAAAAAAAAAAAAAAAAAAAAACAAATCAAAGAAACAAAAAAGAAAAAAAATCGTAGCTTTTAAATGCAGCTTAAGCATTTTGCAGTTTTTCCACACAATTTTTCAGCTTTCACAAAGTGCAGCTTCCATGCTATATATATATATATATATACAATCTTCCTACATATGTATATGTATATATAATACATCTATTTGCTTAGATATATATACATATGTATATATATATATATATATATATATATATAGCTCACCCTTTATTGTCAACCAAATTTTCCAATTCGATTTACTTTAATTTTTTTTCCTTTCTTTTTTAATCCAACACATTACATATACAAAATATTTGTAGTAGCTAAATATATATATATACCTAACATATATATATATACAATATATAAATATTATATATATATATATCTTTAATTGATTTCTATATGTGTTTTTTACTTTTCATTTTCGTAAACAAATCAAAAATCGAACAAAAAAACAAAAACCAAGTTAAACAAAAAAAAAAACAACAAAACGAAAAACAAAAAAAAAAAACAGAATATGGCTAAATGTGTTTTTTGCTATTTTATGATTTCTGTTACGTTTCTTCTTTTTTTTCCGATATCACAAAATGTATATTAATTTATCGATGTTGGTAGTATTTAGTGGATTCGAGAACAAATCTATATATATATAATACGAAAAAATAATATGAATAATTCAACTTAAGCCTTGCTATGTTAGTACGAGAAAAAAAAGAAACAGAAAAACCCAAAACATGAAAATAAACGAGAAATTATCATAGATTTCAATGCTCAAATGAGAAATCCGAGCAACCAATAGATGAAACCGCAGATATGAATAGTTATTAAACAAATATATCTATATACATACATACATATATATATATATATATATATATGTGGTTAAGTTACTCTACTAAAAAAAAAGAAGGAAACTATATATTCTAATATATATGGACTTAACTATATCATTTCCATGTCTGATAACGAATTAGTTGAGAAAGAATTCAAGTTTTAAGTTATGACTTCTCTCGCCTTTTGACTCTCTCTCTCTCTCTCTCTCTCTCACTCTCTCTCTTTCTCTCTCATTTGAGGTGCAATACAATTGCTCTGTGAGAGAACAAAGAAAACACAGTAAGAACAAAGCACCAAACAATAGAATTTTAAGCGGATAAAAATAAAAGAAAAAAACAAAATACAAATTTTACTTGATAATCGGTATAGAAATTATATCATGAGTGTCTACAACAACAACAACAACAACAAACATCAACAATTTAATACAAAACAAAAAAAAAAAGGAAATTATATACATATATTAATATTATAGCAATCAGATGGTAACTTCGGCATATTCCGAAGATTCTATATCCTTGCAACAAAGCATCCGACTCACAATACATAAATGTAGCTTATCCATTACTTACTTATATAGTTTCTATATAAATATATCCATATTTGAAAAACTAGAACTTTCTTTAAACTCGAAATCGATTTAATTCGATTTACAAAGCTATAGAAAGTGCAGGATTAAATACTTCCAATTAAAATCTTTCTTCCTTTTACCTAAAAAATGCAGGATTTTTCATTGTTTTTTATCCTTGTTATACCAAATGACATGGAAAATGTAAGAGAAATGATTGAAAATTGTGGAAACGTAAATGAAAGCTAAAGGTTTTGTAGCAAGTTACATAAGATGCCAAACCCATTTCCTTGTTGTAAAGCAAAAAAGAAACAATTTTAGCACTCTCTAATACTCTTCTTTTTAAGTCCCGACTATCTTATGATTAACCAAATATATTTAAGGTCCGAGAAACTGACTTTCTCTTGGTGCCAAAGTTCTTTTCCTTTTTTTCTTTGCCATTCTCACTCAGAAACCAAAAGATATGCATCATATTATAGAGTCAGATCGACTTGATAATACCCTTTTGCAAGGGTATAAAACTAACGAATTTTCAATTTTCTTCGAAATTACCAAAAAAAAAAAAAAAAAAAAAACAACTAAATATATTTACCGCTTGTGTAGAACCAATGGAAAAACCCCAAAATTTTAGGTTCTACGAATTGAAACAATAATCAACCTAAATCCAACAAAAATAAAAGAAACCAAAATATATATACCTGAGTTTGACCAAAATACCGAAAACTCAGCTAAACATTATTAACTAGTATATAGACAAATCGAAAAAGAAAAAAACAAAACACAAAAAAACGAAAAATCTCTAAAAAAAAAAAAAAAAACAAAAATATAAATGTTGAGTAGAGTGAAAAAGAAAACAAAATATGTAGTGAAAAAAATCAGCTATATATAAAATTTATATATATATATATATATATATATATATATATATATATATATATATAAGTATTTGAAAAATGTATATGTGTGTTTTAAATGTTATTAAAATTATAAATATTTGGTAAGCCAAAAAAAAAAAAAGCGGAAAAAAAACGAAAAATAACTATAGTAGTTTGTTGTTGAAATGTTTACTAAATGTGTTTTTAAGCCAAATGACAAAACAAAATAAAAATCAAACTGAACCCACCCCCCCCGCCCCACACTCTAAATACCTAGAAATGATATAAACAAAATTTGTGCGATTATTCTATACATGTATATGTATATATGTATATGTATGTAGAATACAAACACATACACTTACACCCTATATACGCATTTGTATCTGTGTGTATTTTGTCATTGTTAGTGCTGTGTTTGTAAATGTATTATAATTTTTTTTTTTTTTTTTTTTGTGAAAAGGATGAATTAGAATGAATGAGATTGAATGATAAAGCAAAAGAGCGTGAAAAAGGAAAAAGAATAAACAAAACAAAACAAATGTAGAAATTGTGGAACCCACCTACATATATAAGAAAGAGATACCTATATACTAACTATATACATATGTGTATATGTATATATACATATATATATATATATGTATAAAACTCAATAACAAAGTGCTAAACGGAATGAGAATCATTAAAAAACTTATTAATATTGATGAAATTTGATAAATGCTTTCTAGCTGTGTAACTCCTGTCAGATGGGTGATAACATTTAAAAATAAAGAAAAACTTAACTTTAATTTCCTAATCACTCACACACACACGCACACACACACACACGCATACACTCACAGAGACAGACAGACACATATACACCGACTTCTAGTTAAAAACGAAAACAAAGAAAAAAAATAAGAAAAAATCTTTAAACTGTAAACTAAATTTATAGACCTTTACACAATCATGCAAATGTATGAATGAATGATATGATATTGAATGAAGATAATGTTAATGATAATGTTAATCTTGATGCTTATGGTGATGTTTAAGAAGAAGATGTAGTAGAAGAAGAGTATTCCAATATCCCTCTTTGAAAAACTAATGACTGTAAACGATTTCTAGAGCCACAAACCATTTGCAAAGACAAAAGCAGCACTAAGCAGCATAAGTAACAAAAAAAAAAAAAAACGAAAACAAAAAACAAATGGAATCCTTGAACTATACCTATATATAAATATATGTGTATATGTATACATTTACAACAAGTCTACGCTAAAAATGATATATACGATATATCTGCATTATATATACCTTATATATGTATACACCCAAAGTTATTAGTCACTAATGCGTATACCAGCCAGCTAAAAAAAAAAAAAAAAAACAAAAAACAAAAAACAGAAAAGAAAAAGTGAAATAAAGTCTCTCTATTTAACTGCAAACCAACTAGAAAAACAAACAAAAAAAAAAAATAATTCGAACAAGATATCTTGCCTGGGTCGCTCGCTTTATATCCTTTCGCAGCTTTAGCCCTGAAGACAGTAGCCTACTATAGAAAAATCTTTAACCTACAATCACCAACTACCGATAACCGATAACCGATTACCGATAACCGATACCACCGATAACCAACCAACCACCCAATCCTGGGCTCATCTTTCAGACAATTGAAACAAAAAAAAAAACAGAAAAAATAAATGGTAAATGAAACAAGTAACAAAAATAAAACCAATCAAATTAAAAAACTGTAAATTGATAAGAACTTTATTGTAAATTATATAAAAAACATATGCTTTACGTATATAATACCTGATTATCTATATAACCTATAACTAGCCATACCTTCTTGTACAGTAAAAACAAAAAAAAAATCAGAAAACCCTCCCTAAAATCGAACTATCCTTTGATATCCACCATCCTTGTTTCTAGAAGTGTATTATAGCCAGGTGTTCTATAAGTAATAATTGTAATCAGCCCAGAATCCTGCTATCCTCTACCCCCCCTTTACCTTCTCTCCAACCCGCTCTCTCCTAACAAAATTGAAAGAACAAGAAATGTATTGTAAAGTGCGCTTTCTCTTTTCTCTTTTTGTTTTTTTTTCTTGTGTTTATTCCTTTCATATTTTGTTGTGTTTTCCTTTGGTTACTATTTCTCTCTCTTTCTCTTTGTCCTTTTCTCTCTTTCTCTTGTTTGTGTTTTTCACGTTTTTCTTTGGTTTTTTTTCGGCTTTTACTGTGTCCTTGTATACAAAATAAAATTTCCATTTCTCTGTCAATTTATGAGCTTTTGTGTTTGGATTACGCTTTAACAAAAATGTTCAACTTTCTTCTTCTTCTTCTTCTTTTTACATATTTTTACAAACTTTTCATTTCCTTGGCTTTTCTTTTTGATTTCTCCTTTTTTTTTTTTTGTGTTGTTTTTGCATAATTCCTGAGACTTTTGAACGAGGCCGCTGCCATTGCTATTCCTATTACTTACTAAATATATATATTTAGTGTTGCATTTGTTAAAAGACACACACACACTATATATATACACGCACATACACACACACACACACACACACCTCATTTTGTATATAATGAATTGTATATTATTATGATTAACAAGTAAGAGGTTTACCTAGAGGAGGCCAGTTATACAGTATCAGATTAGGATAGCAACACTCCAAAACACTCTCAAAAACTACACGAAAAAGAAAATAAATACCGAAAAAAAATATTTTAAGTTTTATTTTCAATTGATTAAGTTTAAAATTTTTGATTTTTTATTCTTCTTGTCTTTTGATTTCGTTTTCTATTTTTGCGTTTTGTTTGCCGAAATTTCTTCAATTGTTTTGCATTTTGCCTAATTTGCATATATATATATATATGTGTGTATATATATATATATATATAATACAGCAAAAAAAAAATAAATAAATATATATATGTATATATACATACTATATACTATACAATTAACTTATGCCTAAGCCTACAACAACAACAATAAAATATAAAAAAAATTTGTTTTGTATAGCATTTAGTGGAATCTTCTTCAAACTTGAACCGATTAGCATTTCTTCATGCATACCTTTATATATATACATATATATATACATATATACATACACACACGCACACACACTTATGCATATGTACATGTGGGTATGTGTGTGTGCGTTAACTATATAAACTAATTTCCTGTACAACTACAACAACCAACAACAATGTAACCCCAGCTGGCACGAGTTATGGCTAACTAACATTGCAAAAAAAAAAAACAAAAAAAAAAAAAATTTTAATACAAACAAAACAAAAACTAAAACCCATTAAAAAAAAAAGTAACCTAAAGTTTGCAAAAATTTAAAAAAAGCAAAGCAAAAACGAAAAAAGTAAATATCGAAACCGAAATCGAAACCAAAAACCTAAAATTATGTATGTCAAAAAAAAAAAAAAGGAAAAAAAAAAAGAACAGATTACAAGCGAATATATATATATATATTATGACTGTCATCAAATTGATTTTGCAGATTGATTGAATCCAAGCCAAACACCCAACCCAACCTATCCCAAAAGTATACAACCCCTACTAACCATTTGTCTCAATGTTTTGTTGATTGATTGATTGATTGATTGATTGGTTTGATAATGATGCATATGACTTTTGCAAGCGAAATCAATTGAATTCTTTTTGCACCCTCTTAAATATATATTAATAGATATATCAATTTAAACAATTTGTATATATATATATACTTTACATGTGTGCAGACTTTTGCAAGTGACTGTGTGTGTGTGTGTGTGTGCTGCATGTCTATGTTTATTATTCATATGAAAGTTTAGTTTAATTCAACAGCAAAGAAACCGCAACATTCTTTACAAAACTGCGGTTATTTTTCCTGTCTGAAAACAAAAAAAAGTTTTCTCTCCAGCACCCCCTCCATCCCTTGTCTCAAATACCCTCCCCCTCCCCCCTGTTAACCACTTACCTAGACCAGTCAAGACAGGTGTCAAGTTGGCGTGCGAGTTTATTTTTTTTTTTTCTCCTTCTTTATTTTTGGTTTTGTTTTATGGCAATGTTAAGGATTCTCTTTAGCCAAGTTGGCTCTCCCCTACACCTTATCATTTCTTACACCTTCTGTGTGTAAGTTTGGGATCGGTTTTTGTTTTTTCCTTTTTTTTTTTCTTGACTTTTTGTCTTTGGGGCTGTCAGCAACAGGTGCTCGGTGGCCCTTTAATTGACAGCTGGGAGGCATAAAATGCTTGAAATGTCGAAAATTAGAAAACTTTTAACAACAATTTTAGCCATACAGAAGCAGAAAGCGACTTGACTCATCCTTTTATATAGAAGCTAAGCCTTATGCTCAATACTTGTCAGCAACAACAACAACATCATCATCATCGGCATTATCATGATTATGATTGTGATTATGATTATTATTGACAAGCTTCTGCTTTGCCATGTTTATCTCCCAAATTTCTCACTTCTCCCTCTCCCTCTCTCTCTGGTTTTCTTCATCATTATCGTCTCTGGTTCTTTGAGTTTGAAAAGTTCTTCTTTATTTTTTTTTTTGTGTATTTTTCAAGTGCTTAGGCTCTTATCGCTCGCTCTTCTTTACCCCCTCTCTCTCTCTCTCTTCCTCTACTGGCTGGCTGATAAACTTCAATAATCCCAGTCAAAGTACATGGGAAGCCAAGGCTTGATGCTGCTGCTGCTGCTGCTGTTGCGGCTGCTGCTTACCTGTAGATAAAAGTAAGTGCGCTGCCGTTGCCTCTCACCTGGACTTTGGCCAGGGAGAGAGAGAGGTGCTAGAGAAGGAAATGAAGGGGCTTATAAAGAGTCCCAACACGAATTCGATTTCCACAGATGAGATGTGTATGTATGTATGTGTGTGGTGTATAATATAAGAATTTTTGGTCATAAAAAAAGTTGCCGAGCAACAGTTCCCAATGCTTGTGTCTCCCTCTTTTACTCTCTGTCTGTGCATGTGTGTGTGTGTGTGTGTGTGTGTGTGTGTGTTCCATTTCCGTTTAGAACACGTTATTGCAATATGGCGGCTTCCGTTGCAGAGCTGAAACATGAATGAGCCAAATGGTAGAGCAAAGAGGGCAAGTGAGGTAGCTAAAGTCAGTTGTCCTTGTTGTTATTGTTGTTGTTGTTGGTATTGTGCGCATGTACACGCTATGAATATGTTATGAAGCTGCGCTATATTCAACTTGCACGTATAATAAACACTAGCAACAACAACAACAATAGCAACAACCAATTTGAAGATTCGTAACAAACCAAAAAACTGCGGGTCCTTCATGCGCAACTGCGCAGCAATGACTTCCGTTTTTCAAGGCACTAGGCCCAGCCAGGGTTGGGAGGATAGGTAGGGGAGGGGTAGGGCAAACAGAAAAAGCAGATTGCATTTGTGGTTCTCTTTTGTTTTAACTAGTGAGGGTGTGTGTGTGCGTTTTTGTGTGTGCTGCGGGCATTGTAAATATAAATAATAACTCACACACTTGTAAAATTATATATAATATACATATATGTATGTATGTAGTCGTAGATAATTGTGTGTGTAACTATAACTGTAGCAACATAGAAATTTGCATTATATATCGACTTTGATTTGCATGTTCACCCTCCTCGCCTCACTTTATCTCTCTCTCTCTCTCTCTCTCTCTCTATCTATCTCTCGTTTTGTTTACTTTCACTTGTTTAATTAGTTTTATTTATACTTTGATTGCTTTAATTTATTGTTCAGTTTATATATACACACACATACACATGCCAACAAATAAAATATGACAAAAATATACATAAAAAACCTACACATAATGACTTGTAAATAGCTTTTACAACAACAACAGCAACCACCATGACACATCATATATAGGCAAAGCAGCTTTAAAATCAAAAAGAAAACAAAAACAACAAATATCTTGCTAATATCATATACTAAACAATCTATATATATATATATAAATAGGCTTTAGGCTAATTAAAAGCAGCGCAATTGTTAATTGTTGTAAATTGCAGCAGGCTTCAAAACAATTATTATTAAATTAGTATTAGTTTATTGGTGTGCCTGTGTGAGTGTACGTGTGCGTGTGCGTGTGTGTTTGAGTGAGTGTCTGTCTGTATGTACATATATATATATAGAAATATATACGATAACATTTGTTAATATTATTTAACAACTTCCAATCATCACAGGAGCAAATTGCCCGCGAGAAATTGGTCAGCGGACGTGTCCAAATCCAAGTTTGGTATCATGCCGAACGTAATGAATTGGTCGTCTCTCTAATGGCCGCCGATGATTTGGCTTTAAGGGATGAGGCCTACGGTCATGGTAATCTACCAGAGGCTTATGCCAAAGTTCGCATTTTACCCAAGTGGTAAGTACCAAAAAACTAGAAAGATGGGCTAACTCAGGCCTTGCCGAAGTAGAGACTTAGAAGAACTTAGAAGTACCAAAATTGCTTTTAAAACAACCAAGCTATTGCATTAAAACAATGTTTCTCACCGATCGTTCCTCATTGGAGCTGTATGATATAGTCAACCGATTCTGGTGAAACTTGGGCAATACGTTGGAAAATAGATTATACTTATAAACAACAAAATTTGTAATAGTCGATTGAAGAACAAGAATGTTATGGAAGATTAAACCTATTCCCAACCGATCGTTCTTATGGGAGCTATATGATATAGTCATCCGATCGGGAAGATTCGGAGATATACAATGCCTGCAGCCCAAAAAGGAGTCTTTTAGCTCTAAACCTTAAAGGGTCTCGGAGAACGAACGGACAGACAGACGGGCATGGCTGTATCAACTCAGTTTGTCGTGCTGATCAAGAATCTATATACTTTATAGAGCTGGAGATGCTTTCTTCTATGCTTTGCAAACTTTTGACCAAAATTAAGATTTCTTTGCTAGAGTACAAAAAGTCAATTTTATGTTACACAAATGTAAAGTTTCACAAGAATTTGTTATATCAAAGCATATTCATTGATATTTTAAGACAAACTTGAAGTTAATGTCATAGTGCCAAGGATATATAATCCTTTCTTGCATGTAAAACTCTAAATATTCTAAGCCTAACCTTTCACTTTATTCCCCTTGTGTAACTTTACCTTTGCAACATTGGCTTTTGTTTATATCTGTTGCAACTCTTTTACTTAAGCATTTCATTTAAATTAATACAATAATTGTTTGCTTGAGTGCAATTTGAATTTGATTGAAGGACAGCAACACTGCGTATACGTGATGAGAGACTTGCACTTAAGTCAGAAATAGCTTAATAATGTTTTAGCCATTTGCCAACATCAATTGCAAATGCAAACTTCCCACCGACTTAGTTTATTATTAATACATGTATTTTGCTCTAATGTACATGCCAATCATCTCAGGAAAGTGATTGGACTTAGACCGAGCTATAAGATTGAGAGTTAAGGACAGGCATTTGATGATGATGATTATGAAATACGTTGAATGAAAGTTGTTTCTCTAAGTCTAAGTTTAATTAAATACGTTTCAATTTATAATCTTCGTTTGTTTTGGCATCTTTCAGTGGCGATGGCAGCGTTCAGCAAACGGAAGTCAGTCGTCCCACACAGAATCCCATTTGGAATGCCACATTGACATTTGTTCATGTGAAAGCCGACAGTTTGATGGATCGGTATATAGATATACAGCTATGGGATTTGGTGCCCCATACCGAATCAATTTTCCTTGGCGAATGCAATATTGAGCTGCAGCAGGCATTTCTTGATGACCAGGCCATATGGTGTCGCCTGGAGGATCCCAAGGGGTTGCGTGGCATAAGCATAAGCAAGTCACCAAGTGTATCGCCACGTGGCTCAATTGCAACTGGTGCTGGGGCACCATGTGGCGATGTAACTAGATTACTACGACGTGACTACAATATGCAACGTTCCATTTCGGATGATGTGGACTCGATTGGTGATGGCGCCTCATTATTACATCCAGATCATGCCTGGATAGCTGGCTCGCGGCGCGGTTCATCGCAATCGGAGACCATGGAAGTGGAGGTCTATCAGCTGGGCAAGGACTTCTCGCGCTCATTGCCGGGTTCGCGTCGCTCTAGTTTTCAGGATGCCGAACAGAAGCGGCTTGAGGAGGATGCCATGGCCACGCCACCTACATCATATCTTGTAGGCAGGCGTCGCTCATCTGTGGCACGACGCGATCCGGATGAGATCTTGAAATCCTTAAAGGCTGTACGCGGCGAACTAGGCAGGACAATGAGTTTGGGCACAGAGCAACATAAACGCATGGGATCACGACGTGAGTAGTGCTAAAATCAAAGAAATACATATATCCTCCATATTGGGTGCTGACTTTTGAACAAAGCAAAATGAAAAATGAGTGATAACTTCTACTTCTCCCTTAGGGGAGTTAAACTAATTATCAATAATGATGGGAGGGGAAGGGGATGCTTGTGGAACTTATGATTTAACTACACTTGTGACTATATATATAAATATGAGCTATTATTCCCCTATCATTCTCTCTCTCTCTCTCTCTGTCAGCTCACTCTCTCACTCTCCAACTGTGCCTTGCTGCTAGTTGTGTCTGAACAAATTTCATTCGCTCACCTCTCTCTCTCTCTCTCTCTCTCTCTCCAACTTACACAGACACTTGAACTGTCACTCTGTACTCTATCTATCTCTCTCCTTCTCTCTTCTCTCTCTATATACATATATATATAGAATTTAAGCTTAATCCTCTATCTATTGCATCTCTATCTAATATCTCTTCCCCAATATCTTTCTCACTATTAGCCACAATATCGGTGTCGCATTATCAAAGCTTTGACACACCTCACACAAACTGGACAAACACAAAATATCATTAAAACAAAAAAATAAAATAATAATTTTAAAACTTAAATTTTTTAATTAATAACAAACAAAAAAAAATCAACTAATTAAAAGCTCCTAACTCTTAAAACAAATTTATTTATATATAATTGCACATAACTCTAAAAAACCAAAGAAAAAAAAAAACACAACAAAAGTCAAAAGTATTATTCACAAATTTTGTTCTTTGCTTCAACTAAAAATATATATAAAAAAAAAAGAAAATTTAAAAGCACAAAAAGCACATGAAAAAACTGTAACAAACAGAAACCACAGAACAACAACCAAAAAAAAAAAAGAAAGAAAAACGAAAACCAGAGAAAAACAAGCAACATTAACAACAACAACAATAACAACAGAAAATGAAAGAGAAACCTTTTGTAAATTATACAAAAACCACTGCAAATTGAGCTTAGCAAAAGCAAGTGCAAAAATGTGTTTTTCCTCTTACCATAATTTTTTTTGTTTTATTTTTCCGTTTTGGTTTCCATTTGTTTTTTTTTTTCTTTTCTTGTTTTGTGTAATGGCAAACAAATGCAACAAGCAAATATAACATTAGACACAATAAACCACAATAAACCAACAAAACACAACCACAAGAACCACAACAACCACCTTCACCACCACCACCACCACTCACCACCACTGGTAAGAATGCAAAATGCAAAAAGAAAATTTTCGTTTTTGATATTGAGTTATTTCAATTTTAGCTTGTTGCATGCCACTTAATTAAAATCTCACTTTATTTATGCATGTTTAACACACAAACACACACACACATAGACACAACACACACACACACATAACCACATACATTGGCACTCTCGTACTGGCTTAGGAAAGAAAAAATCATCGCCCCTTAAGTCCCAGGACACATGAAAACTTTTGATGCCATCATTTGGCTGGAAGCTTATATCAGCTTATTGATGCTATTTGCACACAAACTCGACAAAAGAAAAGCAAACGAAAAGAAAAAGAAGAGAGCAAAAAGTAAAAATTTATATAAAGTAAAAAAAAAAAAAAGATGAAGTAAAATTTGTTTTTTTTTTTTCTTTTTGTCAAAAATGCAAAGCCACACAGCAGTAGCTGAAAGCTGGGAAAGGGCCACGCCTTATTACCTGTTGGCTGGTAGCACAACAATAACGGTACCAGCAGCGGCAGAGGCAGCGGCAGTGGCAGTGGCAGTGGCAACGGCAGCAATTCGTTTAGCCGTCATCATAAACCCTTCAACGCCAGGAGACGCAAAAAAATAGCTCAGCCTTGAAATTAACTTTTAAAAGCCAAGCAGCAATAAGAAAAAAAATGAGAAAAAAAAATAATATATTTAAATTTAAGTAGAATAAAGACTTCTAAATACCCTACATTGGGTTTTAGTGAAAGCATATTGTTAGGGGAATGTTCTAGTTCTAGAAATGTTCTGGTAAATGTTTTGAATTTTAAATTACTTTTTTTTGTGACACAGAGTTTCTAGTAGAGAAGTCCTACCACAAGGATTCTTAAACTTAGCTTCCTTTTTGTAGGAATATCCTCCAATTTAGCTGCTAGAAGTAACGCTAGGATACTTTGCTGGCAATCCTAATTTGTTCTTCTTATAGAAGGATAACTTTGGAACTGGTAATGGACTATTGTTTGTCCTTTTTTTTTCCTTTTGAAAGAAGATTTAATACGTTTTCATTTCATGCAGCTTAATGCAAATGTTGGCCAATTTGTCAAAGTGTTAAAGGACATTGCCGGGTATCAATGTGAAAAGACTCGCCTAACTAGATACAATTTTGATTAGGTTATATTTAAGTCATATTTCGGTCATAGTCAACTTTTCACTGCCATTTTTATATAATTAAGCAAAAGTTTATAAAAATCAATCTAGACCTTTTATACAAGCAAGATGAGTTCACACTCTATGCATTTGTCCTTTTATATAACATAATATACCCAAAGCATAACTGCAGGGTATTATATATTATATATATAGGAGAAATAAAAAAAAAAACAGGGCATGTGGCAAAACAAAGCCAACAAAACGCATTTGCCTGAGCCACAAACAAGCCGTTAAATATGAAAATAAGCAAAGATACCACCAAAAATAACACCACCACCATAGCTCCCTTCGCCGCAGCACTCTCAATTTGAATCTGATTTTGAATTTGAATCTGAATCAAAAAGGAAAAAAAGAACCGAATCACAGTCACAGTACTGTCTGGGTCTCCATCCCCTTTATAACCATTCACAATTTCATCTGGTTGCCCCGTTTCTTGTGTGAAAAGTCTTAGCTGATAGATATCCTAAATCGACTGCTTCATTGGCAAAAAAAAACAAGAAGCGTAGAATTTCTTGTGCTTGCCATTATTGTGCTTGTTCAGCAAGTTTTTTTTTTACTTTACTTCTCTTCTCATTTTCTGTGTGTGTGTGTGTGTGGTTGTGTGTGTGTGTTTTCCATTCGTTCTCGGTCTTTCAATATGTTTTTCTTCGTGTTTTTTCTTTAGACGAATTTTCCTTTTCGCTTTGGCAGTTATTATTAAGCCGCTTAGCATTTTGCCTTGCCTCTCCCTCTCTCTCTCTCTCTCTCTCTCTCGCTCTCTCTCATGGTTCTCGGCAACCTTTTTAACGCACATTCATATCCGGTATACACTCGATGCCCGCCCAACACCAT
This sequence comes from Drosophila austrosaltans, assembly GCA_035045865.1. Taxonomy (NCBI): domain Eukaryota; kingdom Metazoa; phylum Arthropoda; class Insecta; order Diptera; family Drosophilidae; genus Drosophila; species Drosophila austrosaltans. The sequence goes on from JAWNOQ010000207.1 coordinate 7,753,334, forward strand.
ACCACGCCCATTTTTACTTTATTCCACACGTATACATATACGTATACATTTATACATATACATACATACATATATACATATATATGTATGTGTAAGAATATATATATATATAGATGTATTTGAACTTTTGCCATAATCCTTTTTTTTCTCTTTTCTTTTCGGTTTCCTTTTTTTTTTTTTTTTTGTGAAACATATAAAATTTTCGCTTCGTGCTATGTGCGCTCAATTGATTGAATGATTGATTGACTGATTGCCAAGGCTGATAATAAAGCCCCTTGGCCCTAGCCACTTTGTCCTTGGAGGCTGCCGCACACATCAAATGATGAGAGCACGGAGAGGGCAAGAAAATAATAAAAAAAAGAAGAAAAATAAAAATAAAAAAAAAAGTTTTAATGAAGCATGTCTGTCAAATAATTACGCATATCACGTATACGCAGTGTGTTATATGTGAAGGGTATTTTTTTGGTTAGGTATTTTATTGAAATCGTTGAGTTATATACATATATATCGATGGATTCCTGTTATGATTGGGATTAGAAATCTATAACAAAAAATTTTTCATGTGTGTGTGTTGGTTTAGATAGAAACCTTCATCTCTCCCTTATGCCAAAGTTCATTTTATAGATTATTAATGCAAAAAATAATAATCCCTATTTAATCTGTAAAGAGCTGCTTGTGCTCCTTTCTCACCTTATAGACGCGAGACAAAGGATGCTCGATAACAATGTAATACTGTAGCCATGAACACATTGTTATAAAACCAATAAAAGCACACACACACACAATATGAATCAATTTTAATTGGAAAAATTTAAAAATGTAGACTAGCCAACGTATTGTAAAAGTGAGCATTATTAATTATTAAATCACATTGAGGCCAAAGAGATATAGATTGTTATATGGATAAACAAATAAAATGCCATCAACTGATACACATTTCAGTTGAATATTGATAATTAACCATTATATATCATTCATTCAAACGATAACGAATGATCAAGAGATCGTCAAGTTTACAGTTATTTGCCAAGTAATTGTAATTTAACTATTCCTTTGACAGATTTCACTAATTCAAATGACAGTGAAGAGATCAACATGAGCTAGATGATCTTTTCACCATATGCACCACACACACTTGCAATGCAAAGTATACACTCACACACACACGTACAGTTCACACGTGTTCCGTTAGCTGTTGTTTTGCATGTTTGTTTCGTGTTTGCTTCTTTTTTCTTTCATAAATTATGAGCAATTCTTTCAAATTACTAAATTACTTTATCAATTAGTCTTGTAACAGTCTTCATATATTTCGACCAGTAAGAATTCTTTAGTACTTTGAGTTGAGTTCAAATAAGTTGAGCCTATTGTTGCTATACATATATATATATATATATATACATATCTATTTCTATATATATATATCTATTCACTTCTTTATATCTAACTTAAACTCGTATTTGATTAGGTGCCAGTCGCGTTGGTCTACCCAGTGGCCCAAATAGTCGTAAGAGTTCCATATTGGATCTCTCACAGCAGCAGCAACAGCAATTGCAACAATTGCAGCAATTGCAATTGCAGCAACAACAGCAACAACATATGCAACAACATCTACCAATGGGCATTGGTAACACAGAGACCAGTCCACCGTCCGATGATGAGGATAAACGCTTTCGGCCACGCTGGAAGGGATCTGGCACCCAGTTGCCACCACAGAGTCCCAAACAGGCCTTGTCCCGCCTCAAACAGGCATCGTCCGTTTCAAATGTGACGCAGGAGCGTCAAAGTCAACTATTGGGCTCCAATTTGGGTGGCGATACGCCAGCCCATTCCTCAACATTGCGTAAAAGCAGCATGATCAATCTACGCGGCGGTACTGGCCAAGATATGCTCTCTGCCAATCAGTTGCAGCAGCAACGCAAAGGCAGCATGTTCCAACTGGGCGAGAATCAGAATCAAAACCAAATGCAGACACAATCGCAGTTGCAGTCGCAATCGCAGGGACTGCAACGGAAGGGCAGCATGTATGTGGGCTCTGGCAGCGATACACCCAATATGGGTACACCCACACGCAAGGGTAGTGTCTATCAGCGACTCAGCACGGATAGCAGCGGGGATAGTCCGCAACGCAAACAGAGTGTGGTGAAAACACTGAGCGGCAGCTATGTCAATGTTTCGGCCATTACTGGCAGCGAATCGAGCTATGGCCTCAAATTGGGTCCATCGCAAATACATCCCAAGGGCTATCGTTTGACCATGGCGCGTTATGGTGAATTGAAAATGGGTTTTGTTAAAATCAAAGGCAATGTTGAAGTAGAGGTGAGTTTATTTGTTTACCTCCCCCCCCCCTCCCCCCACACAAACACACCTGCCATTAATGCATTTCCATAGTTGATTTGCGCCCGGAACATTGTGAATGAGGATTGCGAAACACCACCAGATACCTATGTGAAATGTTATATCAAAGATGGAGAAAGATTGAGGCATAAGAAAAAGACACGGGTTGTGAGACATTCAGCGGAGCCCTTCTACAAGCAGACCATCAAGTATCAGGTGAGTAAATGGGCCATCGTTATGAGCGCCAATGATGATGACAGTGATGGCAATGACGTTGACGAAGGACTCAAGGGATGTAAATGTGATGATGTTAATGCCCTTTTTTGCTGCATTGTAATACGATTAATGGCTGGCAGCTGGCCATGTTGATGACCTGGTCTGAAGCCATCTGCCAGCAATTTATTACAGCAGAGCGGACAAAGTAGAAATTGACGTAAACACGTATATATGCACATACATATATATATGCTTGCATATATATATATATTTTTAAACCATGTAATTACATCAAGGATATTTGCATGCAAATAATTTACAGAGCGCCGATGTCTTTGGACGCAATATTGTTATAATGGTTTGGCAACGATGCGTGGGCTTCGAACATAACCAGGGATTGGGCGGCACTGAAGTGAATCTGGATAAAGTGAACATTGGACAGCATATTAGTGGCTGGTATCCATTGTTCCCTATGCATAGCTATGGTGGCTCCGATTCAGACAATTCTCCTTGACCGAATTCCATGGAGTCAACGAGTCGTGCGACAACAAAAACAATAATAATAAAAACAATTCAATTGAAATGCATAACACCAAATTTAAAATATATGCTAAACAATATACTAAAATTTAAAAGCTCAATTTGTTAGTTACTAAGTGTTTCCCTCCACAAAAACTAAAAAACAAAATAAGCAAACAAAAAAAAAAGATAACAAGAGCGAAAAGAAACCCAACACCAGAGAAAATCAATTTTGTTGTTATATCTAATCAGATAATGAAGTTTATCCTATTATGTAATTCCAATTTATATATACATATATATATATTTAGACACGCCCACACAAAAGCACACTTATTAATATATATATTAATATATACATATATATATATGTAGAGAGATTTATATGGCTAACAAATTTCCTAGACTTTTCATAGTTCATAGCTTTCATAGTTAAAGCTTAACAAATGGCATATTATTTTTTTTTTATTGTCTTCTCTTTATTTCTCATAATTTTTATATAAAAAATTATGTTTGTTCAGTTTCTTTATGCTATATAGCAACAGATATTAGATGCCGTAGATCCTTTTTGTATCCTTTCAAAGTCCATCCAAATCAATTTTCTACATTTTCCAAATGCTTCAGTTTTCGTGGCTCTAACTTGATCGTTTTTCCAGTTTCTTTTATTTTTTCAAATTTTATGATGCAATTAAAAATTTCAAAAATTAATGAAAGAAAATTTCAACAAAGGTTGAAAATTTCGTAAATTAGTTTTCCTTATTTAAATTCCAATTAAATTCCAAGAAACAATTTTCGAAATTGTTTAAAAATTACCTGAGTTGAAGTAATGTGAAGTTGAAGTTGTTTTGAAAGTAAATATACCTATTTGGTTTGGAAATTAAATTTGTAATTGTTTGTTTTTAAAGTTTCGTCAGTTTTCTAAGATTAAATAGTTTTTATATACATATATATATATTTTTTTTTTTATAATGTAAAAGAATTCATTTTGCTAGGAACTTTACGTTTAAATCTCTTTTGGTCCATTTTCAAATGAAAACTGTTTAGACATATAAACATATCTCTACAAATATATATACACACATATATACATATATATGTATAGTAAAAAAAAAATATGAGCTTAGCATTTGGCTAGGACTAGAAACCGGATTGACAATTCGTTTAGTTTGTTTGTTATGGTGAGAGAGCTTTGTAAGTAAGTTAATTGAAAAGTACAGTTAGGGGGCAGCACGTTAACTAACGGCAAGCACAATAATAAATGAGTACCAGAATGAAATATAGAAATATTTATATTATTATCTACAAACATATATGTACATACATATATATATATATTTTGTGGTTGTTGTTGTGTTTGTGAAAGTTTAAAAAAAATGAGAAAAGTTGGGAATGAAAAATGAAACAATAATGTTGAAAATAAAAGGCAACGAAATGTAAAACGGTTAGCCAAGAGAAATTAAAAAAAAAAAAAACAAAACAAAAAGAAACATATTAAAATACGAGTATATACCAAAAAGTTAAGTAACAATTTTCAACAAATTACAAAAAGAAAAACCCAAAGACGATCTTTTAGAGCATTAGACGCAAAAGCAGGTTTCAACTGCTTCCAAAATAAAAGAAAAACCAAAACTTGTTAATCGAAAGAGAGCAAAACCAAAACGAATAATCTTATAAATCGTGAAAACTTTAATTATTATATATATATAAATATATATGACAATCTTTATGGGTGTGTGTGCTTGTACTTGTGTGTACATGTGTGTGTGTATATCTGTGTATCTGTATCTATACTGTATTAAGTATTGAGTGTGACTAAAAGCGTGATTAAGACGAATTTACTGTAGAAAGGCTAAACAACAGCCAAAGCGATTGCAATCTGCAGTCTATTCCCACTCTCTCTCTCTCTCTCCCTCTCTCTCTCTCTCTATTCCCTTTTTCCCTTCCGCCTCTCTTTCACACTCTTTTTAAAACACTTAAACAAAAAAAGCTTCAATTAATTGAAAAAAAAAAAACAAAAGAAATAGGACAATCTCTTGTAATAGTAAAAGAAAAATTTTACTATACATATTTAAAATGTAAAATCGAATCAGCAAAAAAAAAATAAAAAACACTTGACTTGGAGTTTCAAACTAAACAAAATCGAAAAAGATAAAGTATATAGAAAATTGATATACAATATATACATATATACTATATTTATTTATAACTATACAGCTTATATTAACTGGAAAAAAAGAAAAAACTATGTAACTAAATTATTTACATACATGCATACATACATATTGTAGTATGTATGTATGTATATGCGCATATGTGTATATGTACTTATAACTTTTTACTCTATAAATTATTTGCCATGACTGCCAGAACTCTTCCCTCGGTCGGGCGTCCGTATTTTCTACCATTAGTTTTAGTTAGTTCAAGTGACGCACACACTCTAAACTCTTAACTAACAAAAAAAAAAAAAAGAAAAGAAAATAAGAAAAGAAAAGAAAGAAGCAAAAATCTCTATCTGTATAAGTACATAGAATAACTAGCTTACTCTACTACAAGGTCAGCTGGAGTGTGTTGTTGTTGTTTTTTTTTTTCTTGTTGCTTGAAAAAAAAAAGAAGAAAAATATGTTGAAACATAAATCTAAAGTTAGTATTAGATAATTCTAATTTGTCTGTTCTATTTGTGTCTCTGTCTTTCTCGTTGTAAAGATTATTGTAGTAGTTTGTATGTAAGCGAAAGTACATGTAACTTGGTGAATAGTTTGTCAAGGTAGTCAGGGTAAAAGTATAACTAAAAGTTGTGTTACACACACACACACACACACACACACACACAGACACTAGAATACTTACACACACACACGCACACTATAACACTAATATTCAGTACTTCAGTTTCAATTCAGTAATTACTCTTCACATTCTGGCTGTTGACTTATCCAAGTTATTTTATAAACAAACTAATGTATATCTATTCTATGTAGTTGGAAAACGAAAAACTAATAATGGTTGTGCTATGAGAAAACCTATATATACTATATATATGTATATATATACTGTTACTTATTTAATTTTTTTTTTTTTTTGGGGGGGCAAAGAAAGGAACTTAGGTGCTCCTTGTGAACTCTATTAAAACAAAAAATGTTGCTATATGAATGGAATGAATATTATTAACTTACTAACTTTAGATCTTTTTTGGTCTGTTTTCCACATTGACTAACTATTTATTAATTAGTACTACTTAACTACTATTAATTATATTTGTATTTACTTGTTGTACAACTAATAAGTACTATAACTACTTACTTACTCTACTGTGTAATTGATCAATTTGTAATTACAACGAGTACTTTGAACACTGTAAAAATAACACCATATCGGCGAAGGATCGGAGAGAAAGTTTTTTGTTCCGGATTGGGATTGCGCTTTAAAAGTGCAGAGTGTAAATGTAGCAAGGCTTATAACTATAAACTATATACATAATAATAAACAAATATATATATATATATATATATATAGGTGCAAGAAACCTAACGATTTGTTAAAAAGAAAGAAAAAACCGCATAAACTAAATATATATATATATATTATTATATATCTATACTGGAGTTAACAGTATTGAGCATATATACCTACATGCATATATTATTATATTTAAATGTAGCAAACCGAACGAAAGAAAAACCAATACACAAATAATATGTATATTATATCAAATTGAGTTTCAATAAACATACAATATTTATTTGGAAATATGGTTTGTACTTAACCAATCATTTGCCTAATCCTTTTAAACTTTCTAATTTATTCTAGGTATCCTGGATGTTAGACAGATGCTGTATAGTTTGAATATGAAGAGTAGCAAATGAGCAACTCTCTGGTTGTATTCTTCTCTCTTTCTAGCTATCTCATTTTCATACAAACATGGAGCCAAGAAGTAAAAGAGAGAGAGAGATAGAGAGATAGAAAAGGAGATAGGGATACTAAGTAAGTAAGGAAGAATAAGAAATAAAAGGACAAAGAAGGACTTTTGTATAAGAAACCAAATGACACTCTTGGGAGTCTTCTCCTACTTCTATTTAAATCTAAATTAAGCAATGATTAAGTAGTCTAAGTTTATTTTAATAATTAACAAATATATATACCATTATCATTTATTATGGTTGATGTGTGTTTAAACTTATATTTCAGAACAGAAATGATAAGTATTTAAGGAATTGATTATTTTCAAACTAGTGGGCTTTTCTTTTTGGTAGGTGCACCGACTAATAACTAATATCACAAACGCTTTAAGCTTAAGGAAAGACTGGCGCCAGTGAGCGAAGAGATGGCGCATCATTCCAGTGCTTTCTGCCACAGGATGAAAGTAACGTTTGCAAGCTATTTCAATAAATTTGAATAGAGTTTGCAACGGCGGCAGGACGAAGGAACATGGTTTGCTAGAATGTCCCTAAAAATCCCTATCGATAGGTATCAAAAAAAAAGTGAAAATCATCTAGGCACCCAGGACTTGTATTTTTCCACGGAACGTTAATTCCACTCCAGAAGTATGCTAAAAAAAAATTAATTTCTCATCGAGTCAAAAAATGAAAGAAAGACGATGGAAAAGCACAAAATCGGCGATATCTCAAATCTCCGCAGGACTTTCAGAATGTCCTTTGGCCAGAAGATAGTCCTTATTTATAGAATTCATCCGACACATGTTTCGTCCTGATCCTTCCAAGGACTCCCGAGATATAAGCAATTTTCTATACAGAGAAAAGTCCTTTTTTCTCAGCCATTTAAAGGACTTTCCAGGATCCTTTTATGTCAGCTGACCCTAATCAACAAGGACTATCGTTTGGCCAAAGGACATCCTGATAGTCCTTAAAATAACCGAGTTACAAGGACTTTCTTGATTTTTTGCAAATTTTGATGGCCACCTCCTTACAGAAATTTACATGTGTTTTTCCTGTGGTTGTTGTTATTTTAATTGTTGTTGTTGTTGTAGCTGCTGCTAAAAAACCAAAATGCAGTACCACAAGTTTCATGAAATACCAGGCGAACAGAAATCATCAGCAGGTGGATTGATTTTTTCAAATTTATTTTTTATTGCATACTTCTGGGGGCCGATGACGTCACAGCCAAACCGAAATTTTAAATTCAAAATTTCATGAAATACCAGGCGAACAGAAATCAGCAGTAGGTTGATGATTTTTTCCAAATTTATTTTTTACTGCATACTTCTGGGGGCCGATGACGTCACAGTCAAACCGAAATTTTAAATTCAAAATTTCATGAAATACCAGGCGAACAGAAATCAGCAGTAGGTTGATGATTTTTTTCCAAATTTATTTTTTACTGCATACTTCTGGGGGCCGATGACGTCACAGCCAAACCGAAAATTTAAATTCAAAATTTCATGAAATACCAGGCGAACAGAAATCAGCAGTAGGTTGATGATTTTTTTCCAAATTTATTTTTTACTGCATACTTCTGGGGGCCGATGACGTCACTGGCAAACCGAAATTTCAAATTCAAAATTTCATGAAATACCAGGCGAACAGAAATCAGCAGTAGGTTGATGATTTTTTTCCAAATTTATTTTTTACTGCATACTTCTAGGGGCCGATGACGTCACACCCAAACCGAAATTTGAAATTTTTACCGCAGCGTCTACTACAACAATTAAAATTACAACAACCACAGGAAAAAGACTAGTAAATTTCTGTAAGGGGGTGGCCATCAAAATTTGCAGAAAATCAAGAAAGTCCTTGTAACTCGGTCATTTTAAGGACTATCAGGATTTCCTTTGGCCGAACGATAGTCCTTGTTGATTAAGGTCAGCTGACATAAAAGGATCCTGGAAAGTCCTTCAAATGGCTGAGAAAAAAGGACATTTCTCCCTATAGAAAATTGCTTATTTCTCGGGAGTCCTTGGAAGGATCAGGACGAAACATGTGTCGGATGAATTCTATAAACAAGGACTATCTTCTGACCAAAGGACGTTCCGATAATCCTGCGAAGATTTGAGATATCGACGATTTTATGTTTTTCCATCGTCTTTCTATCATTTTTCGACCGGATGGGAAATACATTTTTTGCAGCATACTTCTAGGGTAGAATAAACATTCTGTGTCCTGGATGTTTAGATGATTCCCACTTTTTTTGATACCTATCGAGAGGGATTTTTAAGGACGTTCGAGCAAACTATGATCCTTTGTCCCACGGCAGGATATACGAAAGGAAACAACAATATTTCTGAAAACTGTTCAGAAATGCAGAGTATTTTACATTTTAATTTCTTATTTAATTTAGTAATACATGGAAAGAAGTAATTAAATTTAATTTAAATGCTTCTGTTTTGTTTTTTAGCTTATTTTCTAATTTTAAATAATAATCATGCTAATGTTTAAAAGCTCTGTTTTTATCGATAAATGTATTTTATTTCAGCGTCCTGGCACACTTTGCGGCGAACTGTCGTTGCTCCTGTTCAATATTAGTGCGCATGTGCAGATCTAATGTCAAATAATCTGCTAAGTGTATACACCTTAAGAGGATAATAATAATTGTTAAGCCGTTGCCATTTAAAATGATAATTGACATTAAATAGAGAAAAGCATGTTGACGGCCCTTCCACGAAAATTTCGTTTAGGAATGCAGCGAACAGTTCTTATTGCGGTCCTCCTAGCGGTGGGTCTCTTCAGTTATGCCTTCCTCAATTTGAAGTTCTGTTTCAAGCTCATGTCACACAGAAGCCTCAATCTGATGGTGAGTTTTCCAGCAAATGTAACGCAAAAAGCAGTATTAACTCTCAACGATATTCCTATAAATCAGTGCCAAAAGTTTGAGCAGCATGAGTATAGTGGATCGCTTTGCGAGGAACTCTGCAGTTCGCAGACAAACTTTGACAATTTCCAATGTCCTTTGAATGATATGAAAACAATTTTGTTTACGGCCGAAAAGAACGGGGATGTGTACGCCGTGAAGGTAGGTCAAAGCGTTATTTTAACCCTTGTGTGTCCTTTTGACAATGCTTAATTTCCATCGGTCAGTTGGCCAGGCACAACGATGACGAACTGAGCTGGAAGAACAGCAAGGGTGAAGCCATTTATCCCAAAATCGAGGAGTTCCATGAAATTGTTAAGCTGCACATCATTTTGGCCTATAATGTTACACTAGATGACAATATGGTAAATGAAATCTGTAGAATCTCTAAGCACTCCTTATGCTAACTGAATGCTTTTGTCATTTTATATAGATTCGTGCTTTGGTCAATCAAGAGATATCCGATAATAACTCCAAGCAAATGGTTAGCTTTTGGCGTTTGTTCAAGGATAACAATTATATGATGGGTAAATTGTTTGATGAGGAATCCATCTTTCCATCTGTGCTCGGTTCCTGTGGGCCATATTACGCCACTGAGGGACTTCAAATTGTTCAATCCAATCCCAGTATTATGCAATACCTGTAAGTGAGACTATCAACTTTCATTTTAGCCTTAATCCTTAATTATAATTATCCTTGATTTTAGAGCTTCCAATCGCCAGCAGCGCCTTAAGCACGCCCTCAACATCATGGAGTATTTGTTTCGCCTGGACGAAATGAAACCGGAACCATTAAAGATGTGCAAAATGCAAGTGAATCGCTTTGGCCTTACGCCAGAGCGCAGGCTAAAATACCAGTCGGCTGAGCATATCTATGTGGAGAGTCAACTGGATAAGCGTATGTCCCGTGGTATACGCTGCCATAGGCATCAAGACTGCAACTTCCATTCGTGCCGCGGATTGTGCGATGAAGAGCGTCAGTCCTGCACACACATTCAGCAGAATAATAATTTTCAAATATTCTGCGAACATATACTTTTGGGTAGCGGCACCTTTCAGCCTGGCTTGCTAAGTGGCGTGAGGTTGGCACGACCGCTGCAAAAGTTGGTTAGGATGTGCATTGATCCACCCAAAGATCAAATAGTTCCAGGTCGTCGACAAGCACCAAATATGCAATTGGCTGTAAGGCTTTACAATGAGATAAAACAGTTGCATCAGCAAACAGTGGCGGCATCAGCAGCATCAGGAGGCAGCGGCACGGCCGAAGAAGGAAGTGATAAGGCCGATGGCGATGCAGTTCCTCCAAAACGGCGACAAGTAGGGAGTCCATAAATACAGCAAGTGATGACAGATGAAAATAGTTTAATTGGCTGGCATGCAGTTCCGAGTAGATTTTCCATTTAAATAGGTTTTTTTTGCTCAAACTCAAATAAATGAGAACATAAAAGTATAAAAAGGAAAGCAAATCAATAGAAGTTTTTTACACAAATTAGTTATAAAGCATATTAAAATTAAAAAATAAAAAAATAAATTAAATGATTACCATTTTCATAAAACTTGAACGGCCTCTTGACTTATTTTTCATACATCGACTGACCAAGCAAATGGAAGAGCAGCTGAAAATTATGAGAATAATAAAAAATTATTAACCAAAACAAAAAGAAAAGGAAAAATCAAACAAAATTAAAGCATGTCTTACCAATATTTCTGTGGGCAACCAAATGAAATGTTGTTGTTGCTTCTCATTTGTCAGCTACGATTTATATATATAATGTTTTTTTTTTCTTTTTTGCATTTATTATTCACTTTGAAAATTGTTAAATTCAGATTACATGCTTTGTTTGTTTGTTGTTGTTGGTTTTTTGTTTTTTTTTTTGTTGTTTGTTGTTGTTGTATTGGTTACATATATTCATAATGCATATTATGCCATAGATGTTGTTTCTTGTGGATCTTCTTGGAGCTCTCCAAGAAGGGATTCGCTTTCATCTTCATCATTCTTTTTTCTAGCTCTTTTACTTACTCGGCTAAAACACAGATTAACACGTTTATTTTGTATGCATATTTGTATATATATATATATATATATCGATTTATGTATATATATATATATTTATTAGATAAACTAAAAAAAAAAATATATATATATATATATAGTACCACACACAGATAAATTACCACACAATTATCTAGAATATCTTTTTTTTTTCTTGCTTTTTTTTCCTTTTGCCCCCCGCTCATTTCTTTCTGTTTTGGTTTTGTCATTTGTTTAAAGTACAACAATTAGTTTAGTTTAGTTTCATAATAGATGTATGTATATATAAGTATGATAATTTGGAAAAAAAAAGTTATTCGATATAATACATATATTATATATCAAGTTTTTATGTTTTTCTTTTCTCAAATTAGAGTTATCAATTGCCATTTTGTTTATTGAAATTTTCTCTTGTGGTGCAAAAAATGTAGAAAAATGTTGAAAGTGGTTGTTTTCCTTGCTTTTCCTGTTCATCCAACCTTTCATTGTGTGTGTCAGTGTATGTGTTTGTGTGTGTGTGACTGTGTTTGCTTTCATTTGCATTATTAATAATTCATTCTCATATTAATTTTCATTTTGCCGGCGGTTCGTTTCACAATATTATTTATATGTATATGTAAGACTTTTTTTTTTTTAGTTTTCTTTATATGTCTGTTCTGCTTGTGTAGGTGTGTGTGAGTTTCTGTATGTGCGCGTGTGTGTGTGTGTGTATGTATGTAAAAAAATACATTTCATATTTCATTTCATTTATCATCATGATCATCATAATATTCATCATTTTGTTTGCTCTTCTTCAACTTCTCATCATCGTCTAATATTTAGCTATGCTAAATGATTATTGTTTGTTTTTTCTTTCTTTTTTTTTTTCCATGTTTACAATTGATATATATTTATGTATATATATATATATAAAAAAAAACACATATTTTCTGCCGATTTGCGTGCAAAAGTTGGAGAGACAGAGATAGAGAGTTAGTTAGAGTTAGACAAGGAGATACACAAACATATATATATTTAAATATATATTTGTGTATTTATTTGAAAATTGTGAAAATCTGATCAAATTTTCTATGTGAACAACAACCAGCGCTTAGTAACATTTAAGTTAATCTCCCTTCATTTCTATTTAAATTAGTTTATCAAATCCTGGTCCATTTTTCGTTACTTTTTCTTTTATACTCTGCATACAAGATGGGTGAAAGAGAGTGAGAGAGGGAGAGAGAGAGAGAGAGAGAGAGAAGGGGAGCGAGAGATAGTGATGACCGATTGACCAACTGACTGACTGATACTGTTCTTACTGTTCTGCTTGCAATTCTTAACCATATGCTACACTGTACATTTAAAGCCATTCGACATGGACAATTTATAATAATTAAATGTGAAATAAATAAAATAGAAAAATTATATATGTATATAATAAATATTGATTGTAAATTAGAAACATTTTGTGTTTCATATGTCGATTGGTTTGGGCTTTTTATTACTATAATATTTAACTTAATAAAACGGAATATATATATATTAATATATATATATATATATGTATATGTATATTGTACTTAAAACTGATTGACGTTTGCTTCTCTGCGTGCTCGTGTTCCTATTTTTCTTTCGTTCTTCTTACTTTTGTTTTGTTTTGATTTGATTTCTTAAATTGTTAAAGCTAAAATAATTTGTTGTTGTATAAAACATAAGCATACAAAATACATATTATATAAATTAGAATTATACTTAATTAGCAATTATATAAATTAGAAATTAAATTCAATAAAAAAAAAAAAAAAAAAAAAAACATTACAACACAATTCTCTCACATAATTGTAAAATTAGAAACTAATTATAAAATTAATTGTATATAAGTTTTACTTCATGTGCTGCATTTATGTATGTTTTTAGTTCTCTTTGTTGTTTTTATCTTTTATCTGCACTTTTTCCGTTTTAATGTAAATTGCTTTTGATTTCAGTGTACTCGCGATTTGCCGTTCAACATAAAATTAACTCGGAAATAAAGAATATTAAATTAGTTTTTAAATAGAGAAATGCGCATAAATAAACTTGAGCATATAATACTTTTTGCTTTCCATTTACATAAACAAAGAACAAAACAAAAAAAAAAAAACAATAATTTCAATAAAGAAATTAAAGTTATAAAAATACAAAATGCAGAAATTGAAACAGAAAAAAACTAGTCAAAAGTTGCTGAACTTTTCGATGGGAACCACAATGAAACGACACACAAAAAACAAGTGGAAAATGAAATAGAATACTAAAACACTGACTGCAATAGTAAAAAAAAAAAACCGAGTCTAAATAAATAAATTACAATTACGACTTGAGTATGTGTGTGTTTGTGTATATGCGTATGTGTATGTGTATGCATGTATGTGATAGACAACAGACAAGTGCGAGGAATAACTTTGCCCAAAACACTTTACAATATCATTATCATTATCATCATCAACATCATCATCAACATCATCATTATCATCTTCGTCATCCAAAATGTTTATATGCATCATCATTCTCATCATCATCATCATCATCATGGATCTCGTGTTCGCATCCATTTAAATCACTTAACTAAACGCATTTTCAATTGTTATCATTTGAATTAGTGGCTTTTGATTTGAAAGCTACACTGTTCATTTGTTATTTTTGGTAATGGACATTAGCGATGGTATGGGATTGGAGAGTATGTTAATTAACTCGTTCTGCTGTTCAAGTATCTGCTCCAGCATGCCCAGCCATTCGGAATAGCGTTCCCGGGATGCTGCCTGACAGATCATAATCACTTCTGGCTTATTGGGATCCGTTGATTTGATTTGAAAACGGCAATCGCCCAGCTCCTTCATTTGCATGTGATTTAGCTGCAATTATACAAATTCGTTTCGTTTCGTTTAGTTTAGTTTACTTTCAATTCCCTGATAGAGAAATCATTAGTTAGTTACCTGTATGTGCGAACGATACTTGAAGGTGGGATCGGAGAATTGTGTTTTGGCCTTCTCAATGTCAGCGAATATGATTATCTGCTGGAATAGAAAGACTTGCAATTCCCGTTGCTTTTGTCCCGCCTCGGTGACACAATTCAATGGTCCCTGCAGCAGCAGATTACCCTGAGCGGTTATTTCGCCATCAAAGTCCTGCAGGCTGCGCAATATCATCATCATATCGTTGACTGTATTAACGACCACCTTCATTTGCTGATAGGCCTCCTGTAATATGGTAACCTCCTTATGTAGACCAGCTCCTTCAGTGGCTTTGATTAGATCTTTGATCAATAGCTCATATTTGGTAATGCGTTGCACTGGCTTAATAATCAAATTTCGCAACTGCAAGACAATTGGAAAGATAAAGAACAAGTTAACATAATGTATAATTTGTTATTCAATTCCCGTTTTTACTCACATCCATGCGATGTCCCAGTTTCTGGCGTATGCAATCAAAATAATCATAATGTGCACTAACTATAAACTCGGACAGGGGTTTGTTACTGCAATAATAGTAATACATGGCAAATTTTGGTGTTGAACGCTTAATTAGTGGACCCAAATCTGCTGGCGTCTTTTGGCAATTGCGCAAAGCGCGTACAAAGGATCTGAAAGGGGGAGAACGAAAAAATGTTATATATTATCTCAATTGATTGCTAATTCCAATAGTTTCAACTTACTCTCTATGCCAATCGTATATATCTTTGATATTATTAAAAACCAAACGTATTTTGCCACCCTTCAAATCATCGGGCATGGGTATATCACTGCTGCTATTATACACTTCGGCCATATACCTAGGAGAGAAGAAAAAGGAAAGAGTATATTAATAAGCATGAATTGCTTGTGAGAAATTCATTTTTTTTCCCCCTTACCCATTGACAATGTCATTTAGATCCTTGACATAGGATTCCTCTGTGGTAACCAACTCATTAAGCACATGCTGACGTTTCCTTTGAGCCGCTTCTTTGCTATCCATGGCTGAAGTGTGATTCTATTGGGAAAATTTGTGATTTAGTATGGTTTATTTCACATTTTCACATTTTGTTGCGTCTTCTTACCTCCTCATTGTTATCGCTGGCATGGGTACGTCCATGGCCATTGGTATTGGCATTCTCTCCAGCAACACCTCCACTGCCATCCACACGACTGTTGGACTCATGTTGCTCCTGCACAGGCCCGGACATGCAAAAAGGTAAACGCCAAGTCAGATACATTAAGAGTTAGCTTATATCACCTTACCGTTCTCTCTCGAACAATTTGTTCTATTTCCGATAGTGGATTGCCATCTATTTTGCCAGTGCTGGCCTGCAAAATACAAAAAAAAAAACACAAGAACAATGACAAAAATTAGTTGGTTATAAAAGTTTCAAGTCGAAATTATAAAACAGAAAACTGATTATTGCATTATGGCAGTGACAGAGAGAGCCATTGTCATTGTCATTGCCCTTGCAGGCGGCTAATTGAAAAACTTTTCCGAGAAGGATTGTGGCAGAAAGTTTTTCTTTTTAGCCTTCCTAATCCATGACATGTGGAGCAAAGGGACAATGTTGCTTGGTTGCATTAAAGTCACACAAAATGCAACTGAAGCGATTTTGCTTCTATATATTTAAAGTTGTATAATTAATAGAACACAATTTTGATTGCATGTGTAACGCAATTTAATTGAATCATTCGCTTATTTTTGTTATACATACACTATACGCTGTCCCCCCCCAAATCCCCTTGTTAACATTGCTTCGTTTTTTGCATTGGGCACGGGCACAGTGATACGCAGTGACTAATAAATGTTGAAATGTTTACTTCTTATAGAAAAAATTTGAAGTCCTAAATTCAAAAGTTTAAAATTGATTTAGCTATGGGATTCATTTATTTAAGACCTTTCATTTGAAATGTTTTTTGGTCCTTGTTAGGACTTGTAAATCAATTTTTAACTAATTTAACTAAATTTGTAATATTTAAACAACAAAAGTTTTCTACACTTTATCGAAATTTGGTGGTCTGCTTAGTATAAATCACTAAAGTTAGACCTCTTTGATGTCCCCTGATGGATTGATTGGATATAATTTTTCTAGATTTGTTTTGCACCAGCAGCACACGGTTATTTGGCTCATCATTATATGTATATACAAACGCAGAAGCACACAGCCAGCACTCACACAGAGCCCTAATTAATTTCAGTTATTTTCGTTGCCGTTTGCATAAATAAGCAAACAAAATCAAAAAATAAAGAAAAAACCACCACAAAAGTGGGAGGGAGGGTGGTATAGGGCGAACCTTGTATGGAAATTTAAAATCTATTTCGCTTTTAGTTTTTTGTACATTTGTTGTTCGGTTTTCTGTGCTTTTTCTTGTTTCCAACTTTAACCAAAAATAAAATATGTCAGTTTGCTAACTAATGATAAAATTGTATAACAAGTCAACAATTTCAATTTTATACACTTGCCAAAGGCATGAAGAAGAGTACATACATTTTGCTATAAATTTTAACCAGTTGTAGTTTCAATTAATAAAAAAAAGAAGAAAGTTTCGTAAACTGAATTATATAGGGAATGATATTGGTAAACGAATTGTGTTTTAAAGCTAACGATTCTCAAAGAGTTTCAAATGTATATACAGAGATTCCCGATCGGCTAAAGATATTGAAATGGGAGTTCAGCAAACTAATCTCTCCTCCTCACAGTTTTAAACGTTCTAAAGGAAGTGTCAATTTCAATTACTTTAATTCAGATTGGACATCTGTTTCTCATCTGAATAACTTTCCTATATATACACTTTGCTCTTTGCCATGGCTAACAAATGTCTTGGCAAGAGTATAAATCAGTTATTATATTGCAAAGTTTGTAGTTTGTAGATTGTTTTTTGCCTCTTTCTCTTTTGTTTTTTCTTTTGTGGTTCTTTGATTTTCTAATTCCTTGTGTATACTTTGCGATAAGATAGATTGGCCTGGCCAAGAGGCCGAGAGTCAGCTGTTGTGCTTTTTTTTTTTTCTCCACTGGTTTTGGCTTTCAAATTGCTTATAATTGCACAGACTTTTTGGTATATTTTTGTTTTTATTACAACATTGAATGCAATTTAGTATTATTTCATTTTTGTTGTTGTTGTTTTTGTTGCTTACAAATAGACGAAAAAAACAGCTCATGATGGCACGTGTTGGTTGTTTAAAATTCTTGGCATACACACACCTCACACACACGTACACACACACACACACACGCACACATACAAAAACAGAATGTATGTTGTATCTTTATCTTTTTTTTTTGTTTCAACAAAAATTCACAATCATTCAGAATTTGCTTTAATCAGATTTATGTATATATATATATTTGTTGCAATTGTTGTTATTATTATTATTATTGTTGTTGTTGTTGTTGTTGCTGCTGTTGATCTTTATAAGGATGTTTTGCTATATCACAACGACGACGACGTCGTCGACGCATTTTGAGCGTAACAAAATAAATTCCTTAAAAACCGAACTGACTGAACGAACGTTGAACATTTGACTGACTGACTCGAAGTGGCACGGCCTATTAGTTTGCCTGTTGCCCAGCATGTTTTACATATGTATACGTGTATGTGGGGTTGGGGAGGGGAAGACACCCCATTCACCAAAATCCAACCGCCTACAATCCACACACACACACACACACACACACACACACACATACTCACACTATAGAATAATGAAAAAGAAACTCTCAATCAACGCTTCGCTAACAACATTTCGTTTTGTGTCGCCTTCGTCACTTGAGGAAAAATTGAATAAGTAAGTGAGAGGGCGACAACCGACAGAAAGACAGGCAGAGGGTGAGATAGAGAATGAGAGAGAGAGCGAGAGTGATATTCAACAGAGGAACAGAAAGAAGGAGCAGGGGGGTTTATGGTGATGAGTGAGAGAGCGCTTGGCATTGTGTATAAAATTCTTAAATACATAAATTAATTCCCATTTTGTGGCGGCAACAACAATGCATATAAATAAATACAATATATCTAGATATATATATGTATCTATATACATTTATTGAAACATCGCAAAAGCCAAGCAAAACAAATAATTGTGTGAAATTTTTAAAGAAACAATTAAACAGTTAATGAAGCTTGAATACCCTTACTTCTATTAGTTTACAAACGGTTAACAGTTAAAGCTTGAATACCCCTACTTTTATTAGTTTACAAGCCGTTAACAGCTGATTGAGTGTTGCCAGATATCTTATTAAAAAGGCTTTTCACACGTAGTTATTTAAGGTTAACAATTTTTATGATTCCACATTTGTCATATGCAGGATATTGTGTTTTATTCAAGTTTTTCTTATTTTATTTGAAAATATTTTAAATTTTACCAAGGAAAAATAGCTTTGTAATATTCTTTAGAAATTTTACGAATTTTGTCTCGTTATGAGATATTCCACTTAATTTCATTTATGATAGTTGAATGGGCTTCTCTTCAGCACTTTCTGTAGAATTGCAAGGGGAAGTCTAAGAGTTCTTTAGATAAGATGACTCTGTTCAAGATGTCTACGATTTAAGATTTCAAGCCCATTCTATTCTATATAATAAAGTTTAAAGTTTCCTTTAATTCATTGTGATTTACTTGTAAGGTTTCCGCGATATGGACTTAAATTTTACAATCGCAACTGCTCGACTCATGCAATAAAAAAGAAGAAAAAAAAAAATTGTGTGACATTTAATTAGGTTGCTCGACAGGGAGTGGAATGGATGACGGATATCAAGATGGTGGGAGGGGGAGAACAGACGGTTGATGTCACACACACACACACTCACACACTACAAAGGGCGCGAAAATTCACACAAGGAGGAGAACTATTAAATTTTAATGACAATGCAAATACAAAAAGAATATGAAACGAAACAAAATGAGGAACCTAAACAAAGGTAAGTTTAAACGGGCCAAGACCCCAATGCCAATTGTGCCAAAAAGTTAACGAGAATAACAAAAGTGCGACCAGCACAAAGATAGACCTAACTGGGTTAAAAGAAAAAAAAAAAAACTTTTTGCACCTCCCAAGTAAACAGGAAAGAAAACGAACAAAAAAAAAAACAACAACAAAAACAGAAACGGCAAGTTAAAATGAAAAAAAAAAATATAATAAAAACCCAAGGCAACAGATGAAAAGTTTTACAAGGCAGAACAAAATTTACATTAAATTCAACTAATAAGCCATCAAAATAGAAAAGTAGACAGGGGAACCCACACACACACACACACACACACACACACACACACACACACACACACACAGAAAGTGGGAACTAAGGAGAGGGAGGGAGAGAAACAAGACGAGACAGCATTAAATTTATTGATGGAAATGAAGGCAACCGTCAGTTGGCGTCACTTTGGCGTCAGACTCAAAGCCATTGGACTTGGAATCGAGGAGAGAGAGAGCGGGACGAAAAGCTAATGGCACCGAAAGACAATATGGCGGCATTTAAGTTAACTAGCAGAAGAACTAACTAAAGGATATAACAATCAAATTATCAAATCAATAGGAAAGTAAGAGTCCTCTATGGACCAAAGGAGGCAAAGGATCTCCAAAGAACATGGATTAATAAGATTATATTCAACTCGAGCTGAGATCTCACGGTGGGATAAGTATATAACATTCCATTTGATCGGCTAAATTGAACATATAATACATATTTCTTGGTCCTTGAGTTGAAGATTTGAGTTGGCTTAACTAAATTACTTAATAAATTTTCCAGTTTCCAAGTAAATGATTATTTGGAATTCTTTTCAAAAATTTCTTTCAGTGATTCACTATATCAAAGAGGGCTAAAAAATGAAGGAAAAAAGGAAAGAAAAGAAAAAGTACCAATCTCTGCAGCAGCAACAAAAGAAAATGTACACCCCATCACAATTCACAAGCAAAATTTACCCGACAGACAGATGGACGGACATACTTATTCATTCCACAGCCCACAAATCCACATTCATCCCACCAAAAAAAAAAAAAAAAAAAAGAAGAAAAAACAGGCAGCGGCAGCATCTCCTCTTGTCTACGGCTAATTTGACTACGAAAATTTATGCGTTGTGAAGGGGACTTCTTGTTTTCTTACTATCTTAGTGTGCGTGTGTGTGTGTGAGTTGTGCGTGTGGTGGCTATTCTGTCTGACCACCAATAATCCCTCCCTTGATCCCCCATGCAACCAACAACCTATCCACAACATCCGCACCACAGTCCACCCACTCATTCACAAGAGTTCTTTCCTTCGTGTGTTCGTTCTTTCGTTCTTTTTCTTGGTTGTGTATAAACAAAAAAAAATAAAGTGGCGCATTTATGGCAAAAGGTGGCTGCTGCCCTTCTTCATCTCCGGAATCCCCTCACCAAGACAAGTTCTTTTAGCTACGGACAGATGGACGTACAGATGAAACGGACGTGTGGAATATTCTCTTCTCTTCGCTTCTGCTACATTTACGTGGCTTTCTTTCTCTCGTCTTGTGCTTTATTTGCTATGCTTTCTTCTAATTGAGGCAAAGCTCGTGCTCGGATTGGCAATGACGTGGAGGATGATATAGAGAATGGGATGACGATGACGATGATGATGCCCAGAGCAAAGTTACAATAAACTGTTTTGATTTGTGTGTGGGAAACACACATATTAGGAGAAGAAGGTTGCGTTCAAAACAAACAAAAACAGAAACCGTCAAACAAATAAACAAATAGCAATGAGTGGAGAGCTGGTTCGGGTCTAAGGTTGGTCCTGGCTCTTGTCTTTGGCCTACAAATTGGACATTAGGTGTGGTTGGGAATACACGAACGCGTATCACATTCGTCTTAGTGCCGGAGATGAAAGTGAAATAAAGTGATTGCAAATCTTCTTTTATTTAGATTTATTTGTTTGTTTTTTTTTTCTGCTTTCTTCTCTAACCAGCTTCGAATATGGCCATGGTTAGATAAGCCAAACGAAAAAGGTGAATTGAGAGGAAGGATGGGCGGACATCCACCGCATCTTTAGCCATCAATAACTTATAAGTTAACCGTTATAATAAATTTATACGATTATAAACGAAAAGAGGGAAAGAGACGTAGTTGCCTAATTTCATTTCGGTTATTGTTTTTTAACCGTTTCGTTGCCTGTCAAAACTTACCAAATTGGCTGGCTCCTTGAGATCCTTTGTATATGCGGGCGGTCCATTGGCAATTAAATGTGGCTCCTGTATGGGCTTCATGGGCGGCGGCATTTCCAGGCCGGCCTCCTCATCGGGCTCAAAGTCCGCTGCTGCTTGCTGTGGCGTTGTGTATTGTGGAGTTGATGACAAATTGACGGGTGTCGCAGTGCCACCGCCCTCAACCAGCTGCTGCTCCTCGGCATGCTTTTGCGGTGTCTAAAAAAACACAAAAACAAAAAAAAGAGGCAAAATTGTCATTATACACAAGAATATATACAAAATATTATGAATATATATAAAATATATTTTATAAATAAACGAACATTAAAATAATAAAACAACGTATATTGTAGGCTAGTGATGATGACGATCATATATATAATGATCTATATGGATTAGGATACTCACTCGCAAATTCTTCTCTGAGGGCTTCTTAATGAGCGATTTGTCATTTGGCGGCTTCTCCACTTTGCTCTGTGATAATTTCCTCAACGGTGGCGGTAGCCATTTACGCCTAAAATTGATAGAGAGACAGAGAAAAGTAATTAAGAATTAGTTTAACGTTTTAATTATCAAAAAGTAATCGATTTCTGTATCGTACAGGAATACTCGTATGGATGTTGTATGCTGAACAAATTCTTCCATTTCATGCTTTCCGTTCTTTTGGCATGGCTCTAGCCAAGTTGTTAAATATATACATATATTTTAAATATATACAAAAAAAAATGAAAAAAAATTAAGAAGAAAAAATGCGAAATAAATATTAAAAAAAAATACTCTTGTGAAAATTGGCTGTCCAGCTGGGTGGCCAACATGAGACTGTCGCCAGCCACTTGGCCTGCCACTTGGCACTGCTCTGCCCACCCGCTGCTTTATTGTCGCCGGCGCCATTGCACAGTGGGGCCAAGTTCATGGTTGTAGCCAAAATGGCAAATGGCCAAATATTTAGTCCCTCTCTCGGTCTCTCTTGCGCTCTCTCTCTCTCTCTCTCTCTCTCTGTCTCATCAAAGTCATGGTTTGTGGCCAAAGCAAAGTGAAACAAAGTATAAAAAACCCCGAAAGAAAACAAAATACTTGGTCATATAATTCATTCATGGCAATTGGTTTTATGATTTTAAAGGAATATTTGAATATTTTTTTTATGCTATAACTTTTACACACCGTAAAAAAAAAATATCCTTCACGTATTTTGATTAATACCAAAAGCTATGAAAAGCTGTTTAAGGGGGTCGACTTTTTCTTTTTTTTTTTTGTTTTTCTTTTTTGACTTTTCAGTGTACCGCACCCCCCTCCCGCGCCACGCTTTTCATTCATTCATGAAGAAAATCTCATTTATCACTTGCCCCAAATTGATGAACTGAGAAAGTGCTGCGAATAATGATTGAAAAGGATTCATTTTTCATGAGAGGGGAGAGCGTAGAGGGGGAGAGCGAGAGGGACTAAGAGAAACTGCAACTTTTTTGTAAAAGTTTAAATTAATAAACCGCATTCAACTTTTTCTCTCTCTTTCTTTTATTTTTTTAGTGGCCATTAAAAGTGCATAGCGGCCAAGTAAAGAAACAACAAAATTGAAAAGTTTATTAATTATGTCTTAATTAATGAAAACGAAGAACATAGCGGGGTAGAGAGGAAGAGAACACACATTTAAATTAAAATAAAAGTCGATGTGCATATATATATATATGAATATATATATATATATATATGGAGAATGGCTACATAATACTCAATGGCTTGTAACATAATTCAAAGTAAAAATAAACATTGACATAGACAAAGGACAACCAGAACGATGATAAAGAGTGGCAACAGAGAGGAATGAAGGGAGAGGGTGTCAGTCAGTTGGGGCATTTTTGAAAATGGGGAATAGAAGCGAACGAGTCACTGCCAGGACAGTCCAGTCCGGTTCAGTTCAGTTCAGTTCTGTTCTGCTCTGTTTTTTTTTTCTCGTTTCGTTTCGTTTTGGTAGCAATTCCTGGAATAGTATTTAATTTATTATGCGGTCGCCTCAAAATTCATTTGGCTGATGTAATGTTTTAGGCAAATAAGCAAACTCTCCTGTAACAATCAACCATTCCCTCCCACTCTTTCTCACACACACATACGCTGTCTCATCTACTCACATTGTTTGTTTGTGTCTCTGTGTGTGTGGGTATTAATGAGGTCGCCGCAAAGTATGCAACAAAGGCTGGCAAATTTGCAGTTTCCTCTTCGGTTCGTTTTAGTTCATTGGACTTAGCAATGAGGCGGCAGCACGCGCTGCCCCGCCTACCATATTGTCCTTCTATTCCTTTATCACACTCCTCTTTACCGCCTTGTCCCTGCACTCACTACTATATATACATACATACATATATCCCAAACAAACACACGCGCATATTGACACAATGCTTGAGACAAAGAATGAAGAGACCAAATGAGTGTAACACTGTGTGTGTGTTTGTTGGTGTGTGTGTGTGTGTGTGGGCTGCCTGATGGGCAAATCTACCCAGAGACAATAATCTATATTCATGTTGCTCGCTCTGCCTTAATGCTCACCCAAGTGAGCCCAATTAGTGTGCAAATATTGAAAGTATTGTATATACATATATATATAGATATATATACAGGATCTATACAGATGGATATATATATCTATTTTATATATCAATGTGTGTGTATGTGTGCAATTTATGTCCAACTATGCTAAATGGTAACAAAAATTGCAAAAAGAAAAGGAGAAGAAACTAGTACAAAAGGCTTTTACCTTGATAAGAAAACGAAAACAAGACAAAAGGTATGGCGTGGGTGGTGGTGTGGTGGAGGGGGGGGGAGAGAATTGTGAAGAAACCATTTAAGTATTATTATTATCGAAAGGCTTTGAATTTCATTCGAACTTGCAATTAACGTTAGAAAATTATGAAATTGTCCATCAATTTATGCTTCATTTATTGTATTTCAATTTTTTTGTTGTTTTCCTTCCTTCTATTTTTTTTTTTTTTTGTTTATTGTGCAAACCGCTTTGAATGATTAATACCCGTTTCCAAAGCCTTTTATCGCTTTTCCTTCATTATTTTTTTTTTTTTTTTTCATGTTTTATTTATTGTTCTTATCACAATTAATGACGAAGTCTCTTACAGGTCTTGGCTGACTAATCCAAGCCACAGACAGAAATAAGAGCCACGGACTTAATATAGTTCGTCTTTCTCAAATTTCATATCCTTCTAGCTATTGGATATAGGTTCGTTATACGATAACTGAAGCATTAGTTTTCTTTAGTCATCAATATACACAGCTTATATTTGAGACGCTAAGCTTATATCAACTTCCTTTCAGACCAAATCTCTTTAAATTTAACAATATAAATATTTCTATATAGACGACTTATCGCTTATGCATTTTTAGTCATGAACGGATTTCCCTGAATTCCAATACAAACAATAATAATAATAACAAATTAAATGTAATTATTATAGATCTCCCATACAACAACAGGTTTAAGCTTTTGCTTTCAATGAATATTAAAAACATTTGTTTAAAAAAAAAACAAAAAAAATGGGGAAGAAAAATCTATAACCGGTTTGGCATGACTTAATTTACATGGTAAGTGTAAATGTTGGCACAAAACATCCCGTTTCAAATGGAATAACCCAAACATTTGATACCCTATACAAATAGGGCAACTGGAGTCAATACAATAGAAGATATAAAGACTATAACAGATAAGAAACAACTTTCAAATGCTTTAAGTGCCAACTTCAGGCAGGGTATTTCAGAGTCGACTACTTTAAAGACAAGATTTGTTTGCAGTTTTTTTTTTTTATTGTTTCTCTTTCTTTTTGTTTGTTTGCAATCATTAAGTTATAGCTTTAACATATGAACAAATCATTTCACACACTTATTTGGCAATTTTTCTGATATCGTATCGAAGAAACAAACCATTTGAAGGCATTATTTAATAATTATATATAATTAGATACTTTAATTATAATAATATGCAAATCGGGGGGAATTCATTTAGGAGTGTTTCCCCCCTTTTTTCATCTAATCCCAGCACGATGGTGGAACATGATTTTAGTTATATTCCATATGATATCTTTGGTATTTTTTCTTTGAAAAGTTTTCCAAACTTAAACCAAATTTAATAGATGCTGAGTGTGGAGGAAGTATGGGGGAGGAGCGGGCGTTTAGATAAATAAGCAACAATAAAAACAACAAGAAGAGCAAACAAACAAACAAACA
This sequence comes from Drosophila austrosaltans, assembly GCA_035045865.1. Lineage (NCBI taxonomy): Eukaryota > Metazoa > Arthropoda > Insecta > Diptera > Drosophilidae > Drosophila > Drosophila austrosaltans. The sequence continues at coordinate 7,779,575 of JAWNOQ010000207.1, forward strand.
AACAATAAAATGCAAAACGTGTCTGTTTAATTTCCACAACTAAACTGGAAATAGAAAATTATACAAGAGAGAGACAGCGAGAGAGTGGAAGAGGGAGAGCTACATAATTCAATCCAACTTGAAATCGAGCGAATGCCAAATAAATAAAATTTCATTTACCAAGTGAAAATGGAAAATTAGTCACACAACTAGAGTGAAAATGCTGTCTATGCTGTCAGTTGAATTTTTTGCACAAGATATTAGACTCATAAGAAAAGACATACTTAAATTACACACCATTTGAAGCTAAATAACAAAGCCTAACCATTGTAGACGCATCGCTTTTGTATTTATTTATTTTGTTTTTTTTTTTTTTTCTTTTTTGGGGGGGAAAATATTTACCAAGTTTTACGCTTCTCATCGGCTGTTGTCTGCTCAACAATTGGCTGGCAACAGAAACAGGCGAAACCCTCCGATATCGGAGTCAATGTATGCTGATGATGAAGTGTATGCTGTTTACCATTACCATGCAAATTCAATGATATCGATTTGACTAGATGTGGTGTGGTCTTCATTCGGCACTGCGTCTCATTATTATGTTGTTGGGCTGGTGCCGAGCGACGTTTGATTTGTTGTTGTGAATTTAATAAATTTGAATTAAAAGTCACATTGTTGTTATCATTGCTATTATCGTCAACTGCGGCGGCAACTGCGGCACTTTTTTCAAAATGAAAACCATTTTCGGTATACTTATCTACCGCTGAGCTGTTGTTGTTATTGCACATTGCAGATAAGCCGCAGCACACACACACACACACACGGCACGGCACACCACCAACAATAATAATAATGAAGGTGAAAAACTTTAATTCTAAACTGACTGCCCAAAGTCCGATTAGCGACAAAAACCGCGACGACCAACGTTGCGTATACGCGTTAAACCATAAACTGAGCAAGCAAGCGAACAAATTGAAACTGTTTCTCCCTTTCGCGATATACAGAAAGAATAATTCTCCCTTCTCACACTCTCTCTCTCTCTCGCTCCCTTTCTCTGCGAGTTTTCTTTTCTTTTTGTTTTTGTAGTCGGCTTTCGATTTCTGGAGAAATCAACAGAACATCGGAAACTTACTCAACTTAACTCATTTTAACTCAACTCTGAGTTTCTATGACGAAACCTAACTAAGTGGCAAAAGTGTGAGTGTTGAGCGAATTCTTATGCCTACAATTTGTTTGGGGTTTCTGTTTTTTTTTTTTTTTATTATTATTATTTTTCTTGTTTCTCTCCGTAACCTTTTTTTGTTTTGAGTCATTTTGCAGTTGCTTTTGACTCGCTCTCTATCTCGGCGTCTCTCTCTCTCTCTCTCTCTCTCTTGAGTTGTTGTAATATGTTTATATTTTACAGGGACTGCAATCATTATAGTTATTTTAAAACTCAAAAACTAATTGTTATATATAAAATCAAAATAGTTCCTGTTCCTTGCATCTTATAAATCCTTAAGCTTGAAAATGTTTAATCAAAAGTAGTTTCGCAGCTTAAAGAAATTTATTGTTATCATAGGAAAAGATTTGATTTTTATTTTTTTTATGTTGAAATCAAAAGATTTTGAAGGCAGAGAATTTCATCTATCTTTTCAACTCTAATACCCCGATTCAACCTTTGTCCATTTTTTTAGTCTAAATATTCGATTATTTTAGAACACTTTCCTTTAATTAATATAAATCATAATTTGTTGTATTTCTCATTTTTTAAACTGATCAGCATTTAAATTTTCTCAATTAAAAATTGTTTTGCCATCCCTGGTTTATATCTTTATGGCATGTGCCCGAAACTGAAGTGGGTAAAGCACGCGATTACCTTATTGCTTATAGTCCCAACGTAAAATGTTAGTACACAACATAAAGAACGGGAAACATAAAGTAGAGAAGCCAAAACGATTGGGGAAATATATTTTAAGCATTTAATATACAGTTAAATACAATTCTTCTATATTTTTTGAGTTTGTTTAATAACAAAAAAAGAACAACAAACCTTCACTATGGTTTGTTGTTCTCATCAACATTCTTTATGACCTTGTAAATAAGCAAACCAATTTTAAATATATTCTAATACTCAATTTATATGGCAAGATTAACTAAATGAAATTGTTAACTAAAGCTGATTGATAGTATAAAAAAAAGAATGTTTCCAGAAGAACTTATATTTTGATTGTTTGTAATTTCTAGAAGCTATGTATGTGTCTGTGATAGTCTGAATTGAGCAGAAATTTTGTAAACAATTGCAGAGTAATTTACTACGAATCAAAGTTGAGTTGGATTGAAACTGGTTGGGAACGATTATCCAATTATATTCTCAGTATTTTAGATCTCTTTGACCAGTAAACAAGTTCAATTCTATTCTATAATATGAAATATTAAAGAGAAAACTTACAGACTAACAAGTTTAGTTTCATTTTAAATATATGAACTAAATGCTAATATTGTTCCTTTGATTCTAGTGATTACTTACACATGTGGCTAATAATAGAACGTGTAAATAAAAGAGCTCTTTTTTTAACTATAAATACTATATTTATTGCAGATGTATATAGAATATGCCAGATACCTATGCCTCCTTATCATAAATAGTCCAAGTAATTGCATGAGTAACATTTTGTCTTAATCTAATCATTGTGACGCAAGTGGAAAGGATAAGCCGCACATTACGAGGCAATTGTCTGTGAGTCTTCGAAAAACCGCAGTGAAAGTCTTCTTATACGAACTAAACTAGTTGCGCAGCAAAAACATGTGTCGAGTTATCTAAATAGGACATGAAGAGCGGATAACTGGGCGACACTGTAGTGGAAACCCCCATGACGAATAACAAGTACAACCACTGACCCTGCCTATCGGTGTGTGAATGCCTGATAAATTGTATGACACGCTAGTTTCCTACTTTTGCTGCTGTTGCTGCTGCTGCTGTTGCTGCTTCTGGGGGGGCAAACATGATAACAAAATGAATGAAATGCAGAGAGAGACCAGGGGTATGTGTAGTGGGTGGGTAGATGGCAAGTGAATAATTTTAAATTTTGAAAAACCCATCCATTTGGGAATTCTTGGAATTCCCTTTATTATATTGTTTAACTGAACAATATACAAGACGTTTTTCAAGAAAGGTTATCATCATCATCCTCATCTTTCATTTAATATTCACCCCCGAAAAGCAATTTGGGAGCAATTACTTTTTACTTATTCTGCACTCATTATTCATTATGCAAGTGCCGGAATGTGGCTTAAAACGTTTTGGCGGCTACAAACTACAACTTACCCACTAAAGCCACGCCGCTTGGTGGATGAGGAGAGAGCATCCGTTTTGCCGCTACGATTGCCTGTGGAAATTTAAAATTAAATTAGTAAACGGTTAGAAGTGGAAAGAAAATTACTAGAATTCTAAATAAAAAAAAAGGAATAGAATGAAATGAAATGAAATAAGGAACTTACCTTGATCCTGCTGCATGTTATCGTTGGCCTTCTGAGCTGCCGCACCGACAGCTGATGACGATGAACTTGCTGGCTTGTGTGAGCCTGGCGGCGGTTTGAGTACTGCAACAGGCACAAGTCCTTCCTGAACGGCAGCATCATCATGCTGAAGATTGAGACGTACCAAACAAAAATGCGGCTCACTGGCTGTGGGCAATTCAATAATCTCCACTTGTTGTCCCTTACTAACGCTCAGCTCGTTGCTGCCCGAGCTGGCTGTGTAGTCGGCAACCACCCAGGTGGCTTCCTGATTGCCTAACTGCAAAATGGGGGAAAAAAAAGAAAGAAAAACAGATGAACAAGGTGTGAATGAGTAAAAGAGATGGCTAATGATTATTTCACGATATTTATGCATCACAAGTTGAGAGTGAGAGGGAGAGAGAGGGGAGGTTAGTTTAGAGTGGGTGAAGTGGTTTGGTTTGCATAGGGTCGTACCATTATTGATTGACCTCAGACCGAGGCACAGACACAGAGACCTGTGTATGCATCTCTCCTTGGCCTAGGCCCTCCTCATTGGCCTTCAAAATAACTACTCAAGTGTATCCACCGCACCACCTCCCCCACCCATCAGAACCCACACTTCATTGGCAAATGTATATGAACAAACTAATTAGAAAGCCATTCAAGTTCCATAGAAGACATCCTATTGTCTCATTAAATATGCAAAGGTTAAACCACTGGAGGCAGGAAGAAACAATGCAGAGAATAGAACAACAAAATACCACAATGAGGCAGAATGGAAGGGTAAGCAATTCTGATTCTGTTTCTCCTGCCTGCCCTTCCGCCTGCCTGCCGCCTTAAGCCTTTCAACGGCCAATCAACCAGCCAACCAACCAGCCAAACAGCCAACCAAAACCAAAGGCAACCAAGCAACGTTATGTGCATTAATAATGTATAAGTTTATTAATTTACATGCCGCATTGACTTTGCCTCTTTCTTTCACTCTGTGTGTGTGTCTCTCTCTCTCTCTCTGTCTATTTTCCTCTTTTCTCTTTGTGTGAAAAGTGCTTAATTGCCACACCATTGAAAGAAAAATCTCACAAAACAAGAGAAAGGAAAGCCAATTGGGTGAAACGAAAGAAGCATCCAAATTACGAATAGGCGGCTTAACAAAGGCTTTAGCAAATTGTTTTTGAAAAGAACTTTTTACTATTGAAATAATTGATAATTAAAAGTTATTAAAGATTTTCCATATTAATTTCATTATGTAACTGCTAAATGTTGTATAAAAAGAGAGATTCATTAAATTATTGATATAAAACTATTATCTTAACTATATTTTCCATTCCTACAGAAGATTTTCCCTTACTAATTATATACTTATAATTTTAATTGAAATATTAGTTAACAGTTTACGGGAATGGGTTTCTTTTCGCTTATCATTTAACCCACAAAAAAGCAATTTCATCATATTGTGAAAACATTTATAAGCATATTGATTTCAATTTTTCTTTCATTATTTAAATTACAGACATTTAGGAGCGATAATCCAGTTTATATATAGGTACATTGTATATAAACCAGGCAACATGTTATAATTAAGGTTTTACTTATTTTTGTTTCTCTTTTTTGTCATAGTTGCTACATCGTCAGCTGTGGCTGCTTTTCAATGGCCTGCGCGAGTTTATAATATTTATTTTATATACAATATTTATATAGAGTCGAGTCGAGTCGAGTCGGTTGGGCCATAAAATTCTTTGGGGGCGGGCAAAGCGCGCGTGCACACATGTGTGAGAGCTCTCAGGCCGCAATATAAACACCTGGCCCTGGCAACTGGCAAAAACCATGTCACCAAAAAAAAAAAAAAAAAAAAAAGTAAAGGAAATAAAGAGGGGCACACACAGCACGCGAGGATTAGGGGGAGGAATGAAGGAAGGGAGGCCGCTCATAAGCGCAATTAAATCAACTTCATCAGCGAGCACTGGGAGAAGCAGGATCCGGAGTGCCGAAATGGGAGCAGCTTAGTGTATTATGGACGCCTGGCTGCCTGCCTATATTCCACATCTTGCCTGCCTTTCACTCTCCCTCTCTCTCTCACTCTCACTCTTCCTTTGAGGAGGCAATGTTACCCAGCTTCATTTTTTCTCTCTCTCTCCTCTCTCTTTTCTTTTTGTTGCCATTTTTGAACGTTGCGCGTTGTGCAAAGGGGCAGGGGGCAGGGGGCACACACTCGAAGGCAGCGAGGGGAAGCTCTGTTAATTAAGCTTCACTGACACGGAAACGTGCCGCGCTTGTATGTGCGTGTCTGTGTGTGTGTGTGTGTGTATGTGTGCTTTTGTGTATGAGTATGTTGCACGTTTCCGCTTGTAATGCAATTAGTTGAAAAGTTTTCGCTCAGCAAAAGTTCCCGAACGAAACTTTTATGCCAGTTTGTGTAAGACAAGATGTGGCCCCTGAGGGGATATTATTTTGCTGTACTCTGTATTCTCTTCTTTTTTTCTTCTTTCTCCTCTGAAAACGAAAGCTATTAAAAACTTCCGCTCCCCGCCCCTTCTTCATGTTTCTCTCTCATTTGCGAATAATTTGCGAGAAATATAAATCGGCAGAGTATAAATGTTATGTCAACTGGCAAATGATTTTTTGCCATTCCAAAAGTATTCTAATAGAGAGAGGAATGCATCATGGTATATTACGTATACGCAATGTGAAGGCATCATTGTCATTATTATCATCATCATAATCATCATCATCATCATTATCATTTGTCGCTGCCATTTAGTGTGTGTGTGTGTGTGTGTGGTGCAAATTGCAGCAGTCACGCACACTCATACACAAACACATGTATGTACTAATAAGCTGTCATCAGAAGGCAACAACATGGCGTATGCGCACTTTCTCCTCTTGGTGCTGCTGCTGCTGTTGCTACTGCCACTGCCACTGCCACTGCCACTGCTACTGCCTGCCTGGTGATGTTGATGATTTCTGAAGTGTGTGCATTGGAAATTGCTTAATGGCAAGTGGGAATACACAGCAGAGTAGAGTAAAATAGAGTAAAGTGAAGTGCTGAGTGGTGTGGAGTGGAATGGAGTATAGTAGAGTAGAGTAGAGTTCAGTGCAGTGGAGTGAAGTAGTTGGTAAATGGAGTATAGCATCTGTCTGGCAGATGTAACTAAAGGATGTGCAACTTATTTGTTTAATTAAATGGTCTTAAAGCAAACCTCATATAGAAATGTTTGTCATAAACCAACAAACAAAAAGAAAACTATTACAAAATAATAATTTACTTATTAACAAACTAGTTCAAGTTGATAAACTTTGTAAACAATTCAAAAGTAAGATTTAATTTATTGAAAAACTTTCAATTCAAAACAGTTTGAAGCAGTTGAAACGAACGTTTTTTGGTCAAATATTTTATAGTAAAGTTTAAAAGTTTTAAAGTTTTTAATATTTAACAATGGCAACGCACACACATCTTAACTGCCACAAAAGTCTGTGATTGTTGGCTTAAGAATGAAAAATCAATCAATATTGAATCACTTAATATGAATTATTTCTAAACTGTCAGTCAACATCAAAGAAGGCCACAAAAATTTCTTAAGATTAAGGGCACTTAGTAGGAAAAAAAAAAATGCAATGCAAGCGAAGAAAATAGTTGAAAGCTTTTCATTGAAATGGTAAAATAAATGAATTTACTTGGAACTTGCAATGAATTACTTTTTGCAAATTGCTATTAGAATTAAGCTCTTGATCCATTAATTGCTTTTTGTATGCCACTGTTTTTGTTGTTGTTGTTGTTGTAGTTAGTTTGCTATGATTTTATATTGCTTTTATCGTATTTGTTGTTGCACATAATTGATTTAGAATATTATTCGATTTGCACTTGAAATGATTTTCATTTAACTATTTCTCTCTCTCTCTCTCTCTCTCTCGCTCTCTTTCTGTCTCTATGGTTCACCCATGGCATTCACATTCAAACAATGAGAGCCTATCTGCTGCTGAGGCTAAAAGGGACCCCACAATTGTGGTCGCTTTCGGTGTTAACATGTTGTCGCACAATTACCACACCACACAGGGCAAAAAGAGAGAAAGCGACAAAGCGAAAGGGAGTGGAGTAGGTAGGAAGAATTGGTGAATTCTCCTATTGCTCCGCTCCACCGCACTCCATGACAGCAGCAGGCATTGCTATGTGTGTTCGTGTGTGGTTGTGTGTGTTCGCTTCATCGGTTGGCCCTGCCTGTTTATTGTTTATCATGTTGTTGACTGTGTTGGTTACAACGTAATTGATGTCGAAACGTTTTCCCAGCGTCTGACAACACCGCACTGAAATTCTTCTCCTCCTTCGCCACATTCACAGCCAAGCGGCGGTGGCACCCGCAGGAGTAACTGCACCCACCACTGTGCAAGTTAATTGAATAATAGACGTTTATGTTTTATGTATCTAGGCAATACACACACACACACACGCACATACATACATACACATAAATGTGTAGTACTTGCACACACACACACAGAAGCATTTATATATATAGACATTTGTCTCCTATCTAACAAATGATTTATGTGTCTCATGAGGCTATTTGGCAAATTGTAAGCAGAAATAAAACAAAAACCAACAGCAACAACAACAACAACAGAACAAACCTTCTAAAATGAAATTTTATCAAAAACAAAAATTGGTTTGTATTTCATTTTTTTTTTTTTTTCTATATAAAAATTTATTTGTTTGAAAATATTTAAGAGAACGCAACGACACTCACAATTTGAAGGACAAATCTTTGCTATAATTCGAATCAGTTAAATGATGTTTGTAATTTCACTTGACAGCCATCAAGTAAGAACCGACACCCGACCACTCCCCTCTCCTTCACTCTCTGGCTGTACGTTTTTTGGGGGTGCTTTTTGCTTTTGGGTTTTTTCATTTTAATGACTTAACAATTGATGGAGTTTCTTTTTTTGCTGCTGCCAGCAATTGGGTTTTTTTTTTACGATGCTCCACTCATAAAAAACAAGGCAAAGACGACATAAGCTTAGCTACCAGAAACCGCCTCCTTCTCCTCCTCCCTGCCTATATCCTAAATCATCCATTTCCTTTACTTAACATTCTCCTACCCTTCCCCCCCCCCATCCCCTTTCATTTTTATTTGCCATCAATAATAACCTTAACATTTTGCCAAATCGCTTTACAATTTTCTCAAGAAACGTATTTCGTTTGGCTTAAACAAAGTGATGACTTTTGATACTCTGTACTTTTGAGGTGGCTATAGAAAGACTTCTAGATTAGTGGAATATATATGTATATATATCCGGGGAGGATTAACCAATATTCGCATGGGCTTGAATCTTTTATGATCTTTAAAAATCCCTTTCCAATTTGCTCACTCATTCCATTTAAAATTTTAAATTTTTAGATTTTCAACGTTAATAGAGAAGCAAATTTTACCCTTATCTCCATTTAACTTATAGTAAACGATCTTTAGTAGATATTTGGTATATATGTATATATTCTTTAACTTATAATTTACAGGGTGTAAACATATAAAAAGCATTTTTCTGCCTAAAGTTCTCATATTTTTTTCTTTTATTTCTCATGGATTCTTTTACAGGTTCCTTTTGTTCTATTATTGTTATCGTCTTGTAATCAGAGGCTGAAAGAGAACAAGAAAGACGGTACTCCTTTTTCTTTTTCTTTTCCTTTCTTTTCTTTTCTTTTTTTTTTTTGTTTGTTTGTTTGTTGTTGTTCTTCGTATTTGGAAAGAAAAGTTTGTCCTTGCTGGAAACGATTCGACGACGATGTCAGGACGCGTCAACTTTTCTTCTCAAGGCTATGGAAATTTAAGCTGCTGCTGCCAAGTTTAGAACTTTGAATTTCGATTGCATCTACTTAGTTAGGCTCCACTCTATTGGGGTTTCAATTTTCCATTTTCTGGCTAAACTCTGCTCCCTTTCCCCATTCGTCTATGTCTCTGGCTATATGCAAATTTTTCGAGGTTTGGTTTGATTTGCAATTGAATTGGAAATGTTATTGCTAGGCCACAAAAAGACAACAAACAAAAATGGACTTGAAGCATAAAAAAGTTTTCATTTCATTTAAATTTTTAGCTAGCAAATTTCCCTTTCCAACCATTAAATATGCAAATGCTTGGCAGAGAGAGAAAGTGTGTGAGAGAGAGCGAGAGAAAAAGTGTAAGTCACGTTAATTATTTTATGCAAAGATGTGGCCTAGAGAAAAGGGATGGAGGGAGAGAGAGAGAGAGGGAGCGAGAGAGAGATGGAAGCTTAACAAGGCGCGAGCGCTGATTGCATTTTGCAACATCAAGAAAAAAGGAGGGGAAAAAAATGGGAAAATTAACAAGAACAACACACACATATACACACACACACACACACACAGAACACAGGCATACAAATGAAAATGCGCATTTCTATTTAGCCTTTTAGCAGTCACCTCTCATCCTGGGCACGCTATAATCCCTGCTAGATCCTCTCCCCCCCCTCCCCCTTCCCATTTCTCTGTGCAAAAATGTATCCTTTCATTATTTTAATGAAAGACTTGCGAGTTAGTTGGCTAACTGGTCGGATAGATGCTTGCTTGGCAATATGAACATGCGACTTAATTTGTAGCTACAACTTTGGCAAAATAAAATTAAAAAAAAAAGAAAATAAAAAGAGAAAACGAAACGAAACGAGGAAAACTGCAAGGGAGTCAAAAAGAAAAAGGGGCAACTAATTCGAAAAGAAAAGTAAAAGTTGATAATGAAAAACTGAAAGCTGGATTATGTGCATTGCTTTGGCTTTGATTAATAAACTTAAGTTTCTCATTTTGAAATTACTTAACAACAACTGAAAGTGAAGACTTGAAAGTTTTCTTTCTTGCAGATAATTTTCATTTTCAATTTGCTAAAAAAAAAATATATATATACATATATATAATCAAAATGGCAAGTGAATCCATTAAAGTTCCATCAAAGGAAAGTGCAACGTTTAAAATGTTTACGGAATAAAGAGTTCTCGACTAAAAGCAGAGAAATTACTGAGAACCAATTTATCTGCTTTACTGAATAGGAAGCCAAAATTCACAACGTTTATAATGGAACCAAACACTCGGGACTCAGGTGATTACCACAGACTAGACTTGGGTAAAAGCAGCTCATTGAGGTGAACTGGCTCATTCGTTCTTTTTTTCAAAGTGAGCCAACTCACTCATATGGCTCACTGGCTCACTTGTAGATAGCTTATAAGTTCACTTTGCGATCGCCAGTTGAGCGAACCATAAGAACTAGTGTGCCAAACTGAACTAGTGAGCCAAACTGAACTAGTGAGCCAAACTGAGCCATATTGAATGAACAAGCTCAGTGGCTCAGTTCAGTGAGCCATTCATTTTGGCTCACTCACTCATGAGCTACCCAAGTATACCACAGACACATTGAAGGCTAATTGAAACTAAGGACCAGCCATTATTACGAGTCAGGAGATTTAGCAAAGTTATCAATTGAAAAGAGAATCCTTGCTCTGGAATTTTGCATAGTTTTGGACTATGGCAGATGTGAAAAGTGAAAGCTTAATAAGATGTCATTCGTTTTTCAGCTCAATGGAAAATTTAAAGGGCGGCTAACAAAGCAAACAAATTGAAGACCTCGTCGTTGTGCCTTGACCAACCCAATTGATGTTTTGTAAACGAGGAACAAAAAAAAAAAGAGACCAGGGGGAAAGGGGGTAAACAAAATGGAAGAGTTGGCGGCGGCATCCCCATGTCATTTTCGTTGTTTTATCGTAAAGCATCATGATGGCAAAAAGGAGGATGACAATCAATATGGGTGGACCGCTACCACCATCACCAGCAACAATAACAACAACAATTTGTGCGTGCCATAGAGCTTCACACATGTCGTCTGAAAAATGCCAACGGGCCTGAAGATGATAGATGGTACAGAGAGAGAGAGTGTGGTAGAGAGAGAATATAAGATTTCTCTCTCCCCTCCCACTAACATTTCCATTCTCATTGCCATCTCCCATTTGATGGGCAAGTCAACAAGGGACCAATTGTGAATTGCTGTGGTTTTTAAAAGTGCGGTCCTATTGATAGTGGGCGTTGCTATTGATTTTATGGCCAATGGTTTGTTGGTTGGTTGGTTTGGACCAGAATGAAAGGCATAAAATGATGATTTTGATTGCTTGAACTCGGACATTTAAGCTTAAGCTGCTGTTTCTATTGCTGCTGGGGGCTTTTCTTTCTATTTCTTTGGTTTTTCTGCAAACACAAAACATTTGTATCGTGAATCTTGTACAAGTTTTGTATTTTGCCCTTGCATAGTTTTATTCCTGTTTGCTGCCAGCAATTTAGTTACAATTTTGTTTGGCCTTCCTTCTACTTATTTCTCGTTTTCGTTTTCGTTTCGTTTCGTTACTTTTTTTTCTGCTCTACTCTCGTCGCCCACTTTTTGCGCAATTTGCATATCATTGTCAACGACAAGTGCTGACACACAAACACAAGAACAACTACATGCAATACAATACAAAACAGTACAAGTAAAATCTGGGAAAAAGAGAAGAAAGCTGAAAAATCCGCAGTTATACGCTTGCTGAAGTATCTTTTCCTTTTGCCTTGAGAGGATTTTGTTTATTGTGCTCTTGGAATGGCATCTCACTGGTAAAGGGAGGGAGGGAAGGAGGGAGAAGATAGAGAGTGAGTTCTTTTGCTAACAAATTGTAACTTTGTCAGCATCATCATCATCATTATCAAAAGAGAAATTCAAGATGAATGGAATGAATTGAAAGACATGCTGTTAAAAATCTAAAAGATACAGCAGATGTCTAGACATATATATATATATATATATATAAAGAAGGTATTCAGTTGCATTTATATAGAAAGTATTTAGTTACAGCAAATTCACAACAAAACTGTAAACTGAATTCTTTATAATTTAAATTTTAGATTAAATTAAAGTGAAACTTGGATAATATATATCCTATAGTATGTATATACAGTATATATCCTTTTAGTTTATTTCACCAAGTACTCTCTATTTTATGCTAAAGTATTTGCAACCTAATCTCAGATCCTTTGCTGTCATTCATCTTGTGGATCCTTGAGAAAATCTGATTATTTGAAATGTGTTTCTCTTAACAATTATCTTTGTTAAATACATTATCTGATATCATTAAGATCTTGTTAAGTTATCTATGTATATATACTTTTAAGAGTAATTTAAATTCCCCTATTCGTTATCTATTTTGTTATGACAAATACACATATAGTTAATCAGTTTTCACTGTTTATTTTTTGTATAGAAATTTCTTATTTAATATGCAAGTGCAGTCTATGAAGAATGCAGAATACATGTATATATATATACATGTAATTGAGTGTGTGTGTGTGTGTTTGTCTATGTCTTTTATATGTTTTAAGGCTTGGACTGCAAAATTTCAATTGTTCTATTCTGTTTGAGATTGCGTGTGTAAGTTTTTGTCGGCAGCTGTGCAAAAGTTGTCATTTGTCGTTGAGGTTTCTCCTCAAGTTGCTGGAGTGAAGAGAGGAGACGTCGACAACAACAAGCAGCATGTAAAACAAGCAACTTGCAACTGACAGCAGCAACATGAGGTATATATATTTTATTTTCTACTTCCTTTCTATTTCTTTCGTTGGTTTTTTTTTTTCTTTTTTCTCTTTCTAAAGGAAAGACACGTTTTCCATGCTGATGCGGCTGCTGTTGATGGTGATGCTGTTGCTTTTCATCTATGCTGCTGCTTGGGAGGAGAGGAATTTATTTTGCCTGTGCGCGCAAAAGTATGCCATAATAAAATGCATAAAGCATACGCCCCATCTTACCCAAAGCAAAAAATTCCCCACCACTCAGGCAAGCAAGTTTCTATAGTTGACAAGCTCAGCGATGCATTAAGAAATAGAGAGATAGAGGACCCAAAGAGCCCAAAAATAGGGCAGAAGTGGAGGACATTAAGGGAGAAGTGAAACAAGAGTTATGCCACAAGCACACATACACACACACACACACACACATGTGTATATGCATATAACAAGCGCATAAATATTTTTTGTGACACTAAATTATAAATATATATATATATATATATATATATATACAGATTGCTTTTCATTTTCCATAAAAGTCAGTGGCATGAACTTTAATCCACTGCCACACACACACACACACACACAAGCAGGCAGAAGCTGTAGAGGAACGTAACCAAGAACCACAACAATGAATAGTAGTAAATTGACTAGAAAGGGCAAGACCAGGAAGCTGTCCCCTCAGGGTGGAAACGGACGTAGTTAAGACATCACTCAAACACTAAATTGACAAAAGATGTCAGTTGAAGAGAAGTGAAGACGGAAGGGTGTAGACCAAAGACGATGTCGTCTCAGGGCAAGATGAGGCAAGGTCAGCATGCCAACAGTATTGCTGGTGAATGGTGGCTACCATCATGATGATGATGATGCTGATAATAATAAGCTTTTACATGCTCTGATGAAGTGATAAATACATTATGAATGGTAAGGAGAAAGGCAAGAAATTACATAGTTACTACACTTCACACAACCTTCCCGTGAGGCATATGTGTTGTAAGTAAGTAAGAAAAAGGGATGGCAGAGGAAGATGCCTTACTAATTGAAGAGCTGCACTAACTAGAAATAAATTAATATACAATGTTGAGCCAACTTATTAAAAAAAACAAAAACCAGCTTGGGTCAACTCTCTCTTAACCATTTTACAATAATCTTCTTAAAGGATGAAAACCAAAGCTCATACTACCATTGATGAAATCCTTTAAAAGGTTTATCTAAGGCATTATATACTCAACTCTCAAGTGTTGTGGCACTAAATAGGGAAAGGGATTCTTTATGTCTTTAAATTATACAAAAAAAAAAAGCCATAGATTAAAAGAGATGAAAAAGAGAGCAAAGTCTCTTAAAAAACAAAATTTTATTCAGTTAATCGTAACATTTTAAATAAATAAAATTCAATTTCGGTCCTTTTTTGTTTCTGGTGCTGCTCTGTTGAATCTATCACTTTGATTTTATACTAATGAAAACAAATGATAAAACCTAAAGAATCTGACTTGAGATTTGATAGACAAAGTTGCCTCGTCATCGCAGGCATTCTTTTCCCTTTCTCTAGTATCTTTTTTTGGTGAAGTTAAACTCATTCCTAATGGCCTACAAATCACATATTTATATCAAAGGTCAAGTCATTATCCATCGAATCGAATTGCTTAGAATCAAAATGATAATGATAACCACAGAGAAGTGAAAAGGCAATAAGAGATATATGTATGTATGAATGTTCACCATATACAGATTGAACTTTGCACTTATTAAAGGGATAGAAATGGTGATATGGGGAATGAGGAAAGGGCAGTGTTGGGGCCAAAAACTTTTGCCACGCATCAATAAGAAATAAGTTTGTTTTTTTCTTGTTATTGTTGTTGTTAAGGTCAAGTCAATCGCTTTGACGTTTTAACATAAATATTTGATAATCACACGTGGCAGGCTGGCAGGCAGTCGGGAGATCGGGCGTAACCCGCCTGCCTGTCGAACCCTTATCAAGGACATACTACACACACGCCTCCTACCTTAAAGCCGCTATTGCTCGGCTGCCGAAAGAAACGAAATGAGCTGGGCGTATCGATGGTATGCTGCCGGGATAGTACACCATGTGAACTGCTTACACTGGATTGACGGAACCAGGGTAATGAAATTTTGCGTCGACTTTTACGCTGAGCTGTTGGTTGCTGTTGTTCCTGTTGTTGTTGCTGTTGTTGCTGCTGTTGCACTGTTGGAAAAGTAAATGGTGATTTCTGCTGATGCTCTTGATTACCCGCCACTGGAGCAGTAGCTGGTAATTTTGGTGATGTT
Source organism: Drosophila austrosaltans (assembly GCA_035045865.1). Classification (NCBI taxonomy): domain Eukaryota; kingdom Metazoa; phylum Arthropoda; class Insecta; order Diptera; family Drosophilidae; genus Drosophila; species Drosophila austrosaltans. The sequence continues at coordinate 7,794,888 of JAWNOQ010000207.1, forward strand.
GTGGCATCCTCATCAAGCGTACATAACGGTGTATTTTGTGCCGAATCAGCCAACGATGGTGATGGGGATGGATCACCCACAGCAATTGGTGCACTCAGTGGCAATGGAGTATTGGGCAAAGAAACATAACCACCACCACCACTGCCAGTTATAGTTGAGTGAGTGGCTGCTGCATCACCACTTATCCCCCTATCCAAGCTCTGATCCCCGCTAGAGCATTTTAAACGATCCAATGTGGTTTTCTTTCCACTGCCACCGACACCGCCACCGCCATCCGCTGAGTCCACGCTATTCATGCGTTCATTTAAGAATTTTTTCACACTTTTCATTATGTTGGTTGGTTTTGATTTGCCCTTTCCTTTATCGTTCTCCTGCTTTTCTTTTTATTTTTGATTTAATTTTGGTTTATTTTCTTCTCTTTTTTTGTTTTTGGGGGGATATTTTTAATTTCACTTTAAATTCATTTTGTCATTCATTTCAATACTGAGAGAGCCAGAAAAAAGGAAGAAATTGGTAAGTTTGGTTTGGGTTTAGCTTTCCCTTTGGCAGCTTTTGGAGGTTGCCGCCTCTCTCTCTCTCTCACTCTTTCTCTCTCTTTCTTTCTCTCTGTTTTTTTGTTTTTTATTTTTATAACAATTTTGGGTCTCTGTGGCTTAGGCCCTGGCACAAGAACAAATCAATAACAAAATATCCAAGCCCCCAATGAAGGGAAGGGGATAGGGTTTCGGAAGGGGAGGTGGGATTTCGGTTTTTTTTATTTTTAAACTTTTACGCTGATTGAATTTTACACGGGAATTTTTAGATAGATGGAGGGGGGGGGGGGAACCATTTCGGAGGTAATCTCTTTTGCTTTTAAATTACTTTTCCAATTTTTTCATTTAAAGGAAAATATTAATAAAAATTTAATATTCGATTTTTATGCAATATATTTTTACGATTTCCCCTTTAATTTTTGTTGTTGGTTTTTTTTTTTTTTTTTTGTTTTGATTGTGAATTATTATTATTATTAATTTTTTCTTTTTTTTTCTTTTGTTTTTGTTTCTTTCTCAGTTTTTGTTTTCATTTCAGATAAAAAGCTGCTGCCGGACCCACAATTTATCTTGAATTTTTGCTAGTCTCACGTTTTGTTTACACATCCACCTATAAATATATACAAACATATATATATATATATATTAACGTTACCCCTCTCACTCCTCTCTCTCTTTCTCTCTCACTCTCGCACTCATCTTCTCTAGATGTTTGTTATTTTTACACATTAGTGTTGTTTTTGTTTTTGTTGTTGCCTCAGCTGACGACGATTTCGTTGCCAGGCCCATGCAATGGCAAAAGGGGTAAGACAGGGGTGGAGCGAAAAGGGGAGAATTTAGAAGACGGCAGGCGGGCAGCGCATGTTTCTCACAGTTTTGTGGCAGGTGCGCCATAACGTCCGCCACTTGGCCGATTAAAAATTTTGTGAAAAACGAAATAGAAAATAATAAAAATAAACCCCCCACCCCCATACCTGCCTCCATCCACAAAATGCTGCCCTCTAAAATAGTTTTAATGGCAAAATCTTTGGGCATTTGCAAATGAAAAAAGCAGCAGAAAGAACTCTTTTCTTTTCTTTCATTTTTTTTTGCATTTGGGGAAATTTTATGTGAACCTTTTAAATATTTAAATATTTCAGGCCATTGAATCAGTTAATAAATGAAGGAAGGTTAAACAATATCCTTACACAGTTTAGACAATTCAAGACACATAGCTTTCGCCTACACTGGAAAATAAAGTTTCCAGAAAAACTTTTCCAAACCGATGCAGAATTGAATCGATTCTATATCACAGAAATTTAATCATTTCTATTGGGAGTGGATTTCGAAATGAGATGAAAAAAAGAATCCAAGGACATGGCATCTCCACTTAGGATCAGGTAATCGATCTTATATGTTATAGATCTTTTCTTCTAATGTAAGAGTATCTATATATTCGTTTAAACTTAATTTGAATTTTTCTTCTGACATTGACCTTTGCTTTTTGGCTCCTCTTTAGAGGGTTGTGGTTGTTGTTGTGGTTTTTTTTTTCTCAGTGTACCATGTACGCGTGAAAATTTACATATGTTTGTGGAAATTTGCAATGGCCATTTAGAAATGTTTTCTGTGTGGGTGTCTCACTGTATGTGTGTGTGTGTGTGTGTGTGTGTGTGTGTGTGTGTGTGTGTGCGCGCCAGCTGGCTTGCTGCTGCTAAGTGGTGACGGGCCCATCCCTAACCGAATTGAGGGATGGGGATTATGTTTTCTTTCTTTTTTTTTCCTTTTTTTCTTTTTTTTTGTTTTGTGTTACGTTCATTTCTCTCTTTTACTGGTTACTGGCATTAAAAAGTTTGTTTTACACCCACACTGGAACGAATGATGGCGATGATGATGATACCCGCCGCCGCCGCCGATGCCGCCGCAGTTACGTTGTCTTCTCGTTGACATTTTGTGGCGTTGACAAAATGCCAGAAATTCCCTTTTCCTACCTCCTTACATGCCAGCCTGCTTGAACCAGCTGTCCCGCTGTTATACCCCTAACCCCGAACCGAACCAATGTCTCCCTTCACCTTAATACGCTTTCATTTCATTCACTCAAAAGCTAACTTAATTCAATTTTTGCAAATGAATGCACACACAAACATACGATGATATGAGAAGGGGCAAGAGAGAGGCATGACTAAAGAAAGGAATGGCATGGAGAGGGGGAAGGTTTGGGATGATGGTACAGATATGAACATAAGTTAAAGTTGGTTTAGATTTCAAAACTAAATTAATTGAAGTACCCAAAAGCAGATTAAAAGGCAACAGGAAAAAAAAGGGAAAATAAAAAACTTTGGATTGCTTAAATAAAATGTAGACACTCCCCCCCCTTTTAATTTTTTTTTTCTTTTTTGTATATGTATAGTTTTATCTCTGGTTTTGTGGTTTACCCTTGTCACCCACTCTAATGAGGCGAAGGGAGGGTGTGGGTAAAAATGGCAAATGCAATCTCCTCTATAATTATAATGACCAAAACATGTCGTGTCGCGGGCATTAGCTAAGCTAAAACAAAACGCTTTTTGAATAATTTAATATTCACAAAAGAAAAAACTGCAATAGAAGATAAGTGTGTGTATGGAATTCCAATAGAGGCAACATCAACCAAATGAAAATACAAGGAAAATTGAGTGAAATTCTTGGAACTTGTTTGAAAGGTTACATTATGAATGAAATGAGTTGAGTTAAGGGCAACAAAATCTTTCTTGCGGTAAATTCAATAAGTCTTTCTGGGTGTTAAACTATGAAAATGAAGTAATTGGAGAGGCAAAAGGAAGTTGGGAGTGTGTGTGTGTGTGTGGGGGGGTTTTCCTCTAAATGTATTAATGAGTCTCAAAAATATCTATAGAGCTATTATCTATTCATCGTACACATGTTGGGGGCTTTTCCAAGAATCGCTTTTACTGCGAATGAAAAGCGTTTGCCCATTCATCATCATGTGGGAATTTCATTCAACCAAATAGAAGCCACAGGAAAAGTTCAAAGGATGTTGCACTTGTCAAATGCAGAAATCATACATTGGCTTTCAATTGAAATAAAATGAAAATGAAAACATTTTAACTCTATTTGTGAGTGTGTGTATCCTTTGGTACAGGTAATACAAAAACCAAGCCAAATGGAAAATTTTAAAATAAATGCAAATATTTTAAATTAAATGAAATTAGTATGAAGGAACGTGAAATCTCTTAACTAAATCGATCCTATCAAATAAAGGATATTGTGAAATAAATTTCATATGGGATCGAGCCTTTTTTTTGTTGCAATTTCTTATTATTTAAATGGTAGTGGAATAGTTTTATCTTTCTCTCTCTCTGGATAACAATGGAAAAATACCTATATCTACATAAACCTAGATATATATATATGGATTTTGTTTATACTTTTACGATAAGAAATGTCACAAAAAAAAAAAAAAAAGTCGAAGGTAAGAAGAATGGGGAGCTTTGTTTGACTTGGTTTTCTATCAACTTAATGAAAATTCGTGTCTCGTATTTCTGTCGCCCACCGAGAAAAAAAAAAAAAGGGAAAATGAAAGAAAATCGCTGTCACACAATTTGCGATCGTCTTGCAGTCTTTGACACTAAATGGGGGTCTAGGATGATGCTTGAAATGGCAGATTGTTTGGTGGGGGGGGGTTTGGTGAATATGACCAGCAAATGAAACTGCTATTCAAGTGGCTCGAATGGCGTGAAAAAGGTCAAAGGCAGCCTGAGGAAAAGAAGCTGTTTAAGACAATTTTGTTTCTTTCTACTCTTTTTTTTTATTGTTGGCAAGCAAAAAATGCTGAAAAAGGATTTTTCTCTTTGTGCACCCCCCCTTCCGTCGTCCGCTATTGCTCTAGGTTCTAGAAATGTTTGGCAGCAGCTTTTTTTTTATCATATATTTACATTTATTTATTAAACTTTATTCTTCTTGTTGTTGTTGGTGGGTAATTTTCATAAGTGCCTTTTGCCAGAGGTGGTTTATGTAATCTTAGTTTCGTTTTTTTTTATTTCTTTTTTATTTGTTGTTTTTTATATTATATATGTGATTATACCGTTAGTTGTTTGGTTTGTTATTTTGATTGATATATATATATATATATGTATCGCTATCTATTTCTTGGACTTGTTATCTTTTATTTGCTTATCAGCTGATTAAAGTCAATTTTCTAGCTACTTGAGCTAAGCGACAATAACAACAATAAGAACAAAAATATTCATACAAATTAACTCGTGCCCCTGTCTCTCCCTCTTTCTCCCTTTCTCTGGCTCTGGCTCTCGTTTCTGTTTCTTTTTTGGCGTTGAATATTTTCACTTGATTTTCTTTTTGACTTTTGTTTTATTATTCTCTTGTAGACGAGAAAGGAAACTGACAGTTGGAGTCAAGATTGAATGGTGCAGCAATTGCAGAGAACACTTCAAAGTTAGTTAGACTAGACGACGAGCGACGAATATAAGATGTTGCTGCTGCGTCTGCTGCTGCTGCTGCTGCCACTGATGATGGTGTTGCTGCTGCTGCTGCTTGTACTGCTTCTGTTGGTACTGCCGCTGCTGCTGCTGCTGTTGGTGCAAATAACTGCGATATGTTTGACCGGGCGGCTGGCACTCGGCTGGCATCTGCAGGCAGCAGTCAGTCAGTCAGTCAGTAAGTAAAACGAAGGTTGTAAGTAAAAAAAAAACAATGAAAAAAAAAAAAAATAATAATATAGAGCTAGAGGACAGAGCCCGACGACGACGACTTCCACCAGCAGCACGGCGGAGACGACGCAGACGGTGACAACGAGACAACGGAGACGACAGCGAGAAGAACCTTTTGGCTTAAACTCTACGAAGCAACTGGAGCAGCGGCAACGGTTGCGGCTACGCAATGCCGACAGCGACAGCGACGCATCGTAGAGCCAAAAGACCAACAACAAATAGCTTAACCCATGTGCTTCAAACAGATTCCTTCCCCACGTTACCCCCCAATACACCAGCCTTGCCCCCACCCACCCAAAAACAAATGTGTAAAGGACGGGAGAACGGGGAGAGTAATGCTCTACTACGGTAGGGCGAGCAAAAAGCTTTCATGAGAGAGAGCAATAGAGAGCTAGATAAAGAGAAAGCGAGAGAAAGAGACCGTATTGGAGCTGGCAATTAGGGAAAAAGCTTTTACCGCTCTCTGGATATGCTACTAAAGTGCCGGAAGCATTTTTGCAAGAGGCGCGCAATTTGTTTTAGCTTTAGATAAAAATATTGTTTAAAAGGAATTTTAAATGATTTCTTGAAATTCTTCTTTCACTGACATTTGTAGAATTGCTGCCAAGAGTGCCAGAGCACCACACTCTCTTCTCGTCTCTCACTCTCTCGCACACACTATCTCTCTATCATTTCTTTTTTTATAATCTCTACCTCTCATTGCAATTCTGTGGCCCATAAAATCTGTTCACACAGAAAAAAAAAAAACAATATATTTGTGCTTTACCCGACGAGAGGCAAGTTAACTATAAAAAAGTGTCACATAAAATTTACATTAAGCAAATGTCAGACAAACGCTAAAAGCAAGTCATATATAATCCAGGATATACACCGTGATAGAAAGAGAAAGGCACACACTAATATATATATTTATATATATATATATGTGTGTGTAAGTTTGTGCGTGTGTGTATGTGATAAAGGAGAGCAAAGGACCAAGTTACGCACTCGGTAATGCGGGAGCGAGGAAAATCTCATTAAGCCATGCTATGAATTTTAAACATATTTGCCACAAGCGAGTATTACGAGGCAAGCGATTTGAGCCGACAAAACTAGTTCCAGGCTAACAGCCAATAGTAGGACAGCATAACATCAATGCCAGCATCCTTCAGGGAGAGAGAATAAATAGACTGAGCATTGGCATAAGTCTGTTTAACGTGAGGTAGGACAGTTTGAAAACAGAGAGAGCTTTCAAAAGCTTTGAAAAGCTTTACATTTAACAGTGGCAAGTTAACAGAGTTCTGGCTATTAACCCGCAAAAATCCCCTTTTCACAAGTCAAAATCAATGGGTCGAAAATTAATTCTGATATGCATTGTTTACCCCATACCCATAGTAATCGTTATTAATTGATCAACAATAGAATTTGTATAGAAAAATAATCGTGACTTACCTTATTATCACTGTCTGTTGTATTGCCTGAACCGAAACTGGCCAGAGAGCAACGATCATGATCGTTCTCTGTCAGTGGTTCGTCCAGATCCCGGGATGATCGTTGTGATGAACCCGAATGTTTGGCCGGTGATTTTGGCAATGTTAGCGAGGTGTCCGAGAAGAATGTTTCCTGCATGACTTCACGCAGTTTCTTAACCCAAATTTGTTTTGTTTCCATACTGTTGGCCTTCAATACAATCCGGCAATCGGAGAGCATGGGCGAACGGCCAGTCCAGACGGCAAATTTGGTCTCATCGCCTTCGATGTGCTCGGTAATGCCAACATCATTGGTTAAGAGTTTACTTTTAAATATATATTTAACCGCATTCGATTCTTTGACCTCTTTGGCAAAGAGTATATACAATTCGAATAGAAAGACGCGTCGTTCGCGTCCTTTGCGTATAATTTGCTTGGTATCCCAAGCCTGGAAGGCATCCTGGAGCACAACTTCGCCCAGTTTGTCTACCGAAACATCACAGTTTTCGAGCAGAGACAGATGCATGGCATCATTGGCCTTCTTCGGCACATTGAGCATGACCTCGAGACCCTCTTTGATCTCGCCATGGCTCTCCTCGCAGCACGAGAGTAGATCCTTGAGCAGCAGCTGATATTTGGTGATGCGTTGCACTGGCTTAATAAGATAGGCGGGCAGTGGATGTTCCACTTCGAGACGACGTTGCAGCTCCTCGAAATAGGTGCCCGCATGTTGCACTAGAAGATTATTCGATGTCGTTTTATTTTTGCAATAATGAACATACATATCGAACTTGGATGCCCATGTGACAAAACAATGTCCCACATCCTCGGGCATTGTTTCATATTTCTCCAGTTCCTTGAGAAATATTTTCTGATGGAAATGATGAATTTCCCGTATATTGCCAAATATAACATTCTCTTGACCAACAAGAGCAGCTGGTACAGTGTTGCGACCGCTTCGGAATTCCTCAGCGAAAAATTTAATGCAAGTGGCCAGATCGTTGACATAGGCACGTTCAGTTTGCATTAACTCGGCCATTATAAACTCTTTTCGTCTGGCCGATTTGCGTTTCTCTTCGTTGATCTCCTTGCTGGCAGCTGATTTAACCGAAGCACCAGTAAGTTTTGCTTCTAGCGTTGGATCCGAGTGACGATCCGCTGAATTAGTACTACCCGATGTGGAGCTAATCGAACTATTGGCATCGGATCCAAGCAGTAGTTGTTGTTGACTCATACCCAGAGATTTCTCTAGCTGTTCACAGTAGCTGTCCATGCGATTACTAAAATCCTTATATCGCTGATCCACAGATGCCACCCATTGCTTAATATCCGTTGCATGGGCATGTCCCTTCTCGACCAGAGTATCGGCCAATTGTATAAGTAATTTCACTCTCTCTCTCGTCTCTTTGGCCGTACTGCGAAACTCATTGTGTTCTCTGAGCAGACCCTCCGTTTCCTCCTTGGTAATGCCCACCAGATTCGAGCGAGACAAAAGATACCCCTCGCCTGTATTATGTATCCATTCGATGGCCTCTTTGGCACTCTTTTCAAATAGTACAAATTGCTGGCATTGATCCAAACACTTTTTGCGCATTGTCCAATAGTCGAGGACTTGATTCTCCTGCGTCAGCAATTTGTCCAATTTGCTCTTAACATGGGCCTCACAATTGCCCTTGTATTGATAATATTGCTGCGATCGGTTCGCATATTTCAGGAATGTCTCGGCCGTGCGTCGTGCCAATGTGCAGGCCTTGAGGAAGGCCTCCTTTTGCTCCTGATGCTTTGACATTTGCTGAATCACACCGGTTTGAACTTTATCACTGCCACTGCCGCCGCCACACCAATCCTCCTCACGCTTATATTCCCGCTCCAGACTGTCCAGCACCGAGCAAACTTGTTCGGCCGTCTTAAAGAAATTCATTGAAGCAGTGACGAGTTTATGCCGCTCTTCGGCATAGGTCACCAGTTGTTGCCACTTTTTTGTGACATCATCGCTTATCTCGCGTATCGATTGCGGATCATAATGATTGGCATTGATTAGGGCATCGGCTCGATATTTCACTTGCACCGCCGATGTGTGAGTCTTTTCAATGGCAATCTGTAAAGATGAGGCGAAAATGAATGAGTAAATTTTATCGTTAGATAAATGATTTACTTGATTTATATATAAATGATCTAAATTAATTGCAATATAATAAACATTTCTTCTATGACAAATTTTAAAGTTAAATGAAATTTGCAACAAAATGGCAAGCTATCTCACTCAATCCTATGTTAATTCATTTAATTATTTAACTCCCGGCACCCCTTCTCCCTTAGTTAAGACTCACCTGAAACTGTTCATGACCCTTGCGCAATTGTTCGGCCTCCTGCAGACTTGTTGGCGTAACAAAACTGGCAACCAGCATCGCCTCACCATTCCGTATCCAGGAAATCACCTGATTGGCATCATTCTGGAACTGACACAACTGCACTGCCTGTTCCAATTTGGCTCGCTTCGCCTCAGACAACTCCTCTAGATCAATTTCACGTTCACGCAAAAAGTCCAAAAGGTATTCAATACGTGCCTGGGCCGTATGCGTTGCATCAGCCATGGAGATGAATCCGGCATTTTCAAATAGTTGCAATATATCTTGTCCCTGCTGCAGTACCTCATAGGTGGCATTCTGTATATCGGTAACCGACTCGTTGTGCAATCGTATTAATGACTCAGCCTTTTGGTAATCACGCGAGAGAACTTCATGCTGCAGTTCTTCTGACCAGATTTCCAACTGGGATGACAATTCCATGGCATCGCGTTCAAAGTAACGTAAACGCAAAATGAGATCAGCACGAAATTTGCGGGCAGACCAGAGTTCCTCCAGTTCCACTTTCTGTTTACTTAACTTTTCCAGAGTGGCCTCCAAGGCCGCCAATGAACCGGTATTATCAGCATACTCCAATGAGCGCATCTCTTGTAAGAGAGCCTCACCCTGGGCAATTGTGGTCATGCAACGATTCACAGTGCTTTCTTGTTGATTCCTATATTGTTGCAGCAATCGCTCAATGCCCTCGAGATTCTCTTGAGAGAGACGTGTCTCATCTGTACTCACATCTGTGCGGAGCTGATCGATCCAGGCCGATTCCTCTTTCTCATGTGTATAGAAGATCACAGCCATTTCGAGGCGACGACGACGTTGCTCCACACGCTCCGCAAAGCTGGCCACCTGCAGCTCCAGCTCACGTGCCACCGAATATATCTCATTGGGATCGGCTTCGCCACTGCGTGCCAATTCCTCGGCGGCGGAAAGTAATTTCTCTGCATTGCTATAAGTATTTTGGGCCACATTCTCGAAATGTTCATGGGAGTTTTGATACACTTGCGCTTTGTGTAAATTTCGACCAATTCCTGTGTTCTTTCGCAGAAAGACTTCACCATGATTTTTAAGCCAATCGAGCACTTGCTTCACATCCTCCTGGAAGAGGCGCAGGGCCAGTGTTTGATGTAAACGTATCTTCTCCTGATGCCATTTGGCCTCCAATGTGCGGTGATGGCCCAATATTTGATGTATCACAGCCAAAACATGACTGGCACCTTCACTATAATCGGCAGCAGGATTCTGTCGTTCATATTTATTGAAATTCGCACTATTCTTACGATGATCGGGCACTCCGGGAGGCGGCGGCTGATTACAGACCTGCACCAAATGATCCAATTGATAGAGCAATTTCTTACTCGTCGAATGGACCTCGGTGTAGGCCTGACACATAGCCTCATACAGCGACTGATGCGTTCGTATGGCCGTCTCCAAGCTCTGAATGTCCGAGGGTAGTGGCTGTGATGCCTGACAGGCAGCTGCCCAACTGACCACACTATTGCAATATTGTTCGGCCTTATGATGGAAGAGTACGCTCAATTGTAATACAGCGGTCCGCTCATCTAATCCAGCCGCAAAGTTCTTCCATGTTCGATCCAAACGTTGAGCTAATGTTTTTATATGCTGTGCGGCATAATGTTGACTTTCGATAAGGCGGGAGGCCACTGCCAATATGCGATCGATATTCACCGATACATTCATTGAGGCAACGGCAAATTTCTGATGCTCATCCTGCAGTGATTTGGCCACTGAGTAATTATGACCAATTTCTACATAGCTCATTTGGAATACATCACGATTGTGCAGAATCCAATCGAACATTTTCTCACAATCCTGCTCGAAAAGGCGCCACTGGAAACATTGATCAAGTTTGACCTTTTTGTGTTGCCAGAGCATAAGAAGTCTCTCTTGGCCCGTGTGGATGAGGTCGATTTGACGCAAAGCCTTATTAATGGCCGCAGCCATATCGGGATTGGCCACACGCTGTTGACCGGCCGATGAAGTACCTGAATCCACACTGGCCGTATCATTGGAAGAGGCAGTAGCAGATCCTGTTGCAGTATTCTATAATAAAAAAGGAAATTCAATTATTATATTGTTATAATAATATATAAATTTAATTGCTGTCCACTAACCTGACCCGTTCCTGGACCAGTTCCACCAGCTACCATATTGATTTTAGGCATAAGTTTTGTGCACTGCACATCCAAATCACCAATCGGCAATTTGTTAATCTTCTTACGCATTTCGTTGTGATGATCGATGGCATGCCGAGCCTGCGTTACATCCTCGGCAAAATCATTACGATTGAGATCCTCTTGCAGATCGTCTATACGATCAGCCATATCGCCCGCCAGCCAAAAGAAATCCTCAATGGCCATGCGGGCCTCTGTCCACTGTTGATGATCGTATTGCTGCTGACCCTCAAAATCGCTTGTTAACTGATGCGATTCGGCAATTTTATGTAGTGCCTCAATCGATATGGTTGTCGTCTCAAATTTATATTTATGCGATGAAATTGAGGCACGTTGCTTTTGCCAAAAGTTATCCGGCTTAATGAGTACCACGTTGTGTATATTCGCACTAAAGTGCTCCTGTAGCACTTTTAATATGGTCTTCACATTTGTCGAACAGCTGCCATTGCCTCGCATGTCAATAATGACTGTGAAGCCAAGATTCTTGGCCACATCGCTGCAAGACAGAAATCAAAGTGAAAGGTTGAACCGTTATAGTTAGATACAACAACATATTAGAGAGAACTTTTATACACTGTAACAAATTTCATAGTAAATGCAAAATAAAATGTTAATTCAACACGAAAATAAAAACTAATGAATCTAGTATTAATATCGAAATCACTTAAAACACCAAATCTAATAAGATATTTTCTATATTATAAACTGATCACTGATCAATCGATCGTATATTTCTTTAAGTGCAAGTTAAAGGAGGAAGAAGATGACTCTTTGGGGTATAGAGAATGAGAATGAGAGAACTTTTGTCGTGGCCCTACTAAGTGAGTGAGAGTGTCTCCAAACGTCTTTGGTTCGTTGCTCTGTTTCTCTGCTTGCTTGGACTGTCAGTCGTCTGTTTACGTCTCTTGCATAAATTATGACATTTTCTATGGCTTTGACACCAATTTCGGTTCATCATCATCATTATGAGTTCCAGCTAGCTATGGCTATGGCCGGGCTAGTCTAGCTCGCTCGTGCCTAGCCCGCCCGCTCTGATTTGCATTCTATTTGAATTCTAATCACCCGATTAGCTTATATAAATATCCAAAAATCTATGTGTATATATACATATTTATATATAAATCGTTTCTTTCATATCTTCACACACTTTCCTTCCTTCTTTTCTAGCTATTACTCTTCACCACGCAAAAGTTCTTGGGTCTTGTGCATTTATAGGGATGCGAAAGTGACGAAGAAAGAAATTTTTGCACGTACCCAAAGATTAACTATAGCATGATGGTTGGTTGGTAAGTGCAAAGATCGTGGGAATTGACCTGAAAAACGTCAGGGCAAAGATGCAACGTCAGTCATTGTTATTCCCTAGACAAAGTCAAAATGATTTAAATTGCAACAATGTGAAGAGGAAGTTCTTTATAGAGTGAACAATAAAACTGACAAATGATTAAATATCCATAGCAATTTCAAGAATGAAAGATTACTTTAGCTATATATGTATGTACATATATGTATGTATGTATAAGGTAGATCTTAAGTTTAATTATAATATAAAACTGAAGACCATCTTAAAAATTGAATAGAAACTCTATTAAATTGGAAAGATAAATGTTTCCAAATGCAATACAATTTCTCAAAGTTCTCCATCTTATCAATTTAGATAAAGTTTCAATTCGTTAAATAAAATTTCCATTAATCTTTTTTTGATTTGAAAATCGTAAATTGTTAGTATATTGGAGTGGCATTTCCTTTTCGGAATATTTTCGATGACTAATCAAAAACTCGGTTCATATTGAATGGAAAGGAAAAGAATTTTATACATTTATTCTTGTTTATGCCAAAGCTATTTAAAAAGCAAGAAAGAAAGAAAGCAAGACAGAAGGCAAAGGGGAAGGGAAAGTAACAACAAGGGAAATATGTCGCCCGCATTTCGATTCGAAATCAAAAAAAAAAAAAAAAAACCAAACCAAAACAAAAGCCATGCCACACCACATCAAATACACACCAACGCACACACACACACACACACACACACACACACACAGTAACACAAACGGCAATAATCAAAAATCGTTTATTTAACCCATAAATCTGTTGAAAATTAAACAAGCAAAAGTATACGACGACAATCGACGAGGCCTGACTGGGAGTAAAGCAAAGGAAAGGCAAGGAAAGGAAAGGAACAAACGGAACGTGTCTAAAATGCTGAGAACTTTGCCTCTTCCATTGGGGAAGGAAAAGGCGCAGCAGCAAATTTCACAGAATTTGCATTGACGTCGAGTGACTTCAGTTTGCCAAATTGGCGGAGTCGCCAGACCAAGACAAAGAAACCCCAAGATATAAACAAAAAGAAAAAAAAACAAACACAACAAAAGAAGGAAAAGAAAGAAAAAAAAAAAAAAACAGCAAGAAACAACAAACTAAAAAAGAGTGTTTCGCATAAATAAAAATATATTAACTCGGTGCGACGACTTCAAGATACGCAGTCCCAAGTAGATATAATAGGTAGGACTTAAAACAGTTGGTACCCTGTTAAAAATGCAAAAAATTAAGAAAATTACTAGATAGGATATAGAATAGATTTCGCATTCGAAATATATATTTTTAGTTTTAATAAATCAAACTCGAATTCTCTCTTAATCGAACTAGTAAAATCAACTGCAGTAGAGCTAAATCTACATTAAATTTCACTTCTCTAATTCAAAGTCTCTGTATGTATCTGGAACTCAAGAATATTAACAACAATCTTACTACTTTTTTTTTTTTAAATTTCAATATTTTTAAAGTTTTTTTGAATCCTTTTGATATGTTAAATCACAAAATAGATTCTATTCTGGTTAATACCAATTGTTTTAATTGAACCTGATTCAACTTAAAACGAATAATTAGAATCATAGAGCTCATAATCAATATCATTAATGTACCCATTGTTTACAGGGTATTCGAAAAGCAAGCAAGTTAACAGACCCAAGATAATGCGCAAACACTGGACAAGCTTTCAGAGGTAAAAAGACACAGTTTCTTCTTCTTTTCTTTACATTTTGTGGATTGAGTTCGATGAGAGATAAGCAAAGGGAATGGTATGGAATGAAATGAAATGGACTTCGGCAATGACAATGTTGGCCCCTGTCGATGTTATGTTATCAGTCAACCAACCGCTAAGGTGTCTAGTGCATAGACATACATACATACATACAAACGTATATATGTACGAATGTATTTGTGTTTATATGTGGGCCACCAAGATAGTGTGATGACAATAATGTTTCTTGTTATTTGCTGATAAGCGTTGGCGTGGGAATGCCGGCTGCCTCTTGCCCTGCCCTCCCCTTCCCATTACAACAGTTGTTTTATATCTCTGCTGTGATTCACGTTTAACCGTTGCACGCGGCTCATTAGCATGAAAATTATCTATTTGCGTAGAGTAGAGAGTAAAGTGGGTCCCCTTTTAGCCCAGAATACACACATACATATATATGTATGTATGTATATAGTTTGCTCCAAAGAGTTCAGTGAGTTGTCTTTATGATTGGTGGTTAGCTTCTGACTTTGCTCCCTTTGGCTTTATTTTGTGTGTCGCAATCTTCGGGTCAGCATCATCATCATTATGAAGTTATCATCATTATCATTTTGAGTTTGTTGCCATCATTTTCTTTGAATGGAAAAAATAAAACACAAATCTACTCTTTCCCGCTCTGCCAGAAGATTGTGTGCGATTGTATGAGTGCAATGTTTTGTGGATGCCAAAGATAATAAATGAAAAAATTTCAATAATCATTTGATTGCATATTCTGTTAAACTCCAAAAGATTCCATAAAAGAGTTGATGAAAAATATATACGTATCTACACAATACACAAGTATTGTTTGTATTTGATTTATTGATTTTTTTTTGGTTGTTAGTTGACTTTTGGTTAAAGTTCACTAAAAGGATGGATTTGGTTACGCCGGTCGACCAATTAGACTAGTTCTTTCAAGTGTCTAGCAATTGCTTTAGAATATATTTCATATTGTTCGGTATCAAATTTAATCGAGGCTCTTTACTTTTGTTAAGCTGTTGCCATGGCTATCTATTCCATGACGAGATGAATGGAAGTGAATTCATTAGATAGGCATTTGCTTAGATATGAGTTCCATTCATTTATTCTAAGAACTGAAGCTTATTTCATGTATCACTCTCTCTCTCTCTCTCTCTCTCCGTTCTTTGTTTGCTGTTTCAAAATAGAGTATTACTGATTCGTCAATATTTAATTAGACGCACTTTCCATAGCTTTCATTCATTTTGCTTTGTACATTATTATTAGTTTTTTGTTGTTTTTTTTTTTTCTTTTTTTTATGTTGTTTTGACTGAGTCTTGGCCGCAGAAGCAGCATTAAAAATCATTCGCATTCTTTTCCAGCCCGTCCAAGCTTCAATTTCTTAATAATAATGATGATGATGATGACGACGACGATGATAATGATGATGATGCTGCTCGGCTCACAAGCTGAAGAGCTTCAACTCAAGCTCCAGCTCCAACCGAGATGCCGGGGCCGGTTTTTTGCGTTTCCATTCCATTCTTTCCAATCCAATTCGATTCTCCTCTCAACTCTCTTACACTCTTCTTTCCACATTCATTCAGTGTGTGTGTGTTATGTGGCTTTCTTTTGTTGCACAGATTTATGCAACTTTTTTGTTCTCTGCTGCTAGTTTTATTTTTAATAATGTTTACTTTTATGGAGAGCGCGTTTTTTTTTTTGCTTCTCCTTCTGTTCTTTTCCCTCTCTTTTCTTTCTTGTCTTCTTTTCTTTGCCAATTGTGTGATGTGCTTTTACCCCCTTCCCCATCCTCTTTCCATCTTTTCAGTCTTTCCATCAACAGCAGCAAAAACACCACCACCTCCCCCTCCAACATCTTCTTATCCACCGTTTGCTCTCAATGTCAATGTGTGTGCGCGTCTCTCTTGACGATGATTCATAAAATATTCGACTGCAAACCGACACCGACGACGACAGCGACAGCAGCAGCAACAACAGCAACAACAACAACAACAACGGACAACGACAACAACGATGACGACTATAACAGGAAAATCAAGTGGAATGCAATGCAGCTGCAGCAGCAGCTGCTGCTGCTGTAGTTGAATACTAGCGGGTGGTGGGTGCGAGGTGATGTCGACGTCGCTGCTGCCGCCGCCACACCATTAACAGAAAAATGCTGCCAAAATTGCAAACGTAGCGAAGCGCCGTAACGCGCCGCCAGCAACGTCAGCTGACACACAATGAGCAAGCATTGTATGTGCGTAAGTGTGACTATTGTGTGTGAATGTGTGTGTGCGAACTGAGACTGGGGAGTGGAGAAGGCGACTGCTTGGAGAACTTTAAACACTAAAGGAACTCCCTTGTTCCACCTTCTATCTATCTACTTTTATGCCTTTTCTTCTTGGTGCAGTGGGTCAATATATCACAAATTATGTCGCAAAAGTAATATATGAATTCCGTATAATATTTTTTGTTTTACTTAAAAATTTATTAAGTAATTTAGCAAAACTATACTAATATTTTTAGTTAACATCAACAAAAACATTCCCAAATATATTATTTCAACAGCCAAAACAAAAAAAAAAAACACTATCTTTTATTTGTACATAAATCTAATATCTATCTAATAAGTATTTTGTATAATTTCCAAGGTGAAGTTGTATGAAGAATCGTAAAAAAAATTTCATTATATTATTTAATTTCATTTCCAAAAGATAAAAGAACTAAAAGTTTTTTAGTAATTCGATTATTAGCTATTACTATTATTATTTGTTTATTTCTAACATTTTCTTGTTTCCAATTGAAAGACAATTCACTTGTTTCCTATGATTATCGACCCACTGTGCCCGAATTGGCAATGAAAATTTCTGCAATAATTTTCAAATATGTATGTTTTTTTTTTCTTAAAAACATGAAGGCCGCAGCCACTGATCAAATTTGACAGCATCACTTAAAGGTGGAATATATAATAAAAATTGAAGAAACAAAGCAGTTTTTTTTCTCTTTGTTATTTACCTATTTTTAGACCATTCAGTAAGCTATATACATATGCAAAAATCGAGCGATTTTAATTAAATTTAAGTATACACTAATGCGAACCGAAAAGCCTGCATAAATAAATACTAATTAAAATGAAATTCTTATGGCTGTGGAAGTTATATCTGCCTGATCCATCTAACACTTATTTACACTAACAAATGGATAAATGGATGAGGAAAGATTATAATTAAACTTACCTTGGTATGCTTATTAGATAGATGAGTAAACGACGTAAATCCTCAGGCTTTAATCGATCTCGTTTCGGTGTGGCTGGAAAGCATAATAGTGGTCCGCCTCGTCTGTCCCGGCCGCCAGTCAAGAGGACTACCCGCTCTTGGAGCAAAGTGAGTAGATCTCTAGCCCGTTGGCCATCCATGCTGATGATGGTATCCAATGGTGTCCAACGATGATGGCCAGATGATGAGCTGCTTCTGCTGATTGCCAAATGTTGATGCAGATGCAGATGGCGATGATGATGATGAAGATGGTAATAATGATTGGGTTAACCACTTAACTATGCAAAAGGCAGTGCAGCATAACGGATGAATTTTGTTGTTGTTTTTTCGTCTTCTTTTTCTTTTCCTTTTATTTTTTTTTTTGTTGTTATTATTTTCTATTTTTCCTCTCGATGTTTAAATTTCACTTAATGTACAATAATATTTGTTGTTATTGTTGTTACACTTTTGCATGCATTAAAGGTTTTCATTGATTTTCGCAGAAAATTTCTCGCTGGCATTTTCATGGTCACTATGTAGTATACATATATATTTGTGTGTGTGTGTGGGTGGATGGATGGTTAGATGGATAGAAGAGAAAAAATAAAACAAATTAGCAAAATTGAAAAAGACAGAGAGGGGATTGAGAGAGAGAAAGAGAGAGCGAGCGAGTCAGGAAGTACGCGGGGGTGAGCGGTAAAGTTTATAATATCTTTTGGTAATAGAATTTCTTTCCTTCTTTCAGTGTTTCTATTTTTTTTTTTTTTTTTTTTTTTTTTTTGTTATTTTCCTGTTAGTCAACCCTCAACACACACATGCCACACAACACACACACACACACACATTTAGAGACACACATGACATAGGCAATGACAGGATCTTTGAGCGTGGGCGATACGGAGGGAGAGCCACCAAGCGTGAGTGAGACAGAGTAAGAGATAAAGGGGGAGTTCATTATAGGTGTAGAACAGGGATTGTGTTGGTAAACGGGGCGAGAGAAGGGACGAGTTGTGTCATAAATCAACTGCCGGAGCGTCACGCGACTCAACCGCATAAAAACATAAAATCTTCTGCATTATATATACATACAAATGCTCTTATTCTTTATTTTTAAAACACACAACAAACATATATACACACACTAGCGCACAGTACACACATACACACAAACACATCTATGCACACATGCATAGAGTAGAGCAACCAAACAAATGGAAATTCTATTGTTGTTGTTGCTATTTCACTTTGCATTGATGTTGACGAAAGCTTTATATATGCATTTCACTTGTTTGATTCATTCAATATAATATTAAACTTGTTGAAATTTGAAATTTCATTTATTACATTCACATCTTGTTCACAATTCGCATCTATATGTATATATCTATATTCACTCCGACTTGGCTTCGCATCAAATCAGTGTTGCCAGAAACTAAATCGATTTTCCACTTATGCTGGCAGCACAACATTTTATGCTAGCGCTGCCGCTTTGCATATTTCAAACTAATCGATAACATACAGTGGCAAAATAGGGGGAATTATTTTGTAAATTTATAAATGCTAGAAAGAGCTAGTCATAAGATAAATTACATTCGAGTTTAAATATAAAGCAGTATTTCGATGGAATTTTCAAACGAACTACATATATTTTTGTTCATAAATTATCGATGTCATTGGTATCGAACTCAAAATTTTTGTTAGTATGTGGCAATATCGTGATAATTCAGTGTTGCCAAATCGATGAAAAGTAAGAATTTTTATTTATGTTTCTGTTGTTCCTATAATTTAACAAAGAGAGTTTAATAAACTCCAATAATTTGCAATATGGAAATAAATCGCATGATAAACCAATCGCTGCGCCATCAACTCAGCGGTCAGCTCAGCAAATATACAAATGTGATGAAAGGTAAAATTCATATTATGCCGATAAACATTATCAGTGTCAGTGACGTCACAGCTGCATAATTGTCTCTGTTTTTTTTTATCCCCCCATCTCTTAAGGCTGGCAATATCGTTGGTTTACCGTAGACCCCAAGACTGGATTCCTTAGCTATTATTTGTGCGATTCGGCAGCGGTGGGTGATGATATTGCACCATCGCCTCATGTGCTTGCCAGTGCACCGCGCGGTCAAGTCCAATTGGCCGGCGCTGTGGTCTATCCTAGCGATGAGGATTCACGTACCTTTTCCATAGCTTGTGCTTCCGGTGATACAGTTAAATTGAGGGCTAACGATGCTCGGGCTCGTCAAGAATGGGTTGATGGCCTCCGTGCCGTTGTCGAGAGCCATACAAAGGCCATGGATATAAGCAATTCATCGCCATTGCCGCCACGTGAATTGTTGGCTGCCTCAGATGCCATGGTCTCTGCTCGTCAAGCCTTGTTCCTCACCGAGCAATGGTTAGTACATTTAACGGATAACTTTCGGATAACTTATGAGATTCCATTTAAAACTCTTAACTCTTTCCATTTCATTTGTTTTAGCAATGCCTCGCTGGCCCGTGCCATTGAGAATATTGATTGTGCTTCCTTTACGCCCACTGATCCCGATCTTCTGCTACTCAAAGCCATCTCTACAGCGAGCACCCAGTGCCTGCATCAGTGCCTCGGACTGTTGCAGCGCCATCAGGAGATTTATCAACCACCACCGCCCACAAATGATACCATTCCCATTGCTCCTGTACTGCTCTAAGCGTATATTCAGCTCCATTGTTGAATTGATTTTTTTTTGTGATCTAAGTTAAAAGTATTTAAGCAGCAATAAAACAAATGAATAACAAATCTAATTGACCTAAATCAAAATTTTTGAATATGAAATATATCAAATTAATGGTTTAATCTGGCTCAATCAATAAACAATTTAAAAAGAGCAAAATCACTTTTAAGATTTTCCTGAATTACTCACTCAGTTCATGCTACTATATAAGACATATTACTTGTTAAATCTTACTACTATATACCTACATATATATTATATATAAAGTTGCAAAATTTAAGCCTGATCTCTTCAACTTTCTTAACGGACATTTTTCTTCTTTTTCAAGATTTGGGCAAGATATTGTAGTCTATATATATTTGAAATCAGACAGCGGACTCCTTGTCTAGATATGGAAGAATCCATTAAAGATTACCATATAAGACATAATACTTGTTGAATCGAACGACTATATACATATGTACATATATGTTTGTCAACTTCCTTCAACTTTCTTGTCGCACTTTTTCTACTTTTTCAAGATTTATTCAAGATATGATAGTATATATAGTATATTCAAAATCAGACAACGGACGTCCTGTCTATATATGTATATAGAATCCTTAAAGGATTCGCTTCAGTATCCTAATGTCTCTTTGATGATTCCAAAATTAAAACAAAACTTTTGGATGTTGTTGTTGTTTTTTTTTAAGGTTATTTTTCAATTGTTTTTATAAAATACTTTATGTTTTTTTTTTGTTTTGTTTTTTTTTTTTTGGTTTTGTGTTTTTTGTTGTTGTTGTTGTTGGGTTAATTAGAACATTCATTTCGACATTTAAAGTTAATTTGAACATAAAGTTTTGCACTAAAGTGAGTGTTTTTTTTTCTCTTTTTTTTTTTTTTGTTTTTTTTTTCTTGATAAAAAAAAATTCGAGTTGTTTTATTGGACATTTATATGATTTTTTTTTTTTTTTTTTTGTTTCTTATTGGTATTTCCTTTTCCCATTCGCCAAAAGTCCGTGTACAAAGTTTCCAACTCATTTATTTTATATTTTACATGCTATACCAGAAATTCTTGTTTATTTGTTAAGTTTTGCTTTTGTTTTACTTTTATATATATATATATATATATATATATATATATATGTGGAACATCAAATTCTATATTTTTTCCTTTTTTTTATGAATTGTGGGGGGAAGGGGGAGACATACATATATATATAATATGTGATTTATGATTTATGCTGCTGGGCTATGGCTATTGTTTGCTGTAAATTAATGAGCTTATTTGTTTTTTTTTTTTTTTATTATTTATATATGTATATTATTTCATTTTTATATTTTGTGCGCTTTCAAAAAAAAAAAAAAAAAAAAAAAAAAAAACAATGCTTCAAAATTTTGTTTTGCCGAAAAGTACGCCTAAAAGTTTCAAGTTGCTTGCATTTCTCTTTCTTTTTTTCCATTCCGATATATCTTTTCTTTTTTTTTTTTTTGTTGTAATTCAAAACGAAAGTTGCTGCAAATTTTTTTTTTTTTAGCTAAAGGGCTCAGGATTGGATTTGTAAAAATATAAATAAATCTATTTAAAATAAAATAGTTCGCTTTGAAAACATATTTAAACCATTTTTCGAAACAAATTCGAAATGCTCAAAATGAAATAAATGTTTCAAAATATCTTTCTTCCTTCTTCTTCCTTACATAATCCAATCCTGAGTGGGCTGTTGTTTCAGAAAAAAAAAAAAAAAACAATGAAGATTAAAATAGTTAATTAAAAAAAAATTAACTCTAGAAAAGGCACTTTAGAAGAGAGAAATAAATAACAACATCTTTAAGATTAAGTTTAGGATTTAAGAATTAAAAATTCAATTGAAATGAAAATTGTATTTTTCCTTATTTCTTTTCTCCTTTTTTTCTTTTCTTTTTTTTTTTTTTTGTTTAAAAGTTTTAAAATTAAGTACATACTTTCAGCCTTTGTAATTTCATTTTCATTTTTGGTTTCAATTTCATAAATTTTACAACAATTTTCGTTTATATATTAGAAAAAAAAAAAAAGATTTTCGCTTCTAAATTTTCAATTTTGTCTAAAAATTTTGTATCGATTTTGTATAAATATGTTTTAAAAAATTTTTTGTAGCTTTTTTTTTCTCTTTTTCATTCTTTTTATTTTTTTTGCTTTTTATTTTCCTTCTTTTTTTTTGGTTTTTGTGTTTTGATTTTCTTTTTGTTTTTGAATTTAATTCCGAAAGGCATTTTTTGTGAATGTTTTTTTTTTTTTTTTTTTTGTTGTTGTTTTTTTTAAGACCTAAATGTTTAAATTTTTCACTTTCATGTTTTTTTTTTTTTTAGTTTCGCGATAAACATTCCAAAAATTTTTGTTTGTACATTTATATTTTTTATTATTATTATTATTATTTTTTTGTTTTCGTTTAATAAATAAAATTAGGGCACACAAATTTCTTAATTTCAGTTTTTATGGTTTTATGGGCTTGGAATGTTCTGGGATTTTAGTTAAATATTTTTATTTATTTTTGTTTTTTTTTTTCTTTTTGTGGGTTTTTTTTTTGTTGTTACTTAAAATTAAAGAGATCGCTATGTGTTTTTGTTTTTTTTTTTTTCCTTCTTTCTGGTTAAAATTATAAACTATAACATAATAATACTTGCATTTTATATTAATTATAAATTTATTTTGATTCTTTGAAAAAAAAAATTGTATTTATGTGGAAGTTGAAACTAGAGAAAATTCGGTTAAGAAAATTGTCAAAATTTTCCATTCTTCCTGTTATTTTCTTTTTTGTTTTTGTTTTCCTTATAATTTTCATTAGTTTTGATTCTACTCGCCGCTGGTGGTGGTTATGGGTTCCACTTTGATGCCGCTGGAGTCGCCACTGGATGCGGATGTTGCAGCGGCTGCTACTGCTGCTGCTGCCGCAGCTGCTGCTGCTGCTGCTGTTGCTGCTGTGGTAGCAGCCGATGATGAAGATGAAACACTGGCTGCACCGCCTCCAGCACCAACTAGTTCAGCCAGATCATCGGCAAAGAGACGTGAGGGGGAATATTCCCTTTTATAGGCGCTCATTTCCAAACTTAAATCGGTCAGAGGTGAATGTAGGCGTGGCGTTTCACTCCGCATTGGACTACTTTTGGTCTTGGATTTGTCCAGTTGTTGCTGCTGCTGCTGCTGGAGTTGCTGCTGTTGGTGTTGCTGCTGGTGAAGCTGCTGCTGCTGTTGTTGCTGCTGATGCTGATGCTGCTGCTGGGTGGAGGAGGGGGAGGAGGGCACATTGGCCGCTGGCATGGAACTGGCACCGAAACCGCTCGATTTGTGCGTTAGCCCAAGATGAGCTGCCGCTTGCTGTTGCTGCAGGGCTTGATGATGTTGCTGCTGCAATTGCTGGAGATGATGTTGATGCTGCTGCTGTTGCTGTTGTTGCTGCTGTTGCTGGTGATGATGCTGGCTGATTAGAGCTTGGGCAGCAGCCGGATCGCCGCGATGCAGTGCAACGGCCATGCTGGGCGGCAGATTCGGCATTAGGCCGGCGGGACCGCAGGGTGATGAGGGTGGCGCATGCCTTGGCCCCGAGCCGCTGCTCAATGCTGGCGATATGCTGCTCCCTCTACCCAACACCGGACCACTGCCAGCCAGATGTGGTGGCAAATTGAAGAGTCCTGGTGGCGGCCCCGCTTCCCCATGCTGATGCTGCTGCTGTTGCTGCTGCTGCTGCACTGCGGCGGCCATTTGCATCTGCTGGCGTATATTGTGAGCCACAGCAGCGACAGCAGCTGCCGTCTCCTGTGACATTTGCCCCTGATCCGGGCCAGGGCCAACAACAGATGGTCCGCCCCCCACACCAGCTCCACCGCCGCCCATTCCATTTGAACAAGCTAGCGCTGCGGCACTAGCTCCCGGATAACTTAGGCTCATATCCTGCAAAGGAAATACGGGCTAACCCGTTCGGATGTTTAGTTGAGGTCACAATTTTCATTCTGGCATTTGTAACCATTCGTCATCGACTTCACTTTATAATTTTAAGCACCAAAAAAACCGTTAACGAATTGGAATCAATTGGAAAACAAAATATGCAAAATTTGATGATTTAAAAATTTTGATTTTCGACAAAAAATCATATTTAAAATGTAATTCTAAGAACGCTACCTACCGAATGACGACCATAGGGCGGCATATGAGCACCGAGTCCACCCAGAGTACTATCATCCTTCATGTCTTTGGTGGCATCCCGGAATACCACAGTCTTAATGACACCCTTGATATGCTCATCCGGCCAAATGCCCAGAAGAATACGTTGTGGCCTACCGCGGCCTTTGGGCCTCAGATCGGGACCACCATCAATGGATGGTCCCAACATATTATGGACACGATTTGCATATAGAACAAAGGTGGGATACGGTATATCATATTTTCGTGCTGCCTGCGATAGGGAGAGACCCTCCTTGAGGACACTAAATATGGCCTCGGCCATTGTTTCCGGTCGCCAAGATTTCAATGGTCCACGTTCCCGGAATCGCATATGATGCATTAGGTTTTGATTGGTGTTCCAGCATTTTTGCCACATCGATTGCAATTGATATTGATAGCTATCTGCTGGAATTGAAAATATAAACAACGACCACAAAGAAGAAAAACGGAAAAATGGGAAAGATGAAGCTCCGAGTCCAAGACAACAAAAACCAAAATGTAATAATATGTGGCAAGTGCTTCTCCTTGTACCGCTATGAACAAACCTGCCAGTGTTGATCCGGTGGCGCCCATCCAGGCATGAGAATTCTCCATCATTTTGGCCTGCAAATAGATAGTGAGAGAACAAAAGGATGAGTTAGTTCATGAGTGATAAGGAAGAAGAAAAAGCAAGAAATACAGAGAGAGAGAGAGAGAGCGAGAGAGTGGATGAGTGGGACAGTTAGGTGGGGTAAGTGGTCTGAGTGGTTCTTCAATTAATTGCATAACTCGCTTTGGTTAGTGCTCAATACGCCGACTGTTGTCATCATCATCCCCATTATCCCCATCCTTCCCATCCCCCTACCCATTGACTTGCAAAATCGACCTATTTTCGTTTAATTTCTGTTATTCTTTTTTTTTCCCCTTGTTTTCAAAAATTTTACGGTTTTTTTTTTTAATGGGTATTAAAGGGTATTTGCTGTTACTCTGGGAGCAATCTTGACTTTATTCTAACAATTTTTAGTTCTGGAAAAATCTGTTTAAAGGATCTATTACTAAAATAGAAGGAGGGAAAATTAATATCGCAAGTAAGTTAAAAGATCTTCTTCTGTTATTTTAAGATCCTGAAATAAGATACTAAAATTTTTTCTTCTTTAAGTTCAATTTGAAAATATTTGAATTTGTTTTTATACTTCAAAGTTCAAATAAGCTGAGCATTACAGGGTATTTGTCATGTGTGTGTTATATCCCATTTGTCATTTGAAAAATCGCAAAAATGGGAACATTTAACTGCATTGCTAAACGTTCAAGTGGATGCACCGCTTGGCAGTTCCGTTCCGTTCACAGTTCGATTCCATTCGATTCGGTTTAGGGTTCTGTTCAATTTTGTTCTGTTTCCCGTTGTCTGTTGTCTGTTTGCCGAGCACCGAGCACCAAGTTTGAGTTTACCGAGTGCCTCGTATTCGATTCACTAATTGCATAACAAAGTAACATTTGCATATTGTTCTACATACATATATACATATAGATGTATAGACAGGCACACTCACACACACACACACACACACATATATCTAAATGGAATGTATAGTTTTATAGACAAGTACACAGGTTAGTTGATTGGAGCTTGTCGATAACTTTATTACAACCAAAACCATTTTTGCATCATCAAAAAAGAAAGAAAAGAAAAAAAAAACACAGAAGAAATTCCTCAAGTAGCCTGTACACACATACACACACACATACACACACTCTTGAGCCCATTTAGGAGCCTAAGTATTACTTGTAAGTTGTTGTTCTTTTTATTTTTCTTACACACACACACATACACTTCTAAAGCTAAACTTGTGGCCAGACAAAGCGCTTGGGATCTTGTATGTTTTTTTTTTTGTTGCCTACTTTTATGGGTCGCTAACATGCAAGGAATATGCAAGTCCCTTTGTGGTCCGCGGCTCATTATGACCAAAACTAAATTATATATTATTTAAAAAGAAAAAAAAATAGTATAACCCCCTTGCCTTCCACCTAATCCTTCATCTATCACTTGTTATTATATAGCAAATTACTTTATTTGTTTTCCTTGGGCAAGCAAAAAAAAAAAAACAAGAAGAACACCAAAAGAAATTTGTTTGGCAGTAAACTTGTTTCAAGTGTTGAATAACGTGCTAAAAGGCATAAAGAAAATAAGAAGAAGAGTTGAATCTAATTAATCGAATTAAGTTAAAATGTCATCTGCATATTAGAAGACATACAAAAAAAAAAAAAAAAATATGTTCAACTAAAGAAATAATTCAAAGTTCATTTGAAATTTCTAAGAATAAACTTTGTTTTACGTTTTTAGGGGTTTTTAGTTAATTAGTTTATTTAATCGAGAAGGCTTTCAATATAAAGTGCCCTAAATTCTTGAGACTTTTTTAATTTAGCGGGGTTCCACTGTAATGGAAAACTATTAGTTTATAACTTGGAAATGCTTTTAGAAAGCAATTGGTCGTTCAGTTTTCAAGTCTGGACGAATTTTAAAAAAGATTTAATATAAATATTTAAAGAGTTTTTTAAGTTTGGCAAGTATTGAGACCTCTTTCCAGATTTTGGTATACTCCATCATTGGCATCATCATGAAATGCATCTCAAACTGCAACTCAACTAATGGTCCATTCGTGGCACTTGGTTATTGACGTTGGACTCGAACTGTATTAACAATGCATGGCCAGTGGAATGACGGCGATGGTGGTGGTGGTGGGAGGGGGGGGGGGGGAGGCACTAAGCGGTAACCGTTTCGCTTTGATGCAAAATCGAAACGTGGTCAACTTCATTTCGCTTAATTTCGCGTCATACACACAGAGTTAGCGGGGGAGAAAGAGAGAGAGAGAGATAGAGAGAGAGAAAGAGAGTCTGAGAGTGGGTGGCATTGGAGAGATGGAGCAAAAGTGGAAGAGAGTTGCGCGATGCGTGTCCGCTAATCCGTTGGCTAGGAGCAAAGTCAAAGCGAGAGAGAAACACAGAGGAAGGGGTAACAGAGAGAGAGAGAGAGAGGTAGGTGGAAAGGTGCCGGTAGGGGTATGTAGGTAGCTTCAATGTAGGAGATGGCTTTCCTCTTGACCTTTTCTACCCCCAATATCCATCCCCCTCCCCCCTCCCCCCTGTCCACTCCACCTTCCGCTTTCGATTCCTGCCACTCAGCTATGACATTTTGGCAGCGTCGAGTGCACCAAGACTGTCAAATGAGTTGTAATGAAATCTCACTCAGGGCAGCAGGTCCAAATATGCCCAAATATGTTTGTATGTATGCGTGTGTTTGTGTGTGTGTGTGTATTTGTGTGTGCGTGTGTGCTAGTCAGCTTTTGGTCAGCTGCCCATACATATAATAAATAAATTATTTGGCATTTGGCGTAGCGTATTATTGAAGGCAACTGCAGGTGGACCTCCCGCATATACAAACACATACACACACACGAACGCACGCACAAATGCACACACTCATACACACACACACACACACTCAGTGTACGGCAGCGCCATCTGTCGTCTGTCTTTGAGACAAACTTGCGCATTAGCGTGATTAGTCTCAATAGTCATCGCTGGGCAGTCAAGCTTTCAAAAGTAATTCCCAACTACAGTCGTGAGATTATGCCAAATATGTGGCATACGGCTTTAAAGGGAATTCAATTCAGTTTGCAATTACAATACAAAATTCCACTGAAAAACAATTGAAATGCACATTAAATATATAAAGCAAAGTAATAGAATTCTTTAAAGGTATCTTCTTTTGTTGTCCAAAATCAACTTGGAGGAGATGAACTCAATAAAACTAAACAACTGATGGAAAATTTCTCAAGTTTAATTTGCTTTTGCAATTATCTTCTTTTACTTTACTTTAAGAAACTTAAAAACGAAACAATTTTAATATAAACTTTAGCTTAAGCAACCGATATAACCGATACAGATAACATAAACTCTTACTAAACTGTTACTATTATAACGGCAGTTACTACTGTTAACCATTTATTTTTTGGGGGTTTAATATCTTTAAGGCATTTTCTTTTCCTTACCAACCGCAGATCATCATTTGAGCCCTCTCCCCCCAGCCCCTTTCAATCATGGCGAATTAAATTATCCAACATAAAAAAAAAAAAAAATATTTATATATAAACGTACTAACCGTTCCCTTTTTCGCCATTTTCTGTCTGGCCACGCCCCATGTGTCAAAGAGCCAGGAAAAAGGCGTTGCAGTCAACGCAATTGAAACCTTAGCTAAACTTTGAGACAGGTTCTTCCGACGACGACAACAACAGCAACAACAACAACGCAGAACAACAAATATCGCCCCGCTAGTCAAGCGTTAAGCCCACATCAATTGGGCGTAAAAAAAAAAAGACAGAGAGAGAGAGAGAGGGAGAGAGAAACGGAAGTGAGGGGTAAGCGGTGTTCAAACCGAACCCCTTGAATCCTCAGCAAAAAAAAAAAAAATGTAAACCAACAACAAGCAGCACTTGGCGGCAGCACTTTTGTGGTGTTCACCCGTGCGGGGGGGTTCGGGTTTGGGTTTGAGCGACAATTTCTGATTTGCCGCCGCCGTCGCCGCTCAATGCAATTTAACCAAATTCACAGCAGGAAACGCCAACGGGAACAGCAAGGGCAACAAATTTTCTAATGTCAGTCCTCGAGGAGTAAGTAAGAAACTCAACTTCAAACCTTACCTCATAAAAAAAAAAAAGCAAAAAAAAAAATAGAACATAATAATAAAATGTAAGAGAGAGTGGTAAAAGTACATCAAAGTCGACTACTAAATGCTCTATAAAAATAAATATAAAGTTGAATTCGGGGCAATTTTTTTCATATTCTTTTTATTTTTTCAAAATTTACATATTTTGTTTTCCATGTTAAGAAAAACTTTTATATAGAAATTTCAAGGAAAAAAATGTTAATTTAAACTTTTGAAATTTTCAAATTAAATTTAACTTTTTAAATTTTTCGTTTTAAATAAATTAAAATTTACTTTTTAAAGTTCTTGTTTTAGATATATTAAAATTAATATTTACTTTTTCTCTTTAGATTTCCATATACATTTTCAAAGTTTTATGATTATATGATAATCAATACCTTGTGTGAATATAAAAATTTGAATCTAAAAATTTTAATTTATAAGACTTTAGAATCAATCTATAAATTTGAACAAGAATCTAAAACTTTGAATTTAGAACACTTTTTACTCAATCTAAAAAATTGGAATTTAGAAGACATTTGAATTAATCTAAAATTTTGAACAAATATCTAAAAATTTAAATTTAGAAAACTTTTGACTCAATCTAAAAAATTGGAATTTAGAAGACTTTTGACTAAAATCGTAAAAAAGGACAAATTAGTCATAAAATTTTTAAAGCATTATTTCATTAAACTTTTAGTATTAAAACTAAAGTTCATATTTATTTTTAAAGTCATTAAAATAAGAAAAAAATAAATAAATAAAAAACTCGTTTAAATTTTCTTAAAAAAAAAAACAAAAATACAATTAAAAATTTTTTGTTATTTTAGTTGAATTTTGGTAAATTGTAAACGCAATCAGTTAAATGGCAGAAAACTTTAGTCAACTATGCCCCATATGTTTGTAGTGCAGGACCAAAAGAAGTCCTTAGAGTATTTCTCTAAAAAGCCTAACGCCTTTTGCCGCTCAGGAAATTGTCAAGTGTCATATCTGTGTGTGTGTGTATGTGTGTGTGCGTATGTTTTGGCTTGAGCAAGTGTGTTTGCGTTCATATTTGTGTAAAACCGAAAATTAATTAGCGTGAAAAGCATTATTGAATGGCAAAAAGCAAAAGCATTTGCCAAAAACATTTACCTCACAGACACACAGAGAGCAGAGAAAATCAGCAGAAGCAGTAGCAGGGGAGGAGAGCAAAGGAGGAAGTAAGTAGTCAGTAGTTGGTGGGAGGCCGGACAAAAACTTGCATTAGTTTTGTATATATGTACATGTGGAAAAGTCGAGTCGAGCCGAGCTCATTTCCTCAGCTTCCACTGCCACAAGAGCGAAAGACAGAGAGAGAGAGAGAGAGGGGTTCGGTCGGTGGTCTCTTTCTCTTTCCCCTTTTTGCAGCTGTTTTAATTTGATTTAGTCGCAAAACTTGCCAATACTTCATTAAAATTTTGCAACAACAAAATAAACTTGGGCCATGGGTTTAGGGTTAGGGTTGGGGGGTTACTTTTTTTTTTGGGAAAAGTTTGTTTTTTTTTTTCTTTCTATTTTTGGCTTTCGGTGGCACTACTTGAAACATCAATTACAATCTGGGGCAGGCGGAAAATACAAACATATATATATATATATAACATCGAGAACTCGTCGACTCAACATAGCGTCCTCCAATACGGAATCCTCAGCCCTTAGGCAGTGAGTTCAACGCTCAAGTGTGCTAGGATTTCACTTCAAAAACTGCAATCAAGTGAATTTCGATATGTATATATACACATATATGTTAATGCATGTGTGTGTGTGTGTGTAGAAAAAACTTCATGGATTTAATAATCAAACCATTCGATGGTTAAAATGTTGCTCGAGCAATATCGAGCACCACTCGTGTCGAATGTATGTATGAAGGATCCGGATTCGAGGTGGATGGAAAAGCGGGCAACTCCCTGCGCTTGTTCGTCATTTCCTGTACAATTTTATTATATATTTCATACATAACTGTCTCTGTGAATATGTGTATGTGTGTATGCTCATATGTGTGTGTGAGTAATATGAAAGGATAACAACAAATAGCGAAAAAAAAAAAAAAATAGAAATACAAATCGTTCGCTACATTATGAGAAATCTACAACTCATTGAGGGATAAAGATTGTGGCACTGAAAGGGCCGGCAGCGGCTTCCTCCTACTCCTCCTCCTCTTTCTCATATGTTTGTTGCAGTTCAATAAAATTTCCTCCTCTATTTTTTTTTGTTTTTTGTTTTTTACTCTTTCCGCTATTAAACTTGTTTAATTGTAACGAGAAATCAGAGGAAATTAGCATTGAGTTATTCAAAAAAAAAAAAGAAAAAAAATTAATAGAAAAGAATTTCCTATTTTTTAATAAAGTTTTCGAGAGCATTTTGTTGCTGTAATTAGAAAGCAAATGATGGGCAACTGAGAATTCAATTAAACTGTTTTATCGCTTGGAAATAATCAACTTAGACTTGATTAAAGACACTTTATACATAGTTCAACTTTAATAAGGCTAATAAGGACAATTGCTAAAAAAAATATATAATCAGCTTAAGATGCAAGGATACAAATTCTATGAGAAACAATTGAAAAATATCAACGGCAAATGAGGTAAATGTAAGAAAATGGCTCAAAGATCTGTTTATATAAATATAGATATCTGAAAGATTGACAATTTTAGGAAATAGATTAGCCTTATTCGATATAAAATGGCAAAAAATTCAATAACAGGTGTAATTTTGCAGTTGATGTCACTTCTGAAGCTGTCATTTTTTCATATTTGTTAGGTGGAAACTGCGTCATTAATAAAAATGGCAGGATACACGCTTAAACAACGTTTTGAAATTATTATAATTGACTATAAAAATTGTGAAAATTTGGCAGAGGCTCGTAAAACTCAAACATTTTTGGGTCATCTTGTTGGACCGTAAGAGAAATGGCCAGATCTTGTGATTTAACACCAAGCGACTTCTTTCTTTGCGGTCACGTAAACGAGACCTTCTACGCCAACATTCCAGGATCGATTCAAGAGCTCAAAGATGGAAATTGTGAGTCTATCTAGGAGACAGGCAAGCCACTTTGCAATTTGTTTATCGTCCTGTAAGCGTGTTAGTGGTAGTCATTTGCCAGATGTTATACCTTTCTCTTCATAATGCAATAAACATTCGATTTATGTTTAAAAATGATATTTTTCTTTCAAAATCAAAATAACAACTCCCCTTGGAAAATTTTACATTATAAATATATTGTAGATATATTATTAATTAAAGTTTTAAACAAATGAAACCAAAGAGAGCATAAAATACTATAAACAATCTTTTCAATTGTTATCTTTAAGATCATGTAAGGACTAGCTTCTAGATTTCAATTGAGTAAAGTAGTCAAAGAAAGACAATTCAAGTTGAACTCTTTTCCGGATTACTTTTACTCTTATTTTCACTTCCAAACCTTTCCAATTTCCCTAGGTTTTTCTTTTTTTTCAATTATAATGAAAAACCTTTAGTTTTTGAAGCATCTTGCCCGAAAGGACTTGCATCTAGACTCCAATTGAGTAAAGTAGTCAAAGAAATGAATATATTTAAATACAATTCAAACACTTTTCCGGGTTACTTTTATTTTAATTTTCACTTCCAAACCTTTCCACTTTTTCTAGGTTTCTCTTCTTCTTTTTTTTTTTTTTTGTTTCCTTCGCCTTTGTTTGGTATTTTACGTGGTCCACACTTTGCCAGACTAATTGCCATCGCAATTGGCTTATCGCCAAACCGTTGGGAAACTTTAATTTTTTTTTTTTTTGTGTAAAAAAAATTTTTTATCATTGTTTTCTGCAGTAATTTAAAACAAAACAAAACAAATATAAACTTTCCATTTTTTTCCTATTTTTTTTTTTGCAAATAGAAGAGAGAGAGAGAGCTTTGAAACGCAATCAATCGACAAAATAATGCGTTAACTTTTTGCAAACAACAAACCACACGCAACTTTCAACAACAGGAACAACTTTTTTTTTTTTTTTTGTATTTTCTCTCTCTCTTTTTAGCGATTTTACTCTAACTTAGAATAGGCGGAAAAAAAGCGATTAGAAAAAAATTATTGCATATTGCTAGGCGCAGTTGAAACAAAAACTAAAACAAAACACAAAAAAAAAAGTTTAAAATATTTGCAATTTGCACACACACACACACACACACACATAGTAGAGACATATACGCATCTGACTTTTTGCAACGGAAATTGTAGCTTTTGCCAACTTGTTTTCCTACTTTTTTTTTGTATAGATTGCGGGCAGGAACTAACATTCGAACTAATATAACTTCCACGACCCTTTATATATATGTATATGTATGTGTGTGTACATATATGCATACATATATAAGTATAGGCTGTTCCAATAGACTCTCTACTTCTTCTTCCCTCTATGCGGAAATCAGTCATTTAAATTTGATTAACCCAAACAAATATGAGAATCCTTTTTACGCGAAGCATTTAGAAATACTTCATTTTCATATAAATGTATAGATCGCACGTTGATTGAATTTAGAATTTTGTTTTTTTAAAGGTTTAACAATTTGTATTGCCTACTTTTTGGGGTCTTTAATCTTAGGAGTAAATTTGTATAAAAATAAACGTTTGCAAATATTTACTTGCTGATGAAAAGCCAATACAAGGAATAGATTTCAAGTTCTGATTTGAAGATTAACGATAAATTTGATCTTATTTGAATAGAAGTTCTTTAGATGATCTCAACGATTGCTGTATAATTCTCTGATTCCTTTAGAGTTACTAAAAGCTCAATAAAAAGTTATCCATTTTATAAACATATTACTGCAAAAGTGCTTACTAAATATCCCCAATTTCTATTCCGATTTGATAAGTACTCAGATCTTATTTTAACAAAAGTTCTTTAAATGAACTCAACAATTGCTATATACTTCTCTGATTCCTTTTAACTCTAAGAAGCTCATTAAAAAGATTTCCAATATATGTATATATATATATATAAAAGTCCTCAATTTCTATTCCAATTGATGTATAATATTATATTCCTTTCCTCATTATCCTTATTCCCCTAAGATTGAAGCTGAAGTTCCTATCCTATAGCTAATCAATTTCATCTACTAAAAAATTATAAAACTTTTCAGCAAACGTATTTATTTTGTTATATAATTCTTAAATGACAAATTAGTTTTAGTTAGTTAGTTAGTTAGTTAAATTTATATATATACTTATATTGCCTAATGTATTACTAAATTATCCAATTACCAATGTGGTATGTGAAAAAGGCATACACAACATATTTCCCGGCCAACTAACTAATTTAAATATGTGACTACCAAAAAAAACACAACCAAAAACCAACAACGAAAAAAAAAAAAAAACGCTAAAATAAATGTATAAGAGAATCAACAACAACAACAACAAAAAAAAAAGAAAATGTAATACATATTCAATTATGGCCAATTAAATGAAACCAAAAACCAAAACCAAACCAGAAAAAAAAAATTATATATATACATATAAAAACATGGGGGAAAAAGAAGGAAAAGAAATATGGATGGAGCAAAATGGCCTTCCGTATGGCCAATGCATTTTCAACATTTTGGACATCATAAATTGCGGCACCTAATAAATTGACACTCTGTCATTGTGTGGCATTTACAGTTTATATGCAACAGTCGTCCTCCGCCAGCCAGTCAACCCAAACCAAAACTTCCCCCCCATACTTCTTTCCGATCTCTGCGGATAGCCAGTTAGTCAGAGTGTTAGAAAGAGATAGGAGGTAGGAGATGAACACACAAGTGGCAACTGCATTGCATGCCGCCGCGCCCTGCACACACAATTGTTGCATGCAGCATATATATATATATATATATTTGAAAACAAAAAAATATGCCAAAACAAAATAATACACAGAAAAAAACACACACACATACACACACATGCAAAAAGCGAAAAAGTGGCCAACAAACAAAATGCAAAATTTTCTACCTACTTCTCATCCTAGTCATATTTTGTTTGCAACAACTGTTGGTCCTGCAGCCGCTAATAGGGGTAAAGGGATGCTTCTTTTTTTTTTTTGTTGGGTGTGGGTGAAGGCTGAAGGATGATGATGATGGTGGTGATGATGCTGATGGTGGTTGTGCTGTGGTCGAGTTGCGGTGCACCGCAGCGCGTTTAAAACGGTTTGCCAGTCATTTTTTCACATCATTGATTGCTTATTAGATTATAAACCGCCCGACTGGTCAGGGCCAATTTTTTTTTGTTAGTTGCATTGTTGTTGTTGTTGTTGCTGTTGGCACGTGCTTGTTGCACTTTTAACGTGTAATGCTCCCAAAAAAAAAATTCTATATAAAAACCAAGAAAAAAAAAGGAAAAAAAAAACAACCAGCATCTGTTGCAATTTGTGTGGCCCCCTCACAAAAATATACAAAATAAAAAACACATATGTATATGTATGTATACATATATATATATATGTATACATACATGCAACACGGCAAAATTTTTGTGCCCAGAGACTATTAAAGAATCGGTGATTTATAGCTGGTCAAATATTGAATAAAACTGTAAAAAGAGTAACTAAAATAGAAAAAAAAACAAAATTTCAATTGTTTTTTTTTCATGAGTTATTCATCTACACATACATGGTATTTAGGGGGGATGGAGGCAGGGGCTGGGGGAGGGGGAATGGAGTGTGGCAGTCAATGGTGCATGTAAATCTCAATTAAATGTGAATTTTGTTTAACAAGCAAAATGATATGATTGAGAATCGTAACAAAAACTAAAATGGGAGTGAAGTGAAATTATAATGGAATCCCAAAAATCAAATAAATGATTCAGATTAAGCATGATTTAGCTCAGATAAGATAAACTATATGGTGAAAAAGTAAAGTGAATGGTTAGCTACTTCCCATGGAAGAGAGACGAAACATCTTGAAAATACTTATTAGTTATATCTATCATCATGAATACTTTAAGTCCACCTTTATCATCAGCTATATATGTATATGCATTTCCAATCCATTGGCAAAACATTTCCATATATGTATATATACATATATTGCAAGAAACAAATTACTTATGCAATTCAATTTCTGTCGTTTTAGTTATTTAGTAAACTTTTGCTTGGTTTCATTGTATATTTTTATCTCCTTTGTTATTTCTATTTATAATGTTTTCTTATTTCTTAACCATTTTTGAATTTTCAGTTGACATTATTAAACAATTCGCTGGCTTTTCTTGTTTTTTTTTTTTGCTCTACTTCTCACTTTTCACCATCTTGCATATTTCACTTTCTACTTGAAACCTTTCAAAACTTTGCCACATGGTCTTGCCATATTTTTGCTATTTAAATTTACTGCGCTTTGGCCTTTTCTGTCTTTGGTTTTGTTGTCGTTGTTATTGTTATTGTAGTCGTTGTTGTTGTTATTATTGTTGCTGCTAGGTACAAATATGCATTTTGCCAGTTTAAATAATTTATAAAATTTTATTGCAGAACAACGACAATGATGACGTCGACTTTAGCGTGGAGTACTAAAAAAGATTCAAGAAATTAGTTTTCATCACTACGAAGTTTAATATACTCTTAAGCAGTTGCTCGACTATTTATAGAGTATTTTATTTTGTAAATCTTTCTCTTTTCTCTCAGTTTGTTCATTTTTTGTTACTATTCTGTCCCTATTCCTATTCCCATTCTATTCCTATTCTATTTCCATTCCTATTCTATTCCTATTTTATTCCTATTCTATTCCTATTCTATTCCTATTCTATTCCTATTCTATTCCTATTCTATTCCTATTCTATTCCTATTCTATTCCTATTCTATTCCTATTCTATTCCTATTCTATTCCTATTCTATTCCTATTCTATTCCTATTCTATTCCTATTCTATTCCTATTCTATTCCTATTCAATTCCTATTCTATTCCTATTCTATTCCTATTCTATTCCTATTCTATTCCTATTCTATTCCTATTCTATTCCTATTCTATTCCTATTCTATTCCTATTCTATTCCTATTCTATTCCTATTCTATTCCTATTCTATTCCTATTCCATTCCCAATCTATTCCCATTCTATTCCTTTGGATGTTAATCCTCATATGATCTAATTTCTATCTGGTACAAAGCTTCTTAAAATTCTATAGCATTCATTGGGTAAGGGTATAAATATAAAATCGAGGCGAGAGTTGTCAGTTCCTCTTCTGTGTCTTCTTATCATTCTGGTTCTTGTTTTTGTTTTGTCCCTTCATGGCCAAATTGCCGTTATATGGCCAAATTGCAACAGCAGTGTCTTATACCATAACCATTCCTCTTGACCTCCCCGATTTGATACCACTGAGATGTGTGTGTGTGTGTGTGTGCAGGTGTGTGCAGCAATGTTGAAATTTCTACCGCGTTTCTGTCTTATGAAAAATGCAAGCAGAATGCTGAATAATTCATTATGAATTGAAATACATAATACTCATTTTGTTGCAACATTTCCCCGAAAAATGGTTGCAATGGAAATGAAAATGAAAATGAACTATGTAACTGTGAGGGGCGGGAAGAGGAGGAGGTGAAGGAGAAGATGATGGAACTTGGGATGGATGGTGTCAGCAGCCATTTTGCCAGACTCTTCAACCCAGACATCAGCTTAATTGTTTTTCGCATATTTTTTAAGAAGCAAAAATAGAAGAAGACAACGCTAAAAAGAAAAAGGTGGAGGTAAAGGTGTAACAAAAGTTGCAACTACCACCATTTTGGAATTGAAGAAGATGGAGAAGAAGTAAAAGATGTTGCTAGATGCGTACAAGTAGATAAAATTTTCCAAATTAAATTTAGCTAAGGCTCAAGGCATATTATCTTGGGGTAGACGACAGACAATTCGCCATTTTTGCTGATATCTAAGAGAAGATGAGGGGCAAATGCTAAGAGTCACACAGAGACAGAGACAGAGAGAGAGAGAGAGAGAGAGAGAGAGATCGAGTTAGAGCCAAGACAAAAAGGAAGAGGTAGACAGACCGCAAAAAGAAAGGTAACTTGAGCAAGGAGTTAATCAGGACAAAGACCAAAAAACAGAACAGAAAAAAAACATCCAAGACCAAAATCAGAAGCAAGCAAAAGCACTTGCAAGCAGGTAAACTAACTAAATGGAAATTTTTATATCGCTTGGGTTGGGTTCATTGGCATCATTAATTTGCATCGTTTGCTTCTTTGCTGCTTTTCTTAATTTTTGTTTTTTTGCAATTTACATATTTTAATTTATTTATTTAGAAAATATTTATCTCATGCTCTAACAACAGTTTTGTTTTCTGGCCAAGTTAGCAATATCAAGGTGGTTGCTCTCTCTCTCTCTCTCTACCTCTCTTCGAATTTAAGATGTCCTTTTTAAAAAGTATAAAACAAAGTAAACGAGGAGACAAACTTTAGTTCATAATATTAATTAGCGAAAAAAGGGAAAATATTGCAATAGTCCTAGCAGATACTAAATCTAAATTCTTCTTACAAAGTTTCTATAGCTTGAATTAAATTAAATCAAATTTCAGTTACATTAAGTTTAAGTTTTCAACTTAAGTTATTTTATATATACAAAACACATATGTGAAGAATATGGAATAGATATCCACCTTTGCCCATACTCATTGTTGCCTGCCTGCATTTAGGCCGAGTTTTGTTTACTTGTCTTTTTTTGTTATTTTGATTCGGTTAATCTATGCAAAAAGTGTTTTGCATTTTACTCAAGTAAAAGTTGAAGACGTTTTCAGTTAGGCTCTTACCATTCTGTTGGTAACTTGCATTTAGACCAAAGTTTATGGCTCTTTGAATGTTTCACTGTTTTTTCTTTTTCTTTTTTGGTTGTTCGTCCGTTGTTGGTTAGTTACTTTGGTTTGCCTATTATTGAGGGGTTGGGTTTCGGTTGGCTTTCGCTTTTCAGGTCAAAAGCCGTTTGCTTTTAGAAAACATTTCGTTCTATTTTAAAGACATTTCATGTTTTGTTGTTTGTGTTGTTGTTGCCGTCAACATTTAAGATTGGCACTTGATTGGCGTATATTTCCTGTTGCATATTTAAGTTTTAGTTTTAAGTTTAGTATTGTTTTTGCTTTCCGCCAAATGCATTTTCTATTTGTATTTAGAAGTCAGACAGCAGAGACGTGGAATTTGGGGAGTGTGCAGGGGCGGGAGGTTTGGCGAGTTTGGTCTTAAAGCCATTTTTAAAGACCATTTAATTAAATAAACGAATTAAGTAAGAAATGCATTGACATTTCATCTGTCGCGTAATTTATAATTTGTATTGCCATTATTGGTTGCTGCCATCGGGCCTGGGGCATGGAGTATGGGATATGTAGCATGAGGCATTACCACAGCCAAAAACGTTTCGTTTCGTATCGTTTCGATTCAATTCGAGATGTATCGTATTGAATCCAAATGGATTCACAGTCAAAATCGAGTCGAGTCGAGTCGAGTCGAGGACAAGGCAAGGCATCTGCTTGGCATTTTGCATTGTTGTTTCATTTTGACTGCAATGCAAATATTTCGCATTAATATGGCGGAAAATCCATAATCGAATTATAGCTCTGCGGCTCTTTTGTTTGCCATCATCATCATCATCATCATATACACATACATATAGTTATATATCTCTCTCTCTGTGTGTGTGTGTTTGTATCGCTTTAATTGAATCCTTAACACTTTTGAGCTACTTACGTCCAACACGTTGCAATATGCGTAACTTGTTATTATTACGCTGCATGTATGAATATGTACATGTGTGTGTGTGTATGTGTGTGTGGGGTATGTCTCTTTCTCTGTGTGAACCTGCTGAATTGTAATTGTGTTGTTAAACTCTTTGCTACAGGGCTGAAGAAATTGCACAAAACAAAAAAAAAAAAAAAGATAAACAATATTTGTTAAACTCTTTGGTTAGTTTTTTTATTATTTAAAACAAATTAAATAATTATAAAATTTATGTAGTCAAATCTTCTTTTGGGTTTATAAGTTTTCTTAGCCAAGAGATATTATTTCATTCATTTTACTTTCACTTAACTTTAGTTTGCTGAATGATTTTATGGGAAAGTTTTTTCTCAAGTTTTATTTATAATTATTTTTTGTTATTATAAGCCATTACAATACTATTTGCCATCCCTGGTAGCACAGTACAATGTTTTCCAATTGATTTGTCTGCTTTCAATAAACTGAAGCAAACAAACCAACCAACCGACCAACCAACCAACCAAACGCCCCACCAAGCCAATCTCTCTTTTTGCCCTTCCCCTGACATTCCCTACAGGTTCCTTTTCTCTTATTTTTTATATATAGATATATATATATATGTATATATATAGTATATATACATATATTGCCACACGCAGCTTATTGGCATATTGACAATTACACGGGCGATACATATAAATTAAGCAAACGGCAGATCAGATGAACTGCATGAACTGACCAGCAGCAGCAGCAGCAGCAGCTGACGCGTGGCAAGGTGAGATGGCATGAGAGTGAAGAGGAGAAAGGGGATGAGTTAAAGGGAGGTGATTGCTTGATGCGGCTGGCCAAATTTAATTGACAACTTACTGTTGCATTCAGGCAGGCAGGTGGGCAGGTGAGACACACCAGCCAGGGCAATCTGTCACAGCTCAAAGATACACACACACACACACACACATACAGAGAGAAATATATACACCAGGTCAGGGCTTACAAATTAAAATTCAATATTAACGGTGTGCAAAAAAAAAAAAAAAAGAAATAATAAAAAATATTACAAAAAAAAGAAAGAGAAAAAAAAAAAAATAAAGCGCAAATAATTTAATAGTAAATGAGATAAAGAAAGGGCAAATGTTGGCAGCTGTTGTCCACTGTATTTCCATAATCGCTGTGACTTCATAAAAATTAAACATCGATTTAAAAAATTAATGAATGACCAATGCATATATATACATATATGTATATAGTATGTACATTACACATATATATATGACATTTGTTATTGTTGTATTACAATTTACAATTGGCAATTTTGTTTACACAGATCAAAGACAAGGAAAATATCACAGATTGATTGTCTAACCAAAAAATTATATAAAAAAAAACAAACTAAGAAAATTAAAAAATTTAAAGTATTTTTTAATTAAAAAATTCCACAAGTAAGCAAAAATTTCAATTGACTGAAATCTAAAAGGTTTTTGTTTGCTTTTATTTCAATTTCTCTTGATTGATCTTTTCACTGCTTGAAGAATTTTAAAAATATTGTGTTACATGTAGCCTTTCGCTTGATATATCCTTTGATATCCTTAGCTTTACCCTTAACAATTGGGGACTTAAACTGACGTATGATGATAATGACTGCAGTGGAAAACAAAAAAAAAAAAATACAATGCCAAAGTAAAAAACACTCAAACACCTCAGTTCAGTTTTTTTTTTTTGTTTTTGGTTTTTTCTGTTCCATTCATTTTTCTTTTCCTCTTTGTGTGTGCACGTATGTGTGTGTGTGTGTGTTTGTGTGTGTTGGTAAATATTTTTTAATACGCGTCGCATTCAACCGCAATACAAGGCAATTAAATATTTCGAACCGCAGCTCGAACTCTGCCCAGCTCTCTGACGCCTCTCATACAAATACACCAACACACACACACACATACATGTATACATACATACAAAGGCATGCATGCAGCACTCAAAGCAGCAACAACAACAAGCAACAGCAAACAGTTTATCCTGCTGCCAGTTGGTGGCTGCTGGCGGTGGTCAGGACATCTGCATCCTGCAACCAACAACCAGCATCTGCATCTGATTGTCGCTTGATCTCTCTCTCTCTCTTTCTCTTTCTGTACTGCTGTTCGTTTGGGGCTTTTATTTCTCCTGTATTCTTTTTGTTATTGTTGTTGTTGTTTTTTATTCGTGGTTCGAAGTTGTCTTTTGTCTTTAATTGGCGGCCATAATAATCAAATAATTTGTTTATTGAAAAGCATTTTTTACAATTATGTAAACAACAAATTGATTACCCAAAAATGAAAAATTGCATCGTTCAGTCCTACAGTCTCTCTCCCTCACTCCGTGTGTGTGTGTGTGTGTGTCAATCTGTCGGTGGGGAATGCAATTATTGAAATAACGTAAACTGCTATCAACTCAAACCCCAAATCTCCACTTGCCACCTTACCCATTGCTCTTAACTCGGGCTACCGGCTTCTGTCTGGCGTCAAATGTCGCACTTTTGCTCTCTGGCCTGCTGTTGCTTTTTGTTATTGTTGTTGTTGTCGTTGCTTGTCGCTTGAAAGTGTCAAAATATGCAGCAAATTGCTTATTAAAAATTTTTTTTCAGAACATATTCGTTCGTTGGAGAATAATAAAGGCATAATAAAATATTTAACAATTCATTAATGTGCATATGTAAAATATTTTCATTCATTATTAATGGCAAATGTGTTGCCTACTTTTAAGGGCATCCAAGTATAACA
This sequence comes from Drosophila austrosaltans, assembly GCA_035045865.1. Classification (NCBI taxonomy): domain Eukaryota; kingdom Metazoa; phylum Arthropoda; class Insecta; order Diptera; family Drosophilidae; genus Drosophila; species Drosophila austrosaltans. The sequence continues at coordinate 7,837,377 of JAWNOQ010000207.1, forward strand.
CATTCATTCGAAGATATATGGACATAATAACATAATGATAATCAAATTTACATGACAACTTTGTTAAAAATAATATAATTATTATTATGATTTAAATAATATGGTTTTAGATATGAATAAAAGAGCAATAAAATCGAAATTTTTAAAGTATTCAAAATATATTTTTTTGTGTTTTTTGGCTAGTAATATCAAATTTGTTTATGGCAAAAGATGTGCTATTTAGAAAGAACAGCTGGAAAATATAAATATAATATACATATACATATATAATTTTTTTAGTCACTTTTCCGCTTGTATGTCACTTTTCGACTTTTAATTGGTTATATTAAGTAAGTAAATCTTTCAATAGAAATACAATAAAAATCCCTTAATATTCTCAAAAAATCTCCATCGAAAGCATTTCCAAAGATAACTTGTAAACAAAATTCACGATCATTGATAAAATATTGATATATTTTCCATAAATATTAATGGATTTACTTTAAATAGCTTTAGTTTTGATTCTTGAATGATTTTTGGATCTCTCGCTCTCTCCCCATTTCAAATTATGTTTAACTGTTTTGTTATTTGACTTCGTCGTTCCCTTTCCTAAGAGTCCAACAATTTGCTAGTTAATTTGTGCTATGCGGCCTGTATGTCCCTTAGAAGGGGTCGATGATGAGGGGGGATTGTGTATAGTGCGGGATTTTAGCGGGCAGGGAGGGGTGGTACATATCCAGAGTATGCATTTGATAAACTGCCAGGGAACTGGCAACTTCACTTTGGGCATATTTAATGAAAATGTTGCCAAATGGGTTGCCCAGCATGTGTATGAGTAAATTTGTGTGTGTGTGTATGTGTGTGTGTAGGGGTAGAAGGATGATGATTTTGACGTAACACTTTGGATGCGATTTGACATGACAAATATGTGCGTAACAGCAACAGCAACAACGAAAACACACAGGGGATACAAACACACACACACACACATAAACAGTCCGAGTTGCCTACATTATCATCATTATGATGATAATCATCCCTTGGCCGATGATTATCATTATCATAATTATCATTATCATTATCTTACCGGAATGATTATATCGTGTGTTTAGACTCTACAAACCCGTTTCGCATTTGCGCATTGCATGATTCAATAATGATTGAATTAATTGCGTTAATAACTGACACTAGGCAGCGGCCATTCGGACGGAGGGACAGAAGGACGGGCGGAAGGACAGACAGATAGATGGACAGACAGATGGACGGATGGATGGATGCAGCCGTCCATTCTTGCCAGTCAGCCGGCCATCCTTGCCATTCATTGAATCCTCTGTGTATCCTGCCTCAAAGGCGCTTTGTGTCACGTCTGCTTGGATGTCTTAAGTGTGCGTTTTGGTAACCGTCTGAATCATGGGGACATGGGTATACAAATCGAATTTGCTGCTAAAGTAGCCGCATACGGAATATCTGCTCTGATAAAGATAGAGAGAGAGAGAGAGAAAGAGAGAGTGCGAGCGTGCGAGTGAGCAAGAATGTTAGTGTATGGGAGACAAATTGTCTGATTTTGATTTCCCGCATTACGCATATGCTGCCGCGTGTCTATCTATCTAAATATCCATCTAACCATCTGACTATTTCTACATCTCTCTATCTCTCTCCCCCCACTCTCTCTCTCTCTCTGTCTCATTCTCTCTTGCTTTCTGTCAGTTTCTGTGTTGTGGCAGTTTGTCGCTGTTTGTGTTTTGATTGATAACATGCGATTAATAAAATATTGAATAGGACCACGACACAACAGGCCAAAGCATAACCAAATCCGTATGTATAGGCGGCGGCCAATTCTGATGAGTTTAGAATACTACAGAGAAAGGATAAACATTTGCCACCTATTCTACAATTTGCATGCAACATTGCAACAAATTAAAAAAATATATCTATATAGGTGAACATAAATCAAAACTAATTTTTATGTTTGTTCATAGATTGATGAAAGTTTCTCTTAATTTTTTTTTTATTCATTGCTATTAGAATTCGTTCAATATAATTTGATATCAGGAAAATGTAAATTACTTTTTTTGTTTTAACTTTAAATTTATTGAAATTGTATTTTAAAGTATTCTTGTTAACTTGAAGTTGCATTAGTTTAACTCTTGGTAATCACTTAGTATAGAAACATTTTGTTTTCTATTGAATTCTAAATCAATATTTTTTCAATCATCTTAAAATTAGGAATCAAAATAAGAAACTCTGAACATTAAGTTACAGCTAAGGAGACAAATCTTTAATAATTATTTTCTACTATGATTTAGTTTCTTTTTTAGTTAAATTTTCTCTTACATTTTCTTTCCTTACTTCTTTTTCTTTCTTTCTTTCTGATCATTCCCCCCCTTGCATTTTAATCAGGCAAATGTATATGTATATTTGTTATTGTATATGTGTGTGTGTGTTTCTTTTTTTTTTGTATATTAACATATATGAGCACCTGCTAACGCATCCAGAGTACGAGGAGTATATATTTGTTTTTGTCTATGCATTATGCTTTTGTATCAATGATAATTATTTTTCTCGTCACCTTCGTCATCATCCTCGCCCGTTGGCTGCACACACAAAAGGAATCAAACAAAACTTTGTGCCTTTGTCTCCTTTAGCATTGGTTGGTGAGAGAAAGGGTATGATAGAAGTAGAAGAAGAAGGTACGTATGTCACACATGTCCTACTGTGTGCCAAATTAAAAGTGAAAAACAAATGCAAACAAGACAAAGGTGCCAAAGGTTTTTTCCCTCTACTGCCAACGACTTTGCTTTCCTTTATCTATCCGACATACATACATACATACATACATACATACATACATACATACACACATACTACTACTACTGTTTGCTTCTCCTTCTCACAGTTTTTAATATACTTGTGTTGTTTTGCTTACGAAGTGAGAGAGCGAAGTTTTCCTTTTCTTTTCGGTAAAAACTTCTACACACACACACACACACAGGATAAGAGAGAAGGGTATGGGTTGGGTGAAAGAAAAAATAATAATCATAAAGGACAATGACTCCCAACGCAGCAAATAATATCAAAGCGGATTCGATATAGCAGCATAGATGAGATCAACTGGGAAGCAAATTCAATGAAATCGATTAATCAAAATTTCAATTAATATGGTGCTATATAATATATATCGAGGGACTCTAATTGATCTCTGTTAGCTGCTCTAGAAATTCTTTAAACAAATGTTCTCCTTCGTTCGTCTTTTAGTCTTTCCTACTCCCAATGATTATTGGGAACTTTCTTTAACTACATACATAGCTTGCCATAAAGGAAAAGGGATGCCTTCCTTTCTTCCTATTCTTCAAAAATAAACAAAACCTTACTAAAGTTAAAACAATTTTAATTGGGCTAACATATCAGAAAGAAAAAATTATATATCTGCATGCAAACAATGAAAAATTATTGATAATAAAAAGCAAAACAAGAATGGAGAGAACAAAAACAAAAAAAAAATCATATTTTAATCCTTGATCAAATTTTGATTACCAAGAGATGGAAATTAAAGCTTTTCTTTTATGCAAAGATATTTTCTCGAGTTCAAAGTTAATTTCTCAATTCAGGTACCAATAATCTCATTCAGAAAGGAATTCTTGTGCATTTACCATAAAACCGCACACACACACACACACACATACATATAGATAATCGTACACACACACACACACTCAGCTGGAAAGGAATGTTGCTTGGCTTTTGCCTCTGACCGCCCAGTTTCGTGTTGCGTTGCTGTTGCAGCCCACAAAAGTATGCAGTGGAAAATGTTTTAGCTTGGCCAGACAAACTTTTACCAGACATGAAGCAGCTGAGTGCAGCAACAACAACAGCAACAGCAACAAAAACATGAGCAGGGTCAGGGGGCTAAAGTTGAGGTAGCATAAGCAGCTCTTCGTCTTTCCACTCCCACTTTCTTTCAGCTGCTTGAGGTTGTTTAAAGCTTGCCATGCAACAAGTTGTTATGGCGTGAGGAGGACCCACACATACACATACACATAAACTTACACACACACACATATATACACTCACAGACAGAAGCCGGTGGGAGTAACAAAAGTCAAGCGCAAACAATAAAAGCGCAAAAATATCATGAAAAATCATGTCGACACTCGAAAAGTCAACCTTTTTGTAGTCACCCCAAACACCCAAGCACACACACACACACACACACATACACCATTAGAAGCCCCTTCTCAGGCAACACAAAGAAGAAGTAGAACAACAGCAACAACAACAACAAACAGCAAACAACCAAAAATGGTTAGCCCCAAAAAATGTCTGGCAAAAATCCTTTAAAAAGGGGCGGATGGTAGATGAAAGTAGAAAGTAGACGAAGACGAAGGAAGTAGGGGAAGGTGGGGAAATGTTAGCCATGTCTGCGACGTCTTTTCGTGTCCTGCGTTTTGTCTGCTTCGTTCTAGTAGAGAGGGTGAGAGGTTACGGTTTTTTTCCTCTCTCCTGTTGCTGCTTAACTTGTACTTGACCTTGAAGCCAAACACACACACACACTGACACAAACACAGACAGAGAGCTGGAACAAGCGAGAGAGAGAGAGAGAGAGAGCAGATGTTGGCTTGATTTTGCGTGTGTTTGTGTGACTGTAAATTGTGCCAGGATAGCAGCAAGTAGATGCTGCAATATTTTTGTCGTCTTCGTCTTCTTGCGTTTTTGTTTCCTTTTTTTTCTTCCTTTTGCCATTTGCAACTTCTGCTCGTTTGCTGTTGACTTGGTAGAATCTGTTTGCGTTGATTTCGGCATATTTTTGACACAAAACACTTTCAGGCCTACACAATTACGCACCACAAATGTCGCTGTCCTGCTTTCGCATTTTATCCCCCTCTCTCTTTCACTCACACACACAGACACACACACACACTGTCTCTTGTTTCCGCTTTCTTTCTCTGTCAAAATATTTGTGGTTTCCGGTATTTTGTTTTTTTTTTCTCTCCTTTTTTTTGTTAGTCCTTTTGTTCAGTTAAATGGATTGTCAGCAACATGTTGCCCAGCAACTTGTTGCTCTCATCTATCAATGAAGTTCATTTTGCTGGCTTTGCTATACCCTATAATTGTGAAAGAAGTTTATAAGTTTATAAGAAATCATTCTAGAGAAACGAGGTAACAAGTGTTTAAGTTTTCTAATTAATTAATTAACTAATTTCGCTTTCAAACAGAAATAAAAAGATAATCCTTAAGCAAACGCTAGGTGTCGCCAGTGTGACAAAAGTTGCAGAAAAATTTATTTTAGTTTTCATATTTAATAACCTTTTACTTGCTAATCTAAAGGGTATCCAAAAGTCATCAATTCAGTCAATGTCCTTTTTTTATATTTGATCAAATTTAATTTGTTGATTTAGTGTCAGTTGTAAATAGACGCTTTACACCCACAAATACACACGCACACATACACACACACACTCGCAAAACTACACGCATACATATTTAATCCTTCGTAATTCTTTTTTTTTTTTTTGTCCTGGCCATTTATCACTGTAAAATAATTTGCTGGCTGTATTTAGTTGTTCTTTTTTTTCTTTTTTTGTTACATTTTTGTTTTTGTTATTAATTTTGTAATTCTACCCTTCCTGTCGTGGTATTTTGTTGTTGTTTTATTACAGTTATTGCTTTTCATGGATTTTTGGCTTTAATTGTTGGCAATTATATTTGGCTTAATGTGATAGTTGATTTGTTCAGTTTGTTTATGTGATTTTTAATGTTTAGTTGGGCCATTTGTCACATCAATGTAAATGAAAATCAAAAGGTAAACGATTCAACTAAGTTAACTCGACTATAATATACACTTTCAAAATAATTAAATATGGGAAACTGTACAAAAAAGAAAAAAAAAAGAGTTGAACAACTTGTAGAGTTATTTGCATAAAAATTTGAATAATATTTTCTACCTTTTGCACAAATTAAAATTTTATAATACTTTTACCTAGATTTAATTTCTCATTGAATTGACTTTTGTTAATATTTATCTATACCTTTTATTGGTTAGGGTAAAAACACACACACACATACACAACAACAACAACAACAGAAGTGGATTTTTAATGCAATTTGTTGATCATTTTTGCAAAATGTAATTAATTATTAAATTTATTATGATTCATTATACATGCACGATTTCTGCGGTTGAAAAAAACACAACAAAAAAAAAAACATAATAAACAGAAAGGGAAAAATCATTGATTTAGTTAGTTGTTGTTGTTTTTTGTTTTTTTTTGTAAATGATGCTAATTCATTGAATGCAAAAGAACTTGACAAATTTGATTGGGCCTAATAGATGGAAAATTGTATAAATGAAATTGGACAACAAACAAACAAAAAAAAATAAAATTTTTAGCCTGTTAAAGGGAAATCAAAATGATTTCTTGGTAAATTAGATAAGAGAATAAAAAATAATAAAAATATATATGTATAAAAAATTGAACTGTTATCAGTATTATTAATTATAGAATAACTTATTCTATTTCGAAGCAATATATATGTCTGTATATCTATATACATATATCTGTATATCTATATACCATTTTACCTTTATTTCACACATCAACTTTAGCTTTAAATATATTTTTTTTAATGACTGTTTTCTCTATCAAGAGTTTTTTTTTTTTTTTTCCAAGACAATTTTCTTCATTTCTATCTCTGTCATTATTTCTAGGTTTTTTTTTTGTGCGGGTTTTTTGTTTTAGATTTTAACATTTTATATTGCACGTCATTACAGACAATTAAATGCAAAGTAGTTTCCTGCACTTGCTTTGGGCCCCTCTGCTGCTGCTGCCTGCCCCATTGACGCCTGCTGCCTGACGCCCTCCTACGCCCACAAATTGTCGGGGCAAATGGAAAAAGTTGAGAAGTTAAATGCCGACATATAGTGGCGTGTAGCAACAACAACAACAACAACAACAATAAGAATAACAACAGCAAATGCAACAGCAACAGAAGCAACACCAACAATTCATTCATATGTGGCACAACAACAACAGGCAGTGATTATTCGCAACACAGAGCATTACACTTGTTGTTGTTGCTGTTGTTGCTGTTGCTGGTGTTGCTTTTGGGGTTTTTCATGTTGCTTTCCTCGGGTTTTTGTTGCTGTTGTTGCTGTTGATTGCAAATCTACATACGGCATATACTTGCTTACATATATAAAACTTGTCTGAGAGATAAATATCAGAGTGTTAGAGTGAGACAGAAACAGTTAGAGAGAGAGAGAGAGATAGAGATAGAAAGTTATAAAGAGAAGCTCTTGACGTTGAATATAGTTGGTTGTTGTTTTCTTTTCTTTTTTTTTTTTAGCAACAATAAAGAAAAGGCCACAACAAAAACAATTATTATAAATACTACATAGACTACATATACATATATATATAGACATACTTACAATGAACTCTTTTCCCCCCCTCTTCTCTATGTCTGTGTACGCAATTCACTTTGGCCTACAACCCATATATACATATATATATATATAAATATATATATACATACAAACAACTGACGACAACTTCCGCCTGAGTTTCTTCTTCTGTCCCGAGTCTTGAGTTGCTCGTCGAATCGCTTGAATGAGGTTGCAATTTATGCCACTTGCTACTTTTGCCACTTTATTATTATAATACAAAAAAAAAAAAAAAAAAACGGAAAGAAGACAAAAAAAACCACACAGAAAACACACACACACACAGAGGCTTTTTCCCTGGTTGTTGCAGTCGGTTGCCTATTATTTCAACAATTTATCTTTTTTTTTTTTTTTTTTGGTTTTCTAGTATAATTTCAAGAGTTTCAAAAAATGGTTTTGCAACCGATAGTTTAGATAGACAATTGCTAAAGAAATAATGTAATACAAAATTTGGTTTTCTTAGTTTTGATTATATAATCATAATGGAAAAGATCACTTTCCCATATAAGACTTTTCATCCTTAACAATTCCAAGTTGAACACATGACGGACATTATTCATTAGATTATTCTATTTTAAGTACAAATTGTAATGAGAATAAATTAGTCAAAAGAAAGGCAAAAAGGTAAATCGATAACAATTTGCTGACAAATTTCCATAAGTTAGAGTGGTGCACTTCAAAGTCAATATTTATTGATTTACATTGATTTATAGTTCATCATTGGCTAAAAATTTTGTATACAATATTCATTTTGTGTGTTGAGAAAATTGGTTTTCAATTCAATCTGAAATAGTTTAAAGAAAACGAAAATACAAACAAAGGGCAAAATACAAAAATTATGTTAGTTAGTTCAACATTTAACAATTGCCTTGCATTAGATTTGATTTAGTATTGCTCAATAGATAAAATGGGGTCTTTGTATGGCATCTTAATTATACCGAGAAATAATTTTTGCCATAAATTAGCCACGTAAAGTTGAAAATTTTATTAACATTTGCAATTGTAAATTCAGTTTAAATGTTTCTCTCGAACACTGTGCAAAAGTGTGAGGATAATAAATAATGCAGAGTCAGTCAGTGTATAGTAGAGTCGAGTCACTCAAATCCCTCTCTACCCCTCCCTTAAAGTATTGAGTGACGAACCCTTCAACAAACCGCACGCACACACACACACACACTCACAAACACACGCATATGTAACCATCCATCCAATTGCAACCCCTACTCGATTTACGTGCGCAATTGTGCGCTAAAACCAAACATGAATATTTTCACTTATTATTTTCATACATAGAAAATACAAAAAAAAAAAATAGAAAAAAAAAGAATAAGGAAAGAGGAAGAACGGAACAGGACAGGAAATCGACTCTGGGCCTCTATTGAGCCGTGAATATGTTGGAATATATAATCAAGTGTAGGTCTTCCCCTCTCATACCAACGACCTTGTCTCGTGTCGGTGGTTGATATAAAAAAAAAACAAAAAATGAGAGAAAAAAAAAAAGAAATAAAGAAGCATTCTCCCTTTTTCCGCCCTTTGGACTCGATTCTCGAACTTCTGAGTCTCAAGTCGATGCGAGTCAATCACCGCCAGACGATGACGCGAACAAGAACAAGGAGATGGAGAGTGGAGATGGAGAAGAAGAAGTGGAACAACGACAACGACAACGACAACGACGATGAGGACGAGAACGAGAACGAGGACAAGGCACATCACTTGCTTCGTTTGGCTCACAAGTGTATCATAATAATATTAAATTTGATTTCCAGCCTGGGTGCCTGGCTCAGGCTGTGAACAGAAATTGCGCTGATTGCGCAAAAGTATCGATGACTTCTCAACAGCCATAGCGCGTCCTTTTACTACTCCACCTCCCCGCAATCTTGTTGTTGTCGTTGTTGTTGTTGTAGACGTCCCCATCGTTATCGTGGGCGTTGACTTGCCTCTTCTCCTCTCTATACTGTCTCCTTCTCTTGCTCTCCCTTTACCCCTCACTTAATCAAATTTGTGCAAAAATAAAGGAAGACGCAACAAAAATTGTACACACACACACACACACACACACATATACACGCACAGATTCCATTTGGCCATATCGAATAATGCCATTTGCTGAAACATTGTATATGCTGAGAAACATCATATATTGCTTAAATATACAAATAAATATTGCATAAATTACAGTAAGAGCAACGACTTTGAGATACTCTACAAGTCTATTATTAAGAGTACAAGCGACAATACTTATCGTCTCAGATTTCGTAGATTTACAAATGGACTAGCTCAATTTTCAGGACCATTTTGCCGTTTATACCCCTTGATTGGCTTGGGTACAAATAAGTAATTAAAATTACTAATTTGTGGTTTTGGGGCTAATTTGCCTCTTCTAGAAAAAAAAGTTGGTTTCTTATGGCTGCATTTTCTACGCATCCTTTTTAGCCGTTAACTGTTTTTAATTGTTGCAAAAGTGAAAGGCAACAACAAGAAAGTAAAACAAAAAAAATTCTTTATCAATTTTCAGTCTCCTTAGACTCTTGCCATAAGCTTCAAAATAAAGTTAAAAATCTCATACAATGTTTAATGAATACTTTTCACCTGCGATCTGAAACTCTTTTTATATAACATTTTTGTTTTAAATCTTCAATTTGTTAAATGTTCTTCCCATTATATTCTTGGTTCAGTACTTTCTCTATTGGCACTTGGTATAAATTTTGTTGTTTATATAGTTAATTTGATTAATTTTCTTTTAGAAATTGTATAGATGTATAAATAATTCAAATATCAGATTTATTTCTCACTTATTTTTTTTTTGCATTTGAAAATGCATTTCCCACGACTGTCAAACCCTCTTTTGCCCCTGTCTCTATGAAATTCTCAGCGCAAATATTGTATGGATAGAAATTTATTGCTTTGTCATTTGCCTCACTTTTAGTTTATTTTTTTGCATACTTAATTATCTTATGGGCCTCCCCCCTTTACCCCAAAAACCCACCTACACATCATCCTCGTTTCCCCAAACCCCACGCAACGTCCGCTTTGGTTTGTCGATTGCAGCAGCAGCAGCAGCAGCAGCAGCAACAGCAACAGCAACAACATCAGCAACATCGACTGTAGCCAATGTATTGCCATCGTCGTTGTTGTTGCTAGCCGCTGGCATTTGAAAATTTTATTATTTAGCGGATGTTTAATTGTATCTATTTAATTTTCGTATGCAGTTTTCGTCGCCGTCGTCGTCGTCGTCGCCGTTTGTTTTCATTTTCATTTTCATTTGCAATTGCAATTGGAATTGCAATTGTCATTTATTTTTTTGCTTTATTATTTCTTGCCGCAACAGCAGCGGCAGCGGCAGCAGCCCCAACCGAACCGGAGAATAACAATTAAACTAAATTTAAATTATATGTGTAATGCTTTCAGTTTGCTACTCAATCCCCCCTCCCCCTTCCCCACCACTTCTCCTCTCATTCTATTAGCTAAGCATTGACTTACCTATGATTGCCCGGCCTCGCTTCCTTTTTTCCTCCCCCCCCCCCCCCTTATATCCCATCGATGTGGCCCATTTTGACTTGTTTTCCTTTATTTTTTTTATTATTATATATACATATATGTATGTGTTGGGTTTTTTTTTTCTATTACTGTTGTTGTTGTTCATATCTTGCCATAATTATACTAAAAATATAGCCCCCCAACATTCGTCATCAACATCGAGAGCAGAGGAAGGCCCATAGCTGATCTAGCTGCTGTATATTTATTTAATTTATTGTTTTTCTCATACCCTACAACTAAATTGGGTATATTGGGTTTTAGCAAAAGACTTTTCTATATATATAGGTATAATATGTAGTCATATGATTTCTTGGATAGAAGTAAGTTTACTTTATCCGCACCGTTTTAAGCTGTGTTAAATGCACTATTCGGTTGATTGTTCTTGTAAAATTTCAATATATTTTCATTGATTCTTAGATGAGCCTGACTACATATTAAAACTAATTAAACTTAATTTGAATTTCATTGAATTGAATACTTTGTTTTGATATTCTTTTGAGCTAGAATTTCAAGTTATAGTTTGGAGTTAATTAATTTGCCTTATTTGGTAGTCCTTCAACTTGAAAATTTAGAATAAAGTTAACCAAAGAGTTTGGTTCTTTGTTTAGTTAGTTATCTAAGAAAGTCACAAATTGTAACTTTAAAATTTTTAAAAATTTCAATTACATATTGAAGAATTGAATACTCTGTTTTAATATTCCTTTTAAGCTATAACTCGAAATTGATTTATTTGCCTCATTTGGTACTCCATCGACTTGAACATTTAGAATAAAGTTTAAAAGAGAGTTTAGTTCTTGGTTTAGTTAGAAGTCAGAAATTGTGACTTTAAATTTTTCTTTAAGAGAGAAAACAGTTTTTCTTTTTCTTTTGTTTTTCAACTTTCCATCAAAGTATGATAAATTATTAACATTATTGGTTGATGACAAATGGTTTAAGTAACTGAAAACCTTATGAATATAAATTATTGTTACATTAAAAATCTTTACTGATTTATAAACAGGCTAATTATTTTTTTTTTTTTTTTTAGATAGTACTAAAATAAATACTAGAAACTGATCGATTTCATAAAAATGCATTATATATATATATATTTCATGGTATTGAGGGGTAACTTATAACCGATAATTGTCTCATATTGATTGACATTGCAATGAGATGGGTAAGGGGAGGAAGAAGCAAAGAGTAAGTTCCAGTTTCTATACTTTGACTTGGAATATTTTATTATAGGTTTTGTACATTTTGATCGTCGGTCGTTTGATCATTCAAAGTATTTCCTATTTTTTTTTCCTTTTAATTTGTATTTTTATGTTTATATTTTTTTTTCTTTTGCTTTTATTGCATTATAATTTCTACTTAGCCAAACTGAGGATGTGATGTAATAGACGCGTCGTCTGTCTGTCTGTTCCACTGTCTCTTTGTCCGTCAGTCTCCGTCTTTTTTTTTGCTTTAATTTCATTTTTCATTTTTCCATTATAGTATTTTCCCTCTGCTCTGTTATTTCTCAAATAAATCGCACACATTTTGTATGCAATTATTACTTATTATTATTGTTTTTTTTTTACTCTATCTATCTATCTTTTTTTTTTATTGTTGTTATTTTCTGGGCCGTAAGTCAATGCGAAAAAGGAAAAATGTTTTGTTGTTGATGAAAAGTAACATTTGCATAATGCAGCGCCGGAAATTGTTATTAGTAGTTTGTTGGTTGTTGTAGGTTTTGTGTTAGTTTTGAGTATTTTTTTATTTTGTTTTGTTTTGTTTTGTTTTTTTTTTTTTTCTACCATGAATTGCACTTTTAAATGCTGCCTTTGACTTGGCATATTTTATTGTATTGTATTTTGTATAGTACATGAAATTTATTTATATGCAAATTTATTTTTTATATTTTTTTTGCCATTTGCCATTTGCCGTTTGTAAATGCAAATTTGAACAACTAAACAATCAAAATGTTTCAACAAAATTTCACATGTGATTGCCATCTCTCTTTGGACGACGAGAGAGTAACTATTTCTATATATACATATATATATAAAGTAAATATATATATGTATATATATATTTAAAATCGCACTTAATGATAGTTAATTGGCCACTTCCTTTACAGTTGGCTAGTCGGTTGGTCGGTTAGTTGGCTTATTGTTTTGCTCCATCAACAAAATCCCAACTTTATCGCCTCTAATGCCAGTTTGTCACCTGACACGGCGGCGACAACAAAAGTTGAGGGAACAAGAAAAACCACACAAAACAGAACAAAAATAAAAAAAAAATCGAGAAAAAAAAGAAAAAGAAAGAAAATGGTTGGGAAAAAACTAGCCACGTAGTTAGTTAGCTGTAGAGGAAGCCACAAAGGACAACAGCGAAAAGAAGAACGAAAAATGGCGTATAAAAACAGTAGCAACAACAACAACAACAACAACAAAAAGTACACCCTTGAACAATGCTTTAACTTTACAGCTTTCAACTAAATTAATTTACTTTTACTGCCCACAACAACAACAACAACAAGTGAAAAGACTTTCGCAGCGGGCAACGACAACTAGCTAAACTTTGCATTCTTGTTCAACACTAATTTCACAAGTACTTCACAATGATGGTCATCAGGACACAACCCCCCGAATGACAAAAAAGAAAAAAAAAAAATGAAAAAGAGATGGTTAAGTAACAACGAGTTGATCAAATCTAATAAATGAGTAAAGTCCCAATATCTTCTTATTTTACACTCATTAAGAAAATTGTCTAAAATAGATGACTAAATCAAAAACAGAATTTATTAATAGAGAACTTTTTAGAAATTGTCCGAGGCAAAGTAGAAAAATATGAAAAGTCAACACAAATGAAAATATTTAAAAGATAAATGATCAGTCGGCAGAAAGCCAAACAAATTTAGTTACTAAATTAAACAGATAAAAGAGTAATAGATTCTTGAAAAAAAGACATACTACAATTTGTCAATAGTTATAAATTAATTGTATTTTCGCTAACAGCAAAAATTAATGGTATAAATAATATATAATATATATTGAAAAATCAACGCTGTAGTATATAGAAAATATAAAAAAATTGTTTAATTTTCTTATCTTATTTATTTAAAATCATTCACCATTTGAAGTTAAAATAAATCTATCTTTATATATAAAAATGGATGTTTGTCTGTATGTTATCAATAAACTCAAAAACTACTGGACCGATTATTATGAAAATTAATACATATATAATATATATATATATATATATATATATATATTTTTCCACGGGGAAGGTTTGTCTAATATGTTCATTGACGCCACTCGCCACCAGGTGGCGCTGCCCCGTTCAACTGATTGTCATAAAAATTAGTATTATCTCTTGCGGTAATTGCGGTAATCTTCAGGGAAGTTTCTGTGTTGGTACTACCAATTTTCGAACAATTTTTAGAAAATAGATTTGTTGATTATGCCATTTTGAATTGAATATTCGTAGTTAAGACAGAATAATGTCTGTCGGGTCCACTAGTTTTATATGAAAAATGCGATTAGAGTCGTATAACAAGTCAATTATTATAGCTATTTGTATCTGTATCTTTTGGGTAATTGTTTATAATGTTCAATTTGAATTGTAATCTATATAACTTAATTTTATTTTCTCCCTTTCATATCGTATATATAGAGAATTTCGATATTCGACTTTCGATGTGAAAGGGTTAGGCAAAATAATTTCTTACTTTTCCTCCTTTTTTTTTTTTTGTTTCGTTATTTTGTTTTTGTTGTTCTTGTGTACATTTTTTCATTACACAAATTGTTATAAATGAAATACAATTAAATATTGTGATGCTGATGTCGCCCGTGTGGCAAAGTTAGGTGGGATATTGTGGTGGGATGGGTGGTGTTTATAAAGGAGGCGTTTTTCTGTGGGCGTTGTTGTGTAAATGCAGATTACGTATACGCCGCGTTGAGCCTGGGTTAAAATCAAAGTTGTTGCCTGGGTTGGTCTGGCCCAAAACGGTAGCAGCCAACACCGCAAAGCTAATGCCAGACCCTGGCTAGGCAATAAGTCAACCAGAAGCAAACAAAAGGCCACCGCAAAACCCACAAAGTGTCCAACCACAAAAACGAACCAGAAAGAAAAAAGGGGCAATCATGTTGAAGAGAAGGAAGGCAGGGGGGGGGGGGATAATGGGTGGCGCGGTAAATGGAATTGTATTGTGGAGGGAGAAGTGCGAAGTGCAAGCTCTGACTGCCATTTTTATTATTTACTAAATTGGCGCCAAATGCAAAAAGCAAAACGACGAAAGGAAAATCTCCATTAAACTACAGTTTTGTTGCTTAGTTAAGATTTTCCCTTTTATACCCTATAAAATTTCCATTGGTCAATGGGTATGCTCTAATTTATTAAAATATATATACATATATATATATATTTTTGATCTGCATTCAAATTTGTTTATATATTGACACGTTTTGCGGTGTAGGTAAACTCAAACTTGGAACTTTTAAGTCTTATATACAAATTCGCAAAGATTGATAGTTCAATAAGAGTTTAGCTTAGCAATTGTTGACCGCTAGAGGGAGGCAGAGTGTCGATCTAATAATTAAATTGATGATTGAAGTATATAAATTTATAAAATTTATTTGAAATAGGGTAACTTCAAATCGTTGCAATGATATTATTTCTTTTCTTTTCTTTTTGTTTTTTTTGTCGCTTTTTCTCTATTTTGTGGTTTGTATTTTGTTTATTGTTGTTGTTGTTGTTATTGTTATTGTTGTATTGGCCAGGACAATAAAAAATGCGCAAAAGAAATTGCAGCGCCAGAGTAAAGCAAATAAAATTAATTGAATTCCAATCAACTAGAAATTGCACGACGGCAATGACGACAAAAACAAAACCATAGAATCGACTGGCCACAGAGGGGTGCTTAAGGTGGTATGGCATGGAGAGGGGTGGGGCGGGGTGGGTTGGGGTAAGCTTGAGAAGAATAAAAAAATATTAAATTGTAAAAAGGCAAAAGCAATTTAATTGTAAGTAAAAACGGCGACCCAACTCGAACTGAACCGAACCGACCGACCAACTGACGCCAGGGCATAATAAGTATTTTTGTTCTTTTACCATTCTCTTCTCTTTTTTTTTTTTATTATAATGTAATTTTATGATTTCGCCGCCATTTTCTTGCTAAATTAAAGCATAAATAGAAATAGAAAAAAAAAAAAAGATATATATAAATATATATATATATATATATATATATATACAATATAAGAACAAGTGGAAGAAAACTGGCTAAAGGAAAGGCCAAACGGGGAATTACTTGGCTAAGTGTACGATGGGTAAGAGGTATGTGTGGCGGGGTGGGGTGCAATTGGGTTTTGGTGGCTTCTTACGAGGAGAGCGCGGGGGGTGGGAGGGGTGAAAGGGAGACAACGCAGTCAATTTGCATAAAACCGATCGATATTTTTGATTACATTTACAATACATAGAGCAAAAATACAAAAAAAAAAAAAAAAAAAAAAAACAAAAAATAAAAATAAAGTAAAAGAAATTCAAGCAGAGGCGAAATTTAATTACAACGAAGATTTCATACTCTTAAGATCAGATGATTTATATGATCGGTGTACTATATGCTACAGTTATGATATTTCTTTTAAATGTACAAAAGGGAATCGGGCAATGGAATGGAAAATAAAAAAAAAACTTTGTTAATCTTTATCTTCGCTGCTAAAAAAATCAATATATATATATATATAGCAAAGGATATGATCATATCGCTGTAATGAATATATTTATATATATATAGTTATATATTATATAGTTCAACGATGTTAATCAGAGTATGATATGAAAGTTAACCACAAATTTCATTTATGATTCCCAATGGAATTAAAAACTATATAGTAATTCGATTTGGGTAGGAAAATACAAACTATTATAATGAATATGTGTTTTACAATAATGAATATACTCTTAATGATAAAGGGTATTTAAAAGACACTGTGTACCGGTTTCTCCTAGACTCGAGGTCGCCGTGCGGGGTGGCAAAAGATAGAGACAAAGAGGGGACACAGAGTGCGAGAGAGAGACAGACTGAGAGTGATAGAGAGGGAA
This sequence comes from Drosophila austrosaltans, assembly GCA_035045865.1. Classification (NCBI taxonomy): domain Eukaryota; kingdom Metazoa; phylum Arthropoda; class Insecta; order Diptera; family Drosophilidae; genus Drosophila; species Drosophila austrosaltans. Next base: position 7,854,406 of record JAWNOQ010000207.1, read on the forward strand.
GCGGACACTAAATATATAATTTTGTCATTTAAATTGCCCAGTCCACCCCTAGCGCAGCACCTTCCTTACCCTCCCATCGCACCACCTGACCCCATTCTTGAGACTTAAAATGCGCTTAAATGTAAAATAAATACAATTATATTTCTAGAACAAAAAAAAAAAAAAATAAAGAGAGAGAGAGAGAAGAAACAAAAACAACACAAAAGAGAGAAATAATAAAACAAAAAAAAAATATAATAAAAAAAAAAAGTGAAAAGAAAATGCAAAATTAGAAGCAGCGGCAGCAGCAACAGCGGACACCGACAAAGGCAACGGCATATTAATTACTATACCAGGCATAATTTATATGGGCGTGGCAGGGGAAAAAATTTTTATATATATATATTCTTCCATCTATATGCCTTTATAAGTATATACTTATATAAATTATAAATTGAGCTTTGTGCTCGGCGCAACACAGCGCTGAACTGAACGCGGCACAAAGAAGGCTGCAAAGGTCAATGGTAAGGCGCCAAAGGAATTAAAATCCTCAGACACAGGACAAGGGGCACCGGGACATGACACACAGGACACAGGACATGGGGATAACGAAATACAGAATACGGGACACGGCACACACACACACACACAAAGACAATGGAAGGCCAAACCAAAGTGATATTGAAGTTTTGTGCTTTTATTTTTACTTCTTTTAAATAAAATCACATTAAAATAATCAAACCATGGGTTGAAAGGTAGGCTTATGTATGTATGTATATATGTATTTGTGTTTGCATGTATGGGTGTAAGGGGTATGAATTAGAAATTGCATTTTAATATGGCTTTCAATAATTGGCTTACTATTATTAATATAGCATTCAATTTTGCAAAATTATATTTAGACTAAAGACTTTTAAGACAAGTCATTATATCAATTAGTTGAAAATTATTGAATTTCATATGAGTGCAGAGATCATATGATCATTTTTTATTCCCTTTATGTATTTCTGGTAACAGATTTTCAACAACAACAACAACAATTTGCATATTAATTAATAAGAATAACATGCGATGTTGATGACTTTAGACTTAAGTCATTCCTTTATATAGTTTTCTGTATGCTCTTGCCTCTTTCATTGGGTTGACCTTTTGGCCATCTAATGAAAGTTTGATGTATCTCAATATGAATTTCCATGTATATATATATATATATATATATATATATATATATATATATATATATATATATAGCTTTTAAATAAGTAGATAGCTATGCATGATATACATATGTATGTATGTATGGCATGTTAGATTTTCCCTTCTTCAACACTCCCTCTCACCCGCTCTAAATATATAAATTGTATATCTCAACTATACATATATATGTATGTATATATAATATAACTGTGTTCACCTTTTTGGAATGCTTACGACCTTCTCTTTGTACAATTCATTTACCTCAATGTGTGTGTGTGTGTGTGTCTCTCTCTGTTTGTGTCCGCTATAATTCTATTTGTGTTTCTAATTACATTGACTTGGTTGTGTGTATGTGTGTACGTATGTGTGTGTGTGTGTGTGTATTTCAAAAATTTAAAAATTCAATATAATGAAATTTACTTAATTGTATAACACACGTAATTAATTCACTTTGTGTATGCTAATTCGTGTCTAAGTGGCGTATTAAATTTTCAAAATGTCTTCCAATATTTATGTCCAAGCACGTGTCGATTATTACACGAAAGTCTTTCACTCTTTCTATGTGTGTGTGTGTGTGTGCAAGTTTTGACATAAATTTCTCAAATGCCAAGATTATGGTAGACTTGTGAAATTATTTCACATTTAATTAAAATCAATAAATGCGAGATTACGACTAAAGGTTCTCCCCTCACATATGCATTACAATGTTTTACAGGGTGTTCATGATTAAATTAACCTTTATATTAATGAAAGTGAAACATTTTGAGTTTTCAAAATTATATTATTAGATTGGAGATTTAAGAAAATTCTCTCCGTTATAGATAAGATCTATTATATGTGTATATACAAAATTCTAGAGTAAAGAACCACCGTGAGTTTACCAAAATGGTGCTAGGTTCGATTTTCTGATGTATTAACTACGTTCCAATACGGTCTTAGGTATCTAATGAATTAAAGAGCCCATAAAAATGTAAGGAAATCAGATAGTAAAGTCATGAAAACCATTAGAATTAGCTATAGGGACACAACTATGGGAAATCCCTGCTCCAGAATACGTATAATCCATTTTTTGTCAAAGAAATCCTTTTAAGTACCTTAAATTATATATATTGGAAGTGTGCTTTGTTAATGATTGTTGGCTTTTAGCTACACATCAAAAGTCATAGAAAATACGTTCCTGTAACTGTTTTTTTTTTTTTGTGGGGCACTGTGTCAATTCTCACCTTTTAGTATCTTTCTGAAATATTACAGAATCCAATGGAATAACTTAAAAAGATCAGCAGAGCTTATATTTTCTATATGAAAAAAATATCTGATTTGTAAATATTTCTTCAACTGCCTATTGATTTCTTTTTTGTTTTGGGCTAACTTTATTTTGGGACACCCTGTAGATATAGTATATACTTGTATACTAAAGTGTAAGCACAACTTAAGCACCGTAAAACTGTAAAATTTACAATGCAACTACTCAAGTCTGAAAACGTAATAAAATATTTGCGTTTTTGCCGTTTGCACACACACTCATACACACATATACACACATATCAGACACATACACAGAACACATAGACACAACACGTACGACCACCAAGTGCAACCCATCGACCAAAAGGAAGGAAAACCTTCGTCTCGATTCGTCGAGTCTTTTGGTTTTTTGCAGGACAAGCCCTTCCAATGGTTGGCCAAGGCAAATGTAACCAAACCATGACTCAGGCTAACCTCCCCCCCCTCTCTCTCTCTTTCTCTCTTACACTTGTCTTACTCTTACTACCAATTCGCCTGTCAGCCAGTTTACAATGTAAACGCGAAAATGCGACAGCAGTGCATAAAAATCCTTCGGGCCCCTCTTCCGAGAGAGACGATGGCGATTTTTATGCGTTTAAACATTTTCATTACAAAAATTGCATTGAGTGTCGGCTAGGTGGATCATGATTCGACTTGGGAATGGGTAGTGTATAGCTATATAAGGAGGTGGACTGATGGACGACAGTGGGTATAAGTTTTCTTGATGTTATTGTTGTTGTTGTAGCTGTTGTTGTATTGTCGTCATTAAATCTGCAGCGATAAAATCAATTTATGTCAATTTCTTCTTGTACAGACCAAAGCTTTTAATTAAAAAAAAAAAAAAAAAGAACAAAAACAAAAAAAAAAAAAACTTGAGTGACCAAACCAAAGTAAAACTCGGCGCGAAAATACTGCGAGTCAGAAATTCGAATTTTCCACCCTCATGTTGTTGCCATCAATTTATGCAATTTATAAAATAAATATAAAAAAAAAAAAAAAAAATGAAAAACGAAAAGAATTATAGCCAAATGCACGAGACAAGGAATTTATTAATAATGCAAATACATAAAAACAGAAAATCAACCCCTGATTATACAGATAGTATAGCCTAGGCAAATGGTGCGGGCATTTGCCTTACCACCCCGCCCATAGCCAGCCACCCACCTCACCCGCTCACCCATTTACTCGCCCACTCACTCACTCTCTGCTCTGAATCTACCACCCGACAGTCGCGATATTGAGTCGCTCTTGTTGAGTTGCCCCCTGCCAGCCGCCAGCCAGTTGCCTGGGCTTAATCTATTATTTAAATATGAAAAAATAAAAAAAAAATAAAAATGAAAATAATAATAATAAAAAAAAGAAAGAATAAAAATAAAAATGAGAAAAAATAAAGAAGGTTGCAATTGAAATTGAAAATGGAATAAGCAACGAAGTTGTTAATACTCTTCGATTTGCATGATCCGCTTAAATCCCCGAAAGATCGGCTTATATTCACCATCTTATTTCATTATTGGATCTCTTTGATCAATCTAATCATTTTGTTGATCTTAACTTGTAAACTACATAGATAAAGCCATTGGGTATAAGGAATATTTTAAATTAATGTAGCATACTTTTAGGTAAAGGATTTAAGCAATTTTTTATTATTCCCTGTTTAATTGTTTCTTAAAAAGATCTGACATATATTATAATATATTTCTTTATTTAAAATTTGCTATACATATTCAATAGTTTCTCATTTGTTCCTGCAACTTAACTATGTGTAAATGTCCTTTCTTTTTCTCTCTCTCTCTCTCTCTCTCTCTCTTTAAGAAAATCGTTCATACCGACTTTCGGTTGGGTAACATGAAAAAAAAAGAAGAAAAACAAAATTGCCCTGACAAATATGGCGCAAGTAAGGGCGTGCTATGATAAATTACCAACAATGTTGTTGTTGTTGTTGTTGGGCATCATCTAATATTTATATACGTTATATAAAATATAATAATGATGCCTGCCAAGGACTACTTGTCTGCCAAAATACGCGGCAAATATTCAATATAATTTATAATTTAAATAATACCCACTACAGAAAAAAAAAAGGTGTGGCAATGAAGGCGCTTGCCACTCTCATACTAGAAAAGAAAATGGAATGAGATGAAACACGGAACTATGACTGCTTTATATTTGAATATTAAATGGTGCTGCCAGACTGAGAAGCTGTCGCATCGACATCGACGACAACGGCGACGACGACGACGCCGCCTTTTATAATTTTTCATTAAACTTGGCAATAAAAGTTTTTCGCCAGCCCCGGACTGGGTGAACGGAAAGAGAGCGCGTGAAAAAAACCGTATATAATAAATGACATTATGGCATATTTATGACTGCTAATAATTTATATGCAGCCGCAGCCGCAGCCACAGTCTACGTCTCCGTCTTTGCAGAGCTGAGAAAGTTGCTTTCTTTTTTTTTTTTTCTTTGCACAAAGTAAAATTTAATTTTTTACCACCTCAAGTTCTAGGAATCACAATTTGTAAATCTTCGAAAATTTTGAAAAAAAAAAGAATAAATTTAAATATTGAAAATAAAATTGATAAATTCGATATTTGAGCGGTAACCAGAAAAATGTTGAGGAATTGAAAGCATTTTTCAAAAATTTACTTGAAAAATATTTTTTATTTGGTTACATTGCAGTATTTTGATATTAGCCAAAAATCTTTTGAAAATCCTTTAAATTTGGACTGAGTTGGAGCACGTTGCACTCAATGTTCCTTCAAAAAAAATACATCCGATGTGAATGTTCGTTCGGCTCTAACTCAGCCATCTTTTTGCCGATTTCAAAAATTTTTGCAACATTTTTATCAGAGTTTAACTTAGCAAAGAATTACTTTAAAACCCTTGGAATTGGCAAAAAAAAAAGTTGAACCGATTTTTGCAATTTTTCACAATGTTACCCCTTTAAAAATTTTCAAAAAATAGGAAAAATTTTTTTCCCTTAAATTTTTCTGATATTTATGCCAGTTAAAAGTTACGATTCTCAGAAGAAAATAAAGCTTTAATTTTCAAAATTCGCCCAAAATTTGACTTAAATCGAGACCTTATGAAGTTTACATTCCTGCAAAAGATAGTCCTTTATCCTCTTTTTAAACATGCAAAAGAAAAACTGAAACAATTTTTAATAATTAAAAAAATTATTCAAAATTTGACCTAATTTGAGCCTTTGTGAAGTTAAAGTTTCTACAAGGGATAGTCCTTTGTCCTTTTTTTCAAGCATTCAAAAGAAAAACTGTAACAATTTTTAATAATTACAAACAGTTCAGTTAAAATTTTAAAGGACTCAAAATAGTAAAAGAAGCAGATTAGATCAATTTAAGAATTTAAAGAAATTGCAATTATAAATTAATTTATTTAAATATGTATTTTCAAATTAAGATCAAGAATGGGCGTTGGCCATTTTAGCAGGTAAATTAAAAAACATCAGGAAAGGAAGGGGGAAAAAAACTTTAGTTATTGCTACAAATTTACCATTGGTTTTTTTTTTGCCTCTTTATAGTTTTCCATGGTTTTTGCTTTTCCTTGTTGCCACTGTCATGCAGCCTGTCGCTATAATTGCAGGTTTTTTTTTTACCTTTCATAATTTAATACTATTTATTATATATTTTTTTTCTTTTGAATGCTTTTGTTGACGACAACAATTTCTACTTGCTACTGACTGACTGACTGTATGTATATATTATATAGCCAATCACATATATACATATATAAATATATATATATATATTTTAATGCAAACATAAAATTTATGTCAAATGTCTGTTTGACACGAAATATTTAAGCCAAATGAGCGAACTGTGGCACTTGTTGTGGCGCTTACAGAACCAGAAACCAGACAGAACCAACAAAAAAAAAAAAAAAAAAAACTCCACAACGAAAGGAAGAAACCAACAATAATAACAACAATAACAACAAACAAAATAATATGAAAGAGGCAACAACTGCAATACAAATATAAATAACAATAACAATAGCAAGAACCATGTGACCGTGTGGCATGTTTAATAATTTATTGTAATTTGTGGAAAGAGCCCAAGAGAGATACAGATAGAGATAGTGATAGAGAGAGAGAGAGAGAGAGAGAGGAGAGAGGAGAGAAAGAAGTAGAGAGTAATATTTGTACTTTTGTAGGTAGTAAAAATTTGTTGGTAAATTAAGTCTTCCTCTAGTTTATATTTGTTGTTTAGGTTGTTTCTGTCATTTACTTGTTCTTCTTGTTTTTGTTGCAATATCATTAACTTAAATATGTATATAATGTTTATTATAAATTAATCTCAACATTCCTCCCTAAAAAAGAAAAAAAAAAAAGAATTCTCTTGCCTCTCTCTCTCTCTTCCTCTTTGATTGTGTGTGTGTGTGCCGGCTTTTATATTTAACTAAATGCATGGAAAAAAAACTGCTGACATTTTTTCTTCTTTTTTTTTGTTTTTTTGTTATTTTTCCAACTTATTGTTATTTATGGGGGAAGTTATTGTTATTTTTTTTTTTTTTTTGGTATATGTATTTTGTTTAGTTGTAATTAAGGCTGAACAAATAGAGAGCTTCCGTTGATTTGTTTCAAAGTTAATTGCTATAGTCAATGTCATCATTGATGGTTGTTCTTGTTGTTGTTAATGTAAATTGTTGCATTTGTCTTTAGTATGTGGGCAGATTGTAAGGATAAGTAATTAGTAGATATAAGTGATAGTTAAACTGATATTAAGTTACTTTATCCTTCACTAAAATGATTCTTTCTAAATAAGATTGAATTATGTACTCCATGGTCAGATTTGACTTTTAGTAAGTTATATTCTATACCTACTTTTAGATAATCATTTCTTATATTGTAGATCTTCATTAGATGAGGTCAATTTACAACTGTTACTTGAGTCTTCTCTATGTTTCACTTTGTACGGAATATCTCTATCTTTGAAAAGAAGTTTTAAAGTGTCTCAATGGCGGGATTTTGATATTGTGTGAATGAATGACTAGTTCTAAATCACTTTAGGGTATATCCAATGCTTCTTCTAGTTTGTTTCATTTCTAGTTTTGGTGTGCGCCACTGCTTGCTAGTATTTTTTTTTGTTTTTCTTTTTTGCGGCATCAAATAAAAACTAAAAGACCAAATAAATGCAAACTTAAACTATAAAATAAACATTAAACAAGCTAGAAATGTTTTTATGGCCACCAAGACGATCCGACTGAACTGAGTAAACTGAGACTGCTGAACTGAACGATGTTGTCCAAATGGCATGCCCATGCTATGGCACTTGCGTTTACAACAACAACAACTATGGCAACAATTTTGTTGCAAGTGCAACATGTGTAGCGCACACACACACAGAGAGAGAGAGAAACTAAAACAGAGACAGAGAAATTGAAATACAAACACACAAAGACAGAAACAGAGACTCAGGAGGGAGAGAGAGAGAGAGAGAGACGAAAAGGTGTAGGGTTTAAAAAGGGGGGGTATGGGGAAAGGAAATCGTGAGACAGGCGCACAAGTTTTTATACTTTAATGAAGACGGCGGTGCAATAAAAATTGATTAAATATAATTCAGCAACAAAGTATATTTTATAGTTGCAACATTAGAAGCAGCAAGAAAAGCTGCATTAAAAAAGTTTAATTGTCCAAAGGACTGAGCCGCACAACAGTCAGGTGCAGCAGCAGCAGGCCCGTTCACCCAAATTTCGATTTGTTTTCAAAAGGAGAAGGAAAAGGCACTTAAACCTCTTTTTTTTCCTGTCATTTAAGACTAACCCCAAGTAAATACAAATATCCAACATTATATCTACATACATATATGCCCTTAATTACCATTGATTGAGAATCGAGGAGTGGGGAAAGGAGAATCAAAAGAATAGGGGCTGTATAAAATTGGTGACGTGCGGGGGGTGGGTTGGTTTTGGGTTTGGGTTGCGTTTCAACATACATACATATATACATACATATATAGGGAGGTAATGGAAAGTTGATTTTAATATTGAAGCGCAATTTATTTTAATTGGAATAATTTTATTTGTCTTTATGTTTATTCATTATGCAGACTAATGAATTTTACTACCCAAAATACATGACCGCTATCTATACATATATATGTATATATATATATATATATATAGATGTATAGGATAGATAGAGGGGCTATTGGTACACACTGGGGTGTACTCGCTGAGGGGTGCATGAATTGGGGTACAGTCCCCTGCTATTAGTGGAAATTCACTAAGTGTGTGTGTGTCTGTGTGTGTGAGCGTATATGGACTATGGGTGCTTGGCTTTTGAATAATTAACGAGGGTGCCACTCACTCATTACACATGTACGAGTGTGCCCCAGTATATATATTTATATATACATATATAAATGTATGTGTGTGTGTGTGTGTGTGTATGTGCACGCACATTATGCCACATAATAATATTATATGTTATTTACCAAGAAAATGCTTAGTCAGCCTTATACAAATGTCTATGAATGTTCAAAATATAATTATAATAATAATTGAATTAGATTTATTGATTATTTGTACAAGGCAGCAACAACAACAACAACAACAGCAACTATATTGAATCCAAGGCCCAAGGCACGCACAGGGCAAAGAACGATGCCTCAGGCGGGTAAGGGAGGTGTATGGGGCTCTCACGGGGTGGAAGTGAAAGTCAGCACAATCAAGTCAAATGATAGCAATAAATATTCACATATATATATATATATATATAATCTATACAAATGCGGGCCAATATTTATATGAATTCTGAAAGTTTATTTATACTTATATTATATATGTATATATATACATATATATAAAATATATATTTCCTACATACATATTGAGATTTATTTTTTAATCTTTTCTATTGCATAATCGCATATTTTGTAGAAAACAAAAAAAACTATAAATTATTAAAAATATATTACTAATTTAACACAAATTTGTAGAGTAATTTATGATTACTTTTTCAGTTTATTTGTTCTTTCTTTCTTTTTTTTTTTTTCTTTACTTTACTTTTAAATTTATAATGAGTTTAAGAATGAAATTAACTCTTATGGTTTAAGTGGTATAAATAAAACAGTTTATGAGTGTAAATTTTTCTGTAGATTCATTAAAATATTATCTGATATAGAAGAAACTGTGGGAATTATCTAGTCTACCTTATATTTATTATAAAATCATCAAAGAAAATCTAAAATTTTGAATAAATATATATTTGATTCTAATCATAAGTAGCTTTTTTAAAAATAGTTTCAAAATGCAATACATATATGTACCTATATATATATTATGAATGAAAGTCGTTTGAAACCATTTCATTTTTATTTTCTTTGTTTTTTATTTTACTTTAAAGACTGAGAGATCATATTGGAAAATTTTAATGTTACTCCAAGATGTTTATTGAAATATTTTTGGCGTATAATGTCACTCTTTTCTATTCTATTTAAAACTTTAATCTACAAATATATGTATATAAATATATACATATGTATGCTTAATAACTAACTCAAGTCAAATTGGTAAGCCAAAACAGTTTTCTATTTACATATGTTTGTATATCAAGGACAAAATTGAACTAAACTTTACCTATCTATAAGAACATCCTTAATCCATCTGTTAATTTTTTTTAATAAAATTTTTTAAATGTTTATTTGTTGTTTGCTTATTTTGTAGATGTTTTTATATATACAATATCACTAAACTTTATTAAAATTTATACTTTAATCTTAATCAACATACTTGTAATATAATAATTTTTCTCATCTACTTTTAATGGTGATAATTTAAGAGTGCAAAATATAAAATTTTTTATATGTCAAAATATAAACTATAAATATTATAGACACAAACACAACTCAAACTAAAATTCACTTAGTTACAGTAGTTTTTTTTTTTTTTTTGTTGTTGTTGTATTGTTTACACAAGTGAATGAATGGAGAAAAGAAGAGAAGAGAAAAAATGGGTGAAAAAAAGTGAAATCATTCACAAGAAGAGGAAAAAAACCTTTAGAAAAACTTGAAGATGTTGGCGCCACCCCAAAAAAATACAAACTACAGATGCACAACTATAAATGGCATCTATACTCACACATATGCACACGCACACACACACACACACATACATGAAGAAGAACTAACGCGAATTTTGCGCGCGCTTTTTCTTTACGCGTTCTTCTGCTGGCGAAGCATCTTCGTTAAGACTTTCGACTTCGACTTGCTGCTGGTGCTGATGATGGTGCTCTGGCAGCGGCAGCGGCGGCATCACTTGGTCTTGGACTTGGCGGAGAGTGCAACAAAGATGTTGCAGACATTTCCTATCATTTCTGTGCGCCTGGCATGGACGCAGTCTGTGCATTCAACTGCATTTTTGTTCGCCGAAAATGTGCAGCGAAAATCCGTACGCAATTGAAATCAAAATGGGGGAAAAATGCAACTTGAAACCCCTCCAAAAAAAAAAATAGAAGGACATGGCATGGGGTGCCAAGGACAATGTGCTAGTAGGGTTAGATATCCATTCCATTCCATTTACATTACATTTTTTTCTTCTTCCTCTTCTTTTCCTTTGAACTTGTTTGAGTAAAGTAGAGTTAGGGGGGAGCGTCTTGGTTGCGTATTGATTTTATCAAATGCACAAGGTGCCTGAGCTGCGTTTTCACTGCGATACTACATAGAAATTGCGTTGAAATTTCACGAAAATTTATGATTGGTGTAGGATGGGGCATGCAACACCAAAGAAGCGACCACAGTATAGAAGTGTGAGTCTTAGTGTGTGTGAAAGAAGTTGTTCCGTAAGTTGAAATTTAGATGCAGGATAAAGTATTTCATGTTTTCATTTTTTCTCTTTCTTTTCTTTTCTTTTCTTTTTTTGTACATTTGAATTATTATATTTGTAAAAGTTTTACTTATGAATTATGTTAGATGGAGCAAATGGATAAAGCCAATGGCAAAAAGGAAACCCAGCAATTTCTTTATCTATAAAATATAAAAAACTCTAATCCGCATATGTGATCAAAATAAGCGATTGCCCAACTGTTCAAATTGCATGGGCTTTTGATGAAATATGAAAAATACATTTAAATATTATAATAAGTATGTATATGTGTGTGTGTGTGTGACACCCTTTCCCCTGTCAATTGCACACCCTTTTGCTTAAGTTGCTTAAGGGTATATTTGTTTTATCGAAATATTCATAGAGATTCGCGTGCTGAACCTGAAATACTTTTCTTTTTTTGTCATACCCTGTACCCCACAGGGTAAAAGGGTTTATTAAAGTCCCCAAAATGTATCTAACAGGCAGAAGAAAGCGTCGCCTACCCCAAAAAGTATATATATTCTTGATCAGCATACCTAGCCGAGTCGATTGAGACATGTCCGTCTGTCCGTCCGTATGAATAGCTAGATCTCAGAGACTATAACAGCTAAAGCAACCAAATTTGGTGGGAACATCCGTCTAGTGTCTATGCAGATCAAGTTTGTTTTAAATTTTAGCAACGCCCACTTCCGCCCCCGAAATTTGGAAAAAATGAATACTAGAGCTGTATGAAAGATATCGTATTCTTGGCACACCTATTTATATAGGCAAACTGCTTCAGCTGACCAAATTTAGCCAAAATCGGAGAATAAATGTCGGAGATATACGCATATGCGTTTTGTACTGAAACGCTAAGGCCGACATTGGCTGGTAAGAGTAAGCGAGATAGCATGCGTTCGCTGTTGTTGCATGTTAAAATGAATTTTGTATGAAATTGATGGCTATTTCGAGGGTGTTTATAACTAAATGGTACAGGGTATACTCAATGTCGGCAGGGACGACTTGCTTGCTTCATTTTAGAATTAGAATAGAATTTCGATTCTAAAATTCAAACATCTATATTATAGCAAATATATTGCAAGTAAATTAATTCAGCAATATTTCGAATTTGAGCTTTATATATAATTGAGGGGTTTCGCATTATTACTACTTATTACTCTATTCAGTCTATATACATGAATAATATCTATAGGAGATAAACATTCAAAGGGCATAGAAACTTCGTTTCGACACTTTGCAAGTGTCCCTTTGCTATTCTATCTTGCTCTCAGCCATCTGTATTACTTCTTCAATGCCCTATGACTGTGCCTCTGAGATTATTTGATTGTTGAAATAAATATATATATATATATATATTTCATATTTACTTTATAACTCTACATGAAAGGTTGTGGTGTCTGTGGGTATAAATGTTGCAAAGGGCTTTTCAGTTCATTTGGGTGGCGGTTTTTATGTTATTATTATATAAATTCATTTTTTTTTTCTTCCCACTTCTTCTTATTGTTGTTGTTATTGTGTTTAGGGGTTGTGTTTTGCTGTCAACTTTTGCAACTGAGCCAAATGCTTTATGTGGCTTATTTATGATTTGCCTTTTTCAACCCTTTCCCATATTTTTCATATTTTCCATTCTGTGTTTTGTTCGTTCGTTCGTTCGGTGGTTTTTTTTGTGTAATTAGTTTGCTGCAAATGTAGAAATTATATATAGATTTCTTAGAGTTTTGGTGCATAATCATCATATTCACCGGATATGAATTTATATTTTTTTCTCTATTCTCCCCCTTTTTACACTTGCCCCATTTAAAGGTAGCAAGAAGGGTGGAGGGCAGTCAACGTTAAAAGTGAGGCATATAAATTGAGTAAAAGTGTGTGGCAAGTAGAAACATTTCAGTTTTTTGTATCATACTAAGACTATAAATTATATCCGATTTGAAAACTAACTAAAATATTAATTTTTATAATAAAGTTAAGTAAAGTTATTCTTATTGCCCTTTTTTAAGTGTTCTTTTTAAGGTAATTAAGGAGTGACTAGGATATAAATATGCAATTCTTCAAATTTTAAAGAGTTATAAAACTTAATTTTAAGTATCAATTCTTCGTAGTTTCGGCTGACTTTAAAGACAGCTTTTGAGTTCTTAAGGGAAAGACCTTTAATTAAAAGTATGGGTTATGGAAAAAAAAGAAACTTTTTTAACTACTATTTAATACTTATTTTAGTATTCTCTTAGTTAACAGTTTATGCAAGTGCATTTTAACGACGCTATGTCAAGGTTCCTACTGAACACATTTACTATTGCACCTTATTCTGGCATATATATTTTTTCATACGTTTCTTCGTTTTGTGTTCGCCTTGTTGTAATTTGTTATTACTTAGTTTTTGTAGTTGGTGTGTTGGTTGGTAGTTGATGGGATGGGATGGTTGGACGGACGGACGGATGGACGGGCTTTTTGCCCTTCTAGCTCTTTACATTTGCCCGCTCGTTGACTGTGGTTTCCATTGAAATCATTTACATATTGTACAATCTATATACATATGTATATATGTAAATGGAAGAAGAAGGGCTTCCCAACTTATATGTACTATATACATATATATATACATGTATATGCAGGTCTTATTGCATTTTCTATCGACCTGAACTAAACAGAGCCAACGATTTGTTATTATTGTTCTTCTAGCTGTTGTTTTGGCGCCGCGTTTTCTTCATTAATTTTCCTCCCTCTCTCTCTCTCTCTCTCATTTTTTTGGCTTTGTTTTACTTTTTTGGGTTTTTTTTCTTTTGTTTTTTGCATAATTGCCCGCACATTTCGTCAGCAGGATTTCTTCTTCATATATAGCAATTTGCACGTCCGAATTAAAGGTTATTAATGGCAAAAATAGGTTGTAGTACTTACTCACAATATGACGAAATGTTGGGGTGTTGGGGCAAAAGGCAGAGGGGGAAGGTCTGCAGACGATGACAAGCGGTTGACTAACTAACTGTTTGACTTACCTGCAATGAAACAAATGGTAAAGAATTTAATAATTTTTGGGCGCGTAATTTTCGTTCGATATATGTATGCATTTCTATGAATTCATACGTATGTTGGTATATGTGAGACGGTATGTGCGTGTGTGTGTGCGTGTATAAGTTGATGTGAGTGTATGCATGCGTATCCTGCGTATACGCAATGCACAACTACAAAGCATATAAAACTGCTGTTGTTGTATCCGGACAGGACCGAGCTGGACCATACCATGCCAGACTATACGTACATATATACATATATAGATATATATATATATATGTAGATATGTATAAAACTCCAGACTATACGACGATGTTGTTATTGTCGACGACGATTGCAGTCTAGGGGCGTTTTGCGGCTTGAGCCTAGTCCCAATCCCCACCCTCGCTTACCTTCTATCCTACCACCGCCCCTTTTTAACTACGGAAAATCCCCGAAATTTTTCGTTGCGCGCCTGCCAAAAACGAGCCACATCTCTACAATTCCATCGCCTCCATTTACCCTTCATTCTGTTGCCTCTACTAACAATACCTAGAACAGGCAATAGGCCGAGATAAATGCATTTTCGTAACGTACATTATAAAATATTTCTACAGTAATCATTCACTAAGTAAGTTATTCAATCGAAGAAGAAGGAAAATTGAGGGTTAAAATGCAAAAATGTAGAAAATACAAAAAATAAAGATAAGGTAAAGATATACTAAGTAACATCTTTATCCTTTTCCCTATACCTAATTATCATCAACTTCTGGTTTAAACTTTAAGCTGAGAAAACAAAGATTTCAAAGGCAAAAATAGAATATGTAAAGGTAATTGTCAGGCGAAGCAATTTAGCTCTCTGAGCTTACTTAACTTTTGAATAAAGTTCATTATTAGAAGTTTTGACTGTATTTAGTAAAAGCAAACGCAGCACCGACGCGTTGCTAACGGCGACCGCAGCAGACACACGGCTCTCGATATGTTTTAGGGCCGACTTCTCCAAACTCCCTCACCCTACTACTACAACTACTACTATGCTTTTCTCTGGGTGAGTATGTGCGTATGTCTGAGTGTGCATGCGTATGTGTGTTTGCATTAGGTGGCAAGGCCCACTTGCATATGCAACTCGAGGCTTTTTGCAAAAGGAGTAGAGAAGAGAGTTACAGAGCAGAGCAAAAGCAATGCAGCAACAGCAACAGCAGCAATGGCTGTTGGACATGTTCAAATAATCGCCATATAACGCACACATATATATATATACACACACACACACACACACATACGCACACTCACAGATGGACACACACAAGAGAAGGGGATAAGGGATATGAATGGAAGGAATATGGGAGGAAAAGTTACGCACACAAACAGACACTTGCAGATATAGCAGAAGTTGCCAATAACAGGCGCCATGTTTAGACCATTTTTTTTTTTTTGCTTATTTTTTTTCTTTTTTTTTTTTTTTTTGTTGGTGCCTTTGACCAACGACGGGACCGACCAAGCCGGTGCTGTTTTTCATTCCCCTTCACCCATTCCGTTGAGCGGCCATCTACGTCTGTGTCTCCTAACAAACGTTCAGTTTTGTAGCCGAAACTCATCTCCCTCTCCCCTTCTCTCTCTTCGATATTTCGATACTCCCTACTGGTCCCTGGCCAGACGCATTCATTTGTAAAGTTAAAGCACATGGCCTGCGGGCTGCAATTGGGGCCTGGGTGGAGCTGCTGTTGAAGGCTTTCACGCACCTTTTGACCAACGTGTTAATGAAATGCATTCGAGAGTGTAGCCATAAAGCAAAAGTAGCAGCAACAGCAGCAGGAGCAATAGAAATAGCAGCCATAGCATTTCCAACACAATCCTTACATATATCCACAATTCTTTATAGTTTTTGCTTGTGCAATTCTTTTTTTTTTTTCCTTTCATTTCCTTTATTTTATGTGAAAATTGTATTATTGTCACTTTTACTTTGTCTTTAGCTAATGTCTAGCAGATTTTGTGCTTTTCTTTTCATTTCAGTTTTTCTATCAGGATATATGCCTTCCGTTGGCATATAATGACATTAGTTTATTTCTAAAAAATGTAGCCAGAATTCATATTTTTTCTTAGCCTATTGCATAGACACAGAGAGAGAGAGAGAGGAGGAAAAGATAGAAAAGTTGACCAAGGGGGGAAAGGAGGAGAAGAAGGCAAAGTTGCCTGGCAGTTATTGCTTGTCAATCGGTGTGTGCCTCTATTTCTAGATGTGTGTGTGTGTGTGTGTGAGCTGAACATTCCAGCAAACGTTGTGCCGGACCCGGGCAAACGCGGCATAGAAATCGAATTAGATTTTTCCGATTGAATTTTCTACATTTTTAATTGCTTTCGACGTTTCAACTTGTCGACATTCTGACTCCATCTCCCTATCCCCCTCTTCCTTTCTCTCTCTCTCTCTCTCGCTTTCTCTCCCTGCATCACTTATTCTCTATAGTTCTTTCTCTTTTGCGCTCACTTTTGCTATTCACTGAATTGTTGTTGGTTCTATTTTTTTTTTTTAGCCAATTTTTTGTCGTTTGACATTTATGGGCATATTGGCAATTGAGACAGAGAAGGGGGGGAGGAATGCGGCATTTAAAATGTAAGTAAGTAAATCAAATATGTGCCCAGTTGCCTAATTTACTTTACTTTAGTTGCATTTTTCCCAGCCAGCATATAAAAATTTAATTGAACAAATATTCGTTACAATCGAATATCAATTCCTGAATCGAGTGTTAATCGAAAAGGCAATGGATAAATGAGTGTAAAATACAAATTTGAAAAATCTTTGCAGGAATCTCGAAAAGAACAAAGCACTATCTTAGTTTAAAGTAAAGTTTTAAAAGTTAATTGTATCAAAATGTTTTTAGTTTACATGAAAAAAGAGGAACGTCTCTTATGGATGATATAAAAGGAATAAATTCTATTTGGGAATCGTAAGTAAACATTGAATAGAATGACGAAATAAAGGTAATTTATACATGACTTCTTCTATAAGATATACTATCTGATAACTCATAGGATAAGTGATATATGTATTATTCTCCAATTTCAATATATTTTTTCTCTCTCTCTTCTATATGTACTTTTTAAGTCACAAGCAATATAGTCTCCGGGAATTTTCTCATATATTTCAATCATATCTAATTAAGTGATTCAAAATGTTGATGTTTTTTCTTTAACCAAAAACATGATTCAAGTTTTATTGATTATTGATAAACTTTAAATAATGATTGCTCATTTTTAAAAATAAATTTTTTGTTCAATGCAGTGGAATCAATTAAGACATTATCATAAGTAAAATAAAGTTTTATTTTCTGTATAATAAACTAATAACACCTTTTCGTTGATAAAGTTTTTATAGTTTTATTTAAAATCTTGGCATTGGTTAGATATTTGTATGATTACTTGCAACAAGAGGCAAAGGAATCTTTTACTTAAACATCAAAAACATCTTTTAATTGATGATGCATCTGTCTCTGTGTCTGTATCTATATCACTTTTTTTTTTATGCCTAGCGGAAAATAAATTGACTGCCAGATGAATTGCGCAAATGCCAAAAAGGGTTTCTTATGCATCTGCATTAAAAATGTATTAAAAGTAAAGTAAATAAATAATTGAGGCAGAAAGCGAACGATATGTGGAGAGAATGGTAACTGAGGGCAGAGGCAGAGGCAACTAGGAAATGAAAATCGAAAGATATTTATCTAAAAATAATAAAGTTGCGTCTGCAATTGCGTCTGGGGTACAGTGAAGATGATGATGATGATGATGCCACTCCCCACTAAATCAAAAGGCAGCTGCCATAATTTGTAAATCATTTTCTAACGGCTGACAGAGAAAAATATTCATATATATAAATATATACATATATACAACTTTATTTCCCCCTCTCACTCTATCTCTGTGTAATATGATTTTTTTTTTTTTTAATTTTTTTGGTTGCATCTTCCGCATTTTGTTTGTAATTTACTTTTATGTTTTACTTAATTGCATGAACAGAGAGAGAGAGAGAGAGGCAGAGAGAGGGAGATGCAACAGTTGAATTTGAACATCAAAATTGAAGCCGCCGGAGCACTTATGATTTTTATTAAATTTTATAGTTTCTAATGACTCAACAAACATATAAACTCACACACACACACATGCATGCATAGAACTGAACCGGATAAAAGAAAAGCAAAAAAAAAAAAAAAGAAAATTCAATTAGATATTACAACAAATTTCTCTCTTTTTCTCTCAGTATGTCTATATATTTGTATGTGTGTGTGTTTGTGTGTGCATTTTCCAACATTAATTACGCCAAATGTAAACTCCGCTCCCAGCCAAAGAGATAGATAGGCCCAGACCCATACCAGACCAAACCAGGCCGGGCCGGGCCATGCCAGGCAAATGTATCTCGCTTTTATATCTTTTGCAGCGCGGCAACATGCTGCATAATATTAATTTTCGTTGTACATTATTTCTAAGAAGGCAACAACAACAATAAGAGCAACAATAATAACAACAACAACAACAACAGCAAATAATAATAACCATAATGAAGCCAGCAAACAGAAATGAAGCAAATAAATGAGCAAGAACATGCTGCTTTTCCTCTTCAGCTCTTCATTTTCTTTAACCCCTCGCCCATCTCACCACCTCTGCCTCTTACCATTCCATTCTGCTTATATATATTTTTTTTGTTGTTTTTGTTTCTTTCTTTTTTCCCCCTCTAACTCTCTCTCTCTCTCTCTGTCGCTCTCACTGCCTACAACAAAAACAATTAGCCTACTTTAGTTTGTTGTCTTACAAGTGGAAATAAAATTAAATACAAAAACAAAATAGCCACACACAAAAAAAAAGAAAAGGAATCCATTTAAGAAGATACGACTTTCTAATACCCTTGTTTTGAATAATGATTTGGTTATTATTTGATTCTTTATACATATATATTGAGTACACTATTCTGCGAAATTTTGACACAAACTTGAAGTTAAATTTATATACAAAGTTTAATATTCAATTGTTCTGTGGATTACCAGTTTTTTATATTCCATCAAATTTTTAATTTATTCAAAAAGCAACTGAAATTAGTTTGACCATCTTTTGTTAGGTATAAACATATATGTGCATACAAATATATTTTTACTAAGATCTTGGTCAAGTTTTAAGTGAATTATTCGAGAAAAGTTGCCAAGTAATCTTATTATTAATCATATAATAAAAATTTAAACATTTCAATTTGATTTTAAAATAAATAAAACCCTCTTTCATATTCCTAAAGCTCAACTAATGTAAAGCTCATGCTATTACCAGTCAAAAAGTGAAATAGTTATCTATTGTTTCTGTTTTTTTCTTTTACTGCCAAGTTATAGATATTCAATATTCAATATTTAAATATACATATGTATATTTGGACATTGTTTTTACTTTAAATTTTTTAATGATATACTATTTAACTTTCTACAATGTGGAATCTGTTTTAATGTTTATATAATTATACATATTTCTTATAAATATTTTCTAAAATTAAATTTTGTAATGTAATTCTAAGAAATATATTTCATACTGTGAAGTTCTTCTGTTTATAAAAACATGCATATATTTATCTAACTATATGCTAAATATTTTATTGTTTTTATTTTACTTTTAATATTTACTTTAAGAAAACTGTCTTTTCTAACCCAGTTTGATGGATATTTTCTTTCTTCTATTCTATAGCAAAAATATTTCATTAGAAAGTGAAATCCAAGTTAAGTTATCAATTTGTATCATGCTAAGTCATAATATAACTCTAGTCAAACTTAATATACCCTCCCTTTTTTGCTATGCAGGGTATTAACAACAACAACAGCAACAACAAAAAATTATGAATAGCGGGAAGAAGAAATGGGAAACAAGTACGCTGCACTTAGTTGATGGATGTATCTACACAAATACACATATATAGAAATATCTATGTATATCTATATCTTTCTTGTTGTCTATTTGTTTAAATACAACAACACGAATTTAATTACATCTTTTTTTTTTGTTGTTGTTTTTGTTTTGTTTTTCGTTTCATATCTGTTGCATCCATCCGAGCAACGAGGCAACCATCTATCCATCCATCCAAC
This sequence comes from Drosophila austrosaltans, assembly GCA_035045865.1. Lineage (NCBI taxonomy): Eukaryota > Metazoa > Arthropoda > Insecta > Diptera > Drosophilidae > Drosophila > Drosophila austrosaltans. Next base: position 7,874,775 of record JAWNOQ010000207.1, read on the forward strand.
CAACCAACCAACCAACCATCCATCCATCCATCCATACATACATTTGCCAGCCAACATCCACGTATCTCTCAAGTAGTTTTTAGTTATTATTGTTATTATTTTTCCATTTCTATCTACGTGTATGACTGTCAAGATATTGAAATTTATCGCCGCTAATAATTGTTTGTGTCTTCCCTCTCTTACCATACCCCCTAGCACCACAACTTGTGTCTACTGCCACCAGCCACCCACCCCTCTTGTTGTACACTCTCTCTCGTCTCTTGCTCTAGTTCGATAAATGTATGTATTTCTCTGAATTTTCAAGATACACAAAATATTCACAACGAGTCAGAGTAATTCATTTCACGTAGTTATTATTATCGCGTATTCGTATTACTTTTCTATATCATTGGTAAAGCATCTTATTATAATTTTAATTACATGTGGCTATGTTATGTGTGTGTTTGTGTGTGTGTGTGTGTGAAGGAAATGTTAATTGCTTCCGTTTACGAAATGTATATTGTATCTGCAAAAAATGTTGTACAAGATACAAATATCTATCTATCCATGAGTTTGGAATTTTCATGGCATTTATGTAGAGACAATGATGATGAAAAAAAAAAAAAAAAAACTAACAACAAGTAATCATTAAGCAAAAATATATTGCATAATAAAACATTCATTATGTACGACAGATTCCAGTCAGATTTATTGTTTTAACTTTTGAGTAATACTGCAACTTTAGCTAATACATTCAGCTTTTGTTTTTAATAACTTGTCTTGATATTGTTGTAGCTACAGTAAATTCCCCAGATGTTAGTTTTCCTACTACTAATTGCTATAAAGATATATATTTTCTCATATTTGCATTGGCCGATCGGCCATAAATTTAGTCTGGATTAATGTAATTAATAACTATTTTGTTGTAAGCAAACTTGTTTCATTTTAATGGTATTATATTATGCATTTATACATTTATATTAGAGTCATTAAAAAATAAGCGAAAGATTGAAATTGTTTTTCTTCTTTTTCTTTTGTGTATCTAATTTAAACGAAGAGTACAAATTTGTTAATTTAAATATTTGTAGAAAATTAAGAAAAGTTTAATCGAAACTTAAATCTAAAAAGACTTTGGCACATATTTCTACAATAAACACTTTAGTCACAGATCTAAAGTGTTATAGTAGATGAAACAATTCTATTGGGTAAATAATTCTTTATGAAGTTAACCAAGTTTAATTTTCAATTGCAATCAATTTCAGCCAATCTGACAGTTTATAACCTTTACAAAACTTATTAATTTACTTGAATTCTGACACAATATATATGTAATTCTGATCGATATAGAATAGTTAAATAATTGTATCTTAAACATGACTAAAACTTAGCTGTTAAAGGTAAAAAATGAGTTGTAGAAATTTTCAAATGATTTTGTTTAGAAATGGAAAAGACTAACTACGCCATCGTTAAATGTATTATAAAATAAACATAAAATTCTTTAGAATAGTTTAAGTTTAAGTGAATAAAAATATATTATGAAATATACGTAAAATTCTTTAGCATAGTTCATGTTTAAGTTAGAAAAAATATATTATTAAATAAACAAAAAATTCTCTAAAATAATTTATTTTTGAGTAAATGAATATTTTCTATAGAAATGAAGCAATTAGACAATGAGCTAAGCTTTGCTTTTCATTACAACTATGTAGGCCAATATGCTTGGCTTTCTAGCTACACCCTTATCAACACACACTCACACACACACACCAGTGCACACACACACACACACATATATGTATATAGAGAGAGAGAAACACACATAAAAATCAGCAACAAACTTGCGCCTCATAAAAAAAATTGCACAAAAACAAAATGGCATGAAATAAAATTTATATGAATAACAAAAAGGCAGGCAAACACCAGCAACAACAAAAACAGTTTACTACTGCTCAGAAGAGAATGCAACACCAGCAAACAACAATAACAACAAGAACAGCAGCAGTAGAAACAACAACAGCAGCAGCAGCAGCAGCTTGTTGCAACTAGAGTAGAAGTATGTAAAAGTGGAAGAAAAGTTGCAGCATTGCTGCTGCTGCGTCCGGCATAAAAATTGTGTTTATGCGTGTTTGGTAATTTTATAAAAGTTAAATTAGTTTTAAGACCATAAATTGTGCTCCCTCTCAGTCTCACACACTTGCACACTATTGCTATCCCCCACTCACTCTCTATCTCTCTCTCTCTCTCTCTCTCTGTGTGTGTGTGTTGCTCTCTTTCTATCGTTTGCTCTTGCTTGCCATTTTAACTTTTATTACTTTTAATATAAAAAAGCTGGCTGGGATTGGGAGCAGGAGCTGTAAAAATGCACGCGGTCATAAAAAGTTGCAGGCAGGCAGGCAAAAGCAAAAGCAAGGAGGGGGGGGGGGGGGGGGGGGGCAGGCGAGCACAAGGCATGATGATGGGGGCATGAGGCATGAGAGATGTTGCTGGCAACATCGTAAAATAATTTCTTGCAATCCCATTTTTTTCGCCTCTGTTGCTGTTGTTGGTGGTGCTGCTGCTTCTTCTTCTTATTATTCGTTTCGTTTGTGTTGCAACATTGTGGCAACATTTATACCAGAATTATTATTACAATTTAATGATTAATTCTAATGATATGCGACATGAAAATGAAATGGCAACCAATAAAAAGAATCTGCCTTCCCACTTTTCACTCTACATCAACATCTCTTCCCACATGCAACATGCGACAGCAGCAACAGCAGCAGCAACACCAAAAGCAAAAGGCAAAAGGCTGGCAGGCGGCATTCAGATTGAAGGATTCGCTGTTCGGTTTTGTCGGTTTCGGTTTGTGGCGCCCCACGGACAGCAAGTTAATTGTGGTAGTTATTTGCTATTTTGCCATTTTACAATTTTACCACAAGTTTTGCACATTTCTCAACATTTCACACAACAATGTTGCAGGCGTTGCTGGTTGCCGCCAATGCCCGTTCTCGTTCCCGTTCCCAATGTCGGCATCTGCTGTTGCTGCTGCATTTTGCACTTTTACGAGGCATTTCTTTTTTTTTTTTTTTTGTTTTTTTTTTTTTTTATATGGATTTTTATATCGCTTACTTAGTTGATTGAGGGCGTGACCAATGGGGCAGATGTTTAGATAGCGTGTGGACATTGAAACGATTTTAACGACAACAAATATGTTTGAAAAATAATTAAATCTTGTATTTTGTTAATCAATTTGATTGCCACATTCAATAATTGCAACAAATATGGCCCACCAACATGAACAGAAATTTCCAAACAAAACAGAAAGGAAATAAACATTTTTCTTAAAGTAAAGATATAAAAAACAAAATTGAAGTATATTTTCTTCAAATTGTACCTATATACATATGTATATATATACTTTTATCAACATTGCTAAGAAATATCTATTTATTTTTTGCTGAATCTTTATATGAAAATATATTTTAGTTAAATTTTAAAGATCAATGTAAGATTATTTTTTTGAGAAATTGAACATTATTTCTCCTACTAGTAGAATTTTGTTTAACTACTATATAAAGTTCTAGTATATCTTTATATAATGATAAGATCATTAATACTTATTATTATACTTCACTTTCTTAATATAAAAGAAATTTCAAAAGGTTTAGCTTTGATATCAAAATAAATACTTTATATTTATATTTTTAAATATGAATAATTGGAAAAAGAAGTTCGTTTTTCATTTTGTTGCGAGCAATCTTTCTTTATATATAGAAGTATATATAAAATGATAGCATATACATATGTACATAGTGTAAAAAATATGTATATAGTGTAGAAACTTTCTTGCCAAACTGTATATATGTACATACATACATACATATATATCCAATACATCTATATCATTTACAATTAAAAGAAATCGCTTGATCATATAAAAAACAAGTTTAATTATCTATAAATAAAATAGAACAACTATTGAAAAATTTTAAAGGGTATCTAAATATTCGTTGCCTTAAAAGTTTTGTTCTATTTGGAGATATATTTTTACAATTTATATTGCTTTCTTTTCTCCCTCTCTCTCTCTCTCTCTCAACAATAGGTTTATTCTTTTATAGTAGAAAAAACCGTATAATGCCTTCATAAAATGTTTCTAATATATTATATGCCATAATATTCTTTCTGTTCATTTTGCTTTGTTTTAGTTCTATTGATATTCCCACAATAGAGATATGTATATATATATATATATATATAGATATATACTTATGTATATACATATATTTCTATCTTATTGCTTATCGCTTTTATTGGTTTGAATGTATATTTGTAATTTCGTTTTATGTGCCGTTTTGTCAACGACTTTGTTGTGCGCAGGAGGGGGGTGAATAGAGATGGAATAGAATGGGGGGGGGAGGGGGGATGGCAAGGCAATAAAACTTTATGCATTTCGTTATAAATATAAATAATAATTATCTTGCACAGTTTTTTTTTTTGGGTATATATATATATATATTTTTTTGCCTGTATATTGGAGATATCTAAATATTTGCCTTTACATTTGAGTTTGGCTGTGGCAAGTTGTTGCCTGGCCCGAATGGTAGTAATAGTTGGTAATAATAATGATAATAAATGTTTTGCGTTATAATACAATAATTTGAAATTCGTAACTTTTGCCATTTTATTAATGGGTCGAACGTGAGTGAGCTGAAGTTACACGAGAGCAACAGAAGCGAGACACTAGAAAGAGACACAAAAGATGTTGCCCATCCCCCCTCCCCTCATACACACACACACACACACACAGTCTTAGATATTGCCACTTTTCTTATTTAACTTATTTAAGTAATTTTTTAAGACTTAAACAAAAAAATAAATAAAAAGGCTAGAGCATTTAAATATTTAATCAACTAGCTAGACAAATAGCAAATACTTTTCAACGAGAGTTAGATTCAGAGAGAGAGAGAGAGAGAGAGAGAGAGACAGAAGCAGATGGGACTAGATGAGGGGGCTTAAGGAAGGGTATATGTATGTCTGATGCCGGGTTTGTGCCATTTACAATATTTACCCGAGTGTTTTAAAAAAAAAACTTCTTATTTATATTTGTATGTATTTATTTTTTAACGCTTTCTGTTTAGCTGTTTATTTAGTTAAAGTGAATGGAAAATTTTTTAACTAGTTATCTACCCTGGCAAACAATCAACATATATGTTAAAAGGTATATCAATGAGGTCAGAGGTGCATAGAACTAACTACTTAAATTATTCTCTAGTTTAGTTTATTCATTAGTTCTTGATTGGGGATCTATATAGATCGCATCTAAAACAAAATTCAGTAATCTATTAAATCAAACGATTCCTAGCCATGAAATATCAATATAAAACCTAGAATTCTTCTCTTTATAATAAACATCATGAAATTAGTATGCGAAACACAAATGTAAATTATGCAAAGTGAAAGGTATTTCTATTATTTTGAACGTATGCAAATGAATATTTAAGTTTACCATATTCAACTTAAAACAATAGTGTTAGAATAGGATCGAAATCTTTAGAAGTCTTTACCTAATGTTTCTCAGAATTAGTCGAAATGAATAATATATTAATCTAGGTTATATAAGGGGCATAGCCAAAAGGTTCAACTAAAGTAAATTAATTTCAATAATTAAAAAAAAAAAAAAATAGGTATTACAAAGTCGATGCCAAATGGTAAATTTACTACTCTTGAGGATTGTCCAAGATGAATCACGCACACACATACATACATATATGTATACACATATACATACATTAATATATAGATATACATATACATGTATAAAAGTATAATGTGTTTATATATACATATATTCTAAATGTACCGATACAATTTGTTTATATATTCCAAAGAATTTCTCAATCAACTATCTACATATAAATTGCTGTTTTAGTATTATGGCCCCGGGCCATGGGCCCCATCTCCCTTCAATCCCCCTACCCCTCATCCAATAAATTGAGCTCATAATTTTTGCATTGCAAAAACATAATAAATAAAATATAAGTATAAAGTATAAGTCATAAAATTTAATGCTCTTGAAAATTATGCGCAAACTATTTTTGAGAAATTCATCCCCCTTCCCACGTTGGCTCCCCTTCCCTCTCATACTTGGAGTACAAAGTAAAGTCTCAAAGTATTTCACGTTCAAGTTTTGTTCATTCGTTTTTCAGTGATGTTTTTTTCTTTTTTTTTATTTGTTAGCTGCGTATGCGTAATTTATTTGCTAAAGCGCATAAATAAAAATTCCAAATGCAATAAAAATGTGGAATACATATTTAAAATAAGCAGCAGCAGCAACAACAACAACAACAAAACCAAGTAAAAGAAAAACCAATTGCTCATAGGTAATAATTTATGAAAAATATATATATAAAAAAACGAAACGAAACGAAACAACATAAAAACTAGAAATATAAAATGGAAAAAATTCTGAAGCTGAAGCTGTAGCTAAAGCAAAAGCAGTTCCCTCCACTCTACCACGCCACCCCTTTTCTTTACTCCTACTACCCCTGGCAATATCCTAGTTACCCAATACCCAATACCTAACCCCTTTCTTCATACTATTGCAAGACCCCCCTTGGTACCCCTGTTCGTCAATAAATTTATTGGGCCACGTAGTTTTGTTTGTATAAAATAAGGTAGAAAACTTTTGCAGAGCAGAGATACAGACACAGATACATTTGGAAACTTTTTTTTTTTTTTTTTTTGTTTTGTTTTTGGTCGGTTTTTGTTATTTTATTTTATCCACAAAACAAATCGCACAAAATCGAAACGTGCAGACCAACATTGGAGTCGTCGTCGTCGTCGTTGTCGTTGTTGGCATCGTCGACGTCGGCGTCAGCGTCTTGTCCTGTCTTCCATTTGGCTGCTGCGGATGGCAGCGGCGTATGGATAATAATTTCTGAATTCCTGCTCATTTTGATTGCCCCTAATAACTGAGTAGTGTTGCCGCCGCCTCTGCCGGCAGAACTCCAACTTTAACTCCAATGACTTCTGAGACCAATTTGTGTATATGTATTTGTGTGTGTGTTTCCATGCGGCAGCAAAACTCTAACTCTAAGAAACCAACAACGACTGCGTCTTGCAACGAGTTCGCTTTTTCCCTTTTTAGTTTCTCTTTTTTTAAGGTTACCCTGTAAAAGGGTATATAAAGTATTTGTATACGCAATATAGGCACTTTCTATATAAGTATATATATTCCTGAACAGCAAATCTGATTAACTTATATCACATAACAGTTAAGTTTTACTTTTGCATTAACAAAGTATGCAAAGGTCAGCCATAAGTATCTCTTGATAATCTCTATATATTAACATATATATTCTCGATCAGTTACTTGATTTAAACTTTTATTTTTACTTTCATATTCTGTTATATTATTAATCCCAACAAATTTACTTTACTTATTTATAATCAAATCTAATAGAATCTTTTCTTTCACAAAGGCCACTAGATGGCGCCACTATGCAATATTAGATCTAGCTTAATACATGCTTTAGATATTCTAAAAAGAATCGACTAAACTTAATAACAAATTCTAAGTAAATTCAATTAGTCTCAAATTATAAATAATAATTATGGACTTATTACAGGGTATTCAAATGGTCGACTTTTCCATATTATGGATAATGTTTTTCTGTTCCAATGACGCCGTCTGCGTTATTATTGTTACAAATATTTTATTCCAATGCCATATATTTTATTTGCTGCCCCCTCTTTGCCTCACTCGCCTTGCCCTGCCTTGCCTCTCGGCTCGCATTTGGTTCTTTATTTTTGTTTTTTTTTTATTTTATTGCATTGTTTATATGCAGACCCCAGAAGTAAATTATGTTTTTGGTCTTGGATCGGCGGCAGCGGCGGCGGCATCAGCAAACGGCGTAAGGCAAACGGCAAAAGGCAACGGCATCGGGGGCACTGAAACGAAACTCAAGCTAAAGCCGTTGCCAATTTTGTCGCATTTGGCCAATAAGAAATAAAAGCAGGGTATTATACACTTTACCACTAAGTTTGTGGCGCATATACATACATAAAACTGATCCTGTTAATCTCTCTAAATGATTTTTGTCTGCCTCTAATATTATTTCAAATGTGTCGGCATTAGATTGTTGTTACTGAATATAACTAAATTCTTGCAAATATTCAAATTTCAGCAATGTTAAAAATTCGAAAGAAAATAAATTCCTTTTTCTGAGAGTCCTTCCTATGCATAATTGCTCATTCTAAAGTCAAAGCTCAATTGGATCTAATTGAAATCTTTAATTCTATATAATTTGCAATCAGCTATCAAAATTTCTCTTGACTTTACTTCATTACATAATTTGCATCTTTCACTTTGACTTTGTCATAAAAAAAGAAAAGGTGAAAACTTTTCATCTAGTATCTTTATCTCTATCATTGCTCATATGAACGGTATTATGAAATCTAATCAAGTTCAAGATCAATTTTCATCATAGACTATGATTGAAATTCAAGTTTATACTTTTCATTGCTAGATTATTTAGAATTTAGAATTCACAATTCACATCGTTTAGTATGTTAGAGATAGTTATATACATATTTGATGCTTTGTATTATCTACAATTTTTTTGTGTCATTTTAGTTTTTGTTCAAGTGCATCTCAAGTTCGTTTCTCAGTTCTTTCTTTATTGAAAAAAATTTAGTTTCTTTTTTTGTTCTTTTGCCTTTTGTTTGCTGTCATTTGCAAAAGTTATTATGCCAACTGTTTTATTGTTGCTCTCTCTCTCTTTTTTTTTTTTTGCGTTTTCTTTGTAGTTCTTGTTGCTGTTGCTAGTTGTGGCCACAGGTACAGTTAGTCAAGTGTGTGTGTATGTGTGTGTGTGGTTTTTTTTTTTTTTTTGTAGTTGCTTTGCATATTTTATTGCTAAATAATAAATGCCTATTAAGTTAATTGGGCAAATTAGGCAAACAACAACAAACCGACTGCAACTGCAACTGCCACAGCAACTGCCCGCGGACAGCATTTTTAATTTAACAAAAATGCTCTAAAAAAAGTGTGTGTGTGTGAGGGAGAGGGAGCAAGCAATGGGGGAATGGGAGGGCTGGCAAGAGAAAAAAAAAAAATGATTGTCCATTTGTTGCATAGATTAAACTTTAATGAGGCCGATCATTATTTGCCTGCCTCGTTCTCTTCATATGGATGAGAAATGGCAACAAACTTTTGGCCACAAAATCGATAGATGTACAAACAAAGATATATCTACATATATATATATATATATAATAGTATATAAATATATATATATACGTATGTGTGGATGCCTTGCACCCACATTTCTACAATTTGTTCGAGTTCTTGTTCATTTTTCTAAATGACAAGGCACAAAATGCGTGTTAGCGCAATGCAGCGACAATGACAAGGTGGCAAGGGGTGAAGGAGAAGGAGAATAGATGTGGAGTGGGTGGTTAGAGGAGCGCAGCAGTGCAACTTGTGTCTGACAAGCAAACACAATTAAATGTTATGCAGATGCAATCTAAAATGTCATTATATCAAATTCATTAATCCCCCACAATATAGGTACACACACACACACACACACAAACACACACAGGCAAGGAGGCCCCAGAGCATAGGCAAAGATACAGATACAAGAAAGCCAGCCCAAAGGCAGGGCCCCCGACATCATCATAATCATCATCATCATCATCATTATGAACATTGGCAGCACAGGCATCGCCATCTGTCCCTCTGTTGCACTCGTTTTGATGTTAAGCTCGTGTTCATATGGTTTTTTAATAATTATTATTTTTTCCCCATTTTTATTTTTTTCTTCTATTTTTTTTTTTTTTATTTTTCGTATTTTGCTGAAGAGTAGAAAAATGCATTGGGGCGAGCTTTGCGATTAAAATCACTGCTATGCGCATTGCACGTGAATATTTTAACGTCAGTCAATCAAATGGCTTAAAAATGCTTTGTCATACTCGCATGGCTCCAGGCCTTGGGCCCAGATACATGTACATATGTATGTATGTATGTATGTATGTAGATATTTATGTGCTTGTGCTTGTATTTCACTTACCCAACACACACACACACACAGAGACACACTGATAGAGAGCGAGATATACACAGATACTTCACATTTTATATATGTGTTTGTGAATCGTCTTTTGATTTGATTTCGTTTGATTTGATTTGATTAATCGTGCAGCGACGACGACGCCGTCACAGCGACCAACTGATAATGGGAATTGTCATACTGGCAAAACTTGCAACAATTATGCCAAATTATTACAACCAAACGAAAGAATAAAAAAAAGAAGGCACACACACACAGACAAACTCATTTGTTGCATTCCATATAACAAATGCAACGATAGCCTAATACTATTTGTGGAGTTAACAATTATAGAACTCTGCAAGAGATGTTACCAACAACTAAACCATTTACCAACACACACTAATGAGTTTCTTAACAATTTCCAAACAGATTAACTACAGACGTAGCGATCAAATCAAAATATTAAGACTCAGACTAGGACACACAAAAACTCTCAAACAACAACATAATAAACCCTAAAAACATTTCGCCTTGCCCTAACTGTCACACATCAGTTGACCTTGATTGTATATACTAAGAATTCTCCAAAGTACAAAGTATACCAAAGTTGGTAAAAAATAACTTGACTGCTTCATTTTGAAATAATTTGACCTAATATCAAGCAATTCTAAAGCATTTCCAAGATGATGTAAAAAATGTAGAATACAATATTTATTGAGCGAAATTACCTAGTAAATTTTTGGCTCAACTATTTTTGAAATGTCTTTATTTATTAGATCATCTGCTGGTCTAAAGATAAACTCTTAAGTACATTTGAACTAAAAGTCTCCAAATAATAATCCACTTTAAAAGTTTCTTTTTGAATAACAATTTTTCGAAACTCTGACAATTGGAAGAGACAACAACTGACAAGTATTTTGTAGTTTGAAATTGCATGGAAAGTAATTACATAAACTTTTAAAGTAAAACTCTTTACAGCCTCGATTTTGAAAATTTCTTAAAACATATAGAAATAAATCTACATTTTGTATTATAAATCCAATCTAAATCTAAATTGCTTTTTATAATTTTAAAGATATTAACTATAACAAAGAAATTTTCTAATCAATTTGCTACACAAAAATTTGTTGCAATATAAGAAGAAAAATTAATAATCTTCATTTTAGATAAAGTACTTTAGTATATTCTCTTTGATTATCTACTAGCTAATCGCACTTTTTTTTAGTTTCATTAACTTATTTTTAATAAAAGTTATTTTCGATCAAAGATTCTAGTTAAAGATGACCTTACACATCCAAATGAATTGTTATAATTATTAATAATTTTAATAGTTCAACTTTGCCTGTGATTAAATGATACATCTACTTGTATAACTACACATATATACATTTGTATATAAAATCAAGTATTGCCATATCCGGCTTTATATGTATATGTACATACATATGTACATTTTCTTTTTATTCAGACCAAATGTTTCTATACAAAACTTCATCGAGAGTTCATTGCCGCCGTCATCTCACAAAAGAGTCAGAGAGAGAGAAGAACTTAAGTTTTACAACGTTAAAAATTATTGTTTATATTAATATAAATGGTGGCGTATTAACACACACACACACACGCATACACACATATATTTTTATATACATATATTGTAAGTATGGGGCAGATATAAAAAAAAAAAGAAGAAAAAGCAAAAATAAAAAAAAAAAAATAATAAAAAATTATTCCATTCATCGTCATAAACTTCAATTTTCGAAAATCATTTCCTTAGCAGCTGCGCATTAAACAACAACAGTAACAGCAACAGCAACAGCAACAACAACAATAAGAGCATGAAAACAACAAAATAACATACAACACAATAAAAAAGAATAAAATGAATTAAGGTGGCACAGTGGGGCATAATTTGTGCCGTTTGTACCGACATTTCAATTGATATTTTGCGCATTTAGTTAATGTTATTAATGAAATGGAAATGAGATCGATTAATGATCCAAAGTAATTAACATTTACTAATGGCATTGAAGTGATTGTTGCAATTCAATTAAGTCATGGGGGAATGCTATTAAATATATATATATATATTATCTATTGATTCAAATCTAACTATGAGATGTATATAGATAGATATCATCTAATAGATAGTACTTGAGTAAAGCAAATCAATTTGAAAGATTTTATCTATGCCTTTTTGTAAATGTTGTCCCTATCTATGTGAAAACTATTCTAAAATTTCCATTCTACTGATATGAATTGTGGTATTATTTTCAATACAAAATATTTTAAGTATATAACTATAAAGATTAGGCACTTTCATTTGGTAATGCAACATAATAGTACAATCAATTTGTGTTTATTTATATCATCAAATGTAATATTAACCCTTATCTAGTTAATGCAGGATTAAGGCCAAAATATCTAGTTCGATCAGATTTAAGACGCATATATAGTAGTAAGATATATATAACAAGATAACATTCATCCAAATGTAAAAGGTATACAAAGATCTTAAATATTAAACTATTTTTTAATCAAATATTTGAAGCAATCTGATTAGATTATTAGTTTAATCAGTTTTAGGCCGTAATACAAATTTTCTTTTAAGAATTTTGTTTAGCTACATCGATTAATCGTATGACTTGACTCTAACTCTTCTGTGATCTGATCTGATTTGTTATCATCCTTTGATCCTTAATCTATAGTTACATTTCCTTGTTTGCAAAAAGAAAATGGTTTAACTAAATTCCTTACCACTGTGCCGACTCAGTTTTTGCCCTTTGCACATCGTTAAGGAATATTATAAATTACTACAACAACATCTTAACATCAGCAACGGGCAGCAGCAGCAGCAACAACAACAACAACAACAACAAAGTTGAGTTTCTTGAAATATTTATTTTATATTACGTTTTTTTTTTTTTTTTGTTTTTGTTTTGTTCTTTCTTGTTTTATTTTTATTTTCTCTCACTCGCTCCAACTCCGACTCCAACTCCGTTCCCGTCCTTCGAGTCTAAAAACTGAGTCTCAGGGGCGCGGTCTAAATTAAAGAATATTTTCTGGCCCAGCCTGTACTGGCCCGGCCTGGCCTGGCCTGGCCTTGCCTTCATCGTCTTATACTTTTCGTTTCGTTTTCTTTTTATTCATTTCTTATTATTATTTTATTTTATTTATTATTATTCTTTGTTGCAGCAGCAGCAGCAAGCTGTGTCTCTCTGTCTGTCTGTCTGTATGTTCTATGGTATGTGTGTGTGTGTGTGTTTTTTTTTTTTGTATCTATGTGAGTGAGTCGCGGGGTCTTCATTTAAAGTGCGGTTTCTTGTCTTTCTCCATATATATTCATTATTATTGCCGCGGCGGCTGCGAGACGCTGCCTCAGTCTCAGTCTCTGCTTCGGCTGCTCCTGCTGCTGCTGCTACACATAACTTCAACTTTGTATCTGTATCTTTGTATCTTCTCATTCTTGTTATGTGTGTGTGTGTGTCTTGTATTTAAGGAAAAAGAATGATGCAAAGACGATAAAATATAATTTCGGCTTTATATTTTATTTTAATGATGAAAAATGTTGAAACTTTATTACGAACTCATAAAAAATTTCAACGTAGAGGTACACACAAAAGAGTGACAGAGAAACGAGACTGAATGAGAGAGGGAAATAAAGAAAGAGAGAGAGATCGAGAGAGAGGGAAAGAGGGGGTGGCAGAGGCAGCAGCTTCTTTTTCATCTTTTTCTTGGCTCATAAATAACATACACTCGCACACACACACAAATTGTTATAAAAATCCCAAAACGTATTTACTTTTATTGCACAATGCAGCCAACATTTGTGGCTTGAGCGAGCATAAAGTATCTTACAAATACACACACACACACACACACACTTGCACATACTCAGCAAGGGACATACAATAACAGCAGCAACAACAACAACAGCAACAGCAACGATTAAAGAAAACTCAAAAGGTGTGAAAATACATGTCATAAGATACAAATGTATCTAATTGAATGAAAGCGACGCAGCAAGCGATTTACTCTAAACACGCAGACCCCCAAACATCACAATCCCCCCCCCTCCCCCACCTTTCCACATCTCTTCTTCCGCCCCCTTTACACTTCCTCCCATATGCTCACCTCCACTACTACTACTCTGCACTGTTAGTGGAGCATGCGAATGAATCGACGGAATCTGTGTCTGTCTGTCTGTTTGTCAGTCGGAATGTCTGTCTGTCTGTTTGTCTGTCCGTACACGAAAAGCGTGCGGCAAACGCATCAAAGTCAAAGTCGACGCCATGGCAAATTTTTGTTTGTCTTGTGTTTTCTTTTTCTTTTTGGTGGTTCTTTTTTTTTTCTTTTTGTAAAAAGTATCTTTAAGTTAGCGGGTATATCCACTTGGTCATTAAAGAGCAACAACAAATACAACACATGAGTATCTCTAAGTAAATTGAAAGCTTCTCTTGCGGCATAAAAAGAAAAATTTCATAGATCATACATAGATCCAAGTTGTGGGGAATCACTTCTAGTTCTATGGGATTCTAAAATAACTAAATAACTCGTTACTGGCTAACTTAGCTCTTAACTAAAACTTTCTTTTACTTTACTGTTAACTGAAAAGTGACTTAAACATTGCTTATGGATGGAATCAAGAAATTGGGAAATGATTTTAAGTAATTTAGATTATTAAAAGTTCAAATTAGTTTGCATGAGAAAATAATTTTACTTTACCAAGTTGTAGAAATATTAGTAAGAGTATTTGCATTTCGTTTTTGTAAAATGTATAAGTGTATCTTTTCTTTTGGCGGTTGCTGTTTGTGAGCTTTTCATGTTGCGGCAGGTTATGGTCTGGCCTGGCCCGGCCTGGCCTCTACTGACTCTCGCACACACACACACACGCATACAATAGCCAAAAGCGCGTCGCCAACAGCTGTTGGAGTAGAATGAGGTGATGAAGCAGCAGGAGGAGGGGGAGGAGGAGCAGGAGGATGACGACGACGATGATGACGGCGTTGACACGAGCATGACGACAACAGCCACAACACAAAACATCAGCAGGGGCAAGTATCTGGTATTTGTATCTCAATCTAAATCTCTGAGTATCTTTTTCTCTTTTTTTTGGTTGGTGGCGCTGTTGCTTCTGCTGTTTTCTTATTAATCATACGCTGCATTATATATGTATATATAGTATTTGTATAGTATAGTATTTGTACATACATATAGTCATTGAAATTCCAAACCGATAAGCATGAACGTGTGCAATATCATTGCTATTTTCTATCAATCATCATAACGAATCGTGGAATTTTCTATTTAAAGTTCCTATTTTTTTTTTTTTTTTATATTTTTATTGTTATTATTTTACATTAATTTGTGCATTTCATGTTTGGGTTAATTTGTTATCAATTTGTTGCTTATCTTATCGGTGCAACAATAAAACCAAAAAAAAAAAAAAAAAACCAAAAGAATTGGGTGCCCACGATATGACGAAAGTTCGAAAACAACAACAAAAAAAGAAAAAAATTCTTTTTAATTGATTTCTGATGGCAATCACGTGCAAAAGTGTATAAATAAATAAATAAATTGTATGAATTGTAAAAATTAAAAGAAGGAAAAAAAAAAAATCATAATTAAATAAATGCAATTATAGAAAAAATACAACAAGTAGAAGAAGAAGAAGGTAAATGTATTGCATTGCGTTGCACATTAAATTGGATGGATGGGGTTGGGGTTGGATGAATGAATGGATGGATATATGGATGGATCTCTCGTATTGACTCTTGCCCGACTGCATTTTTAATTAATTTATTTTGCGTTCAAGCCAAGATACAAAAAAAAAAAAAAAAACAAAATAAATAAAAAACAAAATGAGAAGCAAAAAAAAAAAAAAAAAAACGACATGCACAAAGACAAAAGCCAAGGCATAAACTTGTATCTTCGAGATACACATAATCATTTTAGCTTCCCCACACCCTCTCCCTTTCGCTCTCCCTCTGCCTTGATATCGTTCTTCTTTTGCTGGCTCGATGATGATGATGATGATGATGCTTGGCTCTGTGGCACTGCCATTTATTTATTTATTTAATACGTTTTTTTTCTCTCTCTCTTCTTTTTATTTTTTTTTTTTTTGTTGTTGCCTGTGCGTGTGATTAATCGTTGGCTCATTGTAAATATTTGTCTTTAGTTTGTTGCACTCCAACAATAACAGCAACAGAAAAGAAGAAGAAAACGATGGCAACACCAGCAACGACGACATCTTGAAGCTCATCCCCAGTCTGCGGCCTGCTGGTGTCTCTTTCTCTCTCTCTCCTTCTCCTTTATAAGATTTGTTCTTTGTATTCATAATAAAAAGGCGGCAGTTGAGATTGTCAAAGCTTGAAGAGTTTTTTAACTTTTAAGCGTAGTGCTTCAGGAGGGGGGAGGGAAAGGGGGGCTAAGTTCACACTATTGTCAAGTGAATGGATTAACTTTGTGGATTAAATGTCGATAATGCGGTAAAGACGATTAAAAAAAAAAAAAAATTTAAACAAGTTTCACTTGTCTCTAGAGTATAATATCTTATGATAAATTGAAATGAATAAATAAAAATATAGTTTAATCCAACATTATCATATAAATAAGATAGATCTAAAAAACTATATCATATGGTTAACGGATAAGTTTAAGAAGAAGCAAATAAATGATAGATTAGAGTTAAATTGTTGCTATATAGATAATAAATAGATTAATCTAGTTGGATAAATCTTTTTGAATGTCAAATTTTTGAAAATTATATTTCTATTTTAAAAATCTTTAATTCATAAAATCAACTGACATAACATAAAGAAAGAGTTTTTTTATATACCAATTTTTGTTGTATTTAACTAAATCATTTTTTTTTTTTAATATTAGATTATTGGTCTATATCAGATTTATCTATTTTAAAGATAGATTTACTATAAATTTGTATACTAAATAATATTATATAACGACTTTGTTTTAATAGATATTTTTTGTTATATTTTATAACTAGTATTCATATTATATATATTCTTAATAAATCAGATCTTATTGCTAGGTGCATCTATCTTATACATAGCTAAAATGAATCTATTCCCTTAAAAAACGTATCCAAACGTATGCCATTTCATATAAAAATGTCTTTCCATTTGCATTGAAAAACCGAAACTGTGTTAAATTCAACAGAAATCAACTTTTTGATCCCAAAAGGCACTTACTGCATCATTCACTAATTTGATATACATTTGCCATCATTCATACCATTTCAACTGCTATCGGGCTCCTGCTGGTTGCATTTTTTTTTTTCCATACTCCTCATGATTTTTAAGCCTGCTGCTGATTCACTTCCATTTCTATCAGCAACAGCTTCATTCCCTGCTCCACTCACACACACACACACACACACACACAGCAACTAATCCCAACTGCAACATTCTGTCCCTTTACCCTGTTTCTGCTTATTTTTGCATACGACCCCCGCTACCTCAGGCAGTTGTGCACTCAATCAGGTATCTCCCTCTCTCTCTGTCTTTTCATTCCTTCAGGCCGCTCCTTAAGACTCAGTCTCAGTCTCTGTTTCAGCCTTGCTCTCCATCTCCTGGCTATACTTTGTTATATTTTATATAGTAATTTATAATAAGTTTCTTTTTTTTTACGCACCTTTTTTTACCCCCCGTAATGGCCCACGCACACATCAAAACCGAGAGACAAGAAAAGAGCCAAAACAAATTCTTGGCATGAGAGTTGAGAGATTGTGACTGAAGGGAACAACGGGGAGGGGCGGGGGGACACTGACTTACAACTAATGCAATATAATAAATTTATACAAAGTTACAAATAAATGTAGCTGTTGTGAGTGTGTGTGTATGTGTGTGTGTGTGTGGGTAGATCTCTTGAAAAATAAATAAATAAATATTTTTAGAAGGATAATTTTGTTTTTTTTTTTTTGTTATTTTGTATTTTGTTGCGGCTCCGCTGTAAACCCTTCTGAGTTGACCTCCTCTCCTCTACACCTCCCTGGCTTGTGTCTACACTACCCACTCCGCTCCCCTCCCCTCCCCTCACCGCAGTACAATCATTCTCTCCCTCATAGTCTTCCTGTCAGCTTGTTGTTTTGCTTTATGACTATTCGGCTCGACTACTTCGCCTAGACTCTGGCATCATCGGTATCGGCGGGGGCGCCCCTTGGAGAGGTGGCCTTTGGTTTAGGTTTGGTTTGGTTTGGTTTTGGTTTTGGTTTGGTTTTGGGTTATTTATCTGCATAAATTATTTATGCCGCATTACAAGCATAAAAATAAATAAAATAAATGAAGCCTGGCCAACTAAATCCGATTAGAAAATGCCGAAGAGGCCGCATTAAGACAGACCAAAGAAAAAGATACAACGAGAGGGAAAGAGAGATCGAGATGTTGATGAAGAAGGAGATATAATAGGAAGGAGATGAACATGATAATGATGATGATGAGGGGGGGGAGGGTAGGAGAGGGGATATATGCAACACAGGAGGTAAGTATGGGGAGGGCTTTTTGGGGGATATGGGGGGAAATATAGATACAAATTTATTTTTATAGATTAATCAACGTTTTCAAGTTGGCTCCTGCAGCTGCCGTTGCCATTTCCACATCGTATACAAATTTATTTAGCGCTTAGCCATTAAAAATGAAAATTAAAATGAAAATGAAAATTTTCCGCCAAAAGTATTTGAAATTTATAAACATTAAAATAAACACACACACACACACACACATACATAGCAATTTTATTACACATTTTTGTTTTTAATTAAAAAAAAAAAAAGAAGAAAAATGAAAAGCAAAAGATAAACTAAATGAAGCAAAAGATCTGTTTCTTTATATCTGATTCAGATGATATTGTATGTAACTGCTAGAGTACTTCAAATGCCATATGTGTATGTATATATATATATATAAATATATATATATATATACATCTTTGTATGTGTATATATAAAATATGCCTCAATAATATAAAACAGAAGGCGATACATCAAAGCGGATTATACAATTTATTTTTGCTGTTCGCCGTTGGGGATTTTTTTTTTTCTTCTTTTTTTTCCTTCTTCTTCTGTTTATTCTCAGTACTGAAAATATATTTCTTCATTTTTATTTTATTTATTTACTTAAAAACAAAAAAAAACAAAAAAGCAGAAAAGGAAACTGAACTGGAAAATGTATCCAGCAGATGCAACAGCTGCACAGTTGCAGATACACTAATGTGTGTGCTCTTTTAGATGGGAACACATGCTGCTGCTGCTGCTGCTGCCGCTTCGGCTGCTGCGGCCTTATAATAAATTGTATTATTTATATTATTTTATTCTCCAAAGTCAGGCAGAGAATGAGATGGGGTGGTGTAAGGAGAGGTAGCACTTGAGGCCAATTTATCCCTGAAGCAAAGATCAGACAAGAAGACACAAGACGCAAGACACAAGACACATCGCGTACAGCGGAAGCATCTTCATGGAGCTCCGTGTCGGAGGCAAAAGTCGGAGTCAAAGTCGATGTCGGGGTGACGTTGATGGTGGCGGTGACGACGGTAGCGGTGACTGTGACGGAGTTTCGAATCTTGGGGCATTTTGCGGGAGTGAGAGAGACGAGTGACGAGTGTAATGACTTTTGTCGATTGGGTTAAGTGGCTTGTTGGCTTCCTTTCCTTTTTGGCTCACCTACTACTACACACACACACACACACACATATACTGTTCAAATGCAGCGTGCGAGATTCCTTGTTTTTTTTTCTTTTTGTGAGTTGCATCTTTTTCAATTTTTATGCACGCCACACATTTTGCTCATCTTTTGCCTTACTAACCCCCCGCCACACCCCCATCCTATGCCCTATACCTCAATCGTTGAACCTGCTATATGATTGTTGCCCTTTTTTCTTCACCTCTTGGCATACCCTCTCCCTTAAGCATATCTTAAAGTGGCTATAATGATTACACCATTGAGTACAAATCTCAAAGTTTGTAATTCTAATTATAATGCAAGATGACTTTTAATTTTGAGAATAAATAGATTATAATATAAATTTAAATTATTATTTTGTTGGAAACTTTTAAATTGAAATTAAACTAGGGAAATTTCAAAATAAATGTTATTTATTTTATTTTATTTGTTATTTATGAATTGAAAATATTAAAAAAAAATTTTTACTTTAATTAAATAATTATCTTAATTATTTCAAGTTTTGTTATGTTTCGTTTAACTTTGTATTATAAAAAGAATAATTTGTCTTGTTTTTTGTGTCAATTCAAAAAAAAAATGGCTTAAATTTAAAAAGTGAAGAAGATTATCCGATTTCAAGCAAAAGTATATAGATATTTGTATTTTTTAAATAAATTTGAATAAATATTTGAATTATAGAAGTCCGGATTTGAGTTTGTAGTTTGGAGTTCACAAAGTTAGAAAAGATATATTTTATTTTAAAGACACAATAAAAATAAATGGATAATAAGAATAAAAGTTACCTCTAACTACTATATACTGCGATCTACGATTCATTATGAGAAAATTTATCTTTAAGATATATAAGTAAATCTATTATAAAACTGTTTAATTTTTATATCAATCATAGATTTTGTTTATATTAGTTTTCGATTGATTAACAACCATTCCATTAATTCTTTCGCTTTAATAAGGTCACAAGGAAAAGAGGATATAAAAAAGTGTAAAAGGGCATTTAACTTGCGACTTATTGATGTGACGGTTTTTTTTCCTTTTTTTTTTAGCGGGAAGTGTTGTTTGGTCTTTTTTTTTTGTGTTTTGTTCGTGTGTTGAGCTGTGTGCTGAAGTAGTTTGAATGTGGCACGTTTGGCTGTTCTTGTTTTCTTGCTTCACCTTTTTTTATTTTTTTTTTTTTTTTGTTGCCAGCATTTTGTCTGGCTTCTTGTGTTGCCCTCCTATCGAGATGCGGTAATTTGTCTACAGGATTTCGATTTTCCCTTTTTTCTCTCTTTCTCTTTTTTTTTTGGTCGTTGTTGTTATATTTGTTGGGTAAGCGACACATACTAATTACGAGTGTGAGACGAGAGATAGAATGCAAGGATGTGACTAAGGAAGAGATGGAGAGAGAGAGAGAGCGAGAGAGGTGTAGGAGTCATTTTTTTTTTGTCTTTTGATAATGAGGGACTGATGCAAAAGGTTCGTTTTTTTTTGTTATTGTTTTATTATTCTTAGTTTGTATCCAACCTTCAGTTTCAAAAATTGAAAGTGGTTTTTAATATAAATATAATTTATACAAATGGTAGGGGTTTTTTCTTCTTCTTATTTTTATGCTTCCCCCCTCTCTCGTAAGTAAAAGTTCATTGAACCGCAACTCTAATGAGGCCTGGGCAATAAAATATTAAACAAAAAGACGTGAAAATGTATAACGTAAAAGGAACCAAAAAATTATATTGAACAAAAGGCAAAGGCAAAACGCAGCAGACAAATAAAAGTGCAATTAATCACCAGAAACCGAAACCAGAGAGAACTCTGAGGCCAAGAGACCAGAACAGAACAGAAAAGAACTGACACTTATCGGCTTTATCTGCTTAAAAAAAAAAAAAACAAAAAAAGAATCGAAATAAAATAAATGAAAAAAAAGCATTATAAATATTAAAAAACAAAAAATCACAAGTCTGTAAGCCATTTAAAGTGTCGACTTTAAGTTACCTCGTAAACAAGTAAATTTGTCCTTGAATGCGAGTTGCTTCTCTCGATGCAATATGCAACAGTTGGCGCCAATCTAAATGCCTTTTAACCCGTTTCAAAAATACATATATATATAGATAACGTATTTAGATCTTTCCATTTATAAATGTGAATATTTCAAGTCGAATGGCTTAAAAGGGTATCAAACAAGTTCGAGTGCATCTCGACGAGAATTGATTCTTTTGCGCGGATGCTGCTCGGACGCGCCGAGGCGGCTGTCAATATTTGATTTTTATATATGGAGAAACGATCGCCTTCAATTTTTAATAAATGAAATGAAATGTGTGAATAAAAGGCAAGAGGGAGGAGAACATACACACATACACACACACACACACACAGACACATACACACAATCGGAAAGGCAAACAGCAGGAAAGCATAAACATGGCCAACACGCACACATGCACAGTATGATGCATGCACACATTCAACTATACTAATACAAAGACAAACAAAACAACAACATGCCAAGATGCAGATACAGATGCTCAGAATGGTGTGTAGATGCATTTTCCAAAGAATTTCTAAGCACATAAAAAGCAAAGCAAACGACGCGGGGCTTGGGTCAGTTAAAGGAAAAATATTTAAAAAACCATAAAAACAAAATATTTATTGAAAAGACACGCTAACGAGCCAACGAGAAGAAAAGAAAAGAAGGCAAAATGAAATGCAATGAAATGAATGAATGAATAAGAGATATGAAATGAGTGAGAAACAAATGCCTTTAAAATGAATTGAACATATGAGCACGCTAATGTAAGCCCAAACCTCTAAACTCCGGACAACACTCGACTCTCCTCTCCCCACACCTCCACTCCCCTCCCCTCTAGCATCACCTTCACCTATAGTGGCAGCATTTGGTTATTTGATTAATGCACTCAAATGCGACAATAAACACAACCGTGGAACTGGACAGACAAATGGACAATCGACAGGAACATTTCTTCTTCATTCTGTCCATAGACCATCAGATCGTTGTGGCCCTGACAATATCCAGACAAACACAAATAAGTATGACATACCCTCCTCCCCCGCCCCCTCCCGCCTTGAAAATCCGGTCCCAGAGATATGGACACCGCGACTCGTCGGCATTCAAGTTGAAGTTTGGAGTTGGTTGGGAGTATGAGATGTCGACGTCTATTAGATAAATAAATAAAATTCTTTATTAAAGTGCGAATTCTGCGGTGCGGTTGATGTAAGCACAAGGAGTAAGATCACTATATATACATATATGTATATCTATATAAATGTATATGTATATAGAGATAAGTAAGTGAAAAAGATTCTTTTTTGAAGAACCGGTTGAAGATCGATGTGACTCTAATGTAAAATCAAAAAGTTATCTTACAATTTTTGTAAGATGAGAAAACTTTTCCTTTATATAAATAAATTGCCAAAATAAACATACTAACATCAATAATTTATTTTAAGGAAAATATATATATTTTTCATATTAATTATATATTTAGTATTTAATTTATAGAGAATATATTTATATATAGTGCTTATATTTGTAAATGGAGAAAATTAAATTGCTTTTTATACAATAATATTTATATTGGAATTATGATAAAGTTTTTTATTCTAAATACAGAATGTTCAATTGGGGCTTTAATATTTAATGGATTGATTTAATTTAGTAATCTGACTTGTAAAAAAAGAACTCTAAAAAGTTGTTAACTTATTTAGCAAATGAAAATCATCAAAAATATTTCTAAGTCTATGAAATCTGGAAACAAAAAATTCGTAAAAAAAAACCTTTAAAATCTTTGATTTGGAACTCCTATTTCTATGATAATAGTAAAGCTTTATCCAACTGATTTATACAATATAGAAACATGATTTTCAATATTTAAGCAATTAAAAAATAAATATTTTTGTTTTTTTTTTAAATCCACTTTTATAATAAAATCTAGAAACTTTGCACAACAAACATTTTCTTTTAGTACAAATTTTGAAAAAATTATAGTTCAATAAATTAAAATCAGACAGAATCAGAAATATACGATCACGATTTTAAAAAAAAAAAATTAAACAAATTTAAAAAAAAATTGCACATGATCTTGTATTTCATTTATATAGCCATAAATCACTATATGAAAACAAAATTTTTAAAAATATATATTTTTTATATAAATTTAATAATTTAGAAGAAATGCAAAAATTGCAAATTTTCAAAATTATATCGCGGTTCAATAAACCCAAAAAATTCTCAATACAAATTGAATAAGTTTTGTATCAAATAAAGAGGTGGGGGAGGGGGGCATATCAGAGCATCAAGAGGAACCACAAAACCACAAAAATGCCGAAAGACAATTGAGAAAAATGTTTCCCCATGGCTGCTTACGCCTAAAGAACGGAACCTATGACAAGACGAAAATGAATGTGGAACGCAGAGAGAACTCCATAAAAGCGGACATGGTCAACGGCAACAGAAGACACAGCTACGACAACAACAAAAACAACAACAACAACAGCCAGCAACAGCAAGAAAAAAAAAAAAAGAAACGAAAAAGAAAGAAAGAAACAACCAACGACGACAACGACTACGACGTGTAGCACGTGAATGCTGTCAATCATCAGAAATCCCAGGCCACAATTTATGACGTCACGAGACGCGAGGTGAGCAAGCGAAATGCCGCCGGCAGAAAAGCAGTAGCTGTAGTAGCAGAAGCCGAAGCCGATCGCGCGAAATGTGAATCAAAACAAAAAAAAACGCGAGACGAGGTGAACTAGCGTTGCAGCGCTGTTAGCGACAACGTCAGCGTCGCAGTGGCAGAGTGATCTCTCTATTTCTCTGTCGCTCTCTCTTTTTCTCTCTGTTTTGTTCAGGCAATGTAAGTAAGAGAGTTTGAGATCACTTTTATTTTGCTCTTAACTGAGCATGTGTGTGTGTGTGTGGTGAGCGTGTGAGTTTCGATAGACTTACCCGCTCTTCTTCACGTATCATTTCGGCTATACCCGGCTTGATCTCCATATCATCAACTAATGAAGATGATGCTGATGATCCTCCTTGATGGTGTGGCGGTGGCGGTGGTAGGCGTGGCTCTGCAGGCGGTCCCAATGCACTAAGCTCCATGGCCGCAGCAGCCATAGCAGCCGCTGGACCTAGTGGAAATCGACCATCGCCAGCAGCTGGCGAACTGGCTGCCGAGGAGGCAGCTTGATGAACTGCTGCAGAAGCTCCAGATTGGCTTGAAGCGGGCGATGAGTGGCCTAATTGCGAATGATGTGGAGGTGGATGCGATGGTGGATGTGGAGGGGGTGGCGGTGGATGATGGTGAGAGTGCAACGAATGCTGCTGCTGAAGCTGTTGCTGCTGTTGGGGACTAGGAGCCAAAGCTCTGGCAGATCGAGCAAGGATCGCCGGAGCTGGTGTCGTGGCAGGTGAGGGCATATCTAGGCCATGTATCTCGGTTAGTCTTCGAGGTGTTGTAGCTCCACTGGGTTTCGGTGGCGGCGTCATTAGCGAACAGTCTCGCTGACGTTCGCGCTCTTTTTGCTCTTGCTCCAATCGCTCAGCCGCAATGAGGCTGCTCAATGGACTACTCGAGGGCGGATTGAATAT
Organism: Drosophila austrosaltans; assembly: GCA_035045865.1. NCBI lineage: Eukaryota > Metazoa > Arthropoda > Insecta > Diptera > Drosophilidae > Drosophila > Drosophila austrosaltans. The sequence continues at coordinate 7,900,061 of JAWNOQ010000207.1, forward strand.
AGGCATTGGGGTATCGGCCGATGGCCAACGACGTTTGCGTACATTCCGTGCAGCTTGCGGCCGCTCAAGGGGGGATAAACGCAACTCTCCTCCACCGCCATAGTCCCCCCAGTCAGTGCCACCCAATCTCAATTTCTTTTCTGGCTGCATAAATGCCAACAATTCCTCAGCTGCCTCTCGCTCAGCTGCTTCACGTTGCGACTCTTTGGGTGATGAAACCTGCTGTTGCTCCGAAGTTGTTGAGGATGCGGAAGCTGTTGCGGCCGCTGCTGCAGCAGCAGCTGCTGCCGCTGTGGCTGCCGCCTCCATGTGCGTAACATCCGCCAATCCTCGTACTTTGAGCATCTCTGCTATTCTCAAAAGTGGACCAATTTGATCTTGACTCACGTTGATCTCGCCACGATACATGAACTCGACAATGGCCTTGAGATCACACCAATTGACATCACGCATGATCACAATTGGATGTTGACAAGGTGTTTCAGCGAGAAGAGTTTGAAAATACGGGGAGCATGCGGACAGGACCATTTTGTGAGCCTTCATTGAGCGGCCATCACAGGCCAGAGTTACATCCACAAAGCATTCGTTTTGCAATAGCTGATCAAAGATAGTGGTAAGATTCGTCTGGTAATTGTTCCAACGCAAGCAAAATTGCTGGGCTGAATTTGAATTAGGTGATGCAGCTGATGAACTATGGGCCGGGGGTGAACCCACAGGTGAAGAGCCACCATCAGCTCCCCGTATTCCCCCGGTTCCCCCTGGTGATCGACGTCGTTCGGGGGTACTTTCAGATTTTTGATCCTCTGCCTTATTTGACGGTGAATCGGGTTGACTTTTTGAATGTACTGGTGTTGGAGTAACGCCACCACCACCTCCACCACTACGTTGTCTTTGTGCTGATTGGGCCTGTTCTACATTTGTTTCGTTACCCGTTTCCGTTTCGCTGCGATCGTTCCGCTGTGATGTTGACTCCAGGGTCGCCATGTTGCTTGCTATCGTTATCGTTTATCGCGACGCGCGTTTCTATTGCATTATAGTGTGCGTATGTGCAAGTAAGTGTGTGTGAGTTACGTTACGCGCACTACGTATACGTATAGTTGCATTTACTCGTATTCACACACTCAGCACACCAATCAGTTCGTCTCGTCCTCGTTGCGTTACGTTCGGTTGAATATTGGCCAACAAAACAGGGCCAAAAGTCTTCTCAGCACGAGCGTCTGAATTAGACTGAAATCGTTTTGCACATTTTGATACGGAAAAACTCAAAACAAACTTAACACAAGCGGCAACGGGGCACACAACACACACGACGACTACGACTACGATGATGATGACGACGACGGCATTGTGGAAAACTGAAGCCAAACGGGGCACAGGCACAGCCAGCCAGCCAGCCAGCCACACACAACTCTACTCTTGTCTGTTGCTGCCTGTTGTTCTGAGGACAGATGGATGGTGCGGCGGGGGGATATACCCGCAAAACTCTCGAGTTGCGAATTCGCTGAGGCCGCGACGAAGTCGCAAATAGTTCGCGCAACGTTCTCTGCCAGCGTCGCTGTTTCAATTGCAGTTTGCACTTTCAAGGCAAAGGAGATGGCAACGTCAACAGCCACAGCAATAGCAACAGCAACAGCAGCAACGACAACGACGCGTGCGTTGATTAGTCGCCGTCGCTGTGGCGCGCGCTGCCTTCAAAAATTATGCGGAGAGCAGCAGTAGCAGTAGTAGCAGCAGCAGCAGCAGGCGCCAAAAACACCGGCAAATTCCTTTGCTCGGAAAAACGAAACAACAACGACTACAACTACGACTACGACGATGACTACGACTACGACGACGGCGACGACGATGATGACGCGCTCTCCCACACACATGTACCACCTCGCACGACTCGGCTGACAACCCCCGAAAATATGGACACATGTAGTTGAGGTAGCGTTGGCGGCAAGAGATGCAAGTGCAAGGCACCCAACCGACACGGAGACAGAGACTCTTCGTACACGTCCACTCGGATGTTTGAGTGTGTGTGAGTGTGTGCGTGAGGAAACGGAAGTTGGCTATGGAAATGGCCAGGCGTCGACTGCGTGGGAGAGCGCGTAGAGCAGAGTTAGGCCTAAGCCTAATATTTCTTTTTGTGTTGCGTTTTTTTGGTGCCGCTTGCAGCGCCGTTGTGGCGTTGGGAAGAGTGGCAAGCCACTGCTCTGCTGATTTTTGATTTGAATGCAATTTCCCTAAGCTCAAGTCGAAGATTTTCTATTAAATACTAAGGTTCCCAATTTGGTTCATAATTCTCTATGAAATTGGTACAATTTATTTAATTTTTTTATGGTTAACGATCAAAAGAAAGAAAACATTGAATGAGGCTCGTTAAGTATAATGCTTAGTCATTTATCTTCCCCTTCCATGGCGCCGCAGTCTCTCCAGCATTCTAATACTCATCAATAGGCCTGCTCTTTGGACCCTCAACTAGCTCCCTCTCATTCATTTACGCTCTTCGGTAAGAAAAAGTCGACAAAAAGATTGTTCATTAATTAGTTCCGTTTGCTGAGGCCCCTCTGCCACCCTGCTCTCACATTTCCACTTTCCTCGCATCCAACCCTACTGAACTATCCTCCCTACACAGACACACACACTCTCTCGCACTAGCGAACCTTCGGCTCTCGCAACGCTGGCAGCGCTGCTTTCAAACAGCGGCATCGACGACATCGACGACAACGACGACGACGGCGTCATCATCGTGTGTGCATTGTAAACAAATGCTTAGGCGAAAAACTTGTCTCGCCGCTCCCCTTTATTGGGGTGGGGGGCTCTCAATTCGCCGCAATCTTCGGGCTGTGCGCTCTTTTGTTTTTAAGAGACTCGACTCGACTCGGACTCTTGCTTTTGCTCTTACTCTCTTTGAATTTCTAGATGGCTTTTGTAGACAGTTGCACCTGCACTTTTTTTTCTTTCTGGTTTTGCGCAAATTTTTCTTCTCGCTCTAGTGGGGGGGACACAGTAGCACTGCCCACACTCATTCACCTTACCCCTCCCTCTTACTATTCGACACTCAGACCAAGTCCATCACGAATTGGGTTTATTGTTTTTGCCTTGCGCATTTTTTTTTTTTTTTTTTAAACAAATGTGCATAAACTAAAGAAATACAAAAAAAAAAAAACGAAACTAAAAAAAAAATAATAAATACACGAAATCAGCAAATACAAATCTAAAATTTTGCGAGCGAGTGAGATGGCTGCAGTAGTGCCCATAATGGCAAAGGAAGGGAGGGAAAGAGAAAGAAAGAGCAAGCTAGTCTTCAACTGAGCTCAACCAGTCATAAATTATGCATAATTTTTTCGTGACTGGCAAATGGCGGCTGATGGGATAAATTATAATGAACATCAGCTGGCCATCAGCTGAAAATGCTGGCAAGACAATGATGCAAAAGAGACCGGCATAGACCTTCAAAATTAGATAAATATATAGAGGGAGAGGATGAGAAGGAAGGGGGGGCATAATCATTATGTGCAGCGAAAGCGTTTACAATAAAAACAATATAAAAAGAAAACAAAGCAACAATATATTTAATAATAAATTCATTTTCATTATCTGATCATCTAATGCTAATTTGTACAAATAGAACTGAAAATATTAAAAGAAAAATCAAAAATACATTTTGTTTATATTATTTAGATAATTTAAGATTCAGATCTAAAGACAATGGTTTTCTCTAAGATATATAAATTTTTGTCAATTTAAAATGGTCAAACATTTGGCTAATTTCCTTATCTGGTCCAAATGAAAAGAAATCAATTAATCCTCCTCGATTTATATTTATTTATTAGTTTATTTGCGTTTTTGGCAAAAGTTTACGGTGATCTAAATACAGTTATTTATACTGCTTATATACCAAATTTGAAAACTGTGTTTAATAGAAATGCTTTTTTTCCCCAATGGTTTCGGTGTTCTTTACTTGATTGATCTTCATCAACTTTTTCTTAGCTTTTTTCTTTGAGTCAGAAAAAACTTTCAAACTTTAAAATATATTTGATCTTTTGCCATGACCAAATGATATATTTTCCTTTTTTATTTTTCTTTAGTTTCGTTTTCAAGGTTCTAGTAGAACTAGTCAATATATTATTTCTATATTATTCCTTGAAGGGTTCTCAAAATCAGCAATACATATAGCAATAGTAAATGTAGATTCCCTTTGCTTTGTTTTCTTCTTCTCTTTCAAGTTAAACTAACCTAAAGATCAAGCCAAATCTCACATTGGACACCAAAGAGTAGAAAACAATTTCATTTCAATTTTATTAATAAGTTTTTAATATAATTATTCATTATGTTTCTATATACACAATATTTGATATTCCATTTCAAGACTTTTTTGAAGATTTCTCTTACAGGTTTCCTTTTCTTTTTTATCCATTTGCAAAAGTTTGTTGCCCAAACATCAAACATCAGAAAAGGTTGCAAGTTGCTGCAGTTGCAAGGCAGGGGGGAAAAATAGAAAGATACAAAAGGGAGTGAGTCCAGGGGAGATAAAATTTTTCGGTTAAGGCCTCCCAATGAAGGAACGCGACTCCCAAAAACGCGTTTATACGAAAATTTATGTATTTAACTGGTGACGACGACGCTGACGAGCAAAACGATGATGCGGACATGGAGATGTGTATGTGGATGAGGAGACGGATGTGGATCTAGATGTAGATGAGGATGAAGAACGAGATGTGCAGATGTGAATGTGAACGCCGACGCATGATGTCCAAAAAAGCGACGAAAGGCTCTGCGACAAGGCAACGGCACCCCGGGTGAGTGCCTCCCACTTTGTGTGTGTGTGTGTGTCTATGCATGGAGGGATGGGGGGAAAGATGACAACATTTGAGCCCAAACAGACAAAGTTTGTGAAAAGGAGTTTTAGGTGGGGGTTAGGTTTAAATAGCAAAGGAAGGGGTTACTATTGCTGTTGCTGCTGTGTCTGCCGCACACACACACAAACACACACACATGAGTGAACGAACATGCAAACAAACAAATAAAATGCTTCAAGTTTCCGTCCATGTGTGCGTGTATGTGTGTGTGTGTCCATGAAGGTGACCAAACGTACACAAGTATAGGCAGTTGAGAGGAAGAACAGCGGCAGCAGCAATATCACAAGGGGCTTGAGGGGAAAGGGGTAAAGGTTATGTTAGCGAGAAAAAATGGCGCATATTAGAACGCCAAATAGAAGACTGCAACCAAACAACAACGACGATGATGACGATGACGACGACGGCGACGACGACGATGGCGATGGCGATGACTGCAGCTTAGAGAATGCAGAAAGAATAGGAAAGAGAGGAGGAGTTAGGTGGGATGTTGGGACTAGGGGTTTGGTGAGTGGGGCAAAGGTTATTCTTCTTTTACTGCTTCTGCTGGTGCTGCTTCTGCTTCTTCTTGCTACTGCCTACATACCCAACCCTATGGCCATGTCTAAAAGTTGGCTTACACACAAAAGCGATGAGCGATGATGCCTCAAATATGCAAAAATGCCTAGCGCAATAAAACGAAACCACCCAAAAAGGGGTTTGGGGCACACAAAGAGTGAAAGAGTGTGGGAGAGAGAGGAGGGAAGTGAAGGCTATTTGGATGTGGGTGCATAGATGGCAATGAAAAAGGGCTTACCAACAGGGGAGTTGGAAGCTAGCTAGATGGCTAGCTAGCTGACCATCGACCATCGAGAGGGGTTGCAGTTGGGCACACAAAATCCTAAAACGAAGTTCGAAATGCAGGCAAGGTCCGGTCTGGTCCGCGTGTCGTTGCGTTGCGTTTTGTTGCGTTGCGTTGCTAACGATGCCGCTGGCTGTCTGATTGGGAAAGAGTTCGAGGCGGCATGTATGGGTGGGTATATGGATGGATGGCTGGATGGTTGGTTAGATGGGTTAGATGGTGAGGTAGAAGTGTATGTTCTCTATATGGTTAAAGAGTGGACGATTGGAGACAGCAGTTGGGGATTTTAGGCAGAGGGGTGCATGCCACAGACACAAACAGAGAGACAGGCAACAGCAACAGCAGCAGCGCCATCGAGTATGAGAATGAGAATGAGAACGAGACCTAGACCAGTTCCAAAAAGGAAAACACTTGAAAAAATTAATGTCAAAGTCCTTAATGTCCTTTACAAAGAATAAAAAGAATGCTAATGGATAAAATTAATCAATCAATTGATTTTCCTATTAAAACTTAGTTAACATTTCTATTTAATTTTTCTAAAATTTGTGTCAAACTAAACTAAAAATATAGTTAATAAAGTTTCGAAGTTTAATGAAGTTTTGAAAATCTTATTTATATGATATAATTTTTCATCATTCATTTTTCTCAGTGTTTTGGGCCCCCTCAGGCCCGCATTGATGGACAGTTAACGCGGCAAAACGAACGCGAAAACAAGCCAAGAGAGGGAGATTGAGGAAGAGAGGGTGGCTAGTGGCATTGCTCCTGTGCCTGTTTCTCTGAATGTTGCTGCTGTTTTCTGTTGCTATTGCTGGCTTAGACAACGCAACTGTACTCTGGTTATGGGTCCAGCACACAGGCTCAGGTTCAGTTTAGCGGGCTGCGGGGTGCGGGCACCCCTTTGGCAAGATTTTCGCGTGCGTTGCAAGTTGCCAGTCGAGTCCGAGTCCTGCCTGCCTGCCTGCCTGCATGCCTCCAACTGCTGCTCTTGTTGCTGTTGCTGCTCCTGCTGTTGCATGTGTGCCCAACTGCGTCCTTCTATCGTTGTGTGTGCGTATGTCTATGTCTCTGGTTGTGTGTGTGTGTCTTTGTGTGTGTTTTTGTAGATTTTGCGCGCTGCGCCATTTGATTGCATTGCGTCGCTTCCGCTTCCACTTGGCCATTGTCGCTCCTTTGGCTGCCCCTTTGCCACCTTCATCTGGCCGCTTTGGTAGCTTCCCGTTTTCTAGCATTCATTTATATACAAATGAACGCCTCCGTTGCCACGCCCCATTCCCTAGTCAAGTGCAGACGCAGGCAAATATATTTTTTTTTCTCCATTTTTTTACTGTTTCTATTTCTGTTTCTTTTTTTTTTTCTTTCCTTCTTTATTGTATTTGTTGGGCCGCATCGACAGGCTGCGGCGATTGTCGATGTCGACGTCTGTTGTTGTTAGTTGTTAGGCCATGTGGTCAGCAGCAGAGGGAATGGGCACCAACAACCATGGGGGATGCATGGAGTTGAATGGGTGGGATGAGGCATCTGCATCCTTTTGTCAGGGATTAGTTGTCAGCAGGCGCATATGTGACCATCAACGGCATTAGAAGTAGCACCAACAGCAACAGCAGCCGCAACATCTTTAAGCCAAATGCTTTAAATTTCGACTTAGTCACTCTCTTGTAGATTATGGCCAAAATGAATTCTTTTCTTTTAGACTTTCTCTCTCTCTCTCTCTCTCTTTTTCTTTCTGACATAAATTTTAAGATAACGGCAAGAAAATTGTCTGATTGAAGTTGCTTGCTATGACAAAAGGCTCAAAAGATCCTTTTGGCCGCAGACTAATTAAAAACATTCACAATGACTGCAAATTATAAAAATGAAAAAAAAAAAAAAACAACACCAAAAGCCAAAACAAAAAGAAACGAAACGAAAGAAAAGCAATGAGAAAAAGAAGGTAAACATCTTTTAAGATTTTTTGGAGCGGGATTTAGATTGTTGTTTATAATTGCCAACGGTGTTTGACAATGCACAATTATTATAAGCAGGCAAATCAAGAAATGCCAACTGAATGGCAAAAGCCAAATGCAGATTGACGACGATGATGATGACGATGATGATGATGATGATGAGGATATGGCACAAGGCATCTGGCAGGCGGCAAAGCCAAGTCACAATTATTATTGTCAAGGGATTTGTTTGATGTTAACTGGCATGAGAGTTTATGTATATGGGGGAATGCATTTGTTTGGCTTTCCCCCACTGAAATTGTTAGCTGGAAGGGTAGTCACGGTAGCTAATCAAAAGTATCTATGACATGTGCAGGAACATTTATAATAGGTAAAAGATTGTCTTGGAATTCAAGAAAATAAAATGAATTTAAATTGAAGCTTTGCCATATTAGCAGACATTAACTAGTTTTTGTTTCGTATTTTTTTGTTTTAATTAATCTTAAATATCTTTAATTAAACAATTTACTAAAATCCGTTAAGGTCACAGTTTTTACTTTGGAACGATAAGGTCAGTATAAAAATAATATTGCTTTAATATACTCCAAGTATTCCTCGCCAGTTAAACAGCCTAAAACATGAGACATGGCAATAGCAGAATTTTAGTTCTTAAGATTCATTGGCTCATTTCTAAGATAAGAAAGTCTTCTAACTTAACGAATTTCACAATATTTCTAATATATTAATAGCAATTTTTGTTATGTCTTTTATTTTAATTATCTTTAAGGTTACAGCAAAGCTTCTTCAACGTTTGAAAACTAATTAAAAAATTTCTTTTATGTGTCAAGTGGAAATATTGTTGAAAACCGCATACTAACATTAAAATAAAGGCAAAGAAATTCCATTCTTAGCTTTCGTATATCATAGCTCTTACCAAAAACTGTAAAAGATGTTTAAAATGTTGCCTAAGAAGACATTAAATGTACAAAGTTATAAGGTTGCTGGTGTTCCCTTTGCTATAGCCAGCAGCAACATCTCTTCATCATCATTGTAGATTATTAGCATTCCACCTGCCTAAATATTGGCAAAGTCATAAAAAAAAACTCTCAGCTGATAAGCCCCAAACCCGCTACTTCACCTACATTCATCTCCATTCTCCCTATCCTCTCCCCCTTCTTTTTTTTTTTTTGATGGGAGACTGGCGTGCTGCTGCCGTTGCTGTTGCATTTCCATGAATGAGCCATTGAAACTGAATGAATTTGCTCGACGCACATACACTCACACACACACACACATACAAACGCCTGAAAATGCATGAATGAAAATTTGCGCGTTGCATGCGAGAGCAACAACAACAACAACGAAAAAAAAAATGCAACAAAAAAAAAATGCAGCAAATTCTGACTGGCACATGGCGCGGCGTTTGCTTAATGGGCCACGCACGCGACCCCAAAATGTTGTCAATGACAGCGGAGGGGGAGGGGAGGAGAGGGAGAAAAAAAAAAAGAAAAAGAAGAGTGTTGCAGCCGGCTGCCGGCAGCCAGGCATTGCCATAGAGCGAGGTGCAGTGCTGCAGTCTAACAAAAGTGCAGGCAGTCAGCGGACCTATACAAAAAACAAAAAAAAAAAAAAAGACCAACAAAAAAGCGAAAAAAAAACCCAACAACAACATGAACAACAACATCAACAGCAACAACAACAGCAACAACAACAACAACACCAAATGACAACAACAGCAATGATGATGATGACGATGATGATGCCACCAATTTGCTTGCTTGCTACTGCTGCTGTCCATTCGATTGTTCAACATGCGGCACACGCGTCAAGGTCATGCACAGAATGCGTGCTCAAACCCCCCCATCAATTTCCCCTTCACTCCACTCCGCTGCGCCTCCTCTATCATCATTCCACGGCCTGATGTTGCATCGATGCAACAGGCGGCAATTCATCCCGAAAAAAAGCGCAGGAAGACTCACTGCAAAACACAAAAAAAAAAAAAAAAAAAACGAAAAACAAAGAAGAAAAAGGTAAAATTTGCCTCCCTATGTTGGATTTTTGTACCCTTTTTTGCATTGCACTTTGATTGCACTGGCCGCGATTATCCTGTGCTGCATATCAATGTCCTGTTATGGCCTCGGCACAAAAACGAGAAAAAAGAAATGTGTAGCGGCATATTCAGTGAAGGTCATTTCCATGCAGGCCTATCGACTACTGTGTCCCATGCCTCTCCCCTCCCCCCTTATCAACACGCAAAAAACACAGATTTTTGTATTTTTTCCACAACGGTTTCAGTTTGGTGTTTGTTCCTGCTTGTTTTTTTTTCCCCCCCACCCCCATTTCTTTTTGAGGCGGGGGCAAAAATGCATTCAACGCGTTTGGGGCAACGCGATTATTAGGGATTTCAATCCCGGCTGCACTCTCTGCCAGCACAGTTTAAACCACGCATCTGCACCCTCCTCCAAAGAGTGAGTGAGTGGGAGAGTGGGGGAAAGTGGGTGAGTGAGTGACCTCCCGTTTTGGCCGCTTGTTTGCGGTTGATGTTGCAATTTTTCAGGGGGTTTCGCTCTTCATTCATTCTTCTTTTTTCTACTTTTTTTTTTTTTTACCCATTTTTTAACTCTTCGGTTTCGCACGCGCCGATTTTTGCATGAATTTTTGCAGTAGGCATCCTCTTTGCCTATGAAGTGACCCTCCAACTCAATCCATTTGCCTCTACTGCAGCATTGCCTACCACTTCCACCTCGTTTTGGGTCATTTGAATTGTTGCACTTTTTATGCAACGGTCTGCCGATGCCTTTTTTTTTTGTTATTTTATAGATGTATACATTGTGGGATATCCCCTTTCCTCTCCCCCCTCACTCTCTGTCGCCTTTTGTATATTGGTGCTGTTGAAGTGTGAAAATGCAGCGGCGGAACAGGCAGAAACAACAACAACAACACCAGCAGAGAGGAAAAAAAAGAAGAGAGGTGTCAAGGGACACCCAGATGGAACGAAGTTCCTTTCGATTAATTACTGGAGGAATTGTAAAACAATTTTTTGTTTCTTTTAACTTATATTACCAATACAATTTTTTTATTATTCACAAATTTTACTAATAATTGGCTTATGGTAACTAAAGTATGAAACATATGTTTTTGATTCTAATTTATTTATATATCGTGAAAAAACTGCATCGATGGTAGTATTATATTTTGTTGTTGATTCTGCTGGATTATTGTTTATTTTTAAATCAAATTCTTCCTTTAAAAACTGTAGCAATGGTTTCGAATTTTCCTTACTGAAGTTGATGTTAAAATCACCGGCCAAAATAAGTGGAAGTTTGTGTAATTCTATTTTACTATTATTGTATGTGCTAAGCGTTCGAGATACATTTTTAGAATAGTCTTGCAGTGCTCGATGAATAAACATTTGAATGTCTTTTAATTCACTTTTTGGTGAGACATATATGACTACCATGATTAGGACGACGCCGTTTTCCATTACACACTCTGCTGCACATAAATCTGCAATGCTTGAACGTCTTATATACGAGTCCTGAATGTTGTTCATAGGTGTTACAAGATTGATCCAATCATTTGTGTTGTGATAGATCGCAACTCCACCTGTGCGAATAAAATCACGTTTAAAGTGGGTTATACAATTAAAATTCGGTACTTCACACTCTTCATGATTATCCAACCATGTCTCTGATAATAACAAAATGTTTGTTTTTTCTGTAACAGAGTCGATTAAATCCACAGAATGTTTACGAAGGCTTTGAACGTTAAACGTACACAACGAAATACATTTGGTATTAGTAATGAAATCTGTGACAGATTCTACCTTCGTTTTAAGCTTATTTAATGACAATCTCTGAAATTCTTGCACGAGAGATATTGTTGATGAAGCTTGTACTCGATTATGATAAAACCGAAATTTAGTGTCATCATCATCAAATGTAACGATAAATAAGCCTTCGATGCATGTTACACGAGAAAGAGCAACATAAACAAGTTGTTGTGAATGTATTTTGTCATATTCGTAAACAATTTGATCAAAGGTTCCACCTTGCGACTTATGAATAGTCATAGAACAAGCTGAAATTATGGGAAAGTGTTTACGTTTAATAGTAACTGCTTTATTCCTTGTCATGGTAATGTTGGATGTTCGCCATTCAATAGGTACAGCAGCATTACCAACTCTGCTTTGAACACTTAGTAATGCAGCTTTTTTTCTTGCTTTTTGCCCAATCTTTTGTGATCCACAAATTTCGAGCCAAATTCTGCAAACTACGTTGTCCTCATTAAAGTCTAGGTGGATTAATTTACCAACGGCACCGTTAACTAATCCATCACTTACATCGATGTTTGTTGTGATAAGGTAATACTTTCCTTTTACAAAAGTGATTTGGTAAGGTAATCCTCCAGTATCGATGACAGATTTTTTGTGTAGTTGTAATCTAACAGAAGCTTCATGTTCATGATTTTTTGCACCAGTAATTATATCTTTGGCTACTGAGATGACTTTATCTGGAGCTTCTTGCAAAATTGAATTATTGTAACTGTCTACAGCGACATTAGTATGAAATAAACGAACACCATGAGGACATAATCTTTTAGTTTCTTTTTTTTTGAAAAATCTTGATTCGATCATTTCTAATTGAAACTGTTCCAAAACTTCACCATTGCCAATCTTTGTGAGTATCAATGAGAATGCAGCATCAGCCTGTCTCATGACTTGCGTCAGTTCGAAAAATTTAAGACTTCGCCATAAATGTGGACCAACCATTGACGTTTTAATGGGTTTATATATTAATGTTGCCCTGACTGGTGGCGCCTGGCGTAAATCACCAATTAAAATGACATCAATGCCGCCAAAACCAACATTATAGTTCACAGTAATTTGTTTGAGACGCAAATCAATTTTGACTAACAGTTCTGCACTGATCATGCTGATTTCATCAATAATCAACACTTTGACGTATCTAAAAAATGATCTGTACAAATGTAACATTTCAGATGATAACGGCAGTAGTTTAGAAATCGAAATTTTAAAGGCAGTATGAACAGTAGTACCGTCAATTGCCACAGCAGCTTTACCAGTAGATGCGCAAGCTATATACGAATTGCAGTAACCATCATTGTCAGTAAATCTATTGTAAATTTCCATTATTAGTTTAATAACAAAAGTCTTGCCACTGCCTGCTGGACCAGTGAAAAACACTTGAAGTGGTTGCTGATTTTGAGTCTGAAGATGAGATATAATATGCATTAAAAGTTCTTTTTGCTCCTTGTTAGCCAATCTCATTAAGTCATAGAATTGTTGAGTATCCATTAAATTTTTTTTTTTTTTTGCAATAGCACCAAGTTTACTAAGTGTGGCATTTCGTATATCAGCATTAACGACGGAATCAACATCCTTTAGTAATCTTGCATATGGTTCTTCTTCAAATATGACATTAACTTCGTTACGCAATTGTTCGTCTTCATTGTCATCTCTTCCCAACTGTCTACAAATTTCCAGTGTTTTTTCGAGGTCTAAATTACACTCAAACTCTTTTCTGCGATCTAAAATCAAGTTTTCGTTATCTTCATAAATTTGAATGAATCTATTTTCAGCAAGAATTTCATTATCTTCACTTCTAAAAGGAATGTGTAGTAACACCATTTCTCGCTTATAATCCATGCAATTGTTAGCCATATCATAGTTACGGTATCTAATAACTCTAGGCATCTTTCTCTTGTAGTAATATCCGCGTTTTCTCATACTATAATTAGCAACGAATTGAGCAAGCGTAACATGTTCTAGAATTTCAGGCCTTTTTTCGTACTTATCGAACCAATTTTCTTTCCAAATATTTGTACAGTCATCATTTAAATTACTAAGCTCTTTTAAAGTTTTCCTTATTCTCAAACGTTCTGTTGGGTATACTGTTGGTATGTAAACTGTTGCTACAGATGATTTAGCCATTGGTTGGCGTAATATGTACCAAGCTGCTTCTTGTGCAGGCATTTCGACAGCATGAAGTATATCAATACTTAATTTTTTTGTAACATCTACGATGTCAAATTCAGGATTCTCGTTCATAGTTTGAATAATCATCCGTTGTAAATTACTTATGCCTCTGTTATGTTTATTAACATACTCAACTACATAAGCAGCACAGGCATATTCGTCTTGAATTATTTGGAAATCCATGTTAGATTGCAGACAATGAAATACAAATGGGTTAAAAGTATTATACCATTTTTCAGATGGCGTCCTCCGGTAAAGTAATTTTGGGCGCACTATACCAGCACGGATAATATTATAATAATGTTCATCAGAAACTATATTATTATGAGCATAGTAATGTTCAAAATGATCGTAATCAAAATTTTCTAAATTTGTTTTAAGTAACTGGAAATGTCTTTTATACTCTTCAAACTGATCTGGAGAATAATCAGAGTCTGTGTCTTTCATTGGCATTAATGTTATCGTTTCACGTGACGGTAAAAAAGGCGCTCCAAATCTACAGTTATCTTTTTTATTATTAGGATCCATTTTTTTATAGCATGTGAATGTGTGCTTATGTGTTTGCAGTTTGATATTTCCAGATGCTTCGGATTCGGATACGGACACTAATTTATCAACCATTTCATTAAAATCTTTAGAATTATTTAATAAGTTTGCTGGTGCATTATCCAACCACAAAAGAATGTGAGCATGAGGACTTCCACGATGCTGAAATTCAATTCTTTTAAAGTAGAATTTCACTCGGTATTTTCCAAATGGATTTCTTTTTTTGACTCCAATATTGCCAATAAACAATTTACTAATTTATTAAAGTATATGGCACAAGTAACTGCATCCTCGTTTACTAATTCAGCTTTGTGAACATATGACATGTCTTTTAAAAATTCATCGTTAATTTCTGCTCCATTATTTTGTAGTTTGTACAACAATTTAAGCAAATCTGTCCATCCCGTTTCATTAGCACTAAGAGTCATAAAAGCAGTTGGAGCTCCAAATTGTCTCAACATTGCGAAAAGATCTTTTTTTCTATCTGCCCAATACCACGCAGAATTTGGTATACAACGAAGAAAAGCAAGATTACTTTCGATACAACTGTTGATATAATCTTCAGACTGTATATTCGCTTTGGTAATTTTGGTATCATGACCAACATGTTTAAATGCAACACTAATAGAATTGCTGACTTTCTGTCTCATGATTTTAGCAGCTACATACAGAAGATGTTGTGGGTCATTAGCACGGCGATCTGTACGCCTAAGTTCACTGGTAGCTTGCATAAAAAAAGTAACATTGCATTCATCTTTATACGTTCGAAATTGTCCACCATAAATAGTTGGAAATGAAAGTTCTTCGGCGTATTTATCGAACAGAATACTACGTGGAACGCTTTTTTCGCCTGGTGCCATGTGCAACATTTTATCCTCGTCCCACATAAGAGTTTGTTGTTGAGCTGTGACATTATCATCCATATTAACATGTTCGCTAAAATTATCCATTTCTATCTCTGCATTAATTTGATAAGAATTTAGAGCTGCTTCGTTTATTGTTATGTTTTCATGAACATAAAGTGGAGTTGTTATAAGATAATTCAACCATTGTTTAATGTGTGCTTTGTTAATAAGTCCATGAACATAACTAGTTTTGTGTATTAATTTCTTCTTAATGTGGACATAAAAACAGTGATCATCTTCAATATGTCTGGGCAATTGGTTTACCATTGTATTTACTTCAACAGGAACATTTATAATTTGTCCGTAAATGCCGTATTGACCGTTAACATGTCTAAGTCTCCTTATTTGCATGAAGGGAATTCTCGGTGACACAAGTCGCTGCTCAATAAGATTCAACTTTGGCAAATGTGGTGGAATTGTCGGAAATGAAAACCCATTATATGTTGACAGTATTGGAATTTTTCCTTTATCTATGGACTTTTTGCACGTAGAACATACTTGAACAGTAGAACCACGTACGTAATTCTGAAAAAATAGAATACAATAATTTTAAAATAAAACAAAAAAAAAAAATATTACCAGCAATATCAGTTGTAAAATATCATCATGTACGCCAGTAATACTTTTCAGGTCATTTTTCCACCAAAGTCTATCGCAAACAGCACAGGAATGGCCAAACGAATTTTTTTTGAATATGTTATAAAATTGCAAATGACCGTGGATTTCTTCAAAATACTTTGTGTATTTTGGTACTATATCAATAATGTTATTCATTCCTACGTTGAAAGTAGCAATATCAGCATCATGTTCATTATTATCATCTGCACTAAGATCATCATCGGAGGTTATTTGGAAATCCGTTGCCATATTATTATTATTAATTTCTTCGACTGGAATCAATGGTGTGAAATGCACATTTCGAAGATGTAAATGTATGAAACTTGGCAAATCATTGACTCGGAAATGAAGGAATTGTCTTTCTTCTATGTTAGTTCTAGTGTTAACATAGTAGTTATGTACACAAACATTCTGATTATACACTTTAGCAAATATTCCTATGCAATCCATTTCTGCATACTCTGTTTCGCTGCTGAGAATTGACCTTGCACCATTTGGATCGATGCATAAGTTAACAAAGGGCGAAGCAAGTAGTTGTTGCCTTATTTGAAAAGGCGACAAGGAAAGGTTCAATATTTTTATTATAGAAAAAAAGAAACAATTTCCATCTGAAGGAATGTCCACATCTTGGTAATAAATTTCATGTGGTTGTGCACAGTTTGTAAACTGTTGATATGGAACGTGAAATAAATTTTGCTGCGCTTCTTCTATATTATCACGTGATCTAAAATTACCCAATCAAAAAATATTGATTAAATGACATAATATTTATTCCAAAAAATATACCTCAGAAAGAAAAAAACAATCATACTTACGCATCTGAATGTTGATTAAAAATGTTTAAGGCCTGAATATTTTTTTTTCTATCGTAATATTCTTTATTTTTTTGTTTAACTGTTTTAGGTATTTTACTTTCTGGTTTTTTCTTCAATTTCTGCTCTTCATAATGTTTTTTCCTTCTTTCGGCATTAGTTTTAGGTTGTTTTTTATTAACTTCTAATTGATCATTTTCACTTAATTCTCTTTTCCTTTTATTTTTTTCACGATATTCTTTACATCTTTGTGCATTTGTCTTTATCCTTGTTTGTGCCTCAGAAACTTGCACAGAAGCACTATCAGGATTCATTATTAATATTATTTTAAATTTTATTATTACTTAAAATGAACAAAACAGCTGTTTATTTTGTTATTATTTATTCTCAACAAACCACCTGGGTGCATGGAATTAACAAAAGTAATCGTCCCCACTCCACACAAAGTCGCGAAAGCATAAGAAACAGAAAGCCGAAACAATGCAAGAATAACCGTCACGTGACCACATAGAAAAAGACGAAACCAAGCAAACATAAGCGTGCCGTATGTATTTACTTGGGCGTCCCTCTGCCTAAAAGCTCGAGCTCGCTGCCTCTTTTCCCTTCCGAATTTGCTTGTGCGTCCCTCTGCCAACGATCTCGAGCTCGCTGCGCTACGATTTCGTTGCATTGCATATTATGCATCCAAGAATGTTGATGGCAAAAATTGTTATGTGTCATAAATGTATGTACATATGTATATACATATGTATGTATAATGAATTTAGGTAAAGATATATTTACATACATACATACATACATATGTAGTTTGTATTAACAAAAGGTTAATTGATTTGGATGAAACGCTTGGTTAAGATGCTTTTATTTCTATATCAAACTTCCAAAAAAAAATAAATAACAAATTTGGCAAAAACAGATAGATTATTGATTTTAAACAGAGTTTTGTATTATTATTTAATATGCACAAAACAGCTGTTTATTATTATTATTTATTTTGGACAAACCACCTGGGTGCATGGAATTAACAAAAGTAATCGTCCCCACTCCACGCAAAGTCGCGAAAGCATAAGAAACAGAAAGCCGAAACAATGCAAGAATAACCGTCACGTGACCACATAGAAAAAGACGAAACCAAGCAAACATAAGCGTGCCGTATGTATTTACTTGGGCGTCCCTCTGCCTAAAAGCTCGAGCTCGCTGCCTCTTTTCCCTTCCGAATTTGCTTGTGCGTCCCTCTGCCAACGATCTCGAGCTCGCTGCGCTACGATTTCGTTGCATTGCATATTATGCATCCAAGAATGTTGATGGCAAAAATTGTTATGTGTCATAAATGTATGTACATATGTATATACATATGTATGTATAATGAATTTAGGTAAAGATATATTTACATACATACATACATACATATGTAGTTTGTATTAACAAAAGGTTAATTGATTTGGATGAAACGCTTGGTTAAGATGCTTTTATTTCTATATCAAACTTCCAAAAAAAAATAAATAACAAATTTGGCAAAAACAGATAGATTATTGATTTTAAACAGAGTTTTGTATTATTATTTAATATGCACAAAACAGCTGTTTATTATTATTATTTATTTTGGACAAACCACCTGGGTGCATGGAATTAACAAAAGTAATCGTCCCCACTCCACGCAAAGTCGCGAAAGCATAAGAAACAGAAAGCCGAAACAATGCAAGAATAACCGTCACGTGACCACATAGAAAAAGACGAAACCAAGCAAACATAAGCGTGCCGTATGTATTTACTTGGGCGTCCCTCTGCCTAAAAGCTCGAGCTCGCTGCCTCTTTTCCCTTCCGAATTTGCTTGTGCGTCCCTCTGCCAACGATCTCGAGCTCGCTGCGCTACGATTTCGTTGCATTGCATATTATGCATCCAAGAATGTTGATGGCAAAAATTGTTATGTGTCATAAATGTATGTACATATGTATATACATATGTATGTATAATGAATTTAGGTAAAGATATATTTACATACATACATACATACATACAGTCAGCAAAAAAAGTTTAAGTAAACTTACGTTTTTGAACTTATTTTGTTAAAAAGAAGCCTAAAACAAATGTCATAAAGAAAAATGTGCTAAGATATGGTTTATTGAATATTTGGCAACATAAATGTGTTTTCATTTACTTATTTTAAATAACAACATAAAAATTATATTCAATTATGCAAAAGAAACCAAGAAAATCATGCCAAAAAAGTTTAAGTAAAGTGTAAAAAACTTTAATTAATTCAAGTTAATTTTTAGTTTGTCCACTTTTTGCAGCAATTGCTGTAAGCAGTCGACTATTCATACATCGTATCAAAGGTTTGGTATCATTTTTTGCAATTTTAAACCACTCCGAACGTAAAACCGACAATAGGGACGTTTTTAAGGATATTTGGCGCTTTCGCATCCTCTTATCCAAGAAATTCCAAAAATGCTCAGTTGGATTGAGGTTTGACTATTGAGGAGAGGTGTGCAACTGCTAATTACTACATAGTAACCTCTCCTTCACGAGATATGACGTGTGTTTCGGGTCATTGTCCTTATGAAAATAGTACGTAGCCTCACTAAATTGGAGCTGACTCGCGCTATTCTAAAGGTTATCCTTCAATCTTTCAAGATAGTGAAACTTATCCATTTTGATATCTATAAACACTAGTTCACCGGCTCCAGATGTGGCCATGCACTCCCAAACCAATACCTACTTTTTCACTTTTGGAATTAAATTTTTTAACTTGAGGAGCTTCATCAGGGTTTCTCCACAAATTTCCCTACCTAAAGAATCCCAAAATATTAAATTGGACTCATCAAAAAACGCAATTCTTTTTCTCTAATTTCGTTAATAAATGCTTTTTCCATACATAAATTATTCAATTTTTTATTAATTTTTATATAATTTAACGTGTTTTTAGCTTACAGTCTCGATATTAGCAGTTTACTTAAACTTTTTTTGCTGACTGTATGTAGTTTGTATTAACAAAAGGTTAATTGATTTGGATGAAACGCTTGGTTAAGATGCTTTTATTTCTATATCAAACTTCCAAAAAAAAATAAATAACAAATTTGGCAAAAACAGATAGATTATTGATTTTAAACAGAGTTTTGTATTATTATTTAATATGCACAAAACAGCTGTTTATTATTATTATTTATTTTGGACAAACCACCTGGGTGCATGGAATTAACAAAAGTAATCGTCCCCACTCCACACAAAGTCGCGAAAGCATAAGAAACAGAAAGCCGAAACAATGCAAGAATAACCGTCACGTGACCACATAGAAAAAGACGAAACCAAGCAATCATAAGCGTGCCGTATGTATTTACTTGGGCGTCCCTCTGCCTAAAAACTCGAGCTCGCTGCCTCTTTTCCCTTCCGCATTTGCTTGTGCGTCCCTCTGCCTAAAAACTCGAGCTCGCTACCTCTTTTCCCTTCCGAATTTACTTGGGCGTCCCTCTGCCTAAAAACTCGAGCTCGCTGCCTCTTTTCCCTTCCGCATTTGCTTGTGCGTCCCTCTGCCTAAAAACTCGAGCTCGCTACCTCTTTTCCCTTCCGAATTTGCTTGTGCGTCCCTCTGCCTAAAAACTCGAGCTCGCTGCCTCTTTTCCCTTCCGCATTTGCTTGTGCGTCCCTCTGCCTAAAAACTCGAGCTCGCTACCTCTTTTCCCTTCCGCATTTGCTTGTGCGTCCCTCTGCCTAAAAACTCGAGCTCGCTGCCTCTTTTCCCTTCCGCATTTGCTTGTGCGTCCCTCTGCCTAAAAACTCGAGCTCGCTGCCTCTTTTCCCTTCCGCATTTGCTTGTGCGTCCCTCTGCCTAAAAACTCGAGCTCGCTATCTCTTTTCCCTTCCGAATTTGCTTGTGCGTCCCTCTGCCTAAAAACTCGAGCTCGCTGCCTCTTTTCCCTTCCGCATTTGCTTGTGCGTCCCTCTGCCTAAAAACTCGAGCTCGCTGCCTCTTTTCCCTTCCGCATTTGCTTGTGCGTCCCTCTGCCTAAAAACTCGAGCTCGCTACCTCTACTCCCTTCCGCATTTGCTTGTGCGTCCCTCTGCCCACAAATTCGAGCTCGCGATCGCTGCTTGTGCGTCTCTCTTTGTCATACTCATGCACTGTTTAATGCTAAAGAAAAAGACAAAACATTTTGTAACGGTAAAAGTGTCGTTACACTTTTTAGTCTTAATTTTTTCGGTTTAGCCCCTACCGCGCGATAAGGAACTTCGTTCCAAAAAAAGAAGAGATGGGGGGGAAATTGGAAAACAACGTGTTTATATGTGGAAAGGTTTTCCACCAGGTTCTGTTTTAGGATGCCATGTCTAGATGATGATGATGGTGATGGCTTTTTGGTCAATGAACGTTGATGCATTTTTGTTGCAACATGCAACACTGTTATTCCCTCTGTTTGTGTATGAGTGTGTTCATTGTTGCGGCAACAGGCTGAAAACCCAATTGACCGCAAATTTGTGGCTTACCTCATGGCTTTTTCAAACAGATTTTTATCGCGATGTGTCAGAGTGAATTGGTTAGCTAGTACACAATGGTAAAGGTGGAAGAGCGGGAAGTGGAATATATGTATAAATGTTGCATAGATCATGATGATGATGATGTTGCAGATGTTAATGGCTAGTTGACACCACATAACACGGTGTCTATTAAATACCTTTGATTGCATCCCACAACTTGACTATCTGACATTTTTAGGTGAAATAATAAAGTTTATTATTGGTATGCGATGACAAAGGGGTTTTCCAATGATTCCAAATTGATAATAGATTAAATCTCTTAGCTAAGCTGTAAAGCAATGATAATCATATAGATTTTGTCTATATATATATGTATGTATATGCTTATGTAGAGTCAATGAAGTAGAAGAGATACGAAAAGGCAAAACTCTGATTAGATCAATTTAGATTGCAACTGAATTGTCGAGAGAGTACATAAAGCATATAAGATAAAGATCAAGACTTTATGACATAAGTAAAGAGAATCATTTTCTTTCAAGCAATAACTATATCTATCTAAAGGGTCAGTCTTTAGAAAACAAACAGTATTAATCTTTTAGGGCCAACGTTTTTTTGAACATTAGCCTAATATTAATAAGGGTTTTCTATATGTCACGTTTACTCAAAACAGACTTTAAAATTTTTGAATATTTTTTTTAAATATACACAAAATCATAAGCAAACAAATTTCTATTCGAATCTTCTATCACTAACCCTTCATCTTACCTTATTCTAACAATAACTTAACTAATTTTTGCCTAGCAAAAAGTTAATATTCTCCAAAGTGTTAGCTAAGACATCAATCATAATGTAAATATATGCATATATAAATTGCATGACAATATTTCAATATTTTTAATATTTTTTCATGGTGTATAGTTTCTTTTTCTAAGGTCTCTTAATCGATATATGAAACATAATTTAATTGATTTCTAAATAAAAAGTCTTTTAGAGCCGTATTTTATGCTCTTCACCAGGTTTTAACTATTTTTTAGCAGTTGACCATATTTGTTGGTTTAGTTAGCCAAGTTCCTGTTTTACATGCACTCATACACACATACATAGTCAAAAAATTGAACGTTTATTTTTATGGCAATTCTATTTTATGGAAATTGATAAATCATAATGCCATCAAATGGCTGTCAGACCATGAAGCGAACAATCCCACACACACACACACACACCCAGACTCCAGTATGCAAGTGCAACAACGCCAGCAGCGGCAGCAGCAGCAGCAGCAGTAGCAGCAATAACGGCAGCGGCAATACCAACAACAATTGATATTGCAGGCGGGTCGAATCTCCTGCCCCGCTGCCCATGGCAATGACACCTATATGGAGCGCCCGGTTTGGCCTTTTGCTCGCTATGTGTTGCATGTCGCGGTTGAGTTTATTATTTTCTTTTTTTCTTTCTACTTGCAACCTGTTGCTCTGTGTTTTCTCTTTTTTTTCAGTTTCAGGCATTTGTCAAATCATCAGTTAAAGCTTTTATGCCCTAAACTTTATGCTAAAGACTGTGTGATCTGTGGGGAATAGCAACAATTGCAACAACTGCAGCAACAACAATCCCAATCTGTGTGTGACACATTTAAACATTTTAATCTGACTGATTTTATGAATGAAAATTTGTTGAAATAGCCAACCACGTGGCAACTATTAGCCCAGTTTGTGGCTATTTAATGTCACAACACTAGCAGCAGCAGCAGCAACAACAAAAACAACGACAGTAGTAGAAGCAGCAGCGTCAATGTTGCTGCTGCTGCAATTTAATGCTGCTGATGTTGCCGATTGCTGCTATACAAATTGTGTGCGAAAAAAAAAACGTGCACACGTAAAAAGTGTGGCTGCTGTTAGTGTTGCATGCAACAGTGCGTTTTGCTGCAGCACACACAAATACATATACATGTACTCACACACACACACACACATGCAATGTTTTATTTTTTGTGCAATTCACGCGAAATGCGTTTGAAAACGAAAGTGTTGCTGACACCCACCCAAACACCCCATACATACACACACACAGCAGTTGCTGCTGCTACTGCAACGGTTTGGTGTTAACAGCATGTTGCATGTGTCAACACAAAAATCTATAGCTGCAGGTGGGCGCAGGTGGGTGGCCATTGAGGTGGACAAGAACAAAAATCACTATGTAATTGATAGCGCATTTTGGTCATGTTTATCACTCACCATTGTTGCAGTTGCAGTTGTTGTTGTTGCTGCTGCTGCTATTTGTGTTGTTAGTCAGTCAGTCAGTCAGTTAGTTAGTTAGCTTGGGTCACTCAATTACCCCCCCGCAACTGTTTGTTTGTACTATTTGTTCGTCTATTTACGTTCTCTTTTATTTCTATTTTTTTTTTTGGTTGTGTTTTATATTTATTTGAATTTTGTATTTTGACTAGCAATTAATTTATCCACAGATGAACAACGGATGTGGTTGTCAATGATGATCCAAATTTTTAGTCAATTTCACTTACTCTCTCTCTCTCTCTCTCTCTTTTACTCCCTCTTTAGCTCTCACTATTGCACTTTCTGTCTGTTTGTGTGCAAAATTAAATCTATACAAATAAACAATGGCAAATGGCTGACAAATTGTGGTTAACCACAAAACACACACACAAACAAGTACACACATCTATGTATATATATATATTGTCGCACTTACACACAGATACTCACTCACACACACACAAGTAGGCCAACTAATGCATACTTAAATGCCAAATTCATTGACATTTTAGTTAAATTTTGAATTATTTCAAATGGACAAAAGGTAAACTTGAAGACATTTTGTCGCCTACCCGAAAAGTCAAAGTAGATTTAATCCTATTTACATTGAGAATTGAGCCAATCAGAAAATAAACTTAACTCCAACAAAATTATAGTAGATAAATCTGTCAATTCAATCAACACACTTAATATGTACATACATACATACATACAAATAAACATATGTGTATATCTATCAGTTCAGTCTAGCATATAAATTGCTTATAGTGACTATTCAAAATGTTTGATACAAAATTATTCAATTGATTGATTTTAAATTAGTCTGAGATATAAAGACAATTTCTTAGCAAAATATTGTTCGTGTTAATGTATATAAGAAATCAAAAGAAAGTTAATTATTTCTTATTTAAATTTAACAAAATTGTATTTGAAAACTTTTATCTACTTATCAATCATAGCTCCTTTTGGTGTTTTTTTCTTTTAATATTTATCATGAGGCAAAAAAGAAGCCTGGAATAGGGCATATCATAGGAAGTAGAATCTAATTAATCCAATCAGTCGATCACCAGCTGATCACTTTGGCTCAAGTAAGTCTAAGAAAAATTTTTAAACTGTGAAATGGTTCTTTGAAATATAAAATAATACAAATCTGTGGAACTTTTTAAGATCATTATACATTTTATTGCTTTTTATAAAAATTTAAGAAAAAATTGAAAAGAAATTGATACAAAAGTAAAACAAAAATTCGCCAATTTATAACCAACATATATATAAAAAATCGAAAGATATAAAAAATAGTTTTATTATTACTTTTTCTTTATTAAGTATTTATAAATTTCTTTTCATTGTTGCTTATTGTTCCTAAATCTATTCAGTTTATGAAAAAATTTCACATGTTTTATTTATTCCAATAGTTTTATTAACTTTATTGCCATTGGGGTCTATATAATAAAAGAATAAAGTAAGAAGAATAAAGTAAAAATAGTAAGGAACTTTACAAAAGTCCAAAAAAGTCATTGCAAATGGAAGCTCTAAAAGTTACTTTTCTTTAAGTTTGAACAGTCGAATATAAAGAACATCTATTAAATAAAAAATCATTTTGATTCATTTCTACTGTAACAATTTTAAAGTCAAATACTGTAAACATTTTCTTTTTTTTACAATTTCATTGAATGTCGTCTCTTTTTGATTAAAAGCCAGACATTAATTTTCATTACCTTTTCCCTTTCCTTTTTTTTTTATTTTTGGTTATTTATTGCAAAAAGTTAATATAAATATTAATATATGTCTTACGCATTAATAAATATGTACATATGTATTCTGTGTTGACTTTGTCTTTATTAAAGTGATCGTCAGTATGCACGCCCTGAAGTATGCAACTTTATCTATATGGACATACACACAGACTTACGCACTCACACACACACACACACACACAACACTCCTTTGCCATGACAATTTGTATCAAAAAGCTTTTTTCTGGCAACAATTTTTTGTGCTCATTTTTGGATCTTTTTTGTAAACCATTTTCGATACGCCTTTGGTGAATCCCTCCACCTTACCCCTCGCTATAAACATATACCTATACATATATATGTATATCCCTTTCTCCAACTGTCGCCTGTCGTTTGAGCTCAACATGCAAAGGTTTTTGCCAGCAGAGACCAAGTTCGACTACTACTGCAAGCATCAGTCCATCTGCAGGGAAACAAACAGAGAAAGAGAGCGAGCACAGAGTGGAAAGGGGGGAGAGAGGGAGAAAGTGAGAATGTTAGGGTATGAGAGAGAGAGAGATAGATTGTTGCCTTTACTCATTCTCACATATGGCGAAGCAGGACCCTTATATGAAATGCGTTTTTTGCTTAGTTTTATTGCCAATGCGTCGGCATAGAAAAATCGACAGGCAAAAGTAACGCGCTTTTTCTATCCCACACCACCCCTCCCTTCTGTCAACCTCTTCTCTGTACTCTCCTGCCACAATCTCCCCAATCTACCGGAAAAATAAAACAGCCTCAAAATGCACAGACAGAAGAACAGCAACAGAGTCGCAGCTCCCAAGCCTCAACTCAGCTCGACTCTCTTCTCTTCTTCCATCCTCCTGCTCTTCTTTTCCCTTCCTCCTCCCCTGCTCTTCTCTGCTCTGAGTGCAGTAAAAATCAAGCGGAAATCTATGTGAAAAAAAAAAACAAAACAAAATAAAAAGAAAAAGTAAAACGAATGCCTTGATACCAGGGAACAGTAACAGGACCAAAAGGCAGTATCAGCAAGGGTATGGGTATATGTGTGTTGTGTGTGTGTGTGTGTGTGTGCGTGCATGTGGGTGTGTTTTCTTTTTCTATTGCTTGTCCGACTTTTTGTAAAAATTTTTTTGTGTTGTTATTTGGTTTTTTGTCTATTGAGTTTCAAATTTCCCGACATACAATGCCTCCTGCCGCCGCCGTCGTTTCCACTGCCACTGCTGTTGCTGCTGTTGCTGTTACTGCTGCTGAAGCTGAAGGCTTTGATAAAAAATTTTTTGGCCAAATGTTTTCTAAAAATCCTTTACTCCATGGCTCCCAAGCTCCAAGCCATTGCAGCAACATCAACAGCAGCAGCAGCAGCAGCAACCTCGCATATAAATGGCATGTTTGACACATAGAAGGGCGGTAGATAGGGTTTACAGGGGTGGTGGAAAGAGTCTAAAGAGAAAAAAGTGTGTGTGTGTGTGTGGAAAGAGGCTGCGTTTCAAACAAAATAATATGCAAAATGTTAAAAAATTAAACGAAGAGTTTGGTGGATGGCATAGAAGTTGTCCAGCAGTAGGAAAAATTCGCGAATTTTTAGTTGATGCTTGATGCTTCAAGCCTCCCTCTGCCTCCTGCATCTTTCCCCTTTACAAGTTTAGGAGGAGGAGGAGGAGGATGTTGCCTGCACATGCTCTCTGTTATCTGTATGTGGCAAGAGAAGAAGCCGGCTGTAGCAAAAGGCTTAGAGGGTATATCTGTGTGTGTGTGTGTGTGTGCGTTATATGCGTTTTTGTGTTTTGATTTTCTGTCGCCTAAGCAAAAAGGACAACATTTTTTGCTTGAGTTTAAGTCCACAAAGGAGATGAGAATGCTACAGGGGCATGGGGAGATTTATCAAGGAGACAGAGAGCTTAGGGGTACTCCATTTGGCTTGGACATTAAAAATAAATCAAATAAAATTAACACAGCGACACTGAAAAAATGAAACATTAAAAAAAAAACAAATGAAATGCCCGCTAAAAGGGTTGAAAAATGCAAAAATTTACACCAAAATCAAAAACGAAAAAGAAAAACTTGAACCAAATTTATCTGGCTTTCAAAATGTTTTACTAAAAAATAATTTACAAACGAAATCAAAAATGTTAGAGGGTAGTGAGATGACGGGGAGATAGAGGTCTTTTCAAGATAAGTTCAAGCCAAAAATTCAATACAAAATCGAAGCCAGTCATAAAAAATTATACATAAAAGAAAAAATAAAAAACGGAAGAACAAAAGGCCATGCAAATGTCGTTGGCAGAGAAGAACTAATAAAGTATAATAACTATAAACGATTAAGTGAATGTTGCACAATTGCAACAGAGGGGGGAAAAAAACGATTATAAATGCAAAACTAGCAACGACTTTCAGTTACCTATTAAGATAATGCCAAGTGGGGAACTTTTTACGGTATAGAATTCTTATATACTTAGTAGACAAACAATAATTAAAAATATTTAGATATATAGATAAAAATATATTATAGAGCCAAAAAAATGCATATTATCTTCGCACTTTAGATATCTTGTAAAATTTATTAAATATTTTCTTAGATTTTGTGGAGTCAAAGAAAAATGTATTTATGTATATATTATCTCCTCACTTTTCATATCTTCTAAAATTAATCAAATTCTTTCTTAAAATTTGAACTTTAAAAGAACAAAGTTCGTTAAGAGTTAATATATTTATATATCATTCATAATACTCAAACTTTACACAAATGCAAAAACAGTTGAAAGTCTCCAAGGAAGCAATCAAGACTTATGTTTAAGTTCCTTGATCTTAAACAAGTGCTATATAGTAAGCCGATTTTCAAGAGAAAAACGATTAAGAAAATATATTTTATCAGCAGCAAATCAATGCCAAAACCATAGATCGGCTAATCCTAATCAAAAGATCAGCTAAAAGGCAAAGACTTTCAATTCCAAATGTCTCTTACATCTCGGAATCTACATGTATATATATAGTTTATAGGAAAGCGAAAATATATGCATATATATTTCCTTATAACCTAAAGACATAACTTTTTCTTTTTTTTATTTTTTTTATTGGCTTACAGGGTATAAGACAATACGTTTGCCATAATATGCATAATATTAACAAAATGATTGGGGGAAGGGGACAGGGCAAGACACATAGCGAGAGGGAGAGAAAGAGAGGTATGGGGTGAGGTTCAAAGGGAGGGGGCACAACAACAAATCATGCCCAAAACAATGGGCCACATTTTTAAGTCGTCGTTTTTGGACTTGCAACAACTTATATCAAACAATTACACATATTTTGCATGCTGCGGTAGCTCGAAATTTGAACAATTGCCAAAGACTCCCAACTCCAATTCCATCTTCTGCTTGGATTGACTGCAACAAGTTGTTGCAGTTGCAACTTGCGGTAGTAATATGCAAAAATCCACATCATCTCTCCTCCGACATCCTCTCCTCTGATTGCAGCAGCAGCAGCAGCAGCAACCACACACAATGCCAAGTAACTCACTCATTCACTTACCCGGCTTGCCACTCCTCTTTGCTGCACTCAAATCTACTCTTTGCCCCATCCTGCCCCTCAATTCGTCTCTGCTACCATCGTTGGGGCATCTTTGGCTTCGTTTTGGTCGTCTTCACATGCTGAAGAAGTTGTCGGCATAACGTGCCCAGCCAAGCATGCCAAGAAGCTGTGGCACAGTAGCAGCCAAAATAGTTGTCTCTTCTTCAATGCTCCCCGCAATCTACCAGTTACCCACATCTAACCATTCTTTCTCTCTCTTTTACTCTTGCTTAGTTGTTGCTATTGGGGGGTTATACACATCGCCCACGAAGAAGCACGACGCGTCAGCGTCGGCGTCGGAATCGGCGGTGCCTCATATAAGAGAAAAAACGTGAATTGCGAAAAACAATAATAACAACAGCAACAACAACAGCAGCAGCAATATCAGTTGTTGCAGTTGCAGCAGCACCACCACCAACAGCAGCAACAGCAGCAGCAGCGTCTTCCTCTTGTCTACAAGCAGCTACTGATGATACCCAAAAGGCAACATATTTGTCTCTATGCAATTTTTGAATGCCCTTAAACAGAATATAAATAAAGAGTAATAGAATATTCTATACGTTTTAACACTTTTTTTAAGTTTCTATAAATTTATGGCACATAATCTATATATTTCGATTTAATAATATGATATAACTGAATTCAAACTTGTTAAATAAATCATGCCAGATTAAGAAACCAAAAAAAGTGACACTTTTCGATTAATTCTTTTTCATTTTTTGTTTGCCATAAAACATAAAATTCTCATTTAACTAAACTAATGAAATATTTTTAAAAGTTATGCCAATATTTCCTTTATATTACGATATATACAATAGAAGAGTATTTCCCATTTTGTTAGATAAAACATTATGGATTCTCATGTTATTATTGCTGTTGTAAATGTTGTTGTAAATTTTTGACCCGGCTTATAATGTCTTTTTCTTTGACTTGAAGTTGGGTACGGAATGGAATGGGGTGGGGTGTGGTGGGGTGGTGTAGAAAAACAGCAAGACAAAGGGTGAAAAAAAAGGGAGATGTAATGGTAAACTTAAACATTTTAGCGGTAGCAATTGACTTCATTTGCAATTGTTGAGACTGCCGCCTGGGATTGGGACAGGTTTAATAAATATGTTCAAGGAAATGCTGTTGCTGCTGTTGTTGTTATTGTTGTTGCTGCTGCTGCTGTGTGGTAATTGTTTGCCGCTGTAGTAATTTTTTGGCCAAGATCTTGCCAAGTCTTTTGGGGCGGCAACAGGAAATGCTGCTGCTGTTGCTGCCGCTACTGTTGTTGTTGCTTTTTATTGTTGTTATTGCTGTTGGACCCTTACTATCAATCGTGAGATCTTACTTTAATATACAAAACCAAACAACCAAAAAGAAAAATAAGAAAAAAAAAAGAAAAAGGAAATTCGTTTGCCTCAAAAGTTAGGCAAACATTTGCAGAGAAGATTTGCTAATGTTGCTTTCGTTATTAACTTTTTGCAAAAGGTAAAGACTGGCTCACACATACATATGTACATATGCACACACACCCATCGTATACGCACACACACATGCATATACATATATACACTTACTCACACGCAGAGGAAATCGAAAATCGAAATGAATTCACGCATTTTGACAGCCTCAGTTTGTAGGATGTAGTAGAGAACCTGGTCAATCTATAGACCAGAGCCAACGTGTTGTATGCGCAATGTGTGGAGTTGCCTTTGCCGTTGGCGCAGGTCAGTAAACCGCCAATAAAATCAACGTTACCATATTTCAGGCAGGCAGCAAAAGCAACAGCCAGAGCAGGAATAGGTACAGGAGCTGGAGCTAAAGCGGGTGCAGGAGCAAAAGCAAAAATTGCAGTAGCCCGGACCAGGTAGTAGTACACTCTCTCACTCTGACTCTACCTCCCACACCCTCTCTTCCACGAGAAAGCCGAAAATGAAAATTGAACTCATATTTATTTTAACTTGGGCTTGGACTCTCCTCGCAATTGGCATGGCAACGACGTTACAGGCCAGGCACCAGAACCAGAACCAGAAACGGCACCGAGAACGAGAACGAGGAATACTAACAGGAGGCAGGTAGGCCTAGGACCAATTCATCAACAGAGCCACTGCCGCCGCCGCCCAAGCATTAGCCGTCAGGACCTAGCTTCATGGCTCCATGGTCCATGGTCCTACAACACTCGTTCCACTATGTTAGTGTGTGTACTCTTTTGTCTACGAATTTTTGAGTTTTGAGTTTGCATACAAGATGAGTTTTCCTACCGATCCCTGGAATGGGTGTATACCCCAAAATGCTCCCTCTCCCTCTCACTTTGAGTTTGAGTGTGTGTGCGTACCCCTCCTGGGTGCCGTAATAAAATGTCATTCGTCATTTGGTTTTTGCGTGTGCGTTTCCTACTCTCCTGCCTATAACTAATCGCATTGTCTGCGCTTTTTGTATGTGCAACACGCAGCCAGCAAAATAGAAACAGAAACGAGAAACGAGAAATCCATTGCATTGCACTCCACTACACTATACACTTTTCTCTCTTTGCCCTCCTCTTCCGCCTCTTTCTCTTAGCTTGATGACCCCTCAAAACTTCTATTTCGGTTGTAGTAGTATTGTTTTGGGCCCAGTCTCAGTCGCCACATTTGCCTGTCACATTTAACAATTCTATTAATTTGTTTTGTTCTCTCATATAGCCAGGACCACCTACTCCTTCTCCTGTTTCAAATGCTTGTATTTCGTAGGATAGGATCCTTTTGGTTGCCTTGTTGTCTGTTGAATAAAGCATTGCATTTGCTGGCTATGCAGTTTTTATTATGACAATTTTGATTTGATTTTGATTTCTTATGCAATTTTTCTTTATATTCTATTGTAGTATAACAAAATTTTCGCTCGGTTTTTTTTTTTTTTTTTTTGAGATTTTTATTTTCTAATGTTTTGTATATTTTTGTATTTGTATTGTTATTCTTGTTTAGTTTTTGTGTGATTTGCATTCCATATGCATAGACAGGGGAGCAAGCAAATTCTCGCTTTGGTCATAAAACAAGTTAGTTCATTAAGGCGATGGATAGATAGATAGATAGATGGATGGATAGATGGATAGATACGAAAACTATCTACTTGTTGTGCTTTCGCATGATGACGGTCACAAATTGTTGGAAAAACTAAAACCCCAAAAAATATCGTTACCATCATCATGCTCCATCTTGGATATCCCATCCCCTCTCTCCCCCCCCATCTGTTATCCGCCTTTCACTTACCCAACACTCTGTCATGGTATGCGTAATATGCGTATGTTTGCAAAATGCAAAAAGGACTCGTCGTTGTGGGAGACCTTCTAACTGAAAATAATGTTGGCCCAACGAGTGGGAGTAGAGCAAAGTGGTGTGTGTGCATCGTGTGTGTGTTTGTGTGCACCATGTAATTGTCAATGCATATTTGCGGGCAGAGGATGTGGAGAAATGGCCTGGACAACCGGCCAAATGACCGACCGGCTCTTTGGATTGTTTGGTTTTAACATTCGTGCCATTGTCGCTCGATTTATGATTTATTTTTTTTGTGTCTTTTTTTTTTTTTTTGGTTTCTCTTTCTTTTTTGTTTTGTTGTTAGCATTGGTCAATGAAATGAAAATGCATTACATATGTATCTATGTGTGTGTGTATGTGTGTGTGTGTGTGCTTGTGTATGTGCAAGTTGCATTCCAGCCAAAGACGTTGCTTAGCCGATTAATTATGTGACCCTTGATCATTGCACATTTCGAAAAACAAAAAAGAAATGATATTTTAAATGATATTGGTAAACTTAAATTAAGAATTTTTATGCTCTAACTAGAATCTTTTTTATTGTTAGAAAAAAAAAAATCTTAAACAATAAATTTGTTTATTTTATAATCCTCCTTGCCTAAAGTTTCTCTCAATTTGCAAATTCCAATCGAAACTTTAAATAAATATATATTTTTATGAATGTAATAAAGAAATTTAATTTACATTTCACATTTCAATATTAATTGAAAATTAAAATCGTGTAAATTAAAAAACAAAACGGAAAAATTAATTAGTATTTCAATTATTAGTATTTCAATTAGTGTTTTCCATAAAGTATTCCCTGTTATTATTTGAAACCTTTTCTTTTTGGAAAGACTTTATTTTTTATAAAAACAAATTCTTAATAATTTGTTTTTGTTTGAAAATTATGTTAGATAATTTTCAATTTAAAAACCTTTTCTTAATCATAAATGTATAGAAACTTTCTTTACACTTTAATTTATTTTTGGTTAAAAATATAAAGTATTTAAAAACAAACAGATTGCATAATGGATAAATTCTTATAACTTCATTCGGAACAAATATAGTTTTCATCTAGGTAAAAAAAGATTTTGCCTATCGGACATAAGCTGTGAACTAATAAAGGACAATAATGGTCAAAGAGTTTGCCGGGCAAATGCCTAAAATCGGATAATCAAGAGTGACCAGATGAATGATTGCTATGAGGAATGACAATGACCAGGGCTGCAATGTTGCCAAGTTGTTTGATTGAAAGCCGAATTTGTGGAGATTATGGAAACCTTGACAGGCTGGCCGGCCTGTCTGTATAGTAGTTTGGTGTATACTTCTAAAGTGAATAGACTGATTAATATTAATCCTTTCTCGTTTGTTCTCTCTCCTTTATCTTTCCTACACCAACGAGTAAATGTATCTAGATCGACCGTAACGACAATTGTCATCAGTTGTATTATCATCGAATCCCAATTCAAAAAAAAAAAAAAAAGAGAGAAAAAAAAAAAAAGAAAAATTGTTAACTGCCTGACACAATAAGGAGCAAACCTGATCCAGGTGCAAAAGACTTGCCAAGCAGATTCCAGACTCCATCTAAAGCCTTAGCCTCGGGTATTTTTGCCCAGGCACAACTCGAACAACAACAGCTGCAATGTGTGCGTATCCTTTTCAAGTTCCACCCAAAAGTGCCTCACCCCTCCCTCCATCTATCTGTATATCTATATGCAGTGAAAAGCTACCTTCTCTTTTGTTTTTATTGCTATCGTAGTCAAACCTGGCCAGGCTACAACCCCATTTCACCCCCTCCCCCCACATCACTACCTGTCTTTCGGCTCACGAGAGTCCTGTGCAACCATGATAATTCGAATCGTCATTATTTATATTCTTTGAAAGTGTTTTTGCGTATTCAAAAATTCTATTAAGGAAGGTTAAAGTACAAAACTTTTGTTGTTGCACTCTGTATGCATGTCGAATGCATCAAGTGGACAGATGGAGGAGGAGTAGGAGAAGGGCGGGTTCTTCTGTGGGTTGTTTTGGATAGATGGCTTCATGGGAGTAACTGGTATACAATGTCGTCATCATCATCGCCATCATCATCATCATCGTCATCGTCATCATTCTTTCGTTCCCGTTCTCATCCTGCTGCTGGTCCTGATGGCTCGTGGTTCTCGTCCTGGTTGTCGTCATCGTCGTCGTGGTCATCATCGTCATCGTCGTTTGCTGTTTGTGTAGTTTTTGCGTTTATTGTTGCATTTCTGATGTGATTTTTAGTATTGTCCAGTGACGGGTGCAACGAGTGCTAAGCATTTTTCCATGTGCCCCTATATATATATGTATGTATGTATGTACATAAACATATATGTGTGAGTGTGTGCGTGTTGTCCGTATGTGTGTTGTTCATTGTGCCTGTGTTAAATTGTTTGCTTGATGCCCGATCAAAAATGACAAATGTCCTGTACAGTTGTTGCCAAAAGTTTTTGCTCACTATGGTTATCTAATACTTTTCAGTATCCAGCCTGCAGGAATCCAAAAGGAATCATTGAGAAATTTTTGTTTTATTATCTTTAAATGTTAACTTAAATTTACTTTTCAATGAAATTTGATTATTGCCAAAATTGCCTCTGAAATGTTTGTTTAATGAACCCAAAATAGATTTTCCATTAAATTTTACTCTGTCAATGCAAATACATTACGACAAACTAATGATAGAAAATTAGAAGGAACAAAGGTATGCAATTTAATTTGAATTTCATTTACGAAATCTTATATCTAAACTATCGGACTTTGTGAATAGAGGGCTAACAACAACTTAAAATTAAAATAATAATATGAACAATAATAAAAGAGTAAATTCAAACTAAATCAAACTGATGATTTGTGTTGTAATCAGAATATTGTTGGCAACTAGGTAAAAGGTCGTGCAAATCTTCGTATTTGTATCATATTTCAATTTGGTGAATAATCATTTGGTACTCACTGTGATGGCATCATTTTTGGCCTGCTGCATTGCTGCAAAATGTTAATTTGAATTTGTGAGCATGTCATTAACACACACACATGCACACGTACACACACGCATACACACATAATGCCACGCCCACATATACGAAATATGTAGGCGTCCAGGCAGTCATCATCCATATGCATTTGACAAATGTGTTGTTAATGATGCAAAATGCAATTTTTGGCCAAAAACTACAAAAACTTCGAAAACTACGAAAAACAAAAGAAGAGAGAACAAAAAAAAAAAAAGAAATGATGCGAAATGAAAGAGAAAAACCAATGACAAGTTTCCATTGAAATCAACTGGGAAATATCCATATGCATGTAGTTGTTAATATTTTTGTTTTTTTTGCTTTTTTTTTCTTAAACAAATTCAAAAATAAATATAAACAGAAGAAATGTAAGAAATAAATCGGTGGTGAGAGAGGAAACATTTCTATATAAACAAAATATGTATAAAATGAAAAAAAAAAAAAGAAACTAAACTAAACAATGTGCCGCTTGCGCTTTAATCAGCGCCGCCTTAAACAAGCAACAACAACATATGCAACAGAAACAACAACAACAAGAGCTACAGCTACAACTACAACTCAATTACCACCAAAAGAGAAGAGCAAGAGAAAGAACTCGAACCCGAACCCGAAACTGAAACCAAACATTCATCACCACAAAATTAAATTGCTTTTGTTTATATAAATTTTCCATAGACATCATCACACACACACACACCCGAGAAGAAGAAAAAGAAGACAGTTGTGATTTGGAATACCCTACATAAACTAAAGAGAGAGAGAGAGAGGAAAGGGTACACATATTTTAGTCATTGCCATCTGATAAGTAAAAATATGATATATGTATGTATGTCCATATTGATGATCAGCCAACAAATTGATATTTTTTTTATTCGCCTCAAAAACTAGATTTAAGATCTAATAAAATATTCCACTTCAGAATTATCCAATTACTTGTTATATATGTATAGGGTATCGAGGGGTCTTCTACTCTCTCCTCTTGGTAATTGAAAAAAAAAATTCTTTTTTTTTGTTTTAAAAGAAATGCCTCATGTTAAAAGCAATGGAAAAATATTTTTTCAACGCACCGCATTTGTTTAATTATAAATTTCTGTCAAGATTCTGTTATTTTTTTTTTTTTTTCTTCCTTCTTTCTTTCAATTTTTCTTTTTCTTCTTGATGCTCAAAGAAGCGCCGCCAACACACACAAGCGCACAGTGAGCAGTAGAAAAGGGAGAAAGAGGGGTGTGGGAGGAGAAGGGAGGGGGGGGGGGTTGGGGTTGGGGCAATAGATAGATAGATATACACAATGCAAACAAACAAACAATTACCGAGGGCTGCTCCTCCCACTCCTCCTTGTATACTGTCCTCTCTCTCTATCCCTCTATCACAATTTCTTTCTCTGTCTCTCTACCTCCACTGTCCATCCCTGCCATCGTCATCATCATCATCATTATTATCATCTTCTTGATGCATTTGCCAATGTTTAGTTGTAGTTGTTGCTGCACTTTTTTTTTGATGTTAGTTGTTTTTATTTTTTCTTCGTTGCTGTTCTTGTTGTTTTTGTTGCTTTTGTCGATGGAAAAAATGCAACACGTTTGATTTGATTTGTTTGTTCAGAATTTATTGAAGATCAAAGGGTAGAGGCATGTCTTGTCAAATGTTGCGCCGCCACCGCTGCTGCCTCAGCCTCTGCCCATGTCTCTGTCTCTGTCTCTGTCTCAGTCGCTGCCTGCAGCTGCTGTCGGCCCTACAAAATATCACAAAATATTCACTATATACACAATCATAAATGTATGTATATACATACATACATATGTACATATGTATGTACATACATTCATCTATCGTTCTGTATGGTTATAACTTTTTGCCTTGCTGGCGATTTGTCAATAATAAATAAGCGATAAACAAATAAACTGCTGAGCCAGTTCAATTTTGCGTATGGATATGTCGAAATGAAAGCTACAACAAAAAAAAAAAAATACTCTTAATCGATAGAAATATTTAAGCAATATAAACTCAATCGATTTTCTTCGGCAACTATATTATTAAATTATACAACATTGTAAAGTATAAGAATGAAATACATTGAAAGATCCCTTAAAGACTGAGTCAAGTAGTGAAATTGTTAAATATCGAGTGCCTCAATTTGTTTATATTCCCATCCAACTCACTGTTTAGTACAGTAGAGTAAAAGAAATGAGGAAAGGATAATATACAATGTTGCAAATTAAATTCTGTTGTTTATGTTGTCAATAGAAAGGATCGATTTAAGATTGTTTTTATGTTATGTTTAAGCTTGGTGAGTAAAAGATCCCCAAATTTTGAATCCTTTCCAAACAATTAGCATAGTCTTTCACATAGTACTTTATCATCTTTAGAATCTCAGAGAATTTTTGCAAAGATTTGAAAACACTTTTTATTGATTGATAATGAAACTGCACAGGACAAGATAAGGAACGATCCTTAATTGTCGCTAGTATCGATAGCTGAATAATGAGCAAAACAAAGTAATAGATAAGTCACCTCACCAAATGCAATTGGGCTAGTTTATCGCTCCCCTTTCTCTCTCTCTCTCTTCTCTCTCTTTGAATAAATTCACACTCTTAACAAAAATGTGGGGCACTTAGCTAGTTACGCCGACGCCAACGGCTGCTCTTTTGATTTCACCCCGCGACAATTTTTAAATACAATCAATTTGATAAGCACTTAACGGATTTTTATGTTGTTAACACGAAAAGCAGCCTAATTAAATGCACTTTAACCATTAACCGATTTGGTATACGAATGAAATGTAAAAAAAAATTATACCAATGCACATTTTAGCTGGCAATTACAACAACTGGCAAATTGCAACTAAAGATTAGCAGTAAAGAGAATGGAAGAGAGAGAGAGAGAGAGCTTAGTTCGTGAGAGTAGTAAGAAAATGCGTAAGAGAAATCAAAAAAGGCCAAGAGAGTGCAAGACATAAGAACGTCATAATCGTCTTACATTTTGAATAGGGATTAACGGTTTCGATTACGTGACAGAAGACGATTGCATTCACTTCGATAGTCTTTTTATAGAGATAGAGAGAGAGAGAGAGAGAGGGAGAGGGAGAGGGACAAAAACTAGCAATCCAACAACAACAAAACAATCATTTGACAATCGTTAAAGT
Source organism: Drosophila austrosaltans (assembly GCA_035045865.1). Classification (NCBI taxonomy): domain Eukaryota; kingdom Metazoa; phylum Arthropoda; class Insecta; order Diptera; family Drosophilidae; genus Drosophila; species Drosophila austrosaltans. The sequence continues at coordinate 7,938,004 of JAWNOQ010000207.1, forward strand.
TTCCCTAGAAGAATTGCACGCTTACGCTAGTCGTGTCGCCATCTTCATCTTTTGTCGTTGCCTTCGTTGCCATCGTATACAAAACAAAGTCGCCAACTATAAAAATTATAGTTAATGTATAAATTTAATGGCAACTCGTTTATTAAAAATTTTATTTGAATTCTTTTATTTATACGTTTTATACGCTCGTTTGCGCACGCTCTGCAGAGTCTCCAGCAACAATGTTGCACAAAAGAAGAGAAGACAGACAGAGAGAGAGAGAAAGAGCATGAATGAGTGGGAGACGATATGAAGTCGATTGTTGATGTTCCTCTACCGCTAACTCCAATCCCTATACCCATACTGTACCATTCCTGTATGTCCCCCTCCCGTTCCTTCTTCAGCTTCTCCTCCTTCTTCCCCGCCAACTATACATAAATCGAAAGAACAAATCGCCGCAGCAAAGGGCAGTAAAAGCAAATAAACCCAAGTGCAGACATAATAAACTCGCTGGTGTTATGCGATGAGTGAGAAAAGACGTCCCGGCGTATAGAGGGACGATGGTAGGGGCTTTTACAGAGGGTGTCCAATTGGGCAGCAAACAAAAAGTACAACAGAAAAAAAAAAGAAAAGAGAAAAAGTGCACTGTGAGGTCATTATGGGCAACTATTAAAATTATTCTGTATGTGGGTGGGTTGCTTGGCCTCGCCACTGGCTTCTAGTTTCTAAATTATGCGGGATGGTCTCTTGGTGGGGCAAGCAGCGGAGGGAGAGTTGAACATTTTTATACATGGATGTCATTTCCGGATCTCACCCCCACCCTGCACACTCTCTCTCTCTCTTTCTCTATCTCTTCTGTTTAGCAGATTGTGTAGTACACGCAATTGAAAAAACTAAAAAAAAAAAAACTAAATACAAGCAAGTTGAACATTTTACTAGCTTATATTAAAATGTTGTATATGCCAACAAAGTTGCTGTGTGGTGAAGAGGAGGGGAGGGGGATAGTTATTATGCCTAGACACTCTTATGTAATATTTAATCACTCTCTCCAATAATCGGCAACACTAATGCAGTAAGCAATGTTGAACGTCTGAAGAACAAGTCTAAGATAAGCCAAAGTCTGGCACAAAATCAACGTCTCAGTCTGTGTTCTAGTTTCTTCTTTGCAACAATGTTGCAGCAACTTGTTTAATATAAACATATACATATACATTATATATATATATGTATATATATGTATATGAAAATACAGTTAGCATTCATTTTAATACCCTAAACAGCGGGGTGTCCCGTTACATTCACCGAGTGTCTTTGTGCCACCAATTTTGGCATTAAAACGATCGTTTTAATACCAGACAAAAGCAAAAGTGTATGACTTAATCACAAGGTTTTTAATCAAGGTATAAACGTTTTTTATTAAGATAATCTATGCTATCTGATTTATTGGTAATCAATATTGGATTTTAGTTATATTGCCAAATAGTTATGTAGGATATAATTCTTGGATCTCATTCATTTGAAAGCTTCATTAATAATGAAACTTACTAAATTCAGTTATTTTATAACTGGTTGGAAAATATATCTTTAAAGACTATATAAAATGAAGATGTTGCTGTATGATATTCCAAATATTGAATTATATATAAAACCTGGAAACATTTATATTATGTTCAAAGTATTTTTGATTGTTTTAAAAGATTAATTCTGAAAAAGACGCAATATTTTCATTGAGTTTTAAAAAAAAAATAGATCATGTTATATCAAATATCAAACCATTTGGCTTATATGAGTTATATAATATTTAACTTTAACTAATATAATACTTCATATAATAATTCATATTTAGTTAGAGAATTAACACAACGTCATTGGATGAAAAAAATAAAGTGAAGACTTTAGTTGCATTTAGTTTTGCCTAATAAAGTTGACTGCTTTATAGAAATATGTTGCTAATTTAGTATGAACAACTCGAGTTGAGTGGTCCACACTCTATTCCGTTGCACTCCACAAACATATACACATGCATGCACACACACACACACACATGCACTTCCACATATGCACTAGTAGTTGGTTGATGGCAGCAGCTCCTCTGCCGCCCACTGTGTGGCAACCGTTTGGCTTGTCGGCAACCTTTGATAGCAAAGTGACAATCAAGAATGGACAAAGTGTGTCTATGTGTGTGTGTGTGTGTGTATGAGTGTGTTGTGTTATCATATCTTTCACTTAAAATAAATAAAATTACAATTTAATAATATAACGACAAGGAATTCTCTTAGAGCCCCCCAGACCCCTGTTTGCCCTGCAAATGCTCCCCTTTTCGTTGGCACCTTTGCACTTATATTGAGGGGCGGCACTTGAGGTACACAACAAAAGCAACAAATAGTCAATTAATTATTACTCCAACAACAACTTATGAACATTTCTTACGAAAGTGTTTAGTTAGTTTTTTGTTACTGTTATTGTTGTTGTTGTTGTTTTTTGTCTCAAGCACATAATTGAAACTTGTTGAGCTTGATAGGCACTCTAGCCCCACCACCAACACCAACACGACCACCAACCAATACCATCAACCATCATCATCATCATCAGCCTATACATATGCTTCTCATGCCCCCCCTTTCTTCCCCCGTCACCCATGGCTCCTATTTTTGATTCTGGCATTCTTTTTTTTTTTTTTGTTTTACTTTTAGCAATATTTTATGTTAAGTTTTATTTACCACGCTGATAATTTTGATAACTCGCCACGTTCAATGATGATAATAATAATAATTAGTCATTTTATTGTTGTAAAATAAACTTGTTTTTAATTGCCAATTGCCGATGCGAGGCAGTTGCGATATGATATGGCAATGACAAGCAGGAAAATTTTTTACGAAATCTACAAAAAAAAAAAGAAAGAAAAAAACCAAAAAAATTTATATAAAACATGAAACGCTTATGCAAACAATATTTGTTTGTACACACTACACACATATATATACGATATTGTTAGAACAAAATGATTGTTAAACAAAAGAAAAAAGTGTGAGGTAAAACATTTATTTAAAAATAGTTTCTTTTTCTATCGAAATACTGTCTCTTGTTGATAACAATTTTCTAAACAATTTATAAATTACCTTCTGATAAGACAATTTAAACATAAATTTCAATGATATTTGGTTTCGTTACCGACAATGACAAAACATTTATAGTGAATTTTTACCAACTAAATTGTCCATGTCATGTTTTTCTTTCTTCTCAGAAACTTAATTTTAAAGATTGAATTTATATCTTTGAAGATATCTTATTGAAAAATCAAAAAATTTAAATATGACAAATGCCATTTGAGCTACGAAAATTCTTCAAACTAAGCACGTAAACCTTTTGAAAACTATATATATTTGATATGTTAGCAGAGTGATTAAGTTAGTTAGTATGAAAGTTAAGTTTTAAAATATAATATTTGTGTTTTAATTTAAGACTTAATTTATCTCACTGTATTAGAAAGTCTCTTGCAAAGACATGACAATTGAGTTTTTATTTATAACTTATGCAATTCTGTTTAACTTTTACAACTTTAATAAAAAGAGAGAGATAAAAAATGACACAGATTTTGACATTCCAATCCAATATAGAGTGATATGTTATTCAGATCATTTAGATATATGTCACTACTCAAATCAATGTCTTAATTTTATTGGCTCCGTTGTCTCACAAAAAAAAAAAATTGAAAGCAAAATCTATATATTTGGATTTTAGTCACTCACTCACTTGTCCAGCCCACCACATTCATATCTTGGATCGATCATTTCGTCGTTCGAGATCTTAAAGTTTATTTTGATGTTGTTTTTTTTTTTTCTGTTGCCCCCCTCAATTAGTAGTGGTAGTAGTAGGAGATTGGTGGTGAGGTTAAGAGAGGGGTACCATCATGTGGCAGTCAGCAAGTTGTTTACAGTCCGCCACATATTTTGTCATTTAATTAAAAGCCAATCAAAAATTCAGACGACTTGCAGCAAAAAAAAAAAAAAAAAAGTCGTTGCAAATATATTGCAATATGCATAAACAAAACTCTTTTTTTTTCTCTGTTTTTTTTTTTTTGACGCGTCTAAATTATTTCCGTTGTGCGGAAAGTCAACGATCTGCAAAGACTAGCGGTAAACTTCCTTATATCAATTTCAATAAAAAGCATATTGACAGGCACACTCACACACACGCACACACATACGCATACTAACACCAACACACGACGACAAATAATGCGTAAAAATTATTGAATTGCAAATTGAAATAAAAAGAAACAAAAAGGAAAGAAGAGAAGAAAAATACAAAAAAAAAAACGAAAAGCGAATTGCTGATCGGTTAGAGAATGATGGGGAGAGCTGAGTTAAAGAGTTGTTTATGAATTTGCAAAAGCAACTGGACTTGAAGTCGTCACATGCAACAATGTGTGGCAGGCAGGCTGGCAGGCCGGCAGGCGGGCAGGCAGTCAGGCAGTCGGGCAGACTATTCCGAACTGGTTTCCTCTGCAACATAATAAAATATTTTATTTAATGTTTAGTTTATTTTGTGCAGTCTTCAAAGTTATCGCCTACAAAGTTGCCCTTCCCTTTTTTTTGTGAGACTTCTTGTGTTTGCTTAAGCTAAACATTGTAAAAATATCTTTGTGGCCACATCTGGGATCTGCTGGCTATATAGAAATTGTGTGGGATCTGATGATCTGCAATCTGTGGATCTGGATCGATCGACGTTTTTCGATCATTAAAAATTGCAACGTGCTGTTTACTCTTGTTGCTGCTGCTTCTACTGCTGCTGCTGCTGCTGCCGCTGTTGTTAAAGTTGCTGCACATCAGCAATTGTTTGCTGTTGAAGTTGCTGCCACATTTATTGCACTGACTTTTGCTTTGAGATTGTGTGGCTCATGTTTTTATTAAATCAACGCAGCAATTGCAATTTAATATTAAAAATAATAACAAACAGCAGCAACAACAATTCAATGCAACTGCATTTGCAACTACAGCTGCCAGCCCGCCAGCCCATTTTTACCCATTTTGCATTGCTCGTATTGCATTCTTGCAGTTAATTATTTGAACGTCGAACAGACGAGCGACCAGACCCAGACCCACAGTCAGACCAGACCAGAGACCAGAGCGAGAGAGGCAAAAGGGGGGCAAAAGACAAAAAAAAAGAGAAAAGAAGCAAAGGAATACAAAAACTAAAGACTAAAGATGAAGACCAACTGTATAGTAGAAGAAAAGAGGGGGTCGAAGAGGGCGTGCTACGGAGACAGTCTAGAGTTCCAGTTGCCTGTTTGCAGTTCCATTGAAAATGTTTTACTGCACGCTTCGTCGGTCAATGCATGTTGCTGTTGTTGTTGCTGTTGCTGCTGCTGCTGTTGCTGGTGTTGCTGCTGTTCCATCTGCGTCTGATCTTGCATCAACTTCCTACTTCTTCGTGGCATTTTGTGCAAATGTAAACAAATTAATTAATTGCCTTTACTTGTGGTCTTTTTAACGTGTGCTCTGTTCTGTGGCATGCCAATCGATGTTCGTTCAATGGAAGAACAACAACAGCAGCAGCAACCACCAGAAAATGCAAAAATTGAACAAAAAAAATGGAGTACATACATTTATTATTTATATTTGTGCGTGATGCAGCCGTTGCAATCAACTGCAAAAGCTAAATCCCTCTTATATCCCCTCACCACCTCATCCCTTCAATTAGAGAGTATGTATGAAAGTTAATTCAAGAAATAAAATAATTAAAACTTAATTCAAGAATGAAAAAAGTAACAAATATTATTACTAAATAACGTTTACATAATTGTTCAAGTATTGATTTTTATCAATGAATATATCCAGTTATGTACTTTGCACTAATCTTAGTGATCAGCATTGACCAAGAAGTTAATAGCCACTAAACTAATAAAACAAGCCATTCTCCATTTATGAGAAACTTGTTCTTGTACACGTTACCCGTTTATGGGTTAGATCCAAGGGAGTTGAATAATAAAGTTTATTAAATGTTTTTAATTGAGTTAAACATAAACTGTACATAAAAATTCGTATTTTTTAAATGGATCAGGCACTTTTCTTACAGACTGTTTACTTTAATAAAATGTTTATGAGACATGTTGAAAATTTATTTAAAAATTTTCAGAATTCTGATTGTATTATTTTGCCTTTGCTTCTTTTGACTACTTGATAACTTATTATTGAAGTTAAAACTTCCCGATCTGTACAACAAAGTTGTAAAATGTAGAAATTCTCTAAATTATCTCTTAGTCAAAGTATTTTTTACTTCTCCTATAATTAGGTCTAGGATTGAGACTCTGTCAAGCATTGTAAATAATAAAAACAACTAAGGAAATCTATTGTCTTACCTGGCAGAAAAAAAAATCTAAATAAATTTATATTTAATTTTCAAAAATGTCTTTCCCTTTTACAAAATGGAAATAAATAACATAACGAACTTTGTATCAATATAAATATAAATTTTAAATAATAAAATTCTCAATTGTTCAAAAGAACATATCCCTTTGGCTCCTTTCTTCACTTTGAGTGTAGAAAATTAAATTCAAGCCTAAATCACTTAATTACTTTTATACGAACAATTGTGATTTGTGGCTTGTTAGATTATCTATAACCATTTTCTACTCATTCACTCTAAAATAGATGAATTTTTCAATCAAGAAATGTGTCCTTAGTTGATAGATTACTTAGGCTCAACCCCTTTTTTTTTTGTTTTGGTTTACATATCCTCAAACGATTTTTGCATCATATTGATATAAATTCGATTAAAAACTACTAAAAAAAAAAAAAAACCGACAAAAAAGATTGTAGAGAAAACCGATTTTCCATTTTTAAAAGAAAGTAGGGGCTGGAGAAGAAGAAAATATATGGCTTACGGCAATATGTGTGCTCTCTCATTCTTTCTTTCTATTTTGCTTTCAATTTTGTTATTTGCTTTTGTTTTTCATGTTTTGTTTTTACCAGTATTGGCATAAGTAAGCTTAAAATAATCTGCACTGTGCCATGCATAACGCATACGCCGTGTATGCCATAGACCAAAAATCCACCCCGCTTAGGAAGGGAAGACTAACAGCAGCAACAGCAACAGCAACATCAGCAGCAGCAGTTTCCCTCTGCTTGGTAAACTGACCAAGCGATACATATGCATATTTCCACTCTCTCCTCAACTACATATACAGTCACTCCTTCCTTAAGCCAGAGACCAACTACCACTAGGACCGGGGAGCAACACTAGCCACCCACGTTTGCTGACCGGCTCGTCGGAGATTGGCTGCGTCAGCCAACCAAAAATCTTTACTGTTGCGAAAAAGTTGAACATTTTCGCACAAAAAGGCGCGGCCCAGGACTCTAGCAAACGACATGAGAGAGGTTGCTGATGTCGTTGGTGCTGTTGTTGTTGTTGTTGCTGTTGTTGTTGTTGCTGTTGCTCTAGCTGAATTTGAAATTCAAAAAGCCCACACTCTTATGCCATCAACATCCTCCTTTTGCCAGCCAGCCATCCTGCCTGCCTGCCTGCTAGCCTGTATGCTGCCTGGGCTAGTGGTCGTCCGTCAATGTCCTGCTGCTGGACATTGGCGAAAAATGCGTTAGCCAACGCCGCCGAGGAGTTGCTGTGGCTTGTGCTTTTGCTGTTGTTGCTATTGCTGTGGGTACCCAAAAGTAGAAGGCCCAACTTTTCGTAGCTGGCAAATGAAATGAAAGAGCCGCGCCTCATGGCTAAGGCTAGAGCGAGTGAGCATCAGCAGCAGCCGCACTCACAAGAGTCTAAAAAGGATGAGGGCGATGACTATGGTTTGGTGTGGGTGCTGCTAGTGCTGGTGCTGCTAAAAAGGGGTATTGGGGTAATGGGTGAGGCAAGCATAGAGAGAGAGAATGACTGACTCTGGTTAGATGGTCGGCATCTAATGCGCAAGGATATTCGTAAAATGCAAATGTGCAGAAAACAAACACGCACACAGACACACACACTCACACACACACACACACACACAGACGCAGACAGAGACGCATCCTAGCACACATACATACATCACACACGCACACAGACTCACAGATATTGGACGCAGGACATACAGAGCACTCCATCTTGTTGGCCATCGTTGAAGGTGGCCAAAGTTGACGGTGGCGGTAATGGCATTTTGGCCTATGTTCGACGATTTTCTACACCCACACAGAATGGACGACATCCGCCTGCTTACTCCCTGCCTTCCCTTACCTCGCCATCTCTCTCTCACCAACTTGTGTTTCTCATTCTCATATACTTCTTCTCAGACCCGTTTCTGAGCCTGCGTTTCTCTTTTCTACTGCATGTGTAGAGGCTAGTGTGTGTGTGTGTGTGTTGGCGTGTGCGTGTTTCCGCCAAAGTCGCAAAATGGCGGCTTGAAAAATCGCCAACCCATCCACCCATACATCTACAGTGCATCTTGCCATCACCACCATCATGATCATCGCCTTTTTGGCCCCCCTCCTCTCTTTTGGCAGTTGCAGCAGCAACAAAAGGCGACGAATGAAATTTGGGTACCCAAAGCCTTTTTTGAATAGAGGCGCTCAAGCTACGCGTAGATAGATGTTCGTAAGATTCTTAAATTGGGAAATAGGCAAGGTGGCATCAAAGATGTACAGTGGGCATAAAATGTTGATATTCTTATATACTTGATAGCTGAAGAGTAACTATAAACTTAGAAACTACATTCGATTCCTAGATTCGTGTTAAAGTGTTTTTTAACAACACTTTCTGATATATTATTTTATTCATAAAAAAAAAAATAGAGCACAGATCAAATTAAAACTATTTGGATTTCAAATTAGGTATTCGGTATAAAACTGAAGGAAAAATTGTAAAAACAAGAAAAGGAAAGTATCACCTAATACCTAATCTATAACTCGAGATGAAATAAAAATAGATGAGATATCCAAAAATAGTTCTGCAGGTACTTAAAAAGGATAAATGAAATGATATAATAATCACTCTATTCCACTAAAACTTTTAGCCATCATATTAACAACAATATTAGATAATGAAATCCATAACAAAATCTTTCACTCATATTTAAAGACTTCAACAAAGATTCTCTTACATTTATATTTAATAATTTTTGGTTTAATCTTAATCGATGTTGTATTTTGATCCACAGTGCTTGCGCATTTCTGGACATTTGTCTGTATCTCCAGACTCTCGTGAATTGCCTGCATTCGATGCCGTTGTCGCTGGTTTTTGGTCATCAGCGATGTTTGCTGCGCCGTTATTTTTGCTTCTCCTCCGGCAAACTGCTTTTGCCAATTCCAACTCCAGCTCCAACTTTAGCTCCTGCTGCCTACTTTTGCATCCTGCATCCTACTTCTGCCTTTTGCCTACTGCCTACTGGCCTCCTGCTTGTTTTTCGTTGTTGTTTTTCGCAGAATTTTCGTTTCCGTTTCCTGGGCCCAAACGTGCGTGGCTTGTATGTATGTTCGTCTGACTCTCTGTCTGTCTGTCTGTCTGTCTCTCTGTGTGTATGTGTTTGCCTGTGAGTGTGTGTTTTTGCAGTATTCACCCTCCCTGTTACCCCTTTCTATACTTTTATGCAACGACTGAACTGAACATAGAGAAAACAAAAACAAAAATCTTTCAAAATGAGAAAACGGATGCCAGCTTGCACATTTGCACAACGAGACGAGGCCCAGGACGAGAACCAAACTAACAACCCAAACCTCTAAAACCAAAAAATGCCTGTGTTTCCTCTATATCTACGTGCGTACTACTATTTATATGTTTGTGTGTGTGTGTGAAGAGTTGGAGGCCTAAGCTGAATGCAGTAGGCTCTTTGGCTTGAGGGCGCCCTCATCTGGTCAAAGTCGCTGGACTTTTCCATGGCGCAGTTATCGATGACGACAACGACGACGACGACGACAACAACGTGGACGTGGATGTGGACGACTACGACGTTGACATGGACGTGGACATTGGACATTGGCCTGAAGCCAACAACTGCAACTACAACTGCAACAGCAACAACAACAAGAAACGGTTACCATGCATAAAATTTCGTTACCTCAATGCCGGAAATGATGAAACGAAATTTTGCTAGATTGGTGGCGACTACCACCAAACCATTCAGTCTGATGCTCAGAAATGCCTGCGGAGAAGTTGTATCCCAAAAATAGATTCCTTAAGGGTTAAAGGAATTTTTTTAAATTTTACAAAATTCACAATTATCGATGACAATATTTAAACTGAACTAAAGAAATGTCTTATTGAAATTGTCAATGGGGGGGGGAGGAAAAGGGGAAATTCTCTGGCCCATTGGCCAATTATCAATACCGCAATAGATGGGAGGAATACCGAAGCTTCGTTTCCTCACTTTACCGCTCCCCTCCTACCAATACCCAGAGTTCCAAATGGGATACTTTTCTTTTTTTTTTTTTTTTGAACTGGTTCTGGGGTTTTGCGAATCGGCCTTTGCACGCCTTCCTGCACTTAATTATTATCAGCAAATATGCAGCAGGCAGAACAACCATACAGCCAGCCAGCCAGTCATCTAACCAACCATCCTACCAACCATCCCACCAACTAACATCCAATTCAGCGTCCTCCACTTTGCTTCTTCATGTGTTTGTCGCGCCTACCAACCGAAATTTTCTCTAAAACAAAATTAATTCCAATTTTTGTTTTTGTAGAAAATTTTGGCGTTGCCAACATTACACACACACACACACACACATATATATCCAAGCGAACACACACACTCACACACATAACGATACAGAGGGAGAACATTGACTTTGCCAGGACTCTCCTCTATACGACATACGCACAATTTCTGTATCCTTTCCTCTACTCTATACACTCCAATCCACTCCGCTTGCCACCATTCCACTCCACTCTGCACCGCTTCTCTCCTCTTATCAAAAATTTCGCCATCTACGTTTACGCATATGCAATTTGCGCCTGCAGGCCTCGAGCTGTAGCCCTGCCACCATACTCAGTCCCAATTCCCCTCTTTCGCTCTCCTTCTTACCATACTCTCTGTCATTTTGGCCACATAGATGCAAGAGGAGTGGACTCTGTGAATGTGGGGATTCGGGGAATCACCCATAAAAGTTTTCTAGGTGCCCAGCAGACACTTTGCATGCGTATTTTGCACGCATTCTAGAATTTCAATTAAAAATAAATCACAAAAACGTTGCCAGGCTCCGGCTGCTGGTCTACTCTTCTACTCCCCCCTTCAGTTTGTGCGTGTGTGTGCGTATATACATACACATATATATATATATATATATGGGTGGTGCATGTGCATCTGCATCTCGCGCTGGTCATCGTCATCATCTTCATCATCATCATCATCTTCATCATCGTAGTCGTCGTCGTTTGTGTTAGAAAATGCATTTTGCACACGCATCCAATTTCAGCTCCCAGAGTCCGAGGAGTCGAAGCCCCGAGTTCGAGTCCGCCATATCGATGACGGCGCTGACTTTGGCCTCGACTGTTGATATGCCTATATATATGTATATGAACATACATATATATATATATATAAATGGGTAGGGTAGGTGGTTCTCCATCTCATAGTAGATTTTCTTTATCCACCAGCAATGAGCGGGCTACTACTACTATGGAACAATGGTAAAACGAAATATTAATGGCTGCCCTTTTCCTATATACTTCAAAAGACAACTCCCTCTGATTTCCTTCTTCCTTGCATTGTCTCCGTCACTCCCTCCCACTCTGGTAATACGTTCAGTAATATTAATGACTGATATCGGCATAAAAAAAAAGTCAAAGTTCGCTGCTGCAAAGATTGACTTGCAATTTATTCCAATTAAGGAAACAAAGATTTTGCTGTTTTTTGAATAATTTTTAAAATGATTTTAGAAATTTTAAGTTAATTATACACTTATATAATATAAATAGAAAGTATTTAAGATCTTCCAAATCTGTTTTTAAACTTTTTATCAATTTCAAGTATTGTAAAGCCACTTTCAATACTTAAAAATTATTTCAAATACTATTTGCTTTTCATGATTTTTTTTTTAATTGCGGAAAAGTATAAAATTTTTGTTTATAAATATGTTATATTATGCATTATTCTTCATGGATAAATCTTAATTTATTTGTATCTGGATCTACATGAATATGCAGGTGTCAGACTATAAATTTGAGATCTCTTTGATCTTTTATACATGAATCAACTTTTAATCTTAATATGAGAAACTAATCGAAAACAAATTTTAAGTTAAAAGTTTTAAACTTAATGACATAAGAAAGGTGAATAAATCGTAAAGTGAATATATAAACAGATAAAATATATAAAATATTAATTATAGGTAAAAACGTTACTAAAAGAATTCTTATAAAAAAATATTCAAATAAAAAATATATAGGTATGTATATAGATTTTTCATAGAATAGAAGAAACGATTGTTATCCGAATGCATTTTAAAAGAAATACTATATGTAAATTATTGGAAAAAGTAATTTCTGAAAAAAAAGAAAATAGAAGTCTAATTTTTGATTAATATTTCAATGCATGGCGAAAAAAAAGGGATTATCTTGATTGATGTTTGAAGATCAGTATCAATTAATTAAGGTCAATATATGGAAATGAATATTCATTTATCTAACAAAAATATTAATAAAAATTAAAAAATGATTGTTTTCGAATTATTAAATAAAGAGTTTGTATATTGCTTTAGAATTAAATGATATATTTAAAATGATCCACATATAATTGGATATATTTTCTATAACTTTAGTTGGGTAATCGTTTTTTATTTTATTTTTCTTTGTTGTATTTGTTTTGCATTCAAAAGCGGGGCCACTGTTAATAATGCATTTGACAACGTTGAATGTTGAATTGAAAATCCTTCTTTTTCGTTTTTCTATATGTGTGTGTGTGTGCGTGTTAGGTTGCTAGGCTAGCAACGATCTCATGATGCAATCTAGGCAACAAAGGCAACAACAAGAACAACAACAGCAACAGCAATATAGGCAGCTGCAGCAAACATCTACGAACAAGCCATGAGGAGAAGGTGGTGCAGGAGAATGAGTGGGAGTGAATGTGAATGTGGGAATAGATGGAGGAGGAAATCATGTATAATGGCCAAAACATACAAATACAGCATACGCATACCTATGTACACTTAAACACACACACACACACACTGGCACAAACATCTAAATGTGTATGAGTATGTATAATACTTAGAAATGCTGCTGTCCTGAACGCAAAACTGGAGTCCTGCCCCTACTCCATCATATCCCCCACGAACAATCTCCCTCCCCCCCACTCTTTATGATGTGTGTGTGTGTGTGTGTGAGAGTGCGTTTGTGCGTGCATGTGTGCGAGTGTGTGCATCCATTGCGCCTCTGCGCCTCAGCACGAAAATGCAGCACAAATGCCAAAATGCCACATAAGTGCCCGCTGCATGGGCAATGCTTCATTGAGGTGGCAGTCAGCCTGATGGAGCCGAGCCGAGCCTTGCCTTGGTTAGGGTTTGGTGGATAGCGTTGGGTGGCGCCTCCATCGTTTGCATTAGAGACGCGTTTCTCTATATATATATATATATATATATATATATAAATATATATATATATGTATGTATGTACATATATATATATATATATACATATATATATGTATGTATGTACATATATATATATATATGCGTGTATGTTTGTTTGGTTGTGCGTGTGTGTGTGTATGGCGAAAATTCGTTGCCACGATTTGCCTATAATTATGTGTGTTATATAACAAACTGAATTTTGCCCAAAATACTCAGCGACCACACCCACACTGGCCGTCCATCTAGGACTAACCCCACACACACGCACGCACGCACACACACACCCCCAACTTTTCCTCACCCTTTTCGCTAGTCCATTCCACTTGGCCCGTTTGCCTGCATGAATATTCAATAGCTCAAATAGCGTATACGCCACGTTGCATGTCGCTGGCAATATATTTGTGATATAGTCGTAAAATTGTCGATAATAATTATTAAATTTATAATACATCGAGACTGGCCCTGGTCCTGCATAGACATATAGGTCCATATCCCTATCTCTGTCTATGTTCCTGTCACTGGACTTGACGCCACACTGCTCGCAGATCCATACAATTCCAATTTCGCAATCAAATCTACCACACACACACACACACACACTCACGCACACACAAATGCATTTAGTATGTATGTTTATATATAATTTCTTACAGTGCATTTTGGCCTAAATTGTAATTACGAACTTCAACTTTCTTAATGGTCGATGATTTCTGTGTCGAAATGCTGAGAACTGAACGAATCGAATCGATCGTTCGATCGATCATTGGCTACTGTTTAATTTGTTTCCTTTTCCATTTTTTTTTTTTGTGTTTTGTCCAACAATAAATATGTGCGTGTATGTGTGTGTGTGAATGGGTCGCATTACTGTAATTACGCACAATGCAAAAAAAAAAAAAAACACATAACTCAAAATAATTCTTAAGAAACTCATAAAAAAAAAAAGAGAAACAGAAAAAGCAATGCAAAGGATGAACCTTAAAACGAAGTCATCATTACAATCACATTGGGAATCGAAAAGGAAAAACATCTTCCACATGCAAAGTGAGCTAAATTATATAGAGAAGTGAAATTTCGAGAAATGATGAGAGACGCGATTTGAATACAACGATAAGCATAATGAACAGAATATTGCCATCATGTGGGATTCAAGTCGACATTGATATATACCCTTAGATATGCATACATATGTATGTACATATATACTATTTCTACAGCTTGGAAGATTTCGAAAAGACAATTGAACTGAATAAGCTGGCAGTTTTTTTTTTAATGGAAAGATATGGCATTCATTATTAATTTTTGCCAAAATGGGCTTGCCTTTGTGTGGATTTCACTATTTTAAATTAACTTTTAATCACTTAAAGAATACTGGGAAAAGAAAAACAAAGTTTATTTTAGTTATCGTTATAAATATATGCATACATACGTATGTATATAATATAACTCTTATTATATAATTGTTTATATGCTCCCTTTTTCTAATCTTTACTCCTTGCAATCATCATACAGATTAATAATTTACAAATTTTATTGATCAAAAAAAAAAAAAAAAAACAGTTTATTCAATATTTAATTTACTTTTATTTGTTTTTCAAGAGAAGAAGCATTTTGAAATTTTTAAAGTTTAATGAAAGATTTTTTGGTTTAACTTAAAATATTTTTAATGTTTATTTAATTAGTTTAAAAAACTTCTTCCTAAGCAGTTTTTCCTATTTTTGCTCGACGAATAAATAAACAGATTAGATTTAATATTGTATTGTAATATTGTATTGTATTAATTTGTTTCATTAAAAAAATAGTTGAGAGTTGCAAAAATATTTGAAATATTCTATATTAAAAATAGGCTACAGTTTGTTTATTGTAACCTCAAATTTTTCTTGAACTTTATAATGATTCTTGTACTAAGTTAGCTTAAATATTTGTCTAGTAATCGTTAATTTAAAACATTCTTAATTCTTTTATAAACCAATAATTATATATTGAAATATTTAGCAAATGTACACAAATAAAATATGTATGTTTATGATAGAAATGAAACTGTTTTGCAGTTGATTCGTTTAGTAACAAATGTATAGATCTTCCATTTGATCAAAAGGGTATATCTAGTTTCGTTTATTCAACCTTTCACTGCCAATTTTGTTTTGCTAGTTTTGTATTATTATGAAAACAATTTGAGCATAGAGAAACAGAGAGAGACAGAGAGAGAGATAGTCAATTCAATCCATTGCAATCCGATCCGAGCAAGTTATTAAAATGCTACATGCAAAGTAGTAGAAGCTGCAACAGTAGCAGCAGAGCAATGCTGCAGCATTGGCCTTTTAAAATAACTCACGAGTTTGGGTGCAGGTAAAATAAGTAACTTCAATCCTCCTTCTATACCCTCCCCTCTCCTCCTTCGCCTACCCAAGTATAGTTACTATACTATACTATATACGTCGTATGCACCAAAACTCCACTTTAACCACAAATATATATTTTCATAAAAAGAAACTGAAAGAAAAAAAAAATCACAAGAAACTAAAAAAAAGTAAAAAAAAAATTATATTTTTTTCCCTCTCTGCCGCTTCTTTTTTTTTCAGCTTTTTTGTTTTTCTTAAGCTGCAAATCGCGGCAATCGTTAAGATCACGAAAAACAATTCAAAATTAATGGTAATAAGCAGTTTTGTTGCTGCTTCTGCTGCTGCTGCTGCT
Source organism: Drosophila austrosaltans (assembly GCA_035045865.1). Classification (NCBI taxonomy): domain Eukaryota; kingdom Metazoa; phylum Arthropoda; class Insecta; order Diptera; family Drosophilidae; genus Drosophila; species Drosophila austrosaltans. Next base: position 7,954,227 of record JAWNOQ010000207.1, read on the forward strand.
GCTGTTGTTGTTGGCGGTGGTGCAACCGAAAGGAAGAGAGTTGGCCAAGACTGTGGCAAAGGCAAGACCAAAATTACTGCGTACAACAGAAGCCGTCAGACAAGGGGCAAAAAAAAAACAAAAAAAAAAAGAAACAGTAGTCCACTCTGCTCTTGTCTTATAGGCATTGTGGGCGTGGCAGATGGCGCTGCCAGAGACTGAAGATGTAGACTTCATCTTCAGTCGCTTCGATAGTCGTTGATCGACGAAGCAGCAGCAGCAGTCAATGCTGCTGGCTATTGGTAAGCCCCTTTCTGCCTTCCTTCCTCCACTTAGTTTGCCCACCTTCTCTCTACCTCTCTCTCTCTCTTTATTTAATTTTTTTTCTCATCTTTTTATTTTTTTTTTTTTTTGTTAGAAGTCGTGTGTTGAGAGTAGCAGAGCCCGGCTATTATATGATACTTGCAGTCAAACCAAATTATTATAATATATTATTATTAAAGGCTGCTGCTGTGTTTTCTTCGTCTTTCGTATTTTTTTCCTTGTTGTTGTTTTTATTATTTCTCAGGTCTGTGAACTTTGGTTTTGATAGACATTTGGCATAAATGAATTTGCTCGCTTTTGGCCGTTTGGGCGACAAAAGCTTTTGCGTTAAAAGCCTCACGATGACGATGACAAAAAACACACAAAAAGCAAAAAAAAAAAAGAAATTTGAAATGCAAAAAGGACGAACCAAATGTATAAGTAAAAAAACAAACATTTATAACCATTTTTTTTCCCGCCCGGTTTGTTCTTTCTTCGTCGTGTGTGTTTTCTTTTTTTTTTTTTTTTTTGTTTCTTGTGTAAAAGGGTGGACACAGGCAAAGGCACGCACTAACATCAGTATCAGCTCAGCAGGAGCAGCGCCCCCAAGGCTAGTGCCGGGTCCAGGGACCAATCGAAACTTGCCGCCATGATGATGGCCACCTCCAACTCGAACTCAGACTCGGACTCGAACTCTTACTCCTTCTCTATGTCGTGCTTTTCCTTTGGTTTTAGTTCTATGTTTGCCTCTTGCTACTTGCATTTTCTTTTTATATACATTTTTTAAGTTTTTCTCTTCGTTTTTTCACATTTTATTTTTTTTTTCAACTTTTTTTTCGTGTGTATTTTGTTTTTTTTTTGTTTTATTGTATGTTGTCTCGCTACTGTATATGTAGGAGCACGCATGCCTGTAGCTGGACCACAGCATTTCGTCCTGTGTTCCCATTGCCTGTTTCTCCACTAAGCTGAGGCATTATATCAATGTCTGAGTTGCCATGTTGTAAGTTATGCTAACAAAAAAAAAACTACAAAAAAATATAGAAACGAGAAGGATAGCGAGAGAGAGAGAGAGAGAGAGAAAGATAGAGAAAGCAAAAAAAGAAAATGGAGGCCTAGAAAATTGTTTTCTGGCCCCTGTGTGTGTGTGTGCATCAAAGCAAATTTCCATTGAAAGCTGCAGTGTTGCGTGAAATGCTTTACGAGCCCTCGACTCGACCTACTCCATTGCCACCATCATCTCCTTGAGCTTCACCTGCTGTTGCTACTGGTGCTCCTGCATGTTTCCTCCTAACTCTCACCCATCTTTCAGGTGGTCCACCTTAAGCGCATTTGTCACACCTTTGGCCATAAAGCAAAAAGCTTCGCTTGAGTCAGTTGAGGGAAATGGATTTTTATGGATTGACATGGCCAGGTAATTGGTTGCACTTCGCCATGATCAAGAAATGTCACGGAGAATGTAGATGAGTAAAAGCCTACTTAATTGGGCTTTTGTGAGGCAAAATAGCCCCAACTAGCCCCAAACCGAAAAGCAACTCTATTTCCAACCTAAAACAAAGTGCCCCCACATTCCCAGCCAAGGGCGCCAGTAATATGAAATTATGAGAAGTAGAAGCTGGAGAGGAGCATCTCAACGCATTTAATTGCCACTTACTTCATATACATAGTTTCTTTAGTGTTTTTTTCTTTTCTTTTTTTTTTTGCCCTTCTTTTACTATATAGCCTGCAGCATTCAAACGAAGTTTTAAGCGAGCTTATAAAAAGAAAAAATCTATATAAAAGTTTTTTTTTTCGTTTAAAAAGGAAGCTATAATAATCATGCTTGGTTAGGGAAACCAGTTTTGGAAAAATGGAGTTTACTTTATTATATGTATGTGAAGAATGCCTGACATGGAGCTTAAACGGTTTTTGTTCTGACCTTGAAAGAATGAGAACTTTAAGAAACTTGCAAATACTTTCAACAACTACACAAAAAGTGACCAAAACAAACATATAATCATATAAGGATTAAGTTCTCCAAGATTATGTTATTGTTGTTGCTTTGTCTAAGAATTATTAAGGAAATTAAGTTTTAATTGATATTGAATCGATCTGATTAACTTTTAAAGGACCAAAAAACAAATATCGATAATGTATCGAACAATATATTCTTGTATCTGTTATCGATAGTTTGCACAATATATGTAAATTAATAAGCAACACAAAATAATAGATAACTCACCTCACCATTTCCAAATTGGAAATTCCAATTAGATTAGCCCGTCGCTTCTCTCTCTTTCACTCACACTATTTCTTTTACTTTTCTTTTTCCTTTACTCGCACAAATTCGCTCACTGCAAAAAAAAAAAACAAAACAAACGTTGCCAGCGTCAACGCAACAGCAGCTAACCTAATTTACCACACTAAAACAAAATAGAAAAAAAAATACATGACAACTTTTCAATACAATTTACTTGATAAGCACTAAACGGTTTTTTATATCTTAAACTCACCAAATGCACTAAACCGATACAATATATCTAAACCAGTATCCGATTTTGATTACGAACAAAAAGTGAAACTAATTAGATAAATGCACTTTTTCGCGGACGAACGCGGCCACCGGTAAAATACAACTAAAGAAGATTAAGAAAGAGAGCGAGAGAGAGAGCTTAGATTAAATGAGTAAAAAAAGTGCGTGAGCAGAGATCAAAAGAGCAAATCTGCAAAGCATCAGCTGTCAGCTGCGATAAGGAACATTTATCGAAACTTTTGCAGAGGTCAGCTGTTTTTCTTCTAGATAAATTAAGCTTACATATTGTTACGTAGCATAACCAGCTGCTGATCATGTTAATTGGTTGGAGCCGCCCAATTTAAATGACTCCAATGCATATAAAGTTTATAAATGAATAATCGTTTGTTTTTGAGGATTTTTTTTTAACAAATTTTTTGATTGATAATAATACGATTACGTATATATAACAACATTCGGTAGCTATGTTACGAGTGATTATTAATTTTCGAATTTCACGCCCTCAATTTCATTTCAAAAATGGACCAAAAAAGTTCAAAAAATAAAGGATTCCATTGATATTAGAGATAAAATTTATATAAGTATATATACCAGCATTAACTCGTTGGTCGGAATTTATAAATTATCCAAAAAGAAAGTTGCAAAACATAATTTCACATACATACATATGTAGATACATATCATTATTTCCGATATGTTAAACTATTCTATAACTATGTTAAAAGCAAAAACGTTTTGACCAAATCTCAATTAATCTTCAAGCATCAGTTTTGTTCCCACGCGCATATTTCAATTAGTCGGAATCATGAAATATAGTTTGAACAATAAAAAAAAAAAAAAAAACAAAAAGAAATAAGTAAGAGGAGATGACGAGATAGTCGGTTAAGTATGGCAAATTTGTTGCTGCCATAAAAATTAAGTGCAAGCAAATCCCTTCAACCAGTTGACCAGAACCAGTCAAATACCAAAACCACCAACTTACCCATACCCATACATACATACATATAACCAAAACCCTCACCACCACCCACTAAATGGAATGGACCAATCGACGTGACGAACAACTAAGTAACAGAAAAATAAACACACACACACTAAAAACTAAAAAAAAAGTAAAAAAAAATAACTAAAATCGAAAGAAAAGAAAGCAACTCGTTCAATTTATATAGTAAGCTTCTTCTCTTTCTCTCATATTCTTTCTGGCCCTCTCTCCCCTTACTATCACCTATTTCTTTCACTCTGTATGTTATGTAGAAAAATTTACTTAGAGTTATTTATGCAAAGAGTAGAAAAAAAAGAGAATAAAGGGGGAGGGGAAGGGGGAGGGTGTATATGTATGTGTTGCAGGTGCAAGATATATTGTAATTGCATTCAATGTTCAATGTGGAAATTTATGCAAAGCCAAATCAATTTCAATAACAACAAAAAGTAAAAGGACAAGAAGAATGTGAATGCAAATGGGAAAATTGAATGTGTCATTTTGCTTCTTCTTTTCCCCATTTTTTTTTTTTTTTGTCTTTTCTCAACTGCGCTTTATGCTCTCTGAGTTTAATTGCAATTTTCTTTTGCTTAGTTCTAATTAGACAACGCCCCCATCTATCTACACACACTTACATATACAGAGAAATCTATCTGCACATATCCTGCATATGTATATGTATATATCCTTTTGGGCCAACTCCAAGTGCGTTGGTAATACATCAATGGTCTTTGCTCGATTCATCTCGATGGACGAATCTCCTTCTCGTCGTTGTCGTTGCCTGCGCAGAAAAGTGCGCTATCTTTTTCGCACTTTGTCCACGTTCACGTCGTCCTCACTGGCCCTCTGACTGGCCAGTCGATGTGTGTTTCAGTGTGTGTATATATGAGTGTGCGTAAGTGTGTGTATGTTAGTCTGGTCAGGGCGGCAATTTAGTTTCGTGGTTTCCGTCAACTCAACTTCTTCTTGTACATAGGCCCGAGTGTTTTGACTCTAGCTTCAGTTGCTGCTGCTGTTACTGCTACTGCTGCTCCTCCTCTTTCATCTGGATGTGCATCTGCATCTCCATCTCCATCTCATCCTCATACTCATTCTCTTTCTATGCCTGCTTCATCTTTCGCTGAAAAGTTTCGAAAAGTTGCGTTGTTGTGCCACGCCTAACGCGTACACACATACTCCTCGGACTTCTTCCATTTCCCCCAAAAATAACGAGGGCCCCCATCCCATGCTTAACACATTCTAGCCTCCGCCCTTTTACCTAGCGTCAGCCACCCATTTCCTTGTATCCACATCTGCACTCTATGTGGCAGAATCTCTCATGTGGCTGCATCTCTTCTGCTTGCATTTTCCTGCAATTTTCGTTTGTTAGACCAAAAATGCATTTTCCTAGCCTAGTCCCGGAGATAGAAGTGTGTGGTTATACGACGAAGAACAAGGGAGCGGTGTGGGGTGGTGGGTGTTGGGTTTTGGATGTTGGATAAAAAGGGTAACAGAGGGACAAGGGTGGTTGACACGGATGGTCATGGAAAATATTTCAAAGCCATTTCTCGTTTATACTGCAAAACTCGGTCCCGGTCCTAGGTTACGTTTCTAATTAAATTTTATTTTATGCCACCATTTCGGCGCCTTCCACTAGAGTCCTCCGGACTCTGTCGCCAATTTATAGCTCTGCACTTGGTCTGCATTTATCATCGTCGTGTCCTGGCAATGTCCAAGGCTGGTACGGGCGCTGGTGCTGGTTCTATGTCTCGGTCTAGGCCTAGGTTATGGCCCGGTCCTTCAATTTTAGCCATGTTTCGTTTTCCCTTTTAGTTAAGAACGCGTTCGGTGTGCAAAATTTCGCCTGATTGCCCTTTGATGAAAACTCAATTATTGTCCATACGATATACCGAGCTCGAGTCCTCGGCTTCAAATTCTCGCTAGAGTCCTCGCTCTAGTCCTAGTTCATGTTTTGGCTTAAGTAACAACTTTGCCTGCTAATTGAAACGCAGCCGTATCTGATGCATTGGCTAAAGCATCGATCAAAAGGGCAAAGCCAGGACATAGCTATTCGATTCGTGTGCGTGTGTGTGTGCGTGTGGATGTGCATGGGTGTTAGGGGAGAGACTGAAGAGTTGGGCTGTAGGTAGTGGACAGCTCGTTATCTCGCTGAAATCTTAGATTCAGGATATGCGTAACCTGCCAACGGCTTTTGGCATTTGCCCTAATGAGTCTAAGGTGATATGACGAATGAATGATTGATATTTTTTTTTCTCCATCACATCGCATCTCATCCTTTTTTTTTTTTTCTTAATCTTCTTCAATCTGCCCTCTCTAGCTGTTTGTGTCTTTCTCTTTCTGGCTTTCTCTGTTAAAATCCAGCTCAATCCTTCTTACCGACTGCACAATTTTCCAATAGTCCTGGGCCCTATGTTGCTGCCTTTGGCTGCGATTTCTTTACCAGAACATTTCGATTTTAACCCACACACACACACACACACGAACACACTCACACATACGCAGCTTATATGGTAAACGCCGCCATGTTCGTTTTTAGTTTGTTTTCTGCCGCTACCAGAGCCGCCTTCTCCTCACACACACACACACACAAACACACATCTATACCTACATAGTTTTCTCTATTGAACATTTTACATATTAGAAATTTCGCAAATGGGTGAGTGTAGTATGCCTACCATCAGCTTCATTGCCCCCCTGCCCCCTTACACCAACCTCTTCCATTTCCTGGCAGCCAGCAAAAAGTTATGTGCCCATTGCCCATCTATATCCCTTCCCTTTCTGCCCATTCCCCTTAACCTTCACTACCTCTAAGCTGATGCCGTTACTCCACACTTCTCCCCCCAACGCACATACGCGTTCGAGTTTGAATTCGGCGTCGCCATCGCCATCGTCGTCGTCGTCGTCGTCGTCGTCGTCATCGTCATCGTCATCGTCGTTATAGCCATAGGAACCCAACGTCATTTCTATTTCTCTGTCGTGGCCATCGTCGTCGTCGTCGTCGTCGTCGTCATCAGCCTCTGCCACAGCCTCTGCCACTTGCTTTGTTATTGTTGCTGCTGCTGCTATTGCTGTTGCTGTTGCTGTTGTGCGGCTTTTGATGCCGCTCTCATGCCTGGTGTCCCTGTGCCTTTGTTTGTGTGTATTTGGGTAGCTGGTTGCACTCAGGCCCAGAGCCTCAGTATCCCCTTTTTCTCCCTTTCTTTTGCAAAAACGATGTACATCAGAGACGGCGGCACAGGCATTCCATTTATGCGTGGAGTATTGATAAAATGCACTGCAATAAAATAATTAATAATAAAATAAATACTAAATCAATTTTCTACTATTGAAATTATATAGCAAATTAAGTAAAAATTCAAGTTAATACTTTTCCTTTGTAGAATATCGAATTAAGCTACAATATTTAGTCAGAGTTTAAAATTAGGTGCAAGCATTTAAAATTCTAAGATACATTTACATATATGTAAATATATTTTCCAATATCTCTGTGTTCCTTTTCCTTTTTATTATTACTAACACAGATTAGTTTATTTATATTGTTAAATCTAAATCTTTCAAATACTTTTACTAACTCAAACAGCGGCTTAAACTTTGTTATTTAAACTTTATTTTTAAATTTGTGCTAATGTTTTACAACAAATTGCAAATTAAATTAATTTTTTCAATTATTTTTAAAAGCTTTTTCCGATAACAAAATGAAAATATAATAATCTATATTAAAAAATAAATTGTTTATATAATATATACATATATATATTATACTTGGGTAAAAGCAGCTCATTGAGGTGAACCGGCTCACTCGTTCTTTTTTTTTTGAAGTTAGCCAACTCATTCATATGGCTCACTGGCTCACTTGCGGATGGCTCATGAGTTCACTTTGCGATCGTCAACTGAGAAGAACGCAAAACGAGCCATGAGAACTAGTGAGCCAAAATGAGCCAGTGAGCCAAACTGAGCCATATTGAATGAACAAGCTCAGTGGCTTCAGTGAGCCATTCATTTTCGCTCACTCACTCATGAGCTACCCAAGCATAATATATATATAGATATATTCCGAAATGAGCAGTTCTTAATTACCAACAAATATCATATGAATCTTGATTTCCTGGATTAATCATAAAGTTCGTTAATGTTTCCAAGTTGATGGTTCTCCTCTCTCTTCTCCTTTTAATAGATCCTAAATTAATACTCTTTCTTATATTGTTAATAAACAATTAATTAAAATTAATATATAATCCAATATCATATATATATATAATATTAATATTATTAACCAAGAGTGAAAGAATTGTTTTGTCCAAAATTTCTTGCCATGTATTTTTCGAGGGTCCCCGAAAAAACAAACAAAATAGCAATAGCAACAACAACAAAAAAAATCGTAGAAAAGGCATCGAATATACATAAAACCAGTAACCAATGTCGCCAATGCCCAGCATCAGCCGTTTCTATTACTTTTGTGTCTTTTCTTCTGCTCGCACTTTTGGTTAAGCCGCTGTGGCTGATGTTGCTATTGCTGCTGGGTGCAATACACACACACACACATACACATACATAGGAACAACAACAAGCCGTCTCTTCTACCCAAACCAAACTCATTTTCCGCCACCTACTTCCATAACCACTTTAACTTCCATGTCCAGATCCGTATCCTTACAACGTATGAGTATGTGTGTATGTGTGTGTGTGTGAGATGTTGCCATTGTATGCATGCATATTAAATTCAATCGAATGTATTCTCTATACTCGTTTGCTGCCTCCTCTTATACGGTTTCTTTTTCCCTACTCTTTTTTTTTTTTTGTTCTCTCTGCATTTTGTGTGTGTTTGTTTTGTTTTTGTGTTCATTTTTTTTTTCTTCTTTCTGTTATTGTTGTTGTTTTTGTTGGTCCGCTGCTGTGTGAGCTTCTCTTCTTTGCCACAGCTGCCCACATTACGTATACGTAATGTAAACCGTATACGTCGCACATTCGTTAGAAATAGGCGGAGTTATCAACGTTTTTCAAGTTATAATAAAAATGCAACACATTTTACAGACATGCCACTATGTATGTATATATGCATACCACACACCCACACACACATACACAGACAGTTAGATAGATAGACACTCATACATACATACGTACAGGCTCACTTATGGCATGGCCCTTTATTTTTTTTTTTTTTTTTTTTTGGTTTTCAGAGCTGCTTCCTCTATATTTCTCTTGCTACTTCTGGCTGGCTACTTTCCATAGATTTTTTCCTTCGTTATTGGTTTCGAGTGGCGCAGCATATATATATATATATATATATACAAACATATCTATCTATCTATATATATTTATATATATATATATGCTATTTTTTTCGTCATCGTTGTCTATGCTGTTGCTATTGCTGCAGCTGTTGTTGTTGCTGTTGCTGTTGTATTTCTATTTTCTTTTTTTTTTTCCACCCAGTTACGATTTTTTATTATTTTTCAATGCTCAAACTCGACGTCGCATAAAACTTGTGTTTTTGCTACTGCCCCTTACTCCTTTCCCCATTCCCCTTTCGGCACACCTCTTCACTAGTACCTAGCATATTGATATGCTATCCTTGCTTGGCGGCCCTTCTTTCCCCTCTCTCTCTCTCTCTTAACTAGGAGTTTTCATGGCTAGCGAGACATTTTGCTAATGCATTGATTAAAATTGAATTTTTAATTAAAATATTGCACTAGTATAGGGAGTATAGTATGTATGTATGTACATATATAGGAAAAAAAGAGAGAGAGTGAGAAAGATAGATGTTGCTGTTGCTGTTTTTTTGTTTGTTTGTATGTTTTCTAGCATTTTTTAGTGTCCCCTTCTGAATTTCTTTATTTTTATTTTTTTTTTGTTTAATGGATTAGAGAACAAAAAAAGCGCCAAACTACAATATTCATAATAGAATTGGCTAAAGAACTTTTAATATTTACTTTTTATTTAAATTTTCTTAAACTTAAACCAATTAGTAGGTTTTTGCTTTGATTATTAATATTGGTAGATGAATATCTTTGCTTAAATAAATCTTAATAATGGAATATTTGGTTTACAAATTTTGGAGATCCGTTGTTTGTCAGAAACTCGACCATACGTAGAGACCTGGAGATGCCCTCTTTATAGAGGGAGAGAAACAGAGACTGAGCAACCATTATTGCGAGAGACTTGACAACCATGAAAACTATCTCCTGAACAATCGTCAACAAATCAGGAGACTTAAAACAAACCATCCACTTGATCTCCCATTCAGACCACAAGCTGACTGGTAGAACTCAAGGATCCAATTAAAATTGGGATCAGTCACAAGTGCCTGGCTCCAATATTATTCCTGTCAATCTTTTTTCTCAAACAGTTTGTTCATTGTCTAACGACAGATTAAAAATACAAAAAAATTATACAGTAGATTAATGAGTTACCGACTTGTATTAAACTGCTTGAATGTGAAAAAATCTTAAAAAAATTCAAATAAAATTACATAGATCAAGTTCTTATATAAGTAGCTTTTTAACTGACTTGAACTGAACTATATTCAAGGACTCTTGTAAAAACTATATTAAAATTTAAATTAGTAAAGCTTTAGTATGATTAAACTAAATCAAATTTTAATATTATTTTAATTTTTATAATCAAATAGTTAGTATTAACTATATTCCGAAACTAAATTTTCCGAAAGCTAACCCAAATAAATGTTTTTATACCTTATCTTCGCAATCCATTTTGTAATTAGCGTTTCACTTTAACTTTTCACCTTTTTCTTTTAATATATGGATAATATCTTTTTATATTTTTCTTTCTTTTATATGAGAATCAAAATATTGTTATAAACTTGTAAATCTGTTTTACTTATATATATTCTCTATATTTTTACTACTACAAGGCCCTAAAATTGTTGTTTAAGAGTTGTGAATCTATATTTATTTATATATACATTTTTATATAAATTTTTTTCTATATTTTTACTACTACAATATAGGCTTAAAATTGTTAATTAAGATTGTTAAATCTGTTTTTTATTTCTAGTATACTTTTCAAGCAAAATGGATTTAAGTTACTGAAGTTCTCATCTCAACACTAACTAACTTGCCTTCTTCTAAGTTAGTTGTTGCTAAACTAAAATATTTATTTTCATGTTACTTTTAATTGACTTTAATAAACAACTGAACTAATATGAAAATAAATAAAAAATTTCTTTTTGTTTAGAATTTTTAATTGATGTAAGGAGAAAAAAAAAACGTTTGCAATTCTTATTATGTTTTACATATATTTTCACTTTCACTTTATGTTGTTTTCTCACAATTGTCGGGGGCTGGTAAATTGTTAACTCTCAATCTCAATAAATCACATACAATTATGCAAAACAAAGTATCCTTAAGGAATTTTCACACTTTCACACATTGGCCACAAAAGGCCACTACGATACTACGATGCGATACGATACGATATGACCAGTGACCGGTGAACGATGACCAATGTCCAATGTCCTTCCTTTACCGTATCTTCGTCTCTGTCTCTGTGTCTTGGCCAGAAGTTGTAGGAAAATCTCTCAATTGCTTTTCTTATGCATTTGTGAGGAAAATGCAAGGCTATTTACAGAAAATATTTTCTTTACCAATTTCAGTTTGGCCATAAGAGGGACGCACACAAGCCTGTGGAGAGGGGGAGGGAGGGGGACGTTTGTTAGCAAGAGGAGAATGGATATGGAAGTAAGAGATGGTAAAAATTGAGACGACAATACTCGACTATAACCTATACATAAGTAAGCTAATAAATGTACAGAAAATTTCGACAGCAAACATTTACTTAAGCAAAATGGCAATTGAGAAAACGAAACGAAACGAGAAGTCTGCCAAAAAGATTTTATTCTCTACTTGAAAGTTTCTGTGTAAGTGTGTGTGTATGTATATATATATATATAAAATCTATTTGTCTGTGTGTGTGTGTCTCTGTGGTGTCAAGCCACAAACACCTTTTGCGTAAAATAAAGCAATCAAGCAAATAATGCTGCCACATTACACTATCAACAGCTTCAGCTTCCTGCCTCACACACACACACACACACACACATACACATATACATGCAGACTGAGACGGAAAAAGGGAGGAAAATTTTCTGTCAAAGCCACATTGTGTGGCGCCCGCACCCACCCACACACACACACAGACACAAACACATGACAAAATGGAAAATTGAAACAACCTTGAGGAATGCCTTGGCACACACAAACACACATACACACACACACATAAGAGGAAAAGAGAAAGAGAGGAAGAAGGAGAGAAAAGTGTCTGGCAAAATGTCTCGACTTGACTCCAACGCGACGCCCTCTGACCGACTCCGACTCAATTCAACTTGACTGTATGACTTGAAGTGAGCCAGGCCAACAACAACAACAACAACAGCAGCAGCAGCAGCAACAACAACAACAACTACAACAATGCCAACGATGACGATGACGACAAGGATAAAGAAGGAGAGATGGAAAATTATTGAGATGGAGAAGATGGAGCTGCCGTAGCACAAGGAACCACACTCCAGATGAAGCCGAAGCTTGCCAACAACTGAAGGCAGGGGAGAATGGGAGGGGGCACTTTGTGTGTGCACTTTCACTTTTTGGCCACTTTGGGCTAAAATGCTTCCAAACATCCTGTGTGCCATATTTAACAAATTTTCGTGTAATTTCTCGAGTGCAACAAGGCAGCTGCTTATGACCAAAGGACACACACCACACACTGAGAGCCAGAGAGAGAGAGAGTAAGGTACATTAACCCATATGCAGCTAAGAAATCAAGCAAACCCTCGTGCACACACCAAAAAGTAGATTATTGTCTGCACAAATTTTACTTGATATCAATCATCAGGCTAAGAGTCAACCCCTTTGGGCCACTATGGGGTTAAGATGGCAAGCCAAAACTGAGTCAAACCAAGCCATGCCAAGCCACTTGTCAAGATGGCTAACGGCAGAGTTAATGTCTACGAAGAGTTATATAGAGATGGGTGATGGGAGGGGAGGGTTTTGGGGATAAGAGTTAAACCAAGAGGCAGCAGGCAACCAGCCAGGCAACCAACCAACCAACCAGCCAGCCATCCAGCCAAGTGAGTCAAGTTGAGCCGAGACCGAGGCAGGATTTTGGGCTACAAGCAGCCGCAAATGCTTAACTTCAGACACATAACGGGTGAGTGGGGACCAGAAGAAGTATAACAAAAGGGAGAGAATTGCTGGTTAGGGATGGTCGGGGACGGGGTTCAGATGGGTAAAAGGAAGACAGACAGCAAGCAGGCTGGCAGCACCCGGCAGGCAACCACAGCCGCATAGCTGCCAAGGACGAAAAGGCAGTAGGAAGTTGTTTTGTGGGTCGCAATTCAAGGCTGACCGTAGACCCTTTTGCTTGCTCCTGCTGTGTGATTGTGTATTTGTATGAGTGTGTGTGTGTGTGTGCGTGTGTGTGTGTGTGGGGGAATGTCTCTCTGTCTCGCAAGATGAAAGCCACTTGCCATTCATGGTTGCTGGCCAAGCTGGTTGCCTTCCTCGTTTGGCTTTGGCTTCGCTTTGGCAACTCCTTTTGATGACCTTGAGCATTACAGTTATACGTTTGTCCTCGTATACTTTCTCCACCTCTCCCTCTCTCTTTCTCTCTCTCTCTCTCTGTCTATTGCTTCTTCCTTCCTCTTTCTCTTTATCTTTCACTCGGTCTGCATCTGTGTGACTGTGTTTTGGTCGTTCCGAAACCCAAACGTCCTTTACCTTCTCACTTCATAGCATGGCATCCTTGAGCCTTGGCTTGGCGGCGGCAGCAAAAGCAGCAGCAGCGGCTGGTTACTGGCTTCTCTGGCTTTCTCCTATTTATCTGCAGTTTTGCAGTTAAGGATGCTAAAAGGTCTAAAGGACACGGTCCAGTACTAAGGGGGAGACCCGAGTTTTGCATCAAGTGTAAAGTGATGTGTTAAGCTGTTAAGTGCCAAAGTAATTGTTTTCTTTCACCAACAACAACAACAATTACAGTTAGCCCCAAAACAAGATGAAGGCATGGAGGTTGTGGGCGGGGGGCTGTTGCTTTGACGTCGCTTTCACTTGCCACTTGACCTTGAGAACTCCGACTCCAGTGTTTCTGCAATAGAATGAAGGCAATTGTTTGGCACTTCTACTACTTGTTGCCACTTTAAATTTTTGGCTTTTGGGGGAGATTTTAACTGAAATTAGTAAATTATGTTTGTGTGGATTTTCAAGTTTGTGGCACAACATGTGGCAATTGAAGAATAAATTTCAACATTCTCATGAAAGCCATCTCACATAATTACTCGACATTCCTTTGTCCTGTGTGAGGTGCAGTAAGCCAATTACAAGGACATTGAAAAGCAGGCATATCTTTAATTGATCTCAGTAAGGGAATTCATTATGAATCAATTTGTTTCTAGGTTAATTTTGAGAATTCTTGAGCCTTAAAAATGATTTTCACTTTAGAATTATAACTTATCTGGAGCCATTATTGAACAAAATCAAGTGCCTAATTCTTACATATTATAAGCTTTATTTATCTATATTTTAAACTCATATAGTTTCTAAATTTCATAGATTCATGTAGTTCTAAAAAACAATCTACTAAATTCTGCATTAACTTAAAAATAGCTTTGTCTCAATTTGATAAATATGACTGAGGCTGATGCGTTAATAATGATATACATTTTGTATTTGATATTCAAACTCTTATGAAAGATCTAATTGAAATTATTAAAAACTTAATGAAAGAAAGAACATGAAATATACATTTAATGTTTTAGAGAGAGAGGAAGAGAGAGATGTGTAATAACAAATATTAACTTAATACTATAGACTAACCCATAAATGAATCTTTATATGTCTTATCCTAAGAAATTCTTTAAACTAATATGTAAAATATATTAAATTCAACAAATGATAAACTGATTCTTGTTAAAATTCTATTCCAACATAAAAGACTTTACTTATTACAGATAGATAAAAGATGTAAAACAGTTTACCAGATACTCTAAAGACTCCAACTTCATAAATCCATTTTTGAGTCCTCTAAGGAATATTGCATTTGTCTTTGAACAGTTTTAAATCTTATTTATTTGTTTCTTAAATTAGCAAATATGTATTAGAATAAATAATATTTGAAATAATTATTGGAAGGAAAAGCGCTAGCGTTCAGCCCTTCAGCTCAAATTAAGATCAAAGTTTTCTATTTCATAGCAAATCTTTAAGAAATAAAAGGTAAATCTAGTTAGCGCACCTTGGTATGTTTCTAACCTTGAAATTCATAAGGACCTTAATATACCATTTGTAAAGGATGAAATAGCAGAGTATAGCATTAGATATATTGACAGACTGCACAACCACCCCAACTCATTCGCTATAAGTCTACTTGATAAAATAACTACAAGAAGACTAAAAAGATTACATATATTAGATCTTCCAGATAGAATTTAACTTTTGTTTTATATATGTACATATACATAATCATAAATATACATATATACCAAATTAAATGAAACTCATGTAATAATGTACATACATATGTATACATACTTAAGTAGACTTAATTACTGTACAACCTAGAGTTTATATATAATAGTTGACTCAGTGGAGCCGACTATTCCTGTTATGTTTTATGTATCTCCAAATTTACTTATTGTCCAAGGACAGATTGTAAATAAAAAGAACTTTGAAAAAAAAAAAAAATAAATAAATAAATTGGAGTTATCAGGCCTTTTGACTTATTCTAAAAATTATTCTATTATAAATATATATACATACATATACATATATATAAAGACAACTTTCATTGAAATTTAAGAAAGACAGAATCGAACAGAATCTTTAAAGTAAGCTACTCAAAATCTGCTTGTCTTAGTAAACTTCAACGAATTTCTTATTTATTTCTTCTTTTTTATTCTTTCTCTTTATTTATTTTTTTTATTTATTCTTTTTTGAATCGTATATGTTTATAAGGAAGCATTAGATTTTGAGTGGCTTAGTAGAACTTTACGTTTAAGTATATATAACATTTTATAAGTAATGCAAAGTCCTTAAATCCTAAGAAACGAATAAAATCTTAAAGCAAACTCATCCGTTTTTAAACTTAAGCAAATGAAAAGTCTATAGAAACTAATATCGAGGTTTTTTTTTAAATCTCTCTTTATACCTGAAAATGTTGAAAGTTTAGAGAAATCATTTTTGATTGTTTAGAAAAACTTTGTTACCTTTGTTAATCACTTACCATTAATGCGCATTGGATCAATATTAATAATTGAATTGTTTTCCTTTAACTGAAATTTAGAATTGCTTAAAAAGAAACCCCTAAATACTATTATACTGTCTTTAGCTATCATATAATGGAAAATTTGTAATTAAAAGTAGATTTGAATTCAGCAAAAAGTTCAATAAGAAAATCCTTGTTAAACTAAAATCAAATATTTTACACAACACTCTTTAGATTCCATGTGATTCCATGTTAGATGGACGTAAATCCATAATAAAAAATTATCTGAATAAATCATTATTGATTACAGAATTCATTCAAATCGCTTTAGTTGCTCAAGAAAAGAAGATTCCTGAAAATCCTTTTACGCTAATAAAGAAGTTTCCCATATTTCGATCTGTAAGATCCCTTTTCCAACAACAACAAATAAAAACACTTGATGGATGAATTATTGTTTTACATTTAGTTGTTCCATTTTTATTTTATTTTTAATATTATTTGTATAATTTATGATTTCTCAACTAAAATTAAGAAAAAAAAAACACATTTCATTTTTTTTTTGTTTTACCATTTGAATGCATTATCCACTATATATGTATATATGAATCAGTTTACTCACAAATACATAGAAATTTGATGGTCATATATATGTGTGTATTATAGTGTAGCATGTATGTATGTATGTGTGTGTGTGCTCACTGGAACTCTGTGTGTCTGTGTCTGTGTGTATATATGTAAGTGTAAAATTAGCACAATTTATATATATATATTATCATTTATATTTATATATATATATGTATATCAAAAAAAAATTTGCATTATTTGCTTAATTATTGTTAATTATTATTATTATTAATATTATAATTATAGTTATTAATTATATTTACGAATATTACACAATAGAAATTGAAGGAAAAGGCCGTGTGCCATTTAGGTGAAACTCTTGCTAACATTAGTTGTGTGTGTGTGTGTGTGTCAGTGTGTGTGTATGTGAGAGTGTGTGTATGGGAGGGGATAGGGGGGTTGGGGCTGTAGGGTAGTAGGTAGTGGAAGCCTAAAGCTATTGGAAATTTGTACATTATTTACATTTACAGCTTGTAAATATAATTAATTAATGCATATATATATATATATATATATCGTTTATATATATATACGTATGTATGTATATGTATATATATACATACATATATAAATGTATGTATGTAGTTATGCATATATATATATTTGTATAAGTTTAATGGGTTAAGAGTTATAGAAATATAATTACTAAGATATTTATGCTTAAGCACAACGTTTAAATGTGATGCAATGTAGGTATGTATGTGTGTGTGTGTATTTATGTATGTGTGTGTGCTTCAAACTAAGGTTACGAAATCTACATTTAAGAAATGCACAAGTCTCTTGCTAATAGTTAATTGTTTATATATCATTCTATAACTTTACTTTTTTCTTCCTTTTTCTTAGAATTATTTTTAAATTTCTTTCTGTTTTTTTTTTTTCATTTTTGTTTTGCTTCCGACATTTTGGCAAAGAAAAGGCAAAATTTGTATGTATGTAAGTGTGTGTGTGTGTGTGTGCGTGTGTTTTGGAAAAGAACAAGAAAAAAAAAAGGTATATATAAACTGTAATAAATAATCAAAAGAATATATAGACGAGATCCTATCCTTACAGGAAAGTTTCGAAGTATGATGCGCTTGTATGTATATGTATGTGTTTGTGTGTGTGTGTGTGTTAGTGCGTGTCTACTAAGTTTATTTTAATACTTCTGCTCTTTCTCTCTATCTTTCTCTCTTACTCATTCTCTTTGTTTGTTTTAAAAACTAAGCCTAATCTAACCAGTTAGCAACTTCAACTAAGCACTTAAAAAAACGCTTTCTCCTAAAACCTATTTCACTTATGGCTAACACAAAAAAAAAAAAAAAAAAAAAAACCGATAAACGATAAACACGTACGTTGGGGTTAAAATAGCAGTCCAAAAATTTTATATACCGTCAAGTTCTTCACAAGAACCTGCCACTTTCTCTCTCCCACTCTCTCACTCTCACTTCCTATGTTTTGTGAATGGAAGTTACGGATTTAATCCTCATGGGGCATCTCGGCTGCCTGTTGCTGTTCCAATTTGATCTTCATTAATGGCGATTCACGTACATTTGCGGGAGCATAGGCGGCCGCTGCAGCAGCCGCTGCCGCAGCTGCTCCAGCATCGGTTTGGGCAAACAATTCACTCATATCCTGTCCCGGAAAGAAATCCTCAAATCTGGGACTCTTATTTACCGATTTCTGTAGCAGACCATTGGCAATGGCCTCGAAATCGATGCCCGAGGGTAGATTTTCCAAAAATCTCTTATTATACGCATAGCTGGGATGCTCCTTGACACTCAATTTGCTGGCATAGTGTATGGATGAGGAATAGGGTGAGGCGGCAGCACCCGGTCTTCCCGATGAATTGGCCCCTGATTTACCGCCCGCTGAAGAGGAGTTTGAACCACGCGATTGATTGCTATATTGACGTGCCTGCATGGCCTCTTTAAGCTCACGATCACGTGACAATTCACGCTCTCGTGACAATTCGCGGGCATAACTGGCGGCACTTTGAGGGCCGCCACCGCCGCCGCCTCCACTACCGCTGCCACCACGTTGCTGTCCGCCCGGCTGTGTGGGCATAACATTAAGACCGGGCAATCCCATCAGACCCAATGCACTTAGATCGGGTAAATTCTCAGAGCCGCCGCGTCTATCGCTCTGCTGTTGATGTTTGGCCGCTGCTGCCACAGCTGCTGCAGCGGATACTTGATCCTCGATTTCGGAACGTTGTAGATAGGCTGGCGATTTGTACATGTTCATCGATTGACCATGTGGCGACAATTGCTGTTGCTGCTGTTGTGAGAGTATCTGGCGGCGTAATGATTCGGTCATTGAACTAAGCGGACTACTGGCATCCGGTGGTGCCAGTGCAGCATTTTGGGCAGCCATTTTGGCAGCTGCACTATGATAGCCATTGGCAGCACTCGAACCAAAATGCGACTATAAAGGAAAAGTAAACAAAAGCAATAGGGGAAGAGAATAATGTTTAGTCACAAAGTCACTGGACAAATGTATCTTTATCGTTTTCAGTTAGTTATGTGTAGATAAGAGTGAGAAAATACTTACACCATGTGCCTGTCCATTGGCATATGGATGGGATCCTATATCCTCTTTTATCTCCCGATAATCACGAAAGACAACAGCCTTAATAACACTACGAATCAGTTCCTCTGGCCACATGCCAAGCAAAATGCGTTGTGGTCTACCTCTGGCCTTGGGCCTTGGATCAGTGCCACCATCTAACGATGGTCCCAACATATTATGCACACGATTTGCATATAGAACAAATGTCGGATATGGTATATCATATTTCCGTGCTGCCTGTGAAAGGGATAGACCCTCCTTTAATACACTAAATATGGCCTCGGCCATGGCTTCGGGACGCCAAGATTTCAATGGTCCACGTTCACGAAAACGTAATTGTTGTACCAAATTTTGTTGATTAGTGTTCCAGCATTTTTGCCACATTGATTGCAATTGATATTGATAGCTATCTGCTGGAAGGAGGCGGAAGTGACCATAAAAAAACGTGAAAAGAAAAACAGAAAGGAGAGAGAGGGAGAAACGAAAATATGATGATAATGTTTCAATCTAATGCAATTTTCTTAATTGTTATTTAAGTTTGTAAAAGGAAAAACAACAAAAAACCAAACCAAAAAAGTGTCCACTTACCCGCCACAGATGTGCCTGTTGCAGCAGCAGCTCCCATCCAGCCATGTCCGCCGCTCTCAATCATTTTGGCCTATAAGAGACAAAAGAGAATGATAATGTTAGTAAGTTTTACAGGAGGGATGGGGGAGGGGAATGGGGTTTATTTGTTGGTGCTTAAATAAGGAAAACCAACTTTAGTTTTGCGACAGAAAATATTATGTTGCTATTGTTATTGTTGTTGTTGCTGTTGCTTCTTCGTTTCTTGTCTCTTGTTGTTGGTTTTTGCCATTGCCCATAAAGGTTTATTAATGCCATAAATGTTGCCAAAGCATTTTGGTATGCAAAAAGCAAATTAGTATACAAAGTGAGGCCCCATCTCCTTTACCTTTCCTCATGCTCCCTTCCCTTCCCTTCCCTTCCTCTTCTTGTTTGCTATGGCTCTTTTTTTAGCCATAGCTTTTGAGCCCATTGTCTTTGCTAGCCAGCTAGCTGACTCTTTTTATTTTATAGTACGTTGGCATGATGTGGTTGGGAGGGGGATGGAGAGGGGGCGTAGAGAATTGAGGTTTAGCAGGTATTTATTTATTGCTATTATTAGATATTCCAGTTGCTAAAAAACAACAAAAACTCAACTTAAGCTGCTACTAATAATAATTTAGTTCTATTCTTAAACTCTTGTGTACAATTACCTTGAAGTAATTGACTTGAAAAAATGTTTTTAATTACTTTACTTGTTTATGTAAGGGACTTGCTTAACACCAAGTACAGTTAATATATCAATAATTGATTAATAACAAATAAAAAACAACAACTTTGAGTAAAGTAAAACTTTGGTAGTGAAAAACCAAATAACTTTTGCCATAAATAATTAATTTTTAGAACTTTAATTACCCAAATACCCAAATACCTAAGCAAAAATTTAGCTGAAAGCCAAATATTTTCTCTAAGTTTATAAAAACAAATTAAAGAAATTATTATTTTGCAATTCTTTAATTACCAAAGTAATTCTAAAGGAATTCTCAGACTAACTTTAAGTTTAATTAAAACAACAACTTTGGTAGTGAAAAACCAAATACTAATATTTAATTTTTAGAACTTTAATTACCCAACAACCTAAGCAAAAATTTAGCTGTATCTTATCTTATTATTATTTTGCATTTTTTGAATCACTTAAGTAATTGCAAAGGAATTCTTAGACCAACTTCAATGAATTACTTAATTGTTTCAATCAACTACTTTACTCTGTTTGCAGCTTAATCACATTACTAATCACGACTTTTAATGAATGTAATAAAATAATTACTCAATTATTTATACTTTACTATTTTTTTTTTTTTTTTTGTATATGTATTTAAGCCAAGTAATGCCTTTTTGTTCTCATTTTTAAGTAGCTAATTTCTTTTGTTACTATAAAGTGAACCAGGTTCCCCATTTGTTTTACATAGTTTTTTGTTGTTGTTGTTATTCACTGCCTCGTCAATTCGCTGGGGCATAGAATGTGCAGGAGAGCAAAAAAAAAAAAAAAAAAAAAAAGAGAAGAAAAAAAACGGAAAGTTAAAATTGATGCACGTTTCGTGCAACAGAGGCAATAAAGCCTTCCCTCATACTGACCAGTGACCGCTGACCGGTACCGGTACCAGTTTTAGCCAGTAGCCAGAACCCGCCCACTTTTGGCCAAAGCAACACAAAAACAACACTCTCCCATCAGCTCCTCAACTATGCCTAGTTAGCGTAGAGATGGAGAGTCTCGAGTAATACAAATTATGTGCAGCGGGCAACAACAATAACAAAAAAAAAGAGGAAAAAAAAATAAGAAAAAACTAAAACTGAAAACTGAAGAACATATAATGCAAGTCTTAAATATTTGAAAACTAGGCGCCGCCGCCGCCGCCGTGTAAAACTCTCGGCTTTAGCTTCTAGCTTATAGAGTAGAAAGGGAGAGAGAGAGAGAGAGTAAGAGTAGTCAGTGATGGAGTGATGGGACGACGGAATGGCTAACCCAACTGTATGCCGCCCTGCATGCCAAAAAGGAAAAAGGTCATAAAATGTATGAATAATTGAAATTGAAAAGTCGGAAGCATTTTTACATTTTTACAGGCGCAACAAACAACACTAACAACAATAGTGGTGTGGGGGAGGGGATGGGTGGGTCGGGTGGAGGGAATGTTGTAACAAATGCGGCTCAGCTCAAAAAACAAAATGGCGTTAAAAATGCTATTTTATGTAAAACACTTTGTTAATGACACAAGAGCATGGTTGCTCAGATGCGGGCGGCAATGTCTAAAGGGTGTGGTAAAGGGTAAAGAGTCAGTGCAGTTATTGTTGTTGTTGTTGTTGTTGTTGTTGTGGGTGTTTCAGTTATAGTTTTAGTTTCTTCTTTTTTTTTCCCGCCTTCCTCTCGTAATATGGCCTTATGACTTATGACGCCCAAGATTGTGTGAGAAAGTTAAATGAGTCTAAGGTGTCCCCTCTCATTCCCTCACACACACACACACACACACACACACACACTAGTTATAAGTTACAAGACTTTACTCAAGCTAATTAATTTTAAATGACAAAATGGCAATATATAAATAAACTAACTTAACTAGCTAATATTAACATTGATTTATTATGTAGCTTGTTACAAGATTTAATAACTGAACTAATTGCCAATTATATAAAAAGAAAAAGTAAGACAAAAAAAAAAAAAACTAATTTTCTTCCCAATAAGTGAAATGCCATTTGTTAGCGTATAAATAAAAATTTCAAAATAAAGTCTAATATTCTTTAAGGAAATTTACTTAATTTAATACATTAAAAGATTACTTTAGCTTAGAGAAAGTTTTCTACATTGAAAAATAAACGAGAAAAAGAGAAAAAAATGGAGATATTTTTTAATATTTTATATATTTTTTATTGGACACTTTGATAAAAATTAGCAACAAAAAACGAAAAAAATTTCCAACAATAATTTTCAAATATTCAACTTCATTGTATACTTCTTATAGAGTAGAACCTAATAAGTATTAGCAACGAAAAGAAGAAAGAATATTTAGCAATTACTTTCGTATATTTTCCCCAATTTTATACTCCTTATAGAGTATTCAAAAGTCGTTGAATTGTATACAATGCATGACTAAACTAATGAAATTATTAATAAATTTCTCTAATTTTACACCCACACAGATTCGCACATAGAATTCATGTCCATGACTCAGTGAGAAGACAATGCATTGCCCTTTGTCTCCCCTCTCTATCTCTCTCTCTCTCTCTCTCTCTCTATGTGTCTCGCTGTGTGTTTCTATGTAACCTTTTGAACTTGTTGGCCCCTTGTTAAGTCTTTGGCAACAATTATAAAACTTGAATTGTGTCTGCCTCATATACAATAAATATATAAATATATATATGTATGTATGCATTGAATAAAATATAACGAACAATAAAATGAAAAATGTTTAATTAATTAAATTTTCAATTTCCCGCTAGCTACAGCTAAACAACAGCAAGTCGAACCCGAAGACATCTTGGTATATCTTTAGCTCTATCTCTTTCCTCCTCAGTCTCTCTCTCTCTCTCTCTCTCTATGTGTGTGTGTGTGTGTTTCCCTTTCAACGCTTATTCAACTTTCTTTCAACTCATTTAATTTAATTTGCCAAGCTTCGCTGTTGGCGTCGCAGTCAGCTGCTGCTGTTGCTGCTGCTGCTGTCGTCTTCTACTTCTACTTGTTCTTCTAATTCTTCTTTGGTTGTTGCTGCTTCTTCTGTTGCTGCTGCTGTTGCTGCTGCTGCTGCTTCTTCTTGCCAATTACTCATCGTGTGCACGCCCCATTCACATAATAATTTATTTAATTAACTTTTCCGCTGCTGCTGCTGCTGCCGCCGCTGATGTTACTGCTACAAAATTTTCTATAAAAATTTATTGATTTTTGTTTTTCCTTTTTTTACCCCCCCCGCTGAAAAGTAATGTTCTTTTTGCACTCTCTCGCTAGCTCTGTCTTTCTTTCTTTCTTTCACTGTGTATATGTGTTTGTGTGTGTGTGTGTGTTGGTAATAAAATATAAATTTATAAGTACGCCCCCTCACTCGGCGTTTTGTTGCCATCAATCCAAATGCATAGACACCCTCTTCCTCTTTTTTGCCCCTGCCCCCTTTGCTTCTTACTTCAGTACCGCCCACGCCCTTGGTGGCCTTTCAACAGCCTTCAAGTATTCACTATATTGCGGCTCCCCCCTCCTCCCATTCACTCCCTCTCTCCACTCGCTTCGCTGGCAGTGAGCTAAAACCATTCGCTGGCTGTAAAACCCCTTGGATTCTAATGCAATTTTAATTTTATTTTTCAAGCGCGCACATAAACTCAACACTCACCTCCGCGCCCCATTCTCTTACTCCACCTCCTACGTATGCTACGTCATTCTATATATGTATGTATGTATGTATGTAACTCTTCTATCCTTTAACCATTTCTCTTGTAACTTTGCCACACAGTAGTTTCCTTCATCGTTTGCTTCGTCGTCGTCGCTGTCGTCTTCTTCTTGTTCTTCTTCTTTTCATTTCATTTGGGTTTTTTGTATATTTCTTATATTATATAACACTTTATTTATTATTCATTTTCGATTCGTGTTTTTCAGCCCGCTGGTGGATTGGGATGACTGCCTGCCCGGCTGGGTGGCTGGCTGGCAGCAACGTCTCAAGTTTGTTATTTCTCTTGTCTGCCCTTAACTTGCTCACCGCAATCCTCCTACTACATACTACGAGTACCTTTGCCCCGCACCCCCTCCTCTCCAACAAGAAAACAAAAACAAGACAAAAAAAAAATCACCAAATCCTCCACTCTCTCTCTTTCTCTGTGGCCTTATAATGTCTGCTGTCCTCCCATCATCTCTTGCCATCCAACTAACACACACACTCTCTCTCTCTCTCTCTCTCTTTCGCTCTCTTTGAACTAGTGAAACTTGTGTACTTCTTTGGGTTTGCGTTTCATTTCGTTTGTCTGCGTTTTACTGTGCGCCTGTTACATTTTAGCCTTCACTACTACTACTACTACTAGTAGTAAGTACTAGTAACTAGTTCTCTTACTCACTGTCTCCTTCTCAGTCTCTTTCTCTATTTCTCCTTTTTTTTTTGGCCCTCTCTTCCTCTCTGTCTTTGTGTACTCTTATTCATTCATTCATTCATTTATTTATATTACTCAGCCAACCGCACGCACACCTTACCAACATCCCGATGCCTTCACACCACCACCACCCCTCTCTATGCTTACACTTCATCACAAGACGAAGAAGAAGAAGCAAAGCATAGAGTGTTGTCTACTACGTCTATGTCCTGGCTCCATTCTACTTGCTGGTTCATACCATTCCATTTCCAAACCATTCCCAAACCATTCCTTTTAGCTTGTTGTTCCATTGCTCACGGCCGCGCCTTGTCGTCTTCGTTTTATAGTTTTTCGTGCTCATGCCATTCATTAATTTTATAAGAAGCAATGCCTGGCATAATAAATAATTAATTTAAAGACGCTGCCTGCACACACACACACACACACCCAAAGAGGAAGAGAGAGAGAGAGGGACTATAGCAAACGGAACGAAACGCCGCAGCCTTCAAATGCGGTAAAAATAGTTGGCAAAAAGTTTCATCGAGCTTTAGCAAAAAGAAAAGAAGCCTTCTCTATATATACAATATCTACTATATATACATATATATCTATATAGTCTAGGCCTTGAATACAAATTTTTTAAGGATTAAATTTTATTTCATTTTATTGGTTAAGAATTTGCTCTCTTTTTTGTTTCTGTGTGTGTGTTTGTGTGTTATTGCCTTCACCTAGTTTAGATCAAGATAAAGTTATAAAAGACAAAAAGAAAATGAGAGAATTGAGTACAATTTTTGGTACTTTTGTCTACGTTGGCGGTCGTTGTTATTCTCTTTTTATTGTTGTTGTTGTTCTTCTTCTTCTCCTTTTCCCTAGCCTTTCTTTCCATTCCTTTTTTTTTTTTTTTGGCGGTTGGGCAAAACTAAATATTTAATAGTATTTTATTGCACGAATTTCACATAAAATATGCATATTGGCCCAATGCATTATTCATGGAAATAATGTGAAAAACACATTTTTCCGCGGTGAAACAGCGGAAGGACTTGAGTCGACTACAGGGCGACTAACTATACTCACATACAAATATATATACTTACATACATACATACATATAACGTACGGTTTATGCAGGAGAAATGAAGGAAGGAGAAGGAGAAGAAGAAGGTACGAATGAGAGGGGGGGAGAGGTGTGCTTGTAGGAAACATTGAAGTCGTAATTTCTTTCTATGTAGATTTCTTTTTCACTTATTTTAAATTGTAATGAAATGCAAATGCAAAAACAAAAGGAGAACAACAATTGCAATTGCTGGGCTAAAAGGAACCGGTGGGTAACTTAGCAAAAAGGTAAGAAACGAAACAGAGAGGAGAGTAGAGTGGAGGTGAAATAAAGTGAAGAGAGTTAAGAGTGGAGCAACGTGTCAGCGGCAACTGCAGCAAACTGAATGTACAATAATTGTAGTAATCATAAAGCCAAGTGCGAGTGCATGAAGCTTGCTTCTGTTTCAACTGAAAGTTTTGTTTGCTACAACAACAATAACAACAACAACAACAATGGCAACACAACAAATTTAAATGCAATAAATAATTATATGCCAAGTGTTGAGTGCAGCCAGCCCAATGTGCATTGAGGTGTGTCAAGTTGCCAACTAACCAGCAAAAGGAGAAATTACTACAAAACAGCAAAGCAAAAATAAGAGGAAAACCAAAAAACAAAAAAAAAAAAAAACACATACTACATATATACATACATTCGAATGAAGGGCAAGCAAACTAGCAAGCCCCTAAAAAAAACACAAAAAAAAAAACAACCAAATAACACAAAATAGAAGAACCCTTCTTGTCGAGCGCGCGCAGCACAAGGCGACCCTTCCAAAAAAAAAAAAAGAAGAAAATTTTGTCTTCATTGTGGCCCAGGCTTATGGCTTGCTTCCACTGAACTGTCCTGCAGTTGGGCTATCAAGAGACCCCACACATCAAAAGCAAAGTGTGGCCACAAAATGTGGCAAAAAACAAAAAACCAACACACACACACACAACAGAAAAATTTATAGAGATGGCAACGTGATACAAAAAAAATGAAAAACGAAGAAAAATATTAACAAATTACAAAATGATTTAAGGGTAATCTACTAAAAATATATAGATATATGTATATATCATGTAACCTTACTATCAAATATTTGCAGTTTCTATAGCCCAAATTTTTGAATATTTTAAGAATATGTTTCAATACATTTGTCTATATGAAACTTTATATATAAAACTCTTCAATTGTTTTATTTAACAATTTCTATTTTGAAGTTATAAAAACTTCTTTTAACCAAAAAATAATATTCAAAACTGTTTGAGTAACATAAACTATCCATCACATTTTTTCTAGATCGTTTATTTTATAAATCATTGTAAGGTTGGCAAACTCCATAATATTCTTGGCTATTCATAGCATACCTTAAGGAGCTCAACAAAAAAATATCAAACTACCTAAACCAGAAGTAAAGACTGCTTAAAAATGAAAGTGAAAGGACTTTCTAATATATATTAACAGAGAGAGAGAGAGAGAGAGAGAGAAAAAGAATTCTGCGTAAGCTATAAACTCCTCGCTTGTCCTTTATTTTTTTCTTTTGGTTTTGTCTTGTCACGTGCTCAGCTCTAAGGACCAAGCCTTCATGGAACACTTAAATATGTTGCTATTCTTGTTGCTGTTGCTGTTGTTGTTATTACTTTCACGCTATTTACTTTAGCCATTGTTGTATTGTTGTTGAGCAATTGTAACTTTTTCGCAGTCAGTTGCCTTGCCTTGCCATGCCGCACCGCACCGCACCGCATCGCTTTCCACAGTGCCGCGTCGTTATTCATGTAATTTTTGTTGGCTTGGTCCTTCTGTGTTGTTGCAAAGTAAAAATTAACCTTTTGCAAATAGTAATTTATTGTTGTTGGTGTTGTTTTTTTTTTTTTTTTTGTTTTCTTTCTCCCTTAGACACTCTCTTAGTGTTTGTGACTTTGGAACCGCCCACTTCATCTAGGATAATGAGGATATATGGCCAGCAATATTGAAATATAGAATACATGCACAAACATGTGTACAAATATGCATGCATTTAATGCTTACACACACACACACACATACATACGTACAATTGTTTGCCATTGTAATGACTTGAAGGCTTGCGTGTCCTTTTGAGCTGATTGAAAGCAGAGTGAGCCAAAGCCTACACACACACACACACCCAGAGACAGAGAAGGCAGTGAAGTCAGACAGCTAGAAAGTCGTCTACAAAGTGTTAAAACGGCTGCACACAGTCATTAAATATTTAACTTGTATAAGCAACCCAGACTAGAACAGAATACAACAAAAAAAAAACAGGGGAGAGGAGAGAAGAAAAGAAAAAAAAATATAAATAACATTGCCTTGCCCCCACCCCCCTCCCGTCTTCTATCCATTCCATCATAATCATTATTTATGTAAGCGCAAAATCTCGCTATGTTAAATAACAAGAAAATAGAAAACTGTGTGAAAGCAGCAGGAAGCAGAAAGCAACAACAGCCAACGATGCCGCCATTTTGGTCCGGTCAAGCTCGCACGAATGTATGCTACACTTTTGCTACTACTATACATTCAACATTCTGTGGCAGCGTTACTTGCCACAGGTTTTTGCACCAATCGAAGTCTTCAAAGGCCTAACTAACTACCTGGGCCTAGGCAAAGTGCAAACTGCAACGCACACACACACACACACAGAGAGTGAGGTGGTGGGAGAGGAAAGAGAGAGGCAAACACACACACACACACTCACTCAGACAGTAAACCCTTGAAATAATATTTAATATTTAGAGAGACATAAATATTAAATGAGTAATGCCACCCAACCCCCCCTCTAACCCTCTATTCTGTATACCTTCTTTACCATGTTACTTAGCTAAAATCCAAAAGCTATGCAAAAAAAGGTAACACAACTTTTTGCACTCCAACCTCCCCCCCCCCACTTCGTCAACCCAACAGTCATACCACCCCCCGCTCTTTAGACCGTTAGCAGTCTTTTCTTTCTTGTTCCATAGAAGCAAGCAACTTACCAACCAACCATATATACATACATACATATATAAAACAAGAATTACAGCTAACATTCCGCCATTACTTTTAAATCTCTACAGGGTGACCATTGGACTAGTTGAAGATGCTAAATAGATTGATGGAAGAATGAAGAGTATTTCGAAATTTTTGACAAAAACTATTATAATTTGTTATTTAAGTACTAATTTATAATTTTTATAATACTGTCTAATATTCAGGGTATTCGGCAGTGCTTAACTCTTGCTAAGAGTTCTAGGGAAAGAGAAGGAAAAAAAAACTGCAACTATTTTGCAGCCATGGCACGCTTTTCTTTGCTTTTGGGCCACTCTCCGCTTATACGTGTGTTTTTTTTTTCGCTATTTGATACTTTGGGGAGTCGAAAGTCGAGTCGAACTCTGTGAGCCGCGTCGAACATCGCTATTGCCATCGCCATAGCCATCGCTATAGCCATAGCCATTGCTATAGCCATTGCCGTAGCCGTAGCCCATGGCCCATCACCATAGTCGGGCCCATACGAAATCTTATGAAATATGCAAGGCCTGTGTAATTTCTTATTTAAAATGCCATTAAATTTTTTGAATAGCATAGAGCATAGAACATAGTAGTAGAGTGAGAAAGAAAGAGAGAGACAGAGAGAGATAGAGAGAGAGAGAGAGAGAGGGAGAGAGTGGCAGAGAGATGGATGGTGAAGAGAAGTAGCAAGAGTAACTAGCGGAGAGGTCCACAGTCTAAAAACAGAGCTCAGCGTATGATGCACTCGGGCACCCTGGGTAAATAGAGGTGCACACACACACACACATGTACATACACTAACTTGTGCAATGCATCTATATGTATGTATGTGTGGGCCCAGGTTAGACAAATATGGTTGGGTCTGGGCTTTCGGGCTCCTGTTTGAGTTGCAGGCCATGTGGGAGACGGAGTCGCAGTCGAGAGTTGAGTCAAAAGTCGACTCGGCCAACTTTTAAAATGCATATTGGATTGTGTTCTTTTTTTTTTTGCATTTTTTCTTCTTTCATTTCATTTCGTTTAGTTTTAGTTTTAGTTGTTGCCAACAGTTTTTGTTGTTGTTGTTGTTTTTCGGAAGCCTAAATGTATGCAATTGATGCAATTCAAGTTTGCTACGTGTAATTAATACAAATTACAGGTTAAATAACAAATGTTAACAGACACACACACAGATACAACCATTTGAAACTAAAGTGGCTAGACATAACTATATATGTATGTATGCCTAATGTAAATTTAATCGTCATTAGTTGTGCAATCGCAATTTATAATAGACAAGAATTGGCAAGTTAAAGAACCAAAACTAATGAAATGAAATCATTTCCAACAAATATTTGAATCAATTGAGTAACTTTAAATTAAATTTGCATTAAATAATACAATCTCGAGTTAATATTACAATATTGCAAATCATTTAAGATACGATCTCGTTATCTTATAGATCCACTGGGGCTCTTTAAACCAAATTTGCTATAGATTTTATTAAAATTTAATATAATTAAACATCAAAAATCAAATCTTATAGATCAACTAAGGTTCTTAAAACTAAATTTGCTATAGATTTCATTTAAATATAGTATCCCCAGGCATTTCAGATATATCTATATAGAACAAAACACTTTTACAAAATTAGACAGAAATTAACTTAAGTTTTCTTCAAATTATTAAACCGATAGAATAGATTTAGAATGATTTTACTTCAGAGTTGAATAGTTTTATAATATTTAAACAATATTCATCCTATGTAGATCACTTCGGTTTAAATTATATAATGATTTTGCTAATCTTTCTAGCTAATTATAATGAAGCTAACAAATACAAAAACCAAGTTGAAACTCTTCTTTATTTTTCAGCTAAGCAACTTTCATATTGGATCTAAAGCAACTTTTTTTCTTTTTTCTTTTGGGTATTTTTAAGCTGACAACAATTTTACTTGTTCTATATAAAATAATCTATTAACACAGTGTTCTTTTGACTATGTATATATACTAAAAATTGTTTCCAATCGATCTACTTTTATCAAACTATATCAAATGCAGGATTTTATATTTATTATTATTATTATTATTGAATTATAATCACATACAATTTTTAATTTATACAAAATAAACATAAAATTTAGCTATAAATTTATTTCGTATTTTGTTCATTAAAGAAACAATTTAATATTCTCAATTAGAATCGATATGATCAAAAAAAACTAATGTGACCTTGATTTTTTTGTGTGTGATTTAGTTAAAAGTATTAACTAGTATCAATATCTCAATTTGGTCATCTATTATAATGTACTACTGTTTAAGTATTAATGCCAATTGTCTGAGTTAAGCATAGCAGAGAGACAGAGAGAGATAGAGTGAGAGAGGGGGAGAGAGAGGGAGTAGAGTAGAGTAATTTTCTCTTTATCTGACCATTGGCGGGTGGTTGGTAGCGTCAGCTGTCAAACGTAAAAGCCGACAACCGAATTTTAGCTTGGTTAGACCAAAATGCATTTGCATATATATATCTAAATATATGTAAAGATATATATATGTATATATAGAGAGAGAGATAGAGAGAGAGAGTATGGCAAACACCTTATTAGCCAGGCACAATATTGATTGAGTTGAACAGACGCAACCAGATACAGCTACAGTTAAGACGGAATGAGTAAGGAGGGGGGAAGAGAGTTAGAGAGAGACTGCTCTGCTTAAGATAATTATTAACATAGGCCACATACATATACATATACATGTATATACCCACACAAGTATACATATATATTGGACAGGATATATGTATCCCTATATATATATATATAGAGAGAGAGATTTGCTAGCCACTGAATTGAATTGCAGTCCGCGAATTTCTAAGATAATTAGAAATGCATATGGATTAAATTTGCATTTACAGTTAGCTAGCAATTAGCAAGCAAAAGTGGAAACTAAAAACCCGGTAATGCAATACTTTGTCTGGTCATTGAATTTATCTCAGTTACGAAGGACTTTTAATGATTTCCTTAAGGCCGAACATTCTGCTTCGTCTCTCTCACTCTCTCTCTCTCTCTCTCTCTCCCTCTCTCTCTCACTCTCTCTGGCTCATTAGTAATTAAAGCTAATGTTTTTCGATTTAACTCGAAGGCTGCGTCATTATTTCGCATTC
Organism: Drosophila austrosaltans; assembly: GCA_035045865.1. Lineage (NCBI taxonomy): Eukaryota > Metazoa > Arthropoda > Insecta > Diptera > Drosophilidae > Drosophila > Drosophila austrosaltans. The sequence goes on from JAWNOQ010000207.1 coordinate 7,986,243, forward strand.
TCATTTATTTGTTTCACTTGAAGTGCAGGAAATTGTCTGTAGCCCATTTAAAAATAAACAATAATAAAATAAATAATTAAGAAATACATACGAACAGCAACAACAACAACAACAATAACAGCAACAAAATAAAGAGAAACAGAAAATGATGAAGAAGAAGAAAAAATTACGCCTTTTTGTTGCGTTTAATTATAAACAAACTCGCGCGTCCAAGCAAATGAAATAAATTTTTGTGTGTTTTTCTGTTTTGCAAAGAAGCAGCAGAAGAAGCCGCAACAGCGACAGAGTGAAAAATTTATTTTAACCTAAAATACTAGCAACGAATAAATAATACCCTAATTAACACTCTTAATACATTTCATTCATTTTGTACTGTAGTAAAAGAATCAGTGGCGCCACCTAGTGGCCATTGGTTTATTTAAGCCTATTAAAATTTGTTAGCTTTATTGCGATTTACTTAGAACTGAACGATCTAGGCAATAGACAAATCAATTTATGAGTTATGGAAGTTTCAGATATGAAAGAAAAAATATAGCTGAAGCAAAGATATATCTAAATCTAAACCTGATCCAGGCATTATATTTCTATAGACAACAAATCACTATATAAAAGCAGACAAACTGAAGACTAGAAACTTCGAGCACAAGACTTAAAAACTTTCATAAAGAACAAATCAAAGGAACACCATAAATGAAGAGGAACAAAGTAAAGGAACAGAAATATTGAAAAGACATAAGAAACCCAAAAAAAAATTGGATTTTTAAAAGAATTGAAATAATAATTTAAACAAATATTGAAAAAGAGTAAACGTAACAAAACAAAAACTATAAAGATTCTTATCAAATATGCCTAGAGACTTTGTTAGGGTAACAAAAACTACAATATTAATAGTCTTCTCATATAGGGTATATATATTTACCCTTTCACTTTATTGGATTGAATTAATAGAATGGGAGAGGGGGCGGTGAGGAGGTACATATATTGAAATTGTATTACATAAACGCTCGAAATAAATATATATTAAAAGCATTTTGTATTTAATAAGTGAATCATTGCCGAGAAGAAGAAAAGGCAGCAGCAGCAGCAGCGACGACGACGACAACAACACGCGCAGCCACACAAATTAATAAAATAAATACAAAAATCAACAGCGGAAAAAGAAAAGAAACAAAATAATAATAATAATACAAAAAAAAAAAAAGAAATAAAAAAAAAAAAAATGGGAAATCAGTTGGTTTTATTATTTATTTTTGGCCACGCACAGAAATAAATCACATCAGAATTTCAAATTCAAATATTCAAAATTCAGTTGGCCTTAGAAATTTACACTCGACCCAAGATCGAATATTTCTTAGACCAACAACAATAACAACAACTGACTGATGTTTGATTTTCCTTTTTGTTAATAACGTTTTATTTGTGTATATGCGATATTTCGTTATATGTATATACATACATATATATATATATATATATATATATGTATATCTTTATATATTTCTTATTTATTTAACATCGTTTTTTCAATAAACAAGCAAAAGAAATGAAATGGCATTCGATTGTTTTTAGTAGCTCTCTGATTTTTTATTTATTTTTAATGAGTTAAGCGAACGCAAACGTCGAGCCCGTCGGCCGACCACCCGCAATGACCCCCCATCCCTCCCTACCTCCACGCCCACATCACACCACCAATCATTTTGTGTTCTCAATTTTATATTTGACCATGCCCACAGAAGAAATTTTTTACCCTATTATACCCTACAACAGGCAATAGTTGAGGCAAAGGGCATATTAAAATGTGTAATATATATAAACATATATGTTCTTGTGCAGCATAGTCATTTAGTCTAGATAATTTAGCTTTCGTTTTATTTAGTACAGGGTAACTTCGCGTCGTTACTTTGCCTCAATGCACTCAATTTCTTTCAAATAACAAAAAAGAAAGAAGAAAAAAAAAACTGTCTTTCTCTCTCATTTGGATTCTTTTATAGCACACAAATGACAGGCAAATGAAATGCGTCAAAGTTGGCCAAATTCGGCAGTTAACTTGGCTGTAAAACCAATAAAAAACAAAAAAAAAAAAAAATAATGCATACCAAACAAAAAAACTTCTAAACTTAACTTGAGCTGCGTTAAGTTGTGCAATGGAAGCCCCTTAACCTTGTGAAGTGATTGCTATAAGTTAATGGAAATTCATCTAAACCAAATTGTAATAATTTAAATTTACACTTTATCGTTTACTATACATATATACTATATATACATATATATATATATATATATATATATATATATATGTATATATATATATATACATATATCCATCAGTTTGAAAGTAATTGGCGTAAAATGAAAGACAAATTTTTTGCCTATGAAAGTGAAAGAGACTTTTTATACCAAAGCAAGGGTATTTCAATATTGGTCAGAAGTTTGCAACGCACAGAAGAAAGCGTCTCCGACTATAAAAAGTATATATATTCTTGATCAACATGACGAGCTAAGTTGATATAGCCATGTAAGTCTGTTTAGATCAACACGATCCGAGACCCTTTAATGCTACAGTGTTGAAATTTTGCATATAGGCATTGCATATCGCGGCATCATTCCGGATAACTATATCATATAGCTCCCATAGAAACGATCGGTCAGGAATAAGCTTTAACATCAATAACTTTATTGTTTTTCAATAAAATCTGACAAAATTGAAAATCTGTTAGTTTAATATGATTCTAAACATATTTACCAAGTTTTAGCGGAATCTGTTGACTATATCATATATCCATAGCTTTTATTGGAACAATCGTACCAAACAAATATTTTTAGTATGAAATATATTTTTTTTTAAGGTTTAATGTGCTTTTCATGCTTTCTAAATGATTTTGTTTCATTATAAATTATTTTCACCAGACAGTTTGCAAGAGTATACAAACTTCGGCATGACAGAAGATAACCCATCTTTCTAGTTTTTAATAGATATAGATATATTTATATATCTATAATAGTTAGGAACAAACTTTATACAAAGAAGATATGGGATTCTTATTTATGATGGAATTACAAATTTTATGCATAGAAAGATAAATATTCCATAACTAAAGACTAAAAAGAGTGTGGAAAACTAATTTTCATCTTCTCTTATTTGTTTGGTTTTACCACTTTATTAAAGTAAAGCCAACAACCATTAAAATAAAATTGCAAAAAAGAATATATCTTTAAATATTTATATATCTCTAAATATTTAAATTCTTTTTTTTATTGTCATTTAATCTTATTCTTCCGCATAAGCGCGATACTTTTCCTGTTTTATTTCCCTCCTCATCTAAAGCATTTAATAACATTTAAAAACAAAAAAAAAAAAAATGTGACAACAAATTAATAAAAACAACAAAAAAGAAGAAAACAAAATTTTACTGTCTCAGCTCTCTGACAGATCATTAAATGATATAGAATGAGAAGCAAAGCATTGCCAACGGATATGGGCGAGAAAGTAAGCAAAACTCGATATATGTATAAATATGGCCATTAAAAAAAAAAATGAAAAAAATATATGACTAACGGGAATTCAGAGTTATTAACTAACGGTATATAGCTTAATCATACAGTTGAAAAGTTATCCTTTCAATTAATTATAAACCAAAAGCGAAGAAAAACAAAAAAAAACAACAAAAGTCGTTCAAATGCATAAATTCAACTGAATCATGCTCTAAAACTTATATATCTCTCTCTCTCTCTCACTCTCTATCTATGTCTCTTTCTTTCATTTATTGTGTGTGAGTTAAAAGATTTAAATTTAAATGATTTTTCAGTTATTGTTGCTGTTGTTTTTTTTTTTCTTTGTCTCTTTTGTCTTTTGTCATGTTCATCTTCGTCTTTTCGTGTTCATCTTGATTCGCGCATTTCGGATTCGGAATCGGAGATTTTTTTTGTTTTTTTTTTTTGGGATTCGAATTTTGTCGACTTATTAATTAATTTATGCAGACACGTTTTAGTTTTATTATTTTTAAATTTGTGTAATTTGCTTTTTATGTTTATTATTTTGTTGTTGCTGTTGTTGCTTTTTGTTTTGTGTGTGTTTGCATTTTGTGTTTGTTTCATCATCTACAAGAAAGATATAGAAACTTTGTTGCTGTTGTTGTTGTTGTTGCTGCTGCTGCTCTTGAGCATAAATTATTTTGTTTTCGCTTCATTTAGAAATGTTTGTTTGTTTGTGATTTTGGTTTCGCCCTCCCCCCACTACCTCTCTCCCTCCCTCCCTCATACCCTCATCATATTTCTTTTATTTTTGATTTTGATTTTTATGTGAACGTTTTGAAATTTAAATAAATTAAATTTTATTACTTAAAATTGACGAGAAATATGTGTGCCAGCAACAACAATAATAACAACAGTAACCAAAATCTGACAATAACAAGATAGTTATTTTTATTTTTTTTTTTTTTTTATTAATAAAAAAAAAAGAGAAAAAAGTCCATGACAAAGTTTATGATTCAAACAGCTGGCCTAAAAATTGTTTTTTCTCTTTCATTTATCATAAACCAAAATGTGGGCAAGGGGGCGGTTGGTGGTGTGAAACAGCGGGCACTTCTTTTTTGTTGTTGTTGTTGTTGTTGTTGTTTTGTATATATACATATATTTTGTACACAATTTTATGATTTTATTATTATTATTATGATTTTTTGTTGCATTTATTGGCTGAGTATTTTCTCTTTTTTTTCTGTTCTGTTCTGTTCTCTATGTGGATCATAAAAGAGTAACAACAAATGGTTTATCAAAAAAGCAATTGCAACTCATTTGTATACCCTGTAATTGTTGAAAAGGGAATATTGGCCACGCCTACACATGTAAGTGAATGAGTGACCTTAAGCTTTTGTTTCTTGTTATCTTTTCTTGTTTATTAAACTATTGAAAGTTATTTTTCCATTCAATATGGATCTCTATAGGTCACTTACCCCACACCCCTTCCCCCGCCCCACCAAAACTTTTGGTGAGTTATATAATTAGTTATGGAAAGAGAATATCAATCAAAGAGAGCGACAAAGATGGCAAAGAGAAGAAAGAGATAGAGACAGGTAGAAAAATACAAAACAAAAAAAAAAATTAGAATGCCGCTATTTTTAAACCATTTCGACAGCCGCCACACGCCAACATCGAAATCTACAACAACAACAATAAAAACAACAACAACTAATTCTCACTAATAAAAGTGAAAAAAAAGAGATCTCAGTGCCAAAGGCAAAAAAAAAAAAAACAATTTTATATATAAAAAAAATACAACAACCAAAAATGTATTAAATTAAAATTTAAACATTTGCTAATGCTGTCAGTCAGTCTAACTCTTCGTATCAGTAAGTGTATGTGTGCGTGTCTATACCCTTACGCTTAAGGGTTAATACATTAGGGTCAATACCTTAAATAGTTTTTCTTTTGATAAGGCTTATTATGATCTTTTTAAGTATTTTGATCAGTAAGTTGGAACTACTCTAAAAAAATTGTTGTAAACTAATAAATATATATTTATATGTGATATATATAACTGATTAGTTGACCTTTAAGTAGAAATAAACTATAATAAATTATAGTTTATAAATAATTAATTATTTATAAGTGATATAGATAACTGATCTATGATATATAGATTACATAATTGTGACTTCTATATAGGAAATAAACTAATATTTTTATATATAATATATATATTACTGATTAGTTGACTTCTAAACAAAAATAATTTAGAAAAAATTGTTCTAAACCAATAAATATATCCATATATAATATATAAACCTGATCAATTTTCTTCTATGTAAAGAGAAACTAAAGAAAATGTATATAGATCTGATTGGTTAACTTCTATATAGTAATAATTTATAAGAAAAAAAACTTGATTTAAACTAGTAAAATAAGACAGAAAAAATGCTATAAAATTTGTTCCATATATGATATATAAACCTGAGAAATCGCATTCTATATTAAGATTAACTATACAAAATTTATATATGTATGAAGATCAGATCAGTTGACTTTTATATAGTAATAAAAATATAAACTAAAATTAATTAAAAAAAAAATGCTATTTGAATTGTTCTAAACTAAATAATATATATGTATCAATTAACATATATATAATATGATATGTAGATCGAATAAATCACCCTTCATATAGAAAAAAACTAAAGGAAAATTATTTTTAAATTAATAAATATAAACATATGTATATGATGATGCCTCAAGGCCTTAGTTGCTGTGGCTTTAACATTGTAATTCTAGAATTAATTCTATTTTTAGAGTTAAAAAAATAAATAAATAAAATAACTATATATATGTTAAGTAGATCTGATTAATGACCTTTAATATAGTAAAAACCAATACAAAATTTTTCTAAACTAATTAATATAAACACATCACATATCATACATATCATAGTAGATCTGATAAATTGATAGCTAAAAATTTGATAAATTCATAGATAGATCGATTTCGTAGCCTATATAATTTCGTTATTTCAAATTCAATATATTTTTAGTGACCTTCGATTTCAAAAATGTTTCAGAAATGAAATTAGCAATGATTGAATTGCGATTTATGTCACAAGTAACTTTAGTTGCAAACCAAAAAGTAAAATAAAATAAATACATTTTATTATAGTAACTATTAAAACAACAATATATAAACTTTACAAGCAACATTTCATTATATTTTCGACTTCAAATATACTATGTTATATCTTAGAAATATAATTCTAAGACAAGACTTGACTAGAGTAGAGTATAGATGGTCTCTTGTTAGCTTCTGTTATGGTTCTGGTCCCTCAAGTTTTTTTTTTTTTTTGTTTTTTTTTTATAACATTTGCGCATGCGCACAAACTGCCAAACGAGCAAATTAATAATTAATGCAAATAAACACACAAAAGCCAACAGCACATAAAAACGAGCTGCTAAAAAAAAAAACAGCAACAATAACAACAACAGCAGCAACAAAATTAGCAACAAAAGAAAAGGCAAATCAGAAATCAGAACGCACGTGTAAGCTAAAAATTTGATTAATAAAGTAACAATTTAAATAAATATTATTAATAACGCCACCTTTTTTTTTTCTTTATTTTTTTTTTTTTTTTTTTTTGTATCTTTAAAAGTGTCTGTCACTCTGTATGTGTGTGTGTGTGTATGTAAATGTGGATATATAAATAAACCGCATTAACGACACGATCAAATGCGACAGGCCAAATATATGTAAATTTATATTTCAAATTGAATTCAACATTTGCCTTAATTAGAAAGATAACAAATTTTTTTTCTTTTTTATATTTTAGAGTCAGAGGAAAAGAGATGAAAATTCCAACAACAACAACAACAACAATCGACTTTTTTCATTCTCATTCATCTAACTAACATTCATATCCGTTCCACTAAAAAATAAAGTAGAAAAACTGGGGAAAAATTGAGATAATGTATAATTGTGGGATGCGGGGGTGCAAGGGTGGAGGGTGGAGGGTGGGTTATAAAAATGCAAAAGCAAACTCCAAATAAAACGGCCAAGTCATCATGACAAACTACAATAAAAATAATTACAAATGTAACTCAACTGACCGACAAGCACAGGGAAAGAGCATAGTGCAGGGGAAAGAAGTCGAAGCAAACAGTGGAAACTCAAAGAAAAACCATTAATTAAAAACTATAAAAATTATACCTCGACACACACACACACACACACACACAGGCACATTCATACATAGATCTCAACATCTACATTTACAATGCTTATATTTTATTATATATATTTGTGGGTATATCTACAATTTGTTCGGTGCTTTTTACATTTTATATTTTTAATTGCTGTCTTGAAAGAGAGAGACATAGAGAGAGAGTGAGAGAAAGAGAGAGGGGGGTATGTGGCAATGTCTGGGGGTAACATTTTCCCACTTCTTTTTTTTTTTTCTGTAGTTTTTTTTTTTTATTGTATTATTTAAATTTCTTTGTAATTACAACTTGAAGGAGAATTGTGTCGATGTCTTTCTTTTTTGTCTCTGCTTTATGCATATGCGATTAAGTTTTTCTTCATTTTCTGAAGTGAGTAGAGGGAGGGGTGAGTAGAGGTGACAAAATGAAAGAGGGGTGTATACACAAATGGGGGGAATTATAAACCAAGGGTGGAAATCCAAAGACATTTAAAGATTTAGTATAGGTTAAAAACAAATAGTGCAACGCTAAAAACTTATAAAAGAAGAGGAAAAGAGGCGTCAATAGGGGAAGCCATTCACACACACACACACACCAACTACACCCCTCACTACTCTTGTGTGACTTTTAATAAGCATATTGCCAGGCGTTGGCATTCAATTGATATGAGCACCTGTACCCTGCAGCTTATATATACATACATATGTACGTATATATATTATTTTAACCTCCATTTCTATTTTCACTCTCTCTCTCTCTCTCTCTTTATATATATATGTATATAATTACAATTTATGCTTAATTATATGGCTTTCATTTCACTTGAAAGACATTTGGTAGTAAATTAGAACATGTTTGGCTGCTTAATTAAAAGCCTTCCTTTTTTTTTAGTTTTAATCATATGTTAAACATAACAAAAAAAAGAAAAGAAAAGAAAAACGGATATTCACAAGAAAATGAAACAGAAGTGATACTTAATTTTCCAAATATTGCAGCAGACACTGAGCAACAGTTTTTTTTTTCTTTTTTTTAAGGGTTCAAGTTAGCAGAGCGTAAACTTGGATAAGAGAGAGAGCAAGAGAGAGAGAGAGAGAGAGAAGGACACTTTATCTAGCTAATTATTTGCCAACTACAAGACAAATTAATGGTTTAACTAGTTAACAGCTATAGAAGGATATAGTTAGTTTATGCATTAGGATGACTAAGCAATCCATCTATCCATCTATCTATCTATCTATCTATCTATCTAGTTGTTGCCATTATTGTATATTAATAAATAATCAAACTAATTTCATCATTTCTTACGTCAATACGAAATTCAATACCCCCTGCATGTGCTCATTTACATTAAATAAAAATTATAATTAATCCGCCCCTTATATCTCAACAAATTTATTATATCATAATTTTTACACTTTTCTCGCACACATTTGAGTCACCCGCACACACACACACACACACATACAGAGAGAAAGAGGGAGTGAGAGAGATAATTTTTTAAAGTGCAAATCCAGACCACACCCCGACACGGTCAAAATTATCACTAATAAACCAATTTCATTATAAGCCGATGTGACATGAATCAGCAGCAGCAGAGGCAGCAGCAGCGGCAGCGGCAGTTGTGGCAGCAGCATCATCATCATCATCAAAATACAACAAATAAATTAACAAACAATTCAAATTACCGTCGCACCCCCAACAACAACAACAACAACAAAATATCGCTTACGCTTACTCAACAAGAATTCTCATCTCATTCATTTCATTTTCTTTATCTTATTGCAAACTATAAATTTAGAATTTAATTTCAAAATAATTATGCACAATTTACATAAAAAAAAAAAAAAAAAACCAAAAAAAAATACAACCACACACATACAAATACACCAAAAAAATTCAGACCAAAAAAAATATAATAAAAACATTCATGGGCGTAGGCAAAGAAATCAAAACAAAAAAGAAAAACAACAACAAAAATTGAATAAAGAAATATATTTTGCGTATTGAACTTAGAACAACCGAAACTGAACAATTTCATGTTTAGGACAACCAAAAATAAAGCATCAGGTAAACGGAAGAAAACCTATTTAGTCCTGAAATCCAATCAGCAATAATTTATGACTTTTCTAAAAGAAGAAATCATCTTTAAGAACAACCGTAATTAAAAAAATTTTATATTAAGAACAACCGAAATTAAGAAGAACCAAATAGATGACTCTAAACCTGAAAAGTTTTCAATAAAAATCAATCAGCAAATAATTTGTGCCTTTCTTAAAGAAAATTCTTCTTTAGGAACAACCGTAACTACAAAATTTTATATTAAGAACAACCGAAACTAAAAAGATCCAAATGAATGACTTAAGAACGGAACAGTTTCCGCTAAAAATCAAATTAGCAAATGATTTGCGACTTTCCTAAATAACAAAATTCGTCTTTTAGAACAACCGAAACTACAAAATTTTATATTAAAAACAACCGAAACTAAAAAGAACCTAATAAATGACTTAAAATGATAAAAATCAAATCAGCAATAATTTGCGACTTTCCTAAATAACAAAATTCTTCTTTTAGAACAACCATAACTAAAAAAAATTTATATTAAGGATAACCGAAATTAAGGAATCAAATGAATGGCCGGTAAAATGTTTAACAGAAACTCAAAAGGTTTTAGTACTAAAAAAACTAAAAAATCAAGTCAACGACTTAAGAACAGAAACCTGTTTTATGCTCGTAACGTTTTGTAATAAATATAATATAAAATTGTCTAATTAAAACAACCGAAACTAAGAAAGTTGTAGTACAAGATTTTATCTAACAGAACCGAAACAAATGACATTGAAAATGAAAACATTTAAATCCTTAAAATGTAAAGTCATTTGAACACCTGTTGCCAACTGTTTGCCATTTTCCACCTAACAAAAGGACAATTGAAATGACTAACCCTTAAACCCATCCCCCTCTCCTTATTGATACAATCTTAACTACTTCCATGAGGTATGAAGGTTGTTGTTGTTATTGCTGTTCTTGTATTTGTATTTGGGGTAACTAGCGCACATGCGAGAGCAGTTCAAAGACCTGTTTAGACAGACAAGCCAACAAACAAAAAAACAAAATAAAAAAAAAAAAGAATAATAATTAAAAAGTGAAACAAAAAAAAACAAAACAGATAAATAAAGTCTTAAGTTTTGAGTCATTTAATTATAATAATTAAAATAGAATAATTTATATTATAGATACATTTGTATCACTTTTCATACAAAATGCAATTGTAATGACAAAGCATTTTTATATTATCAACAATAAAATGTTCTATAGCTTATATAGTATAACTATTGTTGTTGTTGCTATTGCTGTTGTCGCTGTAGTTGTATTAAGCAAATGACATAGACATAGACCATTGACCAACTTGGCGGACATACTTGCAAAATGAAATACAACAGAAAAATGACTCAGCCCAAATACAATTTAATTATAGCCCAACAATATAAGCAAAATTTATATAGTTTTAACCCAGCCCGATTATAAACACACACAAACACACACACGCAGGCACGCACACACCTTTACTCTCCATATTTGCTTTTTGCTAATAGATATATATATAAAGCGATATATATATAGTATATATATATTTAATTAATTATGACCAAGTCAAGCTGTAGGCAATTCCTGGAAAATATTTCCACTTATTCATTCTAGAATCTAGAAGAAAAAACTAAATTTTAAGGCATTGACTTGCAATCTGATCCGATTTGAATGGATCAAAAGATATTAACATGCACTTCCGGGATCATAAAAATATATATATATATATATTTATATAGTTCCGAACGACATCATTAGAATTTACGATTGATTAAGGCATATGACAAAAAATTTCAATTGAAATGTTTTTTTTTATTTTCCATTACGTAATAGGTTAAGAAATTAAACTGAATGGTTTTTGTTATTATTTCTTTCAATCTTATTTCTCAAACAATTTGTTCATTGTCTAACGACAGATTACAAATATAGAATAAATTAAAAAAAAAAAAATTGCCTTGGGTAACGTAATATTGAATTTTCTAATTGGGCTTAAACTTTGAAGATCTATTAAATACTCAAGGAAAATTTTGTGCTTTAAAGTAAATGTGTTTATAGTTCATCTTTTTCTTAAACATTTTCTCTATATAAGTAATATGGTATAATATTGGATCAATATAGAATGTGAGGTAACATAACATTCAAATGAATATATATATTTTTGGAGAGTTTGAATATAAGTTATTGATAATTCATACCATATACTAACTTGTATGTATAACTAACTTTCTATATCGGAGAAATTGCAAACTCCATATAACTAAATGATATACTATATCAACAACGTAATAGAACGTTGTGTGACGAAATGCACTATATACATATTTTTGTAGATTTTGAACTTTTCCTATTACAAAAATTTCAAATTTCGTATAACGAAATGATTTTTTGAACTTTCTAATGTATCAGCTTTCTCTATCAGGCAATAGATAAATAATTGATTTAAGGAACTCATTACAATCAGTTAACGTTATTCATAACGTAACGTAACAACGTATATATAGTACATATATTTGACTGAGCAGGGCAACATTATATATATTACATATATATCTATATATTTGTAGATTTTGAATTTAAAGCTAACTTTCTATATCACGCAATAGATAAATAAGGAACTTATTACAATCAGTTAACGTTATTTATAACGTAACGTAGCATATAGTATATATAGTATGTTCGACTGAGCACTACAACGTTATAGAACGTAAGGTAACTCTAATTTATCTTCATATTTGCAGATTTCGAATATATAACTAACTTTTTATATCAGGCAATAGATAAATAAGGAACTAATTACAAACAGTTAACGTTATTTATAACGTAACGTAGCAACGTATATATAGTACATATATTTAACTGAGCACTACAACGTTATAGAACGTAAGGTAACAAATTTGGCTATATATTTGTAGATTTGGAATATATAACTAACTGTCCACCTCGCTAAAGTTTTAAAATCCATATAAATAATTAGTAGAACTTCCTAGAATATCAGCTTACGTTATTTATTTATTACGTAATCTAGCTTAAGCTTATTTTTTTTTTAAATGAAAAATCTATAAACTTTTACTTTCCTTTACTAGTATATTTACTTTTAACCAATCTACCCCTTTTTAAATTTTTTTACCTACAGGGTACAAAGAGTTTATTTTTTGTTTCTTTTTCTACTTTATCAACTTCTTTTGGGTTTTTGCTTAAAAAATTAATAATAAATTTCAATTTTTTTTTTTTTTTTTTTTACAAAGTGATGGCTATATTTATGCGTATGGCATTTTAAAAATTAGCTAGCATTTAATTTGAAATTTTCATTTTTATTTTGTTGTTGCTGTTGTTGTTGTTGTTTTTTCGATGTTTCTTGGCACACATTAGCGAGTCATTTTTTTGAAATTTATGGCTGACATGTTTGTTTGTTGCTGGTTGGGTTGTTGGCTGCTGCTGTTGTATTGCGATTGTAATTAATAAAGTAAATTTGACCTCACACGGATATATGTATATACACATATATATATACATATATATAGAAAGATACAACAGATATATAGATGCGACAATATAATGAATGAATTTGAGCCATAAGAAAGATGAGAAAAATTGGCTTGTGACAAACGTCGTCTCCGAGTGCAATTAGCAGATGCAAAATGCAATGGTATATACATACATACATACGTACATATATGTATGTATGTATGTAAGTGTTGTGTTGTATGCCTCTCTTCTCTTGATAAATGTCTTTGGCAGCGGGCACAACAAACTGTGCAAATATTTGACAAAATACAACTATAAATATTGCTTAAGAATTAATGCGGCTGCGGCTACGGCTGCTGCTGCTGTGGCTGTGGCTGTTGCTGTTGCTGTTGCCATTGCTGTTGCTGCTGCTGACAAATAGTCAGAGAGACTTGGCGGCAGTTGCCTGCCGCACAGTGACACCAAAAAGTGCGTAGACATAGACTCTCACTCGATGACGATGACAACTTGAGGCTAACTCTGAGGCTGCAACTGATGCCCAAACTGAAGACTGTTGCTGAGGTGTGTGTGTGCGGTTAGTTGTTGCTGTTGGTGTTGTTGTTGATGTTGGCCTGTTGACCATCCCGACCGCCTGTCAAGTCCAAGAATTCTACCGCAGACTCGCGTGTCGCGCATCTAACGGTGTCAATTTAGCGACCACAGCCACAGGGCGTGGTTGTCAGACGGACTCGAGAAGTCACCATCAGTGACAGAGACAGAGTCAAAGTTGGTATAGGAGTTGGAGTTTGAGTTAGAGTCCCCATCATAGAGTCATTGGCAGAGAGACATGGTTATGTTAAGTTTATCTTTTGTTTAAGCACATTTTCCCCTTTTTTTTTTTCTTTTTTTTTTTTTTTGTTATTGACTTTTGCATTTACAGTTAAATAAATATTGAGTAGAAAATGTATTCGTTAAACAAATATTGTAAATAAGATAGTTTTTTTTTCTCGCTCTTCCTCCTTCTCTCATCATATTCTCTTACTCCTCCCTTTGGCTTTGCATTTTCTCATCTGTTGCCTCTTTTATTTTTGTTTACCTCCAAGTCGTTGAAGGAGACAACAACAACAACAACAAGACGAATGTTCGAGGCTGCATTTGCATTTTTCTTGCACAGGTGAAAATAACACTGAGGGCAGGTGTATGTATATATATACACATATATATATGTATATATGTTTGTCTGAGTATTTGTATCTTGCAATTACATTTGTGCTATCTAGAAGGCCTACTTTACCCAGTTGTTGTTGCTGTTGTTGTTGTAGTTAAAGTGCTAGGAGGGTTGCTTATTAGTATAGTAAAAAAAAAATAAAAGAAAGATGTGTGGGAAATGGGACCCTTGCCCAGCTAAATGGAAACAACTTGGAAAAACCCATTAATTTTCTCTAGTACCTAAAACTCTACATACACTCACACACACACACACACTTAATAAAACAACAAAAAATTCCATAGAAATATTAAAAAGTTCCTCAAACAAAACTAAGTAAATTTAATAAGTAATATATGCTAAAGAAATTATATTTATTTATAAATATTTGGAATATATTTAGAAATGAAAACAACTGAATCAAGTTTTAAAAATCTTTAAAAAAAAAAATAAAAAATAAACGACACAAAAGGTAAATCTATTATTTTTCAGTTAATAAACAAAAGTCACTCAAAATTAATAGATATTTAGAATTGAACTAAAACAACTGAAACAAAAGGTAAATCATATGAAGAAACTGACATTTTAAAGTTTTTTATATTAAATGAAATTTTAAATTAAAATTTTTTATATTAAATATCCTTCAAAAAAATCCCCGAAAGAAATTACAATATTTTTTGGAAAAGAAAGAAATAAGAAAATCCATTCCACTCGGCTAACAAGAAGGTTTGATAAGACTCAGCCAGATCGAGTAAAAAAAACATAAAGACAATAGGAAAATTTACTATATACAGTAGATGTCGGTTATAATGATGATCGGCTATATAGCAACATTATATCCATACAAATTTGTATAAAAATTAAACCAATCTTTCTTTCTTTATAAGCGGCAAATCGTTATAGCCGCCCATCTACAGTATATACATATATTTCTGTTATTAGTAAAGGAAATGTGTATGAAATTGTTGAATCTCTTAGTATGAAAATAACTTTTAGTAACTAAACAACAATCTAGCTAATATTGTTTATTATATATTTAAATTTGTTAATAAAAAAAATAAATAAATTATTGAACTGAAAATGAGCACACTTAACTGAAAGTAAGCTATTATTTGACTATGAAAATTTAAGCATTAAAAATGTAGTTAAATTTTTGTCATGTATGCAAAGTGTATACAGTTGAACTTGACAGTAAAAACTCCCTCAATGAACACCTCTCTTTCCCCTCTCTCTCTCTCTCTCTCTCTCTCTCTCTCTCTCTCAAGTAGACAATTTTACAGTGATCAACATTTCAGTTTGTATTTGAATTCTTCTCTCTCTCTAACTTATAAGAGATTAGCTATGGGTACTGTCTGCTCAAGAGAGTTTTCACTGTAATATATACATACATACCTATATAATATATCAAAGCTAATAATAATACAATTTCTAGAAAGTTCTCTATATATTGAAGTTTTCTGTCAGATCTCCTTGGGTATTCCCTATAGTTAAGTTCAACTTTATTTGATTAAAAAGTATAAAAATATAAAAAATAAAAAATAAAAAAATTTAAAGAATTTCATTTATCAACTTTATTGCCAAATAATTGTATTCTAAGAAAAACAAATGGTTATGATATTTCTTTTAATATTTATTTAAACATTTCGTTTTGATCAAAGAGTTAACAGCAATTTTTTCCCTTTTTAATCCCCTCGAAGCTATTAAGATAAAACGGCAACAACAACAGCGGAGAAGAAAAATCAACTTTCAATGACTTTCTAAACAATTTCCAGTAACTTCAGGCTAGGCTAGAGTCATCATAAAACATTTCCCCCATCCCTCCTCCTCCCTATACCTCTCTCGGCCATCGACACTAATAATAAAATGCATAAATAACAAACAGACAGCAACTCAGCAGCGGCAGCGGCAGCGGCAGCGGCAATAGCAAAAACAACAACAACAACAAAAAAAGATAGAAAAACATTAAAAACTAAAATGGAAACATATGTTTTGTACAAATTATATATCCAATCGTAATTATTACATGCCGAGACAGAGAGAAGGAGAGAGAGGGAAAGATGCAGCCACCAAAGAGAGGGGAGGCGGAGAAGGGAAACGGATCAGTTTGGTTTGGTTTGGATCGGTTCGGGGTTGCAAGTACAAACAGATGATTCGATTTATTTAACAGATCTATCTATATAACTATCTCTCACTCTCTTTCTCTCTCTCCCTCTCGCTCTCTCTGTCTGATCTAAGCGGGGGTGCTTGCCACTGGACGAACCTAAATAAAGAAAATGCATTCAAAGGCGCGCGCGCGCGCGGGGGCAGCCCGAAAAATGAAAATGGAAATGGAAAAAAAAAAACAAAGCAAGAGTCAAATGGAAAGGAAGAAGAGAATAAATAAATGAAAAAAAAAAGAATTTTTTCTGGAGAAAATGTGTGCACACACACACACACACACAGCCAGACAAACACAAAGTAATAAATATTGGATATGGCAAAGAAAGAAGGCAAAGAGAATAGATTAGGTTAGGGGGTGGGGTGGGGGAGGGAGGGAGACAAGAGATGCATAGGATATAAAATGCATTTAATAATTTACAAAATGCATTTGCAGCAGATGTGTTAAAATTCGTAAAGTAATAAAATAACAAATCAAATGCAGGAAGAAGAAACATCACACACACACACACACACACACACAAAATATAAGCAGAGAGTTTTAGGGGAGAGGGAGGGGTACAACAACTTCAAAGGTCCAAGCGAAAGCATTTTTTGTTCCTGCCACTAGATGGATAAATAAACATTACTCCGATTCACATCCTCCACTACACTCCTCAACTCCACTGCAATGCTATGCACTGCTCGTCTCCTTTCCCTCTCCCCCTCCCTCTCTCTCTCGCTCTCTCTTTCCATTTCATCTCACTATACACACTTTTCCATTTTATCATTCAGTTGTGTACGACGGCACTTGCTTTCCGCTCACTTTGCTGGCTAATTTTACACCAAATTATATGGTGGATGGCTGGCTGGCTGGCTAAGGCAAAAAGGATATGTGGCACAAAAGGATACTCGACCGCAGAATGAGAGCAGCAAGAGGCAGTTAGTCAGTCAGTCAGTCAGTCATTCAGGCAAATCGAACATTTCCAGCAAATTGCTTTTACATAAAGACGGTGCCAACCGCAACACTCCAGGATCTCAGTCAGCAAATAGGGATGAAGTTAACACACCGACACCGCTTCTCTCTGTGTGTGTGTGTATGTGCGTGTTAGAGTGGGTGGAAAATGCGGCACAATTATGCCAACTTCAGCACTAAGTGCAGGCAAAGCTAAATGTTCTTTTTTTCTACATTTTTTCTTGTTTTTTTTTTTTAGTCTATGCCAAATTAGGGGCATTTAGTTGGTCCTTTTTTACGCAATGTTTGAAATGTTTGTTATTTGACGACAATTATGAGGGCTTAATGCAGTTGTGCACCAAAAAGATAACAAAAATTGTACTAAAAAGCAAAGCAAAGCAAAGTCCAGTGTTGATAAAGCACAAGCGAAGCTAGCTAATAGCCTTTTGTCCAGTGTGGCTCAATAGAAGCATACTAACTAAGAGTAAAATTAAGACGAACTATAAGTAACTAACTAATGAAAGAAAACTGTAAAACTAAAAATAAACTATACATAATAAAAATAGTTAAAAAAAAATATAAGCTATGCTACCTTGAAAGTGTCTCTAATAGTGTTGATTAATGGCTTATTTATACTTTGGCAAAATATTACTTTAAGCTTTAACTAATTGGCCAGACAAGATCAACTTAATTGATATTTCATAATCAACTACTGGCCCAAATATTGTGCAAGATGAATATACATACATATATGAAATTATGTTAAACATTTTATTTCTCAATAGTTAATTGATTGCTGTAGACATTGTCTTACAAATTATAACACATTATAATGTCATTTGTAACGGTAGTCAGAGAGACAAAAAAAAATTGCAAGGTAAGTAACAAGAAAGACAAATGGAGAGCAAACGCAACGAAACGCAATCATTTTCATTCATTTCAATTTCCAGTATTATTATTATCATTATCATTTTTGGTGGGGTTTTCTTTTTCTGGGCCTTTAATTGTGTATGAGGTAACTTCATCTTGCAACTGCAGTGCCGAAAACTGTATCCACAAGATACATTTATATATATGTGTGTATATATGAAGGTAGTTGCTGCCTGGTTATAAATACTGTATCAACCTCCTCCTTCTCCTTCTCCTCCTCCTCCCCCTCTTCCTCTTTCTTTGTCATTCTCTCTTGCACTCTTTTTCTTTTTTGTTTTCTTTTAAATTGTTTTATTTCTTACTGTTTTCTGTATTTATACTGTATTCTCTCAGTGTAGTGTAGTGTAGTTGTGCACACTGTGTTTGTCTGTTTGTAATTGCGTAAACATACTCGTACATATTTTATTTTATATTTTATTGTTTCGCTTCGCTGCGCTGCGCCATAAGGGCAGATACCTATAATTTTCTTATGTCTTTTCTGTACAATGGCAATAATAATAATAATAATAATAATCATCATCATTATTGTCATCATCATCATCATCATCATTGTCGTCGTCGTCGTCAGCGTTGTCTTCCATAAAGACAACAGTCGACTGCTGCACTAACAAATGTATCTTAGTACGTGTAATTGTATCTATATCTGTATATCTTTGTATCTCTTTCTTTCTCTATATATCTGTCTGTCTGTATGTGTGTGTGTGTGTGTGTGTGTGTGATATGTACCCTACAATAAATGTGGAATAAATAAATAAAATGTAACAAAAGGCAGCCAAATAAATGAAAATATAACAAAACTTAACACAGCCGTCATCATAATCATCATCATCATCATCTTCATCTTCATCTTCATCTACATCTTCTTCATTATCATCAGCGTCGTCGTCACAAGGAAAACAAATGACGCGAATGGGCAAAAAGGGAAGAAAGATAAAAACCGAGAGAGAGAGAGAGAGAGGGGAAGCTACATAGTGAAAGAATGATGGGGCAGCAGCCAACTGGCAACGGTGGGAGGTGGCAGCTTGGAAAATTTGTGGTGGGGATATGGGGATGTTGAAATGTTGTATGTTGTATGTTGTTGTTGTTGTTGTTGTTATTGTATGTTATTTCTCTTGTTGTTGTCTTCCGATTTGCTTGGCAAATGTAAATTATCTTAGGGTCAAAGACATGATCCACCAAAGACAGGAAGTAACCAGAGTGGCTAAACCGCAAACAGAAAAAAACAACAAAAACTAACTAACTAACTAAAAAAAAAACAACAACAACAGCAACAAATATCTATTCAATCTATTTGCATATGCCATGAGAGAGAATACTAATTGGATGATTAAATTATAAATCAAATCAATTTAAAATGTTTATTTATAAAAACAACAAACAAAAATGGAACCTTTATATAATATATATATCTATATATACAGTCGATTTTTCCTTTAGTGAACTTTAATATAATAAATTGCCTTTCTCTTTCTATTTTGAGTTTTTCTATATAATAATAATTGAGATTTTATTGTAAGAAAGATCGATCTATATATAGAGAAGACTCCAACATGTTCATAGGTATAGCCCAAATCGCAGTTACAGTGGGCACAAAAGAACAACCGAAAACATTTCGTACTTAGCTTCGAAAAGTAAGAAAATGGAAAATGAGAAAACCGATCAAATAACTTTTCAAAACGATTTGGAAACTGTTTGTCCAAAAGGACCAAACAGATGTTACATTAGGCAAAAGAACAACCGAAAACATTTTGAAGTTAGCTTCAAAAACTAAAACGATTGGATATTTCACTCGAAAATGAGGAAAAAATGTATCCGATTTGAGATCAAATAACTTTTCAAAACTATTTGGAAACGATTTGTTCAAAAGACTCAAGCTTCGAATAGTAAAACGTTTGAATGTTTTACTGGAAAAGAAAACTTGGCCATTTAAGATCAAATAACTTTTTAGAACAATTTGTCCAAAAAGGCCAAAAATTAAGCAAAAACCTAATCAATAATAAAACAAAAAAAAAGAATTTATTTCTGCCATATAAGAAGACCAATATCCAATATTACACTTAAATAAAACTTTGCAAAGACCTTTGATTCAATGTTTCTTTTTTTTTTCCCACTATATTATATAGACTCTAGACCATGACTTGGCCCTAACAGAGATAAAATGCTTTCATAAAATACAAAAAAAAAAAAATTGGCCATATATATTGGTATATATATTTTTAATTGTTTGTTATAGTATAAACGTTTTGTTTCTTTATTAATTTAAACAATCACCGTCGGCCTGTAAATTTGAAGATGAATTGGCCAAATTAAAAGTATGAGTCGCAAAAAAAAAAAAATATAAAATCTATGCCATTATTCGAGTTTTGACTTTATCAGGCGCGTGATTAGTAGCCTATATATATATATATATATATATATATATATACAATATAGCCAACTTATAAAGACTGATATTTGTATCGTATCCAACTATAGCACGTATAAAAAAAAGAAAAAGAAAATCTTATCAGCTGCTAGAAATTACGTTAGTTAAAAAAAAAAAAAAAACTCTCTAAAACTGAAATCGACACGAATTAAGATTACAAAAATGGGGGGAAAAAAAAAAAAATTGTTATTATTATATTGTATTTTGTATTATCGCTAGATAAGATCTATGTGGGTTTATGGTCCGACTTGTACGCTGTCATAAAATAAATTACTTATTTATTTCAAGTGTGCCCCACTAGCAAATACTATGCATAGTCCCCACCGCCACCGGCTGCCCTCCTTCTTCTCCTCTACTCTTTAGACCTCATACCCATACGTCACTCACTGTCTTTGTCTCTTTCTTTCTTATTGTATGAAAAAATATATATATATATGTATAAGAACAATATAATTGCAGCAATTTTTTTATTATACCACAAGAAAATAAAAATTATCGAAATTGCCTCATAAATTATATATACGACGAGTATGTACTAGAAATACTACAAATACCAAAACCGAAAAGTTGAAACAAAAAAAAAAAGAAGGCAACAAAACAAGAAGTAGGGGGAAAAAAAAAAACGAATCTTTTAATCTTGGGAAATACTCGTACTTAAAAGAAAGAAAAACCAACTGTGAGATAAAGAGTTTCAAATAGAAAATTTTTCCCATTGGGTGGCCTAAAACTCTTTTAACTCTTTGTCGGCTACTAAACAAAAGACAAAAGTTAAATATAAACATATGGTTAAAAAAAAAAAAAGAAGAAACCTTTAAACATAAATTTGATTTATTTGTATTCAAACTCAAATCAATCAAATGACCGGAGACCCTTTATATCTTTTCCCCTACCCTTCTCTACCTTTTTAGACTCTTGCTCGCTTAATGGGTACAGGAAATAACAAGACATTTGACATTAGGCTTAAGACTTTCAAACAAATTCACACGCTACACCAAAAAAAAAAAAAAGAAATAATAATAAAAAATAAAATAATAATAAATAAACGAAAAGAAAACCAAAATTAGCTAGATTTAGACGAATATTTGTATACTCTATAATTGATTTAATCAATCAATAAAGCTGGTTGTGTCCTAGCAACTATCTACTTATTAACATCAATTATTGATTATCATAAGAAAGAATCACAGTAAACTAATTAATGCAAAGTATAGAAGAAGAAGAAGTGAGATAGCAACTATTTGCTCAATTGACTATATAAGATATATATGTATGACCCTTTATTTTGAACGATCGCCCCTATAGAAACTAAAGTACAAAGTAATATATGCCAAGTGATAGCATTTTTGAATATATTTCAACTTTTCAAGTGTTGCTATAGAAATATTCGTAATTATCTGTAATTATTCTATAATGTTTAACGATTTCTGTATGTATATATATTTTTTTGTTTTGAAAATGAAATAAACTGAATAAATCAAATAAAAAAATGATATTATATCAAAACTGTTCTAGTTAGCCTAACATAAGAAGATATGGTATAGAAGCTACCTAATAAAGGGTATAAAAAATAAAGACAAGCTTATACACAAGTTCAAATATGTATATAGAGATCGGAAATAGGGTATATATGTATGTACATACATAGACGATTTCATCTATTAACTTTCTATATACATATGTATGTATAATATGCAAAGGTAAACTTTAAGTTTAGCTAAACAGTTAGCTTTATATATAATTCCATTAATATATATATAACTAACAATAAGCAAATCAAAAGATATATATTGTATATATATTCATTCATTAAAATTCCAACAATATTCTTCTTAAAATCAAGTAAAATATAACTATATATATATATCTTTTACCAAACGTATAATGAGAGAGGAATATACATACATTTGAAATGAGAAGAAAAAAAAAACACAAATGACGCAGAGTAGAGGAGTAAAAAGGGGGGCCACCTGCTTCACAATTATGACTAATGCCAAGAAGGAGACAAAAGACAGAGACAGCAGAAGATGGAGAGAGAGTGAGAGAGAGAGAGAGAAAGAGACGGAGGCCAGGCAGATAAAGTTAAAGTCAATTCTCTGGGAAGAACTTTTCAACACTTGGCAATTTTCAGTTGTAATAACCAAGAAAAAGTTTTTTTTTTTTTTTGGGTAAAAAGCAAATACAAGAAAAGTCAAGGAACTCACACACATATATATATATATATATATAGAAGCAGACACTCACACATACACATACATATACATAGAGAAACAATGAAAGAAAAGTATGCTTTTCGCACAGCATCTTGTTGTGACTTTTGCTGATTGCCTGGTATGCCGAATGCTGCGTGTGTAAGTGTGTCTCTCTAACTCTCTCTCTCTCTCAATATATATATATGAAAGTATGTGTACTTGTGTGTGTGTTTGCTTGGTCTATGAATGAAAAACTCTCCTTGGCATTGGTGAGAAATATAACAAGAGCAAAAACTTTGACTCTATTAAGTAACAGGCTCTCAGCTCATTGAAGGCAAAAGTAACATAATTTCAGTAAAGGACTCTTACTCTTTCTCTCGTTCTCTCTCTCACACTCTTGGGAGTCTGTCTTACTCTTAGACACTTTCCTTTAGCTCCTCTTGCCTCTAACTCCCTTTCATCTTTTCTTTCCTTTTTTATTTTTTTTTGTTTTAGTTGTTGTCTTTCTGCTTGCCTCATGTATTTATGCATTAGCTAAACATATCGATATATATATGTAGATATATGTGTATATATAAATTTGTGTAGATATATACATATATAATAGGGTGATTCGAAATAAAGGCTCTGCCAGTGTTGGTTATGAGCTTTATATTACTTGAACGGGGTCACCCATCAAATTGAAGTAATTATGTTGGAAAATACTTTGACTCTTGTTTTGAAATTTCTAAAGCATATCAAATTAAAGTAATTATGTTAGAAAATACTTCGACTCTTGTTTAGAAATTTCTAAAGTATATATAGTATGGAAAAGCTATATCTATACAACACTGAACTTTGAAAAAAACATTCGTTATGGAAATATTTAAAAAAAATGCACTTTTCTTACTACAATGTAGCATTCAAGAAAGGGGTCATAGAACCATTGCGTTCTACAGATACGAAAGTGAAACAATGTTGTTGTTTTTTTTGTTCCTGTTTCCATTTACCTTATGCGTATGATTCTTCAAATCAATGTTTTTTTATTATGTGTATCACCCTAATATGTATGGGCGGCTATAGAAACACATCTGTCTTTTCATTGAATTTGCACTATATCTATATTCATGAGCCGTCAGACTTCATATACCATTCATTTATGCATATACATACATATAGAAAAAATACTTGCATAAACTAAATCTATTTGGATATATAGTAGACATATGAACATTTCTATATATATGTATATATGTATATACATTTATGGACTTTAACTTGTCAAGTGCAATATGTCGTGCCAGCAGCAAACAAAACAGAAAAAAAAAACTAAGAAGTCTCAAGCAAAAAGTAATGTAAATATTATTAATTATAATGACAGAATGTATAAAGTTAAATCAAAAAAGAAGAAAAAAAAAAAAAAATAATAAAGTCGCATTAGATGCAATTATAGAAAATCAAATGCACGAGACAAATATTTATTTGTGTTTATATATGCAACTTGCATTTTGTTTGCATTGCCATCAATTTTTTGCCAATTTGTTGATAATTTTTCATTTTCTGTGTATGTTTTAGTTTCTTGTAAACACACACACACATACAGAGAGAGAGAGAGATAAAAACTAAGACAGATATATATATGTATATACATATATAAATATATATATATGCGTGCATTGTGCAATTTTCTTGTCATTAGCATTAAATGTTGTTTGAATTATAATTTTTTTTTTTTTTTTCATTCGGCTGACGCACTTAATGTTCAAGACCTCGCTACCCAACCCCCACCCACTCCTCCTCACCATCAACTACTACACAGTACACAGTATGTATGTATGTATGTATTAGTGGCAATAGCAATCCAATGTTAAGTAAGTACTACTACAACATTTATGCCATAAGCCTTCTCTCCTTCAGCCATTTTGTTGAACGCAAATTTCGCAGTTTTCTTATACAAATAGAAAAATCAACTTTAATGTGCAATTTTAATAGAAATAACAACGCGCAACGGAATAAGGTAAATACCTTTAAATGCAATAAACAACAGCAGCAGCAGCAGCAACAACAACAACAACAATGAAAGCAACAAAGAAAAAGAGGGGAAAGAAAAACATTTCGTTAATAAGCTTGCATTTATGCACTTTTCTCAATGTATTTGGCACAGGCAATGTATGTGCATTATGCAAAAAAAAAAAAAAAGCCAAACTAAACAACTGCAAAAAAATGAGAGAAAAACAGCAACAGCAACAACAACAAATCGTATATAAAATTGTTTTTTATGCAATCATTATACACAAAAATATAATGAAGAGAAGGGAGAGAGAACAGAGAGGGCAATAGCTGGACAAAGAGGCCAAACGGACAATGGGAACGCCACTTAAGGGCAATCGCAAAAAAAAAAAAAAAACACAAAACTTTGATAATGGCAAATGGAAAAGGAAATACGATAAGTATAAGAATATATTAGCGGGCTTTCTTATCTTAATTTAAATAATTTAAGCTTGGGGAAACTTTTGTCTATGCTCTCCTAAAATGTCTATCAATGAGAGTAACCGATTTCGATTTTGACTAACCTAAGACTAATTTTAAATGTATCAAAGGTAATACTTTACCAAAAGCTTTCAGCTTTTAGCTCATTGACATTGCATTTCGAATGAAATTGAAACAAAACTTAACTTTCTATAACATGAAATCTTCTTAGCCATTGTATTTCGAAGGGGAAAAATAGTGCTGCCAAGCTTATATGGGTAACACTAGCTAACAACAGTATAGATCAAACTGATCACTTGGTGGAGTTTTCGTGATCGAGATTACCAATTTAAGCAGAACTTAACTTTTTTTAACAAGGAATCTCTTTTGCATTGCATTTCAAAGGAAAAAATAGTGCTGCCAAGCTTATATGGGTAACACTAGACAAAGGGATTGCTTGATCTGATCACTTGGTAAAGTTTCTATGATCATTATAAAGTTAAATACTTAACTTTTCTTAACAAGAAAACTGCTTAGCATTGCATTTCGCATGAAAAATAGTGCTCCCAAGCTTCTATAGGTAACACTAGCCAATGGGGTTGATCAATCTGACCGAATGAATATGAGTGGAATTGAAAGAAAGTGCTGAAAAGCTTCTAAAGTTATTACAATTACTAATAAGAGTTTTCATACCAAGAAATCTCGATGACATTGCATTTCAAATGAAAAAACAGTGCTGCCAAGCTTCTATGGGTAACATTAGCCAAAGGGATAGATCAATCCGATTACTTAATGAAGTTTCTGCGATCATGACTAATAAGTTATGCAATACTTAACTTTTCTTAACAAGAAAACTGCTTAGCATTGCATTTCGCATAAAAAATAGTGCTGCCAAGCTTCTATGGGTAACACTTGCCAACAGTGATGTTCAATGAGAACATTTGCTATAATCACTGACATATGTATATATAACAGAAATAAGTTACGCCATTGAATTTAATAGTCCCAAGTTAAATTGCACTTAATAATAATAAACTAAAGGGCACTTTAGTAAAACAATAAGATAAGAAAAGTCATAGAAAAATTTCAAATATATTACTCATTTTTTTTCTTTTTCTTTTTTTTTATTATAAGACTACAAACAGTGTAAATAAATAAATTTGTTGATTTAGAGAGATAGAAAGAGAGAGAGAGAGAAGAGAAAGACAATGAGAAAGTTGAAATTCCCAATTCAATAAGATATTTTAAAAGAACTTTGTCTGTGTTTTTTTTTTCTTTCTATATATCGATTCAGTCATTGGCAATGAGAAATGACATCATATGGATAAATTTATCGATCAATATTGATAGTAAGACGAACTTTTGACCATACAATCCTTTATATAAGCCAACAAGCCCTTCAATGAATTGCCGTCTATCATACATTTATAGTATTTTTGTTTTTCAATTTGTTTCTATTTACGATTTTCATTCATTCATTCAGTCATTCATTCATTCTGTTTGTATTTTCATTTTTTTTTTTTTTTTTCTGTGGGATTTGCCATAATACAAAGCACTTCTTTATAAACGTTTCATTTCATTTCGATTTAGATTTATCATTAAGTGGAGATCGAACTTACCCTTTCCTCTTCACGTATCATTTCAGCAATTTCCGGTTTGATTTCCATATCATCGTGATGCGTTGAAGATGCCGGCACACCGCCAGAATTGCCACTTGCCGCTGCACTCGAACCGACACCGGGAGCAGCAGCTCCACCGGCAGCAGCGGCAGCCAAAGATGCACCCAATGCACTGGCCATTGCCGCATGCGAATGGGCCAATTGATGTTGGGCGGCCAATTGTTGGGCTGCAGCAGCAGCGGCTGCATGTTGCTGCTGTTGATGATGATGCATGCTACTGCTGCTTGACGGCGGCGGTGGTGGTGCCCCATGACCAGATGGCAACGGTGGTGGTGGCGGAGCATTGGCATGATGATGCGCTGCAGCGGCAACAGCAGCGGCCATATGTGGTGGCAATGCTGGAGCCTGTGCCGCTGGATGGGTGGGTGAATTTAATATATTTGCTGGATTATTGTTGCCATTGCCATTGCCATTTGTTGGGGGCGGCGGTGGCGAGCAACTGCGTGCCGATGAACGATGATAAGCCGATGCGGATGATGCCGATGAATGGGATGATGAGTTGGTGGTGCCAGTTGCCAGGCCACTGCTACTAGTACTGCTACTGGAGGCAGCTGATGATTGCAAAGACTGTGGATTGGGTGAGGCAAATGGATTACGGACAATAGTCGATGTCTGTTGTCCACCGCCAGCTGATGTGGACGATGATGATGCACCGCCAGCAGTTGCAGCTCCTGAACCATTGTGACTGGGCGAGGCAATACGCATCGATGTGGGACTGGGTGTGGCATATTGTCCATCTCTGGAACGTTTTCTTTGATTACGCTGATTGAGATCCAGGGCGCTTTCATTTTGTTGCACATGTTGTTGCAATTTGGCCAATAGTCTGGCTCTCTTCGGTTTAATCAATTCATCATCATCATCATGAATATCGCCTCTAAGCAAAGCGGCAGCAGCAGCTAGTTCCTCCTCATCCTCATCATCATCAAAGACGGTCATTCTCTGTTCTGGCAAATGCAATGCGGATGATGTTGATGAAGATGGGGCACATGCACTGGCACCTCCTGCTGAACCAGCCCCAGCGCCAGCACCAGCACTAACCTCAGCCAGGCCACGTATCTTGAGGGTTTCGGCTACTTTCAATAGGGGATTTATTTGATCCTGGCACACATTTATTTCACCCTTATACATAAAATCCACCAATGCCTTCAAATCGGACCAATTGACATCACGCATTATGATAATGGGATGCTGGCAGGGATTATCATAGAATAGGGCCTGAAAATATGGTGAGCAGGCCGATAAGACCATTTTGTGGGCCTTAATTGAATGTCCCTCACAGGCCAATGTTACATCCACAAAGGATTCATTTTGTAAGAGTTCATCAAAGACATTTGTTAAATTGGATTGATAGTTATTCCAACGCAAGCAAAATTGTTGATTATCCCCACCGACACTGCCGTTCAATGCACCACTCTTGGCCATGCCCACACCCATACCAACGCCCACATTATGCCGCCTCTGTTGTGTGGCAATTGGTGTATTCACTTTATGTTTGGTCTCCCTTTTGGTCGCCTGACCAAATTCAAAGAGAGCCGCTGCTGTGGCCGCCAGCCCACCAAGTTGGGGCTGTGGTGAAACTGGCAAGGATCTGGATTTCTTTTTCGTATCCACTTCGATTCTCATTTCGGGATCATTAAGATGTTCACTTAGCCCAACCACTTCACTGGAAGAGGTCAACGGTCTGGGTGGTGGGGTCAATGGATGCAACTGTTGATCAATTGGTGTTGCTGTTGGCAATGGCAAATCCATTATTGAACCGCCGCCACTTTCCGATTTAATTGAAGGATCAGCATTCGGTTCATCACTTATTATCATATTTTTTGGTTCCTCTCTCTCTCCCTCTGTCTTGGCCATTGACCATTTGTCGTCATCTTCCTCTGTATGCAATTGCATCTCCTCATTGTCATCCTCATTATGGGATTTCTTTTTATCTATTTGCTCCGCATCTGCCATTGTGGCTGATGATCTTCTATTTGATTTTTGGTTCTCTGTATTGTGTATGGTGTAATCACTTGCCTCATATTGTTCTTCGGTATCATCTAAATTGTCCATTGTCTTACCAAAGTTTTCCAAATCCTTTGTCATATCCATTTTTCTTTATTGAAGATTTCTTCCTTTCCTCTATGACTTTTCGTTTGGTTTCCAGAGATTTTAGTTTATTTTTTTTTTTTTTTTTATTTCTAATTAGTTTTAACGCATTTTTATGGATCTCATTGGATTTCTCTGTAAACGAAATGGATATAGAGAGAAAGAGAAAGAAAAAAAATGTCTTAAAAAATGAGTAAGCGAAATAATGAATAATAAATCTATTCAAGATTAAGAAAAAATCCAAAGAAACAATCATTTTCAATTCACTTTGTTTGCACAATTGATTATTTCTTTGTAATTTTCCACTTTACTTAAATGTTTACATTATAGATTCTTGATTTATCTTAAGATTATCTAATTGCTTATCTACAAAATGAAAAATAATTACTTTTAAGTTATTTAGGATAAGTTTTATACGATCTATTGGAAATCTTTACAATTTGAAATCTCTTTCGAAATGGAATTTGGTATAGTTAAAAATATTTGTTAAATTAAAGATCTTTGATTATAAAAAAACCTATAAAAAATTGATTTGAAATAAAATCTATAATATATACATATATGTATATGCAATTTTTATAGAAAAATCTTCATAATTTTTCATATAGAGAAAGTTTTATCATAGGAGAAAATTTAAGAGAATTTTCTTTCTTTTTTTGCCTTATAAATTGAATTAAAAAGAATTTTTGAATAGATGTAGTCTATATGTATATATGTATATATGTATATTACAGTTTCAATCTAAAATTTATTTATAATTTATAATTTTTATTGCTGTTGTAGAAAAAAATATTCTGCACTTAGTCATAAGTCTATTAAATAAACTCATTAATCTCTATCTCTTCTATTGCTAACGAAAAAAAAATTCCATGAATTTCTATTTAAAAATTATTTTATTAGCCTAAAAATACACACACATACATATATATATGTGTATAAAGAGTGAGGGAGAGAGAGAAAGGGAGTGAGAGAGTTGTAGTATAAACCAAACTAACTCGTGAATTTATTTATGTTTAATTTGGCTTAATTTATACTAAAACTGAGCCCGCAATTATATTTGTTGCCTTGCCTCTGTCTCTATCATGTTCGCTGCCCCCCTCTCACTTTCTGTCTCTGATGATTGTTATTTATTATATTTATATATCTATATAACTATATATATATATATATATAAATATATATATAAATATGTATGTATTATAATTGTTTATATTGCATTGTTAGTTCATTTCGTCTGTATGGCATTTATTTAATTAAATATTATTATTTATGGCCAAGGCTTGAGCCGCACCAAGAGAGGAAGAGAGAGAGGGAAATGGAGAGGGATAGAGAGGAAGAGAAGTAGTGCAGTGGTGGCATAAGAGAGAGGTATAGAGAATAATTATATTTATTTAAAATATAAATACATTTATTTCCTGCATGGGGGTAAGGGATGCAAGAGGCATGGCTCGCCTCTACCAACACCCCCCCCCCCCCACACTGTTTATATAAGATGATTTCGGGCAAGGGGTGGGGAGGTTGGTTTTTATTTTTTTATTTTTCTTCTTTTTGTAGAGGGAATGGGAATGGGAACTGGGTGGAGGGGAAGTTAAAAAACTTTTCTCATTTCGTTTGCTGAGCCATAAAATTTAATTATATTTATTATTATTGTTATTATTATTATTATTATTATATCTTTGCTTTTTCTGTTTTTGCTGACTTTATGTTTATTATTATTTCATTCCAATTAAATCGAAAGACTGCCACACTCCGTGGCAAGTTGAATTGAGTCGACGTTGGAGGAGTTGTCGACTCATATACATACATATATAAATATATATATATATATATACATATACATATGTATATATGTACATATATATATACATATATAAATATTGTTGTTGTTCTTTATTTTATTATTCTTGTTGTTGCCGAAAGAAATAAGAAATTATTCACCCTATCTAGAAGCGGGCATATGGATTTAATGAATTGAAGAATGGCTCTATAATCTCAATGAATTAAGTTGGAATACATAAGCTAAATATTTGAAATAGATTATTTAATATTCAGTACAAATTGATTTCAGTATTTTCTTAAGTATTACCGATTCGAAGAAAGTAACTTTACTTATTCGCCTATCTAAACTGCCCAAGGATTGCGATCAGTCTACTATTTTGCCTAAATTTTAAATATTTTCATAACATTTGTATAACTTTCATCTATATTTTTGTAACTATTTGAACAATGTAATTAAAATATCTAAGTTCTCGATCTATATAGTTTAAAGTCTATCGTTAGATTTCAATATACACAAATTACTAACAAGTCAGTGTACAATTTTGAGTAACTGTTGAAAACTGCTTTCAATTTTTTGGTATTCATTCAATTTTGGGAATTTTTTTTTTCAACTGATTAAGTGAAATGTTGTTACAATTTGAAACACTATATAACAAATACTGATAACTTGTTACTAAATATATATATTAACTATATATATTTTATAAATAATATATTTTTGTAGCTTTTGTTACATTTTTAAAACTTTAATCTATATAAAAATCTAAGTTTAACTAATTTCGCCTTCGATTTTTATAAAATTTGTTGAAATATTTCAAAATGTCAACTCAAAATGAAAACTAATTAAAATTTCAAAAGATTTCATATTTTTTGGAAGATTTTTCAATTAATTTTTTTTTTCTGTTTTTGCTACAGCCAAAAAAAAGGGTATAAAAATTTCATCGTTATTAATAAACAAAACTTTTGCCTCATCTTTGTTCTAACTGTTTCCCTCTGTGTTTGGGCAACTTTTCTTCTTCTTTTTTTGTTTTTGCTTTATTGTTATT
Organism: Drosophila austrosaltans; assembly: GCA_035045865.1. Taxonomy (NCBI): domain Eukaryota; kingdom Metazoa; phylum Arthropoda; class Insecta; order Diptera; family Drosophilidae; genus Drosophila; species Drosophila austrosaltans. Next base: position 8,018,327 of record JAWNOQ010000207.1, read on the forward strand.
ACTTTTATTTTATTCATGCTCCTTGAAAAAAAAATAAGAAGCGTTCGATGGGGGAGCTAGAGGCGGTGGGGTACTTGCTTTTCAAATTTCATATATTCTTGAAAAAAAAAAAAAAAATGCTGGAAAACAAACAAATACATTTGCTTTTTTTTTTTCTTAATATTCTTTTCTTTTTTCTTTTCTTTTTTGTATGCATTTATTTATTATTTTGGCTTTTAATTATTAACACAAACCAAGAAGAAGAAGATGAAACTTAAAAAAAATAGGGGAAAAGAAGAAGCAACAGCAATTCACTTTTTTTCTGGCACAACAACAAGAGAGCAAAAAAAAAAATTGGTTGAAAGTAATTTTTATCTTTATAATATATACAAAAGTATATATATTTTTGTTTTTTTTTAAATTTATATAATTTATATTTATATTTTCAAGGTACAAAAAAGTCCTGGAAACTTTACACACACACACACAAACAGCAGAGCAAAACAAAACAAAAGATATGAAAAGTAAGAACAGAAGGGAATAACAGAAGGTAGAGGAGCAAAGTGAAATGAATAGCTGAAGGAGTAGCTGAAGCTGAAGATATGATGGCATGAGGAGGAGGAAGAGGAGTGCGGCAAATGGCAGGCGGGCAGAACCAGAGCCGGGCATTATATATATACATATATAAATATATATATATATTGTATATTTTGTTGTATTTATTTATTTACGCTTATTTATTATTTATGCAGCAAGTAATAAATTACACAGGACCCAAAGAGCAGGCAACTGCCTCTACCAGGGTCTGCCTTCTTGTATTGCCCGTGCCGTGCCGCGTTTCAGTTTCAGCTTCAGAGCTACTGCCGTTGCTTTTGTAGGTGTGTGTGTGTGTGTGTGTGTATATATTTGTTTGTCTGTCTGTGTGTGTGTGTGCTTTTTTGGCGCGTACCACCCACACCCACCAATCAGGCAGAGGACACAGCATCAGCTACAGCTTCATACACACACAGACAGACAAAGACAGACACACACACACACACGCACACACACACAGTAAACACACAGACAGACAGACAGACATAAGTAGCAAAAGTTCTTCTACGTCTTGGTCTTTTCTTCCTCCTGCTGCTGCTTCCTTTTCTTGGTTTCTTCCTTTGCTTCGTTTTCACTTGCTGCTTAAGTTTTGCCTCTGCTTAATTTCTGTTCGCCCGCGCGCGCTCTTTTTATGGCAATTTTTGACAGTGCCCGTCGACACAGGGAGGGGGAGACTTGGGTGGGTATGGAATGGAGTGGAATGGTGGGTTGTTATAAATTAATAAATTACAATTTTCTTTTAACGCGCTAGCAGCAGCAGCAACAGCAGCAGCAGCGACAGCTACAGCAAAGACATTGGCAGCAGCAGCAGCCACAAGACACTTGATAAATTATATTATATGAAAACGGTATTGAAACAAAAACAAAAAAAAAATATATATATACATATATATAATTTGTATACCAAAAATAATATTACTTAAGTAAAATTAAGAAAAATTAATAATAATTAAGCACACATACACGCACACACACACTGGAAATTGACTTTTGATTGTAATTGTAACTTTTGCACTTTTGTTTCTTTGTTGTTGTTTACGGATTTCATTACAGAAAAAAAAACAATTTTATAAATATTACTATATATATTTTTTTTTTTATTTATATATGTTTTATTTTGATTAAATGCAACACATGTTGGGCTAATTGTTATTGTTGTTGTCCGTTTGTTTGTTCTTATTTACACACGCACATTTGTTGCCTGTTATTGTTGCTGTTGCTATTGTAGCTGTTGTTGTTCTTGTTCTTGTTGTTTTTCGATCTCTCTCTCTCGCAAAACGTGTGTGTGCACTCACGACGAAAGTTAAATACGAACTGAAACGCACGATTCAAATTCAATGCAATGAATGAAACTCGAGCTACGGCCAAAGAGCGTTTCGCTGTTCGCCGCTAACGTTGACTGCGACTGCGACTGTGACAGCAACTGAGCAAACTAAACGCTCTCCACAATAATATACTGCTGCTGCTGCTGGGGCCGGCCACCTACGCTGCCAGCGCTCTGCCATCACCATATGTGTAAGAGAGTGTGTTGCGCCGGCGTTGCGACGAAACGAAAACGTTTTCCGGTTTTATTCGGCGAATTCAAACAATAATATTCATAGAGTAAGAGAGTCGGTTTTTGGGGTTGATTTAACCGAAGAGAAGCGACCAAGCGAATGCTCTTCTTCGGGTTCGTTGGCAAAGGCAATTGAATTTTTGCTGCAGGTGAGAAGGGGGAGGGAGCCTATAAGATCAGCTTGATGAAGGCGACTTAACAGGTAGATAATGGTTGGTGCTTGAGGGAGATGGCCAGTTAGGGGGAGGAAGGGTGGTGAGGTGATTTGATTTGACTAATTTAGCTAATAAAATATAGAAATCTTCTAAAATTAAGCACTGATTTTTATGGTTCTCTTTTTTTTGCTATATTTATGTTTACTAAAAAGATATATTTATAATTTTCATATATAAAAAACTTTCAGAAATATTTATATTTCTCTTACATAAATTTAACTCAAATCAGTTGTTCGCAATTTCTATGTGATTTAAAAAACATATATCTATTCTATCTATCATAAATTTCATTAAAATATAAAACTTTTAGCAGATTTACAAAAAAAAAATAATTACAAGGTGTAACCTTATATAAAAAGGAAAACAAATTTTTATGAATTGACATTTGAAGTTCCAAATTCATTAACTCAATTTTCTTATTCAAGTTTTTAAGATAATTTCTTTCATAAAAATGTGTTTCACTTAAAAAAAAAACGTTGTTTAAAGAATTTCTAAAATAACAAAATATCCTAAAATTACCATTAAAAGTTGTTGCCTACTTTGTGGGGCTAATTGTCCACTGGGGAAACTGTCATCTTGAAACTGAAACTGAAACTTTTAGATATGAAGGAAATTTGTTTTTCTTTTTTATCCTACAATAACAGAAATGAGAAGTTTTTTTGTTCGTACTATAAACAAGTGTATGATTAATATGTTAAAGAATAATGTTTTAAAAGTGAAATTAAAAAACAAAATATATAATATAAATATTTTAAAACGTTAGAAAAAATAAATAAATATGTATAATGTTTTACATACATTGACTTATCAGTTAGGATACGAAAAATACATATATTTCATTTTTCATTTAATAATGTATTATTATTGAAAGACTACAGCTGGCACTTTGATCAGATCAGTTTCTTTTATGTATGTATATATATGTATGTGTATAGGGTTATCTTGTACAATATGACCTTATATATATAAGATATAATTTTACGTTTGAAAATAATGAAAAGACGATTTTTTTTGTTTTTAACATATTTTGTTTCAAAAATACATGTGCTTCAGAAATTTCAAGACGAATAATAAGAAAGTAGCCTCAACTCAAAAAGAATACAAATTAGTGAAAGATAAATTTTTGATTACAATTTCAAAATCAAACTTAATAATTGTTTTATATCTTAAACTTCTCCAGATGATAAAATGAGTTTATGAAAAATATTAAATAAAAATTTTTATATAAAGAATTAAAAAATTGTGCAAATTATGTCAAAAAATTTAAAGAAAATTAAAGATTAAAAAAGAAACAGATTAAAAATAAGCTAATATTAGTTAATGTCTATGATAATTAAATTGAAGCAATATATTGATGCAATATATATGAAATAGAGAGAAGAAAAAAGAATTACAAAGTTCAAAAAATACGAAATGAAGATCAATAGTAAAATAAATGAAAATGCGAACCTTTTTTTGACTCAACATTCCATTTGAAATTTAAAACAATTCTTGTTATTTTTAAATCAGAAAATGAAATTGAATTTTTTAGTGATTTAATAAAGAGTGAACTATTACAATAACCATCTCATATATACCATCAAATATAAACAATTTGTGAAATATTTCATCAAATCTACAATTTTAAAAGGCCTTTTTTAATAGTTTTTCTCTCGATTCAAAAATTGCTCAAGTTATTCAAATTTTTGTTCGCGATTAATCGAATTGAAATAATAAATGCATAACCTATGCACTAGGCTGAAACAGAGGCAGTGTGAGATAGAGAGGGGGGGATGGGGGGAGGGGATCCAAGGAGACTGAGAGCAAGGGAGAAGGCATGATAAGAGTGAGAGAGAGAGAAGAGACGAGATGCTTTTAGTGCATGGTGCATGCGGCATGTGGCATGCTGTCGCATGTCCAGTAAGAAAATGTTGCGAAAAATAGTTTTTGTTCCTTTTTTGGCCAACGCAACCCTCAAGCGACATTAGCCAGGCTTCTTTAGCCATTCATATGCGATAGTTGTTGTTGCTGTCACTGCTTAGGCCAAAAAGAGTAGAGCAAAAACTACACACAGAAGACATCAGGCCACGCCTATTGGCCAGCCAACGGGCAAGGCATTGGAGTGAGCGAGTGCGCAAGTTTCGTGCATTCGGCTCCCTACACACATACACACACACACACACAGGCAGACACATAGACACACACATACAGGCAAACGCTAACATTCACATTGAAAAGAGAGTGAGGTGAGGTTTTAAAGGCTCTCTTTAAGCCCCTTTTGGCCCCAACAAAAGAGCATAAAATAAAGAAGCAGAGGCGCAGCAAGATGTGTGAGCTACGAACCAAAAAACGACGACAATACAAAAAGAAAAGAGAAAAAAATATCACACAAACCAACACGAAACTAAAGAGAGTGTAGTGTGAGTGTTGGCTAAAGAAGAGCGCGAGGCGTAGGAGATGGCGATGTAGGTGAATACTGCGCTGTGACGTCATTTTGTAGGCGGCGCTACGAAACGCATTTTTAATACTCGATCTCCCTGCCTCTCTCTATCGTATACTCTCTCACTCACTCGCATGCCCTCTCTCTTTCTATCTATATCTCTCTCTCTCTCTGTCTAGTTCTTTTACTCTCGTTTCAAGCTAAAGGCCTACTCATCATCAATGTGGTTGTTGTTGTTATTGTAATTGTTAGTGCAAATTGTTGCTGCTATTGCTAGCTGTTGTTGTTGTTGTTCTTGCTAGTTGTCACCTTGTGGCGCTCTATGCGCAACAACAACCAATAACAACAACTAACTTACAAATCTATTTCCTTCCTTCCATTTGTTGTTGTTGTACGCACACACACGCACATATATATATATATGTATAGATTACTTACATATATAATTATATTTATATATTAATATATATTTATTTATATATTCTGCATATTTAATTTCATTAGCTTTCTCTTTTTATTATTTTTTTTTTTTGCAACGACCTTCTTTTTTTTTTTTTGTTGTTGTTGTGTGTGTGTGTTTTATATATATTTTTTTTTTTTGCTTGCTTCGTGTATTTGGCGAGACGAGGCCTTTTCAGTTGAGACTTCGTGCTCAACGCCGATTGGCTAAAAAATCGTTTTAAATATATATACCTACATATATATGTATAAAAAATATATATATATATATAAATTCTATATGTGTGTGTATCAGTGTGTATATATATAAATATATATATGTATATATATGTATAGGGAAAAAAGCGTAATATTTATAAAACGCCTGAACGAATTCGGTCGGTTGCTTCCAATTGGAGGCGAGGCATTTGCCTATCACGAATTCAAAGGCAAACCGATTGGCAAATGGCCGAAAAGGTAAATATTACAGTTATATATAAATATATATATGTATAAAAAGTATATATTTTTTATACATTTAACAATTGTTTTAATTCAAGTTGCCGAAAGGTCACTAAAATACACATCTCAAGTTATCTGAATCGAAATGAAAATGGCAATAAGAGAAGATTTTTTTTTTTTAAACATACTTTATACACATTGGTATTCCTATTCAAGGATATCCCTATGACACCTTATGGATAACCTCCTTAATGATTTTACTTTTGTTCTTATTTCTCTTTATCTTTATCTCAGCTAGGTATTTTCATTTCTTTTATACTGGCATTTGCCTCTACCAAAAATTTTTGCTTCATTTATCTTTTTATTGAAAAGTTAATTAAATATTTAAGAATTTTTCATAAATATATAGCATATAAATAGATAGATATATTAATAGAATAAACTTCAAATATCTACATATATACAATATATATTTGCCTTAAGAAATCAAAGAAAACACAGAAAACATATTTTAAAATAAATTATTAAACAAAGTAAAGTAATATAAAATTTAACAATTGCCACTTTAATAAAATAATTATATAGTTAGATATAAATGGATACATATATACCTTAATGGATATACACATATGTACATATGTACATATATTTAACAGATAGCAAAATATAATAAAAATAAAAAAGAAAAACCTTAAGAAAATTCAAGAAAAAAGAAAGAAGAAAAAACCTTGAAAAAATCAAATGGAAAACAAATAAGAGTTACGTAAAATTGTGTATTTAGTACAGAAATAAATATTAAAAATATAAAATATTATAAAAAACTATGAATGTAATGTGAAGAGTATGAAAAAGAACAATAATTTCCTTACAATTTAGGGGGTAAAAAACAAAAACCCTCTTTTAAAACTAATATATATAAATCAAACTGAAGTTTTGAAAAATTAAAGAAAAATTAAATATTTGTCACAGGAATGAACATTGTATTTAAAAATATATATATAAACTACATAAAGCCATGAAAATTTTATATAAGGAATAGAGAGAAAAGCATTTTCCCTACAATTCCTGGGAAAAACTATAATATTTAGAATAAAGAAAGAAAAAATGTGCAAAAGAAAACAATGAAATTATATATACATAGGTATAGTATATATATATAAAATTCTCGTGTCACAGTTTTTGTTGCCATACTCCTCCGAAACGGCTTAACCGATTTTGATGAAATTTTTTATGCTTCTCCGGTATCTATGAGAATCAGCCAACATCTATTTTTCATCCCCTTTTTTTCTCACTCCCTACCACATTACTACTTACAATAAGTAAGCTATGAAATTGCTAGAAAATTATTTATATGGCAAAACAACATACATTATCTAGTGGCGGACATTTGTTGGATATCAATTTTGTAATTGTTTTGACTTATCAATTTTCATATTCAAATTTTTGGTTGCTATACAATATTTATAGTTTAAGTTTCGTAAACATTTTCAAATAGATTCGCTAAGTTTTAGATCGTAACATATAGTGATCATGAAGAACTCCCCAACTTATTCCTTTTTTTCTCATATCTTTTGATATATTATATACAGTTTAAGTTTCGAAAGCGATGGTATAATGAAACTTTGATATGGCGATAATGAAAAACTCCCCAACTTATTCCTTTTTTTTTTAAATCTTTCGACGTTTTGAATCAATTTGCTTTGTGACTTGCCATATTAATACTAATGAAAATCAGAAAATGTACCAGAAAGACTACTTATTAGTTTTTAATTCGTTTCATTTCATATTTAAAATTTTAAAAGCTCCATAACTTATTTCTTATATTTTCAAACATACTGAACCACAAATCTATGCAGAAATTATTCTTTGCTCAGCCTAAACATATGTAAATTTTGAGTCGTTTTTATAAACTTAAACATGGTTAAACATTTTTGATAATGTATCAGACATCTATTATTATATATTCACATATTTATTATACATATATCTAAATAATCTTCTTTTTAAGCGCAAATTTAAACTAAATTTGACCCAAGTTTCTTAACTAAAATATTCACCACAAATGATTTCAGTTAATTCACAGCCTGAGGATAGTGTGTAAGACCTTCTCGGCGTATCCTTTTTCTTTTTTTTTTTTATATATTTAGAAATATATGTTAAAATTTCTATCATAACATGCCCAACTTTAAATTATCAATCTTTCCTAAGCCTTATTATCATAATATAAAAACCAATTTCCATTTGATCTCATTTGAATATACAAAAGTGTTTCTCTTTTTGAATATGATTGACATTTTAAAAGTGCTTAAACTACTGAGAACTAACTCCCATGATAGATTGCTAAAACTAATCGAGTTTAGCATTCTAAGTCACTTTCGTTAGTGACCATCGCATCTCTTTTCGTGGCGGAAATGAAAGCCCTTTCCGCCTTGACAAGTTCAAAGATGACAGCAGAGTGAGAATGAAGCTAAAAAAAAAAAAAAAAAGGAAGAAAACTGATGGAAAAATATGACGAGGAAAAAATAGTTGAGTGAAAACTCTTCTCCTAACTGGTCCACTGGGAAATGGGGGGGGGGGGGGGGGAACTAGGAAGCGTATTGGCTTCCGTTTCTACAGCAAATAGGAAATTCCAAAGTGAAATTATTGAAATAGCGTGAAGAAAACGTATGTTTGACCGAGACGGGTGGCAACGGTGTGGAAACCACGTTAAAGTACATCCGTTGGCAAAGCGAAAGAGTTCAAATTGCTAGCGAAACGAAACGACAAAAAAGAAAAAAAAAAAAAAACAAAAAACAAAAAACAAAGAAAAGCAAAGCAAAAGAAATGGCGACAGGAAATGGACATAGCCACTAAAAAAAAAAAAAAAACGCTGAAAAGGAGTAAAGAAAAAAAAAAAAACGAACCGTAAGCAAAATGTCGCCAGATGAAGGCTTGCGCCATTTTACGCCCTTGTATTGCATTGACGGGACGAAACTAACCCAGTAATCGAAATGGACAACAAACCTCTCAAACTCTGGCAGATTGGTTATTTGAAAGCCGCCTCACAGTTCCCTCATTCTCTACTCCACTTCATTCCGTTCTCCAGGGTCCTTCAAACAACTATGGGTTATAGAAGAAAGTGGACAAAGAGAAAGCCACAAGAGAATAGAATTTCTATTTTCAAGGCTTTAAGATTTCTTTTTTTTTTTTTGGTAAGAAATAAAGGCCAGAGAGTGCCCAATAATCGGCATATTGACTTATTCCTGTGCAATGTTGATAACTGAACCGATCAATTGAAATTGTAAAGAATTGTAAGAGATAAGCAGAGTTAATTATTTTCCATTGTTCAAATGCTCTTTCATTTGTCAATTCTCTTTTCAGTTTTAGGTTTTTTTTTTTGCGATTTTTCCTTTGAGTAGAACAGAGTAGAATGTTGTTATTAGGTCCTTGTTAAGTCTATCTCTTGAGCTTTTTACTAAAAGTTCTTAAAATATAAAGTCGAATCCTTGAATCTTCGACCTCTACGAAAACCTTATCATATTAGTTACTTATTTTCAACCCTTTTGTACTTTTAGAAAAATTTTCAGTTATGTTAATTAATAATTCAAATATTGGACTTTTTTTCGATTGGTAAGGCTACTAAAAGTCTACTAAAAAAATTTTTGACTAAATTAAAGGGAAAAAATAATTTACTCATTTATTTATTGGCTTAACATTTTAAAGATTAATAAAAATATATTTGGTATGTGAAAGACCTCAGTATTTCTGAGCAAATTGTCAGTTGTTTTACTAACTGTTTTAAAAATTTGTTTTTTAAATTTTTTTTCACTTTTTTTGTTTTATTTTATTAAAGAAAATATAATGGAATTTACTTGCTAATACATAAAATGAGTGTATATAAATTTTAGGTATAAGAATAATATAATATAAAAATAAAGTAATATTCAGATTACAAGTTAAATGTTGATAAATCTGAATGATACTTCAATAGTTTTCAGTTATTAAATTATAAGATAAAATCACAGAAATACAGTAGATGCCGGCTATAATGATTTGAAGCTTATAAAGAAGAAAGGTTTGGTTGGTTTTCATACAAACTTCCATGGATTAATGCACAATCGGCTATAAGGAATATCGGTTATAATGCTGCTATATTGCCGGCTCCTTGAGTATCGTTATAAGCAGAATTTACCCTAAATAAAAAATAACCTTTATAAATCTCCAAGAATTTCCATGACATTTCCATTTATTCAATATGTATCACTAACTGTTTTTAGAACACAAAAAAAAGATTTTGTTTTTGATTGATTTGACGGTTTTTTAGGTAGTTTCGCCTTACTACATACATCTATGATATCATGAGAGCTCTCTGTTCTACCAAGTTGCGGGCATTATATATATAGTTCTCTGACTACAAGATAAGAAATGGCATACAAAATACTATATCAAATATTATATCTCTAAACTGGCCTTAGGCTTATTGAAAAAGTTAAATTATTAAATTCTTTTTGAAAAATGCTTGAATATATTTTTGCATTATCCATATCCATATATCCAATATACTTCACTCGTGGAAGGCGCATTATATTGTCCTCTGTGTTCTCCGACAGGAACTTTATTTGCATGGGTTACGACATTAAAGTCGGGAGTCCTTGCTGGAATACTCTCTATCGCAGATCCTGGATGAGGCGAGCCTCACGCTCTAGAGACAATTCTCTGGCTCTCTGAACTATATGTCTATCTCGATCCTGGCTACGGCGAGCCTTACGCTCTACGGAGGATTCTATTTCTCTCTCAGCTCTATTTCTAGCCCGAAGCTGGCTGAGTCGGGCCTCACGCTCTACTGAAGATTCTCTCTCTCTCTCAGCTCTATTTCTAGCCCGAAGCTGGCTGATGCGAGCATTACTTTCCGCTGACGTTTCTTCATCTCTTGCTGAACGTGTTCTTCTGGCATTCACTGTACTACGACCTATGTTCGAACGACGACGTCTTCCAGACATGATTTTATTATCTTGTACAAAACCAAAATAATAAACTCAACAACCAAAAATACTTTTTTGAACTTAAATACCTTAAATACTACGGTTCTCAAAATATTTAAAAAGTGTGTTTATTTACGACTTCGCATCAGAAATCCTGAAATTATCAATGGTTCTCTAATTTATTAAGCATGTTATTGTACATAAAAACCTTCCTCTTGAATCACTCTATCTATTAAAAAAAACCCGCATCCAAATCCGTTGTGTAGTTTTAAAGATCTAAGCATACATACAGACAGACACAGGAAGCGACTTTGCTTTATACTATGTATAGATTTGAAAGAAAGGCCATGCCGAAGTTGTATACCCTTGCAAAATTTTCCTTTTCATAATCAAGTCTAACGGAAACTTTTGTGCACAGAGGCAAATTTGTTCTAAATTACTTAACCCAAAGAACTTTTCACCATCAACTGACTACTATTTCATTCAATTATCAAGGGAAATGAAATGCTTGCCTTTGCTATATATAAAGAATTAGATCAGTTATAGATCCAGAGTATAAATCCGGAAGAGGGGTATGTAAACAAATATAACAAACTGAAATATATGTCAAAACACAAAGAAATTTAATTATAGAGTATGTTGACTGAATATTTCTTAACTTTTTTTATTTACCATTAATTGAATTTTGTATTCTGCAATTTAAAATGGTCAAATCTACGATTTTTTAGTCTGTTTCCCATTGGAATTGATATTAATATATATTTTGAACTGAACAAATTGCTATAAACTTGAACTGAAAACTTGCCACAAGTCTAAATTATGAAAATAATTCTACGAAAAGGAAATGCCCATTTTATGATTTTATTTTCGAGAAGATTTAAACATAACAAAAAAATTTAAAAAAAATCAAGGATTTTGTTATGCAAAATCCTGTTAAAAAAAAACATTCTTTAACTCTCTCTGTCTATAAGTTTATTGCTTAATAATATTCTTAAAACAAAAGAATTAGTAGCAGCAGCAAATTTTTTTTTATTTTACCATTTCACATCTAGTTAAACCTTTTAAGTTCACTTTTTTTCATTAAGATTTTTAATTTAATTTTTTTTTTTTATTTCTTTCAGAATTTACGCAATTTAAATTCATTTGATACCATTGCCAGTGCCTATTTACATTTAAACTCAAACCTTTTCTTTTTGGCATTCCCTTGATATTGTTGTTGTAGTTGTTGTTGTTGTTGGAGCCGTCTGCTTTAAGTGTAGATCACGCAAAATCAACGGCCAGGAAGTTAGTACACAAACAACAGCAACAAAATTAAAAAAAAAAAAACAAAAAAAACACACACACACAACATACAGAATGTTGTTAGAGGTACAAACAATTGAAGTAGCCACATCAGCAGAGTATAGAATATAGGCACTGCAAAGGGATTGGAGAGTGGTAAACGGGGGTAGGGGAGGAGTACGGACTCTCGCTTTACCATATGCAAATGAGTATGAGTATGAGTATTGGATGAGTACCTCTAAGCTTTCGGTCAATTGGATGCCCAGCAACTGCTCTTGCACTTGGCGGGGCCTTTGGAAAATTGCGCTTACGCGACGTCATTCTTCTCGTTCTCAAACAAAAAGTAAGCCGCCATCACCGTCGTCGTCGTCGTCGTCGTCGTCGTCGCCGTAGTCGTCGATGTTGCCTCTGTTTCTCTCTTCAGTTTTATTTTTACCGAAGCCTGGAAACGTGCCCCAGCTAACAAAAGAGTTTCTAATGATTTTTGCGCCATGTTTGTGCGAGACTACTGAGTTGTTCTTTGATAGTGGGTATAGGTGGAGGTGATTGTGGTGATGATGCTGATGGTACTACTGTTAGTGATGGTGGTGGTGATTGTGGGTGATGCGGCACGGAAATGAAAATCGAAAGAATTGTTGACCATCCAGCAAAAGCTAGAAGCTGCAACTGGACCTAAAGCAGAAGCCGTAGCAGCAGCAGCAGCAGCACCAGGAGCTGGAGCTGTAGCTAAAGCAACAACATCAGGCCTCAGCAGGCAGATGAAAAACCTTCTCCCCAGCCAAATGCAAATAAATTCAATCGATGCCCGTTGTTAAGCTCTCTAGCCCATGCATGCATGCGTCTGCTGTTGCATTGTCGACGTGAAAGGAAGGATGGCCAGCCACTACGTTGTTTCATAGAGATGGAGAAATGGAGACAAATGGAGATGGAACTGTGCCTGGAGATGGTCGGTCGGTCGGTCGGTCGGTCGGTCGTTGCGGCATTGCGCGAATCCTATTATTTAGAAAAGGCCCAGATATAGCCAGTGAGTGGGAGTTAGAGAACGAAACAGAGAGACAAAGAGTAAGAGAGAGAGAAAAAGAAACCAGCAAAATGAAAATCCTTTGGCGTATGATGCATGACAGAAACGGGAGGAGTTTGGGGTACATTTGGTTGGTAAATCGGTATAGGGTAAAAGATGTGCCAGAGTTGTTAGACTCAAGCCCAAAATCAACATGAAACTCTAGGTGTATGCCAGTGTGTATATGAGTGTGTGTGTGTGTGTGTGCGTGTGTGTGTAGGCTCTCAGTTTGTATTTCTCGAATTTTCCATGCGATTTGCAAGCGCAAAATTTTCGCCGAAAAACCCCAAAAGGCAAATATCACACTGAGAAAATTTACACAATTTTCGAAATATTTAAATTAAAGAAATTTTAAATATTTATCAAGATTAAAAAATAAATTTACTTTGGAATAATTGAACTCGAAATTGTTTGTAACATTTTTAAGTTTATAAAAAAAAAATTTATTTTTTTTTATTATTGTTTTGTAGAGCATCAAAAATTTACACTAAATCTCTATCGATCTATATAACTAAAGCGATATTATGTTCATCTCTCTGTATAGTATAAAATGTATAGGAATAGATATATGTATTTATAAATAAAATAGAGAACTTGAATTTCAAAGTTTATTAATTTTCTTAACTCACTTGATCTCACTTACATTAAAAATAATGAAACTTATGCATAAGCAAAAGTTGGCTTGAGATCGAGATCTTATTCTCGAGCTGAGACTATTAATATTTCTTGCCGTGTAATCAAGAACTGTAATATATATAAAGAGAGAGAGAGAGAGGGAGAGAAAGAGAGAATAGGGAACCAAAATCTAAGGTCCATGTAGATAGACCGCAACAGGAAAGGAAATGCTGCAATGCGTTGGGTGTTATCCAGAACGTGGTTAGTTTTCTTTTGCACCAGCATTTTGAGCTAACATTTTTCTAGTTTTCTTTCAAACTCTGCCTTTACCTTCCCCCCTCCATTACCACTACCACCATTACCATAACTAGTCACCTCTCTTCTTTCTTTTTGTGGGCCCCTCTAAATGGATGTGGAGGATATTGGGGGTTAGTGGGTAGCCAGGGGAAAGAGTAGCTCTTGGAGCGGAAACGCAATTTCCAGGCCTACGAAAGACAACAAACAAAAATTTGTTTGAGGCAAAGAACGTTCGACCAACGACGAACGAACGAACGGACGAGCGCACGGAACGAAACGGAACGGTACGGCACAGAGCGGAGCAGACCGATCCGGACGGAGCTCAGGAGTAGCAAAAGGAATAGACGACGCGTCGTTTGTATGAGGTAGAGAAAAAGGAATGAGTGGAGAAAATCTGCCTTTTTGCTTTTTGGTGTTTGATTATGCGTTGGCTTTCGGTTACCAAAAAGAAAGGAGAAAAAAAATAGAAGTGTGTGGGATAGTTTTGGGTGGGTGGATGCGTTTATTGTTGTTGTTGTTGTTGTTGCTGCTCAAAATGACTTTGCTCCTCATTTTGGCTATCGGCTATCACCTGGCCAGTATATCATCAAAAATGTTGTTTGCTTCCTATGATGCTTTTCATTTCTCGTTTAATAAGCCCATGCACCAAGCAAAACTGATTCGCTTCAAAAAACTCAGTTATGGCAACCAACTTGGCGTATGCTTGATTTTTGCATGCAACGCCTGAAAGTATGCAAAATACAAACAGAAATTTCCCCCTCAAAAAAAAAAGAAGCAAACCGGAAAAGGCAGCAAAATGAGAAATGGAAGAGTACAAAAAAAAAAAAAAAAAAAAAACACCCGGCAAAAGGTTTACCCACAAAATGGAATGTCAAGTTAACCGCAAATTGTCTACAACAAGACCTCATTAAAGTCGCAATTTAATGCGGGCTTTGGCAAAAGGATGGCCACAAGCAATCGCCACAAGGATGCCACAAAAATGCCAACAAGTGGCTGCCGTTTTTTTTTTTTTTTCCTTTGCATTTGTATTTCTTTTTCTGTGTGTGTGGGGGGGGGGATGTTGCCATTGCCATTGCCATTGTTGTTGGCAGTCATAATCCGTTTTGTTCTAACACATATAAATCCGCTAAAGCTTTCAGCTCATCTTCTGCCACTAAAAAAAAAAAAACACAACAAAAAAAAAAGAAAACCTCACACATATACAAATACATTCAGAAAGAAACAGAAGGCAGATGATGATGAGATTTAATTACAATTAAGTCGATTTAAAAATACACTTTCATTTGTCTCATGAGAGTTGCGCTATATGTCACAGATAAGTAAGACAAGTAAGTCAAATACGAACTGTCTTCCTAAGCCATTTTGTTGTCCTGCCATAAGTTAAAACAAAGTAAAATACTATATACCAATTATAAGGAAGTTCATCTATATATATTTTTTTATATATTTGATAATGTAAATATAATAGTAAATATTGTTTTTTCTTTTTTAAATATCTCTTTAATATTTGTAAAGGCCCTGCAAATAAGAGCTACTGAGATGATTGAAGGTTATTTGTAATTATATCATAATTATTGTTAAAAATAAATAATAAAAATAAATAATATTTTTTAATACAATTCATATTCTCTTTATTGAATTTTAATAGATATTTTTCAATATTTTTTTATTTATTTTCTTTCTTCCTAAGATTTATACTATTAAAATATTTTCATAGTAAAAATATTTTGTTACATATCTGGAGTGCTTTTTGTCTTTTCAAATAAATAAATAAATTTAAGTATTAAATAATATTATATATTTTAGAGGCTTTTGGTTTTTAGTTTATTATTATTTTATAGCATTTTTAATTAAAAAAAAAAAAACCCGTAGCCTTTTATCTTTTTTTAGTTCAATAATTTTAAGCTTAGATTAACTTATATTTTTTAATGAGCAAACCTTTTACTTCAACTATTTTTCTTTCATTAACAAGAATAAAGTTTATATAATTATTTTGTTATTTTATTAACCACTTTAAAATTTTATTTTATGATTATTTTTCATTTATTTTTTTTAGCTCAAGAAACTCTTTACTATAAGACATTTGCTTTTTATTTGATTTATATTATACAATTTTCTATAAACTGGTTTATTTTGTATCTATTTAAGATCCTTTTTTGGTTTAAATATATATAAAAAAAATAATATAAGAAAATGTTTGTTTAAAAATTTGTTATGGACTATCCATATAATTTAACCAATTTTATGATATTAATTATAAACTATTGTAAATAATTTTATCAACTTAAATATTCGTTATATTTTCTCTTCTATATAGAAACGAAATTTGTCTTTATTTTTGTGCTAATCATGGAACTCTATGCATAGGGTAGAAAAAACAAAAGGCACTGACTGTCTAATATATATATATATATACAAATATATACATATATATATAAAAAAAACACATTTTTTGTAACACACGCCCCCTCCGCCCCCCAGCAAAAGCATGCCAAGCTTGTCAGCCAGCCAGGCAGTTGTCGTTTGCTATACATCGTATATATATGTATATATATATATAGAAAAAGATTTTATATATATACGTATATTTTTTTTCAGTCTGTTACTTGGGTCCCTTTGGTCCTTAGAATAAATTCTTTTTTAAATACACACACACAACATATGATTGTATGTTGGTTGTGTGTGTGTGCGTGGAGAAATATAAAAAAAATCCTCTTGGTTGTCGTACGTCGAGGTTGCAGTTAAGTATGTGTGTGTGTGTGTGTGGCACGCGCGTTGTCTGCGGCGCGTGCCTTTTGGGCACTCAACGTGGCACCCAGCAAAAGGCAACAACAGCAACAACGACGACAAGGACAACACTTCCTTTTGGCTTTTGCCTGTGGAGAGAGCCCGCTGGAATCCAGTGTTGGCATCTCACGCTTAAGTGTTATTTGTCTACGTTTACATGGGATCCCAAAGTGTGTCCTTTCTTCTACTCTCTCATTCTCTCTCTCTCTTACTCTCTCTCTCTCTGTCTCTTAGTATGTGTGCCCTGGCCGTGCTCTGGTAATTGTGCCGCTCATATGTGTGAATTAAATGTGCCGTAAAGGATCCCAATTTTCCGGTCACTTAACTGAAAACCGAGAATGTGCCGCAACAGTAGAAGCAGCACCCATCACATCTACCAAAACAAAGAAAGAAAAAAAAAACGAAGGCAAAAGCAATGCCAAATCACATGAACATGAACATTGGACATGTTGATACAACATTATTCATATTAATTCAGTCAATAGATCCACAGATATAATTGAATGATTCACTTATTCACAATCTATTGTAAATTGTATTTAAATTTATTTTTTAACTTAATTATATCAAAGATTTTTATCTCAGTATATAAAATATACTTAAAAAATATGTTTTCTTCTATTTAAATGAAATTTTTTTAAGGTTTCTTTTAAATATTAAAGAAAATTAAATAAAAATAAAATAATTTTTTATTTTAAATGTTTTCTTTTAAATTATTTTGAAAAAGGAATAAATTGGAAAGATTACTTATGAAATAGATCAAATGTATATATATATCTATAAGTTATGAATCAGAAGTATATAAAAATGAATATTTGTCTGTATTTTATCATTGAATTGGTATATATATATGTATTTTTCCAGGCTGAAGGTTTGTATAATATGTTCATGGACGCCACTCGCCACCAGTAGCAACTTCTGCCCCGATCAACATATTGTCATAAAAATTAGTATAAACTCTTGCGGTAATCTCTAAGGAAGTTGATGTGCATAAGACCATGAAGGTTTCTGTGTTGGTACTACCAATTTTCGAACAATGACGCCAATAAATTTGCTAATTATGCCATCTTGAATTGAATATTCGTAGTTAAGACAGAACGACGTCTGTCGGCTCCACTAGTATATATATAAATATATTTGAGGCAAATTGTTCTGTATTAGATAGTGTATAGCCTAAGATGTAATGTGTAACACTAAAAGAGTGTGACGACAGTAGCTCAGTGTAAAGTCGAGTGAAAGAGACAATAATTAAGATTAATGTAATTGTTGTAAACGAGCTTTTAGAGAAAGATAGAATAGATTACTGAAGAAATTTGACAGAGCAACATACTGAGACACGTCGCACGATTTTAGTAACAATATAAAGGAAAATAATTTAAGTGAGACTTTCCAAAGCAGAATCCCCATACATATAATAAATATGCATATAATACATATAATAAATGTCAAATTTTAAACAGTATTTTATATATATGTATATATGATATTTGTTAGTTTTGTGATCTTTCTTAGCTTTAGCTTAAAACATTTTGTTGGTGTCTTCACTTGAATATACATCTACGAATCATAGATATAAGTACACTAAACAGTAAAAAACAGACGCATTTGTAAAACACCAAAACACTTAATATAACAGTACCCAATTTTATTCAGATGTGACTCATAATAATCAATAAGTAATCTTGCGTAAGCCTCTCATAGCAGTTATTGGTTAACCCTGATGTACTTTGCTGAACCAGCTAAAAATATGATAAAAAGTGTAGCTAGAATGACCTATGCAGTTGGGGCCTATATAAGTAGATTCTAGTTCTTAGGCTAATCAGAATTCAATATCTGTAATCAGTGGGTGAGCATCGCTATGTCTTTAGCCCCAAAACTACAAACAGAATTCTCTTTCTTGGACATCCACCCAAAGCAAGTGTTGGTTGCGACAACCTAGATTATGTTCTTGGGGCAAGTATTATTATAAGCAATAAAAATATAAATAAATAAACTAAATTTTAAACACATTTTTAACTGACTTGTGGTCACAACATTTGGTCAGACTGTCAATAAAAAAATTTACATAGCAATCCTGATTTCTTTTTCTTCAATTATGTTTCCAGTTGAATTTTCCAGTTTTCAACTCAAAATCTTTCATATTTTTGTCAACTTTTGTTACTTCTATTCCTACTTAAAAGGTTAGCATCCTCAGTAGATGAGTTGTCTAAGTGGCCCAGTCATTTAGTCAACTGAACAACGAGGATCCGGGTTCGAATCCTAGGCTAGTGTATGGATGTAGTTTTTCGTCTAAGCCGAAGGCCTTAGTTGCCAGTGCTTGTAAATTATAGTTAGGTTAATAGTTTATAACTATATCCTACACTTTAATAATAATAATAATAATAATAGTTAGCATTAAGAAGAAAATTAGATATATATACCTATACATAATACATAGAAATTAAAGAATTCTTTTCACTTTTTGCATTAAAGTAAAACTTTGTCCAGTTGGGCTTATCAATTTTTCCTGTGGCTAAATCAAAAATACTTTTTTGGCAACTTTTTGTTGACAAGACTAAAAATGACAGCAAAGTCTACTAATGAGAACCTGAATCTAAGTTAATTGTATTACTATCTAGTAATTCCTCTGCCTAAATTTAAAATGTTTGGGTAACGTTCAAATTATGTTAGAATATGTATTGAATTTCAATCAAGATGGATACCATATTACTTACTAAGAAATTAGAATCATTTGAATGTCTGTGGGGGGGGATATATGGACAATTAACTTGGCTAACATTTCCAATCAGTGCACATTAGTTAAACCAGCATCTTTAGTTACTGCTATTGCAAATCGGTTTTTGGCATCATCATCTCATCATCATGGCCCGTTGTCAGTTGGCCGCAAAATTCAGTGTCCCGAAACTGGTTGACCGCATAATTTACTTGTCCGCAGTCAGAGCGCTCACATGACAATTTAATTGCTGACATAATGTCAAACACAGGAGCGACACACACACACATACACAGGATGAGATAAATAGACAGAGAGAGAGAGAGAGAGAAGAAGAACAAGACA
Source organism: Drosophila austrosaltans (assembly GCA_035045865.1). Taxonomy (NCBI): domain Eukaryota; kingdom Metazoa; phylum Arthropoda; class Insecta; order Diptera; family Drosophilidae; genus Drosophila; species Drosophila austrosaltans. Next base: position 8,038,048 of record JAWNOQ010000207.1, read on the forward strand.
AGGGATATTCGTGGGGCTATTTTTTGTTTTGCTACTGTTTTTCTTTCCTTTTCCTTTTATTTTTGCCATTTTGGTCCTTGTCTCTTACTCTGAATTGTTATCCTTTTTGCGGTTAACACATTTGCATTTTCAAGGCGCCAGCAGGAGGCAGGCAAAAAGGCAAACAATGTTTTTAATATAAACAAAGTAAAACAAATTAGCAACGAAAATAGAATGTAGAACAAAAAAAAAAAGGGTACACCAGGACATCAGGATGATGACGATGACGGTGATGAGAATGTGTGAAAAATTGTGTTTATTTTATTGGGTTATCCTGGCATTTAAAAAAAATTATATATATATATATATGTATGTATCTGTGTGTGTGTGTGGGTGTGTGGGCAATTGTTTTGACTCAATTTACATGCCAAGGGCCCAAGGATCATCATCATCGTTGTCGTTGTCGTCGTCGTCGTGTGTGTGTGTGTCCAGCTAATTACCAACACACGGCCAAGGACCAAAGACTAGCTTTTTGAGAGGGTGATGATGGTAGTAGACACGGTGTGGCCGGCAGTTAATTAGGAAATTAAATTGACTAAAGTGCTTGAGCGTTTTGCTTGTTTGCTTGGGGTCCGTTCCTACACTACATACATGTTACCCTTGTGAAACTTCTCCTCTATCTACCTTAGACTGGTTAAAATAATTTAACGCAAATAAGTTTAGCGAAATTGTTTGATGCTCTCTCGCTTCCACTTTGATTGATTTATCTTACACGCATATGCATACGCCGCCGCGTTGACCAAACAGTCAAACAAATTTTCTTGAGCCTCCACTTTTCTTCCTAACTCACATTTACACACACACACACACACACAACCACACACGCACATACTTGTCTCCCTCTCTCTTTTGCACTCTCTGTCATTCTATCTTTATCTCTCCTTTGACATGGCATCAAGCCACTACCCACTTTTCTTTTTTTTTGGTTTGCCTTTTGGGTTTCTTTTTGCCATCGGTTTGCTATACTATACTATACAGCTAGTACTCCTATAGGAAAGCTCTCGCACTTTATATACAAGAATCGGTTGGAGGAAAGAGTGAGAATGTCTATTGCATCGTTGCCTACTTTTAGGCGGCATCCGCTTGCCCGAACCATTCATTTTCATTTACTCAACCCACACTGGCAGCAGTACTCCAATCTCTACTATTTGCTCCTATTTCTATCCACTACTAGTACCCACTTCCACCCCTCCCCCCCTCCTCATTTTACCACAGCCAACTCAACTCATATCCTTGCCTTGCCTTGCCTTGCCTTTCCTTGCCTTGCATTGCCTTGTCTGTCGTTAGGTTTTTTGGTATATAACGCGTAAACGCACCAACTGGCATTGGTTAGTTGAAGGCGGAGCCAAACTTTTATCCAGAGATGACGACGACGACGACGACGACGATGACGACGAAGGAGAAGAAGAAGCACAAGATGAAATATATGGTACCTTGGACATGACTCCACTTCCTTTACCATAACTTGTATCCTCTATTTCTCCCCATTTCCTTTATTTTTGTTTGCTTTCACTCATGCTTGAGTTCGATTTATTGTATAAATATCAAGTATAAATCCTGACCATCAATTCAAAGATGCAAAAAACAATGGCCAAATCAAATAAAGCATTTTCGTGTTGTTGTTGCTGTTTTGGTTATTCTCGTATTTTTTTTAATGGTTCAAAATCAATCCATTTATAAATCAAAAACAGGCTACAATACATAAACAATCTAACAGATGGAAAATATCATGAAAACACATTCATTTTAAAAACTGAGAAAATGCATTAACAATTGTTGAATTTATTTGCTGAAAAACCAAAAAAAAAACTCCTTTGAATCGGGATAATAAACGAAAATAACTGAAAGTTTTATATCTTTAAGAATCAGAAATTTAAAGAGTTAATAAATTCCTAATGATCTGTTTGAAAGGTTTACCAAAGAATCATTTTTAAGTCAGTTTTAATTGCTTAATTTTAAGCATAAAATATTTATTTCATTGCCATTCTAATTGAATATCTAATACTTGTGAGAATTAAACAACTTAATTAGGTTTAATCGAACACTTTAAGATATATTCAGTATAGAAATAAATTTGATTTTAATAAATTTGTTTATTATTTCAAATAAAGTTAGTTTTTAAAGATAGTTACCATCTAAAATCCCCGCCAATCAATTCTAGGGGAAAACAAAAGGGTTGAAGTATGCTGAAGTACGACTTGGGTCAAAATCAAAGAGCAGTAGTTATCGAAACCTATTGATAAGACTGGATGTAGATAGATTGATAGATAGATAGATACATGCAGATATCTACATATATACAAACGATATATTTTTTAAGAAGTTATTGAGTGGAAGTAAGTCTTAATCGGAAAAGCATCAAAATCAAAGAGCAGAAGTTATCGAAAACTATCGGTAATATCACCCGACAAGACTAAAGGAAGAATAATTGATGATGGATAACGATAGACAGATAGATGATATAGATAACTATATTCACAAATGATATATTTTTAAACAAGTTATTGAAGAAAAAAAGGCATCAAAGTCAAAGAGCAAAAGTTATAGAAAACTATCGACGATACTACAATGCAGGAATAATAACTTGTGATAGATATAGAAAGATTGACAGATTGATAGATAGGATAGATAGATCGATAGATAGATAGATAGATGGATATAGATATCTGTATACACAAACTATTTATTGTTAAACAACTTATTGAGTCTTAATCGGAAATGCATTAAAGTCAAAGAGCAGAAGTTATCGAAAACTATAACTTTACCCGACAAGAATACGGAGTAGGAAGAATAATTGATGATAGATATGGATAGATAGATAGATGATCTATATACACAAATCATATATATTTAAACAAGTTATTGAAAAAAGAAAAGCATCAAAGTCAAAGAGCAAAAGTTATCGAAAAACCAACCGACAATTGATAATAGCTTCTTTGATCATTTGTCCGTTTCATTCCCACAATTTCTAAAGGTTCATTAACTTCTCATAATACGAACTAGTTCACTTTGTTTTAGTTAAATCTACCAAATTGCTGACTAATTTAATAAGATACTTTAATCTATGGTTTACTTACTTTTTCTCTCCTCTTTTTGTATAGTCAACTTTAGTCCTTTATTCTGTGCCTGCTCTGCAATATATTCAACAAATCATTCAGGCAAGTTAAGTCTAGTAAAGAAGCCTTTAAACTATGGTACAGTCGAGCACTGAATTTGACAAAAAAAAAACAACAAATAAAAAATAAAAATAATAGTGAATAATACGTGCTCATATGCATTCATTAGGGCATAAATATCTTCACTCAATATTAACTATTCTTTTTTCTTTTTTTTTTTGTTTCTTCTTTAGTGTCTCTTGTCAACTTTTCTGGCCCCTTCCACAGTCTGCTTATATTTGAGAGAGAGAAAGAAAAAAATGTTAAAAAGCAAAATGTTTTATTTCAATTTTGTTTTTTTTTTTGTTTGTTAACTCAAGCCAAATGCCAAACGAAATGTCCAAATAGAAAATGTTTTAGCGGAAATTTGATTTTAAAAAGCGTTTTGCCAGCAAACAAAATGAGATTATGTGCTATGGCAAAAGTGCACAGGACATACTGCTCATAGGGAAGGAAGACCAGGATCAGAAGGACCACGGGCCAAGTGAGGCATTAAAAAATGCAAAATTATATATCAAAGCCAGTCCAAGTAAAGGGGTCAGGGGTAAGGGTAAGGTAAAGGTATGGTAAGGAAACTATGTATGTATGTACATACATACGATAAACCGGAGCACATCACAGGACAGAGACAGGACGTCACATGAAATTATTATATCGCCAACCCGCTCAGGACATTGAAAATATCCATCCAACGTGCTTCGGCTGCCAAGTGGCCAAAACAAGTGAACGAAATGAAACAACAGCAACAACTAAAAAAAGAGAGAAAACCCAAAGCAAGGTAAAAAATAAAACGCTAAACCTTGGCCTGTCCATGCAAAATAAAATAGCAACAAAACATGAAAGAAAAAAAAAATGCGAAATTTTGTTAGAAAATTGCAAAAAATTACATACATATTTGGTTTATGTTGCAGCAAACAACACAAAAAAAAAAAAAAGAGAAAGAACAGAAAAAAATGAAAAAAGGAACAGCCAAAGAGCCAAGCAAAAGACACAAAAACTAAAGGCTGAATAATGTTGGTGAGAGTGCCAGCCAGAGTAAAGTGTAAGCGGTAGAGTAGTGAGAGGGAGGGGGGTGGGGGTGGGTAGATTGAATGCCAATGGGTCTGTGGGGTCGCGTCACAAAGGACATGTGGAGAAGGATATGAGCGAGCTTATGGTAATGCACTGTCCTGTCCAATGTCGAGCAACTGCAACGACCTCGTTTAAGGGTGAGAGATTTCTGCGGCAATATTGTTGGTGCGAGTTACCATCCCAAATGTCGCGACGACCATGTGGCGTATACTTGATTTTACAACATGAAAAATAAAAAAGGCCACCCCCTACCCCCCAACCTCCCCCTGCCAGCGTATCAATATAGAGAATATGAGAGAAAATTCACGAGAATACCAATACACTCAATGCCTTTGTAAAAGAACTTCAAACAGTTAATGTAAAATGACTTTAAATTATGTGGTTAATATTTTACAACAAAAAAAAAAAAAAATTACTTACGAAAAGGGTTTTCCTTCTTACCAATTATATAGTCAATTATATATTGATTTTTCCTCCCCCCTAAAAGGATGCATTTTCGAATACAAACCAAAATCGAATTTAAAACCAGGTTCTGTTAATGGTGGAAATTTAAAAAAAAAAATTGAACTTTCTAAAGCAGTTACAAAAATTAAAGGATAATTCCTGACGAGAAGTGGGTAAATTGCACTTTCCGAAAAACATTAGTCTTTGAATGAGACTGCCCACCCACAATATCCTCGCGTCCAAGAAGATGATACTTGGACTTTTGCAAAAGGAGGACTCATCACGATTAAGATTCTGTATGATTTGCAATCGTTTTCTAGAAATTTTGAGCGATTTTACATGATTTTTCTCCAAATTTTAAGATAAATTTTTAGCATAAATGTCGTGCGATGGAAAAAAATAACCAAAAACAATGGTTAAATGTCATTTCATGGTTATCATTTCATTTGTTTTAGTGCATAACAGGACCAAAGTCTTAAAAATGGCTAAATGGAGTACTACGAAATTTAAAAAAGAAACAATCAAGTCGTCCCTGCCGACATTGAGTATACCCTGTACCATCATGTTTTATTAAATAAAGTCAAACACCCTTGAAGTCGGCATGCAGCGACAATGAACGCATGCTATCTCGCTCACTCTTGCCAGCAAATTTCGCCTTGGCAATTTAGTACAAAACGCATATACATATATACATATATAGGTATATCTCCGATGTTTATTGTCCGATTCACCTGCTGATGCAGTTGGCTATATTATTAGGTGTGCCAAGTAACAATACGATATCTTAAATATATAGAATTAGTGATTGTTTTTTTTTTTAAATTGCGGGGGCGAAAGTGGGCGTGGCTACCATTTAAAATAAACTTGATCTGCCTGATTTGCTCACACCAAATTTGATAGCTCTAGCTTTTACAGTCTCCGAGATCTAGGTGTTCATACGGACGGACAGACGGACAGACAGACATGTCTCAATCGACTCGGCTGTTACTGCTTATCAAGAATATATATACTTTATGGGGTCGGAAGTGCTTCCTGCCTGTTGCAAACATTTTAGCCACCTTTTACCCTTTGGGTACAGGGTATAAATATGCAAAATTTAGAGGAAAATTTTAAAAATATATTTTTAAAAATACTTAAGTCAAAAGTCTGAACATGTAACATTAGCAGTTAAATAAGAAACTTGCATATTTATATATGTATATACATTCGACTCTCTTTAATTCGAAATTCAAGGAACTCCTTAAATAATACGAATTATCGAGTAAATGATTCCAAATTTTTGAGAGAAAATAAATAAAACTTGGAGTTATCAAGTTTTTGCTAATGTTTTACCTATTTATAAAGTGAATTAATTAATCTTCAAAAAAAAATTCTGTATAGGGGTTTGTTTCGGAGCACATTGCTGCTGCTTAGACTTATCCATGTGCCTGATCTGCTGTGTTTTATCAGTTTCGTTTTGTAGACTTTGTAAGTTATCGAATGAGGCTCTTGCTAAATTAACTAAAACTTCTGCCAAAGGTTCTGCAATATATAGATGAAGATCTTTATCGTTGTCCTTTTCATATGTATCTGTCACACATAAAATTTTGCCATCGTTTTGTGATGCTGAGACAACAACATCTTTATCTACTTGAACGTGGTCAGAAAAACTCATAACACTGGTACCATTGATGATGGTTCTTTATCATCCATAATTGGTTCTTACTAAAGTTTCAAGAAGCTTTGCCAATTCGAATTGACGATAGTTTGACCATATGAGTTCGAATTACCGCGTCGTAGGAATGATTTTTTCGTTCCAAATAACGAATGCATAAAAATATAAAAAGATTTTGTAGGGGACTCGTAAAAACTTTGAATTAAAGAGAGATTCGAATTATCGCAGGTTTGAATTAACGGGAGTCGACTGTACTTAATGAGTTTGGAAATGCTTCCTTCTGTCAATTACATATATTACCATAGCATACCCTTTTATAGGGTATAAGAACTTATTTAAGATATTTCCACAAATCAAATTAGTTAAATTGTTAAATTGCCTAATAAAACTGTTTTTAGCATTAAAAGTTAATAATTGATTTCAGATTTATTCACAAAACAGAGAATTTTTGTACTCTCTTTGCACTAATCATATTAACTTATTTCTTTAAAATCAAAGTCAAAACAATAAAGAAAGTGTTTCAGTTTCAATTTTTTCAATAATATGCAAAAAAGTTGACTTTCGAGTTACTTTTGAAGAGTCCTTTAAGCAATTTTGAAGTAAATTTTTGTAATATAATGAACTTTGAGCTAATGCTACTTGTATTAAGCAATTTTACTCTTTCAATATACATTGATCTGGCACCTTCATAGAGAATTTTGCCGTGTCCCCGTGCAGTAGAACACAGACCACACACATACACACACACACACACACACACAACATAATAATAAGCGCAGACAATACATGAGTTCATATATCAAACGTGTGTTACCCCTTACTTAAAATGTCTGCAATTTTCAAGTGTTTTCATATATATATATATATATTTTTCTTCTCTGGGAGGTATGCAAGATAGGGAAGAATGAGGGGGGGCGGGGTGGGCATGTGTGTGTTTTAGCTTGGCCAACCCTTCAAACACTTATCGCATTCAACATCATTTGCATGCGACGGCGTGGCATCGGGTGGCATATTGACGTCGCAGGTTTTTTTTTCTATAGCAGAAACAAATAAAATCAAGAAATAAATTAGAGAAACAAAATCCTGGGCAGACGACGACGACGACGACGTCGATGATGACGACGAATACAAAAATGTTATATGTTTTCTAAATGATTTTTCTACCAATTCATTCTTCTATCTTTTTTACTATTCGTTTTTTTTTTTTTTCTTTTTTTAAATGTTATTTTCTTTTTGCAATCTGCAGTTTTCTGGTATCCTTTGTATTGACGTCGGAAATGTTGCCACAGACTCGGAAAAACCAAAAATAAAATGGGGGAAAACAAAAAAAAAAAAAACGAAAGTCCCTTTCTAGTCGTCTGTCTGTGCAAGCGAATCCCATACTCGATTTGAATTTTTTGATTTCTTTTTATTTTTATTTTTTTTTTTGAAACTCACTTGAGCTCACTTTCTCTCTCTCTCTCTCTGTCTCTGTATGGAGCTGCAGTCACTGTCTGGACACGTAGCCCATGTCCATGTTCACAACGTTCATGTCCTGGCCGTCACCTCGCGACGACGCATTCGTGGCATTCGCGTTTAATCAGCGGAGAAAGATTTCTACTTCTCCATCTGCAACTTGGCCCCATCATCATTTATTGTTAGTGGCTGGCCAAAAATAGCGTTCAACGTTGGACATTGGCTTCAGCAGTAACATCATCTCATCTCACCTTCAGTTTCAGTTGCTCTAGAGCTTCTGATGCTGCTGCTCCTGCTGCTGCTGCTGCTGTTGTTGTTTAGATTTCTTTGTCCCTACCATAGTACATTTATCCACTTTCTCTCATTCCGTTCATAAATTTCTGGGTTTTTTGGTTCACCCGTTTCAATATTTGCATGCCCCATCTACTATAGAAACTTTTCTACTTGGGATTGGGAATTATTTCCTGCTGTGTTGTCGTTGTCCTTCTCCACCAACTCCTCTCTCTCTCTCTCTCTCTCTGCACTAGCTCTGATCCAGCTGGTCTGCTGCTGTTGCTGTTGCTGTGGTTCCATCATATATCATGTCCAGAAAACACCTTAAACCCAAACTCTGTTTTATATTGCCTAAGCATAAAATACTTGGCTCCTCATACCCAACACCTACAGTACAGGTTCTCCTCACCTCTCTCTCACACCTCCATTTACCAATCTTCCTCAACTCTGGGTTTTTATGCATTTTCATTATTTTCAATTTCCAATTTTTATTTTTTATTTTCTATTTTTTTTTTTCGCCAATTTATTAAGCGATTTTCTTCGTCGTCGGTTATTTTTTTTTTTTTTCTTTCTTTTTTTAATCTTTTTCAGCACGCTTTTCAATTTGCATTTGTGAAGGGCTCCAAAAAGAGAAAGCAAAAACAAGAATCTTTAATTCCTTGATGTGGTTAACTTGAAAGCTTTTTTTAAACCGATCTAGACAAGGAATATAGTCCATATCTTTTGGGCTCTTCAACAACAGAAATAATGATTTTCCATATCATTTATCAATTTGAATTGAAGTGAAAGAAGTTTGGACTGCAACTAAGTCCAAGTTGAACTGAGTTTTGTGGCACTAAAAATTTTTGGGAAATATGATTTGACTGGAATATTAATTTAAATAATTAAAAATTTTAAAGAAACAATTTTATATAAATTTTGTTTTTATCTAAAACAATTTTCAACTTGGTTAATCCATTGGCCATTAAACAAGAAGCCAAAACGCAAATTTATATAAAGCTGAAACTTGAACTTTTAGATATTTTATATATATATTTGTTAATGTAATTTATTTTATATTTGCAATTTATTTTATATTTATATTTTATATACATTTTTGTTTTTATTTTTTTATTAGTAAATATTTTAACTTTACTATATAAGATTTATAGATAAGATAGACCATTAACACTAAATCGACTCTTTCTATCTAAGCTAACAGTTTAATTATTGTCTAAATGGAAACCTTTAATAAGTTTAAGCTTTAAAGCTATGAAATATATTTTATTATATAATAAAAAACATAAAATTCAATTTTGTAACTAAATTAAATTTATTTTAAATATTTTAAATATTAAGGACAATTTTTATAAATTTTTATATCATTTTCTAGATAGATTCAATAGAAATAAACCCAAAAAAAAACTTTCATTAACTTTGACAAGAAAAATATTGGTATAAAATATAAAATAGTTTAAGTAAAACTTAATGTTTTACTTTTTAAAATTTAAAAAAAAAATTAATTTAAAGTTAAAAATTTTAAAAAATTGCTTTGTATATCTTTAGGAGAAAAGACTTCATATAAAATTTACTAAAAGGACATCATATAACAAAATAATTCTGTGATTCAAGAAAAGAATATCCAATATATCCTGGAATTGAATTTAAGCCATGGCTAATTGAATTGAGGATATGCAAAAAGGATATTTGAAAACAATTTACATTTTTGGCATCTTATCTATTCTACTTATGGCTCATAAACTATATCAACAAGTTGCTTGATATGCCCCTTGGCGCTTACAACTGGGCCACACTTAACAAATCCTTGGCCATAAACACACCCCAAACACATACACACACACACACACATATCCACACACATGTGAGTGGCTCCTAAAAGCAGACTGCAATAATAAATATGCAGCTAGCAGAAGACGCTTCACAGTAGCCAGTTTGCCAGTTTGAGTTGAAAATCTAAATGCAAAACTCACACAAACACCCACACATACATTTATATATATATATATATACACACACACACACACACATACCCCAATTAACCGACCAACAAGCTGCTCTGTGTGACTTTTAGTGCTTCCTTGAATGCCCTCAGAAGGAAGCAGAAGAGTAAGAGCAACAGTCAGCAATACCAAGGACCAGAGATTGAACCATTTTTCAAGCTGGACACTTGAATGAACATTTTAGCCAAACTCCCCTTCTACTACTACTTCTTCTTCTTCTTCAGGCTTCCTTCCTTCACATCCACTTAACCACAATTGTATGTCAAGGTCGTTTGGTTGACTGGCTGGCTGGCTGGCTGGCTGGCTTGCTGCCTGTTTCCTGCTCCAAGACGATGCCAAATGATGAGAACGATAAACGTCTCCATTCTCTGTAGAAATGTGTTTTGTTACGTTACCCTCCCCCCCTCCAAAAAAGTAGAAGAAGGGAAACATTCTACTCTACTACTCACAATATGTCTATCTTTCTCTCTCTCTCTTACTCTTACTCTTTCTCTCTTTCTTTCTCTGGCTGTGTCTTTCTGTTGGTCTGTCTGTGTTGTAGAGGAAGTGTATTGTGTTGTTTGTCGAGGCAGAATGAAGCAAAGTCTGAGCCAAAATGAAGAGAATGAGGAGACAAATCAGTGCCTGTGCCAGTGCCTCCGCTTGGGCTTGGGCTTGGGCCTGAGTTTGAGTTTGAAAATGAGAGGGATGAGGTCTAGGTCTTCGTCCTTTTGCTATATGGTAGACATTCTTGGGGAATACCTTTTGGCAGCTCAGACTTGTCTGCCCAACTTTTTGACTTTTATTCACATTTATTTTGCTTATTTGTCTGAGAGTGTGTGTATGTGTGTGTGTGTGTCTTTGTGTGTGCACTTGTATTTGTGCTTGTGTTTTTGTGTTTCACAAAATTGTGCTTAAATTGTTTTCCTTCTTCTATCTCACTTGCACTTATTGCTTTAACCTCCTTTTGTGTTTAAGATTCCCAAACAATTTTCTCTCTGTGGTTTGTACATTTGTAAATAATCTTGTTTTACACCCCGAGACTTGTACTTGTGTCTCATGACTTTCATCTGCTCCCCTCCATTTCCGTCTCTGTCTTCGTCTCTGTATCGGTCTTGGTCTTCGTCTCTGTAGTCGTTTCCGTCTCCGTCTCCATCTCCATTTCTGTCTCGGTCTCATGTCGACACTTGGTCAACTCAATTCTCAAGTCCGTCCAACTGGTGGCCATGGTCAAATCCTCTAAATAATTTATGTGTGAAAAGTCTCTTTCTATGCTTGGACTTTTGCTTAAGAATTTGGTTAGCACATTGTGTGAAAATATCTTTATATATACTTATATATGTATTTATGTGTGTGTCTGTGCATGTGTGGCGACAAAGAGTCAATTATATTGATAGGTTTTCCTTTTGGCCAAAATTAAATGATTTTGTGGCCGAAGACTTGTGGCCAGAAATTGCGTATGTATATGTATTTGTTAGATTGAAAATGGCTTAAATTTATTTGATAATCAGTTTAGAAACACTTTAAGTATTTATTGTATAAACAATATTGTTTATATAACAAATTTCGTAAGATTATTCATCTACATTTTTGATTTGATTCATTTGTTATTAGTTGCTCTAAGAAGTTTTCTCCTTTTCTTAAGACTTTTGCTTTCTCTCTCTCTCTCTCCCCTTAAATTTTCCTGTGTCCTTCTTTTTGCATTTTCCTATCAATCGAGGTCCACTTTGTTCTTTCTGTCTTAACTTTTCACTTTCTTTTACTTTCCGGCAATGTAGTTTGACTCATATTTCCTTATCATGTTTTATCCTTTTGCATTTGAATTGGTTCCTTTATCATTTATTGGTCAGTTTAGATACAAATTCGCTTAATCTTTCTTTCTGGGTCCGATTCGTTAAGTTTTTCTAGTTCTTATGGCTGAATAAAAGTTTACTTTTAGTTCCTTAAAACAGCACTTTCTTGATCCTGTTATGCAGACATATAAAGGACCTTATTGAGATATTCGATTTTCATAACTTTGTCGCTGTTCCTCATGTTGTATAAATTGAGCAATGAATATTATTTTTTATACATTGTTAGACTATTAGAAACATTTACTAACCAAATTATAACAAATAGAACATAATTTTTATTGTTTCCCAATTTTGATAAGAAAATTTGATTAACAAATTTAGATGACTCAAATGTCATGCATACACCGATATGTCACTAATTTTTAGAGGGCATTAGCAAATCAGTGATTGAAAAATGAAACTAGAAGAGTAGACTTACTTCGACCATACCGAAGTTCGTATACCCTTGCAAAGCTGTCATTTTATAATTATTTAACTTCTGACAAAATTATTATACCCTTGCTTATAACCTTGCAATGGTATAGTTTCTTAAGAATTGAATAAAAGGTATTTTTGATATACAATTAAACATTTTAAAATCTTAAGATTAAAGACAATCTTTTGCTCTATCAAAAGTCATGCAGAATAGTGGTTCCATAAACCTTTAGTTTATATATCATAATTTTTATATAATGAAGCAAGCAAGTCGTCCCTGCCGACATTGAGTATACCCTGTACCAACTAGTTATATTAAATCAAGATTCGTATCAACTTAATTCAAAATTCCTTTTAACATTTAGCAACAGCTACCGAGTGCTATCTCGCTCACTCTTTCCAGCTAGCATCACCTTAGCAATTCAGTTCAAAATGCACATTCGTATATCTTCGATATTCATTATACGATTTCGACTAAATTTGGTCAGATGGTGCATTTTGGCAACATTGTTGGGTGTGCCAGAATGTGATTCCCCAAAAACTGCTCTAGTAATTCGTTTTTTCTAAAGTGCGGGGGCGGAAGTGGACGTGGCAAAAATTTCAAACTAAGTTCGAACACCCTCGAAATCGCAATTAATTCAAAACGAAATTCCCTTTTACATCCAGCAGCAGCGAACGCATGCTATCTCGCTCTTTCTTACCTGCCAATATCGCCTTGGCAATTCAGTATAAAATGCAAATCGCTATATCTCCGATGTTTATTATCCGATTTGACCGAAATTTGGTCAGTTTATGTTTGACTATATAATTATGTCTACCAAATAGGAATTCGATATCTTTAATACAGGTAAATTCCTTTTAAAATTTTATTTTTTCATTTGCGAGGGCGGAACTGGGCATGGCAAAAATTTGAAACAAACTTGATCTGACCAGGCATAAGACGGATTTTCACAACAAATTTGGTAGCTCTAGCTCTTATAGTCTCCAAGATCTAGGTGTACATACGGACAGACGGACAGACGGACATGTCTCAATCGACTCGGCTGTTGATGCTGATCAAGAATATATACACTTCTGCCTGTTACATAGATTTTAGCGACTTTAATATACCCTTTTACCCTATATTATAATTTTTTTTAAGACTTTTAAAATCTACTAATTCTAACTTTATCAATTTTTACACCTTTTGGTAGAAGCTGCCTCCTTTTTTTTCCTATTAATTATTTTTATTATTTTTTCCAACTCAAATCTTTATTTTGCAAAAAAAAAGTTTTTATTTTCTTTATTGATATTAATAAGTTATTAATAATATTTATATATTGTTTTATATATCTTAGTTCTTAAAGCTGTAATTTATTTTTTCATTATATATTTAATGAACTTTTCTTAGCCTTGCACTTGAAAAGAAAAGTTTAGCAAGTCAACTCCTTGCATAAAGCTAGAATCAAGCTCTTGGAGAAAGCTTCCTGGAACTTGGATAAACTTGAAAGCTTGCTTCAAAGCTAACAAAGCAAAACTAAGGCGGTAAATTTAAAAAAAAATATATATATATAAACTTATTTATACTATATACCTGACAAAAGCCAAAGTCATTTCATAATACTTACTATGCGCACACATGCGACAATCCCCAAACAAATGAGGAAAAAAAATCATTCACCGATAGTGTGGCCTGATGTAAAACTATGATAAGGTAGACAGGAGAAGGAAGAGGAGGTGATGGAGGAGTAGAAGTAACATTTCTTCCAATAGACCAAAACAAATATGAAATATTAATCGTTGAATGGGTAATTTTATGACTAGACGCCAGCTCATAGAATTCTTTCTGGTATTAATCGTGAGTTCGGAATCCAAAGTCCAATAAAGAATGTAGAAACAAACATTACGTAGCGTAGTTTCTAAGCGATACCATAAGAAATAGAAAAAAAAAATGATCCATTAAATAGATCGATAAGCACCTACAAAAAAACATAAATAAAATACCAACTCTTATCAGAGTATACACAAACGGTGAGAATAAAAATCAGTAATAGAGAGAGAAAGAGAGCGGACCTGACCCTGTCAGAACCTCAATCGATGTGCAGACACATTAAGAAATGAAGCAAGCAAGTCGTCCCTGCCGACATTGAGTATACCCTGTACCAACTAGTTATATTAACTAAAATAGAATATCCTCGAAATCGCCATCAATTTTATGCAAAATTTTCTTTAACATGCAGCAACAGCGAACGCATGCTGTCTCGCTCACTCTTGCCAGCCAATGTCGCCTTGGCAATTCAGTGCAAAACTCATATAGGTATATCTCCGATATATATTGTCCGATTTGGACAAAATTTGGTCAGGTGGAGCAGTTTTGGTATATAATTAGGTGTGCCAAGTAAGAATACGATATCTTTAATACAGCTCTAGTAATACGTTTTCTCGATTTGCGGGGGCGGAAGTGGGCGTGGCAAAAATTTGAAACAAACTTGATCTGTCTATGCAATAGACGGATGTTCACACCAAATTTGGTGGCCCTAGCTTTTATAGTCTCCGAGATCTAGGTGTTCATACAGACGGACAGACGGACGGACAGACGGACAGACGGACGGACAGACGGACAGACGGACAGACGGACGGACAGACGGACGGACAGACGGACATGTCTCAATCGACTCGGCTAGTGATGCTGATCAAGAATATATATACTTTATGGGGTCAGAAATGTATATTTCTGCCTGTTACATACATTTTAGCGACTTTAATATACCCTTTTACCCTATGGGTACAGGGTATAAAAAAGAATCATATCTACACTAAGGCAACATTAGCTCAGAGAATGTATTTTAGAAAATGGAAATGTGTACATACATATAGAAGAAATCTTATCAACTTTTAATACACTCACTCTGACCGGGACAGGCCGAGGTAAAGTATGTAATTGTGTCCCAGGCATTTCAGTTGATTTGAGGCAACTGATCAGAGCGGTCTTTGGCTCTAGATTAAGCGGAATTTCCAATTCGAGTGAATCGAGTAAATAAAAACCAAAAAAATAATAAAAAAACCAAAAGCAAAACTTTTACTTTCTTTTTTATAATTGTCCACGTGCTCGGAAACTAGTCAAATAACATTAAAAAAAAACAACAACAAATCACCAGATTCATTTAAAATTTTATTTGTATATAAAAAAAAAATTAAAATCAAATAAAACACGAAAGAAAGTCAAAAAGAGCCTCTATATATAGAGCTATACCTAAATAGAAAAAAAATTATACTGATAAGACTAAACACAAAAAAAAAAAAGCATATTTTTTGCAAAACACACACACACACACACAAGATGATTTCACACACAGTTAGGTGAGTTTTAGATTCTTAAATATTTCAAATATTCAATGAATTTGAAAACTTAAAGCAAATTTAATAAAACAAAAAGGCCAACAAAATTTTAAATATTTTTAAAAATTTGAATAGAGTTTTTTTCAGCATCAATTTGATTGATTTGCTCCACTATACTTTACCTTTAGCTAATATAATGAATAATTCGAATTAGCTTAACATCTTAAATTACGTGAAATTTATAATTTCGCGTTAATTATTTAGTATGATAATAATAATAAAAATAATTCGAAATTTTTATTGTTTATTTTTGTTAAATTGCTCCTTTTGAGTTAATTTTCTATTTCTTTAGATCTTTAACTTTCTATTAAGATTGAACATTGGAAATATTTTTTTAACCATTTGTTTTATTGGCATTGGTCAAGTTTTTTTTATATTGCCAACAAATTAACTAGGAATACAATTTGATTGTTTTAAGTGGCAGGAAAGCATTTTGCTTAAAGATAACATGAAGAGGGCAGGTCATAGTATATATGTACATATAAATATTTTTCTAGGATATTAGTCAACCTTTAAAAGAAACCGGAAGTTAGTATTATTCACTGAAATTAAAAATGTATTATTCACCTCACCAATTCTAAGGAATGTGGCAAGCATTTACCTTTATATAGAATAGATTTAGTATAGATTTAAACTAGTTTTTTTTTGATCCATTCATATGTATATACATACCTAATCTCAAATCTATTCTCTCTCTTTATTTTTTAGAGTCTTTAAGCTAATGTACATTGTGGCCGGCATATTGATTAGCAATGAGGAAATTTGCGATACAGTCGATCGCATACAAATAGCACCACGTGTTGAAATGAAATCAGAGTATGATCAAAGGCGTGCCATTACCTCAACAAATTCACCACGCACTGGCAGCGATGATCATCTAACGGCAAAATCAGCAAAGAAACGCCGTATCAGTGTCACTGGCTTGGCTGGGGGTATGGTTCGTGGTGTCACTAGTCAAGTGACCCAACGTGTTGGCAATCGCTTTGGCTGGCTCTACGATGTACGATTAATACTCAGTCAATGGCGTACATTGGCCTTAAGTTTCAATTTATGGACTATACCCAATTTTCTAATGGATTGCTCTACAACATATATAAGCAAAAAATTCTTTCTAAATAGTGACTGTGATTTGATCTACAAATAGGAAAAGAGAAAAAGTAAACAAAAAAAAAAAAAACACAATTCTCAAAAAAAAAGGAGGAAAATTCCGCTAAGTGAAGGAAATTTTCTTTATTTTATTTAAGTTTAGTTTTGTTTGTCTTTTTTTTCGTTTTTTTTTTTTGTAAGGATTTTAGGCTTTAAATGTGTTTTGCAAATAAATAACATATAGACATGAATAAGTATATATAATAATATTAATAATAATAATAATAAGAATATATAAATATAGCATATATGGTCCCAAACATTTATTTTGTATATTTTTTTTTCTTATTTTGCCAATTTAATCGCCTTCGGCTAGAGAACTATCGGAATTATCAGGACTATTGGCATTACCGCTACCATTTGGACCACCATTTGGGCCACCATTTGGGCCACCATTTCCCGTGCGCACATTGAGGCTAGTCTGCAACATATTGGCAATACTATCGACATCTAAATTTTCATCAGTTGCCGATATTTTCCTCAATGCCGAACAAACAATGCTCAGATCACCCTTCAATTCGCTAACCACTGCGGTAATCTTTTGGGCATTCGATAGAACTTCGACACTCATGGTATAAGGATTGTAACGTACACCAAAGGGTCGTTGAATACTTTCGGCAAAGGCGCTGAAAAATTATTTTTGTTTGTTATTCTTATTATCAATGTGAGAATGGAATTCTAATATGTATGTATAAGTAATTACCGCATTTGCTCTTTGGCCTCCTCAAATGAATCGGTATAGTAATAGGCATTCTGATACGATGTTATAATACATTCTTCTTTGCATGTTAATTCCGGATCAAATTTCTTAATTTTTTCCTCAGTTGTTATGGCATGTTGCAATTCGGCCACAGAGCTCAATAGGCCAGCTCCATAGACCTTAAATGTGCTATCAGCTTGCTTACAAAGACCAAATTCCACAGTAAAGAAATAGAGCTAAGGAAAACCATTCAATAAAGTTAAAATAAAGTTTAATTGTTAGAAGATGAATATTCACCGTTGCCAATTTCTCAATATCCAAATCACTGGCACCCAATGAGGCCAGGCCAATCTCTTGTGAGAATTGGGCAAAACTTGAATTGGCCAATAATGGCATATGACCCAATAGCTCATGACAGCAATCGCTATGAAAACAAAAAAAAATTACCTAAATAAACATATTTATCTATCATAAAATCATCTTACGGTTCTGGTGTATAAAACGGATCCGATGAATGCCTTATATATTGTGTACAATGGAATACACGAAATGCCAAACCGGATAGAAAATCTCTTGGTGATAGATAACCAGCAACTGGACGTAATTGAAAACCAGTTTTACGTTTCAAATAGATGCTAACATCCTGCAATTGTGGCACATTATCCTCACGATATCCACAATATTTGACCAATTCTGGCCAATTTTCCATATACTCGGGTACAGCGTGTAGCACATATAAACGATGCAATTCCAAGAAAACTGTGCCCCTTAAACAAACAAAAAAAAGAGTGAAGAAAAAACGAAAACAAATTACATAAAGTTCCAATCAAGTTTCATGTCAACGCAAACAATTCAATTAAATGTTGAAGAGAAAGTGAAAACTTGAAAGGTGGCAAAAGAAAACTTACCAAGTTTTTATCTCTTCGCCGGTGTATTGGACACGTGGAATTGGATTGCCACTGGATAAAAGAAAACATGTTGATAACTCATGTTAACTCAATTAGTTTCCATTCCCATTTTTTTCCTTTCTACTTACTGTTTAAAGTTATTGGCAATGGCCGAAAATTGTTCACGACGTTTACGATAAATTGGATCCTTAAAACCAGGATGATCGGCATCCAATTCAGAGCCATACATAAGGACATTTTGTGCCTTATCCAAATCAGATATTTTACGTGGAAACCAAACCATATCACCGAAATCTGTTGCACAAAAGTATCACAAAAATAATTATACAAAATTTACCAATATTTTTAATTTTTTTCAACAATTTTCTTTTCACATATAAAAAAAAATTGGTATATTTTAAAGATCATTCAAAATTTTTCATGATTCTCTATGCAAAATTGTTGTATTTAATTGATTCTAAAAATAAATTAATAAAATTCGTTTGCAACGTTTAAACCAATGTAAGAATTTTTACCGATATCTATATACATATATATATATCTATCTATATTGATTCATACATATATGCACATATACATATATCCATGCATTCTTTATCAGATTTAAACGCGGATTTTTTTTTTAATATTTTAAATATTTCAAACCATTTTTTAAACCATTTTACATTTAAGTTTTATTTAAAAGTCTCAGTAATTTTTTTTGAGCATTTTAAATTTAAGTTTTATGTAAAAATCTCAGTTATTTTTTTTTAACATTTTAAGTTTAATTTTTTTTGTTAAAATCTCAGTAATTTTTTTCAGCAATGTTTTATACCTTTGATTTTTTTGTAATATTTTCTTATTACATTTTTTGTAATATTTAAATTACATTCTTTTTTTTTTTTGTAATATTTTTCAGCACAAAATCTAAAAATTTTCTTTTATAATTTTTGACAAAAAATCTCATTTTTAACTCATTTTCAACTCTGACTCTGACAAATTTTAAGCAAATTTTTGTGTCAGAGAAGTATATAGAAACGTTTTAGAATTGTTTGCAAAATGTACAGCTAGGAATCACATAAACAGGACATCTAATAAATTCTCCAAAGGATCCTCAACTTCCACAGGCTCCTACTCGGTCAAGTTTTAACCGATTTTGAAAAACTATATCTTTATTTCATTCTTAGAATCATAGCTCTTAAATATAATAAAACTCAAAAAAAAAAATTCGACTAAATTTTTGAAAATTTTGACATTGTCACAAATTGAAAAAAATCTAGAAACATTTTTTGTTTTTACAATGAAAATGAAGTAAAACCTTTTGAAATCAGTGAAAGGATGGCCAAATTACAGCCACTTGAAAAGGACATTTGACCAAATTTTTAGAAGGCTATAACTATAAACTATAACGTTTTTTTTACTTGTTTTTCCACTTTCAATCGTCATTAAAATCTGAAAAGAAATCCTTTTTTTGTAGACGTTTTTTTTTTCAATTTTTTATGATGAAAAAACCGTAAAAATTTTTATGAAGAATTTTTTTTTCACTTATCGAAAGTTTAAATGTAAAATTTAGTTTAATAATCTAGCCTTAAATTTAAGATTAAACTTTTTGGAATTCATTAAAAGATGACAAATTTGGAATCGAAACTAATTAAGGGAGTTTAAGTATTAAAAGGACATTGAACATGACCCTCAAAGCTCTAACACAGTGTAATTTAGATTCAAAAAAAAACTATATCTTTATTTATTTATCAGTTTTGAACTGTTTCTATATGTTTCATAATTTCAAGTAACAAAAGGTCGGAAGTTAGTTATGAAATTGTTACAACTATAACAATCTAAATCACATCCTTTCAAATATAATTCCATTATGTAACTTACCAAAACTCGAACAGGCGGACAAAGATGGTGCCCTGGCCAAACTTTGTGGACTAACAGTGGTATAGTTAACCGAGGCCACTTCACGATTTAGCATCTTGACAACTTGATCCAAACGTCGGGGATCACATTCAACATCAACAAGGACATCTGCCTGATTAGTGGCTGCCTCCAATGGGGATAATTCCAAATGCAATACATTGATGCCCAATTCTTGGAATACTTGTAGTGCTCTGGCCAGATTACCCACTTGATTTTTTAAAGTGAAAATAATGGAAATACGTTCACCAGGAGAATGCTGACGTCCTGACGTTTGATCATTGCGATCCTGTTTTTGGGATGAAAATAAAAGAAAATTGTCTTGGCTGGGCGCTGAGGCATGTCGCGCAAGACTTGCATGAGTTGAAGTTGAGGATGTGGAAGATGATGGAGCTGAATCCTTTTTGCTTAGCTGATGCAGTGGACTACCCTGCTTGACGGACCATTCCTGTTCGCCACTTCTATATAGCCATAGACCAAGAAGACTTTTACCCGAAGCACTCATTCCTTTGGATTTTCTTTACTGTTGAGTTGAGTTCACACGCGTCGCTAGCAAAATGGCAACTGAAAGATCCTGCGGCTTGGTCTTTGGCTTTTATAGGCAACAACCAGCAGGACTTTCACACACACACACACATGCACAGGCAAACACATATATACATATACACACTGAGATAGCATTTATACATATTCAATTGTATTTTATTAAGTGTGCGTAGCGAGATAAATTTTCGTTCAAGGATATAAAAGCTAGAAGAAGTAAGTAACTTTTTCTTTTTTTTTTGCTTGTTGCTTTTCCTTTTTCACAGACTCCACCTCCTTTTTCTTTTTTAGTTGTTCCCTCGTTTCTGATTGGCCAAATCAAGATGGAATCACAGTAGACCAGGACCAAACGCATGACGTCATTTCACTTTCTAATCAGCATCAGCAGCAACTTTAAATGCGCTGAGTTGGTCCCCTTTATTTTTTTCTATTTTACAAATGGTTGGGTTTAATTTATGCGGGCATGCGACATATACATAGATATATATATATATATATCCATACCCTGAGAGAAATTATAGCAATTAAATAAAGTGCAAATTGGAATATTTTACACTCCTTTTTTTTCAATTTTTCAAATGTAAACTCTTCAACAATTAACTAAGGAACACAAATATATATATTTTAAGATGATATTTAATGTTTGTTTAATAAATATTTTAAAATTTAAAAATGAAAACCATTAAACGATCTTGAAAGTATATATATAATACATTTGATCAAGCTATATATTCTCTATACTAATTATATTCTAAGATCATGTGAGTCAAAGAATGACTTTAGGGTTTAGCTTTACTTTACTATATCTTTCCTTACTTTACTTTTTCAGGCAAGAGAACGATGCTCTTACAGCTCTCTTTTCTATATATATCATATATACTTTCGATCTGTATTATCAAGAATATACTATATATGTTAAGTACTGCAATTATGATCCAGTCCATCCACATTTTGTAGTTCAAAAAGTTTTTGATATATTAGGTTTATAAAAGTTTATAAATTATACAAGTTTTTTATCATTTTCGAAAAATTTTCCTATATATTTATTATCCTAAGAGATCATCGTAATATATAAGTATAGCTATATGAATAAATGGTTAAATAGATAGAGAGTTATATAGAAAGATATAGATCCATAGCAATATTGAGGTATATATATAGTTGAAAGAGTAGATCGAAACATCGAAAGAAATATAAAAATGGAGATTCCCCGACGACTATAGAAACATCGATGGAGATTTAGATATATAGATATACATATAGATCTAATATATAGATATATAGATATATAGATATATAGATATATAGATATATAGATATATAGATATATAGATATATAGATATATAGATATATAGATATATAGATATATAGATATATAGATATATAGATATATAGATATATAGATATATAGATATATAGATATATAGATATATAGATATATAGATATATAGATATATAGATATATAGATATATAGATATATAGATATATAGATATATAGATATATAGATATATAGATATATAGATATATAGATATATAGATATATAGATATATAGATATATAGATATATAGATATATAGATATATAGATATATAGATATATAGATATATAGATATATAGATATATAGATATATAGATATATAGATATATAGATATATAGATATATAGATATATAGATATATAGATATATAGATATATAGATATATAGATATATAGATATATAGATATATAGATATATAGATATATAGATATATAGATATATAGATATATAGATATATAGATATATAGATATATAGATATATAGATATATAGATATATAGATATATAGATATATAGATATATAGATATATAGATATATAGATATATAGATATATAGATATATAGATATATAGATATATAGATATATAGATATATATAGATTCTTTTCTTTCAGTGTAATAC
Source organism: Drosophila austrosaltans (assembly GCA_035045865.1). NCBI lineage: Eukaryota > Metazoa > Arthropoda > Insecta > Diptera > Drosophilidae > Drosophila > Drosophila austrosaltans. The sequence goes on from JAWNOQ010000207.1 coordinate 8,060,897, forward strand.
AACCACTTGATGCTATTTTCCGATGACTGCCTGTTGCCTTTTTGCCTTGACAATGCTTGGCAGAGTTTCAGTTTTTCCTCAGTTTCCTTTTTGTTGTTTCGCTACCGCAACGCCACAGCAAGTCAATAATAGATAAATGGCAATTTTCTTTTCATTCCGTTTAGCAGTTTTTCCCTCAGCTTTTAGATTCTTTTGTTTGCTCTTCGAGAAAGGCAAACAACAAACAAACCGGGCAAAAAGAAGTGACTTGAGGCTGGCCTACTTGTCTATTCAAATATGCGGGAGGAGGAAAACACACGTGTATGGGTTGAGTGTATCTATGTACATCTCTCTATGAGTGTGTGTGTGTGTGTGTGTGCAAGTGAGTGTGTAGGTGGCGTTAAACTTAATGGTCCCATATAACTGATTGACCGACAAACGAGACGACAGACTGAACTCGAACTTGGTCTTGGTCTTGGATTTGGTCTTGGACTTGCACTTGGCCATTTAAAGTGATTGCTAAAAGAAGAAGCAAAATAAAATAAAGTGTGAGAGCAAAAAGAGTGAGAGAGATACATTTTGATGGATTTATTGCAACCGAAAATGTATATATACACACATACATACATACATACACACAAATATCCGAAACAAGCCAAAAAGCTTTAAATATATATATGTATATAAACCAGTTTTGCCGGAGAGAACTTCCGAGTTTATCATCATGAATGGCATTTGTTGATTCACTTGATTTTGGCATAATTAAGTTAGACCAACTAATTTGCAACCAGATACGAGGGTAACTGGTGAAAGTGGGTAGTGGAGGGGGGTGGGGGGAATTGAAACTGACAGCAGCCTGTCATTGGACTGTTGGTGTTGATTTCTATATAGTGTGCGATTACGCAACTTAAATAACTGAATGTATTCATAAATATGATATGCCGTCAATTGAATCAACGTTTTGAATGAATATCAAATTTGAATATTATATAGAACAAACGCCGCCCCCCCCCCCCCAATCCTGCCTTCTTCTCTTTATGAATGCCTAAATGAGTTAATAATTTAAGATGAATTTAAGAAAATTTAAGTAATCTTTTTTTCCATTTTATGTAAAGTGTAAAGTTAAAAAAAAAAAAATAAAAATACATTTGGAACTTTTAGAAATTGTTTATTTTGATAACTAGAATTTTTTTTTAGTTTTTTGAGTTTATTATAAAATATTTTAAATATTATACTTTGAGCTTAATTTAAAGTTGAATATATAAACAATTTTATTAATTTGCTTTTAACTAAGTTTTACTGCAAAGGGAATGAAAAAAACATATAATGTATTATAATATATTAAATAAAAATATTAATGATAAAAAATAAATATATATATATATATATAAATGGAAGAATTGTTGCTTTTTAAGGTTTATGAAAGTGAAACTAGTAGAAAATAATATATTAACTAAAATTTTTCAGAAGCTGAACAATCAATCAAAACAACCAAACCAATTTTATTTGTTAACAAAATCTCATAAAAAAACAAACAATTTTATTAAAAAATACTTCAATTTAAAATCATATTATTATACATTTCTTCTATGTTTTATGTTTTGTTTATTCGATCTCTATTTAAACTTTAATTACTTAATATATCTGATGTAAAATACCTAAACGAAAAGTAAAAAATTTTCCATTCCATTTAAAGATAATTTACTCAGTTAATTAATCAATTAAACTCTTTTGTAATATGTAAATATTGCTTAAAAAATAAAATAATATTAATACGTTTAAGGAAATTTATTCGACTAGAGAAATAAGGAAATTTGACAAGGACAATGCGTTTCAGTAATTGTTTAACTTTTGTAATTTTACAAATTTTTTTACCACTAAAAAAAAACCTAACTTAACGTTCAATAAATTAAAAAAAAAATTATTTCAGCCCATCCAAATAATTATTATTACTTTGACTATTTTTAAATGAAATTATTTGTAAGATCGCAAGGAAGACAAACCTGTTATAATATTCATGTTTTCTACTTTTACACTTATTGCGATTGAATGTCCAAGTAGAAAGAGTTTTTTTTGCGATTCTATATATACAAAATAAAAAAAAGGTTTCACAATTTTCAAATATGCAATGTATCCCTCAAAATAAGTCAGAAAATTTTAAAGAGAACTCCATACCGAACGGGCATCATATACATATGAACATCAAAAGTTAAAAAGGACAATTTAAGGATTTTACAGTTTTTAATTACAATTTAAAATATGAAACAACATTATCTGAAACTGAAACTAATTTCAATTTCGAAATAAACTGTGCATTAGATCCGACGATATATATACAGTGAACCCTCGGTTAACGAACACAACACTCTTTCTATATAAATCGTTGTAAAATAAACTGATGCATTCCAGATTGAAAAAAAAATTCACTCTTATATGTTTCAATTAGAACTTTTTACTGAAAGAAAGTAAAAGAAAATACATCAAACTTTTAAAGAACTAAAAAAAAAAAATACATCAATATATTTTAAGTTTTGTTTTTATTATAATATAGTCAAATATTTGTTTTAAACGAACTGAATATTTATATGACTGAAGATGACATCTGAAATGGAAAAAACGATCACACAGGACATCACTATATGTACATATATGGGTATTCGGAAAATTTTGATGTTCCTTTTTGTTGGTCGTCGTAATGAGAAACTTTGCTGGTTATCCGAAGCGTTCCTTAACCGAGGATCCACTGTATTTCCCAAACTTCTGAAGAACTTTATTCCAGAACAGATTTAGAGCGATGTTTTGAGGGGATTTGATCCGTTCCAGATTTTATTACATATAAAATAATAATTTCTTAGGCGAAAAACGTTGAGTTTAAGTTTCTTCTGTTTCATTTCTTTCAGAAAAACTAAAGAAAATTTATAGTCCTTCGTGTATATAGCAATCCCTACTAACTAATTCCTATCTATATAACCATATTAATACCAAGAAACTTGAAGAATTTCTTTTCTTTTGAATGTCCTTTGCAATCGATAGACCAATATGAATTATCGACAAATAACGGTATTTCTCGATATTTAACAATTTCTACCCGTTTATTCCTGCTCATTTTCTTCTTCTTTATGCATATGCAACCCTGAATTCGTATCATATGACAGACATGACACATTCTTGGCGCAACAGTATTGCAATTTTTGACTCAAAATGCAAAACTTACCCCCAAATGCCGCAATGTTTTATTCAGCCGGAAGGCGCATGTTCACAACATGTCAACCCCCAATAGCATGAAAGAGAGAGAGAGAGAGAGAGAGAGGGAGAGCGAGAGAGAGAAAAAGAGATAGAGAGAAAGTTGTAAACAAAAACAAGTTGCAAGTTACGCAAAAAACGGAAGAGAGAAGAGAAACTGACAGTTGAGAGTTTTCGAAAAATACAAAAAAAAAAAAAAAACAAATTTCCCCCATCGTGGCAAAGTCGGCGAAGCACCACTCACATATGTAGCTTGGTGAATGTCAAACTGAGCTTTACCACAGAACACTGCTACGTCAAGGAAATTATTGATTTTCAACCAAAACTGAGATGAAAAAATTCACTTGACCACCATTTGAAGAACACAAAAAAAGGAATTAAGACGAAGAAGAAAAAAAAAAAAGGAAAAAAAATTCAAAGAAATAATCAAACCAAAAACTTATTAAACAAGTGTTGTTGCTATTAATTTCTAATAGTTTTTGTGGGTGTGGCAATACTTGGGCGTAAGCCTAAGCTATAACCAAACACACACACACACAAAATAAAAAAAGTAATAAAATGGCCGATAGTGAATTCGAGGAGTTCCATAGGCCCATCTTTGAGCCACATGGCCTAAATAACTTTGGTGGTGTCGGCGGCACTGGCAGTGGATCAAGCAATAAGAATAAAAATAATCCACATGCATTTTACTCGTAAGTAAATGACAAAAAAAAAAAAAAAAAAAAGTGATGCTTCAAGTCCCTCCACGTGGAGCTAAGAATAACGCCCACTTGACATCAATTATTCCGGGCTAAAAAAAAAAAATAGATACATATATACGAACAGAAAGGAAGTCCTAAGAGTTCTTTTGTGCTTTGAAAGGGCTTCCGTCCCAACGGAGTTCCATTTCAATTGTGTAAAAAGTTTCATATCCTTGTAAATATTGATATATGTAGAGACAATAGAAGTTGAAAACTTTTAAAGTTTCGAGAAAGTATCAAAAAATGAAAGTTCGTAGAAGATTAACGACTCTCTACTCTACTGTTAACTAAAGTTTCCTATCTCTTAATATATTTTGTAAACTTTCTCACAGACTTATACCCAACGATGATCTGGAGGATTCACATTCATCAAAAAGCGAAGGTGATAATTCAGATCAAGAGGATGGCATTATTATAACAACAGAATCATCAACAACAACAACAACAACAGCAACAAATAATCGTCGTCAAGTTGAGGATGATGAGCTTGGTGATGGCCTAAAGGTTACACTATCATCGGATGGTTCATTGGACACAAATTCTGATTCATTCAATTCACATCGACAGTATCCATTGAATCATCAAGATGCCATTGGTGGCTTCATTGGCATCAATGGTGGGGCATTGGCAACCACAAATGCAGTAACCACTGAACTCTTGGCACCAAATGCAGCAGCAGCAGCCACACGACGGCGTCGTAAATTACCCGAAATACCAAAAAATAAGAAATGTAAGTTATATATATTTAATATTTTATTAATAAGGGTAGTTAAAACCTGTTCTCCCTGCATGAGTTAGATATATTTGTATCCAAAATGTAGTTATAGTAGCTAATCAATTTATGGCCTTCTATGGCACTAGCTTCCATTTTGCATCTTTTAGGCGGCGGCGGTGGCGGCGGTGGCGGCGGTGGCTCAAATCAAGTTGGCACACTGGCCGATGAGTTTCGTCAGGCCACACCGCGTTCGAATCATCATCACAATCATCATCAACAGCTGCAGCAACAGCAACAGCAGCAGCATCGCTCATTTCTATCCCTCAAATGTGGCTATCTATTGGATGAGGATTCTAGCCCGGATTCAGAACGTTTACAGAGTCTTGGCGATGTGGATAGTGGTCATAGTACGGCCCATTCACCGAATGATTTCAAGAGCATGTCACCACAAATAACATCTCCAGTATCACAGTCACCATTTCCACCGCCATTCGGTGGTGTACCCTTTGGTCAATTGGAAATGCTGGAGGCAACCCATCGGGGATTACATAAATTTGTGCCACGACATCATGATGAGATTGAGCTAGAGATCGGTGATGCCATCTATGTGCAAAAGGAAGCCGAAGATCTTTGGTGTGAGGGTGTTAATTTACGTACCGGTCGTCAGGGTATATTTCCATCGGCATATGCCGTCGATTTGGATTACAATGAATTTGATCCCACTGTGCAGTTGGTTAAAAAAGAACGCTATCTACTTGGCTATTTGGGATCTGTGGAAACATTGGCCCACAAGGGCACCGGTGTTGTCTGCCAGGCGGTACGTAAAATTGTCGGTGAATATGGCAGCTCACCCACTGGTCAGACATGCATACTAGAGATATCTGATCAAGGATTACGCATGGTCGATCGCTCGACACCAAATGTAAGTTTAATTAATTAACAAAATGTACAAACAAAATTGAACTTTAAACTTTTCTTTCTTTGCAGAACAAAAAAGAGAAGAAACCCTGCATAGACTATTTCTATTCATTGAAAAATGTCTCATTTTGTGCATTTCATCCACGTGATCATCGTTTCATTGGTTTTATAACCAAACATCCAACTGTACAGCGTTTTGCCTGTCATGTCTTCAAGGGTTCCGAGTCTACAAGACCAGTGGCCGAGGCTGTTGGGTAAATTTTGTTTTTTTTTTTTTTAATTATAATTCTTATATAGTAAACAATATTCTTCTATTTCCAACTCTTTAGACGGGCTTTTCAACGCTTCTATCAAAAGTTCATTGAAACCGCTTACCCCATCGAGGATATTTATATTGAATAAAGAAAAACAAAAACACACAAAAAAAAAAGAAAAAACAAAGCAATCAATTGCTTCTACTTCAAATAATAATCTGAATAATATATACAAATATAAATATATATATATTTTTTTTGTGCGGTTATTAACGAATAAACATAACATTCAAAAACAAAACACAAAACTACAAATAAAACCAAGAAAAAAAAAACAAATGTTCGGTCTTCGTTAATATAACAAAAAAAAAAACCAAAGCAAAGCAAATCTATATATATATACAAAATCGAGAAAGAGAATTACTATATATACATAAATTCTTCAAATAAGCTCGCAATAGATTTCTAGCTATAATTATACATATAACTATCACACAAGACAAATTTTTTATAATTTTTTTCCAATATCCAATTTAGATGAAATCAAAAAAAAAAAAAAAAAAGAGAAAACACAAATTCAACACCTCATGATGAAAATATATATTTTTTAATTCCAAATATGTTAAATCTAGTAAATTTGCTCAAAGTTAACTTATTAGATTGCATATTTTGAAAGTTTCCAAAAAAAGAAAAAAGAGGATAAAGAAATAAACTTAGATCTTATAAAAATTATAAAAAAATAATTTCAAAAAAACTAAAAAAAAAATTGTATTTCCCTTTCTTTTTAAGGGGTTATATTTACTTGTAATTTTCAAAAAAATTAAAAAGTTTTGTTTGCATATTTTGAATGAACATTATATTTAAGATTTTTCGGAATCGGCTTAACCGATTGGACTGAAGTTTTTACAAGATGTTCTTAGATATTTTTGCCAGTTAATGATCAAAGGAAAAAGGATTCTGAAAATTATTTCCAATTTTTTGAGCCACTTCAAAGTCAAAAAGTTTTCGAAAAAACGGTTTTTTTTTTTTTAGAAACCACAATTTTTTTAAAAATCGAAATTTCGACTAATTGATCATTACCTGTATTCATCTATTCTTTGATAAATCTTTTGAATCTTTCCAATTGGATCAGAGATATCCTGCTTACCACAAGACACCTTTTTTTGGAGGAGCTCCAATAAATGTCCTGCAGGAGCTACGCGTTCCAATATTTTTTGAAAAACATAAGAAATTCTAAAATTTCATTGAATTTTCTGTATGATCATTTAATAAACAGCCTCGTCACAAAAAAATTTTCAAAAAATCACGATTTTTTGGACTTACAAGTAGATATGACCCCTTAAAGGATTTAACTTTAATTCTTTAAGATGCGTGGTAATTTTAATTACTTTAATGTGACAAATTCTTGAATGAGAGTATTTAAAAGTATTTGATAATTGTATTACAATTCCAAGAAGAGATTGATCGAAATGTTTGTTCTTTCAATCATTACTTTAATATTTTTCATATATTTTTGAAATATATCTATTAATATCGGAAGCTCATTATCCACATTTAAGAACTTTACTTCATGATATATCATCATATGAAGTATGGACAAATGGGTTTTATTCCATAACTTTACTTACCGATTTTCAATATTATAAAAAATTAGTAGAATTTTGTCTACTTACCAAAAGTCACTCGAACTATTTTAAATTCTCTTTACTTTCTTTTTAAAAGTTTCCAAAACTTTTGAAAATAGTTTTTTTTTTTATTAATATTATTTTCATCAGAGGCTATCAATAGTTCAATTTGTAAATAGTTCAATTTGGTTTATCAAAATCTCCAAAATCTTTTTGCACACCAAATAGCCAAGTTATAGAGGAACAGCACAAACACACACACACCTAAAATCAAATAAAGATCAATAAAAAGATGACAAGTGAAAAAATCAAGTCACACTTAGTGACTATATTCATATATATATATATATAGAGATAAAGTTGAAAATATCCCCATATATATATCTGTAGATCCTATAAAAAAATCGTTAACGATTTCCCCCAATTGAGTTTTCTCCCCCAGGAAGTATTAACCAGATCTAAGATGTGTAAAACAATATATAAGATATATATATATATATACAGAAACAAATATATATATATATAAATATGTATATGTCTACAAAAATCAAAACACAAAAATGAAATGAAATGATGAAAAATATATATAAATTATATATATATATAAAGAAACTTTATGAAAAATCCAACTTGGCATTTTCTTACTTCGGTTTTGGGTTGTTCCTAAAAAAGGGGAAGTACACAAAAAAAGAAAACGAAACCATTTTTTATAATTATTTTTTCATTTCTCTTTCTTTTTTTTTTTCTTTTGTTTTGTTTTCTTTCAATAATTTATGTATAATTCTTTACTAGATGGTTGTTGTTCTTGTTGTTGTTGTTTTATGGGTAATAGGGGAAAAATTCATTATTTTCTTTTTTTTTTTTTTTTGGATTTGGTAGGAGTGAAGGAAGAAAGGATATTTGGGAATTGTTTTGCTTTTTACATCGATTTTTGTTTTTGGTTTTTGTTATCATTTTCTTTCGATTTGCATTTCAACATACTTATCGAATACAAAAAATTTGATTTAAAATATATTACAGTACACATACATATATATATATATGTATATATATATATATAATTTCTGGGAATTTACTTATATACTTGCATTAATTATGCTCATCATTAGGGTTTAAACCATTTTTGTTTTTTTGTTTTTGGATTCGAATAATGATGTATAATGAATTGTTCATGTGTTGTGTTGTGCTGTCGTATGATCATGATAGTCGCATTCTATAACTAAATCGGATTATATACTTCTTATATAGACTACGAGTATATTTCCCTACCTGACCGAGACCATCAATCTTATATATAATAATAATAATATCGAGCTACACATACATATGTATACTATCTGCCATTTTAGCTTGTTCTTCATTCTATATATATATGTATATATCCTGTCTGCATCTCTGTTTCTATTGGATCATGTTTTTCATTTCATTACAATTTTATTTTATTTTTTTGTTTTTTTCCCAACCTGCAACACTTAAATATTTATTTTTGCAATAATATAATTTCATTTAGTAATACTTATTGTTTTTTTTTTCTTTTGTTAATTTACATAGAATTGAAAGTTGTCTTACATATACATATACGATCCGTATGTGTGTGTGTGTGTGTATGTATTAGGCATATCTTTAGAGGTTGCTCGATAGTTTCGAAAGGAGTTTTTTTTTTTTTTTGTTTACGTAACTTTTTTGCTTAATATTTTTATTTAGTATTATTTACTTTAGTTTACTTTCCTTTTCTTTTTTTCTAACTTGCTTTCTCTTTTATACAAACGATTGGCGTCTCGATTTTGTTTAGTTATATATATATGTATATATGTATATATATTTATCGGTTTATATATATATACAGAAGATCTACAGCTTAAACTTTTTACCCATTCCCCAAGCCCACATTTATTTTCCACCACAGAGGGCTCTAAAATAGTATCTTGTTTTTTTTTTTTTTTTGGTCTGGCAATATCTGCAAAAAAAAAAAAAAAAAAACAACAATAAGAAAAAAACAATATCCTTAACCATTGTGCACTACCCCCCCTGAGCCCAGCGCATACTCCCGCCCCTTTAACTGCCTCTAACTACTATTATAAGCAATTTTTATTTAATTGACCAAAAATGATTTTCACTTTTATCAGATCATTTAGTATACCGATTCATATATATATATATTGGATCTATGCTGATCTGACTATGAAAATGTAAATTGTTGTTGCTGTTGTTCTTGTTGTGCTGCAATTGTTGTTAATGTTTGTTGTTAATTTGTTTCATATTTCTCTTGTTGTTGTTGCTGTTGTTTGTGTTTCTTTTTTTTTTTTTTTAAATAAGGCTTTTTGTTTGTTTTTATTTAAATTTTTGCTAAAAACTACAATTTAAAATTAATCATTATATAATCATTAATTCATAATTCTTTAGATATTAAACATAATAATTACATAATTAAAAACACATTCTCATTTTCACACAAAAAATTTGCATATATTTACAATTACAATTAGGATACGATTTTTTTTTTTTTTTTTTTGTTATTTTTCCTTTGTTTCTTTACTTTTTTTTTGCAATTTTTTTTTTCTGTTTGTTTGTTTGTTTACTTATGCTGGAATAAATATTTTTAATGTTTTTTTTTTCAAGTATATATATATATTTATATATATATATATATAATTTGTCGTCGTAATTATTCGCGTTTTTTTTAAATTAAGTTTGGTTTTGTTGTTGTTGTTTTGAGGGTTTAAAGGTAAGGGAATTGCGGTATTGTTGAAATTGGGAGAAATATTTTGTGTTCTTGACTTTTTTGCTTATAGAAAACCAGTGTACTTTCATTTTTCTTTTCCTTTTTTTAAACTTTACTGTTACTTTAAGTTGTTTTTTTTTTTACCTATATTACTATTGCTTCAACGCACATACACACACACACACACACACACAAACATACATACATGCAAAGAGAGTTAAAAAAAAAACTTTGGAAATTAACAAACAAATTACACGCACACATACATACATACATACATACAAAAAAAATGGGAGAGAAAAAAATATATATATATATTTCTATATGTGGGGAGGGGGGACAGGACTTGTTGTTGTTGTTGCACTTTTTCACTTAATTGCTACTACTAAATACAAAAAGGACATTTTTTTTGTCTCCCTTACGCTTTCCAAATGTTTCGAGGGCATTGTATTGGGGGGGGGTCGGTGTGGTTTGGTGTGTGGAGGTGTTTTTAAGGAGGATTTTGCAATTTAAATGTATCCTCATTATTATTATTATTATTTTTATATTATGTTTTTGTTTGTTTGTTTCTGTTATATATGCACTTCGATTTTTGCTAAGAACTACAATTAATGACTATAGGCTACAATTTTCTTGTTGAAGATTTTTTTCTTTTTCTTTTTTTTTTGTTGTCCCGCTTTCCTCTGTACTTGTTTTTTGTTTTCGTTTTGTTTGTTTTCTTCGTTTTAACAAGTTTTTTTGTGTTTCTTCTTTGTTTTTCTTTGCTAATAAATTTTACGATTATTTTTACGCATTTTTTGTTTGTCATTTAAATAGTTATTAATAAATAGTTAATGTATACATATATATATATCCGATTATATATATACATATATATAAAGATGCTTGGCTTTATCCGATCATTGAATTGTATGGGATTGGGGGGAGGGGGCATTTTCCGGGCGTTCCCTTTGAAGGTACTGTCCCGGGAGCATTTTGGATTCATTTGCTTAATTGCAATTTCTTTTTTCTTTTCTTTTTTTTTTTTTTTAATACACAATTATTTTACACAAAAAAAAAAAAAAGTTGCTATAATATACAATTTCTCTTATTTTGTTTTTTGTTTTTGCTCTCTCTCTATATATATATAGAAGTCTAATCCGTACATATAATGAAAAAAAAAAATAATAATAATAATATAAAAAAAAAGTCAGCAATTTAGCTTAAATATCGGAAAGGCATGAAACAGCAAAAGAAACATCAAGTTTTGAGACCCACAAAACAATACAAATTTTTTTTTCTGTTGTTTTTTTAAAAAACAACAACAAAAAAGAAAAAATTTGGTAAAAAAAAAAAAAAAAAAACAAAAATATTGCGACAGTGTTTGTCCCACTGTCACCGACAGAAGACAGACAAAACGAGACAAATGATAATGACACAAAATAAGAAAGAAAAAAAAAAGGAATAGGACTTGATTAAGGGTGAGGGGGGGATGGGGGAACAACCTTATAAACTAACTGTACAATTTCTAAAAAAAAAAAATAATGAAGAGGATTCTATTTATAGAAAAGAAATGCTAAAGTGAAAGTGAAGAAAGTAAGTAGAGTGAAAGAGAAAGAGAGAGAGAGAGAGTGAAGGACAAAACAGGGAGACAAAGAGTAAGGAAGCGAGTGCGAGTGTGATAGCAAGTATGTGGAAGTGGAAGTGTTGCTGCTGATACTGGTGCTGCTCCTGCTCGTTCGTTTCTTTCTTCTTCCTTTTTTGTTTTTCAATTGTTTTTGTTTTCTTCATTCGCTCCGCCCTGCTCTTTCGTTTATGTTTATCATCTAACCTCACAGTCTTTTTTCAATGGAAGTAAGCTGCCCCCGCCCGAGCCGGCGCTGGCTCCACCACCACTGCCATTATTATTATTATTATTGTTATTATTATTACTATTATTATTATTATTATTATTATTGCTGTTGCTGCTGTTGTTGTTGTTGTTGTTGTTGTTGCTAGTACTTTGACAGGAATTACTGGAAGCTGAACCGGATCCACTAGCCGATGGCAATGAATTTTGACTATTCTCATAGTTACCCACACTGACACTCAATGGGACGACCAGGGATGAATTTGGTGTTGGTGGTGCGACACCAGCCACACTACCACCACCAGCACCACTCTCTGGCAATGAGGTTGAATCATGAACATCGGCACTCTTACTAGAATCGATAACCAAACATGGCGGCGATGGTGTACCCGTATCCTTGCCCATCCGGCAAGCGGGCGATGCATTTGCATTTTGGGAATGCGGCGTAAAGCTATTTAGCTGCGGTGAGGCGGGTATCAATGGTAATTCATTGGCCGGTGACATTGGCACAATAACCGATGATCCGGTGGTTATCGTTGATGTTGCCACAATGGGATTATCATCTTTTTTTGCACCAATCATATAGCCACCACCAGAGGAAACCCGGGCAATTTTTAAACGCAATGGTGCTGCCTCCACCATAGCACTTAATTCCATACCCATACCCATTGTGGTGCTGCTGGCGGTTGCATTGTTACCAGTTGTTGTTGTTGTTGCTGTCGCCGTTGTTGTTGTTTCAGCCTTTCGTTTACCAAATCGAATTATCAATTTGGGTTTATCACCCGGCGATGCACTTGCCGTATTCTCAATCAATGTGGTGGTCATAGTTGTCGTTGTTGTACTACAACCACTATTCAACATTGTTTGCTGTTGCTGCTTCTGGCGCTTCTTCTCCTTCTTGTCTTTCTTGGGCTTGGAGGATTTGGGCTTTTTGGTGGGCGGCGGCTGGGGTATCATAACATCAATGTTGGTATCAATAACGCTAGTTTCTCGCTTCGTATTATTATGATCGAATTCGAATTTATCGAAATCTTGCATAACTTTCTTTCGATAATTCATCGAGTCGCGTTTAATCTCCTCCAGAGTCGGTGTGCTGCCATAATTGCTCGTCAAACGCTTTTTAGGCGGACAGGCACGACGTGTCATCTCATATCTATAGCTTTGACACTCACTTGTTGCACCAAGAGGATTACTGACACCGCTACCAATGATATGTTCCGGTAAACCACGAATCTTAATCTTCAATTTCGGTGCAAATTGACTATGATGACTACTAGTATCGTCATCGCTGCTATGTTCCAGAGTCTTGCTGCGTCCTCGCCGTTTGCCCGCACTGAGGGCTGCACCTGTCTTGCCATTTCCATTGCCACCGCTGCCATCACCATTGCTGCCAGAACTGCAGGCACTACGACGACGTCCATCACCATTACCTCCACTGGAACCACCACCAATGCCGCCACTAACCGATGCATTCAATATCTCACTGACACCAATCAATTGATCTTCGACACTGGCATCTAGGGAGCGTAATTCCCGATTGCTGGGATTCTTTTTGAAACGCTTGGAACGCTCCTGTTCCATCTCAAGATCCTGATGCGACTTGTCGATTGTCTGGCCCAGGCTATCCGATGTCCCACCAAGCATACCACATGAGCTGTCATCATTGAGATTATCTTTCTGCACCACATACAAGCTGAGGAGCTCCTTTTTGCGCATTCGTCGCGAATTCCCACTGACCACTGCCGATGAGGAGGAGGCCACTGTGGTAGCCACTGCTGTCGACATGGTTGACTGGACATTCAGATTGGTTGACTGGGCAATGAGAGCGGCCTGTTGATGATGATGGGTGATGCTGCTGCTGCTGTTGTGCGTTATGGTAACCAGTCCAGCTGGATCTTTAATTTTCACTTTCAATTTGGTAGCTGTCAGACTAGTGGTATCGGAATCAATGGACACTTCTTCGGATGTGGCCTCCAGGGAGGCTTCGACAAGCGAAGCCTCTACTAAACCAGGTGCCATTTGATTTGCTTCGGTGGAATGCAACAAAAGATGCCCACCACTAACCAGGGGAGCTGCTGCTGCTGCCATTGGTGTTGGTGGTGCTCCAGAAGATGATGGTGTACCCATGGCACCAGATGCCGGTGAATTAGTACTAGTACCAGTGGCCCTTAATGCTGACTGGAATTGCCTTTCATCTTCCTCATCAAACTCGCTCAGTGTCTGATCCGCAGTACCAGAATCAAAGGCTCCCAGTAGATTATTTTGGTATGCCTCCTGCGAGGCGGTACTATGCGGAGCCTCGAAATCCAAATTGTATGTTCTCATGTCGACGGGGCCAGGTAATACTGGATGGAGCAAAGGATTTGTTGAACTGGCTGACGTTGAAGTTGCCCCGCCACCAGCTGCTGTAGATGCCGGTGGATGTGGCGGTACCTTTTGATGTTGCTGCTGTCCGCGCGGTGTTCTCAATTCGAAGCTTCTGCGACGATTTCTCAGCGATTGCAAATTCTCCACTCCGGGCCCGGTTAGCTCATCCAATTCGAATTCGTATGGAGTTCCAACCAGATTGCTGACAATGTGGGTATTGCTACCATAATCCGCCATTGTTGGTGGTAATGGCAATGCCACTCCGCTATTTGCACTACCGCCACGTCCGCGACCGCGCCCACGACCCCGACCACGTCCACTACCAGCACCACTAGCTGCACCCGCTCCACTACCACGTGGTGCCCGCTGGCGTGGTTTACCTTGCAGGGTATGGGTCAACGGATCATATTTGGCCGCTGTTGGTGGTGGTGGTGGCGGTGCAGCCGCAGTTGGTGTTGGGGTTGCCGCTTGCCTCGGTGATTTTCCTTGTGGCGATTTACCCGGCAATTGAGGACTCCGATGGGGCTGCTGTTTCTGTTTAGATGATCCCGAACTGCTCCTTTTGCTTACAGGTGAATCCTTTGTTGGTATAGGTACTGACACAGGCACGGTGACTGGCACCGGAACTACCACGGGCACTGTCACTGGTGGCGTTGGTGCCGGCATCATAGACGGCGTCGGTGCAATCGGATACGGTGGCAATTGGCTATCAAATTGATGATTCGGTGTGGTTGTCGATGTCGGCTGTATAGCCACATTAACCGGAGGAACTGGAACTGTAGCTGGTACTGGTAATATACCGCTAGCATTGCCATAGGCTGCTCCCGAGGAGTAGCCACCGTTGCCATATAGATTTGTATTGGCCTCGGCTGACGGCATCATGGCACCCATTGAAGTATAGATACCTCCATTGTACTGACTACTATTCGGTGTCCTTTGGCTATGTGTCGGTGTGGTCTGTGCTGTTGTTGGAGCAGCTGCTGCAGAATTATTAAACATGGGCATTGTCGAATCGATTCCATTGACGAGTGGAGTATGATTATAGCCAGGCACTACCGCAGCTGTTGAGGAAGGTGTCACCGACGCAGTTGGTGTCACATTGGCTCCACCACTGCCACCGCTACCACCACTACTGCCTGCAGTACTTGCTGCTGCAGCAGCTGCCGCAGCAGCAGCAACTGCAGCCGCGGCGGCTGCTGCATTCGCATAGCTATTGAAGAAGTGCTTACATCCTGACTCCAATTGGGCTGCCGCTGCTGCTGCCGTTCCCAGAATTCCCGGCATCACTACTGGAGCTGGTGGCTGATCATTTGATTCGGACACAGAACTGGGAGAACTGCTTCTTCTGGCTGCTATCAAATCATTCTCATTCCACCGCTGCATGGTACCAAATGGTGACTGCATTCGCGTATTCTCATCATAGTCGCTCAGTTTGCTATTGTTCACGGGTTGAGCGCCAACAGATCCACCTGCTCCTCCTCCACCGCCACTGGCGTTGGCGGCAAGATTATTTTTCACCGCTGCCGCTGCCAAATCCACAAAATCAGGTGCTCCACCACTACCACCATTCGTTGAGGAGAGGGGTGTCCCTTTATGCTGATGTGGAGATTTTTGATCCAAGAAGCAACTGGTTAAGCCACCGCTTGCTCCTCCTTGGGACTGCTGATTGGTGGAATAGTTCACTTGATATTGACCACTGCTGCCGCCGCCGCCTAAATTATTGGGTGTGGCATTGGGCGTATTGGTTAAACTATTGGCATAGCTGCCGCTATTTGCAGTCATCGGTGAATCTTTAATGGTTAAACTGGCCACTGAATTCGGTGCGGAATGGGAGGAATTGCCGCCAAAGAGGCAGCTCTGCTGCTGTTGCTGTTGTTGTTGTTGCTGCTGCTGTTGTTGCAATTGCTGTTGCTCCTTTTGGGCATGGATAATATCCTCAGGATCGGCAGCATTGTGAAACGGAAATACAGAGGGAATTGCTGGCGTCGGTGGTAACAAATCCACCGATGGCGTTGGCTCCTCCTGCGCCTTACGTTTCGTCTTACGCAATTTCTCGAGAAGATTACGCGTTGCCTGTATATTATCCTCCTCGGATATTTGTTTTACTCCCTCAGCTAATTGTGTGCCAAGTAAACCCAATTGTCCCGGATTGGGTGGATTGAGTACACTTGTTATATTTCCTTGATAATTATTAGCATATTTGCTATCCTCCATTTCCAATATGGTGTCCACAATGGGTTCCAAGACACTGGGTGTGGGCAACGGTACAGGAGTTGTAGCTAACTGATTGTGTGTAGAAGTAACCACAGATACAGCAACAGATGATACCCCTTGGATCTGGTGCTGCTGCTGCTGCTGCTGCTGCTGCTGGTGCTGATGCTCATGTAATCCCTGCTGCTGATGCTGATGTTGTTGATCTCCACCAGAATTTCCCGAATTGGAATCCAATTCAATAATCTCTGGTGGCTCCGGTGGTATCACTTGAACAGCTGGCGATGATGTTGATGCGGAATATTTACTGGCATTAGCTAACAAATCATTTTTACGTTGCTCTGCCAGCTCACGGGCCATTTCCATTTCATTGAGCAAATGCTGGGTATGATGCGTATGCTCCTCTTCCTCATCGTCATCATCGTGACTACGTTGATGACTGCGTCTCCTTCGTCGTCTTCGATTACGCCAACGTCCTCGATCGCCGGCACTATTGTCAGAGAGATCATCATCATCGTTTGATGTTGGTGTCGGAGTAGGTGAGGCAGGCAATGGTGCAGCTGGTGGTCGCTCGTCATCGATCATTATGTCGGCCAATTTGTTGACGTTGCCTGAAAGTTGAGTATGAGTGTGAGCCGTGGTCAACTCTTCATCAATATCCATGGGCACTTCACCAGCTTCATTCGAAGAGGGTTCGGCTTCATTATGACGATCAAGATCCGATTCTCTCCGTCTACGAGATGAAGGTAGAGCCGGCGGTGGTGGCGTTTGTTCTCTATGTCTATCCATTTCCTTCGATGACTCTTTTATAATATCTCTAGGCTTCATCCGTTGCTCATCTACTAGGACTGGTGCTGGCGTCATTGGCCTTGCATTGACTTCCTGTTGCTTTCTATCCAAGAGCTTGTCCAAGGCGCTTATTGCCCTGCCACCACTTGCGGCCTTTCGTTGATTAATCTCCATTTCCAAATTACCCGAAAGAGCTGATTTTTTCGGTGATTCATCGGCACGAGATTTGCGACGATTCGTTGACTTGTCTGGC
Organism: Drosophila austrosaltans; assembly: GCA_035045865.1. Classification (NCBI taxonomy): domain Eukaryota; kingdom Metazoa; phylum Arthropoda; class Insecta; order Diptera; family Drosophilidae; genus Drosophila; species Drosophila austrosaltans. The sequence goes on from JAWNOQ010000207.1 coordinate 8,078,541, forward strand.
GAGGATTTAGTTATTGATGCCACTGTAGGTACTGCCGCCGCTACAGGAGAAGGTGGACGTGATTTGGAATTGCGTAAGGAACGTTTGTTAGGTGTTGTCGCCTGTTGTTCATCCAAAGAGGATTTCCGTCTGTGACTGTCACTTTTATGAGATGTTCTCTTTGGTGATTTGCTAGTATTTGTGGTAGAATTCTGACGTGTACGTGACATGGCAGGTGTTGGGATGGAAGCAGGAGTAACAGGTTGGACAACAGCAGGTAAAGCTGGTGGTTTATCTAAAGATTTGCGCGGTGAACGCTTTGGCACTGTAGAGGATGTTGTGGCTTGAGTATCCTTTGTTGGCGTAGGTTTTGTTTCATTATCGCTGGATTCGCTATCGGAGTCATCGCTGCCACTTCCACTGCTGGAGCTGCTGCCAGAGCTACTGCCAGAACCGGAACTAGAGCTGTCACTATCAGCACCAGAGCTGGAGCTAGATAGATTAGGAGGTGCTACACGTCGCTTTACCGGAGAACGTTGCTGTTGCTGAACTTGCTGTTGTTGTTGATGATGATGTTGCTGCTGCTGCTGTTGTTGGTGTTGATGCAACATTTCATCATCCCCTTTGGAACGTCTTCGATTAGTCGAAGCTTGCGCCGTCTCCTTAAGCGAGGATGTTCTTTTTGATGGCTTATGCGGTGAGGTGGTTGAATGCGTCTCCTTTTCTTTCTCAGCTAACTGCTCCTTCTCGGATGTCTCTTGGATGGGCTTGTTGCTCTTCAATTGCTCGGCCGCCTTTTTGGCAGCCTGTCTTTGGGGTACATAGGATACAGCGAAATTCGACTTGGGCGTTGACGTTTTAATGTCAGCCGGTGACGCAAATAACGATCCAGTTGCCGAGGCAGGTGTATGTGATGAGGATGACTTCTCTTTCTCCGTTCGATCCGTTGGCGTTGGCGCTGGCGGCGGAGGCGGTTCTCTTGGCACCTTCGGCGGTCGCCCTCGTTTGCCCCGTTCGGCTGTTGTGGTGCCCGCAGGTGTGGATTTCTGTTGCTGTTGTTGCTGCTGCTGTTGATCCTTAGATGGCCTTCCTCTGTTGTCTCCCGTTGTCCCATCAGCCTTGAGTCGACTTTTATTACCCGTTATCGAGGGACTATCCGGTTCGCGTAATCTCTCATTAGGATCGGGTTGATTAAGTGCATTGCTGGCGAGATTCGTGGAACGCATATTCTCAGATGCTTTTTTGGCTGCCTGACGTTGAGGAACCACCAGCAAATCCGCTGGAAATGGCAATTGTTTAACACTTCCTGCAGAATTTGATTTTGCTTTAGCTGATGATTCTTTCGAGGATTTCCTATTAGTTGCTGCAGGCGGTGGCGGTGGTGGAGGTGCTGGTGCTGGTGCTACCGCTGTTCCCGGTACAAATTCCTTCATTGCTGCCTTAGTTCGTATCGTTTGCTGATTCTGTGAATCACTTATATTACTCTCCATGGTTACCCTTTCGGTGCGTCCTTGGCTCGAAGATGTTGTACGACTTGAACTAGTACTGGAATTGCCACCACTACTGCTACTACTATCCGAATCGGAGTAGATTTGTTGCCCCAATTTACGACTGGCCGCTGTCGTTGATGATCCCGCATTAATTGCCGTTATGGGACATAGAGAAGAGTTGCCAGCATGCATGCTTGCGGCAGTTCTTTCAGTTGTCCTCAATGGCATTAACTCTTCACTTTCATCGCTTGAGAGACTGGCACCAGCCGCATCTTTATCCATTTGGGCTAAACCTCTTGTCGCTGATGTTGTTGTTGTTGTTGGCGGCGCCGTTGTCGTCGTTTGATTTGAGGAAAGTTTTCTTTTTCCGCCTGTTCCCGTTGTAGATGCTCCTCCTCCTGCTCCTGCTTTTGACTTAGTTGGCTGGCTTTTGTTAGGTACTGACTTATGTTGCTGTTGGCGTTTAGTTGCTGCTCCCCGTTGCTTCTCTTCCCTTTTCTTCTCATGCTCATCCTCATCGTCATCATCGCTGGAACTGGTGTTGCTGCTGCTACTGCTGCTTGCGGTAACCGGAGTCGCTTTAGTTGAACTCTTAGTTGCCTCATTTTGCAATTGCCGTTGACGCTGCTGTCGTTGCTGGCGTTGCTTTTGCCGCTGTTCCATGGTTCGACTATAACTCTGTTTACCGGCGGCGGCACCTTCTGTTCCTGCTGTTGTATTACTGCTGGTTGCATTGGTGGATGTTTTTCTTCTTCGTCTGCTGCATGAGGAACTACCGCCTGGACTTTCACTGCCTGAATCACTGTTTGAGGAAGCGCTATTTGAGGATGAGCTAGAGCCATGCGGCGAGCTGGAATCACCCGATGATGAACTGCCGCTTGACGAATGGGAGGACGCACTGCTATGGCGACCAGAAGTCCGTTGCTGTTGCACCTGTTGCTGCTGCTGATGTTGATGTTGCTGCTGTTGATGTTGCTGATGCTGATGATGCTGTTGGTGTTGCTGAATTTTATTCTGCTGCTGTTGGGACGACGTCGCCGCCGTTGCCGTACCGCTCTTTGAGGCACGCCTCCCCGAAGGTGGCTTCCCGGGCGGCTTGGCTGAGGTGACAGATGAGGTTTTCACCTGATGGCTAATTGGCTTTTCAGGGGAAGATGTACGTGAGGAGGAATTTATTGCACCATTGTTGAGTTTCTTGGTTGGAGAAGAAGTAGATGAGGATGTGGCGGCGGTGGTACTTGTTGTGGCAGCTGCAGCAGCAGCGGCGGCGGCAGCAGCTGCTGCTATAGCTGCCACCTTGCCAGCGGCCTGCTTACGTTTTGTGGGAGACTGTGAGGCAGATGCTCGCCGTCCCGGTCTGCCTGGTTTACCGCCACTGTGCTTCACCATTTTACCCATTAGCTGCTCGAGTATGTATTCCAAATTCCGATACTGTGCCGGCACAGTTTGCCCCTCCCCACTCAGAGCCGAGGAGCTATAGAAAGGATCATATAGTGTGGGTCCGTCATTGGCATAGATAACAGCCTCTAAATCCAATGGCGGTTTAGTCTCTGACTTTTCCATTTTATCTGACGACTTATCCTTGCCAGATGTTGTATGTAATCGCTGCTCATCGAGTACTCCCAGCTGCTTATAGAAGACCTGCTCGCGCAGCTTGAATAGAGAGCGTGATAGTTTCTCTCTTCTGCTAACCATATAGCAGAGATTACGTACTCGCTCCAAATCTTGTCGCAAATGGACAACCAATTTATGATTCTCCAAATCCTGTTGCTCTTGCTTGCGTGCCAACATTTCCACATCCTCAGATTTGGGTGGTATTAGCTCACGATTATGGCGGGATTTACGTTTCAATTTCCAATAATTATAGATGGCTACAATGGCATCATCATCCACATCAAATAAATGGCAACTGATGTCATTAATATTGACATGCTTATCGAATTCGGCTTCGACCTCCTAGAAAAGAACAAAACAAATAATGAAACAATTTTCACAGATTGCCCTTTGATTTAACCAAAAGGCAAAGAATGCGGCAAAATACTTAAATGAAACCCTTTTATACACTAATCGCGCATCCATCCACACATCTGGTGTCCATTCTAGGAAATATTCAACTTAGACAACAGATTCAAATCTAAAATAACATTCCACTATAAACAAAAAAATTCTGAAAATCTATTGGGTAACCTAATCCTAAACTTTTTCAATCTGTCTGTCCAAGGAAATCTACTTGGATGCAATGCCTTTAGTTATAATGTATATCGATGCTCTTCTAGTATCACTATCTCTTTCATACATGCACGCAAAGGCCACATGCTAATAAGAAATTTGTTGACCGAGAATCTTGTATATATAAATATATATATTAAAAAGTAGTATAATCCGTAGTATATAAATCTGTGTCAATGGAAATCAATGCAAGTCGGATCTGTTCTAAGCTTAAAGTGACCCAACAGGAGCATCTTCTCTGAAGAATAATATTCTTATTGGACATTCCAAATGAGCTGATTCTTCCAATATGAAAGTTTTTTAGTTAGTTGGTTCAAAAAACCTATTATTGTTTCCCTAGAATCCTTAACGATTGCATATATACAAAACTCACCTGTAATCTTTGGGCACGGGCCTGATTCCGCTCTTCAGAGGTCATGGAATCATTTTTACGATGCGCTTTACGTCTACGCTGCTCCTCGCCACTTAAACCACTGCCAGTTAATCCATGGGTACTAGCATCATCTAAATGATGACCCAAACCCAATTTAGCTCCCACACCAGAACCATATTTATTTGGTCTAGTTGCGGTTGATAAGCTACTACTTGGACCAGGATTTCCAGCACCGGGATTTATAGCACCACCAGTGCCCTCCTTTTTGCCTTTGCTCATGCTATGCTTTTGGCAATAGGAACGCAGCTTAACACCATCCTCGGCATTGCCCTCCTCGATAATGGCTCGCATTTCCAGTCCATGCTGGAATGCACAGGTGACATGGTATGCTGTCTTGCATGGCTTAACTGAGCATTGTATACAACTGCCAACACGCTTGCGGCAAAGGACACAGATAAGAGACCAACGTGATTGGGGAATGCTTGAGATTTTTGTTATCGGCTCCATGCGATCCACACAACCGATACTAACTTCGGGTATCCATAATGCACATGAGACATGGGCCCAATGTTTGCCAGATTTATTAGATTTCATGGCGCCACCCTTGTTGGGACATAAAACGCAATCCGGTTTAATACCCATCGAACAAGTGCGACATAACCATTGGCCTATAAAAATCATAGTTAATAAACAAAAAAAATTATATACAAATATCTACATATATATATATAGAATATATATGATTTTCATACCTGATGGAATTGCTGTAATGCCGTAACAAGCCTGATGCACACAGATATTGCAATTATCACAGAATACCATTTCATTGGCCTCCTCGGAATCGGGAGAGCGGCAAACATCGCATATGACATTCTCATCAAATTCAATGCCCAGACCCTCTTCCTGTTTAAGTATGACCTGAATTTGCTCCCAGCAACGTACCTAATAAAAATAATAATAGAATATTTATAAACAACATTTAAACGATGTAAATAAAATTAATTATTATTATTTGATTTTCTCACCTCCAATTCCTCTATAACCCTTTCAAATTGTGTCTCATTAATGGGAAATGCTCCACATTGGGCACGATCTGCATTATATAGACGCAACCAGGCCTCATCAATGGGATCAATATCATAGGCACATGTGTTCTCCGCCAAGGCAGCCACATTCGTCAGACAATGCAGATCCGGCGAATAGTGCTCGTCTTTGGTAATGCGCAGGAAGCGATTTTTTGGACTTGTAGGGAGCAAAAAAGAAAAAAGGGGGTTTTAAAGAAGGGTGCGAAAAAGCGAAAAAAATTATTGATTAATTCATAGGAAAAAAAAAAAAAAACAAAATATATATTGTATATTTGTTGTTATTACAACTTACAGCTTAAAGTCATGCGCTGGGGATACAATTGGTTCCGGCAGCACATAAACGCACGGTTCGGGCAATGAATCTGGATTAACTGGAACCTGTACGCCTTTCTCCCATTCCTGTTTCCATTGATCCGTTACAATTAAATACTCATAGTTGGCCAATGGCTCTGAATCGGGCAATTTCATAGCGCTAATGAGATCCTTGCTGTTAATTTGATGGACAAATAAAGAAATATTAATATAAATTGACCATTATTTAATTTTTAATATTGTTTCATTTTTTTTTCTACTTACCGATACAGTTCAGCTGGAGCTTCCGTCGAGCTACGATTATAGATGCTCGACATTTTAATATCGGCCACCGAACGTGCTTGCCAAGAGCTTGTGCTTGAGCTAGTGCTGGCTCCTGTTGCTCCTGTACCACTTCCTCCTTGGGATTTACTTTTGCTTGAGGATTTGGCCAATTTCGTTGATTTACTTTTGCTGGGAGGATGCGCATCTGGCTCGTGATTATCGTGGCTTCCACTTGTTGGCTCTTTGCTTGTTGTTGTCGTCGTTGTTGTTGCTGCTGCTGCTGTTGTATTGGCTGCTGCTGTTGTTGTTGCCCCATTGGGCGGTCGACCTTTACGTCGCTTAGTGGGCGGTGGTTGTGGCTCAACATCCTTGCGCTTTTGCTCTTGCGGCGGCGGTGGCGGTGGCAATGGCACCTGCTGATGGGCCAAATGCAGCGACGGCGGCTGCGGCGGATGATGCGTTGGCGTTGGCTGAGTACCGCGTTTACCTCTTTGTGACATTTTTCATTGGCTTTGTGTTTTTTGTGTGTTGTTGGTTTGTTGGATTGGATTGGTTGCGTGTGTGTGTGGTGTGTGAGTGTGTGTGGTGTATGTTGTGTGTGTGGTGTGTGTTTTAGTTGTTTCTGCTTAGCTTCTCTTCTACTTCTTCAACGTGTGCTTGCTACTGATTAGCAAGTATGAGTGAGAGAACCCCAGGAAATTAAGCGTCCAAGACCTAAAATAAAAATTGAATTAAATTTCAATAATTAAAATTGGCATTTTAAAATGAAATGTATGTATACATTTAATTGCTTGGGCATGTATGTATACCACCTCCCTCCATCTATACCAGGGATTCAAGCCACCTTATTACTTACTACATGCTTAAGGCCACAGTTGGCGACACCACACCGGCGGCGGCTGCTGCTCTGGCGCTCTCCTGGTTGTGGTGTGATTGCTCTGGTTGTCGGTTTGGTTGGTTTTCTTATTATAGTGGAACATGGACGACGCCGCTGCTGCTGCCCCAGCCCGTATCCTGAGTAGGGACGCCACTTTGCTGGCTCAATTTGGTGCCCCTCTCGAGAGATTAAGCTTGGAGACACTCACTTTTAATTTTTTGTTTTTATACTTTTCGTCTTACGTTTCTGGCGATTTTTGGTCGATTTTTTTTCTTTTACTTTTCCTTTTTTTTGTTTTTATTCTCAATGTTTTTGCACGCACTCTTCTGTCTCTCTCGCTCGTTCTTCCCTCACTCTTTTTCTATGTTGGCTCACTCTATTTATCTGTTTGCTTAGTTTAAGTTTTTCTTTTTAAATTAGTTTTGCTTAAATTGTAAGTTTCTCTGGTTTACGAATGGTTGGGGAAAAGGGGGGTAAAGATTATTTATATATATTAAATATACACAAAAAAACACACACAAAAAATAAAATAGAAAATTGCTTGGCTACTCTCGGACAACAGCTGACTGCTTTAGCACTCACACAGCCGCTTACTCGCTTTGTCTCGCTCGCTCGCCGAAAGGGCGCGCTTATTGCTCTCCTTAGTGCGAGCGAGAGGAAAGCAGGTGGCTTGAGTGTTTCAGTAGTCAGCTTTTGTTAGTCTTCGAGCCAGCCTCCCTCTCTCTTTCTCTCTCACTCCCTCGCTGGCGGTCTTCCTTTCTCTCTCTCTCATATCATCACTATTGCTTCTGCTGCTTTTTTTTGCACTTTTTTCTACGTTTTTTTGTATTTTTTTTCTATTCTATTTATTATATTTGTTATTGCACATTTCGTTGTTATTTATCCCAAATTTCGTTTTGAGTTGCAATTTCTTGGACTGGGTTTCACATTGTTGTTGTTGTTCATGTTGCTGCTGCTGCTTCTGCTGCTTTGTTTGGCATATTATTATTTTATATTTTCACAGTTTTGTTTTGCACTTGAATTGCTTTTCTGTTTTGTACCTATTAATCTTTTTCGTTTTGAACCCAATATTCTTTTCCGTTTTGTACCCAATTTACTTTTCCGCTTTGTATCTTATTTTCTATTCCGTTTTGTACCTGATTTTCTGTCGCGAAAAAAAATTATTTTTTGTCGCCATTAATTTTCGACTCCATCTTTGCGTTAGGGTTGTAAATCAATTATCGATATATCGATAGCTGCGCTATTATTGCACTTACATGTGCGGTATATCGATTAAATGCAACAACCCTATTTGAGATGAACGCAACATGGTCATCATATTTCAGTCACATATCGACATAATGCAACAACTCTGTTAGAGATGTACACAACATGTTGACAAACTTTCAGTCACTTTGATTTAAAAAAAAACAAATAGAGATAATTTTAAAGCCATTATGATTGAAATTGTATTATATCAAGATCAAGTCTTACTTTTAATGATTCCCATTCTGAGTATATTTTTTCTTATATAAAAAAAACCATTCAACAACGATAACATTTATTGCATTTTTTGTTAATTATATTCCTACAGTGGAGACGTTTCAATAATGCCCTTGCAGTGATAATGTTGAAAACGAGAACATTTGAAAAAATGTTCATGTACCTACATACATACATGTATGTATGTACATAAGAGAAGAATAAAACTAGCATTAATAATTTGGCGATCGGGTCGTTCATCATGCAATGCCTTGTTTTTTGCTTTAAACTTTTAGAAAATACTTTTAGTTTAAATTATAATGTTTTCTTGCTCCCAAGTTGTGAATTAATGTGGGTAAGTATTTAAGTAAAAAAATTACAGTAGTTCATATAAAAAGTCATATGAACTCACGCTGTCATCTCCAATGCATTGCAAATTTTAACCAACAGGCTCACGCACAGCAATATGTTAATATACCCTCTATTAAGAAATGTATATTCACTAGGGTCGTTTGCTAACCAAATAATAGAAATATGTTCTTTATGTCTATGTTGTATTTATGTAAAGAAACGATTTAGTATTACTGTTTACAATAATACACTAAAACAATACATAAAAAGTATAAAAACTGTACAAAAATGTCAGTCTCTGTGCGCATATGCACATTTATAGAGTATGCTAAAATAGGTCATTTTGTTCTTACTCAGCTAACAGAGACAATTCGCAAGTGTTTCTCTATCGTGGTTGTAGAAAATTCCATTTAATGCCTATTGAAGCGAGCTAGTGAAAATTTATATTTATTTATTATTTTTTTAAACAACAACAAAAACATAAACGTACACACCTTACGTCGGTGTGTGTGTGTATATGTCTGTTTTAAATGTGTGTATGTGCTGCTGACGCCTATTCTGTTAAAACAAATTCCCTTGCACAAAAAAAAAGCAACAAACAAAAAGAAAATACGAAATTTTTCCATGCATATGAATTGCACTGCTTATCTTTAAGCCATCGTTTAACCAAGATAGCCCCCATTTGCATAGTGGGGTGATCTTCATACAGATCTCTGTCTTTTTAAATAAAGTGTATGTATATGTGTAGGTACACACACACATACACACAAAGAAAAGTGGGTCCTCGACGCCTAACCAAAGTGCAACAATTGCCCACAGCAGAAGTTCAAATTTTGAAGTGGGAACCCCCAAAGGAAATAGTTGGTGAAATTCGTTGATTTAGACAAAGGTGAATCAACAACACAACATGTCAACTACACCCAATTCGAATAGTAGTAGCAACAACAGCAGCAATCAGAGCCAGCAGCAGCAGCAACAACAGCGGGACACATACAGCGACAGCAGTGAGGATAATCTCGATCTGGCAACGGAGGAGCGTAGAAGGCGGATATTGAAGAGTCGGTGTCGAATGAGCAAAACGGCGGCAGGTGCAGGCGGTAGTGGTGGCAGTGCCGGTTCAAATAGCGGTAGTGGAGCTGTGCCCAAGCATGATGTTAGTAAATCATATATGGGCAACAGTGGTCCATCGACCAGCAGTCAGGCTGCACGTTTAACTGGTCCACCCGATCGTATATCGATGCTGGTGGATGGTGTACGTTTTAATGTGGAACAATCGGTGCTTGCTGCTCATCCAACCACAATGTTAGGTACAATGTTTGGCACCGGTTTTCAATTTGTCCATCCCAATGAGCGTGGCGATTACGATGTGGCCGATGGCATATCACATTTGGTATTTCGTGCCATATTGGAATACTATAAAACGGGTATCATACGATGTCCGCCCACTGTGTCGGTGCCGGAACTGAAGGAGGCATGCGATTATCTTCTAATACCATTTGATGCCACCACAGTTCGTTGTCAGAATCTAAGTGAGTAATTGCATCAGGAGGAAGCAGTAGTGGGAACTTAGTTAAGGCCATTTGCCTCTCTCTCTCTCTCTCTCTGTCTCTTTCTCTCTATCTCTTTTTTTTTCTCGCCCGTTATATTTTTTTTTTTTTGTGTCTCTTGTGTATGTTGTCTCTTTCCTTTTTTTTTTTTTCGTTTTTCTGTTCTCATTTTCATTTGTTTTCCTCTAAACACAAAAAGGAGGCCTGCTTCATGAGCTAAGCAATGAGGGAGCCCGTCAACAATTCGAATTATTCCTGGAGGATCTAATCCTGCCCTTAATGGTTGCATCCGCCCAACGGGGTGATCGTGAATGTCATGTTGTTGTTCTACTTGAAGACGACATGGTCGATTGGGATGAAGAATTCCCACCCCAAATGGGTGAGGAATACTGTCAGAGTAAGTTCCTGTTAACCATTTATCGTTACTCCATTTCATATACATACATAATCATTAATTTTTCAATTTCAGCTGTTCATAGCACTGCCATGCATCGGTTCTTTAAATATATCGAAAATCGGGATGTGGCCAAGCAAGTGATGAAAGATCGTGGACTGAAGAAAATCCGTTGCGGTATAGAGGGTTATCCCACGCACAAAGAGAAGATTCGTCGTCGTCCCGGCGGCAGGGCTGAAGTCATCTACAGCTATGTCCAGCGTCCATTCATTCACATGTCCTGGGAAAAGGAAGAGGCCAAGAGTCGTCATGTCGATTTCCAGTGTGTTAAATCGAAATCTGTTACAAATCTCGCCGAGGCAAATGCTGATCCCCCTTTGGAATTGGATGCCAGTACGTGAGATAATGTGCTCTCAGTAAAATTGCTATCATATTTCATATATATATCTGTTTTCAATTTATTCTTCTCAGGTGGCAATCCCATACCCATACCACCCATAGCTATGCCAATACCACATCCGAATAATGCAGACGGTGGTGTCGGTGGCCCACCGGCTCCAGTTGCTGCTCCTGCTGCTGCTGTGGTAGCTGTCGATGAGGCAGCTGGTGGCATTGTGATGCTCAATCAATTGGAACAGGCAGCGGCTGGTGCCGAACAGCTGTAGATTAAGGGTAGCCATTAACTGGTGGAATGCAAGACTCGAAACTTACACAAATGAGATATACACACTGCCAGAAGGAATGCCACGAATGATAAAATGTAATGCGCACAGCACACAGTAGCACACAGGATATGCTTTCTACAGTCTTTTTTTTATATATAATATATACATATATACTATTATACATACATCTGAAGCACATACATACATATATGCCAATAAATACGAAATTCAGATTCGAAATACGATTTCGAATCAATTCAACAAATTTAATTCAATTCCGACAGACTTGTGGAAACGTTTTAGACGACTCGGTGACCTTCAAATTAACTTGAATGTTAAATAAATTTTCGAAAAGCAATTAGTTAAAGGAAGTTTCTTCAATTCTTTTTAAATGCTATGTCAATTTACTAGTTACTCTGATTATAATGGCTTTTTATACACTCCCGGACAATCGTATAGCACCATTCGCTGTCTCTTTCATTTTAAACTTTAGATATATTAAACAAAAGTGAGATTTTGTTTTTATTTTTGGTAAACTTTAAAAACAAATATTTGAAAACAATTGGAGATTTTGGAAATTGCTTTTAATAGTAAACTAGGCAAAATATATTAAAGCATAAAATAATGCATTCTGCTAGTGGTTCTATTCGATTATACCGAAGTGTAATATCTTGTGCACATATGAAAAAGAGAGAGATGCATGATGCTTGCGTCCTTCTATAAATTAAACAGTCGATGAACTGTAGGGTAGATATATATAGATATATTGTACATATATAGCAATCAATTCCGTTCCAAAATTCGTGTATCTTTTGCAAAGACTGTACCATTTTGTTTGGCTTAACAAAAGCGATTAACTAAAAGAAAAGATAATGTTTTGAGTGCATCTGCAAACTGATTTTGATGTGTGTCAAGGTTATTCTTGAAATAAAATATATAAAAAGATATTATTACTGCAAAATCTGATTAGTTTAGATTATTCTCTATAGACCCTTTATATAGAATTTCATTCAACAGATCTTTTTCCACCAAAAGTACAATTTTTATTTGCTTGAAAAACATGATAAACAAAAAGCAAAATGTAATTATAATTTACATCTAGATATATATCTTATTTAATTTTTGAAGTATTTGAAATACTCAAATTGCCATGGATAGAGCATCAGTGTGTGGGGAAGCCTTAAAGCTAGGCATCAAAGGCTTCACGTTCGCCTTGGGCCAGCGTGGAAGTTTCCCAATTTAAAGAGCGTTCGATAGCCATTTTCCATTTCTTATAACGTAAATCTCGATCCCTGTCTGTGATAGATGGTATGATTGGCTGTCTGGGACCCGATTTGGATAGTGGTGCTTCCATATTATAACGCGGCTCCACCACTTTATAGGCAGCCATGGCAGCGCCCTAAAAGATGATTTAGAAGCGACATATTAGTAAGAGTTAAAAAGAGTTTTGGAATAAATCTACTTACCAGTGCAGTAGTTTCGGATACTTTGGCTTTTATCACATGTATGCCCACCAGATCCGATTGTAACTGGAGGAACAATTTATTTATTGTCATGCCGCCATCGACCATTAGCTTGGCCAAAGGTATTTTGCAATCCTTGTGCATTGAATCAAGAATGTCACGCACCTGGAAGCACACTGCCTCCAAGGTAGCACGGACAATATGCTCACTGGTTGTCTCTTCACTGAGACCACAGATGACACCGCGTGCATCCTGATTCCAATATGGTGCATATAAACCATTAAAAGCTGGCACAAAGTACACATCCAATGAGTTGTCAACCGTCTGTGCCATTGGCTCGATTTGTCCCCAATTTTGGATGAGACCAATGTTATCCTTGAGCCAATTAAAAGCAGCACCCGCAATCGATACACTTCCTTCCAAGGCATAGTAAGGTGGTGAATTGCGACCCAATTGATAACCCACTGTAGTCAAGAGACCATGCTGAGAATGTACAATCGAGGGTCCAGTATTGTATAGAAGAAAACATCCTGTACCATAGGTGGCCTTCGCCTGACCCTTGGACAGACACTGTTGGCCCACTAGAGCTGCCTGCTGATCACCCAAATCTGATGTAATAGGAATACCCTTAAGCACACCATCGGCTACATCACCAAAGTGTTCGGCACTAGAGCATATCTCTGGAAGAATCCTTTTCGGTAGTCCAAAAAATTTTAACAAATTGTTATCCCATTGCAATGTCTCGATGTTCATTAACATGGTGCGGGATGCATTTGTTACATCCGTCTTATGAACGCCACCGTTATGTCCTCCGGTAAGTTTATACATTAGCCAAGTGTCAATTGTTCCAAACATGGCATCACCGTTATCCATAGCCTTACGCACCGAAGGAACATTGTCACGCAACCAACGCAATTTGACACCGGAGAAGTATGGTGATAGAGGTAATCCACACAGTGGACGTAAATAGTTTATATTTCTGGCATTGTTCGGTATGGTTTCCAGAAGCTCCTCCACTGTGCTTGTAGTTCTATTGTCCAACCAAATGATTGCATTAGCTAATGTTTCACCAGTCGTTCGATCCCAGATAACAGTCGACTCCCGTTGATTGGTAATGCCAAGAGCCACAATATCCTAGAATTTAGTTTATAGCATATAAGACAATGGATATTGTACATTATTTCAGATAAAAATTGGCTAATATCAATATAAATCATTAAGTGATAGCAAAGCATTTAAAAACAATACGCAAATATCGTAGATGTGATGATGATTTGATCGTATTTATGTACATATATCGTACATGTCCAACACTAGTCAAAGTCTCGATAGACCGATTAATCGTTTTTATTGTGATTGTATACAATAAAATTATAAAAAAAAAAAAACGCACCGACTTGCTGCTGATAACAAAAGCCGACGACGACGTAACTCGTCCGTCTCCAGTAGCTCCTCCCAATGTCAAATCTGGCCAAAATTCTCTGTCGACGGACCCTAAGTTACCAACAACGCCGGAATTCCACAAAAGCCATAATGGCAAATGCAAGTGCAATTATAGCCGTTGGCCAAATGAGAGCTACGAACAACAAGTTGGAGAATCTGTGTCAGGTGGAGGAACTGATAGCCAGAGCAAAAGCCAAACAAGCGAAAATGCTCTTCCTACCAGAATGCTGTGACTTTGTGGGCGAGAATCGTGCCCAGACTTTGGACCTAGCCGAAACTCTGGACGGTCAGTTAATGGATAAATATAAGGAATTGGCCAAAAATCAAGGAATATGGCTCTCATTGGGAGGAATACATGAACTGAAAGAGACTTGTCAGGGAGATGAGCAGCAGCAGCAGGAACGAAAGATCTACAATGCCCATGTATTGGTCAATGATCAAGGTGAATTGGCCGCAGTTTATCGGAAGATGCATCTATTTGATGCTACAACAAAGGAGATAAGACTCCGTGAATCCGATACAGTGGCACCAGGTGAACGTTTGGAGCGACCCGTAATGACACCGGCTGGCAATGTGGGTCTACAGATATGCTACGATTTGCGTTTCGCTGAGCCTGCAATTTTGCTTAGGAAACTGGGAGCTCAAATGTTAACCTATCCTGCTGCGTTTACCTATGCCACCGGAAAGGCCCATTGGGAGATTCTGCTTCGAGCTCGTGCCATTGAAACCCAATGCTTTGTGGTGGCCGCCGCCCAACAAGGTTGGCATAATCAAAAGCGTCAAAGTTGGGGTCACAGTATGATCATCTCACCGTGGGGCAAAGTTCTAGCCGACTGTGGTGGCGATGAGGCTTTGGCTATAGCCACCGCCGAGGTGAATTTAAACGAGCTACCTGTGCTCTATCAGGCCATGCCCTGCTTTGAGCATCGTCGTAATGACCTCTATAGCCTCACAGCCTATAATCTGACAGAATTGGAAGCCAGTAAGGATCGGGCATTTGCCGAAAATCTTGTGGATAGGCGTACCATATTCTATGAGTCCGAACATTGTTATGCCTTTACCAATCTTCGTTGTGTCGTGGAGGGTCATGTTCTGGTGTCCACTAAACGAGTAACGCCTCGCCTCTGCGGTTTAAATTGTGCTGAAATGACAGATCTATTTGCTACTGTTTGTATGGTTCAGCGATTGCTAGAGAAGATCTATGAGACGACTTCGGCTACTGTTACAGTACAGGATGGGGCTCAGGCTGGTCAGACAGTGCCGCATGTGCATTTCCATGTGATGCCTCGACGCAATGGTGATTTTGGTCATAATGATCAAATCTATGTGAAATTGGATGAACGAGCTGAGAATAAGCCGCCACGCACATTGCAGGAGAGGATCGATGAGGCTCAAATGTATCGTAAACATTTGAACGAACTCCAGAGCTAACAAGGCATCGTTCCAGCACACTCGGCCTTTTCCACTCCCATGATGTCTTTCCACAATTGTTAAATTCAATAAAAAAAATTTGGTACTCTTATCTCTTACCTTGCATCGACCACCCAATTGTGTTAGCTTCTTACAGGCTCCGACTATGCATTCATTAACTGTGGAGACAATCACATTGGGATCCTGTTCGCACCAACCCTCCTTAGCGAAAATCGATGGGACTTCGATCTGATGGTAGCACACAATTTCATCGGTGCCAGCTCGAAATATGATGAACCGCGCCGATGTGGTGCCCTCATCAATGGCACCCACAAATGGACCCTCCAGGGGCGGCGTTGTTGATGCTTCATGTTCAGTTGACATAGTGTTGGAATTCCTAAACTGTTTCCCCGATCGGATCAAGTCGTTTTTGTGTTGCTGTTGACTTTAGCACTTCCCAGAAATTACTACTATATTTAAGTGTGTGTTATTCAATTGACATGCTAGTTGGCAGTGTAAGGGGGTTGTGGGGTTACGACTAAATAAATGTTTCCGATAAGAGATAAGAAAACGTTTGATGCCCGCAACTGTATTGACGGCAAATACAGCAACGTGCCCTCCTTTGCTATGTGGTAATCTTCCAGGTTGAACTTGTATCGATATTAGTAGGTGCAACTAACTCTGTTTAACCGCAACAATAGCAACAACAACAACAAAAAAACTTGTTTCCCACCAACAAAACAGCGGAAAGGTGTAAATACTTTGATATGATAATGCGAACGGCTGTACAACAACAAACAATGGAAACATACGAGTTTATGCAGGGAAATGTATCGTGAATAGTGAAATCACGAACAATGCGAAATGCACGTAGTGGAAAACAATATGAAATGATAAAAGCGAACTAAGCAATAGGCAGCGACATATCAAAAATGGGAATATGTTCTAAAGTATTCAATAAAACAATAAAGCCAAAAGTGCTTAAAATTAAAAAATAATGACAGAATGAAACAAATCGTAAAAGGCTTTAAAAATAGCTTGCATAAACCTTAGCTATGCATATCGATAAATAAAAAGATGATCGTAAAATGGTGTTGGGTAATAAATAAAAATATTCAAAAATGCCGCGCGCTCAAAGTTCAAAGGGGAAAAAAGGGTTCAATATAGCTATAGAAAAAGAGTATCAAACTATACAAAAAAAACATTCTTCCCATAATGGATATTATCCATCCTTTTCATAATTTCTTTTTTTTTCATTTTTAGAAAAGTATGGCGCCAAATCGAACCAAGGATTGTATTTTCGCGATATCCTATGGAATTAGCTCTATTCTAGACCAATAATGATGAAATTGAATTGCTAATAAAACTGATAATTATACACAGTAGTCTGAAAGCAGTTTAATAAATGAACATTCGAGGAGAATTGTATTGGGGACTGGGGAATGGAATATATCATATATACCAGTTTGCACTTCCGATATGGGCTAATATATACTTACTTTTTTTTACTTATTTAAAAATTTTCAATGCAATCCCCATATATGTATATGGACTTTCCCTAAAATCGTTTTCATTTTATTTTCAAAGTAAATCAACCATTTCCCAGTAAGTAATGTCTTTTCCCAGATATTAATCAAAGTAAAATGGAAATTTTTAGCTTTGGCTGTTCATATCCAATCCAAAAGGACCAGGTGGTCTCAGCCAAATCCTTGTGATTAGATGAATCATATACGCTTGCATAGAACCAATAAATGAACAACTACATTAAAGATACCAAACTGGAGACGGAGCGAAAGACTTCTCGCTTTGCTGAGCTTCGTGATGTGTGAAGTTGACCCTCAAACGTGATTCTTATACCTCAAAATATCCTTTGGAAAATTGCCATAAACTAATGGTCATAATTAATGGAAAGATAATGTTGATATAATGGCCAATCGGATTTTTTCTTGTTTTAACGAAAACCAGTTTTTAGCCACGACTACTTAAACTGAAGACTTGTATTTATTTGATCTCAATTAGAACTATAGATTTAAATCTAACTAACCTGCTGTTGAACCAAAATCCACTTTCATTACTTACCCATTGATTAGGTTTGGGATGTGCACATAATATGTTGAAAATTGGGCACTGAGAGTCCTTAAATCGCAACAAGGCTGCAAGTTCAGAGAAAAAATTGAAAACATTAACAATTTTGTAACCATTTATTGATCACTTTGGCGTTTCTTTCCTTTCATTCTCAGAATTTAAATTTGTGAATTTTATATATATATATATATATATATATATATATATATATATAATTTAAAATATACAAAGTTCAGAGCCTAATACATAAAAATTTTGAAGCAATTAATCAAATTTACTATCGATAAAATCTATACGAAATTATAAGTGCAACTGTTGGTTAGTCGATTTTAGATCAATTTTGAACAGTTTTTATAAGAAAGAAAACAATATAAACGTACTTAAGTTGAATGGATTTTGAAAATAAGAGATTTCTAATCACATACATATACAGGATATATATATATATATGTGTGTGTGTATGTATATCTATAAGATGCGGACTATAATTGTTGTAAGTGGGGGACCGGGACCTGGCTCTAATGTCATATCAATAATCACTCCTTTTTTTTTTCTACCCCCTGCCAGGGTATACAAATAAATTATTACCAGGTTTGAGCAAGGGCCCAAAAATTTTGGGAGGGTTGGGAGGAACAGCTCTCTCCCTCTCTTTCTCTCTCTCTCTCTCCCTCTCTATATAGTATTTCTGATCCCAAAATTGCTTTGCAATCAGCTGGCAACACTGAAATGGTACCAAAATAATTAATCAAAATGTTTCACAAATTCTTGCAGTAAGAGTAGTAAGTGGAAAAGGAAACTGTGTATAGATGTGTGTGTGTATGTTTAGTGTGTGTGTGTGTGTGACATGCAGGAAATACTTAAGCATTTTAAATTAATTGAGTAAACATTTCTATTATCTCTTTTTTTTTTTTTAATTTCTTAAAATGTTTTTTTTTTTCACAAAACGCGCCACTGGAACACGAACTTATGTATATATACATTTATATAAACGTATATGTATACATATATATAGATGCATACATATATAAATATATAATATGTACATATTAAGAGTGTAATTTGCTTGATTGGTTTATCGTGGGGGGTGGGCGAGAGAGTGTATAACGAATAGAATTAAACTATAGCTAAGAAGAACCGTGCCTTACTAGCTAGGGGCATCATCTTCATATCATCGGTATCGACAACAGGATTATCATTGACATCTCATCTACATCTTTTCCTGTATGAATGGGTGCATTAGAGCCTGATTTAATGATATACGTTTAGCCGGATCAAGGGCAAACATATTCTCCAATAGATCCTTTAATTGGCTAACTTTACGATGCTGATCATCGGGTAAATTTTGATCAGCAATTAACTCTTGCTGCAGGCTACGCGTTGGCTTCACCACAGGCATCACAACAATTTTCTCCTGCAATTTAGAATTGAAATTGGGTAAATAAAAGTTTCTTTTTTTTTTTTTTTTGCATATCGAAATAATGCTTACCCTTTCTGTTAGCTTATCAATCTCATGATAGAGAAAATTGCAACTCTGATCGAAATGCTGCTCCCGGAATTGACCCTTGCGGACAATTCGATTTGGTATCTTACCCTTGACATCCATAAAGAATTTAAGCATTTGATTGTTACTCTTGCCACTAAACAGAATCTTTCCCGTATATAGCTCATATATGGTGCAACCCGCCGACCATGTATCAATGCCATAATCATATGGTATACCCAATATAATCTCTGGCGATCGATAGAAACGGGATACCAAATAGGGAGTTATCTCATTATCGCTTATAGCCGATGCAGAACCAAAATCGCATAATTTTAATATCAGATTATTCTCATTAACCAATATATTATCCGGCTTAATATCGGCATGCAGGATACCAGTTTTCTTAAGCAACTTTAGGGCCAGGAATAGTTGCTGTGTATAACTGCGTACGGCTTTGATGTGTAGGCCAACATTTTTGCCATATTTTTTCAACACTTCACGTAAATTCATGGCCAACGGTTCAAATACCATACAAAGATGCTGGTCAGCAAATTAAAGAGAATAGAAATGTTAATAATTAAATTGATTGATTTACATTATATGTTTTTTTTTATATCTTACCTGTTTGTGGAAAAAGTGTCGATATAAACGCAGGCAATGAAAACGATCCTCGGCATCGGCCTCATTAAGTTTCTTTAGTATTTCCAATTCGCGTAAGCCAGTTTTGTGCCTACAAAGAAAGTTGATTAGATATCCATTATAGAACGACTTAAATTGGATTCTCTTTTTCTCTCCCTCTCTCTCTTCATTTATTTCACAATTGATTTATACTTACATGATCTCATTGTTACGTATGATTTTAATGGCCACATTCGCCTGACCACGTGCCTGATCTCGGCCACGTACGACATTACTAAAGACACCCTGACCCGTATAGCCACTGACTAGATAACGATTATCTAAAACTTCACCAATACGGACACGATAATATCCTTCGGCATCATCCCAATTGTCGGTCAGAGCTGGATTCTCATGCTGATGCTTGCTATGGATAATCGTGTTGGGTGACTAAAACATAAACGAAATATTTAGTTACGGAAAATTTGAAATTATAAAAACTATTTGTAGGATTTGAAATTTACAAGTCTGCGACTCACATCGAAATTGGAATCAACATCTTGATCTGCAAACATATCCCATTCATTGCGTTTCTCCTTAAATTTTTGTGGTTCAGTTTCTTGTTTCTGATCTTGAGGATCCTCTAGTTGATCATCTTCTTTGAGTGGAGTGTGGGAACGTCTTGGACTAACCGAGCTTTGTGACTCGTAGGAATTGGATTTACGTGATGGTATTTCAGGCGAGGCAGTACCCAGTTTCTGGTGAAAATTGAAACATATTAAAATGAGAGGGAGGATTGACTTTTATATTCCATTTACCTTAAGTAATTCTTCGCGTTTCTTGCGACGCTGTTCAATAATGCGCTCTTCATCATCATCATCTTCGATATCAATGTCCAGATTGATTTCCTCATCGCTACTGTCCTTGTCTTCATGCATTTTTTGGCCCTCGCTCAACGAGCCCTTGTAACGATCGCGTTCGGAATTATTTGTCCCACCATGGCCGCCGCCACGTTGTGAACCTCTTTCACCACCTCGGCCATTGCCACGTTCTCGTTGCTCCAATTGACGTTCCCTTTCACGTCGGCGATCCGATTCGAATTTGCTGCGACTATGAGAGCGCTGAGAACGTTGAAAGCGATTATCTCTCTCACGATCCCGTTCCCTTTCACGTTCCCGTGGACGTCCGCCCATTGTTGGACCCTGGTTGGGTCTACGTTCTCTACTGTGCTCCCTTCGCTCACGCTGCTTGTCACGGTTGATCTCCTGCCGCAAATCCTCCATGTGATGATTACGTTGACGTCTTGGCGGTGTGCGACTACGCAGGCGATCACGTTCCCTATCCCGATCCCGTTCTCGTTCCCGATCCCTTTGCCTCTCCCTTTCACGCTCCCTGTCCCTGGAGGAGCGTCGCTCTGGTCGTCCTTGCTGGGGGGCTGATCTTCTGGGTGCGGGCGATAGTCGATGTCGTTGTCGCTTCTCTTCTGTGGGGGGTGAAGGTGTGCGCTGTCCACCGCTAGAATCATCCAATAATATAACATCGGATTCATTTGAGTTATGGACGCTAGATTGTTTATTATAAACATGTTTACTAGTTGCAGGCAGCGGGACCGGCACCAGCGACGGCGGTGGCGGCGGTTGAGCTACCGCCATGGCCACCCCCAATCCCGAACCCTTGGTTAGCGGAGCCGGCGGCGGATCTGGTGACATATAGGCACCTAAACAAGCCTGCAGCAAGGCCTTCTGTTTCATCAACTCCTCCAGATTAAGCTCATCCTCAATGATACGACTTATGACTGGACTGGCCACATCCATTGGGCTGAGAAATATAAAAAGAAAAAAAAGGAAGAAAGCAAAAACAGAAATTTACAAAAATGAATCATGAGAAAAAGAAGCGTTCCCGAAAATCTTACGCATCATTGTCGCTGCCTGAGCTGGCCACCTCAAGGACTGCTGCATTGGGTTGTATTTTATTGTGTAGCGTCTTGGTTATTTCATCAACTAGGCTACCAGGATCTGTTTTGGATGAGTTGCCATTGCGACTGCTTTTTTGCACAATCTCTGAGAAAGCACTTGAATGACGTTTCCCATTCTCAGCAGTGATTTTGATTTCTGTTTCAGAGTCAGCGCCGCTGCTGCCGTGACGTTTCTTTGACTTTTTATGCTTCTTGTGATTGTGGTGGGCTCTCTCCTTATCCTTGTCTCGGCTCGATGATGATTTTTTATGTTTCTTGTGCTTTTTAGACTTTTTGTGCTTGGCCGCCGAGCGACGCTGTAGCTCTTCCGATTCGCTTATGTCGCTGGAATCGTAACTATAAAAAAATATGTAAAAGATATCCATAAAATTATATATAAATGATAAAATACAATTTAAAGAAATTGCGAGCAAATGTATATACACACACACACACATCCACAGACAACACACGTATAAAGACGTCAAACACACAAACACATACACATATACAGAAACAGGAACCTTAACCTCAAATGAAGCTCCAATTTATTTGTTAAACGTTTACTGCTTTTTTTTCTTCTTACCTTTTGTCATCACTCGTCATGGCTAGTGGTTTAAACTGTAGATATTTGGTAAGGCTATCTCTTTAATGTTTGTTATTTTTCTGCAATTTTATGTATAAAATTGCAATGTTTTTTTTTTCAAGTTTTCGATTTGAGTTTTTTGGTTTTTTTTTTTGGGGGGGGGTATTAAAGTTGCACTAGATTCCTTAGGTAGCTAAGGTCTAATCTTCTGCTTAACGAGAGATAGAGACAAGCGTCGCGGTATTGTTTGCTATTTTTGTACGTATTTTTAATTACAAGTTAGCTCATAAACAAATACAAGACTAAGAAAAAACTCGTCACACTATCACTAACCGAATATTTCAATACTGGTAAAAATACTAGGTTGCGGAAATAAGGTCACACATTTACAGTGGTGTGATACATTAGAGATGACAGCGTGTACTCACGAGAATAAAAACTTATTTAACTAACCACAAATGATTTTATTTGTATTATGATTTATTTTATGAGAGGTTTTTTGTGTTGTAACAACTGTAAAATGTTTATATTAGATGGAAAGTACCTATTTATACTGTAACATACAAACAATAAAAATGAAAAATATAATATTGTAGATTTAAGCGATAGTTTGAGGCATCATGCTGTTGTTTAAATTAGATTTCTAGTGCCTTTGTCAATTAGTAGAGCAGTGGAAAAAATTTATTTTTTGCTAAATTAAACAGAATTTGGAGTTAAATATGCTATTTAAATTGCAATGAAATGTTATTTTCATTTGGAAATAATTTTCTTATTTTCCTTGATGGCTTTTTAATATAATTATGATTACGAATAACATTAGTTTGCCTAATTTGCAATGTATCAAACTGCCTCAGAAGTCAAGAAGGACACACTATATCCAATCGCTTCCCAAAAGTTTTGTGATTCAGCAAAAAACCTATGCGGATACTTCGTTCGAGACAGGTACAACTTATCAGAGTTACTATGAACAATTAAGTTTATTTCAATTAAAGTTAAGCAAATTAAAAATGTAATTTGACTTTTGTACATTCAAATGACTGCCGCTACATCTACATCGTGCTCATCCTTATCGATGCTAAGCTCCAGAACTGCATCCTCTTCCACAGACATGGCTTTTGAATCTTCGGTGGACACGGAGGGCAGTTCCATTTTGTTAGTACTGCTATGACTATTATTGAGTTCATCGTCTTCATCTTCACTGACAGCCATAATGCCATTGTTATCATGCATATCACCACCAGAGCTCAAATCGTTTTCGCTTGTCGCCAACGAGGATGATGATGAGGTTCGTGACGATGATGAGGCGCGCAAGCTGTTGTGGTCATCTTGTTCGAGTTCCTTCTCCAGCTCGTGTATGGTGAACATGAGAAGAGTGAAATCATTGCGACGCTTCTCAAATTTACGTTCCATCTTGACCTTTTGATGCATTAAGTTATCGATCTCCTTCTTGATGGATTCAATCTGTTCGTCGGCATTCTTTCGATCTGGCTGCTTGTCGATGAGGGACGCTAACAGATCATATTCCATTTTGTTCTTTCGTAATTGCTTGGCCAGCGTTAGTTCGTTTTTACTGGCCTCAATCTCTATCTTGGCTATCTCAATGCTCTCCTGATGTTTCTCTGTCAATTTGCTATAGTTCTCCCGTTCCGCGTTTAGCATGAGTCGTGTGTACACGTTTTTTAGCGCCGAAAGTTTACACTGGGCAAATTGGGCCATCAAGCGATCGTACAAGATCTGACTATAAAGAATCATGATTAGGATAATCGATACTAGGTCTTTTTTGCATTTGTCACTCACTTGGTTTCGGGTGAATCGTTCTTTGAGTTGGCCCACTTCAGGAAGTGCTTTAGCAGGACATTTAGCCGTCTATCATCGCCGGTTCCATCACCATCGATAAGCAGACGCTGTTTTATGATCTCCTCTGTTTAAAAAAATATAAGTTAATTTGATTAAAACAGCAATATTTACAAATTTTACCGTCATTCATTTTGTTCGATTTTGTTGTTTGCCGCCGGCTGGGTATTTGAAACAGTATGACCAACTATCAATATAAAAATAGAGGTTAGTGACAGTGACTGGGAACAGGCAGGAACAGAGACACATACATAAATTATTTTAACTTTTGTATAAGTCGTAGAAAAGTTGATTCAACAATTTTTAAAAAAATGTAATGTTGATTATGTAGGAAATTATATATGTAACAGATTATAAAATGCAAAATCGTTTTTTTTTTCTTTTTCTTTTTTAATTCAGCATGCATTTTGTCGTGATTTTCGATCATTTGTGACTTTTTCTGGCGAAGGTTCACACTTACTTGTACTAATTATGCTCATCCATAGTGACAATTTATCATACTTGGTCATACTGGCAGAGCAAAAACAAAAAAGTAGGTGGATTTATGTCTTAGTTTATTGGACAAATTATTGAAAGATGTCCACATATTACTTTGTTATTGTGGGCCACAACGATAATCCCATTTACGAGAAAGAGTTTAGCACTGTAAATAAGGAACTAAGGGTGAGTAAGGCAACGATGAAACTTGGTCCCAATACGAATCCTCTCCTGCTTTTTGCAGAAGGAAGACCATCGCCACTTGAGCCAGTTTATAGCCCATGCAGCTTTGGATCTAGTTGATGAACACAAATGGAAGACGGCGAATATGCAATTAAAGTCCATAGACCGTTTCAATCAATGGTTTGTGTCAGCCTTCATCACGGCCAGTCAGATACGTTTCATCATTGTCCACGACAATAAAAACGATGAGGGCATCAAGAATTTCTTTAATGAAATGTACGAAACATATATAAAGCATTCAATGAATGCATTTTACAAGATAAACACGCCAATTAAGTCAACTATGTTTGAAAAGAAATCCGAAATATTTGGTCGAAAATATTTGTTATCCTAAACCAAATCGATAAAAGATTAGATTAAATTTGATTTAGAATTTATTCAATTCGTTTCTTTTTTTCAATCAAATCTAAAACGATTCAACGACGACAAATGTGTTCAAATGGACAAAAAAAAAATAATAATATGGAATCAATTGATAGATGTTTTTGTTGCTGTAATCTCAGCCGGATGTTGGCGTTCTTCTACATTATAACTTTCTTTAGTGCTTCTCTCCTAATGCTTCTTATTCTTGCCGGAACGCTCGTATTTGCTCTTGGATTGATGCCACAGAGCCAAGGGGATGGCCAATGAAGGCAAAGTCATGATGGCAAATGCCACCCAGTCAAAGAAATGGGAAGAGAAACGCTTGTTGTACTCATTCAGGTTGACAATGCCGCCCTCTCCAGGCTCTGAGCTGATGGCCAATTGTATCTGAAAACAACAAGAATCAATGTCAATTATAATCCTAAATAAAGGTGTAAGCCGTTAACAATACACTTACAGTTTCAGCCTCCTCGATGGGTTTGTACGACACTTCAGCAGCGGTGAAATTGAAATAACCAAAGGCCTTTGGACGGACTACAACAACATGAGTGAAATTTGTTTGTGGCGCGATACGATCCACAGTGGCGGTGGGTTGGCCACCGACTACCTCAAAGGCATCGGGATGGAAGCCATTGTCGACCAGCTGAACATTTGTGGCTGCTCCATTGCCCACATTAAAGATGGTATAGCGAACTAGAAGGTCACTTTTCTCCACCAAATATTTGTTGAGGATTTGCTTGGAAACCAGGAGACGGGCACGCGTCTCATCTTCGCTCAGGCACACATGGCAGAGGGCCAACAGGGCACATACCGTGAGGATTTGTTTAAACATGGCCTAATAATATTTAATGAATGAAATGGAAAAAAAAGTTATAATTATTAAGATTTCACTTTTCTTCTGTTTTGTTGACGTGGAAGGGCCCGGGCCCGGTGACAATGGCAAGTATGATCATTGGGGTAATTTAAAAGAAATTTTCAATGAAATGTTATGGGCGGTAGATTTTAACAACAAGCTTAAATTTGTATCTTTTTTTTACTGTAACTTACTTAAATTTTGGTTACTTAGTTAGAGAGTATTTATATAAAACTAATGATTAACTTTAACTGTAAAGTTGGTAAGTGCGGTCGCCACGGGTTCGAGTCGGCTCTATTCGTTTTCTTTCGTTTCCACGTCACGACGGTTGTCGATATATCGAGTACCAGCATAAGTTATCGATACACGATGACTACTCAAGTCACATAAAAAGTGTTGAGAAAGGTACGCGAGTTTTCGTAACGGTCAACAACAACAAAATGAAAAATGTTTTAAATACTTAATTGTTTTGAAAACAAGCTGACTAATTTACTTTATATTCATGAGAAATAATAATGTTACACTTGTTTATTTTGAAGGATTAATATTTGAACCTGCCCTCCAGTTGCCATATAATGCGTTCTGGATTATTCTGAAAGAGCAAATATAACAAAAATCCAACTACTTTTATCATTGGACTTTCCTGAAAAACTTCTTTTCAAACAAGTTTGTAAATAAAATTTTATTAGTTCGAAACAATATAGAAATTATTTTCGGTCAGCTGTTTAAATTGCAACATCTAGCTCGTTTTGGTTATCGATAAATGGCAACACTGCAAACAAGATGTAAACAAATTTTAAATCTTTTGTTATTATTTGTTTAAACAATTTCTATTATATTATCAACTTTATGGACACATATTTTCGACAACAGTTGTTTAAATACCATTCTAAACATAGTTAAGCCTTCTATATGCCGGCTCTGAACAACAACTCAAATGCCCTTGAATGCCCTTGCACCCTACACCTGAATGAGATGCTTGATTAATTTGCATACGTCCCGCTCTTGTGGTAAGTTCAAATCAAGATAAAGAAATCAAATCCGTGTAATTTTCCCCTAGTTTAGTAGTGCAATGAGTTGATAATTATTTGTTAACAAACCCCTTTGGGCATTTGGAATCGTTTTAACCCACACGTAAATTAGATAGCGCTTATCTGTGTCCATGCAGCCGAACCAAAAACATTGCCGGCAGCGCTGCTTCTGTCGCTGTTATCAGTGAGAGTTGGATTCGCCAAGTTGTAGCTGACACTCAATTTTCATTTTCTTTTGCCTAGCAGTTGGAATTTTACCAGCAGCAGGAAAACTCCAGTCCTCCTCTCAGTGTCATTATCATCATGTCGCTTAGTGTGGAAACTGTGCAAACCAAACCCTACGAGGGTCAAAAGCCTGGCACTAGCGGATTACGCAAAAAGGTTTCAAAATCTACTACCAATATTTCACAATCCAATTAAAAATTGTCATTATAATTCAAATTCTATATTCTCTACATATACATATGTATATAGGTAAAGGTTTTCACTCAGCCCAATTATACGGAAAATTTTGTTCAATGCATTTTGGATGCTAACGGACCTGCCCTATCCGGTTCCACACTAGTTGTGGGTGGCGATGGTCGTTACTATTGCAAGGAGGCTGCAGAACTAATTGTCCGTATATCGGCAGCTAATGGAGTATCGAAATTGTTGGTGGGACAAAATGGCATTCTATCTACACCAGCAGTGTCCAGTTTGATTCGTCATAATAAGGCTTTGGGTATGTAAATGACATCCATGTTGAGGTAATCTCAACATTTCTGTTACTTTATATATACATACATATGTATATTCTTGATTCAAGTCGTAATCACTCAACGATATTTATATTGATTTTTGTCCCACTTATGGGCATATTCACTGTACTTTGTAAATCTTAACAAGATTAATTGATAAGAATCTTCATTTAATGATGTTACATGGCATTCTCTATTTGTCGTCTAGAGGTGATCCAGGTCAACCAATTTAAAAATTTTTCTGCTTTCTGTTTACTTTTTCCAATAAGGTGGCATTGTGTTGACCGCCTCACATAATCCTGGCGGTCCAGAAAATGATTTTGGTATCAAATTCAATTGTGAGAATGGTGGACCAGCTCCTGATGCTTTCACCAATAACATTTACAAACTTTCAACGGAGATTAAGGACTATAAGTTGGTGCGACAACTCCAGATCGATATCTCTAAAGTGGGAGAGACTAGCTATGATATTGGCGGCAAGAAATTTGTTGTCGAAGTGATTGATTCTGTGGCCAATTATGTTCGTCATATGGAGGAGATTTTTGATTTTGCCAAACTCAAGGATTTCGTGAGTGGCAAGAGCAATGGAAAGCCTCTCAAGATGCGTATTGATTCTATGAATGGTGTCACCGGATCGTATGTAAGAGAGATATTTTTAAATCGTTTGGGTGCCAGTGAATCATCGGTGGTTCATACAACACCATTGCCCGACTTTGGTGGACTTCATCCGGATCCGAATTTGACTTATGCCAAGGATTTGGTTGAAACAGTGGCCAAGGGTGATTATGATATTGGTGCTGCTTTTGATGGAGATGGTGATCGTAACATGATAATTGGCAGCAAAGCCTTCTTTGTTACACCCAGTGATTCGTTGGCTGTAATTGCCCACTATTTGGAGGCGATACCATATTTCCAAAAGAACGGTGTCCAGGGATTCGCTAGAAGTATGCCCACTGCCTCTGCTGTCGATTTGGTTGGCAAGAAATTGGGCAAAGAAGTGTTTGAGGTGCCAACAGGTTGGAAATATTTTGGTAATCTTATGGATGCCGGTCGCCTATGTTTGTGCGGCGAGGAGAGCTTCGGCACTGGTTCCAATCACATACGCGAAAAGGATGGCATTTGGGCTGTGCTTGCTTGGATATCCGTTATGCAGCACACAGGCAAGAGTATTGAAGATATATTGAAGCAACATTGGTCCGTCTATGGTCGCAATTATTTCACTCGCTATGATTATGAGGAATGCGAATTGGATCCCTGCAATGAAATGATGGCCACCACAGAGAAGACAATCACCTCAACTGAATTTGTGGGCAAGAGTTATAGCAGTGGCGGCAAAACGTACAAAGTTAAGGAAGCCGATAATTTCAGTTATACCGATCCCGTGGATAAATCCGTTGCCACCAAGCAGGGTCTACGAATCGTTTTCGAAGATGGCAGTCGCATCGTTTTGCGATTAAGTGGCACTGGTAGCTCTGGAGCTACAGTACGGTAAGTTAAGACTAAATATCAACTCCGAACGGAAATTAATCATTTCCTGTTTCTAATAGCTTATACATCGATTCCTATGAAAAGGAGAATGTCCTTGGCCAGGCAAGTGTTATGCTAAAGCCATTGATTGATATTGCTTTGGAAATCTCACAACTGCCCAAATTCACTGGACGCCAAGCACCCACTGTAATTACATAAAATGGCTCAGCAATAGAAATAACCAAAGAAATTGAAAAATAAGAGATGAGATTCATAATCCAATCCAACTCCGTCGTTGTTCAACCACTTAATCCTCTTTAGCAAGCAAGGCATTTGTTTCTCCTATATATTTTTTTGTTACGTTTCGAATTTATTAAAGTTTTCATTGTCGTCAATGTAATGTCATTTAATGGGCGTGGCCAAATATTCAAATTCGCTAAGAATCATATTTGGAATACGTTGCTCCAGGACGCTAAGCGGCATGCGAGCCAATTGTATAAATGATTGCAAAAAATGCAACATGGTGATCACATCAGGGCCAAGGATTTTAGAGTCACTGCAATGATTCATTGAATCATTAATATAATTGAAAAATTTTAAGAAATTCTACTTACAGAAGTTGTGACTCGGCAATTGTTACAACATATTGACTTAAATAGCTTATATAAAGCATTTTGACATTTCTATGAAATTGTTGCAATATTGTTAATATACCCATTATCAGGGGACAACAATCTATCACATCTTTGGCTGTTTTGGGTAAAAGGCAATCGGTGTTAATGGAATGTTGTAAACGACCCACATGGGCAATGGTAAAGAGCGTTAGAAATAGCGAAACATTATGCGTATTCTTGGTGAAACAGAAAACCTGTTCCAAAGGCTCATAATTCCCGGTATAAAGTAGAATATCATTTAATTCGGTTAATAATCCAACTCCCTGTTCACAGCATAGTTTACGCTCAAGCGAAAGATCTAAAAGGAAAGCCCTTTGAAAAAGGAAAATTCACTATTAGACACGACTATTTGAAATGATTTGAAGAATTACTTACTTATTCAAGGTATCGGTGGTATTTTCTAATAATTTGGCATCACATTTACTGCTAAAACTCAATTCGCCAGCTATTTGACGTCTTAATAGTTGCTTCTGACCCAATGCTAGAATCCAATCCAATATAGTTGGCCAGACTTTAAGCCATCGCTGACTATAGGATTGATAATATTTTAATGGCTGTTTGCCAACAATTTCACCTGGAAAATCTCTAGATTCTAGTTCTTTGGTTAAAGTTGCCAATGTTTCACACCACATGCGATCCTGGGTAAGATTCTTTTGCAATTTATCTAAATTCATTTTCAATTCATTGGCCAGCATATGACTATATAGACGCTCCAGTCCTACCAGACCAGCGGGTGCCAAAGCTTCTCTTAATAATGCAAAAAATGGTGATGCAGCCAATATCTCCTGATGCGGCGGACGTTTCTCATACCAACGCATTTTCAAATCAAGAAATATGGTAGATCGTGGATCAGTGCATCGTAATATCTCATGGGCCAAACGTCCAATAAAATTCTGAGAATGTGATGGATCACCTTGGAGTGCTGGGAAATTGGGTATATGTATTGTGGCCGACTGATATGATGATTGCCATTCTTGGACTTTAATTTTTAGAAATGAATTGCATTCCCTTTCAACATTATAGTTAATAATGCGCTGTGATTCCTCTAATAATATGCGTAAACCTTGAACTCTCAGATAATCTTCAATATATTCAAAGGAACGTCGATAACCCTCAATGGTTTTGGCCAATTGTTGGAGTTTTGTCTGCAATACTTGTACGGCAGATTTACCCTTTTCAGGTGTAAAAATTAAACCCAAATTATAGGCATTAGATAGATGATTGACAAGCTCTTTACGTATGCCATCTTCTAGCAATTGTTTGGGATCCAATTCAATCACGCCAACAAGTGTACGCTTCATCATTAAAATGCCTTTGGTAAATACAGCAATTGAATTTGTCAATTGGGCAACTTTAAAACGCTCATCAAACTGGGCATATTCACGTAATTTGTCCTTTTCCAAACGTGTAGGAAATTCCTTAATAACATTCGTTAACAATTGTATAATTCGGGCCAAGATGTTAAACATGGTTTCGGGAACAATTTGTAATACTCTACGAAGAAAATTTGCCAATTCGGTACTATAATAATTTGAGACTGAAACAAGATCTTCACTTTTGGCCTGATTAATACGCATTAAGGGCACTTCCAATGTGCTAGCCAATTTAAGGAAAATAGCACGAATACCAATGACTGCTCGCGGCTGACGTTTAATATGATCCTGCATATGATATGTATAATTTAGTTGTAACAATTGCCAGGCATAACTAAAATCGCATATCATTTGGATTTGTATTTCCAGATCCTCTTTGAGATTGATCAACTGTTTATTAAAAAGGATATTTGTATATATTTTAAATAGGTTCTCATTTTCATAATATCACTTACCTGTGCCATTCTGTTAAGCAAATCCCGTGTCTCCTGAAGTTGCTGTTTTACCATCATATTGGCATGAAGATTATGATATTCCTGTACCTCATCCAAGGCCTGCATTACTTGTATTATCAATCTACCCGATTTCTGTGGCTTTTGTAAATCCAATTTATTTAATTGTTTTGCCATTTGGCCAAACCATTGCTGCAAATGGCTATTGGGTTCAATTTTTGTTAAAGGGCGTGAGCCGGCTTCACTCAATTCCTGTAGCCTATCGATTATCTCGGCTCGGCTATTTGAGAAGCGTTCAGCTCTCGATATATGCAATTCATTTAGCAATTCCCTAACCACTAATTCCATTTGACTGCAATTCAATAAAAGTTGATATATCTGTTGTTTATCAACATTTAGTTCGCTTGTAAGTAATTTTTGAACTTGATTTGGTTGCACCGCAGTTGGATTCACAATAAAGACAGCTTTTGTGGAATGTAGGCAATGCCAGCGTAGTAAAACATTTGCCTGACGCATCAGTATAATGATCTTATTGGCATGTTCGAGAACAAAATCATCATTTAGTATACCCTCATGGACAATGTCCTGTGACTTTTGCAGTGTTTTGGCCATTTGCTCTTTGTTCGCTTGACAAATGGCTTTAATGCCCATTGTTGGATTAACCACTTGACTAATTGCTAAATTGGCTGCTTTAAAATCGGCCCAGGCATCTAATAAATTGATCGTAATGCCCATATATATGGAAATGATCCAATTATCGGGAAAGAATTTATCCACTATTTCACGCATTTGTGATGATTGTGTGTGCAGCATTTTGGGGCAAAAGTAAAGGCAAATATATAGCATAGCTGCCTGTGTAGACAAAGCGGTGGATCGATGCAACGGATGCGGATAAATGGCCAGTTGATTGTAAATATCATCGCAACGTAATCGAGCAATAACCAAATCTATAAATGTGGCATCAAATTGAAAACGTGAAAAATATGCTTCGGGATATTTTGATACAACAGTTTGATGATGATTAGAGACGGAAAATTCTGCCGATGGTTTTTGATAACCAGTTGATCTTAGCAGTAGACAAACATCATGTATATTGCTTTCACCACCAACACCTACTCCACTGCCACTACCAACAATAGAGGCATCACCATTGGGTGTGGCATAACGATAATAGGCAATCATAAGACGTTCTCTTACATCTCCCGGTATATGAAAGTCTAGGATTAGCAATATGACACCATATAAATAAAGTGATTCGCATAGCAACTGTTTGCCTTCCTCATCTTGTAGCAGCGTTTCCAGATTCTGTTGTATATAATAGCCAGTGTTTAGTTCCTCAATAAATTGCTGCAAATCTGTGGCATAATGATGGATACTTTGAAATGCCAAATAGAAGCGTTGTATTAACGACAAATTGGACGAACGCACTTCATCATCCAGCTCACTCAGTTTCTGTAGAATATTCAAAATGCATAACTAGGAATTTTCATTTTTATTTTGTATATTTGACTTACAGTGCTCTCCTCAATCTTCTTTTCAATGGCCTCGGCATCTTTGAAGTAGCTAAAGTCCAAAATAATTTCGCCATACATTTGCCTTTCTGCTTTGGATTCCAATCTGTTAATACAATCTTACTATATTGTAGTAGTTGATATATTTTAATAACTATAACTTACCGGTAAATATGTGGAACATAGTCCTTGAGGCGAAGAATTTCGGCTATTATGGAATTACCTACCGATACAATGTTGAGTAAGTTTTGCCCACAAGCGTTGTTCTCCGCCAGAAACTCCGTCATTGTGAAAACGGGCAAATAACTTGAATTATTAGCTGTCTAAAGTTTTATATCGTTCTAAGAAATAAAAATTATCTCCTTTATGTTAGTGTTGATTCATGTCGAAGTGCATAGTGTTGCACAGCGCATTTGTGCACGTATCGATTATCGGTAACCTGGCAATCGATAGTTTAAATTATCTCTTTATTATCTTTTTAAGTTTAAACTACCTGGCAACACAATTTTTCCTGCGACTATTCCTAAAGTTCAGAGCTTGTCACAAGCAGCCTAAGCCAATATTTGCCGACTTTTGGTCAATTTTATTTTAATTTTGGTTCCCTTCACTTATCTCAGTCTTAAAATATGGACAAGTGGTGAGTTTAGCTTCATGCCAACTAGTTTCTGGTTTACGATCACGTTCCACAGTTGTTTGTGGTTACAGTACGTCCTCGCATATATTGTCCAACCAAATTTAGTTTTGGGATTTCCCCGTTTTTTGCAATTTACTCTGGTATTGAATATACAACTTTGTCTTTTTTTCTTTAAGGTTATCTCCAAAGCACAAAAGTCTTTTGGAGAATGGAAACTTTTCCGATTGCCAAATTATTGTTGAAAAAAAGCAATTTAATTGTCACAAAGTCATTTTGGCTAGTGCATCAGAATATTTTGAACGGATGTTTTTGACTGACTGCAAGGAGTCCAAAGATAATATTGTTGTACTCGAGGACATTGAGTTGAGTATATTTGAAATACTCCTTGAGTACATATACACGTACGATATAGAAAAGATCTTTATCTATAATACAGCCATTATAACAAAGCTTTTAGAATATGGCAATAGATTTCTGATTCCATCAATAATTTCCGACTGCATTGAAACACTTGAAAAAAAAGCTCAAGTTGTGGAAGTCAATGATTGGGTATCTCTGGTTCAATGTGGCATCAATATTCAGGAAAAAAAATTACTTACTTTAGTCGAGACTAAGATCCAAAATAATGTAACTAAATTTCGCAACTCGGGCAACTGTTTCGAAGTTTTACAGTTAACAATTGATGCTTTTAAGGTGTACAACAAAATGATGACTAAAGTCTTGCGGGAATCGGAACGTTTCAAAATGATTGAGACTTATCTAACATATAATGGCAATCTTGAAGAACAAAATAAGGAAATAGTCGATTTGGATGACGACAACAATGGTAAAAAACTCAAAAATTTGCAAATTACACAACTATTGGACACAATTGATTATTCGGAAATCGAAAAGGAAGAGTTTTATAATATTGTGGGAAAATCATCTCTTCTAACATATAAACAAAAATTTAAGTATTCTTATTTAATAAAAGAAGCTCCAGGAAATACAGGAAATACAAGAATGTTTAGATAGTAAATCCCTTTAAAGTTTAAACAACAACAAAAAAAAGGCAAACTCACACATTATTGTGTGTCAAATTTGGGGTTTGAAAATATAAATAATAATAATATTTATTTGTTATTTCAATTTTATTTTTTGTATTCATTTTCAATTGTTTTTCTTTCTTTCTTGTTTTTTTTTTTTTAACAAATATATATGTAGGTATATATACTTATGTATGTTTGTGTGTATATAATGCTTTCTTTTTTTTGTTCGACTAAAACAAAATGTACAAAATGTATTGGAAAAATCCTAATGTCGAATACAAATATCACTAAGAAGGTAAAAAAAAATGCATTGTTTTTATGTATAATTATGTATGTATGTATATGAATGTGTGTATTTGTATGGGGTTTTCTTATGTATACATATACATATGCATATACATAGTAGAACACTATTGATAAAATGATATGGATGAGTGTTGTTGTTTTTGTTGTGTTTCGGTTTTCGGTGTCTTAAAATCGTTGTAAATATGTTTCATCTGCTATATATATATGTATATAGATAGATCGATATAGATATAATTCGTTATAGATAGATAGATTGTGTATATATATGTATATACTGTGAGATAAATTGCATTTTTTTTGTTTTTGTTTTTGCTGTAAATATTGTTTGTTATGTAATCTGCCAGTGTATGTTTGTTTGTGTGTGTGTGTGTGAGTGTGTGTATGTGAATTATAAATATAATTTAAATATATATAGATAAATTTATGTAATTTATATATATATATATGTGTGATTTTGTCCGACGTCATAATTGTTTTACACATTTTTCGAAAATGTTTTAAAGTACATAAGAACATAAGAATATAGCATATTTTTAGGCTAAATATCACCCACGATTAGATCGTTGCTTAAAACTAGAACTATTTATATATATGTATATATATTTAAAAAAAAAACTAGCCACTACATGTACATATTTATATATATATATACTTTTGATATATATATATATACGCACATATGTCTATATAATATGTTACAAAATTCAGACATAAAACCAAAGACACAAGTCGAGACTAAAAACTATATATTTGTATGCAAGTATGCATCATTTTATATATATCTATATACTATTTGTATATGTATGTGTAGAGATATATATCTATAAATCTATTATATGTAAATAAAATGTAAGCTCGCTGATACATTTCACAATACATTTACTAATTTCGTTTGTTTTTTTTTTTTATTTCTATCCTCTCTCTCTCTCTCTCTCTCTCTCTCTAGAGATTGAATCGCTGGTTAATCATCATATTTAGACATAATCCGATGGCACTGTACTGGTGCTTGTCTCATTGATGGCAGCCAATCTTGGTATACGACGTTGTGTCATGGCCACTGGTTCACCACCAGGTGATAGACCATTACCACCACCACCAGCACCATTACCGCCGCCGACGCCGGCTATGCCGCTACTGCTGCTGCCACCGCCACCATGATGATCCCAATTGGGCAATGGCTGGGACATAACATTTAGGCCAACAATTTCATAGGCTCCTTGATTGCCACCACCACCACTGCCACTGGGACCAACACCACCACCGGGCATGGCTGTTACAGAGAGATCCGAATAATATGCACTACTTGGGGCCGATGATACGACCATGGGAATGTCTTGTTCGTGCGATTGGAAATTGTATTTCTGTAAGAAAATTATATAGGCAACATTATATACATATATTGGAATATTAATTATTGTCATTTTGCTTAGTACTCACTTCACCACATTGACTGTATGCCGTATTCTGATACGACGGATTTGCCGAACGTACCGATTCGCGATCCAATTCGGCATATAGAGCTTCACTGACACCGACCGGACTATATGCATCATCCATATGGGTATAATGATTTTCAGCTGGTGATGTTGATGGTGGACCAATTTGATCCGGGCCACCAGATGATGAACGACGGCTGCCACCTAACCATGTCCATACACCTGAATTGCTTGTTGGACGGCGTATGCTATCCGCTGAATGTTTTATCGATATGGGTGAACGATTTTGTCCATTACCGTTGCGATTATTGCGACACCACCAAGGCTGAGGGCGACCACCTGTAAAAAAGAGGAGAGAGGGAGAGAGAAATAACAAAATGAGATTCAAGTGGCAGTGGAAAATCTATGACATTTTCAGTTTCTTATATATATTTCTTCTATAATCGGTCGATAAATCAAACATTCACCTCAACTGCAAAACAAAAGAGAAACAGCAAACAGCAAACAAACAAAGCGTAAATTAAATGGCTGTCAACTGGTTGGCGAGGTGGCAAAATAAAGTACAACCACTGCACCACTGCACCACCAACCAACTAACCAAGCAAGCAAGCAACAATTGCAGTTGCTTTGGCGATTGGCCAAAATGCCAAATGGTTGATTTTTTTTTTCGGTTTCTCTCTCTCTCTCTCTCTGTCAGTTTTTGGGCTTTTTCAAGAGATCCTTTTCTTATCATCATATGTGGATCTTAGGTGAGAGGTGGTTTCCATGGCTTTTAAGCCAAATACCTATGTCAATTGGAATAAGTTAAGGCGGCTATTTGTTATATGTACATACATTTTTATCATTTGCCATTATTTCCCATAAGAGTTGCCTCATCATCGCAAAAATATTTGCTAATTATACCCAATTCAAATGGCAAAATTGTGCAACATTTGTTTTTCCAATCTCTAATTAAATTTGGTTTTTTTTTTTATTTTTTATTCCAATGCAGTCAACGTGTCGTATGCGTAAAATCATTTTAATTATATGTAGATATAGGAAAAACTGCTGACAGTTTTTTTTTTTAAGTTTAAAAGACATTTTGGACATTATCTGGCCAACTATTAAGACTTCATTACACATGTCATATTTGCCATTTGTTAAACCAAAAAATGGAATTTCAACTAAACAAATGCTTGGTGTTATTATTATCCCCCGTTTGTATACATTTTTTATACCCTTGCAAAAAGGGTATATTAATTTTGGTCAGAAGTTTGCAACGCATAGAAGGAAGCATCTCCGACTATATAAAGTATATATATTCTTGATCAGCACGACGAGCTGAGTTGATATAGCCATGTCCGTCTGTCCGTCTGTCCGTCTGTCCGTCTGTCCGTCTGTCTGTCTGTCTGGATCAACAGCTTCTCCTCCGAAACCCTTAAAGCTACAGAGCTGAAATTTTGCACCCAGGCTTCTTTTTGCTGCAGGCATTGTATATCTCAGAATCATCCCGATCGGATGACTATATCATATAGCTCCCATAGGAACGATCGGTCGAGAATAGAGTTAAGCCTTCATAACTCTGTTGGTTTTCAATCAAATATTACAAAATTTGTTGTTTAAGAGTTTGGTATACTTTCTAACATATCCACCAAGTTTAATTAGAATCGGTTGACTATATCATATAGCTCCCATAGGAACGATCGGTCGAGAATATAGTCTCAGAGCAATAACTTGGGTGTTTTGAAAGTGATTGTCACGAAACTGGGTTTTTGAAAGTTTAGTATATATAGAAATGTCTATGCTAAGTTTCAGCAAAATCGGTCATCTATATGCTATAGCTCCCATAGGAACAATCGGGCCAAAAAAAATTTTTTTTGTCGAATTACTTTTTTCTCAAGCTACGATCATTTAATGTATGTTTGACTTGTTTCATATGCTTTCTAATGATTTTGTCACATTATAAATGTGTAATTGTTAAATAACAGTTTGCAAGGGTATACGAACTTCGGCACGGCCGAAGTTAGCCCATCCTTCTAGTTATTTGTTGGTTTATGTACAAAAAAAAAAAAAAAACTAAATGGCTGCGAAATATTTTGTTTAACAGAAATTTTGCCATTTGTTGCCGCTGCCGCTGTGAGATAAGCTGACTGAGATAAGACCCAGAGGCACTAGGTAGGTAGCTGCTGTAGTGTTGCAGTAGCCAAAATGATTGTGCACAGTGGTACAATAGTTCTTGTTAATGTCATCAAAAAAAAAAAAAAAATGTCCTTGAATATGGTTTAAGTTTTTATAATCTTTGTTTTTTTTTTTTTGGATATTTAAAGTTTACCGGAATCAGTTGTTTATAATATATATTCAAATTTTTCATATTTTTGCTACAATATTTCGTGAAATTGTTTTGAAAATATTAAATATATAAAGATGGAGATGAATTTAATGATTCTTTAACAAAAATAATTTTAAATTCTAATATATTAAAGATGTTTCAAGAATCATGTAAGTAAAAAAATGTTGTAGTGGTTATGCGATTCTCTTGTCCACTTATTACTAACATTTACGTCTCACACACTTTAACCAGTTGGGAATTATAAACAGTTGAAAATTTGTTAGCTTATATTATATTTGTCATTTAAATTGATTTTCTGGGAGCGTTTCTCTTAACTAAAAAAATAATGTACTATATATGAGTTAAGAAACTTAGCTAATCTTTCTACATTATAATTTTTTTTTATATATTGCTACATGAATGTGGAAATTGTTGTACTTTAAGGATCAACAAAACTGTTTAACTAGTTCACATGAAGAACAAAGCTGTGAAAAGAAAAAGGAAGAACTAGTTCAAATAAAAGTACTCCTTTAGTATGAAAAGAATACGAAAGAACTAGTTCAAATAAAAGTACTTCTTTACTGTGAAAAGAATTAGAAAGAACTAGTTTAAAGATAAGTACTTCTTTAGTGTGAAAAGAATTAGAAAGAACTAGTTTAAAAATAAGTACTTTGCTGTGAAAAGGATTAATAGAGAACTAGTTCAAAAAAAGTACTTTACTGCAAACGAAAAAGAAAGAACTAGTTCAAAGATAAGTACTTCTTTAGTGTAAAAAGAATTAGAAAGAACTAGTTTAAAGATAAGTACTTCTTTAGTAAGAAAAGGATTAAAAAATGACTAGTTCAAAGAAAAGTACTTTACTGCAAAAGAAAAAGAAAGAACTAGTTCAAAGATAAGTACTTCTTTACCTATATTTTAAATATATGTATGTATGTATATATATTGTGGCAACTTTTTGGTAAATTTAGCTAAAAGTGCCTACAACATTTGTGGGCATATGTATATTGTAATAATTTTTGTAATCACTGTGCGTAGATTTTGCTTACTCGCCAGTAGCCGTAGCAACATCGTTAACATAGCGCAAAAACAGCCATTAAAAGTCAACTTTGAATTCAACTCTTTTGCTAGATGTGGTCTCTGTATGTTTGACCAGTTGTGTGTGTGTGTGAGTGTGTGTGTCTCTGACATGCACAAAATGCATGTACACCATATGAGCACCTACATACGATAACATTTTGAGTTTGTTTATATATATTTTTTTTTCGTTTTCGTTTTACTTGGTTAATAATCGCCAATGTCCAAACGAGCCAGTCAAAGAGCTCCCCAGCATAAACTTGGCTCTATGGAGTACATAAATCATAAGCAATACTCGTAAAATGAGACTGCATTATGCATGTGCATAACTTGGGAAATTGGCTTAAACCAAAAAAAAAAAAAAAAAAAGAAAAAGAAAAGAAGTAGAGAAAGATGAAAATACAAACACCAACACACACACTGCTTATGTATATAAAATCGTTTGGTTGCGTATGCATTTCCCGCTAATTAGCTGGGATGGCCCCACATAGCATAGCATAACATCTGTTTTGGGCCCGGTTTAATGAGAGAGTGAAAGGCCAAAACTTTGCTTAAGAGAGAAGATGTGTAAATATAGCAACAAGTACATATATAGTATATATAAAGTAAAGTACATATATATATATATCATATAATAATTGTATTTCATGTTTTCAGTTTCTATGTACTGTCCTGAATTGTACAATTTTATTGAAAAAATAAAGTTGAATTTAAGAAGAAACTTTTTTCAGGGTATGAACTAGTCGACTCGACTCATTCACTTTTTCTTTTAGATTCTTTTAGCTTATTAAATAAACTATTAATTATTCATTTAACGCCATAATAAATTTAAATTGCATAATGGTTACATATTTTTTATATTGCCTAAGTAAAAAAGGAAAAAAAAAATTATTACCATTTTAATTGGGGAGTAGTTTAAATATTGATTGCTTATACATATATTTTGTTTTTGTAATATTATTTTCAATCAATATCTATATATATATTTGTTTTAATATAAATCTTAGTTTGATTCAAGTTCAGGGATTATAATTTGCTTTATATAAAGCTCTTTAATAGAGTTTCTTTTAACTCTTGTAGGGTAAAATTTATCTTAATTTAATCATTAGAAAAACATTATTCAATTTCAAAATTGGTTTTCAAATTAAACAAAAAAAGTACAGCATCAATCAAGCTAATTATCATTAATATAAAATACGAAAATCATTGAGTTGAAATCTTTAAAAAAAAAAAACGAAATTCATTAGAAATATTTTTATACCCTTGCAAGGGTATATTAATTTTGGTCAGAAGTTTGCAACGCACAGAAGGAAGCGTTTCCGACTATATAAAGTATATATATTCTTGATCAGCACGACGAGCTGAGTTGATATAGACATGTCCGTCTGTCCGTCTGTCCGTCTGTCCGTCTGTCTGGATCAACAGCTTCTCCTCCGAAACCCTTAAAGCTACAGAGCTGAAATTTTGCACCCAGGCTTCTTTTTGCTGCAGGCATTGTATATCTCGGAATCATCCCGATCGGATGACTATATCATATAGCTCCCATAGGAACGATCGGTCAAGAATAGAATTAAACTTCAATAACTTTGTTGTTTTTTAATCAATTGTTACGAAATTTGGGGTTCCTAAGTTTAATACACCTTTAAACATATCCACCAAGTTTGATCAGAATCGGTTGACTATATCATATAGCTCCCATAGGAACGATCGGTCAATAATATAGTCTTAGAGCAATAACTTGGATGTTTTGAAAGCGATTGTGACGAAACTTGGTTTTCGGAAGTTTAGTATATATAGAAATGTCTGTGCTAAGTTTCAGACAAATCGGTCAAATATATGCTATAGCTCCCATAGGAACAATAGGGCCAAAAAAATTTTTTTTTTCGAAATCATTTTTTTCTCATGCTACAAACATTTAATGTAGGTTTGACTTGTTTTATATGCTTTCTAATGATTTTGTAACATTATAAATGTGTATATATTTAAATTGTTAAATAACAGTTTGCAAGGGTATACGAACTTCGGCACGGCCGAAGTTAGCCCATCCTTCTAGTTGTACTTCAATTTGATGCTGATTTGGTCTATGAATAATATTCAAGGGTAATAAGTTCTATTGAATGTACCCCAAATAGAGGTTCTATGAATAGGCTACTTGGCAGTAAATGAAATATCCTTTCTATGCTTTCTCATCAACTGATTATTCTCTCTAAGACACGAAGAAAAGTTCAAGTTTTAGTTGAAATTTAACAACTGAAGATCGTTTTGGTTTAATATTGGAATTATACAAATGGAAATTCTTATTATATGCCACAGCGAACTGATTTGAACTAAGTTAATAGTGTTGCATAACAGGGCAAATTAGAACAAGGATGCCAGATTGTTGAATTTGAAATTGTACATTGTTGCAATCAATTGAATGATCATATGAAGAACAAAACTGTTAGACGAAAAAGAAAGAACTAGTTTAAAGCTAAGTACTTTTGTACCTATACTGTGGCAAATTTTCATTTTTTTCCCTTAAGGAATAGAATTGCCAGATTTTACAATAAGGATATACATACATACATATATGTATGTATGTATGTACATAGTGCGAGATGAAATGAAATTTTTCACTTTATTGTTAAATGTTTAAAATGCACCGTTTTTGGGCAATTGAAAAATTTTCTCCCCTTTGACATTTACGAGAAAGGAAAAAAAAAGAAAACACACACACACACACACACATTATAAACTTAAAAAAAAAACAATGCCGAAAAAAATGGAGTGGAGAGGGGGGTCGGAATTGTGGTATGGGGGGGTAAACATCAGCTTTTGGCAAACTGGCGCTTGTCTCTCAACTCTCGACGTTTGACTTTGGACATAATCACGCAGCTTTAAACGCTCGCTGACAGTTTAACGATTTTGCGGCAATTGTTTGTTTTTTCTTTAGCTTGTTGTTGATTTTATTGTTGTTGTTGTTGCTGTTGCAGTTGCAGCCGTGCGTACGGCCAACAAAACAAAAACAATGCCAACACAACGAAAGAAAAAAAAAACAACAACATCAACAAGCAGAAACGAGCATTTTCATTTTGGGATACAACTAATTGGCTGCTGTGACATTAAATGCCGACAACAATTTGTCCTGCATGTCCGTTTTGTCATGAGAAGCGACAGTGAAATTGGCGCCAACTTTCAGTTGTGTGAAAGCGAGGGTAAGGGATATTATTACACCGCCTTCCCCCGCAATTCCCCAACCCCACCCTCCATGGAGTCATCATCATCCATACAGCCATACATCCATACCCCAACCGCCCAAACTCTTAAAGCAACTAAATCAAAAATTGACAAAGTTTGTTTTTGGTTGCACGATTTTTAAACGTGTTTGACGGTTCTCTGGATGGCTGTGTGCCTTTTTGCCTTAATTTGTTGACAAATTTCCTTTTAGTTTTATTTGTTTCACTGTGAAAGCACGTAGCAATTGTAGTTGCAGTTGCATCTTAGATTTGTGGCACGAACATGAAGTTCATGCATTGTCAACCACAAAAGCCAAACAAATGCAAAAACAAAAAAAAAAAAAAAAAAAGAAAAGAAAAAGAGGCAACAAATACAAATTAAAATGTTGCCACTTGTCTCTCTGCCTGCATCATCTGCTTTTTCTTCTTCGTCTCCTTTTTTTTTTTCTTTAATTTTTCTTCAAGTTCTTCTTCTACTTCATTATTATCATCAGAATTGCATGCAAAGGGAAAATTATGCAATTAAAAATGGAAATGAGGAAAATGAGAAATAAACAAAAGCAAGCAAGCAAGAATCGGCTAAAGAAAATGAGTTGAGTTGGCTAATTGATCAACTTCACAAAGTGCAAAGATTAAACAAGATCCCGGTAACTAAAATAAAAAATTACAAAAGTTTTTTAATACCCTACAAGTTGTCTAGTTAAGTATTAATGCTTGATATAGTCGTTTGATTTGGGTTAATTTTAGGTAGTTCTTTCGTAGCTTTCGTTTTAATTTATATAAATACTAGAAAACTGAAATACTTTGTATAACAGTTTGGTAATAAAGTCTATTTCAAGGCTTAAATAACACTTTGCATTTTGTATAACAGTTTGTATAACAACTTTTGTAACGCTACTATAACGAATACGTTTTTCAAATATATCACACTTTATAAAACAGTTTGTGTTATATCAGGCTTTAGTACCCTAAACTCCATATAACAGTTTTCCCCCATCACATTTATGAATTCTTATTTTTTTAAAATATAACAGTTTATATAACAGTTGGTGTTATATCAGGCTTTAGTACCCTAAACTCTATATAACAGTTTCCCCCATCACATTTACGAATACCTTTTTTTTCAAAAATATAATAGTTTATATAACAGTTTGTGTTATAATGAATTTAGAACTTAGGATACCAAAGCTTGATACAACGCAAACAGTTGTTTTATAAACTGTTATACTTA
The DNA here is from genome assembly GCA_035045865.1 of Drosophila austrosaltans. Classification (NCBI taxonomy): domain Eukaryota; kingdom Metazoa; phylum Arthropoda; class Insecta; order Diptera; family Drosophilidae; genus Drosophila; species Drosophila austrosaltans. The sequence continues at coordinate 8,122,877 of JAWNOQ010000207.1, forward strand.
TATACAATATACTCGTATAACAGTATCGTATTTTGTTTATCTAAAATAAAATTCATTTAGCATATAAATTGGCCTAAATCACTTACCATTAGCATTCGCCGATTTAATTCTGTAACGATAAGAACAACAAAAAATTTGTTAAACATTGAAATGAATTTGTGTGTGTGTGTGTGTGTGTGTGTGTGTGTGTGTTGTTGTTGTTTGTACAAATACAAATAAAAACCAAACATAAAACGAAAGACTTAAGACACAAACTTGCGTGTGACATTCATTTGGCATGACATTTTGGATTTACTGCTAAAGAGATAACAAAACCAACAACAATAACCATATATATATATATGTATATATAGATGTAAAGAAAACCGGATTGACTTTCTAGAAGTGAATTTCTATATAACAGCAACAACAACAAGAAAACTAAACTAAACTAACTATTTGCACTTGTTTCCTTTGCTTTGCTTTACTTTACTTTACTTTACTTTTTTTTTTTGTTGTTTTCTGGGTCATATCATAGAGAACACGAACGTGATACTCGTGATACCTAAATGCTTATAGATTTGTATGCGTATCAATTAACTTCCAACTGTCCGCCTGTCCGTCCGTCCGTCCGTCCGTCCGTCTGATTCAATTTGATTGAGTACCTGACCGCATGCGCTGAGCTGCAAATATTTTCCCCTCGCTTTGAATTGATCGATTATAATGTTAAATCGAACTAAAATGTATAAAGTCGCTTTTCCTTCTCATTTTTCAATTTCAATGAACAAGCAACATCTACAGTTCATTTCTGCACTAATTTAACGTTTTTCTTCTTCTCTTTCTTGCTTTGTTTTATGTACAATTTTTTCTCTTACAATTTTAGTTGTTGTTGTTTTTTTTTTTTTCCTTCAGGTTCTTTTTGATTTTTTGTTTCACCTTGATCGAGTTTTAGCCACGCTAATTGAACACGCCTTTTTATGTTAGTTTAGAGTCATGAAATGTTTAGTTTTATTTTTATGTAACAAACAATTTAAACAAGTTAACAACAACAACAATAAAGAACCTTGAGACAATTGGAGAAAATGGTCGGATTTTTCTGGACTAGAAATAGAACATTTTGCAAAAAATGGTTAAATGAAAATGCAATAGTAAAATTATGAGCCATTGGTGACATTTTTCATATTATTAAATAATTTCATTACAAAGTAATTAAAATAAACAATTACTTATAATTAGAAATTGATAAAGAATTAATATACTTTTCCATTACAATTTCATTTAAGGCAATTGCAAAAAATATTTACTTTAACTTTCTCTCAAGTTATTCTCTAACATTCTCTCACTCTCTTGCTCTCTCTCTCTCTCTCTCTCTCTCTCTCTCTCTCTGTCTCTTGGTGTCTTTCTCTTGTGTCGATGTCAACAATCAATTTGGTCACTTTGAGATTTTTCTTTTTTTCGACATAAAAATTAAAGCATGTCTAGACATTGAGCAAACATTGTCGAAAAAATTGAAATGGCAGGTGCCACTTAAACTAAACTTACTCCCCAATGAGACTGAAAACATAGCACATAACAGCAACAACAACAATAACAACAACAGCAACAAAACTAACAACAACAAATGCAAGTTGACAGTCGGCAATACGATTGGGACATGTGCCTAGAGCAAATTTATAGGCGCCATTAAATGGCAATAGATCGAGAATTGCATCAACATCTTAGCACAAAATATACATATATGCAAAAATATATATATATATATATACATATATACTTAAGTGTAACCGATATTACATGTAATTGCTGCTAATTTGGCAGCCAACACGTCCACAAGCAACAACGTGACATGGTCCAACAGTCATTCCAATAGCCTGAACAGTTGCAAATATCAAATAGAAAAAACCAACAACGATCAAGAACAAGTATATATATCTATATAAAAATTAAGTGACTAAGCTGATGGCGAAGGTAAACAGTTTGACAATCAGTTGAGGGTAAATTGAGACTGTATAAGTGTGTTGGGGAGCCAAAGGAGTGACTAATGACAAGCACCGTGAGAATGCATTTGAGATGACCTGCCCCACCAAAAAAAAAAAAAAAAAAACCAAAATCACTGCTAATACACTTGATTTCTGGGACACACTAGGCGATTGGGGGAGTGGAGGGGACACACACACACACACACTCATTTAAGCTTGTTTTGACCGCATCTAGGGTAGCATTTCGAGTCAATTGGGCTAAGGCAATGGATGCAAATCTAAATATGAAAGATTGTTTATAAATATAACTAAAAGTTTGTACTACAATTTGGGAAAATAGTTTGTAGAACAACTGAAAATTTTTACAATTTAATTGGAAAGAAAGTTTTTTAATTAGTAAAACGAATTAAATGAAAGTTGAAATTATTTGTACAACAAATTGTTAAATAGTTTGTAGAACAAGTAGAAACAGATATAAATACTATCAAAGCTTTTCATAAAGACTTGCTTAGAACTTTTGTAGAAGATTTCGACTAAATATTTTGAAATTAAATAAAGCTTTTTTATTGTTTTTGTAATGCAATATTTTAAATAGTTTGTAGAACAAATGAAAACTTTCAAATAATAATTTCAATCAAGATGCATAATACTTTGTAGAAGAAACTCTTTTATAATTTGTTGAATATTATATTAAAAAGTTTTGTAAGGCAAATTGAAAACTTTTCAATTTATAGCTAAAATAATAGAAAAACTAGCAAAATTTGATAAAAATAAACTAAGATTAAATGAAAATTAAATTACAAAATTTTGAAATTGTTTATAAAACAATTGAAACTTTTAAACTATAACTTGAAACCGATAAAAATTGCATAATACTTTAAGGAAATGTTTGATCAAATACACTGTTATGATTGTTTTTGTTATACAATATTTTTTAAATAGTTTGTAGAACAAAAGAAAAACTTTCAATCAATAATTTCAATCGTATGAACTACATAATACTTTTTAGAAGAAAAACTTTTTTTTTATATAGTTTGTGGAAAAATGTGTCTAATAGTTTTGTAAAGTAATTGGAAACTTTTCAATTTATAGCTTAAATGGTATTAAAAATAAAAAAATTATATGTAATAGTTTGTAAAAGAATTTCTTAAAAATATACTAAAATTAAATGAAAATTGAATTAAAAATTTTGAAATTGTTTGTATAACAATATATTAAATAGTTTTGTAAAACAATTGGAAACTTTGAAAATATCATAATACTTTAAGGAAAAATTTGTTAAGATGAATCATTTTTTGTTTGTTTGAAGAACAATTTCTTATATAGCTTTGCAAAAGAATTGGAAACTTTTCAAAACTATGGAAGTTTTGATAAAATAAATTGATTTAAAGCAAACTCTTTTATTGTTTGTAAAACAATATTTTAAATAGTTTGTAAAACAAAAGGTAAACTTTCAATTATATAAAGGCTTTTAATTAAAAAATTGCATAATAATTTGTAAAAGAGATGAATAATTTTTTGTTTGTTTGTAGAACAATGTTTTAAATACTTTGTAAAACTTTAAAACAATCGAGTTGCATAATAATTTGTAGATAAAACTTTTATATACTTAGTTTGTAGAACAATTAAATAGGATAACATTATACATTGAGAAAAGTTTTAACATTAATTTGCTAAGCAATTGAAAATTTTTGAAATTAGTATATAAAAAATGCATTAATCATGGGTATTTAAGCTAGTCGAATTTGTATTGAATTAAGATATATATATATGTACATATATGTATGTGTGTAGCAATTCTAACTCGTTTGTTTTTGTTTCGCTTGATTTGGCTTTGGCAAATTATTTTGCGCAAAATTAATTTTATGCAAACATGCCGCCAAATAAGACGCGACATGACAATTTAATTGGACGCGACATGCGGCCAGAGACTAGGGGCAGTCAGCCAGCAGGCAGTCAGGCAACAGGCGTTCAAATTCAAATTCAAATTCGAATTTGGAAGCTGGAAGCACGAAAAAAAAAAACAAAAAACAACAAACAAACAAAATAAACATCCAACAAAAACAACAATTGGCAATCGCAAAAATTTCTGTTAATTTGGCACTCGCGTGTGTGTGTGTGTGTAGAACGGGACAACGCCACCGCCACCGCCCCCGCCCTCTTTAATATACCAACAAATACCTCTCCCTGTATCTACAATTTTACAATGCGCTAAATGGATGCCCATTTAAATGTATCTTGTCGCAATTTTCGGTGTGTGACCCACTCTATGTCTCTTTTGAATAAGTTGAGTAGGAACCAAACAAAAATGCCTTTTGGCTATAAATGTTGTTGTTGTTGTGAGTGTGTTTATAAAGAGCAATTAAGTAATAAAGCAATTTCATGTTTCTTTTGTCTTTTAGCGTCGATTATTTTGTTTGCCGCTATTCTTAGTTTCACTTAAAAGGTTTTATTTACTTGGATTTTTCGTTAATTTTTTTTATGCAATTTTTGTTTTTTTTTTTGGTGGGCGTTTAATTGAATTGCCGTTGCTTGCTGCTTTTTTGCGGTGTGTGGGCAAGTCATTTTACAGAGAATGGTAGAGAGATCCCACAGTTTAGATATATGTATATATTTTGCTTTTTTCGCATACTATTGCTATATATCTATATATGTTCATATGTATATTCAATTTGTCTGGCGTGTTGTAAATGTCGCGGCACATGACGGATCGTTGGGGTCGCCAATGGGTTAAGAGAGTTGAATGTACTTGCTCTTATACGAATATTCATACAATGCATATGTATTTGTATGTATGTTTGTATGTATGTATGTATATGTATGTATGTTGGCTTTATCATGACTAATTATGGCAGTATTTTTTTTCTTTTTTGTGTTTTTTTGCTAGCTAAAATGCCAGAGGAGAAGTGCCTATTGGTTTAATATGTTAAAATTTATTAATGCCATTGAAAACTATTAATAAACTGATAAATTGCAAATAATAAACAATTTAATTGTTTTCTTCTTCTTCTATTTTTTATCTGTTGACTTTATAATTTATTAATTGACATCAAAATGTTTTGTCACTATACATTGAATAGCAAAATATGCTTCATAACTGATTCATTTGGCTCACAAATATATATATTTGGGAAAGAAAAATATCCTTTTTTTTTTTGGATTTGGCCCATCACATGAAGAACAAGTAAACAAAGTAAGATAAGCTCAAAGGCCATAGCCCCTTTTCATATGGTACCCTGTACCCATATGGTAAAAGTTAATATAAATGGCAAATATCTATCAATGCTTTTATACCCTGTACATGGGTACAAAAGAAAAAGGGTATATTAAAGTCGCCAAAATGTATGTAACAGGCAGACCCCATAAAGTATATGTATGTATATATTATTGATCAGCATCAATAACCAAATCCTTTGAGGCATGTCCATCTGTCTGTTCGTATGAACACCGAGATCTTGAAGACTATAAGAGCTAGAGCTACCAAATTTGGTGTGAACATCCGTCTAGTGCTTAGGCAGATTCAGTTTATTTGAAATTTTCGCCACACCCACTTCCGCCTCCGCAATTTGGGAAAAACCTATTACTAGAGCCATATTTAAAATGTCGAATTCTTATTTGGCACATCTAATAATATAGCCAAAATACACCAACTGACCAAATTAAGTTGAAATCGGACAATAAATATCGGAGATATACGCATAAGCGTTTTGTACTAAAATGCCAAGGGCGACATTGACTGACAAGAATGAGCGAGATAGCATGCGATTGCTGTTGCTGCAGAGGTTACGTTTCCGACCCCATAAAGTATATATATTCTTGATTAGCATCAACAGCCGAGTCGATTAGGACATGTCCGTCTGCCCATCTGTCTGTTTTTATCAAGTTGTAGACCACAAATTTTAAGCTACATGGTTGAAACAGGAAAAGTTAAGTTCCTTAATTGATCAGGCAGGTTAAGTTTGAGAATTAGTCGGATCGGATAATTATCACCAGAGTTATTAACTAAAACACCTCATGTAAAATAAGCAATTTTTACTTTTATTTGACAATTAAAATACTTAAACGTTTGTTAATTGAAAACTACCAAAATTGAGAACACCGAAAAGCCTATTTTCCATATTCTTAACGGGAACAGTGCAAGTTAATAGTACACCAATGGAACTTCTTTTGATCAAATAAAGTTTTTTTTATGAGCCTAGCAACGCCTCGAAATTTTCTTCATTTCCCATTCAATTATCTTTTCTTTTACATAATTATTAATAATTTGCAAGAACATATTGTGTAATGTATGTAGAATTATTGTTAAAATTAAACTTACCTTTTACATCTTAGAACTATGACCATTACAATAGCACCTATAATAGCCGATATGATTGAAACTATGATTAGGGTAAATGCCCATCCAAGTTCGCCAGCGGTATCTGAAAAAAGAAAACAGAAAAATAAAATGAAAAACGGAAGACAAGTAAAAATATATGTATATATACAATATCGGTTATATGAGTGTAAGCATAATGAGTATAATAAAACTGGATAATCAGGCTGGGTAGCAAAACTACTTTACAACAACAACAACAACTACACAACTCGACAAGTGGACCGACCCAACCCAAACTCAAAAAACCATCACAAAAACCAATGTAATTTTTTTTTTTTTTTTTATGATTATGCAATTTTTATGGCGCGATGGCGATAAAGATGATGAATTCATAAAATATTATGAATATGAATATATGAATAGGGATACTCTCAGGCAGATGGCCAGCAAAAGAAAAAAAAAAAAGAAGGTGTTGTTCATCATCTAGCTGTAAAAACGTATTCAAACTCATCGTGAGTAAAGTCAATTAGGCGAGACGATTAAAATTGCTCTCGAAAACTCTGAAATTAAACTAGTAAATGTAACAGAAGAGAAAAAGCGGTTCTTTCTCGAATAGAACATTTAACGATGCAAAATTAATTACAAACTTTATTATCTTAAGAACGAGATGTCGACAATGTCGACAACGACAACGACAACGACGACGACGATGGCTATGGTGACCATGATGATGACAAGATGAGGTTCGTGCTCCTTCTGCTGCTGCCCCCGCTGGTGATTTAGAATATTTATGGCCACAGTTAAATGAGGCGAGCAATGGTTAAAGAGGGGAGGCATATTTCTATCTTTCTCCCTTACTCATGCCATTTTGACCCTTTTTCGGTTAGGTGTATGTGTCTCTGTGTGTGTGTGTGTGTGTGGAGAGAGAGCGAACTTATCTTCAAGTAGGCATCTGAAAGTGACTAGGGGTACGAAACTTGAGACCCCAATGGCAAAAGGTTAACCATTCAACAAACAGAAATCAACACGCATATAAATATTTCACAGAAAGAAAGAGACAACAGACAGAGAGCAAGAGAGAGAGAGAGAGGGGTAAAGCGCTAAGTCTTCGTCCATATCCTTTTGATAAAAGCCGAAGCGAAATTATAACAGAAGCGGCATCGGCATGATACTGAAGAAGTTAAACAAAAAACGAAAAAGAAATATATATGTATATATAATGACCTTAAAATACTCTTTTCAAAATACATTTCCTTGGATAAAAGTGAACAAATAATTAATTACTTAATTTTCATTATTTTCTATAATTTTGTTAGTTTTAATTTTATTAAAATTTATGATTTTTTTATGTATATTTTATAATAATTTTATAATTGCTTTTAAGTATTAATGCTTTTTTTTTTATAGTGCATTGAATATTTTAATATTCAACTATAAGGTTTGTTTTTTTTTATATATTTTCAAATGTATTTCAAATAATAATTAAACATTAAAATTATTTAATGTTATAATTATTTTGAAAATATTTTTGCTACATGAAAAGATTTAATGAAGATTAGGGAATATTTTTAGGGATTTGCATGAGAAAATATATTTGTTAGTCTCATTGTTTTATGCATTTCTGGTATTTAAAGTATATTTTTAAGTACTTTATTAATTGTATTTTTAGTATATTTTTATATGTTCACTATTGTTTCTAATAATCTAATTTATTTTTAATTATTTATTTATATATATTTTAATTAACTTTTTTTGTAAATATTTTTGCTAAATGAAAAGATTTTGCATTTTTTATGAAAATGTTGTATTACCGTTTCATTTATATATTTATGCTTTAGTATTTCAAATACTTTATTAATTGTATGTTTATTATATTTTTCAATGCCCTATTTTGTTATTATTGTTATAAGAATGTTTTTGCTACTTCAAAAGTATTTCATTGAACGAAAATGTTGCAATATTTGCAAGGATTTGCTTGACAAAATTTGATTTAGTTTTATTTATTTTTAATACACTTGTAGTATTTGAAATACACTTTTTAATACTTCATTAATATATATTACAAGTATATTTTTAAATTCTCGTTTTAATTATAAATATTTATATTATTTTTGGGAATATTTTTTGACATATTTTATTGATGAAGTTTGGGCAATATTTTCAAGAATTTGCTTAGTTGTGTTAGTTGATTTAGTTTTATTTTTTAATAAATTTGTAATATTGAAAATATACTCTTTAATACTTTATTAATATACATTATTAGTATGTTTTTAAATTTTCGTTTTTGTTATTAATATTATTATTTTTGAAAATATTATTTTTTTTTTGCATAGTGAATCAATGAAGTTTAGGTAATATTTGCCTAACAAAATGTATTTTAATTTAATTATTTTTTATACATTTGTAGTATTTGAAATATATATTTTTTTTTATTCTTTATTAAATGAATTTTTAATTACATTTTTATATGTTCTTTTTTGAGAACATTTTTCTTAAATGAAAAGTATTTTATTGATTTAATGCAATATTTTGCAATATTTTTGACGATTACTTTTATTGCTTTATTTTTTAAACTTTTCAGTACTTTATTAATTGTATTTTTAGTATATTATATTATATTATATTTTTAAAGCTCTCTTTATTTGATTATTTCAAGTATATCTAAAGTAACGGCAATATATTCAGAGGGGAAAATTTATAGTATAGTTTAATTTATTTATTTATACTTTAGTATTAAAAGAATACTTTCCAAAAAATATTTAAATATTATTAAAAACGATTTCAAAACCAACCTAATGATATATTCGTTATGAATATTTTCTTTATATTACTCTACCTTAATATAACAAGCAAAAATGAAAGTAATTTACTTGCCATATATATACATTAACTGTCTAGATGAATGAACTGCTAACATTTACCCACCCTCTAACCCCTTCCTAATCAACCCCTTGGCATCGTTGTGTTTTTTTTTTTGGTTCGCTTCATCCTTTTCTGCGTTTTATATTAGATCTGAGAATAAAACAAAAATTGACCTCATTTTCGTGAGTATAAATTTTTCGACCAGCATTTTTGGCTTCTGGCCACCTTTTCTCATCGTTTGTTATCTCATTGTCAGTTGCTTAAATATTTATGCTGCTCGGAGAGGAGGGGGTAACGTGATGAGATTGGTAAGAGGGGGGGCTATATCTGTGTATAATGAAAACAAACGCCATTAGCAGCCTTCTTCTACTTCTTTTTTTTTTGCTGTCTCGCCATTTTCTTTTGTCTTTGGTGTAATAATTCAATTGGCCAAAAAAGAAAAAAAGAAGAAAAAGATGAAGTAGAAGAAGGAGAGGAAGAAAAAGTACGAGAACTCATTTAGTATAGTGTAATTAATAACAAACAAAATGAGTAGCAGAATGCCCCCGAATGAAAAGTAATTTTCGTTTCAATTGAGGATGTGGGCGTGCCAGTGGCAAGTACAGGAAACCCGCGTTAATAAGCGGCGCCTCTGAAAGTGTTAAACAAGAAGAATAAAAAAAAGGAACATAAAAAAAGCAAGAAAAACAAAAACTGAAACGAACTCCAGTTGTTAATTGAAGTAACGAGATGAATAAACAAGACAGAGATAGAGAATACGAGGAAGAAAATACCATTGAATGTAAGTATGTAACAACAAATGTTGTAACTACAGAAATATGCAAAATATGTAATCAATATGCCAATTAAGTTTTTACTATCTTTAATAATACTGAGCAGAAATAGTTGCAAAATACAAAATGCAAAATCTACAAATGAATTTTTATGCGTTTTTTTCTTTTTTGGAATAGTTTATTAACTGTTGCATAGAAACATACATATGCGTCTTTCTATTTCTTTGCAGATTTTGGTCATTATTTTTAAAGCTATTTGAATGAATCTCGTTAGTTAGGTTCTTTAGATATTTATGCGTTGCATGCTAAAGAATTGGTTGGATTGGACTACTGTAAGATATATAATGACTATAGAAATAATTTGTGTGGAATATATATGTGTATATATTTTTTGCTTATAAATGAGTTATATAGATCAAATGAATTATAGTTCAAAATCAGAAGTCAATTTAATAAATTTTTAATAGAATTAGTTTACTTTAGTTAAAATTAAATAAAGATAAACCATACAGTGGGTTTGAACTAGAGAGCTACTAGAAATTGTGGCAAAATACTCTACAAATGAATAGTTATGTGGCATTTTTTTTTCTTTTTTTTTTGGAATAGTTTATTAACTGCTGCATAGAAATATATATATGTGTCCGTCTATTCTTTTGCAAAGTTTGGTCATTAATTATAAAGCTTTTTGAATAAATATTGGTAGATAAGATTTTTAAACGTTTACGCGTTGCATGTTAAAAAATTGGTTGGGTTGGACTAGTATAAGATATAGTGATTATCTGAATAATTGGTGTAGAATACAATTTTTTGCTTATAAATGAGTTATATAGATAATTGAATTATAGTTCAAAAGTAATTTTGAATAGAATCAGTTTACTTTAGTAAAAACTAAATAGACCTTACAGTGGGTTCGAACTCTGTATGTGGCGGTTGTTTATTTATATTTATTTGGCTTTTAAATGTTATTCATTCATTTTTAAAAGATTGTTCATTCAAACCAATAAGAAATAGTTAACAATTGCCGGGCAATTTAGTTAAAATGAACTAAAATTTTAAATTGTGTAAGTTACCCTAATCTAAACTTTTTAAAATGAAATCCCAATAAGTCTTAAAGAAAACTATTTAAAAGCTATTCTCAAACGATTTTCATTTCTAAAAGATTTCATCAGAAAGATTTGGTTTAATATATATAAACTAAAAATGGCAATAAATTTAGGCCAAACTGTAACTAAGTAAAGAAAGATGTCAAATTTATCATCTTTTTGGCACAATAATTGATTTCTCCGGTTTTCTCTTTTTTATTTTTTTGCCTAAATGAATTACATGAAATTCAATTTGAATTTGAGTTGTTGTTGTTGTTGCTGGCAAACTCGTCACCGCCGCCCACTTTGGATCCCACAAACATAGCAGTATCTAGTAACAACGACAACAACAAACCAAATGCCATGCCCAAAAATGGGCAAAAACAAAAAAAATACATAGCTATAGTAAATCATTTCTTAATTGCTCAATTTGAAAACAAATGCGACCATTTAATTTAATTGTGTGGACTGTTAATTGAGTCGTAGTGTAACCAGTATATGAAACACGAATTGCAAGCCAACCAGCCAGCCAACTGGCCACGCCCCGAAAAAAACCAACGCTAAACGCCCTGCCGATAGGTAGTTAGATAAAAGTCATTGGAGTAGTACTCTGGAAAGTATCTGAACTCATGATGTTTGTTAGTGCTGTTCATTTTCGGCATTTTTGTGAGGCAATTAAAAAAAGCCGAAAACCAAATACAAAGTAAAAGAAAACCCATACGAAAAAACAAAAAAAAAAAACTGTCGCACAGTTGCATTTTAAATTTTTGCTGCCGGTGGCAAGCCATAAAATGTTCAGCTGCAATGCCAGCGGCAACTTTACCTATAGAGCTCCAATTTTAATGATTTACAGCAGCAGGTGGGGACCTGAAGTTGAAGTTAGAGATGGAGATGGGGATGGTGATATAGAGGGGGGGGGTGGGTTCACTTAATGTTGGTGTCGAAATTTGCATATAGAAAATGCAATGCGATAATAATGCTCGCATAAATGTCGCAAATATCGAAATTATGTCGCTTTATGTTTGATGGCCGATATCAAATGAGAAGTAGAAGCAAAGGCAAAAGTATGGGCAATCATCAATCATTTTTTTTTCTACACAGATCGATTATTACAATTGCTGACAGGCCACAAATGAATGTAGGTAGGTAGAGAACTGATGAAGATTCTGCGGGTTTGACTCCTTCAATATAATTTATATTTATATATATATATTTAAATTCAGTTTGTTTTTTATTTTGTATCTGATGGATGTATCTGGCAACTCAACCTCCTGCTGCTGCTGCTGTTGCTGTTGCTGCCGTTGCCATGGCAAGTTCCAGCTAAAAAACTTTTTGCACAGCTGCAACACAAGATATTTGTTCCAAGAAAACCTTAAACCAAAAAACCATGTTCTATGCCAAAACCATAAGACAAGGCAAAAAACGAGGGCTAGAGACAGAGAGAGAGAGAGAGAGAGAGAGAGATAGAGAGAGAGAGGAAGCTTTAGCTTGATGAAACATTACAAGAACTTTTGCCCATTGTCCATTTGGCAAAGAGTTGAAAACAAAAATTATTTTAATGAGTTGCCAATTAGGCTAAAATAGATCAGACAGAGACAGAAAGAGAGAGAGAGAGAGACAGAGAGACATAGTCAATGTGAGTGAGTTTAAGTTGAGTGAGTCTGCGTGTGTCTGCACACCTGTTGGCATAAATAAAAGGGATCCGCTTGGCCCCCAAAATGGGGAGATGGCCGTCAGGCAGTTAACTTATTTGTGAGTACATATCTATCTCTCTCTCACTCACCCTAACAGGAAACTTGTTCAAGTTGCCTTCTTTTTTTTTTGTTGGACTATTTACGAGAGACTTTTCCTAAAGTTATATTCAGTCACAAGACAGCATCCGACAGCCAGTGGACTTAAGCGATTTGTATGCATCAAACAGAGAGACCTTGAGACACAAGCCACAAAACTAAAGGGGGGAAATGTTTCTTACGCAGAAAAGAAAAAACAAAACAAAACTATAAAATAAATATAATCCAAAATGAAATTTACGTAAAATCGGATCTGTTGAAAGTTTTAAAATGAAATTCTTAAGATAAACTAAAGAAACTATATCTAAATATTTATCGATATCGAACAAAGAAAAAAGTTAACAAGATTTTGTATAAATTCTATGGCAATGAATATTTTTAAAACTAGAAGGATGGCCGAAGTTCGTATACCCTTGCAAACTGTTATTTGACACTTACACAAATATAATGTAACAAAATTTTTAGAAACCATATAAAACAAGTCAAACTTATATTAGTACTTCATATTACAACAGCATTCTGTTGATCTGATTGTTTCCTATGGGAGCTATAGCATATAGTAGACCGATTCTGCTTAAACTTTGCACAGATATTTCTATATCTACTTAATTTACATATATTAAATTTCGGGACAATTGCTTTTAAAACAATCAACTTATTGGTCTGAAGCTATATTTTTAACCGATCATTCCTATGAGAGCTATATGATATAGTCAACCGATTCCGACAAAAACTTAATAAATATGTTAAAAAGTATATTAAACTTATAAACAATAAATATCGAAATATTTGATTAAAAAACAACAAACTTATGGAAATTTAACTCAAATTAAGGCCGTTCGTTCCTATGAAAGCTATATGATTTAGTCATCCGATCGGAATGATTCCGAGATATGTAATGCCTGCAACAAAAAGTAGTCTATGTGCAAAATTTTAGCTCTGCAACTTTAAGGGTCTCGAAGGACATAGTGTAGATACAGACAGACAGACGGACATGGCTACATGGCTCAGCTCATCGTTCAGATCAAGAATATATATGCATACTATATATAGACGGTGATGCGTTGCAATCTTCTGACCATAATGAATATATCCTTGCAAAAGGGGTGAGAAAACTGATTTTTTTGTTAATTCAAAGTACTGAAAATTTGGTTTAAAAATTCCCTAAAATTAATTTCTATGGATTTTTTTTTAATTTTTCAAAAATATAAAACTGTGAATTGTTTTTTTTTTCTTTATAAATTCCAACCTAAAAACTGTACAAAAAATTCGAAAAAATTTCTTTTGTTGAACTGAAAAAGTCTTTTGGCATATATGGAAGCCATTTCATTTAAGCGGAAGTTAAAACATATTTAGGCCAAAAGTCAAAGTTAGCCAAAGTTATTTCATTACATGACAACTTTCTTTTGGGACCAGCATATGGTCAAAAGAAGAAGAAGAAGACGAAGAAGAGAGTAAAATAAAGTCAAAGTTGGTCGGCTAACGGAAGGCCTCAGGTTTGCGAAATTTGCGAATTAAATGACAAATTAAATAATGTCAGCAATGCGGCTCGGGTTTTTTTTTTCCTTCTTTTTTTGGCAAAAGGTTAAAGCCATAAAAATAAAGAAAAGTAAAACAGGCAAAAACGCAGAGGGCCAGGTTAAAGTCAATATAATAAATTACATGGCGACAGTGGCGATAATCAAATGAACGACAACAACAACAACAGCGGCAACAAAAATACAAGCCAAAAAAGTGCGTTCTCTGTTGCGTTTTTTTTTTTTTTTTGAAAATGAAATAAAAATTAAAATTGAATGCGCAGGCGCGCAGGCAAACAGCAGAGAAAGAGATGGGAAGGGAGGGGGGAGAGCAATGAACAGACAAAAGGACCCCCAGCGGCGGCGCCATAAGATACAAGATACAGATACAAAATGTGGATTGAGTACCCGAATATGCGACATATGCCGAAAATTTTCAACAGAAGTTGCCAACATTCAAGAATTTCTCGTGAAATTTTTCGTGGGGTTCAACTTAATTACAAAAAAAAAAAAACCGAAAAAAAAATATAAAAAGAAGAAAAAACAAGCAAAAGGGTGAAAAAAAAGAGAAAAAAGCGAATTAAGCGAGTTGGCTAATTTTTGTGGCTTGTTTTGTAATTTCTTTGGTTTTTGTTTGTTCCCCCTTATTTTCTCTTATTTCTGTTTTCCTGATGACAAGTGAGTAATTTGTATGGCAAAATTGAAATCCTTTTATATTTATTTAAGTATTAAATAGGAAATGTTAATGTAATTAAAATTAAAAAAAAAATATTTAAACTTTTAGTAAATGAAATTGTTTCTAAACTGCAAAAAAATGAATTGAAGAGATTTTTGGAAAACTTTTTCAAAATGGAAACGGGAACTTAAAAATATGTATCTGCAGGTAAGATTTATTTTATGTGGGATTAACAACGATTTTGATCTTCTAAATATTTCAAAATTATGTGGGGGGTGGGGGTATCTCTATTCCACCTGTCGATTTCAATTTACATTTTAATTTTTTACAACTATTTGCATATTTGATTTCATTTCTCTCTTGGTAAATAACAACAATTACAGACAATTAAGTGAAATTGAGTTGTCAAATTCAGACATTGTGGCGTTATGGAGGTGGGCAGGGTAGTGCGGGGGATGTAAGTAAATACATTTGAATTGAATTGCATGTGAGTTTCTCGTCACTCGTCACTCAACACAGCTCTCGCTCTCTCTCTCCCTCTACCTCTGCCCCTTTTTAACGCTTTGGGCCATTGTCTGGGCCTCTGTGTATGTGAGTGCACCTTTTTGGTCTAATTAAGCGCCACAATTAAGTGCAAATGCGACTCTAGAGTGTGTATTCATTGTGTATTCGTGTGTGTGTGTGTGTGTGTGTGTGTATCCCTGTGTGTATAAGTGTGTTTGTAATGTGCACCGTAATTACGCACTGCAGACAACGTCGGCGCCAACATTTGAGTATTTTTAAACAATTCTTTTTTTTTTTTTTGTTCGTTCGTTCGTCTCTCTTTTTTTTGTGTTTTGTTGTTGTTTTACAACTGTTAATTTGTGGTCAATATAACAATGTTATTCAAGTTACCAATTTGGCAGGTGAGAGAGCAACCACATAGAGCTACTGTTACCATCATTAGCTGTTTTTTTTTTTTTTTTTGGTTTTTCTAATGACTTCATTTTCGAGTGACGCAGTGAAACCAAAGAAACCAAAAAAAAAAAACACATTGCGGGTAATTTGGTTTAGAGTTTACCTAGTAGTTAGTTTGGAAGGGTGTTTAGTCCAAATTTTGTTTGTTTTTTAAACTTAAGACAGGTGCGCTGCTTTTTGATGATTTAAAATAATGAAAATGTTTCTAAATATATATAGAAAACTTGAGTTTAATTTATGTTTATTATAAGCTAAATGAAGATCTCTAAATTTTTTAAGGTTAAGTGATCTTACAAGTGATAAGTATAGCTTGAAGGAACGTTAAGAAAACTGAAACATGATATAGATCTTTATCAATGCTAGAGTTTTAAGATTTACTAAGCTCTGAACTTTTTCAGGTTAGGTGATCTTTCAAGTGATAAGTATAGCACGAAGGAACGTTAACAGAACAGAAACATTTAGTAGATCTTTATTATAAAGGAATATTGTCGGAGTTTAGGAGGTTTTCTTAAATTTTTAAGTTTAGGTGACCTTCAAGTAATAAACATAAGCAAAGGAACGTTAATAAGACTGAAACATTTAGTAGATCTTTATTAAAAAGGAATATTGTCCAAGTTGGGTAAACCCAATATTGTAAACCCAATTTTGAAAAGAAGATCTCTAAATTTTCGAAGGTTAGGTGATCTTTCAAATGATAGCTCGAAGAACGTTAAAAAACTAAAACTTTTGTTAGATCTTTATTATAAAAAAACTATCTTCGAAGTTTAAGGGTTTCCTAAGCAACGTCGCTACGAAGATCTTTAAATTTTTGAAGGTTAGGTGATCTTCCAAGTGCTAAGCATCGGTCAAAAGAACGTTAAGAAAAGTGAAACATTTACGAAATCTTTATTATAAAGGAATATTGTCTGAGTCTTAGGGTTGGTAAATCCAATTTTGACAAGAAGAACTCTAAATTATCTAGAGTTAGGTGATCCTCTTTGTGACAGCTCGAAGAACGTTAAGAAAACTAAAACTTTTGGTAGATCTTTATTATAATAAAAGATCGTTGGAATTTCGGGGTTTGGCAAGCAATTTAAAGAGACTTTTAATATTCCACTAATCATGTGGATACTTCATTTTTCCAAAAGTTTGAACAACGTTTTGGGAATCTTAGATTTAGGACTTTGCTGAAATTGTTCTAAAATATAGCTTAGCCTAATCTAAGTTGTACTCTCGTTTGTGACAATTATTCGAGTAGAAAAAAAAGTACAGTTGCGCTTAATTCAACAATTTCTATGGATAACTCTTAACCAAATTGTAAATGCAATTATATAATCAAATTGCACTAGTCCTTATTGTTTCTTTCTTTGCAATTACTTTTAATTACTTTTCTAGCAATTTGATATGTGAATCAGTGAATAAGTGCCATATCCAACCGATTGCTAACTCTATTCAGTAGTTCTTTTAAAATGCAAATTACTCAAAGGTTAGAGGTCGGGGGTTGGGGAGGGGAAAATAATAGAAACCAGAATGGTACACACATGTTAGAACACACTCATTCACTCACCCCATAACCCAAATACGTTGAAAATAATAATACAAAGCGAATGCCAAATGACCGTTGGCCACATATGTATGAAGATATATGTATGTATGTATGTATGTATATATGTATGTATACTATATGAGTTTGGAGTTGTGTGTTCAAGTTAGCTTCGTTTTTCTTTTTTTTTTTTTTTGGTTTATAGGATGGCATGGCATTTTGCCGTTTTGCTGTATTTGATTTCCAGGAATCGCTTTCAGGGCAAATTGAAGTCATTATACATAGTAAAGAAACATACGGATATCAGAGGGGAGGGGAGGAGAGGATCCCACGGGGTTATATAGTGTTGTGCCTGCGTTATTAGGCTAATTATAGAGCAGAGTGAACAAGCCAAAAAAAAAAGGGGAAGAGGAATTGGTATATTGGTGGAATTGGAGGTACATACAAACATTTTTCATCAGTCTCATATATAGGATAAATGACTTTATTCATGCCGACTTCAATGAATGACTGAAATGGGCAAAGTTGGCAACTGGGGAACGTTGCTCGACGTGTCAACTAATTTGCAACACTCAAATGGTCTCTGGTCACTTCCCTGGAACTACCTGCGGGTAAAGCTTTTGGGCTCTAGTTTGGTGTTTTTTTTTTTTTTTTAGGGATTAACTCCCAGCATATTTAGCAGTAACATGAATGTTTCTCTTTTTGCTTTTTGTTTTTTGACTAATGTCTTAATTTTGTGCCTAGGTGTTTCAGGGCAGATTAGTCAGCGCCAAAGTCGTGCCTGTCCCGGACCCAACTATGGGGCACTACTCAATGCTCTGCAACGAATGCCATTCACTTCGCTTCATTCCATCCCAAAAAGCAAATTGAGTTTTTGCATGTCGTCGTCGTCATCGTCGTGCCCATGTCTAGGCTTTTGTTTTTTTTTTTTGTTTTTCTGGTCTGTGTTCTGCAGAATTGACAGCTGAATAAAATGTTATTATATTTACACCATAATTTGCATGGCAATTAATCAAATGGCATGCAAAATTCGACAAAAGGCTAAAAGGAAAAATGTTGCCAAACCAACCAACCAACCAATCGGCTAACTTAAAACCCAACAAAATGGTTTCCTTTTATGCTACGACACATTTTTTTTTTTGCTTTTGCTGGGTGCCGACGAACGTAATTCTTGGAATTCTAACAAGAAAAATTTTTCCCAAAAAGGTACAAAAAAAAGAGGTTAAACCCAACTGAATAAATGTCTTAATTATGAGTTTTGCAGTCAGTTGGCGATGAGAGCGTGACTGATATGAAATGGTTATTAAAACCTCCTAATTATATAAATTATAGAAAATTTGCCAACTTACTTTGATTTGTATTGAATAAATTTTGGCGCCATTTAAGTTGGAAATGGGTCAAGCAAAAGACATTTAAATGTGGTTAATTCAGTTTTTGATCTACATATGTATGTATATCTATGTATCTAACTATGTATAACTATGTATATCTATCTAGGTATATCCTATACAATTTATAAAACATGTTTGAGTATAGTTATCTTATCCATGTATATCTTCTATCTATATCTATCTATATCTATCTATATCTATCTATATCTATCTATATCTATCTATATCTATCTATCTATCTATATCTATCTATATCTATCTATATCTATCTATATCTATCTATATCTATCTATATCTATCTATATCTATCTATATCTATCTATATCTATCTATATCTATCTATATCTATCTATATCTATCTATATCTATCTATATCTATCTACATCTATCTATATCTATCTATATCTATCTATATCTATCTATATCTATCTATATCTATCTATATCAATCTATATCTATCTATATCTATCGATATCTATATCTATCTATACCTATCTATATCTATCTATATCAATCTATATCTATCTA
This sequence comes from Drosophila austrosaltans, assembly GCA_035045865.1. Taxonomy (NCBI): domain Eukaryota; kingdom Metazoa; phylum Arthropoda; class Insecta; order Diptera; family Drosophilidae; genus Drosophila; species Drosophila austrosaltans. Next base: position 8,142,251 of record JAWNOQ010000207.1, read on the forward strand.
TATCTATCGATATCTATATCTATCTATATCTATCTATATCCATCTATATCCATCTATATCTATCTATATCTATCTATATCTATCTATATCCATCTATATCCATCTATATCTATCTATATCTACCTATATCTATCTATATCTATCTATATCTATCTATATCTATCTATATTTATATCTACCCATCTATATCTTCACATATCTATATCTAACCAATCCCATATCTTGTAAGATTGGTAATCAAAAGTTTGCTCAATCACATGAAAAATAAAAAACATGATATAGATATAGAAAAACTGAAACATGATATATATAGATCTTTATCAATGTTAGAGTTCTAAGTTTTTCTAAGCAATTTAAATACGATGACCTATGAACTTTTTAAGGTTAGGTGATCTTCAAACATAAGCAACGTTATGAGAACTGAAATTTTTTGGTAGATCTTTATTACAAAGGAATTTTGTCGGAGTTTAAGCAATTTTGCTAAAAAGATTTGCAAATTTTTTAAGGTTAAGTGATCTTCCAAGTGATACCTCGAAGGAACGTTAGAAAAACTGAAACATTTAGTAGATCTTTATTATAAAGGAATATCTTCGGAGTATGAGGATTTCTAAACTTTTTAGGGTTATCTAACTATACCTATCCTTTATTTGTAATCAAAAGTTTGCTTAATCATATGAAAAAAATTAAACAGAAAAGGAGTCGACCATGAGAATGAGTTTCAAAAATCCTAATAAACACTTTGTTAGCCAATTCTTTTTTTTTGCCTTTTTGAACAAATTTTTATGGCATTTTAGTCACACTTTGCTAAAAGGTCAAAAGACCTTTTTGTATCGACCATCTCTATGTAGATATTTCACACATAAACACACACACACATACACACAAAGTTGTTCTTTTATGGCAAATTAAGTTAACCGCTTGATTATTTCAACAACATATTTTGTATAATTTATGTTTATTTCTCCTTCCCCCTCCAAAACCTAAGAAATTCCCACTTCCATATTCATACCCATACATACATACTTACATATATTGATATATATAGAGAACAAGAAGCATATAAGAATTAAAACAAAGCAAAAACAAAAGGTATATAAAGTTATTAAATGGAATTTGTTTGAATGAAATTATAAAAAAAAAATTATAAAAATTAATACATAAATTATTTTAATTATTAATTAATCTTTGCAAAAGAGTTTAAATATAAGCTCAAAGGGCATTTTGAAGTCGTTTTAAAATCAAGTTAACCCCAAATGACTGGTTATTATTGACAAACAGTGATAGCAGCAGCAACAACAACAACAACAGCAAAAAAGGGTAACAATTCTATATATATATATATGTATGTATGTATGTATATAAATATTTAGCAAATATTTACAGCACAATTTGTAGCACAATAAAAAATGAAAGGCCAAATAACACAAAACCCCGGCAACAAAAAGGACTTGTATTTGACTTTTGTGAATGTTTTATGGCAATAACAACAACAACAACAAAACAAACAATGACAAAAGGCAGCTGTTACTTATTATTATTGTTACCCCCTCGCCTAAGCTACCCTCTCATACCCCCCCTAACCATTAACTTGGTCGGTTCGGTTGGGTTTTTTTTTTTCTTCTTTTTATTGTTGTGGCAAAATAAATTCAAATAAATAAATTTAAGTTGCTGGATTCTATGAGAATGGAAGTTAAGCAGGTTCTTTCATAAATAGAGCATAAAAATAAGGACAACAACAAGAAAATCACCATAAATATATTTATTGACAGATTTATGCGCTATAAACGCAATTCGAAGAGTTATTACCAACCAAACAAAAAAAAAAAAAAGGGGGAAAAAATAGAAAGACAATGAAAGAGAAATTGCAAAATGCTTGCAGATGATGCCCCACCGTGCCAAGTGAAAGCATATTGAAGGCCAAATTGTTATGTTAACACCTTTCCTTTATATATATCCAATGGATCCCAACCCATTGGATCCCAACCCATTGGATCCCAATCCATTGGATCCCAACCCATTGAATCCCAATCCATTGGATCCCAATCCATTGGATCCCAATCCATTGGATCCAATCCAAAGGGTGCAATCCAATGGGTCCAATCCATTGGGCCCAATCCAAAGGAATGGAAATCATTGGAATAAAATGGATTGGAATGGATTATTGATTATTGGATTGGATGCAATGGATTTCAATGGATTGGCACGGAATGGAATGGAATGAAAATTCGATTGCAAAGGATTGCATTATTATGGATTTGATTATGGATTATGGGTTGGAAAGGATTATGGATTTGGATTATACAATGGATTGGATTTCCATTCCATTGAATTGGGATGAATGAATCCATTAAATGGATTGGAATGGATTATGGATTATCCATCCAATTGATTTCAATTGGATTGGAACGGATTGGAATGTATTGGAATGGAATTGGAATGGATGGATTGGATCCAATGGATATATACATATATATTCAAGACTAATCTTTTGATTACACAGAATTTATGCAAAAAATAAAGGAGCAAAAAGGGGGAAAACCGCAGCATTGTTTTATTTTCTTTATCTTTATGACTCTCTTTTCACCATCAACAGCATTCCGAATCGAATTGTTTCTGTTTTGAAAAATATTCAAATTATATGGCGGAAATAAGGGGGGATGGGCGTTAAAGAAATTCTTTGTCTTCTCTCTTTATACTCTATTCTCGGCACCATAAAAAGTAAACACACACACACACACACGCATACATACATGCACAAAAATACAGGAAAGGAAAACTTCTTTAGCTATTTTCATGGAATTTTTCATAATCATCTGTGGTTATGCAAAAAAATAAAAATAAAAAAGTATAGTGTATAACCAGAAGGAACAGATGATTACTAAAGAATTGTTAAAGTCTCAAGTCTTGATACCCTTTAGGAAGATAAAGATGGGTACAAAATATCTAAAATCTAATCAATCGTTAGGACTCATAATTAGTCATGTAGTAAGTTAAGGACAAATACAGGTTTTACTTTAAATAGCCCGGTATTTCAGGTCACTTTTAAAGCTGTAATTTTTTGCTATTTGATAAGTGGAAACTACGCCATTTAAAATTATTAATATTCATTATAAAAAGTCACAAAAGCAATGAAACTATTGATCTTCTACAGAAAAAGTTTCCGGACCATGTTATCACTCGAAGAAGGGATAGGAATTGGCCAAAAGAGATCTCGTGACTTCTTTTTTTGGGAAAAGTTTTCAGACCATGTTATCTTTTGACCACGTGGAAGAGAATGTCTACGCCAACAGTTCAGGGTTGATTGAAGACCTTAAAGATAGACTTCGTGAGGCTATTGAAGACATAGAGCAGCTACTTTGCGATGCGACTATGGAAGGAATATTGTCCTGTAGTCGTGGTCGTTTGCCTGATGTAATTTTCCACTATTCACGGCATACCTTTCTCTTTACAATCAAAGAGGCATTATTTGAATATCAATATAACTCCTCTTTTTGGAAACCCCTTTAGAATAGTCTACTTTTGGGTAAAGCCACATGGAACAGCGGAATTAGTAATGCGTTAGTCAGCAAAAACTGTTAACGAGTTCCACTCTAAATGTAGATCAACTGTTAAACAAAGGTCTAACGTTATCTTACATTAACATTTGTAGTGCAGGTGATTTAAATAAATATTTCATCTCTACGATGATAAGATGAAACGAGCAAATAAAACGTTTTAGTTAACAAGCGGGAACTGATGAGAACTGGAACAATGCTGTTGACACAAGTTTCTTCTCATTGTTTCCATGAGTTGAATGTAGTTAAGTGGAACATTTAGAAGATCAGTTGGATTTAAGAAGGATGGCTAACCAAAGGATAATCTAAAACAATTGTTTCCATTGTAGTCTAATGAATATATTTACATATATACCCATTTGGGTAAGGGTATAAGCATAATGCGTGAGATCGAAACAAATTATGATTGTGAGTCTCATTCCCTGCCAGTGCATTTACTAAGATATTGCATTTGCCTCTGTGTCTGTGTGTGTGGGATGTTTCCATAATAATATTTTTAACTTTGTTTACATTTCGCATTTTTATTGTGGCGTCGTCTGTTCATCTTTTGTTCCTTTTTGTAATCAATTAAGGCAAAAAAAAAAAAAAAAATGAGGGGGAAAAGAATATGAAAAACTGGCAAAGCAAAAACCTAAATGAAAAATAATAAAAAAAAAAAATAATACAATTTTGCTGGACCACACACACGCATACAGCAGACTGAAGATGCTGGCTAATAGAATTGCTGAAATGCTGATTAAAATAGTTTCACTTTTTTTTAATTATAATTTATGTATACACCGCAATCCCTCCCCCCACCCTTTCCATCGTATTTCATATTTCTTGCAGTCAGTCTCTCTCTCCCTTCATTTACTTCATTTTTTGAAAGCCTTCGGGGTCTCGTTACTATATAATATATATCTGTGTAGATCAAAGAGACCTCAGAGAACATTGTCTCAGTCAGCCAACAGCACATCAAAGGAAATTGTAGACTCAGTTTTTCCTAACCCAAACATAAACATATTTAGTTGGCATTAGGGTGTTTTCCCTATTTGTTTTTGCATTTGAATGGAAAAATTAAAAATCAATTTCTTTTTTGTCACTTTAACCATCGTGTCACATTCGGTGAAGAGACAGCCAAAGCTCATTAGCGTCGGCATCATCTTACGAACAATTTTGCATTGAGGGCGACAAATTCTTTTGAAGGCCTGCCAAATCAACCACACACACACACACACACTGTCATCCTACATAAATATACTACAAAGTGTTGGCATTATATATATAGATTTTTAGTTTTCATTTATATATATATGTATATGTATATGAAATCTAATTTACTAATGAGCCGTGAGCATTCGAAAAATGCACATAAATTTTGCCTAATTGAAAAGCCATGCGCGGATAATTATTAACATTAGTCAGCATTAAATTTTAAAGCATTTTGTGGGTGAGAAATGGCTTATGCTACTTCTGGCATGGTTAAATGATTTTATGTGGAAAATGAGGGGGTAGGAAAAAACTGGAAGGAGTAAGCAAATAGCTATTTTGCCCTAAAACCAAAGCCAAGCAAGGTGAAAGAAATAGAATCAGAGCAAATCGAAAAGAAGGAAAAGGAAAATATATTAAAAGAATCAAAGCAATTAATTATACCCTATACCCATGAGGTAAAAGGGTATATTAAAGTCGCCAAAATGTATGTTATAGGCAGAACGAAGCATTTCCGAGATCATAAAGTATATATATTCTTGATTAGGATCACTTGCCGAGTCCATCTGTCTGTATGAACATCTAGATCTCGGAGACTATAAGTGCTAGAACTACCAAATTTCGTATGAACTTCCGTCTAGTGTCTAGGCAGATTAGGTTTCTATCAAATTATTGTCACGCCTTCTTTCGCCTCCGCAATTATAAAATAACGTATAGCTAGAGGCATATTAAAAATTTTACTTTCTTATTTGGCTCATCTAAAAATATACCTAAAAGTGCACCTGGTGATCAAATTTTGTCTAAATCGGACTAAAGATCTTAGAGATATACCCATCTGCATTTTGTACTGAAATGCCAAGTGCTACATTGGTTAGTAAGAGTGAGCGAGATAGCATGCATTCCCTGTTGCTGCATGTTAAAGGGAATTTCGTATGAAATTGATGACTATTTCGAGGGTGTTTGACTTCATTTAATATAACTAAATGGTACAGAGTTTACTCAATGTAGGCGGGACGAAGACTTTTCAAATTCAGGTTAAGAGTTAAATTGAAATTCCCTTTGATTGTTTTATCTGCCCTTGCTGAATATCATTTATATACATATGTATATATATATATATATATCTTTTTATATATATATAAATAACTATTGCATTTGAATAGCAAAAATATTTCTTAAACTTTTTCAATTTAACCAAATAAGTGCCAACAAACTGTCTGCCAAGTTTTCTCCTCTTTTTGAGTTACCAAACTTGATTACTCCTTCCTCTTTGATACCCAGCAATTGTTAAGTAAACGGTTAGATATAACTAAACAAAAACTAAAGATAAAGATATATATATATATATATATATATATATATATATATACATATTATTCCTGATTAACAATTAAGTCTGTATTTGACTTTATGCTTAGAAGTTTTTCTCCATTAAGTGTAAGTCAAATGTTTAATCCAAATTCTTAGATTGGCATATAAGGAATAAACGTTTGTGTAAAAGGTAGGTATGAAAATTTTACCTAATCGATAGGTGGCGCTAGAGTGCCAAGTGAGTTTTGTAGTTTTTTAAGAGGCAATGTCATTTATTAATACAAGTTTAAATTTTTAAAGGGTATTTCAAGATTTTGTATTAACTTCTTAATGCAATCATTGATTTTTTTATGCCTCTCTGTTTTTTTTGTTTTTATTTCATTTTCCTTTTCTTTTTTTTTTTTTGTCCTGCACTTCTCCGCAATATGCAAGATTCTGTTTTCTTGGCTTCCAGATTTATTTGGCTTGATGCCCATTGGCAGCCGAAGCAAAGTCAAAGTAAAAAGCCAAAATCTGTTGACTGTCACAACTGAGAATAAATTCAATTATGCAAAAAGACACAGACATGTACATACAAAGAGAGAGAGAGAGAGACAGGAAGAGAGAGAGAGAGAGAGAGAGAGAGAGAGAGAGAGAGAGAGAGAGAGAGAGAGAGAGAGAGAGAGGGATAGTGAGCAAAGAAACACACACAATTCAATTTAGGTTAAAATTGAAAGAAACATGGGTGAAAGCAAACATTTTCTGGCCTAGACATTGCATTGAATTAATGTAATGTCAACGTAAATTATTATTTATTTGTTTATGCCATGTATAAGACAAACTTTTCTACTATAATTCCCACACATAAACATTGATTAATTGCCAAAAACAATTAGGTTAAAAACATTAACAAAAAAATAAAAAAAAAAAAAATCATTATGATATAAGAGTTGCTCTAGCCATATAAATTAAGACAAGCAAACTTTCAAAAGAATGCCACATAAATTAGGAATTAAACCGACTCCGATAAGGGATCATACCGCATACATATACCCCCCCCCCCCTTCCCCTTTCCAGCAAGAGACAAAACAACAAAGAAGAGGAGAAAAAAAAACTATAGAGAATTCAAGCAAATTAAAATTATCCACTGGAGAGCGAGAGAAAAAACAAAAAAAAAAAAAAACGCCGCCATTTGTCAAAAAAGTTAAAGAACAAAAAAATAAAAACACAACTACCGAAAATGTTTATAAAAAATAGGAGATAGGAGAGACAAAACGAAGTTGTTGTACTCTAACAAAGTTGATATACATTTAATGATAAATAGAGTCTAAAAGTCAATCCATCTTCAATTGTATCCTTTCTGTTGTATTATCAATTGATTATAAACAATTTTTGGCAAGATCATTTAGAAGAATCATATTTGTCGAGATGGTTTCACTATTTTTATCTAAAATTTCGATTCCTTTCTATATCTTAGCAGGTTCTTTAATGATCAAAACTTGTCAAGAAAGAAAAGTCCTTAACATAGGACCTTATATTCAATCGAGTTGCCTACAATATAAAACGGCGAACTTTAGTGAACATTTCATAGATGACTAATTTATGTTTATGACATTGCATATATACCTTTCTATACATTAGAGTATCATAAAAATTATGAATAACAAATTCATTTAATATGCAAAAGTTCTCTCTCCCTCTCTCTGCATATTGAAATAGTTTTCGGTTCGTTTTTGATGATTTACATACAATCGAAACCGATTCAATTCCAACTAAAAACAAAGAAAAAATTTAAATTATTTAAAGCGGCAAATGTCTCAATTAGAGAGAACAAGAACAAGAATAACTTCTTTTCTCTACCGTTTTCTCTTTAACCATTCATCGTGTTAATCTCCAATTTGCATAACAATGCCAACAAATTATCTACTAAACATTTATGTAATTATTTAGTAGAAAAAAAGAAAAAAATACTTAAAAAAAGTTTCTTCTCTCTCACTTATAAATATTTCTTCGATATTTCATCGGGTCACCTTTTTTTTTTCTTTTGGGGGGAAGCTAAAGCGGCTCATTTAATGTTGAAATGTCTTAATTGAATTTGATATCATTTTCTATGGGGGGGTTATGGAAAACCTTTTAGTGGCCTATATAGAAATAAGATTCTTTCTGACTGTTTTGAAAATTGAAATTTTTTCTTTTTTGGTATTGAATTTTAAATGTCAGTCAGGGTAAAGTGACAACAGTTTTATAAGCCACACGATGTCTTTATATCGTTTCCTCATTCCATATGATGATTGCTATCTAATGGTGTAGAAGATAAAAGATATGGACTAGGAGTTACCTTGTATATACATTATAGGAAGTAAGTTTTACTCAAGTCTACTTTGTTATTCTATGAACTAAACTAAAACTGTTTGTTCTCTATACTAAACAAGTTCTTCAAGAAAATACCCTTTATAAAAGTCATCTATGTATATACAGGGTATTTTGGTAAGAGTCGTTCAGTTGATTTAACAGAGAGCAGCAGCAAACGTTAGGCTCATTAGGTTTATCACACTCGATTTCTTGACTAAACATTTCACCTTTTGTCCTTTTCTCTTTCTTCTTCATGGCACCCCATTGAGAGATAACAGGTAGGCCAATGCTGGTTCCTGTTTGAGTTTTAGTGCCGCATGATAAATGCTTCTTATATATTTTTTTTATTTTCCTCTACTTCTTTTCACATGTTGTTTATGGTTGATATAATACTCAGGTGTTTTGTTGTTAGCGCTCTGTTCATATTCATTACAAATAAAAAAAAAAAAAGGAGAAAGGGGAAATTTGAAAAGAATAAACTGAATTGAGAGGTGAAATCTTTTCTCCTTTTTTCTTTTCTATTTTAAATTCAAATTGAATGAATGAATTATGAAAGTGTCTTTAGAAAAAGTAGGCAAACAAATCTTTAAACTAAATATCAACTAAATATTTGATAAATTTTATATATATTGTTGTTTGTTATTTTCCATTAAAGTGTCACAATTTGAAATTGAAGACTTACTTAATCTTAAGCTGGTAATCACAGTTTCAGTTGTAGAAAAGTTCTTCTTCTACTTCAGTCATGACAAATATTTGAAAAGTTTGGCAAATAAGTAACCAAATATCAATGACACTTTCCTACACTTTTCCTCCACTCCCTTCCTCTCTCTCTCTCTCTCTCTCTCTCAAATGACAAATGGCAGTCGGAAAGAAAATGCTTTGCCATTTTCTAAAGAAATTAAGAAGCTTGGGGTATTATAAGAGAAAGCGAGAGAGAGAGAGAGGGAGGCGGGGCGGCGGGTATATATATATTTTACAATATTTATTGCTTAGGCCAACAAAACTTTTAGCCCAAGTTGAATTTTAATTAGTTTTTCGACAAGAAAAAAACTTTTCCAGAGCAAATATACATAAATCTTTTGTGTTTGTGTAAATGCTCCTTCCCTACCCCCCCACGCCCCCCTAAATTTGCTTTTTGTTTTTGTATGTCGCGAAACGTAAGGCAATTAGGCAGAAACTTTTTTTTTTTTTTTGCCTTAAAAGAAAAACCCAATTGAGTATGAAAGAAAATAAACAAATTTCAAATATCTTACTCTCAGTTGTTTTCAATTTAATGAAGCGCAAACACAAGAAATTTCAATAATGAATGAAAGACAAAAAAAAAAAATATCCTACAAGCCGTCGTTGAATTACCCTTTCAATTGATAAAGGATCCATTTAAATTTTATTTAATTTAAGGCAAAATTTAAGTGATATTATCACCTCATTATACCCTGTACCCATACGGTGAAAGGGTATATTAAAATGTAGCCAAAATGTATGTAATAGGCAGAAGGAAGCCTTTCTGAGACCATAGAGTATATAGATTCCTGATTAGGATCACTAGTCCAGTCCATCTGTTCGTATGTACACTGAGATCTTGGAGACTATAAGAGCTAGAGCTATCAAATTTGGTGTGAACATCCGTCTAATACCTAGGTAGATTAAGTTTCTTTCAAAGTTTTGCTACGCCCTCTTCCGTCCCTGAAATTTAGAAAAAACGAATTGGTAGAGCAGTTTTAAAGGAATCACAATCTTATTTGACAGACCCAAACAATATTGCCACAATGCATCATCTGACCAAATTTAGTCGAAATCGGACAATAAATATCGGAGATATACGTATGTATGTATATGCGTTTTGTACTGAAGGCGTTTTTTGTCAAGGCGACATTACCATGCAGTAGTGAGCGAGATAGCATGAGTTCGCTGTTGCTGCCTATTTGCCTACATTTAATATATCTCTACTTGGTACAGGGTATACTCAATGTCGGGAAGGACAACTTGCTTGTTTCGTTTTTTTTTTTTTGTTAATACTTTTTAAGTATCTGAAATACTTTTCATCTACTAAAAAAATGATAGCCGCCATGTTAATTGATGACTATAGCTTATGTTTTCTTATATATACATACATATGTATATATTTATATATTAAATTTTTTGTTTTTATGTTCCGAAAAAGTTTATGTTTAATTTATGAGCTTCAAACCAAAATAAAAAATGAAGAAGACTGCTTTTATTTCCAGATTGCCGTTTAACAACAACGACGAAAAAAAAATATATCTATAAAATATTATGTGGACACGCCTCCATTCGATTTTATGCTACCCACAAGATCAACCAAATGGAAAATCTTCTTCTCTTTACAGCTAGCTGATAATTTATATGGCACAATATGTTCTCATAGATGTCTATGTGTGTGTTGTTTTTTTGTTTTCTAAATATATATATAAATATATTTTTTAATAGTTTTGGAAAGGGGTACTAAAAAAACTTTACCATGACTCAGTAAAAAGGCGAAAAGGTGGAAAAATGGATAGGCCTTTGGCTGATGTATCCATAAACATACTTATATATATACATACATATATGTATATGATAAAGCCAAACAATTTAGATATAGATTTTATGATGTCTTTTCTTTTTTTTTTGGCTATGTCTTGGCTAGAATAGAAAGCTTCGCAGTGGGCAAAGACACTTACTTTATGACCGATTTCACGATTGAAGATCATTAAACTGCAAATTGAATTCACAGAGTTGAGTTGCCAGATAGTTTGACAGAGGCATTATGACCTCTATATTTGTTTTAGCCATGCATGAGCACTTTTTTCTACTTGCCACAATAATAATTATGTGAACAATATCCATTAGAACATAGAAAAACTATCTGTTTTTCCTGGGCAATTAAAAAAAGGCTTTCAGTGACTTTTTTAAATGTTAGGTAAATTATAGGAAATGTATATTACTTTAATCTTTTCTTCATTTAATTTGTTGATAAAAAACTGAATTTCATGGAATAAAGCAGAAAATTTTATTTTTATAATCAGCAAATCGTCCTTGCCGATATTGAGTATACCCTACACTAAGTAGAGATGTATTTAATGTAGGCAGACACTCTCGAAATCGCCAGCAATTTAATATACATACATAAAATTAGCCTAACATGCAGCAACAGCGAACGCATGCTTGGCAGTTCAGTACAAAACGGATATGGGTACAACTATAACTTCGATATTTATTGTCCGATTACAACTTATTTTGGTCAAATGATACAATGTGGCGATATTGTTGGGTCTACCAAATAATATTGTGATTCCTTTAAAACTGCTTTACCAATTCGTTTTATTCTAAATTTCAGGCGTGGAAGTGGGCGTGGCGAAAATTTGAAGATAACTTGATCTGCCTAGGTATTAGACGCATGTTCACACCAAATTTGGTAGCTCTAGCTCTTATAGTCTCCGAGATCTCAGTGTACATACGAACAGACGGACTCGACTAGTGATCCCAATCAAGAATATATATAGTTTATGGGGTAGGAAATGCTTCCTTCTGCCTATTACATACATTGAGAAATAAATTTCAGACGATTGTTAGAAGATTGTATACATAAATATATATATATGTATATATATACATATTCTATATACAAACAGGGCAACAAATGATTAACTTTATGTTGTATTTGTTGTTATCTTAAAGGTATCTTCTTTAACAGTATATTTTCTACTTTTTTTTTCATATCAAATAAACAAGAATTTCCTTAACATTTTACACACACACACACAATGCTATAATAAAGGCAAATTAAACAAATATCGTAAAAAGGTAAAAAAAAACGAACCTTAAAATGAGAAACGCATTTTATTGTTCTTCTTGATCCATATCTAAAAGTGTACATAAGTACCCGGTCTATCTCTATCTCTGTCTCTGCCTCTTGCCACAGGCCTATGCATATGCAAAATGTAACTAGTTAATGGGGCACACGATCCTATCCAACAGCAACAGTTATATGACTATTATCTATGAGACACATCGGGGTTTTAATCAAAATTTAAACAGTAGAACCCAAAGTCCAAATGTATGTCCCAATGTATTTGTTTGTTTGTTTGTTGTCGTCGTCGTTGACTCATAAAATAATTATGAAGCGAAACCTAAGATGGGGTCCGACTTTAACATTTTCATAGGCTTGAGGGGGGGCCCTGACCAGGTAGTTAGGCCAGTTGTTTGGTAAATAGCCACGTAGAGTCGTAAATGTATACATATGTATATATATAGTTTGAAATTAGTTAAACATTAGGTGTTAGAGTAAACAAAAACAGACGGGAGTTATAGTTTTACTATAGTTTTCGGTTAAAGTTTGTTTTGTCATCAATGTCGTTGTCAGTTCATAAAAAAAAAAAGAAAAAACGTTTTTTTCTTTTTATGATCTTTGACCAAGAGAGAAGTTGAGAACTTCTGCCAACTGTTTTCTGTGTGTGTGTGTGCATGCCTTTGGTTTTATAGCTAAAGACAGTCGGCACATCATTTGAATTGACCAACTCGTTTAACTCCACCTGTTTTTTTTTTTTGGTGGCTCTTTTTCCATCTTACCGACTCTTGTCATTGTGTGGACACGATTCTCATATTAAATGTCGAGAAATTTGCTGTTCTTTAAATGTAATTTATAAGCCATATCACACTAAATTGATCACCTCTCTCTCTCTTACTCCTCTTGCCATTTAATGTTTAGATTTCACCTACATTTTAATTTAATTTAACCGACATTGAATGGCAGCAGCAGCAACAGCAGCAGTTGGTTTAAGGCTGCTCTTGGCATTGGCATTGGGTCAGTTGTAGTTGTAGTCTTTTAGTTTTTAATGGAAATTTAACGAAGTAGGAGTTCCGGTTAGTCTTTTTTTTTTTTGGTTTTTTTGGAAGATGTGAAGTCAACCAAAAAAATTAAAGCAAGCAAGTCTTCCATGCCGACGTTGATAATACCCTGTACCAAGTAGAGATATATTTAATGTGGGCAAACACTCTCGAAATCGCCAGCAATCTAATAAAAAATTCACCTAACATGCAGCAACAGCGAACGTTTGCTGTCTCGCTCACTCCCACCAGCCAATATCGCCCTGGGCTTTTCAGTATAAACGGATATGGGTAAGGCTCCGATATTTATTGTCCGATTTAGACTAATTTTGGTCACCTAGTGCACTTTAGGTATATTATTAGATAAGCCAAACAAGAATGCGAAATTTTCATTATGGCTCTAGTTATACGTTTTTCCCTAATTACGAAGGCGGAAGTGGGCGTGGCAAAAATTTGAAAGAAACTTGATCTGCCTAGACTCTAGATGGATGTTCAAACCAAATTTGATAGCTCTAGTTCTTATAGTCTCCGAAATCTTAGTGTACATACGAACAGACAGACTCGGCTAGTGATCCTAATCATGAATATATATACTTTATGGGATCGGAAATGCTTTCCTCTGCCTGTTATATACATTTTGGCGACTTTGATATACCTTTTTATCCTATGGCTGGATGGATATTTGCCATTTCTATATATAATTTAATAGATTTAAACTCTTTCAGGCACCTATAAAAACATTTAAACCTATATAAAATAAGATCGTGAGAAATAATACATTTCTCTATTCAATTTTTTCTTCAATTCTATTTTCCCTGTTGTTTGTGGAGCTCATTTCAACTTTTCATTTTTACACAAAATAAATTAAAGCAAACTTAAAGCCATGGGCAAACCCAATGTTAAGGTTTTGATAGTTATCTATGAAGCCAACACTACCATCATGCGAGAGAGGGGCGAGGGTAGCAGAGCAGAGCAGAGGCAAATAACGCCCACTGCTTTATATTTTCATATATATATACATATATAATTCTTTTTTCTAAGCGGAGTAAACTCCTTCTTCTTCCAGCATCATCATCATTATCATCATCATCATCATCGTTGCGCAGAGACAAATGACTGGCAATGATCGGGATCTGTGGATCTATGTATATGGTTATGGAGGAGAGTGTTTTTAGGGGGAAGAAAGGAAGCTATGCTCAAAAGGCTGCCACAAAGAGTTATGTGCAAAAATTAAATTTGCAAATGCAAGCGGTAGGAGGAGTTGCACCAGCAGTAGAAGAAGAAGGTAGAAGCTGACTCTGCCGAAAAGCAATCGAGAGGCACGCACGCCCCAACATCAGTTTGATAAATTGATATCAGCGATCGATCCGATGTTCAGCCACAAAGATTATTGTCTTGCAAGGAGCATATACATATATATAGCCGAAAGAAATGGTCGCATCAACAGAACAAGATGATGATGGTGGAGAGGGAGTGGATTTGGTGGGTTCTTTTTTTTTTTTTTAAAACTTTTTAATTGAAAAAAACAAGAAAAAGAAGAAGAAATAAAGAAACATTGTGGTAAAGTTACCTATCGATGAACCATCCAGAGAGTAGGCATTCCTTTGCCATGCCCATGTGCATAGATCACAGGTGGTCAGGCCATCAGCGGCGACGCTTTCATCCAAAAAGGGCGGACGTGGCGGTGGCGGTACAAAATGTCCATTCCATAGACCATTCTCGCTGGCATCAAAAGCCAATGGTGAATCGAATGTGTCCACCTCAATGGCATTGGCCCACCAATTATCATCATCCTGCAATGGATTATAATCGGGTAGCGATGGCATTGGCGGCGGTCCTGGCATTTGTGACTCAGCCTGACTCTCCTGCTGATTATGATGATGATGTTGATGATCCCCCTGATGTGTGGCCAGTGAATCCAGACGAGAATTTGGAAATACTGAACGCATTGTGGTACTGGCATCATCTTGGCCATAAATGTCTACCGTTCCCCCACCACTTGAAGCAGGCAGTCGTGGAAACATTGTCAAAGGATCAATTCTTAATTAGCTCCTTTGGCCTAATTTGGTTCTTAGCTGCCACATCAATTGTGCGTCTCCAAGTCTGCAAAGTAAACAACAAAAATGAAAAAAAAAAACTGGTTAGCTATATTATGTAAAAGCCAGTTCATATATATATATATATATTTTCGAAAGTTGTCCTGCCAAAACAAAAAAAAAAAACATACAGCAACAACAAGAAATGTTGTTGCCTTATGTTAATTAAATATGAATTTTCAATTGAATATGCAGTTTCGAAATCGTTTTTAATAAAGATTTGATCAGAAATGACTCTGCTAATTGGCATTTTGGAAAATAATTTCCAAATTTAAAGTAAGTACCTGAGATTTCTTTCATATATTTTCTTATTTATGTATATATTTTAAATTTTTATATTTGATCAAATTATAAAATAAAATTCAATTTTTTTATCACAGAAAACCTAACAAAACGTTGCCATTTTTATACCCTGTACCCATAGAGTAAAAAGGTATATTAAAGTCGCCAAAATGTATGTAACAGGCAGAAGGAAGCATTTCCGACCCCATAAAGTCTTCATCAACATCCATCTGTTCGTACGAACACTAAGATCTTTGGGACTATAAGAGCTAGAGCAGTCAAATTTGGTTTGTAAATCCATCTAGTATCTACGCATGTTAAATTTGTTTCAAATTTTTGCCATGCCCACTCCCGCCTCTGCGATTTGAGAAGAACGTATAGTTAGAACCATATTAAAAGTATCACTTTTTTAATTGGCTCATCTAATAATATACCCAAAATGCACCTTGTGACCAAATTTAGTTGAAATCGGACAATAAATATCGGAGATATACGCATATGAGTTTTCTACTGAAAAGCCAAGGGATACATTGGCTAGTAAGAGTGAGCGAGATAGCATGCATTCCCTGTTGCTGCATATTAAAGGGAATTTTGTATGAAATTGACGACCATTTCGACTTCATTTATTATAACTAAATGGTATTGGGACAACTTGCTGGCTTCGTTTAAGAATATTTTCTGTCTCCTTGTGCTTACTATGAATCTTTAAATTTACCAATAACTTGTTTTTCTTTTTGTAACTAGCACAATTTCCATCCTACAAATAAGAAAATGGGGACATGGCCACTATGCAAACATTGTAATATGTTGATTTGCCAGCATTTGATGTAAATTAAAGTTTACTTTTCAATAATTGTAAAAAAAAAAACATTAATCAAATGTCCCTAACCGCACCGCCCAAAGGAAGCTGACACTAATGAAGTTTTCTAAGGCAAAGTTATGGCAAAAATTATAAATAAAAAAACTGACGCGCAAAGTTCAATGGGTCAGCGTTACGAGATACCAAAAAAGTGAAACTCTTTTTTTTTTTTTTGGTTTTTTTCGGTGGTTTTTGTATGCCAGACAAATGTGCTAATCAAAAGCGATGATCGTCTGAACAGAAATTATACATTTCCATTGTGATTTATAAGCACTATGCTTCTCCTCCTTTCCCTCTTTTACCCACAAACAGCAATTACAGACTGATCGCCTATTATACAGTGTAATAATGCAAAATGAAAAAAATTTCGATAATCAACTATCAAACAATGAAAATATAGTGAATAACCGAAATCATTTATCATAATCATTGTGATTGATTTGTTGTGAAAAAAATATATATATAAAATAGAAATAAAATCGTCGAAAAAATTTACCAAAAAATATCACAAAACTGTTATACATACATATGTATATATGTATGTATTTCGAGCTATTGGAAAAAGGCCGCCCCGGTTTGCTTGATGGGGGGATCGTTTGATCGTTACGTTCAGTTTCGCTCATCAGGCGTATAAACGGCAATTTCTATGCTGTTATTGTTGTTGTTGTTGTATCACGTCTCTTAAATCACGTTTTGCTCCATTGAATCACTCACTCAAGCTGCGTTTGGTTTACCTTTTGGGCAGCCACAAAAAAAAAAAAAAATAAAAACAATAATGAAGTAAATTTCATACAGTAAGTCATGGCGACGACCTCAAAGATATCCATTAACCAATTGGGTTATATCGGTTAAGCCATATAATAAATATGTATATATAGTAAGTATATAGTTCTATAACTGAATCTTTTAAATTAATAAAGTTTTCTTACTTCTACCCATCAATTAAAAACATTTTTTTGTATACAAAAAAGTTTTTTTTAATTACAATTCGCTTTACTATTCCCATGCAATTTCTTTTACGATCAGAAATATATATATTATATATTTCTAATTGATTTCCTTAATTTTATATAACTCTTTTCTTCTATATGGTTAAAGGGTATTTCAAATTGTTTTGATATTTCGTTGACTGAATCGAACTTGGGTAGCAATTGAACTACGTTTTGACCGCAGCGAATTGTTAGAGGGGGGGAGGGGAAGGATAAGGAACGGTTTAAAAGATGCCAAGGGAAGGGGACAATATTGCGAATTGCGGTCATTTTGACTTTTTTTTTGTTTTTGTTGTTTTTGCCATATCTAAGAAGTTATTGAACTTTTGATATATTATCAATCATATAACCAGACATTTATATAATTCCGCCCCATTTTGTGTCTAAGAAAGAAAAAGTTATACAAAAAAAATAATAAACAATTTTTAATGGATAAATTGTGTTAAGAGTTAAAATTTTAAGCAACAAATTTGTGAAATTTTTTGAAAATTTTTTCATTGGGTTAAAGCTGATCGAGAAATTCTATTTATAAAGTAAAATAGTTTGCACTGTAGTGGGGTACATTTTTATGAGAAGGGGGAGGGGAGAAGAAATAAACTAAAACTTGGCACTGATATACATATACATATAATAAACTTCCAAATAAACAATGAAATTGGGACAATTACTTTAAGAACACCCAAGTTATTGCTCTAAAACTATATTCCTGACCGTTCCTATGGGAGCTATATGATATAGTCATCCGATCGGAATGATTCCGAGATATGCAGTGCATGCAGGAAAAAGATGCCTATGTGGAAAATTTCAGCTATATAGCTTTAAGGGTTCCGAAGGAGAACGTGTAGATACAGACAGACAGACGAGCTTGGCTACATCACCTGACTTTATCATGCTGATCAAGAATATATGTACTTTATGTAGTCGGAGATGCTGGCAAGTTTCTGACCCAAATGAACATATCTCCAAGGGTATAAAAAAGTCTAAATTCCCATTAAAAGGGAAGATCCGCTGCCGAGTTCAAAATTTCCGAAACTTCAAAAATTTTCCCATTTTAATAATAATTTATATAAGAAAAGAAAGCATTTTATTAAAGCTGTAAGATGAAATAGATTTCTGTTAGATAATGCCAAATTAATTTTATAATTTAAGTTAAGTTTCCTTACGATTAATCTTCATGTTCTCTTGTTCTTCTTATCCTTTAACAAATTTAAACTATTTTTACAATTTTTTTAATTGGTTTAGAATGCGAGGAGAACAGGAAATACTTTGCTTTTGCTTTTCTGTAGTTTGACCGCGTTTGTTTTTTTTTTTTTACAACTTTTGGCCAAAAATGTTGCCCCAGACGCCACCTCTTGGAGGTCGTAAAGTGCATTCATTCATTATATGTTTTATTTTTTTGGTGGTTTGACCAACTTTATTTTTTTTTCGCTTTTTTATTGCAAACACGCATGTTGCGTTAGTAAAGTGACTTAATTTATATTTATGAAACACACCGACACATGTCGAACTGCCGAACTTGTGGAAGAGTTATGGCTTTGACCCACAAGTGGATACAAGTGATGGTGGTGGTGGTGGTGGTGGTGCAGTGAATGGATGTAATTGAGAATGAATGCGACACATAAGCTCAGGTTTTAGGGGCAGGTTTTTTTTGCTGTTGGGTTTCTTTTCGTTGTTTTTTTTTTTTTTTTAACCTGAAAATAACAATTTAGGCTTGTTTGATGTCTGGCTGGACAATTTTTCACATTAATTACAAATTACAGATTTATTGGGAACGACGCCCAGAGCCCCAAAATAAACCTGCTTCACTATAAACAAACTTGGCTTAAATATATTAATGAGTAATGTAATTTGTTGCATTGTAATAAATTAATTTTGTGCGCCGACGCACGGCACTCTCAAGACGTGTATTGGAGTGCAGTGGAATGAATGAATGAGTGAATGAGTGAGTGAGTGAGTGAGTGAGTGAAGTGGTTCAGGGAGCCCATTTGCATATGAGAGCAAACTACTTGGAACTTGCCGACCGGCTGCACCTCCTTCTTTTTTCACACACACACTCGCACTCACACACACACACACACACACAAATGTATGCATAGAAGAGGAGTGCATGGAGTAGATACTTGAAATGTACTTGGCACTAGACTGATTATAGTCAATTCGTTGAATTGGACCACCAAGTGGCAAACGGCAGTACCAGTATACCAAGTCCATAGTAAGCCATCAGTGTTGGCCAAGCGGCCAGTCATCGTCATCATCATCATCATCATCATCATCGTCATGCTTTTGGCCAACACCAACACACAAAAATTCTCTCAGAATGACTGAGAAATGAATGGTATATGGCACAGTAGTTGTGAAATGGCAAAAATAACTTTAAATAATATGACTTTTTATCACTAAATCAAACGATTGATTAACTTTATGTTGAAAAACCAACAACTAAATTAATCAATTTAGCTTACGACTTGAGTTTGCTTGATATCTTATTAAACCAAAAGTAGAACAATATACATACTTGGTTGATTATAGTTTATAGCTACTGTTACAATAAGGATTCTCACTTATCTGTTTACTTTAATGTTTAGAGATATATATTATTTATCATTATATTGTCACTCAATTGATATAAGTCACGTGTAAATGTGTTTAGCATAAAGCTTAGATAAAGAGTCTTTTGGTGGTTTAGCTCTCTATAGTAATAATAAAACCACTGTGAGCGACAATATAAACGTTGAATGGCGCGTGAGGCGTCTCTTCAGCTAACACATACTTGCACACACACACACACACACACACGCACACCCATTACAAGCCAACCAACCACTTCAAAGATGGCCACAAGAGTAGCATCTTATTTTGTGAACCAACTTCGATGGCGGGCCAAGTCGACTGAAGGCTCAGGGAATAAACCCAACAATAACAACAACAACAACAACAACACATAATGAAAAGAGTTGTGTGAAGAATTTTAAATTCAAAATTGCATGAAAAGTCGTGAGTCGCAAATAGCTTGTTGCTTGAATTGTTGTTGTAGTTGTTGCCTTTGTTGGTTGGTTCGTTCGTTCGTTCGTTGCTTGAGTTTTTGTAGTTGCCATAGCAGACAGATATCCTACTCATCACTTGAGAAAATGAAAAAACAATCATAAACAGCAGGCAGCAGCAGCAGCAGCACCACCACCACCACCAGCAACAACAACAACAACAGTTAAGCTTCGAGTGTGTACAAAGTAAAATCCACTCGAAAAAAAAGAAGGCAACCATCAACATACAATTGCTTGGGTTTTGTTTTTTTTTTTCCTCACAATTTTTACCTGTTTGCTATTGTTGTTGTTGTTGCTGCTTTCATTTTCCTACTACACCTGTTCACAGGCCTAGACCTGGTCCGGTTAAGGAGTATATCAACATAGTCATAGTTACTAATTTAGTTAGTGGGGTACTTTTCTACATAATAGACCATAAAGAAAGAGAACGTATATCTCACAGTATATACGAAATTCATCCTAAATATTGTATAAAATGTATATATAGTACTCTGATTATAAGCCCAAATATCCAACTATATGTCGTATATATAGCATTTTGATCTTAGATTACAATCAAAATGGTTCTATAAGATTCGCTTCGGAATTAGAGTAACTAAATACAATAAAAGAAAGAGAGAACATATATCTCAAAGTATATACAATTTTTATCCTAAATATCGTTTAAAAAGTATATATACAGTACTCCGATATTAGAGCTCAATATATATCGTATATATAGCATCGCAATATCGTATATCAAGCAAGCAATCAAATACTCTAAAAATAGAGGTTCTCTTACAAAAAAAAAAAAAAACAACCAGAATATTAACAAAACAAGCTATAACAGTTAATCAATATATATTTATATTGAAAATCTGTAAAAGATATGGAAAACCATTAATCATAATACTTTCTGTAAACTGAAACATTAGAGCTTAAACAAAACTAAGCCTCTAAAATTTTAACTAAAATATTCTATTTGAATATTTATTCCACATTTAGACTTAAAATTTTGAAATTTAGACAACATCTACGCCTCTGACAAAACAAGGAAAAAGGGGAGGGGGAGGGGGAGGTGGAGGGAGGGGAGATCTATGCAGCAACAACAACAACACAGTCAAAGAGTCGAGACTTAATAAAGTTATTATAATTTAAGCGTTTTGATTATGCGCCTTGGCAGTGTTTAAAATACCAATGCAACAGGCGCCTTTGGGTAACCCTTCCCCCTACATTACTCCCGCCCATTCTTGACTTTATCATACATTTCCTTCTTCTCTACAAGTTGTTAAAGCGGGGGCGCCTCTATATGTATGTGCATGTGTGTGTGTGTGTGTGTGTGTTCGTGTTTGTGTTTATTTGTGGGAGGAAGGGTGGGTTGTTGGTTACTGCATGGACGGGGGTAATCTTTGTGATTGGTTACGATTTGCCTTTAATTTTGTTGCTATAAGTGTTGCACATGCACGAGACTAGAGAGAGAGAAATATTGTTGTTGTTGTTGTTGCCGGCGTTGTTGCATCCCGTTGGCAAAATGTTCAGCCATGTAAAGCTCTTAACTCTGGCAAATGTTGCAGCAACAGCAACGGCAACAAAAACCCGGTTGACTGACTGCCTCGATTTGGTATACAGTATGTATGTTGTGTGTCGGTGTGTGTGTGTGTGTGTGTGTGGGGGTGCCTTTGGTATGATTTTGAAGTCTTTATTCGCAAAAACAAAAAATAAAGAAGAAAAATAGAGGTAGATCGCTGTGAATGCCATACAAGAGTAAAATGAAAAAAATTAATTGCTTGTGCCTTGTCTTGGATTTTAACTAAAAAAAAAAAAGCAAAAAGAAGTTTCATTTCAACTAACATTTCGGTATTATGGTTGTTAGAAAAATCAAATGAAATTCCATTAAAGCTATTGGTAGGATATATTTCAACTGGATAAAAATCATTTGTGTATATGTAATAACAATTTCTTTCAATTAAAAGTAATTGAGGAGTTTTTGAAACAACTAAAAATGCATTAGCTATATACAAACATGTTGGGATCATAATAATTGTTTGCGAACAATGATTGTGTGTTTATTATAAAAAGAATGAACAGGGTAATATAAGGAAATTAAAAGCGTTAAACACAAAATAAGCAACTTGAATAACTTAAGTGTTAGAACTTTTAGCAACTTCTTTCACGTCTTAACTATATCAACTCCCGTCTGCTTCTCTCTAATTTTCTTCTGATGTTGCCACACACTATAAGCATCGACTTCTAGAATGCCACACCGCTCTGCCTAGCTGCCTATATGACACTACATGTAAGTGGTTATTACTTTGGTGAAACACTGCACTTTAGCTTCTATGATTCTCAAACTACCTCATGCAACTGACTCAATAACTCTTAAACTCTTCTCCCGCATGTCTTTCTTTCTGATCTGAACAAAGAGCAGACTCTAATCATCTAGGTTACCATATCCTACATACATATGCATATGTATAAATATTGATCATAACTTAGATCATAGTTGAAGTTCTATTTGATTTCAAAACTGATTTTGATATTACTAATCATAAAACTAATCTAATTTAAGAAATCTGAAAAAATGTTGCATTCATTCTTATAAATAAAGTTGATTTTGAAACAGATGTTTATATATTTTTATTAAACATATTTATTCATTTATCATAGAACCAATATGAAATGTAGAAAAAAGGTTGCATTCATAAATAAAGTTGATTCTAAAACAGATTTTGATATTATTTATCATAGTTATTTGATTAGTTCTAAGAAATCTGAAAAAATGTTGATTTGCAAAGGTTCAATAAAATTTACTTAAATTTTCAATTATCAATATGAAAACTGTTTCAATAACTTAAGTAATTGTTAATCTTGCTTTTTACAGTAAAAAATTCCTGGAGTGAAAAGAATTTGTTAAAAAATTAGCTTTAGTAATGGAAAAAGTGTAACTTTAACTGTGATTTAATCATGGAAAGTATTAATAATCCTTCGAGCCAAAAGATCCCAAAACCATCAAAAGATTCACTTATAGAAAAAACTGTTTGTAATCTGCAAAATTGCTTTCAAATTTGTGCTGGCTAAATTCTTTTATTTAATCCAACTTTAGATGTTAACCCCATTTCAAGAAAACAACATTCCATATACGTGCATAAAAGTATGAGTGTTTCTTTTTTTTTTTTTCCCCCATTTTGACGACCAATCAATAGGGCTTAAAATGCTCCTCGTGTGACCAATAAAATCACAAGTTCTAAAAGAAAAAAAAAATAGAATTACATAAAAAATTCAAATTCAAATGAAACTTGATTTGCCCCAGCAATTTGTGAGTTAAACAAAGAAAAGTTTTGCCTCATAAATATATATATATATGTATTTATATATAGATATATGGTTTGGGAATCTAATTCCTAAAGCGTGATTGGAAGATGTCATAAAACTTTGTGTTTTTAAGGCTGGCCATTGTTTCAAATCAACACACACAAATTTTTTTCTCTTTTTTTTTTTTTGTTGCGGCTGATTTTGCATATGACAAAACTTTGCCTTTGGTTTTGTGTCTTTGGGTTTTTATTTTTTTTTTGGTATGGTTTTATGACTTTCGCTTTTAATGGCCCCCCTAAAGTTGAGTTGGTCTGCTGTAGGTCGCCATCTCCAACTTCATCTCCCTCTCATCGGGTTTCAGTCTCACTTATTATGAAATATTGGAACTTCAATGTAAAACGATGCCGGCATGGACTTACAAATCTATAAAGCATGCGGCACGGACCATGGAAAGTCAACAACAATAACAAGAGGAAGAGAGAGGAAGAGAGAGAGAGAGAGAGAGAGAGAGTAACAGGAGTTGGTGAAGGTGGATAGTATAAAAAGAGAGATTGGAGGCAAAAGCGATACAAATCGAAGCGAAGCGATCATCATCATCGTCTGTGTGCGGCTCTGATCATGTTGCACACTTTCTGTGGCTGCTGCACATTTCAAATTGCAGTCAGGTTCAAGCAATCCATTCGATGGAGTGTGCTGCTGTGTCTGCTGCTGCCTGTATGCCGTAGGCCACAAAATGCTCGACATAAAGGGCAAGAGTTCAGAAAATTTGTGACTGTGGCAAAAGATTTTCTTCTCCTTCTCTCTATCACTCCTCTCTCTCTCTCTCTATCCATGAAACTAGGAATACCCGTAGCTAAGATGTTGCATTTGAAATCTGTTTTGCATCACGTTTACTCAAACAGAATTCAAGATGAACGAAATGTGCATGGATATATATATATATGAATGCATATATTTTTTTCTTTCCTTCTTCGACATGCTGATAATGTTGGCGATTCGTTGAAAGTTTAGCGGAAAATTGAAAGTAATTGTCACCTTTTGAAGTGTGGCGATGTCGGTCTCTGTATAGAAAGTGTAATGAAAGAGAAAGAATCAGGTTGAAAGGCTGAAAGGTGAGAAAATTATGATGGTTGAAAAGAAAAGTTAAGTTATGAAAACGAAATCAAGCAAATGAAAAGTGAGGTTTTTTTTTTTTAGCTTTCTTTGTTGAATTTATAATGCAAAAAGATGGCTTTTGATTTACAAATTGAGAGATTTGCGGCTGGTGAACTTCCAAAATGATGAAAATTTACTTAAATTGTATAGTAGTTATACATAATTGCTTACATTTAAACGAAAGTCTTAGTTAAAATGTGAAACTTTGACTTTTAAAAATATATAGCATACCATAGGGCGCACATTTTTTGATATTTTTTTGGCTAAAAAATACGATAAAGAAAACAATTGTTTCACAAAATTTGCTTTTAGTCTGAGTTCGAGTGAAATTTTTTCTTAGCGTCAAACTGTAGGAATCTCTTATTTAAAAAAAGTTGCCTCACGTTGGGCGCCTTGTTGGGTAAGACAATTTTGTGACTAATTCTTATGAATTCTTCATCTTTGATCCAAGAAAAACTCTCTCTAGAATGTAAAATTTGAGCTTGGCATATTGTTTCATTGTTACTTTTCATATGAAATTGTTTATGAATCGATGGAATTTTCAAATGAATTGCCTTTAGTGTGAATTTCCTATGGCTTTTGCCATTAACAAGTCAAATTCCCTGGCTTATAAAGCAGCAAATTGTTTATAATTTTATTTTCCTGTTTGAACAAGTTTTTGTAAGCTTTAAGGGCTTTTTCGACACTAATAAACCATTTTTAACTGTCAAAAGAAATATACAAGTCTATATGCAAATTGAGTTGCGGTGAATTTTTTAATTCATTTTGTTTTTTTTTTTGCTTGTTTTGTTTGTTTGGCATTTCCTCCTATTATTATTGCCAGCCATTAAAAGAGACCAACGATTCGGTATTTTATTAACCAATTAAACAATATAAGCAGCACCGGCAACAACAACAACAACATTAAGATATTGTTTGTATAGAATGAAAATGATTCATCGAAAATGTTGAATATTTGTGAGAGAGAGAAAGAGAGAGATCTTTGGCCCCCCCCTTTGGCAGTTGGCAATTCACATCAGACACAATGATCGATGAAGTAGCCCGCCTTGGACTTTAATGCCCTATTGCTGAAATTCGATAAAATCGAATCGAATTGAAATTGGTAACGAAAAAAAAAAAAAAAACAACGAAAATTTTCAATTGATAACAAAGGAAAAGCCAATGGCATTAATTTTCGGCTCTTTAAAGCCAACTTTGACACTTCAAGTTGAATAAATGCTTAATTAACACTCAATAGGCGCGCCTAAAGCTCAAGTCAAAAGGTGCTTATAGAAGTGAGACTCTATTTGGTGGTTTGTACACACTAAAAAGGGTAACGAGTCAGGGAGAGAGAGAGACGGAGAAGGGAAGGATGAGGTAAATTGCGGCAATTGAAGGCGCAACGAATGCAATTCCACAAAAGTCCAAACAAAACTAAAAAAAAAAAGACAAAAATTTTCAAGTTAAAAGCAAACAACGCAAATTGACATTTTGCCTCTTGACAGGTAAAGAAAATGTTGTTGTTGTTGTTGCAGTTGTTGCTTGTGTTGTTGTTGCAGTTGTTTCGCGGCAAGCCCAGCAGGTCGCCGCCGCGAATCGAAAATGACAGTTGCAGTTATTTTGTGTGAGTTTTCGTTACGCCAAATCCAAATCGATTGAAATCAACAAAATAAAACGAAAAAAAAAAAAAACAAAAACAGAAATGCTCAAAGTAAAATCTTTCAAACTGACTGAGCGAGAGAAGGGAAGGGCGGAAAAAAAAGTGAAAAGCTTCCCAAAAAAAAAAAATAACTAAACAAAATAAAATGAGCAAACACCTGAGGGCAAATGTTGCAGCCACATTGCATCATGCCCCATGGCGTTGCTTCAGTGTATGTGTGTGTGTGTGTGTGGGTGCCCCAATCGATGATCGCGTTGAAATCTACTCGCATGTAACGTTTAAATTTGTTCAATGAGAGAGAAAGGAGAGTAATGAAGAGCGATTTGTAGGGGCCAGGCGGGGCAGTTTACGGTGTGCAGGAGAGGGTGTCCTAGACTTATCGTGGCAAACAAGAGTTGCACGATTTTCTTGTAATTTTCCAGCAATTTAGTTTTCCAACAACAACAGCTAGGAAAAAAAAACCTCACCATATAAAAAACTTCACCTCCTTCCTTCCCAATGTTTGTTTAATTTCGTGTGTTTCTTTAAGCTCTTTTTTTTTTTTTTTTTTTGGGAAGTTTTTTGTTTTAATTTGTTCCAAAATCCCTCCAAAAAAACTGGAAAAAAAAAATTTGGCTAATTGTGTGTATTGTGGTGGGGACTTGGCCATTGCTCATTACGGCTCATTATTTGTTGTTGTTGTTGTTGCTCTGTTGTTTTTGGGTTGTTCCATGGTTGTTTTACAGGTTCTTGTTCCCATTTTATTGTCAATGATCTTGTAGTGAGATTAGCATAGATATTGTTTTTCCCATTGCGATTAGATTTTAAAAGCACGATTTCGACTTTGAATTGAATTTGCTTTACCCCCCCCCAACCCAATAACCAGGATAAGGACAATTGGAATGTGCTTAATTTACAAGAAAGAAAAAAAAAAAAATAGAAGAAGGAAAGGGGCAAAAACAAAACAAAACAACTTAACAAGTTAACAACTTGAACTAAGAATTTGAATTTTGCAAATTTTTGTACATTTTATGCGTGGTATGAAAAAACAAAGAGAAAAAATCATATAAATTTAAATTTCATTTCTCAAATGGTTGCTGTGAGGTGTCTTGTTTATAACATTGATGAGCTAATGTTTATCAATATTGATTTAAATATAAGTTTACATAATTATTCATAGGTAAAATTCATTGAATTTATCAAATGTATATGGAATTGGTATCTAATCTCTGTATGGTAGATTGGCTACTAAAATGGAGATAATCAAATGAAAAAATGTTGGCCATTTTAGTTTTGTGTCATAAATGATATTTCCATCTACATATATATATGTATATATATATATAAATATTACATATATACATTAACAATATCATTATCAAAATCAAAATTGAATAATTTTCAAGTTAATTTATTAAACAAATCAACAAAATGGCGCCCAACGTGGATATCATTGTTTGCTTTATAACCCATCAAATGGTTTGTTCTTAATGTTTGGAATGCATATAGTAAATACAACTACATAAATACATGCAAAACAAATTACTAATTCTTATCAGTAGGCAAGTATTTTTGAGCAATTCTTTTGTTAAAGATCTCCAATTCGTTTTGGCTCTTTAAAATATGAATACATGTGGATACATGGAACTCTATGTGTAAAGTAAATCAAATGTGATCGTTTCTCATGAATGCATTTGAAGCATGCGCATATTTCTAACATATATTATGAAAAGGCATCCATTTGAAATTTGTGGCGCCCAATGGTGGAGAAGGCATCTGTTTTGTTTCAGTTCGTTCATATTTTTTTCCAGCAATTTCTTCAATTACCATCACGAAGTGAACTAGCCTTAATCAGGCATAGGAAATGCAACGGTAAACATTATCAACAAGCTCCTATTCTCAATGGGGGCTGCGTGTGACGACCGCGACGATGACGGCGACGACGACGACGATGACGACAAACTGATAAGCATCGCCTGGTTACAATGGCACACACTTCCTTCTAGCCACCAGTAAAAGTAGCAGCTGTGCCAGTTAGGCACTCAACTATATGTGGTATGAGTGTGCGTGTGTGTTTCTGTGTGTGTGTGTGTGTGTGTGTATATAGTGTGTGGTGTATGTGCAAACCTGCAACACTTTCAAACAACTTTATCAAGCAAGAATCTCGACTCTCGTTTCGTCTCGACTCGACACAACTGACTGACTAACTGACATGGTCTTGATTGAAATGCGACGAGCGCGTCGACATGCCGAGTGGGTGGCAGTTGTGAAATGGAGGAGCTAAGTAAAGTATATGTATGTATGTGTAAGTGTGTTACCCATTCCCAGTTCCCAGGTCGGTGCGTATGTATTAATTAGTGTCAAGTGATGTCGCTTTGAGTTACGCGCCCGAGGGATTGCCAACGTCAACGATAACATAAAGCGATAGGCCAGCCAGCGGCTTCTGCTGCTGCATCAAGTTTTGTTTCAACTTATGCTCCTGCTCCTGCTCCTGTTCCTGGTGTAGCGAGGTGGCTTCAACTGCTCCGGCTGGTCTGCGTAATCGATGATGACACGTTTTGCCTTTGCCCATGCGCAAAGTTTTGCCTCGGCAAATTGCACACTAGACCAAAATGACAGTGAAGATTGCATTTGGAAAAGGAGTTGGACAAGGGGTTTGTAGGGGGATGGTGGTTGGTATGGGGCCTGGGGAGGTACTTGGTAAACGCGGCATCTCTGTAAAATTTATAAACACATACTCAATGTCTCTCCCTTTCTCTCTCCCTCTCTCTCTGTCTTTCACATATATGGCCACTATTTTTGCGCATCCAATTACATTTATGTGCTCGTAAACTAAAAATTCTGCACAGTTTGTTGCTTGGCTTTTTGCGTATAATTATTAAAGGCCCCAGAGAAAGAACATAAGATGAAACGAAAGAGACAGGAAGAGAGAGAGAGAGAGAGGGGAGCATGGGAGCAAGCTGGAACATTATCTTGAAAACCATTTAAGGAGGAGTCTTAGCAGCCCATCTCTATTTTTTTTTTTATTGATTTATGACAGACTAAAAGAGGAAATTGTAAAAAAGGCACAATAAAAAAAAAACAAAAAAATCGAGTTTTAAATGATTTTTCCTGCCACTGCCATTATAAATTTCTCTTTTCATACACCTATTGATAACTACAAAAATAATCTCAAGTTGGATTTCCTTTAAGAACTAAATTATATTAAATGTAATGCGAATAATCGAATTTGACACAAAATTAACATTGTTTCAACGTTTGAATAAGTTTAGAATGTTGTCAGTTAATAAAAGGTGTGTCTGGTGGAGTAGAACAATGTCCAGTGATTAGATTTCCAATTGTGAAAAACATGAAAGAATGCTACAAGTATTTGCCACTATATTGCATTGAATTGATTTGGTTTCTCCTTCTTTTGTGTCAGTGAAAAACAATCCATGCAACTTACACGTTGGGCGCCAATTTAAGTTTATAAAAGAATTGAATCCCTGTCAACTGAAGGCTTGTAGCCAATTACATTTTCCGTTTATATTGATGAAATTTAGAACTATCTACGAGAAAGTAAATCCCACATATGACTATAAATAAAAACGAAGTAACGCCTCTCAAAAAAAAAAAAAAAACTCGATATAACGATCAATAAGAATCCCACATAAACAAATTGAAAATGGTTAAAAGCATTGATTGGATTTCTCTCACTTGTTTTTGGATTTTCATAATGAAAGAATATATAGATATATATACATATATATTTGTTGGTGTGAAAATTGTTTTGGCTGGAGGCGAGTGCAGTGAGTGCAGGAGGAGAATTATGTGGCACCAAAAGCAAAGTAAACCAAACCCACCCAAGCATGCTAGACCAAAAGCCAAAGTCCAATAGCATCAAAACATATATAACTTATATTGCAATTTTTATTAAAAAATATATACATATATCCATATATATATATTCGCGTTGTTGTTGTTGCTAGTTCACGAAACTAAGCCAGGCCAAGGCTGTGGCAATTAAAATTCTCCGTTTGCAAGGAGAAGGAGAAGAAGTAGGCATGGTGTGAGGTAGGGAATTATCTTAAGCATGAAATTAAAACATGTTTTCTCCATATTGGTTAATGAATTTTAGTTTTTTTTTTTTTTTTTTTTTTGTTATTGTTGTTGTTGCTGCTGCCGTTTGGTTCCCCCCCCCCCCCCCCCCCTTTTTTTTACAGTTTAATATGTAATCAATTATGTCTGCGTTGTTGTCATTGACCTTCAAAATTTTTTGGTCCAAGATCTTAAATCTTGAATTTTACTGTCCGCCCCATAGCCTAATAGATCTGGCAATTACCTTCCCCCATCCCCCCCCCCCCCCCCTGTCTCTTGGGGCCCTTTTGAAAAAATTTCGCCTTTGTCGATTTATGAAATTATAATTTGATATTTCAACAGATAGTTGTCAATCAAAAGAAATAAAGTCTCTAATAAGACATTCTTTAGTTGCGTTTTAGGGGCGTGGCTGGTTGGCCCTTTAGCGGCAAACGGCTTCTCTTTTTTTTTTTTTTTTTTGCCGCTTTTGTTTGGTCTTATTATTATTATTAATTTTATCGTTAGGGTTTATTTTTTTTTCGTTTTCTTCTTTTTTCTGTTGTATTGTTGTCTTATTTTGTGTGTTGTGGCTGCCGTTTGACATGATGATGGGGGCAGAAACACACCAACACACACACACACACACACACACACACACACACACATGCACACATCAAAAACTCCAAACACACTTCACATAATTTGGACAGCTCATCAGCCTCCGTTTTGGCTCTTGTTGAAATACCGCAAAGAAATTAACAAAAAATAAATAAAATATATATATATATATATATGTATATATATATACGTATTTGTATAGACATTGTACAACCCACGCACTTGTCATAATAGATTCGTTTATGATTTTATTTGCCTTTATTTTGTGCAGGTTGTTCATATATAAATATAAATATATATGGCTGGGCTTGGCTCATAATCGTAAGCTGCTTTTTGTGTTGAATGGATAAATACTTATTTAAAATGCTACGAAACTTCAAACGTACCTCATAAAACCATGGACGAGTTCTGAAATAGGAGAGAGAAAAAGAAAAAAAACGAAACAAAGAGCATTAAAAACGTATTTAAAATACATATATATATATATATATATATTTTTTTTATAGTATTAATGTAAATTTACAGCCATTAAATGGGGGATTAATCTGAATACAACGCAAAAGATTTCATTGCACAAAGTTTCTTTTTTTTTTTATTAAATGAATGCCAAAATACATAAACATAAAAATAAACAGTTAAATTGTATAAATGTTAACATTTCATTGATATATAATGACAAGCAACACACGAAAACCGTATCAATTAAAAGTTGTTTTTTTTGTGTGTGAAATTTTACAATTATAAATTAAAGGAAGTCCAAATTGATAGAGAATCTTGTTTTGAGTGGACTCAGTTCAAGATATCTTTCAATAGCTAAACATTTGACATATTGAAGCTAATCTCAGCAAACCGGCAAAGTCTTTAGCAAAAGGAAACAATTTCCTTTCCTTATTGATAAGCAATTTTTTTTTTTGTTGTTTTGTCTTCAATTTGCCATCAAGTTCATTCCACTAAATTCTTTTTAATTTGCCAAGATTGCACACAACTGTACTCTGTTGGAACAAAAGAAGAAACAAAAAAATAGAAATAGAAGAAAAAAAAAGAAGAAAATAATTTCAGCAAGTGCGTTGAAGCAATGGCGAGCTAAAAGTGTTGCCTACTTCAAGGCGTTCAAGCATACAGCCATCACCACATCAAGAACATTCTAATGAACACATATACACGAAATTTCTTGTTGTTTTTTTTCGTTTTATTCTGTTTTTTTTTTTTTTTTGTGTAGAAGTGAAGTGCAAGTCGCGACGATGACTAGACGTTTTTCTTTTCTGGATTTTTTTTTTTTTTTTGTTTTATAACACACCTTGCCACGCCCACTCAAGCTAAAGCTCCCCCAAAACGAAACACATCTCAAGGGAACGTCTGGGAGCTGGGTAGTCATTGGAAGAGTCTGTGGCCTGTCTGTCTAGCCATTGCAAAGATTGCGTTTAAATGCAGGCTATTGTTGTTGTAGTTGCTGTTGTTGTTGTTGTTTTGGGGTACGTTGCAAGTCTCCCAAAGGCTCAAGACAATTGAGTCTGAGAGCGTAATTTGCAACTGCCTGAGACACGTAACGTCCGCCTCAGGATGCACTGGCTACCCTCCGCCCCAAAAAAAAAAAAAAAAAAAATTCCACATTCACACACATACGTATAGATATATACATACACGCAAACATTTAGGGAACAGGATGAAGTGCAGACAGAAGTGAGAGAGGAGAATGAGAAGCAAGTGCACCAACAGCAAACGCCTAATGAGTGGAGAAGGAGAATCAACCAACAGTCATGACTTGGACTTCCTACTCTGCCGTTCTCGTCGTCGTCGTCGTCGTCGCCGTCATCATCATCATCTTCTTCTTTAACTCCTCCTCTAGGTTGCTGCGACATGTTTGCCGTTGTTTTTGCCCGGTTGCATTTTTGCATCCAAAAGCTGCTGCAGGCGAATGCACCCAAAAAAAAAGGAGAGAAAAAAAAAACACATGCAACGACAACAACATGACGAAAACTGTTTGCACAGTAGCCTGCCACTGCCTAGGACCAGTCTAAAGAGATGAGAGTACCGGAGCCAGAGTTGCAGTCGGTAACGGAGTTGGAGTTCGAGGTGCTGGAGCTGGTGCTGGAGTTGGAGACGGAGTCGGAGCCGGGTGCAGACATCGTCCTGTGGCATACCCAACAGGCGTTAATAATCATTCTGTATGTTTCTGTGTTGTTTTTGTTGTTGTTTTTCCTCTCTCTTTCTCTCTTTGCTTTTTGCAAAAATGCAACGAGTCTTTTTTTTTTCTAGGCTTCCTTTTTTTTTTGTGTTTTGTTTTGTTGGTTCTGAAATTGCTGTTCTTAAAATACCCTACAAAACTATGATGATGGAATCACAAGTTTATTAGATCTCGAAGAATGTTCTTTTTGGAAAAATTGAAAAAAAGAGAAAGAGATTTTTGCCAAGTAAATTTCTTTACTTGGTATCTAATTTCAATAAATGCCCCAAAGTTAAATCTAAGATCTCCAACAGAAAAACTTTTCATCAGCATTTTAGCAATAATTTTGTTTAAAAACATTCTTTATCCTTTTGAAGCTTATTTACTTTTTTGAGACAAGATTCTCGAACTTTTATTTTAAGTTATTTAAAACCATTTCATCTATAGGTTCCTTTTCTTTTTAAAGGGTATATGCAAAATCCTCAATGTTTTGGTTACATTTCGTTGTTTCAAGTTTTTTCCTTTTGGGCCTTGGATTTCATTATTTTTTTTTTACTCCTTGTTTTTATTTTTTTTTTTTTTGAAACTTTTTCATTTTGTGCAGTCAGACGGCGACGACGTCATAGAGAGTGCATTGACTGAAGTCTACAAAAAAAAAAAAGAAAAAAAAGAAACAAAAAAAAACAAACCAACCAACAAAAAAAAAAAAAAAAAATGAAAAAGTAAACACAAAAAAAAAAAAAAAACGACGCACGAAAACGGTAAGTGTAGAGGAATGGCAACTGCATCTTTTGTGAATGCAGTTGGCTTTGGACTGAGTTCTAGGACTCAAAAAGGAAACGTTCAGTAGCCCGTTGCTATAGCTGTTGGCTTTTTGTCTTCTACCAAACGGTTTTTGGGGCCAACATAGTTCTCTTGCCTTTGTGACTTGGGGGCGGGGGTAGTTGGAATAGAAGCTTAAGTGTTATTAGTTGTTGAGCTCTTACTATCGAGAAAACGGAAGTGCACAGAAGTGAAAGATGGTGAAGTCGTTGCACTTGTTAATTGCTGACATATTCAAAAACATTTCACGCATTGCACCACCACCACCGGCATCATCAACATCACCTGCCAATCCACTCTTCCTCCCTCTGTCTCTCGCTCTCACACACACAAATTTTAGGCTCTCGTGAAGCCAAAAAAAAACAAAAAACAAAGGAATACATTTAATAGGAGCATTTCCTTTTTTCTTCTGTTTTTTTTCTTTTTTGTATGCTTCAATAAAACTTCCTCACTCTGAAGGAAGGCAGCAGGCAGGCAGCAGGAAACTTGGCACAACCAACTGGTTTCATTTCATTTCGTTTGGTTTTGAGTTGGTATACCCTTTACTCCTATTGGGTATATATAAAAATTGTTCAAGTGTCTTGTAATGCAGCTAAATAATGCATTTGCTACCCTGTTACAAAAGGTATATTGTTGAGTTACCCGTTGAAAATTTGTTTAGTTGTCAAGTTGGAATTTGATGGCGCAATACATCTTTGATAATAAAATGTGGTAGGTTGGTTTCTTGATTACTTAACTTGGTTAAAAAATAAGGCCCAGACATCAAGGAACTTCAGGGGATATGTAAGAGTAAAACTATAGTTAAGTATCTCAAAAAAGTTTTTACCAAACATTTTTAGTGCTGTTCCATCATAAAAATCAAGCTTTTGCTTCAATCATTTGCAATTTGAAAGGTTTTTCAATAAAAGATCCAAATTAATCGTGATCCATCAATCATCTATCAATGATCGTGAGTGAGTTATCAACTTTGAAATTGCTGACAAATGAACTTAATGTGTTATAGGGTATCTTAAAGTCGACAATTGTATTAACATATTAAGAGGTTTCGTTTTTTTTTTTTTTTTTTGCATTGTACGTCGCGACTTTGGCGGCTCCGTCTCCGGCTTTGGTGTTCTCCCGTCTGACGTCTACCATCTCCTGGTTGCGGCTTCAATTGGCTTTGCTTCAGCGGTTATTAGTCCGCGGTTGCATGCGAATTTGCTTTAGTTTTTTGCTGCTGTTGTTGTTTCTTTTTTTTTTGTTGTATTTTTTTATTATAAATTTTTTTTTTTTTTTTTTTTTTTTTGTTGCCGTTGGTGATGCAGCAACCGAAATCCAATTAGCTGCTCACAAAGTTTTGCAAATGTGCGCAGAAATTTAATTAATGTTGACACAAGTTGAAACCAACAAGAAAAAAAAAAAAAACACACACACACATACACACCAAACTGATTCTCATTCCCAACACCAACACCAAACCCAAATCTGAAGTGAAAATGGAATTCAATTAGGATAAAAATCGTGCCGTGGAAAGGTGACAAAGTATAATGAATACAATCTATAATATTGAAATTGCCTATAATGGGTTCTAACTAAAGTCATTCTAAGTAAAATAAATTGGATCTATTAAGAGAAAATCAGCTAACAGTTAACTAGCTAACTAGATGGCACTTCCAATTAGCAAAATGCCTTCCCTAAGAATAAGAGCATTATTTTTTTTTTTATAGAATGTCAAATCGACTTTGAAGGATCCCAAGCCTAATCTGTGAAATATGTAACAAAGGTGACTAAAAATTTGCTTTGGGCTTGAACTGTGTTCATTGTTATTGTTGCCATTGGATTAGGGCTTTGTGAGATTTTTGAATGGTTTACCTTCTTTTTCACACCTGTCATTTCTAACCATGTTAAATTGGCAACGAAAAATAAAAAAAAAAGAATTAACAAACCACAAACTCAAACAAGCAGCACTCTTTTTTCTTCTTCTTGTTTTGAAAAATGGAGGACATGGTGGCCACCAGTGCACCAAGTACCAGCATTTCAATTGGATTTGCTTTCCCATTCTCTCCATTTCGGGAAAACGAACATTTTCGAACATGAAGCCCGCACAGAGGCCAGAACTACAGTAAAAGCCTGGCCTAGGCCACGCCACCCAAAAGACTGAAAACAAAAAAAAAAAAAAACAGAACTGGAAACTTTTCAGGCGTTAAAACATAAAAATGTCATTAACACTCAACAGATTTTTGTAGAGCTAGTGCCAACGGGGCCAACAACAAACGGCTTAAATGGCCAATAACAAATTGTTGCAAATGCTAAGGCAAAGAACACAAATTTTGTTTCGTAGACGAAAATTTATTTGACGCTTAAACTCGACTTGTAGACAAGAAAATGACATAGAAACCAAGCCAAAAAGAAAAAAAAATGAAAACTACGATCTGGCTAGATCGCTTATTAAAGCAGGTTGTGGGCTGCATTGGAGGGGAGCGTGAAAGGAATTGGTGCACAGAGGAAGGTGGGAAAATTGGGGAGGTATCATTTACGCCATAATTTTCATTTTTTTTTTTTTGGCTTTTCTTGCAGTTGGAATATTTTCCTTAATGGTTTTTAATGAGAGGTTTAAAAGTGTTGAGAAATATGCCCCTGATTTATGAAAAATCATGATACTATATATTTAACGCCTTGATCGAATCAACCAGCGGAGGCAGGAATACAAGGAGTAGACCCAGGAGAAGGAGGAGGAGTTCAACCTACATAGAGCACAGTTAAGTTTTGGTTTAGTTGTGAATAACAATGTTAATAGTTTTAACATTTTCTGTCAGTTTTAAAGCAAAGGGTGAGGCATTAGTTTAGGTGGTTGAAATTTGATTTAAAGAATAGATAGATCGGTAGCTAAATTTTAGTTGTTACAAAGTTGAAATACGGTAAAATTTTACTTATTGTTAAGTTTCACATTCACTGTAACAAGCCAAGAAAATATATAAATCAAAATCAACTATTTATACAATTAAAAATCCGTTACGCTGTTAGTATACATTAACGACAGCACTTTGAAAAATAACGTATTAATGTTCCTTGCAGGGCTTATGCTCTTTCTTACGCACACACAATGTTAAAGTTTAGCGCTCTCTCGATCTTATTCACCTACGCACTTACATTCCTACTCTCCCAAGCTGTAATTAGACTCTCTTTCACTGCTAATCTCTTCTTCAGTTTTGATTTGCCGGTTGCTGTGCTCGCCCACAAAAAAGTGCATTAGTGAAATTTTTTGTTTTCAAGTGTTTGATATATATGTATATATATCGCAACGGTGCAGTGCAGTGAATATAGTGTCTTTTGATGTTAACAACATTAAAATCCGTGCAGTGATAATCAAGTTAATTGCGTTTGCAAAATTGCCAAAATTCTTTTTTTTTTTTGTATTTTTTCTTTTGTGTGTGGTGAAAACGGTGGGCGACGTTGGCGTCGCAGCGGCAGTTGAGTGAATTTGTGCAGAGTGTTAGTGCGAAAGAAATGAAGCAAACGAATTCTTATTGCAGTGAGAGAGATGGAAAAGGCGTCCGCTATTCTTATTGGAAAAGGTAAGGTGAGTTATCTTTTTGTTCTGTTATTCATTCATTTACACAAGCTTAACTATCGAGTTGAAATTTAATCGATATTTTATCGATGTATTGTTAAGAGTTTATCGATTTGATATAAAGTGATTGATATCAATATCCTTCCAAATACACTTGCATTTATAATTATACTGTGCTCATTACTACCATTTCTTTGTATCATTTGAAGCTTTTTTTTTGTAATGTTTTCTTTTTCTTTTTTGCTTAGCAAATTGCCATTGCAAAGCAAGTAGTTTTTATCCATTAAGTAGTTTTGCTACAACAGTTTGCCTTTACCGGGAGCCACCTTGGAAAATTGCATTCAAAATTACTTTTCACATTGTCGTGCTAAGCGTTCACATCCTTATATGACTATGTGTTGACAACAAAATTAATTCAAATTAGCAAAAAGTAAAAAACAGAAACAGAACAGAAAAAGAGCCAAGGTTAACTCAATTTCAACAACTTTTGAGGTTTGCGTGTTGGAAACTTTGTTTCTTTTTTTACAGCTGCAGCTGCAGCCCCAATAAAAAGGAGGCAAGTGGGAAAAAAAAAAATTAAATGCAATTGAATCGGGTACTGACTACCCTCCGATCCGAGAATCTTGTCGACATAATTGCCAACGATTGAGGGAATATTTTCTTTCTCAGAATCTGTTAAAAGCTTCTGAGATGATTAATCCCCCTTTCCTGCGCCTCTTCTCCCCGCAACTATTCACTGCTATGTTGTTTCGATTAAAACGGTGGCAACATTTTTGCTCTATTGCCTCTGTCGTTCATTTTGAAGTGAGACATTAATCTCAGTTAAGGTTTATCTTTGATGCATAATAAATGAGTCGCTTTTAGTTTCAGCTAAAAGCAGCTATTTATTAATGTTAGCTGCCGACCGGGCAACCAACAAACCAGCCAACCAACCAACCATCCATCCATCCATCCAACCAACCAGCATGTCTATGACGCGGCGATCTTATTAACCCAGTTCTTTATCCATTTTGTTTTCTTCCCAAAATGATGAAAAAAAAAAAGGGAAATAAGAAAAGCGTCTTCTTCTTCTTTGACTACCTTCTATTCGTCTTGTGTTTGCATTTTGCATTTCATTTTTTTTTTTGTTCATCTTATTTTTTGATTTTCTCTGTATGCCAATAAAAAAGGAAAATCTGCTCATGCACAAAGTAAACATGGCAAAAATTGCAATCACTTTGGGGTCCACAGGCTCAGTACCATCATCCGCACTAGGTCCAGGGCGGATGATAGCCGAAAACCCTGTGTATCGTTTGTCCACTCCCCCACTTGTTTCTCCCGCTAGTATAAACAGCCGCCAGCAGAGCAGCAATCTTCTAATGCGTTCAAAAAGAAAAAAAAAAAAAATTTAGCGCTATTGCAAAAAATTTTGCTTTTATTATTCTCTCTCTCTCTCTCTCTTACTCTCTTTTAATACTCTTGCAGAGGGTCTCTACGAATTTCAAAGATGTTTGTAAGGCCGTGAAGGAAGTGCGCGTTTCCGATTCTATAAAGAAAAGTGGAGTATATGTATATTGCTAATCAGATTCGATGACTGAATCGATCTAGATGTATCTGCCAGTTTTTTGGAAATTAAATTAGATTGCTTTCCGGGCTATTTTAGTTCAACTTGATCTCCTACAAAATTCACACTTTTAACGGCTTGAATACAGTTTTCTGAAAGATAAGTCAAAAAGTGTAAGGGTATTTTAACTTCGGCCACGTTACATTGGTTTTTGTTTGCACTTTTCTTTCGAGTGCCTTTCATGATGTTTACTTTTGATGTAGCCATCTTTTTGGTATGACTCCTTTCGAGGGAAGTTTGATGAATTTAATAGGATCAAAACTCAATAAAACTTGAATCTTTACTTTAAATATAAACTAAACTAAACATATAACATATGATTAAATATATATATAAATACATCGATTGAATACTGGAAGAGCAATGGTAGGTTTACTTTTAAATTCCACAAGGAAAATCAACCAAATGGAACAGGCACAACTGTAGATTTGGTAAGTGTAAAGCTAAAGCCTATCAAGTACCCTACAATGGTTGTGATGTAAGTACATACATATACGCATATATATATTAAATATATCCGCTTAAGATATAGACATAATGGATATTCTCAGGGGGGCAAAAAAAAAGTCCTTAGATCTGTGTTGTCTTTATTCCAGGTTAAACACAAATTCGAGAGATTCCTTTTTTTTTTTTGTCGTTCATTTTTCATACATATTTCCTTGTTGTCTGTTGCTCGAGTTTACTGTGCCACATTTTGAGACCAGAGTTGTCGAATTGACTTGTTGTCACGCCCCCCGCAGTCCGCTCCTCCCCCTCCCTTCGCCGACATATGTTTGTACTCAGTGTCTCAGGCCCTCGCCTCTCGCCTCGTCGACAGGGGCGACATGCAAATTTATGAAAGCCGCCTTGTACTCTCGTATATATTCCTTGATATTTTTTTCTTCTTCTTCTTCTTATTTTGTTGGTACTCGTGTATTAATTCTGCTTTTTGTGTTTTGTATTTTACTTTTTTTCGGGTTTTGTTTATTGATGCCGTTGGCGGGTTTTGTGAACACGCCACTTGAGAGAGCTTGAGACTTGAACAGCAGGGAAGGTGGGATGGAGTTGTGGAGGCGGGAGGGGAAGAGGAATGATTGCTGCGGAACCGAAGCTTGTTTTCGTGCTTTTGGAACGTTGTTAATAATAATTCGCTCGCATTACGCGCGATCTCAAGGAAGATGTCGCTTCTTAATGACTTCATTAATATTGAGTAAAACACAGGCCCCCAGACAGCCAAAGTCACTGCAGAAGAAGAAGGGGAAGGGAGCAGGAATGGTGGAGGAGATTGCACAAAAGTGCAACCACAACCAACCAAAAGGCAGCCACAGAAGACCAAAGCAAAAGCAAAAAAAAAACCTACTGAACCATGCTAAATTGTATCGCAACGAAGACTGTATGACCTTACCCATATCCGTTTTGACTGATTAATCCTACGCAATTCTACCATAAAGCCGATCTGTTGTTCAATCAGTTAATGCTAGAAAAACAATCTGTTTTTATAGATTGCCACGGATTGCCTTTTTTCAATCAACTTGATTAGAAATATTTTTCTATAGTCTATTGAATGTATGTATGTACATTTGCATTTATCCCATTTATCGAAAGGGTAGTCAAGTAGTCAAGTGAAACTCTGGCAAAAATTTGCGCTCAATTGCCAAATGGAAATGCTTCAGTTGCTGCGATTCCGTTTCGAGTTGGCTTGAAGTTGCTTCCGCTGTGCCATGTTGTTGTTGTTTTATTTTTTCCTCTTTCTCTTTCAAAATTGATGATATCGTCATCTATTTGTAATTAAAATTAATTTCCAAACTTAAACGTTTCATTAAATAGTTTTGAGACAGAAAGTAGAGGAGCCAAGCAAAAAATGAGCATTAGACCAAAAAGTAAGTAAATGACTCTAAGTTGTATATGTACATACATACATAGTCAGATTTAATGATGAGAAGGCAATTTTTTTTCTTTGGTTGTTGTTGTTTTTCATTACTATGAATTAATTGCATTCATTTTTCGATTTTAAGTAGCTGATTTATATTTTTTGTTTTCAATTAATTAGAAAAAACGGAAAACTTAAAGAATGGTTATTTTGTATGATGCGAAGTTTTTTATAACTTTGCTATTATATTTAAAATAAGGTGTCTGCATTTATATATATATATATATATAGATATATATTCTTATATAAATATATATTCTTGAACAACCGAAGAAAGAATTCTCTTTCTGCCTGGAGCAGTGCAATCTTCCGCCATAATAAATGAAAAATATGAAAAATAGAAAATATAGAAAATAGAGTTTACTAGTATTTTATAGCCTGTTTTCATAGGATAAAAGGGTATATTGAAGTCGCCAGAAGGAAACATTTCCCATAAAATACACATATATATTCTTGATCAGCATTTCTAACCGAGTCGATTCAGACATGTCCGTCTGTCTGTCGCTTCGATTCTTAAGAATTGACTTTAAAATAGAAATAGTATATTAGTATAATATTATTAAATATACAACAATATATATATTTGCTATATATACATACATATATGTATATGGATTGATTTGTTATACTTTTTATTGCCGTTGTCATCATGGTAGATTTTCATATCGAAAATTCTTTACTAAGCTCAGCATTTTCTTAGAACAATATAATTTCAACAAAGTTGCACTTTTCTTGGTATTAAAGGCTATAAAAAAAAATAAATAATGCTACATGGGCAATATACACATCATCAAATGAATCATCGCCATCATTGTCATCATCTAGTTGGCCAAATATCCGTGCGAGAGCGAAATTAAAATAGCGGCGTTTTCCTCTCATCACTCGTTCGTTCGTTTGTTGTTGTTGTTTTTAGTATTTTTTATTGAGTTGTCAGTTGCATACAAGCCACATCACATCATGTAACATCACATCACATTGCATCGCATCAGATGCAAATGCAACAAGCCACGCCCCTTCGTCTCAGCCCACTCTAAGTACACACCCAAAAATAGGAAGAAATATTTTTAGCACACAGACACGCATAGAGGTGCTGATTTGCTACACCCCTTCGAGCCAGCCTTCTCAGCCTCTCTCCAACTACCGCCCCCTCCTTTTGTGCCTCTCTCATTTTCTTTTCCTCTATCGCGAACGCTTGTCCTCGCCAGAAGTCAAAGGCAATTTCATATGCATTTTCATTATACCAACTTGGAAATATGTACATACTATATATGTTTATATAAATATAGCAATGTATGTATATAGCTATTACTTATCGCCCTTGTGCGATGCATGTTAAACGTCATTATTGTAGGCGTTTAACTTGAGCCAGCATTTCTTGCAGTGTATGTTACCCCTTTTTTTATATTTTGCATAATTTGGCAGAAATTAATAATACGAGGGTAATATTCATATTTGTGCAAGTTTGTATGTATGTATGTATATATTTGGTTCTATATACATACATACATACAAACTTATATATAGAGCCATGTACAATGGCTTTTTTTTTTTTGGCCAAACAAAAGAAGGGCGTTGAAATTGACACCTCAAGTGTGAGAGAAAGAGAAGCGAAGTGAAATAAAACCAACACAAATAAAGGCAGCTTAAAAATAAAAAAAAAAAACCCTTCCAATTTTTTGTTTTTTTTGGACAGCCGTGAAAGAAACTTGCTCTGCTGGATGATGTCCTGCTGGGCTTTCTACAGAGTATACATACATACGTACACACATGTTACGTTAATACATACATATTCATATTATTTTCATCGCAAACGTATTCTCACTCTGAAAATCGAGAATTCAGTTTTTAGAGATGGTATCGTGATATGATCAAAAGATGGTATAAACTATTAAGCAGTCGAATAGCGACACATAAATTGGGTAAGGTTAGGTAAGACTAGGATAGATTTGGTAACATTGGGTTAGGCAAGGTTAGATAACGTTAAACAAGCTTATGTGAGGTTCAAAAAGGTTAGGCTAGGTTACCAAAGGTAAGGTTAGGTTAGGCTATTTTAGGTTAGGTTAGGTTAGGTTAAGTTAGGTTTAGTTTGATTAGGTAAGGTTA
This sequence comes from Drosophila austrosaltans, assembly GCA_035045865.1. Classification (NCBI taxonomy): domain Eukaryota; kingdom Metazoa; phylum Arthropoda; class Insecta; order Diptera; family Drosophilidae; genus Drosophila; species Drosophila austrosaltans. The sequence continues at coordinate 8,185,618 of JAWNOQ010000207.1, forward strand.
GATATACCAGACAGATAATATCGCTTCTTATCAGATTATCACTATTAATTCTATATACTTTCTCTCTTTCACTTTCTTCACATTTTTCGTCGTCTGTTGCCATCTTCTACGTTTACCATCTCTAATATATGCCACAAATATGTGCATACAGAACACGTCCCAGCGCTTTTAGCTCTTTCCGCTGCAGTACGATGATATAGAAGGAATGGGGAGTGACAAGGGGCCTCTGACGAACGACGCACGTCTGTTGCGGACACACTTTGGCAATTCGTTTAATTATTATATTATATCGCACTGGCACACACACACAGATACACACACACATAAATATATATATATATATAGCAACACTGAAGGCTGCATAATAATAAAGAGGAAAACGACCATAAAACGTTGCCAGGAAACTTGTGTAATTCATATCGCATCAAGCAGGGAGCAGGAACGAAAAATGTTGAGGGGAGAGGGAAGACACAAAACGAACAAACTGACAACTTTACACACACACACACATACGCATTTTACCATTTGGCTTTGACAATCGAATCCGCATACGCTCCCCTTCTTAGCCATATCAATTGCAATGTTTCGTTTTCGTTATTTTTATTTTTTATTTTTTTTTTTTTTTGGTACCAAAACCACAAAATTACATTGAGTTGAGTTGGGGGCCTTTCCGATGGCTGATGGCAATCCCAAATCTACCAACTTATCGCCAATGTTTCGTATTGGCCATGTTCATTTTTAACCTCAGACTTTGACTTCACACACTGGCAAACAGGCAGGCAGGCAGGCAGGCAAATCGAAAGCTGATCGTATAAAATTACGCTCTCTGACAAGCGGACGCTGAGAATCGAACCGCAAAAGGTGACACTTTGACTTGCCCAGCCGCTCCCCTGAAGAGCGAAGGTTTTATTATTATTGTTGTTAATGCTGCTTTCGATATATATACATATACACATACATATTTATGCATATAAGTAGATGGCATATAGATAAAGGTACAGTTGGTCAAAAGGGCTTTCAGGAAAGTAAAAGTACACAGCATAGGGAGAAAGTGAATACGTGCAAACAATCTGTAAGATCAAAGGTGTTAATTATGCTTTTGATATCAATCGATATATACATATAAATCGATTAAGTCTTTTTTTGTGTTTTTTATAAAATCCTTTTCAGAAAATCCATAAAAATTGTACAATAACAGTTTTATATATGTATTTACTGATGGTTTTTTTTTCTAACCTGTTCATTTGACCAAATTCAAAAGATTTAAAAATTGCGAAATGTCAATGTTCAGATTGTCGCAAATGTCTGTGGCACATTTTCTTAATTAGTTATATACAGATTTATTCATTCTTATATAAGTTCTCTTAAACACTTTATGTTTTAACAACTAAAAATGGAAAGGCCACACCGTTTGTGTTTAATTACATATTCCGAACAAGGAATTTAAAGACCACAAATATAGGCAAAAACTAGGATTGTCTGTGTCTCTCTTTCTCTTCCTCTCGCTCCCCAGGGTAAAACTTTCATTTCGCAATTCTACTAATTGGTCTTTCCCTATAGTTGGTCATTAGTCTTTTTCAAGACTCCTTTTGCAATCTTTTTAGTTTCATCATTTTTACACGCAACACGTAAAAAAAAAGAAAAGAAAAGAAGAAAAATCCGCAAAAAAACTAACACAAAATTGCGTAGGGGGTGAAGTCATCGAATGGCCAATGATTGAACATGGCGTGGGAGATTTTTTTTTTTTTTGGTTATTTTATCGTTTCTTTTTAAAAGGGCTAACAAGTTTGCCAAATCCCACCTCCTGCTGCTTTTTTGTCGCCATCTAATCGAACATTTATTTGTCATTAAAGTTGGTAATAAAAAAAAAAGAAAAAAAATTCATAGACCAAAATCAAATTTGTGTCACAATCAAAAATTATATTAAAATTTTTGAAATTAATTATAAAAAGAAGTCGACTCAAAGATACCCTGTTATTTTTTGTGGTAATAAGAAATATTTCTCACTCTAATTTCCAATGGTATATGCTTAGTCTAAAAGCAAAGCTCGTTTCTTTTTTTTCCTGTATTTATTAATCTAACTTTAGATTGATTTAATATACCCATTAATTTTGTGTGGGGGTTACATGGTATGAAAAGCGGCTCGATTTGAGATTGGTCAGAAACCGGTTAGCCATAGACTTAATAAGCATAAATAGAATATTTAATTAGCAAATCAAATGCAATGCGAAGAAAAAAAAAAACGACAAGAAAAAAAGAGAGAAGAAAAAAGAAACATAGAAAATGAACGATGGGAACAAGATGAACCAATGCATTTGCTAACTTTGACTAAATAAGAGTCACTTTGACTAATGAATCAATTTGCCTGGATTAACGACAAGAGAAGAGGCCTGAGCAGTGAGCGGCACCGGCAGCCAGACTGCAGACTGAGTTAAGCTAAAGTTGATTAGGGAGACCATTAATGGACAAGCTCACAGGATATGGGAATATATAAAACACAAAGACACTTTTCAAATTCAAACCCAAACACAGACACAAATACAGACAGAGTACGGGCACAGTCCACATGACGACGATGACGTCTCTGTTTGTTTGCTTGCCTCCATCTCTACCTCTTTCTCGCTCTCTCTTTCCCTATTTCCCTTACTCTTTTTTTGGTCTTTCCTCAATTAATTGCAACAAAAAAAAGAAAAGACCAGAAAAGAGTAAAAGTTAATCATTACCAATAGTTAAAATACTCTTTCTTTTGATTTCGCAATTATTAATACAAAATTGTCAGTTTTGGTCGTATAGAAATTTCGAGAACTATCAAGTTTTGTCCACAACTATAATGCCATACCTATCTTCCAAAGCGTTAACTAGTTGGAAATTATAACTTAAAGATGCCAAGAAGAAAAGAAAGAAAACTGGCAATACCTTAGTTAATCCTTTGTGTATTTTACCAGACAGTGTTAGAAAATTCACTGTTAAACAACAAAATGACCTCAATTAAGACTACCAATTGTTTTCGTTTAATATATTTACTATTCCTTTTTTGATGGAAGGGTATTAAAAAAGAAGTTGAAGCAACTAAACACAAACGAAATGAAATCAACGGACAACAGCAACAGCAGCGACAGCAGCAACAACAAAAGCAACTTGAGCAAAAGCTGCAAATATACCGTTTAATGTCCAATGGCCACGCCTACCAGTTCCCACACTTTAGCCAGACATCCAACCGTATAGTTATAAAGCAAAAGTGTTTGTAGTGTGTGTGTGTGTGTATCTGCGGGGGTGCTGTTCGGTGGGGGGTAGCGTGAACGAGGGCGTTGCCCAGAGACGTCCAGGAGGAGACGCTTAAAAATGCGTAAAAGAGAGTCAACTTTGACTGCAAAACTGCAATGGGATGTTTGTTTTTCTGTGTTTTTTGACTTTGAGTTTGCCTCTATAAAATACATATCTACCCTGCAATCATTGCCTAGATATCTAAAGGATATTTAAGGCACGATTAGTATATCAACAGTTTATTGAAATAATCTGAAAATGATTAAATGATTTTCTTCTTTTTTTATGCTAGTAGAAATAATATATATATATATATGTAATTTGTATATAGATAGTTTTTTTTATCTTCATGATGTCTTTTAGGGTATAGCAATAGTCGTTACTTTAGTAATTATTCATTTCCGGGCATATTGTTGCTATGCAACTACATTTCAGCTACGGTATTTTAGTATTTTGCAGTTTTGTTTACTCTCAGTCTGTGTCTCCGAGTTGATTGCAGCTACTACTACCAACCTATCTACATTTATCACCGCACTCACCACCCCTCTCGCTTGCTCACTCGTCATCATCATCATCCCATGAGCAACTTCATTCCCATATGTACAACTTGTCGTGTTTTTGTGTATTTTCTGATTAACACAAATAAAAACTTTTGCTTGAAGCAAAATGCTAAAGTTTTCTTGCTGACGCCAAAAACTTTAATAAAATTTAACCAAAAAAAAAAAAAACAAAGAAGAAGAATATATGTTATATTTATGAAATATATATAACATTTTTATAATTATTGTGTCAAGTTTCAATTTTGCACTTTGACAATGAAAATTTTTGCAGTAGTTAACTTTGATTTTTAATTTGTTTGCTTGCAATGATTATTTGTGTGCAAAGTGCAAGAGCAAGAAAATCATAAAAAAAAGAATAAGAAAAAAACATGAAATTTTTTGTAATTTGATAAGTGTGAGTACTTACTTACTAACTTGGCTCGCTGTGAGAGCGAGCCTACGTGAGTTATGTTGAGGCAAATGTTGGGCACGTGCCTGGACTGAGACTGGACTGGGACTGGGACTGAGACTGGACTGGGTCGATCTCTAATAAACAAGTTTCGGAATGGGAATGAGGAGAGTTGTGGCATTTTCCAGCTGCCTGGCTAATCGTTGAGGTAATCTTAAACGCGATGCGGCAATTGAAATGCTTGGGAGCTACCTGGAGAGGAGCACCTGGCTAAAGCTGTAGCTGATCTTTTGCCCAAATGCTGGTGTCCAATAAGCGGGTTTACTTGTCTTTTTTTTTTTTTTTTCTTTTTCGTTGTTTTTGGTGGCCCCTGTCAATGCTCAAATTTCATTGGACTTAATAAAATGAAAAAAAAAAAATAAAGAAAATCCAAAAAAAAAAAATTAATTTTACGCTTGAAAAACGCCAAAGTGTCTGCCCTGTGCGAGGCCGAGAATAGTTGCAAGCCAACTGCACCTAATTGCAGTCGAGTTGCAAAAATAAAAGACAACTTTTTTCCCTGTGTGAGTGTGAGTGTGCTTGCAGTGAAAGAGGATTAAGTAGAGTGCAATAGGGAGAGAGAGAGACAGACGAACGGTGGCAGAAGGAGGAAAGGGAGTTAGGTAGGGGCGGTTAGGCAGGGTAGGCTGATGCGCCTTGGGTCATCATAAAAACATTATTATGGGTAGGCGCGCGAGCAAAAACAAACAAAAGCATCTTTATGCGAACAGTGAGAGAAATAGTCTAGTCAAAACAAATAAAGTACAAGAAGTTTTCATGTTTATGCTACAAAAGAATCAAATGTTTTGCTCAACTTTTTATCCTTCATAACTGTATAAAATGTTTACTGAAAAGAAGATTATTCACTATTATTCAATAGTATATTTGTATGTAAAAGGTTTTACTGCACTTGGTTTCTACTTTCTGGCACATTTTGAATTTAAAACATTCTAAACTCTATTACAATTTTGGTGATATAGATGTTTCATCACCATAAAATCAAGTTTTCTATATCAATTGTTGTAAAATGTTTTACTTTTCTTTAGATAATTTCTTTCAATGCAGTTTTGCAACTGGTGGAATTTGTTCAAAGGAATTGGCAGCGGGAGTTGGGAGCGGAGTAATGGCAGCCAGTTGAGTTTGAGTTGAAGCTGCAGCTGCAGATGGCGTTGCCCCACGATGATGTCGTCGTCGCTGCATTACGAATGTATGTGTGTCTGTCTCTGTGTGGTGTGTGTGTGTGTGTGTGTGTGTGCGTGTGTTTGTCACTGGAGTTGGAGTTTGACAGGCAACATGCGAGAATTTGATGAGCAAGGCAATGCAACAGAATTCCTCATTTGCTCGTTTCCCGTTCCTCTTACCTCTCTCTCTCTCTCTCTTTTTCTCTCTCTTACTCTCCATGCCCTTCCTTCTCCCATACACTTGCCACTCTCTATCCCCTTCCCATCTTTCTTCCTCTCTCACTATCTCTTGGCATGATGGGTGGGTGTGTTTGTCTGTTTTGTTTGCTGTTGGGGGTCGGTGTTGCAGCAGTCACAATAAAGTTTCTATATGGAATATCGTTGGAAAGGTCAGGTTGTTCTTGTTGTTGTTGCTGGCGTCATGCCGATGCTTTGGCAGCAGAGCTTAGCCAAGGTAAAAGTCAGCGTGCGAACACGTTTCCTTCCAGCAGATTGGAGCACAGGTGTCTCACCCTCAGTTTCAGTCTCAGTATCTTTGGGTCTCCATTGGGCGGGCAGTGGCCAAAAGGCACGAAATCGACTGCGATTGGCTTTAGCTGGCTGTGGTGCTGCCTGTTGCCTGTCAACTTTGTTGCCGGTGGTTTCTGTCTATATATATATATTTATTTTTTTTTGTCCTGTTTAGTTTTGTTGCATTTATTTTTAATAAAACTCATGTCATTTATTGGTACGTTTATTGTTTATTATTGCTAAATGGCTGTCGAAGGAAAGAATGTTAAATTCTTAGCACGAACATCGCACGATAGACAACAGTTGTTGAAAGCTTTAACTTTATTGATGGTCTTCTATGGGTAAATATAACAAATCTATAATTTGCATTTTAATAGCCTTTTCAACTATATAATCAACCCCAACGAAAAGCAGCTGTAACGCATTTTTAATCAACAGTTTACATGTTGTTTTTATATTTGTCGATAATTAACAAGATCAAAAACAAAAAAAAAGTTAAAGACTTGTATCGGCTAAGAACCCATTGGGTTCTTTATCTACAATCACGAGATGTCTTGCCACACAACGGGTGGTCGGTCAGCAAATTTTGTTTTTGTTTTTTATTTTAAAATATATAAAAAATTGCTACTTACAGCAAACATTTTAATTATGCGAATGCGAAAAGCAAAAGCCAAAAAGTGATGATGAAAACAAGGTCAGGGCTAAAAAACTATGGCTATAATAAATTAAAAGTGCATTACAAGCACACGATGGAAATCGACCTGCGGCTAAAGCCCGAGACTGTAAATGGAGACGGAGACGACATCCATTACAACAACATTTGCTGCAATACAACATTTTTTTTTTTTTATTTTGTTTTTGACAGCTGTTCCACATTTGCGCCGTCTGCCGGCGCATCATCATTATTATCCACATCCACATCAAAGTCATTTCGAGAGTCTGTTATACTATATTTCACAAAAAACCGTTGACTGAGATATATAAGTGCGTTTTATATATGCAAAAAATCAAGCACAAAAGTAGAGAGACATTGAGATGTTAAAACTATCGCCTCTTAGCTACTGCTCAAGTGATGATGATGATGATGGTGATGATGACACATCAAGGTGGTAAATGAATGAATTCACTTACCTTTTACCTAAATTATTATTAATATAGGGAAAGACTTGTTCAACCATCGGCAGTGAATAGTGATATCGATTCTAAATTCAAATGTGTGGCAAAATTTTTTTTTATTATTTTTGAAACGGTTCTTAAAATGTCATAAAATTTTGTATTATAATGCAAACAAAAGTTTTTTTTGTTTGTTTTCGTTTGGCAAACTAGTTTTTGTATATATGCACATATCGTAAGTGATATTTGATACTTCAAAGACTTCTAAAGAATATTTTAATATCATATAAAAACTAAAGAATAGACACGAGCCTATGTGACCTAAAAATAGTGCTAAAAATTTGTCTTATTACTGGCAGGACTTTTGATTTCTTGCATGAATAAGAGTAGTTAATCGTGAGAATCAATGTGATACTGTACTTAACTCTTTTATTTCTTACTATTCTTAAAAAGCCGTTTAGAATAACCTTTGAGTATTGTCTGTATGTGTCCTGTGGGTGGCAGATACTTTTGTCCTTTCGACTGGTGACAAGAGTTTATTTGCCTCATTCATTGATTTTTATAATTTTCAATAATATTTTCCATAACAATATGGGGAAAAAACTAAGTTTATCGAGACATTTTGAGTTTATTTGTTTTAAATACAATATAAGCTATGGTTAACCACATTCATCTATTGGTTTAAGCCAGTTTGTTGTTGTTGTTATTATTATTATTATTGTTGTTCTTGTTGTTTCTTTTGCCTAATTGAAATGCTTTTGTGGGCATAAATATGAAATTGTCTAATTGGCTAGTTGGATTGTCGTTTGGTTGTTAGCTGTTGGCACGTTGTTTGGCATGCAGTTTTTTTTTTTTTCTTTTTTCAATGTTTATATATATATAAATAAATGTATATAGATTTTGTTGTTGTTGTTGTTGCTATTGCATTTTTACCTATCCACTTTACTACTCTGCACCTCGGCATTGTACCGCACCACACTCCCCCATCTGGCAACGACATGCACTTCCTTTTTGGGCTTATAGAAAATTTTCTTTATAAATCAGTTTTGTTGTAGGCAAGTTGTTCGTTTATCTGTACGCTGGTTAGCTGGTTCGACAACAACAATAACAACAACAACAGCAACAGTAACAACAACAAGGCAAAAGTACAAAGCAAGTTGTTAAAATTCCTGTTTAAAGTTTTCTACGCACATGCAATGTGGATGGGCTGCACTTCAAAGGAAGCTGCTGGATGCTGCTGCTGCATGTTTGCATTAAAGACGCATTTTGTTTGCCCAGCAAAAGCAAGAGCAGCAAGAGAAGACAAAGATGATAATGATGATGATGGAGAGGATGCTGATGATGATGATGATAATGACGATGACTACGACGACGTCCGCAGCGTGTTAGAATCTACAACATGTAAGCCAACAACCACAAAACAGTTGGGGCCACTCATAATCAGGTTTTAGCCATTGGATTGGAGTAGAGCAAAAAAAAGGGAGTAAAAGCCCATGGAACAAACTAAAAAAAAGAGCAGTCAGTGCACAGTGGTTGGAAATGGGTTTACGCAAGAAACTTTGATTTCAATTTGATTAATTTGATAAGATAAAATTCATCTCTCTAGTTATGATTGGTATGATCTACAGTTTTGAATAGCCAATTATTAATATCCTTCAAATATTTCTGAAATATATAGATATATTTTATTATCATTTTAAAGCCACAAAGTCTCTCTCTATTTCTGTCTCTTTCTTGCCTATTTTTCCCACTTTTTGTGTCTTATTTTAGATGGGGATGGTACACGTTCAATTATGGCGATCGCTCAGCTATTTCTATAAGCCAGATGATGAGGTTTAGAATGATGATGAGCGACCGACCACAATATTGGTAGTAGTCAGTACTTGGGCCACATCCTTCTTCTGCTGCCTGTTCTTCTTTGTCTTCTTCTTCATCATCATCGTCATCATCATTTTCCTCATCTGTTTCTTCGTTTCTCCGTTCATTGCTCGTACATCTAACAATTCGCATCGTATCTATGCATCTATAGTTATTTGTATTATTATTTTTCCTTGTTTTTTATTTATTTATTTTTCTTTTTTTTTGCTTCCTCAGCTGATGCTGATGCTTGATGTGCCTGATGCAGTCGATTCGCATGTGTGCGCCTCTCCCACCCCCTCTCTCTCCCCCTGGGCCACCCTCAACTTGTTTGTTTTTGTTGGTGTTTTTTATTTCAGTTTTTTTTATACCCTTGCAGAGGGTATTATAAAATTGGTCAGATGTTTGTAACGCATAGAAATATACATTTCCGACCCCATAAAGTATATATATTCTTGATCAGCATCAATAGCCGAGTCGATTAAGACATGTCCGTCTGTCCGTCTGTCCGTCTGTCCGTCTGTCCGTCTGTCTGTTTCTATCAAGTTTTAGACCATAAATTTTTAAGCTACATAGTTGAAACATGAAAAGTTAAGTTCCTTAATCTATGAAGTATGAAAAGTGTGAAAATGAGTAGGATCGGATAATTATCACCAGAGCTATTAACTAAAACGTGGAGGTACCTCGAGTAAAATAGCAGTTTTCTCTGGCAGCAAAGAAACAAAAACAAATTCCAAGCAATCACACACACACATACATATGCAAAAATTGGTCACCACGCGGTGTGTGAGAGAGACAGAAACATTTGCGTTGTGTTGTTGCACAGAACGAAATTTAAAGAGCGAGATGCCATGCGTTTGCTATATGTACATACATACATATATGTATGTCGAACTATCTTAAGTGAGTTAAGTGAGGATGGTGACGTAGTACGTAAAGATCGGTCGCACGATGGTTCGGTGTTTGGTGTGTTCGATTCTCCGTGAATTCGGGAAAATTTTTAGTTGAGTTTTCTCTTCAATTACTTTAAAAATTTAGTTTTTAAATTAAATAATAAAACAATGAAGCTGCAAGGGTATACAAACTTCGGCAGAGCCGAAGTTAGCTTCTTTGATATTTTTTTTTTGCTATTGTTGTTGGCTTTCAGTTTTATTTATAGTTAGTTTGGTTTTAACGCTAGCCCGGTCTTTGGTTGGCTTGGTTGGTGGTTGGTTTGCTTTGACTTTAGGTTGCATTGCTGCTGATGATGATGCCTCCCAGCTTAAAATCATCATAAATGCATGGTTAAACCAGCAACACAGCAGACACAGCGAACTGAGAGACGAATACATTTGGCCATATGAAGAAGGGTAATTGTGTAGCCAGTGGGTTGCTAGACAAGTTAACAGCAGCCATAGCAGCAGCAGCAGCAGCAAATATGAAACATGAGGTAAAATGGAAAAGCTAATCCTCTGATTGTGTTGAAAATTCGTTTAGTTGGCAAATTAGCTATATCATTAAAAATCTATAGTAATCTGGCTTTTATTTAACTTTTAGTTAATAGTTATAGATTAATGTCTATCTAATATTTTAGAAGGCAATAGAAATTTGTCATTTCAATTTAATTGGGGGCAACCCTCGCAAACTTCATGTCATTCATAAGGAAGCAAATGCATATATGTATGTATGTTTATGTATTGCTAGTTCTGTTGCTGCATATATATACATATATTTCTAGTATATACGTTCTTATGCTCATATATAAATGCGGTTGCATTTTCAGTTTTCTTTTTTTTATTTTCGTCATTTTCAAGTGCTTTCCTCCACACATCACCCACTCCATGCCATTTTCTTGCCGCCGCTTTTTGTTTTTGCCAGTTTTTTTTTTCTTTATTTTTTATTTTTTGCACGTGTTGCTATTTTTGCAAGATTTTTATTTTTGCCACAATTTGTTCTTGTTTTTATTATGACTGCAATGAATCGCAAAAAGTAAGCAGAATTATCAGACAGTGGCTTGGTTTTTATACCCTTTCTATATGTATAATTTTGAAACAATTGGGAAAAAAAGAAACAATAAATCAAGAAAGCAGAATAAAAGCTAATTAAGCTAATTTAAGAATACAAAAATGTCTTTACTAGAATTTTCAATTACCAGTTCTCTAATCGGGAATAGGTAACCCCGACCTCTAAGAGTTTTATTTCTTAGGATTGATAGTTTGAATTTGATAGATAAGTATATTGGTTAAGTATATGTAGGTTTACCTATAATGGGTGTTCTCCTATTTTGTTTCTCAAATATACCCTATTTGAAAGGGTATTGAAAAGCAAAACAAAATTGTAATAACTAGAGACTCCCTCACTCAACTCTCACCTCTTTTTCTCTGTCTCTCTTTCTCTGACCTAACACGACGCGCTGCCAGCGATTTGTGTGCTAATAATTTAGCATTTGTTTCAATTTTTTTTACTGTCTTTTTTTATTTTGCAATGTTTTAGTGTTTTTTTTTTTTTTTGTTCGTGTGCTTTGTTTTAGCTACATTTGTTTGTAGCTACTTCTTTTTTTGTGTGCTTGTTGTTTATTTGTTTGTTTGTTTGTTTTGTGCTTTTCTGATTTTTTTTTTGTATGTTTCATTCTACACATTTTTTGCCCTTGTCTAAGCTGCTGGTTTTTAGTTTTCAGTTTTTTTGTTTCGGTTTTTGTTTTTGGTAGCTCAAACATAAATACACTTTAGCCACAATTTATCAAGTCAGCTTAGGTTTAGGTTTCTTTCGGTATGTTTTTCTTTTTGAATATTTTTTTTTGTTCGGTTCTTTTGTCTTTTAGGTCGTTTATCAAACTTGAAAACATATTGAACATCATCACTTAATAATATTGACACTTCGCTTTCAGCCGACACAACGACAAATCCGTCCAAAGCCAAGCAGGCGGCATACGCGCGCTCATATAATCAGTAAAATGAAGTGATTATGTTTTTAACCGGTTTTCGTTTCGTTTATATATTTTATTTTTCATCTGTCCCATTCAAGATGAATCGAAAATTTACATGAAAATTAACTTGTTATGTGGCCAACACGAGAAGAAGAAGAGGCCAAACGAAACTAAAACGAAACTGAGAAAAAGAAAAAAAAAAAAACTGACATATCCACTTCACAGAACTCTCCGGCGCAATAATTTGGTATAATTTCAAAAATTAGAGCTCATCATCAGCCCCCATATCAAAGTCGTTGTCGTTTTTGAGGAGCAACAAGATTTCGGCTTTAGCTTTGACTTTGGCTTGGTCTTGAACTTGGACTCGGTCTTGGCCATGGTCTGTTGCCTTTTTCCCTGTTTGTCTGTCTGTTCGGCTCTCTTCTCCTGTGTATATGGCTCTGTGTCTGTGTGTGTGTGTGTGTGTCTGTCTGTGTTTGCTGCTTGTGTGTCTCATATTGGTTAAACAAAGTCTTCATTCCCCATCACATATATTGTAGGTAAGTAATGTTCCCTCATTTTAGATTAGATAACAAGAAAACAAAACAAAAAATAACTTGGCCAATTTGCATTCTTTTATTTGTATTTCGTTATTTTTCGTTTTGTTGTTTTTTATTTTTTGTTTTCCTTTTTGATTAGTTGAAGTGATTCTGGAAATGGGTTATAAAACTGTCAGATGGAATTATGAATATTCAGTAAATTGTTGAAATGAGAACCAAAGGGAGAGAATAATTGCCTACTAATAGTATAATTTATGCAATTTAATCACAAAAAAAATTAAAAAAGATCTCACTTTGATTTTGATTAGAAACTTATTCAAATACTAAAATCAATTTGTGAATTTTGGTTTTTGTAATATTCTTCTAAAACTGAGTGAACAGAAAAGTTACGGGCTCAAGAAAGAATAAAGAATTTTTTTTGTATTTGTATATAATGAAATGTTGATACACTGCAAAGTTTAAATTGTTACAAAGGGATATATTACACTAAGATTAAATTACAAAAATTAATATTAAGATAATATGCTCCGACTACATAGTTCATATGTAGTTCAAGATCAAGTTATGCCTTAGATGCCAAAATCAAATCGACTGCAAGCGGTTAAATTTTTATGCTTTAGTTCCGTATTCGATTTTATATGGTTATAATTTTGTATAATTTTCCGGTATGATACAGCAGTATGATATATTTATGCTATGTACTTTGTTTTTATTTTCTGTGTAACTTTTTTTTGTTTTGTAATTTTACTAAACTTTTTGGGGTAAAGTTATACTATCAAAACGTTATTAATCAAATGCCAAAAAGTTTCTTTCATCATCAAACTTAAGATAAACTATAATTTGGTTTAGTTGTTTCTTTTTTTCTGGCTTACACTTGAACTAGCACTCAAACTGAATTATATGGCATAAATATTATCAGGCAACTAATTTAAGTACAAAGTAACAGAAACACAGAAAGAGAATGAGAGAGAGAGAGAGAGGGAGCGAGTGAGATAGATAATATAATTGGCCAATGAGCACGTTTATATTGCAATTAACATGAGCTCAAGCAAAAAGTTAAGCACTGGAAACAGAAACAGCTGCAATAGCACCTATATACATATCAAGTATACGCACTGTGTGAAGTTTAAAAAAAAATGAAGCAAGCAAGTCGTCCCTGCCGACATTGAGTATACCCTGTACCAACTAGTTATATTAAATCAAGATCGGCATCAACTTAATTCAAAATTTCTTTTAACATACAGCAACAGCAAACGCATGCTGTCTCGCTCACTCTTGCCAGCCAATGTCGCCTTGGCAATTCAGTGCAAAACTCATATAGGTATATCTCCGATATTTATTGTCCGATTTCGACAAAATTTGGTCAGGTGGAGCAGTTTGGGTATATAATTAAGTGTGCCAAGTAAGAAAACGATATCTTTAATACAGCTCTAGTAATACGTTTTCTCGATTTGCGGGGGCGGAAGTGGGCGTGGCAAAAATTTGAAACAAACTTGACCTGTGTAGACACTAGATGGATATTCTCACCAAATTTGGTAGCTCTAGCTCTTATAGTCTCCGAGATCTAGGTGTTCATACGGACGGACAGACGGACAGACGGACAGACGGACGGACAGACGGACAGACGGACAGACGGACATGTCTCAATCGACTCGGCTAGTGATGCTGATCAAGAATATATATACTTTATGGGGTCGGAAACGCTTCCTTCTGCCTGTTACATACATTTTGGCGACTTTAATATACCCTTTTACCCTATGGGTACAGGGTATAATAATAAAACCTAAGTGGAGAAAAGTTTGAACTAAGTAAATGCAAACGTTAACCAAACGCTACAATTAATTACAATTTTTATATATATACATAAAATTTTATATATATCTTTATACAATATATTTACATGATTTAAATCAGCTTAGTCGACATATATGTATACTCATAGATATATGTAGTTATGTATATCAAAACAGAAATTACTAATTAAAGTCTTGATAATGAAGAACGAGACAAGGAAATGGGAGAAAAAGGGTGTGCGTCAGATATGAGTTAGATGGTGTGCATAGTGTGAGGAAAAGCTGGCACTAAGCGGCTCAGACATCAAGATCCTGGTTAAAACAAAAGGTGTCTAGAGAGGGTCTTGGCATGAGATGATGACTGTCTGGTTGCCTGTCTGTTCTCTGTGTGCTTATCATCGTTCGACCAAGCTGGCTCATTTTCATTCATAAACCGAGGGAGCAGCGGCAGCAGCAGCAACAAAACAAAACAAAAGCAAAGCACAGCAAAGGGTTTCTCCCGCCCTTATCAACCACCATATAGGCAAATGCATAAACCTAAACACACACACACACACACACATGCACCACACAGAATCCCAGTTAAAATTAAAAAAAAAAAAAAAAAACAAAAAGGAAAAAAAAATAAAAGGGGGTCTCAAGTTCAAGTGCACAGGCTGGGCATGTCCCCGGCTGGCTGGCTGGCTGGCTATTGGTATTAGCTTCCGTCTAGACTGGCAGACACAAAAGTTCAAGAAGCCGGCCACCACAAGAAAGCAAAGTAAAGGAAAGAAGACAACAACAAGAAATAAAAGAAACAACAAGAACATCGATTTGAATAAACATTAGACAAAGTAGAGATACAAAATATCTAACAAGAATCGCAAAAGAATTATCAATGGCGCGTTGAGGTCATAAATAAAACTGCCCAAAAGCGAAGCGGCTAATTTGAATTCGATTGGGTCTCATATTCTACGTGTCGCAAAAGATCTTTTTTTTTCTATTTTTTTCTTTTAGCCCCAATCCCCTTACCAATTCTTTCAACTTTCAAACTTTTGTCTCGCGGAAGTCGCCGTAGATGCCGCCGTTGACGCTTTGTCGCTTTGGCCATTTGTGGACAGTCTTCTACTTAGTTCGTGCCATGGGCTTTAGTTAAGGGCAAATCTGGCTTTGGTTCTTATCCAAGAGGTGTGCCTCAATCTTTTGGCCTTGTGCTAGATTTCTCTAGCAGTCTCTCTCTCTCTCTGTCTTTGACTCTGTGTGATTTTATTACTTTTTACTATTTTTTTTTGTAATGTTTATGCTTGTTGCACTTTGCACACACAAACACACACACACAACATGGCATGACTTGAACATAAAAATAACAAATAAACAACAACAAAAAACACACAATTTTCTGTTGCTGCGGAAAAACAAAGTTTGGCAAAAAACAAAAGCAATAGCAAAAAACCAAATACAAAATGAAAGAAATAATATTAAAGTTTGTCTAAGATTTTGGCACGTTTTAGTTTACTTTCTTATTTTGGGCTTTGCTTATGATAGTGTTATGGATATTTGTATTTAATTATATTTTCATACTTTAAATTGATCTAATTTGACCACCTTTATTATTTAATATTTGTGTTTGTCCAGACTGTGTAACAACTCAATTAAGTGACCAAACTTTAGCCAATATCAAAAATAAGATGCAGAAGACAGAGATATTCATTCCATACATAGTCCCAATCAGGCTAAATAAAAACTGTGTTAGGGTATTTAGTCGTCAATGAATCAAAAACCTTATCTACTTAGATTCTTATTCCAAATTAATGCTTGTGCAAATTTTCTAATACTTGGTTTAATAATATAACTTTGGAAAAATATCAAATTGATATATGTACGCTGGCAAGACAGATATTTTCTTTTATTATTATTATTAAGTAATTAACGCGAAATTATAAATTTCACGTAATTTGAGATATTAAGCTACAGCAACTAAGGCCTTAAGCTTATTGTGTGTATGTTTTGCTTACATATTCAAAATATTTTCTTTTCTTGTCAAGTATTGGAAACTTTCTAAATGGGTTTTAAAAAATGAAACCAAAATTTTACTTTTAAGTCTTGTTATGTTTAAATTGGAAGATTTTATTACATGCTCTCTCTGTATTTATGATTACCAAGTCGAATTCAAGAAGTTGTCAAGTTTCTTTTAAAACCTAAATCCCCTGTTAATAACATTAATTACATTGCCCCCCCTCCCTCTTTGGCAGCAATTCAATGTCATACGTTGTCATTGTCGAGCCACCTGTTAAATTTCCCGCTCATTTGTTAAATATCTGTCATTAGGCCATCACAAAACTAGGCTCTTTAACCGAGAGAAAAAAAAATAAAAAAAAATGAAACCAATAAAAAAACAAAATATATACCGAAAAGTAACAAAGAAAATGTTGATGGCTATAAACAAGTTGGCTCATTAAATCACGCCCTTGTTGGTCTAGTTAATATTATATATGTATGTATGCATGTCTGTATGTATGTCTTTCGGTTCCTAATGTAAAATGCCAAGTAGATTGACAATTCAACATGCGTGCGTGTGTGTAAGTAGAGCGATTTAAACAAAAGTAGATAAAGCACAAAACGTTGTCAACTGTCAAATTTAATCATCAAACAGGGGCCATAAAAACCAACAACAGCAGCAAGCAAGATACAAGATACAAAACTTAAAGATGCAAAAGAAACTGCAAATAATGTCAATGTTGCTTGATGTCGGCAGGTTGACATTAATTTTATTTTTTCGGTTTGTTTGTTGTTTTTTTTTTCTTTTGGAGCTTTAACTGCTTGCCGTGTGAAAACTAAACATTATAATCTTTTTAAAGCACTCATTATAAGCAAATATATACACATATATATTTAGATATTTGTATCTATGCCAAAGTCATTTATTTGGAAAAGGTATTTATAATTTACAGGAAGCTAAAGATTTAACGTATATGTTTTCGAAATGCACCAAATTTGGCAACAAGTTTTTAAATATTTGGCAAATTTTATGCAAAATAATCTGGCTAAAAGCGATTAATGTGCAATTAATAATTGCACATGTTGTTACCAAATATGAGCTAAAATATCGGCTATAAATTTTTGTATAATTTTTGTGCAAAACAAAACGAACTTAAAAAATTGTGTTGCAACAAATTTGTTTTTCAGATTTAAAGTTTAGTTTATGGTTTACGATTGTAGTTTCTATTCCCACAAATTTACCTGTTTCAATGTCCGTTTCCTGTTCCTTGCAACTATAAAAAATATCCAATCAGAATATAGCCACAAGCATCGGCGGCAGTTGCGCAGGCGTTCGTTGCACACATAGAATAGAGCAGAATTTTTGGATTTTTCTTCTCTTTTTTTGCTCTTGCAACTTTTTTGCTTTAATAATATTTTTTTGTTGCTTTTTCTTTTTCTATGTGATAAAATATTAATTTAATTTAATATTGTAAATTTTTTTTCTTGTTGGTTTTATTTTTAATAATTTGCACTAGAAGTTTACACTTAATTCAGAATTTGTTGTAAATTTACGCACTCAAAACAAAAAAAAAAAAACAAAAATATATAGAAATACTTATCGATTCTGGTTGTTGCATATAAATAATAGATGAGAGGGGAGGCACTTTAATTAAATATTAATCTATAATTTCACACACACACATATTCCAATAACAACAACAACAGAAACACAAAAAAAAAAAAATTAATTAGAGACAAGGAAACATGCAACAAATTTTGGCAAATATTAAAGTATATATATATATATATATGTGGTTGTTTATATATATATTTAAATTGTGTTCTAAATCTTTCGAGATTTTTGCGAATTTCAATTTCATAGGCGCAAAAATTGAAACGAGCGCGTGTGTTGTTTTAGTGAACGAACGTCAGAAAGCGCTCAACTTGAACTGAATCAAAAATGTATCTTGAACTAAGGCGAACGTTTGTGAATCTGCTGCGCCAGCATAAGCAGCAGCCGCGCGTCGATGTCAACGTCAAGCAATGGCAACGGCAACGGCAGCAACAGCAGCAGCAGCATAGGCAAGTTTTGTTTGTTCCATACGCCATGTGTTCCCATTACGCATGGCAATGAAACACTCTACTCCAAAACCATAACGTTTCATATACATTACGCTCGAAACCTGCTTTAACAGGTTCCGTTTCATTTCGTTTCACTACGAATTGAGTGAGAAAGATAGTAATGTTGAGTGCAAATTGTAAGTAAAATATCTCAAAGTTAATTACTCAATTATGTTGAGCTAAGAGGTACAAGCTATGTAACTCTCAACACTAACCGAAATAGTCATGTGCTATAGATCTCTTGGAACCTGTATCCAAATGTATCTCTATCTCTATCATGAGAGTGTGTGTGTGTTTGTGTTTATTCATATTGGGTGTATGCAATTTAGTTGGATAGAAATTTATTGTTTTTTATCTGGCAAAGTTCACAGGTAATAGAGATTTTTTTTCTTTTTGATATTTTACAATGCTTGGGCGTCAATTTGATGAGCGTGTGAAATGTGAGTGAAATATGATTGTGGTATAGGAGAGTGGGGGATGGGGCCTGGGAGAAGTCCAAAAGTTAGCGACGAGGATGATACCAAGGAAACCTTAATTAGTGTGTTGTCGATCCCGTGCCATTAACAAAGAAATTAAAAATGTTTATTTTATTTATTATTTATATTTATTTTAATCAAAAAACTTTGATTGTATGAAAAGAAGAAGATCTTAACTGAAACTAACATCTTAATCATCTGAAATGTGCCTTCTTATATTGTTTGCACAATAACTATTTGCTCATTGTTTATATTTAGAGAATTTAGGGAACTATTATCGAATGTTGATTCCAAAATCGTGTGTGCTTAGCTAATTTACACTTATTTTATGAGAACTTGGTTATTTGTGTTTTTTTTTCTTCTTCTTTTTTAAGTATTATAACAAATGCAAAATCTGTGGTTGTTTAACCTGTGACAGTTGCTTGTGGCTGATACGAAGCAGAAAGGGAATGGGTAAGGAGAAAGGAAGGTGTTGTGAATGCGAATCCCTTGACTTGACTTTGGTATTCATAAATATTTATGTGACCGAAACTCTTCATTTTATGGACTTGTCTCCATCATTCTAAACTTTTCATTCCAAGAACATTTTTCTCTTCTCTCTCGTCAAATTCTTTCACTTTGCAAATTTGTTACGGTACTTTGGTTGTGTTTTTTTTTTTTTTTCGTTCCTTCATCATCATCATCATCATCGTAGTCTTCTACTTTTCTTGCATCTTTCTAGCCAAACACTAGACCAAGTTTTAGTATTTATGCGAAGCAGCGTCGACTTCGCACTTCAAGAGAAGATGCCGCAAGAAGTGAGGTAAAGGAGAGGTGGTTTATATATAAATATATATGTATGTATATGTGTGTGTGTGTGTGTGTGTGTAGATATCTGTGACAAGTGTCTTTCATTAGCATAAGTAAATCTTCTTGTCGAAATCCTCAAATTTATTTGTCAACACTTGACAATTTCATTGTTTGACATTGAAAGGGGCAAGTTGAAGATGAAGAGGCAGCAGCAGCACTAGCACCATCACCAGCAAATCTACCAGCTCTAGCTCCAGTATCCAGTATACAGCACCAGCACCAGTTTGTTTTCGGATTGGACAAGAAATCATGATTTGTGTCTGTTGGCATGTCATTTTTGCCATGCCTATTGGTGGCAACGCAACGGTTTAAGACCAAAGTCAAGACAATGCAAATGGACGTCGTCATCGTTGCAAGTGTCGCCTTAAGACTACTCCCCCTCCCCTCACCCAGACACTCCTAATGCCTCATTCCATTCCCTTCTACTCTCTATATACGGCTTAAATCAAAGACAAATATTTGTGTCCATAAGACAGAAGAGAGACGACAATTTAGCTTTACCACTGCCGCCTGCTTAACTCTTTGCACCATCCCACTTCTCGTCTCCATTCTTCTCCGTTCACCATTCCTCTGTATGTGATGTGTGAAAATCTACAACTCCAGCTTAGCTCTACAGCTGCAAGTTGTGTTTGTATGCGAATGTTTCTCTTTTTTCTCTCAATTTTTATTACCCCAAAAACACATTGCACATTTTTTTTCTTCTCTTTTTTTTCCAAGAAGACTTTGGTTTTGTGATTTGTGCAAGCCAGCCAAGTTATGACCGTTGGGCCTATACATTTACGTAACCGTGTGCCCCATGTACCTAGTAGTAACATCGTTTACAAAAATGCCAATGACCGACCAGACGACCGAACAACTGAGCATATGAAACTAACGACCTATCGACTAGTCCTAATTTATGCCCATATCAAAATCGTTCATTAAAATAAAAATATATAAAATTTAATTTATGGGCTATGGTAAACAAAAAAATTAGCAAACAGATTTTCACAGATTCTTCAAACATATGTAATTATTATGATAAAAAGAAAAACCCAATAAGATGGTTCTCTTTCGGTTTTGAAAACTGTAAAATTTTTGCAATAATGAAGGAAAATTTAATATTATTGCAGATCAAAATTCTGATTGAAAATCCGAAATACATAGATTAAGTCAGTTATCGATGTTAGAGCATATATTATTCGTCATTCGGTAATAAAAACAAAAACTTTCTGCCCACTTTTTTTTTTTTTTTCTTAGCTGTTTTATATATGTTTTTCTCTATACTGAACCATGGCTAATTGACCCTCCTCCCCACTAAAACCCACCAAAAATAAAAAAGGGAAGGAAACTGCAAATAAAAAAAAAACCCAACTGGCTAAATGCACAAGGAAAAAGAAGTTTCTCTTATCTGGCTTATCTGGGCAGTGTCAACTTCGTCATCGTCATCGTAGCATTATGGCCAACACTTCATTAGCAACAAAGCCATTGCCATTCATTAACAGCTGCGTGGCTTTTGTTGTTCACTTGGACGAACGACGATGAGGAGTTAGACTTGGAGTTGGTGTTGGTGTTTGACTTGGTCGGTCTTCAGCCGAGACGCTTTTTCCTTCAGTCGGTCTTCTCATAATGCCATCGTAATCTCAAATTACTGCAAATTTTCATTGCTTACCTTCTTTTGTGTTTTCATACCCTTGCAAAACGAGGATATACATATATTTGGGACAGTTGACAGTTTGCAAATGTATGGAAGGAAACATTTTCGATTATAAACCGTATATATCATTCCATTCGACTGACTATACAGGTTTCGCTAGCTTTAGCTACTTTTTTATAATTCTCCTTAATTATAAAAAAATGATTTTGCAAGGGTATACGAACTTCCACATTACCGCAGTTAACACGTCCTTTTAGTTTTTCTTGGTTTTTTCCTTTTTGTGCATATTTATTTTTATTGTGCATTTTCATTGGTTTTTAACGCTGTAAATCTTTTATGTATTTTGATTGTTATGTCAATAAGCCGGCTTTTATGTGCTACCAAAACAAAAAACACCTGTAGATCAAATGAAGGTGGCAACAACGGGAGGCAAATGGGTAAGTGGTGAAGCCTAATGGTAAACCAACACTTTCTCGCCGACAAATGTATGAACATTTTATTTTCATTACATACTTGTTCTAATGAGTTTAAAAGGAGAGAAAGAAAGAACAGACAGCAAAAGAGAGAGAGAGAGAGACAAATCAGACATAGAAATTTTACTTACCGTGTAATAAAAGGGCAAAGAGAGTATGCAAAAGATACTACAGATAATATTGGACTCTAAAACGGGCAAATTTCACTGTTAGAGAAGATTTTTAATGAACATGAACTGACTTTTATTATTTAAAATGAAAGTTTTGATTGCAAAATAATTCGAACTAACTGGCATATCTAGTTCTTCAAACTCACTATAATCGAGTGATGAGAATAAAAATAGCTTTTGGTTTATCTTTCCATTTCCATTTGCCTTTGTTGTGTTTCGATTGTCATAGGGTAGCACAAAGTCGATCCCCACACATTTAGATTTAACCAATGTATACCTTTTTTTTTTCTCTCTCTCTCTTTCCCAAGTATTTGAATGATTTAGCAAAGTCTTCCTGTTGTTAGTTGAAGAATCAGATTTAAATTGCTTGACAATTGCCGGATGATGACAATGGCAGAAAATGGTGAATTTGATTGATTATGGAAATTAAAGTGAACAATTTTCCACAAATATAGCACGTGCACCTGTTTGTATGCATTTTGATTAAACTGAACAATGGAAAAACCAAATTAGGACTTGTGACAATTGCTAAACATAAACAACGACATCATCATCATCTTCATCATTGGCATTATCATCATAATCATTATCATCATCAGCAGGAGCATCATTGTGAAGCACTTTAATTGTGCCTGGCACTCAATCTTTCAATCACTTGCAGTAACAGGAGAAGAGAATGAAGGGAGGACGAGTCAAATATGTGGATTACATTGCGGCTGACTGAACACACTGACTGTAGGAGCCACTGCAACAAGCCAATACATATAATCTATATAATCATAAGAGTGTGGCCAAGAGTTGCTATTGTAACATGGCCCAACCGACCGTACCTCGCTCAACTGTTCTCT
This sequence comes from Drosophila austrosaltans, assembly GCA_035045865.1. Lineage (NCBI taxonomy): Eukaryota > Metazoa > Arthropoda > Insecta > Diptera > Drosophilidae > Drosophila > Drosophila austrosaltans. The sequence goes on from JAWNOQ010000207.1 coordinate 8,208,299, forward strand.
CCCCCTGCTTGCTGATCCGCAAGCATTTGCGACATGTTGTCAACTTGAATTGCGTTCGACTGATTGAAGGCAGGCCAGTTGCAGGCAGACCCAGCCCAAATGGCTAACCTTACCCATCCCATGCCATCCCATACCAACCCAACCCAACCTATCATTCTCATCCTCGCAGCTTCAGCTTCATCTTCTCATCCACAGTTGATGGCCAAAGTTGGCCACAAAGTAGACAAGTGGCCAAGCCGCAAGTCCAACGAGACAGGTTTGTCGCCAATGTTAAAGACGATGACGACGACCAAGACTAAGACTAAGAAGCAGTAGAAGTTGCGTTTTTGGGTAGGCGTTCGCAGATTGATCAACACACAAGTAATACAGAACACTGAAATACAGACATAGACCTGTACCAGACGAACGATGAACGACTTGACTCGACGCGACGCGATGCGACGCGTTTGTCTAAGTCTTTTGCGGTCGTCCGTTTTAGGGTTTGCTCTGTCATGGATGGAATCCAGCTTAAACCCAACACAGGAGCGAAATTCGGCTATCTTTGATAAGAAAATCATTAATCTGAAATCCTTTTTAATTCTGACCAATATCGTAACTGATTAAAGAACAATGCACTTTTGAACCAAAATACAATTTTGGTGCGAAAACAATTATTGAAGTTCAATGTTCACTCAATCTATATTGTAAATCTGATTTAAACTAAGGCTAATTTCCATATTGAAGATTTTGAAGATTTTTTCTTCATGTTTACCTTACTGTTGGCGAACCGCTCGCGTCTTTTTCTTGTTTTTGTTGCTCAGTGGCTGCTGCTTCTTCTTTACCTTTCTTCCTCCCTCCATCGTTGGCAACGCGCAAACATTTATAGTAATTTCGCCATCAATCTCTCACTTTTGCACTCATTTCGGACAGCAGAAACCATACGACCCAGACAAAGACTAAAGCCGAGACCCAGCCTTAGCCGTCTCTAAGGATAAAGATGACCTTGTCCAATGTCCAATGGCCAGAGATGCCGTTCTGCCCACTCACTCGCTCACCTGAGACCTGAGAGTGCTCTGCGTGCATGCGTAAAGTTTATTTTGATCTTGGTGTCTCCACGATTTGCATAACTTGTCATCTTCAGAGGCTGCGGCGGCCACAACTACACAGGATGAGAGAGGAGAGGAAGAATAGCAGCAAAAGACAAAGGAGAAGGAGAAACGAGAAAAAGCTGGAGGTGGAGAAGAAAGGAAGAGTTCATTGTCAGTATCAATAAATATCAACGCGCTGAGCGACAACTTCTTTCCATGTGACGGCATCGTCATCGTCGTCGTCGTTGTTCTCGTCGTCGTCGTCATCCTGATGCCGCTTGGCATTGATGAGAGGTGGAAGTACCATCGGTTCGATTCCATCGTACGTCAGCAGCATATTTATATATATTTTTTTTTTCGTTTTCGTTTTTCTTTTCTTTTTCGTATTGCGAACATTTTGCTATTTTATGAACACTGATATAAATGATCTTTTAATTAATATCACTTTAGATAGACCACAAATTGATGGAGCATTCTTATTATGCAAAGTGATGTTTACGATTATAAGGTGGAGCAAGAGCAGCCGAAGCAGCAGCTAGTCCGCTGGTTCGTACAGGTTCCTCGGATTGCCTTTTAAATATTTTTAATGACATTTCGCCTTGGATTAGGGACCCATGGATGGATGGATGGATGACTGGGTGAGGCTCAAAAGGTACTAGGCACTAGGCACTAGGCATTCAGGCAGACCATGTTGATCTGAGACTAGTTCTGGGACTAGGTCTGGTTAGTTGGTCGTTTGGCTATTTGGCTTGCTTAGTTGGTTGGTAATGTGCACTGCCAATGATAATCCGATCAGATTACTACGTTGATAATGTTAAAAGCTTTTTGCAATTTGCTCTACAAATTTGTTGCTGCAAACATTGAAGATGAAAAAATATGTATATATGTATGTATGCATATCCATCCATTTAAGCCAAAGATATCTTGCACTCAAAGCTCAAGGACAAAATTGTGTTAAAGAAGAGTGGTAATGAAAGGAAAAGTCATGAAGAAGTCGATAACCAAATGCTGATTAATTTGCATATGGAAATCATTTAAAAAAAAAAAAATTATACAATTTTTGATTGAATAAATGTTTCAAGTGAATTTGTTCTAAAAGTGCTTGGGAACTTAACCAGATGATGAAAAAATTAAACACTGAACTAAAATATGTGAAAGTTTCTTTACTAGAGTCATTATATACATTATATCTGTCATCTATATGAAAACTAGAGACTCTGATAAGTGTTCTGCGGTTCTGAACTAAACCTATCTAGGCTTTTCCTTTGTTATACTTATTGAGAGTTCAAGTCACTACGCTATAGAAGCTATTCTAAACCGTTAATTATTGCGTTAATTAACAATAATCAATTACCCAGCTCTTTTGATCTCCAATAGCTTAAATGTTTCCATTTTGATGAAAGAACATATACAAAAAAAAAAAAAATATAGAAGGAAATTAAGCAAAAAGCTAAATTGAAACCAAATTAAGACTCAATGAACAAAATGAAGAGATTACGAAAAGAATGAAGAAGGAGAGAGCGCAAAAAAGGAAAAAAATTCAAGTCATTTCCACACACACCACAAACCCATACACACACACATAGATACTTCAATTAGGTTCGAACTCGAACCCAAAAATGAAATAAAGAATATATGTATGTATGTATGTATGTGTAAGGGAAATAATAAGGCGTAACTAAATAGGCCGCTTTAGTCTATAATCATGACACAATTTCCGCCAAAGCAAAGATAGAAAGAGAATAATTCTGTTTGAGTTCTAAAACGCCCGCGTTTGTCCAGGAAGTTCACATGACTTCTGGCAATGACTTGGCACAATTTTTGAAAAAAAAAAAAAAAATGTAAAGAATAAGCAGAAGTTGAGAGTTCAGAGAGTGCTCTGTGCTCTTTCTGCTATTGCCCTGATGATGATTTGTAATAAATTGAATATTAACCAGTGGCAACGGCAAATTGCCAGCATTTGGATAAAATTGTATACAAAAGGCCGCATAATATGTACTATGTTAATTTTCTTGCTCAACTGGAAATGGAAATGAAGGAATGTCACTCATATTCAGATATGACAGGTGCATGCACACACACACACACACGCACACACGTACACAAACATACACCTTAATAGGTGTAGGACAGGGTCTAGTTGGCCTATAATTAAGATGCCCAAGTGGTGTAAATGTACATTGTTTTGCTGCTGGGGTTAAACTCAATATACAATAAAAAAAGAAAAAGGGTTTGGGGTTCACAACCAATAGGAAGTCTTTTGCTATGCTATGCCGCCTCTGTTCCTGTATAATTTGTGAACAATTACGCTTTGTAATAGCATTTAATGACTTCATTTCTTTTTAGTTTTGAAATGAAAAGGCGCCTAGCGGGCGAGATCTTATCACACGACATATATGAGTAGTAACAGGAGTTTGCATTCAAATGAAGTGAAGTTATTTTATGGGAAATTAAAAGCTTAAGAGATTGAATTTATTAATGTAAAATTATAAAAGAAATGCTAAGAAAGGGAAGTTCTATTATGGATAGAAAATGGAATGGGTAGGTAATAATAAAAGTATTTAGAATATTCTAATGATGATCATTCTAATGATGAACAACATTATTTAAATAGGATTTTGCCTTGCCTGGATCTTATACTATAAATAAGTGAGAGTTAGTTGAATTTCTTGTTTTAAATTAATCATTATTAAAATGCTAATACAATCAGTTAAAAGATCATTTAGGCCATTTAAAGATCATTGAATGACTGATTCGAACCATTCATGTGAACGCTAAAAGATATCTCAACTAACTTGTTCCTTTGGCCAAAAGATCAATGAGGTTGTGCGAGTCTGAGAAATGCGTTTTTTTTTCTTTATTTTTATTTTATTTAGTATCTCATGTATGCATTTATATATACATACATATATGTATATCCAGCTCATCAATAGTCGACACATGGCTAAGCCTTGTCCAATGCTCCAAACCCCTCTATATCACAAAGCTTAGGAAATTAATCAACAAAAACCCCAAGAAGAATTTATTTGAAAGTTGTCTATGCGCACAGCGATGGAGCATCAATTAAATGCTTAAGCTACCGTGAGGAATCTTTCAAAACGGCACATTGTCTTTACCCAAATTAAAAGTCTGGTTTCTGTTTGTGTTGGCTTGTGTACGGGTTTGGGTCTACATCCTGGCATCAAGCGGCACCAAGTAGCAGTCCGAGTCGACACCTGAGTTTTTGAACATATTCCCATGCGGAAGCGTTTTTCGCGTCATTTTTCATGCTGAAATTTAATAAAGAAAATTAATTTGTGGACATTTGACTCGAGGCGAGACAAAAACAAAATCAAAAAAACAAAAAAAAAAAAGGAGTAAAATAAAAAATAAAGATGAAAAAAGGAACAAGTACAAAATAAAAATAAACTGCGTTCAGCAGTCACCGCCGCCTCTCGCATCCTCTTGGACTACTCAAACTGCACGCAGACTTTGATCGATGGCACTCATGATGCTGCAGGCAAAGCAGCAAAAGCCCAAAGACGACGACAATTTCAACTACCAGGCCAGACCGGTGCAGTGTAGTACCGCAGAGAGAAATGTTCACTGGTAATGTTAATGGGAATGGGAATCTGGAATCTCTCTGGAAAGAGTTACCGCAGCAATGTGTGTGTCGCTAGGCCTTGGCCTAAAACAACCTAGCAAAAAAAAAAAAAAAAAAAAAAAGGAACTAAGCAGTGCAGAGCAAAAAGTTTGACCAAACTGAAGGAATGAAACAACGGACAAACGGACAAACGAACGGTCGGACGGAGAGTGGCAAGAAAAGAACTCGGAGTGCCGCGCATGAGTTGCAAGTTAGCGCAATTAATTTATTTCAACACGAATTTAACTCTCATCGTGTGTGCTTTGAAGGCTTGCCCCCAGCTCCTTTACATACAAATGGAAATTGTTTTCAGTTGGCCTATGCGCGGCCTGTTCTTAATTTCTCAAGAACGTTTTTTTTTTTTTTTATTTAAAGTAAAATTGAATAAATTTTCGAAGGATTCCATCCCTTTTATCTATATTATTGTTTATCTTAATAATATGCTAAACGTTTAATAATAATTTTAACTTTAATGATAACTGCCAAGAGATTTCAATTTTATTTTATATAGTATTTCAGTATTTAGTTATTTAGATCTTGCCACACTGTCCTTTATTTTTTTCAATACGCTCTCAACATTATTTTTATGAACGAACTGATGGTATGGATGGGATGGATGGGAATGGAGGGGGGAAGTTACAGCATTAATACTTATTGTAGAAATTTTTGTCGTTACCTTATCTAAATATGGCCATTGCATATAAAGACTTGCCATACGTTGTCAGTTTGGGTTGGTTGTTGAAGCCAGGCAACGGCCCCAGCTGCCAACCTAAAGGATTCCAATCCCCATCGTTGTCATCGTTGTTGTTGTTGTTCTTGTTGTTGTTATTTTTGTCTTCCTCGTCGTCGTCGTCGTCGTAGTCGTCGTCTGATGCTGCGTCACTCATTTTTGCACAGTCCATTAGTTCGCGGATGCAGTCAGTGTTGAAGGTTGGACTTGCCGCTGCCGTTGATGTTGTTGTTGTTGCTGTTTGCCAGAAAGCTTGTCCAGTCAGTGTTTCCCCCCCTCCCATTAGTTTGTGTTGTGCATTTTATTTTAAGCTCTCCTAGGGCTAGACTTTGTATACATCTTCCTTCTCGTCCTCGATTTAGTTTTGCCGTATTGCTCTGTCTCTTGCCCATCCTTCCTTCCATACTTCATTTGTATGTAATTTTCGGTTATGCCAAGTAATTTGAGATCGCGCCACACGCGCCGCTTTTAATGACTTCATTAAATGCTCCACGAGAAACTAGTTTCCCGCCTGCTCGTCGTCATCATCGTCATCGTCATGTTCCTTTGTACTAAAAATGATGATTCCTTCCAGGCATTTTCAGTTACTATATATATATACATATATACGGAGCCAGCTGAAAATGAAGAATTGTCTGTGTAATGAGACTAGACCACCTTGGCTATAATTTCGATTTAATTTTTTTTTTTTTCGCCAATTTTCGGTGACTACAAGTTCCTCTTGACTTTGACTCATCACCTTTTGGAATTGGCCTTAAAGGGCGATGGGAAAGGATGTTTTCTCACTTAATAAAATGTAAATTTTTGCTTGGCTCTTTGTTTTTTTTTTTTGTTTAGATATAAAATGCATTTCTAGGATGGGATTGGAATGAAATGGCTTGGATAACATAAGTAGTTGTTGGTGTTGTTGCTGTTTGCTGTTGTTGCTACTTTTGTCCATTTACCAAGCTCAGTCGTTACTCATTCTCAGGGCTGAGGACGTGTACGAGGACGTGGTTGGATAATTATGACGTTGCAACAATTTCCGAGGTTGGCCAGAAAGAAGAGCTTATAGAAGAAGACGTGCTCTGCGATTCGCTTTGTGATTGCAAGCCAAGTTGTCTCTCTCTGTCCCTCTCTCTCTCTCTCTCTCTCCGTGTATGTGTGTGTGTGCGTGTGCATAGAGATATGGTAGGGGGTTAGCCAGGCAAGTGACAGTGCAACATGATTGCTCTCGGGCTAGCCACATGCCACATTTATCATTCGTCGAAAACGTTGAAAAATTAGTCATTCCTTTATTTTACACCCAAATGCCGAGAGCTTCTAGCAAAACCAGTCGCAAATCCTTGCACACATCTCCATAGTACAGTAGTCATTGTATATGTGCAAACAGGTATCTACAAATATATGCAATTCATAGTAGACCTGCCATAATGCCCACTGTACTGGCTTCAGTTTACCTAGTTGCTCGACCACTGACCACATGCAAATGACTCTTTTAATTTTTATGAATTTCTCTGATTACGAAAATTGCTTCTGGGCTTTTGACTCCAACTCGACGAGGTGCAACGCAACATCTCAGCATTGGAAAGCATCTTGGCCATGATGCATTGCGCATCTTCATTAGTTGACGCTCTGCTCCAATGTCAACCAGCAAGAGATTCTATGGCCAAACGCTGGCGGGCTTTGACTTTGCGATCAGTGTCCATGTTTGCCTCTGCCTGTCGCATGTTCATGTCTCCTTCCTCTTCTGTTTGCCATTATGTGGAGCATCCAGAACGAAAGAACGTACATACGTACGTACAGCGGGTATCAAGTCTGGCTCTCTATTGGCGGTTGGTGGTGTTCATTCTTTTTACCAGGCATGGAAATTACAAACCAATAAATCATTGACGGGCAAGTAGAGTGTTGTTTTGGTCCTGCCCACATGCACATGCTCCAACTGCACCTTCCTGATCCCCTCTCCTTTTTTTTCTTCTGCACACTTGGGAGCTGGTAGCTCCTCTCCTCCTGTAATTAGTTGGAATTGTAATTCATGGCGTTTGGATTAGATAAAAATCTGTTGGCAATTAGTAATGCACTAGTCCGTGAATCTAATACTTATGGTTATGACTCTATTTGATTCAAAAATGTACCTATTTGCCTATGGCTACAAAACTTAATGAAGAAATCAGTTGAATCATATAAGAATTGTACTAATACTAGAATTATCATCATATCAAATCCCGAACTTTGCCTTTTCATTCTAATCCACATAGATTCAAAACCTTTATAATTTTAAATAACCTTTTATGCATAGTATAACCATATTTGCCATATAATGATCTGATCCACCTTCCTCTCGTTCACCTATCAAAGAGAGAGAGAGAGAGGGATAGACGGAGACAGACCACCTAGTGTGAGTCAAGTCTATTTGACTACTTCTTGTTGAGCCCCCAATTAGAGATCCTTTACAGAGATCCAATCAGAGCAACATTTACCGCCTTGGACACACAACCTCGTTCTCTTTACCAAAACTTCCATTCCCCTCCTCTTTGCCCCCTATTTACCCACTTTCGAGTTGATTTCAATAAAAATCCATTTAATTCGACATTTGTGGCCCGAAAAAAAAAAAAAAAAACAAAAATCGAAAACCGAAAAAACACTTGGCAAGCGATTAGTTTGGATCGGTTTTTGGCTGCCGGCTGCGTTCCTTTTGAACTCTACGTGCGGGTGTTTCTCCTATATAAATCTCGCGTTGTAATTGCCACGATAAGGCCAGACCAAAAAAAAAAAAAAAAAGAATAAGAAAAAAAAAAAAAACAGGGGGGAAAAAAAGAGCGCCGGCTGCCGCTTAAAACCGGTGGCCAAATCCAAGTACCAACCGCACAGTTTCAGCAGTGAGTTTTTTTTTCCTCTTTTTTTTTCGGCCACCAAACTACATAAATTTCGCGTGAAATGCATTTGCGGGCGATAAATTCGGCAATGGCCAACGCCAACTTGGACAGCGATAATCAACGCAATTTCAATCGATTTTGGCGTAATTTAGGTTTGGCTTAAGTGGCTATGGCTGTGGCTTCAAGCTCCACAAACTAACAAGCCAAAAAAAAAAAAAAAAAAAAAACAAAAAAAATTGTATCACAAAAACTTCACTTGCAAATGGAAACATTGATTGGACGAAAAAAAAGGAGAGAAAACGTAGAAACGTAATTGATACCCAGTATTGGAAATTCAATTTCCAAGTCAATAGTATATAATAAATATTTTAGACTTGGTAGACTTGGTAAACTTTTATAAATTGAATAAATTAAGTTTTTAAATATTTAATTTACTTTGCAATTATTATATTTTAGCTTACAAGCAAATATTTTTATATATCCTTAAGCTGTTATACAAAGTATCGAAAGAAACTGTTTTACAGAATACAAAATCAAGGAACTCTTATTCATATCCTTAAGCTGTTATACAAAGTTTCGAAAAAAAACTGATTTGCAGAAAATACATATATAACTAATGATCCACTTAGTGCTGAAAGTTCTTAACTGATGCAAAAGAGTGTGAGTCATCTGAAATCTTTATTATATACACCATATTCTTATTAGTCGGGGTATTTAACTATTATCAATAGCACGAACTTAGGCATCAACTTGATCAAGTCTCATATATATATGTATCTCCATGTATGTATATATATTTGTTGGGGTTCCAAGCAGCAGCAGCAGCAGTTGCCGCTGCGGCAGTAACCAACAATAGCGAACAATTTAAATTCAAACAGCGTTGAACGCAATGGAATTGTAAGACAAACTACCGTTAAACTCACTTTCGCAGCGGGTTGTCTTGATCAAAAACCAAAAAAACTAAAAACCCGAAAGAAAGAGACAGACAGAGAGAGAGAGAGAGAGAGAGAATAATGTATAAACAAAAAAATTACTCATACGCACTGTAGTAGAGGCTGACCCCAAAATTTGAGAGTTTGATTTGAGACAGCAGCCACCGTCTTAATTTTAAAAAGATAATGGTATGTCGAAAAGAGGGGTAGAGATGGGACGCTTGAAGAGGGGAGTTTGTAGAGTTTGGATGACTTGGGTCTTGTTGCCGCCTTATGCTGACACTCGACCTCGCCCGTTTCACGCCGTCGAGAAAAAAAAAAAAGAAGTCTCGTTCCATGTGCCTCTGATTAATTACACCGCCCGCTGTGCGAATTCCTCAATAAAAATCATAATTTCAAAAAATGATGATTATTGCCGCATTTATGTAAGCCTCAGCTTATTAGCTGCACGAGCTAGCAGCTGCCCCTTCCTCTCCCTCTCCCTTCCCACCACACCCCGTCACATACGCTCCCACTCTTTGACTCTCCTTCTCTCTCGCCGCAAAGTGTAACGAATTTTTGATTGAAACTTTAGGAAAAAAAAAAGAAAGAAATGAAAAACAACAACTTACTCGTTAGGAGAAGGAGAGGTTGTCGATGCGCGTGAGTTTATCTTTTGATTAGATTCGTTAGAGTCGGAGTTTGTATAAAATTGGGCTCCTATATTGTATATATACGTATATCAATATATGTATGAATACATGTGTGTATGTGTGTGTGTGTGTATGTGCGTTTATGTGTATTTTGAATTCGATTCAATGGATGGAGTCATTATTCACAATTTAGTAACACTTGATTTGCGTTTTGGCGTTTTCTATAAACTCTTATAAATTGTTTTTTTTCTTTCTTGTTGTTGTTGTGTCTTTTGTGAAGAAAAAAAAAAAAAAAAATCATAATAAAAATAGTTTAATTTCGTTTTGGTGTAGTTGATGCCAAATAGTTAGTTTCCCCTCTTACCGCTCCCATCCACTGATCCCCTCTTTTTTGCAACAAATAACGGTTAATGATTATCGCATAACTTGACCCAAATTTCAATGAAAGGAATTTGTTTTTTCCTAGTTAAATATGTTAAGTAGTTTGCATGGTGACCTAGAGCCGTAAAATTATTAATTGAGTGTATTCTTGCAGATTGTAAATCATTCGATGTTTTTTTTATTAGTATACCAATCTCTCGGTAGTTACGTAAATAAAGATTTTAATAGATTTTTTAGAGCTGGACTATTAGACTTTGTATCACTTTGGAATACCCTTTCTTTACTAATTTTGTGACAATTGCTGATTTTCTTCTTTTAGTGTTGGAAAAATCTTAGCATTTCACTTGATAATAATGACTTTAAATTAAATGCTGCTGCTAGTACAAATATATTTTAAGCATTAATTTTTTATTTTCCATTTAAAATATATTCTTATTGGTAAACCTTTTTCTAGGATATCTCAAAGTCGACATTCCATTGATACTTCAAATTTTCAATGTTTTTATAAAACGAAAACTCAATTAGCCTTTTAGAAATTCTTCACAGCTAACATAAATGTTTAAAAATAAAATACCTCTCCTTAATTTATATCGATTTTTTACACATTCGCTTTTATTATATTTTGTTGTTTTTTTTTTTTTTCTTTTTGTCTCTTTTCAACAGCATAATTATTAACCTTTAACATTTTCACGCATGAAAGTTACTGATGATGAGAAAAAAAACCAAAAAAATCTGTAAGTATATGCAACAAATTTTTATTCTTTCATATGTTTTATTTTGGTGGGGATTATTTATGAGTGTCTATTTGTCAGAAGTAAAAGGGAGGAGCAGGTAGACAATTTTGTAGCCAAAGAAGAAGATTGAAGATGAGAGGTGCGGGTGGAAAGAGTAAGGGAGAATGCGCAGGCAAGCATGACTAATCAGCTTGCGCTTTTTTGTTTTTTCTGTATTATTTTTTCGGTTACGGAAAGTTTGTCCGGCTGCTAATTGCCGTGAAGGCGCCGCAGCAAAACAACAAGATTTTCAAAACTCCCACTCCTTAAGCTCTTTCTCTCTGTCTCTAGCATAGGTATCTTTGTCTTAGGTTATTCTTTGTCTCACTCTCTTATTTGGTTGCGCGTTGTTGTCTCCTTATGCAAATTGCATCCAACAAGTGCAAGAAATCCTCAGCTTAATTATCATAGAGCACAAGGAATAAAATAAATGTGAATGTTGTATATATGTATGTTTGTATGTTTGTGTAGAGCCAATCAGCAGCAAAAGCTGTGAGCTAAATGAGCATCTCATCTAGTCGGTAAGAGGAGACAAGTGAAGGAGCGGTGTATGTGTGAGGTAGAGAGAACGAATGGAACTCCATGTGTCACCCAGTGGCGCAACGTGTTGCGCTAATTTTATATGCAAATTATGGCAAAAGTGCAGCTTGTATGCTAATTTACCATCTCTCTCTTGTCGTCCCTCAGTCAGTTAACACTCCTTTATTTACTTTGTTTTTTTTTGTTTTTTTTTTTTTTGTTTGTTTCGTTCCTCTGCACTCTGCTGTGTTTTTAATGATCTCGAAAATATTTGGAGAATGCTGCAACTGTGACTGCGATCACTGGTTGGCTGGCGGCTTTGGATGTGGTTGCGGCTGCTGCTGCTGCTACGGCTACGGATGGGGCTGCACTTCGTCATCCTTCATGTCTTCATGTTTGTCTTGCTTTTTATCTGGGCTTAAAAGTGTGAAATTTTGACGCAACGTCAAAGCAATTTTTCGCTTCACTTTGCCAGATATGTGGATCAGAGCTCCTTTCACCATAAAGTCGGCAAAAACCAGCAAGAGCAACAACAACAACAACAAACAACATCACCAGAAAATATGGCCGTTAATGATTTTTGAATACATCATGCTGGGCTCATTTTAGCACATTTCTTTATGCCTTTTCTTTTTATATACCCTAAGCACATGTGTTGAATGGGTATTTAGGCATTGTCTAACAAAAGATAACCCATAGATTTTTAGTTATAAAACACTTAAAAAAAATGTTGATTGCTCGATGATCCCAAAGTGTTAATCAGAGCAAAGCCTTATAGAAATCTTTCAATTACTGGGTATCTCCTTGTCGATGCCCTAAATTCAAATGCAAATGGGTTAATTTGGCTTCATTTTTGCACTTGTCAGTTTTTTTTTGGTTTATTTTTGGAAGGGGTTTTGGTTGTACATATCTTAATTAGAAGTGCCACGGCAAATGAGCCAACATTGTGGAGGGGAAGTGGACAGAAATATAATATGTATATTGGTGAAAGACTTTCACAATATTGCTTATAAAAATCAAACAATAAACCAATTAATTGAACTAAAGAAAATTTAAATGAATTGGAAAGGATTTCTTTACTGTATTAGAAGAGATTTTTGCATCAATATTATGACCTTCAATAAATAAATTGTGGAGTTTGTCATCAGAATAATTATAGTAAAAAATAAAATGCATTCTCAATGAAATTGCAATTGGCACTAAATCAATATAAATTGTCATATACATTTTTAATTCAAATAAAAGACGGAAAAGACCAAAAGCAACAAAAGAAAAAAAAAATTGTTCAATAAATTAATAAGAATTTAAATAAATATTTATAGACATATAATTGCATGTCAGATAAAAAAAAAGAAGAAGCGAAGTGGAAAGGGCAAAAGAAATTAATTCGATTGCAGTTTATGACAAGCGATTAAAATTAAAAACGACAAAGACAGAGAGACCTCCAACACAGAGAGGGAGGGAAAGGGAGAGAGAGAGAGTGGGGAGGGTGGAGTAGTAGAGTTGCAGTTTGAAATTTGTAGGAGAACTTGATGTCGATGGTTTTGGCTGTCTTTTTTGTTTTTTTTTTTTTTTTTAATTATGCCCGGTTTTTATTTTGGTTTTTTGTTTTTTTTGTTGTTGCTGTTGTCTGTTTAGTGCCTCAATTAAGTAGCACAAAAGTAAAGAAGAGATGCCATAAACAGATAGCTTGTTTCTTTTAATTCAAGACCCAAGAAATATCGATAAGGTTTTATCTAAAGTGGCATGGGAGACAGCTACCGCAGACAGTGTTCATTAGTCAAACGTTAGGTGACAATACCGAAAAACGGCCAAAAATGGGACAAACCTGTAAGCGACAGCAGCAGCGGCAGCGGCAACAGCATTCGCACCATGTCAACCAGCTGGCTGGCTGGCTGCTGGTTATCAGATAGATTGATATGACCGGGAATAGAGAAAGTCGTAAGTTGTATGTCGTAAGTCGTAAGTAAGGGCCTTAACTACTTTAACTTTTAATATTGACAGCAACCTAGCGGTTGGCTAGTAGCTAACCCGCTGAGCCCCCCAAAAGCCAAGTGTCAATAAAATTGCGTAGATTATTGCAAGCGAGCTCGTAAAATTCTTTATAATCGTCGCTCGATGCGATGCGATGTGGTCTTCAGTACAACCACAACAGGCTCATCTACTCCATGCAAGTGCCATTTGTGCCATCGTGTTGCGTGATGTGAAGTCTCTTGTCTCTCTCTCTATATATAGCATGTGTGTGTGTGTGTGTGTATGTGCTCTGCCAGCGGCAGCATTCCATATGAATTTATTAAATAAATGCATTACAGGAGGGAAAAATACATTGAAAAATAAACAAGAAATGAAAATTTTAATTACAATTACACCGAAGATTAGAGACACTGTAAAATGTCTATAAATAATCTATTTATAATTATATTTGCAATTATTTATAAACGAAAACTTTTATAGTCAACAGCAATCCAAATTTTTTTAGTTCTTTAAATTCTATAAAACTAAATCAAAAGTTTACTCTATTTTGCTACTTTTGTACTATTTTAATAACTTAAATTAAAAGCTACTTTTATTGTGATTTTGTATAACATATGATATGGTTATATAATTTATGAAATAATATGTGAAACGGCAACACTTTCTCTTTATAAACAAAAATCTTAACTATATATAATCGGAAAAGATTATAGTTTTATTGGGATTAGTTATATTGTACTTAACTACAATTTCATTTGATTTCTAAAATAACCTTAAAACTACATCGATTTAACGAATCAGTTTTACTTACCCTGATAAAGTAGCTCCGATAATGCATTTTCATATGTTTATCGTAAATAATAAGCTTAAAACTTGATTGACATGTAAACTCTGTCTCTCTCTCTCTCTCTTTCTCTCTAGCTGGCAATTAAAATCAAGTTTTTGTTTTGTTCCTATTTAACAATATAACTATGAATTGAAATTCTTAAACAAAATAGCATTCACACTAGTGCACTAGTTTCTTAAGTTTCACTCTGGACGTCTCGTGTCCTACGTAGTACTAGCAACGGGTGGTTCGAATATTGTCCCATCAGTTAGTTGTGCTTCTATTTTTGTATGTGTATTCTGGCAATATTATTGTTAATTTCATCGTAAATTTGAAAATCTTATGCTTATTGAATTTTCATGTTAAAACACACGCACACTGAGAGGGAAAGAGAGAGAAACATACACACACACACAGATACACAAAATGCAAGCACACACAAATTGTCATTCTCCCTTTGGCTTTTCTTGGCATCCTTTCATGTTTGCATGCAAATGATTTTAGTTATGATAAGAGCAGTGTCAATAAATGCAGATCCAGATGCAGATGCCACACAATCACACACACATACACACACACACACACACATGGTCGGACAGGCACGCACACCCAGACAAAATTAACTTTATGGCAATTTTATCAATTTGACTGTAGATTTTGTTGTGCTTAGTTACTTTTTTTTTTTGTTACTATTTGTTGTTTATTGTTAAATAATAACAATCAAATGTTTATGCTGATTGCCTTTAATTGCAATTTGATTGTTTGCTTTTATTACCTCATTGAATTAAATTAGTTTCAAATATGATATCTATAACTTGGTTAAAATGCCTATCAGGATCAGGAATATATATAAACATTTCAAATACTCTATAATTGTCACAAGCTAGCCGAGTAATTGAAGTTAACCTCCGAAAGGGTATGTAGAGAGAAATAAAAATGTAACATTACAATGACTTTAAAAAAAAAAAATGAATTTCCTTCTAATAATGTTTCCACTCTAAAATTCAATTTGTACTTTTAAGCGAAACGATAAAATCTAAAACAAACACTTCACACACACACAAGCACACAGACACGCACACACGCACACACACATACAAAATATGTATTAAAGCGCGTCACGTTTAAAAATACCGAAAAAGATGTTTCAAGTGCTACCCAAAAATCAAAAATTGTAACAGAAATATGTTAAGAAAACAAATAAAAATTACCAAAAAAATAAAAAAACGAATCTTGAGCCAAGCCAAAGTAAGGCAAGGCAAGCCTCTCCCATTGGATTCATCATTATCATTAAATGTGATAAGACCTTGTGGATCGCCCAGTCAGCTGTCAGCTGAAGGAAATATATGTACTTCGAATGCACTTGAGACATTTCTCTTGAACTTCAACGCCTGCCAGGCCGCTGTCAAAATATTTCATTGGCATGAGGCGGCGATTGGTGTTGGTGTTGGTTGGGGAAAGAGGAGGGTCGGGTTGTTGGGTTAGGGAACTTGTTGTGCGGTCTTTTGATGAGATCTCAATATATGACAGGCTGTCCCTCAAACTTTTCCACTTGCAATAAGCAGTAGCCAGTCTGGAGAATGTGTGTGTGTGTTAGACAAATTAAATCTGTGTAGATCTGTGCGGAATGAAGTGACTTCTAAGTAAGTGCAACTTGTTCCCAATTGGCCATAGAAACGACTGCATTCCCATGTTCCGGGCCCATATATTTCTCTGTTTATTTCTTTTTCATATTTTCGCCGTAACCACAGATGATCGGATGATCGTTGTCGATGGGCAAACAAAGGCAAAAAACAACACTAAAAGAACACTGTACTCACACATAGTGAGAGGAGGGGAACGGGAGAGCAGATATTCTTGTATTTATAAGGTTTCTGTCATTTCTGTTAAGGATTGAGTTATTTGCCCAGTGAAAAGACGAAGAATACGAGACGATCGGGTATAGGTGAGGAAAAGAGATTCTGTATGCCTTGGGGATGCGGTTGTTTGTTATGGTAAAACGATACTTTACCACGTTCTTTATACCCTTGCTTAATAGATATATATTGAATATACAAAAAAGTTTGCAAAGCCAAATGTTGAAGTACTAGTTTAAAAGTTAAGCCAAGTTAATTTGCCTATAAACTAGTTAAATTTCTCTTAACATAAGACTGTAAGTTAAATAAAGCACAACTTTCACATATATGTATGTATGTATATCTATACATTCACATACTTGTAGAGTATATATAATTCAATATACGCAAAGATTGGCAAAGTTCTACGAGTTTTTTTTTTTATTTACAATCTTCATATTTGCCATCCATCTTGACTCTACAGATATATAAGAATGCAAAAATATTTGAATAAATCAATGCGATGATATTTTAATGATATTAAATTTCCATATAAGGATATTTATACAGAGAAATTGTACAAATCAAGATTCCATTATTCTTTTTTTATCGTTTCGTAAGGTGTTCTCTATAGAAAATGGAAGATCAATTTTTACTTTCAGTCTGTAAATTTCAAACAAACATCTAGATAACTGCAAAGACGTTGCCAAATACTCTCTCTGGCTATCTATTTCTGAAAAAGTTCAAAAATGATTGATAAACAAATGTAAATATTTCCTTTTCTATATGTATTTTCACCTGATGGATAGAGTTTAAAAGCTTTCGATTGCATTTAAATGCATGTTTAATTTCCATTATTATAACATGAAATTTCTTATATATACAAACGTTTACTTATACGCACATGCATACATTGATGTACATACATACATACATATGTATATAAGCCTCATTCCATATACTTCATTACCATATCCCACACATGTGTTTATCTCTTATTTGTTATTACAACAAATTGATTTGGACATACAAGTTGATTGCAAAATACAACTGTCCGAAATGGCATTTAAAAAACCTACGCTTAAAAAAAAAAGAAAAAGAAAATTGAAAATAAAAAAAGCAAAAAGGAAACCGATGCCCTGAAGTTCCCTTTCATATCCCTCTTCTACTCTCTCGTTATTATTATAATTTTTTTTTTTTTTTTTTTGGTCTTGTGTCTCTTTCTCAGTTGACAGCTCGCCAAATGCGAAACAGATCAAAGCAAATTATATGCAACGCCTCTTAGCTGCTTAGCAATGGACGAGCATCAAGAGCCAGGCAGCTAGCCAGCCAACCAGCCTCTTAGCCACTCATCCATAAAGCATAAAAAATATATACATATATATAGAGAGAGAGAAAAAAAAAAAATAAACTGTTGGATAGATCAACAAACGTAAAACGCGTGCCCCTGGTCCAATGGATTTTCATTTGCGAAAGAAAAATTTCATAAATCAACAAACCGAACGAGAGGCAGATTCGGATTCAGATTCAGAATCAGAATCTGAATGAGAACCAGAACTGGGCAAACAGAATGATGGCTCGATTAAATGGATTTCAATGCCAACGCGAAGTCTCCACTCAAGTCATTCTATGGTGAAGTCTTTTGCATTTCCATTTCATCAGCAAAACAGATAGAATAGGGCAAGGAGTGGCAAAAAGGGTTAAAAGATGGTAAGGGGAGATGAGGAATAAATAGATAAAGACAGAGAGACAGAGTGAGAGAGAGAGAGAAAGAACTCTCATAACAAATTTGCGCGCTTTTATGCCCACAAATTGCCATGTCTTCAGCCAAGTGACAGTGCAATTATCGAGGACCTATGAGGTCTAAGAGTATATGCCAGTTGATGACCAAAGAGAATCAGAGGAGGCAAAACTGCAGTTGACAGTTTGAATGATTTGGGTGGAGAGAGAATGGAACGATGATGATGATGATGATTATAATGATGATAATGGCAGAATTGATAAATTGATGAATTCTCCATTATGGTTAAAGACCCTTTTGTGAATCTCTAAAGGCGCCATCAGGCCATCAGAAGCGTTGCAATGTTTTAGGCATTTATTGCATATTTTCCATATACATAAATTTCCTACCGGAAATGAGATAATTAATATTTCTACAAATAACAATGAGATACTTTAGTAAATTTAATGCTTTTTCCATCAGGACTTTTTCAATGTTGAAATAAATGAGACTAAAAGTTACTTTAGAAACTTGTAACTGCAATTGTATACGTATACGTGTTATATATGTATGTATGTATAAGTGCAACTACATATACATATGTATGTTGCTATTGCTATGTACAGTTATGCTTTTAAAGCTTATCTAGAGATTTCAAACATTAAGCTTAACATTCTGGCCAGATGAATGCCGATTTTCCGATGCCAATGCCAATGCCAATGCTTGGAAATTATCATACCAGAGTCTATAATTATGCGCCTAGGTGGAATGCTATACATTCAATAAAAGCAGGCAATAACAACAACATCAACAACAGCAGCAGAAACACAGAAGCAAGCGTGCCGCCGCCAGCCAGCAACAACAGCAACAACAACAACAATTGTGTGCAAGGAAAACGAATGGAACAATGGACGACAGCAATCGCTGCCGCCACCGATGTCTGCCGCCGCCTGCTGGAGTACATCTCTAGCGGATGCAGTCAGTTTTTGGTGTGTTTGAGTGTGTGTGTGTGTGTGTGTGAGTGCCATTTGTCGAAATAGCTGATGTGTTGCTGTTGTTGTTATTGTTTCTGTTTATTCTCGTATTCGCATTTGTTGGATAGAATCAAATGCCGAAAATACAATTATGGCCGCGAACGATCGCTACACGATCTCTTAGTAACATTGAGAAGCATTCCATATGTAATCCAAGACGACAAATGAATATCCTTTATAATAAGAGATTAAAATTATCGGGAAACACACTGATTTAAAATTTTTGAAACTGAAATCTACATATACAAAACTTTAATTGCTTAAATACGGTTAAAATTCTTTATGTTTAACAAATTTTCTATAAAAATTTGTTATGCTGTGGATCAATCTATATCTTTCTAATAAACTGTCTGTAATTGAAGCAGCTTATCTACAAATAAATTAGAGAAATATGGAAAGGGTATAGGGAAAAATGTAAAGACAAAAGCCAAATCGAAAAGAAAGCACAATATAAACTTTAATCGGCGGACATTCCTATACATACTATACATACAATATAAAGCTAGGCGGCGGCGGCGGCCCCATTGCGATGTTCTCTTTGTTGTTGTTGTTGCTGCTGCTATTGTTGTAGTTGTTAGCCTGGCATAGCTCATTCTAATGCAAACACTGGCACCTTTTGGCCAAAATGCCGCCTTAGTCTCAGCTGCCAATTGATGGTTATTGCCAATTTGTATGCGGCTACAGAGAAAGAAAAAGAAAGAATGAAAAAAGGAAAAAAAAAAAAATAGAAAAATAGAATGAATGACCGAGAGCCAGCATATCATTTTCAAACGTAGGAAGTGGCAACAACTCAGTCACAGTAACAACTACAACAACAACAACAGATGCTGGCGATAATGGCGATAATAATTGTCTTTATCTTTTCTTTTTTAGCTCAAGTTGGCTCGTTCCGTTCCGTTTCACAATCAAGCCAAGTCAACTCAACCTATACAAATTCCCTCAAACCAAAATGCTTTTGACCCGCACCAAAGAAAACAAAAAAACGTAGAAAAAAAGAATAGAAGCTTAGACCAATTTTATTTCTACTATATATGGCCTTAACAGGGATGGATTGAGACATGTGCGGGCTCTCTCAGTGGGCACTAATTTCCAGATATACATTTTAATATATTTTCTTAAAATGAAGCTTTACGTTTATATAAAATTATTTAGAATATTTTATGGAATTTGAATATAATAACGCAATCTATACGAATGTATATATAGCTAACATTTGGATTTCACAATGGGAAGTTCAAATTTTAAACAGTTCTTTGTTTTGGCAAATGTTTTGGCAAAATTAAATGTTTTCTTGAAAACTTCAAAAGATAGGACTCTACATTGTTCTACTTAAATGTATGTCTAAAATTAATTTTACTTGTATAAAAGATAATGAGTAACTCTTTGATTATCATTTATTTTTAATTTTCTTTTAATTTGAAATTTTTTTATTTACTTTATTTTAATTTGTTGAACTTTATTTATAGCCTTAGTGACTATTCAAATCAAAACCTTCTGATGAGTCTTTTATTTTTGATGCGGACCTGGAGAACCATTTATTTTATAAGTTTTGTCTGTGGAGTAATAAAATTTACACAAAATATGTGTTGAAAAGCAACAAATTCAGTTATTTGCATATTCAACTAACAATGGCATCGAATAAAGTCGTAAAAATTGATAAATACTAATGAACTTGAGAGAGCTTTGGGAACTTTTATTCTTGAGATTCTCTTACAGTTATGACAATTCTGTCAAAAGTCAAACTACTTTACAATATTTATTCATTCAACTGATGAACTTTTCCCTCAGAGACAGACACACACACACACACACAAATACACCCAGTGAAAGAGAGTGACAGTAGGAAAAGGCGGGGGGAGGGGTGGCGACAGTTTATGTCTTTTTTAATTGAAATCTTAAATTTGAAGCGACATGGAAAGGCTTTTATCTGCCCTACACCTACCTACCTACTGCCTCCGCTACCTCCATCCACCCCCCTTTCCGTAACTAGCTGCAACACTAACAGCAACTCTTGCTGCACTTCTGTCTGTTGTCGTCTACTGCTACTACTACTACTACTACTACACGGGCTACTGTCTCTCCGTCTGTTAATATGTCCGTATGTCCATACGTCCGCTCGTCTATCCGTCCGCCTGTCTGCCTGTCAGCAGCGTTGAAGCTTAAAATGTTGCTAGATGATAAATAAAATAACGAGTTGGCATTAAAATGATGACAGCCGCCAAGAGAAACGATGGTTTGGAGGCCCATTTGACAATGACATCCATCCCATGATGGCGCTTATTAATAATTAGTTTGACTTTTTATTTTCGGGCAGAAGTGGAGTGGGGTGGGGTGGAATGGAGAGAGAGAATAGAGTGCTGTTGGTAGGGAAGTAGATTGGATGAGCTCATTATAATTAGAAAACTTTCCAAGCTAGTTACAACAAATTAACATTGCTTTCAATTGGCTGACTGCCCTGGTTACCTCCCATAAAACTTTTGCCACAAAAATTCATCAACATAAATGGCAGTCAAGTGCCTTGCCTTGACTTGACTCATCTCATCTTAGCATCAGTTCTTGCTTCTTGTAATTACCCATTTCGGGGTATTTTTTTCTCTTATACTTTTTTTCTTTCTTTTTTTTGACCACCTCATAAAATGTATTATATTCGAGCGGCAGGTTTCAAAGTTGCCTTCGATCAACAAATTGCATGTTATATCGCGTTCATCTTTGCTGTTTTTATTTTGTTCATTGAAAACGAGTTCATTTAGATGACGACCCACAATACAATCGAGCCTCATTTCAATAAAGTGTTTTTTGTTTTCTACCCTCTTCCCTTCCCCTATACACTTCTTAACCATATTACACTCACATTACATTGGAGGAGGTTTTGTTTTTGTTGTGTTTTTCCTCTCGGTCATAATCATTACCGGAAGGTGAGTGGTTCTTTTTTTTTTTCTTTCTTCTTTGCAATGAAGCCAAAAAAGAGAAGCAGTAAAAACATGTAAAATGAGAGCTTGTTATTGAAATGATCGTGTGCTAGTACTTAGGGGTAGAGAAAACAACAAAACCAAAAGCAAAAAACAACAAGAAGAATACAGTAAACTGGGTTTATTGAATTGTTTCACGGTAGTTGCAGAAATTGTAGTACTTACAACATATTCCGAATCGAAGGAGGAGGAGCCTGTCGTAAATACATATATACAAAAGCCATAACAGAAATTGTTATGTGAATATTGTAGTATATTATTATTAAAGGAAAAGATTTGTAAAGACTTGTAGAAAAGTGAAATTTCATGCAATTCTCTTTCTTTTGTCTTTTACAAAACTTAAAAATATTGAATAAATATAAATGAGCCCACTTATATACAGCATTTGCAACACTGATATTGGTATCTGATATTTATAATATAAGGTTTGAAATCAAAGGTAAAGATAGAATCTAAGAAAGTCTACAGCTCCTGGTTTTTCATCTTCAATTGTCAACTGTGATAGTTATTTTACGTCATTTTAATAATGTTCCTATTACATTTGAAAAACAAAAATTGAATAAAATTCATTTCTTTTCAATGTAATATACGTGACATCGAATCATTATTGAACAAAAACAATGTGGCACAACTTAAACTTCTTTATTTAGTTTTCAACATTTGCTTCATCTTTGTAAATTAAATTGATAGCATATATAGGCTCTTTATAAAATTGGGTTAAAGGTTAACTCTTACCTCCCCTGAACCGAATTTCAGATATTTCGATACTTGGTTTCACGCAACTCCAACTCATGTGTACAAATTCTGTTTGATAGATCGTGTGACAACTGATGGCTAAATGGTTCTTTCGACTGCATTTAAATAAAAATGGCAAATAACTCTTTGGCTGTCGACTCTACCGCTTCCGCTGCTGCCCGTTCCACCTATATGGTGAAACAGCTGTCCAATTTCTTCAATGCACAGAGACACAGTAGTATGTAGTAGAACCTGGGACTGGACTAGCCCTTCGGCTGGCTGGCTGGCTGCCGTTGCTGCCAACGTCAATGTGTCAGTGCATCAAAAAGTTGTCAAATATCAGTTATCAGCAGGCCAAGCAACATGCTGCAAACACACACACAAACACAAACAGGGGTAAAGACAAAAAGCGAACACAGAAAGAAAGAAAGAGTGCCACATAGACACATATTGATGTCCAGGTTCCAGCCCAACAACTGACTCTGACTGACAGTTGACAGTTCAGCGAGGGACAACATATACACACACACACACACACAGGGACAGAGACACAACAGGGACAGGAGGCAGGGTCTGAGACCGAACTCGAGCCAGAGCCAGAGTCAGAACCAGAGCCAAGCTGTCTGCCCAGCCATTGTTGCCGTTGTTGTCGTTATTGCAATAAAGATAAAAAGGGGCAACATTTGACAATTAAAGCACAACAAAGTGTGGCAACTTATCAGCGAAAGAGCTGCCATTGAAATGGGTAGCAATATGTAAAAAAAAAAAACAAAATGATTGAGCTGGAAGAATGAATCTTAATAGCTAAAGTTTTATCAGTCAATTTTCGCCTGACTTATGATTATGCATTGAACTGGCCCATACCAAATGTGACAATGGGATCTCATAAATGGCTCAAATTACTTCAGTTTCAGATACTCTGCTACCTAAAAAGACAAAAAAAAATGTTAAGTGGCCAACAGATGATGCATTACAGGTGCTCTGCCAAACTAAAAATTTCCCAAAGGTCAATACTTTGGAAGTGAAAACACCGTAAAATTTTCTTCATTGAAAAGCAATACTTTCTTATATTTCCTAGATTTGTACCATTTCTAGTTTATAAAGAGAATTCGTTAGCTATTGCCATGCCGTGTTGTTTAACATTTTCGAGGGTATTATCACTTCGTTGAGCTTACGCTGTCAAGAAATTTATGATGGCCTGACTAAACATTCATTAGTGGCTGCTTGCTATGCTATATGTATGCATATGTATGAATGTATATCTATTTGTGTGGCTAGAATTCCGCACACACAAGCTCTGGAGAATGGAATGGTCACAACTCACCCGATGCTGCTACCCCAGAGTGGCAGCGGCGTCGATTTCGCATCTTTGCCTCTTCAGGAATGGGGCAGGCAGGCAGGAAGACAGAAAGGCAAGATGGCTGGCAGGCAGTCAGGCATTCGGTCTAGGCACAGGCAGGTATTCATTTCAACGCTGGCCCAAGCTCGTAAAACTGTCAAAATCCACCGGCTACCGGGGGCTTGGCAAATGGCGGCATTGCAACGCAATCTATGCCACACATGCAACAATTAGCAAAACAAACGCGATATCATAAAATAATATTAATTTGTAAAACAATCGCTAGCGTAAACAACAACGACAAGTAAACTGGCTTCAGCATTGACTTTATACTCCTTGCCGGGACTCCGGACTCCTTACTCCCTGGTAGTTCCCTATGCTTTCTCTCTCTCTCTCGCTCGATCTCTCTTGTTCCTCCGTTCATCCATCCATCCTTCGGTTGTTGGCTGTCGTTTGTAGCCCACAATTATAAGACGCCGTTGCGCATGCGTAATAAGCACTTTTCCGTCTGACAACACAATAAAATGTCATGATATGCCCCACGCTCTGTGGGGGACTCCAGCGATTCCAAGTATAAACTGGAAGTCTTTCTCTTCTAACCTCTTCCCTTCTCTTCTCTTCTCTCTCTCTCTCTCTATCTGTTTGGTCCCCAACATATTTTGTATTTTGTTTTGTAACTTGTCTAAAACTAAGTATTGACCATGGTATTCAGTTGGATTGCGGCCTTTTGGCACCAATTCTTATTGCAAATAAACGTCTCAGGTTGCAATTAAAATCAATAAATCGGTAACTAGCCTGCCAGCTGGTTTATAACCATTAAAGACAACATCCAGATATTGAACGGTAACAGTTTTACAATATTCTTGTTGATTTAACGACCCAAGTTTGAGTATTTAGTTAATGGCAAATATTTCCTGTCTTTTGAATTGTCTGAAAAAAAAAATAAAAGAGATATTCTTATAAATGACATCAAATGAAACAATGATTAATCTATAACTAGTTTCGAAAGTTTTTATGTAGTTTTTTGGTAAGCAAAGTTGCGATAACAATGATGTAAGAGTTTTTGAAATCGGCAAAAAGATAGCCTTAAGAAAAAGCTTGGATCCTGACGATCCAATTCAGCCAAATTTTGGACGATTTTAGAAAACCAAGTCTTTATATGCTTCTTAGAATCGCATCTTTAACTGGTATAATAATTTGAAAAGTAGAAAAATAAAAAATTTCGATAAGATTTTTGAAAATTTTGACAGGGGTGACATCCTCAAAAATTTTAAAAATCAGGTCAACATTTTTTTTTTCTCAAGTTTAGAAAGTTTAAAGATGTCCAACTTATAGTCTCATTAAAGGGACATTAAACATATTCTTTAAATGAATCTCAACTTACCAATCCAGTAGAATTTTGACTAGATTTTTGTAAATTTTCACAGTGGTTAAAGTAGCAGAGATTGTAAAGTAATATCATCCCGATTATAGTTTAGCGCAGTTCATTCCACACACACACACACACACACACACACACAAAAGGGCTTATTATGTGGCAACCCAACCATAACGCTGCACAAATTCTACTCAATGTGCCACCACCATATTGCATGACTTGTTGTTGGACGGCCAAATCCATTCACTATGACCAACTGCCATAAAAAAGATAATTTCTACAGCTATAAAGATTTAAATTGATGTATTTAGTAATGCTCGGTGGATCCCTGAAGCGATCAAACTAGTTTAACATCGTTTTTGCATTAACGAAGGTGCGATTAAACAAATGACAATCAATTAACGATCTAGCCAATTTTATATTATTATAGTAAAAAGTGATCCACTTGTCCTTATTTGAACCTGCCCCAATATTGCCATTTCGTTCAATGATTAACCTGATTATTTGGCAAGCCAACACCAACAATCATCAATGATGACGATGATGATGACGATCATCGATCGAATCGATCGATCGATTGATCGACCACCAAGCTAACAGTAGCTCCTTAAAAACAAAAGCAAAAGCAAGAGGGAAAAAAAAGTTGGAGAAAAAAGTATGTGCACCTTTTAATCGCTTCGAATGACATGTTGAATGATGCCTCACTTATGTGTGAACCTACCGGGCTGCTGTCAAGAGCTGCCTCGGCCTGTTTGTAACGATCGATAAAGATGATCTCGAGCCGTCGTCGTCTGCCAATAGAAATGTTTTGTGAGGGCCATGCCCGGCCGGCCGGCTGGCCGACCGGCCCGCCAGCCCGCCCGCCTCTGAGCGTGCCCAGAGCAAACATTTTGTTGATCATGATTTTTTGCTGTTTGCTGTTTGTGTTTGTTTGTTGGCTTTGGCTTTTTGTTTAGAGTTGACAAGATGTCACCGCCGGCCATCGACGATGGCCAAAGACGTTGCTAGAATGTTGCCTGGCATGTTGCGTCCTTGTTGAGCAACATTTTGCGGAGGTTTCTGTTTTAGTTAACGTTTTTCCTTTCCTCTCACCACCTCTCGCTCGCTCTATGTTTCTATCTCTTTCAGCTTTTTCTGGTCTCATCACTTTCTTTGCTTTGGCAAGATCGAGCCAACGGATAATAGATCAGTTGGCCAGAATCAGAGTTTTTCCTTCTTTGCCTTCTTTTTTTCGTTTTTCAATTGGGAGCACACACATTACATAGTAGATTGCCAGCTAGCTGATAAGCCACTAGATTGAACCTGAGATCATGGTCGTTCGCAGGTGCCGATCGTGTCCATGGCCGCATTGGGGACATGCTTCCTTCTCGCAATACCCCCACCTCCTATGGAATTTTAATCAGCCTTTTGGCTAGTGGTTTTGTTTTTTTTTTTTTTTTGTCTTGTTGTTTTTTGTTTTGTAATTTTCAATTACATGCCACGCTTGAGTTAAATTTTTACCCTGATCTTGTTGCGTGGGCTTCTCCAACGATTGTGAATCTTTCCCTTGATTCCCCTCGTATTCCCTCTCTCTCTTTACAATTCACCATTTGCTCGTTTTGTGATTGATTTCGGATAAAAGTGACCGCACAGTCACAGTTCATGGTGACAGGCTTTTTGGTAAATGGCTTCCGGCAACACTTTTGATTGCAATTAAAAACAGAGAAAACTAGCAGAAAACAAAAAGGGCAACCATCTGAAGAACGCCGACAGAGTTCTTTCTCTTTCCATCTAAATAGGTATGATTGCACATACATACATACATATATATATACACAAATATATACATATATATCTTTAGTTTAGCTGCCGTTTACGTTTTCGTTTACCCATTGGCGCACAATTGTGCGATTAATCATTGAGCGCGGCTCAGTGAGTTGTCAGCTGTGACTTGGACTTAGTCTTGGACTCCCTGTGCCGGCGTTGCCGCCTCAAAAGATCAGATCGCCGCATCGTTCGTCACAAGCGATTGGACAGAACCGACAACCCCTGCCCATACCATGCCCTGCCCTGCCCATCCCATCTTTGAGCTTAGTTTGGTTCACTTTAGTTCTCTTCTGTTCTTTTCTGTTCTGTTCAGTTCAATTCAGTCCTGGCCAGCCAAATGGGCGCTTAGAGAATGGCCAAACCGAACTGCATTTCAAATGCCCAGTTCAACACTTTTTCTTTTTTTTTTCTGTATACACTTGTGAAAAGTAGGCATATCGATTTGTGAGACTGTGGATTGAATTGGTATAAAAAATATAAGAATTCTGTCTTAAATAATTTCAAATTCAAATAAGCCTTTTCCATTTGTTTAACTGATTCTGCGAAAGGATTTGTTTGTTTATTTTTTTTTTAAAGGTATTATTTACTAATATCTCCACACAAACTTGTTGATTTTACAAGAGAATTGTATTCTTCGGTTTTTAGTATTTTTCGTTCTTGTTTCGATTTCTATTTGATATTTTTTTTTTTTTTTCTTTTCTGTGGGCCGTTACCATTCATGCGTTAAGACTTTGTTTCTGTTGTTCTTTTTCTGTTTTTTTTTTTTTGTATTTTTTTTTTTATTTGCAGCGCCGTCAATTTGCTGTCTCCTTACCCTGCCAACTCTTCTGTAGATCTCTACCTCAATTCCTTCTTCAATGCTCAAAGTGTAGCCCTTCATTTGGGGTCTGGTTTGTTTGCACTTCTTGGCTTTTTGGTGGAGTTTTCTTGGTGTAGAGTATGTGTGTTTTGCTCCATTTGAGCTGCGAACGCTTCGAACTTCCGCACTAGACTTGCCCACAACAAGGGGTGATTGGCAAAGGGAGGGGTAGAGAGGCATTGGTAAAGAGGGAAACACGCCGGAACGGCAGTGCCCAGCCAGAGTTCAGTCAAGCGAGCAATTGTGTGGATGTGGCTGAGTTGACTTCTTTTTCTTGGGCATGGCAATGGCTCCCAGTTCGACCGACAACAAGCGACTTTGACTTTGACTCCGACTCCCGACTGTTGCTGCCGTAGCTGCTGCTGTTGCTGTTGCTGCTGCTGCGTGCTCTTGGGCAATTCCATAAAGTGTTTTATTTAATGGAAAATCTTTCAATTGTGGAAAATGGTGTTAATTAGCCGCCATTAAGATCATAAATTAGTCGCTACAAACGATTATGACGCGCGATTGTGTGTGTGTGTCTGTGCGTGTGTTTGTTGCTTGGGAATTTCTATTATGACTTTATATAGATGATGGCGCGGCGCGGCCAATACCCAAGACATGTTTTTGTTTGTTTTACGGTACATTTGCTGTTATGGCTTTACATTTAGCCCAGGTAAATGGGAATGGAGATGTTTGATTTATCAGAATTGATTTTAATGCAATAATGAGAGGGAAAGTTTTTCTTCTTCTATTTTATTTTTTTTCTTTCATATTTATAATTGAAAAGAAAAATTCCACAACAAGGTTGAGTCATCCGACTTTAGCTTATATAAATAGGAATTTCATTAAGAATGCGAGGGAAAGTTTTATAATTTTGAAAAAAAAAGAAGAAATTTAACTGATCTTAATTTAGATAACTCTTACATAATCCATAAAAATAATTGCTCAAAAGTTGCGAAATGTATATTTGTGTAAGTGAAGCCTTTGAAGACTAAACTTAAAAACTTAAAAAAAGCTGTTAATTTATGTTCTCACTTATGTTTAAAGTCTCTTAAAAACAAGCATTAATTATATACCTACAGATACGTATATTAACTCACTTATTATAAAGAATATAATTCATTTTCATATACACCCACACATCACACACACACACATACATACACACCCACCAATTCCATTCAACTGCAAAACGCTTGGGTTCTTAATTCTTCGCCTTCTTGGCTCAGTTTACATAAACCTAATCAGTGATCACACTTAAAAGTGCTTTCATTTCGTCCAGTCTGTGCTCTAATTGAAGTGCCCACCAAGTGTTCGACATCGTTCTTATCCACAAAACTCTATCCCCTACCCCGTTTACCTTACCCTTTTTTGGCGCATTTGTCGAGCCAATCGCTCATTATCAGTTGTTTGTTGCCCTGGCGATTGTTAATCAATGTGGTGTGGGCGTGGAAGATTTGTCAAGCCATGGCCATAGCCAATAGCATCAGCATCTGCATTATATGTAGGTTAATTCCAGGCACAACTCAAGATACGACGTTGAGGTCTACGACGACGAAGTCGACGATGATGGCGATGGGACTGGAACCAGGATTGGGATTGGGATTGGGGGGACTGGCTTTTGATTAGCATTACAAATGATGCGAGTAATGTGCACTTAAGGCCTATAGCATCCTGTGTTCTCTAGCCAACTTTATCCTAGACAGAGTGACGTGTGTGCTGGATATGGATGCTCAGACTCCTTCGAATGACTTGCAATTCATTTTGCTCGTCCTCTCCCTCAACTGTGTGGGCAAAGGCGCACTGAACGCTGAAGATTTTGTTGGTCCGCTGTCTGGCGCCGACAAAAAAAAAAAAAAAAAAAAAAAAAAGCAGCAAAAAAAGAATGAAAAAGAATACCGAACGAAACCAGAAGAAAGAACGCAAACTCGTATGCAGATTCACACTTGTGTGTGCGGCTGGAGAAGCCTCCACCTTCGTTCCATACACATTGGCCATAAAATATCGGCATTTTATTAGCGCGTGCATCCCATTTGCCGCTTTTCATTGCGATTTTTAAAAGTGTTCCCGTGTTTTGATAGCCGCACTATCAGTGACCCATGGAAATAAATGTGGCCTATAGAGATTATGCCATCTCCAACTTCTGTACCCCGTACCCCTCTTAACTCCCTCCTTCAATCTTCTCATTCTTACTGTCATCCCTTTCTCTCTCTAACAATCTTCTCGCTTCGTCTCCCTCACCATGGGTCTCGGTGTGCATTGGCGATGTCGTTCTATCTGGATGCAGAGACTTTTAATGAAATATGGCGCAATAATCTGGTATAACGGCTATTTAGGGCCACTCATCGCCATGTTGCCATGTTCATTAGGCCTACACTTCAACATCATTTGGTGCTCCCATCGTTTCTCTCTCTAATGCGTCGCTCGATTCGCACTTCTGCTTTTGGCAATACGAAAAACCACAAATTAACTGCACATCAAACATAATCATTTGTGAAAGCTGCCAGAGGACCAACAACAGCGCCTACAGAGAGAGAGAGAGAGTGTCCAACACCAACTTCTACTCCGACTCCAACTCCAACTTTAACTCTAAATTCGGGCTGTGGCAAATTACTTAAACACAAGGCATACAACAATAAGGGATTGGCAATCGGCATACGTCAAGTGGTCCCAAAAAACCGAAAAAAAAAATAAATAAAACCAAAAGAAGAAATGCATATACTCGCATATTTTCAACTAGCAACAAAAAAGTCCTTTTCTTAATGCTCTACATTCTAAAATTTAACTAATTATTCCATTTGGCTACTCTTAGACGAAATCAGAATCGAATTGAAAGCAGTCAAAAGAATGTTTAAGGGAAATTTAAGAGTATCGAAAAGGAAAATCTTTAATTTTTATTATTATCTAAGCAGAAGCATATTTATCATTGAAATAGGTCTATTTTTTGACTTAAGGTTGTACAATTTGCAGATGAGTTTTCTTTAGATATTGCAAAATAAAAATTCAATATTAATTATTCTTCCTTATTATAATATAAAGTGGACTCCCTTTTTATAGAGTAGATATATGTGCATCATGTTAATAAACTCAAACTGTCCGACCTTGCCGGTGTGTCTGCGAAAATTTCGTCATATAACTCTGTCTCCCTTCTTTTGATATACTCTCTGACTCTATCCGAAACCAATTGGCCAGTTGACAACAAAATTTTTGGTGGGCCGCCCGCCACAAGCGATAATTCTTTCAGTGCTATGACAACTAAATTGCCATGGCCATGTCCAGAGTTGGGTATTTGACCAGGGCTACTCGCCCAGAAAGCCGAGAACGAGAGTCCCGAAAAACCCTTCTCGGGGTTTTTTTTTTTTTTTTATTTTTCGGGTTCTGTTTTTCTTTTCTTTTCTTGGTTGGTTGGATTTTTTTTTTCTTTTGGGATAATTCGCATGATGATGAATTCCAGCGAAAAAAGGCTAAGTAAATGGGCTCTCGCTATGGCCAAAAGGAAACGGATGAGCAGCGGAGATTGGGTGGGGGAGTTAAAGCATTCGAACTGTTTCGGTTTTTTTTTTTTTGGTTCAGGCTTTTCGTTTCGTTTATTCACTTGACTGTAATTGCTGGCCTCAGTCTGGGTCGCTGGTCCCACACCACAAGCAAACTACACCACCACACACTCAAACCGAAAAGGCAACAAAGTCACCAGTTAAGTTCTCACTCTTGGCTTCGTTTATTTGAAAATTTCTTCATTTTTCGGAATTTGGTAATTGCCGGCTTGGCCTGGCCTGGCTTTGGCTCTGACTTGGCTCTGACTCTGTTGGCTGTGGCTTGAGAGAACAAAAAAAAAAAAAGAAGTCGGGTGGAACTGTTGCAGTTGTTTGCTGATCTTTCACTGATTTTTTCATTTTTTTTTTTTTTGTTTTTTTGGTTACCTTCTGGGTATTGCCTCCTTTTTTGGGGATTTTCAGTGTCCTCCTCCGCCCCCTCTCTCTTGACCATTCTCTGTATATCTTTCTCTCTCTCTTGTGTGATTGTGGTTATCATTGGGTGGACTTGGTGCCAGTGATTGCCACTTAAACCGTTAAGCAAACGCCGTGTGAGTTGAAGTTGCAGTTGGTTTTTAAATGAACTTTGTTACGTTAAGTTTCGCTTTGGATGGGCTTGGTTTTTTGGCCGAATTGAAGTTTCTTTCCGCCGGCATTCCATTGCACTTAACGCATTCTTCAAGAAGATAAGTTTCAATTACAAATTGTGTTGCCTGTTTTTGGAGTTTTAATTGACAATCCCCTCGGTTTGGCTCGGTTCGGCTTATATTCGTTTTGTTTTTTTTCTGTCTTTTAGTTGGTGATATAGATAAGGTGATTTGTTATCCAGAGCTATAGAAATGGTAAAGGATTTATATATTTCCATTTTTCATTTTGTTAATATTGTTTAAATTGGAAAATTAGCTACCTTATTGATTATTTCTCATAGATTGTAGACAATCCGCCTCGTTGTCCTTTTCAACCACTGAGAGAAGGACAGAGAGCGAGAGAGATAGATAGCTAAAATATGCCAAAAGCTGTTGTTCTGCTCGCTGTACTTGACAATTTCTTTGTGTTATTCCACTGCGCCCCCTATCCTTCTCCCTTGATGGCCAACGTACTCTGTACTCTTCGATTGGCGACAACAAGCGGCAACAATTCGAAAGCCATAGAAATGCCAACCAAAGGCGACAGTAACCAACGACCGACATAAGGACAATTGGACGGACCTGACGATCGACGACCGCAATCTCCTACTCTATGGCCAAACAAGCCCTTAATCAGAGGCAGTCAAAGAATCTCGGCTTGGCTAAAACAACTGCAAAGATTTAATTGCCTGCTGGCCGACCTGCTGCTTAGCCAGATACAACGGTTGAAAGAGAGAGAGCAAGTGTCCGTGTGCGAAAGAGAAAGAGAGAGCAGCAGGGTGGAGAAGCAAGCGCTACTGGATGCGCTAAATAGTTGGCATCATTCTTATGCCTTACTTTGCCTGCTGTTTGTTTGAACCTCATCCTCATGGAGTCGGAGCGCATGCCAATTGGCCCGGTACAGTAGCTAAAGAATTGTCATTTAATTGCGTTGCGTACGTGAGATCGAAGCATTTGCTAGCCTCAGTCACAGGATCACTTCCTATCCCTCTTCCCAACTATATTCATCTTCAGAGAGTGAGAGGGAGGTGATAGAGATAGAATGAGAAAGAGAGACTGGGGCATATATATATATATATACATAAAAATTTATTTCATATACTAGCCAACTGTTGAACAATTCGTTAATAATCCAAATTCCCACATTCCCATCGCCATTGCCGCCACCGTCGCCGCTGCTGCTGCCGCTGCCGTACTGTCCTGTCAATTATTATTATTTTCATTGGAAAACTTCGATGCGAAGCGGGAAAAATGAAATGCCAAACGAGAATGCAGTTTGCTTCTTTTTTCTTATACACATATATATGTTTGTATACCTATTTTTTTTTTTGTATATACATTTGTTTTTTTTTTATTGTTGTTTTTTTTCCTTCTTCTTTTTTTCTAATGCGTTTTCCACACTCGCGCAAAAACCGTGATTAAATCTACGGAAAATTGGCCTTTGTTCTGCGCGAAGCGACTACCGAAACACGCATCTCCTCCTCTCTTTCCCTCTCTCTTTGGGTATATAGGAGGCAGAGGCAGAGAGGCTGTTTGCCATAGCCAGGCCATTTGGTAGTTGTTACCAACTTACCATAAAGCACCGTTACATACATTCTTCCGCTAACAAAGCGAGGAAAAAGCGAAACAATGCATTGAACGAAGACCAACATTGAACCCCAATCGAAACGCTATCGATAGCTAGGCGCATGCGTAGCCAAGTAGCCACCAAACACATGGTGGAAGTAGACGGACACAATGACAAAGAGACGGACAGACGAAAAGAAGGAGAAGAAGGCCAGACTAAAACGCAGCTTTCAAATTGGTTTGTTTTCTTCACCCAGACACTGGACAACGGGGTTAATGTTTCAATCAATAGAAAAGTTATGATACTTTTCATCTTTACATGTCCTTTATCATCGTCCTTTATTTTCTAAGTAAAATAAAATTAATACTTCGTCTTTAGATCGATGTGAAAATTTTACTTCTTCTTGTAAGCTTTGACGCTTGACCATTTTTGCTTTTCAACCAAATTTCTTATTCGTCCTTTTGTTTTACATTATTTTATCCGTGACCCGGTTCAAATTGTTTTTGCTTTGCATGTAGTCAAGTGTAAATTGAATACAAGTAGAAAAAAGAAAAATAAACGAAGTTGAACTCAAAAGCATATCTCACTTACAGAAACTGCGCAAATTCTTGGCTAGGTCAGGCAACTATTTTTTTTTTGTTTTGGATTATTTTGGAAATTAGCCAAGCACTGAACGGTTCGACTGACCAACCGACCGACCGAAACTTCTCCGATTCTAAACTGGAAATGCATTTTGGTTAATTAAGCGCGTTCCGGCGGCGATTTCCCGCTGCTTGGCAACCAATTAAGTCGCCCCCAGAGCCAAGACGACTACTATGAATACGATTCCAACTCCAATTCCAGACTTGGCCCAGGATATTTCCTTTCCTGTCACTGCCTGTGTGTGTATGTGTGTGTGTCTGTGTGCTCGCGCGTATGTGTATAGAGTGTATAAATTTCCGAAAGGCAGCTGTGTCCAAGTTGCTGCTCAAGGCATTCGACATTCAGAGTGCCTGCCCACGGGTTTTGTGCCTCTTTTTGGACGACGGACAACTACGACGACGACGCCGACGACGACGATGACGATGCTTTTGGTAGACTAGCGAGTAGGTGTCATATTTATAATTTACAACATTAGCTCGCCATGGGGTAGCTTCGCAATCTTGCTGAATTTATGCATAAAGTAGTTGATGTTATATATTTGCTTCATTCTAAATTCCCAAAACCCTCTGCCCCCCTTCCCCTCTCTCCCATTTGCCCAAGTGGCCGACCAACCGCCGGCTGCTAGCCGCTAGCCGCCATCTTCCCATTCTATCCCAACCCATCCCGTATCCTGGGGGCCCTCCTGGCGTGTGTGCGTTGGTCCTAGGCATATGTAACACACGTTTACGAGCATGTAAAATGCGTGTATTTTATTTCGCCTTCAGTTTCACTCTGTGCTCATGGAGTGCATACCCCGGCTAGTTAAATTACCCATGGTCTGGTTGCTAACGAGCCGAATGAGATGAAATAAAATGCCATTCTTATGTTCCCCATCCCCCCCCTCCGTATATATGAAAACATGTGAAATTTTGTTTGAAAGTGAAATTTTGCCATAGAACATAGAAACATACCATAAACTTTTACAACTTTCCGACTATACAGGAAAAATTTTGTAATACATTTTCCTTTCAATTTAATTAAATAATAAAAAAAAAAAAAGTTGAAAAAAGAAAACTAAAAATAGTTTCCAAGACAAACAAAAAAAACTTCCTCCAGTCAGTTCAACACTAAAATATTATATTTACTCTTTCAATGCTTAAAATGGGCAATTACCCATGGGAAAATATGCTAAATAAAATAGTAAATAATATTGAACTGTTTATTTTAAACCAAAAAATATCTATTTCAAAAACTATAAACTGACTTGACGAAAGATATTTCAAGGAAGGTCCTTTCGTTATGATCAATAGTTTAGTCCTAGTCTTGGCATAACCATTGTGTTTTTTCTCATTACACTCCATTTTATGGGTCATTATTCAACTGATTTTCGACACATCTGATGATACATGGTATAGACCTGACCCACTTTCATTCTACCATAACTGCAAGCGAAATGTGTCACATTTAAAAAACTCGGAAGGCTTTTTATATGAATGAGACAAGCTTAATGAAGTTTTTAGCAGCAGCTTTTAGCAGCTTACGGTTGAACGAAAAACAAAAAAAAAAAAAAAACGACGCAGAAGAAATATATTTTAAAGTGCCGCCGCCGTCATGTGGTTCGCAGAAAAGTAACCGCAAAAAAGCAAAAAAAAAAAACAGAGAATTCAGCTAACCAAAATTTTCATACCCTTGCAAAACTATAAAGAGCTGAAATAAAAGAGAAAAATTACTAACATAAGTAATCACTGTTTTAAGCTTTCCAACATAGACAGGATTTTGCTATAGCATAGTTTATTTTATACAGGATCAAAAAGAATGATACTTTTTTATATATATATTTTAACGCAGAGTCGCAAACTCCAAATAAATGTGAATATGCTTTTTGTTAGAGCATCAAAAAAAGCAACGAAATGAAATATGAAATATTTCTTAATGAAGTCATTTTGTGGCGGCTTAGTGACCCTCTGCCCGCATTGCCCTCTCATCTGTCTCACCCACTCAAAAAAAAATAAAAAAAAGAGCAAAAACAAAGAGATGAAGTAATAAAAATAAACCTACACAAAAATCAAATAAACTTCAAACTCAAAATTTGTAATAATGTAAAAATGTGGATTAAAGTTTATCACAAAAATTGTTGTTGTCGCCGCCACCGCCGCCGACCCACCTGGTTCTTTACCTTAAATTCTAATCAAAGACAATAATATTGAGTATGTGGCGTCTGGAACGTTTCCTGGAATCATTACCAATCATTGGCCAACGCCAACGCATTATGTGAGCCCGGCTTAAGCTTTCGACTCGGGCTTAAAACAATAAATTACCAATTTTAAACAATTAATTTTCCGGCTGCAGGTTTTTGTTTTTGTGTATTTTGTGGTGTTTCTTTTGGGATTTCTTCTTTTTTTTCCATTGTGGAACGGAAGCTGTTGGTTGCTGCCCACGCGGGTGAAAGTTTCATCTGCTTTTGGTGGGTGCCACTAATTAAGTGTAAATCACTTGTAAATTGTTGTTTAAAATATATAAATCTTGTTGATCTCTTGACCTTTGACCCATCTCTTGCTCTAGCTCTCTTCCTCTCTATCTCTCTATCTCTCTCTTGTTGTCTCTCGCACTTTTTCAATAGTTTTATTTTTTGTTTTGCTGTTTTCCTTGATTATTCAACTTTATTCTTTGGTTTGGGTTCATTTTGACCATTTTTGGTTGACGCTACACTCTCTTCCTAGTTCCTAGTTCCACTATGTGGCAAACTTCTTTGCAGTTCGTTTCGGTTCCTATAATCAAATGCAGCACAGCAACTGGCTGCTGCTCCCGAAAAATTCAATCAACATATTTCAGCAGCACTAACGAATTTACAAAATAGGCAAGCCAAAGGATAAGCCGCCAAACCTGGAAAGAGACGACGACGATCATCCCCATCATCCTCATCATGATCATCATCAGTATCATCATTATGACGACGAAACTGGTTGCAATAGCATCCCGCAACTGCAGCTGGTCTGCTGATTTTTTGTGTTGTGTTTTTCTATTTTTTTATTTTGGTTTTTTTTTATTTTTTTTTATTTTTGGAGTAACCGCTAGGCAAATCTCCGACTGACCACCAACTCTCGTACCTCTAGGCTCGTTGCTCGTCTTCAAAAAGTCTTGGGCAATTTGTAAAGATTTCCATATTTGGATGGTTTCCTTTACGCTACTGCTTTTCCCACTGATTAGAGAAATGGATGCATGTATGTATGTATGTATGGATGTACCTAAAATCTGTATGCATGCATTTATAGTGGTGCGCTGCCTGCTTGGGTGGTGTGGGGAACGATTTTTGGGAAAGTGAGATTCTATTTCAGGGATTACTCCCGAAAAAAAGAAAATAAACCGAAATGTTGGCAAAATTTGCGTGTATGAGTATGGGCATACAAAAAAAAAAAAAAAAAACAAGGAAGAAGGAGTGGTGTATTAGTCGGAAATGGCGAGTCATTTTGTACTTGAAATGTAATCGACAGTGAAGGCACTTGAATGACCGACGGACCAACCAAACAACCAACCAACCAACTGGTCGACCCTTTCAATTATTTGTTTGTTTGCTTATTCGGTTCTCCTTCTACTTGAAGCAAGCAAAAAAACAAATGCAAACATACATTCTGGTGGGTAATGAAGGTCTCCTGTTCCTCCGCCTTCTCTTCAATTCCTCGACCTTACTCTTTTTAGCTCTAAAGCTCTCTCTCTCTCTGTCTCTCTCGCTTTTCTCTCTTCATTGCATTGTCCCAATGCAGGAGCTCTCGTTTCGATTCCAAGGTCCCAAAGGATTTCCTTCGTTATGCGTAGTGGCAATGTTTGGTTTTAACCCTCCTGCTGGACGACGATGACGACGACGACACAGGCTGCCCTTTGTCCAGGTTCAGGTCGCTTCTCGTTCGCCCCCGTTTTGCCGTCCGTCCACCTTAACCTTCCATTGCATTCGAATGGTTTCGTTTACATTTTACGTGCGAATGTTGCTGTTTTTTGAATTATGGCGACAGGAACACGGCCACAGCCGCCGCACTCTACACACACACATACAATGACACACACACACACTCAGCAGTCGCAGTACAACGCAGTTCGAGTCACAGACTCAGAAACAGAGAAACGGAGAAAGAGAAAAAGAGACAAAGAGAAAGAATAAGAGGAGGTAGAGAAAAGAGGAAGAGGGGAAGCAAGAGTAAGAGCAGGCGAAACCCCTTTTTCCGTCTGCGGTTTTTACCAAATCCTCTACGCTACAGTGATCTACAATTGTAGAAATCTGTAAACCAAAAAATTTAAACACAAATTGAACATTTCCGCCAGAAAACAACAAGAAAAAAGAACAAAAATTATTAAAAAAAAAACCTTACCCTACCTTAGATTTGGAGAGACTGGAAAACTTTTATATATAAGTAGAAAAGATTTACTATAATTCCTAGAAAATATTTCAAAAATTGTTTTCAATTGTTCAACTTCAATTGTCTTACCTTGAGTCACTGTGCTCTATGGTTGTGCCTGGATACTTCATTCCTTCCTTCCTGGTGATGCGGCTGGTTGGTGCTGCTTGTTGGAACCGCAGTCGAAAGTGTTGTGTTTCAGTTTTAACCATCGCCGTCGTCGTTCTCGTCGTATTTTATTCAAAAATGCAGCCACGTAATAGAATTTTTGATGCCAGCTTGTCTGGGGGTAACCCATAAAGATGCCACCAGTAGAGATAACGGTCAACGCCCGTTACGGATCCTGTCCACTCCAGTTCACTCTAAAGTCATAGTAGGCTCAGTTTTAGAGAGGTTTGTTCTTCTTTTTTTTCGGGTTAAACTGACCATTTCAATTGCATATCTCTCTCTCTCTCTCTCTCTCTCTCTCTCAGTCTCTCCATGTCTCTGAGTCTCTGTGACTGGACTGTGGAACTTGGGCTACTGGGCAAAATCTCATCATAAATTCATTAGTTGCGACTGCAACACGCAAAATTCCAAGCGAAATGTGAGCGGAGAGATCTTCCAGTTGGCCAGCTGGTAGCTGTCTGTAGGAGGTGGAAACCAAAATGGCAGCCTCAATGATTTATGCTTTAAGTTGTTTAGAAAATATGCCAAGTGTAGTTCAGCACAAAAGCAAAAAACAAAAAAAAAAAACACGAGAAGAACGCACACACACGCACACACAGAGAGGGGGCCGTTCCCTGTGCCAGTATATTTTTGTCTGTGTTGAAGCCCAGAAGGGATTTCTTATGTCGTTTTTTTTTTGGCCTTCCTTATGTTTGATTAAGCGAGGGACTAGCCAGTCCCGATTCCAGCGCCAGCCACGGTCACTAAACGCAAATCAACGACGGCGTTGATAATGGCCAGAAGGCTTCCAAGTTCAAGTCCAACTTGGACTCCAGCTTTGGCTACAGCCACATCCACTCATGTCAAGAGTTGTGAAAATATACACCTAGCTCTCAATCTATCTCGCTCTGCATCTATTGCCCTCTATCCCTCTCCCTCTCTCTCTCTCTCGCTCTGTTTGAAAGCAGCGTCAGGTGTTAGGTTCGTTTCGTTAGTTAACTTCTAATTTAAGGCGTGTCTTAAATTCTGTTTCAACAGTCCATAATCGTTTCGTTTTCTACCTTAGACAGTTAAATCGCTTGTTCCACTTTGGATACCAACAACAGACATTCATTTGAATTGACGCCAGTTTAATTTATGATTGTATATACTTATGTATCTAGTTCCATTTAGACCTAATCTAAATGCCTTAACATTGAAGTGCTTTCGTCACTTTGTCATTCGATTACCTAAACGTCTCAATCAACGTACCAAAAAACAAAAAAAATGAAGAAATATATTTGATATCCAAAATCCACCTACACCAAAAGTCTCTAAATTAAGTGAGAAGAGCCCTCAGTAAACACACACACACACACATACCACCCCTCTCCCCTCCGTTAACCATCTTTCCATTTCATTTCAAATTTATTATAATCTTTGTTAAACGAAATCAATGCAAGATTTAAGCCAAAAGGTAAACGAACACAGCCTGATCAGTACAAAGGCGTAGCCATGAAGGGGCTGAAATTGAAGTATTACCAATTTTAAATCTATTTGAAATAAACAATTTTAAATCATATTGGCATTTGTTATAAGAAACTTTGTTTAGTTTTGGTTCAAACAGATTTAAGGTTTTGCTTTCGGTTTCAAAACGCTTTTTAGAAAAATTGTCACATTAGGTTACAGGTATTAGAGACCAAATCTCGATCTTTCCTGGCTACTTCCATGGATTAGCATCATATGTATACATATGTGGGCATGGAACATTTTTCGAATCGTTATCGTCAATTTGGTTTAAGAAAAAAGAAAAAAAAACCTTTTGTTTTTCTGAATTTTTTTTTTTTTATTCAGTTTTTTGTCGCATTTTGTTTTTTGCTGCTCTTCCGAATGCTTATGACCATAAATTGCTTAGCAAACCGTGACCATAAATTGGAGCTAACAAAGAAATTATGAAATTCAAATGAAGTGCGTTGTTGGCCCAGACCAGAGACTAAAAGAGCTCTGAGTGCACACACACACACATATAGTAGATGTAGATGTATATATACACAGAGTCCCTGGCCCTGGGTCTGAGTATTATTGGTGTACTTGTAATGGTACTGGTACTGGTACTGGTCCTTGTGGTGCACCTGAGGCCTCTGCCTGGCTCAGATTAATCCCCACTGACAACCGCAAGGCAAGGCAAGGCAAAGTTGAGGCCACTTTTTTTTTTGTTTTGTTTTTTATAGAGCAACAATTGCCCCCACCTCACATTCGCCGAGTAAATTGTGCAACTTGTTCACTTTTTGCATAAAAATTGTTCATTGAAAATGCATAAATGTGCAGCAAACAATCTGCACAAAGGAAATGGACCGATACTTCGGATCGGACTCCCATT
Organism: Drosophila austrosaltans; assembly: GCA_035045865.1. Taxonomy (NCBI): domain Eukaryota; kingdom Metazoa; phylum Arthropoda; class Insecta; order Diptera; family Drosophilidae; genus Drosophila; species Drosophila austrosaltans. The sequence continues at coordinate 8,249,508 of JAWNOQ010000207.1, forward strand.
GAAAGAATTATTATGGGTAGACATTGAACCCCGAGTTCGTCGTCGAATCGTCGATATTGTCGATGCAATTGCTGATTGGAATGCCAGGCCCAGGACCAGGCCCAACTGCTGCCTGTTGTTATTGTTGCTATTCCAGCTTGTTGTTGTTGTTGTTGTTGTTAACTATGAATTGTCTTTAAATACATGGCATTAAATAACATTTTTTCAGTTTTTAATATATTCATGAGCGATACGCTTCCCGGTATTGCTGCTCGAAATCTAATGCCTGCCTTTACCTAGCTGCGCCCCCCATCTCTGTATCCCCGTTTTCTTCTTTTCCTTCTCATCGTCATACATATCTTTGACTATCTACCACCAGAAAAGGCTTCTTTTTAACCGTAAGCATATTGGCCCAGAGGCCAGAAAAGACCAACAAAAGTTTGGCTAGCATGGCCCATTTTGTTCGCCTAAGGGGCAAAGTCAAAGTTTGTGTGTTAACTGAAACACACGAAATGGCCAAATGGAAAAGATAAAAAAAAAATGCATACACTTACACACCTAAAAAGAGACCAAAATTAAAATGCTCTTATCACTAAAAGTAAAAGTACAAAATGAATATATTAAATATTTCATAGTTTTAAATATCTTGTTAAATGTTTCGATTTTACTTTGATTTTTAAGAGGCTGAAAAAAGTTCATCTGAAGTAAAATCTTAATTTAAAAAGATAGTTTTATTCGATCAAGGACGGACCCCTATTTTTATTATCTTTTCAATAAATTCGTTTTTTACTATCTATGCTAAAGAATTGAATTGATTTAAAAAAAAGTATTTATTTATTTTTATCAATTGAAGCAAATATTGTTAATTGGCCTCCAGATTCTTGAATTCGAAATAAAGATTCTAATGAAGTGTATACGAAGATTTGGAAAAGTTTTGTCCACAATTCTTTGATTTTTTTTATACACACACATGGATGCTAGATGCTGGATGCTGCCGCCCATATTTATATTGTATTTGGCCCGTTTTGTTGTAGTCTCTGCAGAGTCTGAGAATTGTGCGTTGTCGAAGTCGTCGTTGTCCATGTCTATTGTCTATTCCAGGCTAACGCAGCAGCTCATTTCTATATTTGGTCACTCGCAAAATCTACGCACCCAATCCGAAACCATTTGGCCACGCCAGTCGAGTCCAGGCCAAGTTAGACCAGTCCAGTCCAGGCCAGACCAGACCAGACCATTTGGTTTTTTGCCGAGATTTGCCTTTTTACTCCGCTCACGAAGCGCGGCGTTTCTCCATCAAATTCAATTCAATTATATATTTTGCTTGGGCTTGTGCTGTTGCCATATAGTTGCTGCTGTTGCTGTTGTCGTCGTCGTCGTCGTCGTCGTCTGGAAATTGGTCTCTATTGTCTTTATGCAATGCGTGAAATTTATAGTTATGACCAAGGCGGCGGCGGCATTATGACCTCGTGCCTTTTTGTTGTGACATTTGGAGGTGACAGAAGGGGCCAGGCCACGAATTATATGGTCGAAGGAATGTGAGTGGGAACATTCACTTGGTAAGGGAGCAACGAAATTGGCAGCAAAATCATAACCAAAATATTTTATATTCTATACGATTAAAATTGCCTGCTTTTGGCCATCCTACGCATGTAAGTAAGAACAAAAAAACTTATTGCTGCATTCTAAAACTATAAACTATGAACATTCTCAAAGTTTTATAAATCTTGGACTGCATCACTAGAGGCGTTTCTCTGGGAGAAGTTACCTTGACTATGAATATGGTTGAAACTGCAAGAAGTTCTTAGTTAAAATACTTCTTTTTGGATTGGACTTACACCATATTTAATTTGTATTTAGAAAAAGTGTTGTCACACTATGAAAAAAATATGTCTAGAGTTGCATAAAGCATTGCGACTTTATGTTGGTTATCAAATTAGTGACTCCTACTAGTGACTAATTGCAAATTAAAGTAAATCATAAGTTCAAAACATGCAACCGTTTCACAATTTTTTTTCTTTCCTTATTAAATCCCTCAAATGTCAATTAACAACACTCAAATTGTAAACAGCAATGAGTTGCCAACACTGTGCTGGCAACTGTTGAGAATTTCCAACACTGGTACAAAAATAAGTTTAATTTTCACATTGCTGTGCTTAGAATTTGGACTTTTATTGACGTAAAATATATAACTAATATATATGCATTTTAACGGGTAAGCTCAACTTGATGAAAAGCCCAAAGTCATTTAGTTTATACCCTGTAAATTGCAGACATGGATCGAAATCTTAAGCCAATCTCAAGGGAAAACATCATTGACATGATTAAGTTGAGAACCGAAATGCTGCGAAAAATATCACGTTCCTTATCTAACCATTTGGATATTATATTTTTCTGTAATCCAGATTGGGCAAAGGAAAGCTTTCTCAATATGATTGATGAAAGTTTACTCTTTAAAATAGTACAAAGGGATATCAAGGATTTAGAGGATTTGATAGAAGCCAATGATGAATTGAATGAATCAGAATGAATTATTCTGAATGAAAAAAAATCGCTATAGCTTAGTACAATGTACTTACGAGATTCTTTGATTATAAAATTGAAATTATCTTTGATTAAAAAGAAAAGAATTCAGCCGTTGCCAAAAACAAAGGGTTGCAAATCCACAAAAAGAAAAAAGAATTGAATTCGAAATCTGTAAATACACTCACACACACACACACACAGGCGCACACTCACTTAAACACACATCTTGATGAGATCATTATCGTTTGGCCAACAACGACAGGCCAATTACATTAATTAATTATTAAGGGAACGCAGCGGGGAAGTGGATAAAAGGTAAGAGGAAGGAAGAGAGAGAGGGAGAGAGAGAGAAGGATACCAACGAGTACACAAGAAACTTTCGCAATTGCCGGATTGCCTTAACGTTGTTCTCAGGGTTACATAGAGGAGGAGAGTAACCAACCGCGATATCATGGAATGCCATCAGCGATTCGAGCAACGAAATCAAACCAGGCCTCAGTTAAAAAAAAAAATAAAACAAAAAAATAAAAAAAAGCTTCAAGCTGTGGCTACTATACTAGGGGGCGTTTGCCTCACTTGACTAAGCAAGTGCAACTCGCCCAAGACAAAAGATCGATCGACATTGCCTGACTTCATTGCTTTCTGTATTGCTGATTCTACCACTTCTACCACGGACCACATTCATCCGCTTTATGATTTGCAGATTTTCAAATATGCATCGCCTGCCGCCTGCTGTCTGCTGTCCGATTGCCGAGTGGCTGTTGTTGCCCTCCTCTCCGTTAGGTGTGTGATGATTAATTGCTGCCGGCTCACGCAAAACCAGCTTCAGACCAGAATGTTGCGTGCCTCAAATGAAATCGGAATGAATCTCTGCATCCTCCAATGCCGTTGCCACTCGCTGCTGATGCTGATGCTGTTGTTGAATTAATGATCTTTAGAATGTCTTGTTTCAAGAAAGCTAATAAGATCATTTATAACACAGTTTAGAGGATTTCCTGCCCTATTTGCTTTGCCCTTGTCATGAGGGTATCATAACTTTAACATTATATTTGTTCAATAGCCTCAATTTTATGGATCCATTGACAGACAAAATATGCAAGTCTACAGTGCTACTGTAACTATTTAGATTTTAAAGAGTATTCTGTTATCATAAGGATTCTTTCTCTTAGGGTAATATCTTACTTGGTCTTAATCTGCTGTGGTCCAATAAAAATGCCTTTGCCTCAATTAATCGACAACTCGGCATGGTATCCAATTTCCAATAGACAATCTTTACACTGATCCTTGTGTTGGCCTACCCGCAGCGTGTGACGTCAGCAATTTGGCTAACAGACAAATGTTAGACAATTATTGGAAAATTAACGCCTTGAAGAACTGGCAGAAATAATGGTAAAGGAAGGAAGTAGAGAAGAAAGGATGAAGGGAAAGGGAATGGGATGGGATGGATGGCAGGAAATAAGACATGCGTGTGCGGCTAAGTAGGACACTTTAAGGCAGACGCTGACAGCTGATTGGGTGCACAGGATGTGAAGATGAGAGATACATAGCTTTTCATTGTCTTTGTCTCTCTTTCAGATACTCACTCTCTCTCTGTCTTCTCTATCCTGATCTTGGAAGTCAATTAAACTGCCAACACTTGTTAACAAGCTGCAATCACACGCAAACACGCCCCAAGCCCAAAAAACCAAACGAATTATCACCAAAAAAAAAAAAAAAAACAAAATACGGAACAGAACCCAAAATGTACTCTGTGGTCCTTGCAAAATGGGGCGTGTCGCCTCGTCCCTTTTTCACTCGCTCTCTCTCACTCACTCTCGTTGGTGTGTTATTGTTGTTGTTGTATTGGTGGTGCTGCTGCTGGTTGTTGTTTTATTTATTTGCAAAAGGCAATTTAAACTTTTTTGTTTCGCATTGAATTTCAATTTGTGTGCTGTGTGTTCCCCCGCATACAAACACCGAAAAAATTTCGCCTTCAACGTATTCTTCTTTTCGGCTTGATCTTTTATCGTTGATAAGAGCCTTCGCGTACCGCAAAAGGAAGGGCGTTTAAGTCAGGCACGCCCATGCTTTTGGTGCTTTTCGCTCTCCGCCCCTCACCCTTTTTGCCCTCTCTCTCTCTCTCTGTCTCACTCTCTTGCTTGCCCTTTCTCTGTATCTGTGTATATGTTTGTTTGTTTTACAATTTATTTATTTATTTTTGTATATTTGTTTTATTCTGCTTTATTTTTTCCTGTTCTTTAGTCCTGTCTCTCTCTCTCTCTCTCTCTGTCTCCCTCTCTTTTTCTGTGTTTTGTGTTTTTAAGGCTGTTTGTTAAACACCTTCCGCTACACACACCACAATGAAGAAGAAAGGGGAGTTTGGGTGGAGTAAGGGGGTTATGAAATGAAGAAAAGAAAAAATCGCCTCCGTTTTCATCCTTTGTCATGTTTTTCGGAGATTTAAGAGGATGCCCCCTCTTGGCCTGTGTGTGTGTGTGTGTGTGTGTGTGTATGTGTGTGCCCTTTGATGTTTGTTTGCTTGTGTTGTTGCTGCTGCTGCAACATCTTCGCATAACTTTGCTTGTTAACAATTGCTTTGTACAATGCTCGGACGATCGGTGAATCGTTGGATCGCTCGATGGCTGGGCTGGTTGGGCTCAATCGATCGATCCTCAACAGATCTTTCAAGACCATACCAGGGATCCAACCGGGGACCAAAGCGTTGTGCGGGGCTTTCTTTGCCATTTTTAGAGGCTGTTGTTCGTTGTCGGCACCCCAGCAGCAGTAGATCCGACGACCCAAGCCGATACCAGACCAGGATACACAATGGCCACTCAAGTTTGTTGTTGTTCTTCTTGTTGTTGTTATATCTGTTATTGTTGTTGTTTTTTTGAGAAAATAGGTGGCTTGATTTATTTGTCTGCAAATTCGCTTTCTCAAAAGGCATTCGAGTGGCATTTGGAACTGACCCAACAACTATGTATGTATAACTCTACTTATGGTCAACCCAACTTCCGAGCAAACAAGCGACTTGACAACACCAAGGTGACGCTACCCGATTGAGATGAGACCAGGAGACAGGAGAGGAAGTGGGTAATGGAGTAGGGGGGTTTGAATAAAGTACTTTTTGAATATGACTAAGCTTATGTCCCATGTCCCAAGATGTCTCGGCATTTATCAAAACAAATATGGCAACAGGATATGCCAAATTTTCTTATTCTTCCCTAAATTGTGTTAAAGGGAAAAGCTCTGAATATCTCAACAGAATCAATTTGGTTACTTCTATTAACATTTTGAACCAAATTTTATAGGTTTATCAATCTTAAATATAAAATCTCATAAGAAAATTATTAATTTAGTTCAATTTTTCTTATAATCCTTTTTATATATTTGCTCCTTTTGTTCTTTCTATTTGCTTTTGAAGATGTAAAATTTATTGAAACGATTTTAAATAAGAAGGTCACTTCCATAATACTGTCGATCTAGATTCTAGATCTTATTGACATTTATCTTTTGCCATGAATTCGATGCGGTATCGATTGCTGCTGCTACGATTATGGAGGATCATGTGTGTGTGTGTGTGTATGACTGAGTGTGGATGCCTGCCAGTTTGTCTGTCTGTTGCCCGGCCTAACCCTTCACTTTAACAATAAAACTTAAAATGTTCTCTCGTGCTGTTGTTGTTGTATTTTTTGTCCATGGTTCAATGGTTGCTAGCAATTCCTAGAGATATTGTCATACACACACACTGCCTGCTGGCCTGGCCTGGCCCGACTTTAGTTGGCTTTGGCTGTAGCCTGGTGACAAGCCCATGTATCGACAAAGCGTTCTAAATCACAGCCAGGTAAATGTCGCAGCAGAAACCCTTACAAGAGCCCAGACTGGTGGAGAGCAAGTGTTCAAATTCCATTAAAGAACATTTACAAATTTGGCAAAGATCAGCGCAGAACACAAAGTGCTAAACAAAAACCTTCTCTAACCAAAGCGACACCTTCGAACGACGGGAGAAGAAGACCTTGAGATCATGCCTCCTTACAGCAAAAGCGGCCACAACAATGCAACAACAACAGCAGCAACAGCCACAACTACATACAACATGCATAGGTACAATAACACAAAAGAGGCGCATTCAAAGTGGGGGGGGAGGAGAGGAGGAAGAAACGTTTTTTTTTTGTTTTTGTTTTGTCTCCAACAGCGTTTTCCCTAACAACCCGAAGGTGATAAATAAAATTCTTTATATGCAATCTTTTAATGCAATTTACAATAAAATCAACATGGAGTTTAGTTTGCGCCGCTGTTGCTGTTGCTGCTGCTGCTGCTGCTGCCGATGATGATGCCGCTGCTGATGCTGCTGCTTCCTTTTGGGCCTCACTTAAATAACAAGGAGGCAAAGGGGCACAGCTTGATTTGACATTAGCACAATCCCACAGATCACCTTCCCAAAATGGATTTTGCCGCCGCTACAGCCACCGTCTCTAAAAGTCTACTGATGCTGCTGGTGGTGCATGGTAGTGGTGCTTGTGATGGTGGTGCTATTGCTATTGCTAGTGCTGGGATTACCAGTGGTAGTGATGCAGTCAAGAAAACGGAAATGGAGGCCCCAAAGCTGGCAATGTGATGATCATTGCGACCAGGGCAATAAATACACTATAGAAATGATGTACGGAAAATTATCATAGCTCTCTCTCTTTCTCACTCTCTCTCTCTCTCTTTTTCCCTCTCAATGATTCCAATAGTGGTTCATGCTTAGAGCCAAAAGAACATGTTGCCACAGACACAGCAACTAGCCAGCAAACTTTTCAGCCAGCAGCACAACGGGGGTGCCTGGCTATATGACTCTCTGATGTTGTTGTTGATGGCACAGTGGAATAGGAAAAGTAAAAAATAGAAAAAAGAAAAAAAAAATTTTAACTATTAATAGGATAAAATAATATTTAACAATATACTAGAAATTGTTTAAGTTGAAATTAAAAAATGACGCTTACCTAAAAATAATTTTATATTTGGATCGTTAAATTTTTTAATTTTTTAAATATATTATTTTTTAAAGGAATTATAACAGATTTGTAAAATATCTAACAAAAAGCAAAATACTTTAAATATTTCTTCGATTAAATAAAATAAAATATTTTATTTTTTAATTACCAAATTTTCTAGATAAAATTCTAAAAAAAACTCTTTCAACTTTATATGCTATATATTCAGATCATTAAAAGTAAATCAGATTTTTTATCTGCTTTAATTGAGTTTAATAGAATAGTAATTTGTATTTAGATTTGAATTTAAGTATATTCAAGAAGCGTGAAAAGATCTTTTAAAAAAACAAACAAAAATGAAAAAATTACAAAAATCGAAAGTGTAAATCCTAAAAGGTTTTGCAACAAAACTTTCTATATCAAGACCTAAAATTTTTGATATATAATTAAATTTTCCATTTATGGAATAAAATTGATCGAAAAATATATTAAAAGTAAAAAATATTTCTCAAACGTAAATGTGTGTAACCAGTGTGACATATTGAAGAAGAGAATCGCGGCAGCTGCCTAGGCAGATGTGGAGATGCTTGGGGGCTGCCGCTGCTGCTCGTTTGGGCTACCACTTTGCGTCTGGAGCTGCTGCTGCTGCTGATGCTGCTGTTGCCGGGTTGGGTATAGGTGCTGCTTTTGCTTCTTGGTCGGTGCGCGGCATTATTAATGATAAATGTGAGCTGCACTCATGATAAATACAGAGAATCGTTGAAAGGTATAAATCAATAATAGAGAAGTTTGTTTTGCAGTTAGGAGCGCTGGTCTCTGATGCTCTGAAACTAAAGTTGAAGCTGGAGCTAGAGCTGAAGTTGAAGTTGAAGCTAGTGCTTGGAGCTGCTCGAGCTAAAGCTCTAGCCGTGATTCAGCCTGCAGACAATGAGTATGCCAAAACATAATTCAAGTTAAAGGTAAAGGTCTTCGTGTGGAAGCTGGCATACGAATCTGATTAGCAGTGCGGCACAGCGGTAGAAGTCCGACGAGGAGCCGACAGTGCGGACAACCAGACTAAGACATCGTTACGATGTGGACAAAGATGTGCTGCTTCAACAACAAAGTTGCAACTTTTTTTCCGGTATACTTACACCCTTTCCGGGGGCACCAATTCTATTCATAGTTTATTAATTGACTAATTAATCGAAGGTCGCCCCCTTAAACAGAGACATTATCAATAACAATTAGTTGACGCCTGCGACGACTTCGATCATCCAAGTGGCCGGGGCTGTCAAATGTTCAATTCGATTTCAGTTGGCAACCTTATCCATCCCTTGGTAGTAGGCCCGTTGTACTTATATTTGAATGCACACAAGTTACGCATCCATCAAATGTCAATTGTTTGTCTTGGCGCTCCACCTTAGCCTGTAGCCAGACAGACAGAGAGCCAGCAATCCAGTCAGCCATCGTCCGATCTCTGCTTACTTCGCCATTTCTCATAAATCATTCCGGCAAGGCTCTTTGGCGGGCATTACATCAGCATCAGCAGACGCAACAGCAGCAACATCAGCGACAACAGCAGCAACAGTAACGTCTTTTGACTGTCAAGGAGTACACAGAAGTAGGAGGAGCACTTTGATGTCCATTCATGGCATTGAACTTGATGTTGCTCTTGTTGCTGTTGCTGTTCCTGTTGTTGTTGTTGTTGTCGTCTAGCCACGAATACCAAGTGAGTGTCGGTGTTTGTCACAAAACCTGAATTAATTGCCTTATGAAGCAGTGAAAACACGAAATTCTTTATAAATCAATTAGATTGCAAATATTTATGCAAAACAAAAAATAAATGCAATGCCAGAATTCCAATATACCACAAAAACATTTTTGAGTTTTAATATAATCTATTAAACTATCTTGATGTTATTTTTTTTTACTTATGATTTTGAAATTTATATTATTTTTCAGATCAGGGATCAATTTTAAATTGACCATCGGATGATTATTAAAGGTAAGTCATTATAGATAAAATTTTTTTTAGATTTAAGAATTAACTCTATAAAAGATAAGTATATTATAAATTGATATACTAATTTTGCCAGGGATTAACTAAAATAAGTTCTCTAAATAAAGTTAAGTGTTTGTATAGTACGTTTGTCCGATCCTTTAAGCTTTATAATAAAGAGCCTATAAATTAATTTTATACCATAATGAAGTCGTCCCCTTGTTTCAACATTAGCAAATAAAAAAGAAGAAAAATGATAGAGTTAAAGGGAATGTGTGTTGTTTTAGCGTCCTTTTTTAACGTTGCATATAGAATATGCTATGCATAATAAAACGCAGGGCGTCTGTCCACCTGCATGCATACTGATGTACATACACATACACCAGGGGGAAACGAGAGCCAGACATAGACTAGTCTGGTTGACCCCTGTTCAGGTGGATGACCACTGTATATACCGACCTATAGCCTAAGTCTTTGATAATTGAATGCCAACGACCTGCAAGGATTAAATCGAAACACTGCTGCAGTGTGTATATATGTGTGCGTGTGTGTGCCTTATTCTTTCTTTTTTTTTTTTTTTTTTGTTCATCGTTTTAAGTATATGAATATTTATATTAATTGTAAACTGCAGTGAGATTTGAGCTTGTGATGCCTGTCGTCTCACTTTCTTTGTAATGCGGCGACGACCCACATAAATCATTCACAATTAGACACACACACATACAGATACACTCGCACACCACCTGACCGACTTGTACCACCAATTGGTGAACTGAGTATAAATGAAATTCACTCAAATACCGAAATCATATACATTTCCACTCACAATATAAACTCACTCGCCCGCATTAGACTCACTCGGCATACGTTCCGAATGCCAAAACGTTCCCATCGCAGACGAGCCGCTGTGTGGACCTGTTCCATGATTCAGTATGTACTTGAGACCGGTTCGAAGCGTTGCCAACCGACTACCACTTGGCACAGTCGCGGACGTTTTTCAAAAACACACACAAAAATACCAAAACAATAAAAGAATTAACGACGAAGAATTTGAGAAGTCCATCACAATAAGAATAATATTGTTTGCCTCATCTCTCTAGATCTTCTATATATAATATATATATAAATTTTTTTTTTTGTGTGATTTTAAAAGATATTTATATTGAGTGAGTAGCCTATTATCACCTCATCATCACCATCATCATTCCCAAGTGAAGTTCTATGGTTAATTGAGCTGTATCAAAAAAAAAAAAAAAGAAGAGAAATAAAATAAAAAAAAAAAGGGAAAAAAAAGAGCAGCGAAAAGGAATTTGCATAGGTACAAGCCATAAACAAATCTCGGCCTTTTTGGAGAGCGCGCGCGTCTTGGTTCACTGATTTAATGCCGCAAACAGATTGCAGATTGTAAACTGCACTCCAACTCCGATTCCTTCTCCACGGTCCTTTCCTGGTGCTGATGGTGGCCAACCTGCTTGTTCTTTTGGAAGCTTGTTTCTGCGGAAGAACCCAGCCAGCAGCAGCAGCAGACTGAGCGCCAGAGACCCGGTGAATACAATAACAACAACAAAAAACAAAAAAAAAACAGAAAAAAACATAGCAGCACCTCTCGCCGTTTGTCGTCGTCCAAAAGAATTTTCTTTAGTAAAAAATAAAAAAAAAAATTTAAAAAAAAAGAACCTCACCAAGATTTACAACGCCGAGGAAGCCAAAGCAAAAAGTGTAAAAACCAAGCAACAACAGCATAAAAGAAAAAAAAAATTAGCGCATAGTAAAGTGCATTCTGTGTGTGTGTGTGCGTGTGTGTGAGTGTGCCACAACAGAATGTGTGTGCATGTGTGTGTTGGCTTTGTGTAAAAAGTAAAAAAAAAAAAAAAAAGTAAAGAAAAAAGTTGCTTAACTAAAAGAAAAAGTTTGAAAAGTGTCAAGCAAAACGCGGCTCAGGTCTGCACTGCTCAGCTCGCCTCGGCTTTGGGGCTCGGCCAATAACCTAACGACATTTTCTGGCATGCAACGCGACGGCGACCCCAGTCTGCGGCTTAATTACCGTTATCCTTGCACAGCAACACAAACTGAACGGCACACAAGTTGCGGATCACCAACCGAACTTACCACAGCCGCAGCAGCAGCGACAACAACAGCAACAGCAACATTGGAGACAGGTGAAACATACAACTAGCTACATTCCAATCGGCCGAAACGTCAACTAATTGCAACCTAAATTGTTATAGAAACAGGTGAGTTTTATATAATGTTTGATTTAATATACATACATACATATATATAATATATAATTGTGCTGTCAGTATCTAAATCTATTCATCTATTCTTAAAAAAATGCAAACGTAGCTTACGTAAGTACATATATCATCATATTCTGCATATCTATTCAGATTTATCACACAAATTGTTGAAATTCTCTTAAAAGTTTCAGTTTGTTATCAAGCTAATTAATGCAAGAATTTTTATCAGTCTTGCATGCAAAATAGAAGTTAGCAAAATAGCCAGATTTCAGACAGTGGATCTGCTTGATATATTTAAACTTTTATTCTAGTTTAACTAATCAAATAGGCAACCAAAAAAAGAAGAAGGAATGCCTTGTTTATGATTGAGAAAAATATGATCTTATATTATAATAGAGTTTTTAAAATCTAATCTGATTGAAAATAGAAACCAAAATACAAAAAAAAAAAAAAAAATAATGGATAGAAATAATGTTAAAGATCCAATAACAAGATCAATCACAACATTCTCACAATTCGTTTCACTTTGTTACCTTATTTGTCTTCATTCGTCCTGCTTTTTTAACTAAGTCATTTTTATGGTAGGAAATTATTTCATAATTATTTCGAATATGATATTTATTAATTAGATAAATTAGAGGGGGTTTTATAATTTATATCTTAATGACTTTAATTTTAAGAAGTGATTAACAGAGATCTATAGTCTATAGACTCTTTCAGCATAACATTCTTGATTTTCCCGTATAAATATGTATACCTTAGTCAGTCAGTACCAAAGAAGACAACAACAAAACTTTGATCTTTCAATTTTTTTTATATAGTTTTTTTTTTTTATTATCATTCGTCTTCTTCTTATTATGTATGTACGTATTACTCTTTGTGGCGGTGCGACATGAAAGAGGAGGACCGAACACACATACATACATACAAACATACATGCATAGCTTTCCAAAGCCAATTCCAGGGAAGTCCACTTTAGTTGCATATTGAGTTTTCCTTCATGTGGCTCGAACATGCATACAACAAACACATAAGAAAAGAGCAAAAGGGCACTTGGACAAACGACTGACAGGCAGACTGCTTGGCTTCATCTCTAAATCTCTATTAGACAGAGACAGACAGCCAGAGATGGATAAAGACAGTGGGAGAGACAGAGAGAGAGAGAGAGAAAAAAGTGAATTTATCTTTAGCTGCACGCTGAAAAATGATGGCAATGACAAAGTGATTACTGAAAAAGCGGCATTCAAAAGTACAAGCAATCAAAGTTCAAGTTGAAAAATAACATTTTCAATTTACAATTGAAGTCGTCGACCATCAACTCCCCCTTTCCTCCCTGCCCCATTATCATATAGGCTGATACCAACAAATGTTCCCTCTCCCCCGCAGAATGTTATATAGAGTTTGCCTCTGAGGCAGCAGAAAAGTGAAATGCTTTTTGGTCCAGACACACAGACAGAGAGAGAGAGAGAGAGAGAGAGAGAGTGAGAGAGAAAAAAAAAACAAAACACAAAAAGAGTTTGATCATTAATCATTTAGTTGTTGTTTTTAACCGCCTAAAATTGTACATATACTATACATATATGTCTATATACAGACATATAATCGACTTGAGTGCAAGCCTTACCTTGTATTGGAAGCACGTTCTTGATTTGAATCTTCTTTATACTTTACTCTCGCAGCATTTTCGTTTGGCTTTTTTTTATTTTGTAAATTGCTCGTCGTCATGCTTTTATGATTTGGTATTTTGGTTTCTTATTTTGAGAATTTGATGCGCTCAACTTGATAAGCTTCAAGACGGCCTACCCCGAACTCCCCCCCCCCCCCTTTCTATTTACCTGATGGAGGAGGTCAGGTTATTGTTATACGTATCCTCTCTTCCCCCTTTTTCGGTCTGGCGGAGTGGTAGGTGTAGGTGTGTCTGCCCTGCCCTGCCATGGCCCTAGTCTGCCCTACCCTCTCATTGGCCCTATTCTAAATACAAACATTATTTTTTTCAAAATTTTTCAAAACAAACAAGACAACAACAAACCTTTTATGACAAATAAAACAAAATAAAAAGATTTAATTTTTATATAAAAATCTAGAGAAAACTATCATGATTGAATGTTTATAACATCCTTCTTATAAGAGATCGAATTTTTATTAAAAATAAGTTTTCTAATTGTATGAAATTTGGATAAAGTTCGAATCATAGTACGAGATTATTCAAACTTTTCGACTATTTCCCAACAGTTTATGTTAACCAATTAGAGTTAAAGTAAGGTTTAATAGGGCAAATTTTCAAAACATGAATTCCATTTTCAGAACCTATTTAATATTTGTTTTTTTTTATGGAAATGGGCTATATAAGATATAGTCCTTTGGATGTTATTCCCCAGGTAGAATTGCCTTTTTTTTAGCTTTGGTATCTCTAAAATCAGCTTATTTAACCAAATCAGGGTTAAAATAAGGTTTCAAAACATGAATTCCATTTTCAAAATCGAATATATATTTTGTTTTTACATGGAAATGGGATATACGATTTTATTCCCCATTTAGAAATGCCTTTTTCAATATCAGCTTATTTGAACTTTAAGAATTAAACTTGCCAATTCTTGCCTTTAACGCATCATTCAACCTGTATAGAGCTCTAGTGGCTCTAGCTCACCCCCAACAACAACACATGACAACACATATATGTATGTATGTACATATATACATATATATAAATATCATTCTCCCCTCATCTCCCATATTGTACACAAAACAAGAACAAATAATTTTACTTGGTGTACAGTTTATTATATAATTTTTGTCCCTTTCTTGACTTTTATCTTACGTTTATTATGCCCCATGGAATTTTTCGGGTGATTTTTACTGGCGGCTGGAGGTCAATGTCTTAATATGCCCATCCCCTGTGCCCACAGTGAGCAAAACGCTTCCCTCTCTCTTTCTCCCCCCCTGGCCACACGCTTCAGAGTATTTAAGAGTTGTTATAACTTTTGCACAAGTTTGTTTAGACATTTTCTTGTCTTTGGTCCTTAGATAGAGGAGGAGTTGTGTCTATGTGTGTGTGTGTATGTGTGATGGTGCTAGAAATACTTTGACGCATTCCCCATGCAAAGTCTTAGTACAACCCTCGTAAGAAAAACGTTGACTTGTAATAATCATAATCGTAAATTTGCAAAAACAAAAAGAAACAACAACAACAACAGAAAACAAGGAAAAGTGAAGCAAAGAAGCTGGCCAAAAGCTTCTGCGGCTCGTCCTTTGGGGCCATTTAGCATTTTGCGCGTGGACGTAGGGCGTGGCCATGGGCGTGGGTTGTGTATTTGTAGGCGTCATCATCATTATTATAGCCTCCTTTATATATATATTTTTTTCTTTTTGCTTGGTTTTTTTCTTTACTTTTTTATACATATATATATAAACATACATATATATATATTTTTTTTTTTTCCTATTTCCTTTTGCTTTCTTGTGCCTGTAGGATGCGTAAGGATAAGGATGAGAATGAGAAGAGATGCCTGCCTGTTCGCCTGCCCACTTGGCCAAAGCATTTTGTGAAAAACTTTTCTAAACTTCATTTTCAAGTTTTATTGCTCGGCATTTTTTCCGCGCTCTGAAATTTGCTCTATTAAAATTCCAGGACTCTCGCTAGTTGCTCCGTCTTTTTAGGATGCCGCAGATGCCACACAATCAGCGGGTTGCAGCAGGCAGCGCTATCAGTTATGCAGGTTGCCGCGTTGCAAGTTCCCTTACCGCCCCCCACCCCAAAAACTCTCGCCTTTAACTATTCCTTGTGCTTCATCCTTATTGCCTTATCCTTATTCTTGCTGGCGGCTTAGCAGTTTTGTAAGAGCCAGCTGCTCCGCCATCTCATCCTCTTGTGTTGCTGTAAGTCTTAGTTATGTCTCTTTCTCCATAGCTCTCCATTCTCTTTCTCTCTCTTTCTCAATGTATGTGTGTGTGTGTGCGCGTGTGGAACTGGCATTTATCTTTTGATAATAGTTAGTTGTGCTAGTTGGCTCCAGTAGCAGTGGTGCCAGGATGCCAATGCAGAAGAGGGTTAAGTGCCACTTGGATCGAGTGTTTTCTTTGGGAAATCACAAGTTTTTCACTTGTTTACAGTTGTCAGTTTGAAGATTCGAATGGGTTTTTTCTTCTCTTATGATTTTTCAAAAATTTTTAAAGTATATTTTTTGCTTAGCTAGTTGGCATCTAAAACGTTTTCAAGTTTCAATAGTTTGCATGAATGGTTTATTTTCAGTTAGAGTTAACTTTTTCAATATGAATATTTCTATATCTATTGATGATTCCCCCTTTTTCCTCTTTTGCTGAGATTAGGTTGAATTTTTAGTATATTTTTTTAGCTCCTTTGTAAATTACCGCATCTAGTTGAATGTTTATGATGTTTCCTTTTTGAAATTTCCATGGAAAATTGATACTTGGGTATGGCATCTGCATGGCATGGCCATGCCCACGCACCCGCCCCCGCCCGCCCCCTTGTGGCAACGTCTCTGATATCTAGAAAGTGCTGCAAGCATATGCTACGCTAGTAAATTCGCCATTTTCCCTTTTTCCCAGACGGAAAAAATATGCATTCAAACAAGTCACACACACACATAGAGAGAAAGAGAGAGAGAGAGAGAGAGTGAGAGGAAGAAGACATAAATATATGAAATATATATATATGTATATATACATATATATAAAGAAAGATACTGCACATCCCCCAAAGCTAGAGGCAGTGGCAAAAGGAAGTGTGTGGGTCCCTGCATAACCCTTTTACTCCTGCTGCCGCCCATCGTCTTGCAGTTTTGGTGCGTTTGTCTCTAACAAAAATGTTTATCTATATAACTGTAAGCAGGATAAACGCGCACACACACACACACACACAGACAGAGACTAAGAGAGAGGGGAACCCAGAGACGGTCATAAAGCATGACAAAATAAGAATGGAGGAGGGTAAGGTGAGGGCAGGGTGAAGTTTAGCTACAACAACAATAGATCAGTTTAAGTACAAATGCCCAACTTGGCCTTCCCCGGTATGGCTCCTTGCAGGTTCCTTCCTCGCCCTTCTTTTGGCGCAACTTTTCTTCAAATACTTTTGTGGTTTTTCTTCCTTCTTTTTCACGCGTCCATTGTTAAAGTTTAATGCCCATTGGGCATGGTTGTGGGTACGGGTCGGTGCGGTGCGGTGCGGGGATCGTATGGGGCGTGGCTTTTTACAAATTTCATGAAAATTGTCCACAGCATAGGGAAAACTTTTATTTTTATTATTTTATTCTTTACGGTTTTTTTTTGGTTTTTTTTTTGTTATTTTTGTTTCTTCTTTTCTTTCTTTTTAGTTTAGTTTTTCTCTTCTTCTCTGCTTTTATTCGCTCAGATGGAAAGCGTTATTTTATTGAATTTCTTCTTCTTTTCCCTTGTTCTTAAATTTTTTTTTTTTTTTGTACAAAAAGAAAATTGTTGCCACAAAGTTTTTCGTTTCATTTTCCATTTTACTGCTCTTCTCGGGCATGTCTTTCCCCCTCTTCTCTATATTCTGCTTTGTGGTAAGAAGAGCTGAGGAGGCTGCTCATTTACTTCACAATGTTGTTGTCCTTGCCAAGTTGGTTGTGGTGTCTCTTCCGGTTTTTGTTGCAAGTTTTTAAGAACTTGAAAGTTTTTTTTGTTGGTTTTTCCTCTCATTTTAGTTTTTCCTTTACTTTGTTTTTGCTGCTGGTGCTGGTGGTGCTTCTTTTGTTGCATTAGCTGGCCGTTGAGGCGTAAAGTTCAATGGCGGGTTAAATGGACTTAATACCGGAACTTTTTCCAAACTTTTCTTTCTTTTTTTTTTTTTTTTTTTTTTTTTGTTTGATCGGGTAAAGTTATTTTTTTGTTTTTTTTTTTGTGCTTGTGTTGAAACAGCTTAAAAAGAGATTGGCCGGGCAAAAGGATTTGCCAGGTTGCAAGTGAGGAAAACTGATTTTTCCTTCCTTCGTTTTACTTCTTCCGTTTCGTTGTTCGTTTCGTTTTTTGACAGTAACCATAAGTGATAACCCTGAAACTGAAAGGGTGAAGTAATTCTTATAAAAGTTTCCCCCTTAAACTTTTCTATTGGTGACAAAAGGAAAAGTTTAAGGCATTATTTAGGAAATACTTTTCCAATTGCTCAATGGATATTGGCCAAAGAAAATTTTTAAATTGCTAAAATTGGTGGCCAATGTAAATTTCTAGACAATTTGGTGGTAAATTTATGTATTCTACTTAGTATGCGGTTATCCCATTTTCCGGAAAATTTTAGAACATGATTAAACGCTTGTGGCTTTGTTTGTGTGTGTGTGTGTGTGGGGTGTGGGTAAATTCCATAAAAATTCTTCTGCCATAGTTCATTTCATTTTAAGCTAAACCACAAAGCGAACACCTTCAACTTAATATTACATTTTGCCTCCCAAGCCCACACCCTCCACTCCTCTTAGCCATACATTTTTTCCAATTTTCCTCACCTGTTTTTACCTGAACAAAAAGGGGAAGGTTTTCTATTTGTTTTAATTTTGAACAAGCCGCAAAGTCGCCGCAGGATCAAGTAAAGGAGTGAAGTCCGAGAGTTAACCTAAAACCCCAAAAGAAAAAAAAAAACCTTAGGCAAATGATGCGTGAAATTCAATACAGCAGCAAAAACTCAAACTCAAACCCAAACCCAAAAAACCAAAACCAAACCCAAGGCTGTTAGGCTGCTTAGACCCTGGCCCATGAGCAGGCCCAATGAAGAATCCCAGGGTAAACATAAACCACAGACAGGAGTAGCAGGAGCAACAGCAACAGCAGCATTAAATGACTACAACAACAAATTCTCCACCCAGTTTTTATTTTGAAGAGCCTTCAAGGATATGGGCACAGGAAGAAGAAGTCGATGAAGAAGAAGAGGGGGACTGAGAGGCTAAGTGTTTCGCTGGTTGTTTGTTTTAACGCTGCTTTTTGCTTTGCCGAATGTGTGAAAAGGCATCAAATGGCGTTAAAAATGTTTAAGACAACAAGCGCTTACCACACACACACACACACTCACACACACTTGAAACACTCACACATGTGTTTCCAACTGTGAACCTATAGTGGGATGGGGTTAAAGAAGGATGGTGAGGGGCGGGGAACCTTTTGGGTTTAAGCGACAACATAAATTCCATTTCCATTGATTGTCGCCACGACGAACAGTTTTGTATGACAAGTTCGAAGTCTTGTTGCCGACATTTGTATGACTTCTGTTGGTACTATTGGATGGCTGTTTGGATGGTTGGATGGTTGGATGGTTGGATGGTTGGTTGGTTGGCTGCCTGGATGGCTACTACTACTCCTCCATCTCCTCCTGTGTTGTTATTGTTGTTTTTTTTTTTTTTTTGTACCTCGACAACTGCCACTCACCTGCCAGCATTTGTACTTCGCCCGCATGTCACAGAAACCGCCGCATCCCAGTGCACAAAAGCGAGAAGTGTGAAGCGGAAACCAAACAAAAGCCGCCTCACAAACACATTTGCAGAGGCCGTCCAAAGACCAAGACCAAAAGCAAGAAGACTGTCTTTAGTCTTTCTTTTATTTTATATTTGAGTATATGTGTGTGTGTTTTTCTTTTTTTTTTTAAACGAATTTTAATATTGTATATATATATATAAAAAAAAAAAAGAAACGCAACGCAACCAGAAAACAAGATATTCCCCTCCTTTTTTCCCATCATGTCTGAATCTGAATCATTTCAATCTCTACGGCGCTTGCTTTTCCTCTCGCTTGCGACTCCGTTTGCTTGTTTGTTTGACCCATCAAGACGAACGATGAAAAATCTCCAATGAATATAGTTTCCCTCGCTTTTTTTTCACACCTTCAACAAACTATGAATATTTCCTTTTATTTTTTCTTTTGTTTTTTTGGGGACTTTTATTTAAGTTGTCGCTGCTTACTTAACAACTTGTCGCCTTGGCGAAAAAAAACCCAAAAAAAAAAGAAGTAAGACGGAGAAGTAAAAATTGCTAGCATGTCCTTTGGGCAAAAGGCATAAAAAGTTGACACGGGATGAAGTCGGCTGCTCTCTCCTTCTTCTGCATTTCTTTTTTTTTCTGGTCTTTTGACGGTTTTGTTTGCTGCCCTGGTCCCCTTTTTTTTCTCTCTTTTTTTTTTTTGCATAACTCATTTTCTCCCTCTAGCCCTTTCTAAACCTCCTCTCTCTCTCTCTCTCTTCTGAAAAAAAACCTTCTCTGGCGTTGTCTCTCACACACACTTTGGCTAAAAGTGTTTCTTTGGGCAACTGAAATTGGTCTGGTTTTGGGTCGAGGGTCGTTGTCATCGTCGTCGTCGTTGTGATGGAAACTAATTTTTTGACACGCGCTGACAAAAAAAAAAAAAAAAAAAAAACAAAAAACAAAAAAACATTTTTGTCTCATATTGAAGGAGAAGAAAAAAAAAAGAAAAGCTACGAAAAATTGGCATTTAATACTTGAAAATTTAACAAAAATACAAAAAAAATTAACGCTATAAATTTACAGATTAGTGTGGCTGCAAATTAACAATGAAAAATTACCAAGGAGACGTTAATGTTGTTTCTAAAATTAACATTTTACTTGAGAATTTTAATTTATATGAAAAATGTTAAACCAAATTGTGATTCTACAGTTAACCAATTAAATTTATTTAAAGTCCAGCTTAAAAATACTCATTATCAATTTATATATATCTAGTTAAAGAGCCAAACTATGTATATATGTATACATATGTATATAAAGTGATTGGATTATATACATATACTCTATATGCTTACAAAGCTATGTATATATATGAAATGCTTACCAGCCTTTCAATTTAATTCGATTTCATAATAATAAAAAATATTTAAATTTTCCTCTATACATTTTTTGGGTGGCTTTCGGTTTTCTTTTTTTGTATTTTTTCATTTTGTGTTGTATTTTCGTTACCTTTCAACCGCAAACACACAGATATTTCGTAATTCCTGTATTAATGTGGAAAAAAAAGAGATATAATTTTTTTTTTTCTTTTGTTGTTGTTGGTGTTGGTATTGGGGTTTCCCGATTGCTGATTAATGTAGATGGCGGTGAGCGCACAAATGTGTTCACGTTAACATTAAACAAAAAAAAAAAAATACTACAAAAATTTTTGTGTTGAACTTTTATTAGAGCAATTAAATTGTGGTTGGAAAAAAAAAAACAAAATAAAGAGTTGAATTGAGTTGGGTTGGTTTTCGCCATTTAATGTTTAGTAATTTTCACCCAACAAAAGACACATAGGGACACAATGCATATAAAGGGAATGATAGAGAGAGAGAGAGAGGGAGAACAAGTGAATGGGAGAAAGAGTGAAAAAATGGCTAGTCTATTGTCGTCTCTATATATATAAGTGAGGTAGTAGTGGTTGCTGGTGCGGTGTAGTGCGGGGAAACCTGGCTCATCTAATTAGCCATCATCAACAGCGGCGTCTACACATTTCCCATTAAATAAACTGCAGTCTGACCACAGGTAAGCCATCAAATAGAAATAGAGACATAGAAATGTGGAGAAAGACTAAGGGCGATAGAGATGAAAGAGAGGGAGTAGTAAAGTTGCTTTAGTAACTAAATTAGCGGCGTGTTTTGTATACCCTGTAAACGATGAAGAAAGGTATATTAGTTGAAAGTTAGATAGTCAAATGATCTTAAAAAGAGTTCGGGTATATTAATACTTTAGATCTACTGATTTAATAGTTCCATTTGAATTCTAATCAATAAGTTTTTTTTACGGCGGATGCAAAATAAATAAATAACTAAAGCTAAAAACTGCATTTTGATGCTGATCTAGTTAAGCCTGTTGTTACTTTAGTTACAAGTTCTATCCCTACTTAAACTAGGGTATTTTAGAATCCTTGTTTCATTTAAGTGTAAAGTAGTTTTTTTGTTTTCGGCTTCCTCTCGCTATCTCTCCCTCCTTTCCTAAATGCAGCCACAAATTATTGAGCTTCAGTCCCGCCTGGTGGCTTCCTATCCCATCCCATCCCATTCCATCCCATTCCATCCTTCTTTCCCTTTGGTACTTCTTTTGTTTCATTTGGTGGACTCTAATACAGACATCTCAGTGTCAGACTCAGTTCTCTCAGGCACTGTTTTTCGGTTTTCTGTTTTTTTTTTTTTTAGATAAAAGGTTTTTCATGTTGTTTTTGTGGTGTTTCCATTTGATGGTCATGGTCATGGATGCAAAAAGACAACGGTAGTGCTTGTCCCCTTCGGGCCCCTCTATCACTAGATCGCCCCGTTAGCCATCGTGTAGTGGCAGTGGTGGAGTGTCGAGTATCTCCTCGGTTCGAGTCGGTGGAAAAACTTTTAGTGAAAACCGTTCGACAGCCCAAAAATTATGCATGCAGACAGCCAGACAGTCAGCCAGTCAGAAGAACTGACTAAAAGCCTCGATTTTATTAATGTTTGTTCAAAAAATTTAAGTGTCTTTCTTCTTTCTTTTTCAGTCTGTGTCTGTCTGTTTTTTTTTCTTTATTTTCTTTTTTTTTTGGCTAAAATGATTTCTGACTGTCATTAATTTAACCAAGAAAAGAAAAACAACAAAAAATGATGGAAGCTGAAGAGAGCCAAAAAACAAATCTAAACGAAATGAAAAAACAAAAAAAAAAAAGTTATTAGCGTGCGGGCTAAACCAAACACGTTTTTCCTCTCCTCTCTCTAAGTAGTTAGATTGGCTCTAGGCCTCTTTTAGCCGCCTTCTGAAGAAGCTCTTCTTCGTCAACGATGACAACAAATTAGACAGTTAATGTTAACAATCTTCTTTTATGATATTTACATTGTTTTTTTCCTCTTCTTCTTCTTCTCCTCCTTTTTTCAGTTTTTGTGTGGAAAATGTTTGTTAATGTTGATTTATAAATAGCTAAAGTGAAAGAAAAAGCTTTACGGGCGGTGGGAAAACTTTTCAAGGGAGAATTTCTTTATAAACTTGTTACTAAGGTAACCCATATAAATAAGAAAGACAATCTTATATATACATATATAAAATGCAGATTATAAGGACAGATAGTCCTTTATTACCGAAAAACCCATTATAAACGATCTGAGTTGTTGTAGTTAGATATATGTAAGTTTGTATATATCTTACTATATATATCTTAAAAGTTCTACTTTGTATTGAGAATACTTTTATTTGGTGACTTAAAATATTTGGCTTTTTTCTGTTCTATTTTTTTATATATTTTTTTCTTTGCAGTTTAAATAGAAAATCGTCTCCGTAGGCCATCAATCATTTTTCACTAGTCCTACCCTAAACTTGCCATTCCCAAGAGCCTTATCCACACAGCTGTCTACTCAAATCTGTATTCCTTTCCCGCCAATTCCTCCCTACCGTATTCAACTAAAACCTTCAATTCTCCCACCAAAGTAGTCTAAAGCATGTCAACAATACAAATGATGGGCGCGCATCAATGAAAAATGGGGGCGTGGCAATGGCATCAGCTAACTGTAATAGAGATAAATTTCGCTTCATTTTTTTCTGATAAACAAAAAAACAAAAAGCAAAAAAAAAAAAAAAGGAGAAAAGCGTGGTGATATACGGTGTGGAGGGGGGAGGGAGTTTGGGTGTTGGTGGTATGTAGAAAGAATAAATAAATAAAAAAGAAAAAAAGAAAAAAAGTGCCGCTGCCTTTGTGCTCAATCAGCGAACGCGCTGACAATGTCATTTGGCGGCAATGTCGGTGGCGGCGACCACTTTATTGGCTTTAATGGCAAGGTGTCCCCAACATTGGAGCAGCTGTTGGCCATCCCCAGCTGTAGTATTAAAGTGTTCCCAAGTTGCTCTTCTTCTACTTCTTCTTATTCTCTCTCCTATCCCAGTGTCTGTCGGTACGTGCGATTATTATCATCAATTTTCTGCCGACTGAGTGAGTGATGATTGTTACGGAACGAAAAGGAACGGAAACTTGGGCTATGTTGCCCCATTGCTCTGTTGTTTTTGTTATTGTTGTTGCTGTTGTTGTTGTTCTAGCTGTTGGTGGGTGGCAACAATTTTTGTATGCCCTGAAGTGTAACCTACATTGAAATAAGAAAAGGAAGAAGAACAAGAAGAAGAAGGTAAAGAAAATATACTTAGAGTGCGATGATATTTGTCTATCCGTCCGTTTGTCTATCTCTCTATCTCTCCCTCTCTCTCTCTCTCTTTCTATATATCTATCTATCTGTCCGTCTGTCTTTAGCGTTAAAAACGAACTCAAGTGGAAAACAATCTAATTTGCTAAAATTCCTTCCGCTTTTTGCTTTAGCTTTGCCATTTGGTCGCTCCTCTTTCTCTCCATCTCTTGTCCCCATCAACTCAATTAAAGTTGATGGCCATTTTGCCATCGCTCTCTCTCTCTCTCTACATCTTTACTACCAACTCTGCCAATATAAATTGTTGACTGCCGCCTTTGACTTTGTCTTATTTTATGAGCTCAACAGCAAGCAGAAGAGTTTCTTATTCTTGTTTATAGACATTTTATTCCCTTATAATTTGATTGAAGTTAAGTCAATTGCCGTTTTGAATTGGTCGAAATTTGTGAACTGTTCTTGCTGCTCATTTTATATCTTTATACACTGTAACAAAATTAGTCATATATTAAGTTGCATTGCAAATCGAATTATACATAGTTACATATACATTTCTTTCTTATGAAATTCATATCTAAATATCTAGAAATTCCTAATAAACAATATGATAATATTGTATTTTAGTAAGTTATCAGTTTTTATACTATATCTAGTTCTACTTGTTTCGTTTAATATAGCTCAATTGATGGCAAAATTTTGGATAGTGTAATAATTAGATGGGCTAGACGATTAAAGTTTTTAGGGCAATTACAGATCTAGTAACCTACTTATTACTATAACTAACTACTATATATATATTTATAAATATATAACTCCACTCACACCGATTTAGTTGATATGTATATCAATTTATCTTATAGCTGTTTCACATGCTCTTAGCTTTACTTGTTTCTTGGTTCAATTTCTTGATTATTTGGACTTTTTTTTTGTTGTTTCTGCTGTTGCCTTGACCTTTTTCTTCACAATTGTTGTTGCTGTTGGCTTTGGACAAGGGCCACGTTAATCTATTGTTTTGGCCAGGGCAAACATGATGACAACCATCTAGACTCCCTCCCCCACACACACCCCGTCCAGCTCATTGGCATTATCGTAAGATGACTTTTACTATATATACTATAGATATATATATATATATACTATATGTACATATATATGTATACATATATATATCTATTTTCTTATTTTCCCATTTTGCCATTAATGTCGGGGAAAATTGTTGTTTTTTTTTTTTTTTTGCTTATTTTCTTGCTATTGGAAAATGTGTGCGAGTGTGTGTGTGTGAGAGTATGTATGTGTGTATGTTTGTTTGTTTTGTTATCCATGTCCATGTCCTGCTACTCTTGGCTTGACATTGTCTTATCCTTGCTGACCATGACTGCTTGCTTCTTCAGCTTCTCCTTCTTTTACTTTTTTACTCCTCCTCCAATTCCAGCCCGTTGATATATGAGGCATTTGCATGTGCCATAAATTTTTCGCCTGACTTCTCTTTCTCCCTTCTCTCTCTCTCTCTCACACTCTCTCTCTGTGCTTTTTCTCTCATTTAATATTCATAAATTTTTCGGGGTTACAAAAAGAAAAAAATGAAATGAAAATAGAATAAGGACTAAACTAATTTCCACAACTGTGTGTGTGTGTGTGTGAGAGAGTGTTGTGTGTATGTGTTTTATTGTCATTTATTTAAGCCAACGCCTCTACTTCGCCTCCCTTCTCCCCTTCCTACTTCATCTCCCTCTCTCCTGCTACTGCTTATCCTTGCTAATTGTTTTATGTGCCAAGATTTGTGTCGCTTCTTTCTTCTCTGTGTGTGTGTGTGTGTTTTTTTTTTTTTTTTTTTTTTGGTAGGTGGAGAACGGGAGACTGCCCTAAACATGTTTGTCTGCCACGCCTCTTTCTAAGAGGAAGTACCAGTATATGTTTGTGTGTGTGTGTGTGTATGTGGATTTTGGTTGTAGGGGGTAAGCTGGGACTGTTTTCACTTGCTTTTCGATTAGATGTTGCCTTGTTTTCTTGTGCCAAACAACATGGAATTAATTCATTTTATGTTTCCTGCTTGAGAAAAATGGAATCTTTGTATCTACTTTTGTACCCCTCCTCCGCAAATCCTCCTCCTCTGCATCTTCTCCTACTGCCGCTGCTGCTGCTGCTGCTGCTTACGCCTACATATTGATTTTTGTATTTATTTTCCTTCATTTCGTTTTCTGTATTTCCCTCCACCAATTTTCATTATTTCTAAGGTAAAGGTTCTTAGCTTTTGTGCGTAGTATGTAGTAGTAATATTCCCCTGCCATTCCATTCTCCACAGACAACTCTAGTTAACCCATACAGTGGATGCTCAGTAAGGGGAACTTTGATTTCAAAATCTTCATGGTAATCTTAGTCAAGTCACTGAACTACCGTACTTGCTCATTCTTTTCATTTTCTTTGGCTGACTTCCTTGACTGCCAGCCAGCCAGCCTGCCAGCCAGCCAGCTAGCCTGCTTGCAACGGCTTCTTATTGTGTAAAGAAAAATGATGGCCAAAAGAGCTAAGAGCTGAGAGCCGAGAAAAGGTGAAGTCGTTGCCGTAGCCTTAGCCCTTCCTTCTGATTCTCAACAAATTTTGCGCGTGTGTGGCCTGCGGCTGCCTGGGCAAATCTATCAACTGCCGCTGCTGTAGCCAACTTCTCTTAGCTTCTACCCATATAGACTTCTTCTCCTTCATGCTGCCTACGCTCCTGCAGGGGGGCAGTCTTTATTGAGTTTGTAAGCAAGCAAATTGCATTAGACACTTGGCAAAAAAAAAAAAAAAGGAGAAAAAAAAGTAATAATAAATAAGAAAAGAAGTGGAAAAAAGCAAAACGAAATAAAACAGGCAAAGTTGAATAGGAAAAAAGAATCTTCAACCAATTTTTATGTTCAAGTCATAACTTTCGCAGCTGCAAAATGGAATTAAATTTTATTTTTTTAACACAAGAATATATCATAAATATGCATACATTCCAAAAGAAAAAAAAGAGAAAAGAGAACAAAAATTAAATGAAAAGATTCAACTCAAGTGGTTTTTCTTTCAAACATTTCATGTTATGTTATACACTCTTCACGCTCTTCCTCCCTATCTATTTCTCTCGTGCAAGTGCGTGTGTATGGGCAGGAGGCATCCTTTTTCACTCATCAAGAGTAAACTGCGTTTCGTTTCGTTTCATTTGGTTTGGTTTGTTTTTTTTTTTTTTGTGTTGTAACTCGATCGTTCTGGTTGCCCTTTCCCTGCCCCCAACAACAGTTTTCTTATGAGGCTCTGAGGCCTTAATGTCTTATTGACAGCTCAGGATTAGAATGTGAAGCCTCAAGTGTGTGTGTGTGTGTGTTTGAAAAGGGATTATAAAGCGATTTGTTTGTCGAAAATTATGAATCTGGGAATCAGTTAGTAAGCAGAGCTCCCACACGCTGTGTGTGGTGGCAACTGATGAGAGAATGAGATGAAGATATGGTGAATGGAGAATTGAAGATTTTCAGAGCTAAGTAGAGATTAGTACATTTTGGTTGGGGGGGGGGGAGCAAATCTTGTTGGCTTATCAATTTTGACAGTCTGATGAGAACAATGTAGACAAACGGGCAACAATTTAAATGGAATTGAATAGGCTTTTGGGTATCCATCCATCAGGCAGCCAACTTGCACACATGTGCAGCCAATGTATGGAATTTGAAACGGTTACAGCAGCAATGAAGGAAAAAGTTATTTAAAGTATTAAAATGTAACATGAAAACTGATTTGAGAACAAATCGATAGAGAATGTGATTTCATTAACTACAACGACTATATAGTAAATGCTTAAGAATACATCGATAAGGTTGCATAACGATTGTGTTTATATGACATTCCGAAATGTCGTTTATTTAAATCTTTTCGAACAAAAAAGTCATTACCAAATCACTTGACAACATATTTAAACTTGCCTAATCTTAACTACCAGCTAAAGAAAAACTTTATTTCCATTTCTGTCCACTCCTCAATCTTATTAAGCATTAATCTAATCTTAAACCTTAAGTTGAAAAACATATGCTTGGTCTTCTCTTCAAATATTTTTATTTTATTTTTAAATTTCGAAAATTGTTTGATTAAAAAGATTTGATTTGATTTCACATTATAAAAGGCAAAACTAAAAGGAAAATTTCGTTTTCGATTTCAAGTTCGATTTGAATTTAAATTGGCCATAAAATGCCAAGTTTATCAGCTGCCGATGGGTCAGTTAGTTCCCCCCGCTTATTTGCTCCCTCTGTCTTTCTATCTATCTGTACCATTTGATGCGTTTTTCAAGTTTTTTTCTTTTTTTTTTTCTTCTTTCCCTCCTTACTCCTAACTCGTTATACAACTCTATTAGCTTTCATTTCCCGAGCTGATCGCATACAAATCAACTAATTTGTGTTGTCTCTTTTGAAATGCACTCAAAGTGGATTTTTGTTGAGGTCTCATCCTCAATAATTTATGTAAATCTCTTAGAGCGCAACAAGACAGAGACAGGCATACCACAGATAGAGATAGATAGAGCAAAAGAAAGAAAGAAAAAAAGATATACATAAGTTGATTTCAATTATCATGGAAATGTTTTTTTTTTTTTTTGTTTCATTTTGTTTTGTTCATTGTCCGTTTTTCCGTTTTCTAGTTAACTTTGGTTAAAGATTTTCTCTATCTTTATTATCCGTAAGCAAATTATCTTGTTGCCCCCAACAAGAATGGTTTTTCCTTTCCTAGAATTGAGTGGGATCCGCACAATCTTATTTGAGGCAAAGGCACAAAATTCCAGACACGTTTTTTTTTCTCCTAGTTGTTGTTGTTGTTCTTCTTCTTCTTGTTTTTGGTGTGCAAATTTTTCGCTCAACCATGAATATCCATGTCTAGGGTTTAAGATGCCATTTACAAAAAAAAAAAAAAAAAAAAAAAAAAAAACTCAAATCAAATTTGTTTGTGGGTGTTCTGGTATTAAAATTACTTGAATACAGAAAAAAAAAAAAAAAAAAAAAAAAAAAGGAAAATAAATTACCATATCAAGGGGAGAAACTCAATGAAGTAAGGAAAAAGTGTGGCTGCATATTTTAACGTGGAAAATACAACAAATGGTTACACATTTTCACTCACTTTAGCAATTATTGACTGTTTAATTAAATGTTTTGTACTTTTCACATCATTTCTCGCAATGCACTGGCACTGGCAATTGAAATTAATTCGCCGCTACACTTTATATATACCAAAAAATATATACATATTTTCAAATATTTTAGCCAAACGCACACGCACACACACATACACGTTTAGGTAATTAAGCCAAATAGCGGGGTCGAGCAAAAGAGAAAGAAACAATTTGGTGTGTCAAATTAAAAGCCAACTCTTATTCCATAGCAAACATTTTGGCAATTCTCAAAATGTTTGCCTTATTTTGTATTACATATTTCTCCCCACCAATTTGCTTGTTGCCACCCCCCACCAAAAAAAAAAAAAAAATAAAAGAAAATATGAGCACGCACGCATACAATATTATGTTCAGGACCTTTATATGTACATACATACATACATACACACATACATACATAGGTACATTCATTCATACGTACGTACGTTTATTTGATGGCAAATAAAACTTCCATGCGAAAATATAAATGAAAATAATGTTCAAACATTTCGCACTAATTAAAAAAAACACTGACAAATATATGGAGAAAGATAAAGAGAGAGAGAGAGAGAGAGAGAGGAAGAGGGGGCAAAGGAAGAGAGTGCGGGGCAGTCGTTAAAACTGTGGGTGGTTTGGGTTGGATTGGATAAATACAAATATTTAAACGCTGCCAGCGATTCGTATTGAAGGACATGTGTAATTGCTTTTGCCATACAATCGATGTGCGAACATGTACATACATATGAACATATATATACATATTTATATTGATACAATTGCTTCGACTGCCATCATGAATACAGTTATTAAGACTCAGTGGCGCTGCCAAAAAAAAAAAAAGGGATTTAATAGTTCAACCTAAGTCCCTCAAGCCGAGACAAGCCCATTTAACTAGTTTTATACAAGAGAAAAAAACATAAACGAAACCATCAAATCTTGATATCAGGTTAAGCCTTTAGTTGAGCAATTAATAAAATAATGATCATCAATGAAACCGTAGTTAATTTCAAATCAAGTTACTAAGGGAGTCTCTCTTTGATCTTTCCGATTTATATTTAGATTAAAACTATAGACGTAAATGTTGAAATTTGTCATGGCTAACAAAGAGCTTAGAAATTTATAAGCATAAATGTAGTGAATGAAAATTTCATTTTAATTTAACCATTATCTAACTGAAATTCGAAATTTTATTCAAACTTTGTTTAACTGTAATTTGAACATATTTCGCTTTTATAGATGATAGCCATGAATTTTTGTTTTGAAATTGAATTTTGTTTTGTTGCCGAATGGCTTTTGTTTGTCCCCTTTTCTTTTTTTTAGTTTTAGTGTTTGAAACATTGTTTCAATTTTTTACGTATTATGTTTTGTTTTATTTTGGTGGGCGTCATCTCATCCTTGTTCAATTGATAAACCGCCAGCGGCTACAATTCCACACACGCACACACACACACACACACAAACACACAAACACACTTTGGACATTCAATTCAAGTTAGCTGAAAGAGGCCCACGCAATGTGTCGTCATAAGGTAGGCAGGCAGGCAGGCAGCTGGCAGCTGTCACAACATGGCCAAAAGACGCAGCAACTTCAAGTCCAACTCCCGCGCTCCTCACTTGAGAAAACCCAATCCCCATCAAAGGCAAATCAAATAGAAACACCAACAACAACAACGGCAATAACAGCAACCGATACTCACGTGACTTTACAATTTATTTTAAGCATGCAGCCAAGAGAAAGAGAGAGAGAGAATGAGAGAAAAAATGAATTTATTAATAGCCCAAGTCGACGATGTCGAGAAGAATTACTGCCACCCACACACAGACTTACTCCCTCTACTGCCACCGCCACCGCCACCGCTACACCCAATCCTCATTCCAACTTTAACTCCATCACCAACTTCACCTTCTTCGTCTTCTGCTTCTTCTTCAGTCACTTCAGTCAGTATTCATTCAGAGATTCGCAATTCGCTTGGCTGCGTTGCGTGAAGGAAGTGCCACACACTCACTCACTTACTGCTTTGGTCTTCTTGGCCTGAGACCGGCGTCAATTTATGCGCATCACGTTTCCTCATTTTCGAGAATGACTAAATATCGTTTACTCCACACCACCAAACCCATTCACTCTACACCACCTTTACCCCCACCAGTGC
Source organism: Drosophila austrosaltans (assembly GCA_035045865.1). Classification (NCBI taxonomy): domain Eukaryota; kingdom Metazoa; phylum Arthropoda; class Insecta; order Diptera; family Drosophilidae; genus Drosophila; species Drosophila austrosaltans. The sequence continues at coordinate 8,280,552 of JAWNOQ010000207.1, forward strand.
CACCACCTACCTCTTCGCTCTCTCTTTCACTCTCTCTCTCTCTCTTTCTCTCTCTCTCTCTCTCTTTGTGTCTCAGATTTTTATGCAGTTTGCTGATGCATTTTGGGCAAAAATATTATTTAACTTTTTCTTTTGCCTTGCTTCAAAAGTCGCGTGGCAAGTGCCAAAGACCTCACCTGAAGTTTTAATATTTGTAATAGGAAGTTTTCCCATTTTCTTTTAATTCTTTTGTTTTTTTTTTTTTTTTTTCTTTCCAACCCCCCTTTGGCTCGTTTCGTTTTGATTGTTGGCTAATGCTAGAAACGTGCCAAACAGTTGAGTTTTTTTTTTTAGTAGAAAAAATAGTGTCTTTGAATTGTGTCTAGAATTACCGCGAGTTCCCATGCATTCCACATAAATTTACACCTATTGATTAACTAGTTAACGTGAAATTTTACTTGGTTAAATGTTTTAAAGACAATTAAGCAAATGGCAAACAGTTGGTATGGGCTGCCATTGCAAATTAGTGTTAATTTATCATGATTATTGTTTCACAACGTTTTGCCAATTGAGTTCGTTTAGTCAAGTGTACAGATACAGATATAGATACAGCTACAGTTACAGATACAGATACATATGCATGTATATAGAGATATAGATTGACAAGCTACCAGATATACACAACATTCTCTAACTTTCTCTCTACCTCTAATTTGGTCTCTTTCACTCTGCCTGACATCTCTAGGATGCTTTTTAATAAAGCAAATTCGTAGGGAGAACTGTAACTAATTCTGACTTTCAGTCTTGATATCAAACTGTCAAACTGTCAATTCTTGTTAGCAGCGAATCGACTGCCATGTGTGTGTGTGTGTGTGTGTGTGTGTGTGCATGTTTAGATATGTGGTGTGTCTATGTGTGTGTGTGAGGAGTAGCAGCTACTCTTCAAGTATCTGCTCAAAAATTCAATTTCCAGCTGAAAAGATACAATACCCATGGCAAGGGGCAAGGGATATTGCAGGCAGAGAATGAGTAAAAGATAGGGAGAACGGGGGGGGGGATTGGAGTAGATACAAATTGGAAATAGGTAGAAAACAGTCATTGAAAAACGATTGCTGACATGACATGATTCTGGCATGCGGATAGATGGCATGTATGTATGTATGTATGTACGGATGGTTGGATGGATGGATGGGGGTAAAAGTGTGGAGTGTGGCTGATTGGGAGTGGAGTAGGTAACGCCAGAGACTACAGCAGGATTACCACCAAAAATAGAAGAGCTGGCTTAGCATAGATAAACTGAAAGCAACAGAGAGAGAGAGAGAGAGAGAGAATCTACCAAAATGTGAAAAATGAAACACGAAACTGTAGCATTTATCATTATATCAAAGAAACCAAAAATCTATGCTGAAGCCAACCAACAGTACACTAAATCTAGAGACATACAATACACCTAAAGGTATACAAATGTAGACATAAAGGAAAATGAGTTAATATCGAAAATTCTTGCAATTGCAATTTTCTTTCACATGAACAAATTTTTCAATTTGTGAACTTTTTAATCAGAGCGCTACGATTTCAGTCTTCTCTCAGTGTAAATGCTCCACTAGGAGAAAAAAAAACACAAATCCTGACAGCACAATTAAGTCTTCAATTGGCAAAAGAATCTAAAGCCGATAGATGGACTAATCTCAACGTTTCTTTTTTTTCTTTTCCAGGACTAAAGAGGAAGATTGGGTAAAATACTCTATTCACCATGTTGCAAGTAAAGCTGCGAGAATAGAAAAGTAGAAGCAACAAAAAAGCGTTGCGACAGCGGAAGTCAAAGGATTGCAGCTACAAAAAAAAAAAAAACAAAAAAAAATCCCTAAAAATCCAACCCAATTCGAAAACCCTACCCAACCCAACCAATACCATCAAGAACTTTAACCCCAAGACGAATAGGAAAGATGCCATCCATAGCGAACATCAGCAGTAACTTCCTGCCATTGCCACTGACGTTGCCACCGCCTGCCAACGATGTGCGTCTCAGTTACATTGTAAATCAAGTTGCATCCTCATCCGCATCCGCAGTCTCATCATCATCGTCCCCAACATCATTATCATCATCATCTTCATCCGTTTTGCCTGCGTTCAGTCCGCCACGGATTGAGAGTCTGGTGGCCAGTTCAGCGGAGGATTTGAGCAGCTTTGGCGGTGATGTGACATTCGACATCTTCGATGACGATGACGATTTGTTTGGCTCACCCATGGCCTTTGATGCCAGTGAGCAGGGACTATGGAATGGACGTTTTGTGCCACCACCACCACGACCGCCCTTTTTTGTGGATGAGCCGATGCCTGTAAGCGATGGCCTTACCACATGTGATTTATGCTCCTGGGCCATGCCCACCAAGAGCACATTTATGTTTGAGGGTACAATAGGTGAGGAAACTGCGTAATTTAACGTTACTAGAGAGATGCTTTACCATACCAATATTTTCTCACTCACTCATCTGTATTTCTTCCTATCCTTACTCTCTCTCTCTCTCTCTCTGTCTCTTTTTTCTTTCCTCTCTCTCTCTCTCTCTCCCGCTGTTTTTTTTTTTTGTTTTTGTTTGTGCGTTTTAGCAGAAAAGGCCACGGAACTGGGCTGGCCACTGACGTTGATCATTGTCTCGGTGTTGTCGGCGCTTTTAGGCGCCATCATCATGATTGCCGTTGTGCGCTGTCGGCGCAAAAAGTCCTCCAACAATCGAAATGGTGAGTACATGGAAACCAACTAACTAACTAACCAACCACCTATCCTCATGCTGTAAGCAAATAATCAACTTTCCACATAGTGGGTCAAGAATGATGAATAAAATAAATAGAAAACACAAAGGAAACTTTGTTTCCTCATAGATTTACAAAGTTCTCTCCTTATTTGTTTTGGAGATAGGTAAACTAACTAACTATCTATTCAATTTTAATGCTTATTTTCTTCATTCATTCAACCCACTGTGCGTGCATAGAGGAGAAGTTAGCCTTTCTTTCGTAGCCTAGATACACATATGCAACTACATACATACATATGTGCGTCTGTTGACTCTCTCAACATTTGCTGACTGACTGTTTTCGCATCTGGTGTTTCTCTTCATCTTTTTCATTGCAGACACGCACGTGCAATGGTGGTCCCGCAACAAGCGCGCCCACGGTCATGGTGGCAGCGGTATTGTTGGCGGTGTTGGTGGCAGTGCGGGTGTATTGGGTGGCAGTGGTTCAGCCATTGCTGGCAGCAGTGCCCACAACAACAATAACAGCAGCAACAACAACAATCATTTGAGGCGAAGCAACATTTACACGGCACACCCGGCGGACAGTATACGTGGATTACAGCCGCTACCGCTACCATTGGCCATGCCCCTACCGTTACCATTGCCATTACCTTTGCCGCCAACAACACAGCCCACGCTAGCGGGCAACAGCAGCATGTCCATGTCGCCATCAGCAACAGCAGCATCATCATCAGCAGCAGCGGCAGCAACAGCAGCAGCAATGGTAGCCAGTGCGCCGCCAATGAGCAACAGTGGTGTTGGAGCCGGCGGTGGCAACTATTTTCATCCATATCATCATGCACATCATCATCCACATGCACATGCACATCCACATCCCCACCAGCATCACCATCAACATCATCATCATCAGCATGCTCCTCTTTACCCGCATGACTGTGATGATGCTGATGGTGATGAGGATGCCGCCTACGAAGAGCCCGAATATCATCAGCCTCAGCAGCAACTGCGTCCACATAGCAGCTCCTCCATGTCATCGGTCACGTCTTCGCCTTCACCCGTGCCCACAGCAGATACGGTTGCTTGCCATTGGCCTCAGGCCTCCACCAGTGCCATGGTGATAGCCAGCTGAGATTCAGCCGACAGCTGCTCCTGGCGGCAGCATCAGCGGCAACCGCAAACTGATGCCAGCACCAGTAACTGGATCTGGCAGTGACATGTTGCTGGCAGCATTGTTGCAGCAACATTGCACCCTACTTAAAATGCGGCACACAAAATCGAGCGCAGATCATAAAAAGGATTACATGTAACAATTTTGTGAAGTTTATTTTGTGCCACCAGCTAAAAAAAAGAAAAAAAACAACAAGCAACAAGAAAACAAAAACATGAAAAAAATAGCAAGTCCATAAGAATCTAAGGATTTCCCACTACCCCCTTTCCCCCCCCCCCCCCCAAAAAAAAAAAAAAAAAAACGATAGGAAAAGAAAAGAAAAAAAAACCAAAACGAATTTAGTGTCACTTCCGTTTCTGTGTGCGCCCAAACACTATCGAACCCAGGACGAGGAGTCAATGTCAATGGCTCACGGTGCGGTGTGCGGTAAACCGTATGCGAGGCGAGACGGTGCGATGCGGTGCGGTACGGTTCGGTACGGTACGGTGCTGTGAGTGTTGTGTGTCAAACTCACATGCTTTCTCGGCCTGAGCTCTTTTTCATGCCATGCACGTTTTATCCTTTATTGCCGTTCGGCATTAGAACAGGGATTTTGTCAGATTAAAGCAAATAAAAGGGCATGCTTTTTGTTTGCAGCTCTTAGCAAACTGGCAACTGTCTGCCCATTGTGGGGATGATGTCGCTGCTTATTATGATGATGATGCCACAAGTTTTAAAACTTTTCTGTTTCTGTTTTTTTTTTTACCTCTCTCTCTGCTTGGGTATAACCCAACCATGAAGACTTTCGCCATAGAAAGTCGTTTTGGGAATACAAAAAGAAGAATAAAAGTATGCAGATCCCAGTGCTCCCTACAGCATAGCCACAAAATTGTTAACATTTAAATGAATTTTTGGCTTTCAAAACCGTTTAAAAGTAGTCTATATATATATATGTATAAGAAACTACTTTTTGTTATTTGAAAATTGTCTAACAACTAAACAAATATCGGATATACATAAATACTTAACCGATATTCTAAATCGAAAATCGGCCCGGCCGATATTTAAGCTCTTAAATTATTTTTATAATTTAAATATGATTTTTTTTTAATTTTAAACTATAAAATTTTAATACTCGTATCGGTTCTGGGACTATCGATAGCATTCTGTTTATGGGAGTTTTCCTTAAATTTCATTACATTTAAGATTCGACTCCACATTCCAAAAAAAAAAAAAAAAATCCTTTAAAAAGTTTTTATTCTTTCCCAAGAAGACTCAAAAATCTTCTTCTTCTAAAGTTTTCTATTTGGCTAAAGGGTATCTCATGGTCGCATACTGTGTACGAACTACAACAAACAAGTATGCAATCCTGTCTATTGTATTTAAATAGACAAAATTGTTCGGTTTTAGCCCTTTTACGCCAAAAAATATATCCTATTTCGGTTTCTGTTTGTGTTTTTGTGGCAACTTTTGGGACTTTGCCTTCGGTTTTGGGGTTCTTTTTTTTTTTCTTTGGCTGGTGGAAGGGACAAAACTTTGTGGCTTTTCACTTCATTCCTGTGCTGTGTGTTATTTTTTTTTTTTTGTTTGTCTCTCGTAATTACAACAAAACAAAAAGCAAAAAAAGAAACCAAAATGAAAAATAAACTATAAAATAAAAAAAAGAATGGAAATTGAAGTAAGGGCAAAGAATAATAAATAATAGCCAATATATACGATTATTAATAATATTATAAAAATCATTAATCAAATTATGAGCTCTCAAGCATTAGACAGAGATAGATACATAACAGAATCGCATTTGCATTTTTAAATAGTTAATAAAAAATAAATTTCATGACAAGCATATCAATTTAACAAACAACACTAAACAAAGTACTTAAAAACAATCAAATACTATTACAAATAAAAAATCGCGCCATTGTAAATACAAAAAAAAAACACAAAAGAAAAAAGAAACAACAAAACAAATATTGTAAAAATGTTTTTCTCTCTCGCTCTCTAAATAGTTTGTTATATAAATAGATTTTTTTTTTAATTTTTTTTTTTTTTGAATTTGCTCTAATTAGCAATTAACTAAGCGAGCATGCAGCAACAAAAAGTTTCTTCTACCACATACAAAAAGAAAAAAAAACAAAAACAAAACAAATCGTAATAATTAAATATAATAAATATGAATAAAATAACTATTTAGAAATATTTTGCATATTGCATAAGTGAAATGGTAAACGAAACATTCCTCTTCAAAAACATAAAAGTTCAAGTTTTCATTTTACAAAACAATTTAACAACAACAACAAATACAACCAAAGACTAGTCACTTAAGTCAAAATGTTGCTATGTACTTATTATATGTACTTCATATATATAAATTTAACTTTATATATATGCATGTATATAATTTAAACTTTAATCTAATTAAATCGATAACTGTAAGTATATATATATATATGTTTTTTTTTGGCATGTGTTAGTTTTAAAACGAATTGAAAGAACAACTGCAATATTGTATTTTAAATATTTATTCATTAAATGCACACACACATAAACATACACACACACACACACACGTACACAACAACAGATAACACACACTTGCTACTTTTCACATAATAAAACAATAAATGATAATTAGCAATTATAATTACAAATTACAAAACAAATTATGATGATGTTGTTGTTGTTGCTGCTGCTGATGAACTGACAGCAACAGCAGCAGCAGCAACAACAACAACAACAAAACGCGAACAACTTTTCAACTATGAGCAACTCGAAATGTTCCAATCTAGCATAGCGAAACTAATTATGTGGCAAGATAAACACTATAACTAAATACTGAATTAATCATTTTCATAAACACAAAAATCCATTCAATTGTGCAGAAATAATTTTTGGCACACAAAAAAAGAAAAACAAGCAAACAAAAGCAACAATTTAATGAAACAAAATAATAAAAACAAAACAAAACAACAACAAAAAAATACAAAAGAAAAATAAACATAAAATGTATGCAAAATGGCATTTGTTTTATTCATCATACAGAAAATTTGATTCCAATTTATGCAGCTGCCAAATTTGTTGGTTCTTCATGTTTCTTTTTTTTGAAACAAATTATATATGTATGTGGCTCTTAATTGATTCTATATAATGGATAAGAATCACCCTTAAACATTTGGCAAATATTCTTATTTATTTATTCAAGGGAAAACGATATCAAAATATATATTTTATATTTTTATTTAATCCAAAAGCAATTGTCGAATCGTTCTGTAAATGAGAGTGCAAATGGAGTTATCTCGGTCTCTCGATGTCTATTCTTTATCAGTAATTTTCTCTGTCAATTTTCCATTTACCTATTGACACATCTGTCCGGGGGTTTAACCGATTCTCTGACGAATCTAACTTGTAGTCTATTTGCCAATTATTTCAGCAGACTATTTGTCTGGCTTTCCGTCTGCTTAGTCCTCTCCTACTTGATCCACTTTCTGCACTTCTCATTATTTTCCGTTAGCTGCTCCTTATTTACACTCTCGATTCGTACCCGTCCTTGAATTGGTCAAATTAAGGTACTAAAGGAATATTCCATTTAACTGGCAAGTCAATGGTAGTAAATCTCCAATTCTCATTTTCCCAAAACTATCTTAAATGGCACAAATATGAATTACTGTTTTCATATAATTATGAATGATTGAGATCTTTTAAATTTCTTAATGATGATGACATTTTCATTAAATTAAATTAAGTTAAAGTTGTCCATTTTTTTTTTCCAAGTTAAATTTAGTTCATGCACCGATTCCCATTTTCCATAAACTTGCATTTTAGATTTTTATCTGGAAAATCGTGTGACATTTTCTCCTTCACAGCTGATGATGTTTTCTCATATACCCAATTTGCTGACATGCGCCAATTCCTTCTGAAAGTTGAAAAAGCAGAAGGCTTATGTAGAAAAGTTGATGTTGATGTTGAAAAACAAAAAAAAAGGTGTCAAACATTCAGTGAGTTAATCATCGAACCATGCTTATAGGACAAATGCCATGCACGACTTCATTATTAGGCAACCTCATATGCACATTGGCATTGGGCAGGAGGAGTCCGTCGTGCAGACATGCAGAACCAAACCAGAAAACCATAGACTTCACCTCTGCTCAGCATCAGAGTTAGAGTTAGAGTCTAGACGACTTCTCGATTTAACTAAGATTTAACTCAACAAATGAAAAAAAAACAAAAACAAAACTTTCATTTCCTTTACGAAAGAGACACGAAATACTCGAAGTATCTACCTCAAATTTGTTTTGTCAACCGAAAGGGAGGCAACGAGCAATGTTAAGCCACCAAAACAAAGGCGAAAGAGTGGCGGGGAACCATTAAATTCCTCTTGGCTGTCGCTAATGAAGTCATAAAACCGCATGACATTTTCGCTACCTCCAAGGAAATTCCCCTTGATCTTACTTTTTGTCAAGACGATCTTGTTGCACAAACAAACAGAGAGGGAAAGAGAGAGAGAGAGAGAGAGAGAGCGAGGGCTAGTAATACATGGACAATTGTCTCTCTCCCTGTCCAGGCTTCATTCATTCGCTACCTTCATTCGATCGTTCCAATATGCAAATGAAACCTTCACCCGCTGCCACCCACAGACACAACGACGACAACGAATTTGGTTGTTGTTGTATTTGTTATTTTTTTTTTTTTTCTTTTTGTAACTGAGACTGGAGCTGTGGAAACTCTGAATGAGGATTCAACGATCCATATGTCCATATGTTTTATATCTGAGCATGAAATCTTTCGCTTTCGATTGGCCTTTATTTTTGCCTTTTGTTTTGTTCGTGCTGAAAATATGCAAAAATTGTTGGCAATCTCAGACAGTTAATCCAAACGTTCGGAGGGCCTTTCGTGTCATAAATGGCATAAATATTCCCTCTTTGACCGAACAACCTAAATATTGTACATGTATTAAGGCAAAAAGGAGCAACAACAACAACGAACGAACGAAAGAAAGAAAGAATAAACATACAAAAAGAAAGAAAAAGGAAATGGTCAAAAACGAAACGAAGAATCATAATAAACAATGCAGAAGACTTTCACTTTTTTTTTTTTTTTCCTGAAAATGAAATTAAATCGTTTTTCATTTTTATGCATGGGATTGTGATTGGGTCGATTCCATAAATGTCTCGATTGTTAATGGCGAGAGTAAAGTTTATGAATGGAGGTCAATGAGTGAGTAACGAAATGCAACGCAAAGAATTCAAAAATAATTACATTGTGATTGGAAACTGTATAAGAAGTAAAATCTGAAGAGAAAAAAAGAAACAAAAAATAGTCGATTGATTTTCTGATTAATGACATTAAAATGGTATTTTAATCAACATTTCTTTTTTTAAATTTCTTAAATGAAGTGATCTTTGAGGCTAAAAACTTTTGATTACAACTACATGTAAATGGAAGTACCTGACTAACCTGATAACCTACTATAACTTTATTGTAGATCTTCCTCATTTGAATTGAGTTCAAGAACTAGTTCAAAATATTAATTGAATTGCTCAAAAACTTTCTCTCGAACTGAAGTTCTAGTTGTTAAAGTCCTCAAAAATTGATCAAACTTGAAATCCACTTTCCTTTAGCAAATTCAGTATCTCGTTGGCCTTTCAATAACTTTCCTCTTTTCTACATTTCAACAAGCCCACACCGAAAGATCCATTATGCCGAGATAAGAAATGAACGAACATAAAAAAAAAAACGAAAAAAAAACTACAAATAACTAAGCTAAATTCATGCTAGAGAGCTTCAAACTGACATCGTTGACTTCTGACTGCCAGCTGACGATAATGTCGTCGTTTGTTATGCTTGAATCATCAGCCAAGACTATCGACAGTAAACTTTTGCCTTCCAATTTCATCTCCTTCAATTCCCCATCGTTTGCCTGTTGAACTAAAGCGCATGCATCATCATTATTATCATCATTGTCAGCTGGAAATTGAACGAGGGAGAACAAAAAACTACTGCACATGAATGAATCACATCATCATCACCATCATCATCATCATCATCATCATCATCATCATCATCATCATCATCGTCATTATCCACATCATCCTCATCCACATCCCCATCGAAGGAGCCTAACGAGAGATCGTTGTGTTCAGATGCAAAGAAGAAAAAAAACTTGGCATCTCATGCAAAAGCCATCGTCAAGCGAAAGTCGCGACAAAACTCTCTCAATAGTAAAGCCAAAACCGAAACGTTACCCCCTACCATCAAACGCTCCTATTCCACTCCTCCAGTGTAGCTTGTGTAGCCATAATGATGAATTAGGCTGCTGTCATGTCATGACAAAGGCGCACGGCATGCAATGGCATACAGATTGGTTGATCAGAAGCCAAAGAGAGATAGAATGTGAGCAAGAAAGAGAGAGAGAGAGAGAGAGAGCGGCCAGGAGCAGAGGCAGTCGAGCCAGACTAGACCAGACTCGTCTAAGTAAACACAAGGCATACAAAATGCAAAATGCAATTGCGAATATTCAAACTTAAGTAGGAAGTGGAGTCTTAAATGAGCTACAAAGAAAAACAGTAAACTGACAAATCGTTTTGCTGTAGCACCGTGTTAGCCACATTGGTACAAATTTGGCCAAAATTTAAATATTTATTTTGTTGCTATTATCGATTGCTAATCTTTTACTTCTTGAATTGATTTTGGACTTTTGTAGTCATCACAAGAGGAACCTTCTTTTTTAGCATATAGACTTTGCCACATTGAGACAGTTCTTGTACAGGATTTTTTATAAGCAGAAATCTAGACCATTTAGGTAAAGATATCAAACGAACTTATCCTCATTTTAGAGGCCTAACCCTACTATATATATTCTCACCTAAAACATTCACCTGTAATAGTAACATATTCAGATATGAATATATAGAGAGAAGATCTAGCAGAAACACTTATAAGATTTTAATCTTTAAGCTATGATCAACAAATTTGTTAGTAAACTAATTCATAAGTATAAAGTAAGTATAAGGTTGCTGTAATAATTTTGTTAGGGGGATTATTGTGTCATTTACACATTGATTTTGTTCCACTGTGACAGCGTCTGTTGCCAGTCTGCATAAGTTGTGGTGGCCGCTCCCCTGGATCTTAAGTGAAATTTTGTGTACAATATGCGCAAATCAAAAGCTTTTTACTTTTCGTGGCTGGGGCAGGTTTTCCTTTAGCATTTTTTTTTTTCCTCTTTATTTTTTTTTTAGTTTTCATTTGTTCATTTTCGTGTGCATGCAAATTTGATATTTGTTGCGGATCTTGGCCTAGTACGTTGGCGTTTTGTTAATTAATTTGAGGCGACTTGTCGTTGGCAATTAGTTGTTGGTCTTAAGCAGATGAGAGATGACATGTTATGCCATGTTGTTGCGGCAAATGAAGTTATTATGCCAAAAGGGAGAGGTGAATGTGTCAGTTGTTAGTTGTGGAAGTGGATGTGGATATGGATGGATATCATACACTACTAAGTACATCCATTCGAGTGGCTGGCTTGGCCTTTTAGCTGCGAAGGTTAATTGCCAACAATAAGATTCAATCAAGCTAATGATGGAAGCAACTGAGCAGCAGCAGCAGCAATACAAGCAGCTTCCAGTTCGACAAGGTCTGCCAACAGAAAATGCAATTTATGAGGCACAAAATCGTTCAACTTCATACCGAACCGGACTCTACTTTGGCTTTAGCTTTGGGTCTGGGTCTTGGTCGGGGGCTGTTGCTGCTGCTGCTGCTGTTGCTGCTGCTGCTGCTGGTGTCGACCTTTTGGGGTCGTCGTGCATTAAATGCAACCTCATTCGAAGAAAGTTTTTCTTCCTCTGTTCTCTCTCTCAGAAATTATTGATAAAACGAAATCAAGTACAATATAATTTGGTACATAATCTTTATAGTTTTGAGATTAAGCACAGAATACAAATTAAATAAAGACATCATCAACATAGTTTTCAAATATTACAACTAAAACTGAACCCAAGAAATAATCTTGTCTTCGTTATCCTTCAATAAATGATTAGTCCAAAAACTTTAGCAAGATAGTTAGAATGCCATAGCATTGTTTAAGTAGCTAAATAAATAATTTTCTTTTATATATTAGTATTTCATCATTGATGCATTTCAACTTACAGCCATACATGTGACCAAATTGAAGGCTGGCAATGGAGCTCTTGAGCCAATATTTAATGGAACCTGGGAACGCTGTATAAGAAACATAATGTCCCGCTGTATAACCGATGATCTGGTTGTCCAAAAAGGACACTCGTAGGCCTCAAAGGCAGCTAGTGCCACTTCTCGTGATGATTGTGTAACAAGATCACCGCATTTCGACCAATATGTCAGACCACCAATAACAATTGGTATCATCATGATAAATCTGCCAGCAATAAGTGGCTGATGTCTCGAGGCGAGAGACATAAAGGCGCACAAAAGTAGCAACAAAAAGTTGGCCAACAAAAATATAAGCAAAGGACTATATAATACATCATTGATGCGATCAACAATGCTGTAAAATATTGTAAGTAATTATTATTATAAATTATAATTATCATTGACTCACCGTATCATTCGTTGATGGTATCTTATTAAACGTTTAAATTCCCTGTCAAAGGCTACCTCATTGCCATAATAAACTTTGTTCATTTGTCTTAATTCAATGCAAAGAACCTGCAAATTTACTGCCAATTGAAAGAAACAATGACAGGTCATATGTTCTGTCATTAGAAGCCACGGCAGGAAGTAAAATACACAAAAGGCTTGGGTTAAATATATCAATTTATGAGTTATTGGATGCACCAGGGGATTGTGCAACTGAAATGGATAGACGACATGGAATGGCAATGCCTGACCTGTCCATATGGGTGCCAATAAGAGCAAACTGTTGAAAAATATTACACCACCATGCCAAAATGCAGACAGGACAGTTTCCACTATATAGTACCAGCGTCTTAGCTTTTGTGTTTCCTCAAAACAGGGACTCCTTTTACCCAAATGATGAAGTTCCTCCAGAGAATCAATTATTTCATCGATTTCATTGGCTTTGATAAAATAGAATATAAATTTGGAAATGATATAAAGGGCCTGAAAGATGAAAATATACATATGTAAATATTATCTCTTGTTAATATGAATTGTTTGAAAAATAACCGCTAATGTCCACATAATATCCTGGCTAAAGTCTAAAAGATTATCTGCTGATTCGGGTAAGGCAGAAATTCCTGGTATAGCAAACATTATCATTTGGATCATTAGAAATGTATGCCATGCCCGATGACTAGCCAAACGACGTTCTTCAGTATTTGCATAGTTCCAAATGATTCTATTTTGGAAAAAAAAAGAAGAATTTTATAAGAGTTTCCTCTATATCTACGATCTATCTATCTACTTTATCTGTTCCCGATTATAATACGGTGTCATATGCCGGGGCATTTTTTCAACTTTCCTATAGAGTCGCCAGGCGACATAATACTGCTCCAGAAGTCGCACAAAAAAGTTTCTTATATGTTGTAATACCATTGCTTTTAAGTAAAAAACTAATATGCCAATTGGTTGTGGCCTACTCCTTTTATAGTGGCAACTCATTGCAAGTTTTCCATTTGTAAATTATACATTATTCGTTTACAACATTATGATAATAGCGCGTGAATTGTGCGTACATTAAGCAGCTGTAACTTGCAATAGGTTAACAGATTATTGCAATTAAGTTTGCAAAAAGTTGCAGTGAATAAAAGTATTCGGAAAAATGCCAAGTGATATAGAATAATAGAACTACATACATATATAACATTCTCAAAGGGGAAATAGATGTAAGTTGAAGTAGTTAAAGGAAGTTTCATCATCATATGTCTTAGCTATATACTAAGTTAAAAGAAACCCTTGTCTTTGAATTGTTCACAATTTGCCATAGATTTAGAAAGTTTTAATAAATTTTTTTTTTAGGAAACCTCTCAGAGTTCATGGCTAGAAGAAGGTTTTGCCCTTCCACTAATAAATTAGAGCAAACAGAAAGTGAATTCTGCTATTTGAAGGCCACTTTTCGCTTAACTTAGTTGTAATTCTCTATGAGGTATGGAAAACTTAAAGCTATCGCTTGATCCTTTTAGTAATCCTGTACTATATTCTACCATGTGTGTTAGTTTAGATCTAATCAAATGTATTTTTTAGTTATGATTATTGATTGGGCCTGTAAAATGAATATAAATTTCATATTGATGGTTCTTTCACTTAAAGTTAGCCCAAAAAAAAAAAAAAAAAAGAAAATGAAAAACCTTAATTGAGTTCATATGACTGCATTTTTTGATTGTCAACGTTGTCATGGTTGCGAGGCAGAACAACAACATTGTTGCTGTTGTTTCTCTAGAGAAGTCTTCGTTATCACACAACATGCCAGCACTTGGGAATTGTTGGCAAAGAGTGGCTAAAGCCGAAGATGCCGACAACTATGATGACGACGACGACGACGACGCCGCCGCCTAGTGAACAATGAATGGGGACAACAGAGGCTAGCTAAACATTTAACATTGGCATGGCACAACATAGTGAAGATACTCGTTGTCGATCCCCATTCGATCCGCCACTAACCAGATTCAAGCATTTGGCGCATTTCATGCCCATCAAATGCGTTGACATTGAACAATTGCGCGTAATGTTGTCGTACACTTGACAAGCGCGCAAATTGTAGCCTAGGCTAACGAAATGAAATTGCAAACTAAAGCGAAAGCTTCTACAACTATTCATCGAGCCGTCCATCGATCGATCTATCTATCCATCGATCGATCGATCGATCGATTGCCTTCATTCGTTTGTTAGTTTATATTGGTCTAGCCGAAAAAAAAAAAAAAACAAACAGACAAAACAAACAGGGAAACAACTTTTGATGGAAATTGGCAGTGATGTCTAGTTGATTGTTTCAACTTCTCTTTTTTTTTTTCTCTCTCATTTTTATTTTCTTATTTTCTCATTTTTTGTTTTTTGGCCTTAATGAAGCGAACTATGTGTACATTCACTCGACAAGTCAGTGCCACTAGTGCCAGAGCAGACAAGCTTGTCAAAGAGCCAATTGCCAAATATGCAGTGGCAGCATCGGACCAACAAGTCCACATACAAACACACACACACAGCATATACATACACGGCAAACTCCTCACTAAATGCTATCTCTAAGCCAGATTAATATAACAACCAACAACGAATAAGAGCGCTAACCAGCCAACTAGCCAACATTCAATGAGTGTGGGTGATATGTAGAGTTTCGTTTTGCAAAAAAAAAAAAAAAGAAAAAAAAAGAAGTTCGATAGCAAAAGTCAAAAGTCATTCATTCTAGCCAATTCTCAATGACCAAATTTGGTCAAGGCAATATTTCTAACTGTAAAAATGCATTCCATTGCTCTTCTAGTAGCTATATACATATGCCTTAAATGGCTCGAAGAAAAAGTAAAGTGCCAACTTTCTGGCCAAAATGAAAATTTCATGCAAATTTCCTTTTTGCCTTTCCCCCATTTGCCAGAGATTATGCCTATAGCCAATATAAACTGTAGCCAGAAGTTTTCAATTATTCTAAGTACATACATATATATACATATATATATATATATATATTAGTTAAATGAGTTTATTTAATTGGCCATAATGGCTTCGTGTAAATGAAACAACCTGTGTGTGTTTAAGGTGATGAAACAGCTGAAGAAATTCTCGCGCAACTTCAGCCTTGAAAAAAGAATTGTGTAAAAAAAATCGGACTAAAAGCAGAATTGAAGTAGAAGAAGAAGTGTCCTTGATATAGTTAAAAAGAATTACTCTACATGTGGCAGGAATTTGGCAATTTGCTTATAGATCTATTTTAGTATGCCCAATGTCCTTTAATCATAACTATTTTCATCTTTCAAACTTTACAAATATATGTGCTTAAAAGTTTCATCTCAATTGGCTTAAATATTATAATCAATAATCAATGGCAAAGTAATATTATCCCATATTAACTGTAGTTTTGAAATATATTTAAATTATGCCAAGTAATATAAAATTGCATATAATAAACGATAAACGATTGCTGATAATACCCAACTATTTAGTTCTATAGTCATCCTCCCCTATATATAAATATATATATATACTCGTACTTGTCCTTTATATTAAATCATTTTTGATGTTTATTTTACAACTGATAATAGCTGAGGAAACATTCAGTTAACTATTTGACTATGGCCCAAAGCTAAATGCAAACTGCAAAATATGCGGCCTCGACTCGGCCACTTATTTCAAGTGATTTTTCGGTTAATAAATGCATCAAATTGTTGAATCTAAAATATAAAACTATATATATAAAAAAAAAAACATAAGAAAACAACAACAGCAATAACAACAACAACAACAACATTTTTATGTTGTATAATTAATCACAATTATATATTTCTCTGGTTGTCCGAGAACCAAATTGGCCCGCCACAATAGCCAACAAAGCGAAACGTATTTGATGTTGAGGCGCCACAGGGGGTTGAACAGTGGAAAAAAGAAAAAAAAAAAAGAAAAGAAAAGGTAAAAAGGTGGTTGCGCTGCTGCCCCACAGTCGATGATGGCCAATTGTTGGCCAAGAGACGACGGGTAAAATACCATCCAGATGTTGGGGAGCACTTTCGGGGAGAATGCACTAAAATTTTATGACTCTATTATGAGAGTGGCGGTCAGCTACATAGAGTGAGGAATGGGGGGGGGGGGGGATGCTCCATTGTATATGTATATACCTATGACTATAGTTTTGCCGTTGCCGTTGTGCTGTTTGCCTCTTTTTGCTATTGTTCTAGACGTCGTTCATCTCTTTCTTTTGTTCTCTTGCTGCTCTCACACAAGTGGGATGCCAAAAAAGATTTTAAAATGAAGATTATGCAAACACACACACACACACAGATACAGCAACACACACTACATAGATGACGATGCCTATGGCCCATGTAATTTATAACTGAGCTAAAATGGCCAAAAAAAAAAAAAAAAACGAAAAAGAAAAAGAGTGAACAAAACTTGCATAAATATATAATGCATACAAATTTGTTTTGCACTCGCTCTTTTTTTTTTGGTTTCTGGTTTTGTGGATACCACATGTGATTACAAGAGTGTATGTATGTGTGTGTGTGCGTCGCCTAAATTTGCCACGCCTTTGTCGACAACTGCATTCCAAGGGATATTAATCACAGCAGTAACAGTAACCTACAGGCCAATTGCTACTCTATATACATATAACTTTAGTTTACTTTGACATTTGGTTGTCAATATTCAAGGATATGGCTAAGGATATAATAGTTAAAACTGTTTCTAAACTTTGAAAATATATGTTTTCAAAAGATCATTTTGTTCTCTAACTATGTAAGGTCAGTAAAAGGAAGGAAGTTATTTTCAATGAACTTCAACTACAACCAAGATATGTATAGAAGAGGGATGAATATAGATGTAGAGAATCGATATAGATATAAAATTTTACAGAATTTATTGATTTTGAATAGCTATTATTAGATCATTATTATTTTCTTTTTTCTTCTTTTTTTTTTTTTTAAATTCCATACATACATAGAAAAATAAAAATATTTTATTCAAAATTTTTCGAGTTGGAGCTTAAGATTTTTTAATTTAACATCTTGAAAATTTGTATACATTTTCTCAAACATCTTTTCCAAAAGATGTAGTAGTTTTCTTTAACTTTTGTTTTTCCATAATATTTATTTTTGTTACAATAAATTAGTTTTTTTTTTTTTAGTTTTTTCTTCCTTCAAAGGCCATTTGCCGAAGCCATTAAAGGGGGAAATTTTTCTTTTTTTTTTTTTTTTTCTTAAGTAAAGTTTTCTATTTATCTTATTAGCCATTTCCACAAATCATACAAGTTTGTTAAAGTAACCTATGTCATTTGAATTTATGTAGGATATCAACACACCATCTCATTTCTCATGCACACACACACAAACACACACATGCAGAGAGATAGACACATGTGTTGGAATATTTATTAACAATATTGAGTGTACTTGGTTATTTGCCTTTGATGGTTGTTGTTGTTGTTGTAGTTGTTGTTGTTATTGATTCAATTGAGGTTCGGTCATGCGCAAACCGCTAAGCAAATGCGGCTCGCGTTCGATCGATTGATAATGGCAACAACAATAACAACAGCAACTTGCCACAGGCAAACATAACAGGCGAAACATGCAAAATAAAGACCACTCCTCCCCCATACCCTTCCATCCGCTCATCTATTCTCTTCCTTCCCAAAATCAAATCCAATCCGAAAACCAACAACAACAGCAACAACAAGAGAAGACCAACCGACCGAGACCGACCTCCAAGACCAGACTCAATAACCAAATTCCAGTTCCATGTTGGACAAAAAAAAAAGTCTCCTCTCTACACACACACACACACACACACACACACCCTCCCCTGAAACATACACACTCACAAACACACACAATTAATATTTATGACCTTGCCTAGCTGATATATTTGCCTGGGCGCACACACATAAATGGTGCGATTTATCATCGCGTTCGAGCGGTTCGCCTAGCAGATATAGCCACAAGGATAATAGAACTGTTAACATGAAAATAAAATACAAATAAAATTCTATATAGGTAGATTTTCATCCAAGTGGCGGCGGCAAACCTTTCCCAGTCAGAGTTCGTTTTGTGTTTCGTTTGTTCGTTCGTTCGTTCGTTTATTCGGTTCGGTTCATGCCTCACCAATTTCGATGCCACAACACACCACAAAGACAGACACATTCCATACAAATCAAAAACACATAAATTTCAACTCGAAAATTTCCATAAAATTGTCCATTTTCATATTTAATGAATTCAAATATCACTAATTAGCTGCCAAAAATATGAAGAGAAACAACAAAAAAAAAACAAAAAAAAAAAAAAGTGTGCAACGAACGCGCAGGTCATGTCAAAACGAGCAGCTAAGGCAACCTGCTGCATATGTCAGGCGTCGTAGGTGAAGGTGAATGGATGATGAGGGAAAACAAGGTGGAAAAGGTATTTGGTAACCGGTAACCCCATGGATGGCGGAAGGGCTGCCAACCCAAAAAACGCACCTCACCTGGGGCGCTTAATTAAGTCAACTCTCATGGCAGCAAACAGAAGCTGCAACAGCACCAACCACCAAAATAAAACAACAACTACATTGTGATGAGTGTTTATCTAATTAAAATAAAGTGTCGAATAGTTAATACCTATTGACAGGCATTTCAAAAATTTAAGCACATTATAGACAAATTATAAATTCATTCCCAAGTAGAAGAAGTTAAACAAATTACTGTTCACTTTAGTTTCCTTCAGGTCAGAAAAGGTTAGAGAATGCTTAAAATGCTTTGATCTATAAGATCAAAAGTGAAGTTTTGGCTAATCGATTTCGATTTTGTTTTGGTCCATTTACCATATACATATACCTTTTGCTTTCCTTTCCAGGAGTTTAGTTTTCAGTGTTACTTACTCAAGGATTTAAAATTGAATGAGAATCAAAAGTTGAACGTAAAATCATTGATTTTAATGATTGTTTCAATATTTGATTACATTTAAAATATAGATTATTCTCATTAGGAACACTTAAAGTCGAGCATACCTTTCTTGCTACCTTTTCTTTTTGCTGTCTTTTGTTGGTAACGAACAAGTGCATGCATATTTCAGCATGAAAATATTCATAATTAAAGTGCGTGAGTCTGGCAGTCTTGATGGGGGTATACACCCACCCTAAGTGTATGTGTGTGTGTGTGTGTATGTGTTTGTGTGCATGCATTATTTTAATGGTATAGTTAATTTATTAATTAGGTTTCTTTTCTTTTTTTGTTTTTTATTCCTCTTGCCGCACACTTTACAAACTTAACTGAAATGAAGCTCACTGAAGCGTGGCTTGTCGAGGCTCAGCGGGAGGCGTCAAGCGGTTTAAGGTTAAGGGTTTTAGTGTTTGCGAGCGCGTAATTGGACCTGCCCACGCACATGCCCCCATAGGAGACACTCACACACACATACACAGAAAGCAAAAGAATGAGAACTACGACCCAGACTGTTTTGGTTTCTTATTTTCTCTCTCTCTCTCTCTTTCACTCTGTTGCTGGTGGACAGGTTCAAGGTGGAAACCAAATGGGCTAAACAGTAGCAGTAACAACAATTAAATGCTCGACTCTTTCATTCAATGGTGCAATTAACAAGTCTGAAGCCAAAAACAGATTTTTGTATGCAAGTTGCAATTTTGCGGCGCTTTTCATTGTCGATTATGTGAGCAATGCAACACAGCCATGGAGCCAAACGACGGCAGCAACAATAAGAACAGCAGCAACTTGGACAGCAACAACAATAACAACAACAACGACGACGACCTCCATGGTTGCTATCGATGACTACTACTGCTACTACTACTACTACTTCGGTAGCCATGGTTAGCAAAGAGACAATTGCAAAAATTGTCGCCAAGCTTTTTTTTTTCTCTCTTTTATATTTTGTTTAAGTTAGCGACAACGACCTGTACCTCTCTACCTGTGGCATTGGCTTCTGGTTCATAGGCATACCTGTCGCGCATACCCCAAATCGTTTTGCGAATTGACTGACGACGATTGTATTCTTTTTTATTTTTGTTTGTTTTTTTTTTTTTTTGTTTTTGTGTTGTTGTTAAGAAGAACAGATCTGTTTGCCTGTCGCCAAGATCTTGGCCCCGGCTCATTGTCATCTGCGTTTGGTAAAATTCATTCTTAAAGATCGGCTACGTTTCGTTTCGTTTTTTATCCTTTTCTTTTTGTATTTAATTTACGTAGAACGCAGCAAATGAGCGAATGGTAATGGAATTTTAGGCATGAAATAGGCTTGTTTCGTTTGCAAATCAATGGAATTGCTTTTTATATACTTTTAACCAACATTTAGGGGGGGTAAAGAAGGAAAGTAGCATTGGGAACCAAACCAACATCAGAATAATATAAAATTTGATGGCCTCAGAAGAAGAGAGAGAGAGAGAGAGAGAGAGAGCCTTAAGAATAGTTCTTTTGATATCACTAGAATCGGTTCTAAATAGATAACTTAAAAGTAAATCATAAAATGTATTAAACATTTATTCAAGAAAGTCTCCTATCAGCTTCAAATTAAATTTCTAAATGGATTCCTTTCACAATCATACCGATATATATCGTGAGTATAAATAACGATATTTGTACAACTCTAGCCTTTCATGTGTTCACTCAATCTCATTGGTTTGCAGGTGCCTTCTTTTGCCAATACTTATGTATGTATGTATGTATATTCTTAACTTAACTTTTGTGGCTCACCGATTCCTTAACTTAGCCACATCAATTGGCATCTGTGGAATTGAGACAATTATTTGCACATTGTGTTGTATGGTTGGCGGGAGCGACGATTTGGCCATTTTGGCAATTTAACGTCTTTCGCATGCGTGAGATGTTGTTGGCTTTTGAGGCGAAATTCATTAAATAAAAAAAAAAGGGGAAAAAAAAGTCGTGAAGTAGCCAGAGCCAGAACCAGAGGATGGATGAGGACAACATTTTGGGGACCTTGGGGGCAAAACTGTTGGAAAATATTTTGACAAAACGCCACTTGCGAGACGCCGCCAACGCCATACTGGAGTTGTAACCATTTTTGGCCAGCCAGTTGCCTCGTCTTCTCTACTACTGTGTATGCGGTAGGTAGTTTTTTCTTTTTGTTTTTGATGATGATGATGATAATGATGATGAAGTTCAAGTTCAAGTATGTTTTTGAGAAGATTGAAGGGATGCCTAAACATAAATTATGTTGAATTAATAGTCCTCTCCTCCCTCCCCCAATACTCCACACAAATCGACCTTCAATCGTCAGCGGGCACACGCACATCCATATATCCACTTCTCACATCTCATCTAATCTTCATCTTTCGAATATTCTTATTTCTTAGAGTTTTAGTAGCCATCGGCCACGCCATTTTCATGTTCTTATCTACTGTTAATTGAATTTCAGTTTAGTTTTTTATTTTGTTTTCTTTTAACCGGAAGTTTGGTCTACCTTAACACTCTACTTTGCCCTTTGAGCATTTTAGCTTCTCGCTTCGGGTATTAGACACGTTGCATGTTTATGCAAATATTTTGATTTTTATTTTTAGTTTTTTGTTTTAGTTTAGTTTGGAGAGTGTGAAAGCAACACTTAACTATTACAATTAGCCAGTGTTTTGGTCTTGCTTATAATTATTAAAAGGTGTTTTGGTGGCCAAGTTGAAAGAGAGAAATGCCCAAGGCAACAGCTGCAAATGTCAGAGACTATATGAACGAAAAAAAATGAAAGAATAAAAGAATATTTTACACATGTTCCATATAGAATTGGCAATAAGGCAAAAATCTAAAATGCAAGCGGTCAACTGGGCCAACAATATATAAAATTACAAATGGCTAAAATATTGTCGAGGACAACTGCTGCTGCTGCTGCTGGTGCTTGTGCCTGCTCATTTATTTGTGCTGGGCTGCATTTCCTGGGATAACAAAACCAAGGGGGACAACTTGTTATAGGTCCCTGCTCCTGCTGTCTGTTCCTGCTGCTGGTGCTGCCGGTGCTGTTGCTATTGCAAAATTCATGCGCATGTTTGTGCCTCATTTTTGGACAGGCCAAGCAACAAACCAGGCAGAGCCAACACAAGGGGCACATCGGGCATCGGGCATTGGCATCGGCATTTTCGGCATCAAATGTTATGCCAGGGACCGGGCCAAAAGTTGCGTTGTTGCATTTATTGCAAAACTCTGCGTATCCGCACGGATGTGTCCCAAGTCCATGTCCCTGTCGAAACTATACATATATACATGTGTGTCTATACCTATACATATGTATATGTATATATATATATACGATATATACAAGATATATTCTCATATAGTATAAACGCATTCAATGTATTTGCCTGTTTGTTTGTTTGTTTGTACGTTTATTTGTCTGTTTGCTCTCTTGCTTTTGTCTGTCTGTCTGTCTGTCTGTTTGTTTGTTTGCGTTTAGCTCGCACATCGTTTTCAAAAAATCGAAATTGAAATATGAGACCCATGAGCATGCTGCCCCCACTGCCCCCCCCTGTCCACTGCTCCACTGCTGCTGATGTTGCTGTTGTCATTGTTTATGCGAAATGTAGTTTTCTTTTCTGTTTTTGGTATTTTGCGTTATCTAACAACAGAGGCCAAACTAAAAAGGTAGCAACACATACTACAAAGGTGTAAAAAATGCAATTTTTTGCTATGAATTCCATAAAATGTCAAAGGTCATTTTATTTAATAACAGATTAGCCTAAAAGCTGAGTAAATTTAATTCTAAGTTTATGAAATGACTATTGAAAATAAGTTTGGAATACTTTAAGTGACAAGGAATATTTAAAGTAAACCAAAAGCCATGTAATAAAGTTAAGAAATTAATTTGTAGCAGAAATTAATTATTTAATTATTCATACTATGGTTGGTTGCAGTATTGGCTATAGCTACTTGATCTTATCTTATCGTTAAATGAAATGATGTACTACCAAAATATTTCCTAGTTGCTTTGGGTAGTACCCTATGATACCTATTAGAAATTTTTTTGAAATATTGATAATATTTTTCTTGTTGTTTTCTGCTCAACATTTTTTAACTGTTGGCTAGTTAAATTAATTTTTAATATCATATTTTCTCTCTCTCTCTTTCTCTCTGTCTGTCTGTCTTTATCTCTCGCTGTGTGAGAGTATAAATAAAACAAACAGTTTTACATTTTTATAAATGCATCATTACAACAACAGTTTTATTGGCACTACATAAATGAATGTTTAAATATCGTCAATATATATGCATACATATATATGTGGGCAGAGGATACCAACAGTATACATTACTGATTTATGGCAATGGACTATTCATTAAAAAACAAAAAAAAAAATAAAAATATAAGAAAAAAAAAAGAAATAAAGCATAACAAAAAACGAAAAGCCGAAATATTTAAACATTGATTTTATTCGATTTTAATAGCTTTGGGCCCTTGTAAAACTGGACAAAAGAACCGCTAACGGCAGTCATCAAGCCAGATAAAGAGAGAGAGAGAGAGAGAGGAAGAGAGAGAGAGCGAAAGAGAGCTCTACATCATCTGGAACGCCGAAGCGTCGCATGGTCATAAATTTCTGCAATTAAAAATTATGGTGAGTTTTCTTCGTTTTATATATACATACATTAAACATATATACAAACATATATGTATATACATACATACATATATATTTATTGAAAATTTATGACCAACGGCGCTACATAAACTTGAGGGATATAAATCAGAGAACTATGAAATCAAAGTTAAACGATTTTTGTAGATCCATAAAACAGCTAGCACAAGTGTGACAGGCATCGCAGGTGCAGGGGGTATTGTCATATACCTGCCCCCTTCCCCAACTCATGGCAAAGAAGCCCCCCCACATGAGTAACAGAATACGGAACGGCTTAAATGTCACACATATTTTCATTTATTAAAGTTTGCTTTTCATTTTCATATAAATCAAATATTCAATTTTCTTTCAAATTTTTAATTAGGAAATACAAATTTTTTTGTTTTTTAACGGACCACTCCCTTGACCTCAACCTCTGCCAAACTTCGACTCCATTCCCCCGCTCTTCGAATCAAGTTCGTCATAAAATAATTAGACCGCACGCAGTGTTTAAGCCAAGGCAAGGAATTGAGTTTTTTCCCCATTTCTATTTCGGTTTTTTTTTTCTTTTTTGGAAAACTTCGAGTGCCGATAAGCCTATTAAATCATGACATTCCTCATGGCTCAATCGTAAATCATAGTGTGTGTGTGTGTGTGTGTGTGTGTTTTAGTGTGTGAGCCTGTCTATATCCATAGCTATAGCTGTAACTTCTCTATAGATCAATGTGACTTGATTGTTCGAGTGCGTGTTCGATTTTTAACGACTTTGAAGGCAACGTGCAATGCATTTTGAATGCCATTGCACAGTGCCTTATGCAACTGTATGTGCATAATTATTAACTATGGATAACGAAAAACAAAAAGAATCGAATCGAATCAATCGGGTAGATTGGCTATAATAATAGGTGAATGCAGCTTAGAGGATATATCGTACCTACATACATACTTATTAACGGAATGTGGAAGATCAAGTCTTCATTTTGAAAATAAAACTTTTTGTTTATTTAATAACATTTTTACCACTTTTTACTTTACTTTAATCATTTGTTAATAATTGTTAAATTAGTTTAAACATATTGCAATATTTTTTCCATACCTCAGATGATTAGTTGTCTCACTTTTCTCAGTTTAATTAAAAATTAAATTTTAATGTTTCTAGAACAAGATTTAAATTTGACAAAAAAGCGCAGTTTTTTCTGATTGTATGTAAACAAATTTAAACAATTTCAAGTTAAAATGAAGAGAAATTTTTAAGAACAAATTCGTAATGCCTTTTTGTTACTTTTTCATTTTGCAACCAATTTATTTTTATTTTTTGTAACAATTTTGAAACATTTTGGGATAGTGCAGGGTATTTTATTGTGTGATCTGTTGCTGGTTCCAGGGGTTATGCACATATAGTTGACTTATCCAAATCTTTCATGCCCAATTTCAAATGTCACATTCTCAAACAAAAAAAAAAACCCTTCTGCCCCGATCCGCTCAGCCCCTCCTGGAGATCTGGACATTGTTGCTGATGTGTGTAATGTCAGTGAGTTGACAGCTAACATCCCACACGATAAATCGATTGAATATTACAAAAATGTATGTAGGAAAAAGAAAAAGGGAAAAGAACTCACTCTCCTTTATTCGCCCCCCTTCTCTGTTAACCCCCCCCACTCTATACTCCACTCCTTCCGATAAACGATAAGTACAAGTGTGGAAGATTAATATTTTTTTGTTTTGGACATAAATAAACACGATGGGCATTAAGATCAAATTACCTGATAAGATTCCCAAAGGCGTGTGTGTTCGATTATGTGTGTGTGTGTGTGTGTGGGTAGGCATTCAATTGGAATGCAGTGGCAATGTCAACATTATTTTATATATTAAGAAGGAGTTGGCAGCATTATGTATCAACACGGTAGAAAAGATCATCAACACCCGTAAAGAAATGCTCATTTTTCATTATTAATGAATAACCAGATCTAAAGTAGTAGAGAAAGAAAGAAAGAAAGAGAGAGATAGAGAGAGAGAGAGCAAGAGAGAGATGGAAAGATCAAGAGGCCAAATATGAATTGAGGTAAAATGAAAATAGTTGGCATGAAAAATAACGAGCAAAAGTAAAATATAACTAAACATAAAATCAAAATGGCAAACCGTTAATAATAATAACAACAACAGCAAAAAAAAAAAAAAGACACAAAAAAAAAGGAAATGGAAAAAAATGGACGAGGACGAGAATCCGTTTTGTCGACACCCATTGGATTCGCTTGTTGTTGTATGGAAGAAGAAGAAGAAGCAATGGGGATATGTGAAAATGTTCTGCGATTGAAATCAAACGCCCACTTGGAACTTGAACTTGAAGCTAGGCCAAGCAGCGAAATGCATTTTGCAATTTGCATAAAGCAAGAAAAAAGAAAAAAAGAAAAAAAACTACCAAAAGCAGCAAACTGACAATTGACAACAACAGCAACAACAGAAACAACGGCGGCAGCAGCAGCAGCAGCAACAACAGTTGCGATTGTCAATTCGGCAACATGTTGCCAGCAGTTCTCAGTTGCCAGTCGGCGGCGTCGGCAGTTTGCCATGGTCAAGTGCAGAAACAGGTTGGTTGGCAGTCACTTCCTCCTCCTGCTGCTGCAGTTACTTTTGTTGTTGTTGTTGTTGTTGTTGCTGCTGCTGTTGCTGCTGCTTGCTGTGCTTAGATTTTGAAGTGCAGATTGCTGTCTTCGTCGTTTCGCTGCCTTGAAATTTGTAGCAGTCAGAGAAGAGAGCTTTTGCCTAGGTAATTGTTGCCAACGCCAACGTCGTCGTCGTCGTCGTCATCGTCGTCATCGTCATCATGTTGCTGTTGCTGCCGTTTGTTTTTTGATTGTTTCGATATAGTCAGAGACTGATGATGACCATCAAAAGTGATGCATTTGTACACCCATGAGTTTTGACGTGAAATCAAAGACGACGTCGCATAAATTGAACAAAAAATGTTGAAGAGGCTCCACTCCTGGTTAAAGATTAATGCGGCAAGTCAATTGAATTTGTTATAGCAGTTCATTGTATTTGGCCAAAACAGCAATTGTTGCTCCCGGCCTCAACTTGGCCGGAAGCGTTGATCTTGTTAATTTGATAGGAGCTTTAGCTAAAATCACACTGTTGCCTGCCTGCCTGCCTGCCTGCCTGCCTACCTGCTTGCTCTGCTGCCTGCAATAAATCATCATTAGAAATTTGTAAGTTTTCAGCACATTCTCCTCCTACAATACACAGAAAAAAAATATATAGAGAGAAAAACAGTTACAACAGCTAGCTAGTTCATGTCTTTCACCAACTTGGCAACTTGGCAATTAACACTCAGCGGCTTACCAGCAACAAATCAATTTTGTTCGCTGTTACTGCATGTTGCCAATGCGGTTTCCGCAACATGTTGCAGGAAGATGCATACCAAATCGATTTGAACATATGAGACAGAAAGAGAGAGAACAACTATGCAATAATTGCTCTAGTTTTGCAACTAACCGACAACACTAACAAAAACTATAGCAACCACAACTGTAACAACAACAACAGCAACAACAACAGACAACAACAACAAATTGTTTAGTCCTATAAGAAAGTCTTTGTGGAATGTTACTTTTTGAGCCAGACAAACGCCTTGCGCATACAAAATGAGACAGCAAAACGACAGCAAACGGATGAGACCAAAGAGAGCAAGAGACGCTAAGAGACGATAGTACAACGATGACTTGAATGAAGAGGTTTTCCGTTGGCAATTCGTTTGTGTTTCTTTTTGCATCGTCCATTTCCATGCTCAATTTTCCAATGTTTCCTGTGACCATCGAACAACAGAATCGAACGGCAACAGCAATAGCAATAGCAATAGCAACAACAGCAGCAGCAATAGCAACCATCGACGACAGCAACGTCTCGCATACCATGAGGTATGCGTTGAGGCTGCGGTGCGCAAGCTGCAAAACCATTGTGATTATCGTACGTGGCCGCGAAACTCCTTCTTTTTTCTTCTCTTCTAGATACCCTAAAAATGAAAGAGTATGCTAAATATGACAAGTATTTGGCAACAGAAGAGTTATGAAATTCTAAAGTCTAACCTATTCTAGATACTTGACAATTTCTTTTGTACATTTTTTTTTTACTAGTATTCCATAGCTGATTTTGATTGTTAGATTAAATAGTTCTTATATTAATATCTTAACCAAAAAAACTTTTCAAATCCTTTTGCATCTTTGAGTAGAGTATTTGTTGTTCAATTTAGTCAAATGTTTGATTTTGCTAGCCCCCAAGCATTTCAATGGTTCGATAACTCTTCTCTCCTCGTATTTGTGTTTTTTTTTTTTTTTTTTTTTTTTTTTTTTGTTGCTTTTGGGTTCTTTTTTTTCGGCCTGAGACTGAGTCTTTTTTTCCTTTATTGTTGTTGTTGCTGTTGCTATTCTTGTGTGTGGGGCATTGCGATATAAATTGCAGATTTCTAACGCAATTTTCATAGCTGCGCGCATCCTCCCAACTTTGACTTTGACAACGCCATTGTTATTGTAGTTGCTATTGTTGTTGCTGTTGTTCATCGCCAATTGGCTTCGTCTTGTTGCAAATTTCAGACATTTCTTTTTTACTTAGATTTCCCTCAATAATAATTTTTTGTTTTTTTGTGTTTTTTTTGCTCTCTCAGTTATGATAATTTTTAGTTGGCGGCCTCAGCAATTGCCGATTTGCAAGCAAATCTTAAGATCTAACCTAGTTTTGCGCATTTCACAGATGGCAAATGCATTTAGGTCGCCATTGCCAGGCATAACAAATGATTATAGCCTTTTCAGTTGTTATAATGCAAAAAATACAAGAAATGAAAGAAAGAATAATTTGATGGGATCTTTCACATATATAGTCACCTTTTTCTATTTGATTACAGGTCAAATTTTCTAATAAAATTTATTACCATTTGATTACGATTTGCCTAGATCTGAATTGTGATTTGGTTTTTATGATATTTCGACAGCTGCTCCAAGAAAATGAGCAAATAATTTGGAAATTTGTCACATTGAATGGGGATTCTATAGTGATTAAAACTAACTAATATGAACCAGTTAACTTAAATTAAATTAGGAAGCTTTAAAATAATTAAAACTAATTCAATTTGGAATTGAAAAAGAAAGAGAAAAAGAGAAAGAGATTTTACTCTGCATTGAAAGCGGAAACTGTTTTGGAAAACTCATTTTATTCAGCTTATTTTAAGTATGTACTAAAGCATTTAGTTAGATAGTTGAAAAAGCAACTAAGTAAGAAGAATCAACTTTTTATATAATTCTGCTATACAAATTAAACAAATTTATTCAATTGTCAAAAACAATTTACTTAGGTATAAACGTGCTTGCATATCATTTGATTACCTTTAAAATTTTTTGCAAAATTTCTTGTGCTATCTTAAATCTTTGTTAAACTAATGTAATGTAATCAGTGTTAACTGTATGCCTTATAGCAATCTGCCCCATCAATCATGGGCAACAACTTCTTCTTTGAGTTGAGAACACGCTCCTTTCATCTGTGATAGGAGCAAGGACGTCTTTTAACCGCATATACTTAACCAGAGAGATTACGACATGTGCATGCCTTGCATAACATTTCCTTCATCAGACAGACATCAGGAGCATTGAGAATCAGAAATCAGAAATACGATTCCGTATCAGGAATCTATCTGTATGTGAACAAACGAATGAACGCACGCCCACAATAATATTAATTGGCCTTTTTGTTATGCAATCCAATGACTTGACTTGAACACAACAAACAAAACAGTCAGACAGGCAGACTGGCAGAAAGACATACAGACAGACAGACAGACAGACAGACAGAGATAGACATTGAGACAGAATGACAAAATGCAACTGCTACAATAGCAACAACAAATAATATTCAATAATCGCCAATTGCCATTCGCATTGTTTAAGTCGAAGGCGGCAGGCGGGTGGCTTTAGATCTGGGCATGGCTATATGGCTATAAGTCGGTGGGGTAACTGTCGCTCGTGCCTTGAAAGTAAAAAATATTTTATATGAAAATATTTTTTTTGACGGCGTCTGACAGTAACTGTCATTTTATTAAATATGGTTTTTTCTTGTGATTTTTTTTTTTTTTTTTTTTGTTACCAACGTCACTGGCACCGCCACCACCAGCAACAGCAACAGCAACGGCAGCAACAACTCCTCCACGAGGGACTGTGGCTTTGCTTATTTTTTATCAAAGCTGCTACAAAATCCCGTTGTCGTTGTCAGCGCCAACAAGTTATGCCGAGTGCCGTGGCGATTAACGGACAATAACAGCAGCAACAGCAACAACATCAACCACAACGTTGACGATGACGACGATTGGCGTGGGCTTTGCCTTTGAATATCCAACGGTAGCCCCAACAACAGGTGTTTCCCTCTTCTACAAACCTACCCCTGCCCACTGCCCCGATATTGCTTGCATTCTCCCCCGCTTGTATATTGCGGCACTGCGTGTCTTCTTGTGGGTTGCGTCACGTAGCGTTTGACTCTGCCTTTACCCTGTCTGTGTCTGTCAGGAGCAACTTGTAATTGAGGTGGCAAACTTAGTGGTAGATGATAGAAGGGGTTGGTGGGAGTATTGAAGTAGCTTGCAACAGAGTATATACATATATATATATATATATATGTGAGTGTGTTTGGGGGGGGAGGGGGTCGATTTTCAGCCTTTTTGATATTCAAGTGCAGCACATGGCGATTATAGCAAAAAGCTGCCCCCTTGAGGTAAACGAGACAAGACTCTCTGATATGATGTGATGTGATGGGATGTGATGTGCTTGGTTAGCTAGAGGATGTAGCCCATGATGGAATGTTAATGCCAAAAGATTTGAGTTAAGGTGAGAATTCAGCAGGTGTGTGTGTGTGTGTGTGTGAGTGTTACCAATATTAGAAAAATTTTGCCAAACAGTTAATCGACAATAATCAAGTTTAACTACCATAACATAAAATCTCTCATCTTGTTCTAGTTGGCATTAAAATCCAAAAGAAAAAGAGGCTAGAATAAAAGGTTCAATCAAATGGTATGCCAATATACATGCATATATATTCATATATATTTTCCCATTCCCATCCAATCAGTGCTAAATACCTACCGAGACAGAAAGAAAAAGAAAGAGAGAGCGAGCTCGAGTAGATATACATAATTCAAGGCCTAACAATGGTCACATTCAGTACTTGGTAGAGCTTGGAGTTGGAATACCTTTTGGCTGTGCGGTTTTTTGCACTAATTGCGCTAATAATGGGGATTACCTGAGAAGGAGACGAGAACCACAACAATAACAACATCGGCAGCAGCACCAGCAGCAGCAACAACAAAAGAATAGAGAAGAAAAGGAAACCATCGAAAGGAAAGCAAAGCAAAGTAAAGTAAAGCAATGCAAAAAAGCCAAGGCAACGACAGTGACAACGACGCCAACGCACTAATGGCCGCTTTGTGGTGCAACTTGCTAACGATGCCAGGCTCTCAACTAGGCAGCCAAGTTAACCCACCCTCTCCCCCTCTCCATAGTCCTCTATATATGCCATTGTGCGAAGCCGTTTCTTTCTCTCTCTCTCGCTCTCTCTTCTTTTTGCATGCCATGCAGGCGTTTATTGTAATTTCATTAAACGAAAAATAGTCGCAAAAATAGGCAGGCAAAGCAACACGTTCACTTTAGCAACACACACACACACACACACAGTCAACACAGTGGCGCAATTAGAGTTGAAAAAAAAAAAAAACAAAATTATGACTCGTTGTTGCAAGAGCAACTAGCTAGCTGTTTCCTCTCTTTAAATAGGTTGCAATTTATGTTGCTGAGGAGTGGGCGATATGTCATAGTGCCTTCTGAGACTGTTAAATGCCAAAGTGAAAGTCACTGGGAGACTCAATTAGTTGTATTAGTATGAGTGTGTATGTATGTGTGTCGATTGTGGTCAACCATTTTGACATTTGCAAAACAATTTATCATCCATCTACTTGAGCTTACAACTCTTCTTATCAAATTAAAGTGCAATTTACAGTGGTGCTCATATACTTAAGCCACATGAAGTAAACCTTGCATTTAAGCGAAAATCAAAAAAAGTTTTAATTTCACAGCTCCAATTTCTTGTGTCAGAA
Organism: Drosophila austrosaltans; assembly: GCA_035045865.1. Lineage (NCBI taxonomy): Eukaryota > Metazoa > Arthropoda > Insecta > Diptera > Drosophilidae > Drosophila > Drosophila austrosaltans. The sequence continues at coordinate 8,312,713 of JAWNOQ010000207.1, forward strand.
TACTTTTATATGTCAGTACCCTAACAGAACAAGAACCAAGTCAAAAAAATATATATTTCATGAAAAACTTAAAAAATTCGTAACCATCTCCAAAATGTCCTGCTCATATACTTAAGCCACCTAGAAAAAAATCGTTAAAAAAGTTAAAATTTGCCCAGTATTCCTAGTATTTTTAATAAATTTACTTTAATATTGAGTAGAATGACCTTATTGCTTAAAAACTGTGGAGCAAGGCTTTACCATTGACTATACAAGGCATGCGCTTTGCTGGGGGGTGATTTTCATCCTTTCTTAATGTAAAACTTCCCAAAAATCGTTTTTATTTGCTGTTTTTTTATGGACAACGACTCTTTTATAAATTCCTCACAAGTTTCTTAAAGGGTTAAGGTCGGGACTCTGCGGTGGCCATTGCAAAACGTAGATTCTTTCATGGTAAAGACTCAACTTGACTATCTTGCAGCAATGGCTCGAGTCGTTGTCCTGATTGAACATCCACATAAGCGGGAAATTATCGGCATATTCTTCAGATAAATTGTTTCTAAGAATGTTAAGGTACATTTCGACGTTCATGATGCCTTCATTATTCACCAGCGGACCTAGTTCCAAAGCAGTAAAACAGCCCCAGACCATGATCGAAGCGTCGCCATGTTCAACGGTCTTCTTTGTGTACTTCGGATTTGGTTGTTTGTTACAAGGACGTCGTGCATAAGGTTTTCCATCACTTCCAAAGACATTGAACTTGGATTCATCGCTCCAAACAATCAAGTTCCAAAAATTGGGACCTTTGCCAATATGCTCCGTGGTTAATTGAATGTGCGTTTTTGTTTTCTTCACGGACAGCAATGGATTTTTTTGGACAATGCGTCTATAGAACCCAAATTCGTTTAGGAGCCTTCTTAGGATCTTAGCTGACATATTTAAGCAATAATCCGCAACCTTTTGACCTCTGATTCGCTTTGAAGTCAAGAAAGGATCGGCTTTACTCAGATTGGCAATCTGACTGTCCTCATGAAAGTGGGTTATCTGTGCCTTTCACGGGGAATATTTTCCTAGGTTCCATGTTTTTTTATAAAACGCAATAGCATTTCTGACTTCTCCACAAAAAAAATATAAATTTTACAAATTTGTTAAACATTTTTCCTTTTTTCGTAATATTCCCATAACAATTTTTTTTCGGTAGGATTTGTAGGTTTTTTTTTTTAGACTTTGGGATCAAATTTTTGTGAAAAAAGTTTTTAATGTTTAAAATTTTACTTTAGAAAATGAAAAGCAAAAATTTTTCCCAAAAAATCGTAAGTTTGATGATTTTAGCTCAAGGTGGCTTAAGTATATGAGCAGGACATTTTGGAGATGGTTCCGAATTTTTTGAGTTTTTCATGAAATATATATTTTTTTGACTTAGTTCTTGTTCTGTTAGGGTACTGACATATAAAAGTATTCTGACACAAGAAATTGGAGCTGTGAAATTAAAACTTTTTTTGATTTTCGCTTAAATGCAAGGTTTACTTCATGTGGCTTAAGTATATGAGCACCACTGTATTTTCAATTAGCCATGTGCGTGTACCACAAACTAATGTCGCTTTGCTGCTGCTGCTGCCCTTTCAGCTGTCGGCCTGCAACAAGAAATTGCATGCAAATTGCTCGAAAACCGCAGCAAATTCATTAAAACAATTAGGCAACTCACTCACTGAACACTGGTTACTGGCCACTGATCACCGGCCACTGGCCACTCACTGGTCAGCCAGCCAGCCAGCCAGCAGCTGTTTCCATTTCATGTAAAAGATGAAGTCTGAAGAAGACTCACTGTCAACTGGTCTTCAATTTGGGGGAATACCCGTGACATGACATGGCCAACATGATATGAAAGTCAGGGGATTTGCCTTCATTTCAAAAGGCAGAAAAAAAGAAAAGAAAAAAAATATATATATATATGTATACATACATATATTATGATTGGTTAAAATACTTGGACAACATAGGCGAATAGTGGCTAACCAATGGGGAGGAGCTTAAACAATTTGAAACTGAAACGTAACGTTAACATGTTTTTCTCTTTTTTCCTTGTTGTTCATTTCAAGTTTTAACAATAAATTTCACAAAATTCACTTTTCTACTTTTGACATGAACCATCTTTGTACATAGATAAAGAAATTTCAAAATATACATATAAATATATATATATACATAGGTATAGTTGTATGTATATACAAGTTGATTCCCCGTGCTGTCAGTTCATATAGAACTTCAAATAACAACGAAACGCACCGGAAGTGAGTTTTGTGTCAGAATTTTCAATGCAAGTGAAATGAGAATGCGAATGAAAATGCTTTCATGAGTCTGTCTGATGGTAAAGTCTGCTACAGTTTCCTTTCCTTTCTCTCCCCGTCTTCCATCTCTCCCCATTCTAGACAATCCAAAACCAAATCAATCTAAACACAGTTTCGCACACAAACTTATACAATACATAGATTTACACTGAGAGAAAAATGTGCTGTGTACTATATGCAATATGCAACTTTATTTTGGAAAAATTGTTTTTCTTTTTAAATTTAATTTTCTTAGTTTTGATTTAATCTCAAGCAATTAATATTTAAATATAATACAATTTCCTTCTATTTATAAATAAGAATTAGTTTTTTCAAGTGTATGAAAATGCATTTTTGGCCTCTGAAAAACACAGTAAAGCAAGTGAAATAGTTTTGCAAATTTTATGCAGTCTTCGCGACGGATTCGACTTTGGGACATGTTTTCCCACTCTTACTGACTCTCTATCTCTCTCTTTGCTCTATCTCGCTCTGTAACACTTTTACTCCTGCATCCTCCGCATCCTTTATATTTTTGAATGGTTTTTGGTGTGAGAGGTTCTTGGAATAAATTGCCATGTTGTTACAATTTCTTCGTGTTGCCAGCATAAATTTTGCAAGGCAAGTTTACTTTGCTTTTACCTGAACAAACTCTACGCATTTGCCATTGCTATTGCTATTGCCATTGCCATTTTCAATCCCAATTCACAATCCGTATAGCAATAGCCAAATCCCAAAATGGTAGTACATAGTAGTCCCAGTCAAAAGAAGGTGCACAACATGCAAATAATTAATAGCATTATAAGATGCACTCACGAAATCGCACACAACATCGCCTGGTCTTGTAATAACTCAGCAGCCAAGTTCAGTTCAGTTTCGTTCAGTTTGGTTTGGTTTGCTTCGTTTCGTTTCGTTTTTGGCTTTTCTTGGTGTCGCCCCATAAAGGACAAGGAGGGGAGAGGACATACAATAAATGTCTCTGAAGTCACGCTCTGGCCTAGGAAATTACATAATCCAATGGCGAAGGTGTTAATGCAAATCTTCCAAATATGCTAATGAGTCCATGGCTTTAGTTTCCATTTTCTTCTTACTTTACTCACTTTATGTGGCTGCAACATGAAGCAGCAGCAACATCAGCAACGGGAACACCTATAATTGCCTGATTTTATATATATATGTACATATGTTTATATATACATATATTTACCGAAAGGTTCAATAAACCTTTCACGGGATTCGAAGACAATCAATGGCGTTTGCCTTTTTGACGAAGACATTGATTTATGAACTCATGGAAAATTAGGTAGGACCATTTTTGGTCACTTGACTTGCAATGCATTTTTTTTTTTTTTTCACCAACCATTTCAAACCCAAAAAAAAAATCCCCATCTCTTTAAAATACGTTGTGACAGGAGCAGAAGGACGGCACAGGCAGGCGTCTGTACAAAGACAGACTGAAGGATGTGACAAAAAGCAATTTTTATAAAAATAAACAAACAAATTGAAAAGAAGGGAATACTTATAAAGTTTTATCTATTAGACAATACGAGAAGAATTCTATAATCCTTTGAAAGTTCTTCAGTTATATGTCCAAAGAATACCTAAGTAAAGTGTCTATGGATATGTCTAAATTTACTGTATAAAACGATAGTTTTGAAAGAGGCAAAAACTTCTATTTCTATAGTCAAGAAAAACTCTGAGAAAGAAACTCTGAATTGAAGAAAGTTTTGAAGAAAGAGGTACTAGTAATGGTAAAAGCAAACATTGAAAGATAATCCCTTCAATTTATTTTACAGTGGTGTAAAAATTTAATATCCATTTTCATTAATGGAATTTCGTTTCTTATATACCTATGTATATTGTTTCCTATTCTATAATTCGATAAATAACTTTGACTATAAAGTTCTGATAAAAAAAGTTATTTTATTCATAATAAATTTTCCATTTAGTTGAAAATAATATTCTAAAATTTTTTAATTATGAAATATAGTAAAAAACAAAAAAGGAAAAATTTGATGTAGAAAAATAATGAGAATTTTATTTGCCAATTATTACTCAAAGTGAAGAGAGAAAGAAAAAGCAATAAACAATAATAATAACTTTTATGGAATGTTGTTATTAAAGAAAATTTTTTAAACTATTGAAAAATTATTTTCATTCTTTTGTTGTATTGAATGTGTAGAGAAAGAAGTACTGTTATTTTGTATATACTTTAATATGTAGGCCATAATTTAATAACTTTCATGAGCCATTGAGAGAGAGAGAGAGGAGGAGTTCAATAACCGCATCCGCATTCACATCCGCACTTGCATTCGCATCCACTTGACACATCCCGGCCCATATAGAGAGAATGGACAACAGCCAAAAAGACAAAGAGGAAAAAAGGAAAAGGAAAAACAACGAGCAACAACCACATGAATGCGATTCATTACCATTAACCCAAAACGAGTTAAAATTGTGGTGCAAAAAATTGCATAATTTGTGTGACATTGACTGCAACATTCGCCCATCTCCTGTCCAATAAAATGTCCCATCAATAAATGTATATGTACATATGTATATACACATGAATATATATATACATATATATATATTCATTTTTATATAAAAATGCACGAATTTTAATTAATTGATAAATTCGGTAAAGAGAACAAACGCAAAAAGGGCACCGCAAGACGGATGAATTGCTGGAAGAAGTGCAAAAAAAGTAAAGGAGAAGAAGTGAAGGAGTAAAGTAGTGGAAGTGCGGCTGTCAATTACGTGAATGTCGACGACTCGGCTCGACGACGCAACAACTCTGGGACGCAATGTCTCCGAAGGAGCAATCCACCATCCATCCAGGCAGCCAGGCAGCCAGCCAGTCAGAGTCTTTCCATCTGTCTGTCTGTCTGTCCGTCTGCCTGTCTATAGCTGGGGCGTTAATATTCATGAATCGAAATAATTTGACAGTTCGGGGCAACATGTGAGTATGCCTGGGCGATATTTATGTTTGAGTTTCTCTCTGTCTTGTTCTTCTTCTCTCATTGGATTGAGGTTTCTCTGTATCTTTTAGTTTCGGTTTTTTGTTTTTACAGCACCAGCAGCAGGAGCAGGAGCGGCAATTGTTGGTTGTTGGTCATGAGCTGTCAGTTCGGTTGGTTGAGTTGAGCTGAGCTGAGTTCTTCCTGCTGCTCCTGCCCTACTCCTGGGCCAACTTCAGTCCTGCACTGAACTGCACTGCACTGCGTGAGGCGTTGGTGAAAAGTACTCGAAATAATTGACAGCTGTGGTTTGCCTTTTTTGTTGGCGCTTTTCGCGTTTAATTGCTGCATTTTTATAACTCCCCATCGTCGATCGATGTCATGTTTGGTTCAACATTGTTGTTGTTGTTGTTGTTGTTGTTGTTGTTGCTGTTGCTTATCCCAATGTAGCATCATCTTTCACCATCTTTTAGCCATCTTCCACAGTATATCCACCTCATCTAGCATCATCATATCATTTCCGAAAACTCAATCTCAATAGCAATGGCCAGTCATTAAGTCATCGGCTCACTCTTAATCTTCAATTTGAAGTGCCATTGCGATTCGCTTTTATAGCCATGCCATAAACTAGCCAAGGTTGACATTTATGAGTTGAATTTGCTCTCACTCTTTTGGGGTACCAGTTGTATCTCCTTCCTCTTGCTTGCTTGGCCGCCACCATACACCATACACACAATTTTGCGCATTCTAATCAAATAATAAAAAAATATAAAAATCTTTCCTTATCTCTTGAAGAGGAAAACCGTAAAAAGAAAAAATGAAAAGCTCCGGAATGCAATTGTAAATATCACCTGGGTCCACAATATACATACATATACACACACACATAGCGTTACTTTTACGATTATGGAGTACGAATCTGGGGGAAATGTTTGAAAGACATTTTAAATGCTACTCAAGATGGTCATAGAATATAAGTGAAATAAGTTATGGAAATCTTTGACGTCTTTATGAACAATTAGCATCGCAATATTTTTTAACATTTACGACACACTGTTCATATCATACATACACATATGTATATACATATATAAGAAAGAAAAAGATTTGTGTCAAAGTCATACATTAAGTTAAGGCTCTTCAACGTATAAGATATTGAAATTGAAGAAAGATTGATGTTAGGTATATAATCTATAAGTTTCTCTTAACTTCACTAGAATCGAACTAGGTCAAATTTTAAGCGATTTTTTCAAATCAAATAGAAGCTAAACGAATGAAAAACGTAATGGAAAACCAAAGAAATCTCTCCAAAAAATTAAAATTTAAGTCTTGATTGATAATTGTCGTAGGATAATTGCAAGCCGAATTGTGTGAAAGAAAGTCTGAAAGTGAATCTGAGTCTAGATATTTGTTTTGCTATTTTAACCAAAATTTCAGCTAATTTAGCTAATTTACTCTCTTGTTTTTACAGAGGGTGAGAAAAGTTACCAATTGAAGACTTTTGAATAGTCAGTGAGCACAAACATTGAAAGTGTTGTATTTACGGTATACAGCTTAACTAAATATTTTCAGTACTCAAATAAAATAGCTTGAAATGTGGTTAACATCATCATCCAGCCAGCCAGCCAGCCAGCTTGTGAGCCAAACATCGAGGTAATGTAGCTACCAATCTAGTTTACAACAACATTAAGCAATTTAGAGACAGACAAAGTAACTGAGTCAGCAATTGCAATTTGCATTTTGCAACTGAATTGTAGACACAAGCCCCAACTACACATTCACATCCCCCTCATCCCCATACATCTACACATCTGACTAAATTGCCATATACATACATACATCCAAACATATATATGTACATAGGACGCCCACCTAGGCAAAACCTCAAGCCTTAGCCCAAAGCAGTTCAGTTTCACAGAGTCTTAGCCTCAGTTTGGCTACAAGTCGAAAGAGATACCAACTAAGGCAGAGTCATAGGCACACTTTTGCTAATTAGCCAAAGGTTTTTGCAGCGTCAAATTTGGGTTAACAAAGCGGTGATTGGTGGCACTAGAGGAGAAGGGTGCGAATTTAGCGAAACTCATGTCACGGTCGCCATGCACTTTGGCATCAAATTAATTAAGTTAAACAACAAAAAAGCAAAAAAAAAAAAAAAAAAAAAATAGTAAAACTGCAAATAAGGCAAATGCCCATTTAGGACAACTAACTAATTAACGATTATGACACAACAGACAACAACAACAATAACAACAACAAAAAAAAAAGGAAAGAAACCAACAACAGTAAAACTAATACTAATTGATAAAGGAATACGATGAGAGTATAAAAGAATCCGCTTTTGGATTCTAAGCGAGACCACACACATAGTGACTATACCCTGGAAGCACAAAGGGTATATACCCTCTAAACTAAAATGTATCAAGTGACCTATCGAATTCTAAACTGTTTATCTTCTTGCTATTTTATATATTATATTAAGGGGTATCATTTGGTCGTTAATTCTTTATAAGAGAATGAAATTTTTTGTATTCTTATTGGGACAACAAATTGACCTGAAGGAACAACAGGCACACAAACAGAGAGACAAAGATAGATGATATACATATAGCAAGTGTGCAAGTAAGACAGAGAGAAAAACTTGTTGATTGCTCTATCCCAAAAAAAAAAAAAAAAAATTAATTGGACCACACACGAAAAAAAAAACCCATAAACGAAACGAAACGAAATGAAACGAGGAAGAAATGAAACAACAGTCCAGAGAAGGAGAAGAAGGCACGTGTGTGTCTAATTAGTTGAGAGAGAGAGAGTGAGAGAGGGGGGAGAACGGTAAAGGAATTGGACATAGTGTGTGGGTGTCAAAATATATATTTTAATGACCCACTCCAAAAATAAAAAAAAAATAAGAAAAGGCAAACCGATCATTTTGATTTGATAACCGAATGAAATGGGCAAAAGCGGTGCGAATGACTTTTGTGCATAAATCCATGAGAAATGCAACTATTTTAGTTCCAGTCCCAGCAGCTTCAGCTCCAGACCAAGTCCACCATGTCGTCGTTAGGCACTGTTTCGAAATGCAAATCAGTTAAATTGCAGTCCCTCCATATGTAGGTCTTGCTCTCTCAGTCTTGGTCTGCTCTTGGTCTCTGGTTTGTCACTCTTAACCCTGTTTTTTTTTTTCCGTTCGTTCATTCGTTCGTTGGTTCGTTCTGGTGTGTCTCATAAAAGGGGACAGCAGCCGCAGCAGCAGCAACAGTTGACGGATATATCTTGACGCTGGGTGGCCCATTCATTGATACATTTGTTGGCCTGGATTCATTTCGTTACGTTATGGAAAGGAAAGTTAAATTTCAGTTAGTTGAAATTCTCTCTCTCTCTCTGACTATGAATTTATCATGGTGAACTTATCAATTTGCCTGAAATTGAATTCCTATGAGCCTAGAGCTTACACAAAAAATATGTAGGTTTTATATATATGTACATACATATATACATATAGTCAAAGAGCAGCAACAACAAAATTAATTCCTTGGCAAACGAAAAGTTGTTGGCCTCTGGTCATGTCTGAGGTGAACACGTGTGAGTGGAGATCTCTCTCTCTCTCTCTCTCTCTGTCTCTGTCTCTCTGTTTCTGTTCAAATGTAAATACCATGCCCTTTTGTCGTCTAGTTTTTGCCTGTATCGAACCGCCCCCCATACCATCTCTTACCCTTATCCTAGAAATACCACTTCCTTGGCATGTTAAGAGCACGCCCCCTTTTTGTACTAGGCGGTTGGCGGCAACGCCTCCTCCCTACCTCCTCCCCCTTTGGAAAATTCAGAGTCCACTACGACAACAACGGCGACGCATTCGCATCGTAAACTCAGCACGTAAATTATGATCAGCCAACGGCGTTGAATATTAATTGCACAGAACCGAAATGAACAAAGGCTTCTTCTTCTACTACTACGACTACTACTTGGACTCCAGGAGCAGCCGCCAAGTGAACCAGCCAGCCAGCCATCCAGTCAGCCGCATTCCTAGGCCCAAGCCCAAGCCCAGGCTCAGGCTCATGTCTACTACCGATGCTGATGCTGAAGCTGATGCCGAGGCTGTGTGTGTGGTGTCCATACTTGGGCTGTTGACTTTACCTCTCTGCTCATGTGCGAGCATCTGTAACGGTGTCTTTTGATAAGCGTCGATAATTATTGAGTTGGAGCTAAAGCTGGAGCTGCAACTTCGTTAGAGACCAAGTGCTGATGTTTGCCGCTACACAGAGAGAAAAAACAATTAAGTAAAATCCTATTTTCATCAGTTCAAAATATGTTTTCTTCAAGCAAACATTTCTGTTTAATAGTAGATAAAAAAATATCCCAAAACTATTCATTATCCTGTCTTGAAGAAGTCCTTAAGCGAATAGACTGTAAAATTTTCAATATTTTCTACAGTGTTTACATAGTTTAAAGGAGTTTCAATATGAAGTTCTAATTATTCCTCCCAAAAATATTAATTAAAAAACTAACTTGTCATCCTGTTTAAGAATATTATTATTATTATAAATCGATTTTCAATATATTTATAGAATCTTAATAAGTAAAGTCTGAAAATTCTACATCCATTGGAAAGAAAGTTCAAACTTGAAACATTTTTTTTACTTTAACTTTAATCACTTTAAATTAACAGATAAACATTAAAGTAGAATAAATTTTAATATTTATTAAATTACTCTCTTAAATTGCAATAATTTGTTACATAAGCAACAATTTAGAGCCTTTTTTCACACATTTCTCTCAGTGTATGGCTACCCAGTTAGAGTTTAATTAATTTCCAGGAAGTTTTGATCGCACCGTCTGGAGCTTTCGTTTTTCGCCATTGTCGCGGTCATCACTCAGTTGGAGTTAGAGTTGGAGACGAAGCTGAAGATGGCAATGAGAATGGAGATGGGGAATGGTGGAGCAACCTGTATGTCAGTGTCAACAGTGGACGACCCCCGTTGCTCATTTGCTGTCTTTTAGTCTTGCTGTTTGATGAATTGTCGCCCCGGCCAAGCTAAAAAGAAATGAGAATGAGTACGTGTAAGGGAAGGATGCAAGAGGCAAGAGAAAGAGAAAGATACGGTGGGGCAGGCTAAAGTGAAGATAAGGTGTGGTCCCGCATGACAACCCTTTTATATATATATGTATATATATTTTTTTTTCTTTGCCTGTTTACTGTCAAAGTTGTTTGCCTCTAACATAAAATATTTGCCAGCCCATCGCTGACTTTTGACTGAGTGCCAATGAACAGCAGCAGCAACAGCAACTGCAAAAATTGTTGACTCAACCTGAACCTGGGCCGAGGAATGGGGCATGGTATGGGGGTATGGAAGTATTAGTATGGTAGCCCGGCTGTTCATTTTCTGTGTCCTGCGGCCAGCAACAGCCAAGAAATGCATGAAAAACCTGAAAATTGTTTGTATACGATGTTTTTTTTTTTCTCTCTTCTTATTTTTATCATGGCCGACAAAGCGGTGCAAATCTACCGTCGAAATAACCTCAAACCGAACTGAAACCGAAATCGCAAGGCTATCAAGGCAAACAATAAAAATGCCAACCACAGTTGGTGGCAAAAAAAAACAAAAACTACATACAACAAGCGAGCCACAAAACTCAATTCTCAGACCAAAAGAAGCCAGAAAAAGTAAAAACAAAAAACAAAAAAAAAAAAAAGCCCGGAAGCAAGTCAAAAAGTTGCAGTTTATTGAATTTTTGCTTCGATCCGAAGAACAAAATAGCAAAAAAAAAAAAAAAAAAAAACGGAACTATGATATACGAGTTGCAACCACACACACACACCCCTACACTTTTTACAGTGCTAACCAAAAGTTCTTGATGAAATCTAAAGAACAAATAAACGTCAATAAACAAAAATTTGATTGAAAATAAATTGCAATTTTTACCAAAGTTAAAATGAAATTCTTTATCTCTCTAAGCTGACCGCATACATATCGATAACACTGTAAGCCAAGTGTAATTAGACACGATTTTCAGGCCAATTACCACCTGGTACAAGAATCTATACATATATATACACTATGTATGTATGTATGTGTGCACAACATTCTCAAAAGATAAAACACCAAAATCAAAAATCAGAGAGAACCCTCAAGCTTTTGCATTCATTGCAATTCGGAAGCAAATTAAGCTGCAAATAATAAATAATTTTTGCTCATAAAAGGCAATAAAAAAGGCGGTCAATGCCTACTGCCAATGTTGGGGCAGCAGTTGGAGTGGGGAGACGGGAGAGGGGTGTTTCGATTTATTTCATAAGATAATTTCAAACTAATTTGGTAGCATTTAGTGCAAGAATTATCGATTGAATGAAAAATGCCGCGGGACAACAACAACAGTCGCTGAGTAATGGCATTGAAAAATGCATAAATTTGTTGTTGCCGAAAACCACGCCCACTTTAGAATCAGTCAAAATGGCATTTAAATTATATATGTACATATGTATGTATGTATATATGTATATATGTATATTTAAACACAGTGAGAACAAAATGCAAAAAATTCAAAGCTCAATTAAAGAACTCGAACAAAATGAATAAAAAAGAAAAAGGATTTTTTTTTAAATTTAAGCATATCTTTTGCATATATATTCCATTATAGTCCACCCGAAAATCAAAATGGGGAACACAGTTACATTTGGATTTTACACTGCCATTATTTGTGTCCCCCCCCCCCTTCCTTATACCATATATGGTTTTCATTGATCATGCAATTCAAAAAGAAAGAAAGGGAAGGGAGAGAGAGAGAGGAAAAAAAAGGCAAAATTAGCATTAACCCCCAACCCAATCACCTACCCTATCCATCCACTACCTTCTCCTCCTCCTCCTACCATGGCATTACTGATTCCTGTTCCAGCTGCCATAAGACGACTTGCGTACACACAAGAGATCATGGATGACGATGCATCCATCCATCGATGGATGGATCATTGTATCCAATGGATTACAAATGGAATTCGTATTGAAATTCATGTCTCTGTTAGCAAAATGTTGTTGGTTTGGGCTAACTTTCACCATTGCAAAGGAAAAAATGTCGCAGTTGCAAAAGTTAACTTTGTCGTGATGAATCGAGAGATGAAGGTCTCCATACATTCTCCATCCAACATCTTCCTCCACCTGTATTGACATCATCTTCATCTTGTCTCCTGTCTGCTCTTTTCTTTCTTCTCTGCTGTTTTAATCTCTCTTCTGCTCCTGCCAGAAAAGCAAATTGTCAAGTTATTTGTACATTTTTTTTTTTAAATGCATTTTACAAAAAAAGAAAAAAAAAAACCGATAAAATGTGAGACTTTACAAGGTGCCCGTGCATACATACATATATTTTATGTATGTACATATGTATGCATGTATGAATGAGTGAACAAAAAAAGTTAAAGCACAAAAAGTTAAGTTAAAAAGTCACTATATATAGATGGAAGATATATTAAATGATTTTTTTAATTGAAAACTTGTAGAAAACTTAAGAAAAAAATTATTACAAACACACATAGATACATATGTATGTAAATACATACATATTCGCACAAGTGACGTCAGCAAGGCATCTCAAGGAACTATCGAAAAAAGTAGAGAAAGTACAAATTTGATAAGCAATATTGATAAATATTGCCTAAGTACTTCTTAGTGATAAAATGCCAAAATGAATAGCCAGAAAAGTATAAAGTATAACAGAAATTGATTTACCATAAGTAAGGCATAAAAGAACAGGATTTTGTTAATTATTATAATACAATGAAGTTGTTAATCCAAATTTTGAAATCGAATTTAGTCTTTGCCAATTTGCCATTTCCGTTGTTTTACCATAGCACGGTAACACTTTTCACTTCCCCATAATCCACTTCTTGGTCACACTTACTTAAAGACAAAAATAGAATTGCAAAGAAAACTATTAAAATTTAATTACCCAAATCAATTGCTTATTGGACAAGATGGAAAATCAACCATTGGAGCCACAAGAACCGGACGAATTTGACGCTGCCATTAATGTGGAGAGGGGCTTAATTGGCTTGTTGGGCATTGCCGAAAATGAACTGAACAGGATACTTGAGGCCCGTCAAACTGAGACTATAGAAGACCGTGTGCTTGATTTAGATGTGAGAGCTGATGCACTAAAACTGTTCATTCGTATACTTTCGAGATCAATCTAGTATCATGCATCAGTTGAACGCGAAGGACAGATGTAATGTGTATTATTGTTATTTTTCGACAATATGTATACATTTTTAACTCAATTGCAAGTTGCAAAACAAATAATTAAATGAGTTGAAATTAAACACAAATTTTATCTTCATTTGGATTCATATTTGGGGTATAAAAAGGCAAAATCACTTCTAAACTTTTTCTTACTCGAATTGTTATACCCTTGCAAGGGTATATTAATTTTAGTCAGAAGTTTGCATCACATAGGAAGGAAGCATCTCCGACTATATGAAGTATATATGTATGTACATATATTCTTCATCAGCACGACGAGGCTGACTATCTGTCGATCTTCTCCGAGACCGTTTAAGCTACAGAGCTGAAATTTTGCTTCTTTTTGTTATAGGTATTGCATATTTCGAAATTGTCCCAATCAGATGACTATATCATATAGCTGCCATAGGAACAATCGGTCGAGAATAGAGTTAAATTTCCATAACTTTGTTGTTTTTTAATCGAATATTATTGTTTATGTGATTAATACACTTTCTAACATATTTATTTAGTTTTATCAGAATCGGTTGACTATATCATATAGCTCTCATAGAAATGATCATTTAAGAATATAGCTTTAGACCAATAAGTTGGTTTTTTTTAAAAGCAATTGTCATGAAATTTGGTGTGTATAAGTCCAATTCATCTAGAAATATTTGTGCTAAGTTTCAGCAGAATCGATCAACTATATGCTATAGCTCCCATAAGAACAGTCGAAGCAAAAAAATTGTTGAGTATGAATTACTTTTGTTTCTCAATCTTCGGAAATTAAATTAAGGTTTGACTTGTTTTGTAATAATTAATAATTTTTTTTGCATAATATATAATTGTCAAAAGACGGCATGCAAGGGTATACGAACTTCGGTACGGTACTTCCTTCCAGTTTTCTATTATTGTAAAGTTTAATTTTAGATAAATTTTTAATTATTTTTACCAAGAAAACCTTTTTAATACAACATTTGATATTGCTACTGAATATAATTCTATATACAACAAAGTACTATAGAAAGTGTTATGCTTGTTTCTCAATGATTTTATTTTATTTATAGTTGGTATATATACCTGTAATTCCCTTTGATTGCCCCCAAACTGGCCTTGCAACTTGCATACATATATTAATGCACACATACCTACAAGTATACATATGTATGTATGTATGTATATATATATGCAAATTATATTGGGAAAATGTAGGTCAAAGTAAAAGGTTCTTTTATATTTTCTTCTTTATTTTTTCTTTTGCGTTGCAAGTGTGAGAATTAAATATGAGTTAAAAACTTGAACTTTTCTTTACTTCCTGTCTGTAGAAGAGGCTGACTGCCAGCTTGCCAGCTCGCCAGTTTGCCTGACTGCCTGCCTGCTCTGCCTCCTCTGCTCTTTCAGTTATCAACTGCAAGCACTTAAGGCCAATTATCAGGGCCATATTTGGTGGCTTGCATTAAAGGGAAACTTAATTTTCATTTATCTTATCCCAGGGACTGCCACCCCAAGCGCCCTAAGGGGTCATATGTATGTACGTATGTATGTATATATGGCTTACTCTTGCAATGGCTCCAGCTGTTGATAAAACTTTGTGCCTGAGATGGCAAAGAAGAAGTAGAAGGAGAAGAGGCATCATCATGGAGCAGCATATGGACACCAAGTTGAGAGCTTTTTTTGGGGGTAGAGTTGGCATTTTTGGTCTATCTGCTTGCTGGCAGCTAAAATGGCTGGCTTCGAGCTGCAAAATGTTTGCATTGTATGTAAAATTGTTATCGCGTTTGCTTGTCAGGAAAAATATTCGACATATCCCACTTTACATGCAACCCCTTTTCATAACCCCCTCCCCCCTTTCTTTCTCCCCCCCTTTGGTCGTAATTGGAGCAACTGTTGTAATTGTTTTGCTGTTGAATTTTCTCGCTTACTCCACTCTATCCATTGCTTCTTCCCTGTCTTTGTGTGTTTCGGTTGGCAACTGTAATAATTTTCCACTCTTTTGTTTTACATACTCCACACACTTGCACGCACACACGCACACACACATACACAAACAAACAAACAAACACACACACACTCACGCATACAGTTGTAAGTTGGGAAAACATTTTGTGTGCCTTGCATGTTGATTTTCCTTCTTTTGCGATTGTTTTTATACCCTTGCAAAGGGTATTATAAAAATGGTCAGATGTTTGTTGGTCATCGAAATATACGTTTCCGACCCCATAAAGTATATACATATATTCTTGATCAGCATCAATAGCCGAGTCGATAGAGACATGTTCGTCTGTCCTTCTGTCTGTTTGAATCACGATGTAGACCTGAAATTTTAAGCTACATGGTTTAAACATGAAAAGTTAAGTTCTTTAATCGATCAAGTAGGTAAAGTTTGAAAATAAGTCGAATCGGATAATTAACACCGGAGTTATTAATTAAAACGTGGAATAAGCAATTTTCTTTGGCAGCAAAGAAACAAAAACAAATTCCAAGACATCTGCCGTACAAACACAAAAGACTGTCGATCAAATCCGCGAAGGACCACATAAGAATTATATAAAATAATTGTTTTTTTGTTATTGCATTTAACATTAATTTGTACCCATAGGACCTATAAAAAATTTGAACAAAATCGGATAACTATAAAGGTGCAAATTAATTGAATTAAATAATCGTGCAAAAATATTCACCACGCGGTATGGTGAAATATTCGCTTTGTGTTCTCGCACAGAACGAAATTGAAAGAAGGAGATGCCATGCGTTTGCTATAAGTCCTTAAGTACCTTAAACTAGCTTAAGCTAAGTAAGGACGGTGGCGTAGGATGTAAAGATCGGTGGCGCGATGTCCCGATGGTGTCGGTTCTATTCTTGGTAAAGGCGTGAGAGTTTTTGGAGGTGTTTCTTTTTTCTTTTTCTTGATTTTGTTATGTATACCAATAATTTTAAAATTTTTGCTTTTTAATTAAATAATAAAACAGTAAAGCTGCAAGGGTATACAAACTTCGGCAAAGCCAAAGTTAGCTTCTTTGAAATTTTTTTTTTTTTTTTCCTCCCGCTGACCTGCATTTCTCTTGGGCATTTGCACTGATTGCTGTTTGTTTGGTTTACGGTTTTCGGTTATTTTCTTTCTTTTGGTTTTGGTTTCATTTCGTTTCGTTTCGGTTTTGGTAAGTGACCAAATTTACTGAGCCACTGTCGTCACCTGCTAAATAACTCAATTTTTATGGCCTATCTTTAACCTAACTACCCCTGACCCCCTTTTCCTCTCTCTCTCTCTCTTTTCTTTTTATCTATCTGACCGAAGAAGATTTACATGATTAATGCTTTAGCCAAAATATAATTTAAAGAAAAAAAAATGTCTTTTGCAATGTTTTATTACCTGTTGCTCTCTCTCTCTCTCCATCTCTGCCTGATTTGCTTATTAAGGTGAGTCATAAATCTAAAAGATTTAAGATTCAATTTCCTGTATGAATGAAAAAAAAAAACAGAAACGTTATAGAAATGGTAAAGCAAAGTTTGGCAAAAAAAAAAAAGAAGTTCACCCACCAAGAAAATCTTTTCTTTTCTTTTTTTTTGTTTGTGTCCCAACATCAAATAGGAAAATTCCCAAAGCCAAAAATTTCATTGCCCATAATTCATTCAAAACGATCCAGCAACAACACAAATACAAGATTGCCGCATCAGGATTTCAAGAATCAGAATCACAAACTTGGAAACCGCCTTTTTGGTTTCTTCATGGTCATAGACCAAAGATCGATCGACCAAATGGCAGTTGTGCCTTCTGCCTGTTTGCCAGTTTTCCAGTTGGCAAATGTGCGATCAGGGATCACTCAAAGAGTCTCAATTGTCCTCAAGTCCAATGCCAGTTCCCAGAGCCGATTTTTGTCAATCTCAACGCATTGGCCAATAAATTTGCTGCTGCATTTGTAATTTTTTTCTTTTTTTTTTCATTTTATTTTATTTTACAAACCACCAACAACAATTGCAACAACAAGCAGACTCTTGGGGTCACTCTATGTGGCGTATGAGTGATATATGTAAAGTATACAACAGGAAAACAGCAGAAAAAAGAAGAAGAAATAGGCATAGAGAGGAAAAGAGAGTGAGAGAGAGGGGGAACAGTTTACATTCTTGTGACAAGTTGCAGAAACAATTCCTAACAATCAAACATATATTACTTACTATATAGATACAAATATGATGATATCGCTGACATCATTTGATCTTTATAATTATAATCTTTGCAGAGGTTAACATTATTAGAAATACGATATTTATAATATGGAAAAGTAAGCGATAGATAGATAATCTCGCTCGATATTACCCAAATGCGAAATTAAACCAGGCATCTGTTTGCTTTTTCGATAAAAACTTTATTTAGTTTTTGAGCTACTTGAATGAAACTTGGCATAAACGTTTTTCATTACAATAGGTAGCTTTAAAACTTTTAATGATCAGATTGTACCACTATATCATATAGCCATCATAGAAAGGAACGCTCTAAAATTAAGCTTTAGTCCAAAATGTGAAAGTTTTGAAATTGAAAGCAAGCGAAATGATAGTATATAGCCTAGTTTTATCTTAATCTAATACGTAACCTAGCATCAGAAGGATGCGTCATTAATCTATGGCCCTCATTATTTACTAGAGGGTTGGAAGGTCGTTTCGTTGGAGACGAGTTCTATCGCATGCTCGGGTTAATGATTTGGCGAGGGTATTCGGATGGGCCTGCAGCTTAGCGGTGTACTTTAGCTGTTGTACCTTTATTTCGGTTAGTACACTAGGAATATGTAGGTCTTTCTGTAAGTTTTCGTTTCTGATATACCAAGGTGCTCCCGTGATAGTTCTGAGAACCTTGGATTGAGCCCTTTGTGTGGTTTCGATGTTGCTCTTGCTTGCGTTTCCCCACAGTGCAGAGCCGTACGTCCAGATGGGTTTTAACACAGAGTTGTAGAGGAGAACTTTGAATTCCAAGCATAGGGGAGATCGAGCGTTCATAAGCCAATGTAGTCCGATTGCTTTAAGCTTTAGTTGCTTTTTCTTGGCTTCGAACGCAAAGTAATTCGTAATTAATATATTTATAATAATGACAATTTTAACCAAAAAGAAAGTGATTTATACCGAATTCTATAGCATAGTAAAGTAGATCAAGAAACTTATAGACAAAGATCGAACTGTAGAAACAATTAACTCTAAAAGTAACCATAAACGAAACTAAATCTCCAAGAACCTCCAGCACAATGAAGTAGGCCTTTTGCACAAACTATTATTGCTGAATGCTTAAAATCCTTCAATTATAGTTGTATGGAAATCGAATAACTATATTATGTGAACGAACAAAACAAAAAGAAAAAAATGTATATATAGAATGGAATATTGTTTTGATCAGTTGATGTTATTGAACTTTTGCCATTATTATTATTATTATCCACCTGTAATATAACAATTGTCTGTCGTCCTTTTACGCATGAATCATTTTTTGTGAATTCTTATTCGCTATTCGTATACTCATTTCCATTGCCATTTTACAGTGCGCAAAAGGGGGTGTGGCGGGGTAAGGGATTTAACTTTATGTAGAAGTCGTCATTGAACCTGAAAATATTGCCAACACAATTCGCCATCATAAATATTTTATGCACTGTATTTGTTGTTGTTTTAACTTTGCATACATTTTGTCAATTTTTTTTTTTTTTTTTTTTCAAGGAAGGAAGCAAGTGGAGGATAAAAGGGAGAGAGGAGTGTAAGACCCCCAAAGCCAGTGCCTATTAGGCTGCATATTAAAACAAATATACATTTATATACATATATGTATATGTATGTATGTGTGTATATGTGTATGTAGGCATGAGGCCAAATAAATAACAGACCGACCAGAAAAGAAAAAGAAAGCCGAATTGTTAACCCTTTTTTTATTTTTGGTTTTGT
The DNA here is from genome assembly GCA_035045865.1 of Drosophila austrosaltans. Taxonomy (NCBI): domain Eukaryota; kingdom Metazoa; phylum Arthropoda; class Insecta; order Diptera; family Drosophilidae; genus Drosophila; species Drosophila austrosaltans. The sequence continues at coordinate 8,332,093 of JAWNOQ010000207.1, forward strand.
TTTGTTTTTCTTCTTCTGCTTCTTCTTTATGATTATGAATGCACGTCAGCATATTTTATGTAAAAATTATGCAATTTGCTGCCGTTCGTTCTATGTGAGTGAGCGCGTAGAGACCAAGAGCATAATGGAGCATGTAGGAGCAGGAGGAGGAGAAGTAGGAGAAGGGGGCAGATGCTGGCTGTGGAGGAGGAAATCGGTTGAACTTAGCCAGTCAATCAAAAGTTGACGTGCTCGTCACAGCAGCAGGGGAAAAAAATAAAGGACGATGCCATCAAAGGAGATAGATACAGAGAGAGAGAGAGAGAGAGAGAGAGAGAGAGATACATTGAGACAAAGACAGAGATAGCGCGCGTATTGCAATTCTTTTTGCCTTTTTGCTGTAGCAATTTGCAAACCAAAATTTGTATTAAAATTTATGACGAACTCAAGTCAGAGGAAGAAAAAGAAGGGATAAATGCAACTAGATTCTTCTTTTCACTGTTTCTCTACCTTTATTTTTTTTATTTCCCTTTACTTTTCATTTATGGTTAAGGGATCAACTTAAAAAAAAATAAAAGATAAAAAGCTAGCTTAAAAAAAACAACAAAAGAAATCTCCCAAGTGACAAATAAGAAACTTGAAATAAAGAAGTTAAAGCTAAAAATTGATCAATTTTAAACCATTGAAAAACGAAAGGAAAATGTGTAAATAGTTTAAAATTCTATAAATGAAATGAATTTCAATTAATATTCATTCATTAATATTAATAAAATTTTTTTAAAATTTAAACTAAAATTCTTTTAAATTTAAACAAAAATTCTTGTAAACTAAAATTCTTGTAAATTGAAACAAAAAAATCTCGTGAATATTTTTTTACTTGGCAAAAACGGCAATCGGTGAAAATTTGAACGTAGAAAAATTAGTTTTGCCTTTTATTTTGTTCATTTCAAAATGCAATTATTGAAATAAAATATTTTTAAATATATTTGTTACACATTTTTAGTAAAATTAGAAAAATTAGTTTTGCCTATTATTTTGTTCATTTCAAAATGCAATTATTAAATTAAAATATTTTTAAATATTTTTCCTTTAATTTTATCTTGGAAATAATTTTACTAACCATTTCTTAGGCATAAAAGTGTTAGGTATAGTTTAAGCAAGCTGTTGGATAAACAGTCTTAAATATGCTAGAATGAGTTCAGTACAAGCCTTTCTTTCCCCACCCCCTATTCGTCCTGCGTTGTGCTCCCCTCCCATAGGACACTAAAGAGCAACGAGCTGTGAAAGTCAATTGCATGCAAAACTGTGCCATTGTCAGCGAATGTCCATGCTCGCTCTCTCTCTCTCTCTCTCTCTCTATCTCCTACATCCTTTTCCTCTTTTCATGGCATTTTGCCATTGTTGGGTGACAAACAGTGGTCGTGGTCGTGGTCCAGGTCCTGCTGCCGGTTCTGGTCCTGACCTGACCCCCAGACACATACACAGACACACAATAAGGGCGAAACTGGCAAATAAGGGAGGCACCACAAAATGGCTACCGCAACAACAGCAAGCAAAAGCAGCAACAGCAACAACAACCAACAGCAATATCAGCATCAGCTATAAATGACATGCGGGTCAAAAGGACACCCACACAGCAGGACCAGCAGCAACGGCAGCAGCAGTAGCAACCAATGAAGCCGCAGTAAAGGGAAAACCCAAAATAGGCCTGCTTCATCTCTTATACCCCGCTCCCCTATTGTCTAGCAATTGTTGGCCATAATAAATGGCAGTCATAATAACTGGGTTAAATGCTCCAACTTGCCAGCCAGCCAGCCAGCCAAGAGATATCCGAGCTTCAGTGGGTCTCTGTGTCAGAAGAGGCATGTGTTGATTTGTTGTTGATTTTCGTCTCGTTGTCTGTCTAGCTCCTTCTTTTATTTTATATTTTTTCCTTCTTCTTTTTTCCCCCATTTTTGTGGCTTGAAAAGTAATTATCAATAGTTCAGAAGGTCACTTTTCCATTTTCCATAGAGACGGGAGACGGAAGACTCTTTAACTTGCAATTAAAGGCCACAGACGATGTGGATGTGGAGGCGATTATAAAGCAATCAACTGGCTCTTCCCAAAAACCGAAAAAACCAAAAACAACAACAACAACTCAAAAAAAAAAAAAAAAATTCCCGCTTCACATCATTTGCAAAATCATAAGTCGCGTGTTAAGCTCGCATTAGTCTCACGTTGATTTATCACAGCAGGTACAAAGAAGCAAAAATAATACTAAAAACTGGGTCTGGGTCTTGGTCTTGGTCTGGATCCTTGCTTGCCTCTCTCTCTCTCTCTCTATCTCTATCTCTCTTTCACTTGACACCCAGCGGCAACTGTCTGAGTTGGTATGCAGTTTTAATAACCGAATTCGCGGCTAATTTCGAGCGTGGAAAGTTCAATTCACAACTGAATCACACACAGAGAGAGAGAGAGAGAGAGGGAGAGAGAGGGAGAGAGAGGGAGAGGAAGAGAGAGCCTTGTGGGTGCGGCCATTCCAATTTTTTGGTGATGGTTGGGTAAAAATTCGTGTCTTAAATAAGTTACATATATATATCTTTTTTATTTACCTGTATTTACACATTTAATTTGCCCCCAATGGTATGCTATGGAAAGTTGTTAAACCGTTGCCATCTCTAGCTGGCAATATGTTTTAGCCAGTCTCAGCTGGTTGAATTCGTTAAGCCAAACGACTTACTTTTTTTTTTTTTTTTGGGCTGTTGCTCCTCGAAAAGCCTTTGCCAAAGTGGAGCAAATTTATGCCCAATTTCGTGCGAGTGGCGAATGATTTATGCGACAGGGGCGCGCACATTGCAATTGCCAAAAAGGATATGTGTGAGTGTGTATGTGTGTGTGTGTGTGTGTTGATTTCGCATGGCCGCAGGACAAATAACTTCATTACGATTCGCGCGATATCTTTCTGTTGCAGCAGAAGCAGCAGCAGCAGCAGGGGCATAAGGAGAGGATAGCTAAGGCAGAAGCACAAGGGTTTGCCCCTTTGGTAATGATGTTCTCTGTTTTGTGGGCCAGTGATTGTTGTAGTTGTTGTTAATGCTGCTGCTGCTGCTGTTGCTGATGTTGTTGTTGTTATGTTTGTTACCCAGAAATTGGGATTTCGAATTTGGGGATTGTAAAATATATGCAAAGGTTAATCCGCACGATTCTCGTGATGTTGCTCATATTTGGTCAACGTAACAAGGCAACAACGGCAAAAGCAACACGCGACAACAGCAACAGTAACAAACAACAGCAACAACAACAGCAACTGCAGCATCAGCAACATCAACCGGCAAACTGGCAACGAGAACGAAGCGAGAAAATCACATTCTACTTATGGCGTGAATTTTGCGATCGTCTGTGATTCGATTCGGGATTTCTTTGGCACTTGGCGCAGTCAGATGAACAAAACAAAATTCGATTCCCAAATTCAAATTTAAATCCGCATAATGTGGCCAGGAAGTCACGCCATTTGAACCCATTTGTATGTTAACCGTTAGCAACATGAAAACTCTGGCCACAACATTTGTTGTCATTAAAGTTGAAAAGACAAAAAAAAAAAAAAAAGGTTTTACAAATTCACCAGCACAAACCTTATGTTAATAAATAATTGGCTGCAAAACTGCAGCTGGCCCACCATCATCTTTTCCTTTTTGTTGGTCTTGCTTCTGATGCTGCTCCAGCTCCTGCTCACTCCTGCTGCTGTCAGCTTATAGGATTTCATTGACGCCACAGTCAAAATGCGATTCCTCCATTAACAACGGCAACAGCATCAGCAATCTGCCTGCACTTAATTAAGACGACAAGTGAACGACCTCAGCTCTCGTCTGGCTTAAACGGAAAGCAAAAAAAAAAAAAAGAAGGGCCCAGACTCAGCAAAGATCAACGCTTTAAATATGAATTATGGCCAAAATGCAAGTTAAAAGATGCGATTGCAGTTGGCAATTGGATTGACCAATAAAAACAAATTAAACAGAACGAGCGAGTGAGAGAGAAGAACGATAATAATTTTAATATATAATTAAGCGACATTTAAAAGTCTTAAAACATTTTAATGTACTGCCCCCCGTAGCAAGAGTTTTGTGTTTTGGAAACTCTGCTGCAAATCACATTGCCATGAATTCCAATATGCAGAGGCACTGAACAATGTCTTTTTACTGCTAAAATGTACAAGAGGATCCTTTCAAATGCTAGCTAATATTTGTTATTTTTGTTTTCTTTTGTATAGGCAATCGAACGAAATGAGTGGGTAGATCTAAAAACGAGAATACGTACAGTGTCCCGATGTCACAGGAATCACTCTGAAGGTAAATATTAAAAGGACACGCTTTCTTAGAAACGAAATGAATTAAAAGTATATCCTTTTTTTAGGATGACGAATCCCATGACAAGAAACAGGGACAGCTCCTTGAAGAACTTTCAGGGCCTATACCTCACCGAAGAATGTGAAAGCCACAGAAATGGATTCCTATTTTAACCAGGATACGCAATGATGATAATTATTCTTTAAGTTTTCTGTTAGATCATATTTTTTAGATGTTTTATATATTATTTTTGTATTCGATTAGTTTTACAAAATTATATTTGATTTATTTTATTGTTATACAAAAAATATCTAAAATTAATAGAATGCAATAAAAGCTTTAATTCTGTCGTATTTTGCTGGTAGCGGCAGAGAAGCACCCAGAAAAAATTTGAGGACTCTGGCAGCTCAAAACTGGTTAGAAATTACAAAATCTTCAATATCCCTGTTCTCCGCAGCACTATCGAAATGTCCTCCAGCTAGAAGATAGTCCTTGTTTATCGAATTCATTTAACATGTATTTCGACCTGATCCCTCCAAGGACTCGGGAGATATAAGCGATTTTCTGTACAGAAAGAAGTCCTTTTTTCTAAGCTGTTAAAAGGACTTTCCAGGATTTTTCAATGTCAGTCGACGTTAAACAATAAGGACTACCAATTGGCCAAAGGACGTTCTGATAGTCCTTAAAATGGCTGAGATATAAGGATTTTTGATGCATTTTATGAGCTTTTGGAATTGACTCCCAGAAGTATGCAGTAAAAAATTAATTTGAAGAAAACCATCAACCTACTGCTAATTTCTGTTCGCCTGGTATTTCATTAAATATTGAATTTCAAATTCCGGTTCGGCTGTGACGTCATTGGTCTCCAGAAGTATGCTGTGGTTGTTGTAGTTTTAATTGTTGTTGTTGTTGTTGTAGCTGCTGCTAAAAAAAACTAAAATCCAGTACCACAAATTTAATGAAATACCAGGCGAACAGAAACCAGCAGCAGGTCGACTGATTTTTTCAAATTTATTATTTCACTGCATACTTCTGGGGGCCGATGACGTCACTGACAAACCGAAATTTGAAATTCGAAATTTCATGAAATACCAGGCGAACAGAAACCAGCAGTAGGTCGACTGATTTTTTCAAATTTATTTTTTCACTGCATACTTCTGGGGGCCGATGACGTCACTGCCAAACCGAAATTTGAAATTCAAAATTTCATGAAATACCAGGCGAACAGAAACCACCAGAAGGTCGACTGATTTTTTCAAATTTATTTTTTCACTGCATACTTCTAGGGACCGATGACGTCACGGCCAAACCGAAATTTGAAATTCAAAATTTCATGAAATACCAGGCGAACAGAAACTAGCAGTAGGTTGATGATTTTTTTTTCAAATTTATTTTTTACTGCATACTTCTGGGAGCCAATGACGTAACTGCCAAACCGAAATTTGAAATTTTTACCGCAGCATCTGCTACAACAATTAAAACTACAACAACCACAGGAAAAACACTTGTAAATTTCTGTCAGGGGATTAGCCATCAAAATTTGCAGAAAATCAAGAAAATCCTTGTAACTTGGTCATTTTAAGGACTATCAGGATGTCCTTTAGCCAAAATAAAGTCCTTGTTGATTAACGTCAGCTGACGTTAAAGGATCCTGGAAAGTCCTTTAAACGGCCGAGAAAAAAGGACTTTTTTCCCTATAGAAAATTGCTTATTTCTCGGGAGTCCTTGGAAGGATCAGGACGAAACATGTGTCGGATGAATTCTATAAACAAGGACAATATTCTGACCAAAGGACGTTCCGATAATCCTGCGAAGATTTGAGATATCGACGATTTTGTGTTTTTCCATCGTCTGTCTATCATTTTTCGACTCGATGGGAAATAAATTTTTTGCAGCATAATTCTAGGGTAGAATTAACGTTCTGTGTCCTGGATGCTTAGATGATTCCCACTTTTTTTGATACCAATCGAAAAGGATTCTTAGGGACATTCAAGCAAACCATGCTCCTGCGTCCTGCTGCCGTACCTTTGCAAGCAACAAACAAAGATCTTAAAAGTTATTATTTAAAAATTTTGGAATAGCTGGCAAGCGTTACTTTTATCTTGAGGCAAAATGCATCTATCTACATGGCTGACTGGCGGATATTTTGCTACCCTTAGTTGTATGCTACAAAAAAGTAATAAGTTAAAACACAAGCTTATCCAAACACAAAATCGTCGATTTCTCAGCTTCTCGCAGTACTATCGGAATGTTCTTTGGTACAGAGATAGCACTCGTTTTCGAGCGTCGCTTGATATAAATTCGTTTTTTTCCTGCAGATATTTTAGAAAAATTTCACGTTTTTTTTTGGTGCACCCTAGAAAAAGAAAGAAAGAAAATAAAAAATCTTTATTTCATCAAATAACACACAATAACAGAAAACTTGAAGAAAAAAGAAACACTTAGAAATCGTCAAGAATTCAACAAATTGCTTCAAGAGTTTGATCCTCCAGCTTCCACATATCCTGCGCCGCGACGACGGATTATAGTTTTCTGAAGTTCATTCAATTTGACGTAGCCGGAATTCTGACTTTCATCTGCAAAGAAGTGTTTAAATGTTGGGATTTAAATATATATATATTTGTTTTAATTTACTTAATAAATAATACTTATTCTATGAAAGTTGATTCGATTGACTGAACTTTGAAAATAGGGCGGGTTACATGCTTCAACCTAAATTGAGGGCGATGGTGTTATTAAGTAATTTGCTGGCCTACTTGTGTTTTGTGTTATTTTTATAGGAGACCTAGAAGGTCACTTACATCATTACAGATTTATGAGATACGATTACAACAAACGTTCTGAGGCATTTAAGTCACTGGATTCGAAATTCGTCGTAAAGCAATCACTGGCTACACAAGAAATAACACAATATCCTTGTTGCAATCTCTCATAAAAATTGATCCCCGCTTGAGTAAACTCATAAAAAATGATACACAGAAAGAATTCCCTTTCCACCCAATCAATTCGTGGCGATCTGCTCCTGCTGTTTAATCTCAAGCAATAACAGCAAATAATAAATATGTATGGCAATATACATATATATATACATATATTTAAGTATATATATATATACATATATATATATATTTATATATATATAGGTGTGTGTGTGTATACAATAAACGTTTTCCTTTTTGTTGTTTCCTTTTTGCGTATTAATAAAAAGCCCAAACAACGATTGCACTTCACACCTCATTGAGATTGGCTATAAAGATGCCTTAATAACTCAGCTAAGAGCAAGAGGATGTGACTTGTTGTCCCCCGCTCTCTCTCTCTCTCCCCCCCACTCTCTTTTTGTATGTCTACCTCTTTCAGTGCCGCACTGTGGCCTGTCAGTATCGTTTATGGTTTGCCCATATTTAATTTGCTACTCTGAGTCAGTGTCGATAGCCAATTGAAGCATCGTGTTTTTTTTCTTGTTGTTGTTGTTGTTGTTGTTTTCTCCGATAAGATGAAGAAGAAGAAACCGAAAGAAAGAAAGAGAAAGAAAAAAAAAAAACAAGCACCTCTCATCCATATAAATATGAAAATGGCTTCATTTTGTGGAACGACAAGACAACGAGAATCTGGAACTCTGTGGTGCAAGCCCTTCTTCTTCATCATATCGCTTAAATTAAAAACTTAAATTTCAACACTCGCTGATCATATTTTATGAGCATCCAAAGCAAAGCAAACCAAACAAAAACCACAATTTCAACTGTACAGAGCGAACTGACAATGGGAAAGGCGTTGCAAGTTTATCTGACAAATGCGCGTATATCTTGAAAGTTGTTGTTGCTGCTGCTGCTGTTGCTGGTGATGCTGCTGCTCCTGGAAACGAAACTGACCCTCACATTCATTTATCACCACAGCAAGAAGAAGTAAAAGAAAAAAAAAAAAAGTCAAGTAAAGAAGCAAACAGAAAAAGTTGCCAAAGAATATGTCGCCTTCTCTTTGAGCAACAACAAAAAAAAAAGGAAGAAGAAAGTGGTAGCCGCACCTTTTGGCAGGCCCACACCGATCATCATCATTTCATAGTCCATAGAGGAGACAGACCAACAGCAGCAGCAGCAGCAGCGGCAATAGCTGTAACGGCTACTTCATCATCATCTAGCGTAGTCATGGGCCTGACAATTTTTTTTCTTTTCTTTCTCTACTCTAAAGGTAGCAACATCAACAGCAGCAACAACAAACAACAGAAGAGCCTTCCTAATGATTAATTGACTTTCAAAATTGCTGAAATTTTTAATTTATTATACGCGCTAAAGTGATTAATCAGTAGAAGAATATAAACAACAACAACAATAACATGCTGGTCGAAGAGTGAAGGGCCAATTTTTGAGACTGAAAGTGCCCAGACTGGGCCACATCCAAGCGCAAACAGACAGCAACAAGGTGAGTGTGAGAGAGGTGGAGGGGCGATATTAACATTCGAGAGTGACTGACGGTGGCAATCCTTGTTTTTTTTTAAGTTTTGATCATCACAAGTTTACGTTTACTGCCTTTTAATTGCTAACAATGTTGCTGCTGTTACTGCAGCAACATCATGTAACTGTTTGTTGGTTGTTGTTGCTGCTGCTGCTGCTGCTACAACAACTCGGTCAATTTTAAAGCAAGTTGATTGCACATCAAAAGTTTGTCTTGTGTTAAATGAATGAAAAAAAAAAGAGGAAGAAATTAACTTTACTGGCAAATATTAAGTGAATTTTATAATTAGGTAAACTGAATTGCAGGCCTATTTTCATCTGTTGCATCTGCTAATTTATGCTAAGGACATGGGGCCCATCCACTTATGAAAATTGGATTTTTACACACCATTCCTTGGGCTTGGAATGGCTTTTTATTGAGCTGTCATGTTGTTTTCTGCCAGGTTGTTTTGCCAACAAGGCAAAACTCTGGCCAACTCTGGCTCCAATAATTTAAATATCAAAATTGTTAGCAATTTGCACGCCCAGCCAGAAGCTGAACAGCTACAGCAACAACAACGGCAACAACAACAACAGGAACAGCAACACTGGCAACAATTGCTAATCAAATTAAGCAATTATCTTGTTACGAGCCAGCAAGCACATCAAGTGGCCCGATTGACCAAACCAAGGGACTATGCTTTTACTCCTTCTCTGTGGATCCTTGCGAGCATTTCATCATTGCCAATCAAAATGGATAAAAATAGCTCACACCTTTTGGCCAAGTTGCGTTCAACCAAATAGGCGTTGCATTAGGGCGGTGAGAAAGCAACAACAGCAACTACAAAAGCAGATACAATATGCAACAGCAACAGCAAAAGCGAAACTACAACAAAATGCAAAGTGCACAAAGCATAAGGCCCGCAGAGTTTATAAAGTCATAATAATGCCAGGGAATACGCTTAAAATGCAATTTATCGCCAGCAACAATCCTGCGAAAAAATTGATGACGGCGACAGCAGCAGCAGCTACAGCAACAGGCTGATGCAACAACAAGAACAACAGCAACAGCAACAACTTGTCCAACCAACTGACAGGCATCAGCGTCAGTCATTTTAGTCAACTGGTCAAGGTTTTTCTTTTTCTTCATTTTGCATCATTAGTGATGTGAGTGGATCGTGACACGATACGATTGCAACCTAAGAATGTTGCTGATGTTGCACATCTTTATTATGCTTTACCTGGACACAACTGGCGGTCTTCCTGCGGCGTTTTGGCTCCGTTGCCGGCCAATTGGACAACCGTCGACCTACCGCCCTGACGCCCTCCCGCCCTCTCCAATTTGGCAAAAGGTAAAAATTAAGACATTTTATAAATTGCGCGTTGTTTTGCTGCCGCCTCTTCTTGACTGCGGCAACGACCCTTAACGTGTTGCACATTGCATTGCAATTCGTTCTGGGATCTCATCAAGCCAGAAAGAGCAAGCGACTGACAAAGAGCCATTGCCATTGCCATTGTCGTAGTCATCATCATCATCATCATCATCATCATCATCATCATCATCATCATCATCGTTATTATCATCAGCAACATCATCATTATTATCATTGTCTGGCTGGCTGGCAGGCAGTCAGGCAGTCAAAGGACGTCCGTCCTTCCATCCAGACCGGACCTCATTTGATTGCCCAAAAGCCCTTGCACACACCTTGAACATTTGAATTTGTGGCTAAAATCTTTTTATGCTCAGCCTGTGCCAACATGTTGCTGATGCGTCAAATATGTTGCTGTTGCTATTGCTGCGGCCGTTTGCAGCGGCCACTCCCACTCGACATCTTGGGCTTCGTTATGAAAATTGTGTTTACGATCATCTCTATTGAGATTTTTCTACCCAGATGCCAGATGCCTGGCAGACACGCCTACCGCCCACTATCATAGTTGTTGTTGCAATTGCTGTTGCTATTGCTGTTGCTGTTGCTGTTACTGTTGTTGTAACTGTTGCTATAGCTGTTTCTCCTGTTGTCTAACGCATGTCAATGAGCCAAGCTTTTTCCAGCCTCCCAAACTCTTCCTCTCTGGCATTTTTTTTTCTTTTTTTTTTTTGTTTTCTTGTTGTTATTTTCCTTTTTTCTTTTTTTTTTTTTTTCCTTTGCTGGGTGTGTTCTTCACTTATCTTTTGGCTCATATTTATGTTAATGCGTCGAAACGAACATCAAAAGGCAACGACGACAACGAAAGAGACAACAACGCTCTGGAAATGCTAACGGTTCCTATACACACACACACACACACACACACACACACACGCATACACGAGTCCACAAGGAAAGTGTCTTAGTGGAAAATTTATGTTTCCTTTGTCTTATTTTTTTTTTTTTGCTTTTCTTCTTCCAATTTTTTGCAGTTTGCTTAATTTTTTTATTATTATTATTATTATCATTTTTTCGGCTTGCAAAGGTTTAATTAATACGCAACACACTTGAATATAAAAAAAAAATGGGTCACATGGCGTGTCCTCAGATGAGTGGGCGTGGCATTGTTGCCTTTCAGGCTAAAGTGCAAAGTTATTAGTCTTGAAAATGTGCCAAAAATCGACAGTGAGAGAGAGACAGAGAGAAAGAAAAAAAGAGGCAAGGCAATCTTAGCAACATTTATTGAATGTTGGCCAAGTTAAAAACAAAACAAAAAAAAAAGATCATCAAGAAAATAAATATAAAATGCAAAAAATATAAGAGTAAAGTTTTCTTTACAAAAAAAGTGCATCTTGTATTCCATATGATATGATCATTGGTATTTCTCTCTTTAGATAATTGATAATTGAGTATTGTGTACTTCCGATGGAACATTCCAATTCATCATCTTGCTCCTTTTTCCTTTGCCTTCTCCAATTTCAAATGGTACTAATCACACACACAAATCTCAATGACTGGAGTCTGGGAGGCTAAAAAGCAAGGCATGTACTTAAATTTGATATTTTAATAAATTAAAGCGCATTGAAACTAATGCTAGTAAGTAGGAAGAAGACGCCCCAGTCGAACTCCACACAGAACTGAGGTACTGGCAACTGAGAAGTGATCTGAACCGGTAGCCAAAAGAAAGATGCCTGCCAACTGATTGCAATTTGAAATATTCAATGTTCGAGGCGAACAACAAAACTCAGCGACAAGAACTTCTGTTTCTTGGTTGAGAGTAGGAACGCGGCGGCATAAGTAGAGTACAACCAGTTAGAGTGTAGAATAGTAGTGTAGTGTGGCAACGCATGATTGGCACAGACCATAAGATCGGTCGGTCCCTCGTCCTGACCATCTGAACCATGAGGACCATGAGACAAGACCAATATGCTATAATAAGGCGGCCAGACTAGCACTGCCTGCCCACTGAGAGGGATAGCTAGCTACCAAACGACCGACCAACCTACCTACCTACCGGCACGATCAGTGATAAGTTTTGAAATGGTTTTGAATTTTGTTGTTGTTGTTGTTGTTGTTGTTGTTACTGCTCGCCCAGTCTCTAGTCTCTTCTGAGCATACTGTTTGATTCTTATTAAAAGATTGGCGGTAGCATCTCTTACAAGCGGATTGCAAATTACAAAATGTCCCAAACCAAAAAGAGAGAAAACAAATCCCAAACCCAGCCCAAAATCACACTCCATTCCATATATCTATGTATGTGTATGTTCGTCTATATGTTTGTATGCCTGTACAGGTGGTGGGCAGGGTGCACATTGCATATTAGTATTTCGATTTCCTTGTTTGACTCTGCATACAATTAGCCTACAACATTTAGAATTGAATATTTTTCAGGTTTATGAACCATAAACTTAATCAGTGAAAAATAATCAGCGAAAAGCAAACAAGCCAAGAGTCAAAGCCAAACGAATATAAAAGTGGAGAGGAGCAGCTCCAGCTCCAGCAGCAGCAGCAGCAAGTCAAAGGCAAAAACGACAGCCAAAAAAAACGAAATAAAAGAAGGTTTGGCTATGCCAGCCGAACCATTGAATAAATCTCATGATGCACTTTGCCATTGGATAACAGGGGCATGGGCCGGGGGCAAGGAGTCAAAAGTGTTTCTGGGGGGGTTGGCGGGGGGGAGGCACTGACATTGGTACCAACCACTTGGCATTGCTTGAGGAGCGAGCGAGCACAGCTAAAAGAAAGCCATAAGCCATAAATAACTGTTATGCCAAGTTAAGGCCACTCTCTACACTATAAATTTATTATATATCAAGATGATATATAGTATATCTATATCTATGAATAACTGATAAGAGCCAAACAAAGTTTTAAGCACAAGCGATTCAAATTTAACTTTATTTAACTTTACTTTTTAATTGATAAACTGTGAAATAAATATTAAAGATATGTACATATATCTCTTTTTTTGTTCGAAACATTGATTTCTATTACAAAGTTTTTATATAAACCAAAACTTGACTTTGATATGTTCCCATACTTTTCTTAGAATTTTAGAATCTGTCACATTGAACCTATTTAAACTGTTCTTAAGCAAATCAAAACATTTAACAATGTATTTTAATTTAAGAAGGAAATACTTAATCTTTAAAGCAAATTAAATATATAATTTTCTAAATTACAAGGACAGTGAGAAGAACAAAAAATATTCTAGTATAAACAATATCTTGGACTATTTCCAACACTTTGAATAAAAATGATGACTAAAACTCGTTTATAAAACTATTTGCAAATAAAATGTAAGGAATTTCTCTATATATTCATTTTCAATATATATCAAATGTTTGTTCATTACTATCTAATGTAATTCAAAAATTTAAATATGTATATGAGATTGAACTACAAAATTGAAGTGTTTCCCCCCTCGAATGAAACAAAATCTATAATATTTCATTAATCAAATTAATATCGAATATAGTTAAAAGTCAGTGTTACTGTTCAATATGATAACCAAACTATGACGAAAAGATTTCAAGATTTATAAGGAATTAACAAGTAATTATATGCATACACTCTTAATAAGGTAATTAACTAGTAATTATACTAATGCACTTAAGTTGTTCAAGAATAATCAGAAAAAGGTTGTGTATTTATATATAATTCCTAGTTTTTTTTTTAAGACTATTATCCGTGTCTTATCCCATGACATAAAAGTTTCATTTGGATATAGTCACTTTTTAAAATGAATTAAATTTAACTAATTCAAATTATCACTTGGATTATGCATCGTAAGACATAAAAACCAATAAGCTTCTCTTCCATGGTAACACACTTTCACATGGCACTGTAATCCAAGTGTTAAAGTTCGTTAGCTTGGCAAAAGTAACAAAGTATGATGAAAATTTTTAACATTGTTGGTTATCGTTTTTGTTTTTCTGTTTTTCCCTCTCTTGCCAGTTGAAACAAAATGGAAATTTATAAGGACTTTGTTTGTGTGTGTGTGTGTGTGTGTATGTGTGTGCATATCCAATACAATGTATGAACATGTGTAAATCTCTCAGCTCTCCTGCAGTTGTTAATCCTGCTCAATTAAAGCTGTTAGTTGGCCACTTAAGATCTCAGTTTCACTCGTTTCTCTATCTTATTCTCTCTGTTCTCTCTCTCTCTTTCTCTCTCATACTCTCTATCTCTTACTGGAACCCCAATGCAATGTATCCAACAATTTGTTGTTCTTTTTTTTTTTTTCTTTTCTGATATGTTCTAACTGTTTGCAAATTGCTTCTCATGTGGGTTGAACTTTTTTAATAACAAGGCAGAGAAAGAGAGAGAAATCTCAGCAATTTATGTTTTGCCGGCTTGCATCGACTTGAGCTAGAGATGGAGTCTCTCGTCCATGCTGTCTATGAATGGGAAGGAAAAAAAATAAAGCCTCTCGCCCCCTAACACCAACACCCTCTCCCGGATCCGGACATCTCTTGCATCTTTGCCAGGTCTCTTTAGTCTCATCATCTGGATCCCCTCCCCCCTTTTCCCTCTATCTATGTTGAACCAATTTTTGCGAGTCTGTGTGTGAGCAATGCAATTACTTATCACAGTATGCTGCCAAGAAGTGGCCAGGCAGAAAAGAGATGACCAACCGAAATTACTTCTGAACCTTATTCTATGCTATGGGAATGAAGCAAGGAATGAACGATATGGGATGGGGGGGTGGTGGAGGAGAAGGAGGAGAATTTGCTATGCAAATGTCTAGGTACTGGGCTGGACACGACTATTACCTGTCACATTGTCAGGTGATTGCGAAATTGTTGCGTTACGCCAGCCAGCGCGACCAAATGCGGCCTTAAATTTGTGGGAAACATCAACTAGGGTACAACAACAATAGCAGCAACAGCAACAACAACAGCAACAGACATGAGCATCAATTGCTGATGGAAAATAATCCTCCCCCATCCCTCACCTAAAACCACTGTGCGCGCACCACCATTGATGGCTCCGCCAGTTGGAAACGTGACTCGAACGTGACGTTTTGTGCAAACAGGAAGATTCTTTCAACTGACAGCAGGCCGATGCCCAGGCCCAGGCCCAAAAACTCAAGCAACAGGCAACAGTTGGCATTGGGACAGAGAGAGAGAGAGACAAACGGACAGTCAGACAGATATACATACATACAGCACAGACAAGAGTTAATACAGTTCGGCGCGAGTTCGAGTTGGACTCCAAGTGACTTGATTGCCCGCTCTGACATCGTTGGTGGTGGTCAAGGCAAAACGGTACTTGCAAAAAATTACTTAAACCTTGCTAACAAAAAAAAAAACTGAAAAACACAGAAAAAAGGAAAAACTTCGCTGCTGTTGCCTTGACTTTGACTTGAACATGGACACTGAACGACTGTGCGACCAATCCAGGGCTTTATCAAGCCCTCTCCATCATATTTACAATATGGAAATCATTTGGCCATTGTCATAATTTACAATTTTCGCTCGTTTCTTTTTTTTTTTAGAGTTTTGAGTTTTGAGTTTTGCGTAGGCCCCGCACAGATTCATGTACATGTAATTGATGAAAGCCCCAGCTCAATTGCTATTAATGTCATCGATAACATTTCTGGCCATACAGTGACGGCCTTTAACATATGACAAGACTCGTAAACTGCGACGACACAAATCAAAACATGTCACAAAACAGTTGCTACGCCTCACAAAATTCTAGGAAATTCTCTCTCACCAAAGGAGAAATACATACATACATACATACATACATACATTCAAAATAGTATCTACATATGTATGTAAGTATCTATGTTACTTTAGATCTGACTCTCTCTCTCTCTCTCTTGGGGCACACACATTTTTACTTCCTGGTGGTGCCAAATGGCTGTCAACGCTAGAAGAGATTGGGATTGGTCTATGCCAAATGGTTTCTGGGTTAAAGCTCTCCCCCTTCAAGCTGATTTATGACTGGCAAGGCATGGCAAAAAAATAAAAGAAGGGTTAAGTAGATACAAAGGAAAAGAATATATACATATGTACATATGTATGAATGTCTATCTATGTATATGTATGTCAGTATGTAGTATGTATACCTGGATTTGAGGAATAAGCCAGCATTCGATCGAAATGAGCTAATGTCTCTCCTCTTTGAAACATGTTTTAGTTGCAGCCTGCATATATGGGTTAAGATGTTGTCCTGGCCATAATGATGAGCCATTAGCTTAGCGCGGCTTGATCAATTTCAATTGATCGATTGTAGTTGTAAACTAAAATTAGATGGAAAATTCATCTTTTATTAGATTAAACACCTTTAGACTAAGCCAAAACGGCTCAGTTAATCGATGGCTTTTCAAAAAGAAACTTTTTATTGTATTTCATAATAAAGTGCCAATGTATCAATGGCCAAACACAATGCAATGCTCATGCAAAGATGGAAAGCTGCTAATGCATATACATACATACATATATGATTCTAGCCAAAGGGCTTTTGGTTTTGTGTTTTTGTGATATCGGTACGTTTGTTGGAAACGTTTCATGATTTATGAGTTGAAAGCATTCTTCAAGTAAATTAGCCAAGGTGTCTAAAATTCAACATTGTTGTGCAATCAATGGGAAATGTTTCCTTTTCTTTACCATTACTGTTCGTATATCGTCGTTTGTGTCCACCAGTTAATGTTCCAATGTTCAATGTGCGATGTTGGAGTTTTGAATCTCAGACAGAAGAGAAGAAGTTGCCGATGCCGCCGCTGCCGCCGCCACTGCCGCCGTTGCCGCTGCTGCCGCCCCATCAATGTGGTTAACTTAAATTGCTAATACCTGACATTGGAATGTTTTTAGCACTTCAGTTGTGTTTGGACAACAGCCAACAATGGCAACAACATGAGCGGCAATGACTTGGCCGAAAGCCCATTGGCCATTGCCATTGCCATTGCAGTTTTGCCAACAAAATGCAGATGCCACAAGGCATCCTCCAACTATCAACTCCCGGCTCCCGACACCCAACTCTGGACTTCAGCCTCATCCGCATGCATTTATGCAGACAGAGCTGCCGCCAGCTTGTCGTCGATTTATCCCCCATTGCCTAACCAAACCACACCACACCACACCACCATCCCTCACCCGTCACATCATCTACCATCTCCCCCATCTTCTTCTCATAAACCCCTTACCACTTCTGCTTAGCAATGCGCATATATTTGCCAAGTGTTCGAATGCGAATCCGCTTTGATCGACGTGGCCCGACTTGGCTTGCTTGAGGTGTCAGTTAGCGGGGATTCTTGGCCAAAATGCAGTCGCTGCAGCAGCAGCAGCAGCAGCAGCATCAACAGCACCATCATCACAACCACCACCACAACAGCAACCACTAACCACCAGCAGGTGTTGCCCATTTTTTGTCTTTCTTTTTATTCATTTCTTTCTTCTTTTCTGCCAAAATCTCACAGCTTACAGAAACCCCAAAAGCCATCGCCAAATTGATTTGTCAATCGCACTCAAACAGACAAAAAAGAAAAAAGAAAAAGAAAAACCGCAAACTTGCGCACATTTTGAAAGCCATTTGAATAACATTTGAGGCTAAGACTAAGCCTGATGCCGTTTCTCTGCTCACAGCTCTCGATTATTTCTTCTTATTTTTTTTTTTCTACTTTTGTGTGTGTGTCTTTGAGAAAGTATGCTCGGTGCATTACATTTGAGTGGAAGGCAAAAAAAAAAGCTGCTGGTAGGCACTGTACCACACGGTTCTACACCAATTCAACCGAAATGTATTACGGTTACTATATAAAGTAAAGCAATTCAAAATTTTTGGCTTTGTATTATATATAGAATTACAGATAAAGAAAGGTCGTAAGTTCTATATTTCATTAATGGATAAGAACATTTTGGGAACTTTGTGTTGTTGTGTTCTTTAGTAATTCTCTTATTTCGATACGGTGTTTACTCCTTTCAAGTCTACCGAAACAACCGCCTAAAAGAGTTACTGGAAAAGTGTTAAAAAAAAAAAAAAAAAACTATTTAGTTATTTAGCGTAAACGAAATTCGTTTCAGTTGAATACCGTTTGATATTTTCTTCACATTTCTATTTTGTTATTTTCCTTAATATTGTTATCTAGTGTTTGCCAGCTGCGAGTGTTGTCCACGTTTAGTTGTCATCATCGACAACGAGATGTTGTTGTTGCTGTTGTCGTCGTCATTGCTGTTGCTCTTACTGCTGCTGCTGCTGCTGTTGTTGCTGTTGTTGTTGTTGGGTCCCTTCGCCAATTTGTTGCTGACACTGTGCTGACGACTTTTGCCACAAAGCAAACAGCGAAAGAGAAAGAGAGGCTTGGCCCAGGCCAACAGCAGCAACAGCAACAGCAGCAACATAAACAACAACAACAACAACAGTTGGCAATGGGAAGCGCATAAAAACTAATTGATTGGATGCCAAGATGTTAAGCGCATAACGGCAGCAGCACCAACAGGAACAACAACAGCAACAGCAGCAGCAGCAGCAACTGCCGAGTTGTTGCTGTTGCCGTTTGCCGTTGCATTTTGCAGTTTTCAGCTTCAGCTTCAGCTTGTGCATCGTTTTCAGCAACTTTTATTCAATTTAAATGTGCTGGCAGCATGTGGACCCCGCCCTGGTCTTCAACCCCTGTTCCAGGTCCTGGTACTGGTCTCTGCTGCTGCTGCTGCCGCTGCTGCTGTTGCTCTTGCTGCTTCCCAGCAATTCGCTTAAATTAATTATTTTTTATTAACTTTTCGCTCATTGATAACATTTTTCAAATATTTTCATACCAAAAGCAACAGCGACCATTCCATCTTGGCAAATTTGTCGCATGCGATTTTCATTTTCTTTTATTTATATATACATATATTTTTTTCTTTTATGTTGATCGTTTTTATGCTTGGGGGGGCATAAAATTTGATGACCAAGTTAATAAAATTAGATGGCTCTCGGGTATTTCTGTTTTGAAAAGGTTTTATCGTAAAGATTTTTTTTTTGGCAAAAAAAAGAGCAAATGTCAATTGAAAACCAATACAATGTCCAAAGATATTTTTTTACATTGCGCTAATTGGCATTGATAGGAAATAGATTTGTTTTAAATAAGATATATATCAGTACTTAAGGCATAGAAAACTAAAGTTGTTAAGATTTGATAGTTTCTTACTTTTAGTTTCGATTTGGCCAACACAAAAGTGTGTCATCAGTATATACATAGCCAAAGATGGATATAACCATTTGAAATCTTAGAGAAATGATATTAAGAAATAAACATATTGGGGACCTAGCAACTAAAGCTAGCAATATTATTTGTAATGTAAGTGATGAAGAATTCTTGATTCTTTCATTGTACTATATCTAAATTTAGGTATTATCCCATTAAGATGGCGCATGTGAGAGAAGAACCCTTCCTTTTTTTTTTTTTTCTTTTCTTGTATATATCTCAGTCGGTTAATCGCGTCAACTTGTTATCGTGTGACGTTAATTCCACTTTCCTGTACACATCCACTTGAACATTTATCAAAAGTTATTGCAAATTAATTGCAATCTCTTTGGCTCAATCTGTGGCATCATCTCGAGGCAATGGCCCGTTGGCATTTTCGGGTTCGGCTTCGGTTTGTTGCTGTTGCTGCTGTTGCTGTTGCTGTTGCTGCTTACCAAAATTTATGGATGCCTTATTAGCTGATAATCACTCACATATACACACACACACACACGTACACACACATATATATACACATACACAAACTGGAAAACGGTAAAACTGAAGTTTTCAACTCTCTGGGATCTTTGCAGATCTGTTGGGTATATTAAAGTGCATTAAGATAATTGAAATGGCCAATAAAAAATATTTTCCCTTTTTTTTTTCTCCCCCTCTCTCCCTCTCTGTCTTGTTGTTATTGTATTTTGGTTGATTTTATTCTCTTAACTCATTTCATTTCATTATTATTTTTCATGTGTCTGTGTGTTTCGGTGTTAAAAACTTGTTTGAAGTGTTGAGTCTCGCGCTTTGGGCGTTTTCAGTTGCTGGCTTGTTGGTTCTTACAATATTTTTTTTTTTTTTTTTTTTGTGATTTTTTTGGGTCTGCTGAGTTATGTGTGCATCAATGGAGCTGTTCCAGGAACTGAAACTGGAACTGGATTTGGCATTGCTCAACGTTTTCAACGTTTTTCAATTTTCATATTTCGCTTGTCAGAAGTTTTTTTTTTTTTTTTGGATATATTTCTTCCTCGTTTCCTCGTTTATTTTTCTCTGTTTTTTGATTTAGTGATTATGTTGAGACTGAAGCAGTTGTTGGTTCTTCCTCGACTCTCTTCTCTCTCTCTCTCTCTCTCTCTCTCTCTCTCTCTCTGGCATTTGTGCATTATTAATAAGCTTTCTTTTGATAAAAAAAAAATAAACCAACAATGAGATATATATACGAAAACTTTATACAATGGGGGCGTTTACATTTTGGATCTCAAGTGTTTGCTTAAAATGATTTAAGGCGTGACTCTGGCGATGAGGTAAAACAGGACATCTGATAATTATATGGTATATACATTTCCTTACTCATAAATTTATATATATGTACATATATGCAATTTTTATGTTTATGGCAGATATTTAAACGTTAAGTTAACATTAAGTTAACGAAAAGGAAGTTTGTAAATATTTAATCCACTTATTATACAAAAAGAGTTTCAAAATCTTCTAAAAATTAAACATATGTATATATGTAGATATCAGATATCTATGGTAAACATTTTCTCTTTCAGTTATTTATCAAATTTTTGGCACACAATGACCTCTCCTCCAACTGATCAGAAAGTTTCGTTTTATATCCCATTTTTTTTTAATTTTTGTGGTCATTTAATGGTCACATTATGTTTTCCATTGTTGCATCTGATGTTACCCTCTGCTCCCCCCCCTTTATGTTTATCTTTCTTTTCTGGCTTGTCAACTTGCATACATTTGCATCATCAAGCGCAAGGGCCAATAAGGAACCCAAAAAAAAATATATAAAAAATAAAAGAATAAAATGTTGGCAAAAGGCAAAGGGCGGGGCCAGGCTGGAATCGGTGTGGTCAAACAACCGAAAATCCAAAAAACAAAACAACAACACAAAAACTTCTTTTCGCGACCCGATTGTTGTGTGTATTGTGTGTGTGTTGTTGTATTAATTGAGTTGTTTGCAATTCTTTTTTTTCATGTTGTTGTTGTTGCTGCTGCTGTTGCTGTTACTGGCTATGTTGCTGTGGTGTTGTTGCCAATGTTGTGTTGCTCATTTCGTTTAAGTTGCTTCACATGAATGGGATAAAGCAGGATCCGGGCACACTCACACAAACACACACAGTCACTTGTTGTTGTTGTAGTTGTTGTTCTATGTCTCTTTTATTCTGTCTGTGTTTTGTAATTTTACAGCAATTAGTGTTGCTTGTGTACACTGTCAGTTATTTCTTGGCAGATTTTTCAACTCAAGTGAGTGTGTCGCGCCCATCAGCCAAAGCTGAGCCAAATGAGTCATGGATGCTGTTGCTGCTGTTACTGCTGATGATGCTATTGCTGATGTTTCTGATGTTGCTGCTGGTCCTGGCATGCTGACTAATTCCAGCAACGAGCAAAACAAATAAACAGACAGATAGAGAGAAGGAGTTGCAAATTGAAAAAGTGACACTAACTTTTAAGCAGTTAATTTTCAACTGCTTTTAAAATATCCTCAACAAGATAAACAATTCTTTTACTTTAATGAAAACTAATGACAAATACTTAAAAAAAAAAAATGTACAAAAAAAAAACCTGTAATAAATATTTTTAAAGTCTTAGAAATATATATTTATTTGGCCGCATTTTTGTGATTTCAATTTATGTTGCATACTTCAAGGAGGCCAAAAATCATTTAAACATTTTCTTTAGTTTTTGGTGTTATCAAAAGGTTGACCCATTTCCAATTGGTTAAGTAATCTATTATGCACATTCACGCGAGTACAATACAAACATTTTAGTCAATCCCAAAGGATATTCGTCTTCTATTCGAAATACTTTTGCCCCATGGTCATAGAGTAGACCATAAAACAAACAACAACAACAGAAAAAAAAACACGCCCAAGTACGAAAAAATGTCCAAAGATTTGCCACAGACAACATACAAAAAAAAAGAGAGAGAAAAATTTCACCCCCTCTCATCCCTCTCGCGAGCACAACAAAACAAATATGCTGTCGGAGACCCTCGAAGCAGCAAATGCAACTGCAATGCAACAGCAACAACAACAACAATAACAACAACAACAGCAAACGTTTTTGTGTCCCAAAAATATTTGAATGTAAAGTGCGGTTCAACTTTGCTTGGCAACTTTGGTTTTTGGTTTCTCGCTTTTTGCTGTCTCTATTCTTGTCCGTCTGTCTCTCTGTCTGTCTGCATCGCTTCAGTTGACGTGCGCCTGCGCGACCACGCCTCCCCTCTCAACCTCAACTGTTGCTGCTGCTGTTGCTGTTGCTGTTGCTTGTGCTGCTGCTGCTGCTTCACCCGCTCAGTTGGATCACTAATTGGTCACGACAGTAGATTTTTTTCGCTTTTAAAAAGCGAAAAGTAAAATCCATTGAATTTGGCAAGAGGCGAACCGTAGCCGTTGCTTGGCACAAAACAAAAAAAAAAAAAAAACCTTCAATTTTTGGGTAGCCCCTATCCCCATAATACCCGCTCCCCACTCCCCTCCCTCTGCTTACATTTACCATCTATATGCTAGCTATATTGTCCGCCTTAAAGCTTAGGCTATGCCAATTGATTTTAGTCGTCAGTTTTATGGGCTTTTGATTTTTCGTTGTTGCTGTTGATGGCGCAAACATTTAGGTCTTTGTTGTTGTTGTTGCTGTTGCTGTTGTGCAGCTTAAATTTATTCGTTTCGTTGTATTTTAGTATTTTATTATTGTATATAAAATTAAATGTTGTTTTAATCATTTTTTTATGTTCTTCCAAAACTGTTTGCCATTATTCAAGATGTTGTTAAAGTATTTTTTTTTTTTTTATCGTTATTTTGATATTGCTTGTAATTACTGTCATATTTCAATTGTTCTTTTTATCGGTGCAACTTTAAAAACAAAAATTAAATTAAATAAAAATTGAAAAGTGTTGTTTTGCAATTGTAAATGATTGCATTTAAATGTACATTATTGACCTTTAAGTGGTAGAAAGATATTTTGGCTAAATGAACAACAACTTGAGACAATTTGAATTTCACGTTTGATCAAAGCAAATATAATAAGGTAAATTTTGTTTAAGTTACTTTTTAATTGATCTTTCAGCCAAATACATTTGATTTGCAAAAACAAGTTTCTTTTAGCGCTGGCAAATATGTTTTAAAGTTAACTGTAAATGAAAAACATTTGACAAAAATTTGTTTTTTTAATGATATCCTAAAAAAAAAAAGATATTCAAATGGAAGTACCACATTTAGTGTAATCATTACATAGAAGGTCAACTCTGCATAATGATCTTAGCTTTCTCTTTCATAAAATACCAAAATACACTAAACAAATGCCATTTCGTTTCAAATCTTTACTTTTTATAACCTGTAATTATTAGTTACAAAAGTCTAGGTAGTTTGCATTCATGTTGAAAGGAAAAGAAGTTGACATTTTGCAAAACTATATTTCACAGGTAAACAGTTTTAGCAATAAGTATTTGCCCAACTATTAGCTTGCAGCATATCAAATTAGTTTTGCATCTTCTAATAGATTATGCAACAATTTTTGGCATAATTAAACTTTAATTGGCTACCGATTAATTATATGCATGAGAATTCTTTTCCTTTATGGATATATCTATTATGTATATGAAGAGTAATTGGTTTTGCAGAGAGAGAGAGAGCGAAAGAGAGGGGGGTTGGAAAGGGTAAACGGACAAGACAAGATTTGAGAGAATTGTAAGTTATTAAGTTGAATTTCCATTTTGGTTTTTCGGCATTTGGCCGTTGGCTAAAGGCAACCAAAATACAATGTCCATTTATCAAATCAAAATTTACTTAATGAAATTAATAAATAAATTATGATATAAATCTTGTTGCAGTTGCTGTTACTGTTGCTGTTGCTGGCTTTGGCAACAGCAGCAACATTTTTATTAAAAGCTCTAAATTATTGGCAATCGCAGGCGACGGCTCCAACGGCGGCACTTATAAAAAGGCCCAAACGAGGCTGGTGGCTTGGTGGCTTGATGGTGGTTTGGTGGTTGGTCAGCTGCATGACCAAGCTAACCAGCCAACTTGGCCAGACCAGGCCAAGCCAGGTAACTTAGCCAAGTGGCCCATACCATACACACCATTAACGAGCAAATGTCAATTTTCAAGCAATTTTTGTATTTTTTTTTTTTTTTCTCTCCTTCTCTTGTTTATTGTTGCTGTTGCTGTTGTTGTTGTTGTTATTGGTATTTCCCCCCGTCTTTTAGTTAATAATTTTTGCTGTCCAACTGTTGAACGTCATCGACGATGTGCAGAAGCAACACTAGCAACTACAGCAGCAACTGCAACAACAAATCAACTTTCGTAATGTGTTGAAAAATATTTTGTCTGGCTAACAAAATTAAGTTAATTTTTTTTTTTTCCTATTTGCTCTTTTTGGTCAAGAGAGGAGGGCAATTTTCATTAAGGAAGTTTTTCACCGTCTACCCTTTTATTAACATGGGCATTGCAGTTTTATCAGTCAATTGAATTGAATTAACTTTGACTTGCAAAATAAATGAAATTCCTTTAAAAAAAAAAAAAGAATTAATTTATTTATATTGCCAATTATAAATATTAAAATTCTATAAAATCGAAATCTATAAAAACTTCTTTGTCATTCTTGTTTGAGTTTAATGATTGAATCAATTATCTAATAAACAAATTTAAAAGTTAGTGTAAATCTTTAGCTGACTTTGCAATTACGTTTTCGGTAAGGGTAATCGAACTTCAATTACATATTTATTGTATGTGATAAATTTTGTTGCATTTTTTATTCCCTGATTTGATATTTTTCTATGTGTGTGTGTGTGTGTGTGATTTTTTTTTTTTTTTTTGTTTTCATGGCACGTAAATGTGTCAAATATTGACAATTTATATGAAATCGACATAAGAGCTATGTTGTAGGAGCAAAGGCCTTTGGTTTCTTTTTTCTTTTTTGTCTAGGTAACATTAAAAAAAAAAAAAAAACAAAAATAATCGGACAAAAAAAATAACCAAGGAAAATCGAAGAGAAAAAAAAAACACATTTTTTGAGACTGGTAAGAAATATGAGTTAAATGCGTTTTTTAGGTCGTTGCAATTTTTTATGATTTCTTGTTGTTGTTGTTGGTGTTTGCTGTTTGCTGTAGTTATATGTTGGCAATTTTTGATTGCTGTTGTTTGCTAGTGTTGTTGTTGTTGTTGCCATCGGTTGTGGTTGCTGTAAACAGGAGATTGTTATTTGCAACCCGCTGTGCGTACACCGCAAACTGGACAACTTAATTTGGCTAAAAGTCGCTTGTTAGTGTTTTGCCAGTTGCAGTTGTTGTTGCTGTTGCTGTTGCTGTTACTGTTGTTGCTGTCGTTTGACTGTTGCTGGTTGTAACTGGCCGTTGGTTTCGCGGTTTGCGGTCCATTCACCACATCTCATATTCACATATGAGACAAAGAATTGAGGTATTGAAGATGAAGCAACAATAATAACAACAACAACAACAACAACAACCGCAATCACAACCAAAACCTCCTCTGGTGTTAGCACAGTTTCAGATATGGCCAATAGGCAAGTATTTCACATTTTTTTTTGTTGATATAATTGCAAAATGTTTCACAATTAGAAGAACATGAAATTGGAATTAAAAATTGTTAATGCGATTTATAGCATTAATTTAAGTTTTTTTAGTTTAACAGTAGGCCAACAACAACAATAACAAGAACAACAGAATATGAAGTTTGTAGAGCTTTCGACAATTAAAAATAAAACAGAAAATTGCCAGCAGAAAACTGTTTTTATATTATTTTCATGTTCGATTTGGGATGATTATCCTTTTGCCATTGAAAATCCTCTTAAATAACTCCATCAGACAATTTAATTGCTCACGTCTTTGATTAATTTGTTGACTTGCTTAGCTTAATAATTGCCACACGACAAAAAAAAAAAAAAAATAGCTAACAAAGCCAAACAAGAAGGAAAACCAAACAAATCGGGAGAAAACAATGCAAGGAGCAAAACAAAACAAAACAAAACAAAAAAAGAAAAGCATTAAACAAATCCCCAACTGCATTGCGGCGACATTTTGCCCATTTGCCAAGCCAAGTGTTGCAGCTGCAATGGCAACGGCAACAGCAACGGCAACGGCAACAACTGCAACAGCAACGGCAGCACGAAGTTTTGTCGCGTCACAAGCAACAAACGACATTTATCATGTTAACCTTTGAAGTGCATTTGTCTAGACGTCTTCAACGAGAGTTGTTGTTGTTGTTGTTGTTATTGCTTTTCCGGAAGAAAAAACCAAAAAAAAAAAAAGAAAAAAAAATAACAACAAAAAAAACCAAAAAAAAAAAAAAATGGAAAAAAAGGAGTATAAAGCAAGTACACACGCACAGAGAAACAGGAATCATAATAATTTGTAATAAATTAACGCCTCGTATGACAACGGCAGCAACACCTATGCAGAGATGCATGTCCCTTTATATACCTATGACTCTATGAAGGATTCACCAAACAGAAACACGCCCATGCATTCAATTAGGGATGACAACGTGAGAGATTACGAATAGAATTGCATTAGATGCATCTAACTAGCACAAGTTGTAGAGAAACCTATAACTATATTTTATTTCTATACTAGTTTTATCTACAACTTCTTTGCTATATCATCTGAAGTATCTATAGTATCAAGAATATCTAGAGACAGTATGTACATATATAATTTTTACTTTAAGTTATACTTTACATTAGAAAACAAGTTAAATTCATCTTTTTTAGCTTAAACACAAAAATAAAATACATTATTTTCGGCAATACTTTTGGGATTTCGAATGGTCCCCAAATGAAGTTTGTTTTGCCCCACACAAAACACAACACATTTTCAAATAATTTTAATGACTTCAAATTAAATCAGATTTTGGGTTTAACTCACGTTGTCATCTCCCAAATGAAATGGGAAAGACACCAAAAAAAAAAAATATATATGAAAAAAAATGTGAAAAAAGAGAAACAGAGGAAAACTCCTCTTGTCATCTTCATTAAGTCAAGGCGCGTTTTGCAGCACCAGCAGCCAGCCTCGACTCGAGTGCAAAGTCAAGCCGACAGGGCTCCGGACAGTCACAGCGAATATATACACACATATGGTACATGACGACTTCGCCTCCTGCTTTGCACATATTCCAGCATTTTCCCCTCCAATTCTGGTCCTAATAACCCAACACCATCATCTCCACCACCACCACCACCACCACCACCCCTCCCATCTTATCCTTTTGTCTAATTTCACGCTGTCGTCTCTCATCAAAGCCTGACGCTCGTCCCCGGCGAGTAATTCATCATTTCGCGTGACGTACTTGCCTGGCTGCCTGCCTGCCTGCCTGCCAACTTCAACTCCTCGTCGTATTCCTTGTCCTCGTCCTCATCGTCATCAACATCATCCTTCTTCTATGTCTCCATTCCCGCACACACATAAATTCTCAAGTGCCAAATGCATTTTTTATATATCACCCGCCGCCCTGCCGCCTCTGTTTTACCCTTGCCACCTTCTTTAGCCGCCTTTGACTTCGGCCTGACTCTGTCTGTTTAAACTTCTTCCTCTCTGTAACTTCTCTCTCTCTCTCTCTCTCCCTCTCTTTACCTTTCCCACTTCTCTATTGGCGTGACACAATCGACAAGTTGAGCTTGAGTTGGAGCAATCAACGGTTAAGGCAATGGCAAGGCAATGGCAGCAGCAGCGGCACCACCACAGCCCCAATCGTCGTAAAGTCGCGTCGTTAGCTGCTAATTATTCAAATTAATTGTTTCGACCGATACAGCAAAAGCAGCAACAACAGACACGCGCACGCGCACACCTCAAACGCCAATCATGCGGACAGCAGACAGACAGACAGACAAACAGCCAGACAGACAGAGAGACACACAGTCAAGCGGCAATAAGGAAATTGAGCCAAATCGGTAATGATTCATGTCAGGAGGAGTGGGAGTGCAATTCAAGCAAACAATTGACAGGTGTAGGGCCTATTAAGGACAATAACCCTAGAAATGCAAAGGGAAAATAATTTCGAAATTAATTCAAAAATTCAAACACCACAACCATAAACATATTCTTATCAATTTTGATTAGAAATCCTTACATCCTTGATTGCGAGAGATAAGTATTTGGTTTCGACTACTTTAACTACATTTGATTTAAAGTATATTCTTGGTACGTATATATAGAGTATAGCATGTTTGGTCCTTGGAGGATATATATAATATAAATATCTAAGATATTTGAACTACGTTTAGAACTTCTTTGGAAATATTTACACATAATTTTTTTTAAAAGGAAGTAATAACTATATAAAACTTTACATCCTATAACTAGGTTTGGATTTATAATTCGGTAGAATTCAACATAACTGGCATGAAAATAAATAATATTACATTTGTGATACAAATTGTTGACTACGTTTAACTTAAACGATATCAATTGAAGTCATAATTAAGATTATAGTGAGTTTCCTTTTTCTATACTGTCCATGTGTGTGTGTGTGTGTGTGTGTTTTGTGTCCTCATTCAAATGGAATTGAGTTGTAAAGCTTTTGTAGTATGTTAATTTGTGACTAGATGCAATTATTGTACTGTCCCCGGCTGTATGAGTGTGTGAGTTTGTGTGTGTCTTTCTGTGGATGGATACTTTCTAGGCTACTGCTGCTGCTGTTGCTGTCAGTGGTGTTCCTGTTCCTGTTGTGCCTTTCCAACCTGCCAACTGCTCAACTGTTGTCTGGACAAACAAATAGAAATGGCAATTTAAATGCAAAGTTTAATTTTTTTTTTTTTGCTAGTTTCTCGTTGCCCGTTGCCTGTTGGCTGAGTTGCAGCAATTCAGGTCGCCTTTGTTGCAAGTTAGAGCTAAAGTGGGTGGGTCCAATATGCCTGTCACTGTATGGGAGCATGGGTATGGGATTGGGATATGGACTGGGATTGGGGTGGGAAACTTGGCAGCAGTAACTGGCAGAGGGCGGTGGCATCAATATGTGTGAATAGCATTTGATATTAACATGAAGTTTTAATCAAAGATAATCAACGAGTTTCCTAACCATTTATCGATTCAGCCATTATAATTAACTTAATTAACTGAAAAACTTGCAAAAAATAACCAAAATAAAATTCATTCAATTTTTCATTTGTTTGCCTTAAGGGGGGAGGCGGCAGCGAATGAGTATCGTTTTGCTGTCGTCTGACTTGGCATTACCTTTACCGTTTGCTTTAGTTTAGTTTTTGGTTGCCTTTTAGTTGCTTGTTGCTTATTTCATTTTTCGTTGTTTTTGTTCAATTTTTTTTTGGGCCAACTGTTGCCACAAATGTTATGCCAAATTGCAGCTACCGTTTGCGGTATCGAGACTTAATCTCTTTCTCTCCCTGACTGAGGCAGCAGCAGCGCTACCCGTGTTGCCAAAAATTGCTTTGCCAACGCTTGATCTCATCATTGCATTCGGCTTTGGCAACAGCAACAGCAGGAACAGCAGCAAACGGCGGCAGCAGCAACTCTTTTCTGGCAAAGGACATCAAACAGAAGCGGCGATCGCTTCTAATTTGCATAAACATTCGTTTAACATTTATCCCCCAAAAACGTTTTCCTTGTCGTTTTATTCTCCCCTCTCTCTCTTTCTCTTTCCTTCGTTCTCATTTTCTGTTTCTCCTTCAAAAAGTCATCATAATCGGTGGTTAAAAAAAAAATAAAAATTTGTGCTTTTTTTTTTCATTTTGGTTTGTTGTGCTTCCCGAAAGCAACAACAGTAGCCAGAAATTGATGCTAATCTTAGTTGCAAAAACAAAATAACAGATGAAAGGGGTAAACCACGGGGGAGACTACAATTTGCTTGTCATTTCCAGTTTACCTGGGAAATACTCTGAAATCAAATGGGATGTATGTACCTCTACAATATTGTTTCAGCGGCTCTTTTAACTAGATTATCGATATACTTAATTGATTTAAAATTTACTTAATATGATATCGATTTGGATTTATCCAAACCACAAACCACATATCAATATATTTAACTGATCTTAGATTAAAAGATTAGATTAAAAGAATACACGATCGTTTAAATTATAAATTTCCCCACAAAATTAGAGTATTATAAATTCGTTAATTTACATTGCAATATAAATGCTGAAGCAAATAAATGGAGTTGTCGTTCGTCTTTTTAGCGACAAAACCAAAAATGTCAATCGTGTTGCTTTTATCAAGAATTTTTAAAGATGAGAGATTAAAAACCCTAAAAAAAAAAGGGGGAAAAAAATAAAAACAAATACAAAAATGAGCAAAAAAGAACAAAAAAAAAAAAAACACTATAACAACTTAATTTTTAAAGATGTTTATGAATTTTGGGTTGACAAAGTTCTAGGTAAGTTTATTTCTGAATACCTACGAAAGAAATTTGAAGAAACTTCTCTCATACAAATGGCCTTTTCATCTTGCGCCATCATTAACAACTAACTATAATCGAATCGAATTGAATCTTAAAATGTCACAAAACCATTAAGAAGAACGACACATCCCCCCACAATCCCACAATGTCAGCTGTAAAAGATCGAAGAGACCCGCTCGCCTTTTAAAGTCCCATACCACTCAGGCAGATAATTTGCGATCATTTCGCATTGATGATGCAGAATGGACACAGAGATGGAGAAAATGGGGGAAGATGGAGAGATGATGGCGCTGATACCAAAAAGAGAGCTAAAGCGAAAGCATCAGAGAGGCCTGTACAAAATGAGAGAGACAGAGAGGGGGACAGTCTAAGAGAGAGAGAGAGAGACAGCGAGAGAGCAATGTGTCGATAACGGAGATAGAGATGGAGATGAAGTCTCCATACAGACCAGACAACTGCATCGTGTGGCATGGCATGCAAATATTGTCGCCGACAGTCGCCCCAGTCTCAGTCCAAGTCCCAGTCCCAGTCTCAATCCCAGGCCCCAGTCCCCTGTCCAGATCGTGTAGATAGTTAAGATCGCTTATCTGGGCAACTGAATTATGGCAGAGCTAAAAGCTAAAAGCCTGCCAAAGTCCGTTCTCGTTCTCTTGATCGCCATGTCGATCTCCTCCTTCTCGTTTTTGTCGTGTGCGTGTATATAAATCTAAATAAAATTTGTTTCGACCTTGGTAATTTGCTTTTTGATCTAATTAAAGCAAATGTGAATGGGTTATTGAACTATACTTTCGGTTTCCACCTGCTCCATCCATATGAAGGAGTAATCATCAAAGGGATCAAACCGATAGGGATATTTAATTAAAAACTTAATATATTCCAATTTTTATCAAAATTGACTTGCAAAGCAAAAAGAAACAATATAAATGTCTAGAAATTGAATGTAATTAATAAAGAAATAAACTCTAAATGCTTTTTTTGTTGTTGTGAAGAAATCTTTTCTTCTTCTTTTCCATTAGTAGTTAAGACTCTAAATTGGCCATCTTTGACCGATTATAAAAAGTTGTACATCGTTATCCTTGCAACTTTGCGTAGCAAAAAACTACTTTAAAACTTATAAAAACAAAAATTTCAACTCGATTTTTGCAGTTTTTGGCGATGTTACAAATTTTCATGAATCTGGTCAAAAGTTTTTGTTGTCAAACTTTTCAAACCAATTAAAAGGTGCAATTCCGAAAAGCAAATAAGAGTACATATAGCTTTTTCAAATCGACCAAAATTTAACTGATAAGAATCCTGGCAATGCTAAGATGAAATGGGACTTCTTAACGTTTTTTTTTTTAGTATCCAAAACTAACCAACTGAAATTTCCATGATTGCCGAAAAAAGTTTCAAAAGAGAAATCAAATGTATTTTGGATTTGAAAATTAAGGGCTTTTTCGCCTTCATCCACATTGAAACTAGAAAGGAACTCAACTCATTATGTTGATTAAGAATATACATCTATATATACATAATAGAGTAAATGTTATGCAAAGTTAGGATAAGGTTTGTGGATCTCTTCATTATGGCCAATTTTAGAGTGGTTAAATTAACTCTATAGGCACTCATTGTATTTTTTTTTTTTTTCTTCTTTTATTCGATGCCAATTTTATTTTATAACATTCAAGAGGCAATTGACAGAAATTGAAACTGCAAAATGGTTAACAATTTTTCTCTCTATCTCTCTGGGACTCTGTCTCACTCTCGATCTCTTTCTATTTCGGTTAAAGTTTTTGGCCCCCATGGGGCGTTCAAATTGAATGTCGTGGCTCAACGAAACAAATAAACACACAAAGAGAAAAAAGAAGTAAAGCTGGCTATATTTTGCTGTTGGTGGTTTTATTTTTTCTTGTGGCTTGCCTTTAATATGACATCTAACTAATACCAAAACGCTTTGGCTCTTAACTGTTTTTGGGTAAGGGCCATAATGCTGGGCGGGCAGGCAGGCACTCAGTTTTAGAGTCTCCCCAAACTCCGAAGCGCCATTCACTTATGGAAGTCGAGTGCATTGGTGAAAAGTCATAAGGCAGACAGAAACCTATGAAACTACGATGAAGTAGAAGGTAACAAAAAAATGGTTTGTTTTGCTTAAAGTTGTCGTTAATGGCATGGAAAAATGTCAAACAGAAAAAAAAGGCAACAAAAGAGAAAAATACAAGGAATAAAACAAAAAAAAAAAAAAAAAAGTTCAGCATTTGGGGTCGCCTTTTAAATGATTTTTTTTCTTCTTGTTGTGTGTGGGTATACGAATAACATGTAGATAAAAAAAAAAAACATACACATTATATATATGTACATATAAATATATGAATATATGTATGTGCATTCAATTTATGTATGTGGGTGGATTCGAATTGATTGATATTTGCCATAAAGTTATTAATATATAGATGAAAAGTAATTGAATTTGTTCAAATCAATCGAGTGTAACTAAAGGAAATTGAATTATTTTCTGGAAAAGATTGCAAATTGAAATAGATTTTCATTTACCTCTTACATTCTGCACACATATTTGTATGTATGTATGTATATGTATACACACATATATGTATATATACTCGCATATGAATGTTCTGTTTAATCGCTCTGATCACGTATAAATTTTAAATACTCGCCTTCGAAATGCATTTACTTAACTTGGCCCAAAAGAGAAGACAGCCATAAAAACGACAGCAGACTATGCTGCCTTAGTCTTTGGTCTCACTAAAGTCTCTCGACAACAACAAGTGCCCATAAAATATAATAAAAGGAAGTGCTTAAAACTGCCAGCAACAACAACAGCAACAAATGCAACAACAAGAGCAAGAACAAGAACAACATTTGCAACAGCAACAACAACAACAACAAGAGCAAGTGCAAGAGGCAGAAGGCAAGTGCATGAGGCTGCCACTTCTGGTGACTAAATGGGAGGGATGAGGCTGGTGGTAGGACTAGGAGGACTCCTTTTGCATAGTTTGGTGTCGAAATTTATTACCCGCGATCTAACACGATTTCTCGCACTTGTACCTACAATAATCATTATATGCAAACTCACACACACACACATACTGACACAACAGGGAGAGAGAAGAAAATTACATGCGCCAAAGCTTTTTGCATATTTGGCATGCAAAAAAATAAACACAAAAAATTGCATACATACATATGTATGTATGTATATACATATACATATATACGTTTGTATATATATAAAAAATGGTAACAAGTGCAACGAGCTCGGCAAACTGGTCTCTTGCTATTGCTACTCCTCTCAAGCCTCTAGGATGGTCGAAATGTATGTAATGAACACACACTAACACATACATATATACATACAAATTATATAGCTACATATATGCATAGGTACATGAGTGTTGGTATGTATGTCTGATATAGTTTATGTATTATATAATTTGGTGGACGCTGCAAAACTAAAAGATGCCAACAGGCCGCCACCGCTTGGCCAGCCAACTCCTAATGAGGCGGAGAGTGCAAAATATGCAGGGTATTTGAGAGATCACATTTGGGGCATGCCAGAATATGAGAAAAGCTATAAATTACACAATATCTAGAACTAGATATGTCCTATGAATAGTTCTATGAATATCAGATTACTTTTTATCTTTATATATTAAATGGAAAAACCTTTTTTAGCAAGGAATTTTACTTTGTTAATATGCAAAATAAATTCCTTCCCTCTTACTAATTAGTTTTAAAGAAACACCAGAGTATAGGAACTACTAGAAATGCCTATGATCACACATATTTCTCCCGAAATTAATTGAAAAACATCAATTGATTAAGTAATAAGCTTTGGAAATATATTTAAAGCTATCCCAGGGTACTTGATAGTCATTTACTTTTAAGTAATTACATTTAACCAAACTAAAGACAACAACAAACAGCCCAGGCATCTTGTCTATAAATATTTTGTGTTTTTTTTTTTCGTATCAGCGCTTCGGTGCGGCAGTTGCTGCTCCAAAGAGAAAAAAAAAGCATACAAAGAAATTCAGGCATAAGATTACAATCGCTTGTAATAAATACCTTAAGTATCACATATATTATATCAGGTAACCCAAGGACGTGGATCGTAAGTCAAGCTGAACATTATTATTAAGCGGAGCCAACAGTGAAACGGACTCTCGGCTTGGGGGAAAAGGGGACACACGGACCAGAAGATGAAAAGAAGTTGAAACTTGACTTACGTGCAACAATTTAACAACTTAATTATTGCTAAACTATGCCAGCAACAACAACAAGACCAACTATCCATAAATAAACAACACTGCGTATGAGTAATATTTCGGGTAGTTGGGGTAAACGAAATTCGTGTCCGAGTCTAGCAGAATGAAAAGCAAAAAAACGAAAGAAAAAAAATAAAATAAAAGAACAAAATTAATAACAAAGTCAGAGCCAAAAAGATGGCAAGACGCGATATGCCCCACAACGACGACGACAACAACGACCAAGCTGATGATCATCACTACCCAATGCTGGCTACCTAGTGCTCCCCTTGTTGTGTTCTCCTTTTGGTTACACTGCTGCTGCTCCTGTTCTTCTCTTGTCATTGAGTAATCTATCGACAGGTTGGCCATTTAGTTGAATCTCCTATATATAGTTGAGTGTGTGCGAAAATTAGCATAAAAACGCAATTTTTGAATATTAATTTGCACTCCAGTCTGAGAAGGCAGTGAAGTCTCTTTAGTTTTTTGTTTTGGTTTTTTTTTATTTTTTGGCGGCAACGACGACATCTTCTCTGGGCATAAGGAGGTCCGTTTTTGCATTGCGTGTCTGGACCTGGATGAAGTCAATTTCTGCCACTCGGCTTACACGTTATTTTATTGGCAGTGTGCTAATCAGATTCTGTCGCATTGATAACGCCGCCACTGACTGGATGTTGGCTTTCTGAAAATCTGCTATTAGTTTACTTTAAGATTTCAGCACGCATGAGAAAGGTTTCTTTATTTTTTTTTTCTCGGAGGATGATTCATATTTGTAAATTTTGAGCGATTGCAGTCTTACGAATCAGTTGACGTTGTAGTTGGATTGTGTCTTAATATTAAAAACGAAATTACATAAACTAATTTAAATATTTTTACTTACTATTTAAACCGTTTTCTTCATGGGGGTTCATTTAAATTCGAACTTTGCGCCAGAGTTATAATCACGCACAGTGGCGCCAACGAGCACTTTTGGGAATCGAAAATCAAACCATTGTGTATTGTGTACAGAGGTCGCCACTGAAAAAGTTTTTTCTTATTAGAAAAATATTATTTGTGAGGTTATTTCGTGCTCAACATTATAACACGATACAAAATGTTTTGCTAACAGTATCCCCTTACCTCTCTTTAACACCCTATTTTTGTTTTGTTTTTGAATCCAAAAGCGCGCCATTAAAAAGTGAACACAAGCTTACCAATGGGCAAACAAAAAACTTTCGGCATTGGCAGAGGCCTCCACTGCGCCAGTTTTTGTACTTAAAACGAAAACACTGACATCCGCCTTCTCTTTAGCAAAAATACACATTTTATATGGTTGCACTTCTTTTTGCGTTGATAAGTTTCATATTATTATCTTTTTTACCCGGAAAATTGGCGTACGATTGACGAACTACACAGTTAAACCGCAAACGCGGGCAAGCTAGAATGAAAGTTGCCAGACTGACTATGGGTTGCCCCTTAGTTGCTAGAGGGCCTTAAGACCTAGGTGGCGCCAACGTGCAACCATAAGAAGTTAATGAACTTTATTCACTTTAACTTTGGCGCCAAGTTCAAATAATTTTCTTTATACAATATTCTGTATAATATACATAGAGCAGTTAGGATTCATATTTAAAACCAATTATATCAACAAAGTTTTCTTCAGGAATCTAATTTACAAATTTATTCTCTTTTTTCACAAGCCTGGAACCATCTCGCTCTGTCTGGCCATAATCGTTAACCAAGCACAATAGCTTCGAATTTCAAAAATGATTTCAACTATGTAATCATCAAAAACAAAGAGAAAAATGATTTCCTCTTTTCCCAGAAATTCATTTGTAATAACACCAAACAAATGGGACGGCCGCCAGACATAAACAAAGGTTCAATAACCCAATGAAAAAACTAGTTTTCTTAAAATGCAAGCTACACATTTCACAATTGTAGGGGCTAGCAACGTGGGGCCAATCCAGATGTAACCTTCGTTGGGAAGTGGCATTGGCATTGGAATGAGAAAAAATGGGTCACCGACACTTTCACAACAAATGCGTTAAATTGCAACGACATTGAGCGCAACTAAGCGGCACACAGCTCACCTCCCTATTGCTTCCGCTCATGGGAATCAAGTCCATGACGTAGTCGATGGCCATAATTGTGAAACGTGTGAGACAGACAGAGAGAACGAGAGAGAGAGAAAGAGCAAGAGAGGAAGATGTGAGCGGTTTTAATGCAGGGAGGAATGATTCATTTACCCAAAGCCAAGCAATGTGGTATCAGTCATGTACGCCGGCATTATAGACGCCAGCAATGTAGTGTTGCAGTCCAACCACGCCCACCTGCCTCCACTCCTCAATTTGCCGCTCTCTCCTCTCTTTCATTGCATTGTTGTGATGACGTCAAAATTTGGCAAATTTCTGTTAATTGAGATACAACAAATACCCTAAAGTAGGAAAATTATGGTTAAGTTTATAGATGAAACTACAAAAACATTAATTACTAGAAATTTGTAGATTTGCATCTATGTGGAACTAGAAGTCTAACGGACTTTTCTCGATTATTCAATTTAGAACGACACGTTTTAGCTACATATGTACATACATATACGAAATACAGTAATCTGTGTTAGTTAATCAAGTAGTTTAACTATTATATACATATATTTGACCTTTTAGGTATAAACAAACTATATACTATGTATTAAAGAGTATAGACATTTCAACCAAACTATTAATTATATGTGACATCTGCTTAGCCAATTTACTATAGACAGCTGGATTTGGGCAGTTGGCCAAATACTTTGAGATCACGTTTGCAAGTGTGTGTGTGTGCGAGTGCGTGTGATCTTGGGCACGTGCGCCCAGATGTCACGAGGCAGGCAAGAGGAACAACCACCGCATTGAGTGCATAAGAGAAAAAAACCCCAAAGGAAACAAAAAATGGAATTGCAGATCAAATGGAATAACCAATGAAGGTACATTACCAATTCATCTCAAATAGGGTGCTACCAGCTGTATAATTCCAAAAGATATAGTATTTCAAAAAACGGAAAAGATATGAAATTTACTTTACTTTCTCTCTGGGTGCTGGGAAAATTTTAAACTATATTTTGTTTTTTTCTTTTTTTGTCTTTGTTTATTTTGAAAAACTTCAGTCACCCTAATGCTATATAGGCTCGGCCACCACTCTACAACTCCAGAAGAACAAATCAACTACACGGGAAAATGTCTTGGCTAAAAATACCGAAACCCCCAAAAAAAAAAAAATAAAATAATAATAATGAAATAACGCACACACCAGCAAGCGGTAACCGAAAGGTCACCTTGAGACTAACTTGGCTGACTGGAGAGGAGAGAAATGAGCAAGGCATACACAGACCGTGACATAGAGGCAATGAGTGAGCGAGAAAGAGAATAAGAGACCCGGCCGGCTGAGTAGACTGAAACTCACTTTCACAATTCCCTCTCAACGGTTTCGTCATTCATCCTGCGACGCGTCGCAGCGGCAGAGGCAGCTGCTTTTGCTGCTGCCACACAAATGCTGCCGCTGCCGCCACCGCCTGCCTATAAGCAGAGAGAGGCTACAAAAATCCAGCAGCGGCAAGCTAAATTCCAAACCAAACAGTTCGCAACGAACGCGCAAAGTGAACGCTACACAAAACGTCGACGACCTCAAAAATTTCTATTAAAAACGAAAGGCGCCAAAAATAAACCAAGTGCAACAGCAATTTGGGAAAAAATTTTTTCAAAAAACTAAACCCAGTGAATTTTTTTAAAGAAAAAAAGTAAGCAAAAATAATTCGATTTATAGTTATATGTTTTTTTTTTTTTTTTTTGTATAGTGAAAAAGATACTCTAAAAAGGGGGCGGAAGCAAAGTTTATTCAACTTTCTGTGGCAGAACCTCTCCCTTGGCCTTCCGCATTTCCCTACTAGGTGGGTGCCCATTGCCAATTACTTTCACTTTTACTTTCTTTGCGGCGGCAATGGGCATGCGCTGCTTCTTTTCATTTATGGAACGGAACAGCTGTTCTTCAAATATTTGACTTTGAAAGAAGGTCATTGAATTTTTGGTGGCAGCAAGTTTTTATTCTTGTATCTGGTTGCAACAAGTTGCTAAACTAAATTCGAAAAGACAAGAATGTTCCATTTTGATAGAATATACATTTGTAGTTCATTTTCCTTACTTTCTTGTCATATCATTTTGTGTACATAATGTCACAATGTAGTTCAAGTCTAAATGAAGGGTTAATAGAGGTCAATGTTAACGACCTTTTTTTTGATTAATCTAAGTTGGTCATGGAAATTTAGGATATATAAATTGAGGTATGAGAAGACTATTTAAACAAAAAAACAAAGCTAGCAGAAGGAACTAAAGTATTTTAAACACTATTTTGAAACTATTCTAAGACTTTATAATATTAGGCTATATCAAATAGTAATTCCTATAAAATTTGAATAAATTTTTCATCTATAAAATGGTTTGAATTAGATTTTCAAATACAAATGTATTTCAAAAAATTTTTCAAATTAATATCACTATACAGTGGACCCTCGTTTAACGAAAACAATTGGTTCCAGCATCTTGTTCGTTAACCAAAAATTTTTTCCAAAATGTTCGTTATCCGAGGTGTTCGTTCACCGAGTGTCCACTGTATATCGATCTATAGATTTACAAAACTTTAAGAGAATTCCATCTATTCATTTGGCATTTCAGCTTAATTTACCCAACTTGTCACATTAATCATAAGGGGGAAGTTAATATATGTATATATTTTATTTTTAGTATATGCGTGTTGTTGTTGTTTTTTTTTTTTCTTTATAAACTAAAGTCATCAGAATAATGATTAGTAAATCATTTGGTTTTTCTTAATTGTTTTATCAGAGTTTTCTCTAGAAATTGTCAACCGTCGAAAAACCCAAAAGACAGCAAAATTAATATAATGTGATTATTATTGTTGTTTTTGTTTATTTATATTACTAATTAAGAAACGTGCCAGATGTTAATGCACAAAATATTTAGTTGCTTACTGATAAACAAATGCCAATAATGCAATCGCTAAATAGTCATAACCAGACGATTTTATTTTTTAATCTAATCTAACCATCAAATAATATGGGCCTCAACTTTGGCCCAACCAACACACTTGACGCCTTTTACCAAAGCTACGTCACGATGATTATAATGAAAGAGAGAGAGAGAGAGAGATGATAATTTTTTAACATATATTTCCTCGATATAAGTACATACCTATATACATATATATTTATAGAATTGTACACTCATTGAGAAAGTAAACAATTGAACGATTTGTTCTTTAACAGTAATTGGATTTAGTAAATTGCTTGCGATAAGATATCAGAAGATATGATTTTCTGGAAAAGTAATTGTGACTCGGACTTACTTTACAAAAGTAATTTTAATTCCAGGTTGATAGATAGAAGTGAATATATATATATATATATTTTTTTTTTTTGGGATTCCAATTAGATAAATTGGCATATTCCAATTGAATTTGAATGGCACATGTGACGCCATCATCAGCTGGTCACAAGTTTGCCCTATGGAATTGCTATATAAAAGAAAGACACAAAAAAAAAGAAAGAAAGAAAAATATGTGAACAAAAAAACTAGATCAAGAGAAGAAAAAAAATAATTTTTTTTGTTAATTTTGTTATTTTGTTATTTTTTTTTTTTTTTGTTTTGGTTTTCGGCAATGTTTTCAGTTCGCTCCGGTTGCGTGTTGTGGCGATGTCGAATTTTGTTCATTAAAACGACCTTCATGAAGGTTAAAGAACGCCAACTAACTAGCTGTATGTCTGTGTCTGTGTGAAAGTGTATCTCTGTGTATATGTGTTAGTGTGTGTGTTTGCGTGTGTGCGTGTGGGAGGGAGTATTTTGTCCTACCCTTCAACCCGCGCACATAAATTATGTCTAGTTTTCTTGTGCTTTTTTTGTGGATAAAATGTGAGGCACGTGATTTGAATTATATCTATGATTCCCATTCATACTAACCCTTAGTTTAAGTAACTAACTAAACAAGGAACTAACTTAAAGTATATCATAATTTATACTAATTATAATTTTTGGTTTTTTTTTTTAGCCATGTCTACTGCCATTAAGGATAGCCTGTTGGCCCAAGTTGCCGAGGTTTTGCCCAGTTCCGGTCATAAGGTGACTGTTGTTGGTATTGGTCAGGTTGGTATGGCCAGTGCCTTCAGCATTCTTGCCCAGAATGTATCCAAGGAGGTATGCCTCATCGATGTCTGCAACGATAAGTTGCAAGGTGAACTTATGGATTTGCAGCATGGCTCCAATTTCCTGAAGAATCCTCAAATCACAGCCAGCACTGATTTTGCCGCTTCGGCCAACTCCAGGCTGTGCATTGTTACCGCTGGTGTGCGTCAAAAGGAGGGTGAATCCCGTTTGTCTTTGGTGCAGCGCAACACTGACATCCTGAAGAATATCATTCCCAAGCTGGTTGAATACAGTCCCGATACCATTTTGCTAATGGTATCCAATCCAGTTGATATTATGACCTTTGTGGCCTGGAAATTGTCCGGTTTGCCCAAGAACCGTGTCATTGGCAGTGGCACCAATTTGGATTCCTCACGTTTCCGTTTCCTGATGTCCCAGCGTTTGGGTGTGGCCCCAACCTCTTGCCATGGCTGGATTATTGGAGAGCACGGAGACAGCTCTGTTCCCGTGTGGTCGGGTGTTAACATTGCCGGTGTACGTTTGCGTGAATTGAACCCAACTTTGGGCACTGGCGAGGATCCAGAGAAATGGAATGAGTTGCACAAACAGGTTGTGGATTCTGCCTATGAGGTTATCAAGCTAAAGGGTTATACTTCCTGGGCCATTGGTTTGAGCACAGCTTCCTTGGCCTCGGCCATTTTGAGGAATACCAGCAGTGTGGCTGCTGTTTCCACCTCCGTTTTGGTATGTTTGAATCAACTATCAAAATCTGAATGCAATTAATTCTTAATATTCTCTTTACAGGGTGAGCATGGAATCGACAAGGATGTCTTCTTATCACTGCCATGCATCCTGAATGCCAATGGTGTTACCTCTGTGGTTAAGCAAATTCTCACCGATACTGAAGTGCAGCAATTGCAGAAATCGGCCAATATTATGGCTGATGTTCAAGCCGGTCTTAAATTTTAAATTAACTAACACATAAATTAGTCAAATGGTTTTTTTTTTGTCCAAATACCAAAAACAAAAAAAAAAAAAGGAAAAAAGGGGAGACACAGAGAGACACCCAGTATTTATTTGACTACTTCTCATATTTATTTATAAATCCTTTTTTTTTCTGTGTTTAAATAATTATTATTATTCTTATTGTTTATCTTTGTGTTCCTAAATGTAATAAATTTTATCAAAGTTAAGTTAAAATTTCAGTAAATGATATTATTTTGTTTTTATATAAAAGGAAATTGGAAATGGAATCTCTTATTCAAAAAAATTCATATGAAAATAATGAGTTTTTTGAAAGATTCAAAATAGTAAAAAATGGGAAAGTGTTGCTTGGAAATGGTTAAAGAAATTTTGGAAATGTTTGGCTACTCTGGTCGAAATATACTGCGATTTGTTTTTCTTTTTTGTTTTTGATTCATTTTCAATATTTCTTTAATTTGTATTCGACTTGTTTCTCTTCTCCTCTAACTCTCTCTCTCTCTCTCTCTTAGCCTCTGTTAGATTTAGTTATTGAATAACTTATATACCATATTTTTAAGTCACTTCTCGAAGACTTCCGTCTTCGAAAGTCGAAGAAGACAAACAACCGCCGCTACCTCATTTAGCGTAAATTTTGAATGGAAAAAAATGCACCTCGTACTCAAGTGCTAGTCAAATTTACAGTCATTAATCGATTAAAAAATATATATAAATATATAAAATACTTACAGCAACTTAAAGTATAATCAAGATTTAAATCACACACCTAGTTAACTTTACGCACTCATCAAAAATGCAAAAGAAGAAAAAAAAACCAAAAAGAAGTAAGTTTTCAATGAATAAAATGAAATCAAAAACCCTAAGAAATGTTTATAAATAATATTTTTGGTCGTTTCGATATGGGGACTGCGACTCATCCAATCAATCAGCCAAAACTAAAACCTAGATTAGGGCTTCATTTACGACGTGCAGATGGACAAAAAAAAAAAAAAAGTAAAATGTGGTTGGCTTATCTTGCTGAGTAGACCAAAGCCAGACTGAAGAGAGACGCAGAAGAGACGTGCTAAGGTAAGCAAAAAAAAAAAAAAAGAATACAGTAAGTGCCCCAACGAGACAGATAAGAGCCAGACCACCACACTTGGTTACGATAAGATCGACTTCCCAGCTCTATTTTGGCTATAAAAGAACTTGGCTAAGCTTGAAAATTTGTAAGAGAAGCTTTGGCAGCATATCAAAGAAGAGCATGACAATGATCGAGAAAAACATTTACCTTTGTCTTGCCACTATTCTGGCCCTGATCGGTCAGTGTCGGGTTATATCAACCACGGATATCGATGTGGTACAACGACATAATATAAAATTACTTTCAGAGCAATTGAATCGCG
Source organism: Drosophila austrosaltans (assembly GCA_035045865.1). Taxonomy (NCBI): domain Eukaryota; kingdom Metazoa; phylum Arthropoda; class Insecta; order Diptera; family Drosophilidae; genus Drosophila; species Drosophila austrosaltans. The sequence continues at coordinate 8,375,560 of JAWNOQ010000207.1, forward strand.
GTTGGCGTGCCTTTTGTAAGTTTGAAAAAGTTAACTTAAAGTGAAACTGACTAAAAGTGATTCATCGATTCTTTTAGGTGATGCACCAGTTGATGAGGGCGTAATGTCACTCTTTCAAGGCATTCATCCCAGTGATGGTCGCATTCATGTGATGACAATAACAAATCAAAGTATTGAGCTGCCCATACGCTCATTGTCTCAATTGAAAGACTTTGATGTCAGTCCGGAACGTAAAACATTAATCTATGTGAATGCCTTTCATACGAATGACAGCTATTTTAGTGTACAGGAGCATTTGATACTTTTGCAAACCTCACGACGGGATCTCAATGTAATTATAGTGGACTTTGCCCGGAATGTGGAGCAATTGTATTATGCTGTGCGACATCATTTATCGGTTCATGGCTATTTCATATACAAGTTATTGAACTCATTAACTGAGGCGGGCATTAAGCCAGAAGATATAACACTTGCTGGACATTCGGTTGGTGCTAATATAGCCGCCTTGGGTTCCCAATTGTATGCCAAGGGTAGCAAACATTTGGTTAACCAATTGATTGCCATTGATCCAGCTACCATGTGCCGTACTAGTGATATACTTGTTAAACAGGGCGTGGCCAGTCGTGTGATTGTAGTTCATGGCGAGGGTGATATATTTGGTGTACGTGTTCCATTGGGTAATATAGATATATATCCGAATGGTGTTGGTTATTTTCCAAAACGGAAACTTCAACCTGGTTGCGAATCCAAAATTTGCAGTCATATGTATCCGTTTGTTCTATTCATGGAGGTGAGTAACTAAAAAGACATCCTAAACCAAATGACCTAATTCTCTCATTAATTAATTCATTTTTAAGGCTCTCATCGAGGGTGTCATGATACCAGCTACCAAATGTGAAAACTGGGCCAAATTCCGTTTGGGTGATTGCAATTTTGAGAATACCCTTAATATAGGTCTTGTCTATCCCCTAACTGCCAAGGGCTTGTATTTCTGTCTAACACAACCAAATCCTCCCTTTACATATATGGAATATGGTCTTAGATATAAGTCACGACCTCAGACCAAAACATCTGAAACGACAAGTGTACAGCAATAAGTTTTTGTAAGTTAAGTTTTTTAAGTTATTATTTATTTTGTTAAGATAAAGTTATTAAAGATGTTTATGGTATAATTTGAGTTCCAAGTAATTTAGTTTTAGTAACAAGGTTATCAGCAAATCGAAGCCGATTTCTTACGGTTTTAGACGTGGCTAAATCAAAGTCTCTTTGTAATTCAATTTGATTCCATCGAATTTTTTATGCCCAATTTGATGCAACATTTTGTGAGGCTACCCTTAAAAGTAGGCAACACTTTTTGTGTGAACTACTTTTACCTTTGGCTAGCAAAACATAAGTATAATTCGGTTGGCAACAAATGTGTTATAAAAAGAACAAAAAAAAAGAGCAATTAATCATTTTCATTCTCTAAGATAAAAAGTTTACTCTACTGCAAAAGATTTTGCTTCTTATTTTTCATTCGATTTTTTTTCACATGCGTTTCAATTTGTAGTTAAAATCTTTCAATTAGATTTGTTAATTTGCATTTGGGAAATTGTATTACGATATGTTTCGTGTATGTGAATATATGCATGGGATATGTATTATTATTCACATTTGACCTTTTTCCCTCCAACGACATTATAAAACTATAAATCAGTTTTAGATACCGATTCTCCTATGTTTGTTTTGGCGACATTCGTGCAGGGGTAAACCTTGATCAAACTTGATGCAATTTGCTTGAGAAATTTCATCAGCCTTTTTGGTCGTACTCCCCATGTGGTTGGAAATTTTTACGGACCTCAAATAAATGAATAAAAATGTTTGCTTGTTGGTAGGTTTTTTTTTTCTTTTTTTGCTATTTTTTATGTGATTTTTTTTTTACTTTTTGGGTAAAAGTTAGATATCATTAATAGTTTTTTTTTGTGTGTGTTTCTTTTTTTTTTCTATTGTTAGTTTGCACATAAATTAAACTCAAGTTTCATTAATCACAATTAGCAAAATGATTCTCAAGTGGATTCTAAAGAGACAGAAAGAGAGGGACAGAGAGAGAGAGAGAGAGAGAGGGAGAAAAAGACCCTCTTAATCTGAACCTTACGTTAATTCAACAAGTTGTTTAGGGTGTTGTAGTGTCTGTTGTAAACACTTGAGAACTTCAAAAGATCGAGGCGCACGCCCCACCGTGATTGCTCCAGACTTCAAAATGGTTGATAATAAATTATAAATAAAAAATAAAAACAAACAATTGTCGGGGCGCCTGGCTCGTGACTCTCTCGATTGCCCTCTCGCTTACTGGACAGGTGTAACTAGCAACTGATATCTATAGATATATATGTATATTTCCTATTGCACAAAATTCAATCAAGTTGCAAGTCTAATTTTTATTTATTTTTGTTTAATTTATGCCAACTTTTTTATTTTTTATATGTAGATATATTTATTTTTTCGTGTGACTCGCAACCAAGTAAAATGCTAATTAGAATCCGAGTACCAATGTACGTGAATGCCTTCCCGAAATGAAAGGTAACATAACTGGTTTGTTTTTTTTTTTTTATTATTTTTTTTTTTTGGTTCTGGGTCTCGAACTTTTTATGTAATTCCGTTTCTGGTTTGATTGTTCAACGAGTGTGAAACTCGACTTATATTTGCCTGTTCGCGCATTCTTCTCATTGGACAATAGGAAAGAAACCAAAGCGGATGCAAAATAATATGCGAGAATTGATCAAAGTGATCAACTGTGATTTGAGAAGAATACGTTGATGTTTGTCGATGTCTGTCCTAATATGCATAATCATAACACGCCAATGAATTTAATCATAGTTAATAATAATACCAAAAACTTACGACATGAACATTTTTTTTTTCATTTTCCATCTTCCCATAATTCGAGCCATAAGCAAATGGTCGCGACCCCAACAATTAGCCAGCCGGAGCTTTGTCTGACCGCCGCCGTTCACTCTCGTTCTACCGATCTTTTGTCTGGTGGGTTTATTTTTCTATAACAATGCCTTTGACATTTGAAGCGGAAATACTTCAAGACATTTTACGTTTATGGTGTAAGAGAGCATAAAATGTCTTTCAAATTTGTCTTTGATATGTGAAGCTGTTTAACAAGCGATTGAACTTTTACAAAATCAATCGATCACAATAGATCAATAAAAAAAAACCTCATATATGTATATATACAGATAGAAGTTACATTTATCAGAAGAAGAAGAAGAGAAAGAAAGAAGTACATATATTATAAATTATCACAAAATATGGTTTATTCAGTTGAAGTCTCTTGCTTAAAGTATTATTAAAATTATGGATTTTGCTTGACAAACTAATGAGCCTACGAGTGGATGAAATACTTGTTGCAACAGCATTTGCTTAAAATCGTTTAAAAAAAAAAAAAAAGGATATGGCAACGATTCTCCTCCTAACCACCTAATGTCCACAAATGCACTCACTCAATTTAGCAATGCCATTAAAGCCATCATCAGGGCCAAACTCCAACTAATTGTGATGGCGGCTATGCCTGCTCCATTTGCACTCAAATCCTCAGCTGGCAATTGAGCCATTGCCACCAATTGCTGTTCATCTAGAGTCGGTCTATAGCTCCAATCGATACTGTTCGTTTTGCATATATTTGCATAAACTCTGGCCGATATCTTTGGTGTACGTGTACGCTGGGGTGATGTAAAATCAACATGATAGAGACCGAATTTCTCATTGAAACCCGCCTTCCATTCATAGCTATCCATCAAACTCCATACAATATAACCACTGACATTGACACCATCCTCAATGGCATCCAAGACGGCAGATAGATACGAATTGAGATAGTCGACACGTGGATAATCATCTAGGCCACCGCGATCACTTACACCATTTTCTGTGACCATAATCTCGGGTCCATTATATTGACGGTGAATCCACATGATCAGATCATATATACCCTTGGGATAGGCCTGCGAAAAAGATTAATAGAACCATTTCGAATCTCTATCTAATGTTTGCTGTCAAAAACTTACCTTCAACCAAACTGATCCTGAACTGGGCCAATCAACGCCATCGTGATTGTAGACAATTCCCATATCATGATCAAACGAGGGCACTGGGAAATTACCAGTATTATTATGACCATTTGTTGTTGTCAAGTAGGTGGTATAAGTATTCAGGCCAAAGAAATCGGCTGTGCCACGTATACGATGAATTTCAGCTTGGGTGAACTCGGGCAAACGTGATCGCACACCAAATCCTTGTTCCTTACTCAAGTTCCTTATGCGATCGATTACAACTTTTGGATAATTGCCGTGCCGGGAGAAAATGGGATGAGCAAACCAGCCCACAAAGAATTGAAATCCTCGTTCCACAGCCTCACGATCCTCAGCCGAATCCGGATTTCTGGGTTCGAGACCAGATGACGAGAACGTAATACCAATGCGTCCACCTTGACGTTTCTGGAATTGGTCCCGGTACATGTGCACAACCTCTGCATGGGCCTTTATTAGATTATGACCACATAGATATGACGGAATGCCCGGATAATTATACGATGGAGCCATGTAGTCTAAACCATAGCCCATTTCACAGATTTGCCATGGCTCATTAATGGTAGTCCAGGTCTTTACACGATCACCAAACATTTCCAGCACTAGACGAGCATAATCCTTGAATATGGGTATAATCTCTGGATTGGTCCAACCGCCCAACTCCTGCAGACGCTGCGGCAGATCCCAATGATAAATGGTAACCATTGGTGTTATATTATATCGGAGTAGCTCATCAATCAGATTGCTATAATATTTGATGCCAGCTGTGCTAACATGATTCATATAGCCACCAGGCATAATTCTGGGCCAGGAAAGGGAAAATCTATAAGTAGACACATGCAACTCCCTAACCATTTGGACATCACGACGCCACTGCAAATTCATAATAACAAACGAAAAGAATTTTGTTTAGTTAAACAAAAGTATGTGCCAGAATTGTTCGCATAAATTATACTAAAAAAAAAACCAGTTGGTCAATTTCTATAGGATTGGTGACACTTGCCAAAAGCAAACAAAAAAAAAAGCCACTTCCACTTGCCATGTCCGTACGTCCGTCTGTCTGTCTGTCCGTCAAGCAGTTAGGCTAATTATGTGACTTTACATTGAAATAGCAATGGAAACACGAAGGGGCGTATTGCCTACCAAAACTATTTAATGCCATTTATCAATCTACCAACAATAACAACACCTGCATCTGATTGACACTAGGAGTGCCAAGGGGCGAGGGGGGGGGGGGGGGGCTATTACACTGATAAGTTATGCTAAATCAATTAATCAGCAATTAAATATGACTTGAGCGATGATATTAAGTTCACGTCAAGTAATTAACAAAAGATCTAAATTAGTTGAGCAATGAATAGCAATTTGCATGCCAAGAGAACTTTATATAGAAAACAAGTCTCTAGAATATACATATATGTATATATATATATGTGTATATATAGAGACAGCTTTAACTTTCTTATTCTTTCTCTTAAAACTGAAACTCATTCTCCTGGAAAAATACCAAATCTCATGGAATTTTACTCTCCTATACTAATGTAAGTTAATTTATGTCACATTTACACATTTATTTAGCTCAATACTTGTTTCAATTTTTAGCATTTCGGGTTTTTTGTTTTGATTTCTGATTTTCTTTTTTGGACTTTACGTAGAGGTGTTCCCCCTTTTTTTTTTTTTTTTTGTTGCGTAAAGTTTACTCATCATGAAGATGTGGCCTGGAATGTATCTCAGTTTCCGATTAAACCAGTTATGACCGCAGAAACATATAGATATACATCTATATAGATTTAACGCATCTCTCCCTGTCTATCTTTCTGGACATTACGCACTGGTGTTCCCCTTGACTTGGGTGGTTACTCATCATGATGAGACTTTGGCCCACTAATTGCATTTGTAGGCGGCTAATAAATCAAAAAGATAATCAACACAGGTGTCTCTCCCTCTCCGTCCTGGCCAATACTTGAATTAAAATTGTTGTTACATTGTTGCCAAGAGAATAACAAAAAAAAAGCAAGATTTAAATTCTAAACTTGTTGGATGAGCAACAAAATGAATTATTAGCCTTATTCTAATTGTTATATGACGTATAATTGGCTTTTGAGCAACTTTGTTTCTAGTTTTCTTTTTGCCACAAACATGAATAATTGGAGGTAGGTATGGCCATATCTGGTATATATGATTTAAGTATATTGTATATATATAGTTGGAGATATTCAATGGCTTAAACTTGATTGTTCCACTCGATTGCCACAAATGGCAATTTCAATTATTTTGCATATGTAACTTGGCAATAACTATTCACATTTGACTTACCTGATGATAACTGTCCGATGTTACATCAGCATTCGATTGATCATCAATCTTTTCGGGTTGTGTATGTACCAAATGATCCCATATAGATTCACCCTTATCGTCGGCATTCCAACCGCCTTCAATTTGATAGGCCGATGAGCCAACTCCCCATATAAAATCTTGGGGAAATCGACGAGTTTCGCTTACTGGATTGCCATGGATGCTGCAATCATTTAAATTGAATATAATTAAAAAAACACTTAGTATAGATATGTTAACAACCAAAAACAAAAAAAAAATAGACCAAAAAACGATATAAAAGAAATCAAAATCAAAATCTTGTACCAAATTCAGCTTTCTAATTTAATTTCACAAAGATTTATTTTTTATTTCTTATATTTTTAATTGCATTTTGTTTGTTGTCTCGGAATTCTCAGATTTTTTTTTTCTTATGATCAAGGTCATTTGGTGGGGGAAGAGAAGGGGGTGTATTGTGACAAATTTACAAAAACATGTATAGTTTGCCTTGATTTCATTTCAATTGTGTCTTTTGGCAGCCTCAAGGCAGGAATTCCACTATATATATTATATATATATAGTATATCTTGTATATATTTTTTGATTATTGCTTAAATTGAGAGTTTCACTTACACGACAATCAATAGGATTAGTGGCCATATAATTTTCAACATTATATTTTCCTTTTCTTTGTTTTTTTTTTGTATCCTTTTTGGTATTCACTTCACTTTTTTTGTTTTTATTCTTTTGTAACGAAAACTTGTTAAGCCTTTCTCTAACAGAATTGGCTTACAACTTTTTCGTTTAGATCTTGTCACGTTCGCGTAATATTTGCAAATGAACTCTAAATTTTTAAATTCTACCATTTTAAAGCAAACGCCGTGATCGACGTCGGCGTTACAATTGAAGCCGGCAGCGGGTTAAAAACCACACCGCAGCAACATCAACAGTAACAGCAGCAACAGCGGTAACAGCGGCAACACCAACAACTTGTTCTCACTTGGCAAACAGGTGGTGACTGGAAGATATTGAGATTATTATTATTATTATAATTATAATTGTTATTATTATTGGTAATATCGTTTTGTTTTGCTTTTACCCAATTTGCATATATATCTGAAAACATTTCTAAAGGAGGGGCGGCTGCGGGGAGGGGAATTTTCACTGATCTATAACCACAGCTTAACATAAATTGTATTATTTAAGAACCGTTAATTTATTTTAAAAAACCCCACCAAATCATTCATTGTATGCTTAAAGCATAAACTAACAAATCTCAATATGGCCCATAAAAAAATCCATTTAAACTGACGTCAACTGAAGCAAAATCAAACTGAAGAACTAAAGAAGAATAAGGCCATTAGATATATGTATGTATATAGCCGGTATTCTAGTAAGTATATTTAGACATAAGAAGAATTGGAATGGAATATACTCAGCTGGCATTTGTCTCTCTCATAAACAATAACTTATTCTTTAAATGATCGTTTTACTATATAAACCTTTCTTCCTTTTATCCCTTTTAAAGTTAGATACAAACTTTACTCTCTCTTAGTCTTTGTATACCCGTTTTGATTATACATAGAATACCATTTGCTACTTTTGATATATTTAGCAAGTTGATGTGCCGACTTGAGAATACCCTGTACCAACTAGTTATTACATATATTAAATAAAGTTAAACACCCTCGAAATAGCCATCAATTTCAAACATACAAATTCTCTTTTACATGCAGCAACAGCGAATGCATGCTTTCTCGCTCACTCTTGCCAGGTTATTTCTCCCTTGGCATTTCAGTACAAAACATATATGAATATTGGATCATATTAGATCAAATTTGGCCAGCTAATGCAGTTTGGCTATATAAAAAGGAGTGCCTAGTAAGAATATGATATCCTTAAATAGTAATTCGTAATTCGTTTTTATCTAAATTGCGGGAGCGAAAGTGGGCGTGGCAAAAATTTGAAACAAACTTGATCTGCCTATACATTAGACTGATGTTAATACCAAATTTCGTACCTCTAGCTTTTACAGTCTCCGAGATCTAGGTATTTAAACGGACGGATAGACGCACAGACGTCTCAATCGACTCGACTAGTGATGCTAATCAAGAATATATACACTTTCTGGAATCGGAAACGCATCCTTCTACCTGTTACATATATTTGAGTGACTTTAATATACCCTTTTACCCTATCATCAGTACAGGGTATAATAAAAATGCAAAGAGAATGTTAGATCATAGACAAAAGAGTGACAAACCCAAAAGTTTTCCATAAAAACAAAACATATTTATATAGAATAATGAAATAGTGTGTAGGAGGAGGTTCTAAGTATTATAGTACTTCAAGTTTTGTAGAGTAAGTAGAGTAAAAGACAACTGGTTATAGCTGAATTATTGGGGGAGGGGGGTCTGGGGAGAATACTTCCGTTTACGTAAAAGTAAAAGGAAACACCGTATGAATCATGCGTAGCAGTTCAAAATTTGACGTCAATGTTAAATATTTAATATCAATTTACAGCAGAGACTCAAATTCCAAAGGGAGATTCCCGACTTCAAATGCTGTTTTGGGCCATCAAACGGGTTTAGCTTGGCTCGATGCTTTCATTATATATGTACATATATACAGTGTTTTGATTATTGGCTAAATTTAAATTATAAATTTTAGGGTCAAAGATTTATACACAATTTTTTTTGCAAATATCACAAAAATTTCTTTATTTCAGTTTGAGTCTCTTGCTTAAATACATATAAAATTACATACATATATACATATAGAGGGGGGAGGGGGAGGAAAAAAAAAGTTGTTAGACAAAACTTAAATGGAAAAATACTTTGCAACAACAAGGAGAGAAAAACATCGCATCAACAAATATATATCAACGATCCATTTCCCTCTCTACCAACTTTAACTTCATATCTTTAGCAATGCCACCGCATTAGACCTAAAACCATTGCCAGGATTAAACTCCAACTCCAAATTGTTGCTGTAATTGCAGCTGCTCCATTACCCTTCGCACGATCGTCTGCTGGCAATTGAGCCATTGCCACCAATTGCTGTTCATCCAGAACAGGTCTATAGCTCCAATCGATACTATTCGATTTACATATATGGGCATACACTTTGGCCGAAATCTTTGGTGTACGAGTGCGTTTCGATGATGTAAAGTCGACATGATAGAGACCGAACTTTTCAGTGAAACCCACCTTCCATTCAAAACTGTCCATCAAACTCCACACAATATAACCACTGACATTGACACCATCCTCAATGGCATCCAAGACGGCAGATAGATACGAATTGAGATAGTCGACACGTGGATAATCATCTAGGCCGCCGCGATCACTTACACCATTTTCCGTAATAATAATCTCGGGTCCATCATATTCACGATGAATCCACATGATCAGATTGTATATGCCCTTGGGATAAACCTACGAGATGAAAGCGAAAATCAAATGGTTAGTCTTATAGTAATTTTCCATCACCAATTTTATCTTACCTTTAGCCAACTCGAACCAGAACCGGGCCAATCAACACCATCTCGGCTGTGTACAACACCCATATCATGATCAAACGATGGCACTGGGAAGTTCTCTGTATTGTTATGATCGTTTGGAGTCACCAAGTAGGTGGTGTAGGTATTAAGGCCAAAGAAATCGGCTGTGCCACGTATACGATTGACTTCCTCTTCGGTAAACTCCGGCAGACGAGAACGAGAGCCAAATCCTTGTTCTCGACTCAAATTCCTTATCCGATCAATCATTACTTTGGGATAGTTGCCCTCTTTGGAGAAAATGGGATGAGCAAACCAGCCCACATAGAACTGCAAAGCTCGATCCGAGGCCTCACGATCTTCAGCCGAATCATTATCCTTTGGTTCCATCCAAGACGAGTCAATGGTAATACCAATGCGTCCACCTTGACGTTTCTGGAATTGGTCCCGGTACATGTGTACGACTTCGGCATGGGCTTTCAGTAGATTATGAGTGCACAGATACGAGGGAATGCCAGGGAAATCATATGCCGGTGCCATATAGTCCACACCATAGCCATATTCACAGACATGCCATGGCTCATTCAGGGTAGTCCAGGTCTTTACACGATCACCAAACATTTCCATGACCAGACGAGCATAGTCCTTGAATATGGGTATAATCTCTGGATTGGTCCAACCGCCCAACTCTTGCAAGCGCTGCGGCAGGTCCCAATGATAAATGGTAACCATTGGTGTAATATTATATCGGAGTAGCTCATCAATCAAATTGCTATAATATTTGATGCCAGCTGTGCTAACATGATTCATATAGCCACCAGGCATGATCCTAGTCCACGACAAAGAGAAACGATAGGTGGTCACATGCAGTTCCTTGACCATCTGGACATCGCGACGCCACTACAATGGAAAACAAAAAGAACAATGTGGTTCGGTTTTTAAGTTTGTTTACTTTATGGGCTTGCCAAGAATTTCCAAAAAAAAAAAACAAACACACATATACTTTATATGGAAAACCAGTTAAAACTGTTGACCAGTTGGCTAGTTGTCGACGCATACCAAAGCCAAGACCAATTTTCAAGTCCATGTCGTTGTCGGTGTCAGTTAGGCTAATTATGTGACTTTACATTGAAATAGCAATGGAAACACGAAGGGGCGTATTGCCTACCAAAACTATTTAATGCCATTTATCAATCTTCCAACAATAACAACACCTGCAGCAGCCGCAGCCGCAGCAGCAGCAACAACAGTTCCACATTGATTGGCATTAGGCGTACCAAAGATAGGGAGTGTGGTTGGGGTGGAGTGGGTGGTGGGCATTATTATTATTCTGATAAGTTATGCTAAATCAATTAATCAGCGATTAAATATGAGTTAGTCGATGACTTTGTGGGAAACCGATAAGATCGAGGCTAGATAAAGTATATCTGTATATATATAACCGATTGTCAGTCTAGTTCAAATTGTTTATTCTATATGTATACAAAGCTATAGTAATCTCTAATCTAATATTATCTTGATCGTATAATATATATGCACATATGTATGTTTAAGATAACCTTGCTATAGTGATATACATATACATATATTTAAGCCTTTTTATTTTTGGACTCTAATCTATATATTTTCGTATCTATATCACTTGATTGTTGATTATTTATAACTAACAGTTAAATCCGTTTCTTCTGATTCCTGATAATGTCCCCCAACGAAATTTGAACTCAATTAAACTTCAATCAAAAATGTCGAATGGAAAAATTTTTCTTTTTTGCACCAACTGCATATCGGGAGTATATATGTAGGTACCAATATAAATGTCCATTAGTTGGATGATTCCCGGTCAAAATTTATCAGTCTATTGCACAGATTTATTATTTTGAACTGCATCAGTATCAGTGAATCGGTATCGGATGACTATATCATAAAACTGTCACAAAGAAAAAAAATTAAACCCGTTTTTCTTGGTAATATAAAAGAGAGAGAGAGAATCATATCAATTAGAAACTTCTTTAATATTTACTGTTTGCTAATCAAAAGATCTAATATATATAGTATATATACAATATAGTATTATTAGTGGAATGTGTAATATGTTAAGTTTAACTTTACTCTAGTTCCGTTTTAAATGAATTGTCAACTAAAAACAAGTCACGCCTACAACACACATTAAGTCAATCAGTCTAAACTTGGCAATTAATTACATTTATTCAGTTAATTAATCAAAAGCAATTCGCCAGACAACTTTGAAGAAAAAATAAAAAAAAAACTATATGAAAATAATATGAATAAGAAGAAGAAATATAAACAGGTGTCTCTCCATCGTGTCCATATCTATGACCAGTGGTCAAAGTCAAGATTTCTATAAAATATGTTTCGCTTAACATACTTGTGTGATCTGAAGTATGCAAATTCTATATATATATGTATATATAATTGATGATACTTTGTCAAGTAGATTTCCACACTTGGTTAAGCACTATATATACATATGTAGTATATATGAACGATTAGCCTAAATTGACAGATAATCTTTATAAAACATTTGTAATATAAATGGCTAAGCTAATCGTTTTTCAACAACAAAGAAAGTCTTGAAACAAATATTTAAATATATTCCAAATACAAAACCAGTTTTAAAAACCAAAAAGAGGTAAAAGATCTTATGACATGACCTAGAGGGAGATACTTCCTCATAGTTTGCCATTTAAATTATATGTATGTATATTTAAATTTTTTTTTTTTTTTTTTTGTCTTACCTGATGATAACTATCTGATGATATATCACCATTCGATTTATCAACTATCTTGTCGGGATATGTGTGTACTAAATGATCCCATATAGATTCACCTTTATTATCAGCATTCCAACCGCCCTCAATTTGATATGCCGATGAGCCGACTCCCCATAAGAAATCTTGGGGAAAGCGACGCTTCTCACTCACCGGATTGCCATGAATGCTGCAATTAGATTAGATTAGATTAGATTAAATTAAATTACCAAAAAAAAAAAAAAAACAGATATGTATGCTCATTAAAAAGAAAAAAAAACGTTTGCTAAACAATAAATTTAAGATTTGTAAACATTATCAAAAAAAAAAAAAAGAAAGAAAGACTGCAAAACTGGTGACAAGTTTATGTCAATAGATTACTCGTTTATCATTTTATATGTTTCGAACCACACGCCACCGCCGGCATATAATGCGATTTTTATGTATTTATGTAAATACGCATTTAAAAACAAAAAATAATTTGTAGTATATATACTTTGGATAAATACATATCAAGGCCTGTTTACGTTTTTGAATTTCAAAGTACTCAAAAAAAAAAAAAAGAAAAATACCAAGGCCATTTGAGGTAAATTTCATGATTTGTTTGTTTTTATAAGTACAAGTACATTACACTTACGCCACAATTAAAACTAATATGGGGCAAAGAAATTTCAACATTTTGCACAAATCATATATTTCTATATATATATATTTATTTATATAGTCTTTTGTTATGATGGATGATATATCCTTTTCTTGTTTTTTTTTTTTTTTTTATTCTTATGCTCTACACTTTTCCAATGATAAGTTTGGTTTTTTTTTTTTTTGGGTGGGTTTTTGTTTAGGTTTTCCGTTTTAGCTGTTGACACGCTCGCGAAAGATTTGCAAATGAACTCTGAAATTTTCAAGTCCTACCATTATAAAGCAATCGCACCGACGTCTCAGGTCGTTGAAGTCGACGTTGTCGGCGACGTTGCAGTTGATGTGGGCAGCGGGTTAAATGACAGCAACAACAACAGCAGCAACATACATAAATAACAAAGCGTTCTCACCTGGTAAACAGGTGAAACGGTCTTCATTCAAACAACTTAAATCGAGTTCGAAAACCGAGAGACATTGAGAGACCCAAACCGAGAAGGAGGTACCCGTTATCGTTATATTGTCTCTTTAATATTTCAAACATATTGTAGGGAAAACTTTGTTTGCTTTAAAATCATACGATCGAGGTTAATTAAACAATCTCTCATAATAATAGTTTCAAATTAAATTGAAATTGTAATTAATGAACTCATATAAAAAAAAAACCCACAAACAAACACACAAAGGGCACGTTTAACTCATAAACTGGCAGAGAAATGAGAGAGACAAAAAAAAAAAATAAAATAAAGTGTTAACCATTTTTATTAATTAAGCAAACGTTTTGAATGTTTAAACAAGTGCACTTGTATGAAATTTGAGAATGAGATAAGAATTTGCCAGACTAAAGAAAAGGTCTTTGATTAAAAATCATGTCATTTAGCATGATAAAAAAAACTACACAAGAAAAGAAGAGATATCACATATGTACATATATCTAAACAAAAAGGCAACATGCCGTATGCTGTTCAAGTACAAAGTCCATTAGTGGACTTTTTCCAAAAAAAAAAAATAAAATATCCAAATAAAAAAACCATGTGACGATCACATTAAAAAAAAAAAAATTAATAATAAAATAAACCGAAAAAAACGGAAACCTTTTGCTGGTTGTAAGTATTTATTTTTAAACAAAATAAAAAAGAGAGAAGATGAGAAGGAGAAGAAGAAAAGTAAAAAACCGGGCTCATTTTCATATCCGCAATCGTATTAAATATCCCAGCAGTCGTTGCTTTTGTTAAACTTACCGCAAAAAAAAAAAACCAAAAAAAAAAAGGAAAGGGTTCTGGAATTTTTGGGTTAATTTTTATTGGAATGTTGAAAGCAAGCCTATTTTTGGGCTCACTGATAAATTATCGTATGTGAATGTATTGGAGTATTAATCACTTTGTTCCGTTTCGTACAATTTACAAGTCCAAATTAATGAAACGGAAGCTGCTCTTAAGAATACAATTTTCTTTTTATGTATATATTTTTATATAAATCAATGTATATTGTGCATAAACAACTCTTCGGCAATGTCGTAAAAAGGGTGTGTCTACACGAGGCGCAGGTGTTTTTGGTTGCTTCTGAACTGAAAGTTGTTTTGATTTATGACCGATCTGCCAATTAAATTCAATTTACAACCTTTTAAACACGGAAATCCATGCAAATACAAATTAAATACAAAATTATCTTTTTAAAAGAGGGCGTCGTTTCACTTATTCACTCATATTTTTTGCATAATACAGGTCACGAGCTTTCACCATTGATTGAACCTATAATCCACTCATTCATTTATAATTTAATTATTATTATATATATATATATACATATATATGTATATATATATAGTGTATACATACTCTGATATATAGATATCAACATTTACAATTTCTTCTCAAGATATCATTCATGGTGTTTATTAACGATATAGTGAATAATTAATGACGTTACTTTACGTCACTAGCAGGCCAGCAGCAGCTGTGAACAGCAGAGAAAATCGTTATTAGATCACAGAATCTTAAACGGGTTGGACATCTGCTACCAAATGATATGCAAATCAACTTTATTTTTTCTTCTATTTGCATTATCTAACATATGTATATGTATTTGTGACGTATTGGGAATAAATGATTCATTAGAGTTAGCAAAATCCAGAAAGAGAAAAAAAAATCACCTGGCAATTAGTATCTTTCGCCAAATTAAATTTAGGGTTATCTAATTACTTTAATTATGTTTCAGCTGAGTCATTTCTATATACGTAAATGGCAATTTAAAGTTCTTTAAATTGTTGAAAGTTTCTTAAACTTTTGCAATCCCTGCAAATCTTTCCGTGCATTAAAAAAAAAAATTCGTATCGTATATTTGCATACATTTAAGATATAGGAGTTAGACAAACAAATAAAAACAAAAACACACAATTCTGTCTAGCAAAAATCTTTTTTTAGCTTTATGCAGACGAAGGCAAAGAACGCATTTAACCGGTTTAGCTTTACGATCATTATCATTCAGCATTAATTAATTTAGTCGAGCCGGCGACGATAACAAAATCTTGCGGTTTGCATTTCTCGTAAGTGTCGTTGGGGTCTCTGTCTCTCACACTCTCTCTTTCTCTCTAGGTCAAAATTGAATCATATAGTAAATCCCAACTGTATTTCATTAACGACTAGCTGCGTACCATAATGAATAAGGAGCATTTAATCCAAGTAAAAACAACCAAAATCCCCGTTTTGAAAATAGATTTATGGATATATTATCCACTGAATTTATAACCGTTCCATGCACTACAATTTCAAATACGGCGCGCATATTCTGACATGACCAACACACACGATAACGATAGACAAGTTGTGTGCTGGTGAACTGTGACTTTAGTTTTGTGACTATCTGTTACACATCATCTGGTAGCAAATATTGCTCATCTCTAATTATTTGCTCGTCTCTATTATAAACAAAACAAAAGCACGTGGAACCGCGCTGCTCATAATAATTTCTTACTTTTCTTAATATTATAAATAGTACAATGGAATTATTTACAGTAAACCGGTAAGCTAAAACTAAGTACATCAAAAAGAACTTTAATTGATATGCAATTTCAGCTACAATGACCAGGCCAAATCAACGAATGAAAATGAAATTCTGGAAAAACTTCTACAAAAGGCTGAAAAACGCAAACGAAAACACATACAAATAGAAGAAAATGAGAAGACTAAACAACTAGCGCCTGCAGAAATCCCTGTCCTACATCAAGAAAAGGAGGAGGATGATAAGGTGGAAAACAAAGAGCAAAACGAACACCTTAAAAGGGAATCGTTGGCAGAAGAAGAAAAGTCTTCATCAAATGACTTCCAAGTACTGGGAGCTGAAGCCTTGGCGGCCGCCGCTAAACGCCAAAAAGTGGAAATGGTCTTACCCAACTGGCTGGCCTATCCTACTATTATTGAGGGCAATCTGCAGCAGGAAGAGCAGACCGAATCGGAGTCGGAAGTTTCGTCCCTTCAACAATTGGGCTATTTGAAGTCATTCACCCGGCAAGCCTTAAAGCAAATGAAGATAAAGCGCCTATTTCCAGTTCAACGGGCAGTCATACCATGGATTTTAGAGGCTCATGCTAAGCCCGCACCATTTCGTCCACGTGATATTTGTGTTTCAGCACCCACTGGCAGTGGCAAGACACTGGCCTTTGCTATACCCATTGTCCAACTGTTAAGCCAACGAGTGGAGTGCAAGGTCCGAGCTTTGGTTGTGCTCCCAGTCGCGGAATTGGCTCTTCAGGTCTTTAAAGTGATTAGTTCCCTGTGCAGTAAAACTGAGCTTGAAGTTTGCCTACTGTCCAAGCAGCATCGCCTAGAAGATGAGCAGGAAAAGCTGCTGGAGCTCTATAAAGGCAAATATTACTCCAGGGTGGATATTGTTGTAACGACACCAGGTAAATCATAGCAGCAACATATGAGATCAGTTAATAAATAAGATATTAATATTTTCAGGTCGCCTAGTGGAGCATCTACATGCCACAAAAGGTTTCTGTCTAAAGTCCCTTCAATTTTTGGTCATCGACGAGGCAGATCGTATAATGGACGCAGTTTTCCAAAACTGGCTATATCATTTGGATACTCATGTGCGCGAGACAACCGATCAGTTGCTGTCTGGTACACAAGCTCCCCTCTGCTATGCCGAACTGCTCTCCAACTTTGGCAAACAGCCCCACAAGTTGCTTTTCTCGGCCACACTTTCGCAGGATCCGGAGAAATTGCAAAACTTGCGCCTCTTTCAACCTAAACTGTTCACCACTGTGCTTAATATGCCCAATTTCCAAGCTAATGAAGAGAATCTGCAGGCCATAGAGTCATCCCAAAGTCAATTGCTGGGCAAATATACCACACCGTCTGAACTAACTGAACAATTCTGTGTCACGGAAATGCGTCTAAAGCCTTTGACTTTGTATGCCTTGGTCAAGCAGTACAATTGGAAACGTTTTCTCTGCTTTACCAACAGTGCAGAAACGGCCAGTCGTTTGAGCTTCGTTTTGAAAATACTTTTCCAGAACTCTGAATTTATTGTGTCTGAACTCTCTGGCAATCTATCAGCTAGCTCCCGTTCTACTACACTGAATAAATTTGCTCGAGGCAAAATTAATGGTTTAGTTTGCTCCGATGCATTGGCTCGTGGTATTGATGTGGCCAATGTGGATATTGTGGTATCATATGAAGCTGCGCGTCATATTAAAACTTACATACATCGTGTAGGACGTACGGCCCGTGCGGGCAAACAGGGCACAACCATAACCCTGATCACTGAACAGGATCAAGAGCAATTCAAGAAAATGCTTCATGAAGCTGGCAAATCGATTGGAGAAGAAATCACTACCTCACCCGATTTCGAAGCGGAACATGCTGATCGATACACAAATGCATTAAAACAATTAAAAAATAGACAAGAGCACGAAAAGAATAAAACGGCTATAGCAAAACGTCGTATTGCAGGTCAGGCCAAATTGCATAAGGAAATGGAAAACAAGGGTGATCGTCCCCTAACTATTATGGAAAAACTGCAACTGACGACATTCAATGCATTGACTAAAGCAACAACAAAGGAGCAGAAGACAATTCAGCCTAAAGCACCAGCAAAACCGAAGGAAACGAAAAAGCAACGTCAAGCTAAAATACTAAAGTCAGTCGAAATGTAAAATCAATGTTCTTATATATATTTAAATTAATTGACTTTAAATATACCTACATTAAATGTAAATGTATTTTATATATATACATACATATATATTTGTATATTTTTTTTATTAGAATATATATATATGATGTCTTATCAATGTGATTCCCCACTTGTACATCACCTAAATAAGTAAACAAGTGTTGAGAGAGAGGAGGAGTATATATAAAATTGTTCAAATTGGCGAATCATTTATACTCTTAGTTTTCTGCAGCAAAAGGGATCAAATGTAATATAAAAATCGTAGAAAGATGAAAATTAATTGTTTAGTTTAGACATAAATTATCAAAAAGTTTTATAAAAACCAAACAAAAAAGGAAAGTTAGAATAACATGATTTATTAAGAGATAATGAATTTTGTTGTTAATTCATGACAAGCCATGACAGATCAAAAGAAAAAAGTGTATTTGGTTTTTTTTCCCCTTATCGCAGGTATTTAAGCAGCCTCCAACGAATCGTAAGGCATCATTTAAGTAGTGAAATGTTTGACGCAACAATCAAGTTTCCGGCTCTAGCTGTAGCTATTTGCTGTTCGTTAGGTAATTTTCAATATTAAGTAAATTTGAAATTGTTTTAAAAACTAAGATTCTTATAGTCCTCTGCTCTGATGCCCTCAATATTGAGCCTCGCAGCAGTTGGGGAGCAGTTGCTGCTCGCTCTCCTGCCCGTATACGTGGTGCTGTCGACTATGTGATTATCCATCATTCCGACAATCCCAATGGCTGCACAACCTCGGATCAATGCAAACGAATGATCAAGGCTATTCAAACAGATCACAAGGGACGTAGGAATTTCAGTGATATTGGCTACAATTTCATTGTGGCCGGCGATGGCAAAGTCTATGAGGGTCGTGGTTTTGGTCTACAAGGCTCCCATGCCCCCAACTACAATCGGAATAGCATTGGCATTGTTTTCATAGGAAATTTTGAGAATCAAGTTCCCTCACAGCAAATGCTTCAGAATGCCAAGGATCTAATTGCAATGGCCAAACAGGGTGGACATCTAAAGGATAATTACACACTATTGGGACATCGTCAGACCAAGGCAACTGCATGTCCCGGTACTGCGCTCTACAATGAAATCAAAACTTGGCCAAACTGGCGAAGTATCTAGACCAAAGTTTATATTATTTTTTATTAATAATTCAATAAATAAAGTTTAGTTCCATAGAATCTATAGTCAAGTTTTTCTCTAATTCAAATCCTGCTCAGTTGTTTGAGTTGAAGAAATAATGGAAATAAAATAGCACAAAATTATTAATTTACAATCGTTTTACTTACTTTTTGTTTAGCAATTGTTCCATTTCAGTTTACAAAAAAAATAGTTATTAATTTCCAGTAGAATATTTGTGTTCTATATCGACCTTTATAATGGCAATTGTATTGCAATTTGTTATTATCTTTTTATTGATTTTAACGTTTGCGTAAGCAGTTCTGTAGCGAAAGTGTCAATAGTTTAATGAGAAAAATTGTTTTCACTTATTATTTTTATTTACTTAAGAATGTATGCGCTAAATATTTACTTTGAGTTATAGAAAACATTGAGTTATGAAAGTTCGAGCTGGAAAATATATGCAGTTTTTGATCAGAAAGCTACTGAATAGAAGTTTAAGTTGTAGAATTTTCATCTTAGAGAAGTTCGAGTTAAGAAAGTTTCAATAATATAACTTTTATAAGTCTTTGAACCGAGATACCAATTACTATTGGGAACCAGTAGCATACCTAGAAGGGGGCCGGGGGCGGCAAAATGATCTTCACTGAGACAAAGAAAAAAAAACTGGAAAAATATTTTTTTAACTGAAAACAAACTTTTAATTCATAATGGTTCATAAGATAAAATTTAAAATTATTTATAATTGTTCACGATAGATAGAAAGTTTCTTTCGCTTTTCCATTTGAAATCGACAAACTCATTGGGGGTCGGCGAATTATTTTTTAACCCCGGGGACTCAATGTTCCAGGGGGACATAAAATCCAATTAGAGTTCCATTTAACCTTTTCCGGATATATGCATTTAAAGGCCAAAAATTCGCACTTTTTTTTTTTAAAAAAGTGTGAATTTTATATTTAATAAAATGTAATTTCTTTCATTTTTGAAAAGAAGTTTTATCTGATATAAAAAATGATAAAACAATTAAAGAATTTCTTCTGAGTCCTTCAATTGATTAAAGCTAAGTAAGTTCCTCATCGAATATATTAATGATTATAATTCGTTACTTGATATGCGTTATTTCACATTAGTTCGATTTGTAATCGGATTCGCATTCATATATTATAATTTATATGGTCTCTGGTCGTGGTCAGAGAGGGGTCAAAGTATTAACAAACAATGCAATGGTTTAGCTACCGCAGCGCAATAACCAAATATTTTCACTCAATGAATATGGGTTTGGTTTTTTGCTACCGATCTTCAGCTTCTCCAATCTGAATCCCCAACGCTTCTAGTTTCGTTGTTTTTGGCCATTGTGTTTGCCGGTTTTTTTTTTTTGAGGGGGATGGTTGGGTGGGGAGAAGGCGGCTGGTTTGGTTCGGTCAAATTGCATTTTGAACATAATTTTCATATGTTGCTCTGGCAGTTATAATCACGTTCACAGCTCGTTAGTCGAAATGTGAATACAAATAAAATTACTGGCAAACTGGAAAAGCTAAACAAACTCAGCAAACAGCAAAGCAAAAACAAAAAAAATAAGATTCGACAACCACAACCCACCTGTAGCTTCTGCCACTGCCTGTTTGGCCATAATTGTACGGGCCACATATCTCGAATGCATGTATTTATGCCTGGCTATATGTATGTCGTGTGTGTGTACCGTATTGACCATTAGGCCGAGAGTGCGTTTTGCATTTTGTGCATCTTCATCGATTTCACCATTTGGCGTGCGGTGCATAATTGGGCAGGTCAGGTAACCGGGTATGTACCTGAACCATAACCCAAAACTAACCAGCCAAAAACCATCAGCCATCTCAGCTATCCCAGACACCAAAGGCAACACACACACACAGCACGTTTTCCACTGTCTGATGATTACCGATATTGCAGGCATTGAAAAATGCGTTGAATGCGTGGAAACGCTTTTCTTCTCTTCTTTTATTTCTTTTCCTCCATCCAGCGATGAGCTTCTCCTGGCGGTTGTCATTGCATTCCAAGCTGCTATACACCCGCCTAACTCTTTGGAATACTTTTAACAAAATCAACTCAACATAAACAATTTGCAAAAAATAATGGAATTAAAAAAAAACACAGAATCGCATCGGAGGCAATGGATTAAGCACCTGCCAAAAACTTTGCCAAAACTGTAAGATTTTAAAAGGTAAAGAAAGGACTTTTTTCGTCAAGTCCCTTTAATCAGTGATCTTATGATATAGCCTTGAAATTTACATCTCTGTTTAGAATATACCAAATATTCCTTTATCTTTCCATACTTAAATTGTTAAACGAATCAAGTTTTTACCATAGAAATAGTTTAAATAGTTCATAGAATTGTAGAATAAACCCAACTAAAGTATATATTGAAAAAATCCGTAAATCAAGACTTATATAGCTTTTATAGCTATACATATCTCTATGCTTTGGCTTAATAACAAATCAGGTTTCATCATGATTTAGTTGAAATGTGTCGAAATTCAACAAAAGACATTTCCCCCATTAATTTCACGTCGATTTCTCTAAGACAAGATAAAACAAACGAGTGAAATTATGATGACATCCCCAATGCGTTTTCCCACATAGCCAAAAAAAAAAAAATTGCTCTATCCCCAAGGCAAAGCCATATAACCCCTCCATACCCCATTCTGCCACCACCACCCGCCCATCTTGCCCAACGTTTGTCCACAATGTAATTTATCAGGTAAGCGACATAATTACCTGCCACTTATGGCAATAAAAAAAAAAAGCAGCTACAGGAAAAAGTTGGAGAAGTTAAGGAAAAACGGGTAGGTGCATTCAAATGCCGTACACAGTAAGAGAGAGCGAGAGGTTGAGAGAGTGAGAAAGAGAGAGAAAGAGAGTAAGCAAACGGCGGCAACAGCTGAAGGATTTATGTTCTTAAAAAACGCTTCAAGGCGCTTAACAAGTGAGCCAACGACGGCTCCAACAACAACAGCAAAAGGCGAAGGCGATGAAGCTGCTCTATAGCAATAGAGATTGATCGTCTGTGGTACAATGATGCAGGACACAGGGGCAGGGACAGGGCAGGGACAGTATAGGGCAAGGCAAGGCGTATGGGGCGTATGGGCAATGAAAATTCCCGCCATTTGGTAGCCGCCGTTTAGCGCATTTACTATGTATGTATGTATATGTATATACCTTCTTTGCCTTCCCTGATTCCTTTCCATTGCCGAACGGCATTTTCACTTTGATCTCCCAAACTGTGAAGTCGGTTGCAAATCTTGGGGACAGCAGAGACTGCAACTGTTGTTGTTGTTGTTGCATCGTGGTAGCAAAATCCATTGACAAGTCACATAAGCATTGTGCGATGCCGGGTGAAGATTTAACATATTGGCCATGGAAATATTTTTTTTTTTGTTTCTCTTTGGCTTTAGCTATAGTAGTTCAGGTTAAGCTGACCAGATTTTAATATCGATATATAGACTTTGATTTTGATGTAATGATAGATCAGAGAAAAATCCATTATTATGGATTAGAACCCATAGCAAGATATGCTTTATGATACCGTATGCATACCGTTTCCATTTGCTTCATCTTATTTGCCTTTTTTTTGTTGTGGGTTAATGCGGCAATTAATTTTATACAATTCCCCTTGAGTGCCATCAGTCCGTATCATTCTAATAGGCCAATCTGTGGAGCAATCAGATGTCAATACAAGCATAAAAAAAAAAGAAAATGAGAAACGCAAATCGAAAGATGCAACAATAAGAAATCATTTTTTATATTCTCGTTTCTTTATTATTATTATTTTTTTTCTTTTTTCTTTTTCTAATATGATAGTCAAGTTTAGAACTCTAATCCCCGTCCGTTTAAGCAATGTCAGATCAGGCTCAAGTAGGAATAGTTGATGCCATTCGAAGAATCGACAAACATGAACAAAGCCACATCGTAAACTGAGTGGATACCACATCCAAATCAAGTCCAGAGATGCATCCCATGTGTGTGTGTGTGTGTGTGCGTATTTGACTAGTGCTGGTTTTCTGGCCACTGGACACTGTAGTGGACTCAACTCTTCCTCCTCTTTTCTTTTTTTTTTTTTTTTTTTTTTGCATAGTGCGAAAAGCAATGCAAATGCAAGGGATTCAAAAAATTCCCAGGCGTATGGCAACAACGACGACGAGACATCGAAGTAGATGGCCATCTAATAAATTCAACTAATTAATGGCGAGTATGAGAGCATGAGATGCTATCCAAAAGCCTCAAAGAGAGAGAGAGAGGCAGAGAGAGAGAGAGAAGGAGAGAGTAAACGTACACATTAGCAAAAATCTACATGATATTGAGATGCCACAAGGTGGATCGGTCAAGCGCACACCTGAATTCTCTGCCTCATTACGATCAAGCCAAAGGAGCAGAGTAGAGCAGCAACAGCAGCAGAGTGTGGCATGCGGTCGACTGCGGTGGTGGCGGTGGCGGTTGCGGCAACAGCCTTAGATACAGATTTCTTATCATTAATTAAACTTAAGCATGTTAGCTACCGTGTTCAAAGATATAAGGCGCACTTTTAACTTTGCATCTTTCAACTGACCGCAGGGGGAAGCTGCAACTGCAACTGCAACTTGGTTGCGCGGCACACGCCTTATCGCTGGCACGCAATCATCTCAGTTTGAGGTATTTTTGTTCCCCCCCCCCCATTTTTATACACGCTTTTTTTTTTTGTATTTTTTTTTTTTTGGTTAAGGTGTCAGGTCAGGAATTTAGTTTTCTGATAAATAAACAGAGTTTAGGCAAGTTTATTAAAATATTTCAAGTAAACATTTTAGCTTAAAAACCAAACTAAACAGTAACTAACTTAACCACATTACTTGGCATAATCTAATAAATAAGTTCATATTTATTTCCTCGAGTGTATATGGCCAATTGGAGAATATTGTCAAAAGTTTATCTTGTCAATTGCAGTTTGGCAGTTGTTTTTTGTTTTTTTCTCCTTTGCATATTCTAGAGACATATTCTCATGATCATGACCGCGAAATAATATGCCTATATTACTTATTTTTTGGCATTATGTGTCAATATGGTTTGCCTTTTATGAGAATTGTAACAATTGTAGCATTTATGCTCCATATTAAGGATTATTATTCATTTTGCGACCAAAAACGGTAAACAATCGACCCTGATTAGACATGGCCGATAGACTAAACTGTCAATCGTACAGGTACATATATATATGTATATATATATACATATGTATAAGCCAAACCAAATTAGTGTAACAATGAGTGCAACATGTTGCAGGTTACGCCAATACAAACGAAGCAAAAGACGAAGAAGAAAAAGAAATCAAGTAAAACGATTTTGGGGCAACAAAGTTAATGCACTTCTTTTTCTTTTTCTTTTTTTTTTTTTTTTGCAAATTGTTGTTTTTTAGTTTTTTAATTAACGTTTTTGCAACAAACTTGCCATTAGCCAGATTTTACAACTTGCGATTCTCAGGTTTTGTTTTGTTGTTTTGCAACGCCCGCATTACAAATGGAAATGAAGATGGGGCTGTGCTTTTTTTTTTTTTTTTGTAGTAGTAAAGTAGTAGTAAAAAATTGTTAAATAGTCTGCGGCGGCGGTCACAGTGGCGACTGGCAAAATAGGCAGTGGTTTAAGCCAAACATCATAGAGGAAGCTGGTCAAAAGTAAAGCTACCTTGTCATCTATGAGAGAGAGAGATAGAGATATGGATACATATATAAATATAGTTATATCTATGCTGGGTCAGGCCAACCAAAATTGCTAATTACGTATCTCTCTCTCTCCCTCGTACCATTTAAACATACAATGTTGAGAGCTCTAATATTAGTTGTTTCTTTTTTTTTTGTATTTCTATATGCTGATTAGTGCAACAGGTTTACCTATTTCACAGTCATATCATAATCATCCAACAATTGATTGGAGATTTGAAAAATTTATACCTTAAGTCAATTGAGAACATAGCAATACATAAATCTTATTGTAATTGAAGGATAACTGAATTCTATATTGTAGAAATAAATCATTTGCCAAAGTTGTTAACTGACCAGATCATGAAATGGCCCATTAAAAAGACTTTAATTTCATAGAGTGCCATAAAATTGTTTGTTAATTGGAAAAGCCAAAGTTATTTTGTATGTATTTGTGGCATCAATCAATTGAATTGATTTAATTGTCAACAATTTTTCTTACATTTTCATTAAATTAAAAGAAAACAAAGTGTGTTCTTTTTTCTTTGTTTAATAATAGGCAAAAAAAAACTAAATTTTATTGTACATTTTTTATTCATTAAAATGTTTCACAGATTCATCAGATTGCCAACGAACAACAACAATTGCAATGGCCAAATGGAAGTCACTCTTGGCAATTCTCAGAGAGTTCAAGCCACAAAACGGCATAGTTCGCCGCAATTCAATGCGGAACTTTTAGCCAACCAACACGATTTTGTCAACCTCTAAAGTGAGCCGATGTCCCATGTATATACATACATACAAATACATATATGTATCTATATATATATATGTTTGTTTGTCTCTGGGAGCTGCTGCTCTCCTCTCAAGCGGTAATTTCAAAAATTTGTGCCAAAAGGCGGCCGGCCGGCCGGCCACAGCGGCGACATCAGCAGCAAAATGAAACTGACCTGGGATAATGGCCACAAAAGAATTGCCGCCGACACCCAACCACTTAGAGCAACCAACTAGCAAATGGAAAGAGAACAAAAAATATTAAAAGAAAAGACAAAAAAAAACAAGCACAACAAAAAAAAAAGAATTAAAATTCAAGTCAAAATATTTCAGTTATGATCAAGCAAATTACAATTTGTATTCCTTACTGTCGACACAAACTTTTCTATATAAGAATATATGTATCTGATCTTGAAAAAAGTTAATATTTGAAAGACTAATCAAAATTCTTCTAGCTAAAGCGTTTGCCGAAGTGGCATTATTTTTATATACATACAAAACTCTTAATTAAAAAAAAGGGTCATTAAGTAGTTGGCAATAAAATTGATCTCTATGGCAATAAATTTCTGTATCGTATACCAAGTAAGATTACAAACAACTGGTCATGTCTAGGTCGGATATATGTAAGTACATACCAAATATAGTATAAAGAACATGCATATATGCTATAATTTTATACCCTCGCAAAAAGGGTGTAACGCATTGCAAAGAGTGTCAATAGAAGGGACGAGTCAGCCGTCAATCTGTGTGTTTCTTTGCAGTTTTTAGACATTTTTTTCAAAGCAACTTAAACGAAACTTGGTGTATACACTTTTAGACTTATATGCATTTGCAAGTTTAAGAATTGGCCGAATCGGATAACTATAAAGTATAGTTACTATTGGAACAATCGGTAAACAGTCAAAAATTGCAAGGGTATACAAACTTCTGTATACTCAAAGCTCTCTTGTTTAACATGTGTATTTTTATTTGATTGTAGCTAGAGTATTCCTTCTTTGCAAGAAATAAAAAATTGAAGAAAAAAAACTTTATTTTATTTTACTTGCTTTAATGAGTGAATGAGATAATAAACAATCTGCGAACGATAACTCCAATTTCAAGGTCATGTCGGCTCAAAACATAGAATTTCTGATCTCATAGAGTGCATTTAAATGAGCTAATATATGTATATTTATTTCTTTTTATTTAGTATCTCGAAAAATACTTAAAAGAGACGAAGTTAATACGTAAGTGTAATTAAGTAGCAGTCTATAAAAAAAACCGATTGAATTGTTTACAACAAAAAATAGATGAAAAAGAAAACAAAAACTATTAGTTAACCATTATTGATTCTCATTTTTTCAAAGATCATATTATAGGAAACTTCATTATTTCGATTGTTTTGAGTTTAAAAGATTTTCCAATTAATTTTCTTACAAAGTTATTAGCCAATGGCAACGATTACTTGAATACTGTTTGCTATTGCTACTGCTGATACAACACTTAATAGGTGAGCTTTAGCCCAGCTACTGGTGCCCGAATGCTGGTAAAACAAGCCGCTAATGTCCCCTTGTCCAGTTAATGTTGCTATTATTGTTGCCGTTGTTGGTGTTGCTGCTGCTGTTGCCAGTGCGTGCATTTGCACCATGTGGTACATGAATTTTGCATTTGGCCCGACTCCTGCTGGTGGTGGGGTATTGCTGCTTGCCCCCTCAACTTGCACCATTAAAATGAGAATGAGCTTAAATTAAATGCGGGTTCCTGATGCACACACACACACACATACAGAAAACGAGAAATTAGCAGAGAAAATTGCAACAGAAGGATGAAGATGAGATGAGTGGAGGAGTGAAGAAGCAACTGCTATGTGTTGTACTTGAATGTTGGCCAAGCAAATTATGCTGGCATTGAACCAATAAAAAGTTTTCGCATTAGAAAGGTAAACAAAAAAAAACGAAACGAAAAAGCAATGGAAATTGCCGCCCGGACAACATTGGAAAATTTAGAGCGTGAGATATTTCCCATATTAAATGAGCGGCAGCAATTTAACAAACAAGAACAACAGCAACAAAAAAAAAAAAAAAAAAAATGAAGAAAAAATTGAGCTACTTAGGTGGCTCTTAGTACTGATTTCATTTCCCAAAGAATCGATCGTCAAGACTGGCTAAAAGGCCAGACACACAGACACAGACATACATACATATACCTATAGATAGACAGAGAGACAGACATGGGCACAGATACAGATAGAGAGAAGGCCCAGGCACAATTGTCAATTCGAACGAACCGGCCAGCCATTCAAATGTCACAAATTGTTTGCCAAATCGCGCATTGGACATGAAATAGTTTCGACAGTTTAATTTGCCTCCCCAAACGGGCGACAAACGGCAATTGTTGTTGCCGAGTCGAAACACCTACCAAATGTCCCCGCTTCTTGTCTTTGCCCGTCTTGGTCTTGGTCATTGATCGGCAGTTTCCAGCAGCACCATCAGCATTTACAGCAATAGTTTCTTTAGCTTAGGCCAAAATGCAAATACCTCCCCGTCTTACTTCAACCATCAGCTATAGCCTCAACTTTAGCTCCAGCTTCAGCTTCCCAACTCCAACTCCGAGTTCGATTCCGGCTCCGGTAGAGCAAAAGGCTCCATCAACGACAGGCAATAGCAATGCAGCAGATGCTGCAACCCAATCGTAGATATGAGCTCAGCGATAACGTTGACATTCCACCTAAATTTATAATTTTTCGCCGAGTTTTTACCCCTTTTAATTTTTGCCGACATGTGTGAGCCAAAAATACACTGTAAAATTGTCATCAATAAAAATTTCATCTATATAAATCTGACAAAGGAATTGCCTCGGAAAAGACAGAAAAAAGAAAAAAGAGGAGAAAAAAAAATTAATTTATAAGAAAAAATAAAGAAAATTTCACCCATCTTTCATTTTTAAGAATTTTCAATTGATTAGTAAATTATTTTCTAGAGCAATGTCCCATTTGTATTTCATATTTTGTTCAGTGTACTTAAAGATGCTCTCTCATCGTTTTGGCCTGCTTTGCCCTGACTGAGAGAGTCTTGACATCATCCGGCTGTCCTATGACAAGTGGCCCAGTCTATGTCCAAGAACCAACCAAAAGCCAGCAAAACAAAATCTACTTTGATCATTACCATAACTGATCTTGTTTTAAGCCATGGCGCCTTCTTTTGCTTCTGTTTTGCTGTTATTTTTGGTTGCATTTTTGTTTTCGGATTGTGTTTTTTTTTTTTTTGTTTGGTTTGGTTTGGTTTGGTTTTGTGTTTACTGAATGATTTTCTGCGGTTCATTTAAGTCACGAACTGCTTTGACTTCATCTTTGACTCGGACCCCATGGCATGTTCTTTTTGTCCGTGATTTCATTTTGATTTGCACGACAAAACCGAAACGTAGGTGCCTATCCACCATCCGCCCCCTCCCCCTTCCTTACTGGTAATCCACCCACCCACCGTACCGTTGCATAGGCATCCCATCATCATGCCACCGTCGCCTGCCTTCTGAGAGGATGATTCTGTCATTGAATTTTAATTTAATTCAATGCACAACAGAAAAAAAAAGTAAAGAAGCAAACCATTTGGCTCTATTACAATACCAAGACAAGATCACTTGGCGATAATAAAAAAGCTGGGAAAAAATAGTTTTTGTGCTCTGATTCCCATTATTGGTCATGATGATGATGATGGTGATGCGGCTCCTAATATTGTGTTTGTATTCCAACCGACAGAATGTCTTCATTTATGCTACATTTATGCTAATGGATCAGAGATGAAAACTAGAAATGGATATGCTAACTTAAATTCCAATAAATGAGGTTAGCAAAAAGATGATCAGGAAAGACTAACAAAATGAAAGAAAAGGGGGAAAAAAAAACATAGTATAAGATTATGTCAATTGGTCAATTGGTTTTTCTAATCATTTTAAGTACATCCTGTAAAAAAAAACCAAACTATCTAATTTGTAGGCAAAAAAAAAAAAGAAGAAAACCCATAAAAGGCAAAAACCACACGCGAAACATTTTAATAATAAAAATTTAATTTGTGGCGAACAAATTAATTTCAAAGCGCATTTACACCTCCTAATCTCAATCACTAAATTGTCGAATGGAGGCAAAAGGAAAAAAAAAACCCGAAACAGGCAAAGCCAAAAGCAATCGCAAATAGTCTGGAGCCTGAGAAGAAGGCGTTAACCAGTCAAAGGCACACACACACACACAAAGACACACGCCCCATTAGGCGCACCTAAGCGGCAACATTAGTGAGGCACAAGGAGGCAAAATGGGACGATGCTTTACTTGTCCATGGTCATGGCCATGGCAATGGCAATGGCAATTTTCCCAGACTTCGACTTGGACTTGGAGATTCGGAGTTGGCCAGAAAACCCTGCAATTACTGATGCAAGCGCAACGCCGGCTATCACTCGAGCCAAACAATATCAATATTTATGCAGACGATAACACCTTCTGATTTACGCCAGCATTGCATGCAGATGCTGCTTCAAACGCCTACGGATAGTTGAAGCTAGAGTGCACTATACAACCTATCGATATATATGTATATCCATACATACATATGTACATATATATAGATATTTTTTCTATTAAGAGCTCAACACTTGCGCTACTGCAAGAAGAGCAAACGCCGCCAACACCGACGCCGTTGTTGCTGTGAACCAGCAATTTTCAAGTTAACGCCCCGCATTGGCCAAATAAAAATGAAGTAGAAGAAGTGGGAGAAAATTCAGTCAGACAGAAAGAGAGACAAAGAGTGAGAAGGGGAGAGGTGGGGGGTAAAAGAAACTATAACATGTTCGACATAATGGATATTAGCATAAATTTTGCGGCCGGCAACACAAAATGTTGCTGCAGTCGTTGATTGCCCCATTGCCAGAATATGTTGCTGGCAACAAATCGCAATTCGAAGCGAAATAAAGTTACAGTGGTCTCAAATCAAAGAAGTTTATATAAGTACAAAAAACTATATAGGATAATTATTAATTGTTCAGATAAAAAATGAATATATGTATATATAATTAGCTTTGATTGCTAAGAAAGTTTTCTTCTTTCTTATTTTTTCTTAAAGACAATTGAGCAATTTATATAGTAAATATTTATATTTTTTTTTATTAATAATTTTTTTTAACCACTGTGGTTAGTAGTGGAATGGTGGGAACAGGAACAGGATCGAGCGTTACTGTTGTTGTTGTTGTTGTTGCTGCTGCTGCTCTTGTTGTTGCTGCTGCAAGTTACTGTTGCTGTGGGAAGCTCAGAAAAATTTGCCAAGGCAAATAAGGCGTAAAGACTAAATAAAAATAAAGATGCGCATGTTTATTATTGTGTTGTGTTGCAGCGGCACCGAAAAAAAGATCAGGCAGGCAAATCGAATGTTGCTTTTATTATTTATTGAGTTGTTATTAGTGCAAACTACGCTTGTTGCAATTGTGCGCCTTGTTTATCTGATTTCAAGCTGCTGAGCTGTATTTGCAGTTTTGCAGTTTGCAGTTTGCATGTTCAGGTAGCTGCAACATGTTGCCAAAGGTGAATGTGAATGTTGTTGAGCGGCATGAAACATTTTGAGTTATTGCCAAGTGGCAAGAGTCGACTTAATTAATACATGCAATGCTGCTGCCACTGCTGTTGTTGCTGCTGCTGCTGCTGCTGCTGCTGCTGTTAGTATTATTGTTGCTGGTGCTTATCGAACTGCCATAAGTTCAACAACAATTACGGCAAACACTCATCAAAGACACAACAAGATACCAGATACCGATACTTGAACTCGAACTCGAACTCGAGCAACTGTGGTGGCAAAAGTTGCTATCGACCGACATTGGCAACTCCATATATTGTATCAGCTCCATTACTATTTTCGAGCTGAAAATTACTTTATAGTGTTGGCGCGCATAAATTGATGTAATCGTTTGTTACCATTTCTGCCAACTGAACTGACCAAGCGGCTGCCACTGTCGCTCAATTGCCTTTTGTCTTTCGCTGGCCAGGAGTGTGCGAACGTTGTTGGCCAAACGTTGCCATCGCCTTCAATTTTTGCCTCTTCTTTTTGTCGCTTTTGTATCTTTCTTTCTTTTTTCTTATCGCACATTTGCGCATGCGCTTCACACTTTTTCTTTTTTTTTTTACCTATGCGGCGGCATTCTCGCTATGTTTGGCATGCGGCTGGCATGGTCACGGGAATTTCATACCTCCCTCATCCACACATAATGTCAACTCTCCATCTCTTTCCATTCCCCCTTACAGCTGCCGGCTGGCAGTGCTTGTTGTTGTGGTCTAGTGGGGGGGGGAGGGGTAAATTGCATTGCAGTTGTCAACCAATTGAAAAACCAAAACTCAGTCAACATCGCCATCCAATGGAGTGTCTCATCAATACAAAATTTTGATAGAAACGAATGTTTTGCATCAAAGGATATATGCATTTTATCCTGGTTCCTGCATTTACTTTTCATAACAAGAAGTTTCGTTCGAATTCCCAATCTTTGTTGGTCAAATTTAAAGACAAATGTGAACATATATCAAAAATTTCAACTATTATTTCAGTCAGTTAACATCCATTTAAATGGGCAAATGGGCGGCCACTAGCATACATAATTAATGAGCCTTAAGCCAAGTCAATATTTGGACCCATTAACGCGGTGGTTAGTTTATCAGAATCATTGATATATCCTTGGTATATGTGCCAAAAGCTGCTCAATGAGGTGTAAATTGAGGAGTTTTTTTTTCCTCTTCTCTCTCTAGCAGCAACACCTACCTAATGAAAAACAATTTCAATTTCATGTTGCATGTTGTGGCAGCTGCAGCAGATTCTTCTTCTTCTATTAACTAACCCCCGCTTGTTGTTGCCATAACAAAAGAAGGGCACCCAAAATGAGCACGAGAGCAAAACGAAATGACAATAAAAACTAATCGAATCAATGAGAGGGAATAAGGATACAAAAACAAATCCATCGAAATTGAAAACATTGTCCTTTTTGTTTGGCCAAAAAATACACAGTTCAGGGTTGACTCTATGCGGTATGTTCTTGTTGTAGCTGTTGTTGTTGTTGTTGACTGGCAGCCAAACAAATTTATTGATTAATGCGCACGCTCTTCAAAATGATCACAAAAGACCTTCCTTCCTTCTGTTAAACTCATAAATTGTGATCTTTGATTTTTCAACAGCACTCGGAATGCCTCTGCGCTCTTTACCACTTCAACTACTTTGTAACAGATATTTCAACAAAACAGACACACAACAGACAGTTAAACAAAACAAAAACAACAACAACAAAAAACAATACAATTGCCAATCTTTGATTTTGTTTTCATTTGGCTGTCAACAGAATTTCCACATTTGCCACGCATACAACCAACTGAACAATATAAAGTTCATTATTTAGCTATAAATTTGTTGTTATGACATCTTAGGCCAGGCGTTATACGATTTGTAATGCTTCGTCTTTGTACATTCAAAAATCTACACTTGAAGAAAATTAATTTTAAAAAATTAAAAAAAACTAAAAAATTTAAAGACATCTAAATTGATATATTTTCTTAATCAGTGGCAAGTTAAAAAGAAAATGTTTAGAGAAAGAGAATTTAATGGGTAATAGAGTTAGTATGAGATATAGATCTAGAAAAGAGAATAGAGAGAAAGAGAATTTAATGGATAATAGTAACCCTATTACGAGATATAGTTACAGAAAAGATACAGATATAGAAAAGTTTCAGTATAAACTATAAGCTAGAAAAGTTATAGATATATAGAAGAAGTCGTTTTAAAACAAGTAAAAGACTTAAACTTTAGTACTCTGAGTTATTACATAATATTTTTTTGTATATTGTTTTATATGTGAAATAATAATAATAGAACCTTTAAGCCATTCAGCTATTTGTGTTAACTTGATGCCATCTTAGATTATCTACTTAGTATCTAAATGAAATTAGAACAAATTTTAATATAATTACAATATTTTATGTACATTAATTTTCAAGTGTCGATTAGTTTTGATCTTTTGGCATTTGGCAAAATGATATTTTAAAATAAAAATGACTCTTGTGTTGTTGTAGTTGTAGTGCAACCATTCATTTGGTATGCCTAAGTTTAATCCAACAATTAGTCAAACAATAAACTCCTTTCACACCTTCAATGAACAGACGCATGGCAAAGCCATAAGACAAGTACAAATCAAATGCTGAGACATCGACTTCGACTCCGTTCCAGTCTCTCTTGGCTCAATCTCATTCAATATCATTTTAGTTTTACAATCACACATAAGATCACAGCAAGTGAACTTGGTGGCATTTAATGGCAAACGAGAAACGGAATTGAATTGAAATCGGGGCTAAAAACCAGAGGCACACACATACATATGTATAAATACATATATACAGGGCAGTAGAAGAGGCAACTGCAACTGCAACAGGCAGCGGGCAATGCCAAAAGCGCAGCTGGAAAACAGTCAACAAAACAAAGATTTAAGTTTTAGATCAAAGCCAAATGCACCGCCACTTGCTGTTAACTCGATGGCGCTCCAAGGTACACCATACAGAAGACTATGTTGTTGAGGCCATCCCAGAGGCTCACTCTCAGGTTGGTATCATTTTGTGACTATTTCTTTTTTTTTTATATACATACCCTATGTATACATATCTGGAAAAACAACCGATTTCGATATTAGCTATAACTTTATAGAACATATGTATATAGAGAACGTAATCGTTAACTTATCTTATCCAATTAATACTTTGTTCTTGTATATTTTATAGACTTTAACAGTTTGCCTAGTTTTTGTCTGAATCTAAATAAACTAAATTAGTGATTTAATATTTTTCTTTATTATTTATATATTTTTATTTAATATTAAAACTGCCTCAAAATCAGGTTATATTTATCTTTTTTTAAGCTCTTTTGATAGATTTTGCCATCATTTTGCTGACATTCCTTATTAGCAGAAACTTATTATTAAGAAGCTGAAAATAACTTAGAAATATTATTTGTTTTAGAAAACATTTTGTAGATTTTTATTGTAAATTTCATAATGTAAGAAGATTAGAATAAGGTTAGCTTCCTTATTACTTGGTAGAGAGTATATAAAAGTCGTTTTAGCTTCTTACCATAATGATTTGGTTGCTTTTTGTATGTGGTTTTTTTTTTTTTTTTTTTTGTATACTTTGGCTTTCAAAGTGTGCAAATGTTTGGCGTCAGGCAATTTGCTGACGCGTTTGTTGTAATTAAATCGATGGGTAGAAGCGGTAGCTGTAACAGAGACTAAACACAAAGCTTCGATTTGATCGGCAGTTTGGCCAGCAGCTAACAGCAGCAGCAAGCAGCAGCAGCAGCAATTCATTGTACTCATGAATCTTCCAGCTGTCTCTGTCCAGGCTGGCTCAAAGGCTTGAGCTCTGGGGCGGTCTGTTGTGGTCCAGCTAATCTGTTGGGACTGTGTGCCTCGCTGTTTGCTTGTTACTCTTGCATACAAATGACATAAAATGCATTGGATTCAAGATCTGGTGATTCCAGGCGATTTCCAAGGCAAGCGAATGTGCTCGAATCGTGGCCACATCTTTGACTCTCTGACTGGTTGGACACATGATTTCACCTCGACGCTAATGGCGACAAACTGCCGTGGACCAGCACAAAATTGTCGACAAACAATTTATCTATTTGTGTATGTCAAAGCCAATTGGCGGCCGGGCCATGTTTTCAATGATGCTCTCATGCCTGATGTTGATGCCGATGCCGATGCTGAAGCCAATGCCTGTTGATGATACACATGATCATGCACCAGCTGATGATCATGATCATGATGATGATGATGATGATGATGAAGATGATCTACATGCTAATCAAATCACATCACATCAGTTGGCCAATTACTCACTCCAACACCTTTTGGGAGGCAAATAACAAATGACTTTGGCGACAAACTTGAGCTGAGGTGCCTGGAGTATCCCCCACTGATTACCCCACACACACACACACATAGTGGGAGAGAGAGAGAGAGAGATGAGGTAGATATGCGGATAAGTAATGGCCTCTTAGTTGGTCATTTATCTTCATTGGAGCGAGAGGAGTAAAAGCAATTTTACGGCTATTTGTTTTCGTTTTGATTGGTTAATCATCTGATTTTCGATTACCCACAGCTATTGAAAAATGTTAATAATAAAGCAATAAATTGCTCCCCTTTTATATAAATATATATAAAATATTAACTTAATAATATTGTTAATTAAATGTAGATAAATTGTCTAAGTAATTATATAAATACTAATTTTATTTAATTAAAGTTCTTGTTTACTCTTGAATAATTTATCAAGAAAGCTTTCAGTACTTGATTTAGTTTAAAGTTTTGTTTCAACACAAAAATTTTATTTCATATAAGAACTTATCTGTATCTTTAGAAATATTGAAGTATGTATAGTCATTTTTTGTTGAAGCTAAGTTTAAGTTTACAAAATTTCTTTTGATGGATTCTTATATAATAGTTTATTTTCCTATTGTTTCTTTCAATTTAAAACGATTTTTTCAATGGGAATATATAGAAATAAATACTTCTTAGATTAATTAGATAATTTCTGTGTTTAAAAAATAAAAGTAAAAGTTGATTTCCTATATAGTTTTAGTTAGTTAAGGCCTTAGACTGCTTTAGTTGAATTAAACCCTTAAATTTTAGTTGAACTTTTTATTTGCCTCTTTTTATATATTTGAAATATTTAAATTAGTAAATTTATTTCTCATTGACAGACAGAGATCATTTTGCAATATAAATATTTAAAACCAATAAATTTAATACCAATATAAATCTTTTGCAAACTTTAACATTTTCAAGTCAAAATCGTTTCACTAGCGGGCAAATTGAGTAAATTCCGCAAAAAAAAAAATAAAAAACAAATTTAATATTTATTTTTATGCTACAAGTTCCATCAATATTTAACCTTAATCTTAGCATCTTGATCGTCATTTGGCATGCAGAGATGATAGTTTATTAAATATGTGACTAGAAAAATTTGCTTAGAGCCAAATAGCCAAACTCTGGCCAAAGACGAAAGAGCGAGCGAGAGAGCGAGCGAACGAGCGAGCGTGCTGCCCCCGTGACACATTGCACATGCTGAGAGAGACACCGCCCCCAAGTCCCTCCTTTTCAGCAAGTTCTTTTCGTGTGCAATGGGCTAATGTTGTTGCCGTTGTTGTTGTCAGGTGAGTGAGAATTGTGTCACATAGTCAGGCGCTGACACTCTTTAGAGTCGCTGGGAGTCGCGTAGCTAGCGGTATATTTGCCTAAGCCAAAGTTTCATTTTATTTTTTTTCCCCCTCTTTTTTTTCGTATCGTTTTGTTTTGCTTTTTCTTTTCGTTTTTCCTGGAAACAATCGCCGAGTGTACAGGCATTTTGCTGCCTCCACCAACTTGTAGACTCCACTCCATAAATCTCGCCACACAATGACAAAATATTTGCAAATCGCAAGGCGCGCTTCAAGAGAAGCCGCCATTCGATACAAATCTATTTTCGTTAGTTCGTTTTTGTTTTTTTGTTTTTTTTCCACCGATTCGGGTTGAATTTTCGATTCTCTCGGCGTTATTATATTTTTGTACATATTGCTTACTTACTGAGTGGCACTGTGGTTGACAAGTCATTATAAATATTATAATAAAATATAGAAGGAAATAATTATATAACTGCATATGTTTATGGAAATTTATACAAAATATTAAGAATCTTTATCAAACTATTTTCTTTCCATCTATAATGGAACACTCGACAGATCTCAGTTATCGAAACTGGTTAAAATTGCTCATTCCAGTTCCAATGTGCAATCTTTTGGCAAAAAGAGAGTTTGGCAGTCTGTGGTAGAGTAAAAGAGCATCATCGTCTTCTCTTTTTGCCTTCGCCTTCAACTTGTTATGTGGTGCGGCAGCATACAAACAATTGTCTATTCTTTTTCAAATGCAACTGCCGCCTGGTAGCCAGCAACTGAGACGACCGAACGACGATGCGACTCCCCTGGGGGCAGTCTTGGTATAGTCACTTTTTTTCTTCTAGACTGCCATTGGGAATCGGAAATCTTCTTTCTACTTTTGGTAGCTTTTTGTTGGTGTTGTTGTTGTTGTTGTTGTTGTTGCTGTATTTTTTCTCCTATTTTCTTTTGCCAGACGTGTTTAACATACAAATTGTTACACTTCCAAAATGATATTTATTATTTTGGTTCATTTGTTTGTCGTGGCATAAGGTGAACAGAGATTATAATAGATCAGAAGTTGCAACATTCGCACAGAATTATCAAAATTCATGTTGATCATTTTTCTTAAGTAAAACCTTTAGTTGACTTTGCTTTCTCAAGTGGTTGTAGAGTTGTTGTGTTGTTGTTGTTGGTGTTGTTGCTGTTGGACTTGTCACATGATTTTATGGTCTATTCCACCTACTCGGCAATAAATCATGATTTAATTTATGTTGCCCCACTCAATAACGAAACACAAGCAACCGAATATGGTGATATGATGCCATAATTTCTTAGCCATA
Source organism: Drosophila austrosaltans (assembly GCA_035045865.1). Lineage (NCBI taxonomy): Eukaryota > Metazoa > Arthropoda > Insecta > Diptera > Drosophilidae > Drosophila > Drosophila austrosaltans. Next base: position 8,414,148 of record JAWNOQ010000207.1, read on the forward strand.
AAGCGTATAAATATGGTATAATAATTGCAAGAGAGTTGAAACAAAATCAACAAAAGAAAAAAGAGAGAGAAAAGAAGGAAAAAAATATAAGCAAAAGGAATCGTCTAGTTGTGTTAGTTCTGCGGAGAATGTAAGTCAATTTAATAGTTTGATATCCTTGGACCAATCGAAATTAAATGAGATACCAAAACAAGACTCTTTTGAAATTTTTAATAGAATTTTTTTAAAGTTACTAGGTACTATATACTATAAATATTCAAACTGATAGTTTGAACAAACCAAATATGTATTTATTTTGATTTTATTGTAGGTAGTTTAAGTATAATAAAAACTTTGATATATTTTTCATTTTATCTTCGAGTAAAGAAAAAAAGAACTTTCTCTTTAAGGATTTTCAAATTTTTGTTTAATGTTTTATTACTTTTATTTGTAAAAGGACATGTTTTTTGATTCTTCGTAAGTCCTTTTCAATCAAAACTTTATATTGATACTAAATTTTATTAAGATAATTATATTAAATAATTATTAGTAATTATTTTTATAATGCAAAGATGAGAGCTTAAATTTTTTGAAGCCAAAGTTCTAAATTTTCTAAAGATTTGATAGAACAATCTTTCCTATATACCATTTTGAAAACTTTAAAAATTATTTGTTTATAATACACACTACAAGTTAATGAAAAATAAATGTTCATCGTTAATTTGAATAGGATACTTCCTACCTTGGATCTACCCTTTCGAAAATTAGTTTAAATATATCAGTTCCTTTTGATACTCTAAATATAATATTTAATGATTGTCGCTGTGACAGATTTTAAATAAAGAAAGTATGAAAAAAAAAATATTATTTTGAATCATTAATCTACATTTGTAAGAAAAAAAAACAAAATATTTCGTCGTAATAGTTGCAAAGGATTTGCATATACAAAAACATTTCATCTAGCTAAATATATCCTTCCTCTTTTTTTTTTCATAAATATACTTTACAAATACAACACAATCGTCTCAACACTTTCAACATAGGGAGACCATTCCCTATACATTGTTGGGAGCATCTATTAGGGATTTCTATATATGCGTTGGCACGTCTTATGGCAAATCTTATGTTGCCAAATGCATTTGTCAATGTCGTACCCTGTGAATGAATGCCAAGTCCCAAGTCGAGAGTCCTCTGTAGTAACAAAAAAAAACTAAAAAAAAAAAAATACAACAACTTTCGCCTGCAATCCGCATGGGTCCATTTCATTTCCATTGTACAAGCGCTGCGGGCAACCCGTCATAGGTTGATACTCGGTTTCCTGTTGCAACAAGAGAGAGAGAGAGGGAGAGAAACAGAAAAAAAAGCGAAAAAAAACTGCGTGACTTGGTTTTGGACTGTGGCCAATATGTGTAACTCTGCCAATTTGCCTTAGCTTAGTTCGCACGTTCATGGCCTAAACAATAAATACGTTTTTTAGGCAGCCGTTTAAAGTCAAATGAGTTATGACTGTTGGCACTTTGGTGCTCGACACATTAGCCAAGTTTGACGAATGGCGGTCACCAGCCAACTATTCAGCCATCCATCCATTTAGTAAGACTCATAAGAAAAATCTCTGCTAAACAGAGAGAGAGAGAGAGAGAGAGAGACTTGTGAGTAATGTTAAACATTTTATTGTACTTAACCTTATCGGATGGTTGGTTCGTTGGGCAAACTATTTTCCCATCATGGAAAATCATCTAAGGGATAACGGTCTGAAGACTTGAAGATAAGTCTCATTTTTTTTTTTTCTTTATACACAGTTGAAGCTCTATCTGTAAAAAGAAAGAAAGAAAAACTATATATTAAATTAATCCTCACCAAGTTAGCAGCTGACGCCTTTAGCTGATGACTGGCATGCAAAATGCCAGACAGATTTATGAGAACGGACATATTTGGAGCAAGTGGCCAGGCAGTGGCTCAGTCTTTGATTCGGACTCTGAGACTAAGACTTGGATTTAGACTGAGAGAGACTGAGGCTGGCCAAACGATGTTACGCATTAGACAAACCAACAAGCTGTCGGACGAGACTGTACCACGGAATCTGTGTGTGAAGATGAAATTAAGCCGTATGCTGATTTCATTTTAATTACGGAGCGACTGGCAATCAGGCATGGTAAAGCTGGATCAGGCTTAGAGCGACAAGTGCGTAATATGCACATGCAATTACAAAATTTATTCATCTATGTATATGTATATGTGTGTGTGTGTGTGTGTGTGTGTGTGTGTGTGTGTCGGAGTGTGTGTGTAATTGCAATAGAGCTCAAGATACCAACCCAAATATGTTCATATGACTGATCAAAATGAAGGCAAAATGTTAAATTATAAACCATTGCATACCCTATATTACATTTTAAATTTATACAAAATTTTTGTAAATATACCCATAACGATAGATATACCCTATATTCCTTCTGAAATCTGTATAAAATTGTTGAAAAAATAGTAGAAAAGATATATCTCTATATACAAGCTTAAGTCTATATAAAGTTACTGAAAACTTAGCAAAAAGATTCCTCAAATTGAAAACTTCAATTACAATTATCTTGGGAATTGGGTTTAAAATCTTTAAAAATTAGTCCTATTAAATTGAAAAATTTCTAATAATTTTTAGGTAAGATTATGTCGATATTTTACCTATAAATTCAATATGATTTCCTAATCGCTTTTATGATTTAATATAAATATAATTTCTTTATAGAATTTATATATATCATAACTTTATTTCATTATACCCTTGCAAGGATATATTAATTTTGGTCAGAAGTTTGCAACGCATAGAAGGAGGCATTTCCGACTATATAAAGTATATATATTCTTGATCAGTACGAAGAGCTGAGTTGATTAAGCTCTGTCTGTCTGTCTGGATCAACTGATTCCGAGACCCTTAAAGCAACAGAGCTAAAATTTTGCGCATAGGCTTCTTTTTGCTGCAGGCATTGTATGTCTTGGAATCATCCCGATCTGATGACTATATCATATAGATCCCATTGGAACGATCGGTCGAGAATAGAGTTAGACTTCCATAACTTTTTTGTTTTTCAATCGAATATTACAAAATTTGTTGCTTATGAGTATAGTATACTTTCTAACATATTTACCAAGCTTCATTAGAATCGGTTGACTATATCATATAGCTGACATAGGAACGATCAATAACTTGCGTGTTTTTATTTGGTATTTGGAAGTTTAGTATATCTAAAAATGTCTGTGTTTCAGTTTCAGCCAAATCGGTTGACTATATGCTATAGCTCCCATAGGAACAATCAGACAAAAAATATTTTTTTGTTGAATTACTTAATTTTCCTCAAGCTACAAACTTTTAATATTAATTGAACATGTTTTATGTGCTTTCTAACGATTTTGTCACATTATGAATATGTAATTGTCAAATAGCAGTTTGGAAGGGTATACGGACTTCGGCACGGCCGAAGTTAGCCCATCCTTCTAGTTTTTTTTTTTAAATATATCTTTAAACTGTTACGAAACCTAATATAACGCCTTTCGAAACAACTACAGAATAAGTTTAAAAACAATTTTTGAAAATTTTAAAAGAAAATTATAAAAACTTATTAATAAATTTTCAAGTCAAATCAATCTTATTACTGCTGATTAATTTCTAGATTTATTTCTCAACTATAAAACTATTGCCATTATTTCTATAACAAAAAAAATTCCTTTTGCAGTTTGACATGTCTTGTAATTGATAACATTGAGCTAAACTGTCATAAACTGTCGTAAACGATGTGTCCAAAATGTGAAATCTATGATCTAGATTGTCGACTATTTATTTTATACAGACATCACCTAAGAGCCCAAGAGTAATTTACCAAAAATGAAAATGAACTTGTTGCCGTTGGAGTGGATATTTTAACTGAATCTCTTCTAGTTTGTTGCGATCCCATAGTGTTTTGGGCCATTGGCTACTGGCCACTGGCCACTGGCTAGTGGCTAGTGGTTACTGGCTACTGGGTAAGGTAAGGCGATAACCAAAACTAAAATAAAAATGATGCCCCCAAGGCGCTGAATGGCGGCACCGATGTGAATCCATTTCAAAAGGTAGCCGGCAGGAGGCGACCTGGGGTATCATCGATCATCGATCTTCTAAAAATGGTTTCCAGCTGCGTAGGAAAACACCATCGCATGACCAAATCGCACTCTTTGGACTCTGATACTTTCTTCTATTTTTGCTCGAGTTGTGATTGCAAACTGCCGCGAATTGCGGATTGTAAGGCAACAGCAGCAACATTGCAACAACGTTAGTTTTAGTTTATTTTTTTTTTTTTGCGCAAGTCTTTCTTTCTTTCTTTCTTTACCTATAGGCAGCTGGTTGTTCGCTTGTTTTGGCACATTTATTATTATTATTATTAAATATCAACGTCGTTTGTCGTTAGCAATTTTTGTTATTTATGAGCTCAAGTTATGCCTTTTGGGTGTTTTGAGAATTTAGGCATGACAAACGCACACAAGCAGGTGAGTGATGCCAAATTATAGATAAAAGTGATCACAACATTGGATCACAGTGATTCATGATACTTTTTACAATCAAAAGCATCACTAAAAAGTTAAATTAAATATGTATAATTAATTAATTAATCTCAATCATAAAACTATCAGAATTAATTTTGCTTTAAGAATGAAACAAGTTGCAAATAAACTCTTCATGTTGCCTATGAAATTTCACAACAATTTGTTAAACTTTTACCAAGAATATATTCTTATATCTTTCTAATATACATATATGTATAAAATAAGCAATATATAATATGTTTGATATGTTTATTTCTCCTCACTTTTGTTATATTTTTGAAAATTTCAACAAATTTAAACTGCCTGATTATAATCATATTTAATATACTTGTAATCAAGTAACAATTTGATATTTAATCTCATCACTATAGGCCTAGCATATAGACATATAGGTAATGCCAATTAATGACCAAATTAGTGAGGCACTCATAGACAAACACTTTGACCGCATATGGTACGGGTTTATCTACTGATTTGGTTCGAATTGTGATTTATTTCTTGCAAGTGGCTTTGATTTCTTAGTTAGTACAAGTCAGTTTGACTCGACGATGACATTGGCGAAAGTCGGTAGGAGAACAAAGTGAAATGCATAAATGCGAATAAGTTTGTGAGTAACTGAGTAGTAAGTGAATGAGTACTAAACGAATAAATACAACGTATGTATGTGTATGTATATAGTTAGATGTTAGTGTAGATGCGCTACAACATCAAATAAAAGTATTCAGACACTTACTTGGTTTACGTATTGTGCCTGTGCCTTTCATTTGACCAAAAGGACTAACCAAAATAGGCTATCACTGGCACGTAGTAAAAGTCAATTGGCCATACAAGGATACGGCAATTGCTGTGAAATACTCACATGAATGCATCAATGTGAGTGATGTGATGTGGAGTGGAGTGGTTAAAAAGTAATTAGCACTGGCATTTGATATACCAAATCAGGTTTTTTTTTTCAATGCAAGAGTGTTAATGGCATTTCTCTCCTATATAGATAATTTATACAGACTAACATATCTTTCTCTCTCTCTCTCTCTCTCTATCTTTATCTTTATGTATATATATCTTTCTCTTTGTTTCTTTTTCTCACATCCTTGTTTTCCTGTTAACAAATTGCAAATACAAATTACTGTCATAAATGTCAACATTACATTAAAAAAAAAAAAAACAAACAAACACATAAGAAGAAACATTACAAAAAAAAAAAAAAAACACTGACAACAATCAATACATCAGTTATGACAGTTTTCGAGTTGAGGAAAAACGAAGCAAATGTTAAAAGAAATTGTCTTAACCCATCATCATCGTCATCGTCATTGTCATTGTGGCTTGGGCAATTATCCAAGCCAAGCATCAGTATCAACAACAACAACAACAGCAACAACAACTGGCGTCTCATCTCAACACATTTCAACAATGTGGCCAAATGACAAAAAGTGTCAGACTCCTGGGCCCCAAAGCAAAATTCTACAAATGGCTGAAAGCCAACCACTGCCAATGCATTTAATGAAATCAAAACTCAGATCAAGCAATCGAGACACAAGAAGATCTCAAAGCTACATAAAGGAAAGGCAGACAAAATAAAAGAAAAAACTCGCTACAACTAAATGATTGCAAAAATCTAAATTGAATTTTGCCATAAATTGAATCAATGGGGGGATCAGCTAGTAGCAAAATAGCAACAGCAACTAATCCAAACATGAAAAATGTCGGCAGCAGATCAACTGTATAAATTCTAAGGTAAACGCATAAAAAGTTAGCAAAAAAAAAAAAAAAACAAATATTGCAATACATTTTCATTATATAGTAGACAATGGAATGCTCTATAAAATTATTAATCCTTTGTTCAGTAAAAACTTTCAATTGATTGAAGATGTTTAATATAGAAAGTAACCTATTTTATATATACAGATTTATAGAAAAAAAAAACAACTTTGGTCTAGAGATAAGCTTAAAAATATTGCAAATACAAACTAAAACACAAAACTGTTTTGGATATTATTTTTATCATCTTTAAAACCAATTCCTAATATAGTATTATATGACTTACCTAACTTCAAAATATCTCAAATAGAAGATTATACATAGAAACAAAGTTTGGAAAAATTTATATATAATATTAGTAAAGAAATCAATATAATTCCTTATAGACTGCCTCTATTAGAACTTTAAAGATAAATTAGAACTAAGTTCAGAAGAAGTTACTTACCTATGACATTTGATAGATCATAATCAATGTACCCCCTACGACCCATTTCCATTTGATATAGGGCAAGGTAATAAAAATAAAAAAAAAAAATTGAAAAAAAAAATAGGAGAGAAAACTTTGGGTGCTATTGTAACGGTGCGGCGCATCAAGATTATCTAAGAGACCTAAGCCCAAGCTAAAGAGAAGAGCTAGGAGAAGAAGAGCCTGGCAATCAATAACTTAAATTACAAAGTAATTGCACAGGCATTCACAGCATGCTGGGGGTATGACAGAGGATGGAAAGGGGTTAGGAGAAACCCCAGAAGCCATCGTCATCAGCATCAGCATCAGCACCTGAAAGAGCTCGGCTGGCTGGCTTGCTTGGTTGCTTGCTTGCTGGATGGGATGACTGTGGGGCTTTTTCTGCGCTCGCCTCTGGCTGTCGTCACAAATGTTACACTTGATGGTAATGATGATGGACAGATTGGTACCAAAGTCACTCCACAAAGCGTTGCCGTTGACTGAACCACTGAGCCACTACTGAGGCCGAACCAATCCGGTAGCCGGGTCTGTCAGTAAGTTGAAAATTGTTTTAAAATTGCTGTTACATGTCTGAATGCAAGCAGATTGAATTACAAGCTCGCCGAGCAAATGCTTTTTGATCATCATTATCATCATCGTCATCATCATCATCATTGTTGGAACTGGAAGCCAGTCTAAAATTAAATATTGCGCATGCGCACACCAACAAAACCATCGAATGGCACAAAATCACTCAAACACATACATATATGGTATAATCTAAATTTAAGTGTTGACAGTTTCAAACAGTTTTTGATATCGATATATGAAAAGTTGTAAAGCAAAACAAACAAAAAATATTATTATTTGCCACTGACCGAAATATAGATTATTGATGAGTAAAAAACTTTTGTTCAGTTGGTAAAATTTAATTTAGAAGTTAACTAAAACTACTTTCGAATGACTTAACCTTCAATTTAATTTAACAATTTTTGTTCTTTAACTGAAAGTTAATTTTCTTCGTTCAATAAGTTAAAAAAAAAACAAAAAGTAATTTAATGAAAATTGAAGAGTCTAAAAAATAAATAGCAAAGTAATTTAATACTCTACTTTATATATTTTTTTTTAAATATTTCAAATATTTTTAAAACTAATTTAGTTGACATGCAAATGAGGCAAGAATTTTACCCTGTTTTATAAGTTAGTTAAGATTAAATCTTTTAAATTATGCTAAAGTTTTTATAATAAGAAAATTTATACCAGTTTCAAGTTTATTAAAGTAATCAACTTTCAAATGATTTCCTTACAGGATTATCTTTAATTTTCTTTATTAAAAATTGATGAGTCTAGAAAATAAATAGCAAAGTAATTTAAGACTCTATTTTATATATTATTAAAAATATTTGAAACATTTCTAAAACTAAATTAGACAAGAAAATGATTTAAACTCTAAAAATTTTACCCTGTTTTATAAGTTATTTAAAATTTAATACTTTTAAGTTATGCCAAAGTGTTTTTTAAGAAGTAAATTTAGATTTATTTGCAGTTTATCAAAGTAATCAACTTTCGTTTACTGACATTATTATCTTTAAGGACTCTTACTTTTTTTTTATTTTAAAAAAGCAATTCAAATGGATAGAAATATTGAATATTTTTTTCAATTTAAACTCAATCCAAAATGGTTAAAAATTGCATAGCGCCTGACACTAACCATGACTTTATCTTTTATTTAACATTTACGCTCTGTATAAATATGGGAAGACTTTGCGGTCTTTGATCTTCTTTGCTTCTTTGCACTCCTCCCTTCTCTCTCTTCTTCTGTGTATATGTGAGAGAAGGAATGACGGTCTCAATAGCTTCATTTTCTGTCGCCTCTCCAATGGCCATAGTCATATAGTTATATAGCCGCCGCCAACTTTGCCATACCTGCACTTCATTAATTATGCGAATGTCTGCCTCATGGTGGAATTGATGCTCATGCTCCACAACCAACAGCAACGGCAACGGCAACGGCAACGGCAATGGCAATAGCATCATCATCATCATCCACATCCAAGACCAAGTGCAAGTCCATCGTCATTGTCGACACGGCAGATGATAAAGTTGTAATTTGTTGGCAGTTAAAGGTGTTGCTTATAGTGCAACTAATCGACATAATAAACTAAACTATGCGTAGCTAAACGAGATCTAGTAAATGTCTACGCAAAATGATGATGACAATGTTAGAGAGTATAAAAAAAGAAAACCTAAGTTAAATGGGTATATGTATAGTGAAATAGTAGTATCTCAATAAGGTGAAAGATGGGACAAAGAATACAACCTTTGCCGTTACACCCGGAAGGGCGTAACCAAATATTTAGAATTCGGTGTCAATGTGCAAAAAGACAACTAGCCAAAAAACAAAAAAAGAGGAAAAATCGTACAAAAAAGTAAGCGAAGAGAAGAACCGCTAAAGTGAAAACCCGACGAGACAAAGCAACAAGCAGAACCAAAAGGTAAATAGCGGCAACAAGTGGATGCCCATTTGCCGTCGGCCTCCACATTGGCCACACCATAGCCTCGTCGTTGTTGTCTCTGTCCTCTCTCTCCCTCTCTCTTTCTCTCTGTATGTATGCATGGCCAGCCATATAATGCAGCTCATCAACCACAAAGAATGGAGAACGGAGAGGATGTAGGAATGGGGACGAAAGAGGCAGTCAAATGCAACATGTGCTTCATGTGGCCACGACGACCGACCTGGCCATAAACAAATATGAGTAGCTGCAATCCGCAGAGCCAAACGGTTGCCTCCTTCTAGAAGTGTGGGAAAATTTTCGGAATTTCTTTAACTCCTCGCTCTCACTTACTCTCTCTCTCTCTCTCTCTCTGTCTCTCTTTCTGTTGGGGACAGGTTTTGTTTTTTTGGGATGAGGCGTTTCTGTTCCTAGTTCCTAGGTTAGGCATGCCAACTAGTGAAATTCTTTTTGATAATTTAATTTAAGAAATATTGTATATAAGCCTCCAAAACGACCCCAAGACCCCTTGACCAGAATCAGCTACGAGAATTAAGCGCAACGAATCTTAGCCAAGTTTCGTGCCATGTCTAAGTGTGTGTCTGAGTATGTGTGTGTGCCGAATTTGAATTTAAGTTTTTGCCTTCGTTTTCAGAGAAAGTTTGTTTTAGTTGTTGTTGTTGTTGTTGTAACTTCTCTCACAGAGATTCCACAAATGTTTTTCTAATTAAATAAAATTTACCATTTATAAAAAGATAATCATTAAACATTCTACAAGGCATATATGCACTCCCCCCACTCTCTCTCTTTTTTTTTTTTTTGCAATTTTTCACTCCACATGTTTTTGATTTAAAGGAATGGAATGCCTTTTGTTTGATTGATCGATTGATCGTTTGATTGAGTGATTGACAACGGCGCCAATGTGAGGCCATTTGATTTGGCTTCAACATTCGCCTAATTAATTTAATGTAAAATGCCAAAGATGTCATACACAGCAAAAATTACAACAACTCTTTGGCGTTGATGAGTGCAACAGGAGAGAAGAAGAAAAGAACAGATATGCTCCTTTTTAGCCTACTACCACGTACTCTTAACCTCAACTCTCGAGTATATTATCAAAAGGAATTTTGTTGTTGTTTGTTTAGTTGGTTGCCTATGTAACTGCAACCATTCTTTACGATCGGCAATAAATTTAACAATTTGTTTAGTGGCAGACACACACACATAGGAAGAGATCGAGAGAGAGAGAGAGGGGAAAACGTACAAAGAAACACGCAAAGTGTCTACGGGAGCTGCCATATATGGATACAAGTTGGAGCAGCCAGCCAAAGGCAAACGGCCAACAACAGATGCCAAAAGCAAAGCAATTTGTCGTGCCGGTAAACAAACAAAAAAAAAACAACAACAACAACAACAAAAACAACAAAAAAGAAGCTTTGGGGGCAAACTACACCCATCCCATTCTATAACATCGCATCTCATCGATATTGAACTTATCTTATTGTATCCTAGTTACTTGTACTACTTGGCCAAAAGGATTAAATGTATACTTTGAAAACAAAGAAAGCAAGAGTATTGGATATATTTTCTATTTTTTAATCTTTAATTCTTGGCACGAAGTTTTCAACCACCAAACATGGTCAATCGTTTGAGCCAAATCATCAAAGCTGATGATGATGGCAAGAATTAGAAACTTTTCTTATGGATTACTATGATTGTAATGTTTTGACTGTTTTGCTCTTTGGTTTGACAAGTTGATCTATGGTTCTATTATCAATTGGTCAGCTGAGTTAAGGTACATTTATTTTTGAAGGGGACAACTTTCTTTAAATATTTTCAATTTAGTTATAAATCTTATACTATTTTAGAAAATACACAAAAGGAAAAACGAAAAGAAATTGCAGTTAAGAAGAAAAGTAAATGAAATGTTAAATAGGAAAGCAAATGTCAAACTTTAAGATAGTCAGAGAGAAATATATTTTCTGACATATAGAAAAATATACTACAAAACAAATAAGGAATACAGATTTTTTTTTTCCAATCCACAAATAGAAACATTTCATATTGCTTATCTCAAGCTGCCAGATGAAGGAAATACAATGCCCAGTATAGAGACTTTAGCATTTTGAGAAATGTAACAAATTTTAAGCGAAACCTTCATAAAATACAATTTTATCCAGATCTAGCATACCATTGGCAATTGGCCAAAAGGATGCTATAGATAGATTTTCGACACACTCTTCCAGCTAACCGCGCCGTTTGCCAAAGCAAATTAGGAAGCTAATGAAGAATTTACATTGTTTGCCAAAACGAATTATTATTAAGCGGGCAGGCCGCAGGCAATGTGGATTGAGAGAGAGAAAGAGAGAGAGGATTGGGCTGTGGATGCTCGGTAGATCTGCGGTCAAACAACGACCAATTATATCGCCGAGCTTTGATCTTGCGACTGGTTCTGGGTCTAGGCCTGGGACTATTAAGCATACCGAAAGAAAGTTGAAATATGCAGCCACGAAAATGTGAAGCAATTGTTTTTGGCATTTCGGTTGCACTTTGTTCTCAAGCCGCACTTTGCCCACTTTATAGAGTGACTGAATGAGAGACGGTGGTATGGGTGAGGCATCTAATTCCCACCGGAGAATTTGTTACAAATGGGAAACCTGGCTTCTCTTCTCTTCTTTTTTTTTTTTTGTTTGCCATAATCAATTTGTAACGAGAAGCTTACGCAAAAAATAAATCAAATCAAAGGAAAGTTCCCCCAATTTCCGACATTTTCAATTAATGTCAGGTCATAAACCAAGGCAACTGAGTCGGAGATTTATAGGGTAAGAAAAAATAAGAAAAAAAAAGAAAAAAAATTTTATATTTTACGTTCAAAAACGAAATCCACTTAAACGTATTTTTTTTTTTTTTTTTTTTTGCTCTGGCCAAGCCCTCAAAGTCTCGTTCGTTCCACATGTGTTACTTACACACTCGGATGTGTGTACATACACCCCAGAGTCGAGTTTTAAAGCGCTCCAATTTGTCACTTTAGGCTTAGGTCTGTGCAAAACCACACTAAAAAACCAAAAAAAAAAAAAAAACAAAACCGGCAACAACAACAGCCAAAAATTAGGGCCAAAATGCAAAAAGCCTGCGCATGTTACTCTAACAAGAAAAAAAGACAAAAAGGAAGTTTCATTATAACAAATGGTTCAAAAAATTCCAAAAAATTAATTAATTAATAAAAAGAAGAATAAAATAAGGCAATCAAAAGTAAGACATAACTCTGATAAGATAAAAATCTGTCAAGGAGATATATATAAAAACTGTTTGAAGAGTTTTCTCATTAGATCTAAGCTCAAAACTGGCAACTTTTCTTAGACTAACCAGAAGTATATATCCTTCTCAATTATATTATATATATTAAACAATTGCTTTAAGTCAACAATTCTCTTGTCTCGACTTAGGTCAAACTTTGCATATTTTTAGGGTATATATAATTCGCAGTTAAATGGGGGAAAAAAATTCAAGTTTGCTTGTTATCTCTGAAGAAGAGCGTCAGAAGACCAAGCGCAGCCAACAGCAAACCAGATCGCACAATTGTTATTAGGCTCTTTTGAGCAAAAGCCGACGCCGCCAGAGAGACAGAGAGACCGACAGACAGACAACCAGGCAGACAGACAGACAGACAGATGGACGGACAGTCAGGCCGGACAGATGGCAAGACGAAGGCGAAACTGAAGCACGCGCTCTTAACAAATTGGGCTACGAATTTATATGACTCGCTGGCTGGAAAGATGAGTGTGTGTGTGTGTGTATGTGTGTGTGTGGTTTTTTTGCGAGGAGAAATGTGCTCCATGGTGTGTGCGTTGATGTTGATGGTGACATCACAGGCAAAATATGTGCCCCAAAAGGCGCGGCCCAGCATGAAAATGATGCGACAATGCGATGCTGATGATGACAAAACTCTAAAAGAAAAAAAAAAAACATACACACAGAGACACTCAACCAAAAAGGAAAAGTCAAGCAAAACAGAACAAGGACGAATCTCAAGTCTTTTCTAAGCTTGTCTACAAATGATTACAAATGATGGCAGATGCTCTAAAAATGCATCAAAACATCATCTTGAATCATTAGCAAAAAGAATGAAAAAAAAAAAAAAGGAAGTCATCCCTTTTCCTGCATGATGAATGAGTTTATTATGCAACAATTATGTATATAAACTTTTTAGTGTATCCCATACGAATTTTTGGTTCATGTCAAATTAATGAACTCTCTGACTTCTCTCTGACACTTCATAAAGGTGTCGACGACGTACACCAGGAGCAGGATAAAGCAGGACACACACATTTACTTTCGACTGTTTCTCTTCTTTCTTTTTGTTAATTTAATTTGCTTCAGTTTTATGCACAAGCAGATTTCGAGGTCGAGCACACATAAATCACAGACTGAAGAGGCTGTTGATAAATTTACATACTCTAATACTGAAGACGAAAAAAGTTGGAAATGGAAATTCGTTCTGCCAAAATGAAAGGGCAAACTAGTTTTTGCATCTTGGCCTGGGATACTTATCCTTTTTCATGCTCAACGTTTTTTGATGAACGAGTGTCAACAATGGGTAAGAGTATTGAATGTATTCTTTGACTGAATCCTTAAGAGGGATTTGTGTATACATATTTAGCGCAAAAATGTTAAACGTATATGTTGCCAAACATTTTTTTTTTTTTTCATATTGCTCCTACAGAAGGAACAAAAAGGTTGTTGCCTAATATAAATTGTACGATTACCAATGGCCAAGTAGAGATCAAGATTCCAAAATTGAAAACAAAATAGGCGACAAATCTTCTATCAAAAACTGCTTGCATGTCAAGTGATCGATCTGAAAAAAGACATACGCCACATTCGTATAGATTATTGCCAAATCGATCCAGATACAGATACTTTAACACACACACACACACATACACGCACACACACAATTTCAAACGAACGCAAGCCAAGAGACAAAATCAAAAACAAACAGCAAGAAAAGATATATGTATATAAAAAAAATAAAAAAAAAAAAACTGAAAAATAGCTGTGCGCACATGTCAAAGGCGGGCAACAAAAACAACAACAACAACAGCAACAACAGGAGCAACAGCCACAGCAACTTGGCAGCAGCATTTTATTTCAATTTCAATTGATTGTCGTACAATCGCCATGAATAATTCAATTTTTGCTAGCATTAAGTTAGACAGGGATAGTCCAAGACAGAGATGGAGAGAGACAGAAGAGAGAGAGAGAGGGAGAGATAGAGAGAGAGAGAGATACATCTATCGAGAGGAATACGGAACATGGACATATTTTTACTGCTCGCTGTCAATGTTACTGGCGACAGCAACAACAACACAACCAAACCAAACCAAGTAGCCATTTAACCAACCATCCATCCATCCATCCATCCATCGAACTAGCCAACCAAGTACAAAGTTAAATAATGTTGACCACCTATAATACAATATTGCAAAGCATTGTTCAAAAAAAAAAAATTAATTTGCAAAATGAATTTTTATATAGAAAATGTCATAAAGACTTCAATTTATCGTGGAATATTAACTAGAGAAAGATTTGATTGAATATCCTCTACTTTAAATATATAAAAGAAAGTGATTTTCTTATTTAAATATAATCGTTTAAGATATTTTTTAAGCATTTTATTATTAAAATCAAACTGAAAGTTTATTTTTTGCCTTTTTCCAGTTACTTCTGATAGTTGAGTAAACTTTTTTTTGACCCCAAAAAACTATTTAGTATAACTTAAGAAGAATAAATTACTTTGTATTATTAATGCAGTTAAACTATTTGTTTAACGTAAATCAGAAAATAATTTATAAAATTTAGAACTTCTTTTCCCTTTGCCCTTTTTTTAAAAGAATATTCAAAGTATATTCAATGATTATTACATAATAAATTCTAATTCTAAGCCTATGCCCAGAATTCTAGTGGGCATGATGATGATTTAATTTTAATAACAGACACACGCAAACGCATTGCATTCCTGTTTTTCTTTCTTTGGTTTAGCTTTTCGCCAGGTTTTTTTTTTTCGGCCGTGTCAACACCAGCAGTTGACGGACGTAACAAGGAAGCGCAACACTCTCAAAATGACGTGTAATTTATCACAGCACGACCAGCATTTAGCCATGAACTGGAACTGAAACTAAAACTGGACCTGGGTTAGTTTTTATTTTCGTGTACTTTACCTCGCCCTGCTTCTCTTCATGAGAGTTGAGACTTTGTCAGCATTGCTGGCATCATCATCAGTGGCAGTGGCAGCGCATTGCTTGCGGTTGTTGTTGTTGTTGTCTACGTCATCATAATCTTTGTTGAAGTTGGCAATTTTTGTCGTCATATTAAGATTTCTTTCTCTGTAGGCAAATCTCTTTGGGCATCTGTCTCTCTTTCTCTCCCTCTAGTCAGTTTTTTTTTTTTTTTTTAATTTTAATTAAGTTTAGGCTTTTTATTGCAACTGAAACTCGCGTGCTCATGGTGATGAGTTGGGGCATTAGGTTTAATGTCTGCTCATATTTATTAGAGCGCAATCTACTTCATGAAATTATATATGTATATATATATATATATATATATATATATATATACCTGTATAGTTGACCGACCAGTTGCTAACTGAAATAAAGATTAATCCACTTTCTTTTAGCACAAATGTGAATTGATATCAAAAAAAAAAAAGAAGTCCATCACAGATTAAATTTTAAGCTTTAGGCATCATCATGATTTTTTATATCTTTTCGAAATTATAAATAAAAAATCAAATAATAATAATAAATCAAAATCTTTGTTTCTTTGATTAGAACTCGATATTGCAAATAACTTTAACATAATAAATTGATTTATAGTGATTCCAATGGCAAATCAATTAAAACACACAAAAACGATCTTAAAAAATGAAATGTTCAGCCTTATGCTGGCAAATTAGATATTCTTCTAAAGCAATTATGTTTAGAAGATAAACTTTATGGGTTTTATGAAATATTTACAATTTCAATTGTTTGTTTAAGTTAATAAAATATTTTTTCTTATTTTTTTCAATGCTTCTTCGAGAATTGCATGCATTTTATTAAAATGTTTAAGTTAGGATTTAGGAGAATATTTCATAAATATTTTAAATAGTTAAACAGTTAGCATAGTTTTTACCTCTACAAATGAATATTTGCTTAAATTTTTGCACACTTTTTTTTTGTTAAAAACAAAAGACTTAGGCAACAAACTTGTTCGTTTCTTTTAGATTCTTTCTTCTTTTTTTTTTGTACACCATTTTGTTAAACATCATCATTTAGCATCATTTAAACATTATATATATATATTTGTATACCCTATAGACATCTTATTTAAAAGGGTATATTAGTGTTTTCACAGTCTTAGTAACTACTTAACTAGTTAGTCTTAGTCTCAGACTTAACAAAATATAAGGCATAAAATCGATCCATGTAGATATAGTTCTTGGTCATAATATAGACCAAGATTTGTATGTTGTTATTTATGTTACTGTTTATTTAACTCTTAATTAATCTTGTACAAAAGACTGGCAATAAAAAAAAGAACCTTTTAAATTGTTCACCTTAGCAAATAAAATAAAATATAAATAAAGAAAAATTAACTAATTTTTTTTTAAATTCCAGTTTTACTTTATTTAAACGGTATTTAACAGTCGCCATTCTCAATCGAGTATACAATATGTTTTATATTTACACAGTTCGGTAAGCATTTAGTATTTAAGGCCCACCTCTTTGCCATATTACATATACAAATGAATGCACATTTACAATAAGCACAGAGATATACATAAACACACACACACACACACACTGGCACACATGGATACACACTGTAACACAAATAATAACAGTACTGTGTGTAGGAAAAAAAGCAAACAGCCAACCCGCATTGAGATAACATTCAATGAAAACGAACGAAACGCTATAAAGATCGTGTGCCGGCTCTTCAACAGCCAACCACAATTCAGCTGGCAAGAAGAAGAGGCAAAGAATTGGCCCATAGGCAACAACAACAGCCAAACCGAACATGTTTGAAGTTCGTTTATCTAACAGCTATGGAAAAAAAAAAAAACAAACACTGCAAAATAAAGAGCAAAAAAAGAATTAACCAAGTTGCTTATTGATTTAAAGAAAACAATTTTAAAATAGAATAAGAAATATTTCTGATTTTATAAGTTAAGAACTGCCAGATAAGGTATATAAAACATTTAATCATGTGAGGTAATTGTTTATGTTTATTGTTAAAGGAAATGATTGATTATTAGATTTTAAGTAGCTCATTTGGCATATTTTCAGAATTAAAACATATTTTACTTTACTAAGACTAATAAACAGGCTGTATCTGTATCTCTTATATATAAATATGTGAAATATTAATTATTATAGAAAGATATGAAAATAGGTTTATAATTCTATACATGTTTAGTACATGTTCCCAAGTTGTAAAAATTATTCGTATGCCTTAATAGATAAGATCTTTAATCAAAGCAAATCATGTATGGACAAGCTTTTTCTTCAAGTGCATAAAATCAGTTAACAGAGAGCTTACCTGCCTATAACTTTACAGAGCAAACACAGCAGCAGCAACAGCAACAGCAGCAGCAGAAGCAACACCAGCAACATCGGCAACATCGGCAACATCAGCAGTAGCAGTAGCAGCAGCTGTTTGAAAACAGGAATTCCTGTGGCTGCCACTGATTAACAGTTAAGCATGCATACACACATACACATACAAAGAGACAATTGCAAGACGCGTGCGCGCGCTTCACTGGTCTGCTGCTGGCTGCTGTTGGATGATCTTCGGTCGTCTCCTCAGTTCGTTTGGCGCTCAGAACACTGATGACGACAATTTAGTCTCGGATGGACGCTACGCGGCACAGCATCGGCAGGCTCAAGCTCAGATTTTTTTACAAATCACGTCTTTATATGTGTGTTCTGTGTGTGTGTGTGTGTCTTCTGCTTCTTATTATTATTTTTTTTTGTTGTTGTGCGAGTCACGAGACTTAAATTGATCCCGAAGTCAAGTTGTTTATCTCGTCATTACGAACGCCACGTGATTCTCTTCTTTTCTTTTTTTTTTTTTTTTTGATGTGTTAAGCATATAGCCGACGGGATTTGAAGTGTCATCTGATTGATACAATCTAAAAATATATATATAAATATCAAAAATTGAGATATCATCGAAAAAAAAAAATTGTGCAGAGTGTTAAACAAAAAAAGAATACAAAACTACTTTATGCCCTAAAATTTTATTATTTAATTAAGAAAATAAACAAAACAAAAACCATTTTGTATGCCGCTTTGGAACTATAAAATTGTTAGAAGGTAAGAATGATGATCATATATATATATATATGTATATATATATTATTGGCAATATATATAATGTATATGCTCACTGTCATCTTTTGTTTCAAATCGCCTTGACATTCGACTCTATAATTTATTGGCTTGAATAATTAAATTTCAAGGAAATAACGAAAAGTACTTCCAATATTTATATTATGCTAATGTAGTTTTTTTTTTCTATTGATTTTGCAATAAATGATAACAATATTCAAATGAATTGAATTTAAGTATTGCTTTTAAGGGAAATGATGGAAATTTTTTAAATAATTCTCAAGTCTTAAGAAAAAGAGAGATTAGAAATTTTTATGAGATTTAGTTTACATTTTTTAATACAATAAAGCAAGACCGACTTTCAAAAGGATAAACATATATAAATATTTGTACAATATTTGTACAATTTTTACATTGAAAAATACATTGACATGCATATAGATGATATATAAAAGAAAAGTTGCAATAATTTAAAAATAATAAAATTAAAACAAAATTAAAGAGAAATTTTGCCTTTAAAATGTCATAAAAATGTCATAAAGAAAAAAGTTTTTATATAACTATCTTTTCCTTATACTTTACTTTATACTTCTTTCAAGTCAAAAACTAAAAGAAAAATATTTTATATAAATATAACTAAAATTAAAATAAAATGTAATAATGTAAAAAATATTATTAATTTGCTAATATGTATGGATAATCTTTTCTTTTCTCTTCTTAATTCGAAAAGGATATCAGCAAATTAACATCATTTAAACATATATTTTTGCTGTAGTAAATATTAAAAATCTCTCAATTTTTAACTATAAATTAATTTACCTTTTCAACAAAAAAAAAAATGGTTCAATAGGAAAACAATTTGTTTATTATAATGTATAAATATCTTAAGCTAACCTCAAATAAAGAATAATCCCCATTTTGACTACCATTTTGGCTTAGCCTACTTCAAAAAAGAAGGAGACACTGACACACACAGATGTACACATTGGCATATACAAGGATCTACAAGGATTTAGCAACATTTAAAGAACAAAGGGACACTCATTGACATGCTCATTAATAATGTTATTGCCTTTTGTGCGATAAGTGTCAAGAAATTATTACAATAGGGGTAACACAAAAAAAAAAACGTACAGAAGAAAAAGCAAAAAAAAAAAAAGAAAAAATCGAAAAGATATATTCAAACATTTAATTGTCTGACTGCTGCTGGCAATCAAGCAGAAAAGGGCTAAGGACCCGGTCGATGTCTCCAGGAAGCGAACAATTCAAACTAGAGCGTGTGACTCTGCTGAGTGGATTTGCATATAGACATTCATTCCTATACAAACATACAGTAGATGTATGTATGTATATACATATGTATATACATATATAAAAGGCTGAAGGCTAATAATAAAGCATATTATGGGCAATTGTAGAAGAGAGAGAGAGAGAGAGAGAGAGGGAGAGACATATTGCAAGGGTTGCCTTTGCATCCAAATCTTGATCTCAATCATGATGCTGATGATCTTGATGGTGATGAGGATGCCTCCTCATCTTGTTCTATTTTGTATCTGCTTCAAAATATTTTTAACAATCGTGGTTTGCTTGTTTGAACACCTTTTTATTTTTTTTTTTTTATTATTTGCCTTTTTATCTGATTTGTATTGTACAGCATTTTGTTTGCTTTAAAGGACACATTTTTTGTTTATTATTCTTATTGCGGCAAATCCTTTATATATATCTATATATATACATATATACAAAATATATATATGTATGTATATATAGGAGACTCTTTACCTTCTTTTTTCCTTCCTTTTTTTTTTTTTTTGGTTGTCAACAGCAACTTGATGAGCTTGTTGAACACTTTCAACTGATCTGGTTCTTATTGTTACACAAATTGTACACGAAACTTGAATTTCAATTGCTGACCAAATGTTCTTCAATCCTTATAGATCCCCCCTACCCCCTCTTAATTAGATTAGTTTAATATAATTTTAGAAATTTTATTATTATTTTAGTTTAAAAAACTATCTTAAATTTTCAATCATGCAGAGAATATACATACATATATGTAAATATATATGTATGTCTAGGCAAGAAGTTATATAGATTTAAAATCTAAAATTTTTTCGTATTTATATTGATCTAAGTCACTTATTAAAGGCAGGCTTTCTTCCCTTTTAAAATAGATTTGCTAATGATTAATTTGGTTTTGAAAGGAAAAAATGAACTCATATATTTTTAAACTATTTTACAAAAGGGTAAATTCAAAGGATTTATCCTGTTGAGTCTTCTCGTGGGGGTGCTTTTTACTAAAATTTTTCAAACTTTGAGTTGTCTTGAGCATAATTGATACAACTGTTATAGAGAAAAGTTGATCTCTTACAATATTTGCTAGTCAGTTTATAGAATATAATGATCGTAAGCAAGAATTATGTATGTTTTTCAAACACTTGAAAAATAGTCAAGTCCTTTGCAAAAAAGTTTTACCTAACTTGCAGATTGATTTTCTCCAAAGAATTCTGAGACTCTAACAATATTTTCCTATACTGCATAATAAGTTATATTATATATAAGTTTGACTTTTCATTGGCTAATTAGTTACATTAATAACTATTTTTTTTTGTGCAATTTCTATAGCAACTAATTTATTTTTAACTAATTAGAATGCCACTTGAAGTTTGTATGATAAAAATCAATGCCTAGTTCATAACTTAATTTGCTCCCTTTTTCAATTCTGGGATTGGTTTCCTCTATATATATATACATATGTATATATTACTTATGCTTATCACATTAAAACCTTAGTCAGTGACGAAAACTTTTACCCCTTGATAAATATAATGCCATCAACCAAAGTCAATTGAGTTGTTCAACTCATTTCAAAGCAAGGGTAACAAACTTTAAACAAATAAAAAGAAAATCTTCACATTGCCGTATATATAAAGTCTAAATTAGTCAAATTTTTATCTGGCGAAAGTCAATTTTTCTTTTTTCTTTTTTTTCGCTTGCTTCATGAGCATTTTGCACGCCTCAGCGATAAAGTTGGCGATCTTATCCTTATGGCATTATCACATTAAGTACCAAGGCCGCTTTGAAAAACCGGAATTGCTTTAAGATATTGCTCCAGTCACAGAAACGAGAAAGATTTGTCCAACTATTAGCAATGCTCTTGCCATAAGAAGGGGAGGCCAAGTTAGTGGATGTTGGTGGTTGATGGGTGGGGGGATTGTCTAGATGGGCCAAACAGTAGCAAAAACTCTAACCACTCCAAAAATTGAAATCGTGATATTCATTGTGTTGTTGTTGTCTCTAATTAAATTCAATTCTCTTGGCTACATTGTGAACTATTATATTTGGGGTGATGGCACATTGATCAAATTGTTTTTATAATAAAGTAAAACAAAAACAAACACAAAAAATTTGTTTGTCTTTAGTTGTTGTTGTAACCTTTCTAACCATTTAGTTGGCGTTTGATTTTCCCAGCTTGCATTAACTGCAACTAAATCAAGATTAAGACAATTTGAGGTCTTGGAAGATTTTTTTGTCTCTTCTTTTCTGGAAAAGCTTACCGCTGTGCCTAAAATTGTCACGGTTCTCTCTGTGAAGGTGCAAATTTAATGTTAGCCAATTTAGCAAAGGCTCTTGCTGTCACCTTTGTTGTCCATTAGCGCGCTTTTTGTATGCAAAATAGTATTTTTTTTGTGTCGGCCTTAGACTGTCTGGGCCCGTGGTTGCCAGTGGTTGCCCGTGGCCCGTTGCCTGATGCCTGGTGACCATTATCACAGGAGCAACATCACGGTCTAACCATGTGGCAGCCGAATACCACCTGCTGAGCAAGTGCCAAACTATAGTTTTTATTTTTTAACCCCCCGCCCCCTTACTCTATATCTTCCTCGCTCTCTCTCGCTCTCACTCTCTCTCTTCATCTAGACAATGTCAAGATGTGAACATTCACATGGAAAATGAACTTGGTAAAGACTTTTGTATAGAGAATCTATAATAAGTTATAAACAGGGCTGCAAAATCAAAAAAAAAATTGTTTAGTATTATATTTGTAGTTATATAAATTGTTTTTCATTAAAAATGATCTAAAGTAATGTTTTTGTTTATATGAAAAATGAAAATAAAATACTTAAAAGAATTATTTATATAGAAAACTCTTTTTGAATTTGAAAAAGTTTAAGCAAAAAACTTTTAAAAAAAGCTTATATGGAAAATTTATTTTAAATTTAATTTGAAAAAGTCGAAACAAATTCTGTATTATTTTTAAAAAAAATTCCAACAAATTTTTTATTAAATTTTAAAAAGTTGAAACAAATAAATTAAATTTTATTAAATTTATGCAGTAAAAGGAAAATCTCTTGAAACAATATCATCTCAGTTTTATTTTCCTTCAAATTTAAGCAAACTCCATTAATAATAGTTTTTTCCCATTTTGAAACTTGTTAATTCACCCCCCCTCTTACCCATAAATTTTGAAATTTTACAACAATTTAGACAAAGAATTTACAATGTTTTATAGGACACCAAAGCCAAATAATCTCTCTCTAAAAAAAAAAACATTTTACACGGCTCATCAAATATTTGACGCAAAATTTTCGTAAGTTTTCTTGTACTATGTTTTTTTTTTTTGTAATTTTTGTTGTTGTTGTTGTTGTTATTGTGTTGGTCTGTCTTCTGCTGTTTGACCTTAGCTTTTTATGATCACGCAAAACAAGTAACTACACATACATTAAATGTGTGAATGCGACCCATCCTACAGCGGTTGTGATGTGTTGTATTGTGGTTGGATGGGATGGGTTGGGGTAAGGTGAGGTGGGGTGGGGTGGGGGTCAGAATTGGCGAGACTTTAGCAGTCGCTTGGATGGTGCAAAACCCAAACCGGTCGTTGCATACCTCAATTTCTATCCACGACCTGTAGGCAGAGAAAAAAAAAACCAAAACCAAAACTAAAAAAAAAATAAAAAAAAAAAGAGCTAAAGAGAAACGCAGTGGGTCATCGGTTATGCCTCATGTTGCCGTTGTTGTTGTTGTTGTGGATGCTGCGACCAAGGCCCCTTCTTGATGTGATCACAGCTGAGAGAGTCAACCAGCTCAAGCAACAACAACAACGACAACAACAAAAACTTGCAAAAATAGTTTCATCAATAACAAGGACAATCGTGAAAAGTTTAACGAGTCTATAGATAAGGGACAAGCAAATGGTTTTTTTATGAATATGCCATCTCTATATATACATCGTTTTCTTTTTCATTTGCTTTTCTTTAGAAAACTTAAAAGAAAGTAATAACTATCGCATAAATATTATATCTTAAATTCCATATTTCTAGCCAGAAAGAAGAAAGAATGTCAATAGGATTCCATAGGAGATGTTTGGCTTTTCGTTAAAGCTATGACAAACAAATGAAATATACTATAACATATACAGGAATTTGGAATTTATATTTTATTATACATATTATTTAAAAAAATCCAAAGACTTTTTTCCAAGGATTAAGCAAAAGGCTGCTATATTCATCGGTTGCTAATTTTTCTTTTTGTCTTTCTTTGCTTACTTACAATCTGAATTTATCTATAAATCAAAATATAAATTTAAAAACTTTTTCAAATCTAATTAAACATAAAGTAACAAACTTAAATTTAAGAAAATTTTTTACTTAAATCTAAAAAATTTTCCCATTTTCCACAGATGAACCAGCTGTGCAAAGTATGCGGCGAACCGGCGGCTGGTTTTCATTTTGGAGCATTCACCTGCGAGGGATGTAAGGTAACTAAACCAAAGGAAAAGAAAAAAAAACCATATGAAATTGAAATTATAGTTATAGACCACATTTTATGTGTGCAAAAGTAACACAAAAAAAAACTGTTCTCAATTTTTGGCTTTTACTTTTTAATAACAAAACTGAGGAAGAAAAAAATAAAAGGCAAAGAAACATTATTGCTATAATTAAAATTCAATTCGGTAAATTAATCGATTTTTAATTGACTTTAAGTAGATACATGTGCACAGTGGAATACAATGGGAAGCCAACCTTCAAATGGCATGGGAAAATATCTGCAAAATTTAGATCATACATATATATATATACATACATATACATATATATCTATGTAAGCCTCACAATTGTAAACTGCAGTCAATCAAATAAAAATTACATGCATATTAGATGAGTCAGCACTAAATGGCAAAAAGGCATCAAAAGTTAACTGAAAGTTGAACTTCAAAATCAAAATCAAAGCAGGAAAGTCGCCTCAACTCTACAGCATGAGTTGGCTGAAAAAAAAAAAGGAAAAAAAAAACGGCCAACAAAACAAAACCAGTAGACAAAGAGTGTGAACCACACTTGCTTCAATCTAAACTGAAACCTCTTCTGAGTTTGGCAAAAAAAAAGAAGAAATACAACAAAAAATTATTAACGCACATTTTGTAATTGAGGCGTTGGGAATGGAGAAATTATGCCACTTGTCTCTAGGTGAATGTTAATGACAGGTGCCACCAGGTGTGTAGGCAACAATAGGCTGAGGCATATAGGTGAATTATTAGTTAGTTCCACAGGCATTTGATCACCTGACTCTAGTAGCAAGTTCAAATCGAATGCTGACTGACCCTCAATTACAACAGCTGTGTTATCTCTTACATATAATATGTAGATTATAATAATCTAGTAAACTCTTCATGCAGCAGATATTAGGTATGATCTATATAGCAAAAAACTTGGAAGATATACATAGGGTCTATAGAAATGAGTGCTGGGTGCTGTGTTTTGAGAATTGTGCCCATGTTATAAAAGAAAACTATAATAGGAAATCAATATTACCCACCTTTTAATCACTTACTTACTCATGTATATATAGTTAAGTAAATTGAGAACGAGAGAAGAATATCATATAGATTGATTATCCTTTTTTGGTACTATTTCAAAGGATTTTAGATACAGAAGTTAATATGTACATATGTATATATAGTAAAGTAAATAGAGAACAAGAGAAAAGAGTAACATATAGATTGATTATCATTTCTTTCATACAATTGGATAGCTTTGGGCTTAGATAAACAATTCAATTAGAAAATTGTTTAAGAATTCACTTTAAATGGATTATGCACACTACACTAGATATACACACATATACTATATATATGTATGTCGAAGAGTGCTCATATTCCTTGATTTGTTCGTCCGCCATAATTCCTTTAGGTATTTAATAAACCAGCTAGTTTCAATCTTTTCCGCTTAATTCTTAGTCTTTGACTGCCAATCAGTCGTACCTTAATCAGCCAGCTACTGGACCATACTCGCTCATCTCTAATTGTCACCTGAATGACTAAGCATCCAGTGCCAAACTTGCTTGACTCACCAGTAAATGCCAAACTAGCATTATCTTACTAAATGCCAAACATTACATGACATCCGTCACTTACAATTGTGACGTATGATTGCAAAATAGAAAGGGACACCAGAGCCCTCAACTAGACAGAGAAACAAGAACATAGGGTATCAATGGGTCTATGAGACACGCAATACCCTGTTCTATCTCCGACATTTACATATATACCTAAAAGCATAATTTGTAACATTTTCTATAGTAAAGAGAAAAAAAGAAGAATAACGTATAGATTGATTATCTACTCTGTGTTACTATTGGATAAGCCCAAAGCTACTCAATTCAATAAGAAAATTGTTTAAGAACTTACTTTTAATCGTTATATATCCCCAAAAGCATAATCCCAATATCTCTCTCTCTTTGTTGTTGTCTCTTTGCAGTCCTTTTTTGGACGTACTTACAATAATATTGCCGCCATAGCTGGTTGCAAGCATAACGGCGATTGTGTGATCAATAAGAAGAATCGCACTGCCTGTAAGGCATGTCGTCTGCGCAAATGCCTTTTGGTGGGCATGTCCAAAAGTGGCTCACGCTATGGTCGTCGCTCCAATTGGTTTAAAATTCACTGTCTACTGCAGGAGCAACAAAGCACAGGACCAGTTGCTGGCACCGGCAGCGGCGGAGTTGGAGGAGTTGGTGGATCTGTTGGTGGTGCAGCTGGCATTAGCAATACTAATCTAGAGCAATTGGCACGCCTCCAGCAGGCGAGTAATCAGGCAAGACAAACCTATCAGGATAAGACAAATCCCTGCATTAAATCGGCCACAGCTGCCTCCCTGCAGAGTACACCCATAATAGAGGCTCGATCATCGCCAAGTGCTTCGACAGCCAATTTACCCGGATTCCTGCAGGCGGCCAAATATCAACAGAGACAGCAACTGAAACTTGAATCCCGCCTAAGTAATACGCCCAGCGATTCGGGTGCCTCGTCCGCTGGTGATCCCACAGATGATGGCACCACAAGTGTATTGAGTGCCACAACAACAACATTACGCAAAGCCTTACGGCAAGGTTGCTCAAGTAGTTTTCCCACCAGTTCCGAGCCCGGTGAAGATTTGATCCAACAGCAGCGGCGTCATCAGGAATTGCTTGAGATCTTTCGTAGTCATTCGGAACCATTGTACAGTTCATTTGCACCATTTACGCTGCCACCGGTTCTATTGGCTGCTGGTGTCGGAGTACGTGTGCCACCCATGCCCATATTTAAGACAGAGCTTAATAGTCCCGAATTGGATGATCAGCCTATTGATCTCTCATTGAGATCAACTAGAACAGATGATGCAAGTCCCAATGTTGGTGGTAATGCCTCAAATAGTAGTCCCACCCTAAGTGAACCGCCTGCCTCTGTCTCCAGCCATTGTCTGGGCGAATCATTAAACTTTGAACGTAAGCCAACGCCTCTCGATCTAACT
The DNA here is from genome assembly GCA_035045865.1 of Drosophila austrosaltans. NCBI lineage: Eukaryota > Metazoa > Arthropoda > Insecta > Diptera > Drosophilidae > Drosophila > Drosophila austrosaltans. Next base: position 8,441,548 of record JAWNOQ010000207.1, read on the forward strand.
CTAGTAAGATCACAGACACTAACTGGTTGATCAGTTCTACAAAAACCTAGAGGAGGTAAAATTAAATGAAATGTTCATATTGTGATTGCCTGAGAATTCGATTTAGAGTGCCAAGAACAACAACAATAACAACAAGAACAATTTCGAATATTTAAGATTAATATAAAAGCGATTATCATAAACGAGGGTGGGTTGAAGAAGAAACATCAGTAAAATTGAATTTGAAATGATTTATAGAAAAATTTATTTCATAATGAAAATTTTGTTTGACTCTTGCCAAAAAAGATATATATTTATATATCAACTTATTTGAACTATATACAGGGTACATTTACTATTTCAATTTTCCGATATAACTGAACAGAAGCCAAATGAAGCAAACCCAAATTGGGGAATTCCATAAAAGTTTAATAACTCTGAGATCTCTTGTATTCCAGGGAGCCATTAAATAATGGGTTAATATACATATATACAAAGGCTTGCTCTATAGCACCCTGTATAATCATTAAATATATATAAAATCTATTCAAAAAAAACAATTTGATTCCATTACTCTTCATACAATATGATTCAATCGTTGGTAAACTAACAAGATTTGCTCCATTAGCTCAGACAAGAACATGCCGACCTACCCTCGTTATGCAATCAGAACAACAGCAACAGATTTCCGGTGCCAGTGAAATTACATAATGTACAAATATCAAACTTAAACTTTTTTTTTTTTGTTTAGCTCAATTACTACTAAAAACAAAAGGACAACAAATGAATAAAATAAAACACTCTCACAATTTAAGTAATGAATAAACATAATTATTAGCCAAATTTACAAAGCGACTGTCGTTTGATGTATTCTATATACATATGTATATATATGTATGTATATATATATATTTATATATATGTATAATAGTTTGTAGTTAATAGATGTGTTGTTTGCATATTGATTTTCTGTTTGTTTATTTAATTTTAATTAATTTATTATGATTTTTTTTTTATATATTTAAAAAAAATATATACATATGTACATTTATATATAAACAATTAATACATACAATAAATGAAGAAAAAAAAGAATTTCACACAAATTGAAACATTTTGGAATCCTTTTTTTTTTTTTTTTTAACGACTTTTATGGTCATTTAGTTGAAATCCAGCTCTTTGGAAACTTGCTTTGGTGACATAAAAAGCTTCATTGAATTGACACATGACCAAACTTACCTTTCTCTCTCCAACCCCACACACACACACACACACATCCTTTCCCTCTACCAACCCCACTCACCCACTCTCTCTCTCTCCCTCTATTCGTGTCTTTTTACATGACCATCTACAGCAGAGAAAAAATTTGTTCAATATATTTTCAAACGAATTCAACTGTCACCCATGATTGTGTTGTGCTATGTGTGTGTGTGTGTGTGTATCGGTTTATGTGTATATCCATCAAGAAATCCTTGAAAGACACATGGAAGCCAACATGCCTTATTCATTATATAAGTTGGTTGACATATATCGCAAATGTCAAAGTCTACATAAGATATTGACTACATAAATGTAATTATGACAGCTGTCATCAACGAACTTGGCCAAAACAAATGACTGAGGAAACGAACTTCAATTGAAATATATTTCATCGGCTAAACGTTCAAATCAATACACTCAAACGTATTCATTTAAGACAGTTACAGAAAAGAAAAAAACATAAAATCAATTCATGTGTATTCAATAGTCAATCAAACTAAAGTTGCACGATATTTAAAAGATTCAAAAAAAAAAAAGATGCAAAATTTATGAACGATATTTTCTATATATTATTTGGTTTTCATTTTCAGTTTTTTGATGGGTAAAAATACTTTTTATATAATTTAAATTATAAAAACTATATTTTCTTTATATTGTTTAGATTTCTTTTTTAGTTTTTTCATAGGTAAAAATCTATTTATAGAGTATATATACTTAGATTCTTTAAGGGATTCATTGTTTAATCATTGTTTTCGAAATGTTTTTTTAAAAATTCGTTAGGTATTATTTTTCATCTATTCAAACTGTTCAATCTAAAAATGATTTAGTTTGCCAAAATTTGTTCAGAATTTTCAATTTCAAAAGTTTACAGAAGAAAATTTCATATAAAAAAAGTGAATATTTCAATCTAATTTGAATATATAGAAAGACAAATAATCCCTTTATTAAATCAATCAATTTTTCCAATTAATGAATCAAAATATTTAAATGCTCAACTCAACAAATGAAAATGAAAGGTGAGTTCAATTTGTAAAAGTATAATTGACAATTTTACATTTAACTAATAAATAGTTTTAATATTAAACAAGTTAATCCAGGTTTTGTCTGTCCCTCTCTCTCTTTATTCAATATAAAGTGAAATCATCAGTTTACCTGTGTATATATATATATCTGTGGTTATATAGATATGCCTTGTGATTGGCTCATCTTTAAAAACAATTTACACATCTATTAATATGTACTTTTGTGTTTGTGTATGTGTGAAACACGCCCCCTGAGAGTAAGGTAAAACAAAGTGAGATACCAAATGCTGTATAAATTCAACCATCTATAATATACACACTCACACACACACACACACATATCTACACACTCTCACATAATACTTTAAACAAATAAATCCAGTCATAGTGTAAAGCTTTTTAAAATGCATTTATGCATGAGGCGAGGGTAACGATGGGATGAGGATGAGTTAGAGGAAGCTAAAGAGAAGCGAAGAGAAGGAAGGAATGATGTGGAGAATGAGTTGGTTATATATAGTGGCAGTAGCCAATGCAACAAGTGTCTCATTGTGTAGTTAGTTAGTTTAGTTTAGATGCTTGTTGCAGATACTTTCTCAATGATTTTTATTGGTGTCGCTGATAATGATCGCTGGAACAGATCGAATGAGATTCAAACGTATGCAATTGATGGCAAACGAGATTGTTTTGGATCGAAGGAAATGGTTTTTATTGTAATACTACTTAACTTTCAAATGTCGTCGAACTGAATTCTAGTTTACATCACAAGGACCACCCAAAATGCCGCTGTTACAATGTATGATCACATCTATGCACTTGAAGAAAAAAGGTAATACAAAAATAATATTATTTCGGAAAAAAAAAAACAAAATATTATTCAACTTGTTACCATATGCAAAATAACATTTGATTATTGAAAGAAGCTAAAAAAATTATAGAAAAAATAAAACTATTTATTTTCCCTTTTAAATTTGATCTTATTTCATGATAATAAAATAGCAATTAATTAAAGAAAAAATGAAAAGATATATAAATTTTGAAATTGAACATATTTATATCTGAAGCATATATATTATATATTTCTATGTTATAGTTGGAACTTTTTTCCAAGTGCATGCGCAACCTAAGCTTAAATGCTTTAACTTGGCCAAATTCTTTAACATTATTTACATTCTAGACTATTTTTCTTCAAGTGTAAATTGAATTTGGTCTTTGTTTTTTTTTACAATTTACGATTGTTGAACTTGAAGCATTCAATAAAATGAAAAATATAAATAAATCTATAGCCCCCCACCCCCCGAAAAAAAAAACAAAAAAAAAAAAAGAAATCAGTTTACTATAACAACAACAGGCGTAGCATTTACAAACAATGAAATTCAATGCAATAATTCAACATTCAATTGAATTTTAAGTACGCTTCCCATTTTCGAATTGTAACTAGAAACTCAACTGTCATCCCATCGTCTGACTGTCTTACCGACGGCAATCCATCTATGTTGTCTGCTGTTCAACGATGTTGTTGCCGTTGTCTGGAGGCTGTGCATGTGGATGTGGATGTGGCGGCAACGAAGGCGGCGCACGCGCATAAGTTTTAAACTGAGTCATAAGAGGGAATTGGCCCAAAAAAAAACAAAAAAAAAAAAACAAAAAAAACGGATGAAAAACAAAACTTCAAGTTGAGCTCTTGTTAAGGTAGCATGGGATTTGGTAAAAAAGAGACTAGTCGGATCAAATTTGCTGACATTGAATGGAATGCAAATATTAAACTGAATCGAATATTCAGAGCAATTTACAATTGGCCATAAAACAATGTATTCAACATTCTCCTTCTTTGTTCTCAATGGAACTATACTTAAACATTGCCATGCCAGTAGCTTATACACAAAGCTAATAACTACGTTGTATACATAACAAAAAATTATGATGTTAGAGCTTCCTTTGTCTTTATCTTTTTGCTTTCATCACATCAGGATTTAAGGATTTTCTCAACTTATATAGCGCTGCTTTCTTCCTTGTGAAATCATCATAAAACCTCATAAGACCCATCTAAGCATACCCTGCATTATAAGGGGTATGATAGACAAATTTTTTAGTAAAGTCCCATCTATGCCTTATGTCAGGCTAATATACTTATATTTCTTGCAGTGTTTTTGTAGGGTATCATGAATATGTTAACAAAACGCATCGCGAAACTCCATCGCTTGCTTCACACTCGCAGCATCCCAGACAGTGAAATCGCAGAAAAGTAAAAGATCAACAAATCGTTGTTACAAGAGTTCAGAGTTGTCAATAAAAATTAATTGCAATTTTATTGCCATCGACGGCAGCTTCTGCATACAAAGTACGTAACGCACGCAAAGAAAGGATGCATTGACTTGGCCAACTGGCTGGTAACAGGCAACAAAAGCCTTTAAACGATAGCGTATAAAGTGAAGCGACTTCTCTTTCCTTACCTCAAATCGTACACACATGCATACATACACACACAGTCCATCAATTTGACCCAATTTTGTGGCCAAAAAAGAAGAAAAAATTAAATGCGAAAAACAAAAGACAGAGGACGGAAAGAGGAGAAGGAGAAACAAAAAAATTAATTCAATTTTAACAAAACTGTTGATGCTGGAAAGGAGCACCCATAAACAACATCAAAATTCACAACACGTGCGTCCCAAAACGGCGGAGTGTGCAGCGCAAACAGCTGTAAAGCCGTTGACAAATCGTGCCAGAAGGAATACACTTTGGCGTTTAAATATAGTTCATTTTGTTGAATGAATAAGTTTGATCCGACAATTATATACATATATATATCTGTACCAACTTGAGCTTTATATATAAAGATCAAATCACTAAAGTATAAGGCAAAAAAAAGGGCACTCATCTGGTCTTCTGTCAAATAGGCTCAGCCTTTCTTGAGTTACAACACGACTTTCTTTTATACATATATACATAGAGAGAATTGGAAAATATAATATTAAATAAATAATGCTATGGAACTGATACTTAGTCAAGATGAATGACTTCATTTAAATATATGTAGTTGCAGTTCTCTGTCTTAAACTGATTCATCCATTTGAGTTACTAGTGCTATTAAAACTTGTAAGTGCTACTTGAAGAACCAGATTTACAATATTTATCTGTATCTGTATATTTATCTGTATCTATAAGCGCCTAAAACTATGCTTTCGTTTTTATTTATTTTTTTTGTAATCAGTAATTTTAGACATATATTTCAATATAATTATTTTATATACACACACATATTTCAACTACATTAAGAATTAAAAATATTAGCTTAAGAATAAATAATACTTTTAGTTATTGAATCATATTACACTATGTTTCAGTGTTTTCCTTACCAAAGCAGAGCTAGAGACAATTGGATTAAAAAACTAGACATAAGTACATTTCTAGTTTAAGTAACAGGCAACAGAATGCATAAGGACTGTATCTTGACTTGAGCAACAACAACAGCCGAATTCTCCCAACTTTTTTTTTGGCAAATGTAAAAGTGCCTTAGAGTTTTCGAGGCGCACATGAAAGAAAGTGAGACGGAAGGTGTTTGATATTGCGGCAGGAAAAGGGGGAAAACAAAATTCAATTATTCATTCAAAATATAATATAATTGAAATTTTTAGCAATACTCGGACGTCTCTATGCTCATTCTTGATTTCAACCTATTTTTTTTTATTTTTTGTTTTGTTTCTGTTTTTTTTTTAAGAGTTTGATTATGATTATCAAGCACAGTTTGAAAACAAAAAAATTTCGACAATTTAAACTAAACTACTAACCTAGTCTACTATATGGAAGCTTCATTGTTAAAGGGATACGCACATCCTTTTCTTTTTGATTAACTTGAATGGGTTTAGAAATTAGTATCACATATTTATCTCAAAAAAAAAAAAAAAAATACAAAAACAAAAGAAAAAGAAACCTCGAGAAAAAGTAAGAACTTTACATAACCCTCTAGAGAGTTTGATTTATGCAACTTTACGACACGAAATTTGTTGAATAGTGTAATGAAGAACAACATCAACTAGAATATAATGACTACACATTTTGGTTTATGCTTTGCAGCGGATATTGCGTTCAAAACTAATTTCTCATTCTGTTGCACCAGCGGATCAACGATATAGGCGAACTTGCTCCTTGAGATCATGATCGCTAATACGATCTTTTAGATTTAATTCTTGCTCCTGTTTGCGAAGCAATTCAAATATTGCCGCCAATTGTTCCCGCTCAATACGACGCTCTTCCTCAATTTGGCTGGGAGTTAAATTCTTCTCCAATTTGTGTTGCAAACGTTTGGCTTTAAATTTACCCATTAGATGATTATAATTTTCATCCTCATTCTCTACAACATCGCTGTCGCTTTGCTCTTCATACGCTTCATCGTCATCATCATCATCGATCTCATTTTCCCTAGGCGGCTCAAAATCGTCAGGCATCTCGTCTGGCCCCAAGCCTTCATCTTCCTTAACATACATATATAGAAAAAAAGAGAACAGTTAATAATTGTTAGAAACTAAGAAAATTGTTGGCAACTGCGCCATGCCTCTCACTTACAGTTTTGTCCTTGAACATGTTGGAAAAATAGAATGCACTCAAAACACAAAGGACAAGCGTAAATAGGGCGGCAATATAATTAGCAGGAAGACCAAAAAATATGCTAGCCAAATCAAGATCCAGCAAATGGGCCATGTTCCAATTTCTTATTGTTAATTTAAATTCAGCTTTGCAGATTCGTTTGCAATTCTTGTTTGTTTTTTAGTGAACAGCTGCTTAGCAAACTAGAGATGTGCGATAGTCACAGGTAATCAAAGTCACTGCTGGTCACAGTATCTAATAAAATCACGGGCTTAGTATTCCAATATCGTAAAAGACGAATACAAATATATTCGACGAAGAAGATGTCTAAACTGTTTTGATTATTATCTTCTCCATTTCATTTTTCAAAATGTAGTGGATACTTTTACTTGAAGTAAAATTTTCGTCAGGAGGACTTCGATTCCAAAGAATTACGCTTTTCTTTTGAGTTTTAGTTCTACTATAATAATTATATTTTAATACATAAATAAAAATAAAAAAAAGGATAATGTTAATCTATTTTATTGGCTTATATTCATAGCTGATGTATCAGAGCTCACATCGGCTATATGAAATGAGGCATCTTCCGCGGGCATATCATCTTCATCCGTATACAGGCGGCGCAAGCGCTCCTTATACCTAATTAGAGTAATAAAACATAATAACCAGAATATCTTAACCAACTCTTAACAAAAACTTACAGTTCACTATCTGGATTATTGGCCTGGTTGCGGCATCTATCGAGCTTCTTTTCAATGGCTTTGACCTTATCCCTATCCGGATGCTGATATTGTTTGACCATAATACGAATCTCTGAAAAAATTGAGAAAAAAAATAACGTTGTAAGCACATTTTTATACGGAAAGGTTAATATGTATTTTACTTCGGACAGCGTCTATCAGACTGGGGAGTTTGTCTCGCGCCGATACAAAGAGTAGTTCCGTGACATAACTATCGAGATTCTCCTGCTCTTTACTGGCCGCATGCAATACAGCGGCCAAACCAATCTGTGACGGTGTATGCAACAGACAAGCATCCGTATAGAATGTGGCATCAATGAAGTTATCAATGTGGGGACGCAAACGTTCCGGATTCACCATATTACTGCGCGTTTTAATGTCTATGAGAAACCCCTCAATGGGACGGAATGGATTATGTACGGTTAAATAGAAATTTAATTGACCAATTAACAGAAGCTCATTGGATAGGACTATGTCGGTGGCCTTATTGCGATCTCCCTTAATGTTATTGACAAATTGATTAATTGACACATTGAACTCCTCCACTTTGCAAGCCACAAATACACAGGTAGCTCTGTAATTAAACATTAAATTAGAAAACATTGTTAGCATTGGAAATTAAAGCTTGTCTCACAATATCTCTTTTGGATGATAATCCATCGGTGTGTTATTTAAGTAGAAACGCTTGAAATAGTGAAATGCAGTTCCAACTACACACTTCGGCATGGGAGGATCAAAGCGTCGACAAAAGTCTGCCAAATAGATTTCATATTGCTTCAATAGCAGCCGTTCCTCAGCCGGTGTTAAGAAATAATCCTCCAATTCAATACCCTCGGCTTCGGCCTGATGTTCCTCTATATATTTGGTATTTTGTTCAACTCGAAATGACACCAGTTGCCCCTCATGGGCAAATGTCCAAGATCGCTTTTGAGAGCTAACCGGATACATTTCACAGGCAAAGTAAATAAAGCAAAATGTACCGCGATTCACTCAGCCGGAGTATGCCCTTCAGAGTTATCGATTAGAGATGAGCAAAAATTTAGTGTGTGCAATATTGCGAAATTAATACTTATGCGATATATATCGCGCACGAATAAAACTTTCTGTAGAAAAAGTAATCAAAAGTAATTGCTTAATATGCTAAAAGAATGCTACTTTTTCAATGGAGATTTGATATTTTACTATGTCTTTATGATTTTTTATTTTCGTAATTTCTGCAATTATCTGAAAAATTAAATTAAAAGTTAAGCTCTTTGTAAATCATTCAAAAACCTATTTTTTTTACATTATCTTTATAGAAATTCAAATTTATTTTAACTCTTTAATTAAACAAATGTATTTTGTTTGAAAATCATAGCAACCATTGATTGCCATGACAACTACATATATAAATAAACTCGTAATCCTTATATTTACTATATTCCATTCTGAATTTTTAACCGATCAAGTTTGAAGCGTACAAAAGAAAATTTCAATATGGTTAACTTTGTGTTTCCTGAAGAATTGTACTTTTTTGTGGAGAGTATTCGCAGTTTTGAAGTGAGCCAAATAGGTAGCCCCAAATGGCTGGAGGTGCATGAGATGGTCATAAAACTAAGCCAACAGGCGGCCATCGAAGTTGCTCAGAATCGTGAGGAGGAGGTGAAGGAGTTTCTTATCTCCCGGGATAAATTGCGTTTGCTCATACATGAGGCGTACTGTGTGAATCTTTGGAAGACCCGTGTTTTACCACATTTACTGGAGATTGATCCCAATCCACAGGCAACATTTCTTATCTATACGGTGCTATATCATGAAGCTGCATTGGTGGCCCTTTTAGATTTATGTCTCTACCATCCGAGTGGATGTGAGGTCTTGCAGGAATCTGTACTAGATCTCATTGATTACTGTGCCCATTCGGTGACCCAGGTTATTGGTTTGGTTAGTATGGGTTACCATGAGAACGAATCAAAAGTGGATGTAGACGAGGCTGTCCTCACCGAACTGGAGCGTCAAAAGAGGGATCTGATTTATAAGATTGGATTGCGATGCCTTTCCATATTAAATTATTTAGCTGACAATGTGTCCCTATTGCATTTGAGTGCATCTCGCCGAATGATGATTACTCATGATATACCATGGCTTATAACCGATGTTCTCTGCTTTCGGCCTTGGCAGCGTAAGACCAGCAAAGGTATTGAGAAGTATATTGACGAAAAGTGGACAACTGTGGAGGAGATAGGCAAGATTACAAAGCCCGAGGCTCAGGCCTGGTTCTGTGTCCGTCAGTTGATACTCAATCCGGAAACAATGGAGAACTATACACTAAATGAAGCACGCTGCAAGCAGCTGTCCAAGGTAAGATAAATATACCCCCATACATCCTGCCCATACATGTATTGCATAATCTCCCATCTCCAGCTTATGGGTCTACTGAATGAAACCCTTTTGGATCAGTTGCCTGTGCTCATCGAGTTGAAACAATTCCTTGGGCGTCTAACTCTCAGCGGTAATACAACGGATAAATCGCAGAATTTGCTACTTGAAGATCTACCACAAATTCAAAAGGAATTGATCAATCAAGTTGAACGTGATGGCGGCTTCTACCAGATAGCCCAGGCTCAAGACTCGGTGTTTCTAAGCACCAATCGTGAGGAAATCTGTGCTTTGGCCAATAAATTAAGTGCGGCTTATAGCACAGAGTTGCTCTGCGAACTGGAACAAAATCTGGCCGATGTAAAGCTGGAAGAAAAAGATTCCAGCGAAGCTGGAGACGGTGCTAGTGGTGGGGATGCCACTATTTCAACCAAATCCTGTGCCATATGCAAGGCCAAGGCATCGAAGAAATGCTCCAACTGCAAGCAGGTCCATTATTGTTCACGGTAAGTTGTTGGAAGTTGTCGAGTTCTGCTTTGCATTTGGATAAGTTTCAACCATTTTTCCTTAATCACAGCGAATGCCAGCTTAAGGATTGGCCGAAGCACAAACTCTCCTGCCTCGACAAGATTTGAATGCATACATTGTCAGTGTTCAAATACAAATCCGAATAAAGAACATTCCAAAAATTAGATTTTTTTGCTTTTATTTTCGTCACAGTAGGAAATGAAATAAAAAACCGAAGTGGTCTCTCATTCAACAGACTGGACCCAGTGTTTAACTGTTCTGTCTGAGATGGTCCTTGACCACATCTAAAGCGGGTGTTTCCTCACCGAAATCCTTGATGACCACAACAGAGCAACCGCACACCTTACGTGGCTTGCCCTCCTTGTCGATTTTGCACAGACCAGACCATTCGCCCAGTTTCTTGTGAGAATCCACACGGATAAGAGGAATCTGATGTTCATTGCACAGGGCAGTGACCAATTTCTTGTAGTTGGGCTCATCGAAAGATTCAGCCAAAATGCACAGGACAGCTTGACGCCTGTAAAATAAACCACAATAAATAAAGTGTTTCGATTAGAATGAAATTTCATTCACTACACTTACTTATCCAAAGCCTTGCAGGCCTGATGGATACCATGGACCAATCCATCGGCAATAAGGGACTTCTTTAGAACTTCCTGCAGAGCAGTGTTAATGTCCATGGCACCACCCAAAACGGGGGCTGCAGAGGGCACATCACTGTAAATCGAAAGAAAAGCCACATCTTAACATATCTTCACATAAACTCTATACAAAACTTGTTTTTCTTTCAAGCATTCAGTAATTGGAAGATTTATAATCAACGTAAATTCATAAACACGGACCAATTAATTTCATCAACAAGTTATCACACAAAAAAGTGTATATTATGGAAACTTACATATCAACGTCGGCCATATTCAAGCGGTAGAGGATGCACGGCACTGAAAAAAGTATTCATAATTTATTTATTAGCTAAGATGGGCGTTATTAGATCAGATTAGACTTAGCATATAATTCCAGACACATCCGTACCTTATTGACAACCGGAAAGAAAGAGGCCAAAAAGCCGCAGCAGTTAGAGATGGGATTTCCCTCAAAAAATATCGATATGTTATCACTGGGCTGCATTCGATTAATGTATGTAAGGGCATTCATAAGTAAACGCTATATGACACTGCACTCCATGTCATAAAAATTTATATACTGCAAAACAATATATGTATTTAGTTTAACGCACATTTAGCTGCACTGAATAGACTTTATAGCACTTTAAGTAAGAGAGTTAATTACCTTTACATTTTACCTTTGAAAGCCAAAAAATAGTTTACACCTTTTCTTTTTCCTCATAACTTCTCTTTAAAATATATACTTTTTTAAGTTATGTTTGATTAATAGAGTTGTAGAAAAACAAAATATACGCAAATATATTTGAAGTCAAACAATCAACAAAACAACCAAAATAATTAACAAATCCAGGTTTTCAAGTAATGGCTTATAGTGAATTTAGTAAATCAGTAAAACATATCAAAATTTAAGACAAATACGATTAAGACGGCTCAATCATCAGCCATCAGAAGTATTACCATTTCGGTATAGATATGCAACAAAACTATTAATCAAATTTCTTTTGGCCCAGATAAAAAGTCTAAGCAAAGTATTTTTTTATGCAACAAGATGTAGTGCACTTATAAAGCTTACAAAAGGATAGGTTGTAGAGCATTTGAAATTTTGAGTAGCCGATTACTTTAACTGTCGATAGGAGTGTAGTGCAAATGACCAGAGGCGTAGCACATTGTAGAAAAAAGGGGTTGTAATGAGGCGAAACAACTAAGAAAAGTAAATAAACAAGTGAACAATTTGGCACCAGTCTTTTGATTTAAAAATCCCTGCACACAGTGCACAATGTATTAAATCCTCTGGCAGAGGTACGGACGCCTTTGCTTTTAATTGCATAATAAATATACACGAAAAAAAAACAGCTACACGTGCAGATGTCCCCAGTTTTTTCTTAAGCTAGTTCATTTCTGTTTAATCCGATTGGAGTTATCAAGCCAATACTAACTAATCAATAAATAAAAATTATTTAATGTACTTATTCATTTAAATAAAAAAAAGGACATTTCAAACATATATATAAAATATTATCTTATGATTTATTTGTATTGAATTAGGTTTCTTAAATTAGCAAATGGAAAAAAAAACCGAAGTGGTCTCTCATTCAACAGACTGGATCCAGTGTTTAACTGTTCTGTCTGAGATGGTCCTTGACCACATCTAAAGCGGGTGTTTCCTCACCGAAATCCTTGATGACTACAACAGAGCAACCGCACACCTTACGTGGCTTGCCCTCCTTGTCGATTTTGCACAGACCAGACCATTCGCCCAGTTTCTTGTGAGAGTCCACACGGATAAGAGGAATCTGATGTTCATTGCACAGGGCAGTGACCAATTTCTTGTAGTTGGGCTCATCGAAAGATTCGGCCAAAATGCACAGGACAGCTTGACGCCTGTAAAATAAACCACAAATAAAGTATTTCTATAAGAATGAAATTTCATTCACTACACTTACTTATCCAAAGCCTTGCAGGCCTGATGGATACCATGGACCAATCCATCGGCAATAAGGGACTTCTTTAGAACTTCCTGCAGAGCAGTGTTAATGTCCATGGCACCACCCAAAACTGGGGCTGCAGAGGGCACATCACTGTAAATCGAAAGAAAAGCCACATCTTAACATATCTTCACATAAACTCTATACAAAACTTGTTTTTCTTTCAAGCATTCAGTAATTGGAAGATTTATAATCAACGTAAATTCATAAACACGGACCAATTAATTTCATCAACAAGTTATCACACAAAAAAGTGTATATTATGGAAACTTACATATCAACGTCGGCCATATTCAAGCGGCAGAGGATGCACAGCACTGAAAAAAGTAAACATAATATATTTATTAACCAAGATGCTCTTTATTAAATCAGATTAGAGTAAGCATATAATTTCAGACACATTCGTACCTTTTTGACAACCGGAAAGAAAGAGGCGGAGGTACCGCTGTCGGTTTGGGATGGTTATTCTGCACGATTGTTCACATGATATCGATATTTTTTAAAGGTTAATTTTTTGATCATTTATATCGCATGGAAATCAAGTAGGCATTGACTTTCCGAAAAGTAAACTAATGTTGAATTTGCTTTAAGTTTGATGAAGTAATACCTCGACTATCGAAGAGGCCATACATTCATATTTTACTTAATGGATTTTTTATTGTATATATTTGCAAATATAATTTCTTGCTTATTTCTCTTAAGGTTTCTTTAGGTTTATTGTAATATTTGAATGGCATGCTGTTAATTTTTCTTGATTTTTTTCATAACAATATTTTTTATCATTAGTTTTAATAACTTAATTGGCCATCTCTTGCCATTTCTGTTGTTGTATCTCGCGTCCAGCTTGTACCGAGCTTAATAATATTGTTACTCAAGCTTTATATTTTGCCACCTCTATTTGGCTGTCTTCTCGATATATATCGATATTAAATCGTAATAATTATCTAACTATCGTAAATTCAACGGGCGCCTAACAGCTTTTCCTCCTCACACACAACGAAAGAACATAGCAAAAAGTTATTGAATAATTTTAATTTATGGTACAATTATTTCATAACTAGTTACGCCATATTAAACAAGAGTAATATAAGCCTTAGCTACAAGTTAACATTGTAATATCGTGTTTATGTTTATATAAGAAGTCAGCAAAATGACGAACACGCTACAGTAAGTGGGAATATCTATAGAAACAACTGTTTCTAGAGGGGTCGGTGGCAGCGGTGGTGGCTGTGTGGGGTCGGCAAGTGTGTGACGTTCGCATAGTTTTTTATTAAAAAAAAAAAAAAAGAAATACAGCAACAAAAAACAGCACCATGTGCTCTCGTTGTGTACTGTGTCGCTATGTATGTGAATGTCTGTGTATATCTCTAGTATATAAAAATATATATATCTAATTGCCGAAAATTTACGGCGGCATGTGAAAATCGTGTGCAGAAGCTTTAGCTTGTGTTTATTTGTGGGCACTGTGTGTGCGTCCCTCTGTCTTTTGTCTCTCTTCCACTCCTTATAAGAGCGCGCGCGTGCTTTTGTTGTTGTTGTTGTTATTGTTGTCGTTATCTATTTGAACTAGCATTTTGTTGCTGTTGCTGACCTGGTTGACATCGGGCCAAGAATGAATGGACAAAAAGAAAAAAAAACTAAAGTTAAGCAATTGTGTGTGCCGTTGTGTGTGAGTGTGTGTTTGTGTGTATTTTAGGTGTACTTGCTACTTAAATCGAAATTGAAAATATGCGGCTGATAAGCTGAGCAAATTCTTGCCAAACAAATGCAAATACACCAACAACAGCAATACACACACTCAACTACAATAGCAACAACATGTGGCATAAACAAGTTTACACTAATGTTCAAATTAATAGGCATAGCAAATGCAATAAAAGTACACATAACAGTAACGGTACATTTTTGATCGATTACTTAATATTAATGACAGATCATTTTATATTGCGGATTATCTGTAGAATAATCTTTATTGAGTACGTTAAACACTATATATATACATATGTATAAGTTTATTAAATAAAATAGTTCAGAATTTATCAACTACAGTCTTACATTGTTTAGTTGTTATAGAAACAATAATTCGCTTCGATATTTCCTTAAATTGATTTAGTTTGGCTTCCTTTATTATATACAATTATTTATTTACTTCTTATATGTAGAGTATATTTATATATATATAGATAAAATTCCTTGCACTTCCTTCTTTGCATTAACATAAAAGAGACCACCTACCACTTTGTTTGACGACACAAGTGTATTATATTTCTTATTGTTGTTGTTATTGCATATGGGCGGTCGGGCTATCATTACGGTTCATCGCCAGCTGATAATTAAGTTTCAACTGAGAGTTGGGTCGTTCTCTATAGTTGGTCATTGTGTGATTTTGATGTGGATCGCTAATTGAACGTGTTGTTAGTAGTGACAAGCCCTTGTCCACGAACGGAGGCAGTAACTGTAAATAGTAACAGTAATAGGAGCAAAAATCAAGATCAACAATGTCTAAGAGCACCGTTAGGTTGTTGGGCGGGCAGAGAGAGATAAAAATTTATTTGAATTTAGAAAATCGAATTAATAAATTGATTCACTTACAGAGAAGGTATCCTGGTCGGTTGCGGCAATCCGCTGCTGGACATTTCCGCCATTGTGCCTATGAATTTCCTGGAAAAATACCAAATGAACGAGGACGATGCCATTTTGGCTGAAGAGCGACATATGCCCATCTATCGGGAGCTGGTAGATGGCTTTAGAGCGGAATTTCTGGCAGGCGGCTCGGTGCAAAATTCATTACGTATCGCTCAATGGATATTGGGTCAACCAAAAGTGGCCGTTTTCTTTGGCTGTGTGGGCGAAGATGATTATGCCCAAATATTAAAGGAGAAGGCTAGTGCAGCTGGGCTAGATGTCCATTACCAGGTGAACAGCGAGAAGCCAACGGGCACATGTGCAGTATTGATAACAGGCACACATCGTTCCTTATGTGCCAATTTGGCGGCTGCAAATCACTTTACTATTGATCATCTGCAGCTGCCAGCAAATAAATCTCTAGTGGATAATGCCTTATACTATTATATATCGGTATGTAAATCAATGACTTATCAATATAACAGTTGCTTTTTTTTCAATATCAGACAGTTACAGGGAATCTATTCAATCGTTTTTTTTTTTCTTTTGTTTTGTAGGTATTACATCCTTCTTCCTTATACTTTATTTTTTAGTTAGAGTTGTCATATCTTTATTTTCTTAGACTAACATTTGCCCTTAAGAAGCAGAATAGAAAGTTAGGTGGATCCAGTGAAATGTTAAAAGTAGCTTACCTACATTCTGTTTTCTTTTGCTTTCTTTTTGCTGTTCCAATCTAATTAACTCATTTAAAATGACATAATGGAGAAAGTAATAATGTTTTTAGGAACGAAGGTCAATTCCAAATAGTATCTATTATATACATACATATGTATAGTTATTGAAATCATTCCCTTTCCTCTTTTAACATATTGTTTGCTAATGCCTATTGCTTTTTAATCATCATCAGGGTTTCTTTCTTACTGTGAATCCTCCGAGCATAATGCATGTGGCTGCCACCGCTCATGCGAAACAGCGACCGTTCCTAATGAACCTCAGCGCACCATTTATATCGCAATTTTTCATGGCACCGCTTATGGCCGCTATGCCCTATGTGGATATAATATTTGGTAATGAGGCTGAGGCGCATGCCTTTGCCACTGGACAGGGTTGGCCAACGGATGATCTGCGCGAGATTGGCAAACGTTTGGTGGCTCTGGATAAACTAAATCCAAAGCGACCACGCATTGCCATACTAACGCAGGGATGTGATCCGGTTTTGCTCATTCAAAAGGATTCCGTTGAAGAGTTCCCGGTAACACGATTGGCGGTGCATGAGATTGTAGATACTAATGGCGCTGGGGATGCATTTGTTGGTGGCTTCCTATCGCAGTTTGTGCAGGGCAAATCATTGGATGTATGCATACGATGTGGCAATTATGCGGCTGGTCATATTATTAAGAATCCTGGCTGCACTTACTCCGGTTTACCGCAATTTGTCGAATAGAGCGAGAAAGACATACGCTAACAGAGTCAGTCAAAGGAGAGGAAGACAGAGAGAGCAACAGCGCAACGGATGTAACACAGGCACATACACACACATACACAGCTATACACTACATACACAGCGCAACAACAACAACACAAACACACACACACTGTAATACTAACACACAGAGGCGCACCAGATAGAAGATGTTTTGCATACTAAGTTAATAATTTTTCTATTTACATAGAGATTGACTAAGACAATTTTTTTTTGTTAACACTGATTATTTGTTTGTACATAAAACACACACACACACACATGTATACACAAACACACACACTATATATATTTATATATGTGTATATATACACTAACAAAATCATATATAGATAGAGCAATATTCGAATTTAAATTGATAATAAAACGAAAAAAAAAAGACAAAAAGGGCAAAAAAAAGAAACTATAAATACAAAAGAAAATACGAGAGACATCACATGGCAACACTTTTGCACAATTTTAAATATACTTTGTTTTAATTCCTATTATTATTTATTGGGGGCAGGCTAATCGGTAAAAGCATAAAGAGACGTTTGATCTTTAGCGACACGGAAGAGATTAAAAAAGTTAATAAAATCGTTTAAGTTTTAGACTACCAAATTTAATAGAAAGATTTTGAAAAGATGTTTGGCAGCTAATTGGTTCTTTTCTAAACATTTAAAATGAAAATTGAGCAACTTATCGGTTGAAAATTGTTTTGCTTGACAGATACATATCTATATATATTATAATTGGTAGGGAAATCTCGGCTTTCCGAACTTTACGCTATCAATTTCTGACTAATTTTATATTAACATTGAAAAATATAATCCTAGAGAAAATAAATGACAATTTAAGAACTATATATAAGAAGATAAAAACATGATTTATGAATCAAGCTTTATCTTTCATTCATAGAACTAGTCATTATTTTAGTTTTAAAACAAAGAAGAAAAGATAAATTTGTTATCTAGTTAACAGTAAAAACAATTGCAAATCTAAAGTCTTTTAGTTTGAGATCTAAGAACTGAATTAGATTTTGTTAATTGAAAAATTGTCATTTCCCCATTTTTAAGTATTTGGGAAGAACATAATATTATTATTGTTGTCATTACTCTGTACAAAGTGCAACTAAAAAAAAGGCCCCTATCTAATGATAAGAATCATTGTTGGCCGAACATCTGATTAGATTCCATTGGTTTTATGACTAAAGTTAATTATTCGACACATTAGATGTTATGAAAGATATGTAATAATTTTTGTTTTTCTATGATATATATAATATGTAAATTGTATATATATATAGCATGTTGTACATCGTGTGATTACAAATTTCTGAATAGCCTAAGTTAGATTTGTTGAATTTGTGTATTTGACTGATTTTGGGAGCCCAGAGGTAATGGATTTATGGGGGCAATGGGCTATTCAATTAGATAGCCCTTGATAAAGGGCAGCCCCGTTGGTACACGCTTCTGATAGCGCACATAATCCGATTGAAAGAAATTGAGCAGCGAGTACTCCTCAACATAGATGCGATCGTGAAAGAATAGCCAACTGACTAAAGCATATAGGCAGACACAAATCGGATTCATTAAGACAATTTGTGTGCCAATTGACCACCAGAACCAACCAACATACGACGGATGCCGACTGTATGCATAAATGCCATGTGTAATGAGCTTATGGTCCGTCTGTTTCTCATCTTGAACCTGCAAATAGAACATTATTTTGTTTAGTTCAACGCAATGAATATACTAGAAACTGTTTTCTAAGAAAATATTCCAAAATGTTGTTGAAATTTTAAATAGAAGGTGAATAGAAAAGCTATTTGGGCTATATAGATGTATTTTTCAGTCTTATTGTTAAGTTTCATTTTAGTTGAATTATTAGTTATTATAGCATTTTATATGATATTTAAAAGGCATTCAAAAACAGTTTAAATTCTTTAAATATCTATGTAGATTATTGGCTTTATGGCACGGTTTCATATATATTTGAGATGATGTCATAATAAAAATAAGATTCTTTGTACCAAAAGTGACACTGCAATAAAATGTTGATTATGGTTGAGTTATTAGTCATATCGGTGTCGTTTATCGTATCTATATGGGTCATAAAGGTGAGACATTTTGGATTTTGTTCATATAATCATATATGTAGACAATATCACGTAGATAGATAGCAACATTGTTTTGTTTAAACAGGCACTAATTATTAGTAAAATCTCAAATATTTAAGAAACTTGTACTTTTAAATACGACTAATCGTAAAACAAAGCCTGTGTCTGCCTGTTTACCTACCAAATGGGTAAAGCTGCGACCGGCTGTTATGATTGCCGTCTTTCTAATCAGCTCTCCGATGGTGCATAATGCGACGCCCACCAACCATATGTAGGCAAAACGCTTATATTCGGGCAGAAAGAATATTTCTAAGGTAAATTCAATCCAACTGGCTGCTGCCGCCAGTCCATAATGCACCGAGTGATTGAGCATGAAAGAGTCCATTGACAAAGTGCGCGGATTGGCCCAGGCAATGACCAAAAATTCGGAGTAATGAAAGAAGGCCATAAAGCAGCCATAGACACCGAATTGCTGCCAAGGTTGAGGAGCAAAGCAAATGATTAGAATACTGACCGCCTCGGCAAAGCCCAGAAATGATGCACGTATGGCCACCTGAAAGATTTGAACTGTGAGTCATAATTCTATAATTTCGGACTAGCTTGGTATTATACAGTCACCTGATAGTCACTGTTCCTTAAAAGGAATCGTATTATCATATTTATTAAAGCATAGTAGAGGACTGGGCCCCATAGGACGGCACCCCAGACATTTGGCACAATGCCATAGTGTATCTGTAGCACAGATGGCACCAAGATTAGCAAGGATGTGGCTAAAAAACAGTTAAGACTCAGGCGACCTTCGTAACAGAGGGCATAGTTATTGCTGCTGCTGTTCGAGGATGTCGCCGATGTGGGACGTTGATTGTTTGCACACATTACAACTAAATCACAAGGATATTTGTGCTGCTATTGGCTCCGATAGCTTAAAAAATTGGATTTTTCACAACATTTGGGTGTTCTAATAACCCGGAAAAATATAAATAAAAACAGTACCGGCTTATATCGATAAATTGGTCAGCTGGTAATAGAAATATATCGATAGACTTGCTTTTCTTTTAAAATATGCTCAAAATTTTAGTGGCCTTCAAGAATGCACTGCAGATTAAGCACAAAAATATCTATATTCTGTTAGATTTTGATAAAATTCCTCTGAGGGAATGTTAAGAAAATTGCATATAAAGTTTCGATAAATGTATTAATCGTGATCATAAAGTGGCGGGAAGCAAAGGATAATACAAAAAGGGGCATTTAAAAAAGTATATAAGATATATATAAATTTTTATACATATGTATAAATACATAAACGAATATACCATTCAAATATAAAAACTAAAAAAGGATCTATTTTCACTCACCTGAAAAAATCCGCTCCCGCTCGCCCCGCCGCCCGAGCACTTACTAAATTTTCGGCGCCAAAAAGGGGCCTTTTTACAAGCTTTACACAGTACTGCAAAACGCCAACAATCCAGTCCTGCAAACACAGAAGTGTTGAAAAATATTTTTATTTCAGTGCTGTAAAGTTAACATTCCAAGTTTCTGTTAACTTTCCAATTCTCTGTTAAGTTTACAGAATCATTTTGGAGCAATGTTAAAATTTGAAATTAAGCGGTTAACATAGCTCCAAAATGATTCTGTAAACTTAACAGAGGATTAAATAATTAACATAAGCTTGGAAAGTTAACTTAACACCACTGAAATGAAATTGTTTTTCAACACTTTTGTGTTTGCAGCACTGGATTGTTGGTGTTTTGCAATACTGAGAAAAGTCTCTAAAAAAGCTTCTTTTTGGAAAATTTAGTTAGTGCGCGGGCGGTGGAGCGGGCGGGTGCGGATTTCTTTCAGGTGGGTGAAAATAAATATTTTTGCACATGATATTTGAATGATATATTCTGTTATGTATACAGAAAATATAAGTTATATATCAATACATATGTATACAAATATATAAATATCTTTTGTATGAGTAAAATCCAATATGTCTCGCCATTCATGTCAATGTTAAAACTTTAAATTTCGCGGTTAGCGGGTTGATAACAACAGTCGCTATCTTGACGGACATAACTTAGTTAGTTGCTATCGATATAGCAATATAAACTATCGATTGTGCCACAGCTGTTGTTGTTCAGGATCGGGATCACTAAAAAGCAAATTAGGAAAGAAGAAAGATATGGATCAGGTTAAAACAGAGCCAGATGAAATTCATTTGGTGGAATCACCTTTGTATGTAGGTGAATTGTACATGGATATTGTTAAGGAGGACACTGAAATATGCCTGCCAAGTGATGACGTAGAGGATGTGACCGAATGCGAAGCAGTACAGCAACCTGTTGATGATGAAGGTAAGTAGCACACTACATACTTAGTAGTACTTGGACCACCCTTATAAGATTTTCATGTGTTTGTATAATCCAGCTTCAGGAAGCAGTGAAGACGATCTCCTAAATATAAGTTACTCTATGATGGGACCACCCAAAGTCTGTTCTAACTGTAATGAGGCATGGCAGCCGGAGTTGACCCAGCATAAATGTCGCTTCAGCGATGGTCTAATACATCAATGTGCAATTTGTCCCCAAAAGTTCAAATTCAAGCAGAATCTAAAGCAACATGAGAAATCTCATTTGGATTCTTTTAATTTCAAGATCTGTGCTGAGTGCGGATTGGCCTGTAAAAACGTATACGCTCTGATGCAGCATATGCGGCAGCATCAAGCTGATTCTCGATTTGCCTTGAATTACAAGTGTGAGTACTGCGCCAAAGGATTTGCCAGAAAATCCCAATTGGACTCGCATGTGCGCCTGGAACACCAATGCAGTGTTTGTTTTGAAAAGTTCAAATACAAAGAAGAGCTTGTGCAACACAAAAAATTACATTTGAAGAGAAGCCACGCCCATATGCGATCGCCTGCTGCA
Source organism: Drosophila austrosaltans (assembly GCA_035045865.1). Taxonomy (NCBI): domain Eukaryota; kingdom Metazoa; phylum Arthropoda; class Insecta; order Diptera; family Drosophilidae; genus Drosophila; species Drosophila austrosaltans. The sequence goes on from JAWNOQ010000207.1 coordinate 8,463,739, forward strand.
TGTTCAGATTTATCCAACGGGCCGCAGACAAGGGATCAACTCAAAACTAAGAATCTGGTGGCAGCAAGTATGGTAAATATAGAATGTTTTTAATAGACTAATAAATAGACTATAAGAAGGAAATTAGTTGGAATACCAGAAACAAAACGAATGTATGTAGTTATTTATTGTCTGGAAACTATATAACTAAATATCACTTAACGAAAAATTATTTATAATTTTATTTTATTTCAGACTTCAACAAGAACTAACGAAGGGCCGCGACAGCTATATTCTTGTGAGATTTGTATGAAGATGTTTGCATCGAAGCCCAAGTTAACCCAACACATTTCCTGCCATAAGTGGCGTGATGGCTTCGTGTGTCCCCTTTGTTTTAGATATTCGAGTACATATAGCCGTCTAAAATCCCATGTGGTTGTGCATAAACTTATTAAAAAGAAGGGAAAGTAATCAAATTTACTTAAATTTAAGGCATTAAGTATTAAACATTAGATACAACTTTCTACATATCGAATACAGTTAATTGCATTAACTGGTTTTCTTTCAAGTTAAATGTTCCCGCTATGCGGCTCGAGTAGCATAAGTAATCGTAGTTCACTTTGAATGTTATCGAAATCAACACTGTACAAACAATAAACAATTTTATATGGAGAAATTTAATTGCCTTCGTTCCTATGAAGCGAGCAAAAAACTGAGGGTAGACATGAGCTGCTCAGGCAACATCAAGACGGAGCCAATGGATGTGCTCGGAATACCGCCATCGTTGAGCATGGACAAGCTGGATGTGAATATTGTCAAGTCCGAACCAGAGCAGGAATTCGAAGTGGACACAGATGCAGAAGCTGCAGATGTTCCTACGGATTATTATTTTTATAACGAACGGGAGGGACTCAACGAAGGTCCTGAAAATGTTACCACAACGACAACGACATCAGCATCGTCATCCAGATTGGTCAAAAGGAGCAGGCGGACAAGCAAAACAAAATTGCCGGAAATATTAAAATTCTTTGGCAATATTGAGAAAGTGAGTGCAAGTGCTGAACAAGTGCACACACACACACACACACACACACACACACACACACACACACACACAACAAAAAATTACTTGAAATGGTGGTTGAGAGTACCGTAGAAGGGGGCGGGCAATTAATTACAATTACTTTCGTAATTATGACTTGGAATTTAATTGCTTAAGCAAGTAGTATACTGCGCAATTTGTGTATTTGAATACTTTTCAACAAATGCAAATCAGAATTAATTAAATGTAATTCATATTCGTAATACCGTTTTCAAAGTACTTAAGTAATTAAATTGCATTCAAATTGATTAAAGATAACATTATTGATTTTTCTTTTTAGGTAAGCGATTCTAGTGGAAAAATGGGCGTCATAAGTGCCACCTGCAATGCTTGTCAGTCGAGAATCCGTGGATCCATCAGTGTCACCTCCAATTTCATTAAACATCTGCGAATCAAGCATTTTGAGATCCATGCGGCATTTGTTAAAAGCAAAAAAATAGGACATTCCGATACCAGTGGCATGTTCGCGACGAATAGTAGTGGTGGTAGTGGTGATGCTCCTGTCTTCACAAGCGATCTTAACTCATTTGATAATCGAATTTTAGAATATATAATAGATACCACATCGCCAATATCCACAGTTGAGCGGTCTAGCTTTCGCAAATTGTTTAAAGGCACCAACTTAAGGGTTATGAATTGCTCGAAACTAGTCGAACGACTGGATGATCGTTATAGCCAAATATATGAATACATCAAACGCATTATTTGTAATCAAAAATATTTATGCACTACGGCGGATATTTGGTCAACAGCAGATAGCAATTTGTTGGCCTATACTGCCCACTGGTTAAATGAGAAATATGATCGGCATTCCGTATTATTGGGCTTTAGGAAACTAAATCGAAACCCAAATGATGGGATGCATCTATTGAATGTGATAAATGATATCAATTGTGAATACGATATAAATAGTTCAACAATAGTGGCTACTATAACAAATAATGGATCAAGAAATTATGAAAATATATTTCGTCAATTTGGGATTAACTATCATAATGACATAGATTTTAAAGCCATCGAAATTGAAAGTCAATCTCTACCCAAACAGATTGAGTGTGCAAACCATAGTCTAAATTTATTAATAACAACCGATTTTATCGAAATTATAAGCGATGATAAAGATCTACGAGAAAGACATATGCAGGTAGGTAAATTGGCTTGCATTAAAACCTTCATCATCTATTTACTCAATATATTTTTGTTGATATTTCAGATTTTTAAGAAATTCAGCCATTTATGGGAGAAATGTCAACAGCCGTGGACTTTTAAAGTAATTTTAGATCTCTTGGGCGAACCTTTAGTTACTCCCAATATAACGAAATGCAGTTCAATTTACGATGCCATTTGTAGTATTTTAACCCATAAGGAACAGCTGGTGGAACTATGTGTGCAATTGGATTTACATGATATAACATTTACCACAAGCGATATTCAATATTTAATCGAATATCGTTTGTTAATAAGTCCAATTGCAGCCACAATTGAGTTTTTAGAGAATGAAAGCAATCTGTATTACGGCTGTCTCATTCCAGCTTTGACATCGCTTTATGTGAAACTGAAAAGAATATCCAAAGAATCATCTGAAATCAATGTTCTGAAAAATGCGGCAATACAATTCCTTGAAGTATTAAAGAAACGATTTGCAATATATTTTAATTTAACCGAAGACGCCAATCAGGCCATAGTTGCTGCGGTCCTATGTCCAAGCCTCAAAATGCGTTGGTTCAATGCCCTGGCCAATATATGCAGGAATGGTCGCAAAACGGACGATATACATCGAATTGTCATTGCTGAGGCTGTACGATATGCCAAACTATCGGATAATTCGAAACTATTAAATACGGGAGACATGCTTACCGTACCGCGACGACAGAAATGTGATGATTTCTATGAATTTGAAGATATTGGTAAGAATGCCATAACATAATTTTTTATGTTAATTAATTAAGCATTTTTTCTCTTTTAGATGAGACAAGTGATCTTGATTCTTCGCTATCAAACCTGGCAGATATTGTCAATGTACAACTACAGAGCTATTTACGTGATTCGGGCACAACATTCGAAATATTAGAAAAGTATCCACTACTACAGGATTTAGCAATTAAATTTAATACGCCTTTGCCATCATCGGCGGCCATTGAGCGACTATTTTCTTTTTCGAATATAGGCAGATGCGAGCAATCGGCCGATTATTCAATTGAGCGATTGCTTTTAATTAAAGCAAATAGTGGATTGTTAAATAAATGATAACTTGAAAAATTTATCATCCTATATATTGAGTTGTTTAATGTTTGCATCAAGCTGAAATTGTTACCGTTTGTCCAGCGGTTGGAAAAAATGATATAGACAATAATTTTGATTTTTGTTTTACTTAAGAATATACTATTTTGTATATAAATTAACTCATCATTATAGCTTCATGTTCTGCCTGCAGTTGATCCAATTTGGGGCATTCCTTTATGTGTTGCCACAATTCTATAGTTTTGGCATGCTTCCTCAAGCAGTAGGGACACTTGTAGGGACAGACACCGGCATGTGATCGCATATGGGCAACTAAATGATTCCGCTGGCCATAGGCCTTTGGGCACAGGTGACATTTGTAGGGTTGTTCCACAGAGCACAGCATACGGGTATGATTGTTATAGCCCTGTTTGTTGGTAAACTCTTTTCCGCACAAATTGCATTTGAAGGGACGATATCCCGTGTGCCAACGTTTGTGTACCATAAGGTGATACTTTTGTTTGTATGGAATTCCGCAGATTTCGCAAATGAACTTTAAATTGCTGTGAATGGTAAAATATTTATATAAAATATAATTAAATCTAATTTTGCTTCAATCTAAACTTACTGATTCTCCACGAATCTCTTCACTATATTCTCCTCTTTATCTGCATCAACCTTCAGATCATCGCCATCCAAAGCAATGCTCTTTGGCAGAGTAGATTTTTCAGTATCTGACGTAGGATTAAGCTGTTTCTTTGATTTCGTCCTTGACTTGGTCTTGTTCGCATGACTTTGCATGTGCTTTTTCAGATGATCTCGGCGTGCGTACGCCCTTGGACAATAATTGCACATAAAGGGTCGATCATTATTGTGAAGGCGCAAATGGGCTCGTAGTCCGGCGTTGCGGGAAAATGTACGTGGACAGTATGGACACCGGAAGGAGCCATGGTGTGCCATATGGAACATACGTACGTGTTCATTTAATTGAATTTCAGCTGTGAAAATCTCATTGCAGTTGTCACAAGAAAAACATCGATTTTGGTCTTTGTGTGTGTTCATGTGCATGGTGAGATTCTGTGGGTAGGGAAAACTCCTATTGCACAATTCACATTTGTAGGGCTTCTCATTGGTGTGTTGACGCATATGTATCATCAAATCGGAGAAATTCCAACAAGTCAAGCCACACTTGGAGCAGGAACAGTCTCTAACAAAGGCCGACATGTGGCTCTTCTCGTGCTGCTTCAGTTCACGTTTGTACTGGAACCTCTCTGGACATACTTTGCACTTAAATCGCTTATAATCTATATGTTGGCATATGTGGTCGGTTAGTTCGAGATCGGTTTGACAGGATTGACCACACTTGGAGCAGACTTTTTGTGGTCCCATCAGTTGATAGCTAATATCCTCTGGCTGCTCATTCTTCAGGCTGGACAATTCTTCGTCGACCATTAATACTAAACAGACAGAATAATCATGTGTTAGGTTTCTCTTAAAATTAATAATTCAACATTTACCCTCAAAGAATTCTGTGTTTTGTTCAGTCTTCACAACTAATTGATCCTCAGCTAGTGATTCATCTATATCTATAGGTAGGACCAGCTCTTGTCCATAATCTCCTTCTGTTTTGATTTTTACCTCATCCTCTTGCAGCTCTACTTTAAGCAGTTGCTCGGAATTCCTCTTTTCCCTCGACTGGCATAATTCACTGTCCTTTTTAACAATTTCCATGAGCAAGTCATTTGACTCTAGTGAGGAATCATCTATATATATGATAGGCTCTGTTTTGATTTGGGCCATACTTGGACTATTCTACTTTGTTTAATGTCTGTTATTATTTCGTTTTTAGTGGTCGTGGACAGAGACGTCTGTTGATCTTGACTCGATATCGGTAAATTACTAAACGATAGGAAATAGAGATGAGCAAAAGTCATGATATTAGTAAAATGTAGGGATCATTGGGTTATTTAACAGATAATTAATAGTTTAAAGACTCGGATGAGATAAAGTGCTCTTAGGAATTAATTGATTTGATGTAATATCAATAATTTTTAACACTTTGCACAAAATATTTGTATGGGCAGTATCGAAGCGCCACATTTAAAAATGATGTTAAAAAAATGTTAATCGATAGTTGTATCGCTAGCAGAGACAAAAATAAAGCGATAACTCGATTTCCACTGCACTGATAGAAGTTACGCCGGACCCGGACCGCCCGCACGTGTATTAAGCTTACACTTTCAATTGCATATTAACTCTCAACCTTAGCCAGTTTTGCATTTAAAAACATATAAAATGGTAAGTAGGTTAAAAGTTAACAGAAAGTAGACCCGAATAAATGCTGAGACTCTCGCTGGATACAAAAGAGCCTTCGCGAAGTTTCTATAAGCCTTTGCCGGTTTGGGTGATTGTGTAACACTTCCTCAATTAAACTCTAATCTGTGAATTTCTAGGCCGCTGCTATCAAGAAAATCATCCCAATGCTAGATCGTATCCTAGTTCAACGTGCTGAAGCTTTGACCAAAACAAAAGGCGGCATTGTTCTGCCTGAGAAGTCCGTGGGCAAAGTTCTCGAAGGTACTGTAGTGGCTGTTGGACCCGGTACCCGCAATGTTGTAAGTTTTCGATTTCATCATATAAAGCCCCGTATGGGTCATCTTTATCTTTCATTTGCATCTCTTTTTAGACAACTGGTAATCACATTCCCATTGGCGTAAAGGAGGGCGATCGTGTGCTGTTGCCCGAATTCGGTGGCACTAAAGTCAATTTGGAAGGTGATGAAAAGAAGGAGCTTTTGCTCTTCCGTGAAGCTGACATTCTTGCCAAATTGGAATAGAGAGAGAGAGAGAGAGAAGAGGGCAAATGCTGGCACATGTCTCATAATTCTATGAATTCTATGTTTTTCTATTAGTTATCTCCAAAATCCACGTACATCATAAACTAAAAAAACCAAAATGAATAAAAATCCCCGGATGCAATATTTTTGTTTGCATAAATGGAAAAATCTAAATAAAAGATCAAGTTACTTGTTATTAAAAAAAACGAAAGTCTATATTTAAACTAATCCAACTTTAAGTTTGCTAAGCCATAGACCTGATTAAAGGCAGATCTGCGTTTGATATCTGGAAAACCTTCAACAGCGGCACGTTCCCGCGAGATCCTTACGAGCGCTTCAAACGAACGCGGCTCCCAAATAGCTAGATCAGCAAGCATTTTTCTATAAAGAACCATTAACTTAAATAATAAACAAAATAGGTAAGTAAACAACAGGCTTACTTGTTCAGCAGGATATCTGTTCTAGCTAAACCCTCCTTGAATGCCTCTAGTGGCAAACCATATTGCTGACAGCCGGCTTCCACTCTTGTTGACCACAATTCAGCCATATCCAGTTTCTTCAGTTTACGTCCTTTGGTGGCATAGGCCAAGGCTCTGTGTACACTGCGTACGGCCAAGGAGTACACATTGCGGGTACGACTACGATAATGCTAAAGAAATTAAAAATTGATATTAAATTAATTGTTGTTTTTGGTTTGTTTTTTGGCACTCACTGCAGCAAGTTTGAAAATACGCCGTTTGCGCCAGAACTCATCAGGACCACGTGACCGCACCAATAGTGGGATATTCAGAAACACCATATTCAATTATTTTTCCAGGCTGGGCTGTAGTTTCAAAGATTTTTCATTAAATACAAAACGTTTTTATATTTTACATAACCTGCACCTTCACAATAAGGCCACAGCTGACTATCGATAAAGTGTATATCGATAGGTTGGAAATACACAAACAGCTGTTCTGGCGCATAGTTTGAAAAAAAAATTAATAAATGTAAGTGAAAAGTGCGGAAGATAAAAGATGACCGACAACAAATACGATGTTGCATTTTAAATTTGTGAAGGTATGTATATATTATTTGCATACCAATTTTTATGTTTTACTTTGCCTTACATAAAATACCAATTTTGTAATTGACTATTGTCAAGTGAACTTTGTTGGGTACCATTTTCAAGGCTTCTGGCAGTCCAATGAAACAAATTGCCAAATGTTTTAATTGTCAAAATTACTAATTGCAATTGACTTTGTGAGGCCAAGAGACTTAAGTAGCAATCTCACTCCACCATCCTTTTTCACTACCGAACTTTGCCCCTTTGGCCATTCTTATTCATCAAGCTATTATCCTAGATAAAAGGCGCTTACAGCCATGGCAACACAAAAAGGACCTGTGCACCTAGAGTAGTTGTTGAAATGAAATGCAACTAAGTGCTGTGACTGAGGTTGCTACGATATTGATGGGGTTCTCATTTGGCTGACCACAAATGGTTTTTGCCTACTCTATTTGCAAGAGCACACAAATTTTGTTTTCCCATAAAATGATTGATATTCAGGCATTTTATTTATTTATCTCCAGTAACTGCACTATTTTAATCTGCAAAGAAAAAAAAAAAACACACACACACAAAAAGAGAGACCAAACTTAAAACGATTGCTGGACAAAAGGTTAATTGGTTTGTAAGCGAACTAGCAAAGGTGCCCAAGTGCCGTGCCTTTGCCGATGCTGCTGCTGACTCAACTTAATTGGTTCACGCGGCGCATACTTAATGCGCTTAGAATGGGGGAAAAAATAGAGAAATAAGCTCATCCTCCTCGCCATTGCCATTGCCATTGCAGAATCGTCGCTTTTGTGATTCGCTCCAATTAAGTAAATCCTGAAATGAGCAACATTTAACCCAGCTGCACTTTGTGTCGCTCCTAAGTAGCAACGATTTCACATTTAATTTTAATTCGTTTTCTAAGTAAATTGGGTGTGAAAATAAGCCTCGATTTTAACTTGTCACAATCTCTGGCAATTGAATGAATGTGTGTCAAGTGAATTTAATTGAAATTTGTAAGATTAATTGAGCTTCACGTAAGAATGAGTCGTATGATGATTATTTGTACAAAGCAGCAATCTACATACATATATACAGATATATGTATGTATAATTTATGTATTTCGCTTAACTATTAAGAGAGACTTATTACCGATAAGAAAGGTTTATTGGGGGATTACAGTGCACAAAGTACGGCTTGTATAAGCGTAAATTTAAAATATCAGATAAAGTAAGAAAAATCAAATAAGCGCCACAATTGTTTCCTTTTACATTTCTTTAGTTTACATATAATTTTGACTTTTCTAATACCTTTTTAAGCTAATACGCCTTCAGAAGATTAGCCATTGCCAAGATGTTCTCAATTTACATTATTTCGGTTAATTTACCTTAAATTTCTCCCCACTCAAACTTAATTCATTCCATTGTAGACACTAGTGTACATTACGTATTTTCTTACAGCCGACGCCTCCGGACACTTTAGCAAGTAAATTGAGCGTAAATCTAAAAGTAAAGCAAATTTCTGGACTTCCCTGATACACTGAAGTGATTCGCGTTTTAGAACGCTACGGGCAAAATTTAATTAAACATGGAAAGCGCAAAAATTTAAACGTTTAATTGAAAAACTTTAAATTGTCAAGTCCCGAGAGGCAAACACCAAACATACAAACGACACTTTTTAGTTTTTGGATACAACGACGATGACGACGACGACGACAGCGACGGCGACGAGTAACGGCGGCAACTTTTTGACGAAAACTCAAACGAATTTTTTGAGTGACAGTTTTCACGGTGTTTCTGTTGTTCGTTGTTCAAATAAATTCCCCATACCACCAACTATCCCACAAAAAAGAAGGCAACAAAAAAAACCCCACTGTGAAAAATTATGACAGAGAGAAAATCACTCATACGCATAGGACATCCGGGCAAAGTGTATAGAACGACAGATAAAATTGGTAGGGGAATAGATAGACATAGTGAAGACGACAGATGCAAATATGTGGTAAATATACGTATCTATGTATATATAGAATAAATATGTAAATATGTCTTTCCTGTTCTGCAAGTAATTGACACGTGATAATTTAATTAACGCACCAACCGACATACACCCGCCCACCTAGCTAGCTAACCAACCTGCGTATCAACCGACAAACCAACGAACCAACCAACATGGCAACCAACTAACACCCATCGATGCAGGCCAAAAGAATAATCAACATCGGTCCCAAAGAATCCCAGAAGGAATCTGCTGTCTGCTTTCACTAATTGGGGGCAGCTTCCATTGTTCTGCCTGCCATTCATTGGCCACATTTGCCCCGGGAGCCACAAGACCCTGCGTTGGAGACTTTGAGTGTCTCTTAATTACTGTGTGCGCGTGTTGGCAAAAGGGATTTTCCTTCTCGATGATGACGAACGCAACCCCCACCTCCATTACATCCCCTCTAACATTTTGTTATACCAATTTTGTTTTTCGCTCTCCCCCCCTTTTTGTGGGCGTCAATACAACGCCTCAAAATATGCAAAAATAATTGACATTAGCTGTGGGCTTTAATGGAGTTAGTTATCATAAATTATGTAATTAAAATTATCTCAAAGATAATACCAGAATATAATTTAAGTAAATTATACATATGCATAAACCCATAGCATAAGCAAAGCTAAGTCAACAAACGGCAACCGTCTAAGCCAAGTTGATAGTTGAAGATAACCAAAAATTTGCAAATGGCATAGAATCATTTATACAACCAACGGGAATATGACTTTAGTGTGTCTTAGTTGGCCTCGAAAAACGCTTCTGTTTTTCTTTTTTTTTTCAAGTCCTTGTAACAAGTAATGGCACTGACCTTCTGCAATTAATTATATCATGAGCAGCAAGCTCAACATTTATTTTAATGATACATTTTGAAACAAATTAAATAAAAGATGTTATTTTCTAAGAAATGGTAAACATATTTGATTGATATTGATGAGATTTATTTAACATGAAAACAGGTTTAAACATATGCTCAGTTGGCAAAATTCTTTGGAATTTTCAGCAATTTTGAGGAATGTAACGAGTATTCCTAATATTTTTTCTTCTTTTTTTTGTTTTTGCCAGCGATGGCAACACATAACCAAAAAGCCCGAATTTCTGCTAAATTCGCAGATTGTGGTTGTGCCTTTTATATTCAGGTTTTTGTTTTAATAGCCTCCTCCTTTTTTGTTTTTGGGCGCAGCGCCAACCACCTGTAAAGGAGCACACACACACACATGGGCATACACATATCCTTATGTTCGTTCTCGTCGACAATGTGTCTCAGGTGCGAAATATCAACGGCGCATTACTGTGGCCATTGCAGTTGTCCATAATGGTTTGGCTTTGGCCATATAAGCCCCGACAATAGCGCAAAGCAGCCATTTTCCCGCAGGACAATTGTCCTGGCTCCGGCTATAAACATTAACAGCATGCGTTTTTATCACATGCATATTTGAATGATCTTTTGTGCTTTTGTTTTCCTTTGGATACATTCCTAACGACCTGAGCAAATAACTTGAAATGGCCCCAAAAAAGAATAGTCTAATAATAATTAACATTTGTTTAATGGGTTTCCTTTTGTTTTTTCTTGGGTTAAGTTGGTTGAAATACTTGAAATATTTAAAGAGTATTTGTTGGTCTACTCAATTATTTGTGTTAGCCTCAATTTGAATTCATATGAAGGTGATTTTATTTTCACTTGACATTTTATGTGACATTTTGTCAATACCCTGTATTAATAGGATACAAAGGTAGTTACGGCCATCATAATAATACAGTTTTTAAAAGTGTTGAAACTTTTATCAGCTTATGTGGAATACATACATACACACATATATATGTATATCCTGTATATTTCACATTTCGTTTAAATGGGAGACAAATAACGGAAAGAGGATCAAGTGCGCTGGCATGCGGCAGTCAAGGGGAATGTATAGGGCATCTTGACGTCAGCGCTTAACACGTATTGAGTTGTGTTGTGTTCTTTTTTTTTTTTTTGTGGCCCTTCACCAAGACTTGTCATTGCGCTGATCCGTTAAGTAACCAATATGTATACTCGATTTTTATTGTTTGTCATTGTGTGCGTGCGCTTCTCTGCTTGGGGTTTCCTTCCATCAGCAGTAAAACTTCAGCTGAAAATATGAAACAAACCAAAAAAAAACAAAAAAAAAGAATAAAAAAATAAAGCCAATGAAATCGAAAAGAATTGCTCATGGGTTGTGTGCGGGTTCGAGTGTAATACTTTTGAAATTGGCCCGAAATCTCAACATTTATTTTACCCACTTAGTTGAAATTAGCTTGGGTCGCTTGGGCGCCTAAACCTTCCCACTCCATACCCTTCTTTCACATCTTACCATTCCATATCTCCGTCACAGATGCAGTTGCCTCCTTCTTTATTTCAGTACTCTGGCTTTCGTATATATTGCCTGGGATTTTGTGTCTTTCATTTGCGGTTTGGGTATTGTGTGTTTTATGGTTATCATAAGATTTTCTTAGTATATATTTTTTTTGTTTCTTGTCTCGAAAAGTAAATTGCATGAAATTTGTGCCAAATAAAACAATAAACCCGTTGAGACCATTAAAAATCCTCAAAAAAAAAAAAATGAATTGAATAACAAAAAATTAATTCGAATGAATAAAAGAAACATACATACATAAATATACCACCATGCTCCCTCTCACACTTATGCATTAAGTAATAGCGTTGCATACTTCAAGTCTCTCTTTCTCTCACTTACAATTCCTCTAAATATTAGCGGCTTCATTCTTAGTTATGTCATCAAACATGAAGAAAAATTTGCTCACTAGAAAGTTGTAAAAGAATTTTGTTCCATCTCTTATTTACGCAAAGGCACAGTTAACGGTTAAAGCTCTCTCGATCTTGCATTCTCTTCCCGATTGTTAGGGTTCTCTATTTGTGCCAATATCTTTTTCATTTGTTATTGGGCGGCTGTTGCGGTAGTTCACTAAAATGTGCTAAAGCTATTTTCTGTTTATTTTTTATGCGCATTCCTAATCGATAAAAGTCTTAATTATACATTCAGCTAAAAACAACAATAATATCCGTTTAGTGTTTATTGAGTTAATTGTAATGCTAAATTACGAAACGTTTTTCTAACTTTTTTTTTTTATTGCTGTGTGGTGAAATAGGTGAGTGCAGTTGGCGTCGCGGCTGCGTCAGAGCATTGACATACATACATATGTATGCACATACGCACACATTTAGCTTAAGCTGCAAGCGCATTAACGGTTTTACAGAGTGCCGGAACGAGAGAGAGAGAGAGAGAGAGAGACGTAGAGTAAATGGTTGTTTGCATGAAAGCGAAAGCTATAAATAAACCGAACTATGGTAAGAAAATGTTTCATGATTTAATTATACATAATTAACTTTTAATTTCTTCATATGAATGATAAAAAACTGCAGTTAATTTATATATACATATACAAGCATATATGTATGTATGTATGTATATTAAGGTCTCTATAAGGACTAAGAATTTTTTACTTAAAAGGTGACCTCATAAAGACAAAAGGTTTTCTTTTCTGGCAAATAAATGCGTTAATCAAATTAAAGTCTCATTGGCGCTCTCATCCTTAATATGTACTATATATCTTATCCTCTCTCTCTCTTTTGATTAATTATCCAAATATCACATTAATGAATTTCAAATAGGAAAATCTGAGTTTTCTTCAGAACACAACAGAATACTGCAAGAAAAATTCATAAATCAACGAGATGCTCATTAATTCGTATCTTGACAATTGGTCAATGTACACGATTTAAAATGCATTAAATAAAAAACGCCGCCAAGAAGCGAATGAAAAAAAAAAACAAACAAGAAAACCAGAACAAAAAAAAAAAAATGACAGAAGAGAGAAAGAATGGAAAAGTGATGAGAGGGGCCGGGGGTAGTAGGCACAAAGTAGTCAACACTGTGCGGCTGTATATCCTGGTCATGTCCTGGCCGCGAAAATGATTAATGATAAATTATTTAAGCAACGTTGACGGGAAATACAGAGAGAAATATACAGGCTCGAAAACGGCAGGTGGAATATTTACGAGCATTAAATGTATTTAAATTATTATTACACTCCACACAGAGCGACACGGAGAAACATAAAGCCAATGGCAGAGGGAGGGGGTGGGGTGTATAAAACGGACTCTTCAAATAATATGAAAGCGTAAAGGCAAATAAATCATGAATATTAAGTTGCCAGTCCATCGAGAACAAAAGTCAATTGGCAAAAGTTCATTGAGGCAAAGACAGGAAAGGAAATGGGCACGGCGATAGCAAAGAGGGGCGACTTCAGGCACTTGAGAGCTTAACGGCTTAGAAAATGTTTTCCACCCCAAGCTAAAAGAAGTAAAAAGCAACTCCCTCACTTCATCCTCACCCGAAAGAAAAACCATAAGCTTGCCCATTGCCTTCCATTTGATTAGATGTCCTGTGCTGGCTAAAATACCAGCAAAAACAAAAAACTGTTAAAGTCTCGTGCTTCCGCACTAAAAATACCCTGTATCAAGTAAATCCATTTGAAAATCGAAGTGTAAGACATCGTTACAATTTATAACTAATACTCTAGGGACATCTTGCCATATTTTCAATGGTGGTCAATATCTAAACCAATATCTATCTTATAAATAACTTGTTTATCCCCTAATATGCCCCCATTTTCTTTATATATCCTACAGGGTAGAAAGACTAAAACGAAAAACGTTACGAAATATACTCGAGGGGCACAGAATGCTTATGCAATTGAATTCAATTTTCCGATCTTAGTCGTAGCAATTGAAAGATGTGAGTCAAAGCAGAGATAAATCGAAGATATTTCACGTCTCTGTTTCTCTCTCTCTCTCTCTTCCTCTGTCTGTCTGTCTGTCTGTCTGTCTGTCTGTCTGACCATCTGTGTTTGTGTCTGCAAATGTGTTCGATTGTATGTGTTTTTGTGCGCTAGTCCATTTTTGCTCTGTGGCCTTTCGTTTTTCTGTTTTTTTCTTTATAACTTTTCAACCTGATAGACTTTCACCCACCCTCCTTTCATCCACTTTCTTACTTCAATTTGATATTCTTGTATTTCGTATTTTTCATGATAATTTTTGCAGGCCTAAAAGCATTTTCAACATTTTCATTAGCTAAAAGTTAACATAAATTTGTTGAATGAAAACTTTTGCGATGATAACTTTTGATAAATATAAAATGAATTGTTCATGTAGGAAGTCAAGAGTCGGCAAGTTTTTATTTTTTAAAGTTTTTTTCTATTTTGTTATTTAAAAATTATTATGCAATAGTATGCTATGATTAAAAATTCAAATTAGTTATTATTTTCTATTAATTTCTTATACGCTGATTTCTTATACTTGGCATATAATTTTAGATCAAAATTAATATTACAGTTTGTCCAAAAATTAAAGTTCCCTTATTCTCAAAAGTATGCAACACTTTCCTTTTGAAATGTTCTACTAATCCGATAAAAAAAAATTCGACACTTTAATTTAAAATTATTGCTAGAGATGGAAAAAAGAAGATATAGGCCGACTAATTCTAATCATTTTACTTGTTCTGTATATATGTATATAAGTATGTGTGTATGTACATACGTATGCACATACATAGATCATCAATTACCACTTCCCTTCCCTCCCCCTCCCAAAACTTGAAGGAGTTGAGGACACAAAAGTAATTAACACACCAATGTGATTGCCTCTAGGATATAATTAATTTCTAGGCTCCGCTTTTGGTTGGTAAATGGGGAATATTGTAGTAGATAGGGGCGGAGGAGTCAAGTGATGGGCTGGATATGTTGGGTGTTAATTTTCTTCTAATTTGCAATACTCCACCTACATATCTGCCCACCTTTCTTCCATAGACATGACCGACACCTGACCAACAAAATGAAACCTAGCAACAGATATATTGAGAGAAAAAAAAGTTTGGCTTGGCTTGGCTTGCCCTGCCTTGGTGGCTGGCCCCACATAAGCAATTAAAAATCCTTTAGGCCAACATAAAAATACCATTAAATCTGTGGGCGATTAGACTTTGGGGTTTCTTCTATTTTTTTTTTCGGTTATTTTGGGCTAAGCATGCTTTTGGGCGCACATACTCGTATATTGTACACATAGTTGTCTAAGGATAAACACTAATACACCCCAGCAAAGTTTGTATGTATGTATGTGTGTACATGAACATGGAACTTGGGACATTGGACACGGGATATGGGACTCGGGACATGAACATGGACATTGCCAATTGTTGTTGTTGTTGTTGTTATAGTTGTTGTTCTTGTTGTTTGTTCTTTTGATGGGCCATTGCATTTTTTACATTGCTCGAACACACTCTGCCTCTCGCTTGTGTGGCTTGGCTTCTTTGTCGCCTTATGGCCATAATGATTATTTTGAGGATTATTCCTCGTTGGTACTTTATGTTTATTGGCATTGTTAATATTTGTTTGTTGTTGCCCTGCTTCCATTCTATTGTATATTTGGTCAAAAGATTTACAAGCAATGCACACACACACACACACGCACACACTCATTTAGTTTTATTGCGTCTTTTTCTCAGTTTGTGGTATTAAAGTGTGGCCTTTTTTTTTTTGGGGGGCGTTTTCATTTTGTTGTTCCTATGTGGTGGAAAAGTATTAAAGGAATTTCATTTGCCACTTGGCAAAGATTGTGTGAAAATTCACTATAAAAATCTAGACAAATTTTCTACTTGAGATTCTGGTGTCTAATTTGAGAGGAATGTGTTTAAGAAATGTTTGAAATTCCTTCATTAACAACATTTTCTCATATGAAAACATCCTGTTTGGGAAAAGTATGTGCCAATTTGCTGTCAATTTGAAAGGATAAATATGAATCTGAATTGTGGCGATGCATCAAGAGCAAATTACATTGCATAACTACTGCATAATTACAAGTTCAGTTTTTCTTTTTCTCTCTTATTTTTGGCACACTTTCTGTTGTATTATTGTTGTACGTATATTTCATTAAATTTAGCTTTGGTTTGCCAGAAACACGCCACATCCATATGGCGCATTCCATTGCGGCAAGTTGCAGACAGCAAACTATTAAAGGCCACTTCAAAATGAAACCGTTGTCGGTCTGACCCGGTCCCATTCTCTGTCTTACTTTTCCTCCTGCTCCTCCTGCCCTCTTTCTCTCTCCTTGCCTTTCTCATTCCTAGTGATTCAGCTTCTTCGTCTCTCTTTCACATTGTTTTCTGTGTCTGGGCTTGGACTTTGGTCTGATTGCTTAAAATTTTAGCTACGTGCGCGATCTACGTGTATGCCACACCTGTAAGCCAAGCCAAGAGAGACAATGGGCAATGCGGGGCAAACTGAATGTATGTAATTTAATGTTTTATTTCTACACATTTGGTCGTCCGACCTAGCAAACGTATGTATGTATATATATTTTTATACATATACTATATACATATATGTATATAATAACACTTGCACGCGATTTTCAAACGTGATGCGTCCACACATCGTTGAGCTACATAACACTAGAGATGGCCAAGTGATTACAAGGAAGTGAAAAATAAGTTTTTCAAAAGTATGAAAAATATTTTCTAAATATTTGTTTCTGACAATTTATATGTATATGAATAGTCGCTTTTAAGCTTGGAGAAACTTTTGAAATGATAAAAATGGGCATTAAATTTGGTAAAACAATTTGCCCATTTATTAGAATTCAAAATTTTGTTTGCTTTTTAAAAACAAAAACTTTTAGATTAGACTAAAGAACTAGTTTATGTACGCTTAATTTACCTGTTAAGGATATTAAAGCTATTTATGTGATTAATCGCACTATTTTTAGTTGATCACTTGATCATCTCTTTATATGGCAGACAAAAGCCAGAGGCCAAGTTGAAGTTTTGTCCTCATCGCCTTCTCCAAGTGTTTGCTACACGCCCCAAACAATTACGGTAATTAGTGTTACGTTGCTGGGTTGTTGTTACCATTTATTTTTTTTTTGTTTTCTGTTGATTTCGCCACCAATCTGCCAGTCCTCCAGACCAAACAACAAACATAACATGCAAAGCCATTTTCCATGTTCCACATGCCACATGCCTCCCAAAAATTCACCCAAAAAAAGCATAGCGCAATCAGGCATTTTATTTTACTCTTATTTATTTATATTGTATTATTTATTCTCGTCGTTTGTCGTCGCGTGTCCCCTCATTTTGCTGTTGATTCAAGTCGCGACATCGAATCAATGTCAAAACCGGGAAAAAAAAAGAAGAAGCAAATCAGGCATACTCCCACATACAAGTATTTGGTCCTTGTTACAACACACACATTGCATTACACACACACACATGTTGGGGTTGACTTGTGTTTTGGGTATTAAATTTGCAAAAATCAAATACTTGAGCGCACAATTGGAATATTTAATTAGTTGATTTATTTGTAGATTGCATGTTTGGTTCTTGTTTAGCCCTCAGGGCAGAGGGGTCAACATTTACTTTTCCTTATCGACTTTAAGCCTCGAAATTGGATTAAAATGTTAACTGTTCGTAAAAGTTTTTTTTTTTTTTTTGTTTTCTCGATATATTTTAACTTTAGTGTAAGGATCAAAAATTATGCCATATATGTGTATTTATTCTTGTGCTTTTAGTTCTTGTGGCTTTAGTTACTTGTAATCGCTGTTAAAGTACTTACTCTTCTTCTGGTTGTTGTTGTTGCTGTTGTTGTTTTATTTATCACCCTCAGGCCATTATTGCGCGATTAAGCGGAAAAATTTAGCCAAGCTACGCATTGTCATTGCTCTGGGGTCGATGCGCACTAAAGAATGCTATATGTATCTAACAAAATTCCTTACAGTGGTTCAAAAGTAACGATGCAGAAAGTACTTAAGAAAGCTAAATGGCAAATAGTCGACAGTTTTAGCTTATTTTTTTGTTATTAAAAAGGGTTAAAAAGAGTTGGTAATCTCTATTTGGGAATTTCTATATATCAATTTGATATTTTTTTTTTCTTTCTTTGCTGCATTTTTCAATTTATTCTGCTTTGCAAGTGATTCTCATTTCTTTTATTGTCTTGATTTGAATTGGCCACTCCTTTTCATTTGGGTCATCAATTGCTCATTTTTTTTTTTAACCCATTCTCTCTTTCACACTTTATCAGAAAGTCCTCTTTAGAATCCTTTTTCCTCACTCTTCGCATTATAAAATTCTCTTATACTTTTCTCATTTGTAGCATGTCTTTTGATTTTTCCATTTGGTTTTCCTAATTATTTGCATCATTTCATCAGTTTGCCCTTTTGTCGTGAGGTAATCTATTTAAGGTTTATCTCTAGGTTCTTATTCTTTTGCAATATCTCCTCCATTTTCTACCACTTTTGTTAAGTTCATGAAAGTTATACTTCTTGTTCTTTTTTTTTGTTTAGTTAACTTTCACTTCTGCTCCACTGTATTATGGGTATGTGGGGGATATGTTCTGAGCAGAAGTTAAGTGCCGCTTGAGCCTTTTTAAATATAGACACGCAATACCCCACCGCATAACCCTCAAGCCCGTTCCTCTCTCTCCTACTCTGTGACAGTCACACCAGCCTCTACCATGGCATCAGACCGTTGTCAGCTGACAATGCTGCCGGCAGACGTGTTTATAGTTCTATGGAGTGTGTAGCATGCAGAGTGGAGAGGGGGGAAAATGCAAGGATGCTAGATTGGGATGGTTAGAGGGGTGCTTGATGCGGCTGTTGGGGGGAAAGGGAAACGGGGAATGGGGGTAAATGGAGTGTTCTCTACTTGGTTTGTTGCCAGTTGAATGCAAATATTAATAGCGCAAATTTTCTGTTGCATAACAAGAGGAGCTGCAACAACAACAACGACCAACAAGGAGAATATGTGCCATGGCTGAATGTGCATGTGCGGGGGTGTGTGTGTGTATGTGTATGTTTATATATGTATATATATATACATAGATTGTTTGTTTGCATGTATTTGTGGTTGCTTGTAGAAAATTTCAATGTATATACGCATAAATTGTTGCATTTTATGTTGCATTTTCATGTGTGTGAGTGTGTGTGTGTGTTTCATTTTGCTGCTTTTTTATTTTGTATTTTTCTTCTTTTTTTTTTTTGTTTGTTGCACACAAATCAAATTTATTTGCCATTCTGTTTACATACGCTCTTACACTTGTCCAAGAGCAGATAGACAGCGAGATTGAGAGGAAGTTTGGGTGGTAGGGGAGGAGACCAAAAAAGAGTTGCATGTTTGTGTTTGTAATTTGTATGTGTGGAACAAACATTTTCCACTGATTTTTCATGTGTGGGTGTATCAATATTGATATTAAAGTCAATTTCTTCTATAAGTAATTAATTGCAGCAACATATGTATATACATGTGTATTAAAATATATATATACATATATATATGCTTTATCTTGATAGATCATTGTATGCTCTGATAACTTGTAAACTTTAAAATGGCCATAAAAATGAATTCCAGTGGATTACAATCACATTGCCAAGTTACTCGTTGCAAAGGGTCTCTCGCAATCAAGAAACTTAATTCTCAGTCGTATCCTTTGGTGATAGCCATCATAATATTGTTTCTATTTTAATTGCATTAATTAAATTTGTTGTACAATGCGAGGGCGGCAGCAAAGAATAAAGACTAAGAACGAATATCAAGTGAAGGACAATGGCAAAACGAGAACTTGGTCCGAATGCAAAATAATGAAAGTGCTTAATAATGCGACAAACAAATGCTGTAGCCATTTCATAAAGTTTAATTAGGGGCAGCATATGGAAATGAAATGCAACTGCTGCAGAGAAAAAAAAGGGAGACACAGAGGCAGAGACAGAGAGAGAAGTGAGGGAGTGAGAGGTTAAAGGGAAATGGTTAGACTTATTAAAATTGAACCGATTTAAAAGATGAAGAATAGTGCTTGCATCCATATGTTGCCACTGGCTGTAATTATTACCATAGCCAAACCATTATGAGACTAAAGAAAATCCACAAGAATTTGGCATCACTGAATTTTCTACACTCTTTACTTATAAGAGATTTACAATAGAAATAGAATGCATAAAAAGTCATAAGCCAAAAATTTGGATAAGGTATCAAATTACCTTGCATATTCCTTAGTTCAACTAAAATGACTTTTTGAGTCGATAAGGTGAAGTATAAAGCCAAGTTAACTTAAACTAAAAGTCAATTGTATTCAATAGAAAGTGCTTCAGGGGACATTGTCTCCCTTTGTTTTGTTTAAGGCGAAAATTAAAACTAACTTTCAGTTAGTTCCAACTGACTAAATTTCACCTGTGTAATGTGATAATTATGACACCTTAACACACACACAAAGGCATATAAATGCAATTGTTGGATGGATGTGTGATTAGGTCACAGACGGGTCAAGGGGATGACTTTGAAATATTGCACCATCAGCGCATTAAATAATTAAGTGTTTAATTAAATAGCAGAACAGAACAGTACAGAATAGAACAGAGCAGAATAGAAACCGAAACCGAAACCAAAACTGGATAAACAGGCAACATCAGGCACATGTTGTATGTGTAATTGTATATATGTAAGTGTATGCGTGTATATCTGTGTATGTCCTGAATTATATGCTAGTCTCGTATTTAACGTTGTCCTTTCGCCTCAAGCACATTGAGTAAGCAAAACTAATTTTTGTATTGTATTTCTGTTTTTCGGTCATTCGAATGTTACATACATTCCCTAAATAGTCTATGTATGTATACATGTATATATATATATATATAGCTATCTATCTATGCATATCACGTGCGGCCACAAAATTTTGTAATGAAAATTAAATAAGAATAAACTAAATGAGTAGCTAAGAGTGATAGTGATAAACAGAGAGAGACAAAGAGGAGAGGGGGAGTTATAGTTGTGTATCGCCTGTTGCACTGGTCTGTTTAAATAAACGTTAGTTCGAATATATAGTTAATTATTGGTTTGCCTTAATTACTATAATGATGACTCAACTCGATTATAATATATATATGTATATGCTGAATCTAATGAATCGAATAATATTGAATCGGCATTTATTTCACCAAAATGTGCTAAATGCAAACATTAACAATCATTAGAGAATTAAATGGCCCTTCAATTTAAATCAGTTTTACCTTCTCATAGTATATTACGTCAAATACTCGAAAATTATCTTTATTTTTTACTCTGTCTCTCTTCTCTTCTCTCCTTCTCAGTTGCTAGGCAAGCCGATTGTTCTCTCTGTCTCTCAAGGCAAAGAAGATTCATTCTCTTAGCTGTAAAATGTGCATATTATTTGCAAATCTGTATATAAGTATCAGCATAGACATGGGTATGGTTAAAAATTTGCAATTTGAAATGAGGAATTTATAATTTTCATGCTGAGAAATTAAGTTGATTATTTATATAATATTGTAAAAGAATTGTTAGCTAAATTAAAAGTGGGAAACTAAGGAAAAATAATATAAGTGAATAAATAAAATAATATAAAATAAAACGACAGAAATTTAAGTCTAGAAAAGTGGTTAACTTTAATCTTTAATTTTAGTTTCAATGCCAAAAATATGAATATATAACCATTATGTTTCTATATACAACAAAATTCAATATATCACTGATGCAAAGTAAAACGTATAAACATAGTAAAACAAAAACAAAAAGAAATAACCAATAACTTTTACTAAAATTAAATTTACATAGTTGTGTAGTAGTTGCCAATGACAGATTCTATTGTTTGGGGGCCAATCTTGCCATCTCTTGATATATCCCTTTGTTTGTTACGCCCTTGTCTATGTGTTGTTTGTGTGTAATTACACAAATGCATTTATGTTCTTCACACACACACACACACACGCAAATATACACACAGACACATCCATCCGACAAAAGCCAAGATATAAAACATTACAGACATTTTGTATTTGTGCAGCCATTTAGACAAACAAAGGCAAAATGAAGGTGGACGAAAGGGAGAAAAAGATGCGGTGTGAAGTAGGAGTAAAAAGTAGAAAAGTAAATGCATAAATGCATATACAGAAAATTGCAAACAAATATCATGGTGGCAACATTTTAGCATTGTGAGAGGCCACTCAGGCAGAGAAAATACACACACGTAGTGTGGAAAAAAAAGAGAAGGAGAAAGAGAAAGAGAAAAGGGGAAAGGGGAGAATAATACAAACATAATCAGTGGCATTTTCATATGGCTGCATCAGCACAATGGGGTACAGAAAATGCCGACTCAGACTTAATTAAAATTTCATTGTCTGTGGGGTCGCTTCTTTTGTTTTATTTCCATTCTCGTTTTTCACTTTGTTATTGTTGTTGCTATTTTATTTCCCTTATTTTTTTTTTTTCATTGTTTTTGGGTTAATGTGACATTATTTACCTTGGCACTTGAGACGTCACTTGTTAACCTTGTACATCCAGTGCCACTTACCACTCGGTATTTCAGCTATTCCAGCCAGCAGTAGTTCTGTATGAGCTTTATGAGAATTTCACTTTTTGTTTGCAATTAGCAGCAATTGTTGCCCCACCCATCACCACCACCACTATGCCCAAAAAAGTATGCTATGAATTTGGTCAGAGGAAAAAATTTGCATAATTGCCACGAATTGCAAAAATGACTCGGGCCACTAATTTAACCAAAATTGGTATGAAAAAAAATTTTTGGTCAGCACAATGTAGTTGGTTTTCTTTACCCCCACCGCACCTCCTTTTTCTTTGTTTCTTCGTGTTTTATTTAAAAAAATTAAATGTAGCCACAAGCCAACTGGAAATTGGTAGCACTTTTCGTGGGCGTAGATGTGTGTGTGTGTGCGTGTAGCATTTTTTTACGTTTGCTTTAACAAGTTTGCATTTTTTTTACACCATATTTATTTGCGACCGAACAAATTATATATACATATATTTATTATTAATATATTTATATTCTGCATCATAATGTAATACTGAATTTTTTATTTGTGTAATCATTTATCAGTTGTTGACGTGATTAACTTATTATCCCATTCGAAGTCATTTAAATTATTTAATAATTTTTAATCAGCAAAATCTACATATATAAAACCTTTTTTTTTTTGGATATGTTATCACTTGTTTCCTTTTGATGTGATTACAAAAATATTTTGTGTTGACTCAGCTTTAATGCTGATTCCCGGCTGCTTCACTGCCACATAATTGGGCCAATTAAGCTACAATAATAAAAAAAAGAAAAAGATTTTGCAAAGGAAATTTTCTTTAGTCCTTTATTTTTCCTCAACCAAAATATATTTGCTTAGGAAAACAAAAAAAAAAAAAAAATAAATTAAGGAAAAGAAAATCAATAATAGGAAAAAATACTTATGTTAATGCAAATGGCCTTCAGAAGGGAATGCCTGCAGGGAATTTTATGCCTTTGCCACGCCCAATTGACGTAAATTTATAGGCCAGTTTATGGGCCAATTCTCTTATTTCGGGGTAATCATTTATCATGTCTCTTAGCATATGTTTGCCCTCAAGCCAATGAAATGAACCATAAGATGATGGAAAACATATTGTTGGCACATTTAATTGATACATTTTCATTGATTTCATAGCAATGGGAAAATTTGACTTAAATTTCAACTAAAGAAATAAATGAGCATTTACTTCAGTTTTATACATTCTGTTAAATTTCTCGTTCAAAAAAAAAAAAACACAAAAAAAAACGGAAATACAAGTCTAGCTAATTGATTAATGTGACAAGAAGCATTGAAAATTGTTATAAAATTGCAAAATTTGTGCTTGCCTAAGTAGAATCAATGTGATTGATTGACATATCAATTTTGAGTCTTGTCAAGATTCGACATTCAGTTGAGTGCGAATTTGAAAAGTGCATTAAGCCAATTCAAATGCACACCCATAGCATATACACATATGAGAGAAACATGCATACACACACACACGCACACTTTAACACTGACCATAAAATGGGGGCAGGTCAAAAGGATGTGAAAATCGGCTCACTATAGTTAGTAATTGTCCGTGTCCTGTATGTGAACTGCAACAAATACTCATTTGCATATGAATGAATACATACAAACATACACACAGAGAGTGACACACACACACACACACATACAGACAAACGGGTACTCTTAAACTGGACTTAATTTGTACAATGTTTCGCTGTCATGTACATAGACATCTACTCGTATCTAGATTTCCGTGTCCGTATGTAAGTATGTATGGTATGCGAGTGTGTGTGTGTGTGTATGCTTTAGCTTAAAACGTATGTCTATATTAACACGTGTCTATTCAACAATTTAACGCTGATTTGGCATGCCTACCTTGCAAATTGTTTGCCCACTTTTAAATAGAAATTTGACTATGCGGCAATGGGTTTTTACTCTTAGCAAACCCTTTTTAATTAAACATTTTTTTTCAACAGTTGTACAAATTTAAAATTTGTCTTGGTAAATTCATTAAATTTAATCAATCAAGAGCAATAGTTAATTGAAATATGTATGTATATACCATTTGTATCTAGCAGTTTACTTTCAATAAATTTGATAGCTTTAATTTCAGCTAATTCGACTAACATGCAAAACACTTTCTAATTTTAAAATTTACAGTTAAATAATAATATATTATAACTTAAAAGTTTATACATTTTCAGCTAAATTAGTTGGAGAATTTAGCAAATTTTATTATTACATAAAACAGTTAAAGTGCTCTCTCTCTTTCTCTCTCTTCTGATTTAGTTGAATTTAGTTGAAATGGTAAAATTGTTTTAGATTAATGTTGCTTAGTTAATACTTGTTTATGCAATTTGAAATTATATTAGCTTTTTGTTTTGTTGCTAATTTTGATTACATTAACTGGAAACTTTGATTAAATTTACATTTTACAATCCTTTCACTTTGCTGGCAAATTAGTTTCGCTTTAAGCTTTGATTTTTAATTGGGTTACGTTTTTTTTTTTCTAAAGTTTTCGTGTTTAGTGGAAAAAATATATAAATATATAAGCTTGATATTGCTGGGCTATGAGCCAGTTGTAGTTATATATATCAATTACCTTGACAGGGTATCATTTTTTTGTTTTATTTTGTATCTTGTCAAGAAATTTTCGCAAACATTTTCACTCACGTCGATAACCGCAAGAGAAATCATTATATGAAAAATACTTTTTCGACTTGAAATTTAAATTACTTTTTTTGGTTTTCTTCTTCTTTGCCTTTATCGTCTTTTGCTTTTTGCTGCCATGGAATTTCTTCATATTGGTGACCAGACATTTCCATTTTCATTTTCTCTTCAGAGTTTCCCCTGTGTGGGTGTGTATGTGTGTGTGCATGTCTCAAAATTGAACCACTCACAATTTTACGCTTGACGCGCCGGATCTGCTGTCCAAAAAAAAAAAAAAAAAAAATGAGAGAGCTAAAAAAAAAAAAAAAACGAAAAGGCAATGCCAAAGTCAAAGAGCCTTTTTGTCCAACTATGTAGACACGCACCTTTTGAACTCCACTTCAAAGTGTCGATAAAGTTGAGAACGACAACGAGTACGTACGAGATGATGATGCGGATAGATGAATAGGGGGATGGGGGGATGGGGCGGGAGGACCGAGCGTTCCACAAAACTATTGACATTTGTGAAAAGAAATAATTTTTGAATTCGATTCCATGGTTAAACTTTTTTGTGCGTGCTTTTTTTTCGGGACTGTTTTTTTTTCTCCTCTGATTTGGCTGGCTGGCTTTTGTGGTCAAATTGATATGTCAGTGACCCAAAAGAAGAAAAAAAAAGCAACCGTAACCCATATCAAATTTGGACATGTGCAGGTCAAAGGGGATATGCCCCTTAGGATTCGTTTTGTTGCTTTATGGCAACTATTTAGCCTGAGCTTAACTAATTTTCCTTCGATTTAGCCTAGCTTAACTTAATTACATAATTAATTTTACCTTTTCCTGGCCCCCCCCCCCCCCCAAAAAAAAAAGAAAAAGAAAACCCTTTTCTAAAACTCCTAATCCAAAAGCCAAGAAAGTGCCTTCCTTCGTCATACTCATCGTCTCAGTTAATGCAATATCTTTTGAAGCCAGCAAAAAACAAAAAAAAAAAAAGTTTAAATTGAAGCACTTGGCAAGGGACAGGGAGTGGATGGAAGTGGGGGGAAAGACGCCAGCGTTTGCTAGTAGGAAACTTTTCAAATTGCTCGCGCACCTCTCCAAAATGGTTTTGAATGCCAACCATTTTTTGGCCTTTTGTATTCGACGGACCAATCCAATTTTCATTCGCCTCGCGACTTGACAACTTTTCTCAGGATAAAGTGAGAAAACAAAAAACGAAAAAAAAGAAGAAAAAATACTCTAAAACCGACATCATAGATACCCTGTCAGTTTCTTCTCTTATCTGTAAACTTAAATACAATTACTATGCTATATCAACTCTGCTAAAAACCTTTACGGGGTATGCGTGTATATATATATATATTCCTATATACATATACAAATGTATGTACATATATAAGGAAAGGGAAAAACTAAAGCAAAGAGGCAAAAAAAAACAAAAATTGACTCACTGTACATTTAGTTCGTCTCATTTCGTGGATTCAGATTTGTGTAACTTGTAGTGGCACTTTTCATTTACTTCAGCTCAAGAACTTTACCGAATACTAAATAGGGCCAAAGGCCACAAAAAGAAATGAATCCAAAGAACGGAAACAAATTTTGACCAAAGATATAATATTTAAAATAATTGTAACAAGTTTTGCAACAATTAATCACTGAAGAACTCGGCAAAGACTCTATGCGACAAAAAAGTTGCTCGATTTTAAAAATGTACTAAATTATTTCAAAACTGATTCACACATAGAGATGTAATATAAGTTATATGCTTAATATTTTGATCAGTTTTTTTTTTTTTTTTTAATACCAATTAGTTGCAAAGAAATTTGCCAGGGCAGTAAAATTATCCTCCGTTATTAGTATGCTTTGTGCGGCTTAGTTACATTTTGGGGGACAATGTCGACTTAATCACACTTAATCTAGTAGCAAGATTCTTTTAAAGTCCAGCTAAGAATTTGTCCTTTAAATTCACATTCCTTATGTTGTCCTCGTTACTTTGCTTTTTCTCTTCTTTGACTTTCCATGCAACTTTTTATTTTTTTTTTTTTGTATTCTGTGATGTTCTGCCTATCCGTCTGCTTGTCTGTGTCCGTCTGTCTGTCTTTGGCCTTTGAGCCAGCTTATACTTGAGCCAAATGCCGCAACTTCAGTGCTGATTAATTGCTGCTTGTTAACGCTCCTGTGGCTAGCTGGCTGACTGTTGGCTGTTGCTTGAGTGCCGGCCAAGACTAAGAGCTTAACCATCATCAGTGTCTGTTGCCGGTTTTTTTTGCAAGGCTTTTTATTTTACATTTAATTATGGGTCAGTGTGGCGAATTCATATGTATGTAAATGCACTGATATTAATTGATATGAAATTTAAATTGTTTTCCAAATAAAAAACTTACATTTATATAATTGAAAAAAAAGAATTTTCATGGTTTATTTCGGACTTCATCCGATATGGTAAAATGCAACAATTGTCATTGTTTGAAGAAGAAGAATAGATTCCCAAAAGCTTTTCATTTTATGTACATAAAACTAACAAGGAGTAATTAGGTTTATATCTTATTATCCCATTTGTATAACAGATTTAAAGGAATAGTAAAAAAGGTTTATTTTTAACGAAATTTATTTAAATAAGTAGACATTTGAGTTTAAATAGGAAAAGCAGCTTCAATTTCAACGCTAAGTTATCTTGAAATCTGTTGACTGCTTTTTATTGCTGCGACTTGGCGTAAACAATGCAACACGTCAACGCTCGGTAGAAACATACACACTCAAACATACACACATACACATACACATAGAAAACACTACTGTCTGGCAGTTGCAGCAACATTTTTGCGCCTCGTAACTAAACAAAATTTTATTTGGAGAGTAAAAAACTTTTGCCATGGCCCTTGGCATCAAAAAGAATGCAAAACGAGGAAAACAACCAGACCGGCAAATTAACTATACTCTTATCGAACTTTGTATACTCTTTTGATTTCTTTTGTAGAGTGTAAAGTTTCGACTTTTGAAAGTAGAATTATTAGAATTTCGTTAAGTTTTACAGAGATTTCTTACGTTATTGGTTTAAAACTAGCGAAATGCTAGTACAAGAAACCACAAATTTTTTTTTTAAATCTGTTTTTCAATATTAAAGAAGTTGAAAATTTCTTATCAAGAAAGAATTTACAGCCTTTGTAATCGGAATAGGAAAAATAAAGAGTGAAAGACTAACTGAATATTTAGGATTTTCATCTTGTATGCACATACACATATACAAACATCTATGTGTGTGTGTGTGTGTGTGTGCTTAGTAGATACAAGTTTATTTAGCAGTTGCTGTCTGCAACGTCATTTTGTGCACCGACATGCCAACGGCGGCTACATCTGCGTCTACTTCTTTTTTGTATTCATCAGCTGCTTCCTGCACCGTCTACATACTTGCCGTCAAACATACTTAAGTCAAATAGTCAAACTGTCAATTTGCATATCGATATATACTTGTACTTCTATATATATGTAAGTATTTATATATAAATGTTTTAGCTTCAACATTTTTCATGTTTTACTTTAATGATTTCAAGCTGTCTGTTTGCTGCTTGTTTGATGGGGCGTATACGAAATTTTTTTTTGCACATTTGCCCTGACTTTGACCCGATTTTCGCATTCAGCTTATTTATTTATTTATGACATTTTTTTCTTTCTTATTTTTTCTTTTTCTTAAATTTTCTTCCCTTTTAATGTGCCAATTGACATAAAAAGAAAACCCATAAAAAAATGGCATTTATGGTTGCAGGATACAAATGTTTTTGCATAGCAAAATGAAAGTTAATAAGCCAAGATATTTTGTTGTAATCGAATTTGTCCTTTTCTTAACATTCAACAAATTCTGTTTCTGTATGTTAAAGAAGAAATGTAAATACCTTATTCCATATTTCAATCAATATGCAATTGATCAATAAAGAATAATGAAGAAGTTATATAAATTAACTCAAATATATCATATTTCCTCTGCCTCGCTCTCTCTCTCTCTCTCTCTCTTTCTTTCTCTCTCATTCTCTCTCTTCATCTATGCATGAAGAACTCCATCAATTTAACTTATTGCGTTTACAAGCGCGAAACGAAAGCATTTTGTTTTGCGCCTCACGCTTTTCATATAAAAATCCCGCCAATAAAATGCCACAGAGCGGAACGTGTGTATATGATTTTTTATGCGAAAAGAAGTGCCGCTTGCTGCATGTGGCGATCACGTGCTGTGCAGTTTGTCGAGATGTTTTTCCCCTCTCCCTCTCCCATTCTCATTCCCATTCCCTGTCCCCTTCTCACTGTATACTCTTCAATCCTAAGCGCATCGTATCTCGCTTCAATTTCAGTCTGCCACACATGCCTCACGCTTCACAGTAGGCAACTGTAAAAATGTCTAAACAGAAGATGGCAACTTTGTTATAGCAACACAAAAACAACAACTTCAATATGAAGGATATGTACAAAACTTCAAACATACATATATGTATATATATGTAGAGGCAACAATACTTGAATAGACATAAACGTATTGTTTGATGGCATAGACGGGGAAAAAATATGGTAGCTGTGGGAAGGTGAAGGAAGAACATAGAGTTTTGCATTGCAAATCATATAAAATGGTTTTATTTGTGCATTTTGGGACGTGCTCGGTTAAAGAGTTTCATATCATTTAAATCAGAGCATTCTCTCTTTTTTTCGGCTTTAAGCTTCGGCTTATGTAAGCCCTTTCGCATACAAAAAGAGCCAATCTTACGTAAAAGCATATGGACCAGTATCTCAACCTTTGGCAAAAAAAAAAAAAAAGCAACAAACGACGAAAACAAAACCGCTTTGTGCTAAAGAGTGTCATTTGCATACCTTTTTGCTATTTAGCAAGCAAATTGTTAAAATTCCATTTCATAAACAAATTGCAACCAATTGAACTTTAATCTCTTCTTAAATTGCATTTAAATATTCCCTCTCCCACTCTCCCTCTCTCACAATTTGTTCTCTTCCATTCACACAAGCTCTTAAAACTAATTGCATTCATTTTGAAATTTTGTTTATTTTATGCCATAGATGTCAAATATATTGCATAAACAATATATACATATACAAACATTTGTATACGTTCACATTTTTCGTAAATAAATTATGCAAGCAGAAAATTTTGCACAATTAAACAATCAGCACCAAAGTTATGTAATCATGTTTGCCAAAAAAAAAAAAAAAAAAAATAACAGAATGTATGTTGTCTAATTAATTTATGTAATATTTTTCAATTATGCAATTTACAACAATTTCTCTTCTCTCATCATTTTTTTTTTTTTTTTTTTTTTTTAAATTTTGATAAAGAAATAAATAAATGAAATGATTGGATAATGTTTAGATTAGTGGTACAGTTGGTACAAAAATAATGTTGCAAATTACACTGGGCAACTGAAATTTGTCATTTTTAAGAAAGAATTTCACAAGTTTTGGATCAAAATGCAAGTTTCTTAATTCCTCTTTGTCTAGTAGTAAAGTAACATTTAATAATTTAATAACTTTTGTTAAATAGTGTTCTTGCAATAATTTTCCAAAAATTATGTTAAAAATGCTGACTATTGAATCGTTTGGCATATAATTGCATTTCCTTCTACATATTTGTTCATTTAATTAATCACTATTAAATGCTGTAACAAATAGCAACCAAAAATACCAAGAAAGAAAAAAAAATGTTAATTAAAATTTATTCCATATTTATCTTTTTTTTTCCCCCTGATCATTTGAGCCCCCAACCGCCTTCGTTGCCGCAATGCCACCCAAATTTAGCCAAACGTTGCTGACAAAAATAATTAAGCGACCACAGGATACGCAAACACTAACAAACAATAGAGAATTTCCATTTGCTTGCTCCTCTCTATCCCCCAAGCAGCCCCGCTTACTTCTTCCCTTTGTGGCCACGCCCTTTTCCCTTCAATCCCTTTCGATTCTCCCATCGTGACAGCGAAAACTGAATTGTTTGCATTTACATTGCATCAGAGTTTGCCAGCAAATTGCAATGTTAAGTGCGTCAACTGACGGTTGGATGGTGGAGAGAAAGAGATGTGGTGGCTATGGTGGTCGGTGGTATAATGAAGGTGGTTTGGTATGGGTAAATGTCTCTATATAGTAGATGCGGCATAATGACGCCAACAAATCGGCGACAAATGTGAAATCCTCCACCCTTCCCACCCATACACAGCTACTTTCAACCAAAAATACGCTGCAATAACAAATATTGGTCGCGGTGCAAAGTGCTGGATGTATTTTCCAATTGTCATGTGATATGAGGTTTTTCCTTTCTCTCGGTTTGATACTCATATACATTTGCCCCACAGTCATTGATGGCAATTGTGGCTAAATTTGAGTACGACAGTGTGTCTTGCTTTGTGCCAATCATTTGACATTTCGTTGTTATGACATTGCAGTTTGTAAAATGCTTAAAATTTCATATCTTACATAGAGATCAAAATTTCTACCATAATGAGATATTGATTATTATGACAAAAGATTATTAAAACTATAGTTTTTATCAATGGCATAAAAGTTGTTAAAAGAAGCTACAAGAAAATGCTTTTCATAACAAGCCTTTCAAACTATTTGGACACAATTCTATGCCTATATCTTTGGATATATCCAGATGAAAACGATCAGGTCCCAACTTCTATTCGGTTTTACCTTATGTAGCATTTAATTTGCATAAATTTACTTTAAATGTTCTTTAGATTGATTGATTACTCATACATTAGAGAGACTTTGGAATGGAAATTTCGTATGTAAAAAAAATTGTAACTGCAATGAAAACAACAACAAGAACTCTTACCCTTTTGCCATTGTGGTGGCATTTCACTGACTTACTTACTAACCAAGAGCCACGTAAAACTCATTAGACTGACATGTTCGATGGGTTGTAGTCTTCATCTGGTAATGGGCAAATGCCTACACAATCACGGCAATCGAAATTCAAACTGACTACGGCAATTGCTTTTAATGCGAGAACACGCGACAGTAAACGATGAACAAACCAGATGAGTGTACACTTGGAGAAATAAATGTGCATGTTGCTCAAAGATTATTGAATTTCATTCTTCAATCAGTATCATTGCATAGAAATTTCTATTAAGTTAGTTTTATAACCTTATTTTAGTTTTTTGACACCTTAACTTTGTTTAGTTTAGAAAGTATTCTACATATCTGACTTATCACGAATACAATCATTATATCTTCAAGTGTAACAATTTGCCTTTCGATTGACTTAGGACTGCTCACACATACATGCCATGCATGACGAAATTAACAACTAGAGTCAACGCATAGTCAATGTCCTGTCCTCTACAATACTCTACTGTACTATACTAGGTCGTAAAGGATGCACATTCCCATGCATATACGCATGCACACACAGATACGCACACTCATAGAACCAACAATTGTTACCAATTTTGTGGCTAGAGGATTTTTCCATGGTTTGCCTTTCGTTGTTCGATGCTCTCCGCTGCTCATTGATCGCTGCATCAAAAGTTTAGAAATAATTAGTAAACTTTTAATTGGAAACTAGTACGCATTGCCAAATCGATTTGTTATTCTTCGTCTCGGTCTATCCTGCCCTCCGCAGCAATCCCCTTCAGACTCTCTTCGTCTGTCTCCTTGCTGCCCCCCACTCTTTCCAGCTCACTTTCTCGGCCATTGAGTGGTGTTCGTTTTTGGTTTTTGCCGTTTATTTTATGAGGGTTTTTTTTTTTTCTTCCCCTTTATAGGTCTTTGCATGTGTGTGTGTATGTTTGTGTTTGTTTCGTTGCAATTTTATTCCCATGAAATTTTGTGGCTCTGTACGAAAAAATTGTTCAAGTCTTTGTGGCTTACAAGGATTTCCTAACGAAATATGCACTGCGTGCTCCATTTCTTGTGTATGTGTGTGTGCAGTTGCTGTAAAAGTTTTATGGCTAAGAAGCGGGGGCGAAAGGAGATGAGAGAGAGAGAGAGAGAGAGAAAGAAAGAGGAGTAGGCGGGTGGAATTGTGGGTTGGTAGGTTAGTAAATTAGCAGAGCAAAGAACAGCTACAACCTCAACAACAACAACAACAACAACAATAAAAAGAAATAGCAATTGGCCATATCAACATCAGCAGCAATTTCTCCATGTGACACACTAAGCGTATACGTAACGTTGCTCCGAGTTAGCCATTGCCATGTGCTCTTATTTGATTCGTTTCCCTTTGAGTAGCAATTTGGGTCAGTGTGCATGTAGTAACAAATAAGAGCAAAAATTTCTGTCACAAACAAAACAAGCGGAAATCAAATTTCAATAAATTTCGTATCACACATTAAAGATACATTTGACTAATCTAGTTTATGTAATCTATCTTGTACGTTGTCGAAACGGAAATTCAATTATCGCACAACCAAATCTTGTTTGAAAAGTTCGAGTTGAAGAAACTTGACAAACTAAAAACTGAACTGTTTTGCATATTAACAATGTTTGGAAGTTACCTATGAAAACTTGAAGAAGTAGCAAAAACGAACTTCAAGGGAATAAGTTCAATTTATTAAGATACGAGGCACGACAATTTCAACTGAGCAATCGCAGATGCAACAAAGACTCAATTAGTATATCTACTTTTAAATCACAATCTGCAAGAATATTTTAATTAATTCCAATTCTTAGATTAAAATGAATTCGTCAAAGAAAATTACATTCATTGAAGACTATGAGAGAGAAAAAAAAAAGAAAACGTTGTAATTTCAGTTAGTTATCCCGCCTCTCGTCTTTTGTAATGGGTATGCAAAGTGCTAAGGCATTCACAACACATTAGCGTGAGTGTTCATAACTGTCGTCCTGTTTGGGCTTCTTCCTGCTGCTACTACTATACATAGGATGAGTTCAACTGCCAGACGCAACTGCAACGGCTGCAACATTTGGTCTGGGAGCCAACTGGGACTAATGCATATACCTTCAAGGCTTAATTCGCTGAGCTCTAACGTTAACGTTCGCCATTTTTAACTCGTTTCGCATGCAAAACCGTTTTTCTACTTTTTTACCACTGGTTTTTCTACTCACCCACCCCTCACTCCTTTTCTTTTGGCGCATTCTTATTTCATGCCCAACGTGAAAATGCCGCACACTGTAATGAAATGAAATGTAATTTGCATTTAAACACACACACACACACATACACACACACACAAACACACACATTCATTCATACATATAGAAATGCAAGAGATGGTGAAAGAGGCGCTTAAGGTGATGGGGGAAGGGTAACCCTTAAAGGCATGTCGGGATCGTGGATGATGCAGGACTCTCTGACTGACTCTGTGCGTGTCGGGCGGCACATTCACATTTACACCGTTGAGCCCACATGCATTTCATTTCATTAAAATTGCAGAAATACATTTAAAGTGAACTTTTTCCGTCTCGTTTTTTTTTTCCACCCCCTTCCCTTTTATGTCTCTGTGTGTGTGTGTGTTTCTCTGTTTTTTTTTTTTTTTTGTGTTTTTTTTGTGTTTTTACTCTCAGGCCACAGTGATTTTTGCACTTTCCACATGCTGGCCATTCTATTTTGTTATTTTAAATTTATTTATTTTCTTGTTTCATTTTTTTTGTTTGTTTTTTTTTTTTTGCTTTTTCTTCCAACTCGGATCGTATAAACAAATAACTTTCATTTAATTAATTTTTTTCACATTTATATTTATATATATATTTTTGTGAGAGATAAAATACGTTTCGTAACTTAGTTGTTTGTTAACTGGTTGAAAATATTATTACCAAAGGTTTTTCGCACAAAGAAAGAAAGTTTTTAGTTAGACATTAAACGATCTCTTTAGGTTACTATTGAAGTATTTAAAATATTGTTTATATTATTTAAAGTTGTGTTTTCTATCAATTTTCAAGAATTACAGCAATTGTCTGTTGTATATCTGCATATTTATATTTTATCTCACATTTACGAAACAACGGAAGTGATTTTTAGAGACTTTTTTTTTGGCAGCAAAAACAATTTGGAAATTTCTCCATCATCGTTTCAAAACAATTTAGTCAAATATGTTATATGTATATATGTATCGTATATATATGTATATATTTTTCCTCTTCAACTGGCATCAGTTTGGCATTTTGCAATATTTATGTTTTTTTCAACCATTTTCATATTTTTTTTTTTTCATATTATTTTGCTTTGCGTTTTTTATGTGCATATTGATTTATTCAATAAAGTTTTATTTATTCTGCCCAGGAAGTATTTCATTTCATTGAGTTTCAATATGTCCGAATATTTTTTGTGGCCGTGGAGGCATTGAAGGCTTCTTTTTGACTCGTTGCAAACTATTATTTTTTAACGAACTAACGAATTCGGTTGATTGAACATCAACAAAGCGAAAAAAAAAAATGAAGGAAACCCGAGGAACGAAAGAAAAGGGACGAGAATAAACTGGTCCCCACCAAAAATACAATACAGTAAAAAAAAGCAACATGTAACACAAAAGCCATAGCCATAGAGAGGTGGGGGACTGAGCGGAGTGAATTGGAATATTGTTTTTATTTACTATATAAATGGATTACCATGTATATATACATATATGTATGTATATACAATTCCCTTATCAGTCTCCCTCTACTTTTAACTGGTCCAAATATTTGCCCTATGTCTAAAACAATAGACAATAATTTGGTTTTGTGTAAAACTCAAACAGAAGCAAACAATGCTTTTGCATTCAATTTTTTTTGCGGGGTTTGGTTTTACAACTTTCACTGTAACATAAATTGGTCAGTGTAAATAGTTGATGGGACGATTTAATTGAGAGGATCGTTTTAGGGGTTTCCCCCCCTTTTTTTTTTGTTTTCTATATAGTAGACATTTAATAGATGCGGTTAGTTGCAGTGACACAAACATTACTCAGTTCATGTTGGAGGTTTTTGTGTGTGACACAGTTTTATGAATAATTTAGGTAATCGATTTTTTTTTGGTAATGTATATAAAAAAAAAATCAACCATAAACCGTAAAGTAATTGCATTTCCATTGAAATTATCTGTTTCATGTTGGATATTGTATGTGTTTTCTTTGTGTATCAATAAATTGTCCAATTGTAAATTGAAAATTTGCGTATTTATAACAAAGACAACATTCAGTTGGAATAATTTTCCGCACAAGAGCACCCAGAGCATTGGTTTGCCACCATCTACCCAGATTTTCACTTTCTTCAAACAATTGTTTGGTAAGGACAGCCGAAACAAAAAAAAAAAACCAAAAGAAGAAAGAGAGAGAAAGAAAAAAAAAATAACAGCAGAGTCATGAATCACGCACCATCCTGTGAAAGAAAGCTCGGCGAACCGGCAGCACAGCCAAAAAAGGAAAGTAAAATAAGTAAGTATAATGCATACCGCAGCGGTAAGATGTGCAGAGTTGGAGAAACCAAAGGGAAAATGCCAAAGACGTACGTTTGTACAAATGAAAGAAAGAAAGAAAGAAAGTAAAAAATATATATATATATATTACTTATCTGCAAACCAAAATGATTTATTGGCCCAAATGGCAAGCAAATAGCATTAAAAGCATGCTCGGGCCATGACCGAAGGGTTCGCTCTGCATAAATTACACAGGGAACGCAGGAAAATAAAAAAAAACCAAAAACGGATCTCCAAAAAATGTGAAAATAAAATGCTGGCTAACAGCAGAAGGCGTGACTATTACTATTATTGTAAGTCAAACTATTGCATTCCTTGAAGACAAGTTAACAACAAGCACTCTGTCGTTGTCTCAGTTGTTAACAAAGTTGAGAATTATTTTGATCACTAAGTGGCTAGTATAGGGTAAATGGCTTAAAGTTAAAAGGAAGCCAAGGCAAAAGCTTAATTAAGTAAGATATAAATAAGGTAAAATTTGCATAATTGTTACAAGTTTTTGGTAATTTGTTTAATTGATACGATTTTCATGTTGCTCA
The DNA here is from genome assembly GCA_035045865.1 of Drosophila austrosaltans. NCBI lineage: Eukaryota > Metazoa > Arthropoda > Insecta > Diptera > Drosophilidae > Drosophila > Drosophila austrosaltans. The sequence continues at coordinate 8,500,905 of JAWNOQ010000207.1, forward strand.
TCTCACTAAGTTTGTTTTATTAGTATTACAAGAGCTTATACTAGTTAGTATTTGCAAAAGATTAATATACGATTATGTTTTCAATAGCGTTATTCTATTTACGATTGATAGTTTGTTTTATTAAAGACGTTAGGATATAAGTAATAACTTTAGCTTTAAATTACATAAAGAAAGCAGAAGCCGCATAGTTCTACTAATGAAATTCAATTATAACACAGAAATGGTCTTTTAACAAAGGATATGGCAGGCCTTAATTTTAATATAAATCAGTTTTGCTTATTGATAAATCGAAATGTAATGCTCTAGCTGGTCTCAAAAGATCAAACTACTTAAGCTGATTAGGATGCACAAGTTTGTACTCTTTAGAGTGGTTTTTCATATTTAAATAGCCGAATGAAATGATATATTAAGGTTTGAAAATTTTACATGAGCCCAAACCATTAAAACTTGTCTTGCACACACAATGACAAGACAATTTATATAAGAACCAACTTTTGAGTTCAACACTTATGGATTGGCAAGTGTTGGGGAACGCAAGTCATGGTAAATTTTGTATAACTAACCCAGAATGCTCTATAATAGTATGTATGTATGTATGTATATAATGTATGCTGTACATCCACCTACCTCATCAGGATTTTGTTTTGGAATATTTGATTAACTTTGTGCAGTTAGTTTAATGATATCACTTGGCCCGGATGACTGCCTACTGCCTAGCTGCTAGCTGCTAGTTGCCAGTGTTGTCTGCCATGGCCGTTGGCAAAATAAGCATTAATATTAATGTATCCAGGAGCTAGCTGAGTGTCTGTTGTGTGCCTAAAAGTAGGCAATCAAGCGGCAAGTAGTTGGCAACACCTGCGTGCCACCGATGCCCAAAGATATCCCATATAACGTGGGCGGAGAAAAACATGGCGGAAAACAGTATTTGATATTACCCATATACAAATTGTTTGTCGTAGGCGTTTTTTACTGTTCTAGAGTGCCCATTTGATTGAAATTTACGCCTGAAAATTGTTACATAGAAATTTCGCACCAAAAAAAAAAAAAAAGTAAAAAAAAAAATGAGCAAAAGGTTTTAATTCCTTCTCGCGTGTGTTTATGCCATTGCATGTTCTTTAACGAAATGGCACATCAACTGAATGTGTGCTTTTATTTCCACTATTCCTCTCTCATTTACTCTTTCTTTCTACCCTTCTCTTTCCTTCGTGTCCTTTGATATTCAAACTTCCTGTAGTGTTTTTTCAAATAGTTTCAATGTTTTTTTTTTTGTGTTTTTGTTGATGTGCTGTGTTGGGTTTCTTTTCTAATTTTTGTTATACGTTTCATTTTTTTTTTTTTCCTTTGTTTGGTATTTTTGTTTTTTTCTTTTTTTTTTGTTCTTTTCGAGATAAGCAACATTTACCTTTAGTTTTTTCTTTTTTCTTTTTTTTTTTTTTCCTCAACTTGTCACAAACGCGCTGTGCCATGTTACAGCTTGTTTTGTGTTTCCTAAAAATTCTTTCCTTTTTCTAAGTGGAATTTATGAAAAACTTAATGTCAACTTGACATCAGTTTCTTTCAACTGTACCAACTGTCAGAGGCAGAATATATATATATAAATAAAATTGAAAAACAAAAAATGTCCTGAAAGACTTATTAGTTTAGAACCGATTTTAGATTACCTTGTAAAAGATATATGACGATACTTTTTTAATACTTTAGAAATAGATGAATCTTTTCTTAAATATATAATTATATATAATTCACAACAAAAAAGAAGTAGAGGTTTCTTGTGTTCAATGATCTAAGTATACCCTTTCATCGCATATCTATAGGGTATACAGTTTATATTTTTTTTTTGTGTTTATGAAATTCTTTCTTTTTATTCAGCTGACAGAAATCTCAATGGTTTTCGAGCAATATATTTATATTAGATTTCAAAGCTGTGTAAATTGCAGGTGTCTTTCAATCATTCCAGCAACTCTATCTTTGATTTTATAGAATCAAAAGTAGTGCTGAATCGGTTGATAGGGTAACTTGATTTACCATGTTAGATGATTCAGGGCTCGAAACTTTTGCAATTCTTGTTCCTTAGCAATACATTTTGACAGTATATTTTCTGCCAATGGAATCAGTGTAAGGATGCTTCGTCATTATATTACAAATTCTTTTTCTCATATTTAACAAATGAGTGTAAAAGAAAAAGTACCGATCATGTTTTCTTTCTCTCCCTCTCTCTCCCTCTCTTTCCATAAGTTGTTGGCTAATTTCTACAACTTATTAAATGACATTAATATATTTCCTGACCATTTTTTTCTTTTTTTTTTTTGTTCGGTTTGCTTGGCGGCTGTTGGTCTACTGTTCCTTCATTTGGTTTCAATTTTTTGCTGTTGTTGTTGGTGGTGGCCTTTCTCTCTTTCTCTTAGTATGTGTTGTTTCCCCGCATCCTGCTGGGCCACAATTTTTGTTCACGCTTCTTATTAATGAATGTTGTTATGTCTGGCCAGGGTTTTGGCCCTACCAAAAATTTCCCCTTGCTTATTTATTACATTTGCCGCTTTGCCTTGTTGAGGTCAGTGTTTCAGTGTTGTTGCTGCTTGTTCTGTTTAGTCTGGTCCTTGCCTCTGCCTGCCTGCTATTTTCTACCCATAAAAGCTAACAGCCCTAAGCATTAAGTGTTCTCATTTGGTTTGGGCATGAGCCTTAATTAATATGAATTAATTTTAGTGTTAATTGGAAGTGGATGGGTAATGCTTTACGCTTTCAATGCATGCCCAGAAGATTTTTCCTTTTCTCTTTGTAGGTTTATTTTTTTTCCCCCTCCTTTTATTTTTTGGTGTGATTCGGTTTTTTTTTTTATTATTTTTTTGGTAAGGGGTTCGGGTGGTTACTTAGTGAAATGAAAGTGTTTACACTGACAGAAAATTAACAAGTGAATTGAAATTGAAGAGACAAGAAATTCGGTTAAGGAATTTCATATGCTTGAAGTTTGTGTATTGAATGATATCATCTTAAAGCTGACCAAATCGGTTGAAGAAAAGTTATGCCCCGCTTCGAATAAACTGAACATCAATCAACATTAAATAAGTCGCACACTCCAGTAAGCACACACACACACATCGTATACATATACGCACACAGGCGAGGCAGCAAATTGTGTAATATTATGCTTAATTAGTTAGTTTGAAATGCGATTTGGCTATTATTCAGCATTTCCAAGCTATTCAAAGTAATTTAGTTAATGACTTAATCATACAAACTACAAATACGTGTACACATTACATATACATACATATGTACATATGCGTATGTACATTCAAATAATAATGGGTCAGTCCTTTTTTCTTCAAGTGCATTACATATATTACGGGGAGAATTTTCAACAAATCCCTATCAGTGGAATAGATCTTTGTCGGTGCTTCCCCTTTTGTGACAACAACTAAGATTAACTAGTAGTAGGGACATTACAAGAGGCTTGCGTTTTGTGTTTGGCAATGTAATTAATATTAAGTATACGCAGTGTTTGATACAGCTTTTGGGCACGTAGCAAAATGGAGCCACTAAGATCTTAAATCAAATTTCTCCTTGTTGTTGTTCTGCCATCTTATGGCCAACAAGGTGTAGTTGAAGTAAATAATAAATAAATATTTACAAAAGAAGCTCAAAAAAAAAAAAAAAAACTGAAATAAAAGCGTTTTTGGCTAACAGGACACGTTCGGGGAATTAACGATAGGACAGAGACAGAGGCTCAGTCTCTAGCTGAGTCGTAGTCCAAGACGTGTCCAAATCTTTGACAGAAGCCAAAAAAACTTTCTATTTCTTTTTTTTTTTTGTTGAGTTCTAACCATTAAAGTTTAAAGATGTTGAAGCGACAGCTTGGATAGCCGTAGGGGATTGCTTTGAATGGCAATAACCGCAGTTGGCCTGCCACAAATCATAAAAACGCATCCTTCTTCGCACACAAACACATACACTCCTCATACACATTGGCCTGCGTATACGTGATATATTTTATGGGTCACCCGTTTGCCCTCATAACTTTCATTCTTTTACAAAACAATGAACAAGACTGACATAGCTACATATATATATATAATACATACTTACATACATAAAAATTTCGTATTCCACAGAGGCCATACAAATTGTTTGGATTCTCTGCGGCAAGTTTGATTTTAAGATACTCCAAAACGCTTAGACACCTTGTTTGCTTCTTAATGGCCCTTAAGTGTCTAAGAACTTTTCAAATAGTTTATAACTTAGTTTTTTTTTTTGAAACTTTAAATATTTTCAATTATTGTCTAAATTGTCTCTCTTTTAGATTGTCGAAATTTGACATTTGAAGTTTTTGATTGCGAGCAGAATTAAACAAAACCCAAGGTAAGTCTCGATATTTTCTACGAAATTATTACTGAAAACGTTTCCCATTGTGTTTTGTAAGTTCTACATTTTTAAACCAAATATCAATTGGATTTATTTGTCGAATTTTTATAGTTCAATTTAATAAATTTTGCCATTTGATTTATGACTTTAATTTCAGCTTGCTGAAATTTAAATTCACAGAAATCATTTCCTTAAGGCAGGATAATAAAATGAAACTGTAGCAATTCAATTAGCAGAAATATAAACCTCTTCACACATTGTTCAATGCCCAAATGCACATAAAAATGGCAAAAATGTGTTGGAATTTATATAAGAAAAAGATTTTTATGTTTATTTTTTATTCTTAATTTTTCCTTCTGTATTCAGAAAACGAAAAAAAGTTTTCTGTTGAAAAACTTATTCTCTGACGTCTTAAATTTTTAACTATTTGTGCTTAAAAAAAAAATGAGAAGAAAAACGGACAAATATAATAGGAAAACAGGTGCGGACATTCGCAGAGTGAATGTCATCAAGCAATCGGTAGTGGTGCAAACGATTTTGCATGGAAATTTTCATAAATTTCATTGAAATTTCATATTCCTAAGAAAAGCACACAAACACAAACACACACATACTAATACAAATACATACACAAGGAAAGAGCAAATCTTCAATTAAATATTACACAGCAGTTTTTTGATAAGAAAAAAAATATTTATACTATGTTGAGGAAAATTGAAAAGAACATGAGAAGCCCACCGCAAAACTCTACTCGAAAATTGTGTAAAAAAGAGCAAAGCATAGAAGAGAAGAGATGGATAGGGAAGGGAAGTTTAGGTAAGGGATGGGAAGGTAGTAAGAGAATGAAAAAGTAACATTGATGTTGAGAAATAAATTGAGCAAAATGCTTGGCAGCTACTTAAGTGAAAATATTTTTGCGCTTGTAATAACTTGGCTGTTAGGGAAAACCCAAGCCAAAGTCCAAGCCCACATTCCACACAGCCCACGCCCAAACCACATTCATGCTTCGACAAAAAGGAGCAACCAAAAAAAAAAAAAAAAACATCCAAAAACCAAAAAGAGTCAGAAAGAGAGAGAGAGAGAGAGAGAGCAACACGAATAGGACTTAAGTGCTGTGGCTTTGGCTTCGCCTCCTTCTTGCAGGACTTGCATTCATACGATTTTCGATTAAGCTCAGGCCCAAGTTGAATCTTGGTCTACTTTGGCAACGGAAATTCATACAAAGAAAGGATGTAGCACACTGAAATCGTAGTTGTAGTAGTTGTAGTCGGCAAGTTGTATGACTGACAGGCCATTAATTTTGGATTACACCCAGTGCTAGGTGGCCGTCGAGCGGCAAGTGGCAAGCGGTAGGCGGGAAGCGTTAAGCGGCAAACGGCAAGCAGCAAGAGGCCGTCGACAGGATGCCCCACGAAAAAGAAAGAAAAGAGAAAATAAAAATTGCACACAATTTTACACAGAGACCAGGAGCCACTTAGCTCTCTCTCTCTCTCTCTCTTTATCTCTCTCTCGTTCTGCAGGCTGTTAAACATTTCATAATGCCTCGACACACTTTTCCTATTTTCCGTGCTGGGGATCGTTAACGTTAATGACAACTTAAGTGGTCATATATAATTTCTGAAAATTATTGCTGCTTACCTATGCAACAAAGAAAACGCAACAAAAAAGAGAGAAAAAAAGCGTACAAAATGGGAGCAAACAAGAAGCTCGATTATTACCTGGATAATAAGCAGCCAAAAAAAAAAAAAGGACTTGCGGATAATGGCTAGGGCCAGTTAAGGCCAAGCGAAATAACTAAATAGAATGATTTTATAGAGCCGATTTATAACTATTTGAAAAGTAGTAATTATATTCCAACTGTAACTTTTTTAATATGCTACCACACACACACAAAAAAGAAAGAAAGGAAACGAAAAGAAAAATAAAATCAAAAGCAAAAGCAAATAGCAACAAAACTCTCAAGTTCAAAATGACTTTGGGCTTAATAAATAAAGTTTGACATACCCTATAACCAATGGCAAAAAGTAGTCACCTTACATAGAACCTTGGATCGAATAATATAAAAAGTAGATGGTAGAAATTTATTTCAGTCTTAAGTCTTAGAAAACAGTTTAGTTTCTTACCTTTGTTTAAATAGTTTAAATTTCATTTTAGTTTATAATTATAACAAAACTTTGATTGCACTTTATGGACTTGTTAGCTCTTTAATTTTTTATTTTTCAAAATCTCATTTACATGGCTAATTTGACATCATCTAGGGTAACTCACTAGGTCGATCATTTAAGGCTTTTTGTTTTTTTTTTCCTTGGTTTTTCTGGTCTTTGAGAGGCAAAGGTAAATATACTTGGCATGACCCAGAAAATAGAAAAGCGAAAGAGAGAGTGAGTATTGGGAAGAGTTGAAACCTCAAAATCAAATAGTTATTTTGCTTAGAATGTAGCAGTGGCATTCAATTAGTTTGGTAAACGATTCAAAAAAAAAAAAAAAAATAAAAATAAATAATACAAAATATTATACTGAAATATGTGAAAAAAATTTAATAACTCTTATTTAGTTTCGATTTTTTGTTTTTAATTTTTTTTTCAACCAGTTAAAGAAATTGTATGATTTTCAACTGACCTGCAACTTGTTGGCCAAAAATGTTATGCAGTTTGTGCTTAATTTATCTTGTTGTCAGCCAGGTGGCAGCAACAAATGCAGCTGCAATAGTTGAATTGCTCACACACACACACACACATATACACATTGAAATGGGGCTTGAAACTGGGTCGAAAAGAAAGAAAGTTTCGGCCACAGTTCTTTCTGGTTATTTGTACTTTTTTTTCTCCTTTTTATTTTCGGTTGGGTGGTGGCAACAAGATAAAATGGACACACCTTATGTGTTTTTCGTTTTTTTTTTTTTTTCAGGTAAAAGTGTGAAATAAAATGAAGAAAATTGTTGCCTACTTTTGTTGATGGCCGAAAACGAATGGTGCGGGATGGAGAAGAGAGAGAGAGAGAGAGAGAGAGGGCTGGACAGTGGTAAGGTATGGCAATTTGTTAGGTAGCGAGATGGAGATGTAATTTACTGGTCAAGGAATGTTTGTGCGAAAATTTATTTGCGGCCATTTTTATTTGGAGCATAAAATTCGAGCAACAATTTTCAGCCAATTTGTCAATCGGTTTAAATCATTTGACTGTACCACATTTGCCTGTGGTTTTTTAATCGTTTTATGTATACAAGTATTGGTATACATATGTATATACCAGATTTATGTATAAATATATATATATATTCTTTTGTTTATTTAGGACATTATCAAATTGTGTTGCGCTCGGCTTGCTTGCGGTTAGTTGTACAAATGTTTCTAACGCCGCGAGTGCCAAATATGTTTCTTTGGCTTCTTTCAAAATGCCATCCATGCCCATCATTTTCGCGGTTTTGCCGCCTCCTGCTGCTGCTACTTACCACCAATTCCTTTCCAGCATACGCACAAATACTAACCCCGCCCACCCGCTCTGTCAGTAGTCAAAAAAAAAAAAGAAAAAACCAAAACCAAAAAGAATATCGTCTTTGTCTCCGCGTTAGCAACAAGCAAGAAATTGTTGAGCCATGGAAATGTAAAACCAATGAGTGGGAAGCTCTAGGGTGACTTTAAACACTACACTGAAAGAAAGTCAAGGGCATATGCAAATAATTCTTCTATTATGCGAAAGTTCACTTTTACTTTTCATTACTTTGGTAATATTTTATAGGTTTTTTTTTTAGAAATTTATAGAAATTTATAATCATATTTGAGTACCAATCTAAATTTTTATTTAATATCATACATATATAATTTTGATCCATATTTGCCATGATTTTCTGTCTACAATCAAGTTAAAACTAACAGATTTCAATAGTTTAATATTCATTGGAGTAGTTTACTTAATCTATTTCAAATTTGTATTATAAATTTTGTACATTTTCGCCTTTTAGGTGATTTGTCAGATGGACTCTAAGTTCTTCTTTTTTTTATTTTTTTTTTGGCACAGTGTTTTTGAGGTTGTGTAAGCAGGAGCACAATGCTCTGAATTCTTCATCTCGAGAGTCTCCAGCTGGTCCCAGGCACAATGCCCGGACGACGCTTCATCATCAACTTTAGCAGTGCCGCAAATCTTTGCGGTTTCGTCTTAATGGCTAAGAAATTGTGATTTATGCCTCAAGACTTGTACATTTGCACTGCTTGACGTGTGTGTATGTGTGTGTGTGTCTGTGTGTGTGCGTCTATATATGTGTGTGATTTAGTTGCTCGTTAGACTTAGGGGCAGTGAAGAATGAAATGGAAGGGATAGGCAAGGAATGAAAAAGGCCAAGAAAAGGGGTTCAATATATTGTACATACACAATTCTCCGCTACACACACACTCACACACACATATACACCCACAAAAAAAGTGAAACTTACCTACTACAAAGTTCCTTTACTTACACAGCATTTCCTGTATCCGTTACATTCGTTCATTACTTAATTAGTATCAAAATTTATTACCAACCAAAGGTGCGCAAATTAGTTTAGTTAGCAACCTTCACCTCACGTTATGCTTTCACCTTTTGCTCCTTCACACTTCAAATGAATTTCGTTTTTTGTTTTTTGCTTTTATTTCTTTTTTTTTTTTTTTTGGCTGTTTTATCAGTTGAATTACTTTAATTGAATTCATTTGAAGGCAACATCCTTCAGTTCCTAAGGAGAATTAGGGGAAAGAAGAGATAGGTCCTTCCGTTGACAGCAGAAACTGTGTACGCTGACAGTTTTACTGTTGCGACAAGAAACTTTTATGCTTTTGGCTTGTAAACCCTTAAAAGGCTTATTATGTAATTAGATTTAGTTTCCCTTTTGTTTGTGGCAGACATTTCAGACAATTTTTGCAGGTGAATTTTTGCAACTGTTTTTTTTGTTTTTTTTTTTTTTTTTTGGAAAACTTTTCATCCAACAAAAGAAATGGAAAACCTATGCCAACCATTTTGTTATTGCTTATCAAAACAAATAAATTCTCACTCCTTAATGTGTCCATTAATCTTAATTTAGCATTTTTCTCTCTGCCACTATTCCGGCGCTAGCATCCGAAAACCGGAAGTCCAAACAGTTTTAGCGTTTAATTTTCATGGCACATAAATTACCAACAGTTGACTATAATTTTTGTACCCAATTACATAGTTCAAATGATGTAACGATTTGTGAATACCCTACATACTCTATAATAGAAAAGTGAAGTCCCATGACTTCTTTTTAAGTCTCAACCCGAAAAAAGGTTTTTGGTTGTATTCACCAGATATTTCCATAACATACTTACTGAATATGGGAAGTATAAAAGTGTATATTATATACAGCATACCTCTTTTTATCATATGGGGGCAAAGGTTATCCAAAACAACAAAAAACAAAAACCAACCACAAACCTTTAGTGTGTAAACAAGGCAGAGAGAGAGAGAGGGAAAGAGAAAAGTTGCAGCAGTTGAAATTTGCTTTCGATTGAATTTATTGCCTTTGCCTTCACCTTCAGCCTAAACCTTTTCTTTATTCGTTTCTTGGTGTGCTTCTCTGCTTTTTTTCTTCTTCTATTGTTTTTTTTATTGCCCTTTTTTTTTTTTTTCTTGGGCAAAACAAACACGTTAATTTTGAAAATTAGCAGCATGTGTTTTGCTCATGGTTGGCTTAATTAGTTTAAAAGGCTAGCAGCTGCTGCATTAGTCCGATCGATAAGTCCAAAGTCCATGCCCAGACCCATGTCTATGGCCATGCCTATTGGCCATGCCCAAGTCCAACAGATGGAAGGCCCCGAAGCGTAGTTCGTTTTTCAGTTGTCAGTGGCCGAAAAATAAAAGATGGATGTGGCTTCCTTTTACGGATGCCAAGTATTCAAAGTAAATTTCTGTGTAGTGCCACTTGGATGGTTCTCCATAAATTCCAGGCGAATGGGCGAACGGCTGCCAAAACTATTACTCACACTCTGTTCTGTAACCCCCCTCCCTCCCCCCTTTACCCTACTTTCTCTGCATTATACTCCCTTTCTCCCTTTCTCTTTCCATTACTTTCGTCTATTCTCCACTTATAATTCAGATTGTCCATTTCGCGCAGCTGCCGGTCGATTTGAGCCTTTGGCAATTGCTCGTAGTTTACGTGATTCATTTAGTGTGATGAGAATGAGGATTGAGTTGGGAGATGAGAGAAAGAGAATGATAATGGAGAAGGAGGCTAACATATACATACATACTCCTTAGCTAGATGCTGCCAAAAATTTTATCCATTGTTTATTTTGGAATTGCTTAGTAATGGCAGCAGTCGTCTAAACTTGTCGAAAAATTATCCATTTAATATATACATAAATTTATAGCAAAATAACAATAATTACAATATCAATGCCATATATGAGAATTTCTATTCCTAACTCAAACTCTCATCTTTACCTTAGCTAGCTGTAAAAAAATAGTTTAAATATCGTATTTCTTTTTCCATTTTTCTGTGTGATGTTTCTTCTTCTCTGCTTTTTTCCCCCCTTTTTATTTATTTCAAAAGATTTTCTATTCATATCAATGTGGTTTGTGGTGTTGTAGTAAAACGACAGCTGTTGGTAAACTTGAAATCAAAATACATTCAAAGACCATGTAACAAGTCTCTCAATTAGTTGATACTGCTTAGTTTTCAATTTTACCAAATGCCAATCGAATTTTCACTGTATGTAATTGGCAATCAAGGCAAACTGAATCTAAAGATAAAAAAGCAAAAAATAATATAAAAAATTGCTGTCAATCAATAAAAACAATTGGAAACCAATCAAAAGTTTAATTACCACAACAAACGTTGACGAGACGAAGACGCGACTGAAACAATAAACACAAAATCAACCAAAATAAAAACCAAAAACAAAAAAAAAAGGAAAAATATAAGGAGAGGAGAATAAGAAAAGACCGAAAGGAGCAAATAAACAACCCATAAATCAACAGGAGATGGAGCAAACTGAAGCAAATGCATAGACATAGAATTATGTCCATGTGTGTGTGTGTGTGTACTTGAGTAACATATGAGGGGCAAAACCACAAAATAAAACGCAACAATAAAAAAGAAGCGAAAAAAAAAAATATAAAGAAAGGAAGAAAAGAAAAATGAAAAGAGAAAAAGAAAAAGCAGCTCAAACAAGGACATAAAAACAAGAATGCTCATAAACAAAGAAGTAAACAAGGCAGCAAGCGGTAACTGTGTATGTTTGCTTGTAAGTGTGTGTGCGTGCTTGCTTTTGTATGTGTGCGTATGTGTGTGTGTGTGTGTGTGGGTATGTATATGCTTCCGGCGGAAATGGTATGCAATGGCATATATATAGATATCTGTCTACTGATAGCATAAAAGTCTGATAACCAGCTTAAAGGCATCCACATTATGAGAGCGAACATACGACAAACAAAATGAATAAACAACTCTGTTTAATACTCACACTTATTGACTAGAAGCCCGAGGCAATAAAATAGAATTCATGACTCTTAATATCCCAGACCCAGATACCGACATACATACATATATATGGAGACCTTCTCGCGGATCAAGTCACTGGCAATTTATAATATTATTATATTCTTAAAGAAAAAGATTAAAATGTTAATGATATCTGATGGGATTTGACTTGTGTTCATAGTTCAAAGCGAATAGGGCAAATCCTTTGAAGTATTTTTTTTTCTTCTTCTTCGCATATGTCATTTTCATTAAGGATTCTCAGCTTATTATCCATGGCTAAATGTGTGCAGTATGCATTTTCCCAGGATTACATTAACTAATTGGCAAATTACTCAATTGTCAAACAGTCCTGCCAGTTTTGAATCCACTATAAAAGGATCAGACAAACTGGTATACACCTGAGTATAGGTATAAACCTTTCTTTGCCATGCAGATTAAGTTGAGAGATTTTATGTATTATCCGGATTTTGCTTGCGAAGTGGCCGGAATGCAGAAATACAATTGGACGGGATCAACAGGAGTGGAACGTTGGAGTGAATTGACTTTAACACAACGTCTTTGGTTTATTTTTGGTATTTTAAATTTACTTTATCAAAATATTGGATTGATTGTCTTTCTGTGGCTGCCCAATCAACGGCCACAGGAGATGTATGTGGCACAACTATCGGAGACTGGGGCCGTCTTGGGTCTAACTTTGGTGGCGGCGTGTAATATGTGGATGTTATTATATTATCGTCAAAATATTGAAACAATGCTTTCCGAATTGCAACAATTGTTTCCGCGATCACAAAGGAAATCCTATCGTATTCTATACTATATGCAAAGATCGACATATCTAATGAAATATACAGCCATATTCTCAATGTCGGCCTATGTCTACTACAATTCTCTTCCCATTTTCGAGCTGATATATGAAATGTCAACGGATATGCGGGAAGTCAAATACAAGTGTCAGAGTAATACCTGGTATCCCTGGTTAAATGAGTCACAATCAGTGCTCAAATTTGTTATCGCCTATCTTAATCAACTTATATCGTCTTTGGTTGGAATCGGCTTTATTATGGCCAGTCAATTTCTACTATGTTTCTATACGACTCAATTTGAATTACATTTCGATGCCCTCGCCCATCAATTGCTTCATTTGGATGCCCGACATCCCAATGCTTATGAGGAATTGAAATCCCTGATTGCCTATCACAATCGCTTGTTATCGCTAAGAGACAATGTCAATGAAGTTTTTAATTTTACCTTTTTGATCAATTTTGTTACGTCAACTATTGCCATTTGCCTGATGGCATTTTCTATGATTATGATTGATTTAGCGGCTGCATTTAAATATTCCGTTGGCATGCTGTCATTTTTGGTATTCACTTTATTCATTTGTTATAATGGCACTCTATTGACCATAGCGGTAAGTTTAAATTATGAAATCTACATATTTGTAAATTTACTACAACTTTCCCTTTAAGAGTGAAAAATTACTCCCTGCGGCCTTCTATAATAATTGGTATGATGGCAATTTGAGATATCGAAAAATGTTATTCTTTTTCATGATGAGATGTTACGAATCACAAGTCTTACGGGTCTACAAGTTTACACCTGTCTCCATAGCTACCTATATGATGGTAGGTTTCAATTTGAATTAATCGCTATTTGTGCAAAATAATTATTAAATTTTTTTTTTTGCTTCTTTTTACTAGATTCTAAGATTTTCGTATAGGCTTTTTGCCTTTGTACGCACCATGACATAAAGGTGGCACACATTGTAAAGAGTATTAAGCAAACGGTCTTCAAATTAATAGAAAACACAACAAAAAGAACAGTCGAAAAACGGATTAAAAAAAGGGTTAAAATTTGTATAAACTAGAAAGCTTTAATTATATACATACATATATATTGGAACAAATAGATTATAGAAGAAAAAAAAAAAGAGGCCGAAATACGCAAATCCACATCTCAATTACAAATTTTTGGTGCAAAAAGGGTTCTAAACAAAGCATTTGTTGAAACAATAGTCCCTCTTTCAGCAAAAAACGTAATTTGAAACAACATAAAAGATAGCAACTAAACAAACAAAAAAAAAAAAAAAAAGAAATAAAGTAAAATAAAAATGGGAAAAAAACGCAAGCAAATTGTTGGAATATTTTAAAGGGAAGCCAACTAATTTCAATAATCGCTTGACTGACTTTTTGTGGACAAGGTTATGGTAAACCAGGGATAAAGGTTGCGGCAAGTAAGGGAGTTCCCTTTGCCTTACGAATATTACATTGAAAATGCAAAAAGCGTAAAATTAAATTCTTTAACAAAAAAAAAAAAAAAAAAAAAAAAAAATTGAGAGACTTAAGTCAGTACAAGTCACCTGAATTTTCATTTCATCCATCTATCCATCCATCCATCTGTCCGAAGTCCTTCTGTTTGTCATATGGTGGCTGAGTGGCTGTTGGCTGGGTGCGATTATCACATCGTTATCCGGGATCAGTAGCAACGACAATGTTCCACCTCTGATGCCACACTCATTCGCATTCGCACTCACACACTGGCTCCATATTTAAGAGAAGAGAAGAGGAGTGAAGTAGAGTGAAGCGGAGAGGAGCTTGAGCTTGTTGTTGTTTCTCGACCCTCGACCTTATTTTATATAATAACATTTTAATTCCCTTAATACACGCTACGCTGACCGCAAAGCCAAACAAAAACAAAAATGAAATCTTCTCGTTTGCCGTTGGCACAGTTATGTTGCCTGTTTTTAGGCGTCCTAGCTGCCTTGACAGTGCTTTTTTTTGTATATATATATATGTGTGTGTGTGTGTGTGTGTGCGTAAATCATTAATCATGAGCAGTGTATATTTATTGTTTTGCTTTCGATGACAGCTTTTTGCTGGCCAAGGATACTTATGCACGTTCCATTTAACATTAGCAAAGAAAAAAGGAAAAAAAAAAAACAAAAAAATTCTAAAACAAATATGGTCTGAAACTTTTACAAGAGACGCCTTTTTGCTGCGATGCTCTAGGAATAAAAAATTTCCCTAAACCATTTATAGAATGTGTGAAAAATGATTTCTATTTAGCAAACATATGGAAATATATATACATATATACATATATTCGAATCAAGTATGTATATTTATTGAATACATCTCGGAGAATAAATGAGAGAGAAAGAGATAAAATTATTAAAATTTATATTGGATAGACATTCCGGCAGTTCTTATGGCAAATAATCATTTTTCTTTAATCGAGTTTATTTAGTGATAATGGCTAAGATTTCTTATGTTCTTCTTAGCTAATCAGATGACAATATGACGAAGCATAATTAAATTAACAACTCAAAATGCTTATTTACGTGCGTCTTCTTTTTTCTTTTTTGTTTTATTTTTTTATGGCACTTCCTGTTTAACATGAATAAAAATTATGAATTATAAAATTCATTACTTGAAAACATAAAATTTTTGCACGTTTGCGGCATTAAAAATTATATC
The DNA here is from genome assembly GCA_035045865.1 of Drosophila austrosaltans. Lineage (NCBI taxonomy): Eukaryota > Metazoa > Arthropoda > Insecta > Diptera > Drosophilidae > Drosophila > Drosophila austrosaltans. Next base: position 8,516,208 of record JAWNOQ010000207.1, read on the forward strand.
AACATGGAATTTAATAAAACTAATTACAAACATATTATTAACTTGTAATGTGGTCGCACTCTTAATTGGCAGTAATCTTTTAAATTTCGCTTAAAATTTTACAAACAAAAATTTCTAATTTTATATGTAATTTTCGAATGTATTTAAAGGTTTTCTAAGAATTTTATTTTCAAAAATTTTTCCTAGTATTTGCTCTCTCTCCCCTTATCCTCCTCTCATATAATATTTTGCTGAAGTTTGCTTCTCATGACGTTTGCTTCTGTGGGGATTTTGTAGGTTTCCCTTTGTTGTTTACATACCCTGTAACTATAGAATGGATGTAGGGTATATATAAGTTATGCAAGAGATGAAAACATAAAATGAGTCGTCATCTTTAACATTCAGAGTTTCTCAATATTTTCAAAAACTATAAAATTCTAATTTAGCAATCTGTCCCTGCTTATGAGGTACCAGAAATTCGTTGCCCCAATTTGTAAAAAGGAATACTGTGGCGCACATGGAGCATAGACATGGCCATGGCTACGTGCGGAAATGTGTCTAAAATGGTGTGTAAAAATTTCGCCAGCTCATATATATATACATATACATAAAGATGTGTGCTTATATATGTTTTGTTTTTTTCTTTTTCCTGCGCATTTTATTTCTTTCTTTTGGTACGCTTTGTCTGTTGTCACCATATGGCCCAAACAGATAAGACTCGGTAATTGATGGACAGCGCGGCAAATGCCAAATAAAATTAAGCAGTGAATAGGCAACTGAATAAGAGTATAAGTTAAAGTTTCATACCAAACAGAAAAAAAAAACTTCCTCAATATCCCAAAAGATAGAGTCAAAGTTTAACTAGGAAATTGAGACATGTTGTTTGAGTACATTTTGTGGTTTTTGGGTTGAAAGTGGGTTAGATGTAAAGTGGAGAGAGTGATTTTTGGTATGCATTTTAAATGCACTCTTGGCTCTGGGTTTTTCCTCCTGCCAAATCCCAGAGCTCATGTACTGTAACGAGCCGCTTTTGTTTGCTTAAAACTTATCAGGGCTATGGGTCAGGCTCAGGCCCAATGGCCCTGGGCAAACAACAGGCAAACGCCTGTAACCACAATGATGATCATCTGCTTGCACACATCCTTGCCATCTCACTGGGCATAGTCAATTTTTATAGCAATTGTCGATTTTGTTTTTGGCTTGAGTCAAGTCAAGGATTATCCTTTCAGTGCCCATGTGTATGTAGAAGAGGTCACACAAACATTCCTATGCACTGTGGTGTATTTTGGTTTCTTGGTTTATGAAATTATGACTTCATTTACTTTGCATAATTATTATGGCTAAACTATTTATTAAAATATATTTAGAATTAATGTTTCAGTTGCTTGGCAATAGGCCAAAAGATAATGAAAAACTCTTTGGGTCTTATTTAATAGTTTTGATTTTCGATACATGGATAAGCCGTAATGCTTATTTTTTTTAAAACAATTTATATGTATGTATGTATATATATGAGTCTATTTGATTACCATATTACTGACTTTAATGAATATTTATAGCGAATATTGGTTACAATCTGTAAAGTTAAAATTCATGGGCTCTCTTGGCGATCAATTTCATCCGCCTTGATTGGCGTCATTTATCAAATTGGTTGATTATACACATTCGACATAAATTGGCTGTCGATAATTATGGCCCATTTTTGTTAAATGCTCATTATTGAAATATCACTCATACGCCACACATGCATGCTAATAAACTCATACAGAAAGTTTGCCCATAAAGCCATAGAGCCATGCCAACCGCAGCAAGTGGCAATGGAAGAGCATGTGTATAGGAGAAAAGTGTATATGTGTATGAGTGCAGAGTAAGTGAGTGTGAGTGTATGCCACTAACCATGTCCATGTCCATGTCCATATCTGACCGCGCAATCACGATGCCAATGTGCCACCTATTTCCAATTACCGTTGACGTTGTGCTCAGCCCAGGATTGGGGCGTCGTCTCCCATGATTGATTGCAACAAAACCAGATTTTGGTTACTGTCATTTAAGCGCTGCTGGCTAACTTCTGATGTATCGAGAATGGGTGCCATATATATTATATACATATATATATATACATATATATATAACTTATATATGGAAATGCATACTGATACATTTAATATATGGGGGAATAATTTTAATTGCACCTCGGCTGTATTTTTAATTAAACGAAAATTAAAAATTGATTGCTTTTTGACACCAACTCAACTCAGCTTCGGGGGGTCTGACCTAAAGCCTCATCAATATATAATTCCATATTGCAGACATACTATACAAAATGCTATTTAAAAGCAGAAAAAAAAAACAACTACAAAAATGTAAAGAAATGATGAAATTTTCTTTTTTTTAAGTAAAAGCCAAAATGTATTTGACTTAAGGTTGAAAATTGTGTGCACTTGCGTGAAACATGCAATTTCGACACAAGTTTTTTGGCATACATTTTACAACATGGCAGAACGGAAGTGAAAGGTTTTAAGCGGAAGTGCGCAGAGTTGCAACGACATATTCCTTCCTACACTTCTCTTACTTCGCTCTTACTCACTCTTTGTTAGTGTGTGTGAGATTGAGTGTGTTGGGTAATTACATGTCTGTAGTTGCTAAATGTTGGAGGTACATGCAAAGGAGCAAAAGGGCTTTGAAACTTGCAAGTAGTATGTATGTATGTATGTACGTACATAGTTTGTTTCTTGAACGCTGAAAACTATGCTAGAATTATGAACATTTCGTTGTGAGAAATATTTCAACATGTTGGGGTGAATTTTGTAAAACGCTATGCACAAACGTTGATTCAATTTACCATAGATTGAACTATCAATATTGTACTACACTTGAAAGAAATGACACTTTCACTTTATTCATGAAACAATAAAAGTGCCTTTAAGGGATTGATATTTCGTTTTGCTAAGTGTATATTTTCATTGCTTTTCCATTTGCCAATTGCCCTGAACATGCATTCAAATCGAATTGTAACGAGCGACAAACTTAATGAAATGTCAACACAAACTAAGAACTTTTCTTTCTTCTCTTCTTTTTTTTTTTTTGCTTTCTAGTTGCTGTACACATAAAGCAAACGATGTGTGAAAAAGCAAGAGACACACACCCAGAAGGAAAGAATAAGATACAGAAAGGGAGAGAGAGAGAGAGAGAGAGAAAGAGGGGGTTTAACGAAGAGTACAAAGTACATTTAGTCAGTGAAGCAAAAGAAAAGAAAAAAAAAAGAACGAGAAAAAGGGGAGAAGAAAAGTGCAAGCAAAAAAGAAAAAAAAAAGAAGGAAACTTCATGATATTAACATGCAGGCAAAGTTTGTCGTCATTTAGGAAAAGCAATGACATAAATTAACATGGTTCGAATCCTAGTTAGCTCTCACACTGACTATCCTTATGTACATATACACTATACACACATACAGATACTCATTCATAGATATGTCTATGAATGCTAAAGTTCAAGGTGAAATATCGAAACTTTTGTTTTCCCCTCCCCCATCAGTCTGTCTGTCTGTCTGTCTGTCAGTCCGTCTGTATACATCAATTAATTTTGATTGGCCAAAGTCAGAGAAAATTTCTTTAATTGAGATATCTATTCGTTATGGTTAGCTTGAAACTCTTTTGCCAGCCATTTATTTGAGTTGTTTGACATTCCAATTAGTAAAATATATTTATGCATATATGTATATGAAGCAAAACAAATCAGAGAAAAACCATTTGGCTTAATTAACTAAATTCTGGGTAAACTAAACCAACAACTTGTACATTATGCTAATATAAAAGTTAATTTCAACAAAACATGACCATGCAATTACAACAGAAATAAAATAAAAATGGAAATGTATACAAAAAGCAAAAACATATACAAAATGCATAGAAAAAGTTTTAAAAGTCAACTGCAAAAAAAAAAAAAGAATTATTGCATAGTTGAAAACATAAAAGAGAGTCCACAAGGGCATTGAAGGGGCAAGGCAAAGGATACGATTATTTTACCAAATAGTTTGTTTTATACGATTTTGTTTTATTATATTGTATAATAGTTAGTGCAATTTTAATTCATCTTTTAGTAAAACTTATTGATTTTCGATTTGGATTATTAATGCAAATCTAACGAGCCTTAAAACCTATGACTAAAACAAAAGTCCTTTCAGGCTCTCTTCAATAAATTTATTTTTCTTTATGCTTTTGGTTTCCACCTCTGTCAAAGTCTTAGTTCTTACCTGCTTTCCAATCAGATATTTCATAAAATGTTTAATAAACTTAAACTATGATTATTTTCAATTTGTTGTAATTAAAAACTAAATTACTAAAAACAAGAAATGTTTATCATTCCCATTTCATTTGCTACTACTTGACTCTTTGGTAACACGAACAGAAAAAAAGCGATAATACCAGAAATATGTAACTAGTCTCTATGGGTATGTCTATCTGCAAAATAAAAAGCAAAATAATTGGCATGCCAGACATTTTGTTACGGCCAATTTAAGTGTTTCCTTTCTCTGTAACAAATTTCTCCTTCTCATCTTGCACTTGCAGTTTGTTTTTCCTCTCTGCATGACAGACTATCACGCAAAATGGAGTTAAGAGTGGTAAATGCACTCAGGAGACAAGAAAAAAAAAAAAAAAACTATTGCAATGGCTAAAGTAATCAAACTTTAAGAGAATTGTTTAGCATTTAAAGCAGGTCAAACTATATAGACTATATATATTTTTTGGCAAATGCCAGAGATTAGAATAATTTGTTGTTCAAGTGTTTGCTAAATTGACCAATATTTATTTTATTAATTGGTCATAAACTGAACAACAACAAAAAAAAAAAAAAGTTTTACCAACTCTTGCCAATTAAACACTTTAATTAGCTTGGCTATTAATTGTCCAAGAGATGCCAACAGATTTATACTATCAATTTATGTAGTTCACTGTGTTTCCTCGTTTTTTTTTTTATTTTATTTTTCTTTTATTGATATTTGTACTTTTATTTAATCAGGCAAAATTTTAGTGGAAATATGTGTAAATTAAAGATTTTCTTACAAATTAATCAAGTGTAACCAGTTGGCATATTGACATTGTTCGGGCACTACATAAAAATGCTTTAGCACATTTAATTCAATAGTCTTATGCATAATACCCTGGATTTGCATATGTCTATATAATCTGATATATCTGTATATAATAACTGCAAAGAAAAAAAAAAAAAAAACAAACAAAACAAAAATATAAAAGAATGTATTATTATATAATTTTAAATATTTCATTTAATAAATTAAAACTTTTTTTTTTTTAAATATTTTAAATACTCTTTGGAGCATTTAGTGAAGGGTATGAATATCCTTCCATGCGATGAATAAAAAATTTAAATTAATTAATTATCATTATAGAATTGAATTAATTGAATGCAAAATAAAGAAGAAACAAAAAAAAAAAGTAAAATGAAAAGAAATGAACAAAAATGTGAAATGCGCATTTAAATGTAAATAATTAAATGGATAATTGCACAACTTGGTTCGAGGCAATAAATGAATTTAAGATTGTAACTTTATATAAATGGAAAATATAAATATTTATAAATTTATATACGGCAATTGAAATGCGTTAAATTCAATTATAATATCAATTGTAATGATTTTTAAATTGAGCTATTAATATTATCAAAATGGATTTGTTATAAACTAAGCTTAGGAGTGAGATAGAAAGAGAAGGAAAGACATTTAACTAAACTAAGATATTCTCCTAATTTATTTCATTACTTAATTTTCCAATTTGGTCACACTTTTGTTGTTGTTGCTGTTGTTGTAGTTGTTCACTTTTATGATTGTTGTAATCCTCGTATCTGTATGACAAGGCAATTTCCATGCCACTAATTTGTTAGCAAGCCGACACAGCGAATGAGACAATGCCTTATTTGAAGTGCATAGAACACTGCGTATATTGTTCAATTCCAGTTGTTGCTGTTACACATACATACATACATACCACATACCCCTCCCTATATTCCGTTCTATGTACATGCAGCTTCTAGTACTTCCTTCCACCTCGATAGAATCACAAGCCTCAGTGCAACAAATTAGCACACTGCTGTTTAGAATTAAAAGCTAAAACCCCAAAAATCCCATCGACTGGCATAGTGGCCAGTTAATCACTGCATCGACCCATTGCATAGTCAGGGGGCACCTGGGAGTAGTTGGAGGAGACTAGATAGGGCATTCATTGTTGTCATCGTCATTGTCGACTACCATCCAACCAACTAACCAAACGATCTGCCCTAAGGCCCCAATGTGTGCGGATAGAATGGTGAGACCCGCTAGGCGTTTTCATTACTACAACAAAAAAAGAAAAAGGAAGAGCAGGGGAGGAAAAAAAAAAAAAAGAAGAGAAAATGGCAATCCCTATGATGACCCTTGTGCCCCTCCAGCGAGTGGATTGTCGATATGGAATAGCGGCAGCAGCAGCAGCAGCAGCAGCAGCGATAAATGAGAAATTTTGCAGAGCATTTGCACGCACGGCTTAATTGCCAAAAACGGAAATGCAGCTCGCTTTTGCCTGAGTTCATTCCCTATCCCTTTTCTCACTCTTTCTCTCTCTCTCTCTCTGTCTCTCTCTTTTTCTGTTACTAGCATTGATGATTTCACAATTGGCAAATGCAGTTTGGCGTGAATATGTCGCTTATTTTGTAAAACAAAATTCATTTTGCCTACATTTTCATTTGGAAAATTTTATGCGCATTTTTGTCGTATTATTATTATTATTATTTATTTCCATTTGCTGATTATGACCGCAATTTATTAGCACATTTTAAATGTTTGTTGAAAAACTATTTCTATTATTATTATTTATTTTTCGTAATGTTTTCTATTTGCAGATACAACTAAAAATATATATATATATATAAACCAAAATACACCTCAACTCCACATTTTTGTATAATTTCTGATTCAGATATCACTGTCGACACATTCAAGTGTCGGTTGATGTCAGTTGCAAATGTTCAGCTACCATTCGTTTGCACTGTGGCCATTTTACTCCTGCGGCTCTTCATTTGATTTGTTAACACACTCACACACACAGACACACATATGTATATAGATAAACAGACATACCTCATATCCACCTGGTAAGTTAAATATTTTAATTTTTTTCTTATTGTTAGTTTTTTATGCAAGTGAATTAAACCAAAAGGCTTTAAGTTGATTAATTTATTATTAATGACAGTTTATTCAGTTGAATAATAAATTTATAATTTAAAGCCAGAATTTAATAAACATTAAAGGAGAGCTTAAATTAAAAGTTATAATAACTTTTAAACTTATCAATTTTTTGCATATCTTTGATTCATTTTGTGAATTTAAGCTACAGTGGGTCGAATTCTTTTTGAAATAACAAGACAAATAAAAATAGAAATTTCTTTTAGTTATTTTAAGTTAACCCAAACAGAAATTGGATACTCTCTCTCTTACTTTCTTTCTTTCTCTGATTACATACCAACAAAATAATAATGAACCTAGTCCAATTAAAGCAATATTCATCATTATTAGCTTGTTAAATTTGTTTAAAAAAAAAAGAAAAGAAAAAAAAACCAAAGGCTTTGCCTTGATTCATTTACAACTTTCATTAGCCTGAAATTTGAGTATTGTAAAGCCTTTTTGGCCAATCAATCGATAGGATTGAATAACACAAAACAGTCGAAACAAAAAACAAAAAACAAAAAAAAAACAGCCTCCCACTTTGTCCTGGCAAAGACAAAGGGCATACTTAACTGGAAACTTCAGGACTTTGGGACTTGAATGTGCTCTCCGTGTACTTTAGTGTTTAGCATTGTAAAGATTCTGCTCTGTAATTGCTTTAACAATGGTTGGGTCTGTGACCAAAGTTTCAACGTTCATTGCGGTCCACAGTTCTTGTCTGTATCGACAACCATTGCCATTGGTCTTCGTGATACTGTTACGGATACTTCTCCTCTTTGCTGTGTTTTTCTGTATTTTGTTTTTTAAGCTCACAATGCTTTCTTCATGCTACCTGTCTTCGAGTTGATTCAATTGTATGGCTGAAAGTACATTGGTACATACGTACTTAAGTTTGGCCAAAGTTAACATGAGAATTTCAAGCCATGGAAATTGTTTGGCAAATGAAACCAATTAGTGTGCCTTGTACACTTCAACTGAAGATCCTTTATTGAGCATGCTCTGGCAAATAAGGTAAAGCGAAAATAAAACACTGTGTAATACAAAATGCCATCGAAAAAAAGAAAGGCAGTCATGATGATGGAAAATCAATAAGCCTCAGTACACGCCCCCCCCCTCAGTCAAATTACAAACGATTCACTGTATAAAATTAATGCAAATTTCGCCTGCCTATTACACGAAAAAGTCAACATTTGTATAACAAACAAAAACGTCAAGGTGTCAAAAAAACCCGCAGCGTTTATATATATTCGTATATATATATATATTTATGTATAAAAAGAAAACACCAAAAACAATTGCAACAACATTGGCATTAAAAAAACAATTTACGAAAAAGAAAAAAAAAACAAAAAAAAAAATTGAGACACGTAAAAATTATGCACAGAAAAATATTTTTATATAGCTGAAAAAGTAATCAAAAGTTGGATGGCACATAAAATGCACACACACACACACACATACACCCAGGCACACACACAAATTATTCAATTGAAGCAAAACCAAACCGCTGCATTTGGCATTCGAGTGGATTTTATACCCTGTATGCATAGCCAGAAAGAGTATATTAGAGTTCTCAAATTGTGATTAAATATGAATACAGAATGAATTAAGTTTTATTACTTTTTCTTTGAAATAGTATTAGATTGATCTTGGTTGGATATAGAAATGATCTAGATCATCATACCTGAAGGTGTTCTCCTTATGCTCTTCTTTATTTGCCGGCATGAACATGATCGCTGAGAATATGAATATTCAATATATATTAGTATTATAACAGGATATTTTTAAAACACGTCCCTCATATGTAAACGTTGTCCTTTTTGTTGCTGCTATCCTTTTTTTTTTTTTTTTTTTTGCTGTATTTTTTCCTTGCTGTTTGATTTTACCGCAGTAACCCGATAATGATGCGAGTGATGATGCTGACGATGCTACTGCCGATGCTGCCGATGCTGCTGATGATGATGGACGCACGTCAGCCACAGTTGCAATTCAAATTCGCGTTCTTCATGTTCTTGGTCCAAGTGGCCTTGGTGGTGATTTAAATATGCTCACAGAGCAAATGAAACAGTAAAATCAAAAAAATAAAAAGGATGCAAAGTAAAAAATCACACACACAAAACGGGGGAAAAAAAAAAAATAAAATGATGAAAACAGAAACCAATTCAGTCCGAACCGCAAGTGTAATTAATGTTGAATAAAGTTGCACTGAATCCTTTTATCGGCAGCGAACGTCATTGTAAAAGAGAGAAGTATAGAAAGAGAGAGAGAGAGAGATTGAAAAAAAAGAGTCAACTGAAAATTTTATAAAGTCTCTATGGCAAAATGCTCTATGAACAGAATTTAAAAGAAATTTAAATAAACTCCAAAAATATATAGTAAAAGGCAAAAGGCAAAAGGCAAAAGATTTCAATCATATGCCAAAACCTTTAAAGAAAGTAAAGTAATCGAGCTTAGCGATTAACTTTTTGAAAGTTAATTTATAAAGTAATTATTAAATAAATATTTGTTGTTTTGAAAGTTTTTAAAGTGCGGCCATGTCTTTGGGAGAAGATAATTGATTCATAGACTAATTTATATGCCGATTAAAGCTTATCGCATAAGGCAAAATTTGAATGCTTTATGCTTTATATACTAGTTTCATCAGTTTTATATATTCAATTGAAATAATAATTGGAAATATATTTAGTTTACATACTCTTCAATCGAAAACCTTTCAAATAAAGGCAAATAATAGATTTTGTCTTTTCAATTTAATATACATTAATATATTTTAGAAACTTTCTATTCCAATTGTTACATATTGCCCAATCATTTCTTGTGTACCCGCTTAAGGGTGAATAGAGCATTTTCCTTTTTAACCAACTAACCGCATCCTGTACAATCAATTGTGCACATTTCTTTTAGGTCTCGACACTTGTGTGGTTTCTAATTAAGTATTGTACATACTTTTTAATGCAATTCGCACACTTTTCTTGGCTCTCTCTCTCTCTCTGTAACTCACTCTCTATTTCTTTTTGTCTCCCATATTGCCATTCGTTTTTGTTGTCGCTAATGAACTTCCGCTGTCAAATGAAATGCTTACCATGCAAATCGCCACATTTTCAATAATTGAAGTCGCCTGCCACAGCATTGTTATTATCATTTTCATTTTGTGCTTCCGCTTCCATCGTCATCCTGGGCTTCTTCTTTTTTTTTTCTTATTTTTTTTTTTTTATACAAATTGTCGTGAGGGGTGCGCGCACATGTTTCACATCCGTTTAACGCCATTTCTCCATTTTTTTTCTTTTGCTTCTCGTTTTGGCCTGCCCGACAAAGTAGGCAACAGTTTTTTTTTCTCTTCTTGCCTTTCGTAAATTGCTCGCATTTAAATGCAAAAATCGTCGACACTCAGAGGCGTCTAGGTGTTCATGAGGATGCTCACACAAACACCTACACACCCCCCGCCCCCCCTCCATTGAAGATTCAGCTATCCCGCACCCTCCCATTCTCCCTACCACTCAAATTGTTCACCGTCTTTAAGCATATTTACTGCTGGCTGTGCGTTTTCATTTGCTTTTACTGTCTTCTGAATGTGTGTGTGTGAGTTTTTTTTTTTTTTATTTATTTGCCCAAGATTTATGTCACATGCAGAAGAAGGAAGACAGGCCTTGTCGTAATATATTCGCACGCACACACACACACACTGACACAAACACACCTGCATATATATAAATCCTTGGCATATCCATGTGCGTGTGCGTTATGAATATGTATGTGTTCATTATGTTGGCATAATTTTTATATCAACGGAAATGATGCACAACTTTGACTGCGACATGAATTCTAGTTTAATACCTCGCACTTTGTTACCCATTTGCATTGCCAAATGTACTGGCAAGGGACGGGAATGCGGGGATGAATGATACTAACAGTTTCTTGAACTTTTGGATTTTCATTTTATGCTTTGATTATTGTATTTAGAAATATTAAAGACCAACTCTATATCTCTATCTCTCTCTGTGTGTGTCTGTTACAAACGGGTCGCCTGATAAGTTTTAATTAGAAATTATATGCTAATTTACCAAGCGCTGTATAAATTTACACAGAATTAAATTCAAAAGCAAGATAAGCTATTAAGCAACTTTCTATACATATATTTTTGGACTTCTTTGGGATTTAGTTTAAAGTAGTTTCGAATCATTTTGCTCAATAATTCTACGAATGGAGACTATCATCAGATAGACTTGGGAAAAGAAAACATATTTTAGTAGACAAGTCACTTCTGCTGGTGCTATTTTCTTTCTTTTGGGGGGAAACTTTTCCGCCGCCAAGTTTTTGGCAATTTCAATATTTATGCCCACAGCTCAAGATGTCCATCATTTGCTTCCTGTTTTCGTTCAACATTGCAGGCGTGAAAACTTTTGCCAACTATTAGGCAACTTGTAGCTGCCGTTTTTGCTTCTTCTACTGCTGCTGCTGCGCTGCTGCTGCTTTGACACTACTTTGGCTTGCTGCATTCGAACTCCCCGGTTCTCATCTTGCCAAAAGTCAGTGCAAAGAATTACGAGGCATAGCAAAATTTATGATCCATTGAATGAAGAAGCTATGGAGATGGTATGCAGGAGAGGTGTGGAATTGCGGAAACAGCGGAAAACATGAATCCATTCAGGCACTGAAATTGTGTGCGTGTAAACAGATTGGCTCTGCCTTTGTTGGATATTTTACGGGTTTCGTGTTGTCGCCGTGTGTCATTGATGTACGGCTATGGAAAAGGTATGCCATGGTGTAGAGTCGAGCATGAAAAATGGCAAATTAACTGAAATTAATGGCAGGACATGTGCAAATTTATTAAAATTGATACGCAAAGCCTAAACTGGGCAGCTTACTAACTTCATTCAATGGATTTATGTCTTGGTCTAATCGAGTAACCTGACAACTCATGTGTTTCATTTGCCATTCAAAATACAAATATAAACACAAATACAAATACAAACACAACTGTAAACATAAACACAGAAGGACAAATACAAATATCAATCAAAAGTCAAATCGATAGGACTTAGACCAAGCCAAGACATGAAAACTAACGCGTGACCCCATGAGTTTGGGGGGGGAGGGGATCTGACCTAGCCTGGGTTTGCCGGTCCCGGCCCGGTCTCTGGCCGTAAATCATAAAGCTTAAGTTATCAATATGGGTATTAAGCAGAAGCCTGCCAACCTTCACCTACATCTCCTTTTCTTCTGTTTCTTCTAACCAACAATTTTTCGTTCGGTTGTTGAAAGTTTCGTTTCAACGCATTTTATTTATTTATGGTTTCAATTTTGTTGCTTGTAAGTAATTAAGCTCAGTTTGTCTGGATTAGTGGCGGACATCGAAATTGGCCCCAGCCAAAAGAAAAAACATGGAAAAAGGGAGAGCAATAGGCGCCTGTCAAAATGATTGCCAAGTGACAAGGCTTTGGATTGAGGAAATGAACATAACTGCCAGACAAAGACCCAACACATTGAGAATGATTTGTTCAATGATTTCAGCAATAGTTTTCCCTTTAGCCCAGATTAAGTTTTGGTCTTTTCACTATTAGATAGGCAAGTCAAATAATTTATTCAAGTGTTTCCTCTAATAGATGTAATTATTATTATTATTTTATATACATCGAAGGATCTACTTGGATATATACATATAAGAATGAATATTAAAAAGATGCTTAAAAGATTTTTGTTTCCATTGATATTTTAATCTATGTACTTTCTGAGAATGTATTTCGATCTGTTTTAGTTTAGATTTGTTCATTTTTAGAAAGTTTTACAAACTTGCCCAATTCTTTAGTAATATTTGAATTCATTTACTTTTTCTTTTTTTTTAGTTTTTTAACTTATCCAAATGTAATCTAAATCGTACAAACTGCTTATGACAAATGAAATTGTTATTCAAGATCTTCAAATTAGATTATAGTTGATTTAGTTAATACGACTAAAACAATAGCCTAAATTCCTATACAAAAAAATAAAATTTAATCTCTGAATGGAATGGAAATTGCCCTCTGTCTGCTATCTAAGGGAAGCCCATAATGAAGAAACTCTTTGAAAATTGTACATTTGCTGATTAGGAGGCATTGAAACATATCATTCTATTCGTTCCAGTTCTCTTTTTTTTTTTTTTTAGTGCTTTGTTCTTATTTCATACAATTAGGCACTTTTGTTCAACTTTGAAGGTTGGGCAGCCAGATGTCATTTCATTTAGCAACTTTGCCAGTTTTGTGCCTTTTTTTATATATATGTATGTATGTATATATATATATTCATTTTTTTTTGGTATCTTCTTTTTTTGTCGGCAGCTTTATGCTGAGACAGGTCACCGTCAGGTCACTAATGATGACAAATGTATAAAAAAGTAGAGACAGAAAATGAAGGCAGGGATAAAAACATGGAGCGGGAATAGAGGGAAAATTTTAGGAGGCAGTGTGGATAGGTCAAAGGTCAGATGGTGGCATATGTAGCGACAGTGTCCAGCCGGTCGGTTCATTGTGTCTGCATGCAAATGACTTTATTTGAATTTTAAATGTGTAAATTGTTGTTCATTGTTGTTTTTGTTGTTGTTGTTGTTCGCTGCTCTTGTCTTCTTTTTTTTTTTGTATGTGTGTGTGTGTGTTCTTTTATTTGTTGTTATTTTGTTGCTGGCCCTGGCCGTTTGTCACTGATAAGGGACACCCCCCCCCCACCCTCCCCAAGCCGAAGGAAAAGGCCGGGCAAATGAAAATTGCAGCATCGCTTGGCCAAATGGCGTAATGGAACAATGGCCGACCCAATGACAACGGCAACAACAACAATAACAACAACAGCAGCAACAAAAAAAAAAAACAGTTACAAGAACAGTAACAATGGCTGGAGCCATGGCAAGAAGAAATAATCATTTCCGTTTTCCGGCCGCACGTACATTCCGTTCCTGTGACTCCGATTTTCTCTTTTTCTGTTTTTTTTTTCTCATTTTTTGTTTTATTTTTTTTTTTTTATCCTACGCCTCGCCTCCTCATCCTATCGCAGCACTCAAGTCTTTTATCTCTTTCAAATTTTTCGTTATTGTTATGCGCTTTAAAAAGGTTTCCCCTTGATAAAAAAAAAGAGGCAGAAAGAAGAAAAATGAAATTGTTGACTCACCTGGTAATTTCCGGCGGCTGATTTTTCTTTTCAAATATTATGCGCGTATACGTAATAATGTGCGTTGTGTATACGTAATGTGTGTAATTTTCTCACATTTGCGTCTGGCAACGTCTCAACACCTCTGATCTGCATTTGACAGCTTTTTAATTAAATCTACAAGAACAAAAACTCAAAAAAAAAAAAGAAAAATAAAAAACAAGAAAATTAAAAGAAAAAAAACACCGAAAATAATAAAATTACTTTCAACTAGTCAGTAACTGGTCTTTGACTATTTAATCGATTTTCAAGTTCATTAACATTGGAAAACTATGGAAAAGTCTTGGAAAATAAACCAAAAATATAAAAAGCAACCATAAAAATGAAACTAACTTAAATGAATATGTATATATTTATAAATATGTACGAGTCTTGTTTAATACCTGCAATCTATATATAGATAGTTGGATAACGAAAAGTGGGGAAAATCATTAACGAATTTCACTGGGTAGAGGCAAAACTAAAACCATAAAAGAGCGAAGGACGCATAAATTTCGTTGTAAGCTTTTCGTGTAGGTTTCTTTTTTCTTTTTTTATGGCGTTTCAATTAAGTTGCATAAATTAAAAGTTGTTGGGTTTTCGCTTTTCCAATAGTGAGAATGATAGAATACAGGGGAGTGTAAGAAGGGGAAAAAGGCAAAATGTGTATTGGGGCAGGACGAGGAGGCAAGTCAAGTTGCGTCGCATCGCGTCGTGTCGAGGCGCGAGACTATAAATCACACACAAAAAAAAAAAAAAAATGAAAATGAAAAAGAAAAAAAACTCAGACACTAATTTGATTAGGTAAAGTTGGAGCCATTCATTTTCGTATTTCCATTTTCCATGGCACAGGTGTAAGAGAATATTAACTTTGCCCAGGTGATAAACTAATAAACTAATTATTAGATTTACGATTCCTGTTACACAAATACAGAAATATGTATTATATATACTTGAGTTTTATGTCAAATAAACGAAAATTGCAAACCTATCAAAAAAGAAAATATATGTTTCTAGATTAAGAAAGGGAAGATAAAAGTTTGCATTAGATTTAAAAATTAATCCCTTTACTTTGTTTATAATGATTATTAGTTAGGTTTTCGTTTCTTTCAGTTGCCATTCTATTTAACTAGTTTTTTAGCTTAGAGTATTTTCATTCAAAGTGAATGAAACTGGAGTATAAAGCTTGAAACTAAATTTTATGGCACTCTCTTATGAAAATATATACATATACATATGTATATTAATTTTAGAGTAAATGAAAAACTTTTCATCTAACCGGAAGAGGGGCGTAGGGGACAAAAAATGTTGTTGTTTTTCCAATTGATGGCAAGTTGACAAGATGCCAAGAGGAGAAACGGCAATGTAAAGTACACGTGTGTTGGAATTTTTGTGGTATAAAGGTGCGGCAACTGTTGCGGCCTTGCCTCGTTACCCAAACACGAGTATCACATAAGGCAGGCAGCTGATGCCGATGCCGACATCGACGTCACAGTGGGTGTTACTTAGATAAACTGGCATGATTTAAATAAGCATAGAAAAAAAAACTAAACTCTTATAAATGCAAAAACTCTCAGAGTTGAGTGTGTAGGTGTGTGTGTGTGTGGTATGTGTTTAGTTGTGACATTTTTCAACATGGCAACTGTCATCTTGCGTTTGTCATATCCTTTTGCATTGTGGCATTGGTTCACTTCCACCAACTTGTCTCACCATTCCATTTTTTTTTGTGCCTTCCTTTTCTGTCTCTTATCTAGTTGCTGTTGTTGATTGAATAAACAGGCAAACCCAAAGTATATGTGTGTGTGTGTATGCTAGTGTGTGTATGTTTTGTTTGCAAGTGTGTATGCACAATGCAAACTTTTTTGACATGGGGCATAGAGAAGAAGTGAGAGACAGATAGACAGACAGACAGGCACATGTATATGCATGTGTTCCTCTATCAGTCTCTCTGTGTGTATGTGTGTGCGGTTATTTTTAAATGTATGTGGGTGCATGTGCGTATATGTCACTTGGATAAAGTATAAAAATAATATTTACTTGCTTACCAAAATAGGCGAAAAGCCCTTTTTTGTTTGGTACACCATCAACAGACCATGTCCATGCCGGGTCAAGAGCCTTCAAAAAAAAAAAAAAGAAGTGGTAAATGTTGTTTTTTTTTAAGTTTGTTTTCTCCTACTACATGCATGCATATAGTACACATTCTAAGAGAAATAGCTTTCCAAATATATGTCTGTTAAGTGCTTTCCCATTTTAGCTGGCAGTTTTTAAGGTGTTTACTTTGTTTAAAAGGAATTAGAATTAGAAAAACCGAAACATAAAATCGGAATACGTAGAGTAAGTTCATTTAAAACCTTTTCGACTTGTCCATCAATTATTAAGAATATTTATTATTTGTCTTCTTTCTCTCAATTGTTAATACATTTATATCGTATTTAATAATTGTCATTGTGTATAAATTGTTTTATTGATTCGTTGAAACATTGTAATATGAATTCATTCATTTGCAAATTTTGCTTTCTTTGTGTTGTGCATATGAAATTTCATTTTGTTAAATTACCAACAATTAACTATTTAACTGATGCAGTTAATTTGTACAACTTGTATGTTGAAAATTAATTTTAAAGTTGCCACAGTAATTAAACAATAAATATGGCAAAAAAAAAAAAAAAAACACAACATGGGAAAATACCAGATGTAAAGGGAGGAGGGGGAGAAGGGTAAATTTATAAAACTGTCAGCAGTAGAAAACACATGAGGCACACACGAATGTGACATGGCCATTTCTGTCTCAGGCTCATTTAAAATTAATTATACGCCAAGTGTTGCAGCAACATCAGCAACGGCACTGGCTGTGGCAGCAGCAGTAGCACAAGCACCAGCACCAGCTTTGCGTCATTCGCTTAATCGCTCGTTTTACTTGACGCATTGCGGCCAGTTGAAAATGAATAAAGAGATGGAGTAACCAAGAGACAGCGAGAAATAGCGTGAGCGGAAGCGAGTGATATATATATACATATATACATATATAGAACTTTATATTTAGTATCTAATTAATGTGAAATGGTACTTCATTTGCCATCTACTCATGTTTTATAGTTAACAATTGAAATATGACTGTGATGTTGACTGTGAATGTAGTTTTGCCCAAGCACTCATAAAAATGAGAAATTGTGGCAAACAGAGGACGTTGGCCAGGATAACAAACATACATATACATATCTATTTCGTAGAGAGAAAAGAAAAAATGCAAAAATACAATGAATATTTTTATTTTCTATTTTGTTTCTGTTTTGTTTAATCTAATAGAGATTTTCGAAATCCCAAATCCATATCTTATCCATTTAGCTTAAGCGATGAACCTTAACAGAGTTATCTCAATTTAAATATATAATCTGTATACTTTTTCTTTCAGTTCATATAGGTTAAAATTATATTTTTCATTTAATTCTTTATATTTAGTACACAATTAGTTGACTTTATCTAAGCCAAAGTTAATAGATTTTGCAAATTTAATACTTATTAAATTAGTTTGTATTAACTAGCCATTTGGTATTTTATCAAATGGTTTTAGTATCCAATGCCTGCTTAACCGTATCGAACATTGTTTAACCCTATGGTTAACCTTATTGCTAATTGGATTTGAAGAAACTTGTGTACATTAGTTGGATAACTTTAATGCTATTTGAATTAAGAATTTTCCTTTTCTATTGTCTGGCATTTGCTCTGGCTTTTTTTTTTTCACAGAAAAAGATATGAAACTGAATTTTTATGTCCTTTTTTTTTGTTTTTGTTGGCCCGGATTGTTTGTTTGTTTGCTATACGAATTGAAGGCATGGTTATTGAGCTTTAGCTTTTGCTTTTGTGAACTGGCCGCAAGGAAATTGAAAGCGTATCGAAAATCCAACCATGCGGCCAACTGTGGCAAACAAAAAACTTTTTTCATACTGCTAGCGTGTGAGCGTGTGTGCCAGCGTATGTCTGTGTGTGTATGTGTGTGTGTGTATGTATGTGTGTGAGGCCATAAAATAGAAATTAGTTGCAATTGGAGTTTGCGTTTTTGCTTTTGCGTTTTTGGTTTTTGTTTGCGGTCGGTTTGGTCTGTCATCCGCTGGCTTTGCCTTTGCTCTTCCTCTTTTGCTTCGTCTATTTTATTCTGGTCGCTCTGCCATTTCGTTTCCGGTTTAGATTGCCAAAGGATAAACTATCTGAAAATTTCACATACTAATTTACAGTTTTCGAGGTTTTCTCTATATACATACGTACATACATACATATATATATATATTTTTTTTTTGTTTTACTTGTTCTCTATTTGTTGCGATCTACAGTTTTTGTTGTTTACATATGCATGCCGGAAATGCGTGTTAATCGAACGGAAAGGGAAGTTACAATTCAAAACGTTTTATTATTATTATACATATTGTAGATATGTATGTATATAAATGTGTATAACTGTGTGTGTGTGTTTGTGCATTTATATCCAGGTTACAAAACGTATTTAGTTGCATTCATATTAATCAAATTTCTGTAAAATTCCTATTATCCGAATTGAAATTCAATTCCCAATTGATGCAATCAATATATAATTGGTTTATATTTCGCTTATGGGCCCATTTCCGTTTCAAATGTAATTAACCAAATTAGACAAACGAAAATTAGCATTTAACCAAAATTGTTTGCCAATTAAACGGCTATTAAAATACTTATATATGCATATCCATTTACTTGTATGTATACATGTAAACATATATATGAAAATAAATATGTACATACATACATACATACATACATACATACATACATATATACAAATACACTGCGAGTAAGTGATTTGGGTTTAGTTCTGGCCAAACTTACAATGCTAAAATTTGAAGTATTTAAGTTGACTTTTTCAATATTCTTATTATTTTTGTTTGAACAAATCCATAAGAAGAAGAAATATGGCTTAATATTGGATTGAAATTGCCTTATATAAGTTTAAGATACTTAGAAACAATATTCATTGATTATTGAAAATTTACAAGAAATCTGTTATAAATCCATTATGAATCAGAGAAAACATCTTACTAGAGTTAACTAATAGGAAATCATATCAAATATTGATTCGAAAACATTGACACAACAAATAAAACTAAATTTCCTTGCCTACACATCGCTTAACATAGCTCTGTTAAGTTTAAGCCTTTGTTAAGTCCAGACCGCTGTTAACTTAACAGAGACAAGAAACCGCTCTGTGATCGGTCCTTGGAAATTTGTCTTGAAAGCATTAAAAATTAAACAAAAAAAAAAAACACTGTGTTTGGTTTATACTCACTTGAATTCTGATTGCGCTTACCTGCCAACTTCCAGTGTAAAATTTATTAAACTAAATTATGTTATAAGGACAAACAATTTGATTTAATGGCAAATCAATCGAAATTCATTGACTGACCAACGAAAAATTCGTTAAACTAAATGCATACAAATGTCTGCACTTGGCAATCAATAAACTCAAATAACGTATACAAATATTTTTTTAATGACATTTCAAATTGACACAATCAACAAATCAAAAACGGCCACCATCACAATATGATATTTTTGGTGACCCAGCCAAACACACACACACACAAGAAAAAAAAAAAAATGACAACCGATTGGGTCAGTTGAACTATAATGTTATTCAAGTCGTTGTTTTAATACTCTTGCCATGAGGATAAATGTTCTTTAGTTATTAGAGTGATTCCAATCATTGACCTCACTCACATGCAACTCTTCTTATAACAAACTTTTTATCGAAAGATCAATAAAATATTTAAAATTCTTACTTTCTTTTTGGTTTTAACACAAAATTTAAACTGTTGCCAGCTTACTTTAGAAACACCGGGCGTATACTTAATTTTATGAAATGTTTAACAAATGGTTGAAAGGAACAAAAAGTTTGATATTAAGTTTGTCATGCTGATTCCAAACGTTTTCAACTCAAATTAATACACTTTTATATTGTAAGGGTATCAAGTGGCAATTGATTGAGCGAAAAAGTGTTGCCTACTTTTTTGGGCCAGTCCTTTCACTGATTTTGTATGCTGGAAAAAATGCTATCATCTTGCTCTTATTTCAATGATGACCATTTTTTTAACCTCCCTCCCCCCCCCCCTTGAAGCGGGAATGATGCATATGCATGTACATGCATTTCATTTTGGTTCATATATTATTTATTTAAAATTTATATTTCAATTTTGTGTTGTTTTATGACGACGACAACTGGCAGGTGAACCAATTAGTTTTATAGAAAAACCATTTTGCAAAAAAAAAGAAAGGAAGAGAAATCACGAAATAATTTTCGCAAAACGGAACAAAACAAAGAATAAAAGTAAACAAAAAAAAAAAATTGATTTATATCTGCATTAATTGCTCCAATTTCGTTTTGTCGCTCATATTTAAGGGGAAATTTGAAATTATTGCATTTTTACCATAAAAATTGAAGCTTTAATGCAGATGTTTTTTTTTCTTCTTTATTAACAAAATGTAGCACTAGCCGCAATAACAACCAAAAAATAATAACAACAAAAACAACAACAAGTTGTAGTTGTTGCAAAACTATGAAAATCTCTTTTGAATGGTTAGCCGCTTATCTTGTTTTGTTATCGTACCAATTCCATGCGGAAATCAGCTTAAAATATTATTGTCAATATGAATTAAATAATACATAGAAATTGCAAACAGAAAGCTAAAAAAAAAAACAACAACAAAAATGGATAGGGAAAAATGTTGGCAATAGTAGAACATTTTATGTAAATAAATAAAAATACGCTTAAGAGCTTAGCGTTTTTAACTATAGTCTTTATACGATTTTCTCTCCCATCCTTTCTTTTTTTTTTTTTGGTATTGTTGTTGGAGTATACAACATATTTTTGGTATACAGAGACATTAAAAATGGTTATGGTTAGGTGGCATAAACCGCGAAAAGCTTCGTTTCATATATAGTTTTTTTTTTTTTTTTTTAACGAATTGTATTTATACATATTTTGGTTTTATGAAATGTTTAACCAGGTGGCTGTGGTAGCAGTGACTATATATATATACATACATATATATTTGTTAAGCCTTTAAACCAGATAAAATGGTCGAGACACTTGCTGGCCAGCCAGCCGGCCATATGGCATGGTAAATGGTTTAATTTACTAATAGCATTGATGATTCAGTGCCAGTTGCTTAAAATCATTCCATTACATGAGGGTACATTGGTCTTGGAATTGATTTTATCGAAAAAGTGTTTTACTCATCATTCATGGAAAATTCAAATTAATATTAGATTTTGCTTATTCTGCATTTTGCTTGGCCCGGATTGAATGGTTTTTGGCCTTTTGATAATTGAGGCATTTGTTTTCTTTGCTTTTGTCATATTGGGTTTTTGATTGATTTGTACCGAAAAACCCCATCCCGCATATTCTCTTTGAGGGGCTTAACAATGCAATTGATTAATTATTTATGCTATTCTTAGTCGTTCGTTAGTCGACAATACTTTGTGTGTACATTTGTTCACACATACATACATACATACATACTTACATGTGTATGTATATACATAAATAAGTTTTACGCTCATTAACTCATTAAATAAACAGTTTCCATTGTAAAATTGTTTACTTTGTTTCGTTTTTCAATTAAAGTCAATAATTTACGATATGAGAGACAGATGGACCCTAAACCCTATGTCCTTAGACAACGACACTTTAATATCCTTTTGCAGCACACTAACATAATATGTTTGTTCATTCAATTTGGTTCATTTTAAGCCATTTACGCTTTACATTTTGATGTAGGGTACAAATTTAAAAGCCACAACCACCAGCCATTTGCCGGGTTTCCTTTTTTTTTTCTTTCCCGTTTTTGTTCGCTGCTGGTGTTGTTGTTTTAGTGCAACTAATTTAATTTTGCACTTTTTTTTTTTCTCTACCCTATTGGCCATACTTGTGGCCTGAGCTCAACACAAACGATGTCCGCTGATGGCTGTTTATTTAACTCATTTTCATGTTGACTTTCATGCGCGTAATTTTTATGTCAACAGTTCCCGCATGATGTGGGTTTTCCCTTATTTTAACTCCCCCCACCCGTTACTCCTCCTCCTACTATATTTCTTTTTGCCATATAAGCAGTTTTTAATGAACGAGTCACACACAAAATTGCCTGGGAGTGGTTAAGTGTCTTCTTCTCATAATGATATGGTAGGGGCGGGGCGGGTGCGGATACCCCAAAGGAACGCAAGCTGCTGCCAAGGAAGCAATGCTTGACTAATAAGAATTAGATTTTCATTCAAAATGTTTTCACCGGAACATAATCAAAGAGATTCGCACAAACTTTTTCATTCTCTTTTCCTTTTTTTTTTTCTTCTGTTTTCTTTCTCAGTTTAACCCGCAACAATTTGTTATATTTGCAGCAACATTAAGAAAACATTTTCAGCTAACTAAAGTATATATTTCTTTCTTAATATTAGTCTTTAAAGCTAAAAGGTTAGAACATTTCCTATACACTTGTTAGTAATTGTGGTTATCTGTACTGTAGCTGAAGCTACTTAGCAAATCTTATCAAAGATTTTGTAAAAGGGAAACCGAAATATGGTATGTATATAGAAAGTATTGGTTGTTCCCTTTAAGAGTTGTTCCAATCTAGTTTCAGATTCTAAATTATATTTTTAGAAGAGGAGGAGGAGCGGGCTTAAGCTCAAGGTGTAGAGAGGGTAACAAATTTATCTTCTTTAATATTCCTTTTTTTTTAACTAACGTCTTATATATTTTCTAATCGTTCTGATGTCTGATTAGCTATTGGCTCTGATCCATAAATTGGTATACCATTTAAGCAGGGTATAAAAAATTGCTGCTTTTTCTTTAAATAAATTTTCTCTCATACTTTTTTGGTATTTAATGTTTTTTTTTTTGGTTTGGTCTTACATAATTTTTTTTTTTCCATACGCGACGCATATTAATGAGAAATTTAATTGGATTTAAAAGAAAATGAATTTTTAATATGTTAGAGGATGGCAAGATGCACGTGCATAAAAAATAAGCACACATTGAATAATAATAGAGCAGACAGAGACGAAAGAGACAGCGAGAAAGAGAGAGAGAGAGACACAGAAAACTAATTAAAAATTATTTAAATAAACTTACATTACCTGTGAGATTTGCTTACAAAAGAGAAAAATCTAACATGAATTCTCAGGTGGCTTTGCATGATTTAAACATAAAGATAAAAAAAAAAGAGAAAAGGAAATTACAAAATACACAAAAAGTGAAATTATATTTCAAATTAAATAATAATGGAAAATTTATTCAAGTTATCGATTGAGGAGAATTAATTGAATAAAATATTAAATATATTAAAGTGTGGAAAAACTATTTTTCCAATTTGAAATGTTTGCCAGTGAAATGTTTAAAGTGTGGAAAAACTATTTTTCCAATTTGAAATGTTTGCCATTTTTTTCAACTTGGCTTTTATACTATATATGTATATGTATACACAGTTTAACTTACGATAAACAGTTTTTAATAGACATAAAATTATTAATTGAAAAGATTAAAGAAATCTTAATTGTACTCATTTCAATGCCCTTTCCTGTCTGGCAATGTCTTTTAATGTTTATATTTAGAATTATAAATCTTTTGGCTAGACATCAAAACCGACTTTTCGTATCAATGACCCAAACATGAAATCGTTTTGGAATTTAAAGCTTTTTTTTATTTGGTTTTTAATTCATTTTAAAGCTGTAAAAAGGAATGGGAAAAGTCAACCAATTTCCCATTACCATTTCCATATCACAATTCTCAGTAATCAAAGTTATACCAATCAAAACAAAAAACCAACATCCAAAATATATAAAATAAAATAACAACAAAAACCAGAGATAAAATAAGTATGCGCATTTATTAACTGTTGCTCCTGGTGATAATATCCCACGGAAAGGTAGAAGCTTTTCAAATTAATGCCAGGCATCATATTATAATGTATCAACAAAAAAAAAAAAAAAAAAAACACCAACAACAATAATATGTTACGAAAAAAAAAAAGGAAAAAACAAAAATAATACGTAATAGCAGTAGCAACAACAAAGATTCATTCCCCCCTTTCAGTCTCTCACACACAATGTCTCCATTCTCTCCCTTTCGCCCAGACAGAGAGCGCAATTTGGTATTTACAGGATGGAAATACGATGGAAAATTGTCAAGTGGCGCAAAATCAAAGCACGCACAAAATTATAATTATTTCATATGTATGAGTGTGTGTGCGTAACTACATGTTTATGTGTGTGTGTGTGGAAAATTGTGCCGCATATATAAACAGAAAGCCACGATGTAAAAAATGGCGAGGTGAACCTGAGAAATTAAGTAAAGTTTTCTGTTTTTTTTTTTTTTTGATGGAAAATGCTGAATTAAGGAAATTTTTAAATGTTTTTGCATTTTTAAAGATATATATACCATATCTCAAATGATCTAAAAGTTACTTTAATTAGCTACATAATTCAAAAGAAAAGTAGTAATTACTCAAGTACAAATGAAGTAATTACTTCTTGAGATCTCTCAAATTTAGCTAAATTATCATCAGTTATCTATCAAATTTCTTACATTTCATTTGGAAAATCATTAACTATTATTCTTTTCTAGAATTTAATTTATTTTTTTTCGATATTTTGAATTTTTGAAAAATTTCTGAAACTAACCCAGCTGGGATGTGTGCCTTTAATTTGATGAAAATTAACAGAGTATGGAGCATTTTGTGTTTTACATAATGCAGTGGATACTCGCATACACACAGACGCACGCATACACACTCACTTTTGTTGAGGTATATCTCCCCCCCCTTCAGCCCCTTTTGTTGTCCATAGAAATTCCATAATTATCTATCAGAAAGCACAATTGCAGCCGCATCGCTTGTATATGGCTCACTTAATTGCAGCTTTTGCTTTTGATATGCAAAATTATGCACACAGTTTATCAACTCGACGATGCGTGTTATACTATATTTTCTATTTTAATTATTCGGTTTTTTTTTTTTTGAGGATTTTCACTGTACTTATGTGTGTATGTACTCTGCCTGTCCCTTGGACTCTTTGATAAAATTGAAATATAATTTGCCGTGATGCATTTGCCTATGTAAAGCTTTTATTTTGAAGTAAAGTCCCATTAGATTTGTCAAGAGTAAATCCTTTTCTAATTAGATAAAATGCAATACAATGAACAGATATGTACAAATGGCATTTGAACATTTGACAATGTGGGAAAAAAAGATATACAATTTGTCATTGTTGTTAAAGTTTACCTGAAAGTCTTTGATAATATAGCTATCGATGAGTTCTACAGGCTCTCTCTTAGGAAGTCGGGAAGGATACAGCTCATACCAAATCCATCTCCCATAGTTCTTTATTTTACATATCGAAAGGGTAAAGAAATATCCATTATTACCATTTCTTTGGCAATTTGAAATTGTTGTGGTCAAATAACTAAAAAGCACTGCAAAAGTTGGCAACTCATTTAAGGCCAGTAAAAAAGCTGTTTACAACAACAAAACAACAAATAATGGAAGAAATCAAATGAGAAAAAGAATAAAAAAGAGAACACAAAAGACTAAAGAAAACTGCAACTGGGAGTAGCATATTGTTTGACTTTATATACAGAGAGAGAGAGAGAGAGAGAGAGAGGTAGAGAAAGAGTGATGCAGAACGAGAGATAGAGAGACAGAGAAGTGAATTGAAATGAAGTGAAGTTTTGTAATTCAGCTGACAATGATTGTTGTTTAAGCTGCAACTATGGCAAGGATTATGGACAAGGACAAGAAGGAACATTATCTAACGCGTTGCTCAATGCCAGACATAGACTTAAGGACTGCTGCACTAGCCCCCCTCAAACTCAACCCGAAATCCTTTTGTCTCGCTTCAGTTTTGTTTCTTGTTGGTGTTGTTTTTGTTGTTGTTGTTGTCTCTCTGGTGTTGGCCAGTTTGGGAGTGGGTATGGGTTTAGATTTAGGTTTTGGTTCGTTCGTTGTTTGTGAATTTGCGCATCACGTGGCACTGACAAAACAATGAGCCAAATGCCATCTGTATCCCAGCTTCTTCTTCATCTTTATCCTGTTTCTCTGCTCCTGCTCCATTGTCATTATCATCATCATCATGATTATCGTCATCAGTAATAGAAGCATCAGCAGGAGCAACATCAACTCATGCCCCAAATGCTAAACAATTTGGCTTTTCACTTGGCGACAATTTTGTTTTGTTTCGCATTTGTGTTTGCAGTTCTCCTTTATTTTTTTTTTGTTATTTTTTTTTTTGTTTTTCTGGCTGCTTAATTAAAAAGTCATCATAATTTTTGTTGCAGCTGGCTAACTTTGTTGTAATTTTGTTCTAAAGCTAATAAAATTGCTTTTTCTGTTGCCTGAAGTGGAGTGGAAATAAAGCATTTTAAGTGCTTGGGCGCTTATCGCCAAGGCATAAAGAAAGCAGTTACCAAATTGAACTCAATGCACTGCCAGGGCCCAAGCCATGGCAGAAAGTTAAAGGACTTGTTGAAAATTTTATGACATTTTTGAAACTTGAAGGCCTCCTGCCCGGTATACATATACATATATAGGGGGACAAACAACGATGGAAGCCGGCGGTGCAGAGACAAGGGAAGGCAATGCCATTAAAATGTTATAAAGCAACATTTAAGCACTTAACTTGATATCTCTTTCAATCTCTAGATCCTTCATCTATGTATGTATGTATGTACGTCTATATTATATAAAATGCTGAACAAAGCAGCCTAAGAAAGTTATTACATAAATCAAAGTGGGGATAAACAAGCTAAAGTAGATGCAAAACTCTCACTTCTTGTTACTTCTTGTTACTTTCTTCCTTCTTGTCTTCTTTTCTTTTCGCATTTTTAACAATTAACTTTATTTTGAAACAGGAATCTCTCTTTTCATATAAAAAAAAAAGAAATTGTTCAATTGGCTGTAGAGAACGCGCAAAGGGGGAAATGTGGAATGGGGTATTAATTGACCTCTTGGTAAAAAGTCTCAAAACAGAAACAGAAAAAGGAAAATGTTCTTCTTTTTTTTTTTTGGCTCTCTCTTTTGCTTTTTCGTAGAGTTTCTCCTCAGTGGCCTAATCAAGTTGCACAAGCTAATGAAGACACGTATTTCCCTTTTTCTTCTCTCTAAATTAAATTATAAGTATGTAAAAACTTCTTCACGCATCCTTCTGGGAAAACTACCTTGAAAATTTTGGTGTGCATGTGTGTGTTTGTTTTCGGTTTTTTATTTTTTTGTGTGTTATACTTTTTACATGAAAAATGTGCAAGGAAAATTTAATTGAAGTTATTGCGCGACTGGAAAAGCCACAACCTGCGGATGCAACGCGATCAAAGTGAGGGAAACTTTCTCTCGGTTTGTGTGTGTGCAAACGCCACATGCAGCGGCGCCTTCAGGTATGCAACATGTAAACTCAACCACATGGCGTATGCGTAATAACTGCAGCTGGCAACGAGTTTTGCATAATTTCAACTTACAGAAACTTTCATTGCACAAACAAAACAAAAGGAAGGTTGGCAAACAAATACAAAAAAAAAAAAAAAGTACTACACAAATATAAAATAAAATTTCAACTAATTTAAATTTCTCTGAATGCCAACAAATTACCAAATAGCAGAGTCCAGGGGGGCAGGAGAAAGAGAGTGAAAGAGATTGAAGCAATGGAATGAATGACATTTGGCACTTGAGCAGCTTTCAGCGTTTTGTCATTGTTCCCATTGAATCTGTGACTTTTGCTTTTTTGAGCTTCAATTTGCCACATGTTGAGTGGCGGAAAATTGTGTCACCCCAGCGTCAATATGAAATGTCGTCTGGCCTGAGTTGGGTGGAGGAGTTAGGCCGCCAATGTCGCTGTCGCTCTGTCTCTGTCGCCACCGCCACCGCCGCCACGCGTAGCATGAAATTTGCATAAATTAAAGAGAGCAAAGTCAGCAGCAGTGCTTTGGCTACATAGCCAGTCAGCAAGTCACTCAGACCACAGTGAGTTTAGCTGGATGTAAAAGGCAAAGAAAAGAAAAGAAAAGAAAAGAAAAGGGAACAAAAACAAAATACAGAAAGAAGAAAAAAACTAAAAGACTGAAAGAAAAACGGAAAGGAAAGCCAATAAGTTGTTTAATTTCGCGTAACAATTTTATAGCCAATCTCCTAGCAACTTGTTGCATTTAGCCAGCCTGATTACCCATTCCCATTGATTATAGTTAGCCAATGCAAAAGTTTTGTGGTCCAACAATCTGATATTCACTTGCAATTCTTCGTTACATTGCCATTTCATTTCATTTGCATAATTAAAATGAAATTACAAAATAGATGAATAGATATGCAAACGAAAGTAAATACTTACCTTTTTGCTTAATTCGAGCAACAATTGCAAAGTATTGATTCCTAATTGGAATTATGCTATGCATCTTTGGGCTCAAAGTTATTAAAAAACTACTTTGTCAGAGCTATATATATATACATATGTATATACCTGAATGTGCTAAAGATTTAATTAATTCAATTGAAATTGAAGAAAGGCATAAGATTTTCCTATTCCCAACTTATTTACTGCTTGATTTAAACAAATATATCTTAACCAAGTCTTTTAATATATATAAATATATGTATATAAAATCTTTAACACATAAACTGCTCATTGAATATCAATAACTCAAAGTCCTTTACAAAAACTTGTTCAGCTTTACACACATGAAAACTTTATCCTACATTTCGTTGACTCTAGCAAAAAGTGGTATTAAAAGAAAAAGAAATATATAAGAGATACAAACTTTCTATACCCTTTTAGTTTAAAAATTGAGTTTCATTTTGTAAGCTGAGCTATTTTGAAATGCAAAAAGAACAAACAGAACAAAACTTTAAATGAATTAGTCATTGATTATATTAAAGCAGCTGATTAATGAAGAATATATTTGAAAAAGGATTTATATTTTATTGATAACTACAACTTAACTCCTAATTAACACTAAATTTATTAAATAATATCTGAGTTGATCGTATTCCTTCATACTTCATTAATACCCCTCTCCATTGAAAGAGTATTTAAATTAAACCGCAAATACTTGCAATATTCGTTGCTTCTTTATTTTTCTTATATTTTTTTCTTCTTTTCTTTTTCGCACATTTAGCGTTTTCCTGCTTCATGAAATAATATTATAAGAAAAAGGAAAAAAACGCCAAAATCAAATGAACAAGAAAAACTCAAAAGGAGAAGAAGAAAAGAAAAATAATGAAATGAGTAAAAAACACAGAGATTGTTTGCAATGAAATCTCGATTGCTTTATGAAATGGAATTATTAAATATAGTTTTTTTTTTTTTTTAAGCATATTTTTCAGAGCCATTAAAGTTAAGGACTCTGTTTGGCATTAATGCTGCTAAAGTCATATGTTACCCACATGCCAACGAGAAAAGAGATTAATCTCTCTAAGCATGACTTGACTAAAATATTACGAAAAACTAACATTGTCTATATACTAAATATATATATATATACATATTAGGTTTTTTTTTTTTTTTTTTGTAAACTTTTTGTCACCCCGAAAATAAGCCCTTGGAGTACGAAAAAAAAAAAAAAAAAATTGTGAAAAAAAAACTGCCAACTGGCGCAAAAGTTGTGCAAGTTGCCATGCCCTGTATCCCTGCCATTACCCCTACCATTCTCCGCTATCACCCTTGTCACTATTTGCTCTTGCTTTATCACCGTCCCCCCTCCCCTGGAAAAAATGCTGCGAAGCGGAAATGTCAATGCAGCGGCGCTTGCACTTCCGTTGCCTACTTTTGTGCGTTGCCCAAACTTTGCCTGCTGCCTGCTGCTTGCTGCTGCTGATCCAGATTCTGTCTCCATTTCTCCATTGTTCCAATGCGCTCGACCTGCTGACGTTAACACAAAATGGTAACACAAATGGATGGCCCCAATATATCTCTATCTCTGTCTCTCTCTCTCTTTCTCTCTCTCTCTATAATGCTTTGTCTCTATATGTCTTTCGTTCATTCCTCTCTCCATCTCTTTATTGAACATCCAATGAAATTTTCGATTATGATAAATGTGCGGGAGAATGTGTAGAGTTGGAATTGAGAACTTTTGAACTTTTGCCGATACAGTTTTCAAATTGTCAATGTCACTTTTTCACGCATCATCAATTTCCGTTTACTTGGTGTCTAGTTGTCTTTTTACTGTCCTTTTGTTTGTGAGCCCATAAATTTTTCAACGCAATACGATCCCTCCCTCCCTCCCTCTCAAGCAAGACTCCTAATATAATAGCTATCGTACTCCTTCTTAGGCAAAGCTGGCAATAGCTGCTCCAATGTCTAAGTTGTGCATATAAATTTATAGAGCATTTTATTTTGCTTTTGAAGAGAGAAGAATGTTCGTAAGCTGCTTGTGCAATTGCCGCATACTTAAGGTAATCTTGTAGAGCAATGCTAGCGCCGTTTACTTCAAATGGCCATTCATCAGGCTCGTTGAATGCAAACGGCAAATAAATGGCCAGCAGCACCTAACAAAGGCACTGACTCTACCATTTTTACCCTCCCTCTCTCTCTCTCTCTATCTCTCTGTGTGTGTGTGTGTCTCTCTGTCTCCTTCTCTGACCAGTTACCAACAATTGTCATAGAAAAACTGTCGACTCAACGTACAAAAACGCTAAACTGACACAGTCAGGGTCAACGGGAGCAGGCGGGGTCGTTGGGTAAATTGTAATTGTAATTGTAGTTGCGCACTTAGCGCTATTTTACTTTAATGCCATTTTCCTTTTTTCCCCCACTTCCCAAACCACTCCACTTCACCCACCTACCACACACCATTCACAAAACAACCATTGTCAACGCCTCCTTCCACTCACTGCCACTGCCTCTGCCTCTGCCTTTGCCTTTTGTGCTGAATAAATGTTTTTGAAAAACTATTTTCATCTAATATAGAAATACTTGTTGGCCATTGTTTAGCTAACTTAAGCCAGAGCGAGAGAGAGAGGGAGAAAAAACAAAAACAAACAAGCAAATCAAGTTGGCAATTTTGACATGGAATTAGCTTTTGATTTTCCCTTGAATCAGCAAATACTAATGACTTGGCCATAAGCTGTAAGCCAACATCAACCTGTTGGTAAAGTGAAACTTTGAGCCTTAAATATGTTGCAAAAGACGTTGCCCTTATGTTGGCTAACCATGGCAAAATAAAACAAAAGGCAAGATAAAGAGACGGGGAGAGGGGCAAAGAAGAAAAGGACTCTCTCCCTACACACACACGAACACACAAAAAAAAAGGCATGCATGACTGCCAAAATTTTCTAAGCCACATGACTTCCGACTTCCCTTAACTAAATACTGTATGTGTGTGCGA
Organism: Drosophila austrosaltans; assembly: GCA_035045865.1. Taxonomy (NCBI): domain Eukaryota; kingdom Metazoa; phylum Arthropoda; class Insecta; order Diptera; family Drosophilidae; genus Drosophila; species Drosophila austrosaltans. The sequence continues at coordinate 8,547,928 of JAWNOQ010000207.1, forward strand.
GTGTGTGTGTGTGTGTGTGTGTGTGTGTGTGTGTGCGGGCACTGAGCCAGTAAACTCTCAAACAAGTTTAGCCACGTTCTTTTACTGGCTCTCGGTTGATGGCCATAATTCAAATTAGTTGAGCCAGCGGACAGTTGCCGCTGACTGACAAATAGGCTGAAAATGCTTCTCTTTTTTTTCGTTGCCTTTAAGCGGTGGACTTTAAGCTGAAAGAGAGCGAGAGAGAGAGAGAGAGAACGAAAAAAAAAAACCAAAATTGGGCCATGAAGACAATGGAAGCATCGTCTAGCGGAAAACGGAAGCGGCCAATGGCGTTGAGCGCGGCCTAATGTTCAGTGGGAGGATAAATGGAAGCTGCCTGTCCTTGGTCTCAGTGCCTGGGTCCGTGCCTGTGCCTGTGCCTGCCTCTGGTCTCTTGGTCTCGGTAAAGGCAAACGGAAGCTTTCAATTTCAAGCTGCAATGAAGAAAAAGGCCCAGGCAAGTGGCTCGGACTGTAGCAGCAGCAACAGCAGCAGTAGCAACTAGCAGCAACAGCAGCTCAAAGCGGTAGCAGCAAAAAGTAATTTATTTCGTATTGCGGTTTTTAACCACATTTTCCACTTTGTACAACGGCAACGACAGCCGAAAAAGAAGAGAACTATAACAGAGGAGAATAAAAAAAAAGAAAAGAAAAAGAATCCTAAAGAAACACACACAACATAGAAAAAAATAGAAAGAAAACTGCAGCTCTTCCCATCTTTATTCCTATCTCTCTATGGCTATATAAATTTTCTTTTCTTCTCGCTTTCTCTCACTGTCTCTCTCCTCTCCCTGCCTACGCTCCACTTTCTGCTCGATAAAAAGGGCTCAAATGCGGTTCCGGTTTTTCTTCTTTTACCATTCGTCGCCTTCTTTTCAGCACATTTTCTTGCTAGCAAAAAAAATTTCACCGTTCAAATTGCATTTGACCTACAAAAAAAAAAAAAGAAAAGAAAAACGTAAGAAAAAAAGAAAAACAAACTAACTCTGCAGTAAGTGCAGAGTGTTTTCTATTTCACTTCTCATCCCAGGATTTTCCGGTTTCATTTCTTTTTTTTTTCGGAGGCTACTTTTTCTTGGTTTCACCTTGCCGATGCCACGCAAATTGCATTGCCATGAAGTTATGAGCGACAAGTGTGCGAATGTGGAATCCCAGAAGCTGAGGGCAAAAAACCAAGCCAAACTATTCAACTTGTCTCGACAGATGGCCGGGAAGCGTTTGTTCAAGTATTTTGGTTGTGAAGAAGGGGGCGAGAAGTGGACGAAAATGCCGCTTCTGGTTTGGAGTAAGATACATTTCTAGAGGCTGATTTGGTATGCGCAGCTAGCTGCCTGCCCGCATATATATCTATGTGTATATCTATGTATATGTATAGGCATGTGGTTTATGGTCCTACAGCAGTCGAAGAGTAGAAACGATGGCAAACACTCTATCCAATGGAGCAAAATTTTCGTCTATTATTCTCTTGCAAAATTGGGTATATTCATTTTGTTCAGAAAGCATTTGCAACTATATAAAGTATACAGGTATATATTCTTGATCAGCACAATGAGCTGATGATCTATTTCGAGATTCTTAAAGCTACAGAGATGAAAGGCTTTCTTCTTGGCATTGTTTATCTAGAAATCATAGCGATCGAATGACTATATCTTACAGCTCCCATAAGAACCATCGGTTGGGAATAGGTCTTAATTTCAATAACTTTGTTATTTGTTTATCAAATATAACTTAATTTCACTTGTATATAAGTTTGATATACTTCTCAACATATCCACAAAGTTCTATCAGAATCGGTGGACTATAATATATAGCTAACATAGCAACGATCGTTGAAGAATATTGTCTTAGAGCAATAACTTGATTATTTTCAAAACAATTGTTTCAAAAGTTTGTATTCTTAAGTTGAATAAACATATAGAAATATCTTTAAAGACTTACAGCAGAATCGGTCGACTATATGCTATCGCTGACATTAAAACAAACGGACCAAAGAAAGGTTTAAGGTATGGAAAATTATATTTCATAAGCCACAAACATTAAATTTAGATTTGACTACTTTTCTACGTTTTCCAGTGATTGTGATTTGCAAGGGTATTATGCACTTCGGCATGGCCAATTTAGTTTTTTTCTTCGTTTCGTTTGAGTTTTTTTATGCCCTTTTATTTTTATTTTTTTGTCTGCTTGAATGGTGTGGAAAGTTAGAAAAAAGAAAATAGGCAAAGCGAAAAGACACATTGCAAAAATATATAAACAACAACTATTTTTGGGCATATCCTTTACAATTGGATTCAACATTTAAATCAAATAAATAAATAGATTTATTGAGAGTCTAAAAATGATAGAAATTTAATTTGGATACATTTTCTGCATAAATAATGAAGAAATTGTTCTCTATATATTTAGAAATTGTTAGTAAGAATAAATATAAAAATAAGAGTCTAAGAGTATATCAAACCATTTTTAGAGTAAGTTAAATTCAAATTAGAACTTGTCGCCCTTAAAATTTTCCTTTAAAATTATAGTTTACTTCATTTATATCAATTTTCCATTCAATTGTAAAAGGGGAAAAAACATTTTTCTATGTGAAATAAAGAAAAAAAAAAAACGAATGGGAAATATCTCACGAAAATTACAATTTGCTACATGTAAGGCACAACAAAGAGCAAAAAACACACATAAAGAAAACAAAGAAAATTTCCAAGAAGCAACAGAAACCAAACAAAAGCAAATATAGGAGAATGAATAGAAAAAGTGCAAAAGAAAACAAAAAACAAAAAAAAAAAAATAAAGAGAAATTGAAAAACATTCACCAAAGAGTTTGATTGGAGATTTGCAATCAAGCCATTTAATGTGCAGTTAGCACTAAAGTGAAACCTACATACAGCTTCAAATCTCAGAACTGGGACAACAGAGCGTAAAGGCAAAAATTCAATTGCCACTGACAAGTCGTGGGCTACGGGGTGTGGGGCGAGGCAAAAGGAAAAGAGTAAATAGTAAAGAGATGAGGATGGCTAACCAACCGACCCACTCAACTGATCGATTTCACGCTACAAACAGAACGTCATACTTGACTTCTACTTAGTTGTTGATGTTGCTGTTGTTGCTGTTGTTGCCGTTGATGACTTGACTTTCAAACATTGGCCAAGAGGCGTACACAAGAACTCAAACTGGCTCAAGTGCATTAAGTCTTTCCTAATGCACTTTGTGCTCTTTGCGAACATTTCGCTCTACTTTGTTGCTCGATTAGCAACACCTTTTCAGTGTATATATATATAAATATATATGGATGGATGGATGTATGGTTGGTTGTATACAGGCAACCAATCACATATAAACCCCCCCTGTCTCGCGTTACCTAGATATGTTGGTAGATAGCGAGATACAAACGTATAAGCAGATGTTGATGCTGATATAGCGTATACGCCCCATTTGCCGCGTACCGTTTCGTTCACTATCAATTGGGTCAGAGGTATGCCATTTGCTTCTATACATCAGTGTATATATATGTGTTTGCATTGGTATATATCTGTGCTTAGCTTTGATTTGCTCAAGGAAATGCAATTTGTGTTTACAGACTTTGAAGGCGGCAACTCAAGCTAGATAGTATATGTATGTGTTTCTGTGTGTGTGTGTGTGTGTGTGTATTGATATTAAACTTAATTTCTACTTAACATTTACAAAAACGAGCAGTTAAACTAACTTTCTTAACGATTTGTTTTGAATTCAGTTTTAAAAACCTTTACTCTAGTGAAGGAAAAGATTTTAAAGCATTCTTAATGGCATCTTTCACGTACAAATAGTTCTTTAATGATTGAATTGAGCCTTCAAAAAGCTATTATTGGCCAGATGCAACTACTATGTAACACTTTATCATACATTTTCTCTGCACTTCTTTTGCACATTTTTTTATTCCATTTATTTTCTGCTTTTTTTTTATTGTCCGTTTTTAGCTACTTGCAAGTTTCATACTTAAAAAAAAAAGGGAAAAGCGAAAGAAAAAAAAAAAGAAAGAGGCTGCGACACATTGCGAAAAAGTGTGTGGTCACTTCAATTGGCCACTTGGCTTACTTTGGCTTGGCTCGTCGCATTTTGTTGCGACAATGTTGCAGCCAAAGAGTTGCCAAAAATTTTTCAATTTGAGATATCAATCGAAACTATTTATTGAATTTACTTGTATATTCATCCATGGCAAATTTAGATTGATTTCACATTTACACTATGTTTCAATAGTATATAGTTTGATTCTGTTTCTAAATCAGCTGCTAAATCAATATTTGACTTATGGTTCGAAATTTCAATGTAGGTACCAAAAGTTGAAAATATATTCATTAAAGTTACTTGATTGCTGAACTGGAACAACTTGCAAACAATTTCTGAGGCTTGCCACACAATTTTCAAATATTCAATATAGAATTTTCAACAGGGGTGAGAAAAGGGAGTGAGGGGGAATGTAATCTGTTTGAATGAAATTGCCTATTTAATTGAAGTTGTCATTAAAGTGAAAATTTCATAATGATTGGTTACGATAGCCGATGAGTTTAGTAGTTTGTTTTTCCGCAAGTCATGAAAATATTTATCATGAATAGCTCAAGGCATAGAGATGTATGTGTGTATATGTTGGTAAACATACATATATATGTACTCGTATATAGTTTTAGATTCTATCCAATATATATGTGGCTAGCACACATGCAATTTTATGTATGTATGTACATATGTAGCCAGCTGGCTTGTGCAAAATTAATTATTTATAATTTTGCTGTTGACCGCAATTACCATAGTTTCGACCACAGGGCAAGTAATTTGCATCATATGTATGTGTATATATATGCGTGTGTGTGTATGTGTGTGTGTATGTGTGGGATATCATGTTTTAAGGTAAAGAAAAGAACTTTTGCTAAAGAATAACAACAATTTGAAAGGGTCAACAACTAGGACAAAGTTAATTTTACATTCATTGGAAATGCAACAAATTGAATTTGCAAGTCATTCATAATTATGTGAAATGCATTTAAGTAAAATAGTTTTCTCAGTGTTGTTGTTTATAATTTGGCTGAGCATGTACAACAGTTTAACACTTTGCCACTAATGTTTAATACTTGAAACTAAGAGGATAGCTCTTAAACATACTACACAGAGAGAACTCTGTACACAACTAAAACCCGACAATAAACTAACAACAATAACAAAATTACATTATGAAGTGAACAACGTCACCATTAAAACTTAGAGAGAGAGAGAGCGAGAGAGAGAGAAGGCGTCTAAGGAGTGACAGAAGGACGAACAGCAATAGCACTTAAAGGAGTGGGGAAACAAGCTTAGTTAAAGTCCTTTGCCAGGCAACAGCAAAAACGGCAACAAAACTGTTTTGTTAGATGACATTATAAGGACTCTCTTCGCACTAGCTATCTCTTTCTTCCTCTCTTTTCTCTCGCTCTCTCTTTTTGTATCTCGACATCTATCTGGTTGTGGTTTTTGGCCAACATGTCCACTGATAAACGTTACTTAGTTCATAATGTAACCACCAAATGCTGAGTCACTTCTCGTAATGAAGATGACAATTGCTTATTGTAGTGAAGTTGTCAAATTTGGCAAGCATGCCCTTCTCTTTGATATTTGACAAAGATATTGAGGTTTAATATCTAATTTTCAATCTTTTGATTTAACTTGGCTAAATTGTACATTAAATGTTTTCTATACAACTTTCTTCTTTCAGGCTCGGCAGGACTTAAACTGTGATGCCCAACACGATGTCTGTCGATCTGGATTCAATGAATTGCAGCACACCAAAATGAGAAAAACTTTTATTGGATTGGAACTATAGCGAGGGCGAAGGCTGATTTCCTCAACACATTCTAATAAGGGGGCAGTCTAATCGATTGGTATTCAAGGATTATTAAGAGATGTCAAATTAGTTTTAATTTCACAAATATCTTTGTAACTTGTAAAAAACACTTACAGATCCTTGAAAGTGTTTTTTAACAGTTTTATTAGCAGCTAAGATCCTAGATTTGATGGCACCCCCATTGTATGAAGGCAATCTATAAGGACTACAGAGGGTGTCCTAGCAAACCATATCCTTTGATTTTGCGAAAAGTTAGTCAAATGCTAAAGCTAAAAACAAATAATAGTCAACTTTGCGAGGCTATAACTATGCATGATAACAGTCGATTGCGACAGGACATGCTATTTTAGGTCCTTCAGAAGCAGGACTATCGATTTGCATTCAAAAATTTTCAGAATTCTTAAAAAAGTTTTTCTTCAATTTTTGTAAGGGGGTTAGCCATCAAAATTGTCCAAAAAACAGAAAATGTCCTCTAACTCAGCCATTTGAAGGACTATCGGGATGTCCTTTACCAAAAAGATAGTCCTGATTCATTAGCATTATATGTCATAAACAGATCCTTGAAAATCCTTCTAACAGCGGAGAAATAAGGACTTTTCTCTGTGCAGAAAATTGCCTATATCTCGGAAGTCCTTTGCAGGATCGAGACGAAATTTATATCAAAAAAATTGTACCAACAAGGACTTCATTCTCACCAAAGGACATCCCCATAATCCTTCAAATAACTGAGTTATCCGTGATTTTGTGTTTTAACCATTTTTAAAGCTGTTTCTGAAATAATTAATTTGTGCAGCATACTTAAAAGGGCTCCACAATATTCGATCCCTAAATAAAAATCCTGTATACCAAATAAAATAAAATACCAGGCGAACAGAAACAACCAACAGGTTGACAAATTTTTCTTTAATTTTATTTTTCACTGCATACTTCTGGGGGACCAATGAAGGGACAGAAAAAACGAAATTTGGTATACCAAAATTTTTGAAATACCAGGCGAACAGAAATCGACAGTAGGTTGATGATTTTTTTTTTTGGAAATTTAATTTTCCACTGCATACTTCTGGGGGACCAATGACGGAACAGAAAAAACGAAATTTGGTATACCAAAAATTTTGAAATACCAGGCGAACAGAAATCGACAGTAGGTTGATGATTTTTTTTTTTGAAATTTAATTTTCCACTGCATACTTCTGGGGGACCAATGACGGAACAGAAAATACGAAATTTGGTATACCAAAAATTTTGAAATACCAGGCGAACAGAAATCGACAGTAGGTTGATGATTTTTTTTTTTTATTTTATTTTCCACTGCATACTTCTGGGGGACCAATGAAGGGACAGAAAAAACGCAATTTGGCATACCAAAAATTTTAAAATACCAGGCGAACAGAAAAGGACAGTAGGTTGACAAATTTTTTTTCTGAAATTTTATTTTTCACTGCATAGTTCTGGGGGCTGATATATACTGCTCATACGAAATTCGGATTTTCCAAATATAATGAAATACCAGGCAAACAGAAATAACCAGTAGGTTGATCTAGGCAGTACATAATTTTTTATTGCATACAATAGGGGTTTGGTATAAAATTTCTGCCAGCGGGTTTTACATACTTATTGTTAGAAAAAATAACAAAAATTTTTATAACTCGGCCATTTCAATTACAATTAACGTGAATTTTGGACACAAGAAAAAGCTAACTGATTAGCACCGATTGACATGTTCACATCATTAAAAATCCTTCAAGCAACTGAGATAAACGATGTTTTCGTTTACTAAAAATTGATTTTCCTAATTATTTTACATTTTTTATTATTTACATTAACTGTTATTCTATACTATACTTAAATTAAGAGTTTAACACTAGTTAGTTTAAATATAAGCCAAAAATATGAAGTAGCTTGGATTTCTGAACACATCCTTTTGGAGGTCGCCTGATGAGTATCCAGACAAGTTACTGAAAAAAATATGAAAAGAATGGTTAGAATATATAAAGGAAATACTTCAACTCGTACTTACTTTCGATAACTCACGATGCCAGGACTGGGTAGACCATTTTGTCCTGGTTATTTACTTTATTAATAGCATGCACATAGTCATCTTAGTCCGAGAATTATGCTTGACAATTTGATGCTTCTGTCGCCACATGTACGAGCTGATCCAATGGTAACTCGCAGAGCTCCATTTATAAGGGTTAAAAGAAACATGAGGATTAGTCAAGAGAAACTTTACAAATTTTGAGGTTTTACATACGAAAGGATAGACAAATACAATCATGAAGAGTATTCAAGCTCTCTCTCTCTCTCTCTCTCCTCCAATTCATCCAAAGCCAGTATGAAAAAACGTTCACAATGCAGTTAGATCCAGTTTGTATATAAACTATTGCCAAATCCACAGATAGCACAACTAGTATAAAAAACAAAATATATTAGTTTTGAGTGATTTAATGTTAGTTTATGTTAAAAATTTATGCAATTTAAAGTTAAACTTTTATTATTAACCAATAAGATAGTCTTAGTCATTTCGATATTTTGGTCATAACTTATAGCCAGTGCCTATGGTTAAAAATGTCAAATGAAATATTTATCTAATACTGGCAAATGACACAGAAACGCACACACACACACACACAGACACAGAGCGGAGAGGGGAATGAAGCTCCATGCATATATATCGCACCTGACTACCAACCAATTGATTGCCAAAAAATAATGTTATTGAAAATTTTGTGGAAAATTTATGTATGTTGACATAGATATGCATATATATATATATATGTATGTATATATAGATTGTATATATATATTTGTGTGTGCGGATGTACTGGCTGTGCGTTGACACTCCAATGGAGGACATTTTGCAATGGAAGCTCCTCTTGTTCGTTCATAAATAAAATGCGTCTGTTTAAATTTTAACACAACCTGATGCCAAAATCTCACTTAAAACAGGGCGGAATTTAGTATAATTGTCAATGACTTTTATTGCAGTCATAAATTTTACAAATAATAAAACGAAAAAATGCAAAAATATATATGTATATACATATATAGATGTATATATATCTGAAAAAAGAATTGAAGGAGGGTACAAAAAAAAAAAACACAAGAGAACAAAGTGAATTTTTGTATTCAGTTGCCTTAATGCTGAGTTATGGCCCCAAATGCCAAAGAACTTTTCGAATTCATTTCATTTTAATTAGTTTACTTTTATGATGGCACTTTAACTCTTTTTCGTTATGCTCTTTCATTTTTTGTTCCCCCTCCTCCTTCTCCTCTCACCATATTCATTTTTGTTTTTTTTTTTTTTCATTTTTTATGCTTTTTACGTATACGTATTTTTCGATTTTTACCTTTTGAGGACAAAAATACAATAAGAAAAAAAAATGGGGGAGAAAAACTGGCAAAAGCTGAACTATACTTTCGATTGTTTTGCTCGGTTTGCTCTATGCGAAGGAGGGGGACGGGGGGTTAAGGATAAGCTTTCAAATTGGGTTGAGGTTGAATATTATTTGCATAGGCAAGCATTTGTCGTCTGGAGAGTTCGTTTTAGTTGCTTTTTTTTTTTGTAGATTTTTTGCCATATAGTTTGCATATTTGCCAAAGGCTGTGTCAGCTTCGATAGTGTCTACGATTGCCGGTTTTATTTGTATACTCTTGCATATAGAGTATATTTATAATGTCGATAAAGCTGCAGAAATAATTAATTTTAATTTATCTATAACCTCTCATTGGAATGGAAAGGATTTTAAAAGTAAAGTGCATAATCTATTTAATTTTTTTTTATATCATTATCATAAATAAGTCTAAAAAACTTCAATTTATAGAGTATAGATACTTTGTCATAGTTCAAATATAACAATTTCTCTGACTTTTTGTGTTCCTTATGGAAATTTAAGGAAAGAGAGAGAGAGAGAGAGAGAGCGAAGACCATGTCTGGTATACTTTTGTTTTCATATCTCTGCCTCTGTTTCCATAAATATCGCCTAAGGAATAAGAATTTTAATAAAGATAAAGAAATTGGAAATTTCCAATGTTTTATTCATAACAAAAAATGATTTGGATATCACTCGAAATATTTTACTTATCGACATCACATTTTCATTATACTTAGAGAGGAATTTCATTCATTTCAGCCACTTTGTCCCTTCTTTTGGGAGAGAAATGTAATTTCCCAGGAAAAAATAAACCAAAAAGATTTTTGTTGAGACAAATTTTTCATTTCATGCAGCTATATATATATATATATATATATATATCTTTTTCCATTCATATTTTAATTAAATGGATTTATGGTGTAATAGAGTGACAGGTAAGGGGCTTGTGGTAGAGTGTCCTTTGTCTTTAGGCATAATCCGAATTACTATTACTACCGAAGCAAACAAATCAAACGCAGCACAGTACTGAAACCACAACATCCCCCCCCCCCCCCCCCCCCCCCCCTCTCTCTCTCTCTCTCTATATTCGGCCAACCATTTACCTGTGTAAACTAAATTAAATAAATGCAAATTTGTGTTTTGTTACACAAACTTCTCATGAGAGACTCACAAAACTGGACCCTGTCAGAGTCCAAACAAAAAAACAAAAAAAAAAAACAAAAAAAAAATATGCTCTCTCACATATTTGCATATTAATGCAGCTTGTGCATGTAACTGTGTGTGTGCGGGTGAGTGTGTGTGTGTGGTTATGTTTGTATGTGCCATGGATCCTCTGACCCCTTTCGCCTTTGCATTGTGTTATTTCGCTGTTGTTTCTGTTGTTGTGTCTCATCTTTCATGTGGCACTCGTGCAGACAGTTCAAACATTTACATACAAAAAAAAAAAAAAAAAAACACAAAGTAGAACAGAAAAAATTTAAAACAAAAAAAAAAAAGAAGAAAAGTAGGGAAAGTAAGCCGAAACAAAGCATCTGCATTAGAGATGTGATTCCATAAGGGTCGCAGTTTAGCTAACATTGTCACAAGTATCGAGAAGTACATCAAACTAAACATGTATGTCCTTTCTTATATAAAATTTTTATATGAAAAACATTATTATATATAAAATCAGTTGGTAGTTTTCTTTTTACATTAACCTTTTATGTTTAAGAAACTTAATTTTGACATTAAAAAAAAAGAAAGCAAAGCAGAACTTTAGTTATTATTATAAATTTGAAAAATTTTTCTAAAAAGAATTTCTATTTGAAACCTTTTTTTTTTTAAAAAGAATAAGAAAGATTTTGCAAAACTCAGAATGAAACTTTTCTGAGATAAATAAAGAATAATAGAAAAGTATTTGTAAAAGTTTGCAAACTACTTTTAGATAGATTAAGAAGAATAAGAAAGAATTCGAAAAAATAGAAAAGTATTTGTAAAAGTTTGAATCCTACTTTTAGATTAAGAAGAATAAGAAAGAATTTGAATTGAACATATGTATTAAAACCTTTTCTGGTTAAAATGATTAAGAATTTGTAATTTATGTAAACCTTTTCAAAGAAACAATTTGAAATACTTGGAAACCCTGCCCAAGAAACCATCATTAGATGAAATTATCTTCTACAAGAATTATATTCTGCAATAGAATCAAGTTAAAAATGGTTTTTCAAGAGATAAGTATTCCAATAGATCCATCTGGCATTTTTTCTACTCCTGTCTAGGTGCATTCAAAATAAGTGTCGCATTCTCTTTTATTATCCCTTCACATTATTTTCTTTTGGTGTTAGTCGTGATTTTTTGTTATATCCTTTCGCATCTCACATCTAAGGTACGTACGTGTATTCAGCAGTTAGATCCCTGTGTTCTCCATCTCTACATTTTGGTATATCCTTTTTGTAAATTGTTACATTTTCGCACGTGTGAATGTTTTTTGGACTTTTGCCTAATGCGTGAGTATCTATGTGTGTGTATGTGTGTGTGTGGGAGTGTAAATTGAGGTCCTTTAGGCTAGGCACCTTTTTCTTGCTTTCATTTTGTGCCTTTCTTTTGGAAACATTTTTTGCATCTCCAAGTGTTGAAGCGGCTGGGGAAGGGGAATGGCGATTGGATAGGGGATAGGGGAGCGAGGGAGAGAGGTAGAGAGAGAGGTAGAGAGAGAGGGCTACGTTGGCCATTAGGGCACTGGCTGAAAATGTATTTTCATGTGTTTTAATGGACTTTTCGGTTTAAGTCGGAAAGGATATATACCTATCCTATTGTGTTTTTTTGTTTTTTTTTGTTTTGTTGTTTGCTGTTTGGATCCATTCACATGGCGGAATCTTTTTTAATTGGCTGGGCAAGGGAGCTTAAGTAATTTATAGTTGAATTTAGAAAGCAGATTAAAGACTTTATGTCCGCAATGCATATTGGAGGTGGAACCACATAATATGCAGCTCAGTATTCAATAGCAGCTGTAGAGTTATTGTCGGTGGAGTTGGAAACATTCTTGGGGTAAAACCACTGATATTCATTTACTGCATAGTTGAAATGAAAGGCATAATTCAAAAGGGACTGCTGCGGGTGCGGGTATGCGGATGCGGATGCGAGTGCGAATGGGGATGGGGATGCGGACTCCGTCTTAGCAAATAAGCATCTTCATCAGATTTGGACTGTTGCATTTCTCATGATTAAAATTGTATGTGTGGCAAGTGGAAATGTGCAACAGCTCTCAAAAGCAATGGCAATCCCTAGTGCCGGCCCTCCCCCCCCCCCCCATATAACCCTTCTCCGCTTTTAACCAATTCCATTTTCCCAAGCATTTCATATCCGCCCACTTGGTCATGTAATATCCAAACTAAGCGGTTTGCAATTTGCCATTGCCTGCTTTTAGGCATTCAAGCAAATTGTAATACAATTAGCGTCATTTACATGGCATTTTGCCTGCTTGCCTGCACTTGTATTCATTTGTGTCTGCCATACGTATATGTGGGAGAGAGTGTGTGTGTCTCTGTGTGTGTAAAAGCTGCTTATTCTATACACCTTAGGGCGGAATAGAATTTCCCATTCCAACTATCCTTTATTACTCCTCCATTAACCGTTACCATATCTCTCTGTTTCTCTCTCTCTCCCTCTCTCTCTCTCTTTAACAATTTCTGCGGACTAACGCGTCGCTGAGTTTCAATCAGCTGTCAGCTTATTAAATAATTATGTGCTGAGCACTCAAATTGTCCGAAAGCTTAATGTGGAGGAAAGGAGGAGCACTCGCACTAACGCCCATATTTATGCCCACGCCCACACACACAAAAACAGATTTAAATTAATTATCAAGGATTTCAAGTGGCTTCGCAAAATTTGAAATCAGTTAACCGCAATCAATCGGTTACATACTATTTCATTGTGGATCAATGAGTTCTCAAGGATTTTCACATTTTGCTCTTTTTTTTTTTTGTTTTTTGACAACCAACCAAAAAAAGGGGAAACGAAAGCAAAAGAATAAACACTCTGCTACAAGTTTTTGGTAAACTATTTTGGCCAACTAACTTTGGTTCTCAAGTCAAATAGATTTGATTAGAAATGTGTTCGAGGATATGTGGCTTGAATTGCCTTAAACTATTTTCAATTGATTTAAATAAGATTAAAGGACATGCAAAATTTGGCGTAAATTTCTATTTGCTATAAATTTTCATTCAGAGATTTTCAATGGGTACTTTAAGGATTGTTAATGACCTTAAATAAAATGTTTTAAAACTAATCAACTGCAAAGTAAAAACAATTTTTTTTTTACAATTTCATTGCTATAGGTAATTTGATCTTTATATTCCTTATTTATATTTCCATTATGCTTTTTATAATCATCCTTTGAACATGGTAAAAAAAAAAAAAAAACAGATTATGAACAAAAGTTATAGACAGTTTCCTATTATTCGTGTATAAAATTTTAATCGCTCTGTCCTAGCTAGAGGTTTGGGGCAAGTAACTAACTAACAAACTAACCATTCCAACTTCTCTCACTCTCTCTTTTTCTCTCTCTATTGACACCACTTAAGCTGAGCACTGGCAGCATAAAACAAAAAAATAGAAAAGTGTAAAAAAATTTCAAAATCCTTTCTAACCACACATTCAGCAGCTGCAACTAAAAATGTCAACTCATTTTGCGGCTCTGTCGACAACTCCTCCTCGTTACGGTTAATCCTTGAAGGGGTGGAGGGGAGGGGAGGGGGACAGCATTGAAAGGGTATATAGAGGAGTTTTAGATGCAGAGAGAGAGAGAGAGAGAGAGAGAGAGAGAAAGACACAGCTGTGAAGAGAGAAACCTTAAAGCGACCAAATTGCAGGCATTGCAGATGCTTTTACCAACAAAAAAAAAAAAAAAAGAAAGGAAAAAAATTACCTAAACTACTGCTCTATGCATGAGTGTGTGTCAGTATGTGTGTGTGTTGTGGAGATAAACAAAAACCGAATTAGTCGTGAAAAGCAAAGTGGCAAAACATTTCTTTTCCATCTTTTTTTTTTCTCTTTTTCTCATTTTTTTTTCTTTTTGTTGTGTGGCCAAAAGCCACAAAACCTCAACGGCTAAAGCTTTCGGCCAGCTGCTGCTCACTTGACAGTCCCCCAACCCCTCACACTCAGTGCCACTCCCCTTACTCCAGACAATTTAAGAAGAATGAATGAATAGAAAGGAACTGAAACTGGAGGCCGACGCAGAAAACTTTGAAATTTAAAGCTAAACCAAAATAATTAAATTAATATTAAGTGCTCGAAAGGAAATATGATGGAGGAAAAATTGTATTATGAAAATTTTCTAATAAGAAAAACTTTCCATTTGTGTTTATGCAAATCGATGTAAAACTAATTTAAGATTTTGCTATGACAGCCGCAAATTAATTCAAATTGAGTGATCACGATGAGGTGGAGATGATGGAGCTGGAGAAGGAGAAGGAGAAGGAAGAACGGACAACACGCAACATTCCATTCCATTCCATTTTATGAGCCCCTTTTGTGCCCTCTACATATACATATATATACATATTTATATATATATATGCAAGTTGCATTATAGTATACATATATGTTTCATAATATATTCAACCTTATTACACACAGAATTGCATGCACATTGCCTTTGCCTTTGCTGCTGCCGGCTCAGTTTGGTTCATTTGGGTCAGGCTGGGGGTCAAAGCAGCAGGATGTCAACCTGCATGGTAAACAAAATGTTGTTTAGATTTCACAAAGGTTCACTTGACATATCGTATATACATATATACTGTATATATATGTGGATGCATGCCACTTGCTCACTTTGGATCTTGCGGTTGCCAGCGATTGGAAAATAAATTCATTAAAATGCCAACAAGTTTTGGTTGCAATTTCAAAGAAATATTTCTTAAACTCTTTAGGCATTGTTCAGTGCGTATCAAAATGTATCTTGCAGATGTAAGTACACTGTAGAAAAGTATCAAGTAAAAGTTTAAATTGTTTTAACTAATTAAATTGAAAATTGGCTTTTGTTAAAGAAAGTCAATTAGCAAAAAATATCTACAACTTAAATTTGTATTTCTAAGCGATAAGGAAAATGAAATTAAATGAAATATGGAAATCTGTAAAATATTCACGCGCAAAAAAAAAATCCTATAAATAATTGCGAGTCTTTTGTTATAAACTTGTAACTTTCCATGGTAAAAAAAAATATTCACAAGATATTTAAAAGATTTCTCAAAAATTTCTTAAACTTTGTAAACGAATTTCAAATCGTTTACACTAAAATATAATTAATCTAATCCTACAACTTGTTCTTGTAAATTTATAACTAATTGGGTTCTATTTAACTAATGTTAACGTTTCCTTTAACTAACTATTAAACACATTTCCTTTCCGTTTATCTTGGAATTATATTTAAACTTGTAAAGGTCAATGATTTTCTCGTTTTCATTTGTAATTTTTTGGACAAGTTTTTCTTTTTTAAATTTTTTTTTTTTTGACAAAACTAACAGATTTCAATTTGACAGAAACTTGTGTGCAATATGTCGTCGTTGACAATCAGACTTGACTGTTACTGCTGTTCTTTCTGTTCCTGCTGCTGCTGCTGCTGCTGCTGCTGCTGCTGCTTCTGCTGATGATGATGGTCAGTAAGGAGTAGTGTTGTTGGCCAATCACTCTGACCAACTGAACCAGCCAGCCAGTGAGTCGGTCAGCTATAGCCATCCATTGATGTGGCCATCGACAGACGCACATTTCGCAAAAGTTTCCGAGTCTTGTCATAAGCATCTGGATGATAATTAGTCAAACCATTGAATGTCCTCCATGACTTTTGCTCTCTCTTTTTCTCTCTCTCTCTCTCTCTTTGTGTTTGTGTGTGGCTCTTAGCTGCCTTGTCACGTAGTAACCAAAGTCGCCATTTTTGTTTGATTTATTTACCTGGCACGCTTTGGCTAGCATCTTTTTGTTGCTACACGGCCAAAAGATTGTATGGGATAGGTAACTGCTAACTGTCGCCCACTATGGCAGGCATTATCCAGCTGCCATCCTGACTATGATGATGTCTGTCTGTCTGTCTGTCTTTCCGACTGTCTGTGTGTCAGTCTCTCTGTCTTTCCATCTCCATCTGTATGGGTGTCTGGATGTTTGGGATTTGCTTAACAGCAACAGCTGTGTCGCCACGCATGCCAAAAAAAATAAAAAGGGAAGAGAACTGAAACAGAAAAAAAAGTGCGACTCAGACTCGAAATATCTAAACTCTACGCCTGACTGAATGGCTACCCGGATGGCTGTCTGTCTGTATGTCTGTGTGTCTGACTCACTTGCCAGGTAAGATAGAGCGAGAAAGAGTGATTTTGTTGTTGTTGCTATTTGGTTGGCTTGGTTGGTTAGTATCCTGCTCTTGTCCACTGTCTTCTTGGTTATCAACCCAACTGACATTCGTGTGGGTTTTGTGGTTTTTCGCATGCGTGTCGTCTATTTGTTATGCTGTTTTGCAGCGGGCGCAAATTCAATTTGTGCCCTGGCCATATGTTTGTTTGTTTATTTACAGTTCTCCCCCTCTCTCTCTCTCTCTCTCCCTTTCTAGCCAGAATCATTTGCTGGACCTTCTTCCATGCTTACTAATGTTAAATGCGTAAATGTGGTACAATTTTCCACAATTTGATGCAAAGTGAAGGGGAAGAAGAGAAAGTTAAAAAAGATATAGATATTTAGTTTTTTACAAGAAAAGTTAGTTAAAAGTTAAAAGGAAATGTTTAAATGTCTCACTAGGAATTCCCTAAAGTTTGAATAGTTTGAAAAGTAAAATATCTTTGGAGAAGGGTTAAGGCAACTAACTAAAAATAAATATTAAAAACAAATTACCAACGTTGTTTAAGTAAAGTAAGTAAATATTTTTACTTTGTTATCCACAAGATAGCAACTAAAATTAAAATAATTTCAGTTTGATAAAGCTGTTGCAAAAACTTTGCTTCCTTTTGGCTACGCTTCAATATTGAGGGGGGAAACATAAAAAAAGGAGAAACGGAAAGAGGAAAAAGGAATAAGGAAAATTTTGTATTGCTTATGTATACATATATTAATTGGCACGTGTCGCATGCATAATGCGCGTGCCGAAATGAAGTATACGCCATGTGGTCGCTATTGGAAGTTTTGATGGCCAGTTTGTTTGGCCATTTGCATGGCCATCAGCAGCAGCAGCAGCAGCAGCAACAGCAACAGCAGTCAGCCATCCAGCCAGCATTGTTTGTCCTAAGCTGATTGCAGGCAACAAATTGCAAAGTTATTAAGTTTATTAAAAACACAACAAAGACATCAAAAACAACGCAATGCCGAACGAAAGAGAGAGAGAGAGAGAGAGTGAGTGAGTGCGAAGAGAGCGAAAGCGAGCAAAAATTCCATTTTGTTGGGCGCTTAACTTTTGCTTTTTGCCTCGGCTGCTGTTGCTGCATAATTTACTTGAAGCATTTTGCAAACAATGCAAACCTTCCACCATCCAAAAACAAAAAACACTTTCTTTTCCCCGTCTCCCTCTCTTGCTACTGCTGCTACTCCTTGGCAGTGTTGCAAGTTTTTCGCTGATGCTCGTTAATGTTTTGGCCGGCATTCACAGTTATTCACCCTGACCCGCTGCCGTCTCTGTACCCTTCATTAACAATCTGAAAAAAAAAAAAAAAAAAACAAGTACCCAAGTCCAGCAGCAACTGCATTGTCCCATTCTTCTCTATCACTGGCGACGACTCTTTGGGAATCCATTTGGCTCGTTCTTGTCTAGTTATGAATTTTGATTATACTCTTTTTGAAAGTAAAACGAGAATATTCACTTTGATAAAAAGTTTGCACAGATGGCAGAGTAGAATGCATTTGGAAACGATCAGTTTTCGGGCAACAACTTTTCAGTTCCATTTCTAAATAAACAAAGTCACATCAAATGAATTATATTATCAATATACTCTACAATTTTGTAAGGAATTGATAACTTTTTAATTCGCAAGGGCATAGAATTAACAGCAATGGCCAATGTCAAGTTTGTCCCTCTGGTCAGACATTGTTACTCCTATTAGTTGGCATCAACAAAAGGGTTGCATTTAACTAATTTGTCAAACAAACTATACAATTTAAATGAAAGACTTTTACATACATACGTATATATGTATATAAATACTTTCTGCCAAGTTGTTGCTCTGCTGTTACTCCACCTCTCCCTTGTTCTGAAAGAGAGTACAATTGAGGCTACGCCCCAACATTTACTTCGGCTAAAGGCAGCGAAGAAAATGAACCAAGGAAAGCAAAACGAAAAAGAAAGGAAACAAACATCTTGAGTTACCAAAACAAAAGTTTCTTCTTTTTTTTTCCTTCTTTTTTGTTTATTTTAAATTATTTTTAATGAGTTCAAAATTTTATTTCAATTTGTTATGGACTGTAGGGAAAGGAATGCGAGTTGTATTTCGGTCCACCAGTATTATCAGTAATTGAATTATTTAAAGCTATTTACGACATTTAACCGATAAGTATTGAGTCATTCTCTAAGTTTATGATACACAAGTGACTATATAGCAAGTTAATTTATTACTTAGTAATCTTTTGCTTTACGGTTTCATCATCTGGCAGTTTAGCTCCATGTTCACTATCTCTGTTTTTTTTTTTTTTCAATTTGTAGAAGGCTGTTGCAATTTATACCAACTAACAACTAACTGCAATAGCTATAGCTTCATCTCACTGACTTAGTATAAGTAGGTATGTGTGTGTGTGTGTATGTGTATTGTATAGCTGGTATAAAAGTTAGTTTCAAAGGTAAATTTCTGTGCACATTTTCCTACATTAGTCAGCATTAAAAATTTATTTGCTTTGAGTAGATTACACGCACCCAACCCAATGCAGAAGCAGCAGCAGTAGCAGCACAGCGAAAGCAATATGAACTTTCTTTTTCTCTTTTGCATTTTTTTTTTCTTTCTTTTGCCACACTTTTCTTCGTTTTCTCTCTCCTTCACCGTTTTGTTTTTTTTTTTGTTCTTTTTGTATTTTGCATATTCCCTTATAACCACAGAGCAGAAGATAAAGATGAAGTTATAAAAAGAAAAACGGAGGCAGACAAGTAAGTGCAAAGGGAAATGAAAAGAAAATTTTTTAGCGTGGGCTTATGGTAAATGTGTAGCCAACGGTTAGGGGGGCTGCTAGGAGAGAGGGGTAGATAGAGTTTACGTTGCTTGTTTGGCTGGTTAACAAATGAGCTAGCTGCAAATTAAGTGCAGCTGCCAGTTTTACTTTGCCTTTTGCCAACTACTTTAAAGAAACTTTAACTGCGCTTTAAGTTTAACTCTCGTTCTTATATCGCTAGTTAATCACCTGAAGGGCTCTGACTCCCGCCATATGTTTTGTCGCCGAAGAGTAACTGAATCACCACACATGTGTCCCTACCACTCCTGTTACACACACCCACACACACAGGGAGAGAGAGAGGGAGACAGTTGGTAGTCAAAAGAATTATGGCCTCCAGGTGAATGCAGGTCATTCGGAAATGTGTTAAATTCTGTGTGAAAATTTTTCCATATTGTTCCCAAAAAAAAAAAAAAAAAAAAATTCACGAAAAAAAACAACAAATGCAAAAACAATCTTAAATTGTAAAACAATAAAGTTAAATTTTGCAACTACAATTAACTATAAAGTTAACTAGCTAAATCCAAAACTTTTGAAGCTAATAATCAATAATACACTATATGTACATATCTACATATGTATATCTAATAAATTTTAATAATAAATCTTGATCAATATTTCATTTGTTATCCGTACAAGAAATGGCAAACTAAGTGCCATAAATTGTACTCAGAATACTCAATACATATGCACATACATTGGTATGAATATTACATACATTGAATGAATGTACTTAAATCGAAATCAATTCAATTTGCACCTGACCAAACAAGTTGCCTACAGTGGCACTTTAGTTACAACTACTAAAGTTCATTCAGAATTAAGTCAATTATGTACTAATTTCCTTTGCACAAGAGAAACGATGCTCAAGGTGCCACACACACACACACACACACACACACACATAGTGTGTGTAAAAGCAAAATTTTATTTATTTATTTTACATTTACATTTGCATTTTAATTAAACCAAACACGATATGTACATACATACATACAATACATTGCTATTTTGTATTCGTATTTCAGAGAACCAAACTAAACGATAAACACAAGGGCACACGCATACATATAGAATGTATATATGTATGTATGTATATGTATTCACATATCTAAACATCTGTAACCAATATGACAGGTGTTTATTTTCAGATGAAATGCAATTGAGTGGAATTTCACACGACAAGACAAGTTTCAATTTTGTCAACTGTATGCGGGCGGCCGGCTTAAGTAAGTAATAATTAAATAAATTGAAAATTGTCAAAAGTTTCAAATGGCACCTAGAGAGTTGTTTTAAAAGTTTGCCCAAGAAAAATAAGAATATATGTATATACATATGTATATATACATACACATTGAGTGAGAATCAATAAAGTTTTAAGTTAGCTAAAAATGTTTTCTTTATTAGTTAATTAAATAAGAGCCTTTTGAGAAATTTGAGAATTTCCAATAATAGACTGAAATTTCTATGCCCAAAATAAACTAATTTAAACTAATTTAAAAATTAAATAAATGCAATGACATCCCAAAATAAATATCTACATTGAGAAATACTAAAAAGAATTTGCAATAAGCATAGTAAACAAATATTTAAATATACACAAATAATCCATCTTCAAATAATGCTAACAAAAAATCTCTTCTCTTTAAGCAAAAACAGTTTGGCATACAACAAAGAATCTCACTGTGTGTGTGTGTGTGTGTGTGTTTGCATATATGTACGTATCAGTTCTTTTTGGGTTTTCAGACATCATTATAAATATTTCACATATTTGTCATGAAACTCTCGCCGAGGGGGAATTTTCGTTTGCTTATGGACAAAGATTTTGGGAAATTGCAAATTTTTCAATGGTAGCAAATTGAAATGGACATTTAATAGACACCAAAACCATCTGGCACTTGGCATTAGTTTCAATTTTTGCATCCCTTGTACACCTCTGGGTTTGTACCGTGCTCCATAGATTCGAAATGTCACTGAATTGAATGCAAGTTGCGTATACGCAACGTGTGACACCAATGTACGTATTTTATTTACGCACTGAAAACTCGTTGAAAATAGAGAGAAACGCAGCTGCTGAATTATTTAGGCCGAGTGCATTAGTGCCAAGCTCTCATATATAGACACAAACACACACACACACACATATAGACATAAACGAGGATGAGTGAAAGAAAGGAAAGGGAAAGCAAGGAGATGGAACCGGAGCGGGGTTAGTTAGGTAAATAGACACAGACAGGCATAATTTGTCAGCTGTCGGGCAATTTGTGTGACTGCTAATTAAATATGCCAACAAATACAATATTCGAGGCCTGCAAATGCTGCAAAGTAGTTTTGAGTGCAATGCAAATAGAAATAGGCAAAAACGGAAACAAAAGCCAAGCTCAAGCCAAAATTAAACAAAGAACTTGAAAATAGAATTGCATCTGCAATAGCAACGGCCAAGTGGAATTGCAACTGGAAACTGGAGACTGCAAACTCTTGATTCTGGTCTAGTGAATTGCAATTTGCTAATCAGGCGACTGGAGTACTGGACAATGGTTGAAAAGTTTCTTGATGTTGGTTACATACATATTTGTCTTGTGGCTTATCGATTTGATGACATGCAAAATGGAATAACAAACTAACCAAATGAAATTTCACATTGTATCACAGTAAGTAAATTGGCCTATATGCATACATACATATATACATACATTTATATATATGTATATACATACATACATACATATGTATATACAATGCATGTATATTTCAAAATTCCATAGCATAATTAAATTACTCTCACATTTTATTTGCATGCAATTTATATAAGTAAATAATCCGAATTCTTATTTATACCCTTTTAGCGGATAATAACTATTTTATATTTTATTTTGTTAGTTGTTGCTTTCGAGGTAGAAATCCCTACTAGACCATATTTATGTGTAAATATATTCCAAGAGACTGAGAGGTTGAGAGGTTTTTCCAAACAAAGTTGGTTTTATTATCGAGGAGATTATCTTGTATCATTTGATGCGTATGAGTAAAGGGAAAGGGTATTTACATTTCGTTACTTTAGTTATTTTTATATATATATTGCATTTTTTTTCTTTTTTTGTGATTCTTGTTATATTTCTCGTGTGTGCTCGTGTGTGTGATGCAAAGTCACGTCAACTGATATTTAAATTCGAAACCAAAAGCTCAGTCATATATTGCATTGCATGCTCATATTCATCACCATCATAGGCTCACCCCGCCATCCCCCCCATTCCCTTGCCATCTTACCACCCTTTGCTCGTTCAGATTCCGACTGGTTAATCTTTATTGTTTCACAGTTCAGTTACATAAATTTGCCAATGTGGATGAATGCATTTTCACATATTTTTTTTTTTTCTTCCTTTATATTTTGTTGGCATTTTATTCACGCAACGATAAGAATATTTTTACACTAAAAGAGAGACCCAACAATAGCAACAGAATGAGAAATATGCAACTTGCCTGACCCATATTTATTTGAAATGTCTGAATGTGTGTAAGTTTGTGTGTGTGTATCTGTTTGGCACAATAATACACAATTGCATAAAGTAAACATAAATTGTTAAAATAAGAAAAGCATTCAGAAAGTTGATTAAAATGCATTACCGGCCATACTAATTATGTATTAAATATCAGAATAAAATAAATATTTATGCAGTTAATTAAAAATGCATAAAAGAGCGAGTAGGGAAATTGGAAATGAATGAAATTAAAAACAAAAAAAAATTCATAAATACATATGTATTTGTGTGTGAGTGTGTACATATATATGATGAACTCTTATTTATCGGTTCGTTGACTTTGCCAATTCGCATTTAAAGTCGAAAAGTGAATGTTCATTTTGTATTCATGTCGGGGTTAATCGAAGCGTTTGAAGTTGTAGATTGGATTTGGTAATCCTTATGAATGGAAAATTGATATTACATTGAAAAATATGCTGTCACATTTAGTTAGTTGCCACACTCACACACACACACTTGCTATTGGAGTATTTGTTGTTGTTCACATCCAAATAGACATAAATAATCCAATTAATTGACAAGGGCAACAAGAGACTCTTCCTTGCACAAAATAATTGGTTTACAGCCAAAGGCTTCATCATCTGTGCCCCATCACATCATCATCATCACCTCAGTTCACTCTCTCCCACTCTCTCCATCTCCCCCCTCTCTCTCTCTCTCTCTTACACACTGACTGGCGACTTTAACTGGCTGGGAATAGCGGTTTGAAGTTTCAATTTCAGATTCAGCAGCTTCAGTTTGAGTTTCAGTTTCGCGCATAAAATGGCTAATTGGTTTTTGCCAAGAGTAGCAAAGGTAACAGACCAATCAGTCCCTAGACAAACTAATTGAATGTGCTATGGCAAAAAAAAGGGTCCCCGGCTGGGTCTTATGTGTTTAGCATATTGATCAAAATTGAATGAAAGCTGCGCACAACAAAACTAAATGGGCTAATAAATTGTGATTTCGATTTATAAAATCAAGGAAAATCAAGTAAAACGAACTTTCCAATTAATACATTTTCTTGGCTCTAAATGCCAAATGGCAAAAATCTTACTTAAATTTCAACCATTTCAAACAGACAGTTGGGTGTGTGTATATATAGATTTACAAACATATATATCTATATGTATACTATATGGAGATTGAAACGAATGTCATTGATTGCATGGCTCTTTCTTATCTCTTGTTATTTACTGTAAAATGCATTTTCAACAATAAACTTCCATTCAAATTGTTGTCTGCCATCTCATGAACCACTTCAACACTGACATTAAGTTCTGTAGAAGCAGTTACAACAACAACAACAACTGACACTCTTTACATGAACAAAGCCTTTTGCCTTTGTTTAGAATTTGTCCTGTCAACTGAGTTTACAATTTTTTGACACTGATGTTCCCAGTGTTCGATAAATGTCAACAAGTTTTGCAAGTTTTTAATTGAAACACTTCAGCAACGAGAACAACAGCCCAACCCAAAAGCAGCAGATTGCATCAAAGGAATTTAACACAAAAACAAAAAAAAAAAAAAAAAAGACAAAAAAAAAAGAAGCAGAAATTTTAAATATCCATTTTACAAAGATTTGCATCTGTTTGGCAAGTTCATGGAGTCAACAAGCCAGAGAGAATTTTCTCCAGAAACTTTTTCATGTGTTGGTAAAGACTTAAAACTGTCAAAAGGTCTCACACAGATACATACATACATAGACACCCAAAGGATAATGAGCACATACACAAACATACATACATATATATTGTGTTGGGGTCTTTGTCAAACAATGCAATTTACTTAGAGAGAACTTCAACAAACAAGATGTGAACTACAAGTTAATTAGTCCCGGATCACTTTAACAGAAATAAATAGAGTGAGAGAAATGCAATAGCTTGGCAAACGGAGCAAATTTAAAATTTTCGCTTTAAGTTGACAACTCCATTTGAGTTTTTACTATCACCGAGATAAGTTTTTATGATTGAAAAATTTTTTGTGGTTTTTCTTTTCTTTCCTTTTTTTTTTGTTTGCTCACAAATATGATTCAATAAATGTTAGAGGACAAAACAAAAAAAAAAAAAAAAAAGAGAAGAAAACTTTTATCATAAGCATAAAAGATTCGGACTAAAGCGAAAAAACTTCCAATAAAACTAAAAAAGACTCGTTCAAACATCTGCTTGCCCCTGAATAACAAAACAAAAAAAATATGAAGCAAACCCATAAAAATTAAAGTATTTAAGATAATGCCACAAAATTTAGCAAAGAAAGCCAAATTTTGAAATATACTCGTTAAAATAGATAAAAAAAACATTCAAAATTAATAGATTAAAAGCATTTCAATCATAGATCTACTGGACTACTTATTGATGAGTACCTGTATCGATCGGTTAAAGGACAACTGAAACTGAATGCAAATTGTTAGAACTCGTCGTCTACTGCCCTCTGGGCACTGCAATTTGAGACATGAGGTCAAGCACCTTTTTCCATAGCTGATGCCCTTTTGTACTCGTTAGAAGGCACAAATTGATGTTCTGCCTATATATTATATACTATTACTACTTTTATTGATTATAAAATTGAACAATGTTTGTCCTCTATCATTATGTTTGCCAGCTAAGTTTCAGGCCCAAGCACACACAGAATGAGTTTGTCGGCTAAAAAGTTTTGGTCTGGTTCTTGTAACAGATTATTAGGCGGCTTGGATAAAACAATCTACTTTCCTGACTCTTGAAAGAGATAACTCCAGTTTTATTTTGGATGATTGATTTGCCAGAGATTGTTAAAGATAGAATTTGTCACCAATTTAAAAATTTTCACAGTTATAGATTCAGTTCATGTTTCATGCGTTGAATCTTTGATACATTTTCTGTGGGCTTTTCGTGTATTTATGATTCTTTATATAATATCACTTGATTCTTGTACATATCTAGCGCATTAAGGACTGCCATCATATTTATGTATTCATCAAGCAGCGCCTGTGTTATACAACTTTTGAGACAACAAAATCGATTTGATTCTATAGATTATCCGTTTACATTGCCACCCATAAGGCAGTAAAGCCAGCGTCTGGCCATAAAATACACATAAAAACAGGCCAAAATATAAATATATCACAAAGTTTTAATGCCCTTTAAAATTCATGAAATTCTCTTTGTTGAAAATATATAAAGAATCACATTTTATTTAATTTATCTTTCATGATCTTAATCTGTATCACATTGGTGTATTTAATAAACATACATATTGTCAGACAAACACCTGCACAAATCATATATGACCATCGTAAGTGTATCAAAATGAAAGTTTAACCAACTAAACAGAATAATAAAATGTATTGAGGAGAAAATCCAGAATAAAAACAATAATTTCCGTTGCCTCAAGGCCAAAATTGGTAACCATGAGACAGACTAAGGCTGTCCCATAGCCATTTCCGCTCTCATTCACTCATCCAGCCTCCATCCCATTCATCCTATCCATCCAGCCATTCATCCATCCACTTGAAGGCTTTTGTGTACCACACTTGGTTTATTTCCGTCCTCCGACACAGTTGCCATTTGGTCTTGATATTTTTTTTTTTTTTGTCCTCCGGTTTTTGTTTTGTTTTGTTTCATTTTTGTTTATTTTTTTTTTTTTCTTCTTCTTGTTGCTTGGCTTTTGTCTGTTCTGGTTCGGTGCTTTGTTTGTTGTTGGCATTGTTGTGCCACCATGCCACACCCATTACATTCCCATTTGCCTAATGGCAACAGGTAAATAATTTTTATAATTTTTTTCATCATTTGCAATTTGCGTGTGGCCCCTCAGTAGTCTGTGTGAAAGCTTTCTAATTATAAATTTCATTCAGCCTACATTTAAAGTGGGTAATGAAACAGAAAAAGAAAAGTTATGGCAAATTGTTTTTGACAGTTTTCATTAACGGTTTCTGTTCAGAATTTTCCTCATAATTGAATATGTGGGGCAACACAGTATTTTCACTCATTTTTCTTATTAAGTTTCTTTTTTAATTTTTAATTGTTTGTTTTTACTTTGAAGTTAGCCTGCAGGCAGCTTTTTGATTTAAATATCTTAATTACATGGTTAATAGCTCATGTACAGTCACAGACCGGAATAGTAGTTTACTATCATTAACAGACCCTCTTCTAAATTGTTCTGGCGATATGGCATCATGTTCTATATATATGGCTAATTCCAATGGTTTATCCCTGTTAAGCAACTCGAGAGCTTTTGACACCTTTCTTATGAAATTTGCATCCACATGATAGTCACGAATGCGTAAAAATTGAAGATCTGAGAGTTTACAAATTAAGGACACATAATTTAGGTTTCTATCTTCTTCCTGATAACACGAGATCCGCAATTGTTTTAAGGCAGTTAGTTCAGCTAGTAGGTCAACATATATGGCATTTAGAAAAGAGCAATTAAGATACTTTAATGTCTTGATAGTGGCTAAAGCTTCGATCTCATCTAATTGTAAAATAAAACCTTTAACATAAAGATTTTCCAATGATTTCATATCGGAGCCCATAAAACGGAATAGATTAGTTAATGAACTATTAGGAATTTGTCCGCAATTAAAACAGTTTCTATTAGATTTAAATGTGGCATAGAAAGTGAGTTCTTGTAAATCTGGTTTATATTTTAGGACTTTTCTTAGGTTATTATAGCTTATTTGATCGGACAACTCTAGAATACGAAGATTTTGCATAACTTTACAAGCTGAGAGCAGATCTTTCTGATTGAGTCCCGCATTTAAATGAATCTCTTGAACAAAACGCATTTTTTTCAAATATTTTGTTGAGCTATCTGCAATTGAGAATATTTGATTTGAATAAGTGTTAAATGTATTCATATCATAATTACACTCACTTGATAACCATAAATGAACATGAGTTAAATTGGGCAGCTTAGTCAATGATTTAAGAATTCTATTTGTTAAATTATTGTCAGCACTTTGCCAATATTTGAACAATTCCAAATATTCCATTTGCTCGATAACTTTACAAAATTCTCGATAAAAATATCGCTTTCTGTGTGCATAGTAAGTATCTAGACAATCATTGAGATCTTTACTATCAACGTATAATCTCGTCACATGTTTTCCAACAATTTTCATCAACATCAGTTCAAGAGGTTCGACGTTACCAATAATCGAAACGCAATTATATCGTCTAGTCGAACAAGCATAGAATATAAGCCGAAATCGTGAGCATGTATGGGCAAAATTTATTTCATCTGACACCGTTTCCAAATATGAAAAAATTTTTACCAAACAATACTCGTTGAGCTGTGAAATATGACAAGTTTTCATTGGTATAGCGAATTCTTACTACTAAAAAGCAAAAAACAGCCGTTAAACTACCGATACTGCATGAAGCAGACTTTATCAGAGCAAATAAGTAAAGCATTTATGATTATAAACAGTGGCGGATCCAGGGGCGAATGTTTTTCAATGAAGTATTTTCACACATTGACACTTTTGAATATTGGGTTTCCCCACTTTAAAATTTGCTTTTGGATCCGCTCCTGATTAAAAGCACGATAAGTTTGAATCTACAAAAAGGAAGACTAACGTTGCTGAAATTTCCTTATACCCTACAAATTTAGGAAAAACCATTTCAAATCTGTTCAGTCTAAATAAACAAATTCATTCTTACGTTGCAAATAAACGACTGAAATTTCAAACTTTATGGGTTTTTATTTTACTTTTTTTTAAAAGTTTTTAAAGTGTATTACAGAGGCGATCTGAAATTCTAAATTGTGTATGTATATCTTGAAATTGATAAGATTAGTTTCTGATATTTACAATTCCAACATGACAAATCAGCCACAGAGTTGTTCATTTGACGCGCAAATTATATTTATTTATCTTGAAAAATAAACTTTTCGTTCGAAACTTTATAACAATCAATAACGAAAGATTAATTGAAACAAAATAAAGCAAAGTGTATAGTTGTTCTATAAAAAAACTCATCTGAAAGTTGTAATGGTCGGAGTTCTGTTAAAAGAATTCAAAATTTTGGCAGGCTGGCCTTTTTAATCGTTAGTTAGGCGCGGAGGAAGAAAATTCTCGCATGCGATTAAAAGTCCCACCTTACCCCGAAAGAGCTACGGAATCATAGGGTCCCACCACTCGCTAGGCATAGAGACTCCCATGCTGAATCGAAATAGCAACCGACACCGATGCCTTCAATTTCGGTTTGCTGTCGTGTCTAAATACATTGTGAAATAATTCACAATTATACACATATGTATACATACGAGAGTTTGCTACAAAGTGTTCTGTTTACTGAATCATATTTTTTTATATGGAAATTTTTATTTTGTATTTCCCAAAGATTAATAATATTCTCCCATAATTTTGATATAGTGTATTTAAATATTGATTCGGAAAAAATAGTTTTATTTGCTTATTGTGTAACGCTAAGGCTATAATTCAACAAAAGTGTATAAATAAATTTTAATTAAAAAGTGCTACAATTTGTGGTTATTTTTGTTGTTTGTTGTTTGTAGTTGTTGTTATTGTATTTGGTTTCTTGCTGTGCGACGATTTAAATAGTTAAAACATCTACACTTAACAGGCATTTTAAAATTCCATAAATATTAAAAAATATCAACAGGGCCTTACCCATCAACCATATGGATCCAACCGAACTACTTTCTCCCTACGTAGATATATGTATGTATGTATGTATGTATGTATGTATGTATGTATCTATGTATGTATGTATGTATGTATGTATATACATATGTATGTATATATGTATTTATGTAAGTGCTTGTGAGTTTGTATGAACATTCACACACGAACGCATTAACTTTTATTGGCATCGCACTACGACTGACCTACTTTATATAAAACTTACAAACTTACACACACATACAGTATGTATGCCTGTGTGTGTGTGTGTGTATGTGGCACACCTGCTGACATCTCCGCCAAATACAAATACAACAACACGTTGTAAAACCCATGTGCACACAGCAAGCGAGCTTTGATCTATGGGCCACGGTATTTTCACTTTTTCGTGAAGGTTTTTCTCTTTTTTTTCTCTCTTACTTTTTTTTTTGCGCGCAAGTTTTCACAGCGCCCACCAGTGTCGAAGAAACGGAGAAAGAGACACCAGCAAGAGTGTGAAAGAGAAAGATATAGAGTGAAAAGTAATTTCTTCACTTTCCACGTTAATTAAATTAACACAGCAAGAGCTTTTCACACTCCCCTCCTCTCCAACGTCAACAGCAGCATCCTCGACCAAAAGGCAAAAAATCAACAACCGGACGGAGAAACAAGGCGGACGGACTAGCAACAGCAACAGCAACAGCAAGAGCAATGGCAACGGCAACGGCAACTAAAAGCAATCACGAGAAGGGCTTGTTCTTAAAGCCAATCCAAAAAGATGATAAGTTATGGCAAGAATTCATTTTTTTTTGTGCAAATTTTAAATAAACTCTTAGTACAAAAGGAAAAAAGCAAGCGGGGGGTAGGTGGTTAAAAAATAGGTAATCAAATTGAATCTTATTTACATCCACATAAAGTAAAGTTGATCGATAAACAAGAAGAATAAAGGGATGATAATCTCTCTCTCACACACACACACAAAAGCATTAACCCGTCTATTTCGGTTAAATGCTGCTTGAAATTCAATAAATCACGGTTTATGGTCAAATTCATATATATATATATATATATATATTTTTTTTTTTTTGTTGTGTGTTTGTGTTATATCATATGAATATATAAAACTCTCATTCGAAATGCATGACACAAAACAATTTAAAATAATTCAAAAAGACCCTTGCGGATAGCCGCAAACAAGCAAAACTGCCAGATGGCAGGGCCAAAGTATGTACATATAAATGTGAGTATCTTGCAGATACATTTAGCTCAAGCCGAAGATAAAGTGCGTGTATGCAAGGAATTATCAAGTGTTGTCGACACAATCACACACACATACACACACACACATATGCACATTGAGTATGACTATTGTAAGACACTACAAAAGGACTGACACTAAGAGAGCTTATGTAAAGTGAAAGTGTATGCGCGGGCGTGTCATAAGAAAGTGTCCATCCTCTCACTATAGCTATCTCCATCTCTTCTCCCTTTTACTCCCTCTCTGCATTTGTGTGTGTGTGTGTGTGTGTCGCCTTATGTACGACGACAATAAACGAACTTACACATGCGAGAAATGCTTCAAGCAAACGACCGGAAAGGCATACATAAATAAGTTTCCGGATTAAGCCTCACACACCAATACACAAACACACACACACACACACACAACCACACACCTCGTCTCGGCCAAGTTTTGGCGCAATAAAACCAAAATGAAACTGGCCACGAAACTTTTCCTTGTCTTCATTATACTTCATTTCATTTCTAGGATTGCTTGCAGCTATTTATATATGATTAGATATATACATATATATATTTGATTTGACAGATGTAAGTTCATTGGAAAAATGTACAAAAAGTTTCAGATGAAACATTCCAATTATAAACAACAGAAACAACAACAACAACAACAATGGGCTATAAATCAGAGAGTTTCAAAAACAAAAGGCTGGCATAAGATTAAGGAATACCATATCACATTTTTGTAGAGTTGAAACATTTGAAATTCATTCATATCATTCATTGTGGGCTTTTCTCAGATGGCTTCACACAAGTGAGTATAAATATTGCATAAAGTATTTCCCTTTTCATTTTTTTGTTTTTTTTTGTTTTGGCGCTGTCTTCGTTGTTGGCATTTCATTTTTTTATGTCATATGGCCACACTGCGTGGAAAGGAGAGTGATAGGGCAAACAAATGGGGGGGGGGGGGGGGGACTCCGCGTCACAGTTAGCCTCTTCTGCCACATACACATTCAATATTCAACAGTCTCAACAAATTACTTTAACCCTTTTCATAGCCCGCTTGATGCCCTAAAGGCTTTAAGTCATTTGTCAAAAACATGCTGAACCAAAAAGAAAAACGCAAAAAAAAAAAAAACAAGAAGAAAAAAAGATGCCAACAAGGATATATAGTGGCAGTCAGGATATAATATAATATGAGCCGAGTCACTTTCACACTTTCTTACTTATGCAAATGTTATACGTTATACATATACATACATATGTATATAGCTCATTTCTATACTGGCGACTCAAGTGCGACGAAGAGAAGGAATAATAAAAAATAATACAATATCAGAATCAGAAGATGCTGTGCCCTTTGGGAAAAGACGGCGGGGCGGATGGATCATTGCTTGTCAGCTTTTTCGCACACATTAAGCCTACTTTATTTTTGGCTTTTGTCAGATTAAATTACACCATTTGGCCAGACAGGGATGACAGAGGGACGCGGACAGCTAAACAGGCATCGAAACGATATGGGAACCGTGTTGACATATCTCAATAAATGATGTCTTTCTCTTTCTTTCTCTCTCTCTCTCTCTATCTATCTCTTTCTATTTCCCTGACAAAGGAAAGCGAACAAAATACTTAACAACAAATGCATGTTAGACATGGAAAATCAATTTCAAATGCAATCCAACTAAACAGATAGATAGAAGGTAAGAAAATCCATTTAATTTTTTCCTCATTTCATTAAGTTACCCTTTCAATAAACTTACTATTACATCTAACGCATACACACACACAGCCCCACATACACATACACTCATAAACTTACTTTCATTGCGCCCAACCCAAAATTTAATGGCCACCAATTTGCGTTAGTTTCCCTTGTCCTGCCCGCTTCCCATGGCCCATAAAGAAACGTTTTCGAGTAAAGAACGTTTGGCTATCAGCGATGTACTAGAAACCAATACCGAACATTTCTCCTAATTGTATCAAAGAGCAGTCGAATGAATTTATGGGCTCCAACTATTAAATGTCTAAGCTATTCCTCTCTGACTCCTTCGAGACTAAGACCACACTCACCCTCGCCCTCCCCCCATAACCACACACACCTACAGATAGACCAAGTCCGCAGCGACGGCTGTGTTTTATGAGCCACAAAACCAAAAAAAAAAAAAAAATGAAGTCTGGAAAATGAACGACTAAAAAATAACAAAAAAAAAAAAAGTAAAGGACAAAAACAAAAAAAAATAGAAATCCTCAGCAACTGTGGCTAACCGCAGGTTTTTTTTTTTTTTGGTCAGCACATTATAAAAAATTCAATTATAAGCTTTTTATAATGGCTTGGGTTCGGTTACACCTGGCGCTATGTAATACGAACATTTCTTATTCGACAGTAAAATACACTTTATCTATTGCCTATGGCCCTTGGTTAAGTGCTGCGATGCGATCCTGTGAACTATGATGCCACGACGGTAGCGTACCGGTACTTTATGATGCGGTAATAAATGGAAGAAAGTTTTTTTTTTCCATTTCACTCTTAAATAATCAGAAATTTCTCTCCAAAAATGGGAAACTGAAATTTAAATTGAAGCCACTGTGTAATTATAAAATCAGTTGAAAGCTAAAGGTATGGGGGGACATACGATAATGTAGTCACAATTTAACAGATATTTCTAAATGGACTTTACTTTGAATTTACACTGAAACAAACAATTTAAAGTTTGCTAAGAATACCGATGGAAAGATGCATAAACCTTGCACTGGCTGTATATATATGTTGAGTTGCAATCACGGCAAAGTTTATGCCTTGCCAATGGCTTTTTGTATTATTGAACATTTTTCTTTTAATTTTGATGCCCTTGATGCAGGATTCATTTTACCACTTCCATTTCCCCTGTCCAAATAGAAGATCCTGCGTATGACATCAAAAGGATGCAGGTATATGTCGACTGTCTCTCAATTCCAATTGCCTGTGATTGAGATTGCACTCAAAACTTGGTTCAACTTTTGCTGGCATCTTATCCACTTGAAATTGAACTGTTTGCCCTCGATTGCGTATACGCCGCTTATGCTTGGCTCGAGATCGAGGTCTATGGCTTGGTGGAGTAATAGCTGAAGCTACGATGCTGCTTTTATGCGCCTTTTTTTACAGTTTCTCGAGACTTTTTGACTATTGGCTTTTTGTAGGCAATGAAAGATGTTTCAAGTTAATTTCAATGTTGAAGAGAACAGGCATAAATATTTGCGGATTTCTTTAGCAGGATATTCGACTAGGCCAGCTTTCTGACCCATTAACATATCGTTGAGAATTTAAATCGATTGTGAACGTTCTTAAACATAATTTATCTCGATTTTGTACTTATGAAAACTGTTTGAACTTTATTAAACAAAATTGTATTCCGATAGGTAAAACGTAAGTTACTCGATATATTTTTTGTATCGAACAGCTTTTGTGGATGAACATTTCAGAGAAATTTTCTGATCACCCGCTCTGGATTGTTTCAACGGACTTTGTTTCTGAATTTGATGTGGACTTTGATTCATACGACTGTGCCTCTTTCGACCCTTTCTTGACGGTTTCGACACTTGTTCCTTGTCACTTGGATTGGTTTTTCTGTTAGATTGAAGCAATTGGATCGGATGGACCACCATTCTGTTGCCCTGACTTATCGCATGGGCAGGTACGCAGCCAGTAAAGCCAGCTGGAGTATATAGACTGCATTCATTTGACATAAAGGACGACGAGGCTGGGGATAAACGCTTGCGCGGATTTTGCACTTGAACCAGCTCGTTGGCGGTAACGCGTTTCATGGCAATGCAATGGCTATAAATATGGGGCAAAAATATCTCAGATTCATAGCCATTGCATTCCACTAGCACCACATTTCCGTTCAGGATCAATTTAAGAGCATAGCTGATATCTTGATTTTTTTCCTGCTGCTGATGTACCAGATTTAAGGTATCCATATTGTTTAATGGGGGCAAACCAACCGTAGCCGTTGTTAATTTCTGTTGACCACCCGCTAACCGCCGACTAGGATAATTGTGTTTTGAATGATTTATATTCAGATTTGATTTACTTTCTCGCAATCTCCGCTGTCGACCGTAAACCACATTTTCCAAAGCAATGCGACCATGCATGAGTTGTGGTAAAAAGATCTCTGATTCGTGACTGGGTTCCTCTACCAGAACCACGCACTTGCTCGATAGTAATTGAATGCGAAATGTCAGCGAATTTGTGGTCATTATACGTTTAGACATATTGCATAAACAAACACGTTTTCAAGTCAAAGAATAAAGAAGTTTTTGGAATTTCCTTTTTCAAACTATTTTTTTAGCGGTTATCGAGTATTGATATTAGGATTGTTGTTTTTTTGTTTCTTCAAATTTTGTGTCTAAAATATTTTTTTTTTTTGTTTTTTTTTAATTTTGTTTAAAGATCGACATGCCGCATTCTTTGTTTGTGATCACAGTGACAATAGAAGATATATATGATAAGATTTTAAAGAGCTCAAAATGACTCAACTTTTGCAATGATAAAATAATAACAATTTTCTTTTGTTTAAATTTGATCAAAAATGATACGACAATAACAAAAATTTGCTTCAACTTTTACAGTCCCCAACACTTTTAATCGAAAGCATTTTTTTTTCGATAGCAATTAAATGAATTTGTTGATAAAGTGTACAATAAGTGAGTAATTTTAAACCTTGGTTCTACTTGGTTTGCAGTTGCTCTATAATTTTTATTGATTTGCTAGTGTGACAACAAAATAATCAATAATTTTGTTTATTTATTTTGTAGAATTGGAAAATTAAATTGTTGTCGCATACTAATATATGTATATTGCCATTTAACACCACGTCAGATTTGTTATATGCCTATATTGAATTCTAAATTTAACTAGTTGCATACGTGTTGCTGTTTACATTTCATTAGACCAAGCCGCTATTGCGATAGGTCAGTGTGGGCCAAACAACAAGCAAAACCGGCCTGACAGCCAATTGGGGAAGCGTACGTATTTCATCAATGGGATGGGTGAAGAAGGGTGGGTGTGTGGGTGCCAGGGCGATACGATTATAAACACTTACGATTACTCATAACATGAAGCTATAACGTGGCCTGAGTTTGCTATTTATTATTAAACCAATTCAATTTTATACTCAGTACAAAAACGAAATGAGTAGCGTAAATATCTTGGAGCTAAATGATGATTGTCTCTATCATATATTTGATTATCTCGAGGCGAAAGATCGTCTTCAATTTGCTTATGTCTGTAAGCGATTTAAACAGGTGTTTATCTCGCAAGTTGGCAAAAGATATCGCAACTATAGTTTAGATCTAAAATGCGAAAGACTCGAACTATTGGAGTTTGCCATGTGCCGTGAGATTGTGGAGCGTTTGGATATCAATTTGGCATATTTTGAAATTCATGCAGTATTTCCAATTGCAGTACCATCAAAATTATTCAATATTGTATTATGCAGTTTAATGGATATGGTAAATTTACGTTATTTGATTGTACAAGATAATACGGATAGAATTCAAGCAGTTGAAAAACCCTTCGAACAGATCATTACTGCTGTCGCAAAATTAAACAAACTAAAAGGTTTGGAAATCCATGCCAAGGAAGGTAAGTTTAACAACTCTTGAATCACATTTTTTTCAAATTTTTTTAATGAATTTTTTTTTAGAGTGTTCATTGGAGAATCTGAATCAATTGCATCATTTGGAAGAGTTGCATTTGCACATACCACAAATTTTAGCGCCAACTTTGGTTAAATGTTGTCAGTCTAATTTAAATTTACGTGTTTTATATCTGCGTTATGGCTGCATTAAGAAGAATCTACATCATATTGTACCGTATTGCAAGAATTTAGAGATATTAACATTTGGATTGGTTGCCGAAGAATCCGATTACACACCGTTGGCAAATCTAACCAAATTGCGAGAGTTAAACCACTCTGGCATAAGGAAAAGTGGCTCCTTTCAGCCATTACTTAAAGCCTTGGCAATCAAATCACAACTGGAACGTTTGGTCATCAGTGGAGTTAGTTTGAATTTGCAAGAGATTGAGCAAATTGTACAAATCGATAGCCTTCTACAATTGAAATGCTTTTGCTCTTCAATACAATCCGTTGAGATGCTGGCAAATATAACAAAACTAGAGGAACTCTGTCTATGGATGTCCACTCATGAGGATATATCCAATGCACTTTTAAAAATCATCATCAATTGTAGCAATTTAAAACTAATGCGTCTCGCAGCAGGAAATGTTCAAGCCAATTTTATTACCAAAGTCCAAGAACTAAGAATAGGACAAAAGCTTAAATTGGAGATACCCTTTATGGAACAGACATCTTATGAGGTGACTACTCTTACTACAGATATTTTTTTGTTTTTTTGTCTTCTCATTTTCGTATTATTTTTTTTTAGGGTAACTCTTCAGACAATACAATCAGCAAGTGGACTGCATCATTTTAGAGTTAAATTTCTACTTAAAATGTAAGCCAAAAACTGCAGGCTATACCCTGACACAAAGATTCTTGCTGCAGGCTTTCATTGAATGCTCGACACGATGCACCTCATCAACTTCTTAATTGGAAAAAGACCTACCAAGCGCAGGTTTTGCCTACAAGAATTTAAATTAATTTATTGGCTAATGGAAAAAGTGAACTGGAATGCTTGGCCAACTGTGGCTTTATTTGCTGTGTGCCCAACCATTTTTGGAGAACTTTCGATTGTACAGTAGGATATTCTTTATAGAAAAATTTACCAAAGACTAATTCAATATTTTTTAGAGTAAGAAAGTTCTACAGCTGACGGTATTGCGACTGACCAAACTTGTTAATGTTAACTTGGTTTTCAAAACACAGACCCCGAAACCAAAGACTGGTAAGAGTAAAGTATAAATTTATTGACATTTTTTTAACTTCAATCCTCATTCTATGTTAGGCCTGAATCCCTCAAGGAACTGCATGAAAAGTTATGTAAACTTCAAGAAGTAAATTTGGTAATCAAAGAAATATTTTCAATATGGTCTCTATACATACACACATATATACAGAATTCTCAATAATGCTCAGTTTTATCACAAGTGTATCTATATATCCGCAAGCCTATCTAGTCAATTTTATAGTCCTCATGAAAGATAGTGATAAAGTTTAACAATAACAAGAATATTTCATTACTATTTGAAGATAAAACAAGAATATTATCTTAAGACAATAAAATAAAAGGTAAAAGTTTAAAATAGTTAAGAAACAAAAATGCATTGAAAGAAATTTAAAGAGAAACCTGCTTATAATTGATTGATTTGTTTGTTTGTTTGATTACTTTTATCTGGCATTCATCCAATCAATCTGTTCATCAATAAGAATTTTCTCAAATTCGAAACTCAAACCCATTTCCACTTTACAGTTCAATGAACTGACCACACACAGAGAAACCAGGCGCTGTTGGTGGTGGTAGTGGTGGTGGCGATGACAGTGTTATGGTGGTGCAGTTTTAGGGGGAAAGAAGGCCTGCTTTACTGAAGAGACACTTCAAGTGTAAATTTGAAATGAAATCAATGATAGATTCTTCTTTTCGCTTCACAATATAGCAAACATATAAGTAAATTGTATCTAAGTATATACGACATTCTTACTTTTTGCCATTCCCTTACCCATCACTTTTCTCTTTCTTTTTCTCCACTGTCTCTGTCTCCCTCTCTTTCTCTTTCCATCTGATTTTATGGTCTTTTGATACAATTCAATTGAATCGAAATGCTTACAAAAAGGCCATGGATAAAGTTTGGCAAGGCCAATTCACATACACACACGCACATAAATACACACACATACTATATAAAAGGATGCGGAAGTCAAAGTATTCAATGGCGGTCATTAGAGTGCGCTTTAAAACGCTCTTCCCGGGTGTCTCTGTGTGTGTGTGTGTGTGTGTGTGTGTGTGTGTGTGTGTGTGTGTGTGTGTGTGTGACCCTGACAATGACGTCTGACAAATTACAGGCCCCGCCAATGACTTTTGATGCCAACTCCTAAAGAATAAAATAAAAC
The DNA here is from genome assembly GCA_035045865.1 of Drosophila austrosaltans. Classification (NCBI taxonomy): domain Eukaryota; kingdom Metazoa; phylum Arthropoda; class Insecta; order Diptera; family Drosophilidae; genus Drosophila; species Drosophila austrosaltans. Next base: position 8,586,716 of record JAWNOQ010000207.1, read on the forward strand.
CCACACACACTCACACACATTTATATATATAAAAAATGTATTTCAATCTATTTCATGCTGTGTCTATAGGTGCTGAATGCTATCCAAAAGATTTATAGCCTCTGTGGTTAAATGCTCTGTCAAGGCAGGCATAAAAAGAGGAATCGCAGAAAACTTAAGAGGCAAAAAAAAAAAAGAACCATCCAAAAATGGCATAAAAAAGACAAAAAAAAAAAATGAAAGAAAAAGGGTTCGATTGATGTGAATGTGTTGCAACAGTTGAATAAGTCAAGTGAATTCTTAATCTACTTCCCATCTGATATCAGCAAGAAGAAGTTGAAGTTTATATTTTATAATTTTGACATTCGGAGAGTGATCGAAATGCGGAAAACGAACATGATTAATGAATATATTCTGGTCTACATCATATGTTTGATCATCATACATAGAACTTAGTTCTACAAATAATAAATGTACTTAGCAATGAATGGAGATGTAGCACAAATCATACGCATAAAAATGTAAAGTTAACTGAATTTCACATATTATCTTCAAGCATTTAGTAAAAATAATGTAGAATTTCGTTAGCAATAATACATCATATCAAAATGATAAATGGAGCAGTTGAACAGTTCTAGAAAAATATCTACATTTTTTTCCCCCTCTACCAAACATAAACATAAAATCTTGTTTCTCCAAGAAATGAAGAGAAGCAAAGCAAACCAAAGGAATGGGAAGAGATGAAAAAGGGTGGGGAAGGGGTAGAGAAAAAAACGAAATGTGAGCAAAATATAAATTCATATTGCACTCCCAGACGGCACTTGGGTGCAAGTTTAACGAGCTGCTGCCAAGGCTTACTCTTCTCATACTCCCCGCAATTCCTCACCTTGTGCACCTTGTCCACATCTCACACTCCGTTTGTGCCTCTGCTTTACTGTCCTGCTCTCTGTCTCTCTTTCTACTGTTCCGGGCCCAGGAGCGACTGACTCTAATGTGACATTTATAAGTGCCGGGCGACGGGTTTTTCGCAATGTGTGACGATGACGAGGACGAGAACGACAACGACAACGACGAGAATAAGAATTACAAAGTGCATTTTTCATCATAACTGTGAGAAAAGTTGCACGGAAATTTTTTTACATTTTGTTTTTTTTTTATTCTTTTTTGAAATGCTCATATCATGGTTATAGTTGTAGTTGCTCTAACTAAGGAAGGAAAACTTTTGGTGGCATTGCGCGATTAAAGTGCTTGAAGAAATTTCGAGATATGACAATTGAAAGTTTTCGCTCACTTTTCTAATTATGAGTCAAGAATAAACACCTAAAACAAAACTGAAACGAAAAATCTCATTTCAATATAATAAAGAAAATATTTAAATTTTAATATATGTACATATTAATAAATATGAATGTAAATAGTAACTTAAAGTTTATCGTCTCTAATTGGCAACTTAATTGGCTTAATCTCAACTTTTTTTTCAACTGAGAGGTGACTGTTCTTTTGGTCTTATATGATGTTGTTGATGATGATGATGATGCAACCAATTAACCGCAACATGTTGCAACGAATGAAACCACCCTACAGTTTCGGAAACCAACTCATGCCTAGATATTTGCCTCAACCACGAGGACGGGAACTGTCCTAGACTGTCCATTTATGTACATTTTTCCTATATCATTTTCTTAAGCTACCGGACCATGACAGTACTACAGGGCACCAACCGATACTAGCACATGCCAATTACGGCAAATGTTATGTGAATTTTCTAACCTTAAGGTTAAAAGGTAAGCGTAAAAGATATATTTGCATGTACCTCTGTATTATAACTATATCCATTCCTATATTTAGAATAGCATAGTATGCACAAATTGTGCTGTTTCGTGGCAACTTTGTAAGAAGGTGGCCCACATTTCATATTGTTGAAAATTGAAATTTGTTTCGTTAATTCTAGTGCCAAAGTGAAAAAGGAAATTACGATGAATGGGAGTAGCAAGAAAATAAGGGAAAAACCTTCATAGAACCTATACTCTGCTCGTTAATATTATATGTATATACTTACTTATGACCCATATACGTTTCTTTTCCTTACCCTTAGTCCAAACCCAAACCCAAGCCCAATCGCAATCCCAAGCCTTTGAAAAGTCTTCGTCTTACACATGTGTGTGAGTGTTCAGATTATTAACGCTCGTGTGACTTTCACACCATCAAAATCAAATGGGACGACGCGTTGTCGGTTGTGTGGTCATGTCTGGGGCGGCTCGTTATGCCGCCGATGCCGCAGCTACTACTGCCGCCTTTTGCCTTGTTGGCTGCAAGTAAAATCGCTGTAAGAAACGACGAAATCAAATCGGTGCCAGTGTCGGTACCTCCTTTCCCTTTACCCTCTATACCCATACCCATACCCATACTCACACCCAGACACACGCACATACACAAAGCACAATTTGTTCCAGAACATTGATTTAATCCTTTTTTTCTTTTTTTTTTTTTCTTTGCTCTGTGTTGGGTCTCTGGCACACATTCATCCGTGGGCGGCGGCTGGGGCACAATTGCTTAAATTTTCCGTTGGTTTTGTTGCCTTTTTCCGGAATTTTGCTTCGTCCTTGAATCTTGGAATCTCTTTCTCGCTTGGCTTTGCATTATCATAAATTTTCTTCTCTGCTCTCCGCTCTGATGCTACTGCTACCGCTACTGCTATTGCTGGTTCTTCTTTTCCGTTTTCCCTTTTTGTGCCATCACACGCTTTCGATATACATTTACATTTACTTTTACCGATTTGAAGCGCACTTCCAACTGCTTTCCGCTCGTTTAAACGTTAACCTAATGCCAGGATTCGGTTAGCAGAGCGACCAAATTATGTTTTCGTTCTCGTTTTTATGCGTTGTCTGCCATCTTGTGGCGAACAATATGCGTGTGCCTGCGAAATCTTTTGTTGACTTTGCCCCCGGAATGAAATTTTATAATTTAAGTCGAGACTAGAACGAGCGAACACTTGTTGGTTCATACCAAATAAAGTCAATATACATATGTATATATGTATACTATATAGTACTTATTGCTATCCAACAAATTGTTGTCGAGTGGTTAAAATTATTGCTGCATGCTTTTAGGTGGCAACAACATTCGCTATAAATTTCATGTCTTGATTTATGCATAAAGTAAACTTTTTGTTTGACAACAAATTAAATTATATATGCAGAAACAAAGTCATATATCTGTATTTATTATATATAGCCATACAAAATAATAATTAGTTTATATACTCATACATGTTGTCTACATTCTTTTTCATTTGCTGAACTTTATAGGGGGGAAAAAAATACCTAAAATTGTTTTCTCTTTTATGTGGCTTTTTAAATATACATATATATTCCTTTTCTTTCAAATTTTCATACCTAATTGTTGAACAATCATCAAAACTGTTTTGACCAAACAATTGATTATCAAATATTGGTATAGATTAAAGTTTTTAGAAATATCAACTGTCAAGATAAGTTAAAACTGACGGCAGGTGCAAATAAATGGAATATGTGTATCAAAATAAAGATAATAATCTAGAATTTTATTTTCATTTTAGTTAAAGAAATATAAAGATCTAACCACTTTGGCCAATACTAAAAGAAAAATTAACTTTAGTTTTTGTCCCAAGTCACCTTTTTCCTAAAAGTGTAATTTTGGAGTTAAACTTTTCAATTTGTTTAACTTGTACGAAAACTAAACTTTTTTCAACACAAATCTTAGATCCAAGACCCTTTTGTTGCAGCTATATGAAAGAATATTTCCTACACATACATACACTATATGAACTTCTTTTATTCCTTTTCACTTGTGGGTAATTGGGATTCGGGTTTTTAATTTCAAGATACTTTAAAGTCACGCACAACTTTGCACACAAAATATATAATTTATAAGATGGAAAAAAAACTACAAGTAAACTGACTTTCCTCCACATGAAATTGAATGGCAAACAAGCTGTTTTGTTGCTGTGGCCAAACATTGTAACAATTGTCCTGCAGCTTGAGGATAGTGAGTGAAAATGTTTCTATTTTTTTTTTTTTCTTCCTTCTATGTTGTTGTTTTTTTTTGCTTGGTCCTTGGACTTGGACTCTTGGTCTTGGGTCAAGGCAATAACATTTCACTGGAAATTTTTCATCGAGCAACCAAAAAAAATATATATACTATACATATATATAAAAAAGCAAAAAATACAAAAAATACAAAAAAAAAAAAAAACAAAACAGAGAAATACAAATTGTTGTTTTGACTTGATGAAAGTTTATCTGGTAAAGAGACTGAGAGAAGGATGGACACGGAGAAAGAGATAGTCAAAGAGACGACACAAAGAAAGAAAGAAAAAAGAAGAGAAAAAAAACCCAGAGAGAAACGTAATTGAACGCACTTCACGCAGATGTTGTCGGGGTTCTTTTTTCGTTTTTTCGCTTTTTTTATGTCATTTGCTGTTGCAAGGAAGAAGGATATGCTGCTGTGTCCTGTGGTAGCTAGCGGAAATTATTATTTATATTTCGCCAGTTTTTTTTCTTTTTTTCTTTCTGCCTTCTTTCTGTTTCTGTTGCTGTTGCTTTTTTTTTTTTTGTTTTTTAATTTTGATTAAAATCCATATTAAATATTTACAAAAAACATCAAGTATAAAAAATACATATAGGGAAAAACCAATAAGCATAAAAATAATATAAATAATTTCCTGTGACCGGCCGAATTTATTTCCCGTTGTGAGCCTTCCTTCCTTACATTTCGATACCCCTCATTCCCTATTTCCCACCAATTCTGCACTGCTCCTCACCGCCCGCACCATACTTGAAGCAAATCCCACAATTTTGTATGCAAAAAGGTCACCGTTCATACATAAACAGAGTAAGATAGAGACAGAGAGAAAGACGGACAAATTGAAGTATTGTGTGAGAGAGAGGGAGAGAGAGAAAGAAAGAAGGCAAAAGAACCAGAAAAATGTGATTCCCCTAACCACGCAACCATACGCCCACTCACCCTCGTTTTTACTGTCTCTTTAGTGTCCCTCCGTCGCCTTTCTTCAGTTTTGTTTTATTTACATGTGTAAGGACTCTTGCTTTTGGGACCACACCAATGGCAGCAACAGCAGCAGCAGCAGCAGGACATTCAGGAAGCACGCATGTAAGCGGCATGATTTATATTTGAAATTGAGGTTTCTCTTTGGTTTTCTTTTTATTTTTGGTCTCCTTTGTCGTCCGTATTGTTTGCCTGGCCATTTTTTCCTCTTTTATGCATAAATGGCTTTTTGTTTCTTTAATCGATATTTGATAGGACAGCATTAAAGAAGTATTTGGTAGATGTTTATGCTAAGTGAATCCATAGATATAAATTCGATCAAGTTATGATTTGAAAACGTTTAAAATGAAATCTGATGGGGTTAGGTTGTAGATAAAAATATATACACACATTTTATCTTTGTCCAAAAAGAAAGACAATTTAAGCAATTTACAAAAGAGTGAATGGATATCATTGGAAAATTTTCTTCTTCTATAGCAACTTTCAACTTTTTCTATGATTTCGAAATTGTAATATTATTTGATATCGAAAATTGGTGAATTTGCAAACCCTTTGGTAGGATGAAACTATTCTAATTTCTCAACTTCATCACCTAATAATTAATTAATGATTGAGCAAACTTTTACTATGTATTTATGTAACTTTTGTGCAAACGTTTTCATTTCTCATTTTACAATAAATTTGTTAATCTCACTTAACTTGGCCTGAATGCAATAAAAGGCATTCTAAGATTTCAAAGGACAGAAAGTCAAACAGAATGAGTGAAAAAGGGAAAACAAAGAGAGAAAAGGGAAACAAAGGGGTGGAAAACGTGCGCACAATAACAATGAAGATGGAATATAATATGAAAATGGCCATGGGAAATGCAGCAAAACAAGATGAAAATGAAGACAACAGTGACAGTGACATTTAATATCCTTATTGTTAGCCAACGGAATTTATGGCTAACAAAGTCGTCAAGTAGGCTAAAACAGTATATGTGGTTAAATGTATTGTATGTAATGCATGTATGTGTGTGCGTATCTGTGTGTTTCTGTGTCTGGCCTGACTTGCATTACATTTGCAACTGTGTGGAAAATGACAGAGTCAACGGAGTCAAGAGTGTCGAAGTACAAAGCCAAGTTGTGGCTAATGAGGTCTTGGCCATTGCTCTAGTTTGCGCAATTCAATTTTCAGTGCAAGAGTCCAAGGACTCACAGACTTGTGGCTGAATGTGATTGAGGTGTCTGATTAATGGTCCGGACGGACGTTCATAAAATTGAATTGGCCTGTAGATTTTGGCTTGGCATAAACATTGAATTACCTCAAGGAAAGTCGTTAAAAGCAGCAGCGATAAAAATAAAAAAAAAAAAACAACGACGATGAAGAAGAAAAAGAAAACAGATTTACCTAAACCCGAACCCGAACCCAATCCCACAAACACCAACTCAAAATACACAGGACACAGCAACAACACAGCCCTTTGATCTCACCTGGTTATGATGTTTGTCGTCGTCCTCGTCCTTGTCGGCATCGTTGTTGTTGCTGCTGTTGCTGTTGCTGCTGTTGCTGTTGCCGTTGCCTTTTATGTATGAATATTCACACATATTAAAATTCATGCCATTTTCCCTTGTAATGGCTTTATGGGCCCGAAACCAATTTATTTACCCATCCTGTTTTCCCCTTTTGCCTCCTCCCCTCTTCCCACTTCACCAACCATTTGAAATTGCATCATAAAGAAAGAAAGGAGTGACATTTTAAAGTTAGCAACTTTAAGCAAACAAATCATAAATATCTAAATAATAAAATTGTACGATAATGAGGCATACACCTTTCTAGTAAGTATGTATATTGTTATACCTCACTGTGCAACATTTGAACCCAAAGCACATCATGTGGCAAGCCATAAAAGATAAAAGCTGAGAGTCTACATAATACGTTGTAACCAGATGAGCCAAGAGAAAAGGTAGAAAATGGAAAAACTATTTTAAAATAAAATCAATTTATTTTAATTTAATCAATTCATGTTGGACCTTCAATCGATAGATTTAAATTTATTCAAAGTGAATATCTTGTAAATAAAAATCGCAATATTTATTGTTCTACAATTTAAATTTTGAAGGTCAACCAAATAATTAGTATATTTGTTTGGTAAATCGTTTAAGTGTGCTTGACCTCATCAATTGTATAGTGTACGGAACAAGTTATATATACATATGTATATATAAATAAATACTTTTGTAGTTTTTAAATAAATGCGTAGAGTTCAAGGCCCATTTGCTGGCTCATTGATAGAGATGAAGTAAAGAGGCAAACATTTGAATATTTATATTTGCTAACATATAAATAATTTCATAATCAAATTTTCTTTGCAATGTTTACAAATAGTCCATGACTATCACTTAGTTGTTGTAATTAATCGGTCATTAATTAAATCACTTTTACTTGGCAATTAAAACATATACTCGACCATAAAATGAAAAATTCAAATGTATAAATTGATTGTCATATTTCACAAATAGTTCAGTTGTGTTCGAAACTACGAATCATTACCCAAAAAAAGAAAAAACAAACCAAAAAATGTGGAAAAGTTTAAGCCTGTGTCTGATTTTGGCGATCTTTGGAGCAGATGCCTATAGCAGTATGTATTAATTGCCAAAGGATAATTTCCGGAGATATCTGATTAGATATGCATGTATATATATATATATTTACGAAACAGAATATGGACGCGATTGTCGGGATATTGCCTGTAGTGCAGGAGAAAGTTGTATCATTTCGCACAAGGCCTGTGAAAGTGATCAGCGATCTGGCGAACATTGCGGAAAGTATCCAATGTGTGTCAAGGAGGCTGGAAGGGGTAAGCATTTGAGCTATTTTATCGCCGCTACACACTACCCTACCAACTGATCCCGTTTTTAGATCAGCAATCAAATGATTTCACCATCGACACCACATCAACCATTGCCAATGCACGCATCAGCACGAATTCAAGCAACATAAACTTGGGCAACGACAATTACAACTATGAGCTGCTGACTGATCGGGGGGATTTAGATCCAAATGCCAACAATCAGAACAACGGGCAACAGCGTCAGGCAAATGTGTATGTTGTAGTCCAGGATGGTGGTAGCCAACCGCAAGCTCCACAATATCCTTTATGGCCCAACAATCCGGGACAGAATTTGAACAGTCTCTGCCCAATGGGTCCATATTATCCCTGCAATTATAATACACCAATGTATCCCCAGACAGCTAGAGCTAGAGCACCCCAATTGGTGCCACCAACACCACCATGCTATTACAATTGCTATCCCTATCCACTTGCCAGATCGGCTAGTCCAAATCAGGCTCCCTTATCGACCAATAATTTTTTAGTTTACCTTACCCTCTATAGTGGCTAACATTGGGTTGTGTTTTTTTCTTTTTCTACTCATCAGCTCTGCAACGTTTACGGCGTACACCTCAGTTGTTGTATCCGTATCCGCCTGTTATTGTCCCGCCACCGTCACCAATCCAGCCGAGACAAATACCATATGTACCACCACGACAGATTCCAATTCAACCTCAACCTCAGCCACTACCCCAAGCCCAACCTGAAGCGTATCCCTTTTCGTATATTTCCTTTGGCCTAAGCAATCCAATGTATATGTCATATGGCAGAAGTGCTCAACCCAATTCCTATCCAAATTTTTATAGGTCTTCAATGCCTTATTACAATTCGTACTACATTAATGTAAATCTACCATTTTCGGGCAGTTCTTCTTAAACAAAGTTTTTCCTACTTTCATACTTTTTGCCAGCTTCCGATTCCGATTTTGATTCCGATTCCACATTTCACAAACGTTCCGTACGGCAAGTTATTATGCCTGGACCTATGCCAATGCCAATGCCAGGACAAATGCCAATTGCTGCTGCTCCCATGCCCATGCCCATGCCAATGCCAATGCCCAATCCAATACCAATGCCAATGGCAGCTCCACCAGGTCGTGCCTATTATCCTCCACCCATGGCTAGACCACAATACTCGTATATGCCCCCAATGATGCCTCCGATGATGCCACCAAATAGAGTCGGAGCCAGTGTTATTGTTGAACCGTTAGTTATACTTCCCGTGGGGATGGGGTATGCATCGGGTACCGGTTATAATTCAAATCAGTATTATGGGCCAAGCGGCGTTTATCCTCAATATAATTATAATAATAACAATGGCTACAATTCGTATGGCGCTTACAGTACCTCAAGACCCTACTATGACTACAACAATTACAATAATTACAATAACTATAGAAACACATCCAATTCATATGACTACAATTCGTATGGATAATACATTTTCAATTGTTAAATAAATCCGAGAGAACTGCACCAAAATCAAATACTATTTGTGTATATATGGAAATCTTTACAGGTCTCAGACAGGAACGCCGAAAACGCCAGGCGGGACAACAGCAATGGAATGGAAACGGTGGAAATGGTATGGGCCCTGGTGGTAATGGAATGGGCCAGGGTCAGGGTCAGGGCAACGGTATGAATGGAATGGGACCTGGTGGCAATAGAATGGGCGGAAATGGCATGGGTCAGGGGCAGGGCAACGGTATGAATGGAATGGGACCTGGTGGCAATAGAATGGGTGGAAATGGAATGGGACCTGGAGGCATGGGTGGTGGCTACAATGGAATGGGACAAGGTGGTAATGGTATGGGACCAGGTGGAAATGGAATGGGTCAAAATGGTGGCCGAGGCGGTGGAATGGGTGGAAATGGAATGGGACAAGGATATGGAATGAACCAAATGGGATATGGAGGTGGAAATGGTATGGGTCCAGGAGGTTATGGTCAAGGTGGCAACGGTATGAATGGAATGGGTGGAAATGGCATGGGAGGATATGGAATGGGTCCAGGTGGAAATGGAATGAGAGGTAATGGAATGGGACCAGGTGGAAATGTCATGCGAGGAAATGGCATGAATGGTGGATATGGAATGGGTCCTGGGGGAAACGGCATGGGAGGAAATGGAATGAACGGTGGAAACGGAATGGGTCCAAATGGAAACGGAATGAATCAAGGAGGTAATCTAAACGGTGGACCAAACGGTGCAACTGGGAGTGCCAGTGGATTGATAGCTGCAAATGGCAGTGGAGTAAACGGTGGAGGTAGCAGTGGACTTAATGGTGGAATTGCTTTAAGTGCAACTGCTTCAACCGGACAGAGCTATAATTCAACTCGATTTTCAAGCAATTAAACAGTAGCAATTTTCAAACGACACAACTCCTACCGAACCAAAGATCAACGAATGTTGTATAATTTGATTAAATTCCTATATTTGTATGTCCCATATATGATTTAATGAGTTTTGTTTTCCAATAAAATCGCAATTGTATAAGCATTACACATCAGACTTGACTTTTATTTTATTATTTAATGTGCTTAACAAAATTGTTAAATTTTCATTGTTTTACTTTAAAAGAAAAGGTTAAAACACAATTGTATTTGCTGATAAAAACCCCATCGACCTACACCCAATTCACATGTAACATAAAAAGAATTCGGAAGCACTTTCGCAAATAAAATAAATATTTATTTATTTATCAACGGCTCAGAAAACCGTTTAAGACAAAGTCAACAAAACCTGCTGCTGCGAGAATTAACGTCAATAAGAGAATAATATAAAAAGAGAAAAAGAGAGAGACAGAGACGATGAGAGTGCGAGTGAGAGTAAAGTGTGAACAGAAAACTCAATGCAGATATCGTATATAATTCAGTCAACGGTTAGACGAACGTCAAGCCACGTCGTAAAGCTTAAAATGATAAAACTCTCGCCACAATTCTTACTTATTTCTCCGTTTATCGTTTTGGTGATCTTGTTCATAACAGAGATTCGTGGACGTGAGGCAATTAGGCCAACACCCGATGTGGGTCAAATAATAAGTGATCTGCATGAATTGCATATAAATGATGGCAACATACCAACAACAGTGAGGGGTAAGTGAGCAGATAGATAACTTAAAAAAAATATATAAATTAACTTTCTCTTTATAATGAGAATGCTAATAAAAAGCCAGAGAGAGAAATATAAATTGTTTTGGTTTTTATTTAATTTTTATTTTTCATTCAGGTCCACCTTGCAAATTGGATATACAAAAAGATTTGGCGAGACCCGATCATCTGCAACCACTGTATCTACACAATGGCACAGATAAATATTGGCTACCCAATGATGACGGTCAGTTGGTGGTTGAGCATGGTGCCAGCATTGAATTGTATTGCAGCAAATCCTTTAACAATTACGATGCGTCAGGTGGCGAAGACTACATACCACCCAAGCAGTTTTCATTGCATGTGCGATGCCATCATGGTCAAATCTTTGAGTGGGCAGGTGGGAAACGAGAATTTCATAAATTTGCCTGTAAGCAAGCGCTAGAGTATCGAGTAGAGAGATTGGAGCAACGTTGTGGTGACACTGAAGCAGCGGATGGTGACAGTGATGCTGGCCATGTGTATCGTGTGGGCTATAAAATAAGCGATGACAGATTTATACGCACCATCAAGCTGTGCCATAATACCCAGCTACTGCGGACACACTATGCGGAGTATGAGCTGATGCCAGCCAATTGGCATTTTCAGAAGCAGGTGAAACGTTTGAAATTTAGCCCAGCTGGCCACTTTGCTGGCTATGACATGGGTAAACTATACTCTCAGTCACATCAAGAGGATTTGATGGGCGCCGGTATGTTGGATGCAAGAGCTGGTTTGTTTTTGGCGCGTGGACATCTTGCCGCTAAGGCAGACTTCATCTATGTGAGCCAACAGCGCAGCAGTTTCAACTATATAAACGCTGAACCCCAATGGCAGAGCTTCAATGGCGGACATTGGGCAAATGTTGAGGATGAAACACGACGCTTTGTCGCCCAGTTGGGCATCACTGTTAGCGTCTATACGGGTACCTTTGGTGAGCTACCATGGACCGGACGCAACCACAGCCTTCATTTGGCCCATGATGCTAACAATAACCGGGTTCTGGCAGTGCCTTTACTCTTCTATCGTTTACTCATCGATAATGGTATTGGTGGTAATGGGACCAAGCGTGGTATTGCCATCGTGGGCGTTAACAATCCATACGTCACCCTTAACCAGATCCACCATGAATCGTCGTCGTATGTGATTTGTGAGCCCATCGATGCGGAGCTCGTTGCCTGGTTACGTTCACTTCAGAATAGCAATTTGAGAAAAGGTTATCTGTACGCCTGCACAGTAGCGAATTTAGCTCGTGCTGTCAAACACCTGCCACGCCATCTTCTCCAAGTGCATGAGTTGCTCACTATAAATGCCAGGTAGAGTGGTGGAAAAGTGTAGCTAAAGTTTACCTCTTAATTGAGTGTAATAAAAGACTGCTTCAATTTGGCAAAGTAAGTTTGCTGCTCAAAATGAAAATTGTTCCGACACATATCAACTAAAATACACCCACATACACAATGAAATATACAAAAAAAAAAAAAAAAAAAAATCAAGCATATAACATAAATATGTTATATATGTATATAAATATAACTTTTTAAATATATAAAGTAAATGGAAATTCCATTTTAAGCCAAAGCTATACTCAAATACATTTTAGGGGAGCAAGAGACTCAGTCTGTCAATAATGCTTGTGTTAACCTGGTCAAAACTCTAATACTAAAACACTTCAGACTTATGTCAAGTTGTTCAACGATAAGATTAAACAAGCAAAAATAAAACGCACAAAGAATTCCAAGTTATGTTAAAGTGGGTAAACACTTTTCGGTCATTGGGGAAAAAGGGCTATGAAGCTGTGGCAAAGGCAAAACCAAACAAAAAAAAAAAAAAATGCGGCAACCCATCGATGGGGACACGTGTGGCACGTGAGTAAATACACTTTCAAATGCCTTGGGCAATAAATTGCTTTGTGCCGGCCATAAACGATAATGGCCGGGCTCCGATAAGCCAAGCCATTCTTATCAGTAACCAAAAAACAGAAAACTCAAGTGGAAACGTGAGCGATAGCTACAAATGATTTAGAAATCTTTATCTTTTAGCTAAAACAGAAACTAAAATAAATTTTGTAGTTTACTAGTTCTTGAAATATTTGTGCCAGAGCGTAAAAGAAAAAACAAATTTGATTTATATATGTGTGAGGAGCATTCGAATGGTTCTATTTTATTGTCACATTCTAGATTTTGATACTAAAAACTAAACCCTAAATGCCTAGCACGCCATTAACTGTTAGATCATCAAGTGGCAAATCTTTAACCACATCGGTAAAATCATTTACTGTACAGGCATATGAATAGCCCTTGAGCAAATCCTCCTTGTTCCAACTGACCCATGTGACTTGTTCACCAATATCCTGACAGATAATATAATCCCGTTGAATCTCCTCTAAACTGGCATGGGGATTGTTAACACCAATCAATACAATACCGTTGCGACTCTCACGATCGATGATGACACGGAAATATAGTTTGGGCACTGGTATCAAACCATTATTGTTCTCATCGAAATTCAGGTATAGCTCTTGGTGATTGCCATCCACATCGGGCAGAGTTGAGACACCCCAAGTTCCTGTATAGCAATCTACGGTAATATTTTGATCGGAAACAAATTTTCTAACACTATCCTCAATACGCTCCCAGTTGCCAGCATTGAAGGTTTGCCATTGCGGCGCCACATTCACAAAGAAGAATGTGGCCTTCTGCGGTGCACCGAAAACAAAGTCTGTTTTAGCCGATAGATGGCCACGGGCCAAATAGACATTACTGCTGATATTGAAGTAGGGCGAGGCATCCATGCCAAGTATCTCACTAATGGTAATATTCTGTTGAACCTGGGTGTACATGGTGTTGACATCTTTGCCTCCATAGAAATCGCCAGTAATGAATGAGGGTCTCGCAACTGAGCGTTGATATTGTGCACTTCCTGGATAGAGGACATGATGGACATAACGTGTCACTTCAACCAACTCATTATGGCAAACATCGTAGGTCTGAAGAAAGTCATTTGCTTCAAGCTTGAAACCAACTTCGAGTAAATCTGTGCCTCCATTACATGGACGACCAGTGCGTCGAGCTGTATAGCCGGGCCAGGAAGAGCACACAAAGTCATGGAAATCATAAAGGCTGCCTAAGGCGAGGAAAGTATGTTGTTGCCAGCATGTGACATTGATTTCCTGATATGTGGCAAAAGGTTGTATAAATGAACCGAGACAATGGAGTTCCATAATTTGGCCATGCTTCAACTCCACCAAACCATCTGTATTAGGCTCTAGATACTCAGCAACTCCATTTTCATTATGCACAACATACAGGGGAGCAGGATCAATGATATCTCCGTTCACAAGAAAACTGCAGACCTCATCATCCAAAGATTGATCGTTAAGACCCAAAATGCCTGAAGTATCCAATTCACTAAGGGGTAAATCTTTGACAACAGCTGTAAAGTCTTCCACACTGCAGGCATAGGCATAGCCCTTAATTAAATTAGTTTTATCCCAATCCAACCAGTCCAGCTGAGCACCAATATCCTCACAGATCACATAGTTATCCAGAATTTCGGATAGCGAGGCATGTGGATTGTTAGTCACCACTAAGACAATACCCAGGCGAGTCACCTGATCTATGACCAGGCGATATACCAAACGTGGCACGGGTAATTGATCAGTATCTCCATCTAAATATATTGCTGTCTCTTCACCTGCTACATTGGGTAAAGTAGACACACCCCAGGCTCCTGCATAGACACTTACATTGAGTGCGTCATTAGATACAAATTGACGGAGACTTGTTTCTACAGCCAACCAATTTCCAATTGTAATACTCCGCCATTGTGGAACAGCATTCACATAAAAATGAGTGGCACGTTGCGCAGAGCCATGCACAAAGTCCTGACGAGCCGCCAATTGGCCTCGTGTCAGATACAGATCCCGACTGCTATCAAAATATTGGCTAGCATCCTGTCCCAGTGTTTCTGTTAGGACTTCCAGTTGATGGGCCTGACCGTAGAGAATATTGACATCTTTGCCAGCATAGAAATCGCCACGCAAGTAACCAGGTTGAGCTACCCCACGTTGATAAGCCACATTGGCTGGGGTCAACTCATATTGAACATATCGGGAAATTTGCTCCTGCTCATCATAACAGATCTTTAGATGGGAAAGAAAACCGGCAGCCACATTGAATCCAATTTCTAATAATTCAGTACCTCCTTCACAAGCAGTACCGGAACGTTCCGCTTCATAGGTGGGCCAACTTTGGCAGATAAACTTGTCTATATTGACCACATTACCCTCAGCATTGTAGGTCTGATTGCCCAAGCAATGAGCTGTCAGGGCGGTAAAGCGATTGTACGGTGAGAGTAAAGCTCCAGTGCAATGTAAATCAATGGCAGAGCCCTCGTCCAAAGTATAGATTCCGTTTTCGGCGGGCTGTAACCAACTAAGCACTCCTTCGGGGGTAAGCAAGGGAATGGGATCTTTCAGATCGCCATTAATGCTAAAGTGACATTGATTTGGATCAGGTTGGGGAGTTGTGGGCCCAACGGTAGTGGGTGGAACTCCAGTTGGTGAAGCAGGACCACTGGTAGTTGAAGAAGGTTCAACTGTACTAGATGCGGGAGTACTGGTGGTTGAAGAAGGTTCGACCGTAGTAGAAGCAGGAACACTGGTTGTTGAAGAAGGTTCCGGAGTAGTCGAAGCAGGAGCGCTAGTGGTAGAAGACGGTTCCGGAGTAGTAGATGCAGGAACACTTGAAGTTGAAGAAGGTTCCGGAGTAGTCGAAGCCGGAAGGCTAGTGGTTGAAGAAAGTTCCGGAGTAGTAGACGCAGGAACACTGGTAGTTGAGGGAGGCTCCGTAGTAGTAGAAGCCGGTTCCTCGGTGGTAGAAGAAGATTCTGATGTAGTAGACGCAGGCTCCGCCGTGGTAGAAATAGGGACGCTAGAGGTTGAGGAAGTTTCTTCTGTGGTAGATAAATCACTCGTGGTTGAGGAAGGTTCTTCTGTAGTAGATAAATCACTTGTAGTTGAGGAAGGATCCTCAGTGGTTGAGGAAAGATTCTCAGTGGTCGAGGAAGAATTCTCAGTGGTTGAGGAAGGTTCCGCGGTGGTAGAGTCCGGTTGCCCGGTTGTAGAAGCCGGTTCCTCGGTGGTTGAAGAAGCAGGAATAATTGTGGTTGAAGAAGGTTCCTCTGCGGTGGTAGAACTTTCTGCACCTGTAGTGCTAGCTGGAGCATTGGTGGTGCTAGATTCGTCATCCAGACCCAACACACCATTTGTTTGCAAATCATCAAGCGGCAAATCCTTAACAATAGCGGTAAAGTCTTCAACAGTACAAGCATAAGAATATCCTTCATGCAAGTCCTCTTTAATCCACGTAACCCAACTGAGTCGATTACCAATGTCCTCACAAAGTATGTAATCATTTTGGATTTGCTCTAGCGTAGCATAGGGATTATTTACACCAACTAAAACGATGCCCTCCTTGCTTTCTCTATCGATAACAACTCGGAAATACAACTTTGGTACAGGAATCAAGCCATTGTTATTCTCATCAAAGTCCAAATAGAGCTCTCTCTCAATACCCTCAAAATCGGGAAGAGTGGAAACACCCCAGGTGCCAGTGTAGCAATCCGTTGTTAAATTTCTATCAGCGACAAATTTTCTAACACTTGTCTCCACACGCTCCCAGTTGCCTCCGTTAAAGGTCTGCCACTGCGGTGCCACATTAATAAACAAAAATGTAGACATCTGGGCAGCACCAAAGATCTGATCTGTCTTGGCAATCAGATGACCACGAGCCAATATACGATCATCACTGTAATTGAAGTACGGCGATGCATCAAGTCCTAAAATTTCACTTATTGTGATATTCTGCTCCACCTGCGTATATTTCGTATTTACATCTCGTCCGCCATAAAAATCCAATTCGATGAAACTGGGTCGCGCCACACCGTGCTGATAGTCGTAGCTCGAGGGGTATAAAACATGATGGACATAACGTGTGGCCTCCGCAATCTCATCGTGGCACACATCATAGGTCTGCAAAAAGCCACCATCTTCCAGTTCAAAACCAGCCTTTATAAGATCTGTACCGCCATTACACTCACGGCCCGTCCTCAAAGCCGTATATGTGGGCCAGTTAACACAGCTGAAGTTTCCAAATGGATAGATCAAATCATCGATGAGGAAATATTTTTGCTGCAAACATTGCGCCGTTAATTGAGTACGATTTTCGAAGGGAGCAGCAAAACCTGTGCCAGGACAGAACATATCCAATAGTTCGCCATTAATAAGACGTATCGTATCCGTGGGATCGGGCACAATTATTTCATAGGAATTGTGTCGAGCAAACAATGGTGCTGGATCATTGAGATCTCCATTCACTTTAAACTCGCAATCACCGCGCACTGTTACACCGCCTTCGTCGTCTGCCAGAGGAAGTACACGTGGTAAATGAAAGCGAGCATTGGCACTGCTGGCAGCACTACACAGCAGGGCTAACGCCAGGACAGTTATCGCATACACCGTACGTTTCCACATGGCGAATGCCAAACTGTGAGCTAATTTCACACCTACTTATATTGTTATGTAGCTGCGGTATATGCTATCAACCGCATATCTCGACATTTATATGGTCAACGATTGGGAGATTACAACAATGGGACTTAAATTTGTCCCGAGCCGTGAAACTCAACCGAAGGTTGTTCTGATTTATTTTCAATGATAATTGTCAAGCACTCAAGTCATAGCCACTTGAATGTTGGCATCTAATCACTATCTCGGCTATATGAACATGCAATTATTCATGTAAATTAGTTCGTGAAATATTTTAAATACAAAGACTAAATAATAATAAATATTATCGTACCATTTGATTCTTACTAATTGACCAAGTATTACGCATACAGGCCCCAATCTGATATTGTAAATTTGATATGCCTAATTACTGCCATAAACCACTACAATTATAGAAAACTTTGGATGGATTTGTCATAAAAATTTAATTTAAAATTAAGTATGTGTTGATATATACACATAAAAAGAGAAAAGAATTTCAAGCATTCATTGTTGTTTTCAATAAAGTGTGCGATTACTTAATCGAAAATTTAATTTCATTGCAAAAAAACAATAATAGTGTTTTTCCCCACAAAAAAATGCTTAATCATCGGATTAAATTTTTGTTTTATTTAATTTTTATATTGATAGATTAAAAATGTTAATCATTGATTGTCAAATCTCACTTTTTAACTTCAATAATACACTGTACTATTCAATTCCACACAGCTTTCAAGATACTCCCACGCTTATTATTGAAATCAAATATTTAGACAGAAATATATTACGAAATCAAATTAAATGCACTCCATCAAAATCAACGACAGGCTGCTGTATAGTACATTCATGCGAATAATTTTGGTTTAACCAAATGAATGCTGAGGACAGGAAGAGTCAGGTCGGGTCAGCGGAGGGTAGAGCAGGGCCGATTCAAGTGATGACCACGAGAGAGTGGTTAAAAGAACAGCCCAGTTTAGCCCAAAAGCAGACCAACAACCATTCAAACATTCACACACACGTTAAGAGAAAAACATGGACACTGACTAATTTGCAGCACTGTTCGTGCGTGTGAATTTCCGGCAATCGAATATACCATTCAAATTCGTTCACTCTCTTTTCATTCACCTTCCCCCCTCCGGCTCTTTTCTCTTTTTTTTTTTTTTTTTGGTTTGTATTGGGATCTTTGTATTGAGAATAAAATAAACACAAGCACAAACACAAAAAAAAATATATGTTCATGTAAAAACAAATCATTAGGTAATTGAATTTGGAAAAATACAATTTATTCGCATTCGAATTGCTGACAGCTGCTACTCACAGGAGCCACACCCCCGCCGCCCATCACTAACACACTCTCACTACTCTGCCTATGCCGCCTGTCAATGAAATGCAATAAATATGTAGACATTTTCTATGCATGTCACTCGATTTCAATGGAAATGGTTTTCTTTTTTTCTTTTTTTTTTTTTGTGTTGAAACGAAATTAAGAAAGGACAACAAAAACCCGAAAAATATATATATATACATACATATATATAAATAATCATCATCATAGTCGTCGTTCTTCTGGCACTTGACACATTCTCGTATTATTTTCTGTGTTTTCCAATCACTGACAAGCATAATTAAGGTGCTGTTTTTTTTTTTTGCAAATTAGATTTAATCAAATGGGTTTGCCAACTAACAATAACTGATGGCCTTCGCTTGGGTTCCGGAAACGATATCGTTATATAATATATGGCAAACATTTTTTTTTGCTATAATTGATTGCTTAACCAAAGGAATCCAAATGCAATTTCACTATCTAAAAATTATTAATCAACTTTAATGGAAACTTTATGTACGTTTCCCACCAAATTATTATATAGCAAACGTTTAACAAACTAAAATAATGCTTTGGATTTTGTTGTTTTTTTTTTTTTTGTTTATTTGTTTGTGTGCAGGGAATTTTGTCAGGAAATTGTCGTAGTTATATTTCAATGGCCATATGAGTAACGCCAAAATCATGTTGTAATTTTCAAATATGTAAATTAGATTTCGTGTGTTGATTTCAACAATTTGGTTATTTCATTATTTTTTTGCTTGTTTTTTTTTTTTCAATTTCTGTCGCTCTGGTGGTGTTTGTGTTGCGTCTGGTAACACAGCAACAACTATAACAGGCTCTCATTAATCAATTGATTTCGGTTTTAGGTGTTTTGTTTACCGCTTGAACGTGACAATTTGCGGTACATAAATCCAGATTTTCCATAATTTATGTTCAATGACAACGGCAACTAATGGAAACACATGGCGTATGGTCGGAAAATTGCCAGCAATCAGCCATCTGGCAAATGTTAATTATAATTTTTATTTCTCCATGACCACCGCACCATCGTATTTCACTGCATTGCATTGCACCGCACCCCACACCTTGTACCTATCTCTCTCTCTCTCTCTCTCGCTCTCTGATTAATATTTTTTTTCTTTTCAATTTTCATCCGTCCTTCACTCAGCTCAATTAAAAGTGCATTAAGATATCGAATCGATAGCAAGGATAGCAAGGTTAAGGAACAATCTCAATCTGCTGTTGCTACTGCTGCTGCTGCTGCTGCTCTTGGAGAAATTTTTTATTCGCCTGATTGCAGTTACTTAATGAAAAAGTGCATAATTCGAACAAGGACATGCCAGTTCAGGGTGAAACGAAAAGCTGTTCAGGTAATTGGAAAAACGCAAAGGACAAAAATTGTACATAGAAATAAGTGTAATTGAAGTGATTTCCGATTGAAAATCGAAATTAGACAATATAGTTGCGCTTCTTGGCATACTAACTGTAACTTTAATAAAAGAATATTGAACAGATTTAAGAAAATATTAAGCTGTCTGTACGAAGGAGAGTGCATGTATTTTCCCACCTTTATTTTCCTTTCCGTTTTCCGGTTTCTTTTCGCATAATACGCATACGCCGTGTGGCCGGCCATTGTCGTGCGACATTGAATAAATGAACAGAAGTGCAGGCAACTGGCAGGCTCGACTTGGTGATGGTCAGAGCGATACGGGCAACTGGCAACGGCACTGGTACTTGGTACTGGCACTGGGACTGGCACTAGCACTGGTCGTGGTCCTGGCGCTTTCGCTGGCAATGGCGTTGGGTCTCATCCTGGCACTGGCACTGACGGCTTCACAGAATAAAACACAAAAAAAAAAAAAAAAAACACAAACGCAACAACATCGTCAACAAGGCGGCTTTCAAGTGCAACAGCCAAACAAGCAACGCCAACTGGAAAAGACAGCGAAAAACGAACCAAAAAAAAAAAAATACAAAACAAAAACAAAAAACGTAATTCCATTTATTAAATCGAGTCACCAATTTTCAGATACCCTGCACCAAGAATAAGACCAACACTTTGATTTTCCTTTCTCTTTTATCACATATCTTGAAATAAACATTTGAAGGGTGGAAGTTCATTTATATATTCTTTATTCGTGGTACTTTCTGTATTCCATACTCATACTAGCAACAGAATGTACTATGTATATACCCTTTCGTTCAATCAGTACGGGGTATGAAAAACAAAACAGAGTCAACAGCTATGCAATCTTTTTTCCTTGCATTAAAATGGATATGCCTGAGATTTTCCTGGTCTCTTTCGTTTAACCGAAACATTTTAATTTAAATGTTAAAACGTGACAATCATGTCGAGGACATGCGTTTCCCATACCCTACAAAATCCAAAAAAAGAAAAGAAAGGTCTTTGGTAGTGCAGCAATCAATGGCATACGTTTAAAAAATATACGAAAAAAAAAATACATAAAGGAGTTGATTCTAGATTATTTTGGTCAAACATTGCAGTGATTCAATATTCAAAACTTTAATATATAGATGAATCTGAATCTTATACTGCTGCATAAATATATATTTTTAAATTTGATGACTTTTAAATTGACTCAAATTAAAAGCAGTTGCTCCTGCAATATGTTTTCTTTGTTACATTAATAACAAATTTGTTTGAACAAACCTTTTTAGCAGATGTTATGCTTATGCAATAATTATAATCTAAAATTTTTGCGTACTTTTATACCCTTCACAAGAGCTACATATATTAGTTTAACACTTTTATAAATTGTATATTTAACATTGATCCTCCAAATCAAATTGAATAGAAAGTTGATAATATTTCTTAGAGTTTTTATTACATAAGTATTACGAAAATTCCACAAGTTAAAAGACTTTGGCCAGTATTTAGCTTTTATGACTTTGTCGAGCTTTTTATAAACGAACAACGAATAGGAAAAAAAAAAGACTATTTTATAATTCACCCCGACACTATCAACAAAATTCGATAGCCGCTTGTATTTCTAACTGTTACTTAATCTAGTATATTGCTCACTGGTTTCTCTCTGTAGAGTATGTATAATTTCATGTGCTTTGGCGTATATCAGTCTCGTGGTTACTCCTGTCAGTTGCTGTTGTTACTCAAGTGGATTACCACCAATCTCCACTCGGGGGAGAGACACCCTTCAGCATCATTCAGTTGACAACAACAACAAAAAAAAAAAAAGGGTAAAAAAAGAAAATGCCTGTTAAATTATGCCCGCTCAAAAGAGTTGAATGACGCTGGGTCTTCCGAATGAACATTGGAGATTGAAGATTGAGAGGGAAAGGAGGTGGTAGTAAGAGTGGTGGAGCTTGTCCATCCTGTCGAGCCTGGTAGCTGGTCGGTTACCACAGCTCAAGTGCCAATTAATAAGTTTCCTGCCTTTGGTATGCGTTTTAAAAAAGCAAAATGTAAAATGAAACAGGGAAAAAGGGAAGCAAAAACAAAAAAAAAAAGAAACAACAACAACAAAAAAGGGAACCCTTTCGCTTGCAGCGGTAGCAACGGCGGTAGCGGCGGCGGCGGCTTTAGCCCTTCGTCATGTGATTGTTGTTGAAGAGTCTGAGCTGGTCAGCCTTGTGTGTATGCATGAATTATTCAAAGAAAAGGATATTAAAAACAAATACACACAAGCATATATTATATATATATATCCTTTTTTGCATACATATACATATATATATATGTATGTATGTATGCTTGTGCATACTGGTACTTACATATGTATATATATCATGTTGTTCTGGCTCTTGAGTAAATGGAAGTTTTTACTGCTGGCCCGTTTGTTCCAATTTCGCGTACTGACTTGCCGCCCTGTTCTTGTTATCGATGTTGTTGTTGTTGTTGTTCTTGTTGTTATTTTCACTGCTTGTTGTTGTTGTTGTTGCTGTTGTTGTTGTTGATGAAGCAAATTTTAATGAATAATGTGCGGCCACACGCTTTGTCATAAAATATTTATGATGCCCTTCTTCTGCACTTTGGGCTGTTTATAGCCTACCATGTAACTTAAAGCCATTTGACAACCGATGCAAATTTTCTTCAACTTTTCGTGCCACCATTTAAGCGTATACAACACCCAAGGGCCATATACAATAAGTACCTGCCAGTTCTGTTCTAGGCCAAAAGCGTCATTGTCATTAACAAAGATTCTTGATTATGTATAAGGGAGAGCAATTACTTTTCGTAAGAGCCTTATGATCAATCTGTCCCTGAAGCTACTGCAGAATAACTGCAAAGTTGCATAGCAATGAAAAATGTGTTATATATTTTTATATATACGTATATATAAATACATAAGTACATATAAATTATAGATGAACAATAACACAAACGATAAGAACCAAGTAAAAACTTATGAAACTTTGTAGAACTAGAATAAAAATATTGAAAAATAGATAATATTATTATACAAATGCATCCTTTTTACCATTAACGGAAGTCAAGTCATTTTCATCATTTTACTAAAAGTTACTCAAAAGTATGCAATTGTTTTTGTGCATGAATTTGATGAGAAAATATCAGTTTAATGGACTTGGTTCGATTATCAGTAAATGTACCGAACAATATAATTTTCTTTTCTTTGTTCAACATCATTTCACCATTTTGCATTTCAATTAGCATATCAGCAGCCCGAATATAAAAAAATAAAAATAAAATACAAAACAAAAAAAGAACAACAACAAAATAATAATAATTTGTCGGGCAACTCGAGTAGACAATATAAAGTAATATCAGAATTTTCTCAAGCGCATTGTTGCCATTGTTGTTCCCTTTTCCCAGGGTTCGTTTATTGTTGTTGTTGTCTGTTTTTCTTTCACTTCAGCTGAGCTTGTTTCACTTTCCGGCTTTTCCTCTCGCCGCTAGCTCTATCTCTCCCTTTCCATCTCTGTCAGTTGTATGTTTGTGTGTGTGTGTGTGTGTGTGTGTATGTGCAACAATGTCTGTTGATTTTCACTTTGGACCATGTTTCACTGCACTTGCAATGTTCGTTTCGCTGTTCTTGTTATCTCTCTTACACTCTATCTCTGTCCCAGACTTTGTCTCTGTCTTTCTCTCTCTCTCTCTCTCACTCTCTCCCACTTTCCCTCTCTCGCTCTCTGGCTTTGTGTGCAACGTTTAATTCAATGTAAACGTGTTAAAGCGTGCCCCGCATTGCCAACAAAAGAAAATGAATGAGAAAAAACTTGTGTTTTTTTTTCTCTTTATTTTTATTTTATTTTATATTTTTTTTTTTTTGGGGTTTGGTGTAAATTGCAACAAATAAGCGTTGATAGTGCTTTACAGTTTACAGTTACACAGAGAGCATCGTCAATCGGCAATATCATTATAGTAAATAAAGATATTTACTCTCATCACATGCATCATGGCTCATCGTTTACGCCTTTCGCATCTCTGCAATTTATTCATTTTATTCGATTGAGAATAATGGGCATATCGACTATGTAGAATATACATATACATATGTACATATATATATGTACGTGTCGTATGTATGTAAATTTTTATGTTGAAAAAAATATTCTTAATATATGTATGTATGTAGTTACTTGTGATTAACTTCTTCATAACTGCCAGATGATACAAAACTGATAGTTAATATACATAGAAACGTTTATAATATACATATATTCCGAATCTAGCTTGATTTATAGCAAAGCTCATATATTTCCATTTAGGTTCAAAGCGTCCAGAAAGCATATAAAAAACTATCTGCCCTCTAATTAAATTTAAATTAAAGTAAAAATTTCTCAAAAACCGATTCGTATATCACTCATATGAACAATTTTTTGATAGTAATTGAATTTCAGATGTATGAAAACCCCTTCTTTCAGGCATACGTACACCCATATGTATGTGCCACTCAGTTCATTTAATCAAATTGTAGCCGGCAACGAAATATTTCGTTCATTACACACGCATTTTCCTACACATACACAGAGGCAGACAGACTGGGACACAGCAGGCCACACTCACACACTGACAAATAAATATGTATGTATGTATGTAGAAATACTCAACTTTTCATCTTCATGGGTAACCAGAAAAAGCAAAAACCTATAAGGGAAATTCTATACATTTTTCAAACAAAAGCTACAAATGGATTTTCACGCACTTTCAACAAAAAGAAAATTTGATCATAAAGTTTTTCACTTTTTAAATAGAAATAAGAATATCTCAACAATTAGCAAGAGCCCAAAATGTTTGTTTAGCTTTATCTTTAACCTTGAACTCATATACTATATAGAAAGATAGAGAGATATTGTATTTTGGGTTCACTCTTTAAGTTTTGCCCTCCATCCACATTAATTATTTATGACATTCCGTTTTAGTTACGCAGACACACATATGCGATAAGAGTCTGGGCCATAAATTATGCCAACTAAAAATGGTAAAGGTCAACCCGATGAATGAGAGCCCAACAAAAACAGGGGAAGAAAAGGCAAAAAACAAAAACATAGATGAAAAAAAAAAAAAAATAAACATAAAAACGGAGCAGGAAAAAGTTGGCTTTTTTTTTTGTTTTTTGTTAAATATTACGGACAAACCATGAGAAATGTAACTAACCAAAGGAAATAGATGACCTATTTGCTATGAGGCTATTAACTAAACTAAACTAAAAAAAAAAAGGTGCTAGCCATATTTTTTGCTCGACTGCACAAAATTTAAGACTAAAACGTTTGAGATGGGTCAAACGGATAGACAACTCGCTAAACATCTATGAAATCGATATAAGGTCCCTAAACTTTTGGGTCATAGATATGCCAAAATACAGAGTTCATTGCTTCCGATCAAGCATATATATGAACATCGATGTACATATATAAAATGTATAAACTAAATGGACTCAACTGTGCTTCCTGTTGCGTGACGCAAGGATATAGATGTATTTCGGTACGAATCTTACTTTAAGTACTCTTTAATGGCCAAAACGAAAGTACCGTACAACTCATTCCGGATGTATTCGCATGTATGACAATACTCGTATTTTATAGCCTGCTTTAATTTGGTATTTACTTCTTGTCTAGCCTAAAAACATGAACAAGTACAAGTAAAATCAACAAGAAAACTTTTGAATGAAGAAAGAACAACATTAAAATGGGCCAAAAATTTAAATTTCATTAACCTTGAGTCAGGCACTTGAAAGTTGGTAAGTATGCATATGGGTCTTTACTTTTGCCACCCTCTCTTTGTCTCTCTCTCTCTCTCTCTCTTTCTTTTTCACAGCCTCTCTGATTTGGTGTAACTTAATGTTGGCCACTTGACATAAAAGTTTCGGTATGACACTAAAGGAACATATACTCATACATTGCTCGACCGTTTTAATTAGGCTAATAAATGTGTAAGAGACCCAAGTATGACTACAAAAAAAGAGAAAAAAAAGAAATGGGAAAAAAGTAAAACGGTTAAAGTTAATTTACACCCGCAGTTTGTTTCCTTTAGTGTTGAGTTTGGCCAGAGTCTTAAAGACTGCATTAATTTGAAACGATTTCATTTAAGCCACATGGATAAATTATTTTATATAAATTAAAGTTTCAAGTTGATCTCCTCCCTCCCTCTCTTTTAGTAAAAAAAAAAAAAAAGGAAACAAAAAGTTTTAACAGATTTATTCTCTCACTGCAAAAATTTTCAATAGAAAATTCTTTTTCTATACGTAGTTCGGTTCATTTGTTTTCAACCATTTCAATTTCACTCTCTCACAGTGCCCCTCAACCTGGTTGTCTATCAGGTAACCTCTCATTTTGCTTGATTTTCTTTTATTTATATTTGGGGTTTTTTTTCTCATTTTCAGATTGCGACTGGAAAGTTTTGTTTTGTCTTTGTTTAAATCTGGTTTTCGTTTTTCGTTCTTTTATTTCATTTTATTTTTTTTTTTATATATATTTTGTTCTGTTGCTTTATTTATTTTTCTTCTAAAAAAAAAGCCCGTGAGCTGCGTACCATGAAATCGCATCAATTGTACAAACTTTAGGCGCGTTATTTAATTTGCCATTGAGGTTATGCTCCGCTCCATTTATTCAGCTGTCCAGTCAGATATTTTCACCTAGAAATACATACATCTATATATATTGTATACATATATATATATACATATATACTGCTTTATTGGACAGTGGCAAAGAATGAGAGATAGAGAGTTTTTCAACTCAGTCAATTGTTGGACAAACTTTTCTTATTTCATTTTATTTTCAGCTTTGATCAAATTTTATTATAGCCAGAAAGAAACCTACAAGTGAAATCAATGTGACCTTGGCCAAATTCAATTCAATCAACAAAGCGCAGGCAGTTTTCCTCAATATGACCCAGTTCGATGCTGTTTGAATAATTGAACAGCTTTACTATACTTTGGCGTGCTCTTTTTCTTGCCCTTTCCCTTACCCTGGCTCCGGCTTTGGCTTTGGCTCTGGCTCCGTGTCTCAGTCTTGGTCTGGTCACTGTAATTGAGCCGCCAGATTGTTATTGAATTTTCGATACCAAACGAAGGAAACACAGAAACCGCCGAAAACAGATGTCTAAATGTCTTTAAGTTATTTTTAAAGAAAATGAATTTAACAAGTTTTAAATCAATTTCCAGCTATTACGTTTCTAAGAACAAGTTGAAGTACACTTAAATCTGGTTTATGGTAATCTTAAGACAATATTTTAAAAGTTAATCCTAGATGGAGATTACTTTAACGTTTACTTAACTCTTTGTATATTCAAATCCCAACCTTTTCTGATAAGGATATCGGTTATCATGGTTATACCAACTATCTCTGTACAAGTTAGTTTCTAATTTTGTTGCAAAATTCTTCTTGCCCAAATACGCTTATCATCAAAAAACTAGACTACACCGGCAGCAGTAGAAAATTAAAAAGAAAAAAATAGGAAAAAAGATAACTATATGCATGAGAATGAATAAGTTTAATCACTAGACTTAATTCTAACCAAATTGAGAAAAGTTTGTCTAGCATAATTTTTAGAGCAGCTCAACACATTGAATTTAAATTTCAAAATCTTGTAGGGGTGTGGCAATGGTTGATGCGTTAAATTTAAACAAATAAACAGAAGCCTGGCTATAATAAAAACACCAACAAATAGAACAAAAAAACAAAAAAAAAAAAAAAAAAAAACCAAATTGCCACAGGCGCTAAATAGAAAACGTGAGTCTGTCAAAGAGATAGAAAGAGATGGTATAATAGACTGAAAGAGTGATGGAAAGAAAGAGATAGAGACATCGAGGGAAAAAGTGAGTGAGGTGGAGAATGCTCAAGCAGCACCAAAAATGTGTGCTTTTGGGTCAAAGACACACACACAGCACAGCACAGACACCGGCACCGACACAAACACACCAAAAGCAACACCGACACCAACACTCACACCCACAAACAGACAGACAGAGACCCAAACGACTTGCATAATTTAAATGTAGATATGCGGTCGTGTATAGCGCCTACAGATATGCCACACCAAAAGCTGAGTCTATAGTTAGGCGTAGAGGCAAAAAAAGAAAGAGAAAAAAAAAGAAAAGAGGAGAGAAGAGAAGAGAAGAGAAGAGAGGAGAAGAGGAAAGTAGAAAAGCAGCACCAACAACATCAACAAAAATGCGGCAAGAAGGAAAAACCCACTTTAACTGCTGTTTGTGGTTGGCTCACATTTCTTTTGCTTTTGATGCTTAGCCAGGACTCGCATTTGCCATCTCTATTTGTCTCTGTATAAAAGTGTGTGTGTGTGTGTGAGTGTTTGTGTGTGTGTGTGCGCGCGTGTGGGTGTTGATAATGAGCCATTGAGTGCTTGTGTCTGTATTTCGCATATGGGTTACCAGAATTTATAGCCTACTTTATGGCTTACTAATGAACTTTCAACTTTGTGGCAAGAGCAACCTTCTACCATCTGCCTACAGACACTTTGATGCTAAGACTATGGTTTTAGTGTGGCTAATGGCAACTCAAATGCTTCCATTTTCCCTGGCCTTGAAATTTTAATAATCAATAAATTCAACTGCAATTCCAAAAACAGAAAAAAAAATGCAAAAAAATAATGGAAGAAACGAGAACAAAACAACATAAAAGAAAACAAATATTCAAATGTCAGGCAAAAGAAAAAAAAAAAGAAAATAATTTGTAGGCGGACAGGAAACTGTTTGGGGACACTGTTAGGCGTTACTGTTGCTGCTCTTGCTCGCTTGCTGGTTGTCGGTCGAGTTTTTGTTGTCCAGCTTCCATAAATCGCTCAAACATGGCAAGGAAAGTAAAACAAATTGAACTGGGTGGCTTGGTCATAGCATAGCATCTGGACACAGCAGAAAGCAAATTCTCTTCTGGCCACTGCCGTGAAAAAAAAAACACAAAACACAAAACAAAACGAAGAGAAAATGGAAATGAAAAGCTCACCAAATGGAGTCGTAAAGCAAACGGACTGAAGGCTGATGCTTCTTCACCCCTCCAGATTGTACGTTGGCATGCATATGCAAGCATATTTATGATGTAGAATGGACGACGCGCCTAGAAGCAGGCAACACAAATGGTCAAACACACAAAAGACGATTTTCAAGGCTCAACGAATTGAATTGATTTAGGTGTGCCTGTGTATTTGTGTATGTGTGTAGCAAAAACATATAGGTATTGATTGAAATAACCATTGGCGGACTGTTTCTAAAAAAATGTTCATTCAAGTTGTTAGGTATTGACTAAAAAATGGATGAGTTCCATCACTTCAATGATCTAGAACTATATTCAACAGAGTTGCAGGTTGACCCAAGTTCAAAAATCGTTCAAAATATACCCCATCAAATAGAGATATCTAGGCACAGATGCCACCATCAGTTTGTTTTATTAACAAAATTTTCGTTTTTTTATAGATTTTAATGATTTTTTTGTTAACTATTATTTGCCAAACGTTATTAAGTTTTAATCTGTAATCAATCCACATATATATACTTTTATTCTTTGCCTTAGCAATCAAATTCTCATAAATCAAATTCTAAGAAAAGGCAAATATTTAATGATGATTATAAACTCCTACATAAGACATAATTAGCTATAATAAAAACGAGAAAAAAACACGAAAAGAAGAAGAGGAGGGAAAGATGAGGAATCAAAGCAGGAACAGCGGGAGCAGCGGATTATATACACATCTAATAGATGCATATCAAAAATTAAAGACGACAGCAAAAATCAAGATGAAATTGTCGACTCATTAAAAGGCAATTTCTCTCCATTAGTGCACAGAAAATGCGTAGCATATTTGAGACGAGCAACGAAAAAAAAAAAACGAAAAAAGGCATGTGGAATGGAAAATGAAGCAGTGGACAGGATAAGTGTGGCGGGGGGTAGAGAACAAAGGAGATGAGAGAATGGGCAGGCAAACAAGCACAAGACAAACACTCACGGGTTTCCTTCCAAGCACACACACACATCGGTGTTCATAAAATCAATAGAGGGAAAATTTTTATTTATAGTCCGTGCACGAGGTTCCCCCGTCTCTGGTTTCCATTTGGTTTTTCTCTTGTTTTCAACCTTAGCCCAGGGCAAGTTGTTGCCTCTAACTTGGAGCGTTTTGCCATTTTTGTTTGAGTTTCCTTTAGCTTTGACCAGTTTTTCATTTGACTTGACTCTCTTGTGCACCAGCTCCTCCTTGATGCCTTTGCCTTTTGGAGGTCACAGCGTCGTCACAGGCCGCCTTGGCCTGTCAAGTGGCACTTAGACATATGTGTATGTGAGTGTGTGTGTTTGTTTGTGTGAATGTGAGTGTATCGTGCATGTCAAAGTGCCTTTCAATAAGAAATTTTCTCTCTTTTTTTCGGTGTTTTTTTGTTTGTGTGTATGAGGCTTGTTTCTTTTTTTTTTAAGAGAAAGAAAAGAAAAAACCATTAAGTCGATAACTGTGCGATTAGTTAAGTTTTTATGTCGATAGGTTCAATACTTGACGTTTGACTGCCTGAACTCCCCGCATCCTGCCTCTTACCTCGACGTTTTTATTCACCAAACCTGACCGCCTTCCTGTCAATATTCATTTATTAGTTGTTGAAAAAGTTTCTGGCCCCCAATGGCCAAAGGCAGTTTATCGAACTCAGCGCCAGCGTGGCCCCAATAAAATGAAATGAAGAGTCAGCTACCGAATGAGTGAGTAAGTGAGTGAGTGAGTCTAAGTGGCATAGAGCCTAAGGAGGAATAAATTTCTATAACATCTGTACAAACATATCTATGTACATATATTCACACATACACATATCGTCATCTGTTTTATGTGCCTAATCACAAAACCAATGACGATCATTTGTTGCCATTTGACTACAAATATTCCGTAAATGTAACACAAATAGGCAACAAGTTTTTGGTTTCAATTTCAAGCAAATTAGTAAAAGCTCTACTAACAATATTACTTAAGGATTTGAGACCGATTTTAATGCCAAACTGCTAAGAAGCTAAAACTAGTTATCAAAGACGAAAACAGGACACTAGAAACTGATCTTTCTTTAATCACTATCTAATAATTTCCTATTAACCTTTTTCAATTTGTTTAAAATACATATAATCTCATTTTGTCAACTCTCTGGTTTAATTCGAAATGTTCTTAATTCAAATGTGTTTATATGTATAGTTTGTTTTTTTTTTTTATTTAAAATGCTGAACTCATATTTCATAGGTTTAAGCTCATTTTAAACACTAACGACAAGTTGCCCAAAAGTGGATGCCAATCTATGGTCTGACAAAGCGACCGCATTGCGGGCTCAAAAATAATTAAATTTATTTCCAACTTTTTAGCCATTCCAGAGACCGCGGTGCAAAAAAGAAAAATTATATATATATATATGTATATACATACATATACATAGAAGGGGGGAAGCGCTTTGAATTGCTCTTGTTGCCCGGGCAACAACAATTTAATTTGTATGCTAAGCGTTTGACGGGAATGCGGGAGAAATGTTGCGGGATTAGTGGACACTGGGCATTCGTCTTCCTTTTTCTGGTTTCTCTTGTTTTTTTTTTTTTTTTTTTCTCTCTTATTTTTATATTTTGATTCGTTTTTCTTCTTTTTTTTCCATTTCTGCTCTTTGGTCTCGTGCCGCTGTCGCCAGTCAAGGGCCAATTAATCAGTTTGTCCAAGTGGTCGACACTTGAATGCGCTTTCAAGCGCAACAACAACAAAGAGAATAGGAACAACAACACCAGTGGCAAAGGCAAAGGCAATGGGCAATGGCAAAGTCAAAGTCAAAACTTGGTGCGGGTTGCCTCATTTATATGGCTTCGATTTTTATGGTGACTACAAAATGTTCCCTAGATTCCCCGCATAGTTTATGGCGGTCATTTTTTTGCAATTTTATGCGAACAAACCAGCAAAATTGTATAAAAAAATATTTTGTGGTCATAAATATGGTCTCTGAGATTGGCCTAATTGAGTGTATTACATGTTTTGGGCAAAAAAGCAAAAAGTAAAAGAAAAAAAAAATATATATGTATACCCGAAGAAACGAGAAAAACGCAGCGCCTACCCTCCACAGATGTGGACCACCCAGAGAGATGTATTTATTTATTTTTCATTGCCTCATGCTGGCTGGCTGGTTGGCTGGTTGGCTGCTGGCTACTGGCCCAAAAAATAAAAAAAAAATAAAACAACTAAACCTAAAAAAAAAAAAAAAGAAATGTTGGACGATTTGTACAACGCATAAATTGTCATGTTGAAATTTGTTCAAAAGGCTTTTTTCCCCTCCTATATTTTTTTGTATTGGGATTAGGATTGTAGTTTTATTTATTATTGTTTTTGCGGTTAAGTCAATCAAGAAATATTGTTTTTTGATAGTCGAGTGGTCCACTAAGCCCAGTTTAACCATATTATCAGATTTCAATGAAATAAAAACGGTCTCAAATCACTAACAATTCAATGCTGGGCAATGGCAGATGTCCAGCAAATTGAATGGGACTCTTATTACAATAATTTGAAATGTCAAACTTTATGATTTTATGAAAAATGTTACTAAACAAATGACATTTTTAGTCAAGTCAATATAAAAAGTTTAAAGAGTAACAAAAAGTGTTAAATAAATAAAAAAAAGAAACAATAAAGCAGCAAAGAAACAAAAAAAAGTGGGCGAATAAACGGTGTAAAAATGGGAAATGAAAATATCATGTTGAAAGTGATTTCACTTCATTCATTTTGTCAAAAGTGTGGCAACAGCCAAGAACAAAAAGAAAACACACACACAAACACACACACAAACACCCGCACACACACACACATACATATACGCTTACATCATGTCTGAAATGGCCGCAAATTTAATTCACATAATGAACAACTTTTACTGCATTTGCAAAGGCAAACTTGAATGTCAGGACATTCAGGACATCGCCACTCATTTATATGGCTTAGGCCAAATGCAAATGGGGCGTTGTGACAAATGACATGCAATTTTCAAACCCAACAAAAATGCAATTAAAACCACCCGACCGCAGGCAAAGGTTTTACTCAACAAAGGCACAAAGAATGAGGCTTTAAAAGGAACTTGCAAAAACAAAAATACCAAAAACAACAACAAAAAAAGAAAAACAAAAAACGAGAAAGCAAACAAAAAAATTTCAAGCCGTACATTTGCAGGCGAAAATAAAGAGGAAAAAAAAAGGAGGTGTAAGGAGCTGGAGGTGGACGACAAGCATGAGAAGGATGATGGTCACAAAATCCTGTGTGTTAGGTAGGGGAAAATGCGACAGAGTCCAAAACATGTGGCTGCAGTTTTCTTCTTTCATTTTTGTGTTCTCACACCCAGGCGAACGGGTATATTGATTTAGTTATGTAGCGCTTGCAATGCAGTTTAATATAAAGATTCCTGATCTCTAAAAGCCAACTATATACTATCTGCCCGTCTTCAAAATCTAAACAATTCAAAAATTTAAAATATTCTCAAAATACTAGCCAAAAATTACCCTAATCATTGCATTGTACTATGCATGTAATATGAATTTAATGCTTTATAATGCGAATATTACGCTTCTGAAGCTCACTTCGATCTTAATATGCATTTGGAAGGGTGTAAAAACTTCGGTATGACGTATGTTGGTGGTTCTTCTTTCTTTTTTTTGTTTCGATTCTGGTTGGATTTTCATGTCAGTCTAAAGCTGAGCCGCAAACAAAGCGCCAGCAGCGCAAGTGCGATAAATCCTACCAAAATACAACACGAAAAACCAAAAAAAAAAAAAAAACACAGAAGGGAAAAGAACAGAAAACAAACTAACAACATAACATAGCAATATACTGCTTTAATGTATATAAAAACAATTCTCATTTCTACTGCTCATTTTTTTGTTTGTTCTTTTTTTTGTGTATTTATTCCGCTGCTTGTGATAAAATTGTATTGAAAATCAATTTGTGGCAACACCTAGACTACAGCGACCCTTAGAATAGGAATTTGATTTTCGAGAAACGCAGCAAATAGCATCGCCTTTGAAGGGGTTGGGAACTATAGGAATTTTAATTCTGCAATATTATGGCCCTGAAAAGTATGCAACAATTATGTACATCAAATTGTTGGCATTTACAAAACAATTCAATTTCAATTGTGGAAAATGAAAGAGAAATACACGTAAACCAGTAACAAGAAATTCAATTGAAAAATAAAAGAATAAATACTACGAATTCAAACGAAGAAGTTAAAGTAAACAGTTGTTTGGCAAATGTATTCATAACCAATTTGGTTAAAGCTTTCAGTTTGATTTAATAAAATATTTAGACAATATACATATATACTCAAATATTACTTTTCAAATGAAATTGATATAAAAGTATTTGGAACTTACTTTATTATTAAGCAGCTATCTTCAAAGTCATTGTTTTGGGACACTAGGGAATGACAAATATCTGTAAAAATATAAAAAGGAAAAAAATGTAAAATTAGTTTTAGACATCATTTACCATGCATAGTAAAAAAAACTTAAAATATTTCGATATAAATTATTTAAATTGTTTTGCTTTAATTACTGAAAAATTGTTTTTTTTTTTAACATTTATGTACATTATG
This sequence comes from Drosophila austrosaltans, assembly GCA_035045865.1. NCBI lineage: Eukaryota > Metazoa > Arthropoda > Insecta > Diptera > Drosophilidae > Drosophila > Drosophila austrosaltans. Next base: position 8,621,627 of record JAWNOQ010000207.1, read on the forward strand.
TTTAAAATAAAAGTTTTCAATTATTTGATACTATTTTTTTTTTTTTTTTCGTCGTTCTGGAAATAAGTTATATCAGTTGGAATGGCTATATGATCTTTTTTGGTTTTTTCCATCATTCTCTTTGACTATATCTAAAAATATATCCTCAAGATCCATTTGAGTTAGGGAATAGTCAGACAGTCGCCATGAGTTGTAATTATTTTCAATGTAAGTAAACATTTGAGACCATTTTAAGTTTGAACTGGGTATATGGAAAGTCAGTCGACCGGAAAACTCATATTTTTCCCTTAAAATTCAAAATATAAAATGAATAAAACATTCCACCTAAACTTAAATGAATACATACTGCAATGTAGATGATGGAAAATCATTCGACATTTGATTTTCAATATAAGATAAAATCGTATCAATTCTGTAAAATTTATGGAAAAGGATAAACGTTTTAATGCCAGTATTATCTAGTATTATGCATTACCTATCTGATTTTGGGTCAACTTTTAGTTTAAGAACCAAATACTTGGAAAACTTATTTTTGATGCGTTGCGGTGAGCCCAAACTCTGTATATTACCACTGGTCATAATGGCAATCCTTGTGCACACTGCCTCCACTTCCTCCATGCTATGGGAGCTAATCAATATCGTTTTGCCATTTCGCCGCATACGCTGAAGCATTTGCCAAACATGTCGCCTTGAAGCTGGATCAACACCAGAACTTGGCTCATCCAACATTATGAGAGATTCACCGCTGGCCGCCAGGGCTGCATTAAGTTTACGTTTTGTTCCACCACTATAGTCTTTTGTTTTCTTATCGAGATGCTGGAGGAAACCAAAATCCGAGGCCAAATTTTCAGAAACATCTTTAATCTGTTTATGTCGTATGCCACGCAGCAAGCAAAATATCTTAAGCATCTGTCTACCAGTAAGGAAAGTGAAAAGTGTATCGAATTGCGGACAATAGCCGATATGCTTCAAGGCCTTATATGGGTGAAATTTTATACTGTTTCCTTTAATATAAATATTACCAGATGTAATGGCATGAACGCCGGCAATCATTTTAAAAATAGAAGTCTTTCCAGCCCCATTGGCACCTAAAAGTCCAAAACAGATTCCCCTACACAGGAAAAACAAGCAAAAAAAAACACGGTCAAAGACAAACAAATTTGTCCAAACTCATTACAAAAAAGTTAACTTTTGATTGTGGACTCGATTATTACTTCAACTTATTTAGAGATAATTTGACTTACGTTTTCAATCCTAAGGATATTTCATTTACCGCCCTGAAACAACAATAGCTTTTGGATATTTGATCTATAACTAGAGCATAATTTTTCCTATCATCCTTAGTCATCTCTCTTATGAAATTTTGCTCTTCGGCGACATCTTCATCATGATCGATTTTCTTCTTACCCGACCAACATAATATAAGTTTGATTGCATAGCATGGCAAACGACGATATTCAAGAATTAATAGTAAGAGAAACCAGAAAAGAGCAGCACAAAATAAATATCTGACTTCAATCCATGCCCAGATATCTTTTTTAAGATAATATTTGTAGAAAGGATATTAAAGGGAAAGAGACTAATACTTACTCTCACATGCACATCTTGGATTATAAACGGTAAATCCAATTTCACAATTATCATCACCGGGTTCCCAAGCTACTTCTTGATTGAGACATTGCTGCTCATAGCAAAAGCAACGTGTCAAAGCAAACGATCCCACAAATAAGGGATAAAAGTATAACGCAATCATAAAATATTTCAAAAAATCAAATTTTTCAGATTGATGTAGTAGAAGGGGATAAAGGAAGGATAGTATAGTATAGACAATGATACCTTATTATGAAATAGATGAATTAAAATTATAATATAAACTTTTGATTAATATTATAATCTGCTGACATACCCACAATCAAATTAAGTATAACAATAATTGAGAATGCCATAACTGATCCTTTAAACAATCCACCCATCACATAGATAAATGGTATGCCAGCCAAAGCAATTAGTGAAAGGATAAGTGCCAAATAACCAATAGGCGCATCTTCATTGAATGCCACCAACAGAGCCAATGTAAAACCCATACAAATGAGTAAATCCCATAGATAATGTGTTAACCAATAGTTAAGCATATTAACACCGGCTGCTTGTTGTTGCATTTTCAACTGACTTGTCCGCTCCTGTACTATTGCAAGTACGAATATCGTAAGAGCAATTGAAAAATATAAAACAATCAAAATGGTATTCGCTACACTTGCAATACCTTTATAAATATGCTCATCATAAAAGGGTTTATTTGTCACTTCAATGCTTATGTGTTCAAAACCATTGAACGCCACTTGGGCTAATGAATTATAGACCAAATTCATAATCAGAGCTGAAGCATGTGGAAAGGTTTTTGTAGAAAACCAAGCGAGAATATCTCTCTCTTTCTCCAAAGTGATGGCTGCCAAAATGGTTTGATCAAATATTTCGCGTTGCTCTGGATTTTTATATGTCATTTGAAATATATAATCCGAAATATTTCTATCAGTATGTTTGATATTCGCTGATTTTGCAATGTTTTCAAAAGCATTTGCTATTCGCTTGTCTACATAGTCATACGAGCTTATATCCATTAGAATGGTGACATTTATTCCTTTATAGGTGTCCAAAGATATATCCAATGGAGCATATTTAAAGGGTCCTTGGCTGGATTTCTGAATCATTGATAAAATCCATAATATAATTGGTATAAGCATTATGACCAGAAATGTGAATTTTTTATGATATGTGTAGAAAATCTTTTTTATTAGCAAAGCTTCCCATTGGCCAAGACTACGTAGACAACAATTACTAGACTGATATTGTTCCTGTTCTTCTCCACCTGTAGTGCGGCTATTGCGTTTTAAACCTTCAGCACCCACTGACATGAATATATCCGCTAGACTTGTGGCCGATAAACCAAAACCAAGGATATCTAAAGTATTTTGTTTCGCCTCAAGTTCCGCAAAAATGCTACCAAATGATCCGGAGAAACGTTGGGGCAAACGATATTGGACATCAGTGCCTAAAAACTGGGCATATGCCATAGGTACATAGCCTTTAATAAGTGCCGTTAGTTGTCCCACATTGCAATTGGGTCCCATTTCGCAACTCAGTATATAGCCAGTATCGTGAGTTTTTTTAAGAAAGCCCAAAGTTCCATAACAGCGTAATTGTCCGTCACTCATAATGGCAATACGATCGCCAAGAACCTCTCCTTCATCCATATAGTGAGTGGTAAGCAATATAGTGCGACCTTGCTTCTCCTCTTGCAGAAATTTCCATAAGCTGTGACGTGAGGCGGGATCTAGCCCAGAACTGGGCTCATCACAGAAAACTACCTTCACATTGCCACACAGAGCACAGGCTAGAGAAAGACGACGTTGAGTGCCACCAGATAAAATTGTTGCGTTATCATTAGCTTTATTCTTCAAATTCAATTTCCCCAAATATTTTTCTATCTCGGCCTCAAGGTCATTTCGCCTGAGACCTCTGAGCCGGCAAAAGAAACGTATATGATCCGAAACACTCAAACCATTAAAGAGAACATTGTGCTGCGGACAGATGCCCAAGGAAAAACGTGATTTTTCCCTTTCCGTACAAATGTCATAGCCGTTAATAAGAGCTGTTCCCGATGTGGGAGGAATAAAACCGGCTAGCATAAGAATGGTTGTTGTTTTGCCTGCTCCATTATGACCCAATAGCACAGTTATTTCATCTTGCAACATATTAAAGGTAACATTATGGACAGCCTCTTTGGAGCCAAAAGTTTTACGTAATCCTTTGATTTCTACACCCGCCATCTTTCCTTTGGGTGGCGCCTCAATATTTCCGGGGTCCACACCTGGTATTGATGATGCATTATTTTTCGATATAGAGAAAATTTTTGATGAAAATTTCATGGGATAGTTTAAAAAGCTTCGTTTGCAAAGAAAAAACCACGGTTTTGCCACACCATATTCACCCGGATACACTTGCTCAATATATAGACATATAATGACCGATATCACATCCACAAGCAACATTATAAACATAATGCCGCCCACACTTATCTTGTCGCCATGATTGCAAGTTCTAAACATATTATTTAACTGTAAGCCCAAATTTTGCTTTTCCCTTATTGAGATGCGATTGAATACCATTTTCATGGCCGAGTTTAAGAAAATGCTGCATAATATTGAACTAAATAGTCCTGGATTTGATGGCATTAATATCTGTGGCACATATGTGGCAAGATAAAGTAAACAGGTTGTTAAACCTGCCCATGTCCTCTTCGAGCATATCGCACTGACCAGAAAACAAAAGGCAATACACGAATGGCAATACACAAGGAAGAATAACAGGATGGCGAGTAAACTGCTAAAGGGTAACAATGGAATTCGTATCAGGATGGGAATTCTAAGAAAACTCCAGGCAATCGCAATTATAAACGAGAAGCTTAGTAATAGAATTATTGACTTAGCGTACCAAGCCAACCAGTGCATCCAATTGCTTATTCCCATGATACTCATTAACTCCTTTAGTTGCAGTTCCTTTTCGGACACTATGTACTATGTGATAGAACTGGTGTTAGTTATCAATAACATAATTTACCATTTTACCTTGGTTATTGTCATGCAGGGATACATAAAGCAAATTAGGATCATAAGAGCCATAAGCTCTATAACCCAATGGAGTTGATCTCTCATATAGCTTGGATAAGGAAACGGTACCATTAACACACGCGGTAGCAATTCCATGGCAGTCGAATTTTTTCTTTTTAGAAAGCAAATGCTTAATTGCTGTTGAACTGCCAAAAAACCATTAATTGCATATAATAACCAGATATCACTGTTGTCAGTATAAACTTTCTCTGTATATTCCTTTGACTGTAAATAATCGTGTTGTATATGCAAACCAAATCGAAAGTTATTTGGCAATTCACTGATATGGGACCATTCATCCGGAAACTCAATACCAATCGAAGATTCTGAATCGACAATTGCCTCGACTAGATCTTTTGCATTTGTATAGTTTTTTATTTTGGTAATATTGAAGGCTGCCCCAACCTCCTCGACAAAAGAATTGAGCAGCGCATTAGTTGGTGAGTATAAAAAAGTTATTCTGTGATATAAGCAAAAGGAAAAAAAACCATAAAATTATATTTATATATATTTTTTTATATTACCTATAGAAGCCATATGTTATAGTTGTCCTAACTAAACTAAAAGCGATGAAAACGAGCAGACTGGAATACCATTCTTTCTCATCTAGTTGTGTTAGCTTTAAAAATAAAAGAGTTTTGAGAATAAAAACTTAATTTTGCAACCGTTTCTATGGTAGTAATATTTTAAAGTGAAGCGATCTGAATAATTCAAGAACTTAACTTACCTAAATATCTAAAGAGCCTATATACAAAGTTTCATTGAAAATTCTCAAAAACGAATATCGAAAATATATATGGAAACAGACAGACAAACGGATGGATGTGGCTATTTCATATGGACTTTTTATGTTTATCGATAACGAATATATTTTATATGGTCAGAAACGATTTCTTCTTAGGATTTAAAACAGATTTCAATTAATTATATATGTACTCACTTTTTCTCTATTGTGAACAAATTTATTCCACTTGGGTTTTCAGCTGGAACCTCTTCTAGCTCTTCGTATAAAAGTCTAAACAATAGGAGGAGCAATGGAAATACAACACAGATAAGTATTAAAAATATAAATTCCATCAAATTTCCAATTTGCATTTTGCAGTTTTTCCACATTAGTGTGCAAAATTTTTCACAGCAACTCAGTCCTTTCCCTGCCATTTTCAACAACAATATCACGAAACAAAATGAAAACAATATTTACAAAAATTTACAACCTATAACATTTTTCAAGTATTACATACAAAATATTCTCTAAATTTTGATATGCTAGACAATGTAAACTTTTTCGAAAACTGAATTATAAAACCAAGAAAAGGAAATTTTTTCTACAATATATTGCTCTGGGTGACTACCTAAAGAGTCTATCTAAATCTACAGTCTGTGTCCATATAATTCGAAAGATGTATTTTATTTATTATGGGATAATCAATAACAATCGAAAAATTTCATTTATTTATTTGTTATTCGTAACTGATATGGAAAGTCCTTTAACGTTTGCTGCTGATTCTCAAAATATGACCTCGGGTCATTAACTTAAATAGCACTCAAAATCTAATTTATTATTAATCTAATGCAAGGCGAAAAAAACACAAATAAAATGATTTACTAGTTGGTAATTAGCGCATTTTATCCTCAAAAATTCAATTCAATAAATATTTACATTATACAACATTCACATGTTATATTATTTAATTTTAAATATGCAAATTTTTGCACGACTTGTCAAAACAAATGTCAACTTAATTAGGCAAAAAAAAAAAAAGAAAAAAGAAAATATGCCCAAAGGACTGGTCAGTCATATTGAATGTTCTATACTCTGACTCCACAAGAGATTTATTAAAAATATTATCATCCGTTATTCTATGAAACCTATGTATATCTGATAACTTGAATAAAATATATATAATGATATAGATTTCGCAAATATTTCAAGTAAAGGGTATTCCTCATTTTCATATGTGCAACAGATAATTCTGTTTTCATTTTCGCTCTCAAATTGTTATGTTTTTCGTATGGTACAGCAAATTTTTATATCGGAAATTGTATAATAAAAAAAAGAAACAAGTAGCTATAGTGATTTAAATTAATTACATAACATATTATTAAATGCGAATAAATGAAATCTGTTACATTTACATTTAATGAGTGTGTGCCTTTGCTTCTATGTGTTTGAGTGTTTGTGTGTGTGTGTGTATGTGTGCGTGTTGACGGAAATTGATAGCCATAAGCCATGCCACGAACAGAACCACAAACAGACCAAAAGACGAAAGCCAAATGCCATACAACGCGACCCAATACCCCTACTCCTTTTCCATGTCCTCTACCCCAGTACCGACACTCACATACAAACACACACACACACACACCAGTCCCATCTCAGTCTCGGACTATGTATACGTCGACGTCTCCGCATTGTGGCAATGTGGTGACCATACCCTGGGCCTGTTCATGGCAAAGTTTTACCCCCCAGTGGACAATGCAAATTGAATTCCAATGACGAGATATCATTGATGCGTGGCTGAAATTTGCAATTCGTGTTTTGTCGCTCAAGCGGAAACAATCACAAAAAAAAAAAAAAAAAAACAGGAAAAAAAACGTTGACAGTAAACGCCAACGCACACAGAATGAGAAAAAGAGATGAAAAGGACAGTGTATCAGAAAGAGAGAGAGAGAGAGCGAAAGAGACCGAGAGATGGAAAGGCAAGAGATGAACAAAAGTCAGAAGGCGGCAACAATTACAACAGCAATTGGAGCATCGTCCATCCATCCATCCATCCATCCGTCCACTTCGAACATGGTGGAATAATGAACGCACTCGGGCTTCACTTCAATTGATGCCAACACCAAAAAAAAAAAAGAGGAAAACGAAACAAAAAAGTATACAAATACAATTAAAATGTATAATGCTAAATGTTTAATCTTGAAACAAAGGCAAGGAAAATACAAATGATGGTAATAAAATAATTACAATTAAAGTGAAAGGCCTATGGTAATTACGAATTGTCGTTACAATATAAAAATATAATTTACTTATTTAAAAAAACAATAAAAGCTTGCCGATTTAGTTTCAAACTCATTTTGGCAATTGTTAAATATGGGAAAAATCACTTAAAAAAAGAAACAACCGATTGATTGTACACATTAAACGAAACTATATATTAATGTAGTCTGATCATTAAAATTCCAAAATAAACAATCTATTTACATTTCTGCAATGTAGCCACACAATTCAAGATTTTGCTTTAAAATTTGTTGATTCAAATGTTTAAATCTAAAAATAAATAATAATAAATAATAAAAATCCAAACACTTACATAGATTATTGAAAAAATATATTATAACGGATGAAAATATATTTAAAAACAGTTTTTTGTGAGAAAAATAAAATTATAAATTGAAGAAATTTGTATTGTATTTTAAACAGAAGCTGCTTATTATCACGGAAACATTTTCATTTTGTTTTTATTAAAGCTATTGATTTTCTTTTTGCATTTAAGGAAAGCCTTAGCTCTTAAATATCTTAAATTTGGCTATTCAATTCAAACAAAAGTTAAGAATGTTCAGCTTAAGCTTAATTTTATAATAAAAAGCACCAATTGTCCTTTACACATTTAGTTAAATCAATACAAATGCCACACCACCACCACCTAAAAATAAAAAAGAAAGAAAGAAAATACATAAAAAGAAAATTTCATTTACATAGGTAAATAATGTAAATTCTTTTCCCCATTTGGGTTAACATTCCCATAAGGTCACAAAATGTTTGTCTACATTTATATACGATATATATACATGTATATATATGTATGTATATATAAATAGGAAAAAGCAAAACTCATTAGCAAATATTTGCCCAACCTTAGGAAATCGAGAAATAGAAAGATATGGCCAGCGTGGGGCATTGGGAGTGAAAGAAAGAAAAAAAAAACACTTAACACTCAACCGCAACAAAAACTCGAACGCAAAAGGTCGAAACAAAGTTTTGGCAAATCGTTTATAAATCGCTTTGTTTGGAACACCAGCGGGCACACCTGCTCATCCCGACAAACATTTTCTTCTTCAGTCTAGGCGCTTTTCTCAACCAAAGTCAACCGCAATTGATGAAACTCGATCTGCTATGCGGCAGTTTGAGGCAAGTAGACGAGCAGGAGCAGAATCAGAAAAGGAGGAGTATCTGGTGAAGTTACGCATTTCCGTAAAATTTTTGTGCAACTATCAGGCAAATGAAATTGTGGCAAAAAGGTTAATAATTCGCAATATCCGCTGTATGCTGAGCCACTTCCTGTTTCCGTTCTGTCCAGCCACCAGTCAGAGTAAAGGAGTTAAAGTTTAGTTAGCTAACCACCATCACCCCAATCAGCTGAGCTCCGTTTCGTTTCGAATTGGTTGAGTGCCACCATGGCACCGCACGGTGCATGGTGCGAAAATAAAAACGAACGTAAATAACCTTACCGTGTCTGTAATTGCGGCCTTTTGTCTATTCCAAATGAGTGATTTTGAGGTAGGTCTTTGCTGGCTGCCTCAATCGAATGCCACGAGGTTGGTTTTTATTTCTCCATGAAATCTGTGCCTATATTTTTTTCCCGATTGAAAGTGAACACAATTTGGCACAGCTTTCAACTTGTTTGCATCAAACAAGACTGCTAACAGCCGAAAACTCATACAACATGTTGCGTTGCAGGGTAATAAGGGGATATTTTAAGGGATGCCAACAAGTTTGAAAAGGATTTAACGGGGTAATTGTCCTCTGTTAAAATACTGGTTCGCAAGTCAGAAACTGTTACTGCATCAAATATCGATATGAATCGATCAAACTAAATAAAAAAAAATGCAATAATCTTAGAAACTTTTCAACAAGGGATAATAGTTGTAAAGATTTTTAAATAATTTAAGTTTTCCTTATCCTTTTAGCTTTCGCAGTCGTAGGGATTGACTATTTATTAAATAAAAGTATGTAAATGAAAACAGTGTTAAGATTGGTCCAATTTAAATTTCTGACAAAAAATTTGCCAAAAAAAAAAGGACAGTGAACATTTTTTAACAAAACTTTCAGATTGATCGTTTCGAATCGAACCGAAAATCTTTTAATATTTCGTGTTGCAGGAGGAGACGAACAGGTTTGACGAGATTTTATGAGGGGCTAAGAATCACTGTTAAAATACTTTTATTCATTTCCTTTTTAAGCAATTAAGTTATAGTTGAGATAGCAAAAGATAACAATTGGAACTTTAATAATAAAAAGTTTTATAAACAGGAATCCCCTATAGACTAAACTCTATGCTGGATAACAATTTTATATACATGCAATTGCATTCCAAATAGTTGTTCAATAATTCATTTTGCACTTACCCACTAACCCACATTTTTGTCTCTCAATCTTTTACCTTTTCAATTTCTATTTAGCCGTTGTCTTTTCTCGTTTCTTTTTTTGGAAAGAGAGAGTAACTTTAACAGATTTGCCATGCTTTAAGCCCACAATCGTGAAAGGATTCCCGGGTATGAATGAATCGTAGGGTCTGGCAAGTACAACACACTAACATAGCTTTTGTTGTCCGTGGACAATGTCTGAGTAGGCACAACAGCAAAAACAATGCAAACAGCCAGCAGAAGCAGCAGCACCAGCAACTAGGCAACCAGATGGGGGTCGAACGGGAATATATGTATGTAGAGGAAAGGATGGATAGTGGGGGAGGTGGGGCTTGTCCTAAGGGGTTTGCGGGATAAGGACAAGGATGGGTGAGTTTTGGGCCACACAAAAGTAGGCTTCATTCTAACACTTAACATGTTAAAATTACATTCACCACTCGTTTTCGCCCGCTTGTTTTTGCCTCGTTAAATGTCAAGCAGAAAGTTGGGAGAAAGTCAATGACCAGATGAGAACAAACACAAAATGTAATAACAATAGCAAAAGTTTGATGTTGTTTTTCCTTCTTTTTCTTTTCATTTTTTTTTTTTTTTTTTCATTTTCAAATTTTGTTGTTTTATTTTGTTAACTTGAATAAGCTTGCTTCTTATATGTATGTAGTAGTAAACGATGGTGCAGCAATGGCAATGGGGCAACGAATGAAGCTCTTGCATTCTGACTGGTTTGTTGAAAATAAAATTTTCGTTGACAATGGGAAATAAGATAAATAGTAAAGCCGACCCACTGGGAAATGAAGATCCAACAAAACAAAGCAAAACAAAGAAAACAAAAAAGCAACAACAAAACAGAGGGTCAAACTAAAGGCAATAGTTGTTGTTCTGCCTTTTCTATACTCTTATTTAGTACAAAATATTAATTCGATTTAAAGTTTACAAAATAAAAAAAAGTTCTTAGTCCTGAGTTTTATATATTTAATTAAAAACATAAAAATATTAAAATTAAAAAAAACGTATATTGGATAAAAAATATCTTAAAAATAAACGCAAAATAATAAAAAATATTTCAATAAAAAAAAAGATATAGTTGCAACGAATAAAAGAATAGTATTATATTCTATTATATTAAATGTTTTATACTGTTCAATTTTTTGCTAACATGAATGTAACTTTTCTGCTAAAAGTGTATAATAGAAAATAAAATAAAATCAAACTAGTTTTATTTTGTTTTTATTTTGTGGTTAGGGAAAATGCAATTACAATGCGTAATTTAACATTATTTATTTAACGATTGAGTGGCCATTAGAGATACACCCATACAAATGCAGTGCATATGTACATACATACATACATACGCATAATTTATTGCTGTCCGTCACTCTAACTGGCAATTATTCTCATCAATATTATGTATACACGCTTAACTATTTAAGAATTAGCAACTATTTCGGTGACAATTGTATGACGTTTAATTCACTCAAACCATTAACCGAAATACCGTTTTGTAAGCCAACTCATACTATATAACTAAAAAAAATTGGGGAAAAAATGGAAAGATTTTTGATATATTCCACAAATTTTTATTTCACTTAAAGTTTTGGAAAAAAATCTAGGTTTTATTAAAAAATTCCCTAAACCCTAACTCGGTTAGCGTTAGTTGGCTTTAATATTCTGCTAGTAGAACAAAATGAGAAAAAAAGAATTCAACCTTCATTTTGTTTCCGGCATTTGAAATTTTTGCAAACGAAAATCCGGTTAAGAAAGCCATTTCAGGTTTATTCTTAGACCTCAATAAAGAATCTGTAAGATGGATTAAATAATATATTTATTCAAAGCAATGCAAATTCTCGGAGAAAGAGTGAAATCAAGGTTTACAGGTTTACAGCAGGTGTATCGCAGGTGAATGAGAAAATATTCTAACAAAAAAAAAAAAAGGGCAACAAACACAAAACAACAAAATGTTGAAAAATCAACAAGGCACTCTCTTTTCTTTTCACTCTGTTTCCCTATTGCTAACACCACAACCCCTCTCCCCTTCCCGCTTTAACCATTATTGAGGTAGCACTTTGGACAGGTTTTCGTTTGGGGCATGGTTTTTTTTTTTTGTTTTGTTGTTGTTTTTTTTTTATTTTCTGGCTGGCGCATCGTAAAATCGCTGAGATCCAACCGCACTCAAAGAAATTATGCGAAAACAAAAATGCAGAGTTAGGGCAAACACAGCGGGCGAAATGAAAAGTGTGGAAAATGGCAAACAAAACAAGAAACAGCAACAACAACAACAACAGAAAAAATAAGCCAAGGTAAAAAAAAAAAAAAAGAAAGAAAAGGGCAACACTCATCCATACACACACACACACGCACACACATAAAAGCTCGCGAGGCAAGTGAATGAGCAAACAGCCTTAATAAAAATTTCATTTCCTTAATCAAATGCATTATCAAATTACAACAACAACAACAAAACGAGTAAGCGAAGGGTTGGGCAGAAACTGAATATTGGAGAAAGAGACGACGAAAGTGTGGTTGGATAGGGGTGTGTGGGGTGGCTATATGATAAGGTGGTGTTTGAGCTAAGATGTGAAGCAAATAAAGCCAAGAAGGAGACATGGACACAAGAGACTAAACAGCATAAAACAGCATTAAATGAATTTTTACCGCTGTTACCGTGTTTTTTAACTACGGTTCCTTGTGGTTCTTCAACATCAACGGAAATTGGAATTGAAATTGGAATTAAAATCGGAATTGCAAAATAGATTAAAACACTTGCAAATTATATGTGCAACGGCATTAAAAACTTCTTATATAATTAGCAATCAAGATTCTTGACCATAAGAAAAAGTAAAACTAAACAATAAAACAGAAATGCTTTAATGAGACGAATCTAGAAAATCATTTCGCAGCAGGTCGGCTCAAAAGAGTTTAAGGTAAATGAAAAGGGATAAGATAAGACTAATGTTTTCTGTTTATTGACGTGTTATTTTTCACATTTCAGAATAGGTTCAGAATTTTCGAATCCCCATTTCTAGATCCATTCCTGTTTAGATTACCATACGATACGATTTCTCCAATTGAATTTTGTTCCAATCACGCCAATTTCAAAAAACTTTAATGCTAATTTTGAGATGACTGATGCAAGCACCTGAACACTGATTCATATGATTTATTCAATGGAAAAATTTGTATTTTCTTATCTCCCTCTCTCTTCTCATTTTTTAATAAAAAAAAAGAGTGTTTTGGATTCGAAACTAACAATTATCTAAGGTAATTTTTATGTATTTTTTTTATTGTCGATTTTTCATGCATCTGTTATTTTTCATCAGTTATAATTTTGCTTATTTAAATGCACATTAATTAATTTGAATGTTTGTTGCTGGCCAAAAAATTTCGCTCAAAATGAATACAAATTGAATCAATTAAGGCAGCCGAATCCATGCAGAATCTAAGCGAACAAAATGAAGAGAAGGCATTTATTTTTTATTTCGTTCGTTTGTTCGTTCATTCTCCTTGGCTTATGGTCAAATGCAAATTTATTTCCTTCTGTTTTAGGGGCTCAAATGCAAAATCAATGAGTGGGCAATTTACATTTTTCGTTTCGTTTCGTTTTTCCTGTATCCAAGGGGGTCTTCCCCCACTAGGAGAAAGCAGGTTAAGTCGAACAACAAAGTAGGCAATTAAATGTTTTCTTTTTTTCTCCTTGTGCTTGTATTTTGTATTTTCCTTCTTTGACCCAAGTCCAGGCCAAAAAAAAAGAAGAAGAAAAGTAAAAAGGCGGCAGGAAACGCAGCTGAAAAGCAGAGAGAAAGAGAGAGAGAGAGAGAGAAGCGTAAATTTCCATTGGGGTACGCCACCCGAAAGGCGTTTTGCAACAACCGGAACAGTAAAAACGTTGGCGTAAAACTATTCCTTATAGAACCACATACCCTCTTCCCCATATTTTCTTCCACATTTTCCGCCACGTATCCTTCATTCCCTACGGTTACTTTTAGATAGCATGGCAATTGGCTGCTCGTCCTCGATATGCATATGGAGTTAGTTTTTATCGATTTGCAAAAGTTCGCACATTGCGCCTACATTTTGTGCCATTCCATTTTGGGATTCCTTCACCCCATCCCCATCTAACTTTTACAATTGAGGCAACACAATGTCATTGTCCCTGGATTGAGTTGAAAGGGCAATGTATTAATTAAAATGGTTAAAAGCTAAAATTGTTTAGCCAATTTGCAAATATACTTGTACTTAAAGTCTGTAGAGTCGCTCTTAAATAAACACAACACTTATTTCATATTAAGCTGAAAAGTCAATGATTGCATTTGCATTTTGTTAAATTTCATTGCATTGAAATTATGCCAACGCGTCTGTTAGGCATCGTCCTTGGTTGCCGCCGGAAAGAAGCAGGGCGAAAAGGAGAGGAAGCAATGAACCAACCAACCAATTCTCTTTCTCACACTCAACCATACATTGGCCACCCGTTGGCCACCCAGCCTTATCTTCTTCTACGTCAACCCCCGCAATCTACGGTACACCAAACATTTTCAAGTAAGTGCAAAGGCCTTTTGCATAGTGAAGGAAATTAGAAATGGAAATTATTATCGTAATTCGTTGTTGCTGTTGCTGCTGTCATGTAATTACATACACAGCAACACCAAAATTCTAGATTCCGGTCTAGTTTCTAGTATTAAAGTTGGCCAACATAGTTGTTCTTGTTGTCCTTGTTGTTGTTGCTGTTGTTTTTTGCTTGTCTTGCTCCTGTCTTGGTTTTGACTCTTTAACACTTTTGCGGGTAAAGTGGTCTACGGGGCTGACCTCAGATTGAATTTATGTGTCGGATATATATCCGCTATAACGTATGTGGTCCTACATATGTATATAGAAAAGCACGGTTTTTTGTCTTTGTGCTGGCCAAATATACATACATATATTTAAATCTTGCAAATGATTAGAGAACTCCATTTAAAAATTTGTGTATGTCTTTTCTTTTGTATCTACCAAAGACAACTGGACTTGTGAAATTTATTTTAACTAAGCTGTTTTTTTAAACAGATCGGTTTTGGTCTTTTTATACTTTCCCCTTATATCCTTTTAACATGGCCAATTTTCACATTAGTTATGTTTAGTAAGAGTCCTTATTGACCGTTACAAACATATTTTTGCACGTGTACTGGCTAAATCAATTTTCCTTTTGCTTACAACAAAATTTCCTTTCTTTGCTGGCAAAGAAAAAGTTCCCTTTATGCTTTTTAGAAATTTCACTTTCCATATACCGTAAGTCCTTAGAGTTTTGAATATCGTATTTTATGGTAACTTCTTTGTTGCTTTTATGGTCACTAAGGACCTCTATGGAGTTTTTTTCGAATATCGTATATATTTCTACTCCGTAGCGAGTTTCAAATAACGTTTTATGGTATTTTTGGTCCTTTGCTAAATATTATAGTAAGCTTAGGATATTTAAAAATAAACTTACCGTTGTTTTTAAAAAAATATATTCTTTCACTTGTCTGTGTATTATCATGAACAAAAACCTTTTAACCTTGTTCTTAAAAGATGTACGATAAACATTGTAATGTAATATCAATTTGAAACGTGAAAATAAAAACGGTACTCACCACATTCACCTAGATTCCAATTACAATTTATCTTCTCTCTTCCATTCTCTCAAGTTATTGCACTCATTTAAAATTACGACCGCACAACAACAAATTACACAACTGCTTTTTAACTTCTCTTTTGGCGCTTTATTCTTTCAAACTGCTTTCATTTCTGCGCATCTGCGCCAACGCTCTGCTTCTTACTTTTCATCGAAAGGCTACGCCGACGCACACCATTTTGCTTCACACTCAAAAAAAAAAAAAAACTTTGCAATTGCCAGAAACACAACTTCGACCACACGGATTTTGCTGCTGTTAATATCAAACGATAGCAAATTTAATCAACTTTATGCAAATGCATTTTGTTTTATGCTACAATCGATTTAAAACGCTATTAAATAATACTAATTATCGAGCAACACAAAGCACGTGCGATTGCCACCCACCAGGAAAGAAACTGACAAAAAAAATGAGCGTCGACTGAGGAGAGCATCATACAATGGCGTAGCAAAAGAGAGTGGGAGAACAGAGCAAAGCAGCAAGTGCAAAAGTAACAACAGTTTCTATGCAGTTTCTCAAAATTCTCTTATGGTAACATGTGTGTGTGTGAGCAGCATGGGAAGCATGGAAGCTTTCCACATACATATGAATAAGTAAGTGTATGTATGTATGTATGTGCTCAAGAAAGGCTTTAACGGTCCCATTTGAATTTTAGTATAGAAAGACAATTGCCCAAGATTTAACTTACACATAGCTACATATACATATATTCAGGATTATTTCAAATATCTCTTTCAATTTATACATTCATAAATATATATGTATATATATATATATAATTTAATAATTCTAAGATTAACAACATTTGCTTATTAATTCTTACAATTTGTTGTTCTTACATATGTAAAATTCACATTTATAACTTAAAACATTGTTTCATATTCATATTAATTCGAAACTAAAAACAAACAATTTATTAACAGGCCAAATGTAAAAAATGTTATGGACAACGAAGATTAAGTTTCAAGGCCAGCCTTTAGCACTTAACGGATTTTAATGCTACACATCACTTACCTATCCCAAAATACATACATTTCAATATTCATTTCAATACGGGGTTTGTTCTCTTTCTCTCTAGACGGTTGAATGCTTCTTTTTCTTCTTTTTTTTCGAAAATTAAATATTCAAAATATTTTTGTTTTTTTTTTTTTTTGTTTAAATACTTTCTTAATTGTAATATGTGTTTATAGATTGTGATACAATTTCATTTATGTTTATTTGATTTTTAGCACTCATCGAAAAAATATATTTAGTATTTTAACAACAATAATTTTCCTTTTTTTTTTCGCACATCTAAGTTAACAGGTTTTTGTTTTGTTTTGCTTGTGTTTAAACTTGAATACCATATAGCACTTGATTGGAGTATATAAATAAATGTGTATGTATGTATGTATGTATGTATGTATGTATGACGACAGATATCATTAGAACTAAATCTAGTTTTTGGGCTAAAATCAAATACAAGTTTTACATATTTGCAGTTATAGTACATACAAGAAGGGCTCTAACACAGCTTATAAAAGGGTTCGGTCTGAATCTACATACATATATACATACATAGATATAGACCGATACAATTTTGGTTGCAGTCCTGCATATTTGAGTGTAGTTAGCTCTAAATCTAAGTATCTTAAAATTGTTAATACATTTATACGAAATAAAAAATATTTATATAACTGCAAATGTATGGAGCAAAATGTTTTTCCTTTTTTTTTTTTTTTTGCACTCTCTTTAAAGGTATCGGTCAGAATAGATGATCATGATCAAATCGGCAAGCACAAACGATTCGGAAAAAAAAAAACGGAGAGAAAAAAAAACGAACTTTATGACTTTCTTTGATATGAAAGTTGCAAAATCTAAATCAAGATATGTATAGAAATATATATATATTGTTAAGTTTTTTAAATATATATCAAATAATATTTGATTGAAATTTTTTTGATATTATATGACATTTTTCTTTGGAAAGTCTTAATAATTGGCTTACAGATTAACCAATTACGAGTCAGTTCGAATTATTTTCAAAGGATATATATAGTATATATGTATTATGTATTATATATATATATATATAGTAACTCATATCTGCCTGCCAATTTGCCAATTCATTGCCCCTGGCCGTACCATTCAGTCAGTCCATCAAAGCGTTTCCACTCTGTAACACACCAGTTTAAATCCCCTGGATCAGAGCTTCAGGAGTTTGAGGATCCGTTGTCATGGCATCACTGCCAGACAATTCCTCACTAATGTCACCACCCACTGAGGTGGTTACAGTTGATATAAATGTAGATACAGTGGCATTGAGCAATTCCGAACTGGTTGCTGCCACTGTACTATATAATGCCAGTGCTGTGGTGGTTATAACCGCGGCCAGAGCTGGTAGAGGAGATGTGCTGCTTGTCGAATTGGCTATATGGAATGGAGTGGGTATGGGAAATGATCTTTCGGCTAATGTGGACAATGTGGCATTGACTAGAAATGGTGCCAGTGTGCTGGTTGTGGTTGCTGCAGCTGCTGCTGCTGCTGCTGCCGCTGTAGTTGTTGCTGCTGTGGAAGTGGTACTAATGAGGGGACTCATGGTGCTGCTGGTAAATGGTAGCGGCGGTACATGACCATGGGCTTGCATATGCTCCAACACCGATGCTGGTACATAGGGATACATGGGACAGGGATTGATAAGATGCGGTCCCAGCATACTCTCAAACACATAACCAATTAGCGAGCCAGCAGTTAATCCAACATTATACGACAGTGTCATTATATTGCCAGTGACTTCTTTTAGAGTTCCAGGCACCTTAGCCGGTGCCAACATCATGGGTAAACTGCCAGCCAGTCCATTGGTAATGCCCAGTGCTATGGTAAACACAAATGGAGCTGTTTCACCCGAGATCACGGGCCGTTGACGCGGAGCACAGCATAGCAATAGCATTGGAACCAATACGATACGCAAACCCGACAATAGTATCAACTGACGACGTGACCATGGATATGGACTGGCAGCCAGTATTTTGCCCACCACATCGGAAGTGTTGAAGCAAAACATCAATAGAACTGGCATCCAGGAGCGCAGGGAACACGAATTGACCTCCACCTCAATGCCAGGATATAGGGACAGAGTCACACAATAGGCCAAAGCGATGCATACCATATACGGATAGATTATCTGAGCCACACGCCAACGGGTAACAAAACCTTCACGTATATCGCTCAGTTTACTTGGCCGGCAACGACGCGGAGTGATCACATGCTCCACTTTGAATGCCACTGTGGTCGGTGTCTGCGGCTCGTGCGGTGTTTGTGGCAACTCGGGTAATTGGCCAAGACCTTCAATAATACTCTCACCAGCTGTCGGATTCGATAGCTCATAGACTGGATTACTAAAACTTAATGTATTGCCAGTGGGATTTGTATTACTATTGCCATGATGTGGCGGAATAGTTGTTGTTGTTGTCGTACCATCCATCGATAGGACACCATATCTAGTGCTTGTTGTCGAACCATCGATCTCTTGCTATAAACAAACAATATTAATTGGTATTTTTAATATATATTACCGATGCCTCCACTCACCTCATCCGGTCGTAGTACAATCTTGGAACAGGCATCCACATGAAAACGCACAAAAGGTGAATTAATTGTTGCCACATGTAGCAAATAACTAAAGAGTATATAGAGAGTGGATGTCAGAAAGAAGATGACAGTCGATACACGATCATTGTTGATGAGCAATTTGGTGACCACCCGATTCGATGATACCAAAAAACCAGCAATACTCTCTCCCGCCATCACTGCCTGTGTATATTGTTTGGGCAGCATTGAGGCAAAGCCATAGAAACTGGATTGTTGCACCGTACAACCGATGGCCGTTAATGCCACCGCTGACATATTAACCACATAGGCTGTATTTGTGGAAAACATATGCCAGGCCACCTCACAGACGGCCACAAAGATCAATGTGGTAAACGATACCATATAGCCAAATAATACACGTGTCTGAAACGGTGCCACCGATAATACAATATTGTTGAGCAAAACTGTGGCAAATGCCACAAATATATATGTCATGGACATGTCCAAGGCCACAGGACGACCGGGAAAACGTGCCTGCCAATAGTCAGCAGCAATGATGAAGCTAAAAATAAAAGAAACAAAACAAAAAAGGTTAACATGGGCAGAGATATGAAATTGAAACCTATATCGTTACTTTTACTTGGATCTCATATATATATATATATATATATATGTATATATATATATATATATATATATATATATATATATATATATTCACTAGCTATATTCTATACTTCAGTTATAAAGAAAAAAGAAGACTGCAAAAAAGTTAAAGAGAAAATTCATCAAAAGAACAAATATATTTTAAGAAATTAAAATAAAATAAAATAATAATAAAAGAACAAAATTTTTTGTTATTATTTTCCTAACAAAATCCCAGAACCTAATCTATTATCAAGTCAATGGTTGCCGTTTCCTCCAGTTGCATAGGAATCCTGCACTGATTTTGCGCAAACTTTTTTTTTTTTTGTTTGCTTTTTGTTTTTTAGTGTCTAGAGGGAAAAGTAAACCAACCGCACCCCGAAGTCTCAAGTGCTAATGCTTGACACACTCCAAATCACAGTTGCCATGTTGCCATTTAGTTTTAATTGGTGGCATGCCCCCCCCTCTCCCTCTGCCTTACCTATTGTAGGGCAAAACGAAACCAATGCCCGCTGCTAGCAATGCCAAATAGACGGCATGTCGTTGATCCTTTGGGGCCCTTGTATCAAACTCTGGACTATCCATGCTGGACGGATGCCGCATACCGGTATTGCCATTACTGCTGCCACCGCCACTGCCACCACCACCACGTCCCTCTAGTGGCTCATAAGTGGTTTCCTGATTGCCCACATCCATTGTTGTTGTGTGGTTATTTCTGTTGTTGTTGTTGTTGTTGTTTTTCTGTGTGCTCGTTTCTCGTTTGCAATTTCCTTTCGCTTTGCTTTGAATGAATTTATGCAATTGACCTTTGCATATTTTATGTGCATTTATTTAATACAAAAACAATAAAAAAAAAAGTTATACAAGGGATTGTCGTTGGTTTCTATTTTTTTTTTCACCAATCAATAAATAATAGACACAAATTGTTGCTCGTCTTTTCTAAGATAACAATTAGTTTTCTTTTTGATTTGCAATTTATATCTTTTTTTTCGCTTTGTTTTTCTAAAGAATTTTTAACACTTGTTTCTGTTTTCTTTGGCTCAATATGTTTGATTTTTAGCAAGGTCAAGGTTTTACTTTATAACTTTTTGTATATATCGATATCTATATATATATATATAGACATTTGATTTAGATATTTTTGTTTTCTATAAACGTTAAAACATGTGACAAATAAACACTTTTGGCTCGAGCAACTAATTTAGCCATTCTGTTTGCCATGGCAAAAGTCCTGTAACTTTTTCTCACCACGCCTCACAGTGCGCATGTGGCGTATGATTGATTTTTACCTCCCAACAAAAAACAAAAAACGAGAACATTTGTGTGTCATCTGCTTTTCATTTATCAAGCACAACATATACAGTACGCACACATATATATAAGTTTAATATTATTTCTTTTTTTGTTGTTCCAATAGTTTTACAAATAACAATAATTTTTAATACAACAACAGATTTTAGTTAAACAAATAAAGCCAATATAATTGTAAAAAGGGAAAACAAAATATATATGTATAAATTTTCTGTTTTTCACTTTAAAAGCAAGTTAATAGCATTTCAGAATATATATTATATAAAAGTGTATTCTCAATCAAAATACATATATATATATAATATAGTTTCTCATTCCTTTCCTTTTTTTTTTTAGTTGTGACATTTATAAATTCTGCTTCAGTTTTTGAGATAGTATAAAATAATATTGTTTTTTTGAACCTTTTATCGAGTTTTATATAATGGTAACACAAAAAGTTCAGTATATAGATTATATAGAATATATATGGGAATGAGCTTAAGTTGGCTCTATATTGGGATCCAACTATTGATGTTTCTTCGAGGCATCATCATAACTGGGTGGTAGATTCTACAGAAACGTAGAGAGAAAACAAACAAAAAATAGAGACAATCAGAATCTGTATATATGTACATCTTAATTAAAATTCTAACCAATAAAAGCTTTATATTATATGCAAAACAAAGCCAAATGATTCAATAAATATATGTATATATATAGACACAGCTGTTTTTAGAGAAAAAAAACATTTAACAAAGTTTTCTACTATTCGACAGCATTTAGTTCCTTTATGACAAGGTAGGCTAGTTCTATATAATATATATGTACATATATACTCTTTCTTGTACTTACATTATAAGAAGGAGGCATATCGCTAGGACCTGGTGCACTGGGACCTTGATTATAGGGTGTATTGTAGGCGCTAGCAGCGGCCTCAGCTTCTTTGGAATCTGTTTTAAAATACAAATATTGTAACAACAATACCAAATGGCAAAAAAAAAAAAACGAAACTTAACTTTACCATATCCATATTAAATTAATATGTTAATAATATTTATATATATAAATAAAGTTTAACCGATTATACACAAACACAGAGAAGTACACCATAAAAAAGGAATTTCTTACATAGTTTTCTTAGGTTTTTCTTTTATGGTATTATAGCAGGTAGAAGTACGATTAAGTTGGATCTTTCAAATAGTGTTGGATAACGATAGAAATAATAGTTAGTGCTTCCCATTCTGGCTACTGTTGTTGTTGTTTTTGTTGTTCATGTTTTGCATTCACATCAACAAAAATAAAAAATAAACAAAATTTAAAAGGGGTAAGAAAAGGGGGTGGAGAGGGTGTGTGAAAAGAGAATTGGAAAAAAAAGAAAGTAGAAAAGAAATCGTTAAACAAGTCACTAAACCAATAAGAAAAATATCTTTTATTTAAACAATAATAAGATATAGAACTACTTAAAAGAAACTCGGCTTTTGTTCAATATTAGTTAAGAATATCTTACTTGATTTTTTTTTTCTTTATTTGGTTTCTTATTTTGAGGGGAGTTTTTGTGGTTTTGGGTTTTTCTTTTTACACTGTAAAAATAGTTAAGAGAGAGAGAGAGAAAAAAACTAAGTAACTGTTTTTTTGTTTTTTTTTTTTAGTTAGTAACTTGTTAGATTTCGACTGAATGTGGATTAAGTGCAAGTATGATTAAATCATAAATTTGAATATTTACAGGAGGAAATAAAATAGCTAAAAGTATTGGGAATATCTTCATCTATATAAAGATTCTATATGGACTGGACATCGAAATGGATTCTAATAGGTTTGGTGAAAAAGTGTTTAGTTCTTGAAATCATAAAGGAATCCCTCCTTCATAAGAATCTACTTTCTTTTTACGACATCAAACGACAACTTTCTTCTGGCTTTAATACAATTTCGAGAATTTGAATCAATTTATTTGTGTATATAACAGCAAAGGATATTGCTTGAATTATAAATTCCACGACATATCCTTTTTACCATTTGGCAGTGGGGCGGGGGAGGGCCGAGACAATAAAACGACTAACATAAATATATATATTTTTATATGTATATATGGAGCAAGTGCAGCCAAAGGGTGAATCAATTGCTTTCCGCTTTTGCTAAGCAAAATAAAATGAATGAATAATGAATGATAAAATGAATATTTTATAACAGAAAAATTAAAAAAATCAAAAGTAATATGTCTTTTACTTACTTCCAGGCGGCAAGCTAAAGCCCATAAAACTGGCAGCGGCAGCACCACCTGCTGCACCAGCAGCAGGTCCACCAGCTGGCGGTGCTTGATATGGCGGAGCACCGTTTGGTTGTTGTTGCGGCTGCAAAAATCCGGGTGTATTGAAACCACCAGGTGGATTGTAATTATAGGCCGGCGTTGCATTCGGTCCTGGATAATTTTGAGCTGGCACACCGTATGGTGCACCCGGTGGGGCACACGAAGCATATGGTGGCGGCTGGGCATAGCCACCAGCCCAACCCTGGGGACCATAGCCCGGTTGTTGTTGCGGCTGTTGGGGTTGTTGTGGTGGAGCTGAAAAACCATACCATGTGGGATCAGTTGGCTGCTGTGGCTGTGCTGGTGGTGGCTGATTTGGTGGTGCTGTGAAAGACAAAGACACAGAGAGAGAGAGAGAGAGGGGGAGAAATGCCCCCATATGTGCAGGTGGGTTGAAAAGGTTGGAGAAGGCAGTGAGTAGTGAAAGCAAAAGCCGAGTGACTCTATAAAATGTGGCTAAATTTAAGACATCGATTACTTACTGATGCCTGGATACGGCGGCGGATTATCGCTCATGAATACCGTATTCGGAGCCGGTCCACTGAACGCATCATGTTGTGGCAACCAGCCATAATAGCCAGGTGGTGGCTGGTATGCCGGTGGTGGAGCCTCATTCCATGATCCAGCCGGTTGGTATGGTGGTGGATCATCACCAGCCAGACCGCCACGATGATAGTTATTCATAGCAGTTTTGGCAGCCCGCAGCAAGGCCTGTCCATACTCAATGGCGCCGCCAGCTTTGAAATGCAACTTGAATTTTACTTCGCCCACATAGTTGCCATTCGGCTGGGCCCGAACCTTGCCCTTTATATAGTTGGCACCAAATACCGGCTGCTCAATTTCCACATCCGACAGAGCCACAAATGGAGCACTAAACGATTGCATGACATCCGACGGTTTCTTGTTATTGAAGATCATGCGATGTGACGTCAAATAGATCCGTCCCGCCTTCGAACCCTTGAACAATGTATTGTCCTGGCCGGAGAACTCCATGGTGACGCTGTCGCTGTGCAGCAAAATGCTAATCAAGCGATAAGGTGGTAGATAAGGGGAGAGTTGTAGAAGTGGATTAGAAATAATCTTAACAACGTCATCGTCATCAATTAATTATTTTTCACTTACTATTCGCCAGCATGGATCAATACTCCATTATTGGCATGAGCGGTATTTACCGACATATTGCCAGAGAGTTGCTTTTTTGCGTCTTTCCAACTAAATTTCAATTTCAATTTATTTTGTTTTGTTTCTAATTTCGATTTCGGTTTTCTCGAATGTCTGACGACAGCTGATGAATCATAAACAGTGACAGTGTGTACACATGTGTATGGCGAGAGAAACGGCCCCGGAATGCCTAAAAAACACCAAAAAAGTACCATTATTTTGAAAGATTCGACAACCCTGGCTAACAAACAAAATTGTTTTAAATATTTTTTTTTACTAAACTTGAAAGAAAATCTAAAGAAAAATGAGAACTGCTTGGGATATATATTTCATTATGAAAACAAGTGTAGTTTTTAACCTTTAGACACTTTATCACAATATGTATCGATAAAAAGCAACATTTAAACTTATATAAACACCTGTTGATTTAAAAACCTACAAAGATTTTTTCAATTGTTACTTATAAAGTTTTAACATTTTTCATTTAAGTTTAAAAAAATGTTGCCAAAAAAAGGTTTTTTTTCTGTTTGAAAATTAATATGGAAAGATAGTTTACTCTTTCTCTTCACTATATCTGTCCCTCTTTTTGGTCCTTTGAAGTTTTATCTATCTCCCTTATACTTTCTTGCCCTCTCTGTCTTTTGGGCATTCTAGCTCTCTTTCGTTTTCATTTTCTCGCTCTAAGCCTCTCTTTTTTTAACTGTAAGAGTGAAGCAGAATTTATAATTTTTACAGATTTGAAACTTTTCAGTCAGTGTATAATTAATTTTGGCAAGTTTTCTAATTAAAAAATGAAAATAGAATTAAATGTTATTTTTTCCCCCTATATTTTAAGCTAGTTTATTTCCTTGTCTCTGTCCGCTTGATTTGCTCTTACGCCCACTCCTTTTTATACGCATGCAGTTGGAGTAAAAGTACTTTGAGATCAAGTTAAAAATGTAGGAAAGACGAAAAATAAATATTGGAATTTTTTTCTTATTAGTTGGAGAATATAAATTAATAGTTGAGGTCCTTATACTAAAAATTATATATATATAAAAAATCGGTAAAGAAAGAGTATTAAAACTTCCTCTTAGCTAAGGTTGCATCAAGTTCGTCTTTCTCTTTTACTTTCAATTCTCGTACACACTCTTTTCTTTCCATTTTTATGCTCTTTCTCTTTTCCACCTCACTTATTCTCTCACTCAGTTTGCAGTATATTCTCGCACTCTGTCTCTTTTTTACTAAATATCTCTCTCTCTTTTTCTTCCCCAAAATTTGATGAGCGTTACCGAAAATTATAAAAAATTAGGCGGATCAAAAGTCTGTGAGATACAGGAAAGCAGAAACAATTATTGGAGAAATTGAAATAATTTTGCTTCTATTTTGTTGCTCAAACGCGATTTCATTGAGTTCTAATTTTAGGTTTCTAATTTGGCGCCCCATGCTTAAAAAAACATGGTTTCTGCTATAATTCTTATACATACATGGTCACACTGCTTGCCCCTATTTTGTTGGTTCACCCTATTATATCAAGTAACAGAACTTGATATTTTGCGGCCCCGTTAATAAAATATGTGTAAGTTTGAAAAGAATAAACAAAAAGTGGATGAAAAGTGTTCACCTATACCATTAACCTTTGTTTATGTCATGCGAGTATATGAAGGCATAATCAATGCGTTAATAATTCAAGAAGTTGAAATTTTATGAGCTGCTTACGCCATTTTAATTCTATTTTGGAGCACCCACCACCCCCTCAGAATAAGTCCATTTAAACCCCCATACCCCAACCATGCTACCTCCCCCACCATATTTCTGGCCAATGCAATCGTCGCTCAGCTGATTATCATTTTGTTTTTGTATAATCAGCAAACTGATAATTGTCTTTCCTTTATTTTTGTGCAGTGCCTCTCTTTGGGACCATGCCGAACGGCGTTAGTTTGCCAAATCATCCGAATTTCCTTAATCAATTGGCTGCTGCGATTTCCACCACTACGACTACAACTATACCCGGAGGGGTAGCAGGAGGAGGTGGCACATCATCCACATCGCCCAAACAGTCAATTAACAAAATGAAGCCACCACCAGCAACAGCAGCAGCAGCGGCGGCGGCAGCTGCAGCTGCCGCTGCTGCAATAGCCAACCAGACACAGGGTAGTGCGCCCATGGATTTAGAAAACGATAGCGAATTGGAAGGCTTGGAAGCGGTGGTCACAACCAAGCCAGTGGATAAGCTAGCCAATGCCTCGGCACCTGCATCATTAACCCTGCCGGATGCTCAGCTATATTTAAATGGCCTGATGCATACGCCATCCGGGTATTTATATTTTCCAGCTGCACAGAATCCAGCCGCAGGAGCCACACCAACAGCTGGGCAAACATCAACCACAAATGTGGGAGCCGGTGGAACGGCAACAGCAGCAGTTACAGGAGTTGGCACTGGTGGCTCAGCGAATGCCAATGCACAGATGTTAATGGATCCCACGGCAATGATGGCTGCGGCTATGCAACAAATGCAGCATAATTATGCAGCTGCCGGTTATGCAGCAGCAGCGGCAGCAGCTGGAATGCCCTCTGAGGGTGTGGGAGTGGCTGTTGAGGCTGCACTAGCTGGAGGTTAGTTAACATGAATTTCTCATTAGGTTTTTGTAATATTCAAAATTCCATCATCTTTCGCACAGATGCACCGGCTGGCCTTAAGGAGGTTATCAAGACCAAAAACTGTATACTCTTTCCACCCAATCCGAATGCCCCGCCCCCAACGATTAGAGAACGTCCGCCCGGTTGTCGGACTGTGTTTGTTGGCGGACTGCCAGAGAATATTACCGAAGAGGTGATACGTGAGATATTTGAATCCTGCGGCGAAATTACTACCTTACGCATGTCCAAAAAGAACTTTTGTCACATCCGCTATCGCCACGAAACGGCCATTGATCGTGCCATTTATCTGTCCGGTTATCGTTTACGGATTTCCACACTAAATGAGCCACCCAATTTCGGTCGATTACATGTGGATTATGCCCAGGCGCGGGATGATCAATATGATTACGAGTGCAAGCAGCGGCAATTGCAGCGCGAGCAACGGCATCGGGAACGAATGTCGCTGGATCGCCTACGTTCCCAGTCACCGCCACCGATACCCCATTATACGGATCACGAGGCCACGGCTGTTGCTGAGCATTTAAGAAATAATGAGACTTTTGTTAAGGCCATACAAACCATTACGGCGTGGTTGGAGCGCGGTGATTGCACCAAACGGAATGCGAATGTCTTCTATTCGATGATCCAGAGCACGCATGCCCATGTGAGGCGTTTGCATACGGATAAGCTGCAGCTGGAGGATGATCTGCGCAAAGCTAGGGAATGCTATCGCAAACAAATGGGCACCATGTCCACACAATGTAAGTAATTATCGAACATCTTTGGGGGAAGGAGTAATCCAGCTCCTATTTTAGTGATTAGTTTACATAGTTTTGGGGCCCAAAATTCATTTCGAGGTGCGCGATCAAGCAACCTATTTTTTTTTTCTAAAAAAAAAACAACTTTATTTTGTAATTTCCTTGTTAGCGTCTTTACACACACACACATATACATATGCGCCACACCCACACACACACACACATATACACATACTAGCAAATTTAGTCATTGCTCTACATAAAGAATAATCACAAAAAAAATAAAAAAATAAGACAAACAGAAGCAGGTAAAAAGTCCAGACAAAAGACGAATTTGTTCCACTGTGCGGAAATATACACAAACACACACACACAATTCTTGCTCTATATTTCTCTCGCTCTTGCTCTCTCACTCTCACTTTCTCTATCTTTCTGTCGGTGTGTATGAGACACAACAAAATTAACATAATAACCACACAGTCCGATCAAAATTCTAATGCAACCATCAACAATGAGTGGCGATTCTTAGAGTCTATCTGCGACATCTTCTATCGAAAAAAAAAACTTAATACTCAATTAATCTGTTAATATATACATATACTATTAAAACTTATTAGACATTATTCTAATTTACTTTTAAAGTTAGCAAAATGTTTCTGAAGAATGAGATTCGGAATTTCTCATCTTTGTTTCTTTTTTGGGAAATTTGTATTAGTCTGATTTGCTAACCAAAATTAAATTTATTCATCAAATGTTAACTAAAAATATTTCATTTAATGTAACATTATCAAATCTTTGATCAGACATTGTATAAATTTGTTTATAATACAATTCTATTCTTATAATAATTATATTTATATCATAATTGATGTGAAATTTGATTTCGAAGAGGATTTTCTTGAGAAACTAAAATTTAAAACCTGGCTAAGAGAATCTCCCGGAGAATCATTCCACTCATTGTTTTCAAGAGAGTTAAAGAAAGCTATTGAAATTTGATCGTTGATCTGTGTGAAACAAAAAAAAAACTAAGAAAAAAGGTTTGTAAACCCATCAGCAAAAGATTAAATTGTCTAAATGTAGTTATAGTCTAATTCAGACTGAATCTTGGATCAGGCACCCCAAAAGAAATAAAAGAAAACAAAGAATAATCCAAATCTCACAAACGATTCCAATCGTAGGTAAAATAACAATTGTTGTATTCACTCTAGATAATATCTATTCTATATATTCAATTAACTATATATACCTACTATATATATATATCTATATAATATACTACATGCTATGCAAGGGTCTCTCTCTCTCTCTCAAGTAGAGTTTTTTTTCGTTTTTTCTTTTTGTGATACAATTATCTATTTATATATATATTATATATATATATTCTATCATTTGTCACTCAGTTTCTTTTTCTTTTATTATTGTTATTATTCTTTTTTTTTTACTATTTTGTTTGTTTGTTGTAATTTGAAAAAAAGTCAACAACAAAATGCAGTCTATAGTTAAAGCAAAACCAAATACAGAAAAAAAAAAAAATTGAAATACAGAAACAACAACAAAAAAAAAAAACAACCAACAATCTACCCTCTGTCCTCCCTTAATATTATTATATATTATTGCATTATTGTTCAGTCACTCAGATTGAAAAAGTGTTCAATGCCGCTAGTCACAAGAAGGTTTGGGACCATTTCACCAAAGCCCAAAGAAAAAACATCGATCAATGGAAGAAATTAGCCACGGTACGTACAAAAATGTTCAAAACAAAATCAAAAAAAAACAAAAAATAAATCAACTTTTGATGAATACCGAGAAGATAAAAACAAACAAATGCTTAAATTGTTGTAGATTTGCGCCTAGTTTAACACTTGTTCCATCCATTTCTTTGTCGTCATCTCGCTCTATGTTGCATGTGTGTGTTGGTCTTGGTTAATTTGATTACTGATTCTCTGATCAAGATCTGTTCTAATCTATTCTGATTTGTTTACGATTTGTGATTTTATCATTTTGACTAAATATTTCTCACTTTATCTGTTTTTTTTTTTTTAGGCTGCTAATTGCAGTTGATTAGTTGCTAATTTCTTTGGTATTTTTTTTTTTTTGCACTTTTGCTTTTTTTGGTTTAGTATTGACGTCATGCACACTTACAAACACACACACACAGACACATATGAATGCTAAATGTTACATACCCAATACACACACACACATTATCATACATATATTTTAATAATATAATCAATTAACTTTACATATCGTTTTATCATAAGAAATTTATTAATCATTAGTTTGCAAATTTTTGTAAATAATTTTGTGTAGTTTTAATTCATTACTCAAAGGGAAATTGTTTTGAGATTATATGAAAGTGACTGTTAAATTTTTAAATATTTTAAAATATTATTTATATAATTTGATTTATTCGTAATTAGATATATTGTTGCTCTTAAATAGAAACAGTTTCCCTTCTTTCGGCTTAGTCATTATGTAATGCTTTAGGACGGCTTTTTAGAACATATTTAATAATATATATATAGTATGTAATATTCTTTCTTAGATCTCTAGATTTTAGTATAACTCTCATACAACATTCTCTATCTCTTTCTCAATCTATCTATCTAACTCTAATGTGTGCTTACATTTATATTCAAAATAAGCTTTTACTACTACATATTTTATAACCAAACGTAAAATATATAGACAATTGACCGATGAAATTTGCAAATGAGATAAAAAGAGATGAAATCATTCAAAACCGATGGAAAAACTTGAAACTGATTTGTAATCGGAACTTGGTTACCTGATAAAGATACATACATATGTACATATATCTAAACATTTTCTAAATCTACCCCATAATGAAAAGGTTATCCTTTATTCTCCTCATATCATTTGCAAGTTTCTGAGGGACATTCACTGCATTTGATGGGTTCTTGCAGAAATTAAAAGAAAACAAAAAAAAAAAAAAAACAAAGAAAAAGTCAAACAACGAAATCATAATTTTA
Source organism: Drosophila austrosaltans (assembly GCA_035045865.1). Taxonomy (NCBI): domain Eukaryota; kingdom Metazoa; phylum Arthropoda; class Insecta; order Diptera; family Drosophilidae; genus Drosophila; species Drosophila austrosaltans. Next base: position 8,652,644 of record JAWNOQ010000207.1, read on the forward strand.
ACAAAAAAGACAAATCAAAAATTTAAACCAAAAGAAAAAAGAAAAACCAACAAAAATAGAAACCAGAAAGAAAATGTAAAACAATTTCTTAAGCTTATTGTAAGATGTGGCTGAGGTAAGTAAGTAAAGCTTCTGTGCGGACCAAATAGTGAACCGAACATTTATGCCAAAAACCGAGACTAATTAAGACAATTTGATGCATTTTTTTTCAATACATAATATACATACATATGTTTATATATATATATGTATATGAAAATATATATATATATAATTTATAGCTAGGTTATGTACACTTTCCTTTATTATTATTATTATAATTTATTCATTTTTGATGATGTTGATGATGATGATGATGATGATGGCGATGATGATTCCTATACCTAAGTTTTATTTAAAACAGCAGCAACCGGAGATTATGTTTAAAAAAATTGGAAAAAAAGAAAAACAATATCACTTTATCCTTGATCTTTTTGCTCAATGCTAATGCAGGAACTGCGCACAGTCCAAATCGACGATGATGAAATGGAAATCTCTGATGATGAGCGTGACTATGAAAGCAGACGCAGTGGAGTTGGCGGCAAACGTACACGCTATGATAGCGAAGGACTAAAGGTGAGTTATGAGAGAATAGAGTCCTTTCTTTATACGCTTGCCCTCTAATATATGTAAACCATTTGCTTAGGATGAGAATGATTCACTACGTTGTCAATTGGAGGCCATACGCCATGAGATGTCGCTGGAGCGCAGTGATTATTGTCAGCGTGAGAAGCAAATAAAGGTCCTGCAGGAAACCATACGGAATATGCAAACACAGTTACTGCAGACCAAATTGCGTGAACAAAAGGATACGAAAATAATTGAACAATTGGAACGTAATCTTAAAGAGGCGGGCGTTAAGCAATTGCTACTTAAAACTAAAATCAAAGAGACTGTTGATAAATTAAAGGATCGTGAGGCAAACAGTGCCAGTGCCTCGAATGCATCGAATTTGGACTACAATAGTAGCAACAACGATGAGGATGACGACGATGATGATAATGATGATGATGATGATGATGCTGTTGCCAATGCTGATCTCGATGACAACAAACGTCAACGGGCAATAGGTCCACAAAAGGTGGCCGATTTGGAAATAATTGATATCGATAAAGTTGATGACGATGTGCGTATAATTGAACATCAAAGTGGAGTTGTTGAAATCCATGAGATTGAAGATGACGAGAAAGTGGAACCAGTTGCTGCTGCTGCTGCTGCTGTAATTCCATCAGCAGTAACAGTAACTAAAGAGGACCCAGTGTCAAATACAATAGATATATCAAAGTCTGATAGTGTGGAAATTGAAGCAAAGACTGCTACAGAAGAAGAGTCGCATACACAAGAAGTAAGATCAATTATGCAATAAAAAAATACAATTAATACAAAATTTTCTTTTTTACTTATAGAGCAATCGATTCAAGTCGCTGGCTTTGTCGGAGGCAAAAATTATTGCATTAACTTCGGCGTATTTAGTTCTACATCCTCATGGTGTTGAAATTTCTAGCATTTGCAATTATTTGCATGAGATGATGCTAAACAAAACGGAATTGGAACTAAAAACCAACACTGATCTTGCCAATATACTCAAGAAGTATACAAATCTTTTCAAATCGTCAAATCAAACGAAATGGAAATTTTGTGGTTTTGTGGAATCTTAGTGTGGAAAATAATCCACCTCTATGAGGTGGAATGACATTATTAAATAACACACAAATTACTAAAAAAATACAAATGATGAATGCTTTAATTATCTATATATATATATAAATATATATATATTCTATATACTCTCAAGATGAAAAAAAGAGAGACATAATGTTTTAATGCAATCACAACACAAAAGAAAAAATGTGAGAGACCAGTTCCAGTTTTTATGGGCAAACAAAAAATACTAATCATAGTTAACTAAATCTTTAATAATCGCATGAGGGTCTGATGAAATACACCATAAATAAATAAATGAAACCGACAAACAAACAAAACTACCGTTTCAATTATTTAAACAATTACGCTTAGATATTTAAGCATACACATATATATATATATATATACATATATATAAAGTTAAAATTAAGTAAATTATTTATGCAAGACACAAAATACATATACATTACATACAAACTTAGATGTGCAAAAGGATGTTGCTTACTATTTATGTTAAAGAGATTATGAATGGAACCAATAAATCTAAATGCTAAACTTTTAATTATTATATTTGAAATATTTATTCAAAACTTTATAGTAAGTTTCTTTTAGTTATCGAATCATTATATACAATAAGGATATAATAAGAATGACTGATGCCATTCAGATGAAGGATTAGTTTCATCGTATCATCATCTACAATAAGGATATCAAAAGAATTGAAAGAACAAATAATTTCAACCGATAATGAAATAAAATACATACATGCAATCCAGGTGCAATTAACCTAAGGCATTCATGAAATGAATGAATGACCTCAGCTTTTGGGAGGACACAGCTTACGTTTCTTGCATAAGCTTAAATGAAATTGCGCACATATAGAAATGGCTGCGCGTCCTTTGTCAAGGACAATGCCAGGCGCAAAGCAAGGACCATCATATACATACATACCTACGTACAGAAGCAGCGGCCGCAGCATCCTTTCTTTGCCCAGTGACGAAATACAGCTGCGCGTCGCTGCCCACGCTGACAGTGACGTCAGAGCTTAGATTAAACCTTAGTTCGTTTATTGGATTTAATGCGCGTTTACGAAAAATAAAAAAAAAAAAAACCAAACCAAATACTGTAAATTTCCCACACCAACCAAAAAAACAACAAGAACACAAGTACCAAACAATAACAACAACCAACGGCATCTGCCTATGCCGCCCGCCTTTGCTCTGCTCTGCTACGCTCCAAGTGTGAGTGTACACACATACTCACTGTTCTGCCCTGCTGCTCTGCCGCCGTTAGCGTTAAGTTCTGTCGAGCTACTTACTCAACAACGGAGGCCCGTCCATATCAACGATATCAGTCGGTTTTGCGAATTCGTCGCGCGCGCTACATAAATCCAAAAAGGAATATATATATATATATATACTCATATATATATATATACGTATATCAATTAGGCGCCCAAAAAACTGATTTTTCCCTACATGTCCATATAGGTGTTTTTTTTTATATGTTGTATGTATGTGCCCTATACAAAAGGAAGAACCAAAAAACAAATTGCACTGTAATTTTGTCGGCTTTTTATGTAAGTGTTTTTTGTATATTTGATTAACCGAATAAAGGACAACGACCAAAAAAAAAACGGGAACAATTTTTTAAAGTATTGGTCTTGGGAAGCTGCCTCCCTTCCTCCAATTTCACGTAACGGTTGTTTAATTCTCTTTCACACTGTCATCTGATTTCGGTAAGTTTAATTTCACCGGCTATAGACAAGTACAGTTTGACAGCCATACACTTGATATGCATATGATATACACATACATATACATATAATCATATATAACGGTCACAAGATCTACCTAGTCAAAAGTGATAAATTAGAGGAAATACATAGCAAAATAGTAAATAGTGAAAATAGAATATAAATATAAAAGAGAAAATATTGCTAACGTTTTGCAGCGAATGGAAGCGGCAGTGAAAAGGATTTCAAACTTAAATAATATTTTAAACAGATTATCTATCGGCAAGTATTTTGTTGATTACAAAAAAACAAAGAACCGTGTACACAAAAAAAGACAATTTTTCAGTACAATATATATGTGTACACAGTGTGTGTTTTCTCAAGTTTAACCAAATAAATCATCAATTTTCGAAAGAAAATAACATCGACTGGCAAATATCCTTTAAAAAAATATTAACAAAAAAATGTTGTATTCCAAGGTTTAAATTCAAAGAGAAATTTTTAATTAGTTACTTGATATTATATTATATATTATTTTTGGTTTTAGTCCTTAGATACCACAGTCCAAGTTTAAATTTTAATGATATATGAAAAGTATGATTTGGCATAACAATTTAAATAAGGTCTTCATCTTTTCGATTTTGAAATATATTTAAAAATGGTAGAGAAATTAAATACTATTTAACAAGTTAACAAATATCAGTTAAATTTTCATAGTAAAAGGCTATCTAAATGATATAAGGTTAAACAATTTTAACTCCTTTGTATTAAACATATTTTATAAAAATTAGTATTACTTTAATATACCACATGCCATTTGGTTACAGGGTATCAAAATACACAATATAAATTAGTCAAAACATTTAATTTTTGACGTCAAAGTTTGAACTGCAAATCCCCAGGAAAACAAGGGGGAAAACAAACTTGAATACATGAAAATATATTAGCACTTTTTTTGTGGTTTCTCTGATACCCTAAGCAAACGAGGTATATATGGATTGGGTACAATTTTCAAAATATTTTGCTATAATTCATGACAAAAGGCAGCAAACCTTTTCATATAACGAATCGAAATAGTTTAGTAAACTTGTTCCTTATGAGCAGCTAAGTAACTAAGTAAGTTCTGATCCATCGAAAGATTTTTAAATCAAGCCCATTTCAGTATACCCTATTTATATGTTAAGAAATACACCCACAAGTAACATGGTTAAACCACAATTTCTGTGTAATTCCATTAATATAATCTTCCCTAGAAAAAGTGCATGCGGATGGTATTTTGTCTTATCATTGATTAATTAAGACTTGTGTCCATGCTTTGACAACCTGTACTAATGAAAGTTTCTTGCATGTTTACATTGAAACTTGATTGTGCTGACCCGAGCAAAATATATATCAATGCACATATATATATATATATATATATATGTATATAGTGAACTATATAGACAGACAGACGTTGGAACGTGCCCATTGTCGGCGTTGATTCATAAACAACATGATTTGGCATAGCTGTAAACAGTTTTTGAATACACAAATGCAAAATAAACCACTTAAATGTAATATATCAAGACAAATGTGGGAACGGGGGCCAACAGATTCTCCCAATTCTCCAGAAATTGTACGGAAATCCCCCGTAACTCAAGATTCTAATGATATGGCAAAAAAAAAACACTTTATACCTTTAAAAAAGCCTTAATTCTATACACTTTAATGGTTTAACAATAACGTTTGTATTACCAATTTTCGCTTTTATCGACCATGTTTCGATTAAAAAAAAAAAAAAAATTGATTTATTTTCATTTTTGTAGATTAATTGATAAGTCTGATAGGCGATAACTAGACCCCTATATAGTTCTATATATGAATGAAAGGCTTACGTGCATTAAAACTTGTAGACCAACGAATCGGTGGAAATCAAAAGAAAACTAACTCAAATATTTTGTTTGTAGAATCCGACCAGGGATTATATAGTATAAAAATAGTTAATACAATTCACATCAGTCATCTGGAAAGTACTTTTAACTATTCAAGTGGCATTCTTACCAACTAAATTGAAGCAAAAATCCAATTGTATGAGATAAATCTATATAATTAACTTTGAGTTGAGTGCAAAACAAAATAAACAAACTATTAAGCTAGAAAGGGGGAATTTTCTTTCTTTCTACGAGAAAATTGACTTCTAATGATGTAAACTAAGTATTTAGTTAGTTAGCTTTTCCCCACCATACATCCCCGCCCCGCTTTCACCACTATGCACTTTAATTTGCATTTGTGAAAAGCAAAAATGAAACAATAACTAACGGGGCAAATGCTGACATCACGTGTAACCTATGTAAATGACAGGCAACAGACAGGCAACGGCAGCAGGTGGTTTGGGGATGGCAATGTAAACATGTTTTGACTGATTGTGCATTTCGAAATATGATTGAATTTGTTAACTTGATTGGCTTTTAATCAATAAAACCCTAATACAAGGTTAGAATATAAGCAAATTCTGTCCATTAAAAAGTGAAAAGAAAATAATTCATTTTCAACCATAATCTTCTCTTTCAATATCAAGTTCAGCTGTTGTTAGAATAGAATAGGAAAAAACAAATGTTTAATTTTATTTTTTTTTTCATACTACAAAGAATTTTTATGACGTCCAAGAAAGGGGAAATTCTTGGTTGACACCCACGCAACTACCGGGAACAAAAAAATGTGTTCTATTAAATGAGAAATAAATAGAGTAGAGACTGGGGAAAAATGAGACAAGATAATATATATAAAGAGATATAGATATATTTTTAGAATCATATAAAAGTATATAATATGCCATATATTAGTCTATATAAGCCACATCCATATATATAGATTTGGTAATTCATTAACATTAGAGAACGACAAGCCCCTTTGATTTGTTAGATTCATTGATATCAAGAGTTTTGCTACCTATTGATGTTAAGGGTATATTGATTGGGAGTAACATAATGTATTAGAAATGTTCTAGTTGATCTAGTCCATTATACTTAAATCTCTGATCTGACTTGTCTTTTAAATCATTAAACTCATCAAGAAAAATTGTTTTATTCGTTTTAATTCTTAATTTCTTTTCAATAAACTTAAAATTTATTCATTTTGTTTGGCTATCCAGCCCAGCCCCTGGTTTCTCTGACAAATTGGAATAGTATTTGTCATATATATCAAATTATCATCTTATATATGTAGGTATATAGTATATTTTTATGTCTATAAAATGCAATTTTCAAAAAAAAAATATAAAAAGGCCACAACAACAAGTTGAACTTGTTTCATTTTGGCTTATTGCGCTTCAAATCGTTTCAAAGTTTACCAAGTTGGTTGAACTTTATATATAAATTGTTTGGTGCTAATTAACTCACGTGTGGAATATAAAAAGTGTTTGTCTAAAAAAAAAAAAAACAAAAAAAAAAAAGAATTCTTTACGATTACGTTTTTATGAATGACTTAAATTGCATATACATACATATGCAGGCTATTAAGTTGTTAATTTACATCAAATGACAAGTTGTTTAAACAGTTTCATTTCACATATTGTTACCAAAACTATTGTCAAGTGGAGATACATATATATGTATGTATATATCGTATGATATTACATATACAGTTTAAACTGCTATAAAGTCACGTGGCCAAAAAATGATATTTTGGTTTTGAGGAATTCCTGGTTTATCTTCCTACCAACCCCCTCCCACCTATTACCGCAGTCGTACTCTGGGCATATTAAACAGCCAACTATGAGACACTTGTCTGTATTGTCTTTGACCTTGTCCACTTCTGGTCATCGCATTTGTCACTTGTAATGACGTTTGATGGAACTCCGGGCATTACATTCACCTGTATTGTATCTGTAAAACATCGAATGCAATTATTTAAACGGAAATAAATCATTAAGTTTAACAAATGTGAGCTAAAATGTCATGCCAAAATGTTACATCAAGTAAATTAATGAATTTTCAATTAAATCTAATAGAAAATTAAAGTTCCTTTTATAGTATATATAGTTTAGCTTTTAAATACATAAAAATCTGTTGATAAAGTTGGCTTAAAGTAGTACCAAAACTTAGAGTAAACTCAAACCTGTAACTAAATTTTTGGCTAAAGTTTAATGGTTTATCTTGAAGTAAAAAATTTCTTAAATCAGTTTTCTATAACAACCCAAAAAAATATATAAAATTAAGTTTGTAAATATACTTAACTATATAATACTAAATCTATATATATTTTTATATATTTTATGCATATATTTTTATAGTTGAAAGAACTATGACATCTCCGCTTAGAATATAGAAAGTTGATTCCATTTAAACAAGCCCTAAAATTCAAGCAATATTTCTGCTTACAAGTAACTTATACTATATCAAAAACAAAAACTTTAAAAATTTTCAATATATTTAAAGTTTATTTTTACTTGACTCTCACATCTGGTTTTTCCTCCACTTAAGATTACAAACTTTATGGAGTCGAAATAACATTTATAACGGCATTGCTGGAATGCAACGGTTGTAAAACTCGTTTTTGTTTTTGTTGCCTTTGCTCATATTTATTAAATTGTTTTTTTCGCGTTTTTTAAAATGAAATGTAATTTATTAGAATTTCTTACCAAAAACATTTGTTCTAATTAACAAATGATGAGTCGTAATACAAATGGAAAGCAAAAAGGTGACGGAAATGTTTCAAAATCAGATATATTATCATGATTATACACATATATGTATGTATATATAAATATATATAAATATGTATATATTGTAGGTTCAATTTCTTGATTGCGGAAATTCTGTATAAATTCTTATCGCAAAGTTCATTGTCAGGGCAAGTGACAAAATAAAAACTGGAAAAAACAAAATATTTTTTTTTTTTTGTTATTTTTGGTTTAAAAAACAAAAAAAAAAAACAGCTGTGGCCTTAGACTCGAACTGGGTGGTCCACCAAGAAGTCTAATCGAACAATATTTTCGAATATTTAATTGGCCACTCAAATTCATACTCCATCTAAGGCTTGAGTTCAGATAAGGTTACTTAGCCATTTGGGGTCCTTTGGGATGAAGGACTAAGGACTTTAACTATAGCAAAGCTAGCAAAAAAGGGTTTCTTTGCAATAAATATTAAATTTCAGCTTAAGTCACCCTATATGCATTTTGTTTTTAAGTGGAAAATTGTTGCCAAAGTAAACGAAATGTAGTTAATGTAAGTACAAATGGACACGCCCAACAAAATAGAAAAAAAAAAGCTACACAATTTGCCATACAATGAGCAATAGAGCAAAGTTAATGGATAATCACATATGCTTAGTATATAATTTTCTACATTTGTTTAAGCAATTTATTTTCATTTTAACTTAATTTGATGACAGTTGAAAGGAATTGCAAATGTTTACTATGTATATGAGTACAATCATTTGGTTATTCAAATTTAAAAAGATATATACATAAATACATAGTAGATTATGACATTTTAGAAACAACTGAAACATATTATAGGAAAACTTTTTTAATTTATTTTAAATTGATTAAAAAGCAGAAGGGAAAGATAGTAGATAATATATAGAAAGATAATTCTGAAAAATTGTTCCATTAAAATTATTTAATATCCTTTCCATTATACTTAAATTTAGATTGTTATATTACAGTTAAAGAATTTCATATATGTATTTTTTATTGTATATTCTATATAGTTATCTTTTATAGCAAATTTCAATAATATTTCGAATTGTATTTGAATTTGGAATTATGTCAGTTTGGTAGCTATTTGACCCCTTGTATATAAAATAATGATAACTTGGTTAAACAACAAAATTAATAACCATTTATTGAACAACAAACCATAAAATGATAGCAGATAAGATTGATGAACGATATAGTTGGAATCATCAATGTTACGATAATTTTCGTACAAAAAAAAAAAACGTAGAAGATATATAAAGATAAAGAAGGGCAATAAAACTTGATTAAAGTCTTATAGTGTAGGTATACATATATATATTAAGATGTTCTAACCTATATAGATTACTATTTTCCAATGCCAAGGAATGCTCTATATATTATGTTCATGATCTAATCAGAATTCTATGTTTATATCTCTATATAGTATGTAATCTATCAATTATAACACTCGATTCAAGTGTCCTATAAATGGCACAAGTTCAAAGCTGAAGTAGTTGCAAAAAAATTTAACTATAAAGTATTAGTAAATAACGCTCCCTTGGTGATAGTCACACATGGTCTATTTGCAAAACCGTTGGGAGGCCACTTGTCAAGTCAATAAACTGCCCTGATAAGGTTGTACCTAGGGACCATTGGATTGTGGATGCTCTAGTGCCGGTATTAATCTCCATCATCAGTAAACTCAACTATTAATTATGCAGGAAAAATCTAATAAAATACATGTGCCAACAATTAAATGTAATGTGTTTCTTGGAAAAGTATTGGCTTATCAGTGACTAGCTACCGTATTAACTTATCACTCAATGCACTTGTAATATATATGTATATATATGTATATATATATACGTTTTTGAACGTACTTTGAACGTCATTATAGGATGGGTAGATTTACCAATCAATAGGCAAGCAGCAGATATAGACAGTAGCAAAATGAAAACAAGTGTATTACGAGTATATAGTATTAATTGAAATCTCAGACGATGCCACCAACGAGAGGCCCGGCCCGCCTCTGTACTTAAAAAACACGTTCCTTTTTAGTCTCTTGATAACCCCAATGATCTTTTTTTTCACAAATCTGTCCGGACGCTGCCAATGTCAGTCAGACCGAAGCGGGTGGCATTTTTTTTTCGTTTTTTTTTCGATTTGACAAATGATCAGCGACCAACGACCGAAGACCGGGGGGACCGGTGACCTTCTTTTTTGAGGCTCGTCGCATTCTATTCTATCAAAGAATTCATATATTTTACACATTTTGAGCAGACTTTGAACTTGATCATGATTACATATACATATACATATATATGTATATATATTTCTAAAGCCTTAGGTCCAAGTTTAAAAACTTTCATGGTTGATTAACGACCATCAACTTGGGCAAACAGTTCAAAGTATTTAGTAGCTGTAACTATAATTGTGATTAGTAAATTTCAATTATTTATAGCCACAAATTGGCCTTATATTAAAGCAGTTGGTGAATGGTAAAGCAAAAATTCATACTTAAAGTGTATAAATTAGATTAAATTTAGTACAACATTTAGTAAGGTATGTGTACTATATAGTAAATATATATGTATATAGAAACTATATGATTGCTTTTTACTTTCATATTGGCAATGCGGAATAAACTGGCTGAGAACCACTGCAAACCAATTTATTATCAGCTGATAAGCCAAATACAATATATATTGAAACATGAATTCAATATATTTCTCAATTTGTTTGCCTTTTTTTTTTGAAAATGGTTTACAAAATCCATCTAGAAACTCAAAATATGGAAAAATAGAAGTTTATACCTATAAGATAAGGCCCAAATTTATCAAAATGGCCTTAGTCTTAATCTGCTACCGTTTGTAAAATTTGTTAGTTGACTCATGTAAATCTCCTCAGATATAATGTAACTACCAAAATGACACAAGCTACATGACTAATTGGCAGGTGTAAACGGATATGTAAATATATACAAACATATATCTACATTGTCTTAATCAGACTTGTTGTTGTTAGTATATGTATATATATACATATTTTTTTGTTTTTTTTTTATCTCAAAACGAGTGTTATAAAGATTTCTTTTAATAAAAGTAAAGTGTGCTCAATTGACTCTAATAAATTTTTCTCTTCCCCCCCCCCCCCGCGGCTAGGTAAATGCTCTAAAGAATTTTTAAATATATATACATACATTCAACTGTTTTGTTGTATTTTTAATAAATTTAATAAGGAAATCTCTAGTTAAGAGACAGACAATGCGTGTGGCATTCTATATGTATGTATGTGTGTATGGGGGCGTGTGTCTGTGTTGTTGTTATTTTTCCCTTTTTGAGTTTTCTGAACTTTAGTCAATGTGACACTTTTATTTCAACATATTTATCACTTGAATAAAAGTACAAGATCTATATACATATTAGCTGTCAATCATATTGTTACTGTATTTATAGATCTGTCAAATAATCATTTTGTTGTTGTTTGCTATTGGTCAATAATAATAATGCTCTTGTGATAAACAATTTTCGCATGCATATAAATAATCGTGAAAGCGAATGTTTAAACCATATCTGTGTTAGATATGGAAATCTATAGGGCCATAAAACGATTTGTCAGTAAATACAAGTTAAATGACATAACCACTTCCCCCCCCTAAAAGCGATAAGAGGTACAACAAACATATAGACATACAAATATTGATAAGCGATTAGCCTCATGTATAAAGTAAATGACACATTGTGTGTCTGTGTGTGTGTGTGTGTATGTGTATATCCTCAACTTGTCTAGGACAAACACAATGCGCATTTTATTGGAATGACAGTCATTTCACGCGAAATCTTTCAACACTTTTTTTTTGGGCAATAAATTGTTGTATTATGACATGGTTAAAGATAACAATTGACTTGGTTTTCGGATAAACTCTTTCTCTCTCTCTCTCTTTCTCTCTCATTCATTCTATAAATTGAATATCATTTTACATTCATTTCTATATCTCATGCATTTTAAAAATATATTAAAAACCGTAAAAAGAAATCTGTTTGGACTAAACTAAACCAAACTAAACTTTAAATTTTATGATTATGTATAAAAACAATCTTTTTAGTTTATGGAAAGAAAGAATTTTTTATGGTTTCCAAGATAAGATATAAAGTTTTTGTTTTTAAATATATTATAGTGCCTTAAACATTTTATAATTATTATTTAAATTAAAATTAACATTCTACAAAAATTATCCTATATATAAGAAAAGGGTAAAACATTTGTTTAGCCATTACAGTTTTGTATACTATCCATAATTCAATTAAAATTCACTGATAATAACTAAATAAGTTCTTAACTTAAGTTAATGCCAAGGCCAGTGCTCTTCTTCTCTTTCCCCTCCTTCAACTTCTTTCTTGGCATTCCATAGTTAGACAAGACTAAGAAAAATACAATTTCGTTTAGCTGATAAGCACATTTGTTTTTTTTATTAATACGGCCAAAATGTTGTCTAAATATTTATTAATATCAATTCGCTTTTGCTTTCTGTTCGTTAAATATTAAACAGTTTGAGAATCACAGAGATTCAAACAACTGTGCTTTGCAAACTGTAGACACTAAAAAGCTTGGCCCACAAAGAGAGAGAGAGCTTTTGTCCGTTAGTAAGTATTTCAAGGCTTAAATTAAATATATATTTAAAAAGAAAGCACAAAATGTTTAAATTTATTTTCGTAATCGTTATTATTATTTTCTTTTTTAATTACAACTTATTGCAAAATATTCAAATAAATATTAAATGAAATCTTTTTGTCGGTCTTCTTTTCAGTTAAAAAAAAAACAAATCATTTCGGTTTCTGGGGAATTTGTGAATATTAAACGTAAGTATACAATGAAATTTATTTCACAAGAAGAACAAATGAAATTGTATGACAATTTAATTGAAATTTATGTATGTATATTTAAAAATCTTTATATTAAGGTCATTATGTTAATTTGGCCATGCAAGTACATATGGCTAGTTATATATTTATTTTGGCATAAAATACACAAAGTATACAATTGTGTGTATGTGTGGGTGTATACTATTTATGTGCGTGTGTGTGTGTGTGTGTCATACATTCACCTTCAGCATATTTTGTGGAGGACGCCTTATCGATTTTACTCTGGAATTTCAAAATCGAATCATTTCTTTGCATCAGTTTAACATGATTTTTTGGCCTCTGTGACGACAAGTTCAAATGTAGGTCATAGATATAAGAAAAATATGGCAAATATCAATGTTAACTGCCGCTTCAGCATATATAACCCAAAAAAAAAACAACAAAAAAATTGAATTGTAACAGAAACCAAAACAAAAAAGAGCATGCAAACTGCGTTTTTGCACTTGAACTGTACAGAGAAATCGCGTGATTTACGGTGGGGCAACAGCAAATAAAAACAACTGCTAAGCAAGTTGAAATGTGTAGCTACATACATATATATCAGATACATACACAGTGTAGATGTATATGTGTGTGTGTGTGTGTTTGTGTGGGGGGCACGTTCAGAGCGTTTAGCCGATTGGCCAAGTATTTTTGGGGCTTGGCTTCTGTGACGTCACGCGCACGCCTCACTATGTTAGATACTATTTGTATGTAAATGCATCCACCAGATACATACATACATACATTCAAATAATGTCGTCATAGTTTACTGTTACTGCTGACGCACAAGCCCAATGAGTTAAGTGTGAGACTTTGTCAACTTTCGAAGCATCTAATAAGCTTTTTATATAACACGATAGGCCAATGTCAGCATTATTGGAGGGGTCTTGGGTTTAGGTGTTTTTGGCCCTATTTTGGCTCTTTGCCTTAGTTGTATAATTAGTAAACACACAAACAAACACACACACACACACACACATGCACCTTAGCATAAGCATATTTTCGCAGAGCACCAAAACGCTAAAGAGAGATAGATAGAGAGAGAAAGTCAGAGACCCCGCGCATTGCGTGCTTGGCCCCCTTGTATATACATACGTACACACACACACACACACATACATTTATAGCTACAGCTACAAATAAATTTCAATATACAGGTAAGCATGCTTTTAGGCGTTCTGTGCGCCTGTTACCAACATGCGGCATGCCAAATGTTTGGTTGTATTTTCACATCTTCAATCCTGACCCACGCACTTTACGTTAGATTAGGGGTAGCCACGTGCCACGTATTGAAAAGGCATATGAACTCACCGTTTAATTTCACAGGTTAGAGTTATATTTACGTAAGCGAAAGCGCCTTTTTTTTCTAGCTATCTTGTAAATGTCAAAGGTCTTAAGTTGCGTAGGATTTATATTAACAAAAAAAAAAAAACCCTCACCATATGATCCCAAAAGTATGCCATTGAAAAGGTTAAAGTTGAAGAAATATGAAAACAATGAAAAATTTGTTAACTGGTACCGAAAAGGTAACGGTATCTTATGCAAGTACTCTCTCATTATCTGACCCATATATCTTTTTTACCATATCTGATTACTGTCATGTTATGTCGTATTTTTAAATGTTCAACATTGGAAAGAATCACATACACATACATATATAAACACTCTTACATGTACACATTGACAATCTTGTTTCATTCATTACCGCAAAACCGACTTCAATAACAAAAAAAAATTGGTTTTGAAAAACAAACGTGATCTATTGAACGTACCTATGAATAAAGAATGCGTAGAGAGAATGACAATACAAATACAATGCACACACAAATGCACACATGTATCTACTTATATACATATGTATGTACATATGTATATCTAAAGAGGGAAATGCCTCTGTTGTTGTTTAAGTAAATGGAAATAAAAATGGAAATTCTCCAAAACCAAACGCACGTACTATATATACATACATATATACAGATGCACATGCTAAGTAAATATCTGAAGGTGCATTTTTTTTACAATCTGTATACGCACTTGGAAATATAATGATTGATGTATGGATCATAAAGAAACACACAACGAATATATCATGTATGGAATATGTAATTTCCTTATACCAAGTATGTTTGCTATCGAAACAAAGATAATGTAGGAACTAATAAGAAAAAGTAACATGATTTTTATTTAGTTTCGAATCTATCTATAGGATTGTTGATGTTTTCCTGAAATGTTGTAAGGCAACCATTGGAATATAAAGCATATTTGATAATGTTCTTTTTTTCCTTAGAAACTTTTATATAATGAGGGTTCTTTGTTAAAATTATGTATTATGTATATGGTATCTACATATATTTCCATATTGTAATGAAATGAATGATAAAGACATTCACGGTTTCAATTTTGTTTTACCACAAGATAATGAAAATTTACTTCTTTAGTCTGTAAATTAAATCGTTTTCATTGCATTCCAATTGAAGTTCGAGAAGTTCTGCCGATGCAGTGCATCTGCATCTCAATTGAAAGCTATTATTAACACCTAAAAATTCAATGGTTGCCACACAAACTAGTTAAATTGACAATCATTTCCTGCTCCTTGGCTAATGTATATGTATGTACATACAGACTATATAGTCTTGCATATATAAATAGTCTTGCATCTGAAATTGCATGGACCATGCAATCAAGGCCGGACTGGAGTAACTGCCGGCCGGCCGGCCGGACGCATTGAAAACTGCATGCTGAACTCAGCCAGAACGAAAAAAAAAAAATTCAAATAAAATAATAAAAAAGAAACAAAATCAAAGCGAAGGCGCTTTACCAGTTCCAGTTTGAGTTGAGTTGATTTGAGTTACTGCTGCAAGTCAATAGCCTCGCCAGCGTCGACCACCCCATGGCAGACAGAATAGAGCGTACTCTGGTTGCCTTTACCGCTGTCTCTGTTGTTGTTGTTGCTGTTGTCAGACCAGTTCTCGCCGGGAATGAGAATTGAGAAAAGAGAGAGAGAGAGAGAGAGAGAGAGTAGGCGCGCGCGAGGTAGTAGCAGCGGAGAGGAGACCACCGCATCCAGAGCCCGGCGGAGGCCTTTTTGTTCATTATTTGGCGCGCCATTTGCTAGCCAACATTCGTTGCGTGCGGATCGAAAAATAAGAAGATATATAAATCTATCTCTAACATAGATATAAACGTGAAATTGTGACTGGAAATTTGCTTAAGAAAACCCCAAATATTTTTGCTAGTTAAACAAAAAACCAAACATATCGTCGTGTCATATCTGAAACTATTTTTCTATTGTTGAATTAATATTTTTTCTTCATCAAGATATATTGAAATTGTGTGTGTGTGTGGATGGTTTGTTGGTATTTTTTTTTTTTTTTTTTTTGGACAGCAACATGTTAATGCCGAATTGCGCATGCGCCTAAAAGTATTCTATGCTATACGTGGGTGGTCGATGTACAAAAATTTTTTTAAAGGACAAACCTTCAAGCCAAAGGACATTGCATATTACTCAACAAAAGCTACGAAAGCGCACGACGACAAGTGAAAAAAAAAAAGCAAAGACGCAACATTTTTTGCTCAGTGTTATAAGCGGTTTTTAAATCGTTTTCTTTTTTTAAAGAATTAAACATATCCACTTAAACAAAAACCAAGAATAAATAATATCATTATGTCGACGGCATCATCGAGTAATTCTAGCGGCGGTTGTGGCATCGATGATAAGAAACCCGGCCAGAATACTGAGGAGAGCTCCCACCTGCTGGAGGCTAACGAAAATGGTGCCAAATATGGTTCCAGGCAAGCGGTAAAAATTGTGAAAACCAATGGCAATGCCAATACTACAACAACAACAACAGCAGCAACAACAACAACTCCACCAGAACAAACATCATCATCATCATCATCATCACTTCCCCATGTAGGCGCACATACATAAGTTTTCTTTTCTTTGGTTATCTTATTTATTTTTATTACATTTTTTAGATAGTGATAGTTTTTCACAAACTTTAGGTTAAATTCCAAAACTAACAATATGCCATGATTTTGACCTTGACAAACAAAAACATGGCCAGAACCAGATAGAAAGAAAAACAAAACCAATAGCAAAAGAAACCAAACTGAAAAGAACTGAACCGTTGCCGACGCCGCCCAATTAGCGCAGTGCGAAATCATTTTGTGCCCCAAAATGCTGTTTTGCTATAGCAAACAAGTAAATAACTTAACTATTTCAGATAATGGTTGAATAAAGTCTTTTTGTATAAACAAAAGGCAATAATAATAGCATTTGCACCCATACATTATTATGTATTAAAAGTGCTTAAAAACTTTCACTTTAACAATAAATTTATGCAAAATTTCAAATCATAAAAACTCACTCACACTCACATTCCAAATGATTTCGTACTAAAATTTGAATACCAAAATTGTTAATTGACTTGTATACAATTCCAATGAAATGTTTCAGTATGTCATACAATATTCTTTTTTTTTGCGCTCTGATGCAATAACTAGATCGTACTGCCGAAACTTATCAGGCTAATGAGTTTCAAAGTCAGCCCAGAGCCCCATCACTAACTATGTAAAAACTTTCTATTTTCGGTTTCTATGAATTTGTTTTTTTTTTGTTTTTTTTTTTGGACAAGGTCATAGACAACAGAAGCAACAAGACCCCCAAAGTATATTAATCATTGGTAACAAAATAAATAAATATATATATATGTACATATGTATATGTTGTTTATATAGTAAGATAAGAAATTGTTGAATAAAGGGGCGTAGGCATTAGTACCCAACTAAATTTGGTTTTCCATTTCATTTATGAGCACACAAAAGTCGTAATCAAATTTAAATTGAGAAAAAAGAAAACCGTTCCACATACTGCACAAAATGACTCATCATTATTTGTTGAAATAATAATAATAATAAACTTCAAGAGGTGGGGGAGAGGTAGGGGGGGGGGGAGGCTTTAGGTGAGAGAAAATAATAACAATTCGAATAATAGAAATAATAATGACAAAGTTTTTTTTATCAAATTAAGATCACAAAAGAAAAATGTCCATTGGGTAAAAAAAAAAACTGTAATTTATTTGTAAATTTAAAAATTTCAAAGAATACTTTTGGGGGGGTGATCAAACAATATCTTTAACAACTTACTTTGATGCATTTTATAAGAGAAAAACGAATCAAAATATACATATATACATATTGATAAGTTTAGAATTTCCAAATCTATAAATAATTACCAAGTTTCCTAGTTGAATGTTCTCACTATATATAATCTATATAAAAAAAAAAAACCAATTTAAAAATTACGTAGTAATCGCATTATTCCAGTGATAACATTTTACGATTACCAAGAATCCAAAGAATGTTTTCTTGAATGAAATTCTAAATATAACAACAAAAAAAAAAAACAAAATACCCATAGGAATTGCATAAATTAAATAACTAGTTAATATGCAAATTATATTGATTAAATAAAATTTAATGATAATAATACATATTAACCAAAGACACTAAAGAGAACCAGTTTAATATAAATACATGGCATTTCCTTCCATCTTTATTGAAATGGCAGGGGGGGGGAGGGAAATGAATAATTGACAACATATTCCATTTACTCTTGGCAGGAGTCATATTTATAGGGGGCACTGTTGCCTTTTGTTAACTTGACATTGAAATGAACTTGGACTTGGACTTGGTCTAGGATAACACGCAGCCGAATGATACATGATGGTAGCTTTAGACCTTGGTATATTGTGCCCCACAACAAGTTCCTCCTTTGCCTCATTTTGTTTTTGTTTTAACTGCCAACACGTTAAATCTATATTTAGCTCCAACATTGACCACATTAGCCACAGAAAAAGAGAGAGAAAAAAAAAAAAAAAAAAAAAAGGAAAATATTACACAGAATCAGTATCTGGAGAGACAGAAAAACAAAACACAGATAACGATATCGATTTCATTGGCGACTTTAATGGTCCCAGTCTCAGTCCCTTTACTTGGGAGGTGTGTCCAAGTTAATACATACATATGTTTGTTTGTATATACATACATATATGTAATATTTGTGTGGGCGTTTTTTGTCTACATATATCTAGCTATCCACTTATTGCATTTTAGCTCAACTTTCAGCCTGCATTTTGCCTTTTCATGTTTTTACCAGACATGGGCGGAAGTGATTCGCATTCTCTCTATTTTGCACTCAGTCTAACCGTCTGTCTGTCGGTCCGTCGGTCGCAATGTTCGGTTGTCTCTGTGACGCGTGGGGGCCCATGGCAATGGCTAAGGCAGTTGATTTGATTGAGAAATGGTTTGGCATTCTATGTGTGGGCGCCATACATGCCCACTTACTCGTATATCAGATAAAGAGAAAAATCAGACAGAAGAAAATGTGGGAAAATCTTTACAAGAAAAAAGGAAATATATGTATATAAACATGTTAGTTTATCGCTTTTCTTTCGATTTAATTTGCCAATTTAGTCAACTTGATTTAAGGATGTAAATGTAAATGGTTTTAATGGAAATTTCCAACTATCTATAATTAATTCCTTTGCTTCCTTTTATGTCTCTTTATGTTACTAGCAACTACAACTTAACATTTAATGAGCCACAGATTATTGGCAAAGGTCATGGATATACAATATTTTTTTTCTTTTATTGGGGCTACTGAACTTTCGTAAAAAAGCACACACCAGCCCCCTAAATAATATCATAAATCAGATACCATGTCTATGGCCATGTTCGACCAGATAAAAAAAACCATATGGTCAATAAACAAAAGCTCACATTGAAGAACTTTTTCTTTGGGCAAGTTAGTTAAAAAGTTTCAAAATGAAGAAAAGCAAAGCTCGTTTTTTTTTTTTTTGTATGTCGCTCATCTTATCTTTCTGGCAGTCTTAACCAAATATTATGACCATGGTATCAAGGTGATATTTGCGATTGCCTTAACTTTATGGCATACTAAACTGTATAGATAAAATAAAGTAGCTAAATGGGTCTAATGGTTGGTATAGACATAAGAGGACTTAAAATTCATTCAGACATTGCCAAAAAAAAAAAAAAAAAAAGAAAGAAAGAATGAAAGGGGAGAAATGTTTAATCAGTTGGAAAACAAATTAAGATTGATGATAATGTTGCTGCTGTAGCCTAGGCGCCAATTTGTTTTCTGTTACCTAAAAAGGAAATGGATATTTTGTTTAAAATGATAAGTTAAATAAACGTTTTCATTAAATCTACAATCTTCTCAAGAACATTGCCAAACTAATCTGTCTAATCTAATCCGAGTAAAGTAAAAGTTTATAAAACCTTTCGATTAGTTATAGTACAGTAAATTCTTCATTAACAAAATTGTGTGTAGCACTTTAATTACTTAGTACCTACTTATGTTTTATCAATGGATACCCACCCCCCCCCCCTGGGAAAGTTTAAGTACGATTTAATAAACATAAACTTTTTAATTTGGTAGCCAACCAAGGGTCAATCTATATTTTGTAGGCACGCGAATATGGAATTTCCGGGCCATTATCAAAAAACTTTGATATGTGTGCGGGTCTTAAGTACTTTTCATGACATCTGAAATGGTATTATGAACATATATGTATATGTATATTTGTTTAAGTTCGACCTAATGAGAACCACTTGACAAACGTGTTGTCGGTATATACATATGTACATACATACATATATATATAGTAACCATTGGACGAAAAGAATTTTTGAGGGGCGAATATTTAGTATGCTCACTTATCGGTACGCAATAAAACTCCTAATCGCCAAAGGGGGTAAAATTATCACGGCTTTGGCGATTTCAGTTCGGGTGCTATGCGATGCGATGCGATTCGAATCGCATCGCATCGATTCGATTTTATTTTGATAATACATACAACAGTCGAATTTAGTTTGCCAACATTACCTAACATACCATCTTTCTTTTTTTGGCTCTAACACAAATTATTCGCAGGATCAGGAGAATCTACTTGGCAATATGGTGCATACATCCACCGAGAATAGGTCCAAGACTTTACCCCAATATGTTGCCGCATTGGCAGCAGCTGGTGGAGCCTTCGCTTGCGGTACCCTTTTGGGTTGGACATCGCCAGCTCAAACCGATATTGTGGATAAGGGTCTCGGCTATGATTTCCCAGTCAGTGAAGATCAATTCTCTTGGGTCAGTTCGGCAATGACTTTGGGTGCTGCTTGTGTCTGTATACCAATTGGTTTTCTCATCAATCTAATTGGACGTAAATGGACAATGTTATTTCTTGTTTTACCCTTCCTCTTGGGTTGGGGTCTACTCATTTGGGCCAAGAATCTAGCCATGATGTATTCATCACGTTTCATTCTGGGTATCGCTGGCGGTGCATTCTGTGTAACAGCTCCCATGTATACCGGTGAGATTGCCCAAAAGGATATACGCGGCACACTGGGCAGTTTCTTTCAATTGATGATAACAATTGGTATCCTATTTGTTTATGCCATTGGAGCCGGTGTGGATGTCTTCTATATGAGCGTCATTTGTGGCATTTTGCCAATTATATTTGGTGTCATCTTTTTCTTTATGCCGGAATCTCCAACCTACTTGGTAAGTTGATGAAAACAAATATTCATTGAATATATAATGTAGATTTGCTGATTCATCGAATAGTTACACAAATAGACAAATAACTTTATTAGCTTATAATAACAATTTCGATGAACTATAGCAAATAATCAGCTTATATGTATGTATATATATATATCAGATAAGAGAAAGTAATCCTGTTTACAATATCAGCAGCTAACCAATTTCCATTACAAATATGTGTAATTTGATTTTGTTTTCGAAGAAATTGAAAACCAAACAATATTTTTTTTTTTTTTTTTGTTTTCAATTCAAATTTCATTGTTATAAAATAAAAAAAGAAATCCTAGTCACATTTTGTATCTAAAGTTTCTTCAAAGACATTTGTTTGGCTTAAATTTGTGACATTTCTGACAGAGTCACGATGGAACAAGTTGAGTTGTCATTTTATCACTTACGTGTCCTTTTAACTTATTTTTTTTGGGGTTTTTTTTTTTTGTGAAGCAAGTTTTAGCATTTTAAGTTAGTTAAATGTTAATACATTTAAAGCTTTTGTTATCAGTCTGACAAATCCTTCATTTCAAGATATGGTAAGCCTGAAATTAATTACATAAATTTCATTTGAACAGGTTTCAAAGAATCGCTCTGAGAGCGCCGTTCAGTCCATTCAGTGGCTGCGTGGCAAGGAATATGACTATACCGGTGAATTGCAGGAATTGCATGAGACCGATCGTCAGATACGTGAAAATAAAGTGAATGTCTGGCAGGCACTGAACCGTCCTGTAACACGCAAAGCTTTGGCCATCAGTTTGGGTCTTATGTTTTTCCAGCAACTCTGTGGCATTAATGCTGTCATTTTCTACTCAAAGAAGATTTTCGAGGTATGAAGCACAAAAATACTAAGTAGAACTTAATTGATAAAATGTTAATCTTGTTTTTCTGTTTTCTGTTTTCCGTTTTGTTTTGCTTTTTTTTTCTTTTAGGATGCCAAAACCGACATTAGCCCATCCATGTCCACAATTTTGGTTGGTGTTATGCAAGTGGTTGCCACATTTGTATCCACTTTAGTGGTGGATAAACTCGGACGTCGTATTCTATTGTTGGCCTCTGGCATTGTTATGGCTCTTTCGACAACCGCTATTGGTGTTTATTTCTTCTTGAAGGATCAGGATGCGGAAAGTGTGGTTAATATTACTTGGTTGCCAGTCGCCAGTTTGTGTGTCTTCATTATAATGTTCTCCATTGGCTATGGACCAGTGCCATGGCTAATGATGGGTGAACTATTTGCCACCGATATTAAGGGATTCGCTGGTTCGATTGCCGGTACCACCAATTGGCTTTTGGCCTTTATTGTGACAAAAACATTTACCAATCTAAATGAAGGTTTGGGTGCTGGTGGCACTTTTTGGCTCTTTGCCGGCCTCACTGCAGTCGGTGTCTTCTTTGTCTTCTTTGCTGTGCCAGAGACCAAGGGCAAGAGTCTTAACGAGATTCAAGAAGAGTTAGGTGGTGGTAGGGCAGCTGCTCCACCACAATCTATACAGCAAAAGAATTAATCTTTGAACTCAGAACTCTGAACTCTGTTAACTTGCTGTTTATTATTACCGTTATATTAAGTGCAAGTCAAAGTTCCGTTCGTTTGATAATTTTTTTTAAATTTTAAAACTTCATGAATTTGTGTTTATATATAATATATATATAGATTTTAAAGTGTTTTGGAAAGCAAGATGAAAATAGGCAAGTAAGAGCGAAGACTGAAGGTCAAACAAGAAAATTGAAAAACAAAAAAACACACACACACATCAGCCATTGAAAAGACAACAGCAATTTAAGGAAACTGTAAACTATTGGTAAATTCACAAGATCTGGCAACCACACAAAACAGGGGTAAAAGTTTCGAATTTAATATTCATTTGAACTTTGACTTTGAAAAAAAAAGAAAAAAAGAGTTCCATTATTAACTGGTCTAGCCAGCGGATCTTGTGAAATTCCTATATATTTATACATATATCGATATATAGTCTTATATGAAAACGAATTCTTTAAAAAGAAACAAAACTTTGTGCATTTGTTAACGCTTTTCACTCAATTTCACTCCTTTCGTATAATATTCTTCGTATGTATGTATGTATATGTAATATGTATATGTATGTATGTATATTCGGGTATTTAATTTAACGTCACATTCAAGTCCTCTTTTTTTATTTAGGTTTTAAGTTTTGCCAATTTATTTATTTTACAAATTATCCATAAATGGAAAATAAAAATTTGCTTTTAATTTACAAAAGAAAGAAAACAAAACAAAAAAAAAAAAACAACTATATCTATAATTAAAAAATAAAAAAAAATATAAAAAACTATTTACAGGTTTATTATTATTTTATGTCGTTGCTTATCATAGATCATAGTTGATCATTGTTAAAAACAGAGCAAATATAAAATATATAACATATATATATCATGATGTTGTAAATAAATGTCTAAAAAAAAAAAAACAACAACAATAACTAATGAAGTAATCATAATTATCGGATATATTTCATAAGACTTTCTTCATTCACAATTCTGGATCTTTTGATTCTTGTTTCGATTTTGCTATATTCTTTGCATTAACTTTCGTTGCCTCATGCGGTAGAGTTTGTCGCAAATTAGATGAATCTAATTTTTCCCCCTTAGATAATACGGATACTAAGTTTACCTCCACACGAGACATCAGTTTTTGAAGCATCTGCGCACGGCTCTGGGCATCATCAGCATCCTGTGGGGCACCATTATTGGAAGGTAACATATTTCTATTTAAAAATGGAACAAATTTTTTTTTCTTTTTTTTATGAATTAACTATTATTAAACTGATTTTGATATTTAGGAAAGAAGTTATATTTATATAACATAAAATGCAAAGCATAAGTAGTAGAGAAAAATTCCAAAGCTGGGACTCAGTTTATTTAATGTAACTAGTGGACTAACCGCTAAATGGCTCACAAATCATTGCTAGGCCAAGCACTTCGCTTACTGTTAAAAATCTAACCTTTTCACAACAATCAGTTTAAGAGCAAAGAATGAAATGAAATCATATGTAATATCTATTTATTGCTGCTTATTCAATTGCAGTTCATGAACAGAGTAAGTATTTCCATCACCAAATTATAATTAAATTTGAGACACACAAAATATAACGATTGTTGGTGAATTCCTCTTTCTTCTACATTAATCTTTATTTTTTGGAACGAGCTCCGTTTTACCATTAACTGGATCCGCCGCCTCTTTACTATCAGTTTTTAATAACAACATATCCAAATTCTTCTCCATATGGGCCATTCGTTCAAGCAAGACTTGAACACGTTTCTTATAATCCTCCAGAGTGTCTTTTATTCCATCCTTTGGTTGGTCAACACCTTGTATAGCCGACATGATAGAAGAAATTTGATAAGAATATTTATTTAATTTTCCTTAGCTCATAAGCTGACTGATAAACAACAGAGCTCTTCAATTTGATGAGAATTTGTTTGGACTACTTCAAACATGGAAAAGTTTTATACACAAAAATTTTTCAAATTGTTTATTTCCGTTTATTATAAAATTAAATAAATTAATTAATATTTGACTTCTTATGCATTTGCCAGGCAAATGGCACAAACAACTTTATATAAAATATGTATTGTATATACAGATGATATAAATTATTATGATATATATATATAAATGTGTATATACATTTTGTATATCGCTAAAATTGTTTATTCTATTATTTTGAAAGCAAATTCGTTAATATAAATGGTAAGCAATAAGTTATAATCTCAATTAATAAAACTCCTAAAAGAATTTGTCCCGCTGAAAATTAAGAATACGCAACATGCCATGTTCTGCACCCACAGCTACCCAGGAATGAGCTGCTCTATTCAAATTGGAGCGAACTACATTCAAACGTGTCATTTTCAATAGCTCCTTACTCGGTCGTCGTGAGTCGTTTAAGTAAGTATCCTTTTTTTGTTTGGGCACAGCCATCAGAGGCTTGACAATTACACCATAATCGCGCTGAAAGTCATTCGCCGTTAATAATGAGTCCTTTGTGGACTCGTTTAGTTTGGATAATTCAGTAACTGAAACAGCTCGACAATTATAGGTAATCTTATGTATCACAGGCTCCATATTCAATTCACGAGGATTGAGAAACACCAAGTCACCATTTTCAGTGACTACAATTACAATATTGTCCTGACAGTTGTAGTGTATGTCCCGTGCACTATAAAGCACATAGTCAAGTGATTTAGAAGTGTACACCAGTCCACAAGGATTTAAAACCAATAGCCGCGTGAAGCCTATAAACAACATACAAAAAAGAGGTTATAAATTTTCTATTTACAACAGGCTTACAGAATGGCTTACGAATCTGAAATACACTGCTGCAACCAGCAGCGATCGTTTCCCAAATTGGTGGCCACGTAATGCAGCCCTTGAAGAAATTATTAACTGCTCCATCTCCCATTAGTGGCGTTGGTTGTGAACAGTTTATTAAGTCATAAACCCGCATTTTGCGCGTTGAAGTGCCCACCGCTAGCCAACGTGGTCCACTCAAGTCATAATGAAGATTTAAAACTATTAAAAAAACAAACATACGATGCATTAGTGACTATTACATTTTTTGGATTTATATAACTACTACTCACTTCCTATGTTTCGTTCACCAAAATAGAAATAATGCAGGGGCACAAACGTGCAATGATTATTGCTCTTAAAGCAATTGAGTCCCTCAGTATCGCCAATTTCCCATATGGCAACATTGCCGCTGGCATAGCCAGAGACCAACAGACTATGACCCGAACCCTGCACAATAATCAAAAAAATATAAATGAATTCAATAATTGAATACAATTTATAGCACTCACCTCAGACCAGCAGATTTTCGTACACTGATCCTGTAGGGTACCATTCATGTCTAATCTAAGGGTCACAGAGGAATTTAGCTCAATAACTGAATCTTCACAGTCATTCATTTTCTCCTTATCAGTCAGTTGCAAGGGCAGGGCATATATTTGCACATCACTCAAAGATGTTGCCAAAGCAAAAAGACCCAAGCGATTGGATGATTTTATATAACCTCCGCTGGGCATAAAAGCAAAGCTAAAAACTGGTCCCTTTGGCACACGTATGCCATAATGGAGTGTCGTCTTCAGGGGCCAAAACTCTGTTGATTCCGATCTAGAGTCCACTGTACATTTTAGTAACATCATCATTGCACTGTGCCCTCTGTTATCCGTGTAACGTGTATATCCATGCATTTTGCGCCGAAACGAACACAACAGATATTGATCCTTGACTGTCGGAGGTAAGGGTACCCATTCCAGTTGTGTTACAGGTGCACCCAGATACGTGATATATTCATCTGTGTATAGAACAAAAGATTTTAAATTAATCAATCCGATTAGAGGGATGACCAAGTAGACTTACTTTTTGCATTAATTCCCTCTAGTGGCTTCAATTGTCTCCAATCAGATTCATTCTCAACCTTATCATAGGCGAACCGCATGGAGTTTGTTTGCCTAGAGTTGAGTAGATCATTTGCTTCATCCATTGATAGATTCACATAGCTTGGTAAGTAGTCTGCGTACAATGGATCTATGGCGTAGTTTGACTTAATGCTTATGTTTGGAGTATAAAATAGGATAAGATAAAATATAATCATGCAATAAACAGATTCCTCTATAATAACTTACAATTGGTCCCATTTTTCTTTCACTATGACCCCCAAGTCACAACGTCGGGAGAAGACTGAGAACAAGATGGGAGAGGAATTCATTTTTAAGTTTTAGTATTTATTAGATAAAATAAAATGGTTTCATTTCTCACTACTGTTTTTTGAACGTGGGCCTGGCTTCAATTGGCGACTTGGCTTTGAACGTTTTTTGACAGGAGCTTCACTTTCGCACAAAGAGGAAACCACACCATCCGATTCATATTCCACCGATGATTCATGATCCTTAGTTACATCATAATCGGAGGAGTCTGCATCAAAATCTTTCCCATTGTGCGACTCATCGCCGGCTTGCAAATGAACCCGAATCTTTTTCAACTTTGTTTCAGCTCTGCACAGAGGAAATATATTAGTTAAAAGTAAAGTCAAATCACAATAGAGATTGTACGTACTTAATGGTGGATTTCCGTTTGGCTCGTCCTGAATTGCTGTAAACTGTTTTCTTTGGTTCAACCGGTTGCTTTTTTTCAACCTTTGGCTCCTCCGCCTCCAGTGGGTGTTGGCGTCTCGCACAACATCGCTGATGCTGAATCAGGGAGAGCTTTGAGTACATACGTTTGCAGTATGGACATTCTATACGTTGTGGAGTCAAGCCACAACCCTCCAAATGTCCAACCATTCCCAACCCAGAGGCTAACCTGCGACCACAGAGGCGACAGATAAGACCCTTCGCCTTGTTGTCCCTAAGATAGAAAGTCATATCATGGATTATAGTGCTGCGTGTTACAAATTCCGGCATGTTGTCCGTAGTCCATCCAACACCATAATGCTGGCCGAGAT
This sequence comes from Drosophila austrosaltans, assembly GCA_035045865.1. Classification (NCBI taxonomy): domain Eukaryota; kingdom Metazoa; phylum Arthropoda; class Insecta; order Diptera; family Drosophilidae; genus Drosophila; species Drosophila austrosaltans. The sequence continues at coordinate 8,680,719 of JAWNOQ010000207.1, forward strand.
GTCTTTGCCAATCGGCTTTAGTGCTGCGAGCCAGACACAAGCCACATTTCAGTGGACCCGATCCTTTACCTTCTTGTCGTAGCTCTTCTTCGGTGTCCAATTGTTCCCGCTTGCGTATGAGAAGCAAGCGAAGATTAAAAACGTTCTGAGGCACTGAAGTTGATGAGGTGGAGGGCAAAATTTTTACCCTGTTTTCATTGGTTTCAGATGCTTCAGTAATTTTAGACTTTTTCGCCGAAGGTTCTTCCTCTGACTTAATTGATTTACGACCTCGTTTTTTGGGTATGTCGAGAGGTACCGTAAAAGAATTCAGTTTCTCCTTTTGTACACTTGTAGAATCAGATTGTTCATTAACCTGGACCGTAGTTGGAAGTTTTTCGTCTCCAGACTCATCTGGGTTACGTGTTTTAGATTTACGGCCACGTTTTTTTGGTACAACCAATGGTTCAGAAACTAAATTTGAATTATCTTCCTTTACAATTGTAGCCTGCTCTCTAATCTGTCCAGTGGTTTGAGGTTTATCGTACACAAAGTCATCTGAGATGCGTGGTTTGGGTTTACGGCCTCGTTTTTTAGGTACGACCAATGTTTCAGGGTTTGGATTCGATTCATCTTGTTTAACTTCTGTAATTTGTTCATTAATCTGGTCCGTGGAATGGGGATTTTCATCCAAAAACTCAACTGAGATGCGTGGCTTAGGTTTGCGACCACGTTTTTTGGGTGTGATCAGAGGTGGATTCGATTCCTCGTTAACGACTGGAGCAGCAATATCACATTGGTCAGCGATTTGAACCGTGCTCGCTAAAGGCTCCTCTGAGTTACGCGGCTTTCGACCACGACGCTTTGGTGTGATCAAAGGTGGAGCAGTCGATGGATTCGATTCTTCTTTTAGATCTTCAGTTTGATTATCAGCCTGCTCATCAATTTGAGGTTTCTCTACCAAGGAATCTTCTAGTTTGCGCCATTTGGGTTTACGGCCACGCTTTTTTGGTGCAATCAAAGGAGCAATTGAGTCATTTAAATCTTCCTTTTGGGCTTCACCATCTGTAGCTATCTGGGAATCATTAAGTGATAAATCTGCGGCTGGTACTTCTGCATCATTTGGTTCAATCACTTTCGCTTCTTTAGCTAAATATGAGATAACACTGGGACGATCATCTACTGCGCCCTCCTCGGCAGGCTTCTGATCAACCGAATCCTTTTCTTTCGATACATTTACATCGATTTGCTTTGTCAGTGGACAATCCGAAGATGTTTCAATAACTGTAGCGTTTTCTTCCAATGGGTTTACATGGGATTTATTGGTGCCAGAATCTACAGTTGGCGATTCCTCTTTTCCTAATTCAATTGGAAATTCAACTTTGTTATTTTTCTTTGATGTGGAAGGGGTTTCATCCTTTGTCTTAATTTCTAATTCATCAGAAGACAATTTACCCTTCTTAGAAGGGATATTTTTTGACTTGGGCGAATGTTTAAATGATTCTTCCATAGTTACCAATTTTGATTTGTCTTTTGTGGAATCTTTGATGTCACTACTTTTTTCTACACTTGCCTCCAACTCCTCTGGTTCCTTTTTATTGTTTTGAGACTTTTTTTTTGGTTTCCTTGGCGAACCGTCTAATGGTTTTGGGGGCGAGACGCATTCGGTCTTTGCCAGAGCAGCCGTTTTATCAATTTGCTTATTTGTAATCACAGACTCTTGAACTGCCGCCGAGTCCTCGAGAGTTTCAACAGCAGCGGGCAATACCTTTTCAACAGATTCCTTCTCTACAATGCTTTGATTTTCAATTGCAGACTCTTGTGGAATAGAAACGTCTTCTATTTCTGTGGAAGGAGCAATAACAAATGCCGACTCTTTTTCTGGTACTTCATTATTAAGCTCAATTGTTTGATTATCAATTGCAGACTCTTGTGAAATAGAAACGTCTTCCATTTCTTTCGGAGAAACAATCACAGATGCTGCTGACTCCTTTACTGGTGTTTCATCACCTGTTTCTTTAGCTGTAATTTCCTCCGTATCCATGGGAGTGGTCCAACTTTGATTGGAGTCTAAACTGTTGGACTCTTCCTGTTCCAGCATCGATGAATCTTTCATATTTGACTTAACATTGCTCTCTTTCATTTCCACATCAGTCTTTGATTTGTCTTCCAGCAGAACAGGCATCTTTGGTTGATCCTCTCCCTCAGTCTCATCATAATCAGGTGTTGCATCATCGCTAATATCAGTCTCCTTGGCCTTTAAATGCTTTACTCTCTTGCCTTTTGAAGACTTCCCCTCCGCATTTGGAAACCCCAAGAACATAGCATCATCATCACTTGTGCTGGAAGAGGTCACACGATTGGAAGTGCCATTTGTTTGGATATTACCCAAAAGGGATCCATTTCGAGGAAAAACAGCCGTCGGTGGTGTACTCGGCTGCTCCTCTTTGGTGGTTGACTTTGAATTTCTCTTGGCGAGAAAGGGTCGAGTCTTGACTAGTTTCTTTCTGGGCACCGCTTTGGCTGACTTATCTAAGCCTGTTGGAGATTTTGAGGTAACGATTGAGGGTGAGGTAGTATTGCTAGCTGGTTTACTTTGTGGCGATATATTTTCCGCTTTCAAATGATTTAATAAATTTTTAATACCCACAGCATCTGAGGGCTTGGACTCCTCAGGTTGAGGTTTTAGTTCTGGCTTTGGTACTGGTTTCGGTTCTGGTTCAGGATCTGGCTCTTTGCGAAAAGGCACTTGAGCTTCACCTTGCGTTGGAGGCGGCTCTTGGGTGAGAATATCAATTAAAGACACATTGCTAGCAGCTGACGACGGAGATTCATTTGAAATATTATTATTATTATTACTATTGTGCTTAAGCTTGGGCATCTTGGGTGGATGATAAAGCTGAGTTAAATACCGTTTACTGGATGATTTGGGTAAAATTGACTCTGATTGATGCACAGTGGCGTCCACTATAGAATTCTTATCACCATCAGTGATTACATCATTTTTTGGCTCTTCGTCATTTCTTTTTTCATTATGCTGACTCTCAGTTGTTCCTGTTGTTGATTCTTCGTCCATAATTTCTTGTTCATCCTTTTGATCTTCATGGCCATTCTGACTATGTTGCACCTCAACAGGTGATTTAATTGCATCAACTTTTTTTTTACGAGACACAAGATTTACTTTTGCCTTTTTCATTTTTACAGTTTTGATTGTTTCGCCTGACTTTAGTTTTTCTTTTGCCTCTTTATCCGATTTTTGATTAATTTTTGTCACCCGCAAAGTGTTTGGATCTCCAGTTAGGACAATCTTTGATTCGACATCTTTATCGATTTTTGGATCCTCTACCTCCGTTTGCATTGGTTCTCCGTTGTTTTGCAATTTAATTGCATTGGGACTGATGCGTAGAACATTGGCTTTTTCGCCGTCTACATCCATGGTGGCATGTAGTATGTCAATGTCCTGAATTTTTAATATTTTACCAATTGGCAGATCTTCTTTGCTTTCGGGTTTTGCTTCTGGTGGGGCCTTACGTACAGGTGCTGTGTATCCAAAGTGAAGACTCATCTGTAGCTCTTCGGGTGACAATTCCATAAAGCTATTCTCATAATTTGGATCCTCTGCAGTTAATTGAGCTATCAAATCTACTGCAGAGAATATCTTTGGCGATGAGGTACATGGAACAACAGCACTTTCAGAGGGTGGTGTTTCTTCAGATGGCACTAATATTGGCGATATCAATGAACCGCTGCTTCCTGTTCCAGCAGCAGATACTGATGGTGATAGTGAAGCATTTAAATCTGATGCCAATGACTCACAATTTGGCTGAGCAGCGGAAGCGGGTGTGGATGTTGTCAACTGTTGATAACTGGGATATAGAGAGTCTGCTGGGGAGATCACAGACTTGGTTGATGTTGGACCAGACAATGCTTGGGAAAACAAAGACTCATCGAGTTGAGCCTCCTGCTGAACAGGCTGATCTGGCTGCAGTGGTTCAAGGACTGTTGAAGATGACGTGGAGATTGATTGATAACTAGGCGGCTCAACAGAGATCTTTGGCTTTTTCCCCACTTGCCTTATTTGTTGCCGTACTTCTTTCGCCATTTCAGCTAGTTTCTCTCGAGATACCTTTAGCTTGTTAGCATTCAATATCACTTTGGTTTTAGTGGCACTAGAGGGTGATGTTACCGTCACTACCGGTGCCACATGTGGCTGATCTGGTTTGTTGCTTTCTTTTTTATCCAATTCGGCAATATTTTCCTGTGTCACTTTTGGCTTATCGACATTCAGAATTAGTTTCCTAGATGAATTTGTTGGAGTAACTGCCATAGATCTGCTAGGCAGACGTAAATCACTTAATTTGATCTTCTCATTGGGAGCAAGGACTTTGTTTTCGAGCACAATTAACGGCGGTGAAGGGCTCTTGCCAGATGAGGATGGAGCTGGCTTTACATATGGTTCTGTACACGATGCTGGAGGATTGCTAGCCGGTGGCATTTGTACACATTTCGCCCGATGCTTGGGCAATTGATTGAGCAAATTAAGCACAACTGGTGGTTTTTTTGGACGCACTGTTAGATCCGCTTTGGCAATGGGCACTGTAAAGTCAGCCTGTGGAGATGAATTTTTTGATGTTGAGATTGACTTTGAAGTTGATGCCGATGTTGATGGTGTTGACGGTGACATCTTGGGTGGTGTAACAATTGTTGTTGTTGGTGTTTGATAGATGTATGTGGTGCCATCTGGTTCTGGTTGGTCCAACAAAGATTTGCCCTTATTTAATATTCTATTTTTCAGCATTGCCTTAACATGTAATGAACGTGCGGTATCTGGTACAATTTTTTCAATATAATTTGACATAATTGAACGCTTTTTAATTGGGTGAGGTGCTAAATGTGTTAAAAAAAATATATATATATATATATATTAAAAACAATATTATTATTAATGAATTAAATAAAAAAAAAAAATTAAAATAATTATTTTATAAAATTATTTTTTTGTTAATGCTTCTTTACAATAAAAACTTTTCTATAAAAAATCAAAACTTTCACTTGACACATGCTGGGATTTGAACCCAGGCCAAAATGTCGACGGTCTGGTCTTACATGAGAACGCAACGCGCAAAACATATCCACGCATTTACAGGTTAAGCCAACGAAAGAGGCTAAAATGAGGCATCGAGGGTGGCACTTAAATCGAGGTCCCCAGATTCGGGTTCAAAAAAAAAATTAATAGAGCATTAGGATAATGCTCACATTATATTTTCTCTCTAACGATAAACATTTTCAACACACAATTAGTGGAACGAATAACAAATATTCCTCTTTAACTAACAATTTGTAAGGGCGAAAGGTGTTTTTCTTTTTCAAAAAAAAAAAAATAAAAAATAAAAATAAAAACAATAAAAAAAAAAAAGAAAAAGGAATTGACAAAATATTTCATGTAAATAAAAATTGGATCCCCGCTTTGAACATTGATTTCCGTTTGCAAAAAAAGAAAGAAAAGTAACAAAGAGGCGAAGAAGGAAGGCAACGGTGTGGCATCTCAACCAGCACCGCCACAACACACACTGCGCGCAAGGTGACCTATGCACATACAAGAGAGTTGTAGTATGATTAAAATTAACGGAAAATCTAATTTTATCCAAAGCATGTTGGCAATTTCGAATTTCAAATTAAATTAAAGTACTTTTATATTGATTAATTACCAGGCTGACGCTGTGACATTTGGGATGTTGTTGCTTTTTCTTGTTGAGGTTGTTGTGGCTGCGTCAAAATTGATGTTGCAGCTTCGCCGGATATGGTTGCCAAAGTCGAAGCCGTAGTGGAAGACGACAACGACGAAGGGGACGATTTTGAGGATTGCAGTGGCAGTTCGATTTTGTCAATTTTGCTCGTTGCACTAAAATTTCGCTTGCTTAGGGCTTCAGCCAGTTTTCGATCTAAGCCAGCTTGTTTCAACTTATTGAAATCCAAAGGAATTTTATTTATAATACGCTTTGACGATGGCAACGACTGCGAAATTTTGTTGGTGTTGTTGTTGTTGCCCGCATTAATTTGATTTTGGTTAGGATTGGGTTGGGTATTTAATGCCGGTGGTCCCATTTTACCTTGTTTGCGTTGCTCATCCATTTTGGGTCAAATTAATTTCGTTGTAAACTAGATGACGACGTTTGCTTCTTAATTTCGCAATTTAATTTACAGTTCACAAATGCTAATGTTGATGCAGCTGTTGTGGGCTAAGCTGCATCCTCTTTTAAAACCATTGACAATTCATGCACTTATCGCTTACACCCTTTTTGCAATCACGTATTTAGTCCAGCTTCAAGCCTTATTCAGCAATATTATTTAACACTTGTAACAAAAAATGGTAAAAAGAAATGAAAAAAGAACCAGCCCATGTGCAGTTGAAGCGCACATTTACAAAGTGTTACCATATCAACGACGTTGATGAAATGTCGAAAGAATAGAGTTGCCAGAGCACAGAAAATTATCGTTCAATCATTTACAAATAAATTCAGGAATTCCAATTGAAATTATTGAACAACTACAACTGTTTACTGAAAGTGAACTTTCAATATACGTTGCACTCAGCTATAAATACGTATACAGATATTGACTTTTGGAAATAAGCCATGGAATTTGTAAATATATGAAATAAAATAAAGTTAAATAAACATCCCGTTACAAACCATTTAAGCAACTCAAATACTGAACACAATATTAAACTCTGTTTAATCAGTAATATCTTATACAAATTATATATTTATATTCTTATTTATTCATTTACCATAAAAAATAATAAATATTCTAGTTACTTGAATATACGAATTTTATTAGAAGTTATCTGAATATTTTTTTTTCTATTGTATTCACTTCAGTCCCTTAAATATCTCTTTATTCCTATCCACTAAAATGCGAATGAGCGCAATCTTTCCCTTTCAAACAGTAGATAAAAATGTTGAAGTAGTTTCTAAAATTATAAAAATTCTGGATACTCGACTCTTTTATTAGTTCATTTTATATATCGATAGTTTCATTTCCATAATTTTCATACATTATTTCATTGATAGGGCAATATTGCTACTTCACGAAATTGAGTGAGAAGAAGAAAGAAAGAGATAGAAAGAAAAAAAAACGAGATAGAGCGAGAAAGAATGAAGAAATTAGTTTTTTGTTACTAATAATAATTAATAATTTTAGTATAGTTAAGTATAATTAAAGCCATTTGTAAATAGGCAATCCTTCGGTCAAGTATAATGGCCAATCCTACACAACCAGCCGCAACATGTGGCGTCCCATCGAGGCGCATTATAAACAAGATACCCTTGGACTTCAATAAGTTAAGATGTGCTGGTTTAGACAGAATATTGGCTGAAGAGCTGAGTAAACAAAATGCAAAGAAAAGAAATTTTAACAGTGTATCAACCACCATAAAAACAGGACAACAACTACACTTGCCCGTCAGTTGTAAGTCCCCAACGCAGGAACAACAAAAAATGGATACGTTAACAGGTAACTTCAATTTCAAATTTCATAAATATTTAATCCGGGAACAAATTTTGATCCAGTAATTTTAATCTAAAATGGAAATATTGTAGAATAGTGTAGTTTAATACTTTGTAATCATAAGGTATATTCAGTTAATATAATTTAGATAACCAATTTTTGCATGTACATTATCCGGATCAAGATATCGATATGTGGACTCTCCTGGTATATTATAATACTGAAGCATTAACTTCGTAACTTCATATGTGAATTCCTTCCTTTTAGATAACCAAACATCCGCCAAGATACAACAATGTTGTCTCATTTGCATGGGCAATTCCCATCAATTGATGAATATTACGTCTGTGCCAGATGTGAATTGTGTATTAAGTATTCAAGAGATGTTAAACGATGTTATGGATGAGGAGTATCAAGTACAAATTGAGGATCCACTGCCGCATCTCGTATGCGATAATTGTGCCATTGCTACAAAAAATGCCTATGATCTTAGACGCAAATATGAAGAAAGTTATCGATATTTTCGTCAACAGCTGCTGGACTCAAACAACAAAGTCCCCGAAGCTCATAGCACAGAAAGTGAATGTACAATGAACATAAAGAAAGAGCCCGCGGAACCAGACTCCATAGTGGAAGACATAATGTCGGACATAGAAACCTATGACTTGGAGGCGGTTACATTAAAAAAAGAGGACCTAGACCAAACGGATGAATCAAAAGACAAAGAATTTTTAGTTGAAACGTGCCAGACAGAATTGCCTAATGAAGGAACCAACTTTAATCTTCGACTGTTGCTCATACGTAAGCGGGAACAGTTGGATAGTCAGGAGGACATTCTTGAAGTGGACAAGGGCAAGGGTCCCCTACAGTGCGGTTTGTGTTTTGCTCGCTGTGGCTTAACCAATTGGCATACACATCTCGGTGAACACTATGGAATTGGTTGGTTACATGGACAGAAACCTCCGGTAAGTCACACACAATTAACTCCATAGACGTAGCTTTGGTGGAAAAATATTCTCAATAACCATTCCAAACTTCACCATTCTTTTAACCCTTTGTATCTCTTTAGTCATTCACACGGGGGGGTTTAATTGCTCAAATGTCTGGGTATCTTAAGGAAGACCGCGGCAATCGACTGAGATGCCGCCTATGTAATCGCCAGTTTGGCTCTGGTCTGGGAATGATGCAGCATTTGGAAGGGTGTGGAGAGGAGCTACAGCGGTTTCAATGTCAGCATTGCAACCGCTTTTATACAAAATTGTCCCTAATATCCCATCAGCGAAGCTGTACAAAGAAAAACTCTGCTCTACTAAGTCCAGACGATGATAAATCTTTCCCAAAGAGGATCTGTAAGCGTACACCCAAATTAACACCTAAAACGACATGGCTAATGGACGATAATTCAACGCGCAAAACTATTGACCGAAGTCCGTTTAATTTAAGACTCCTGCTCATACGTAAAAGGGAGCAATTGCACACAACAGAGGACGTACGGGAAGAAGGCCAAGGTTCAGGACCACTTCAATGTGGCTTATGTTTGGCACATTGTACCAAAGCAACTTGGAAGATGCATATCGCCGACCATTATGGTGTGGGTTGGATAAATAATGGATTACCGCACAGTGTAACCCGCAGTGGGGTAATCACCATGATGCAGAGTTACCTGAAAGAGAACCACGGCTCACGGCTAATTTGCCGTCTCTGTGGACGAGAGTTTGCGTCTGGGCTAGGAATGTTGTTGCATTTGGAAGGTTGCGGGGAAAAAAAACAGCGTTTGAATTGCAAATTTTGTAGTCGTTCTTACACCAGACTTTCCCTCCTAACGCATCTCCGAAGCTGTAATAATCGATTGGAGCATAAAGTTGAAACAAAAACTGTCGAGTATGGGTTATCTTTTAAGAACTATTTTATGGCAATTCTATATATATATTTACATATTGACAGATTGAAAAAAGAAAGGCAATCTCGTAAAGAATCCAAAATACCATCGCAAAAGAAATCCATCAAGACTCCATTCAACTTGAGGCTACTAGTAATACGTAATCGAGACGATTTGGATATGGAAACGGATATATTCGACCAAGGCAAAGGGGATGGCCCACTACAATGCGGCTTGTGTCTGGAACGCAGCAGTAAAGCCAACTGGCGAAAACATCTAAGCACACACTATGGAGTGGGTTGGTTATGTGGGCAACAGCCGCGTGTAAGTGTCAGGAATTCTTCAACATCTGGCTACAAAACGAATAAAAATTTCATTTTTAATATCTAGAATATCACAAGACACTCAATAATCGGTCTGATGAACAATTATCTAAAGAAAAATCCTGGCCATCGTTTAAATTGTCGCCTCTGTGAACGCGAATTTGCATCCGGTCTGGGCATGTTATTGCATTTGGAGGGATGTGGCGTAAAGAAGCAGCGGTTGAAGTGCAAGTACTGTGACCGTTCCTTTACAAGACTCTCCCTACTCCAACATATACGCGGCTGTGAGAAGCAATTTGAAAAGGAGATTCAATTAGAGTAAATAAAATAGAAACCCTAAACAATTCCCAAGAATAAACTATGTTTATTCATATTTCAGCTTGGAAACTCAGACGGATGTTGACGACTCGGGTGTCGAGGGCGTGGGTAATGATGATCTATTAAAGTCAAAACGCAAAAGAGCCAGTCAAACACATGTTTGTAGTAAATGGTCAAAAACTTGTTAGTATCTAAAATTTTGTATACATCTATACTCATACCCTTGGAGAAACCCCAAAGATATATGCCTCCTTCAATCAATTTGACAAAGTTTGTAGAATTTTTACAATAATGTGAAAAGAATAAAATAAAATGTAACAATAATTAATAATAGTAAATTGTGTTATCGTACAAGGGTCGGAGTATTGCGGCACCATAGAGTAAAGGCAAATATATATAGAAATATTTTAATGCTTTGCAGTATACTCACGCTACCATCACTTGGAAAATGTAGTAGCAGACAAATGGAGGCAATTGTAAGTGGCCATCAATTGTATATACATATCTAATCCTATTCCATTTTTACTCCCCTCTTAAAGCACGGAGAAAAACTACGCCATAGACCCATTGTTTACAGACTATTTACCAAGCTATGTGAGTCTATCAATGGATGAAGCAAATAATCTACTCAACTCCAGACAAACGAATTCCATGCGTTTTGCCTATGATAAGGTTGAGAACGAAAGTGACTGGAGACAATTGAACCCTCTAGAAGCAATTAATGCAACAAGTGAGTTTACTTGGTCATCCCTCTAATTGGATTGATGATATCAAAATCTTTTGTTCCATTTGCAGATGAATATATAACTTATCTGGGGGCGCCTGTCAGCCAACTGGAATGGGTACCCTTACCTCCTACAGTCAAGGATCAATATCTGTTGTGTTCGTTGCGACATAAAATGCACGGATATACACATATTATGGATACCCAAGACCACAATGCTTTGATGTTGCTACTGAAATGTACAGCAGAGTCTGAATCTGAATCAGCAGAATTTTGGCCCCTGCAGACGATACTACATTATGGCATACGTGTGCCGAAGGGACCCGTTTTAAGCATTGCTTTTATGCCTAGTGGAGGTTATATAGAATCATCCAATCGTTTGGCTCTTGTCGCTTTGGCTACATCTTCAAGTGATGTGCAAATATATGCCTTGCCCCTGCAACTGACTGATGAGGAGAGAATACAAGCAGGCCAAGATTCGGTTATTGAACTCAATTCCCTAATTAGCCTGCGATTAGATGTTAAATGCGCGGTAAAGGATCCGTGTACGAAAATCTGTTGGTCTGAGGTAAATTAAATACGGATTTATTCAAAATTTAAGATATTTAATATGTTCCTCGCTGTCGCAGGCCTTTGGACACAATGTTTTAGTTTCCGGCTATTCCAGTGGTAATGTTGCCTTTTGGGACATTTGCGATGATGAGGATATCAATTGCTTCAAGACCAACAATCAGTGCACTTTTGTGCCCTTGCATTACTTTTATTTTGGTGAACGAAATATACAGTGTAAGAATATATATCCCACAATCATTATGTTTAGATAGATTTTAAAAGTTTCTTGTTTTTTTTTTTTTTATTTTTTCAATAGTTTTGGAACTGCACTACGATATGAACGGAACACGTTGGCTAGCTGTGGGCACTTCCCTTCGCAAATTTAGAATCTATGATTTACTAAATATATCACAACCAGTGCCACTTGTCGGTGAAACAGAGCTTAAAAGCGTTTTCAAGGGCTGCATCCGTTGGCCAGCCATTTGGGAGACAGTGTCCATTGGCGACACCAGCGTATTTCAAACTAGTAAGAAGTTTACTTTTAGTTTGACCCACATCCGTACAGAACCTTTTTTCTTTTAGATTTTACTCGTCTGGTAGTCTTGAGTCCTTGCGGCTTATTGTTCAAATCAAAAACCATTGATTACGTCCTGGATAGTGCTCGTGATATGCACTTCAATTGTGAGGAAAATATCTTGATTGTCGTTACAGAAAATGGAGATTTGGCATTCATTAATCCGCGTGAGTTGAATATGGATCCTCAAATACGTAAAGCAATGCGTACTTCTCGAGCAGTTTCATATACAAAGTTAGTCCATCTCCGTGAAGACTCTACCAAAAAAGAATCAATCTCTTCCGATGATTTTCAACAAGATTATGGTGTAATTATTAAGCCCATAGTTTCTGTACCCTGGAAGAACAATGGAGACTACCTTAACCACCAGCGACGACCGAGTGGTCTTGATCTAGGAACGATGACACGATGGAATTCTGTGCGCTGTAATACAAATATGATGGCCCATAGTTGGGTGGCAGTGGGTGCAGAGCACGGCATGCTGCGCATTGTGAATTTTTGCAGAAATGAATACTTTTCCTAAAAAATGTTAGATATTGAATTGTTAGAGTTGAATTTAAGTATACAGTTAAGATTCAAGTGCATTTTGATGTAGCCATAGGCCAGAGAGTGCTAATTAATAATCAAATAAGTTTTTCCACTTTAAAAGTTCTCCTGGATTGATTAAAGCTAAAGTTTGAAAATGTTTACAAAATTTGTTGAATTTTTATTGATTATTATAATAGTTTTACATGGGAGGTGGTGGCGGCACTCCATTAAACATGGGATGCATGGCCGGACGCGGCGGTCCGGGCATTGGAAAGCCAGCTGGCGGACCCAATGCCCTATGCAGATTCGGTGGCGGCGGCGGCATAATTTTCGGTTCAAATTTGAAGGCGAATTGCAAAAAGAATTGCTTCGTGTCACGATTCCAGTGCGTCCAGAACTTACCTTCGGCCTTCTCCACCTCCCGAGATGGCACTTTAAAACCAATTGTCTCATAGGGTTCAGCGGCAAAGAGCAAGTACTGCCACTTGCGATCTGGCGGCTCAATCTTTTGTTCATAGGCGGACATGAAACGGTGTCGCGGCACAATCGCTTCGGTAATTTCAGGATAATCGATCTGGAAAAGTAGCGACTGCTGGCCATTACTTGGCTCACGCTGTTTGGTTACTCGATAGCCGGGCCTGCCAATTTTTACAAATTTTTTGGGTTCGACGCGTGGTTTTTCCGGTGCCAGTAGCGAAGAGGGCGCCTCCTTTGCTTCTTTGGCGGCACGACGGGCCAGATTCTCTTGATGCTTCTTTCCCTGCGTGTGGGCCAAATAGCTGCCCTCGTTGTTGTGCAGCGTCAGACACAATTTACACTCGTAGGAGCCCAAATGATTTTTCATAAAATATGGATCCTTATTCAAGTCAATCGTCTCCAGAGCCAGTTGCCGCAGTCGCTCCTTGCGATCCCGGTTGGTCTCCGACCAGGAGGCCACGCCACCGCTACCGGTTTTGCCACCGGCGCGATTTTGAAAGTCCATATTAACTTTTTAATTAAAATTTAAGTGAAGAAAACTAAAATAAAAATTGCAAAGTTTTGTTGTTGGTGCGGAGGTGGTAGAAAAACTTATCGGTACATTACTGTATATGTTATCGATAGTAAAGTTACAATTGGCACGGGCGTAGTTGGGGATGAACATGAGGGGCGCTGCCGACCAATTGGTAATTATTAACTTAGACTTAATACAATATACATACATATGTAATTCATAATTAGTGTTGGAAGATTTCTAAATATAGCGCTGCCAGAAAACAGCTCACAGAAACAGTTTTTCATCGTCAATAATTTAAAAAGAAATTTAAGATATTAAGTATAAAAATATTCAATTTTTAAAACACCGTCCCGGTGAGACTTTTGAGCGATGATATTAAATAAATCTTAAAAAAATTGGTAAATTGTCTGGCAATGCTATTTTTATGGCGCGGTTCGTTAAGTCGTCGTTCACCAACACTGAAATAGAAATCTAGCCTTTTTACACATTTTTGAATTTTCCAACATTAAAAATCTAAGGAGTCGAAGTAAATATTTACCAATTATTGAACTATAATTCAATTTTCAACTGGTGAACAGACGGAAAGTCTGATCGAAAATTTATATTCTCTATATGGTCTGATATGCCTCTTACCTTTTTGCCCATTTCTTTAATTTGGCGTGCGTGAACATTGGAAACTACATATGTACATATGTATGTACATATGTACAAATGTATATTTACGAATAAGGAGAAATACAATCAAACTTATACACTGTTTCGAAGTTCAGATACATACATAGATGGCTAACTTTAAGCACCTGTGTCGGATATGTGCAGACAGCAATACTCCACTGGTGGCCATGTTTGGCAATTGTCAGGATAATGATTGCCCCAGTATGCTGGAAATGATAAACGATATAATGGCTGTGGAATATCAGGTGGAAATGGTAGATCCACTACCTAAACATATATGCCAAGATTGTGCCGCTGCCATAGAGAATGCCTTCAAACTTAAACGCAAATTTGAGCAAAGTCAAGAATATTTCCTTCACGAAATTTCTAGAATACAAAAAGAAGAACAGTCACACATTAAACTGGAACCTCTGGAACAGACGATGGTTGTTGAGACGCCGATAAATGATATATACTTGGGACCCATTAAGGTAGAAGATCAGCGAACCGATCTTTGGCAATTAGACGAAATGCCTGATTTTACACAAATCTGTGAAACTTGTGGCGAATGCTTTAATACCCAGTCGTGCCTTATCGAGCACATGGCAATCCACACACACCCCGAGAATCCAGCATATACCTTTCAATGTCTCACGAATAGAACGTATCAGCAGGAAGAGCTTCTTAATCAATCTTCAAAACACAAATGTCCCGATTGTGACAAGAGCTTTAGCCATAAACGAAATATGCTACGACATCGTCATACACATACGGGTAAGCGACGCCATTTTCAATGTCCACGTTGCCCCAAAGTCTTAATGCCCACATAAGCATACACACCGGAGAGTGGGCCTTCAAATGTCCCCACTGTGACAATGTCTTTGGCAAGAGTAGCGATTTAAAGAATCACATACGACACCACACCGGAGAACGTCCTCCATTTGCATGTCCAATGTGCCCCAAAGCCTTTACCCAAAAGCATAGTCTGAAAAAGCATCTCGGTACGCATACAAATGATAGTCCATGACCCAACGACTGACTAAAGAAGAGGCAAACAATCCTATTAACTAGTTGTAAATTAGAAACTAATATTTATAATTAATATGTTAGGGGACGTCAGGTTATTTTGAGCCACTATTCCACGGGGAATAGTGAGCCAGCGCCATCTGTTTTTACCCTGCGAACAACTGTTATTGACTCGTCGTATGATAACCTATAATTTTCGTAATAAACAAGTGTGTGCACCGGCATTGTTACTTTGTTTTATTAACAAATATAAATTTCATGGAAAATTTAAGCCTGGCATTCATTTTTTTTTTACCAATATCTAATAGATTTTCGATTTGATTAAATATTTGCAGGCACATTGCGGCGTTATTATGCCGAAAATAACAAATCGCTTGACAATATTTTGGAGGCAATCAAGCTAGTGAAAATTCATCATGCATCCATTCGGCAAGCTGCCATAGCACATAAAATGTCTAGGGCCACTTTGGGTCGGTACATTGAGAAATTTGATGGAATTGATGTTGCTACGGCAAATGACGATATCATGAAAATTTTACTCATGAAGTCTTCGAAACGTGGTGCAAAAACGGCAAGTTTTTTCCTATTCAGATAAAACCAAAGAATCTTTGGCAAAGATACTTGTAAATAGTAATTTTGCATATTTTATTCCGTTTCCAAATTGAAAATAAAAACAAAAAGAAAATGAAATATGCGTATTAACTGTTTAGCAGTATCTATGTATGGTTCCAACTATATTTCGATTTTTTTAACAAAAAAATGAATTTTTTAGATTTTTGACCTAGAGCAAGAAAAGGCGCTAATGAAATACATTCTCCAGGCCAGCGATATCTACTACGGAGTAAGTCTGAAAAAGCTGAGAATACTTGCCTATGAATATGCCAAAAAAATTGGTATTTCATATCCGGATGCATGGGATGTGCATTGTGAGGCGAGTAGCGACTGGCAATTAGGATTTGTGAAGCGTTACCCGAATTTGACTTTGCTCAAACCGGAAAATTTGAATGTAAATCGTGCCAAGGCATTTAACAAAGAGAGCGTTGATTTCTTCTTCAAGAATTTATCGTCTTTACTTAATGCGACCAATTTTGAACCGCAACGGATCTACAATATGGATCAATGTGGATTGCCAACCGAACCAGCAAAAGCTGTGGAAATCATTTCCCTGAAAGGCAAAAAAAGTGTCGGAACATCGACATCACAAGAGCGAGGCACAAATGTCACCATGGCATTGTCTGTCAGCGCTACTGGTCAATCTATTCCTCCATTTTACCTGTTTCCAAGACTGAAAATGAAGGAGATATTCATGACACATGCATCACCGGGTGCAGTCGGCATTGCCAACGGATCGGGGTTGATGACATCGGAAGAGTTTCCTAAATACATGCATCATTTTATCAAACACACTGGCGCGAATGCAGAATGTCCAACTCTTTTGCTGCTTGACAATCACACATTGCATTTATCAATTGAGTCTCTTGATTTGGCATTTCAACATGGAATAACAATGAAATCCTTTCCTCCCAATTGCACGCACCGAATGCAGCCACTTGACATCACTGTTTTTGGCCCATTCCAAACTGCGTACGCTATTGAACGTGATGATTGGCAGAAAAACAACATTGGTATGACATTTGACTTGCATCACGTTCCCCTGGTTGCTGGTAAATGCCTCGATGTTGCTGTCACACAGAAAAATATCAAAGCTGGATTTCAGGCAGCTGGCATTTGTCCATTTAATCCACATGCATTTACTGAAGTGGATTTTGTTGCTTCGCAACTGAGTGGAGAGAGTAATCATGACTATAATAAAGATGCCGACAATGCCTCATATGTGCCTTCAACAAGCGCAGGAGCTTCGATAAGTAGTGCCTCATCGACGGCCTCTGTTGTTTCGGACAAAGATCTTCTCCCATTAATAGCTAGCACGTCTGAGAAGGCAGAGAAAAAACGAAAACGAGAAACGATAAAAGAAAATAAACCAGCACCAAGGAAGAAGATGAGGAAAAAGACGTCGAATTTTGCATAATTCGCCGAAAAAGATGATTCGCAAAATACCATATATATAGCAACGTCTGCGATTGCGCAGTGCACATGGAATGTTCCAAAATGACCACGAGTTATTGGACTTGCAAAAATTGCATTTTAGACTCACGTTAGTAATTTTTTGTTCATTATAACAACTAATTTCAGTATTATTATTTAATATCTAGTTAGACAAATCAAATTTTCCTAATAAAAATTGTTGTTTTTATTCAATTTTGAAAGTGGCTCACAATACCCCGAGAACTTTGAAAATGGCAATCATCTAATTTTTAAATATTCCATTCAATTGTTGTGACCAAAAGAAAGGTTTGCCTTCATGGAGTAAGAGTTTCTGCAAGAGTTTCTATTCATTTTGATCATTGAAACTAAGTGTGATTCTTGATAGTTAAAAGTTAATTCAGAAATTCAAAAAATATTGCATTTATTTACAACTGATTTGCTGCTCTGTTCTTTGTAAACCTTTTTGTTTTTCTCTTACAAATTCCGAATGCAAATGTTTATAATTAATTTAAGGTAAATTACAGTTTTAATTTAAATTAACTTAGCTAAAACAGAGTGTCTGGCTACGTCTAGAGAGAGAGAGAGAGAAAGAGGAGAGAATTTTCAATTTAGATTTTCTCTCGTTTCTTAAAATTTCGTTTCGATACACAGCGATTGATGATATCGGAGACATGAGGTTTGTGTTCAAAGATTTTCATAAGCTGATTTTGTGCCTCGGCTATGCCATCTGAGACAATTTTACTTCGTTGGATGTTGCCCTAAATGTGACAAAAGTAGGAAATAAAAGAAAGAGAGTATTATTAGATATATAGATATCTTTGTTTTACAATCGTATATATACATACCTTTAGTAACTCATTGATACGTTCGATTTCGCTATGCTTCTCCTTGTCCTTTTCCAATTCTTTTAACATGGTCTCTAAACGTCCCAGACTCACCATTTCCGATTCATTCTAAATGGATATAAAAGATTATAAAGAAGTGACAACACGGAGAGATCGTGTATTATCTTACCAAATCTTCCATTTGTGAAGTCAAATGATATATTTTCCATCCATTGATTTTACCCTGGACATTTGGCTGATTTGCCAAATCAATGACAGAGGCACGACGATCTTCACGTGGCTTAACATCGGTATATCGATGGAAATGATTGTTGGCCAACTTGTGGGTGGGCTTATAGGTCTAAGGGAGTATAAGCAAAACATTAGCACATGATTCGCCTAAAGGGTTTCATTTCCTCGCCTATTAAACTTACATTGAGTAATGCACAATTTCGTGGTCGTCGCAGAACAAAATCTACGGGATTGGCATTTTCCTTGTTACCAATAACAGCGGGTGGAGCAGCAGGATTGAGACGATGATTGGCATCATTGGCATTGACTGTCATGACTAAACCAGGTGTGGCAGTAACTAAAAGACCACCATTATTATATCCAGACGTTGAGGCTGCATCTCCTGGAACGGTCACAGTGGCTGCATTGCTTCCAGTAGGCGGTGTGGGCGGTGGTAACGATAGAGAGGTCTGACTCTGGGTGGACTGTTGGCTATCATTGCTGTGGTAAAGATGTTAAGGATTAATAGAATACTAAAGAAAGGAACTGTACACTTACGTTGAACGTCGCGGCTGTTTGCGTGGCACGGAACCATCAAAGGCAGATTGAGATGAACTGCTGACTCCTCCAGTTCCATTAATACGCGTCACTTGCTGTATATGACCTGGCAGGGATGAATGAAGTGCCTGCTGCTGCGCGGTAGCAGCTTGTACATCAACAAAGGCACTGTTGCCAGTTCTCACGCCCAAAGATGTCAGTTGATGCGTGGAATACAACTGCAGGGAGGGATTGTGGAAATGGTGATCATTTAAATCATAGATTGGATGCCTCATCTTCGTTACCTCATTGATGGGATTGAAATGCGTGGCATTGTCACGACCTACGGTCGAATGGACAGCATTGGGACCGACTGAAGAAGCTTCATTAAGGCGATTAATATTCATATTATTGTTGTTCTCCATTTGCTGATCCACACCCGGTGATGAGTTGGCCGATACTGTCGTGGAGCCATCGGAAGAGGCTGGTGAATCGGCTCGAAGATGTCGTGTGCTTGTCACCACATTCACTCCGCCGGCTACTGTTGCCACAGCAGATGTAATCGTCGTGGCATTGCTCCGTTTAGCCAATGCTTCGACAGTTAAAGTTGCTCCGGTCGCGGATGTTGGAGGCAATGTTGTCACTGGTTGCTGGCAGGGCACTGTGGTCACTGAAACTGGTTGCAATTGGAATGCCGAACCGGTGGGGGGATTGCTCTGTGTCTGATTGCTGCCCATAGATAGGAGTGTAGGTTGTAGATTTTTAGCCCCCCGTATGGGTGATCCTTCAGCGTCTCGTTTTCGCATAAAACTGGAGACTGTACTGGTTGCAGATGGCCCAATGGTAGCAGCGGCAGCGGCGCCCGCTTGTGTGGTAACTTTGACGGATGTATGCAATGGTATGACCATGTGTTGAGCTGATGCATTTGCTCCACTAGCACCTGCTGGAATTATTAATTGCTGATGGCCAATAGATCGTGCACCAGCTGTACCAGCTGCTGTTCCCGGCGGCAATACAGTAAAGGTTGAGCCAGCTGCGCCACCACCACCAGCTGCTCCAGGAAATGGTAACGAAGATACAGATAAACTGCCTGCTCCGCCACTACTCACTAGCTGTGGTTGCGCCTGTGTGCTTTGACTTACTGTTGTGGTGGTCAGCGAAAGAACACCCGTTGAGGCAGATGCTGGCATGGATTCATAGTAAATTGTGGCAGCTCCTCCGCCCGAACTACCAACAGTTTTCTCCTCAATCTGTAATCGAAGCGAATCGTTAATAGAATTGACAAAATTATTCAGATTTTGTCCAAACATACCTTCATTAGTTGACTTTGTGAGGCAACCACTGGATTCCAAGTACGTTGAAATCCAGTTGCTGGATTTCCAGCTCCGCCAGCGCCGACGGCTGCATCAGCGCCAGCACCGGCATTTGCTGTGGCCTGTGTCATCATCATTTTCACTCCAGTTATACCGCTGGCATTCTTAATTGGTGTCAAGGTACCTGTCAATATATTGCCACCAGGTCCAACACTTCCGCCCCGGCCACTAATGGTTAATGGCAGAACTGTAGCTCCCCCGGCTGCTGCACCAGCAGTGGCTCCACCTGCTGTATTGGTTGTCACACTGGGCACTGGCACTGCCTGAATGCTGGCTACGCCTTGCGACGTTAAGGTTGGTGCACCTGAGACACCTGATCCAGCTCCCCCAGCGGCCGATAGCTTGCTGATAGGATTCAGTTGGGTGATGGTCAGAGAGGGTTGTACTTTGGCTGTCATCGTCACTGGCGGACGAATTCCTATAAAAGTTGATCAATTAGTTCCATTGACAATGAAGCATGGATGGGGGTTAAATTGTCTTACCCATTTTGGCCGCTGCACTGGTACTCATAAGGAATGGCTGTAGCATCACATTACCCGCCAGGCGGGCCGTTGATCCAATGATCTGCTGTGTGGTGGCTCCCGTTGTGCCCGGCTGTTGTAACTGTATTATTCTGGTGGTGGGCAAATTGGTGGTTGTTGTCGTAGCGCCACCAGGTCCTCGATTCTGTGCCGTTACCGTGGCACCACCGGTACTAACGCTCACTGGTGTCTGTGTGGGTGGCATACTCGGTGCCCGTATGCTAATGCTTGTTGTATTCAATTTGGCTGCCGGAAAACTTTTACCCAATGGTATGGGACGCACTTGACGTGGTGTCACCGTACTCCCACCCGGCGTTGTGGTCGGTGTGGCTACAGCAAAACGTGGATTGAATTGCTGACCCGGCTGACTGGAGGGATTGACAACAGCAGCGGGATTTGTGGATGTGCCCACATTGGACGAATAGACAAGTGTGGCCTGTTGATGCGGCTGGCGTGGAGGCAAAACTGTGGCCACATAAGCAGCGGCAGCAGCAGCCTGAGAATTTCCAGCCGATGGCTGTTGTTGTTGTGGCTGCTGTTGGGGCGGCATTGGCTGGGCGGCCGATACTGTTAGAGCTATAACCAAAAGGAAGAAAATGGTTTAAGATGATTTGGATGAAAAATGGTCACTCATTCTCGCTCACCTGTTGGCGTTTGGACTTGTGTGGCTGTGCTGGCAACAGCACTGCTTACTCCTCCCCCGGCCGACGTTGTGATGATTCTCTGTCTGGGCTGATGTATGGCCCGTATTAGCTGCACTTGACCAGTTGAACTTTGCATCCAGGCAGCTGCTGCAGCACTATTGGCCGATGAGATTACAGTTGAGTTGGCCGGCTGATTTGAACTGCGACTCACTGTGGTGCCACGTATGAAGCCGCCTGCCTGTAGTCCTGTGGGTGTTGCCGATGCCGGTGTCACTGTGGCTGTCGATGTGGCACGCAATGGTGCAACCAATCGTTGGGCAGCTGCCACTCCCACTCCTACATTAACACCACCCACACCGCCAACACTGACGCCACTCATCTGTGTGGCTGTAACGGAGGCACGAGGCAAATATGTGCCCTGGGTAACGGGACGGGTGACTGTAATAGATGCATTAGATACACTGCGTGCCACTGTAGGAGCAGCTGCACCCGCTGGTATGGCCGTAATCTGTGTCCGTCCCGTGGCTGTGACATTTTCCAATTGTTTTATCATAGGCATAACGACACGCACTTGTGTGGACTGGCCACCAGCACCAATGGCACGAATCGATGCTGCTGTTGTCTGTCCACCGGGACCGGACAATGACGATTGCTGGACAGGATTAACAGAACCGGCAGTGGCCACTTTAATGGTACCACCACTAATGATTGGTGTTCCAGCTGTGATGGATATACCGCCGCCAATATCGGATTTCACATGGGTTATTTTGGCCGCTACTGTGGAGGGCAAATGTTGTGGATTTGAGAATGAATATTTGTTTATAATTCCGCGCAATTGTATATGATGTGGATGCGGATATAAATGCGGATGCGAATGCGGATATACATATGTTGGATGATGTGTTGTTGTGCTTGTTGTTGTTGTTGCTGTTGTTGTTGTTGTTGTGTGTTGTGATACCAGATTATTTGTTGTGCCTGCTAATGATGGTGTGCTTTGATTTAAATTCCTTATTTTAATGCTTTTCAATGTGCCTAATCAGTGGTTGTTGTTGTTGTTATTATTGATAAGGGATGAAATAATTGAATAGTTGGATAGGTGGGTGGGTTGCAATAAAGAATTGCTGATATTAAAAGAAAAAATGCACCACAATCTTTGATAAGAAAAATTCCAAATGATAAAGAAGATTCACATACACATGTACGCATGATAGAAATGTGGGGGAGGAGAGGTGGTGGTGTGGGGGGATGTATCAACAATCCTGCCACGAATGCATGGTAACAACAAAACTGAGAGATATATAGGCGAATACACACACACAGACATAGAGAGACAGTTAAACGCACTCACACACATACATGGGGGTGAGAAAGTGTAAGCAAAAGGGAATTTGTGAAAACATCTGCGCGTATGAGCAGCACAAAAGAGAAGCATACAAAAATGTTATGTATACATACACACACAACTACAACAGCTAATACACACAATAAACACACATGCATATACGCACACAAACACACACACAGAAGAGAGGGAATCTATATGCATATATATATATATATATATATTATATACATATGTACATATACATATAGTGTGTGAATATAGCTTACCTGATGATGTTGTAGCTGTACTTCCGCTGACACCGCCACCCACGCCACCGCCACCTTCACTCGAAGCACTCATGCTTAATGAAGTTATCAGTAAATTCTGCAAATTGCAATTAGATTACAAATAGAAATCCACTTCGTATCGTTAATTTATGCAAATGCTTGCCTTTTGCCCGTATTAACTGTACACGATTTTCGGTGTGCTTATATTGTACAATAATAAGCCTTTTACTATTGTTTATGCTTTATTTTTAACAGTTTTCGCAATTTTTTCACCTTT
This sequence comes from Drosophila austrosaltans, assembly GCA_035045865.1. Taxonomy (NCBI): domain Eukaryota; kingdom Metazoa; phylum Arthropoda; class Insecta; order Diptera; family Drosophilidae; genus Drosophila; species Drosophila austrosaltans. The sequence continues at coordinate 8,703,843 of JAWNOQ010000207.1, forward strand.
CTCATTTAGTTTCTTTAAATTAATAGACTTTTTCTTCGAATTCTTTCTGTTTGCTTTGGTCAAAAGTGTTGCCAGAAAGTAAAGCTAAATTATTTGAAAAAGACTGGCAACGCTACCACCAAAAATTATCGATTAGCAAAGACACAAACCACGAATCAAAAATAAAACAGTGCAATGTCGGAAACACGTTAAAGAATACGGGGAACCAAAAATACTGTTGGCTCAAATACTGCGATCGAATTCGCTCAACTTTTGCAAGCACGACGAATTGCGAATCGCTCGCAAAAGTAGAGCGAATTCGCTCGCTAAAGTTCAGCGAATTGGCTCGATAAGAGAAAAAAGACTCTCTTGATTTAAAAAAAAAAATGCGCTCTTTTTTCTCTCAGTGTTGTTTTTGTTTTCGAGGTGGAAGGTTGCTTCTCAACTAGTCTGCTCGCGAAGTAGTTGACAGAAGAAAAAAAAGGAATTGAAAATTGAAATCGAGAAACCTGCAAAAGAACAAACAAATCGAAACATAATTTGGGGGACTCTCTATATGTGTGTGTGTGTGCCAAGTAAATGCAAACGGTTTAATTTAATTACAATTACCAATTACAAGTCAAATTAATCGGTGTACATTTGTGTGTGTTTTTTCTCTCTCTCTCCCTCTATATATATATATATTTTTTTTTGTGTTTTTTTTTCGCTTGTGTCTTTTGGGCATTAGAATTGCCGCAACTCGGGCGATGAAAATTGATTTTCCACAATTGCAATTGGAAGGGTGAAGAGAGAGTGAGAGAGAGAGAGACGGAAAAGAAAGAAAACAACAACCCACCGACCCCACTATCGTGCGTGAGTGTGAGTGAGAGGCATACTGAAAAGAGAGAGAGAGAGCAAACTGTGAACCACACATCCTGACCAGACGTCGAACCGAAGGAGTGGATAAGGAGGTGGCATTATCCTCAGTGAATGCAATGAATATTGTTGGGGACTATGAGTACAGCTCCAAGGATATGCTTGGCCATGGCGCCTTTGCTGTTGTCTACAAAGGACGTCATCGCAAGGTGAGTACCTAAATTTAATTAAAATTAATCAGGTAATTAAACTGGTTGCTGTTTGTGGGCTTGGCCTGAACTGGCAACATTAACAAAGTTATTAACAATGCGCCATTGTCAAAAGTAAATAATAATAATCCACCGAATCATGCATAAAACGTAATACGCCAAAATGGGCAACACTCTCTCTTGCCCGCTCTCAGTTGGCCAAATAAAACAAAACAAAGTCTCAGCTGAGCTTCATACAGTGGTGTCAAATCTGTCTAAAGTGCAAAAACTTTTTAATTCCTGACACGTGTTTCTCTACTTAGTTTAGACCTTGCCATCCTTTAAGTAGCTAAAAATTTTCCATATGTTTCCTTTGTTATTTCATATATATGTACATATTTCCATATGTGCAGCTCTACGGGGGATCAACAGGCTGACAAAATTATAATGAAAGCAGATGTGAATTGTGCTCATCCCTAGATAGTAGTTAGAGAAATTGGCAAAAATAATATATCTTTATTAAAAATGATTCAAAAAGTTCCAAATCACTGCATTTAACATTTTTTTAAGAAATTTACCTTTTATTTATATAACGTGTGCACCACTGTGCACAATTACTCGTTACATTCTAAATGCAAAAGAGAATGAAAGCAAGAGAATAAAGTAGGAAGCATAGCATGTACACACATACATATGCATATATATACATATATATTCTTGATCAGCCTGATGGCCTGAGTTGGTTTATTCATATTCTTGTGCACTCTGTTGGCTTGATTAACTGTAAAGTTCTTCAATTCGAATTAAAAGCTATGCTACATGTGGAGTAACTGCCCCACCCCCTCTCACTCCGCTAACAGCCATGTGTTTTTATTTTTCTTCCACAATTTGCGTTTTGGTTTTTTTTTTCGCTTACTCTTTGCTTTTGTTGTTGCCTCTTTTTGGCTCACTATTTTTGCGCTATTCATAATCAACAAGGGGGGTGTGGGGCCTATGGCATATCCCCCTCTCACTTGTCCGCACGCACGCACGTGCTTTGAACTGATTTGTGCCTATATAAAATATGAAAACAAGAACGAAATGTTTGTTTCGAGTGTTTTTGAACTATTTCAGGGTCGACGCAACATGAATGCATGTGTGTGTGTGTGCGTGGCTTGTGTGGGAGTTTTCAAAACCAAAATCAACTTAAATCTTTTTTTTTCGTCCAAAAATCAACAAATTTTATCTGAAAACATGAAAAGACTCTCATTATGGTTAAAATTCGTGTCTTTTGGGTGGGGTCAAGAATGAAAAAAGAAAACAACAAACCGAACTGATAAACAATTTATGAAAAACAAAAATGAATGAAAAATTTAACAAAATAAGATACGCCGAAAACAACAGCACTCAAAATATACAAAAACAACAAACACACACACACGCATACGGAGCAAAGTGAAAATTGTTTTGCCTCAACAGAGGCCAGTTATTGCATCAGCTGTTTTTTGTGTATCTATAAGATGCGCACTCACACCTAGATACATGCATACAAATATATGTATGCATGTATATGTATACCGAATATACAAAATATACATGAATGTGTATGTATTATACTCTCTGTTCCATATGATTTTGTGAAGGCTTTCCTTTTTTAATTTGCTACTGAAGTGAACTACAGATTGTACCCTGTAAAAGAAATTTAATTTTTCATTAAAAATAAATGTTGTGGAAATATACAGTGAACCCTCCGTTAACAAACACCTCTGATAGCGAACATTTCGGACAACGAACACATTTTTTTGGAAAAAAAAAGTTTCGGTTAACGAACAAAGTTTCGCATATAAAATAGGTGGAAACCCTAATAACATATTAAATTTCCCGAATTCCATTATAGTCCAGTGTGACCCTTTTTTTTTTCATTTTAGATGTGACCTTCCCTCAAATACACTTTCAGTTCCTTAATAATACGTTTCATTTTACTTTCTTTCAATAAAATCTGAAATTAATATATATGTATTGGTTAATTTTTTCAGTTATTTAAAAGTTCTAATACATTTTATGTTGTTTTCTTTTAGTAAAAGTTCAAATTGAACTGTATTATAGTGTATTTTTTTTCCAACCTGGAACGCATTATTTTATTTTACATTGATTTATATGGGAATAGTGGTAACGAACGTTTCGCATAACGAACAAGATGCTGAAACCAATTATGTTTGTTAACGTTATATATGTATATAGAAAGTGTGTACCAAATTTAAAAATAATTGGTAATGTAGTTTTCAAGAGACAAGGACTTAAAAAAAATAAAAATGATTTAAAGTAAAATATATTTCTAGGCAGTCCAAGACGCTTCAGTCAATATTTGTGAGAGCTTTATCTAAGAGCATATCGAGTTTCAAATAAAAAGAAAACATATTTCCAAAGTGCCAAACTACCCCCTTGAAGTATTAGGTAATTGGGTATACAGCATTTGATAGGCGATAGTCCGTGCCTGATTTTTGATTCATCAAGTAACACCGAAGTCATCAGTCCAAGTGTTACTTGTACTTTCTTTTCCAATATCTGCGGATCCGATAAATATACATATAAAAATATTGTATTTACAATTGAAAGACATGGTTTTGTTTTCTGTGAATGCATGTACATATATACATATCTATGTCCGTGTGTGTGTGTGTGAACGACTGCTGGGTCTCTTATCACATACACACTGTGTGAAATACTTTTATTCTGATTATTATTTTTCTAACTTGTGTATACACATTTATATATACGTATGTATATATTTATTATAAATGTGTCTATGTGTTCTTGCTCTCAAGTTCGTCTCGTGTTTTTATTAATTACAAATGCATTTGTGACAACAACAATAACAATAGACGGACAGACCAGACAACAAGTAGATCAACAATAGCAAGAGCAACAACAACAACAACAGTAACAATAATAATAGATAGTGACCCACAAACGGTTCGCACGTTGCCATTGCCTGACATATGTATGTATGTCGGGTACCTATATGAATATATATGTATATACTCCAACCTTTTCCTTTCCCTCTCCCTTTTGTAATCGTTTATGAATGCCGTTTAATTATTATTATAAATTGTATTTGATAGGTAATCCAAATGTCGCTAGAATAGTTTTAATGTGACCACATTTTCATAGTGTCCAACTAAAACGCATCAAGTAACACAAGTGTGACCCATCAAATGTATTCAGGTGGGCAGCACTTGTATAATATTTAATTAATATAAGAAGAGTGGTTACTGTAGTGGAAACTCTCATTTTTATGATTTTCCACAACTTTCTTTCCAAAATTTACTGAAAAGTAGATTTTACAAATAAAAACTTAATATTATTTGCTTAATTTAACTTTCTTGGTGTAATATAGCCTTCATTTTGCACTGTTTAACCAAAAATCTTAATTAATTTAAGGTAAATAATGGTAAACTACTGAAATTTTGTTTAGAATTCAAAAATAATTTTATATTCATTCTATATGATATATAACTTTCGAAAGCCCATTTAGTTTTATGAGCATCAGCTTGAAGAAAAGTTGAGTGTTATATACCTTAATCAAAGAGATCGAATCGGATGTAGTTGCCCTTGTAATGGGGTAACCAATAAATAAATAAATAAATATCTTATGTAAGACCTTGCCAAGACATTGTTTTGTTTGCCTTCCCTTTTTTTTATATTTATTTTATTTTATTTTTATTATTATAACTGGTTTCTTAATGGGGCGACACTTTTAAAAGCCATCAATAAAAATGGTAAAAAAGTGTGGAATCGGTCCAAATTTACCACCAACGGAATGACAGTTTGTTGCACGTGTTGTCATTCTCTCTCTCTCCCTCGCTCTAAAAATAGTAAACCCAAAAAGGGAGAAGATGTATATATTCCAGACAAAGAGATCTACTAGGAGACCAAAAATAAACACAGCTTAAGGAACAACAGCTGCCACAGATACATTTTAGATTTACACATTGCTGTTGGGTTGCGTTATATATAGGAGGACTAGCCATGAATGAACTTTTGCCCAAGTACGTGCACTCGCATTGATATAATTATATACATACATACATATGAATGTATATATATGCAGATTTCTAACTTGCAAATCGACAACAACGACACGTGTCGTCAGCCAGACTATATAGTAAATATATACAGATAATTTTATGTATATAGAAGAGCGGTAAGTGGGGAAAATGGCTGGCAGGCAGTATTCATTTCATATCGTAGTTTTCAACATTGCATAAGTTATTCCTGGGGAGGGGAGCCGCCGAAGGAGGGGTAAATCAAGTGAACACAATTGCGCGTTCTATATACACTTTCATTGAAACATTGTTGCAATTCTTTCATAATATATATGTTTATTTCCCCATTTCAAGCACTTAATTTGCATTTAACGCGTTTCTGGTTTCTACACAAACAAATATATATATTTTATTTTCCATAATTGTCTGGCTATGTGACATTATTCAATCGTTACTTACTAGAGCGAGAGGTGGGGCGGGGCTGGGCAGGGCTAGGAGGGAAACCATGTAATATATTTACGAAACGCTTCAAGTGATAATCAATTTTAATCAATAATTGATTTTTAAATCGAATGCAAAAATAGTGTGGCTGTATATCACATTGCAATAAATCCCAAAAAAAGAAAAGTAAAGCACTATACGATAAAATAGTACCCTATCTATAGAGACTTTTACATTATCCATTATGCAATGTCAGTTTTGTTAAACTAAAAGAAAGCAAAACCAAAAGAAACCAGACAAACAAAATAAAAACAAAGATGAAACTATTCACCTTTCCCATTTGAAACTTGTTGACTCTCCTCAAACACGTGCGAATCAAATGCCCAGATCTATCTAGACATAGACATATGTATGTATATATGTATATCCCCCCCCCCCCCATGTTTGTGCTATAATGAATTATTATTGAAGCTTTAAAAAAAAAAACTGAAACTTGTTTGACTAGTAGTTGGCCTGCTTGATCTGTTTGAGTTCTTGTTTTGAATAAGCCGGTAGAGTTCTAATTTAAGACAGACACACAGACAAATCGACCGATCGACAGACCAATCAGCCATATCATTTGTTTTCCTATTTAACTGTTTGTGATATTGAAAAGTTGCGTCGCAAAAAGAGATTTCCGCCATTTGAAATTGAGATACATTTTCACTTGGTGTCGGCCAAAAAACCAGTTGGGAGTTGAGTTCAATTGGAGGCACTTTGCTTTGCTCTGCTCTTGTCGACGGTGACGGCGTGTGTATCCATTAGATACATTCATAGAGTGCCATGGGAGTGCAATCATTTTCTCTACCCTAGCCAAAATAAATATCTATAGACTTTGGTATTAAGTTTGCTATTTATTACATATATGCATCAATCTATATTTTTTCCATTACTCTAAATATCAATTTTAGTTAGTAAGTAATTTAAAAAATTCTTCATTCTTAAGAGAGAGAGAGAGTATTCGAATATTTGTGTAGTGTGTTTACTTTCTTCTTTTTCTCCTTTATTTTTCGTTTATTTTTTTTTTTTTTGGGCACTAGCGAAAAAAATTGTTTAGATGCGGCCAGTCGGGGGCCATTGCACTTAGGCCTGAAATTTCTTTTGGTTTATATTCGCTTCTTCTTTTTTTGTTGTTGTTGTTGTTTTGTTTTATTGTAGCCTCTTATCAAGGCAAGTGCATTGAACCTCTCCATCAAAGTCCTATCCTCAAAAAAAGAAATACATAAAGTAAACTGAAGCCAACTAATTTTTGCAATTGAAATTTATTGTCGAGTTTATTTTTCCTTCTCTCTCTCTCTCTCTTTTGAGAATTGGGCTTTGAAAAAGAACTTTCTTTCAATCTTTGAAATTTGACATCATTTCGTTATTGCCATTGTATCTCAATTAAGGTGATTGGGTCAAGAACTTTGTTGGCTTAGCATTGCATTTTGGCCAAAACAAATGAATGAAAATGAAATTGAATGAATTGCTTCTTGAAATCTAATCTTGGCCATGGCTTGCTGCTTCTGCTCTGATCATAATTGCTGATAATGTGAAGTAAACAATTTCTTATGGTATTGTGACGTAGGTAGAAAAAATAAATTTGAAAACAAAGATATAGGCCAACGAAATGTAGGAATCATAAATAATAATTTTTCTAGATTGTTTTTTTTTTTTTTTGGAGTAACCCAAAATTATTCAACTATGTACTTCAAAGTGTATAAATGCCTTCCTTGTATACTGTTACACTGTCTAATGTTAATGTTGCTTTCTTACCCTTTTATCATGTTTTTTTCTTTTCATATTTTTGAAGTTAATTATCCTAAAAGTAATGTCAATATTTCTGTCAATACAATTGTTTATTTTTTATCTCAAATTTTGTGTTCTTACCATATTTATTCTCTTTTTTTTATATTATCTCAGTTTATAGTTACTTTTACCTAATTTTGTGTAATTCTCCTTATTAGCTTAAAACATCTTGACCCATCTTTGCTAAGTTTAAGTCAATATAATTAAAGATTCATTTGAATTTCTAGTAGGTCTAGTTCCTTTATACCTCATGGAAATAAGTATATGTGCACGACAATTTTTGGAAAAAAAATATATTTCAAATGAAAGAAAAATAATAACTTTTTTGTAGCTTATAAATCTAATTAAAAGCAACAAAAAACAATAACAAAAATTCATTTTTTTTTTTTAACTCAAAAAAATGTCAAAAGAAAAAAAATCTTTATAGGAAAAAATTATATGTGCATATTTCATTTTTGGCGAAATTCAAGCCGATTTCAATAATTTCAACTAATTTTTTTTGTTTAGTAATTAATATGATGGCCTTTTACTTGAATAACTTTGTTTAGGCGACTGTGCATTGAGTCTACCAATTTCTCCAGAGTGGATTTGCTAATATTTTCTCACTCAGCGACCACAGCATCCTTAAGGTGCACTATTGAGTCAAATTGACGTCCATTTTTGTAAACCTTGGCCGATAAAATGCCCCAAATGTCTTCAATTGGGTTAAGATCTGGGCTTAAAGCTGGCCACTCTAAAACATTAATATTACGTGAGGAAAAAAACTCTTTTGTAGAGTTTGCCGTGTGTGTTGGAGCATTGTCCTGTTGAAAAATCATATCGTCTGGATAAAAATTTTCCGAAAAATCAATGAGCTCTATATCAAGAAGTTGAATATACATTTCCGCATTTGTTTTAGTCGGAATAAAGCATATTCGGGACTTTCCGGCATATCCAAAGGCAGCCCATACCAATAACGACCCTCCTCCGAAGTTGCGTTTGTGGCGGGTTTGTCGTGGTAGTCGTTTATCTCGCCAATACTTGTGGCTTCCATCTGGACCGTCTAAATTAAATTTTTTCTCGTCTGAAAAAATTACATTTCGGAACTCGTGAGTCCAAAATTTGTATTTTTCGGCAAACGCCAAACGGGCCTTAAGGTGGCGTGGTAGTAGCTTCGGTACAGGCTCTCGCAAAGCATATGAAATGTTTTCATTTTCAGAAATTATTTGGTTGACCCGTCTCCTGGATACGTTAAGATTCAGATGGCTGCAAATATCGCTGCAGGACATCTCCTTTTTGGCAGCAAGTCGCCAAATTTCTCGTCTACAGCGTTCTTGGATTTTCGTCGGGCGGCCAGTACGCTTGATTTTACCATAATTGGTCAAATTTTTGAAAAAGTTTGCTATGGTGTTCCTATGACGATTCACTCGGGAAGCAATTTCTGCAATTGTTTTCCCACTTTCTTTCATGCCTAGAATTAAGCCACGCTCCTCAGCGCTTAAATGTGTCCCACGTGGCATCCTACAGTTCAATTTAACAAAAATATGGTAATGTCTAGTTGCCCACGTGTTTTTTTTGTTTACTTACGTTTTTAATTATTAAAATAAATAAAAAGATTTACCAAAGCTTATTTAAGTGACCACGATCGCTGCCAAATACCGACTAATGTTATATTACACATATACTTCTTTCCTATGAAAAGTGGTATGATGCCATACAAAACGGTGATAACGGTACCGCGAATAGTGACGAAAGAAGAATTTTGCAAAAACATTCTTGCAGTAGGTCCAATTAGAAAAATTGTGCGTACCAAAAATAATTGTTTGGTTAGTTTTAGTCGAGATACAGACAAAAAATATTGTGCACATATACTTATTTCCATGAGGTATATAATTGTTCTTATAGTTAAGCTATATAAAAGAATATCTTAATAATTTCGTAGCTAATACAGTAGAATTACAGTTATAACAATTATTGGGACGATTTAATTTCAATTTTTTTTTTTTTTTTTTTAAATTCAAAAATGTGTCTACGCATAAACATTTTTTAGGGTGAATTATTGAGATATTTCAATACTTTTCAGCTTTATTTATAATGATATTTTTTTATCATTATAATCAGTTTTACTGGATTTATTTATAATGATTGTTGATTCATTGCGATGCAATTTCAGTGATATTATATTATTTAATTTCGATTAACCGGATTGAGCTTGATTTCAAATCAAATTCCACTGTACTATAAAATTGGGAAACATTTTATACACTTTCTTGATCAAAAATCACTACAAAATGTATTTTGTGACTAATTTGAAAGACAACTTCTCATTCCGTAACAAATACGACCCAATTATAAACACAAAAAATAAATTTGTAACAAAGAATTCATAACATAAATATTAATAGAGGGTATGCCATAGTCGTTGCGCTTTCTTGTGAGTAAATCTTTCTCTCTTGACTTGTTTTTGAAATAGTTTGTCGAGGTTTTCGTTTTAATTTAGCACGCAACAAAGCAAAAAAAAACAAAAACCTAAAAAAAAAAACAAAATATGCAAAAATTTTCTTTAGCAAAATGCAAATCAGTTTCAATATGCTGTCGAGGGTCTTGCACTCAGTCAGGGTTATAATTATTATTACAAGTATTATAAGATACGCAAAAGATGGCACAAAACAATAACAAAAATAAACGCATTTAAAATGCAGTCATTTGTTATTGTTGTTGTTGTTATTATTGTTATTGCTGTTTTTGTTTACCCAACTCGTGTGGTTGACTGACGAACTTGGCTAAGACTTTGGGACTCTCCTCCAACGATAAGAAATCGTTTTTCCCTTACCTGTTTTTCTCTATCTGTCTTACTCTATCTCTCTTTCTTTCTCTCTCTCTGTCTGTGTTTTGTGTTTACCGTTTTATTTGCTTTAATACTTAACAGGTGAGCAAGTTGAGGTGACAATAACGATGACTCTTCTTTGCTTTGTCTGTGTTTGCCATTTTGTTGGAAAGTGTAAATTTAGTTAACTATCTTTAGACAGTAAGCCAGTCAGGCAGTTGAACCTTTTAGAGCAATTGTCTTGATAATGTTTGCATTCATATATACAAACATATCTATATATATATATATATATATTTGAGTATATAGCTATAATTAATCAAGCCATTCTTGACCGATAATACCCCCCAAGCCCAGCAAATTGAAACCCAAGACACAGTCACACAGTTCCAATCTCTCTTTCTCTCCCTTCCTTCCCTTCCATTCTCTTCCCATCATCATTTGTATTCTATGTGTTGTTTGTTTGAATTGAAATCTTGTGAAAAATGTTTAACGGGCCTTTGACACATGACTGTTTGATGAGATAGAGATTCATTTTCTTTTTTCTTACTCAACAAGATTACACCGAAAAGTGAGACAGGCCACAACAGACAGGTTAAACAAAAGCAAACCCATTTTCAGTTTTGTTAAGTAAAAATCGGTCAAGTCTATATTAATGATCCATTTTCCGTCTTAAGGAACTGCTAACAGGCATTTGATTGAACTGGTCTGGTTCCCAATCTTCTATAAGTATTAGTTGCAAAAGTTTTTTAACTAATGACTATATGAAGGGTATATTAAAATATTATATCTATGTAACTGAAATGGAAATTTGTGTAATATTCTGATCCCCCTTAATAGAATTGATGAGCTAGCTTAAATGAGTAGTTAAAGTTATGACCCTTATACCATAACTTTAAAGTTTATTTACAATATCCGTATTTTAAAATACACAATGTTACATCAGTTGATATAATACTACGTAATTAGAAAGATAACGATTATACGATATATATATATTCTATTCTGCAACGAAATTTCATCGTGGGGGAACAGAAAATCATAAAATTCTACGGCAGGCACTTGAAATTCTTTCACGAATATCAAATGAGACTTTAGATGATATTGACTTAAATAAATATACCCACTATATAGTATGTATGTATATATAAATATATATAGAGCATGTGGAATATGCTAAATTTGTGTCAAATTAAATTTTCATGAATTCAAGTCATTAATTTACAATATATAATGATCGTTTGACTCTTTTGTATGTAATTAAGTTAGCAGCGAGTCGTTGCCTTCGTTCTCCTCGTTCAATGACATTGACTTATGACTAATAATATCATCTATAAATATTAATCAACTTTGTGAAATTTGTTTCTTCTTTTGTTTTTGTTTTATTTTAGAAACACATGCAAGTGGCCATCAAATGCATTACAAAGAAGGGTCTAATAAAGACACAGAATTTGCTTGGCAAGGAGATCAAGATCTTAAAAGAGCTAACCGAATTGCATCATGAGAATGTTGTGGCCCTATTGGATTGCAAGGAGTCGCAGGATTGCGTCAATTTGGTTATGGAGGTAAGTTTCATTTTGAATAAATAACCACAATATAATATTATTTACCAAAGACCCCATCATGTGAGTCATTCCACTTGTCCAAGTACCGGCGCAGGCAGCAGCAAAGTGCACGTAGACAAGTTTTAACGTCATGAGAAATGTATAAAATTTGCTACGCAATTGATTGCGGAAATTGCGAAACGCGTGTATATATATATATCGTTAATACAATTTAAAACAACAAATTATATACACATATATAAATATATTTATATATATATGTTTGTAGGTATAGAGTACATTTATACATTTAGTGAAAATTTCGTTTTGGGGCTTTTCTTTTACGCATTTGTTTATGCTTTTGTGTTTTTAAGTTTGTTCAACTCATTGCCCCAAGCGTCTATTCCGTTGGCTGTTTACTTCGTTGCTGTTGTTGGTTTGGGCAAAAATTTATTAGCCCGAAAAATAGGTCAATTGTCTGGAAAAAAAGTAAAAAAAAAAAAAAAAAATCCAAATTAAGTATGTATTTTAGTTTAGTTATTTACTTATGAACGACTATTTGTGTGCGCCTATTTGACTCTTTTTTTCCTGATAAGATTCGTTTTGTACACTTCTTTGATTCAGTTTATGCACACATTATTGCGCTCAGAAAAACAAACTGTAAAGATAACTATAAAAGTAGCAAATGATCTGCCAAGTAAATGTTAGTTTCTTTTTTAATATACAAAAGTAATTTCCACCATGAAAACGTTAAATTTTCTATTGCCTACTTTTCAGATGATTACAGAAGTTTGGTCCATATGGACTAGACCAATAAAGAAATAAGCTAGGATCAGAATAATTTAAATATTTAAATGAAACAAAAACCTTACGATTAATCGGTTTCCATTATGTCTTTTCGTAATGAAATTAATACGAATATCGTTCCTGATAATGTGTAAATTTTATTGGCAAAGGGCATACAATTGCTTACTCTGATTAAGAATTTTTTTTTTGATTCCAATTTACCTTTTTGTGGCCACACAAAACCGAATATTGCATGTCATCAACATCATCGGTTTGGCCGTATCAGTAAGCTAGTCAGTCAGCCACTAAACATATACACATAAAAAGAGGCGCGTTGTTCCGATTCTCTGACTTTGGCCTCAATATGTTTAATTTGCTTTTGTCTATGCCATTCTATTCTATCAGTTCTCTTTTACTCTGTTCTGCTATATTCTAATTTGTTTGCATTGAGAGCTCTCCTCGGTCATTTAATAAATGTAATCAGTTGTGTTTCAGCTTCCTCCTCGATTTGTTTATTGATTCTATTGTTGCACATGTTGTCTGATGTGTGTTCTTGTTCTATATTTATTTACGATACATATATTGTATATGCAATATTTGTTTTGGTTAGGGCAAATTCTATTGTATTGAGTGGCTGTGGGACAATGCACAGGTGTTGCTAGTATAAATAGAATTATGGTCCAATAAATTGTCATTGCAGATTGTTTTAACTGGAATTGATATTTATAACTGAAAGTATCATATATAAATGTATACACTATATATCTATCTAATGGCCAAGAGGACATGGTCCTTTAATATCTTTAATATAGAAAACTTGGATCGAAAATTGCTTTACAAAAGTTAATATGTTGCATAAAGAATTATTTGATATCCATTGAAGAATAATTCTTTTATTATATTTAAAAAAAAAAAACCTAGCACTTATAAAAAACTTAGTTCCCATTCAAAACTTTCAATATAATTTATATTTTTTAAGAATTTGACATTGGCAATTTCTATTATCTCTTTATTCAAATGTTTTTCTAATAATTTTGTTAGAATGAATTTAACTGATATATGTAAATGAAAACTACAGTCGCTAAATTTCACTTTTGTCTCCATAATGTATGGATCAGAACTATATAATAAAATTATATCGATTTAGCTAGAATAGAATTTCGATTCCTTTGCAAGCTTTAAAATAAAGTTTTCCATACCAAGAGTTTGCCAGGAGTTGATCTTAGAAAAAACAGCTCAAAAAAAATATGCTTAAAATAAAAATATAAATACAATTCATATAACCCGATCTGTATAAATATAACTGAGTTTAATTCCTAGATCAATAGATACAATTTTTAACATTTATTTCTATTTACAATAATTCAGTATTTTATTGTATATGTTGGCAAAAAGTCTAAAATTACTAAAGATTACTGGCGACACACAGTTGTTGTTTCGTTTTTGTTTTGTGGAAGTCTAACAATAAATCTAAACATTATCTAAGAATTATCTATATATATGTGTGTATATATATATTGATTTATATGTTTAATGTGTATATAATTGATTTCTTAATTTCTCTTTTTTATAATTTTTCTTTTTTTGTTTGTTTGTTTTTGGTGTCCTACTCCGGTCAGACTTTCTCCTAGGAAAAAAAATCGCTAAACGACTAGGTAGATAATCTTAAAAACTATTAAACTAATGAAAAATCTAATGGTAAGAACAGTTGTTGTTGGGTTTTTTTTATGTTTTTGGAAAATTGAAAACTACAATTTGGATGTGTGAATGTGAACGACCTTCGTGTCGAATGCCCATCGAATGGAATTGTTTTTTTGTTCAGTTTTAAGCTAACTTATTTAATGGTATCTCCTCAGTGGGATGAACCTGATCCTTTGGCTCTGGTTTGCTAGTGCGGCAGCACTTTGTCTTTATACCGCCAACATCTTTGCGGCATATGAGGCCAATAACAATGCCAATAATGGCAATCACCATGATGCCTTAAGACAAAGAGAGAGGAGAGAGAGAGAGGGGGAGTTATTATAAAAATCATTGGTTTTGTGTTGAAATAAACTCACATATTAGCAGGGTATTGATGGTCTCTTTAGAAATGGGCACTTGATAGGGTTCTTCCTTATCTGTGCTAGTGGTTGTATCCACATTTCCGCTTTCCGTGGCAGACCCAAGAATATTGGCCTTGGCAATATCCACATTACTACCAACTGCTCCAGCTGTATTATTATTAGTCATTTTGTTGCGATTCCGATTAGCTGTAGATTAACAGATGTTAATTCCAGTAAATAAAAGTATTTTTCCAGTCAATAGCAATAGAAGGGACCGGGGGTTAGTGAGATGGAGTAGCGGTAGTGCTACTTACCCGAGCGTGGCGGAGCTGGTGCTGGTGTGGCGGCTGGTTTTATTGTCGTTGGCAGCGCCGACACCCGCTTCAATGGCGAATCTGTGGGCTGTATTAAACTCTTGTTGAACGATGTACCCGAGACTAGCTCAAAGCAGCTGATATCAAAATGCTTCAAACTTATATTATCTATGTTTTTCAATAGATTGCAGAGTTCCTCAATATTTTCCTGGTCCAATTCGGGCAGTTTAAGTTTAATTAAGTTCTCCAGCGGTGTAAAAGCTCGCGTATTGATTTGCTGTCAGGCGGAGAAAAAGAGGAAGAAGCAACAGCAAAGTTAGAATTTGTACAAGTGCGAGAGCGAGACAACTGTATGTAGTCAAATAGTCAGCTGCTTAGAGCTGCCACTTTCGATATTTATCGACAACTCGATAAATTTACATATTTGGCGCCCTCTTTAAAGCTTACCTGTTTGAAATCATTGTGATCCAAACGTAAAGCATTCAATGAGCTCATATTTGAAAAGATTTGCTCTGGCAACTCGGTCCAACTACAGTTGGAGCAACTGAACTCACTCAGTTTGGGTTGATTTAAAAATGAGCCACCTTCTTTACGCTGAGTTATGCTATTATTACTCAAATCGAGTAAAAATAACTCTGAGGCGCCGGCAAAGGTATCTGGATCAATTTTGGTCAAACGGTTATTGGCCAAACGCAGGCGACGTAAACGTTCCAGGCCATTGAAAGCCTGCAAAAATGAATTATTATTAAATAAAAATGTTATTTGTTTTAAAGATTTTTTATGCAATTTTTACCTCTTTGTCCAGTCGACTCAGCAGATTGTGATTTAAATTAATCTCGACCACTTTGCTTAAATTGGCGAAATCCTCGGCCCGCAATTCAGCGATAACATTATGGCTTAAATCTATAATTGCTGCCGTTTTGGGCATATCCAATGGCACATGAGTGAGATGACCATTTGTACATTGAACATATTTGTAATCCTCTAAACAGAGACAATTTCTTGGACAACTTGGCTCTAAAACATGATTGCTGCGTCGTGGTATATCTTAAATAAAATAAGAGAAAATTAATAACAATTATATTCAATGAATTGTAATTACCACTCACTAAATATAGGTCGAAATGTAGTTGTTGTGGTTGATGTCGATGATCCAATCATCATGGCCAGCTCTGGCGCTAATCCTCCCTTGCTCTCATTCTCTATAGATGTATCATAATCATCATCGTCATTATATTCATAATCATCTCCACCGGCCGCTGGAGCTGCATATGTATGGCTAATGCTGCAAAAATAAAATAAGAAAATAATTAAAACAATTAACAGCCATTTTTGTTAGGTTGTTTCAAAAAAAAAAAAAAAAAGACAAAATCTAGCTTTAGCCTTGTTGACCAATTTTGGGTGGTTCTATCTGTCTGTTTGCTGACTTGTCTTGCCTGTCTTGACTGTTTTGTGTGAATTCTGTTGGCGGCTTACATCATTGACCCACCCAAGGCGAAATACCGCACCTAGCCCCACACTAATTTGTCCTGAAAACGCTCTTGACCCATTTTGTAATAAACACGCCACATAAAGCTAGAGATAGGGAGTGACAGAGACAGAAAAGAGAGAGAGAAAGAGAAGCATAGATAGTTTGTTTATTTTTTTTTAGTTGCTCACTATCATTATACGCTTTTGTTTATATTTTTTTTGTCAGCGTGAATGCATATGAGAAGAGAGTGAAAAGAAAAACCTGTTTAGAGACAACTTGACCGGTTTTTTTTTTTTTCTTTATTTTTTATGTTTCTTTACTTTACTCTACTGGCCTGGCCCGGTCTGGTCTGGTCTGGTGTGGTCCGTACTCTCACTTTTGCCACACATATTTTTCGTACTTTTTGTAGATTGCGTTTTTTTTCCCCCATTTTACATTGACTAATTCTAAATCCTTCATTAGGCGGCATCAGTTAATGCATATTTTACGAGGTGACTTGTGTCAAGTGCGACTTAAGAACGCTTTCACAGACCGAAAACGTTGCGTGACTTTTGACTGAAGTTCTTATGATTGTATACGAAGGCGAGGTTCGTTCTCTATATGATATAAATATGTATGTTTGTATCAGTAAACCTTATGTGTATGCCGTAAAGTAGCCATTTATGGCAAGTTAGTAATAATGATTTGATAAAACTGCAAACAGCAGGAACTATCATTTAATTAGCCATTTTATATCGAGCAATTGAATTGATAAGAAATTGTTTCTTCTTTTTTTATTTATGCGACAAAAGAATGTTTTCTATTTTGAAACCAATCATAAAACTTTGTCAACTGATGTGCCAAAAGCCAAGTTGACAGTCATCAGAGAATGTTTATTGTTTTTTTTTTCTTTTTTTTTTTACTACTATATAAGATTAACATGAAAGAGAAGATTGGCAGCATTGTTCTTCTGTTATTTATCTCTTTGTTGGAACTTCTAGTTTGGTGACCCATACATTTCCTGTCTGTGGTATAGGAGAATGTTGAGAGTGTGCATACCATATCATTCCATTCATCGTTTGTCGGATCTGACACTTCCCATTTCTCTCTCTCTCTCTCTCCCTCTCTGTATGGTCAAGCTGTTTAACTGTGTGATTTATGAACCATATTATTCCCCATATCAGATTACTTTCAAAAGCATTTTCAGTCAAGCAGTAAGTAAACCCTTCAGTTAGCCACTGAATAATAGCTACTCCACACACATATACAAACGAGTTGTAGGATCTACAACCATTTCAAAGTGAAGTGGCAACTACTACTCCCTTTTGGCTGACATTTGGAAACAAATGTTGAGTAGAAAATCAATAGGGAAACCTTCGAGTGGCGCCAATTCTCACATACTTCTACTGGTGGGTAACCGAAGACGAGACAAGAGAATAAATGATACATAAATGGCAAATACTGTGTGAGTCATCAAAACAATTTTTGCCGCTCCAGTTCAATTCCTCTTTTACTTTGGGGAAGATAAGGCCAAAACCCAAGTACAAAAAAAAAAAAAAAAAAAAAATACAAGTTACTACATAAATGCGGCGATATGATTATAATCAGAAAATTTCCCTGTTGCCCGGTGCTCTATCAATAAAAAAAAAAAAAATAACAAATGATATTACCCATTCGTGAGTTATAGCATTTCAAATTGATATAACATACAACTTGGTTAGGTCAAAGTCCCCTTAACAAATTCCTTTTACTGTCCCCCTCACCCACCACTTGTGATCCCGCCACTTTCACGGCAATCATCAATCCCTCCCTCCTCCAGTTGTCAACAGGTTTTCATACGTGTTTTTTGTTTTTTTTTTTTGCGTTTGTTTTATTGAGTGAATTAATTGTTAATGCTTAAAATTCAAACTTTGCACTTTGTCTTGAAGTTCTGTTTTTTTTTCGCAAGTGTTTTTATAAATAAAATATATCTCTTTTCTCTCTTTCTGCCCATTGTCAATTCAATGGAAATTCGCAATTTTATCATACGAAAAGAAAAAAAAAACCCTTTGCCCACATACGTCATTGAATTTTAATCTTAGAAGAACATCTGTATTGAATTTGAAATTTTCTTGCTTCCCATTGCAAATTTGAATTTCCCTTTTCTTAAGTTTTAGAATTGCAATTTCTTGTTACCTGACGCTGAGTAAGAATATTAACAATAATCCAAATTTGTAATACACATGCATTTTGTTGCTGTTGGGTTTTTTGCGTTCCTTTCTCGATTAATTGGTTGTTTGATTAATATTATTAAATTCAATTTATTCAATAATTTTTTATTGAATATTGGATCTTTTTATTGAGGTTTTTTTTTGTTGTTCAGGTCATATTACATGATCTCTGTTGTCTTGTATTACACAGGCTGAAAGAGAAAAAGAAAAATGAATTTTCAATCATAATTCCAAATTTCACTGCTTTCATTTCGTAATTTTCCATAATAATTTTGTATATTATATTATTCCATCAACAACAACAAGAAAAAAAATAAAATAATAAAAAAAAGACATCAAAATCAGCTAAAAATATAACCGAAAACACACGCACCGAAAACTTATCGCGACCGCTGCCAACTTTTGACTGAATTTCAAACAGAAGAATCGGAGAAGAAAATTTCATGAATTTTGGCTCACAACTGCACTGAGAAAGCGGCAAGCGCAGGTGTATCAAACAAGAGAGAGAGATAGAGAGAATATGAGTATGATTTAGGGAGAGCGAGAGAGAAGCTAAGGTAAAGCACTGTGATGACGCCGTTGTTGATTTGTTTAATATTAAGCAAACATTCTCTGTGTTTGTTCCAATTGTTCATTAAAAAAAAAAACAAAAATTTGCCATACAAGTGCACTTAACAAAGAGAGGGAGAGAGGTAAAGAGAAATCATTTATGACGTCGCACAGTGGGGCCTTTTCTCATTTCGCTTATCAAAAATCATATCTTCTAAAGTAGTGAAGCGATTTTCAAAATTTAAAAAGCATTTGATAGCTAATTGTTCAAGCTTCAAATGGAGTTATTACCGAGGTGCCACGTGCTCGGGTTGCTTAGATATTCAAGGTCAAAGTTGAAAAATATTTCTAAGCATATTTTACCCATAAAATTCACTTTAAAAACGCTTTTTTGATCACAAATGAACCTTATTATATTAGATTTGATGACTAAGTCAGATTTTTTAATGTTTTGTTTTAATTTTTTATTGTAATTGCAAAAAAAAATATACCATTAAAAGGGAATATTCATTTTGGTCTCCCCCAAAACCCTTAATGCTACAGAGCTAAAATTTTACACATAGGCTTCTGTTAGCTGTAGGCATTATATATCTAGAAATCATCCTGATCGGATAACTATATCCTATAGCTCCCATAGGAACGATAGGTCGAGAATAAAAATAAGCTTCCACAACTTTGTTGTTTTTTAATCAATTTATAAGAAATTTGGATTCTGTTAGTGTAATATACTTTCTAACATATTCACCAAGTTTTATCAGAATCGGTTGACTATATCTTATAGCTCCCATAGGAATGATAGGTCGAGAATAAAGTGAAGCCTCCAAAACTTTGTTGTTTTTCAATCGAATACTACGAAATTTGTACCCTATTAGTTTAATATACTTTCTAACATATCTACTAAATTTCATCAGAATCGGTTGACTATATCATATAGCTCCCATAGGAACGATCGGTCAAGAATATAGTTTTAGAGCAATAACTTGAGTGTTTATTGAGCGATTGTCACGAAATTTTCTATTTGGAAGTTTAGTACATATCAAAATGTCTGTGCTAAGTTTCAGCCAAATCGGTCAACTATACGCTATAGCTCCCATAGGAACAATCGGATCCAAAATTTTTTTTTTCTCAAATTACATTTTTTTTCTTAAGCCATTAACATTTAATGTAGGTTTGACTTATTTTATGTGCTCTCCAATGATTTTGTTACATTATAAATATGTAAATATCAAATAACAGTTTGCCAATTTTGCATGCGCTCTTCGTCTTCCCTGCACCTGGAACGCGTTTTTAACGCGAGGTTGCATTAGTTTTTTGAATTTTTGACAAATTTGCGCAAAAAAGCGCAAGACTACACTATATAGGCCTGATAGGTGAATATTCCCTCTATCACGTGTATATAATTATATCGTGAATCTCCGTGAATCTCTGTTGTTTTTCCTTCGCTAAAGTTTAAAAAATGCGAAAATTTAGTGTATTTTTGAAACGTCTCCAATTTACTGAGTATTTCAAATTACATTAAATTTGTTACAACAAATAACTAAAAAATGATCTACTTTTCGAATAAAGTAAAAATTTTCGAGATCAGTTGTTTAATTCGGCCAATATACAGTTTCAAAGTTGCAAGTTTTTTTTAAAATTCAAAATTTTTTTTTTTCATGAAAAATGTCTCCACTTTGAGACGATGTAGCACCCACAACTCTTATCGGATTTCAATAATATTTTGGATCCATAAAATCTGAAGTATTATCTGTCGATTCCACTTTTCATTTTTGCCAAACGCGATGGTGAAAAAAATGATTTTCGGTCAGCTATTCGGGCAGAGGCCCCACTGTGCGTCGTTGCTGTCAATTGTTTGTCTCTCTTTGGGTAAGTTTTTCTTTTTCCTTAGGTTATTCTTGATTGACTTTAACATTTGATCACATTAGCATTAGAAACGTCATGACATATACATATGAAGGTGCATCAGTTGTAAAGAGATTGAAAGAGTAAGCGAAAGCATCGATGACGTCGATGTAAATTTCTGTCTGTGAATAAGCAAACGTCATCTGTCAACTGTTTACTCTCTCTTTACTCTCACTCTTTCGCTCTCTGGGTCTTTCTCTCACTGTGGTACTTGGTGCTTTACTGTTAGTTCTAATCACGCTAGCATGATTAGCCAACAAATGTGTAGCCCCAGTCTTCTAATCTTATCAACTCATTTTCTTCTGTTCGTTCGGTACGTTTTTTTTTTTTTTTAATATTTTGTTTCTAGTCCCATTTAATTTTGTTTGACATAATTTCCCGATGTTTGCCATTATAATAATTAATATTGTAAATGTTTAAAGTACATATTTAGTAATTACAATACTTATACGTATGTATGTGTAAACATGTACACACATACATATGTAAATGGGAAAAGTCTGGCATTGTGGTAATTGAAAACTTTTGCTTTGTCTTAATTACTTGCTTTAGTTTGTAGTAGTGTTGTATTTGATTAAGTCAATTATTATACAGGTAAAAGACCGGCTAAGTGGTTCTGGGCTTTTATGGAGATCTTTTCATTAGGTTATTCTGGGTAATTTTGGAGAAAAATTCTGTTAATTTAATAGGAATATGCATTCATTATAGCTTTATAATTCTGTCTATGTTCCCCTGACTGAAAGTTATATTTTGGTTATTCCATACAAATGAGTTTTATTGTAGTTTTACACATTTACACAATGTTTTGTGAATATTACATACGCATATGTACGTAAATGTATGTACACTGACGAGCAAAACTGTAACACATGTTCAATGTTCTCACTTCAACGGTCTGTATTATCTCTTCTGCTTTATGCATGCTTAAGATCATAGTCTTGAATGTGTGTATTTACATATATGTTTTTGATAAAATGCAATTGCGTTTTCAATTTGATTTCTTTGATTCAAACATGGCAGTTTATATATGTATGTACGTATATTATTCGATATGCTCGGTTAAAATAAAATAATGTCACGACCTTAGATCTTGCATATTGCTACATACTAACATATTTAATTGGAAGAACTTTGATTTCAACTTGAGTCATTATTAAATCGGACACACGAATACAAATCTATATATTGTCAATGCTCGTTTCTACTTCATTCCATATACATTCATTGTCTGTGTGTGTATTTATTTGTAGAGCGGCATGCTTGGGCTTTGTTTTTTATCGCCTTAGGAATTATAAAAAAAAAAAATAAGTTGACCTTTAATCACTACCGATCGACCAAGCACAACAGCAACCAGTAGTCAGTCGTGTTAATGCTATACTTATTATACGTAATCGTAATACCCCAATGATGGGGCTACTTTATACAAAATTTTCAATTACAACTGAAAGTTTTCTGTTTCATTTATTTATGCATTTCTAGTGAATTTGAAATTATTTTTATGTGTTTTTCTTCTTATTATTATTATGTGCACTTTTTTTTTCTTTGTTGTTGTTAAGCTGTTGCAAAATTTTTCGGTGTTGCCTTAACAGTTAGCATTCGAGAGCTTAACGAGCGAGTAAGCGAGAGAGATGGCGTTGCGTATGGCCCGAGCGTTTTTAACAGACTGAGCGGCAGCAGCGGCGGCGACGTCGCATTGAGCTCAGAGCGGCGGATATGCCCAACAGAGTAAAATGAAGCCTCTGTGTTTTCTCTCAGCTTTCCATTGTGCGAGGGGAAAGCTCTTAGAGAATATTTCTGATTTTGCATTACTAATTTGTATTACCTATTAATCGCTGACTCATGCGCATAGGCCTATAAACAGATGCATATCGAAATGATGGAATAGAGTGTGGGCTTAGCGATACCCTGTTTTGAGTGGGGGAGTAAGTTCAGTTTTTCCGTTTAGCACAATTTGTCTCTAACAATTGGTCTTCTATCTGAGCTTTGTTTCTTTTACTTTTAATAATCAACATTTTTCTCTAATATTTTTATTACATTTTGACGTTGATCTAGTCAACAAAGGTTTCAATTCGAATTATTATAACATGTATATACTTGCCTAACTAATATACCTACCATAGAAAGGGTATCCATATAAAGTTCAATTGGAAAATTCACTTGATGTTTGATGTTGGCGCCTGCTACTGACTGGTTCTCATTCCTCTCCATCTTCTATATTATTTTGTGTGCTTTTCTCCTATGTTTCCCGTTTTTGTGTTGTTTTCTTCTTTTTTTTATTATTTTTTTTTTTTTACATGTCAATGACTTTATTGTGGAAATCTTTTGTCATTTCAATTTCGTCATTTTAATTGCTTAATGTTTTTTATTGTTGGTCGCTTTGTTTGCTCATTAAAATTGTAAGTGGTCCATGCATTTAGTCATAAAATTGTTGTTTATTATAGTATATACATGCATACATACATAACACACACTTACGCACATACATACATACACATTGTGTATATTATACAATTTCCCAGAGTTTGTGTGGGATTTGCAAAATAGCGAAACAAACAAACATATGTATGTATGTATGTATGTATATACTCTTATGAATGTTATGTACTTCTGCGGAATTCTGTGACCCAAGGTCAGGCCATTCAAACATGTAGTATAAGCCTATATGTATTTCAGAGTCCTTTTCAACGCATGTCCTTGACTGGTGACGATTTTTTATACCCCTGAATTTTATTGCTTTTTTTTATGGAATTATGTACATATGAATGTATGTATGTACATATGTACATATATAAAAGTCGACTGGTTAGCGAATGATTTGCATTTTTGAGAGAGTTTCTTGAAAGCTTTGCCTTATATGATTTCATATACTTCCTACTTAACCGGATTAATGTTTTTTTTTTTGCCAAAAGACTGATAAGAGTCACTGTGACATTAGTTGGATTTCGTTAAATCTTTTATTGAAACAATTAAAAAATTACATGACAAGATATATTGGTTTAATAAACTATCTAAACTTCCCTCGCCAAAATTTTAGCTTATTATTCTCACAGCTCATGCATTCATACTATTCCCCGCCAGGATCTATTGTCCCTAATAACAGCTTGTCCAATGAATAATTTACTAGGCCCGTGTGTATATAGAAGCAGCTGTGTGCTTATTTCCTATTCTTGTCATTCTGTATAGTCTAATAATCTTGATTTAGAAATTGTCATAAATCATATTTCCCATTGACCTTGTACCAACCGCCACTCTCCCCCCCACCCATAGAGAGCAAGAATAAACGGTTATTCTGTAATTGGTTTGGCGGTCAGACAAAAGATCTTGTTGAGCTGTATTTGAAAGATGTTCGTTGATTTTGTGCAGTTTTTTTTTTTGCACTGATTGAATTTAATTCATTTGCATAGTACGCATTTTACTTGACATTTACTTAATATTCTTTGCAATTGCAACTTTTGTCCCTTTCTTACTGAGAATTGGTTTCTTTTCTTTTTATTTTTTGCAGTATTGCAATGGAGGAGACTTGGCTGACTATCTGAGTGTTAAGGGCACTTTAAGTGAGGATACAGTTCGGCTGTTTCTCATGCAGCTTGGTAAGTGTAATTTAACTTTTAGATTTTCGATATTGGATTTATCAAACATTTCAAATTACTTATAGCTGGTGCCATGAAAGCACTTTATACCAAAGGAATTGTGCATCGTGATCTCAAGCCACAAAATATATTGCTATCGCACAATTATGGCAAAACTTTGCCAGCACCATCGAAAATTACATTGAAAATTGGTAAGCATAAAAGAAACAAACAAAATTAGGTATAGTAGGGGGATATTTGATGATCACACTGATCATTAGTATTGTAAAGTATCACTGGGGACAGTTATTTATCTGCCTGGATATCTATAGTATTCATTTGAATATCCTTTTTGCAGCTGACTTTGGGTTTGCCCGATTTCTCAATGATGGCGTTATGGCAGCTACCCTATGTGGATCTCCCATGTATATGGTAAGTCTAATTGCTATTAAATTCAATTATATATAATATTAACTTTTAAACAACTTATGTTTAGGCCCCTGAGGTAATCATGTCACTGCAATATGATGCTAAAGCAGATCTCTGGTCACTGGGTACCATTGTCTATCAGTGTTTGACTGGCAAGGCGCCATTCTATGCACAAACGCCAAATGAATTGAAGTTCTACTACGAGCAGAATGCCAATTTGGCGCCTAAGTAAGGATAAATATTCGTGTTTGTTTTGATTGATTGATTTTATGTTGTTTGTAATTCTTAATTCTAGAATACCCCTTGGAGTATCGCCCGATCTAAGGGATTTGCTTTTGTGCTTGTTGCGTCGCAATGCCAAGGATCGCATTTCATATGAGAGTTTCTTTGTCCATCGCTTCCTTCAGGGCAAGAAGGCAGCAGTGTCGCCAGGTAAGTCAACAAATCAATGGCAAAAATACAAAATTTTCATTACTTGTTTCATTCCTTTTTAGTGGACATGCCACCGCTGGGCGGTACTCCTCCAGTGAAGGCTAAAAGTCCATTGCAACAGCAACTGGAGCAGGAGGTGCAGATGGTTAAATTGGCCGAACAGCAGCAGAAGGAACGTGAGGAGCGAGAAGAACGAGAGGCGGAAAAGGAAGAGGAGAATGCGGTCTCTGTTGTGGCCAATCCGGCCATTTGTGCCACCATTACCAATGTGGGTGTATTGTGCGATAGTGAGAATAACAGCGCTTCATGTAGTTCACATGAGGATTCTGATGACTTTGTGCTTGTGCCCAAGAATTTGCCCGAGGATCAGCGACAAGGTCAAACTGGTTTGGCCAGCAATCCAAGGCAGCAGCAGCAACAACAACAGCAGCAGCAGCCACAACAAAATCAATCCAGTCCGCCACGTCCTAGCAGTCTGCCCATCTCCGAGCCCAAGCCAGTGCCGGCACCAGCTCGCCGTCAAATGGCTGGCAATACGGCAGGTGGTGCCATAGCCGGCTCACCCAATGCTCGCACTAATATGCCGTTAACCGTGGCCACTCTGGCCCAAATTCCACGTTCTCAGCCTATTAGTGTTAAGCAACCACGTGCGGATCAGCGCAAGAGCAGCGTCAGCAGTGACATCAATTCGATTTCACCGCCAGCCGTGCAATTCGCCATCGGCACTCCACCCACACGGGTGCGTTCCGCTTCTGGTGGTTCTCTTTCGGAGACACCACCACCTCATGCTCCAAGCACATGGCAGGTATCCCCTGGCGGTCATTCTCAATCGCCGCTACGTCGAAGTGGCAACAGTTCTCCGGTGCTTCCGTCCGCTGCTTTGACAAAGCTGCCCACTTTGGGCAGTCCCACACTGTTGATGGCTCCCGGGTCATTGGGTTCGATTGGTTCGGCGGGTAGCGGTTCCGAGAATAACAATCAGCATCATATGTTGGGGCCGCGCGCCTTCACTTTGCCAGAACTGGGTGCCACTGGTGGATTGCAGAGCCTGCTGGATACAGGTGCCGGTGTGGGTGTTGGCTGTGGCACCGAGCAGCATGCATTCCAAGCTCCCGAACTGTCCGAGGAAACGCTTATGGATCGTGAGCACAATGAGACGCTGTCCAAGCTTAACTTTGTCTTGGCCCTCACCGATTGCATCCAAGAGGTGGCTGATTCGCGCTGCGCGCCACTCTCCACTCTCATGGTGGCCGGTAGCCAGACAGTGGGCAATGATCATCATCAGCATCAGATTCCACTCCATGCTCCGGAGCATTGCAAGCGGGCTGAACGCCTGGTCCTACTCGTACGGGCTCTTCAATTACTGTCATCCGGCCTAAATTTGGCTTCACAACAACTTCGTAATGGCCAGCTAAAGCCCTCGTCAAATGTGAAGAATGGTAAGCCACTTGTCATAAGCAGGAGCTGTACATCATATTGACCCACATTATATTTGAATCCTTTGTAGCTCTGCTCACCATGAACTCCAAGTATAGAAGCATTCTTTTCGAATCGAAGCGTCTAAATGGCAGCGGCCTCTTGCAAAAGGCAAATGCATTTAATATAACTGCGGATAAGATACTCTATGACTATGCCCTGGATATGGTAAGCAACGCACATCTAAATTACTGTTATTATGTATATATAATATATATCTGATTCTTTGCATTGTTACAGTGCCAGGCAGCTGCTTTGGATGAGTTGCTCAAGAATACCAAGAATTGCTTCGAACGTTATAATACCGCACATATTCTGCTTCACTCATTGGTGCAAAAATGCAATCATCCACAGGACAAATTGCTGTTGAATAAATGTACGTAAATGCAACACTCAATGGATTTATAAATTACAACTTTAATTTATTCGTTACCATTTGCAGATCGCGATGCCGTTGAAAAACGTTTGAGCATATTGCAACAGCATGGCTATATCTATGTGACCGATGAGAATGCTTAAATAGAATTTCATGGATGTTAATAAACAAAAAAAAAAAAAAAAAGAGAAAAATAAGCAAACAAAAGAAGTAACAAAATGATGAAGAAAGAAAAAAAAACAAAACAAACAAAAGCATAGGCAATCTTTGCAACATTTCCTTAAGTTATTTACAGTTTTAGTTGAGAGTGCAACATGTGATTAAAACAAATAGAAAACTACTCTAATCTACCATATGACACACCACCACCACCCACTACAAATAATTTAAAACACATTCACGCATACATACATACATCAGACACACACACACACACAAAGCATTATGAAGTTTTATAATTTGTAAAATCAAGTTTAAACCCCAACTAATAACAAATGTCCAATGTAAATAGTTTAACATATAATTTACCCATTTTTTTTTTTACAATTTTTTATATTCTTTTTTTTTTTTTTTATTGGTTTTTCAGTATGATTTTGTAATCACAGACACACACATACATAATTGTTAAAGCTTATATCAGATACAGATATACACCAGATATGATGTAGGACTCAGGTCCAGGATGTAATTTCTAAGCTATCCGTAATATGTACTAAATATATATATTCATATATGTAAAAGCAAGCAAAACATAACGATGGGCAATATGCAAGCCAAACTCAGTTTAATCTACTTATCTGTAAAACAAAGAAAATGGTATATATATATATATATATTCATACATATATACCCCACATTCAAATCCAAATATCATGTGCTAGATATAGCAAAGTGCAAGCTGCACTGGCAAATGTTTTCCGCTTAGGTTTTAATGTCTAATTTCTTATTTAACAGTTTAATATATTCTTTATCTTTATATATCTTTATCTATAACTATACATATATATATATAATTCTATATATATTTATGGCTGCACTACACAAAAGAAGTTTATAATGTGCTATGTTCATAGTTTTTAGTTAGGTATCTTTCAAACAAAAAACTAAAAAAACAACAAAAAAAAAAACATATTTAATTTCATGCCAACAAATGATAATGAAAATTGTTTTAAAACAAATTTTTAAGTTTTTCTACAAAACAAATTACAAAAAAAAAAAAAAACAAAAAGAAAAGCCCACAAAAAATTTCCAAAAATCTATATGTATATGATATACACAGAGCCACACACACATAGAAGAGTGTAAAAAAACGAATATAAATACAAAAATTTAAACTAATTACAAAATTGAATTGATTTAATGTGGGATGATAATTGTTTTTTCTTCAAATAGAGAAATGATTAACGTTAAATGCTACTAACAAAGTGAAAGCATTTGTTTTCAAAAAGGATATTTTGGAATTATCATTTGGTATCAGTTAAAACTCAAAAAAGGCCAAAAAAAAAAGTAATATTGGATAAAGTTATTTCGATGATAAGTAAACTTGAATCAACACAAGATATTAGAAGTTAAAGGGGGCCTTAATTCGTGTTCACCCACCACTGTATGCTCGTTATCTGCTCTTCAAATTCATAAAACAGTTATTTCACATACATATGTAAATCCTTTTTGCACACACACACACACTGCGAAAATTTCGAAGCTTCTTTGTAACTTCTTGATCTCTCTCTCATTCATATGCTTCTCTCTATTTGCAATTTATCTTCTTTAGTTTACTTTCGCCGGTTGCTGTTTTCACTCGCCAAAGTCCGCGTGCATTCATATGTTTACAAGTTTACATTTGCAATGGAAATCGGATATTGCAATTAGGAATTTGCTTCGGTTTAGTTTTTTAAATTGCCTTTCGTTTATTGTTAACACAAAAATTTTTTGAGTGCTTTCAGAGTTAATTGAATTGCAAAATATTGCCAATTGTTTTGTCTTTTTTCTTTTGTGTGCCTGGTTGGTTTTTTGCAGTGAATGAAAGAGCAAGATATAATATATAGAAGGTGTCAGTTATTTGAGTATAAGGCAGAGAAAGAAATACATACATACATACATATACAAAATTTCGCATAATTGCATTATTTGCATTAAGGTAAGTCATTTTTGTTTTTTTTTGGGGAAAATGTACATAAAGAGGTGCTAATTTTTGTTGTGAAATCTAAGAGAAAAATGCAGTAATAGAAATGGTTTGTTTTAATTCAGAATAAAACTCTATAAAGTTCAACGGTAAATTTCGAAAAAAGTAATTAAATGAATTTCTCTATCACATCTGTCATCATTACTGTGGCGCCCAATCAATATCCGTTTCAGGCTGCTTTGGCTAAGCCTGTTGATTAGGCATGTTTGGAAACTGCATCATTGGCGAACAGCGATTTTCAGGAGGATTCATTTGATTGTGATAGGATGTGGCAAAGTAAAATGGCGCCGCAGCATAGTAACCATTGGGATTTGCTGTTAACCCTGGAACTATGGCTGGAATTGGGTTAAGTGATGCCGCTTGGGGATATTGTTTAATGTATTGCTGAAAGTTGACCCATTGCTCGTAAAGATCTTGCATTTCGGGACGAAAGGGCACCATTGCATCACCTCCCATATTTCGGTCCGGATGGGTTTTACGAGCCGGTAAACTTTTATTCTCTTTCCTTTTTGTTGAATTGGCGGTGGATGGATAATTGAAATCTTTTCCGCATTTGTTACCGCCGGCCTTACAACATTTGACTTTTGACTGGCAGCATGATGTGCTGTAGCAGGAATTGCACGAATTGCAACATGAATTGTGGCAGCCGTGGCAACAGTTGCGATAGCAATAATACATGCCCGTGCAGGGATCATAGTAATAGTAGTAGGGCCAACAGTAGGAATTGCCACAGCAGGAATTGGAACAGCAGGAACCGCAGCCTGTCTTACAGCAAGTGGCACCGGTGCTGTTAGCACCACTGCCAACACAGGCACTACCCAAGCGACAGCAAGGAGACTGATCACATGGGCCAGCATGATCGCGTTGATTTACACCTTTGTTCTTTTCTGGTGGCGGTGTCTGTGTACTATCATCGGACCTGTAAAGAATCCAATTGCGAGGATTAAGAATTATGGATTCTTCATTTTGATCAGAAAATTTGTGTTCTATATACTTACCGACCCAAGTTAGCAGAGCAACTGCAATTCCTTGTTGTTGGCGTGTAGAGATCCTTGCATCCACAAGAGCTGATTGGTGATTTTTTCGCTGAGACTGCGGGTGCTGATGGTGTTGGTGATGCACCCAATGTTCCTGTTAATTCTTGTCCGGACTTACTATTTGTCCTTCCACCACTCAAATCCGTAAGGGATCCAGTACGTCCAGTTGGTCCGGCTGCTAATTTTTGGTTCATGTTCTTTCCCACTTGGATATCTCTCTTGCCACCGTTCTCAGCCATTTGTGAAATAGAATTCCTGCTGGGTTTCGGCTTACGTTTAGAGAAAGGAACGTTAGCAAGTGACTTCTTTGGCCCACTCATCTTTGGACAATTGCCACAGCAGCAATTCTGGATACAAGACGATATTTGCAACGACTTGCAAATTCTATAGAGAAAACCATTTAGTTCTTTTTCTGTGTTTTTTTTTTTTTGTAGATTTTTTAAGCGTTTATTTCATTGTGTGCGTGTGTGTGTGTGTCGTTGTGTGTTGGTGTGTGCGTGCCGTTTAAAATATGAGTACATCAAATGTATTAATTTTGACAAAGAACTCACCGCTCGATTAGGTCAGAGCTTAGAGAGCAATGACAGCAACAATTAAACATCGGCGGTGGATCCAGATTTGTCACCGACTGTTCTTCCCCTTGGAGTGTGCCTTCAATGTGTTTGGTATGGTGGTGACGCTGTGGTCTATGATCGATGCCAAGTCCATTCCGAGCACGGTTAGCTGGCGTTTCGGATTTACTGCGTCGTATTAAACATCTTTCCGGATTGCATTCTTCTCCTGTGCATGGATCAAAGGGAGGCTGACGGTAACTAGGTAGACCAGCTGCTGGTTGACCACCTATTGGACCGTATTGCCCATATCCGCTTTGGTTGGTATTAGCTACTGGTCCTTGTGGTATCTGTGGAGGAAGATACAGAGTCGGCGCAAAAGGTCCAACTACAGGGTATTGATATCCTGGTATAGTGGGTGCATAGCCTAATAAATTTGGGTTTGCTGGATAGCCAGCTGATCCTGGCAGGTATCCCGGAACAAGTCCAGGAAGTGTATTGTCTGTCGTTCCCTGTCCCGGTAGATAATTATTATTTGTCGGATTCGGTGTCGTTGCCATATCGGGATTTGAATTTGGTGGTTGCTGCTCTGGTTGTTCTGATCCTTCCGCATCCACTTGTGGAGCCTGTGGTGCTACCGTCACCCCCTCTGGGACATAAATTCCTGGCATTAATGTTGATACTCGTTGTCTATTGTTTGCTTTACCAGTTGGAACACAACAACACGTATCCGTTTTCTGCTTCACCTTCTTACATACCTTTGGCTTGCGAACCTTTGGTTTCGGTGGATCTTTGCACAGAAAACTTGGCGTTATTCTATTTGAAAATTTCTCTTCGACAAAACTTGGCTGTGGTTCCGCCGACCGTGACCGGGCACAGGCACAACACTTCTTGGCCCTAGAAAATGGGGGAAAAATGGCTAGCATGCAGGTATCGATTGAGGAAGTCTTTGGTACTCACCCCGCATTGCGGCAAGAATTGCTCTGATTGTAGTTTGAACAACTTTTATAGTTTTCACATGGTTTTCCGCAGTGTTTTCTACAAGGAAATTAACATTAATACTTTGATGCTTGAATAAGATTATTTTCTTACTCCCGCGGACAGCATATATAGTTGCCAACTTCAACACATTTATCTTGGAGCTTGCTAAACAAACATATAGAATAGGGTAATAATTGCTATACACGGATGGTCGATCGGTTGTTAATTCTTACTTTTTGGGACAGCAAACGTAATCCCCGAGTTGTATGCAATCACACATTTTGTGGTCATCAACTGAATTACCCGTATCCTTGTTCCATTTAGCTTGTAGCTACCATCATAAATGGTCATCGAATATAAAATCTAATTAAATATCAAAATAAAACTATACGAAAAAAATTTGATCTTGAAAGCAAAGTCTAGAAAACTTGGATGTTCTTAAACTTTTTTATAATCCATTAACATTATAGTCAAATCGTGGCAAATGTTTGCCATAGTGATAACTATCAAAGTAATGCTGAAAAGAAAGAATGTGTTTGTGCGGAATTGGAATAAAGGTCACTGCAAATGCATCTTTTGATTCCATATTTATATATTATTATATAGACGGCATTCAAAACTTCCAAACTGAGTGACCTATTTAATTAATAAGAATTATATACATATCCGAAACACTCCAATACCCACACATATATCATGTTTAAGTTACAAATACTTTTAAATGTTTTATTGTTCAGTTGCGCTTATTTAGGACAAGGTAATATGAAGTTCTAATCACAAGTTCCTGCAGATATTAAGACTTAATTCTTTAGAGGAACTAAACGATCGAAATCTAAAATGTGGTAATTGTATTGCTATTCCCAATTATCAAAAAGATGAAGTCGGTTTTGATTGTTCTAGTGATGATATGGCAATTACATTTACCCCACCAGGACGTAGGAACGGAGCACTTAAAGCGGCCATGCTACCGGAGTGTTTACCTCCGAAATTTGAGATAATCGGTACAATGAAATTGTGTCCAATTTAATCTTTCAAGTAATTATTGTCCATTGTCAAAGGTCCCGTTTACGAATATTGCTGCTTCTGGTCACCTCATCTTGGTTGTACTCAAGTCTATGGTAAATCTTACTTGGGAATGTTTAAGAATAATTGTAGTGTTTGTGCCTATCCCTGTGGAAAGAGAAGAAAAGAAATAGTCAACAGCTATCGATTACGGCTTATAGACCACAAATCAATCATTCTTAACTTTCTGCCACTTGTTCTTATTTATCATATGATTTAACTGAATAAAATTATAACTTAATACGATCTTAAGAGACAAAACACAGAATTGGTTCTCTTTCTAAAGATACATTTATTTTCTTTATAATAAATCTTTTACTGTCCATTGATGCCTTTGATTTAATATTTTATATACCTAACGACGCTTGTCGGCACTTTGACGCAGTGCACCCGGATGCCAGTAGCAATTGGAACAGCGTGGACAATGCCAACAGTTACCACATTTCATGCATACATTTCCCGGACCACATTGTTGTAATGGTGGAGATGCATATGAATTTTGTATCTGTCCAGGACTATTGGTATTCCATGTGTCTTTGTTGCGCAGGCAAGAGCGTTTTCCGGATGTAGTTGTTGTTGTTGTTGTTGTGGTAGCTGCTTCGGATGCCTGTTCAGGTGCTACAACCGCTGAAGAAGATGTGTCCACTGCCTCCGGATCCGGTATTGTAATTACTCGTGAAGATGTGCTTGCCTGTGTGTTTGGCTGCTCCGGATTCGATGTAATGTGCTTAGATCCCGGACTATCACAAACGGTCATGGCCGGCATTGGTGCATAAAGTTGAAATGCCAGATTTGGCGGCAAACTATTAATGATTGAGGGTGATGGCTGTTCGCAGCATGACTTATCCTTGTCCCGCCTAAACTCGGTCAGCAGGCAGGGAAAGGGGAAGTCAAAGCGCACCAGTTGCGGTGACAGAGGCTGCTGCGATTCCTGTTGTCCTATTGATGAAAGCAACATTTGTTGTTGTTGCTGTTGCTGCTGCTGTTGAAGGTGTAGATGATGGGATTGATATTGTGGTTGATGCTGTTGCTGCTGTAATGGCATCAATCCGATAGCTTGGAATTGACAGGAATGCGGCGGCATCAGCTGCTGCAACTGTTGCTGCTGCGATGTTGCCGGATTCGTTGTTGGAATCATGCCGCAAAAATATGCTGATCCATTTTCCGTTTGCATAGGAGGACCCATTAGGCAGGCACAATCCATTTGTGGTAAGGGTACGGCGCCAGCTGCTGTGGCCACACAAAAATATGGCGGCATCATTGATGAGGTGGCTGGTTGATGAAGCGAATTTGACAGTAATTGCTGCTGCTGCTGCTGGGATGATGCCACACTCACATTGCGATCTTGCTTAGGTGATTTGCTTGGACTTTTTGTTGCTGCTGCTGATGATGTTGGTGTAGAGGCTACCTGCTCATAGCAGGACAGGCAAGGGCAAGCACATTGGCAACACTGGCAACTACAGTTGGCTAATGGGGCTAAGTTTGAGCTCAGTCCTCCTCCCAATGTTTGTGACTGTTGACCAGAAGGAGGAGGAGGAGGAGGAGAAGAAGGCGTCGGTAGAAGTGGCGGCAAACTGAAATTATCAAAGTAATGATTGCCCGACGGCAATGGTTGACAACAGCTCAGCTGCTTTTTATACTCATCCAAATTGAAAGAACTTGGTATTGGGACATTACAGTCAATACTGAGAAAGTTACAAAGGATTTTTGAGAAAAATTGATTTAGCAATCAAAAAATTTCTACACAAGATTACCTCAATCCTTCAGGTCCTTCTGTAACAAAGCACATGCCCACTTTTGGGGGCTCCATATCGGCCACTGTTGGCATTGGAATTGGCAATGAAGGGCAGCCCATATGAAATTGTGGTTGTGGTTGCGGCTGCTGTGGCAATATTGGCTGCTGCTGTTGTCCTGCCGTCTGGCTACTGCCCAAAAGTCTGCCCGTTGATGTTGCATTAAGGCCATGTTCGCAACTTTCGGTGCAAAACATCTTTCATAGAAATTTTCTTGGCCGCAATGCTCCACTGTACGTTTTGCCCTTGATTGCGGACAGTTGCAAGTTTTATGTTGAAGTAATTTTGTACATTTTAAAGACCAAGATTGAAATAGTTTTGACAGCAAAACGTTGTCAAATTACTTATTAAGGATTGCTTTGATTTAGGTTAAGTAGTCTAACTAAAAAAGGATGCAAAAAAGAAAGAACCAGTGCAACAATTGTTCCTTTTGGATCTTGGAGTAAGCTTCAAGTGGATTCATTTTAGCCAGAAAACCATCTGCTAAGTTAGAACTAACGACTAAGAGCCATTGAAAAGTTGGTTTAAACTAGGATTTACTTTGTTCTTTCCACCATTTTTAAACTACTTTTAAATATTGTTTTTTGGATTTCTAAAAATATGCTTTATTTATTTTTTTAAAATTCTTTTGGTTTTGTTCTTTATATTTTTAATGGTAGGTTTTTACCTTGTCTTTTGTGTGTGCGTGTGGGTGTGTGTTTGGTTTTGTTTTGTTTTGTGTATATAATTACAATATTTATAAAAATGTTTACTTAATTTATTAAGAATGTGTAGACTTGAGTGTATGTGTGTGCGTGTGTCTCTTTGAGTGTGAAAATTAAAGGTTTTTTTTTTTTTTTGTTTTCTGTTTGAAAGCCTCGCAAATTTGTACACTTTTTTTCATCGTTTTATCTCGAATCAACATAAAATTTATGCTAAAATTATATTAAATTTTTTTTTTAGAATTAAAGGCATGTGCGTGTGTAATGTATATGTGTGTGTGTGTGCGTGTGTGTGGTGTGCGTTTAGAAGACGAAATAATAATGAATTGCGCTAAGTATCACAGCCGGGTCTAAGACGTTTGGTTTTGGTTTTCTTTTTGTTGTTGTTGAGGGATTAAAAAAGATCCTTGTTGGTTTTTGGTGTATGTATGTGTTTGTGTGTGCGTGTGTGTCGTGTATATGAACCTCCTCTTCTTTGTTGTATTAAGCAAAATGGTTCAGCTAGAGCATATGTAAAATCGGGCAAGTTATATTTGAAGCCGAAAGTATAAACTAGTTGAATACGAAAACTTTTACTTTAAGTATGGACTGGCTCAAGCTCCAATGCTTTAGGACAAGTATCTTGTAGGATAAGAAGCTAAGTGTGTCCTTTAAACTCAACCTGTTTTTTAAACGTAAGTTCCTTCTTCATTCGGTATCTGAATTTTATTCAGATCGAATTACTGTTGGATTGAAAAGATCCTATCATATCCTATTATCTCTCTTTTTTTTTTAGAAAACGGTTAAACCAATTTTCTAAGACATTTGTAAGTTTATATAGAAAATTGTTTGGGATATATAATGAACTTTTTAGCACTTTCGTTCCTTTACTCGATTGTTTCTCTAGCTGAACCATTTTTTGTTTTCTTTTTTTTTTTTTTGGGTTTTTTCTCTTTAAACAAATGAGGGGAATATGTATAAATATGTCAACTTTCTAACTTCTAAGCCTCTAGGTTGTTTCTGTTGTTGCTGCTGCTGCAACATTTGTGGCACTGCTTATTGATGCCTCGCCATTGCTAGCCGATGCTGTTGTTGTTGTTGCTGTCGTTGCAGACATTGTCGGTTCATTTTTAATCATTTGCGTCGTTTCATGGGCCAAATCCAAGGCTGGCGTTGTGCTGGCATTGGTCTCGGCCACCGCTGCAGCAGCTGCAGCGGCAGCCAATTGAAACTGATTGGGTAGAAAGAGATAGGGATTGGTAAGGCCCGAATCGCTGCAGCTGCTTGCCGACTGTGATTGAGTATTAGTGCCACCGATGCCGCCAACACTTCCAATTCCCATATCGCCACTGATGGCCGTATGACTGGGAGCAGGATTCGATTGCTGTTGCTGTTGCTGGGCTGTATTAACCGTCAGTTTGGTCACACGTTTGCGTCGCGCTTCACTCTCGCAGGGTGAAGGTGCACCTGGATGACGATAACTCACATGTTTGCGCAGCGCATCCTTGCTCCGGGAAACATGGGAGCAGACATTGCAGGCATATCTGTTGATATGTAAATAGAAATATTGGATGCAAAGGAAATTGAGATTGATAAACTTACCGGACATTCTGATGGGTTTCCAGATGAACTCTTAGATTATATTGATTACTCAGCTGTTTGTGGCAAATGAAACATGTGGCGTAAAGCTTCGAGTTCGAGGGCGGTTTGATGGGCGTGGGCGGCAATTGTTTCTCGGCGGTTAGTGACAAAAGATTCGGCTCAGATTTGGCACTGACCAGGGCCATGCTGTTACTTGCCGCTGCTGCAGCAGCTGCAGCTGCCTCCCTTTGATATTGCTCAATGTGTTGCTGTAGTTTGGCATGATCTTCGGGTGAGATATAGGGCGTAGTGCTACCCGCTCCCTGATGGGAAT
Source organism: Drosophila austrosaltans (assembly GCA_035045865.1). Lineage (NCBI taxonomy): Eukaryota > Metazoa > Arthropoda > Insecta > Diptera > Drosophilidae > Drosophila > Drosophila austrosaltans. Next base: position 8,741,244 of record JAWNOQ010000207.1, read on the forward strand.
GATGCACCTGGGCGGCTTGTTGAGCTGAAGTGGGTGTAGCTGCTGCACTATAAATGGACGCTTTGCCGCTATACAATTGGCCAGGTGTTAAAGGACTATGATAGCTGGGTGAGGATTTAACTACCGGTAGTTGGGGAGAAAAATGGGACATGTTCTGCGGAGTAAGGGTAATTGGTGATGTGGCCACAATTGGATTTGCACTTGAACATTCAATTGGTGACTTGTTGTTGGTGTTATTGTTGATGTTGCTGCTGCCGCCTGCTCCGCTAGAGTTGCTATTACTTGTTGTCCTTAGGCTCTCGACAATCTTATCAATACGTTTAATATCCTTCTGTTGTCCCGCCAAAACAGAAGCCGATGAACCAGACATCGTATTTGTATTAGTCTTTAATCGCTTCGCTCCAAAACAATCATCGTCATCCAAACCACTTTGATAGAGCTGACATTGCTGCTGATATTTGGCCAAAAGCTCAGTGGTCTTATTAAGAGCTGTCTGCGAGAAGTTCAATGGTTGTGGCAACAGATTTGGATAGAATTGCAGAGATTTCAAGAAGAAATTCTCTAGGGGAGTGCAACCACCTGTTGCACTAGACAACGATCCACTACCACCTCCGGCCATAGAACCCAATTTGTTAGCCAATAGGGGAGTGTTTAAAGCTGGATTGGGTAACTGAGGGAGGGGTAAACTAGGCATTGGTGTGGGTGATGGTGTATTCGGACGTTCAAACTCTGAGGCTTTTTCATTTGGCGACTCTAAAAAAGAGTTTGTGGCACTGGACGAAGTGGTAGCACTCTTGGCTGACTTGGGAAGCTGCAAGCAATGTGAAAATTAGAAGAAAACTAAAAATGTACACCTGAGGAGAACCAAAATAAAAGTTTCCAGTAATAAATTTGATCTCTATACTTACATTATTATTTTGAACATCCGCCAAACCCTTGATCCCAAGGGTTTCGGCTAAATTCAGCAACATGGGTATCTGCTCCTCATAGACATTTACCTCACCAGAATACATGAAAGTGAGGAGTGCCACAATGGCACCAAAACTCGCACCTGGTATTATAATAACCGGATGATTGCTTGCCTCCAGAGCACGAAAGATTTCCATAAAGAATGTGCTACATGCACTAAGCACCACACGATGTGCCCTCAACTGTCGGCCTTCGGCCGATATGGTGACATCTGTCAGATGCGATTGGTCCAGCAGTATGGGTAGAGTACTCAGCAAACTGGTCTGCAAAGTGTGCATAGAACAAGATACAAAATACACTATATTATTTAGGTCACTCGATCATAAAAATACATTTGGCAGGTCTCCTACTTGTGACTGCCTGGCTGGCTTCCTTGAGCTCCTAACTATATCTAAATTTGGTGATCATCTCGAGGGCTGACTTTTTGGAACACATGCAGCATCAGCAGCTAACACAATCAGACATTTATATATACGTATATATGCATAGATGTTGTTTGGATGTCCGGGGAGGGACACTTGGGCAGCAGCTGGGGGCATTTAATTGCAATTTTCAGAGGAAAATTCTTTGGATTTTGGCAATTGCACGAAAATTTCATTTATTTGACATTTCTTGGCCCTCTCTCTATCTATCCTATATATCTTTGGGTCTATTTTGGACAGGGAAAGGCAGGCGGTTGGTTGGTTTTTTGGATTCAGTTGTAGTAAACATCGAAAACAAAAATTGTCACCAAATGAAATGCGGAAAAACTATGTGTGAATAAGTTTGTATATACATATGTAAGTATATACATACATACAAACATATATTCACACATACACATACATATATGTGTATTATATAGCCTATATATAGACGGGTGACATTTTCTCTGTTGTCGGTTCTTAGCTCTTGGCTCCCTCGCTGCCTGCCAATGCTATTCTCTCTGACACGATGTCCAGTCAATTTTTATGACCGAGGCCAAGCACCTACACTAGACAAACGATAGATAATAGCCTAAAACACACACGCACACACACACATGACTGAACATTTCTTAGTTGCTTTTGAAAAACACTTTGGTCATCCATAAATCAAGAGATGATCTTTCAAAAGATGGAACGGTGTATAAAAGGCAAGACTATGGAATGATGTGAAACATACAAATTTTGATTCATCATAAACTAGTGTCCACTAGTTTTCAAATACAATATACATATTTGCCTACTCTTTGAAAAAAAAAGAAGAAAAACTATCGATATTCATATTTAAAGATGATTTCTTATACTCTCAGATCTTTCCTTTCCTAAGATCTCTTAAAAATTAACATTTACTCGATTGATAACATAATTCTCTATTTCTATAATAACAATACATATATAAACATATATGTATATAGATATCAGAAAATATAGCCATCTATACTCATCTATCAAAATCATACGGAATTTCCGCATTTCTAAGTCTTTGAAAATTGTTTGAAGAACTTTTTTCGTTTCTTAGTTTTGTCTCAAATAATTGCATATTTGTGCTGTCTGTGTTAACAATTTGGCGGCCAATTGTAATATTTAATTATTTTCATATATGTAGTTGAAAAAAAAAACTATTTATTTCATAACTGAAAGTTATTTAATTTTATCTAATTGCATTTACCTGATGATTGTGCCAACGTAGGCAAAATTGTTGTTGATTCTCATTGTGTTGCTGTTGCTGTTCCAGTTGATGTTGCTGCAGTTGCTGGTGTTGCTGTTGTTGCTGTTGGTGTTGCTGCTGCTGTTGTCTTGTTGCATTTGTTGTATTTACATGTTCCATAATTCATTTAGTTTATTGAATAGACCTTACATATAGAGTATATGAGTAGAGTAACTGCAAATCCATCAATCCAAAAAAAAAAAAAAAAAAAATAACAGAAAAAAAAAGAACAAACCAATTAACATTTCAATTGTGATTCAATTTTGTGTATTCAACTCGCGTGTTCTTTCACTTTGTTTTCTTTAGTTGTTGTTGTTTTTTTAAGGCTTATTTTCTTTCATAATTTTTTGTTTGTTTGCTTTCGGGTTTCTATTTGTTTATATTTATTGAACATTTTGTCACACACGCACACTCTCTTTAAGAGAGAGAGAGAGAGAGAGAGAGCAATTGAGATTGAGAGATCTTTAGATGTATATGCAATATTTAGCTCGTTTACGCGGCGTATACGTGTTATGTCGTAGCATTTGGCCATATTACTCATACGCCATGGCATGCCTGCGATTTTGCTAGACTAACAGGGAGCAAGGGGAAAAAACCGCACGTTTTAGTGAACAATATTTAAAGGGTTTTTTTTATTTCCAGAATAGCTATACATATAGGTATATATACATTTGTATAGTTTGTCTGTTGTTTTTTTAATTTCCTTGCATAAATTTGTATCTTGTCTAGAGTTGTCAGCGCTTCTACGCTTTGACCAACAAGACACAATCGTATCGGTAGACATCCCTCAGAGACCTCAACTTGACAAATCTAATTTACAATGAAAATAAAAAGCGACAGACACACACACACACACACAAAATTTGAGTGGAACCCACAATAGATTTGGGGCAGGAAGAGAAGGAGGCGGATGACAACGAGGACGTTGTGTAGACATATGTTGGTGGTGGAGGAGATAAAGGAGGTGTGGCAAAGGTGTGTGGTGGATGGGTGGAGGGAAAGCTAAGTATGTGCTTGCTGGCAATTAAATTAAATTTATTTAAATAAAATAAATTTCATTGTTTTTGTTGCTGCCGCTGCTGCTGCTGCTACTGCTGTGTTGACTGGCCTGGCCTGGGTATATTTGTATTTGTGTATCTCAATCTATGTATCTGTATCTTTTTCTGGGTCTGCCAATCTTCCATTGTTTTAGCATACAGTTTGGCTATACTATATAAAAATTGTAACAACAACAACAATAATAATAACAACAACAACAACAAAAGACATTTGTCCGAGGGCTATTTTTAATGTCTCCTCTATGTGTATGTATGTATGTATACACATCTGTGTGTGTGTGTGTGTTTGTGTGAAAAATGCAGCTCATTGGAGGCCCCACTAAAAGCGAAAGAAAAACCCACGAAAAACCAATGTGACAAATCCGTAGCAAACCGAGACATCTTTAGCCTAGCCCAGCATGCAATTGTTGTTCTTGTTGGTGTTGCAATTGTTAGTGTTGTTGTTGCTGTTGTTGTTGCAGACGGAATTTTCTTCATTCCATTATGTGTGTGCAATTGCATCTAAGCATTTTTTTGTATTGAGAGACAACCGATGATGGTGATGCTACTGCTGCTGGTGGAGGGCGGGTTTTTTTTTTTTTTAGGGGGGTCGTAGAGGGGTGGCCTTTTTGGCTCTCGTTCACACAGACACAGACACACACACACACACACCAACACCCATTTATACACACACACACACACACTCGAACATACATACATGAAAACAAAAAGTGTCAGTCTTTCCGTAACTCTTTGCGGTATTTTCCTTCAAGTTTTTACTTGATTTTCCGAAATTAGTTTTGTGCCTGCCTTTTAGCTGTCGTTTTTTTTTTTCTTCTTTCTTTCTTTTTCTATTCTATTTCATTTTGTTGTTGTATTTTTAAATAAATTGTGTTAAATGCTCTCGACTCTCGGCCCAGCCTGTCTATTTTGATTTGTTGTCCAAGTGCCTGAAAAATACTATAGAACACCCCAACCCAAAAGAACCGAAACGAGAATCGCGATGATGCGTAATACTTTACACATAATCACTCATACGCCAGGTTGTCCAAAGCATAAAACAAAAAAAAAATTGAAATCTATTGTTGTTGTATTCATCTTTAACTTTCATTTGTTCCATGAAAATGACATACACTCACACATACACACACACACAGACATGCATAAGTTGTATACCACTTGTCAAATGAAATATTTCTGTCATTTTGTTTGTTGGTTTTTCGGTTATTTTTTTTTTTCTTGTTCTTTCTTTTTTTGTTTTCTATAAATTTTATTCTTATTTATTTATGATTCTGAAATAATCCAGCATTTCGCCCAGGGATATCTATTAATAGGATCAATCCACATACTATATACTATATATATTGGCCTACAAGGGTTTTTATTTTGCATTGGAAATTCGTGTTTCGTGTTTTTTGTTTTCTTCTTCTTGTTTAATTTTTTTTTTTTTTTGTTTCTGAATGTTTTCCTGTTTGAAATTTATATGGAATCATTAAAAAAATTGTCGTATAAGTTTTTATTTTTATGTTTAATGGAATTCTCGTGCTGAATATCAAAAAAAAAAAAAAATATATATATATATATATATAACAACAGCAGCGGGCAACAACAACAACAAACTTTTATTTTAATTTACTGCTTTATATTCTCCTTTCTTTCTATTTTATTTCTTTTGCTTTTTTTTTTTGTTGGTTTGATGAAATCTTTATAATTCCCTTAATGTACCATTAAGAAATTTCATATATGTGTTTAGGAAATATTTCAAAATTTTCAAAACTAAATGTTAAAATTTGAACATCATTGTCGAATATATTTGAAATATATTGTTAATATTTAAACAAATAATTATGTATCCAATTTGGATTTGTCATAATTTTCTACTATTCTGTATAAGTTTTACTCCATCTAGTAAGTAAGTGGTCTATATAGGTCTATCTACATGATTCTTTTTCATATTATTTTATTTATTGAATGTTTGGGCTGATTTGTTGATTTTTGTTTGTTCTCGAAATTTCTTATCAAAATGTTTTTCCCCATCATTCAGTTACTATCTACAAAAAGTAGTTGGAAATTCATTTCAGTGGTGTAAGACTTTTCTTTGCATTCATTACATCATCGCTAGAAAGGGCTTAGGTAATTGTCAAGACATTTGATAATAGTTCCCCTTTCATGTTGCTGACTTGATAGCCACAAATTTCAAATATGTAAGTTAACTTAAGAGAATCTTTTCCTCATGATTAGAACCTATATAATTATATAGTCAAAAGTAATAAAGGAAAAACTAAACGAATGCAAATATATAACTCTTGATTTTAGCTAAGCAACTTCAATTTCCTTTAAAAGTGTTAAGTTAGGTTCCCCAAATAGAGATCTTAGATCTTAGATCTATATGATAAAATAGGTTTATGTTTTGCAGGAACTAGTAGGAATGTTAGCCTGGCTCACTGGTTATACATTTTGAAGACAAGACAATCCATTTCCGGAAACAGTTTTTCTTGACAGTACAATCCATCAGATATATTGGACATAATACATGCAGTTCGAGTCAATTGACAGATTTCAATATTTCATTTTCTTTTATATTTTGAAACACTTTTCCTTGCATACGTTTTGAATATCCTTCACATTCTTTTCAATTGCGAAAATTTTCGCGCCCGCTAGAAGAGTTTTGAAAATTTTTCAGATCATGCACATTGCGTATATATTTCATTTTAGTGTTTTTTCTTTTTCGTTTTATTCTTGGTGTTTTTTCAATATTATTATTCATTTTATTACAATTTTTTCTTTTTGTTGTATTTTTCTTTTTTAGAATAATTTTTTTTTTTTTTTTATTTTTCTTTAAAGCGCCGCGCACCTTTGTTAACCGTTTGCTGTTCGCATCTGAAATGAAAATATCCGAAAATGTTTCAATTCTTTCGGTCTTTAGTTGGAGATTTGTTTCTATTTTTCGAATGTCCATCTCTTGACAATTTTTCGTAGTTCTTGTTGTTGTTGCTGCTGTTGCTGTTGCCATTTGTTTTAGCCGATTTGAATTTGGCTGGGAAAAGTCTCTCTGTTCGGTTCACTTTGTCGCCTGCTGGTTCCATGTTCTTTAATTAATGAGAAACTACTAAAAAGAAAGAAGGCAAAAACCAACACAAACAAAATGAAAAAAGAGAAAATCTCTTGGGCCATTTTGCACTTACAAAATGTGTGCAAGTGTGTCTATATGTGTGCGTGTATTTTCGGGGTTTTAAATTAATTGGCTACAAAAGCATTTAGTTAATCAAAACATTTGTTAGTTTGAGATCATCATCATCATCACACCAACAACAATAACAACATCAGCAGCATCAGCTAGACACAATTGACATGGCCAAAACCAGGGGAAACAAAAAAAAAAAAAAAAAATAAATAAAACTAGACAAATTTGTTGCTGATGCTGCTTCATCATCATCATCGTCATCATCATTATCTTGTGGTGCATTATTAATTTGCAATAAAATGTGGAAGCGGCGACAGCCAGAAGAAGACCCGGCCAAAAATAAATATGCTCATAGGTGAATTATGCCTGACAAACGCCTGACACATACAAATGGAAGATGTGGCGGCGAAATGGAGGCAACTAACCGACCCAAAAGAGCCCAGCACCTTCATTCGGACAGCAGGCTGTGGATTAACGGGCTAATGGTCTGCCGGTTGCACTTTTTCATTTTCATTAAAATGCCACAGGCAAATACTTATTTATTATTGTCATATTGTGGTCCGAGTCAGAAAGAAATTTGGGTTACATCAGGTAATTCCTTACATTGGAGAGCCGTCTGATTGTAATCATCAACCATCAATGAGAATTATAACATAAATGATTCTTTGATCTGAGCTTAAGTCAAAGAGGAAGTTAAATAAGTGAAATTATCATTTAATTGATATGTAATCTACAGATTTACATGTACATATATGATGAAAATAAAGTTTGTTATTTAAGGACATATAATGATATCCGATTATGAAGTATTGCAGAAGACTTTCAACTCAAATTCTTTATCTTTATATATACAATAAAAAGAAAAACCAATAAAATAGTTTTACATATAAACAAAAAAAAAACTAAGAGTCTTCTCCAATATTTGAAGCATTTATAAAGACATTCATAACCAAAATCATTTTTTGATATATCTTCTTTTATTTTTTCCTTGTTTGATTTTTGCCTTTTACTAAACTGTTTTTATTTTTTACTTTTTAAGTTAAGAGAGAGAAGGAGAGAGAGAGAGAGACAGAGAGAGAGAGCAATGGACGACCTTGACATAATTTAGAAACATGACAATAAGATAAAATTCTGGCAATATTTTTTGTCTTTGGCAAACACATGTCCAAGATATCAGCAAATAGATAATGTACTATACATATATGTTAAATCAGCCTTGAAAAAGTGTCATAAAAGCGACAGTTGACTTGTCTACCGCATTCATTATCTATTCAAGAGTTATACGCTATGGCAAGCCAAATATTTATTTCTTTGCTCATCCTGACAGGATGCATTTGGCCATCGTGTGTTGGAGAAGAGTTTTCCGAATGCACAGACGTGGATACAGATACATTTGTAATGGTTGTCGACGACTGTGCCTCATATATCTATTGTAATGGTGAGGACTCCTTTAGGGATATGTGCCCGAATCAGACCTATTTTGATGCCAAGTCCCAGGAATGTGCCTTTGACGATGATGGAATATGTTTACGTGAGGGCACACTCTCTGCCGTTGTTCCAGTTGTGGCTGAAAAGGAAGATAAATCCGAGGACACACAAGAGGCCACGGAGGATGCTGAGAAACCCACTGAGATAACTGATGCCACTCCGGCACCTGTGCCGCCACCAATTGCCTCCAGACCGCAGTGTGAGCCAACTGTTGATAGTTTCCATCCCCATTCCCAGCGTTGTGAATATTACTATAGTTGCATCAGTGGCTATTTGACCATCGTTCGATGTCCTTATAAATATGGCTGGAATTATGCCACCGAGCAATGCAAACCATTGGCCGAAACCGATTGCTATAGTCCATAGTACAAAAAGTATATTGGTTTAAGATTAGAATTAGAACTACATATATGGAGTAAAATGGTTAAATTTGAAATTTATTCATGCCTTTCAATTTGTATTTTTTGGTTTTTACACATTATCATTTTTATATATTACTGCTGTCGTATGATAATTTATTACTTAACTGACCTACGTGACTATTAATACTGTCTCTTTGATGTGTGTTCCTTTTTTTTTATTGGTGTGTGTGTGTGTCTCTAGTTTCTCTATTCGTTTCACTGCTAACTCTATAGTTATGGTTGGATTTCTATTTGAGAGGGAGTGGGATGACACTCTAATATATATATTATATATACATATTATTTTTGATTTCGATAAACACATATCTATAAATATATGGAAATTGTTAATAGAAACATTTTTTAGTTGTAGACATTGATCAGAAATTACCACAATTTTGATATAGAATGTATATACTATATACATATATGTATATATGTATGTATATATATGGAATATTGATATTTCAATTCTATTCTATCAAATATCAATTATTTACTCACTTTGTGAAGTCTTTTAAAAGTTTCTAAATGAAAAAAAAAAAAAAATGGAAGAATTGAACTTCAAAATCGTTTTCAAGTGTCATCGCATACCTTAAAGGATATTGTACATTTATGTATATATTATATATTGGATTTATCATATGATTTTCTTTATGTTTTTGTTTTGTTGTTAAATATTTTTTTTCTTTTGAGCATATCACAGAACAAAAATGATAGTTAGAAGAAGATTTTTGACTTTTTTTTTTTGGGTTGTGTTGTTGGTTGTCATTTTGGTACGTCGGATTTTTAGAAAGTTTAGAAAGTGTAAAAATATTAATATACTTGTATATATATGTATAATATATATATATACATATATATAGATATAGATTTATGTGTATATATATATATGTATATATGTTTATATAAATTGTGATATCTTTGTTTGTTTAGAAAAATACTGAGCAAAAGTATTTGGTTTAGGGTTGTATGTAAAAGCTTGGCTTAGCTTGGCTTTTGTTTCGTTACATTTGTGTTTCTTTGTATTTGTGTTGAACTGAAATTGACGCTCAATTCCTATATCTATATATGTATATATAGCCTCTATACTAAGATCTTATCATAGGACGGCGGTGGTGATTCATCCAATGGTAGCTGTTTACCCATTGTTGGTGTCTGCTCTGGCAATAGTATGGCTATATGATATGGTGGTGGACCAGCTGTGGCAGCACTTAGTGTCATCTCTTGGCGATCGTCTAGATAACGAATATCACTTAGCTCCAGCATACAATTGGCTGGAGAAGTTAAACCTCCACCACTTCCTCCACTACCAGTTCCTCCTGCTCCTCCGATAGCACCGCCACTGGCACCGCTAACGCCTGGTCCAGTTGCAACTCCTGTCACCCTATGGCATACAGCTGCAGAACGTCCATCACCATTCCGACTGGGCATTAGACCTTTGGGTATGCGACACAAACTAACCATGCAGGCAGCTAGAAAGAATGTTGCTGAGAATGCACAAAAGATGAGCACTTCCAATCCAGTGCCCTGATGATCGAAATAGAATTTGGCTCCAGCCACAAATACTGAGGCCAAAATCAAACTGGCACACATGCCACATTTAAGGTGACTAGGCAGCAATTGGGAATCGGCATTTTGCAGTAATGCATGATGTTGCTGCTGCAATTGATTGCTGCTGCTGTGCATGGTCTGAGTTTGGCCAGTTGTTGGTGGTGTGCTGGCAACAGTTGCTGTTGCTGATGTTGCTGCTGCTGCTGTTGCTGTGGCTTGTCGCATGCTGTTGCTAGAATTGTGACGACGTGGTGTGGCATACGATGACGAGGCAGATTGTCGGGAATTGTTTGCGGTGCTGTTGGGATGTTGCTGATTGGAATGATGATGGGGATTATGATGATGATAGGCGCTGTAGGCGTCGTCACTGCGAAATGTAAAAAAAAAAAACAAAAGTAGTAATATAAGCAATAATTATAGGATTTGAAAAAATTTTGTTGGCAGTTTGCAAATTGATGAACATTACCTTTGATCTTGAATTTGTACTTACGCATAAACGCCAGCATGTTGCTGCTGTTGATGTTGTAGTAGTTGTTGTTGGTGGTGGTGCTGCTGCTGCTGTTGCTGATGCGAATGTGATTGATGTGCCTCATAATTATGCCGCACAGGCACTGCCATATTACCAAATTGTGGATGATGATAGCTATAGTGCTGCTGATACTGTTGCTGCTGCTGCTGCTGATGTGTCACATGTTGGTGTTGCTGCTGTTGCTGCTGATGCTGCTGCTGTTGCTGCTGTGGGCGAGTCTGATAGCGTGTGCTATGATGATGATTATAGTGCGCTGAGCCACGTAATGGCACAATTGTCCCACTTCCTGTAAGGACAGCTGCTGATGAGCTGATTCCATTGGCATTATTATTATTGCTGGCAGTTGCTGTTGCTAATGCTGCTGTGGCAGCAGCATTATTGTTGTTCGATGTACCGCTACTGGAGTGTTGTTGCAACAATTGTTGTTGCTGGCTGTGCATGGAATTGTTGTTGCTAAATTGGCGACTTGTACTTGGCTGATGATGACCACCTCCGCCATCACCATAGGGAGTTTGTGGCAGCGATCGATGTACCGAGGCCAAGGCCGCTTGGCTAGAACTCGAACTGGCCGAAGCTGATGTGCCAGCACCGCCAACAGCGCCACTTGTGCTGCTCGATTTGCTGCGTCTGGGCGGATGACCATAGCTGAGACCACTGCCAGCATGGGACAATGAGGCAGCCACACGAGAGCGACCAAAACCGCATTGCTGTGAGCGTTTATCAATCCAGAAATGCATTGTCCAGCTAAAAAAGAGAAAAAGCAAAACCAATAGTTGAATTATCATTGCTTTATAAATTTTCAATATTTATTCAAGTCATTCCGTAATCCTTTTATCATGTTTTAATTTATGCCCGACTCGATGCCCGAGACGTTTGGCATTAAGTGTTAAGCTTCTGCAAAAAAGAAAACTTATTTGAACTTGAAATCTCTTTGTGGTTATGGAAAACACTCTTGACTAGACAAAGCACATGACTCATTTGGCTTTGTGTCTCTGTCTCGATGTCTAACTCTCTGTCTATCTGTCTGTCTGCCTGGATGTCTGTCTGCATGCCCATATGTCTGCTAGACGGAAGAAATTCCCTTTCCTGTACAGGAAACGTGCACATCACATTTTATTATGTTGTTCTCTCCTTTAGCTCTCTCCCTCTCTCTCTCTCACTCTGCTTGTCTGTCTGGCATTTCCTCTTTGTGCCTTGTTTCAAGTTCAAACAACCTTCCCGCCCAAAAAGGATGCTAACAACTCGGTTTCCTTTTCTAAAATCCCAACTACACCCAAGGTAAAACAGGGAACAAAGGTTGCCGCCTTACCCGGCTGGCTGCTGGTCAAAGAACTTTTACCAAAAATAATAATGAAACCAAAAAAAAAAAAAATATATATATATAAAAAAAGGGGAGAAGAAATACCGAAAACGAAACCAAAAATTTGCTCAACGCTTTCACTTCCCGTGTCATTGGCAGCGCAAACCACCCAAAGAAAAAAGAACCAAAAAATGAACGACCAACACAAAAGCGTCAAAATGTATACATACACACGCACACAGACAAGGGAAGTAGGCGGATGGATGAGGGTGAGGGTAGTGCAAGTAGATGCGCTGTTAGAAAAGGACATGACCAGACAAATGCCATAGTGGTATGAGTCTATATAAAAAAGTCTTAATAAAAGTTCTCTTAGATGATAAACATTTTGGCTAAAAGTTGAAAGAAAAACAATACTTGAAATATTTAACAAATCTTTGAATTAACATCAAAGATCGAAGATAAATTCTTATGGAAAATTTTCCATTTTAATAGCTATTCTATAAATCTTCCATATCAAAGAAATATATGTAAGGAGAATATTTTTATGATTAGAGCATTTCCTTTTAAAGGATTTCCAAGACCTTTATTTTTTGTACTATGAAATGACCTTTGACTTCAATTGTTACATACACAGTTCATCATCATCAAACAAGAAAAGAAAAATACAATGCATATTTTCAATGACTTCCAGTACACTGTGCCTTCTAAGACGAGGGGGCTATGTGTTTGCATTTTTGGCTCTTAACTCGCTTAGCTGTTCATTGAACTGCTTTTTCTTCCCAGTGGCTCACAATGTTTGGCTTTCTCGCGGTCCGTCGTTCGTGGTCCGTGGTCCGTGGTCCGTGGTCTTTGCGGTCTTTTAGCCAATCAACAATGACAAAATATAAGTAACAGCAAAAGCAAAAGCAACAACTACAATAAATTGCTTCAAAAGAATATAGCGAATAATAATAATAATAATAAAAAAAAAAAAAATGAATAAATAAATTTACTCAGCATTATTCGTGTGAAAAATCGCTGAAATATAAATGTGGTACGCACATTAAAGTGAATTCGTTGTTGGTTTTGTCGTAAAAGTTCAAAGTTCATTGGTTCTGTCTTCTGTCATCGGCTTGGGCATGGACCAGGCAAAATTACACAACAAATACTAGAAGAGGGCAAATAAATAAATACACAGCAATAAAATAAACATATTTAAAAAGAGACATTTTGACAACCTTTTGATAGGTTCATTTCAGTTACAGTCAGGCAAACGCCTTGTCACCCGATTCTTGACTCTCTCTATCATCTCCCTCTATCGCTCTCTCTCTCTCTCTCTCTTAGACTTTTGGTTTTGTGAGCCAGGGCAGCATCACTTGAACGAATTTCCATTTGCCGTATTTGTCCTGGGTCTTAGGTTCAATGCTTTGTGCATGACTTTTTGGCTTGATTTGTGTGTTTTCCACCAAACGTTCCCTACTCTCTTCCTCCTCTCTTCTTATCACAATCCACCTTCTCGAACTTTTCCCGCGTGCCCTTCAAACGTGTTTTTGTTACTCTCTTTTAACTTATGATTTTTTGACTATAAGTTTTCTTGTCTAGCTAGCTTAGATGGGAGAGGGGGATTAATTCACGGCTCCAGTTTGTCCTGAATGTGGTCAATTTTGTGCAAGTTAATACAGTTCATGGAAATGTATACAAAAATAATAAATTCCCATAAATTTGTTATGTTTTTTATAGACATAAATATATTCATTCATTCATTCATTCATTCAATTCGACGAATGCCATTATGTTTGTGTAAATAAGTTGAAAAGGTGAAAAAACTTGAAAAACCAATTAGTTGTTGACGCTAAACAATGATTTTCTGTTGAATCGGAATGTATTAGGTCATTCTCCAGTTTTGTTAAATTTTCGAAATTGATCTTTAAATGGACAAATTTAGGACTTTCCTAGGCTATTTTTAAATATTTCCATTGCAATAGAAAAAGCAAGAGAGAAATAAATATCAATATAAATTGTACTGATTACGAACATAAATAATTTGCATAATTAATCAATCAATTAAATCGCTCACTGTTTAAATATAAACAAAAATAAAAACAGATTCTATTTGATGTTATTGTAACAACAAAAGTGAATACCTTATAGTACATATCGGCCTAAATTTTCTTTCTATATCTAATTCAACAAATTAGCCCACACATTCAGCATAGCCTATACTTCTCACCTCAGTCTAAATATAATGACTATATGTATATACATATATATTTTTATCAGTCTGAATTTAAAACCAAAACGAAATGGCCAAATCTACATTCCTTTAAATTGAATTTCAATTGAATCAAAAGAAAAGAAAAAAGAAACATATATTATATATTTAAATAAAAAGGGGAAAAAGAGAGAGAGAGAAAAAAAAGAAATTTATTTTATCTGTTTCCGCCCGGGATCGAACCGGGGGCCTTCTGCGTGTTAGGCAGATGTGATAACCGCTACACCACGGAAACAGCTGAAAGCTCGTGGGCCAAAGTTGGTTTTTCTAGTTGCAGGGCCAACAAACAATGGCAAACAAATCTAACGAATATACTTTAAATGCGAGACCCAAAATACATACAGATACATGTCGAGCCACAGATACATTTACAATATCATTTTTAATCAGCGTATCTAATGGATTGTGCAGAAACTTGTTTTTGAAAGCTTTACTTTTTTTTGTATTCCATTGAATCAATGAACTACAGTGAACATTAGCTATAAAACACCAATGACCTTAAGCGAATTAGTTTAAATTAGCAGCTTTATTTACAACTTAAAAAAAAAAAACTTAGCTAACGATTGAAGATAAATCCAAGAGATAGCCACGCTAAAGTATTTTTGAGTAACTTTTTCAATTTAGGTTTGTAAAAAGAAAATTTGAATTTTAGGCAGAAAAAGGTTGTTAAAGATTTAAATACTTTGTTGTTTACTTTGTTTCCCTTTTTTTTTTTTGGTAAATTTTTATCAGGTTTTATTATACTTGAATTGATTGAAATTCATTTATCTATATTTAATTCCCATTATTGAAGGCAGAAAAAGTTTTTGCACACCCTTACCCATAAGGGTATTATAAAATTGATCAGATGTTGGTGATACAAAAGTATTTTTTAAAACTAATACATTTCTCTACAAAGAAATTTTGTAAAAAGCAATCAAAAGAAATGCTTTGATAAGAAGACCTACTCACGTTTAGAGATATCGCCATCAAGTTGGTTATCAAAATAAGTGCAAAATTTATACAGGGTGCACCAAATGAGATTTTTCAATGTTAAAGTACTCTAAATGTATATACAAACGTTCGTATTTTCGATTTCTTAAATACATTTACTCAAGATTGTTGATTAAATTTGAAAATTTCCTCAACTCTATTAATGAGAAGGGCATATGAACTTCGATGCTGCCGTCTGTACAAATCTTTAAAATCTAAAAACTTTGGCATTTGCATTCTTTATGCTACATTCTTGTTTTCTTTTTTTTGCCTCGCCCCCCCCCCACTCCCCGATTTGTCCTTTTTACTGCCAGAACGCAAAATGCCAGACATATTTGTTACGTTTCATTCTTCTCAACATTTCCTGGGTTTTCCTTTTGTCCTTTTATTCCTTTGCAGTTTTCAATTCATTAAACTTATGCGCAAAAAAGCAAAGCAGAAAGAAAATGGTAAAAATTTAAAGCAACCTAGCAACCCAACCCCACTTGCACCTACCTACGCTTGCACCTCGAGCATCCCGCTGCCCGTAACCCAAACCCAAACCCAAACCACCAAAAAACATTTTACTCTCACTTTGATGGTTTGTTTTTGCTGTTAACCTTTTCTCGCTTTTTGCTTTTTTGTTCCTATTCGGTTGGCGGGAAGTGAATTTGTCTCATGCGAATGTTTTTGCAAAGCCAAAATGGGGGGGAGTCTATATGTATGTGTTGTGTGTCAGTGTGTGTGTGCTTGTGCATATGTAGGGATGTCTGTATATGTTTAAGAGGGGTTAAAGGTGAGGACTATGACTGACGGATTGTCAGTCTATAGAAATTTCTGCCCACTTAATGGCACATGCTGCGTATGAGCAATGTGTGAGAAAATGCAATGTGAATTGGGTTGTCTCTTTTCTATGTAGGTGCATAAGTATGTGTGGGTGTGTGTGTGTGCGTGTGTAGGATGTTTTCAAGTGCATGTCAATTGGCCAAGGAATTTCGCCAACACTTTTCACTTTTGATTATTTTTTTATGTTACCTTTTTTGAAATATTTCACAGAAACTCCTGAAATATTTTCGTAAAAATCTTTGTCATCTATTGAAGCGTTTTTTTTTTTTGGATTTATTGGCACGTTTCTTCTATAATGTTTGTTGTTGTTGTTGCA
Source organism: Drosophila austrosaltans (assembly GCA_035045865.1). Taxonomy (NCBI): domain Eukaryota; kingdom Metazoa; phylum Arthropoda; class Insecta; order Diptera; family Drosophilidae; genus Drosophila; species Drosophila austrosaltans. Next base: position 8,757,741 of record JAWNOQ010000207.1, read on the forward strand.
ATTGCATACATATTATTATTTTTGTTGTTGTTGCTGTTGTTGTTGCACCAGTAAAAAGTCCTTGAACGCTCAACTGACCTGACACGATATGCACACGCACACACACAAAACAAAATCTAAGCAAACAATAAAAAAAAAATTAAATTAAATATCCTTTCTTTGCACACGCGAGAGATTTTGGCAACAAACTTGATAAATAAAAGCTTTACGTTGATTTTCCTTGCTGCTCGGTTTTCCCTTTTATTATTTTCTTTTTTTTTTTTATTATTTTCTTTTTGATTCTAATTTATTTGCGTTCGATGTTTATCAAGGATATGGTCCGCTTGAATTCATTTTACACGCTACCTCAGCAAGGACTCGCTGCCAACTGAATTTCATTTTCACTTTTCATGAGTTTTGGGGAGATGTTTCTTTCGTTTTTCATTTTGTTGGCTTTTCATTCGTTTTTTGTTGTTTGCGAAAACGCAGACAACATTTGTTTTTGTTTTCAGTATTTGTTGGTGAATTCAAGTGTGTGTGTGTGTGTGTGTTTGTAGCACAGACTGAGCATAATATGAATGGAATGACACTAAAAAGCTGTGTGTGGGTGCTCAATCCCTCTCTCTCTCTCTCTCTCTCTCTCTCGCTCTCTCTGTTCTTAGTGGAAGCCCCCCAGCATGAGAACAGAATGCACGGAACATGCGCGAAAATGTTGTGAATGAACTTTATCAATTCAAAATGTGGCGGTAAAATCAAAAGCTTTTACTCGGTTTTCAAAATTGATCAATGAAAGCTTAGCAATGATAAATTTAAAAGTACAGGAAATGTTTAATGACCTAATCTAACGGAACAACATATGTATGTAGTTGTACTTAGATACACTAACCACCAATTCAATCTGCGGCGGTTAAAAACAGAAGAAGCTTTCTTCTTATATGTATATGTAAATGCAGAAATTCGATATGAAAAGCTTTTATGCCCGCCAACAAACATAGCAATCAAATACGAGGGGCTTTCAAGATTTTTATTAAGAGTTAGGCATAGATATATTGGGATTCACGGCATTCTTGAATTTTGGGATCATAATACAGTCCAGGAGTACAGTCAAGTGTGACACCATGTCCATTAACACAATAATAGTAAGCATTTTGCCGTGACTTGTGCTCAATGAAATGAATCCCTTGAGCTGGACAGGTGATATCAGCGCGACGTGGTGGACTACGTGAGAACGGTTGGATATTCCTCGACTCGGCCGAAATCTAAACAAATGAATAGAAATGGAATATAGATAATGAACCACAGCTAAGTAAGCATTTTGTCACTTTCTTCACTTACCGAACAATCAAAATTCTTTGGATAATCGCAACTCTTGATTGTGGGATTATAAATCAAACCACTGGTACACTCTTGTTCCCAGGCCTTGCCATTAGAACAGATAAAATATTTGCTACAGGACGCCTTACTTGCCAGATAAGTAATATTCTCGGGCTGTTTCAATGCCGAACAATCATTGGAAACACAATCGACATATTGAGGGAAATCGCAACGATCTGTTGCATTATTATATTGTAATCCATCGGGACATTCTCTTAAAACTGGATATCCAAAATAGCAAAGGACATATTTCGTGCAAGTGTTGTCATAGCAGAAACTTTTCAATTCATAATCCGTGCATGTGGGCAAACACTGGACATCCGTAAGATAGGTACATACTTGATGTACGTAGTCAAAACCCACCAGACATGGCTCACTAGTATTAAGGCAAAGCCCCGGATTCTTATTCTCTTGTTCCAGGCAACTGCCCTGCTGATACGAACCATCTGGTTAAAAAGAAAAACAAAACGTTAAAACCCAATGAGTAAGATGAAAAGGTGTCCCAGATGAGGTATTATAATATGATTGTTTAACAATATATGTTTTCTTTGTTTATATATCTTTCTAATTGATTCTACACTACTTTGATATTGGTTTTCGTAATATTTACATGTATAATACTATGAATTGTTTAAATGCTAAGGGCTACAAGTTTTACAATTTTTTCACTCCTTTTAATTGCAATTTGAAACCAAAGTTGGATATTCCTAGTTTTTAATGGTTTTTTAAAGTCTTGTTATATCATTCGACTACTCACTGTTGCATTCGATATACTTCTCACAGCTGCCCACAAATGGCAATAGGACTCCATCAGCAACATTGGCACATATGTTGATTGTTGTATTGACATATATATTATAGTTATAAATATCATCCTCTTCCCCATCACGATCGCCACCAGGTGATGGAGCTGTTATATCATTCCCATCATCGCATCGAACAACAGTGGCCAAAAACAGCAATAAAGCCAAACCAAATAATAGGAGAGATTTCACTATAAAACAAGATATACATATATATATTAAATTTAAATAAGTTTTTATATTTAACAGGATATCGTTTACTCACTCCTGCACCGCATAAATTGCGAAACACAACTGATCGCCATTATGTTGGACCATTTCCAATTTATATGATCAAAAATGTTTGTGCTCGTTTGTTAGCTAACGAATTCTTGGAAAGCTAACTTTCTTATCAATTATCAAAATTAACAATATCGGCACGCGCATCATTCAATTTGGTTTGGCTCGTGCAGGAGAATCGACTACATTTTAATTTGTGGCGAATTCATTTAGTTAACAAAACAAAGGATCTTGGGGAGAGAGACAAATTTCCAAAGTGCTAAATTCGAAACTGCAAATGTAACCAAATGAAAAGGAAATGAAACGTATTCGTATCCTATCAAATTCCAAAAAGAAAAAAAAAAAAACAAATTCAGAGAGTATATAATGAGACTTTTGAAACAAACAATATTTTATTTTTGTGCATTTTATCTTTGCAATTAAAAAATAGGAAACATGTTTACTCATCTTTGAGATAAGTTTTTTTTTTTCGATTTTGCATGTTCTCTCCAATTGATTGCCAAATATACATAGTTTTGCCTATAAATTGAACTGCGTCGTTTAGTTTAGTTACATAGCAACCAGAGAGCAAAGGAAGACCGAACAAGTGAGTAGAGGAAATGAAATATATTTTCATGAATGAACAGACTATATAATAGAGTGGAATCTTTTGTTTACAGTGATCTATCAACTAATAATATTGATGGCATTGGCCATGCTTATGGGCAATGGGGTTATAGCTGCAACTGTTAATATCTGCTCTGGTGTAGCGGATAATCTCTTTTTGCCACAAATTAACAATTGTTCTGCCTATAATCTATGCGTTGGTAAGAGGACTTCTAATTATCCCATACCCATCCACATAATGATTTCTGTTTAGGTGAAACGGCCGTTCCTCGTGTATGTCCCACCAATTACTATTTCGATGCTCGTGAACAGGAGTGTTTGGTGGCCGAAGAAGTCCGCTGCCTTCCCACATGCCCATCGCAAGGACTTTCATCATTCTGCTATGATCGTACCTGTACCAAATATGTGCTCTGTTTTGCCGGATCATCTGTGATCAGACAATGTTCGGATGGCCTTCAATATAATGCCCAAACCGATCGTTGTGACTATCCTCAATATGTGGACTGTGTAGACAATCTTTGCACAAAATACGATGATCCTGATAACATTGTCTATCTGGCCAGCAAGGCTGCCTGCGATAAGTATTATGTGTGTGTCGATGGTCTTCCCGTAGCTCAGAATTGCTCCAAGGGTCTACAATATAATCCAGAGACGCAGCATTGTGATTTCCCCTCAAAAGTCAATTGTACAGTAAGTGAATGATAATCAAAAAGTATGTAAGATTCCAAATTAATAACTGCACACACGTACACACACATTTTGCTCAGGTGGAATCTCTTCAACGTAATATTCAACCATATTCCAAATCTCCACCACGTGCTGCCGACATTCCATGCCCATCGGACGGAGCTCATTTCTTTGCCCACAACACACGTTCAGATGCCTATTATTATTGCCTGAATGGTCGTGGTATTACCTTGGATTGTACTCCTGGCCTTGTCTACGACTCCAAGGAAGAGGAGTGCCGTGAACCTCAGTTTGTTAAAGCCTGAAAAGTGTGACAAATATTTGCAATGGAAATAAAATTCGAAATTAATCAGCTATTTATTACATGAACATTTAATAGATAAATATATACAGATAGTATATGATCATTCCATGCAGAAGGACTGCAATTCTTTGTCAATCAAATTTAAACAAAGATATTGCTGGAGGAGTGTTTTAATTATTTTTCACCAGTTTTGGACCCCTACATTTTGCGATTCTCTACATTCTTGGATTGTTGGATCATAGACCAATCCAGGTGTACAGTCTAGTATCAAACCATGTCCATGCACACAATAATAATACGAATCATTTAGAGAGGGATGAGAAAAAAAGTGAACTCCCTCTTGGGGACAAGCCATTTCGGATCTCTCAAGTGTAAGACGCCTTAGCGGTAGAAGTTTTCTCTTGGACTCAGTAATCTGTAAGGGAATCTATAATGAATGGGAATGCTTAAGTTATTATCTTAAATCCCATCCTCCACTCACATCACAATCCGAATTCTGCGGTAAATCACAACAATGACATTTCTCATTGAAATATAAGCCTGGAGCGCAAGTTTGTTCCCTAGGAATGCCATTGCCGCAAATGAAATATGTGCTACATGACTTCTTACTTGCCACAAAGTGCAAGTGATAGGCATTTGAATAAATTGAGCATTGCGAGTCAACACAGTCCACAACTTCGGGGAAATCACAACGATCAGTATCTTTATTATACTGAAGTCCATCGGGACATTGGCGTAGAACTGGAATGCCAGCATAACACAGGACATATTTGCTGCAGGTTCGTGTATATGCATATGTGGTCAAATTGTAATCTACACAAGTAGGAAGACATACAGCTTCCGATTGCTTCCTACAGCTCTGAGTGTGGGCATCAAAGTAGTAGGGCAACTCACATTGACGTAGTATGGGTTCTCCATCTGGAATTATGAAAAGTCTTTATCGATTTCGGTTTCGATTTTGTGGCAAATCGGCAAATTACTCACCCCAACATAGGTAATATCTATTACAGTCACCTACATAAGGTAGAAAGACCTTATTAGCCACATTATGACAGAGGCTTAAATTTCCCACATAAAGTTCATTATCATCTGGTTTAACTGTTGTATTTGGTATCTCCTGGGCTAGATTGGTTTTCAATTGGCCAATTGCCAATAATAGTCCAAAGATCATAAATAATTTCACTAAATAAAAAAATTAATTAAACTTTAGCTTTTATGGCTTTTGATCCTACTTACTTCTAAGCTTTGCCAGTTACGGTAGAGAACTGCTGATAGCTCTCCATATATACAATCTATATACAAGTTGTACGAAATATTTTGGGGTTTTTTTCTTTTTTTTCTTTTATGTTTTAAGTCACTCAATCTTATCAGTTTTATCATTGTGGACGTATGGAGGAGGCGCGTCAATAGTATACAAATTTTCATAGAAAATTACATTTTAATTATCTCAATGAGTCAGATGGGTAAACAACGAGAATTTTCTCTAGATGCAAATCTGGGACAAGAAAAAAAAAAAAAAAGAAACAAAATAAATATATGTATAGTCCCTGAATGAATTTGTTTTGGCTATGACCGCTATACTATATATACAATGAACCCACATACAATAAATGCATATAAATTAAAGAATAAAGTAGGAAAACCATTTCAAAATTACTCACATCAATGAATTATTTTATAATTAAACAGATGTTAATGCCATTTCGACTTTCCTTTGTCAACCTAATTTGATATATACAAAAATATGTGGGTATTATGTTTATGTTATGTTATTCAAAAACATATAATTTAATTTTACTTTATTGAATCAGAATAAGATGTTCTTCAAAACTTTAGTATTATGCATAAAAATCGAATTTCTGATTGGTCATTAGTGGAAAATTTAGTCCCAGATACTATTCTAATAAGCTCCCTTATTGTTAATTTAAATTTGGGATTTTCCAACATTCAATTCATCTCAATGTTGCCGCATTTGCCGCCTTGCTGTACACACAACAAAATCGTATATACATACATACATATATTTTACATATATACCTATATATATATAGGAGATCTCGTATAAAATATTTTTATTTTTCGGCCAACAATTCAGTTAGAACTTTGGCATCTGAAGGCAAACAACAACCGATCCGATCTAGACCACTAAAAGCCATTTTTTTTTTGTTTTGTTTTTGGGAATATTTTTTGAAAATATTATTTGAAAATTGAAATTTAGCTGTATTACTCTGTAAGTTTACATAATTACTTAGGTTTAAAATATGTTTCGAGAATATTGAAATGGTGATTGACACAAAATTAGTGCCGGAAAAAGCAATTTCGAACAAAAGAATGAATTTTTTTATTTATAGAAATGTGTTTCATTTTGGCGCAGCATGTGTGTGAGTCAATTTTTAAACATTCATGTTTTTCAATTTTGGTTTTTCTGTTTTTCTATTTTTTTTCCTTGATTTAGCTGAACAATGGTTAACGAACTGAATAAACCACAAAATGGGGATAATGCTGCTCTTAGTGAGGTGATTTTAGACATGAATATACTATATAAATATATATGTATATCTTATATTTTTTGATTATTTTTATAGCGTCTGGCTGCCTCCAATCGACAGCTGCATGAGATGCAAGAGGAGCATCGTCAATTGTTAGCCGAAATGGAAACTTTGAGGGCACGGGCCGCCGAATTGACCCGTTTGAATGCCCAAAGACATCATATTAGACAAGTGACAAGACAGGAAGAGACACAGTCAGTTAGTCAGACAGTAAGTCATTCGAGTGCAGAGCTGGATACTGAGGCCCATGCAGTTCAGGAAATAGCTACAGAATCATTGCCAGAATCTCAAACTGAAGATGATGAAGTGACTGGCACAGATGAAGACAAAGAGGAAACTGCAAATTACCTGCAGGAGAAACTCAATGAAATTGCCAATCTTAAAGCCCAATTTAAGCGTGTCCAGCATATGGTGGATACCACCAAACTTATAGAGCAACATATAAGCACCAAGGAGACCAAATCGAGCAGTGTCCAGCAGCAGATAACTCAGCAATCAAGCTCTTCCACCAGCTCCAGCTCAAGAGAAGTTCAAGCGAGCAGCAATAGTAGTAGCACAGAAGCCTCCTCGTCAACAGAAGCTCCACCAGCTACCCCCGACAATGCTGAGCTACTTAATGCCATGCTGAATATGTTTACGGACTTTACGAGCGATTTGCGTGGACAGGCGGAAAGTTTGCGAGAGGAAAGGGAGCGCATAAAAACACTAAAAGAGGAAATTATTCAGCGGAAACAAGGCAAATAGGCAGACGTTTTGTTTTAAACAATTGTTATCCATTTGCTGAATAAGAATATATAACATATATGTTCTGCAAAAGTTAAAAATGTTCTATTATAAATTTTATTTGGGGAGTGAAAAAAAATACAAGAGAGAGGGGTATGATCTTGATATTTCAGGTAAATAAACTTGGCTTCCTATGTAAGATGATTAAATTCAAAGTAAAATTAGGCATGTTGCAGCATTTAAGCAAGAAATTTGTCTAATTTTGAGCACTTCGTGGGCTGACTGAGAATATTTACATTAGTATATTGGAGAAAATATTTGCTCTTGAAATGGTTTGTTTATTATTTAAATTTTGGCGCAAAACAAGAGTGACAGCCACCTTACACAGCTACATAATAATCATTTTTCCGTTTGCGGGAACTGGTCACACTACATCACCTAGCAAGCTGAAAAAAAAACAAAAGACAATTGAAACTGAATTTATTTATTGTAATTTAGGACTCACTCAACATATGTAGAATTTGTGGAGTTGACTATATTTTTTTATATGATATGGCTCCACCTGTAAAACTGATAGTGGACAGTGGGAGCAGCGATAGAATCAACCGCAGTAATGCAACCGGCGCTGTGCCTAAACAGCAACAACAACAACAGCATCAGCAGCAGCAACAACAAAATGCAAATGAAAATGCTGCAATAACAACGATAGCGACAACAGGGGCAGCAGGAGTAACGAGCACAGGCAATAGATCGGCTCGTTCTAAAAGGCAACAGGAGCATCTGGGTGAGCCGGATATAGAACTAGGCCAACCAGCCAGAGAAGCTATCAGAACATTAAATGTAAGTAAACGTAGTTATAGGGAGTATCTTAGAAGGGAACATGGTTTGTCTGGGGGGAATATCGCCCATGCAATTGCCATGGTTTCCCCCTTTTCACACAGAGAAAGAAAAAGAGACAGTAAGTCCAAGTGTAAGAGTGGGAGAGAAATGAGTTTGCGGCTGGTTAATATGCAACTCATTTCATAGTTTCCATCGGTATTTTAGATCCGAGAGTCGGCAAGCAAAAGAGATCACTATCCGCCTTGACAATCTTCAAGTTGGACTAACATACGTATTTTCTCTTTTCCCTAGTTTTTCCCATTTTCTCTTACTCAATTTAAATTTAAAAATACATTTTACACTCATCTTCAATCTGCTGATCGACAAAAGAAAAACACTTTTCAGTAATACAGACGAAAGCATTTGGAACAGACAGCGAATTTTCTTGCGATTATTCTTCGAGAACGTTATATATATACATAAATATCTATATGTAGACAAGTATATATCTATCTTGAGGTGGATGTATATTGATGTATATATATATATATGTATAAATAGATAGAAAAATAGCAAACATTGCCGCGTTTTTACTTTTGATTTGCCTCGTGCTAACATTTATATGTTGTTGCTTCAAGGATTTACTTCAAAGGACACGTCTTAGTAACGGGAAAATCCACACACTTGAGCCGCATCAACAAGCGACGACACCAACAACCACAACGGTGATATCTATACAACAGCAACAGCGGGAGGCACTACGTCAATTGGCTGATCATACAAGCTACGATCCAACAGGTAAATATATAATAATATATAATAAAGTGCAACCATATATGTATGTATATACATTTATATATGTATATATAGAAATATATTATATATAGATTAATGTATGTATCGTTAAAGAAGTTCATCAGCATTTTCGTGTGCGTTCAATTGATTTTTTGGTTTCTGCTTCATTTTATTTTGTTTTTTTTTTTTTTTGCTAGATCTTGATTTCTTTATATAGGCATCTAGTGCTGTAAACTTTTCTCTTAGGATCGAAGGGTGTAAACAATTTCTTTAATGGTTTTCCTTACCAGAATTTTGAGATTTTCCATACTTCTAAGTCATACATACAAAAAGTTATGAATGAAAACCTTTTTTTAATGGGTTGGAAGGGGCAATTTTCGTGTCACGTCCGTTATATACATTAGATCTTATGAGCATGAGGTTTTCTTTTTTCCATTTGCTAATACACATACCTACCTACAAGCAATTCAAATTGTCTTTACCTGGTTCGAAAATGTTCGATTCTACCCACATGAAATGATGTGTGCGCTAGTTCATAATCTAAATTTAGATGTAAGGCACAAAAATAAACACCCACAAACTTGCCGATGACGACAACGATAATGATGATGATAATAATAATGATGATGATGATGATGATGATATGCAAGTTTATAACCAATAATCTGTTCTTTTACAGATCAATTACAGGAGCAGCAGCAACGATATTGCTTTCCTGTCCGTCCAGTGCAACGTGTGCAGCATCAACAGCAACAACAGCAGCAACAACAACAGCAGCAGCTACAGCAGCAGCAACAATCCTCGGCTGGTTTGCTACGATTGCGTCAATCGACACCACCGAATGCCACCGTAGGTGTTGTCATACCCAACGCCACGATTAATGGTAACAACTGCATTAGCAGTGGGATCAACAATAATAACGAAGAGGAGGAGGATACATCAACACAATTTACCCAAGGCTTACAGTCACTTGTTCAGCGTTTATTTGGAGCAGCTCTTCAACCAAGAAGCCCAGAAGCCGCTCGTATACAAGTGGAAATATTACGATCCTTATTGCTAAGACCGGATGATAATCTGAATAACAACAATATGGTGCATGAGAATAATCCCAGTGTTGAACAGCAGCATCAACAGCAGCAGCAGGATGAGGGCATAGTGAATTCCACTAGCCTGGAGGATGTTGCATTGAGCGAGGTAAATAATTTGAATAGGAAAGAAGAATTTAATTAATTATATTTCTTTTTATTGCATCTTGTAGATGAGCGACAATCGTGCCCAATCTATACAATCCCTGCATAGTGTCCTAGACACACCCACTCCTGATAATGCACCCACTTTCGATGAACTGCAACAGCGATTGGAGGCCTCCAATCGGAACATGCAACACTTGCAAGATGAGCAACAAAAGTTGCTACATATACAGAATATGGCTAAAACGCATCTCAATGAAATGGAGCATTTACGTCAACAGGCATCCCATTTGCCCACTAATAATACCGCAGAGGCTCCAAATTATGAGTCAGTGCAGCAGGTGCAAGATGACATGGCCTCTTTGGTTGGCCGAATGAAGAATCTCACAGCGTTTATACATAATCAAAACGAACTGAGCAGTGTCCTGGGCGATGATGGACCCGAGATATTGGCCGAACAGCAGGCACTGCAAGACAAATTGGAATCTCTACGCAGTCAACGTGAGGATATGAGAAATCTAGTTGATGAGCTCAACAGCATCAACAGATCTGCCAAGGAGGCTAACAGATCTATACGGGATAATCATGGAGAGGCATCCACATCCCAGAAAGCAACACCAGCACAAGGACAAGGAGCAGAGCGTGTCGTACCCGTCGAGTATGTGCCAGTTAAGAGAGCGCCAGTTTCGGCTCCTCCTTCTACCAAGGAACGCAGTGTTCCCATTATACGGCAAGAGGCAGCCACTGCATCTCAGCGAGCACTGCAAGCTCAGATCCTTATCCAACAAAAAACCGCTGATATCGATGCGCTGAAATCCCAAATGGCCAGACTGAAAAGCATGTTAAACACGGTGACCCAAATAGAGGAAAGTACACCTAATTTAGTGGGCGAGAGTCTGGAGAGGAATGGAGACGTACCCACTGAAATAGCAGAGCGTGTCCATGCGCTTAATGATGTCACCTCCGAATTACGTGCTGAGGCTGCATCTCTGCAAAAGGAGCGGGAACGAATACTCTCCCTCAAGGCAGAGATCGAGAGGCGCAAACTTCAGGCAGCAGCTGCTGTCCAGCTGGGTGAAGAGGCCCTAAAGAGGAGTAGCCTCACACCAACACCGACGCCAAGCCGACAAAGAGAAATGCAACAGCAGGAGGAGGCTCGAAACGAGCCGGAGGAAGCTGAGACTCCCTTGCAAACCACACCAACGCGTCAACAGCTGCGAGATGAACTGCGTGTGCAATGTGAACGCCTTCGAAAGGAATACGAAGCCAAGCAACGTGAGCTGGAGCAGCAGTATAACCATCGTCATAACACCAACAACATCAATAATAACACCACATCCGAAGCCGATGATGAGGGCAACGATGATACGGATAGCGATAAGTACTTTGTACAAGGACGCACTGCCTCATCGGCTACCCTAAAGCGTACGCCCTCAACGTGTACAGTTGTTGAGCCACGCGTCCTCAATCAACCCAATCGCGAAGAGGATCTTAATGTTACAATTGACAGTTTATCCTTGGGCAATGACAGCCTGCCGTCGAGTAGCAACAGATCGCAATATATGCCGCCACCAATGCAACCAGTACAGGGAATGTGGGGTAAGTTCTGTCCCTCATTTGGGATCAAGAAGAATTACCTCTTAATCAGTTGTCTTTCTGTCATTTATAGCTACCCATAATCCTGGCCTTGCCTGGTCTTCGCATGGACAGCAGCCCATGTATGCCTCATCGTCTGCAACCAACTTGGCTGCACCGGCTCCGGCAACTGCTCCAGCACCGCCACCACATAGCGCCACAACTGCAAATGCCTCCAATGCGAATCCACCTACCCCAGATGCCGTTCTGCTGCAGCAATTCTTGCAAACCCAACAGATGCTGATCAATTCAGTGTGCCAATGTAATCAGACACTGTGGCATCAGCAAAGGGAAATCGATAGTCTCAATAATCAATTACACGCAGTAAGGATAAACGACTCTTAAAATCCCTTTTTATTAAAATGATTACAGATAAATTTCTCTTCTATCCCGTAGCTGCAAGATCGGTTCAGTGTGGTGCCCATGCAGGACCATGGTTTTAATCTGAGGTCAGAGTCTGTACCGCCACCACCACCTACTCTGGGTATTGGTCAAATGCCCAACAATCTTTGCCTGGGCAATGGCAGCACCACCAATCGAGCCCAGTCCGAGCAACTGTATAATTTTGGTGCCCATCAGAGCGCCTTTGCCAACTATCAGCGCAGCAGTCATCGCAATGTGGGCACCACGTCTAGCGTCTATAGCAATAGCAGCGATGCCCATGTCCAGCAGCAAACGTTTCTAAACAATGCGGCTCCACTACAGGCCCCGCCAACCACACATTACAACAACGAGACGCCATTGTCGCCGCACTCCTACCGCGCCAGTCCGGGACCGATATTTATGAATCATCACAATAATACCATACATCAGAATAACGCCAATTTGCGTACCCAAAATCAGCATGCAAATAATTTGCATTCATTGCCGGAAGTGGTTGCCGCTGGTGGTGCTGCACCACCACCGCCGCCACCGCTGCAGCCCACATTGAACAATCAAGTGCCACCAGGAAATCGCGCCAACAACTATTGGGATAATTTCAGAAGGTAAATGAGATAGACTGCAATAGATGGAGTGATTGAGATAGAACAGAGCGAGAGTGCTTAAGAAAGGGAAAGATGTAGAGTGTGTGCAAGAGATAGAGCGATAGATATAGTTGAGTGATGATGGGCGGGTGGGGTCTATACACTTTTTTCGTTGATTTAATTGATTTTATATTCCTTTGGAATCGGATAAAATGCTGTGTGTCTAGCCACAACGAACTGTTCATTTAAATGAGTGCTAAAAGAAATCAAACCAAAGTAATAAAAATTAAGTGAAACTAATTAGTTTCTGCAAGCCAAATTGAATTATTTATTTCGAATTTATTTTTAATTTATGATTTCTGGTAAGTGAAGATTCGTTTGCTTACACCAATTATATTCCTCAAATTAATGGAAAAGCACATTCATTTTGTTTTTGTTAAATTAATACTTTTAATTTAAGTGACTAACTGATCTTTAGTTCTCTATTTCTTAAGGAGTTCCATATCTGTTTTGTCTTCAGTCAAGTAATTGAGACAACCATTCTCAGATCATGGGCAGAGATCGTTTATATAGTTATTTTGTTTTTTATTTTGCTGTTATACTAAACTGAAACTTCTTACCAATTTGTTTGTTTGTTGAATTAATTTAAAGTCTTGGAAGATTTAATATACATATATTTGAAATATTTTTAATGCTTGCTTGGCCATTAACCCCAACCTCTACTATGTTTGTATGCGCTTTTGCAGCTATTCGCGCCAGAATTTGCTATCCAATAAGAGCAACGAAGAGCTCAATGTGGACCAACAGCAGCAATATCGCCAGATGCAAAGGCAACGGGCACGGCTTAGTTATTTTCAGTCACATACCGTGCCATCGCATGGGGCGCGGAGTACGAGTGGAAGCGGTTGTCTACCACAACGCCGTCACTTTTTTGATCCTTTGCCACATCCCCAGCCGCAGCCGCCATCGTCCCTGCACACCGGCAGCAGTAATAATTTGAATAACAGTGGCAGTGGTGCAGGTTGCGGTAGTGGAGGAAGAAAACGCGATTGGCGGGATGACCCATCGCTTGATCATGACGAAGATCTTGACGTGGATGAGGAAGAGAGTAACGATAATATAATGTATCGCAGACGCAATCGTCGCCGACCACTATTGGCCACATTGAGGGATGAGGATACAGAGCATTCCAATTCCTCCAACTTGCTCAACATGAATGTCAATTATGGCAACAGTCCATTGTATCAGCAACGGAACAAAGTGCCAGCTAAACCGACCACCACTACTGTGTCCTTGACTCCTTTGCAGCAGCGTCATTTGCGCTTTGATTTTGAATTACCCACTCAGTATGTGCCCACCTCTCAGTATGGGCTTCCCGATGTTCCACTTGATGCACCACCCACCTATAATCTAACCACCCAAGAGACTGTCACACCTCTGGATGAATCCAATACTCTAGAACAAAGCGAGGAAACCGCTTCAGAGGAATTAAACCGAAATCTTTTAGTTAATGCCTTGAAAAATGATAAGTTTACAACGAAATTCTATGAATCGATCAAAGAAGATGTCTATAGAAGATTGGAGACTCTGTTCGAGCAGCAGCAACAGCAACTCCAACAGCAACAAAGCCAGCAAGCGAGGGAACAAGAACAGGAAATGGAGCACCCGCCCCAACCGCAGCAACTTTATAATGAAATCAGAAAGACTCTTAATCAAGTGACTACCCCAAATGATCGACAAGAGAACGGATTAGATAATGAAAATGAAATGTCCAATGCAGCGGAGGCAACTGAAAGTCGCAGTGAGACTCCATTGGAGATTCTAAGTATGCAATTGGAAAATGACAGACCAGAGGATGAGGAGGGCTCCTCCATGGAGCAACAGCAGCAGCAACATATCAAAGCTGGCGAAGCTAATAAAACTGCTGAGCATGATCATGAGTTGGGTGAAGCTGCAGCAGTAGCTCCATCTACCAAAGTTCTGGAAAACAAAGAGGTAAGTTAATTTGGAGTTAGAGTCGATTCTGTAAAAGATGTATCACTAGCATGGCTTGACTCAAAACTCTAATGGTTTTTTCTTTTTACTATTTAGGAAAAAGTAGCCGTAGCAACGGACTCTAGTAATATTAGCGCCACGCCAACATCAGCCGATGTCGTTTTACAAGTAACTCCGGATCACGAGTTAATTGAGTACATAATCAAACGTATTAGAAATCAGACGCATAACAATACCGTTATCAATGATTCCCTACTCGCCGAGGTATCCAAGTTGACTGCAACGGCAGCACAAAATTCAGCTGCCCATTGGGTACCTAATGCCACTTCGCCGCTAATCTCGCCCAAGCGCATTTATACAAAAATTAAGAAAATGGAAATGCCGAGACAACGTGATGAATTCCTACTCTGGTATCGAGCATATCTGGAGCAAATGTTTGTGGTCGAGCAACCGAGTTCGAAATGCTGTAAAGCCAAAGATACAAAGGAGGTTTCAAGGAAGCAACTAAACAAGCGTGTACGCGCTCAATCACAATCCCAATCGCAGGACTCTAACAACGACGCCGATTTAGCTGAGGCGGATCAAAAAAATCAGTCCTCTTCGAATGGGGATATGGAGTGTGAGAATAATGAGAATCCCGAGGAAGAAGCGGGCGGTGTAGCAGGAGTAAAAGAAGATTCTTTGGCTAGGGAAAATGGTAGTGGGGCAGAAGCAGTTGGTCCCCAAGATATTAGTTTGGACTAACTTTTACAAAATCATCGGATGCAAAAACTAAAGACATTCCTAAACAGAAAACGAGTCCGACGACTAAAGGCACATAGAATAACCCCAAAAAAATATCTTTAGATATTGGTAAATTATTTTTCGTTATATATATATTTTTTGCCCCAAATTTGTATTTCAGTTTCTTTTTTAAATTATATAACTGTTTAAATATATACTTATGTATAACCAATCAGTGAATCCGAGTCAAGCTAACACGATCTTGGAAAATTATAATTAACATTCCCACCCAGTGAAAAAGATCTATCTCATTTAAAGATCGTATATAAATAGTATGCTTTATTAGTCTTTAAGTTTCACCGCTTGACAGTCAATTCCTCCAACATGCGATAGTAACAGTATCGACTATCGTAATCCATGTCATACCAAAAATTAATAGCTATACATTTGTGGCTCTGCTGGACATGATGGAACCAATAGTTGGGCAAATATAATATGTCTCCCGCATTGACACGAACTTTCAAAGGCTTGGCCTTTGCATATTCCGGATATGTGGCGAAATCTGGTGCTAGTGGATCGATACTGATCCATTCGGTTGCCTCGTTAACAAAAGGCTCTATGTAGAATTGACCGCATGGTTTCCTTTTATATATACCTGTGGGATAAGTTTTGCGTGGCACACAACTTAACTGATGTGGAGGAATCAGAATGAAATCCTTATGGCCAGCTATAACGCAGTATAAATTTTCGTAGGGATCCTTATGCATCGAGGTTATGGCACGCTCATCGCCTAGCCAGAAATTAACCGCATCTGGAGGTTTATTGAAGCATTGCTGCGCAAAATCCAAGTCATTCTGCTTAATGTCAAGTGCCAATTCGGGGAAATCCAAGTTAAAGTTTGAGTTTTGTTTCTGTATATAGTGAATAGCTCCCATGGGATCATCTAGTCTCTGAAGCAATTCTGACAGCTTCATCTGGGTTTCCAATGGCAATACGAAGTATTCTTTGCCGTCTTGGGTAGCCAAACCATCGGCATAACCGTTCGGCGTAACAGCCACATCCACATTTTTGTCGTTTAGGGCCTGAACTAGATATTCTGGAGTCCACTTCCTTAATGCTGGCCAGGAGATAGCTTTTCGTATAACAACGGGCGTGTTTTTCGCATAAAAGTCACGGGAAAACTCCAGGGCAGTGGGTATTCGGTCAAGCTCTGCAATATGACGCCCAATGCCTAGTTCCTCCGCCTCTTGAAGGAGTAATTTAATAGCCGTTTCAATTTGAGTTGTGGCCATGCCGGTTTCGAATTGACGATCACCAAGTGATAAACAACTCTTTTCCAGTGTCTGCGAACGGTTAAAGCTGAGTCATGGTTAAGAATAAATACAGTTTTAAATTTTCATATAGTATCGTTGTTTTCAATTGTCTTATTATTAAATGTTCTTGAAATTTAATTTATTATCTGATTTCAAAATAAATGTTCCCAATGTTAAAGTCACAGTTACAAATGTATCGTACTGATACAGTAACTTTTCGCTTGTGTTCATCACTAAGCAGCTGACTTATCGATATTTTGACAACGTGTTCCCCCACTAACAGCTGCTATGCCGTATGGCAGAAAGAGAAAAAACATGTTGCGTTTGTGAAAATTGTACAAAATTGAATAAAATTCAATTAAAAAGCAAAGCAGTCGTATCGATTGACGTCTAACAAGATGACCGATGCTAAATCCAATCCTGACGACAGCGATGAGCCGGTTTTCAATTGCATTGACGAGGCAAACGCAATCATAAACGACGTCAAATCTCATGTAGCCGAAATTTGCATCTCCTCGAAATTGGCGAGCGATGCCAGCCAAATCTACTTAAACATACGAACAATAGAGAGTGCCACCTGCTGTGTTCAGGTAACAAGTCGTGGATTTAAAATTGTTTCCTCCCACTATGACACAATAGATGAGGATAAGTTGATTAAAGCTGCGCTGAAGCAGAATGGCGATGGAATAGCATCAACGGAGGGACACGACGGTGATGATGAAGACGAGGAGATATTTGAGACTCCCTATGCATTGCTGGATAAGATAAGTCCGCGATATGTGGAATCATTTGGCAATCAGCTGTGCCAACAACTGAGACAACTTCAGCAAATGCGCACAGAATTCCATGAGGAGGATGAAGAACAGGAGGAGGAGGAGGAAGAGTAGTAGAGGAATAAACTTAAGCGAGATGCGATTACCCAATTTCAACCTGAGGCTGTATACTCTCTTAACAAGATTTTAATGTTAGTTTAATTGTAATAATTATTGTGTGTGGCTAATCTGGAGTTGCTCTAAATTGGATGAGGCCTTTTAAAGGTCTTATACCATGCGAAATTGTTGAAATGTTATTGCAAAATTGTATTAGATGTTGAATAGAATGGGTTTGAAATCAAGTAGTATCACTATCATTAACAAACTGTTATGTGAATCGTAAAAGTAAGGAACAAGGATTAATACCTGCATTATATTAACATTATCTTTACCATGATTGCACGAGACACTTGGGAATCCTCTTGCCTTCATAAATATTTAAAACACAATCATTAATTGTCAACATAAAGAATTTAATTTGCTCCATTGAAGCGAAGGTATTAAACCTAAGTTCAAGTTTTCATATGAATAGATTATACATTGTATAGAACGTATAAGACTCCTATGATGATCGTCTAAAGCCTAACCACTCCAATTTGTGTATGTGCGTACCGTAAAAGTATTTAACTTTGACTTAACTTAATTTAATTGATTGCGATTGGGCAATAAGATCTTATACTAACTAAAGCATTACATATATTGCACGTTGACTTGACCAAACCTGACCAGACCAGATCAGAGATATTCAATCAAATTGAACAGCTTTCATATACATATATAAATACATATATATAATGCTTGTTGGCTAGTATAAGACATTTGTATAACAAAACATAGTTAGAACAATTTGTGCGGCAATTACGATATTTATTTTTGCTCGGCAAAACTCGAAATTACATAAAAAGAAACGATTGCAAAATTAAATTAGACTTTTAAGCGTTTCAAGAATAAAGATTGTGATTGCAATTCCAGATCGGTTAATTTGCGTACAGTTGGTACCAATTGTTCCACATGATCCTTGTAGCCAGTGCCTGTGGTCAAGTTCTTTTGTCCATAGACTACTTTGCCATCAAAATCGTTGACCGGCACATCCATAGATTTATCCACTTGCTGTATTGTAATATTAAGATGATCCTCCACTTCGGCCAAAAGATTTGGCTCATTATACCATATGCAACAGCCACGGACATCAGTAAGATTTGTATTATTACAATTGCGACCACGAGATTTGCACCATTCACCATGATACCAGACCTTTTCCGGCACAGTTGAGACCAAACTGATGGCCAAGCCCATGCGCTCAGCACGACCCACACGGCCAATACGATGGACATAGTTGGATTTGTCATCTGGTAATGTCACATTAATCACTACAAAACAAAGTGAGAGAAAATGCTTGATTAAACGGTAAATATATAGTTTTAAATTAAAATTGTTATAAAACATTTAATTAGAAATATAAATATTATTTCAGGAGAAGCAGTAAACTGGATATCCAAAACCATTTCGTCTAGGCTGCGGTAAAGAGATATTGGGTAAGCTTGTGTTTTGAATATTAGATTGAGATCTACAAATATTTAGTACAAATATGGCCCACTATAGCACATAAGTTTTGATCAAAAGTTGTGGGATTCATTTAGGATATACTCACTAAATGGTAATCCAGTGATATCCAATCCTCGGGCAGCCACATCAGTACAGATTAGGTACTTTACTTGCTGACGTTTAAACATTTCCAGATTCTGTTTACGCTCCTGTGGCTTGCGATCGCCATGAAGACACACACAGCTGTAACGTTGGCCACCGCGTTGTTTTAGATAGTGCTCCAAGTTATCACAATCCTGTTTGGTGCGACAGAATAGAATGGCACGATCCATTTTATTCTGGTCAATGGCATGGATGACATACTCTCCTTTTAGTGTTTTCACCGCTTGCGATAAAGTCTCTGGCGAGTAATTATTGGGATGAACATTGTCGCGATCATGAACGCCATCGGTGCGTATCGATTGCCTTAGTGATTGCCAAGAGTTGTCCATTTGTGGATCTACTAGACACACCACATGGTGTACAGTCTCGGGAACAGCATCTTCTCCCTTTAGGTCTACCCAGGTGGGGAAGTGCATCAGTCTTTCAGCCATTTTCTTAACCTCGAAGGCATGCAATGTTGCTGAACACACAATCATTTGGAGGCGCCTGCCATCTGCAGTAATCTTAGGTATTTGTTTATGAAGGCGATCGATCAGATCGGTATAACCTTGTTTTAGCAAGGCATCGGCTTCGTCCAATACAAAAAATCGGCAATGAGTAAGCAGGACAAATCCGCTATTGATCAGCTCCTCCAGACGACCGGGAGTGCCGACTACAATATGTATACCCTGTTGCAATTGCTGCTTCTGCTCTTCCAAACGAACACCTCCGATGAGGAGCAAAGATCGCACTTCCGGATTACTCAAATGATATTTAAATTTCTCAATTTGATTATAAGTCTGCTCAGCCAACTCTCTACTGGGTTCAATAATGATGGCCTGAGGCGCATTTGGTGCCGGTTTAAGTGGGATCGCAGAACTATTACTGGCACTGGCCAAAGGATTTGCCGTGGTATTTTCAGATCCGGCCTTTGAGATAGCCACATATCCATTACCAGGATTAAATTTCAGTTCTGTTTTACCAAAATTGAACAACATTTCGGCATTTTTCAATACGAGAGCGGGATAAAATGTTTCCCTGGCCATGTTTTCTGGTATTTTGAAGGCCACGCCCAAATTCTGACCGTTTTTGGTGAAACTAATTTCCAAACGCTGCAAATCCAGTAAACATCCAATTACGTCTGCTTTGCCAAAAGCCTCACCATAATCATCAAATTGTCGATTATTGGATTTTTTACCAGTGCCACCGAATCCGAAGCCGTAACGACATGTTCCCAAGTCCAATTTAGCCTGCTGGGTGGACCAGCCGACACGGCAGAGACCCTCATCCGTTACCGTAGCCTCGTAATAGAATTTGCCTTTGCCGCGAACTCCAGTGGTGGCTCTGCAGCCATGCCACTCCTTGAACTCCCTTGATTGGCATTTCAAGCCATCGGGAGTCACGGCCAATGCATGACCACGATCAAAGAATGACATGGTGAAAGGTGGCACAGAAGCGACACCACCTCCGCCTTTACCACCTGTCTTGCCCTCCTCCAAATCCCTTAATGTCTCCCAAACGATTTGCAAAATGGGCAAACAAAATGCTCCCGTCTTGCCAGAACCTGTTTCAGCTGCCATCAAAACATCACCACCTCCCAGTATTAGTGGTATGGCCTCGGCCTGAACATCAGTTGGCAGCCTTTTAACACAAAAGAATTTGCATTAATTATTTAAAATTTATTGTGAAATATTTAAACTACTTACGTCCAGTCCAATTCATCAGTGGCCTTTCCTAGCTCCGGGAGCACCCCAAACTCTGAGGGCAGCCTCTTATTAAAATCATATTCTTTTTATTTTTAAACGTCACTTACCCTCGAATGCAGTCATTCTACAAATTTTCCAATTTTCTTTTTGTCAATAAGCCGGCTGTCGGATTTCTGCTTGCTTTAGTATTAGTGATGGATCAAAAAGTCGTATGAGTAATCGAAATGTTACTAAGTTATTGTTGTGTCAACCCTGGTTTGCAGTGATTTGTTATCGGTAAACCGTATATCGATAATCAAAAATCAAAGCTGGAGCAATCAGCTGTGCATATTTGTATACGCGTAAATTGCAGAGATTTGTTAAAATTGCTAATTGAACATGTAAATTTGGGCGTGTGAATCAAAATGTAAGTGCCCAAAGAGTAACCTGCGAGTTGCCAGTGTTATATAGTTACTAATTCAGAGCATTTTTTTCCCGGCAGCGATTCGTTTTTTTTTTTTTCGTTTGGATAACAGAGCAGGCGGAGGAGCATGTACTTTCCAGTGGGCTGGCCCAAGCGGGTGTCTTTAGCCCTGCCTGGAGAGATTGCCAATATACGTCACATTTGCTGTGATGCTGTTAAAATACTCGTGGCTGCTGTCGGTGATGATTTTTTAGGAATTTGGTATGCCAATCCATTGATACCCATTAGCTATTATCAGCGAACGGAGCAATCGTTGAGGGAATATGGAAAGAATCAGTTAATTATATGGAAACCGGACTCAAGACAAGTGGCTCTACTGACAAATAAGGGAGCTTTACTCTTGTATCAGTTAGACTATGAGGAGAATGGCAATGGCATTCTAACGCAAGTAGATCCACCGGCGGCCAGCTTAAAACGGGATTCGGCGGAGCTGTTCATTAAGGAGAATATACCGAGATTAAGTCTGCGAGAGTTGTGCAGCGTAAGCCTTGGTTCGGTTATAAGTACTGTGTGCTGTATCAGCCTAAGCGAACTTCTTTTGGCCACACATTCCTGTGAGCTACTGCGTCTGCAATGGTCCCAATTGGAGATTAATGCTTCAGAAGGGGAATTGGAGCTGCCAGCCTTGTCTTCCATTAAGCTGCGGGATATACCTTTCTATGTACAGCAACAACAATTGGCGCCGGCAAAGAATTTCCCTCCACTGGGAAGTGAATCGTTTGTCTCATCGCTGGAATACTCACCCTTTATAGGAGGTTGTGCCGCTGTGTTTAGTGACCGAAGAGCTGCATTTTTAATTGCCAATCACCTGAGATTTGAAACGGATCACATGCACGGCTGTTGGGTGCCTGAGGTGGCAGATGCGAGTGTTTGCAGTGTGAATCATAAATTTCGTCTGCTTGCTTATGGCCAGGAAAGTTCCGCTGTTAATGTTTATGCCATTGATGATGCTACGGGGGGATTGGAATTCTCGCATCGGCTGATGTTGACAGAGAATGTTTTGCCAGGCAGTCTAGGAGCTGTCAATGAATTAAAATGGAGTCCAGATGGTTGTGTTTTGGCTGTGAGTTGGTCTAGGGGAGGCTTATCTCTATGGAGCACCTTTGGAGCTCTGCTAATGTCCACATTGAGTTGGGATTTCGGCTTGAATGTTGATTTAATGAAACAGAATCCATTGCAATTGCGAAGATTGGAATGGTCTACCGAAGGCTATCAATTATTTATGATTACGAAAGAGAAGGAAAATATGGAGAACAAGGAAAGCAATGTGCTGCAATTGCAATTTGTCAAGAGTTGTCTAAGTATGAATCCTTGCATGACCAGCAATCCTCACATTCTGCTGCAAGGGGACGATTGTCTTTATATTAATCAAGGAAACAATCTCGAGCAAACTTTTGGTGGACAAAAGTCCACATTTCCCCTAAGCGGGGGCAAAGAAAAAGAGGAAAGTGAGTGTCTGGAACTAAAACAGAATCTAGATGTAGGCAGCATCTTAACGGAGAGCAAATACTGGACTCTTCTACAATTACCTCTCAATTATGCAGCCACCAATTGGCCAATAAGATATGCAGCTATCGATAAGGATGGCTTACATTTAGCAGTTGCTGGACGAACAGGATTGGCCCACTATTCCCTAATAACCCGTAAATGGAAATTATTTGGCAATGAATCGCAAGAGAAGGATTTTGTTGTATCGGGCGGATTGCTCTGGTGGCAAGGATTCATTGTAATGGGTTGCTACTCTTTGCTGGATAGAACCGATGAGCTACGTTGTTATCCAGCGGAATGTAAGCTGGACAATCAATTTGGACATAAGCTCCAGGTGAGAGCACCAGTCATAAGTCTAAATTCTTTTCGTCATCAGCTAATTGTGCTCACAGCCGATGGTATTGTTAGTCTCTTCAAGATGACCAAAAAATCGGCATATTCCATCGATATCGAGTGCTGCTATGAGCTCGATGTGAAAAGCATATGCATACATCCCGCCTGTATTGTTAGTTTGACTGTGACGAATTTGAAAAACGAAATGAAACCGCTTGGAAATCATTTGGAGCAAGCGGAAACCATAATAGTTAATGTATGTGGTCGCATATTAATGATTCAACGTGATTTTAATGAGAATCTACCGAATACTTTATTAGCCACCTGTTTGGCTAGTTGTGTGGAAAGCTTTTGGCTCTCGAATACCCTAGAGCGTTGTGCAATGAGAGATTGCCTTTGGCTATATTCTGGGGCACATGGCATGAGGGTTTGGCTACCCATCTTGCCCCCAAATCAGGAAAGAAAAGATTTAGGCAATTCGCAGCGTTTGCATAGTTTCATGTCCAAACGCATCATGCTGGGATTTCCATTAAAATTATATCCCTTGGTCATTCTTTTTGATAATGTCATTGTCCTGGGGGTGGAAAATGAGAGCACTTTATATACTAATGAATCTTCATCACATTTCTCACTGCCATTCGCCTTAATGGAACGAAAATCGCAGATTTTTTTGCATAAGGTATTAAGGCAATTGATTAAACGAAATTTGGGCTACTCAGCATGGGAGATAGCCCAATCCTGTCGTTCTCTACCCTATTTTCCACATGCCTTGGAGTTGTTACTTCACGAAGTGCTTGAGGAAGAGGCAACAAGTAAACAACCCATACCAGATGCCCAGCTCCCAAGTATTTTGGACTTTATACGAGAATTTCCCGTCTATTTGGAAACGATTGTTCAATGTGCTAGAAAAACGGAGATTGCCCTATGGCCCTATCTCTTCTCGATGGCCGGCAAACCAAAAGAGCTCTTCCAATTGTGTCTGCAATCCGAGCAACTGGATACAGCAGCCAGTTATTTAATCATTCTCCAGAATCTAGAACCATCAGTGGTTAGTAAACAGTATGCCACAATGCTATTGGATATTGCATTGCAACAAAGAAAATGGGAGTTGGCAAAGGATTTGATACGTTTCCTCAAAGCCATTGATCCCAATGAGATTGATTCACCTAGATCTTCCATGGTGGTAAATGTGAAAATTGCACCGCCACAACAGGTGAATACCCAGCAACAAGTTAATCAAAATGCAGATGCCTTCAATTTGGTCCTGGGACCCATAGCAAGAGAGAGAAGCTATTCCACAACTGTAACAAGTAATCTTCCGAAAGATAAATTAAGTGGCGGCACATCAGGAATGGGTGGCGGTGGTGTTGGTACTGCAGCCAGTGTGGCTGTCTCTCCCACCGAGACCAGCAGTTCGGGTGCACCAACAATAGCCCGTCGGAGATCAACGAAACAGAAGGAAACCTTTTGCATTGATCTAATACTGCAGCGTCATGCAAGACAATTGCTTCAGAATCATAAACTATTGGATCTTGGCTATATGTGTGCCTATTTGGACTTTCATTTGGTTACATGGCTCTCACAGGAAGCGGAAAAGGCAGCTAAATTGGATGATTTTGCTGTAGCATTGCAGGCATTGCATGAGGAGCTGCAATTGCCGTGCCCATTCCCGCAGCCAATTAAAGATGATTTCGCCCAACTGAGGGAAACGCGTCGTGGTGGCTCGTCGCAAACATCCGAATCGGGTTATTTTAGTCTAGCCACACCCAATGGAGCTTTAACCCAATCACCGCAATTGCAGCCGTGCATCAAAGAGGAGGAAGAGGAATTGCAACAGCCCAACTCTTTGCCAATGATGAAGATGCGTTCCAGTTCGCAATTGTCATTTGATAACTTCCGCTATCGTCGATTATATTCCCTGCCCGCTTCCGAAGATGACTTGGTCAGCAATGCGTTGCCCGAGAAACTTTCCATCAAATTGAGATACTTACTCCAACTTTTCATCGAGGCCAATTGTACAGATTATGCCCTTATATTGTCCATAGTGCTACACGATGCTGCCTCAATATCAAGGATTGTCAATGTGATTATTCGCAGTGAATCGGTTAATTTGTGCAAGCGGATTGAGGCCGCTCTTAAGCAGTTAAGTCAGTGTACTTTTGAACATAATGCCTCGGTCTATAGGGGATTTGTGATGACCCTGCAACCGCATATTTATTTACTCGAACAGTATATACAATCTTTGGGTGATCAACCAAATAGCTCTCATGACATGAGCTCTGATGGTAATTCACTTGCTGATTCATCGTCAGTGTTGGAAAACGATGATATGAACAATTTTGTGCCAAAATCACATCAAAGTGGTGGTATTGGTGGTGTTGGTGGCAATAGCGGTGGTGTTAATCAATGGAAAACCGAATTAAAGCCAAATCATCATCATCATCAGCGTTTAACGCGTCATGCTAGCCTCGAATCGAATGGAAATGGTGGCCAAATTGGACATGCCAACTCAATGACCACCCCACAAATTGCACCCAAACAGCATCAAGTACAGTCCCATACAATTAAGGACCGAGAGGGTTGTAGCCTCATGTAAATTCGCATACTCAAATTAAGTACGTAAAATTCGTAAAACACAAAACAAATTAACACACTGATTGTTTGTCTGTGTGTATTGTGTGTGTGTGTGTGCATATGTTGTGTATTGTGTGGTGTAAATTGTTTTTGTTGCTGTCCAAAAATTTATTGTTGAATATCGTTAAACACACACACACACATACACACCCACTCACACATATGAAATGGAAAGGTAAAGGAAACATACACAACGAAAAATTTTATCGTCGTCAAAAATCAAACAAGAAAATACTTTGTATAATACATATATATATACTAAAAACTATACGTAACCTAAATTTATAATTTAATAGATGAAATTTGCTGCAATATTTGTTAATTAAAATTATACAAACAATATACATACATACATAAAATCTAACTATAAATATAAATACTTAAATATACAACAGAAAATACAATTATATATTTTTACTAATACATAATAAAAGAAGAGAAACATTTCAACAAGGAAATTGAATAAGACATTTTATTATCCAATGGAAAATATACATACATATGTATATTTAAAGTTGCACTTACCCCATCTATTCCCTTTCTCTCACCCCCTTCCATTTAAATGCAAGTGCGTGTGATTTATCCCATACTCTCTCATTCATGGCATTACACTTGCTTGGTTAGTTAACGGTATTTTATTCCCGCTGTGTGTTAAGTGTGTGAGTGTGTGAATGTGTGGAAGTGTGTGTGTCGGCTGCGCATTTGAACTTCGCCAACAAGTTTCCTTCAGCCGCAATTCGAAAAGTTCAACTGCCGACATTCACATGCACCACAATCCAAAAGATGACGATGCCGGAGATGGAGACGATGTTGAACTTGGTGCTTACAAAACGTAATCACTGTAATGTTGCGATGCAAAAATCATAGAACTTTTGCAAACCAACCCCCCACCAAAAACCCCCCAAGGGTGCAATATGTAAGAAATAGAAGAATTCGTGTATTTCACATCCGGCGACTCCAGAGCTTCATCTCCGTGTTGGCTCCATGTTGTAAAAATAACTATTGACGCTTCACTGAAGAGCCCGGGCAAAGTTATAGAAATAAAAGCATCAACACCAGACACATTGCAACGGAAGTCGTCGGAGTTGTTGGAGTCGCCTTTCGTTCTCCATCGCTGATGCCATCGTTGCCATCGTTGCCGTGTGCACCGTCAAGTGAGCACAGCTCAAATTGTTGGGGGGCCACACAAAATAAAAAGACCAAGAAAATACAAAAAAAAAAAAAAAATATAGGAAGAAAAGATGAAGCAAACTTTTACAAATTCTTTAGCAAGGCGGTGGCAGAGGCAACGACAATAACAACTGTAATAATGGCAACTACAACAGGATGCTGGAATGCCGCAGACAACACAACCTCAGTCGACAACAACAACAGCAACAGGAACGCCGGCAATCCACTACAATGTAATCAACAACGCCGCATGCAACACAGAGTGAGAGAGAGTGATGCAGGTGCATGGAAGGGGGGGTGTAGAGAGAGCTTTATAAGGGAGTAGGCGGCAGACCACTCAAGGGTTAAGGCGATGCCTGGGCATGCCTCAACTATGCTCAGTCGAGGGCAAAGGCGTAGCTATTATTTCATCTTTAGATAGGGCAAAACAGTTGCTTTCGACATCCCAGACAATTCTCAGGTTTCCTTCATGAACAATGGATCTGTATCTAGATACGATATGTATGTATGTATGTATATATGTTGATTTGCATAGATGCCACACACACACACACACACTGAATAGAGAGTACTTTGATTATTTACTGGCATACATATGTATATGTACATATGATCAGTATCAATATCCAGTTGGGTCTACCAATTACAATACATTTGTCCGTCTGTCATTGTTTCATATATCCTTTTGTCTTGTTGTCCGACTTTCTTAATCAAAACTATCTCAGCGTCAATCTATTTGTTTGTCTATCTATCAGTTATGAAGCTATAAGTCCTGAAGCTATAAGTTCATTTGATCCATCAAGTTGAAGTTAAGTAAATTCTGTTTAAATTTAAAAAAAAGAGCAATATTTGTTTATTCTTAGAAATCGATTATGAATCTTTTAAATAATTTCCAACAAATATCTAAATTATATATTCTATGTATGTATATGTCATTAGGGAAAGATTTATTTCAAAATATTTATATCTTTTTAGATAGGGAATCTAGAAGAAAACAATAAACTTTCAAGTTCTAATGGATATAGTTTTAAGATATATCTCTTTATAGCTTTTTGACCCTGTTTTCTTTTTCAATATACTGAACTTTTCTTAGGTTATGGCAAACCGATTGATGGTAACTAATTGTATGTAGGATTCCTTGAAATTTAAGAGGTTCAAGATCGAAAAGTCGAGATAGTTTGTACTATATATTCTGAACATCTGAAGACTAAAATTGCTTTTAGAAACGTAAAACAGCAAATGAAGTTACTAGCCAAAACAATCTTCAATTTTCATGCTACAAAAAAGAACATAACCTAAAATAAAATATTACTTCAATACAATTTCACATCTATTAACCCGCCCCCCCTTTCAGTCGCCCTCTATGGCCATAGTTGAAATCCCGGCAATGTTAAAAATGTGAAAGAGCTGCTTGAGGCATGCTTTGGGCTTGGATACCTGGGCTTTAGCCCACTTGACAAATGCAAGAAATATATGTATATAGTATATACATATATAAATTTAGATTTGTGAAAATTGAATTGAAATTTTTATAGACGCCACTCAAAGTTAAACCATAACAAATTAAACTCTTTGATTAGTTTACTGGACTGTAGTTAAAACTTAATTTATCCAACAACAATTTACAATTTACATTCCAACATCAAACACAACATTTTGAAGACCAAGATGCAACCCTCAAAAAAAAACAAAAAAAGAAAAAGTAAAAAAAAAAAACCTATCTCTGATGAGAATTTCCAGAGTTGCCGTGGTGATTTTGATGAATGCCTTCCAATAAACTAGTACAAGTGCAAGAATGTGTATATGCAGGCGAGATGTCTATAAACTGCAAGTCAAATATGCCAGAGTGCCACTGCTAGTGGGAGTGAGAGAAAGGTAGTGTAGAGAAAGAGGGAGAGAGAGTGAGTAATATTACAGCTGGGGCAGCTGTCTGCAATGGCAAATGAATGAATGGCATGTAAACTTGTTGTGGTTGTAATAAAATGTCGAAAAACGTTTGGAAATATGTCTACTGTTAAGTCTATTACACATTGTTTGAGATATATATACTATATATGTATGTGTGTATATATGTATGTATGTATATGTAACGGGTGAATAGAAATTGTGGTTGAACAAAGACCCAAGTTCATTTCGTCTACATCTTCTTCATCATATTGTGGCATTGATCAGCTGTTCGGCTTACATTTCCTAATTGGCAAAATGTACAAAATGTTTTCTACTTATTAATATGAAATTTACATCGTTTAGTTAACTTTTGACATTTGTCATCATTTTGCATGGCAAATATGTAAAAATATTTTACATAAAATCAAACTATATATAAATATATGTACATATATATGTATGTACATATCTATATTTGTCTATCTGTATTAAGAAAGCAATTTATTTTCAAGTGAAGTGCATAACATTTTGTTTTCAATTTTGTTTATTTATTTTGGCACCCTTTTGCACTTTGTTTTTTTTTTTTTTGTTGCTTTCGGGTTGACGGGTAAAGTTTTTGGCCAGAGTTAAAATCAAAAACAATTTCATTAGCATAGATTACGAGTCAACAACGACTTGCATTTCAAATGAATTCCCCCCCCCCCCCCACCCCTCCTTCCTTCTCACACATACATACATACATAGATACATAGATTCAAACTGACTGTATTACCCTCTTTGGCAACCTCAAAAACCAGTTGTTCCCTTCCACTTGTTTCCCTTTTCCATTTGGTTTGAGAGATTGGTGGGGAGGAGTGGAAAATGGTAGGAAATAACCCTTGTTGGTTCGTCTATTGAGTCTAGTATTTTTTTTTTTTTCTTTTGGTGTAAAAATTTACTAAATTGTACATTCATTGCATTTGCATTTTACAAGTAAATCCCCAAACTGCCAATCTAATGCATGTTGCAAAACGCATCTCTCTGTAACTGTAGAGTCTCTGTCTATTTGTTTGTAACCAGCCAACCGTCTAACCATTCGTCCAGGATATCTCATTCCATATATATATGTATATACAAAATCCAACACTCTAGCACCATCTCCAATAGTCCTTGTTCGTGCTCTATTCCAGATTCCCGACCCCTGTCTATGTTGGCGCTTTTGTGTAAAACACTAAAAAGTCTACACTTCTTGTTTTTTTTTTTTTGTCCTTTTGCTCTTTTTTGTTGTTGTTGTTGTTGTTCGTTTTTCCTGTTTGCAACTTCAACTTTGAACCAACACGACGACGACTTCGACGTCGACGACGACGACGACCAGGACTAGGACCAGGACCAGGAGCAGAATGGTTAGAAAAAAAAAACATAATAAAAGCACCAAAATGCAGGACGAGACCTTCCGAAATAAAACTTTTCTATACCCAACGCCCCACCCCCTCTCCCCTTCACCCCCCCCCCCTTAAAAATCACGGAATCAACTTGCCCAAAACTGCAGTCCATTGCCAGGCTCTGCCATCATCATCATCATCTCCATCTCTGTTGTTGTCCCTACATCGTTAGCTGCATTGAAGTTTGCTTTTGCCTTCATTTCATTCACTCGCCCGTAACCCCACTCCACCTCCACCTCCCCCTCCACCCTTATGCAGTCATTCCCCAACGATCCCCATCCATCCATCGCCTGTTCGAATTGCTTTTTGTGAGCATGAATAGATAAATACGCTGAGCTGAGCTGTAGTGGTAGCAGCAGCAGCAGGAGCAGCAGCAGGACTAGGTGTTGGTCTTCCCTTCGACACCCGACTACATTTTGGGCCTGTGCGAAATTTGAAAACCGCAAAACTGTCTGTTGAGCTCGGACCCCCTCTCTCTCTCTTTTCTTCTTACACCATGCATGTGTGCACTGAGAGAAACTTTTGGTCTTCTTTATTGATTGAAATCTAGTGATATGGTAAAAAACAAACAAGTTTTGATCATAAGAACTTCTGATTGTTTAGATCTTTGTGATCTAAATTTTCAATCGACAAAAACAATAAAAAAGTTTCTTTAACGAAAACTTTCATATTGGTTCCTTTAATACGATTCCTATATGATATAAAGTAGATCAATTTGTCAAATTCAAAAGCCAAAAGAAGAAGATATAAGAAATTTATAAAAATAACTCAAATACGAAGGCCTAGAGAAGGGATTGATCAATCTAAAAGTTTATATAACAAATTGGATTGAAAATCTTTCTTTTCTCTGTATTATTCATTTATTTTCTCTCAGTGTATGTAACGTGTTGGTAGTGCGAGTTGAATATGTCCATCCCAAATGTCGAATTTTATTTATTTCGCTAAGGCCAAAAGCTCACAATAGAAACGTTAATGGCAACGTCCTGACCCACCACACCCACACATAGACCCCGCAACTCCCGCTCCTCTTGTCATAGGGCTGAATATGGGGATACAATAGCAGAAGCGTCAGTTACAGAGTTTCCGTTGCTAACTTGAGGCATTTCAAACTTCTATCTGGACCACACATATTACCACCTGGCATAGGGTTGCTTCCAGGGTTTGAGAGAGAGGAGGGGGATGGGGGCTTGTGGTGTGTTATGCCACAAAAGAATTGCCCAAGTTTTTGAAGCTTGTTGTTTCTGTACCTTAAGGTGTGTGTGTGTGTGCGTGTGTGTGTGTGCGTGTGTGCGTGTGTCTGTGTGTGAGTGTCATGTAAATGTTAATGCCTTGTGCCCTTATGCACCTACAACGTACCTGTATTTCACCCGAAGAGATGTTGGGCAGGCGTGGCAGCGTTTTATCACGTGTCAGCAACAGCAACAGCATTGACGTTAACTTCATCCCCATGCAGTGGCCCTCCCTCCTCTCCCAGTCACCCATTCTCCCCCTTTTCCTTTACCTTTTTAGGGATGGACACGTGAGGAATGAGCCGAGTCATGTAAATCACAGTTGAAATGGCCAAGATTGCGTTGACGACATTAGCTTCTGGCTTGTGCTTTACGCCATGGCCAAAAACAACAACAAAAAAAAAAAAAAAAATTAACAAACACGTTTGCATTTTTACATAATTTAACTGAAATCTCATTCTATGTTTATTTAGCTAACCGAATATGGTCAGATTAGGAGAAGAAAGATGGAATTCCATAAGCTGAAACTCTTCTGAAACTTATGTAAAATTTGAAGAGCAAATAAATATATAGGAATTAAATGTAATTAGAATAATTTCTATTTTTATCTTAAGCAATTAACTTATATAAATTCTGTTTCTTTTTCCTAATTTTAGCTACAATGGAGCTAAACTCGCGGGAACCTTTCTTAAAAATGTGGGTAAGTCCTTTTCCTATTCTATAACTGATTTTTTGAGAATTTCACGTGTTCATCACTTTGGAACGCATGTTTCTGCAGTATGAGGTTCGGTTCTTTATGTGACGAAAAGTTTTCTACACTGACTGCCGACTGACCTCTTGAACCAATACATTAGCAAACCAAAATCAAAGACAGGCCTGCTCTCGGCCACATTAGGCAAAAAGAAAAAAAAAATGGCAGGAAGTATAACGGGAGGATGTGGGGCATTAGAAGCAGAAAGATGGTTAGTTATAGGAGGATGAGGTGAATGTGAAGCAGGGCTCGAGCTGTGTCATTGAGGTGCAAAGTTTACCTCATTAATTCATTAATCAATGTGTCTGCGCCTGGGTGGCTGTGTGTATGTTGTGCCTGTGTGTGTATGTGCGTGTTGCCTATGCGTCTGCTTTGTTTTGGCACTTTTTGGCATGGTTGGAGAATACGTGGAGAATAAGGTGATGGTGATGGTGGTATTCCTGGTGTTGCTGTTGCTGTTGCCGTTGCCTTTGCTGGTGGTGGTGGTGGAGCCAGCACCTGTACATAATGGCCCTTTGTTCTACGCCTCAATGGAGGCGGGGTTTTTCGGTAGATGGAAAACAATATGGAACGAATGACTCGACAGCTTTTTCGTTCTAAGCCTAAAAACGAAAAAATTCAATGAAGATTTATGCTTTGCTCCAGTTACAATTTCTTTTTAGGGTCTCCCCATCCCCCCCCCCCCCCCCCCCATTGCCCAACCATATGCTTGATAGGTACTGACTGTTAGTTTCGATTTCGTTTTCGATTTCATGGCTTTTACACGCGCTTTTTGGCCAACAAGAAACAAGTAAGGAAAAAACAAAAAGAAAATGAAAAAAAAAAAAAAATGAAAACCAAATCCAAATTTATGCAATTCACTTCCTTGTTCGGTGTAGAACTAAAAAGCCATTTACGCAACAGAACAACAACAAAGAGAAAAACTTAATTTCCTGTCCATTTTGTAAAGCAGCCAAAAGAGAGTCCATGACCCGCAACATATGCCACAGATCATTAAGTTTTCACCTAACCCCCGTTTCCCAAAAACACACACACACACTGGGACACCAACACCCACACAGTTGAGTGTTGCCTCCTCATCCAAAAGGCTATTCCTGTCTAGATAAACTGCAATTTCGTTGCAACACCTGCGAACTGCTTAAGTTTTCGTACTAAAAAGAAAGACGACCAAGAAGAAGAAACGAGAAAGAGAAATGGGGAAATAGGGAAGGTACGTTAAAGACGATATAAAGGAGAAAGGGGAATTGGTGGTACAACCAGTTATGGGGGGGAGGGGTTCAGAACTAGTATAAGCTTCGTCCTGCACCTGGATGTCTTGTGCATATTTGCCCCTGACGTTGTAATCCATAAGATTTCGTCTTTTATGGGTGTATATACACACACAAACATATATATTGTATATATCCATGTGTGTTAGTATGTGTGTGTGTGTGTGTAAGTGTATAGGTATATGCAGTAAGTGCATAACACTTAAGCAACATAGCAAAAGAGCTCCGCTCGAGCCGAGAAATCCGCACAGCCGACAAAAGTAAACGAAATCAAATTGTTAAAATTCAATCAGAATTTTTTCTCTCTTTTTGTTTTTTTGCAAGTGAAACAAATTTATAAAAAGAATAATTAGTGTTTTTTTTTTTATAATTTTAATAATATTATAGCATTTAATTGTTTTTTATTTTGCTTAAGTTTGCTTTGATTCTGAGTGGTTTATTTAGAAAAACTTTTTGAGTAGATGGAAGAGAATTTATTCTCAGACTAAAACATGATCAGACTTTATATATATTATAGTCCATTCTGTCTTCGATTTTGATTAAAATGTTCGAATTCTGTTTAAAAAAAATTATAAATTTACTTTATTATAAAGTAGTTGAAGTAGTTTTCAAGATCTTTTGCCAATTTCCAATCTTTATTTCAATATATTTACTATCTCGATCCTAGTAGTTGTTTTCCTATAGCATACATTATCCTGTCAGTTGATTCGGTTATATATAATTTTACTAAAATGATATCCTTTTTGGCAATATTTGCCGCCTGTTTTGTAGTTGCTTTGTCCGCCTGCAACTTTGACTATAACAACTCGAATACATTCATGTGTGTATTAGTGTGTGTGTGTGTATGTCTATGTGTGTGTGTATGTTACTTAAAATCATTTATTGCAGAATTATGCATATTTTTATTACACTCGAGTTGCATAAATTCAAGCATTATTGCACTTTACGACCAGCAGCTGTCCCTTAGACCTAGCCTACCTCCCATCAAGGTGATTGCCAGGTCCTGTCAGAAAATCCAAAAACCACACACACACACACACACATACAGAGAAATGTCCTCTGTTTTAGTATGAGTGGGAATTGGGGAAAGAGAGTGGGGAGGGGTGTCATCCATGTACCATCATCAGAATGAAGGCATAGATTTTTGCATGCCATATCCTTACACCTGAACTGCACTTAAATGTCTTCTCCAATGTGTGTCGAAAATTTCTGTCATTCAAAGTGTTTGAGCAGAATCTCCACAGGCTGCCGATGCCGATGCCACTCCCACTTTGCCGATGCCAATGCCAATGCTGCTGCTGCTGCTTTGAAATTTAGATTTTTATGACTTTTGGTAGAGGAGTCAGGAATGAAAATTGGCTTTTCGTCTATTACAAATGCACAATTCAGCATTATTTTCCACTGTAGAAATATGCTAAAAATGTTTCATCTCTCATCTGTGGCACAGGCAAACGAAAGGGCTGTCGCTTCCCTCCCCCCCCAATAGTAACCACCATTCAAAAAGAAAGGAGAAAAAAAAGGGTTAATGGGCCATAGAAATGCGAAACTTGTCAGCAGGTATTACCTCTCTGCCCCTTTACCTTTTTTACGTATTTTTTTGCTTCTCTTCTTTTTTTTTTTTAGGAAATTATTGAAATACTTTTAGGTGTTTGTGGAAAGAAGAGAATAACTGAGGGAGAGAGGGTTGAAAATTAATAGCCTCGGGGCATGTTGATATTGCCACTTGAATTTGATGTGACAGCATTTTCGTATATATGTATTTGTTCTTGCTGTTGTTGTTGTACTTTTCCTTTTGTGGCACGCTTTTAGGCTCAAATTATGCCAAGTGTTTGAGTGCGTTTCAAGTGTTGAATTCGAAAACGAATATCCTTCATACACGCACACAAACATGCATACAGAGAGAGAGAGATAGAGAGAGAGAGAGAGAGACTAACGCACATACATACAAATGTATGTAGCATACTTTGTGGCTGTAAAAGTTGCCTTGCTAACTTCATTATTGGACATTTCAGTTAGGCAAATGAGATGTGATAGTTTCCTCTGTGGAATGTGAATATTGTTAGCTGGGTGAATGAGTTTTTAGGGCATTCAATTCCACACACTTACGCACACACACACACATAGCATGCCCGTCGTGTCGAGCATGCATGTCCAAATTCTCTTTGCAAGTTCAAATTGTACACACCAAAAATGAAGATATTTTACACTTACATATATTCACTTTAATCGGCAATCCATTTTTGGCTAAAAAGATTTCAACTGTGTTTAAATATTTGCATTCCTTCAATTTGCATAAATTGATAAATGAAATAATTAAAGGATTATCAACAATATTTGAAGAATTGTAAGTAGTTTTAACTATTTATCTAAGATAAAAAGAAGATTTATTTGAAATCACAAAGCTTTCCTTATGATATGAAGATGCTAAGACCAGGGATAATTTCTTGTTGACAATTCTTGAAACTATCGATAACTCCTACAGGAATCGATAATCGAATTTGTAAAGAGTTTCTGTTACTGATTTTAACTTTTTCTATTGCCGGGTCGTCTATAACTATTGTAAGATCGTATGAAGTATCCTTCATTATCCTTTTAATTGAAATCTATCGATATCTATTTAGATTGGATAAATAGAAACGTTTGACGTTTCCTTTCCTTTCCCATTTAAATTTCAATTATAATTGAATTAAGGCAATTTATTTAAGCAAAACAAAATATATTATAAACTCTCGATTAAGTCCTGTAATTATATTCAATGGCTCTCTGATGAACAACTCTCATTCCATGGTTATTTCTTATCATTGACTTACCTTCATATCCGTCATACCTGACAATGTTTTCCTTCCTTTCCAAAATCGTCTCATTCCCGCTGCAATGATGACATAATTGCATTTTCATCTTATCATAAAATCACATGGAATTTTCATATCAACTCAATTCTATTCATTAAACAATCACTACCCATACTTTTCCCTTTCCCGCATCTCTTCTTGTTTTCGCTTAACCATAGAGAATCTGCTCATTAAGCATAAAGCAATGTTGGCAAATTGCCAGGCATATACCCCACCCCATTTCACCCCACTCTGCTCTACTGTTTAACCAGTCTTTCCCCGTATTCATCATCAACTCTTAGCCACCATTATTACACTCTCTTGCTTTTGTTCATATAATTTCATTTAAAACAATTCTTTTTGTTATTTCCATTGTTGTTGTTGTTGTTGTTGTTGAATGCAATTGAATGTCATTTTATAAAAATTGCTTAATGATGATCACACGCAGCAGCAGCAGCAGCAGCAGCAGGAGGAGGAGAAAATTGCAAACGTATGTAGGATATATGAACGATATGTACATATATCATATTATGCCACGCCCTCGTGATTCCATTGTACCGCCCTTACCACTTAAAATTGTTGGCAAATTAAACGCTTTTTAATATTAATGCACTTTTTTTTTGTTTTTTGTTTTTTTTTTTGTGTATTAATTTTCTTTCTGCTTTTATGTTTTGTTGCTGTTGTTGTTATTGTCGTTCTTTCACATTTCGTTTTGAGGATTTTGCCATATATAAGCATGTATTATATATATGTATATGTATATACATTTGTTGTTGTTGTGGTTATTCAGCATGTTGTTGTAGAAATCATTGTCCTGTCATTGATAAATAATTTAATATGCAAATTTATTATAAATGCTTGCAGTTTGGCAAGTAATTTTAATAACTGCCAACTGCCAAACCAAAAACTTAAACTGATTTTTTGCTTTGTGTGCGTGTTTGTGTGTGTGTGTGTGTGTGTGTGTGCGCGATTGTGGGCGTTTAAAAGCGGGATAATTGTATAAATTGACAAACAAACAAATAAACAAATACAAACAAACACAAGCACATTGAGCACTTGCAGCTCAGAGCATTAAGTATGGCAATTGAAGCTATTTATACCATATTGGTTATCCTCGATCCAACCAAAGTTGACAAACTCTCTCATACTCTTCACTTTAATTTCTATTTACATTTGTATATATGCATATATGTATATATATATTTATAATTCATATGCTGCTGACATGGTTTATGCTACCATAGCAAATGTCCATAATGCAAATTGTTAATTAATCGTATATATAGAAGGCACCCAATTTTAGAAAAAATATAAACTCATTAGGTACAATTTGGGTTTGAATTTGTTTAAACTTTATTATGGTAACTATCTTTTATAAATATTTTGATTTAAACACTTAAGTGTGGGTTTTTATTCATTTTATTGCCAATTAAAGTAGCCAAAATTAGACTGAACCGAAGTTTTGTACAAATCAGATTCCATTTTCTAGCCAATTTCCAAAAGTCTTGCAGTTATTTAAACGTTAAGTTTCGTTTCGAACTTTCGAACTATGAAAACAAATGTTATCCAGAGACATTGCTTTTCAAAATCAAATAAAAATTAATTAATCTAAAACATCGCAAAGTTTAGGTTTATTATATATTTAACAACTCTAATTCATTTTCTAATTTTTTTGATATTTCCGTTTTTCTTCTATATTTCAGAATCATTTCCTCTCCATGGTCTTAAAGCAGCAGCTATTAAACGGAAACACCAGTTCTAGGATTTGCATCGGGACAAATCGAAGCATAACAGGAGCCAGATGAGCCAAACGACTAACCATATTCATAACGGAACAGAAGACTATATGTACTTGTCCTTATTTTACCAATTATCCTTAAAAGAGAAAGAAAAACAATCAACTAAAAGAAAGAGTTATCATAAGTCTGCACTTTAAAGGACATAAAAATTGTGAACAATCAGAAAATTTGACAATTGTTATTTAATTTATTTTATTTCCAATTGTATATAATTATTTTCTATTATTTATTAATATTTATTCTAGATGTATTTTATGAATTAACATAATAATATATATTATTTTTAATGTATTTGAAAAAAAAAAAATAAACTACCATCAATAAGGACCGTTAAGAGCAACATAGCGACCCATGTCCCTTTGTCCTGCGGCGGGATTTACAAAAATTAGAGCTTAACAACGAAAAAGGATCAACTTCACGAAGCCTCAACTCCGAAGGACGATGTTCGATTTCCGCAGGACATGATTTTTCAGATTCGCCAGGAGCAGAACTATCGATCTGCATTTAAGAATTTCCAGGATCTTCTGAAAAATTTCCTAGCAATTTTTGTAAGGGGGATAGCCATAAAAATCGTCAAAAAAATGAAAAAGTCCTGTAACTCAGCCATTTTAAGGTCTATCCTGATGTCCTTTGGTCAAAAGATGGTCCTTGTTGATTAACGTCGGATGGCTAAGAAATATCCTGGAAAGTCCTTTAAACGGCCGAGAAAAAAGGACTTTTCTCTGTACAAAAAAGAGCCTATATCTCGCGAGTCCTTGGAAGGATCAGGACGAAATATGATTGAAATGAATTTCATCAAGAAGGACTATACTTTGGCCAAAGGACATCAGGATAGTCCTTAAAATAGCTGAGTTATAAGGACTTTTGTAATTTTTTGGCAATTTTTTTAATAAAATTTGAGAAAATTTTCCAAGTGTTTTTTGCTGTTGTTGTTGTAATCATAATTGTTGTTGTAATTTTAATTGCTGTTGTTGTTGTTTTTGCTGCTGTTGTTGTTGTTATTATTGATGTTGTTGTTGTTGTAGTAGCCAAACGTTTTCGCCATCGGCTGTACTGGGAATTTTTTAAAGTACCAGGCGAACAGAAATCAGTAGTAGGTTGATTGACTAAATTTTCAAAAAGTATTGCATATCGTGGGGGGCTGCCAAATTTCGCAAAAGTCAAATTGTATTGCGTGCTTTTTGGGGCCAAAATTCGTTCGCCAAACTGCATGGCCAGTACTGGGAATTTTTTGAAATACCAGGCGAACAGAAATCAGCAGTAAGTTGATTGACTAAATTTTCAAAAAGTATTGCGTGCTTTTTGGGGCCAAAATTCGTTCGCCAAACTGCATGGCCAGTACTGGGAATTTTTCAAAGTACCAGGCGAACAGAAATCAGCAGTAGGTTGATTGACTAAATTTTCAAAAAGTATTGCATATCGTGGGGGGCTGCCAAATTTCGCAAAAGTCAAATTGTATTGCGTGCTTTTGGGGCCAAAATTCGTTCGCCAAACTGCATGGCCAGTACTGGGAATTTTTTGAAATACCAGGCGAACAGAAATCAGCAGTAAGTTGATTGACTAAATTTTCAATAAGTATTGCGTGCTTTTGGGGGCCGAAATTCGTTCGCCAAACTGCATTGCCAGTACTGGGAATTTTTTGAAATACCAGGCGAACAGAAATCAGCAGTAGGTTGATTGACCAAATTTACAAAAGTGTTGCATACCTGTTGGGGGCTGCTTTCAAAAGTACTGCATATCTTGGAGGGGCTGAAAATTAAGAAGTAAAATTTTGTATTGCACACATTTAAGGGCTAGGGACCAACTTGACAAGGCTAAAAGTTAGCAGGATGAAACACAAAAGTCCCTATAACTCGGCCATTTACAGGACTATCAAGATGTCCTTTGGCCAAAAGATAGTCCTTATTGTTTAAAGTAGACTGACATTATAAGATCCTGGAAAGTCCTTTAAGAAGCTGAGAAAAAAGGACTTTTCTTGTTATAGAAAACTGCTTATATCTCGAGTGTCCTTTGAAGAATCGGGACGAAAATAATGTCAAATGAAACGTACAAACTAGGGCCATCATCTGACCAAAGGACATCCCAATTGTCCTGCGAGGACCTGAGATATAGTCGATTTATGTTTTTCTATTGATCCTCTCTGGCTGAAAAATAAATTAATTGTGACAAAAACACAAATCCTGGATTCCTAGATGCCCTCCATCAAGTGTATACTAGCAAACCATATCCCTTCAACCAAATTCGATTGCTTTTTTTTCGATTTTTTTATTTTTCTTACTACTACTGATCGTTCCCTTGGGATATGAAATTACAAAAGGTTACACAAACTTTTGGTGTTCTATTCCAGTTTTCTTCTTTCCTTGACTCCTCCTCCTCCTCTTCTTCCTACTATTCGTAGCCTGTTTCAGTAGGGGAAACTTTTCTTGATTTTTTAATTGTTTGTTTCAAAACTTTTGGTCTTCCTCTCATTTTGTCTTCTTTTCTCACATTATGGCCTGGTCGTGGCCATGCTCCTGCAGATTCTTCGTTCTGGCCGTGTGCGTGTGTGTGTGTATGTTTGAATTGTGCCACGCCCACCCGCAAGCGGCATACGCTTGATGGCACGCGTCCGCGTGTCTACCAGTTGAAATACGCCCACTTTTTGGTTGTGTTTGCGCTTTAATTGAATATAAATGTAAATTAATGATGCAAAAATAATTTTTGCTTCGAGGCTTCCGTGCCGTCTCTCGCTCACATTTAAGCACGCGTGTGTGTATGTGTTTGTATGCATGGGTGTGTGTGTGTTTATTTATATGCCCCGGAACGTTGCCAAATTGTTGTTATTGTTGCTGCTGTTGCTGTTGTTGCTGTTGTTGCTGTTGTTGCTGTTGTTGCTGTTGTTGCTGTTGTTGCTGTTGTTGCTGTTGTTGCTGTTGTTGCTGTTGTTGCTGTTGCTGCTGATTGTAAACATTTCCATTTTGCACCGTTTTCAGCGTTTTATAGGCAGTTATGTAATTAATTTGCATTTAACTAAATTTGCATAAATAAATACGTAAAAGGATTTTAAATAGTTTTGATCTACCTATACTATATATTTACATATATTTAGCAGCATCAGTTGAAGGGAAAGAGGGAGAACTTACCTCAAAGATATATTATAGAATATAAACTATGATTTTGTTTTTTTTTTTCCATTTATATATATGTATATTTTTATTATTTTTTCGTCTTTTGTTGTTTTTTTTTTTTTTGGTTTTTCAGTTTTCCATTTTTCGTTTTTTGTTTCTTTTCTCTTTTTTTTTTGTTTTTGTTTTCCATATACTTAGTAAAAGAGTTTTTTAGCTTAGCTTGTGGTTTTAGTATATTACAAAATGAATGTTTTAGTGAATAACTTAAGATGTTAGTTTTCCTTTTTTGTTGTTGTTGGTTGTAGGTTGTTGTAGTTGTTGTTGTTGTTGTTGTTGTTGTTGTTGGTGTAGTTATAGTTGGAACTTAGCTCACAATCAAACAATGCAAATTCACAAATAGAAGTTGAGTTTTCATTTTTACCTTTTTTTTTTTTTTTATTTGTTTATATTTTGTTCTTTGTTAATGATTTTGGGAAGATTTCCAATTTCATATGTATGTATCGTAACTGTATTGTATGTATGTAAGTATTTCAGTTTGGTATCAAAAATTGCCTGTCTCCGGTTGTATGTGTATGTATGTATGTCTGTGTGTGTGTGTGTGTGTGTGTGTGTGTGATGATAGCGGCTGTGACTTCTTTGAATCCTGGTACACAATACGTTTAACCAACTGTCTGTGCAAACGAAGGCTTAGCGGTTACTTTTCTGACAGATTGAGGTTAGATTAAGGTTAGTTTTTGTGGAAACCTGAACGTGAGGTTAGTGAAACTGAACAACTGAACAACTGCATTAGTCTTACAAGGATAAAGTTTAGTTTAGACTTGAGAACGCAAAGTTTATTTATTTATGTATGATTACAGAAAACCAAAAAGTAAGATTAATTTTTACTGGGTTAGAAAACTCATTCAAAACACTGAGTAGATGTTAAATTAGTTAGTTAAAGAAGTTTTGGTTTTTCAATTTCGATCAGCACATACCTTTCATTTGTTTCCTTGTGGTTTATAGTGTTGCCTCAACTAATTGAGTTTATGTGCAATAAGTTATCTAAGAAGAGCGAACGACATGTCCAAAGGACTTCTTCTTTTTTATATTGCCTCTAAGAACTACTAGTATATAGTTCTAGGTCCTGATTGAAGCTTTGATTCGTCTCTTTGTCTTCTTTGTTTTCAAATAAGTTTAGAATAATCAATCAATTATGAATAATGAATGTATTCACTACAAAAGTAGTACAGTTGCCCTTCATTTCGCACAGACGAATTCAAGTTATCGAGTTGCCTTTGCTATCGGTTTTCATTGTGGTAACTAATTTTTGTTTTTTTTCTTTCTGTGTAATTGAATTTAATAGTTACTTTTTCGCTTTTTGCTATTTGACTCTTTCGTTTGGGTCTACTCTCGGTTGTTGTTTTTCTTTCTTTTTTTCTTTTGTGTTTATTTGTTAAACGCATTTCATGTAAGTATATGGCTTTGATTTTGGTTGATTGGGTTGGGCTTGGTGAGGTGAGGTGAGGTGTGGAGTATTTGGAATGGGTTGAGTGGGGCTTTTCTTTTATCATTTTTAGTTTTTGAGTTTTCTTTTGTTATTATACGCTCATCTCTATATAGTTATATGTAT
Source organism: Drosophila austrosaltans (assembly GCA_035045865.1). Taxonomy (NCBI): domain Eukaryota; kingdom Metazoa; phylum Arthropoda; class Insecta; order Diptera; family Drosophilidae; genus Drosophila; species Drosophila austrosaltans. The sequence continues at coordinate 8,800,674 of JAWNOQ010000207.1, forward strand.
GACGTTTCACTATATATGTTTAAGTATGTATATGTATATGCATATGTTTTGTCTATGTATCTAAGTAGTGTTTTGTATGTATTGCATGCAGGGGCTACATATACATAAAACATTTAGTTGTCATTCAAATTTCTTTCTATGCTATGATGTACTATGTATGTATGCACGTATGTATGTATGTATGTATATTTGTTTGTTTGTATGTATGCTTGCTTGTTGATTTTGTTTGCTGGAGTTAATTTCTCTCTCTCTCTCTCTTTCATTCTCAGAGTTTTGCATTTTACTTTTGTTTTTATTACTCATTTGATTGATGTATGTATGTATGTATGGTATATGGTATGTATGCTTCTTCATTCATTTCTACTATGGGCTAACGACAATGCTACTACTATTTTTTTTTTTTTTTGGTTTTCCACATTTTTGTTAAATTTTTTAATTTGTCTACTAAACGACACATTTAAATATTTGTTTTGTTTTGTTTTGTTTTTTTTTTGCAACTGCTCTACTTTAAAATAGTATTTCTTTATGTTTTTGTTTTTGTTGTTTGCTTTTCTTGCATTCTCCATTCATAATCATATGCCATTCTTTCATAATTTCCACTGTTTTGCTTGCCTTTGCCATATTCCATTTCGTTTTGTTATTTTACCCCAAACCACAGCCAATAGGCTGAGCCCCAATAAGTATGCCACACTTTTCACTCAATCGTCTGATTTTGAGAGCAAATTTCTTTTTGGTTTTTTTTTTGTTTTTTTTTTGTTTTGTGTGTGTTTTCATATTCATTTTAACCTATTTCTATATATTGTTAATACCCTCACCAAAGAGTGGGGCATATCAATTTTGTTGTGTTTCATATTTGATAGCTATGCGTTTGCTTTTTATTGCTTTTATATTTACGTTTATCTATATGTTTAGTTCTTATATAGGTTCGTTATTTCTTGGGGAGTTTTTTGCGCGTTTTCTTTGAAAAAATTAAGGTACACACTAAAAATAGTTTAGGTTTGGTTTTGTTTTGTTTTGTTTTGTTTACTCGCTTAAGGTAGGTTGTGTCATTTTGGTATTTTTCTTCTCTATTCCTTACGTTCCATTCTCTTTCGTTCGTTCTGTCTCACCATTCTATCTCGTTCACACACACAAAAAAAAAAAAATACTTTTTCAATAGATAGATTTTTTTGGGGGGGTCCTTAGTGACATATATATATATATTACTACTAACATGGCTAGTATATTTCGTTTGTGTCTGTGTTAGTGTATCTTTTGTAAAATACCTTTTGATGAGACTGTACTTGCATTAACTTGCCAGATAAAAGATCTTTTTGCCAAAAGAAGAACTTGATGATGGAGCAAACGAAACTAATTGGGTCACTTGTATAAAACTTATCAAAACACAAAGAAAGGCCAAAGAGAAGAAGAGAAGAGAAATAGCTATCTTTCCTACTCTATGACAATGAGAAAAAGTCACATTTAATAGGCAAATGGTAAAAAAAGAAAAAAAAAAAAAAAAGATAGACAGACAAGACTTTTTAGTTAGCCCGAGTCCTTGGCAAAGAGAAAAAGCATTAAAAGTGGTTAGACAAAAGGCATTAATAAAATTGTTAAGCAAAGATAGAAACAAAGGGAATTTAACAAAGAGGAAGAGAGAGGCAGGGAACAAAATTAAAGACTCTTTGGCATATTAAAACTGAAAAGTAAATGAATTAAAAATGCTTGAAGTTATAGAAATTTTTAAATATCAAGTAGATAAGCTTCTTGACTTTGTTTCTAATTTTCTTATCCAGCGATCATTTTATAGTTTAATCAAATAAAATTAAGTAATAGTTTCCTTTTGGCAGTCAACACAAGTGTGAGAACTTTTTCAAGTTCCGCCAAAAAGTCTCAAAACTAGAATTTACGCTAAATGTTTTCGAGTTCTACTAACTGTCTCTATGAGTGTGTGTGTGTGTGTGTATATATCTGTGTGATTCATTTTGTTTGTGTTGCATTTTAAATGTAGTTTTACATATATTTTCTGTTTTTTTTTTTTTTTATTTAGTTCTTTCTTTTTTACTTTGTTCTAACTTTTTAGTTTTTTAAACTATTTCTGTTTTTTTTTCTTTTTTTAGTTTTTACTCATTTTTATTTCTCTTGTTACTATCGCAAGTACATTTTCCAAAACCGTTTTTGTTTGCATTTTCATTAAATTATATGAATACATTTGTGTCTCACTGTCTGTTTCTGTGTGCGGTTGTGTGTGTGCGTGTGTTGTCTGAAACTAATTTCCAATTGGTGAGCCAAAATAAAAAAAAAGAAAATAGTTTTACTCTGCTTTTTGGCGTGCCCTTTTCTTGTTTTTCTCATTTTTTTTTTTTCTCTTTTTGCTTTGTTTCTGTTTCTGTGCTTTCCTTTTGACCAGAAGTTTAATTAATGTGGCAAATAAAATTTTTGGCCAGGTTTCTATGACAAAAAAGAAAACGTTGAAAACTGAGGCGGACAGCAGCATGGCAACGAGAATCGTAAGCCAAAAACTACGGCAAATGTTTCTAATTAGACATAGTTTTTCACAAAACCAACCAACCACCCCTCCAACTCCTTTTAGCTGCCTCTCTAATTTTTTTGTTTTTGCGACTAGGTCAAAGCTTTGTAGGCATTCATTTAGTAAGTTTGATAAGGGGAAGAGAAGAACGAAGGATGGCGGCTAGAAAAAACCTCAAAACATGGTATGGCCCATATTTAAAAGGCCACGCCTACAGGCGGCTCTCCAACAAAGTTTCTAAACAGTTTAGAGTATGTGTGCGTGTCTGTGTTTGTGTGTGTTAGTGTGTTTGTAGGCAAACTTTTAATAGTTTGCCAGGAAAAAATGTTTGTTTAAATGTTATTTTGATTGTTTCAACTTTGCAATTTGCATTTTTTTCTTTCTCATCCATCCATTTTTCATCATCATTTTCTTTAGTTTCTTTTTTTCTTTTTTCTTGTCAGCTAATCATAGTTTTAGCAGTTTTAGCCTAAAAAATATATATATATGTGTATATATATATATATATATATATATGTATGTATGATCATTTTCATAATCATTTCTTGAAATTGGTATAAAAATTGTGTTTGTTTTTTCTTTTTTTAAACGGGGATTTTGTTTTTGTTTTTTTTTTTGTTACTTTTATGCATTATGCTTTGCTTTATTTTCATTTTTCTTTCATTTTGTTTTTTTTTTTTTTGTTTTGTATAAAATACTCACATTCACATTTACAACTACGAACCACGTAACTACTTATAGATATATATATATATATTTATATATATATATATTGTATTGTATATATAGACTTTATAGTTATAGTTATCGTATTTATGTAGATATATATATATATCATCAGAGATATATATAATGTATGTATATATATATATATGGTATATGGTATATTTTTACTACTTCGAGCAGAACTTTGACGGCCCCTAAGTGTTTTCTATATATGCACATACATAGATATATATGTATATATTTATGCATTTATGTATGTATGTATGCTTTTATATATATATATATATATAGTACCTAGTGAGACATCCAATCCTAATGCATTTCTCATACCTAATCACACACCCTGTATAATGCTTAAATTTCTTTTTTTTTTTACTTTTTTCCCCATTCTAACAATTCCGCTTTTTAGTCATCATTCTTCTTATTTCCATCTTTACCTTTCACAAAAAAAATACAAAAAAAAAAAAAGTTAAAAAAAACCTATTAGTTATATATGTATTTACAACTTAAGATCTAGCAAAAATCGGTTCTCGTATATATATAGATATAGCCTAAGTTGTAAGTATAAATTAAATCGACAGACCGACAATGAAAGGACAGGGACAAGGTTCTGAAGTGGGGAGCAGGTTGAGTAGCCTGAAACACTTGAAGTATTTCAAAAATAAGTTAGTATAAATATATATAGTAATATATATATATATTCGATTTTCATTTTTTTTTTTAGTTTGAATAGTAACTGAAGCCAACTTAAGTTTAAAGCGAGTATTTTTCATTTTTTTTTTTAGTTTAGGTTTATAAATCAACAAAAATATACAGGCTAAAGCTAGAATTGAATAGAACAAACGAATTGAAATTTTGAAAAACTATTGAAAGTTGTGTTTTTTTCTCGTTTTAGTTGCTGTACTCAAGAAAAGTCAAGAGTTGTTGACTACTTGAAATATGAGTAAAAGTTGCTAAAAGATAAAAAAAATTATTCAATTCTATTCATAGTTAGTTTGGAATACAAAAAAAAAAAAAAGAAGAAGGAAGAAAGAAAACTATACACACTTGTTTGGCATAGAGTATATTGAGTATTGTTGGTTTTTAATACGAACTGAATATTAAACCGTTTTATGTGCAGGAAAAAGAAAATATATATATAATGAATTACATACTTCCTATCTTTTCCCCCCCTTCTACGCTACAGTCGTCTCGTATCGTATCAATGCATTTTAGTTTATCTATTTTTGTTTTCTTCTTATTAGTTTTAGTCTCTTGCTTGAATACTTAAAAAAAAAAAATACAACAAAGTAAAGTAAAGTTCTTCCAAGTCTTTCCAATCATTCCCATGTATTAACTAAAATTCATTCTCTTCTAATCATCTCAATTGCTGGACGTGTACGTTATGTAATATTTATAATGTATGTTTGTTAATTTACTCTTTTTTTTTCTTTTCTATTTAAATTTTTTATATATATATATATGTTCGAACTTAGTTCAACGACTAAATTTATCTTGATGTACGTCGTTCGTTTACTTTTCTTTCCATTTATATATATATATATATATGTATATATATTAATTATTATTTTTTCTTTTTGTTCTTCTACGAATTTCTTCTTATTCTTTTTCTTGTTTTTTTTTGTTTTATTTCATTTTACGATTGTTTCTTGCAATGTCCAACAAAAGTCATCAGACGCTCAAGCTTTACAATAAGTCCAGGATCCTACTACATACACAAATGTATATATATATATATATATATATATATATAGATATATATGGTATATATATGTTAAGATAGAAGGAATGACTGTACTATATATATATATAGTTTATAATATCTATTTAGTATATATATATATATTTAGCGTTAACGACAACAACAACTAATTATTGCTTTTCGTTTTTATTCTTTCAATGCGGTACTCTATTAATAATATTATTATTTATATTATTTTGTTTTTTTTTTCTCATTTTCAGCTTAAATGTCTACCAAAAAAAATTTCCTTAATAATTTACTAAAAAAAAAAAAACATGCTAGAACAAAACAACAAAAATGAGAAAGATTTAGCATAAATAAACAGAAAGGGAGGGGAGAGTTTTTTTTTTTTGCTTTTTTTTACGCTAACTTATTATGAATAATTAATAGTAGTTTATCATATTTTGTTTTATTTTTCATTTTCTTTTTTTTTTGCGTTTCTTTCGTTTTTTTTTGTTCTTTTTTTTTTTTGCTGTTTTTTGTTGTATTTGTATTTGTAGTAGGATTAAGAGACGTCATTTATAGTTAGAGCGAGAGAAAGAGTGTTTGTTGTTGTTGTTGTTGTTGTTGGGGGGGGGGGGGGGTGGGGAGTGGTTAGTTAGAGCAGTAGGGTTGGGAAAAACAGGGGGAAGGGGGCGGTGTTAGTAGTTTTAGTTTTATTTTTTCGAGTATTTAGATGATTCTATTTTGTTACTTGAATTCCATTTTCTGTATGTAGTTTTTCTGCTTTTTGTTTTGCATTCTTCTCATTATTTCATTTGAATTTTTGTTTTGTTTTTTTGCTTTTTATTTTTTTGTTTTATTTTGTATAGTTTTAGTTAGACGGTGGTGACTGTACTTCCATGTCTTTAGTTGCATTCCATTGGATTCCCTCACGTCGTTAGCATTATTAACAACAGCCACCAGGATGAGGCGCCCAACCATAGCATACAGCTAATAAACTCTCCACAATTTCCTCTACTTATGCTGTGGACATCGGTGGCGGAGCTTCGACTGCTACGCGCCGCACCCTCAATAATATTATTGTTGTCCAGTTCGTGGAGGACGGGTAATTCACTCAGATCCGATGAGGGGGAGGTGCGCTCGGTGATGGGTGCATAAAGGCGTTTTGGCTTACAACGTTTATGCTTCTTGTACGTTTTGGTTACATTTATGCTATAGCCTTCAAGAAATTCGGATCCCTGTGAGAGGAGAAAAGAAAAAACGGAAATGATAAACATTAGTAGTGGGATTTGTTTTGCGGGATGCGGTGAGTGTGTGTGTGTGGGGTGCATATAATAAATTACAACATTAATTAAATTCCTTCTCCTTCTTTTTTTGTTTTGCCTCTTGCTTTTCTTTCTTGGTTTTTTTTTTTGGTTGCTAACCGCCATCACAGAGCGAGAGAAAGCAAACGAGCAAACGAGAAAACGAGCGAAAAGTAGGAAATTGAAAAGCTTATTTATGTCGTTGACATTGCAAGCGGCAACAAAAAAACATCCAACAAGAATGAGGAAGAGAGAAAGAGAGAGAGGGAGAGTGGGGTAAAAGCAAACAATCATTCTGGCAATTATAATGGAGAATTTAAGACATTTGAATACACTTTCCGCATTGAATTTGGTTGAAAGTTGAACCCTTTAATTCAACTATTTGATTATAAATGGGCTAAGCATTGTAATAATTATAAATTTTGATTACCCTTTAGTAACAAGAGTTGATTTGTTTTTACGAAAAAGAACTTTGCAACTATAGAGAAAGGAACAGTTGATAAATAAAACAAAATGGGAGTAGAGACAGTGGGAACCAAATGTTCCGGAGCAGATGATCGGATTTGATAAAAGGAACAGCAGATAAGATATGGAACAAAAGATAGTAAAAGTTGCATAGGAAAAGTAAACCGAATGAAACACTAGTAAAGGAAGAAAATAGTAAAGATCGTACTATATATAAACTGATGTATACAGCAGAATATGCATTCACCTGAAACACCAGAAACAAAAAGTAATGGAACAAACGGTTAAAACAAATCTAGAAACAATTCACTAAACAAAATGGATCAACAAAGCATTCATTAGCTTAACTCTTTCATTCAACTAATTTGCCATATTGGAGTAAATTTATCTAATCTCAGATCTATTCTCTTGTAGATTCTTTAAATATTTTACTAAAACTCCATAGAAAAATGAATAAAAATTGAATAACCGGGGGGGGAAAAAAAAACTACTTTGAAATTTGCCAGGAAAACTTTTGCGATTGCATCGATTTCCGTTTTTCCACCAATGGCACATGCAATACTCTTTTGCTTTTTAATCATTGAGAAAGAAAAAAAATAAAAGTCTTGGAAAAAGTTTTTCCCCGCTTTCTATGCAAATCAAGTGTAATTGAAATATTGTAAATTTGCCGTGGCAAAATATGGAAAGAAGAAGACGCTGGTAAAAGTAATGCAAAAATTTCATAACTTTTCGACTAGATAAAATCGTTTTGTAAATTTTTGAATTTCCTTTTCTTTTATTTTGGTAGGTTTCTCATTTGAATAGCCATACACTCTGGGCCCTATACCAGAAAGAGAGAGAGAGAGAGAGAGAGAGAAAGAGAGAGTAAACCGTAAAAACAACACCTAAAATAAATTTCTAGTACAATAGGAAAACAATGAACCAACATTTCAGGAGAAAAATATCTATCTATCTCCCTTTTCTCTCTCGCTCTCGCTTGCTCGTCACCTCTGGTCAAATCGCCAACTGCCACCCCCACTCCTCCTTCCGATGCCATAGAGCCAACCTAGACCTGGTCTCTCCTTTTGCTTTACTCTCTGCTCTCGGTACTCCCAACGGATTTTAGTCGCCCGCAAAAAGCTCGACAAAATTTTGTGTTTTAATTACGCTGAATAAATTTGTGTTTATAAATAGGCAATGGGATGGGATACGAATCGTGGGGAGCAGGAGGAGGAGGAAAGGTGGGGGATTTACAGTACTCGCCAAATGGATGGGAAGGTGAAAAGCAGGCGAGACTTTGCTGCTGCTGCTGCTGCTATCGCTGCCTGATTCTGTGACTTGCGCTTGCGGTCAATATATATACGTACATATATATATATATATATACTGTATAGGTGTATATCTACGTTGATTTTATGCCCAGTCTGAAAATCTAAATCTAGCAAATGTCTGCATTTGTGTGAGTGTTTGTGTGTGTGTATGGCAAGAGGCGTGTACTTTCGGGAAAGGGGGGCGTGAGAGCGACTTCATAACGAGTGTTTACTAATAATATTATGCAAATCGCAATGACGATGTTGGGAACCCTGCTTGTCCGTCCATCTGTCCATCTGTCGGTCCGTCCGTCCGTCCGTTCTGTTGGTGTGTTGTGGCTGTTTGTTGTTTTTGTCCTGTTGAATTTTTCAAAAGGCATTTTGTGAATCGTTTTCACCAAACGCTTGACAGACATTTTGCAGGTGTTTGTATGTGTTTTGAGGCTTCGGTAGAAGGCGACACAGGCCAAGCAGAAGCAGGTGGGAAACAGATGGAAAGCAGAAGGGGGGGGGGGGGGGGGGGGGGAATCTGTGAGAGTCTGTACCTTGCCACTGACAGACATTTTAATTGAAAAGGAATGTATGTTTGTTGTGTTGCGTTGCGTTGTTGCTGTTGCTTTTGGTGTTGGGCTGTTTCGGCTGAGGTTGAGTATTATAAAATGTTTTAGTTTTGGTTGTGCATAAATTTAAGGCTTTAATTGCTTCCCTTCTCTACATTTATTTCTATACCTGCCTTTAATATGTCTCTCTCTGTGTGTGTGTGTGTGTGTGTGAGTGCCTGCTGGGGTTTGGCCTCATTCATTTTTCGTTTTTTTGGGTGTTTTTTGTTTTTTTTTTTTTTTTTTGGTGGTGCGCAGAGATTGACATGCTAATTAGGTGGTCGAGGTTTGGACATTTTTTTGTTGTTGCTGTTGTTGTTGTTGTTCATTATATTGCCAGGCACCGCCACTTTGATATGTGAAGCGGCTGCCCAAAAAAGTATGCTACATTATTTTACAATATGCTAATTATGCCGCGAAAAATAATACAAAAGGAAAACAAACAAACAACAACAACAACAATGGACAAAAATTTAGGTTTTTTTTTTCTTTTGGAGAAAAAGAATATAGAAATTAGAAAGCCTTTCTAATGCATTTAAATTACTTTAAATTTGGGCATTAGTTTAATTGAAATTTTAAAGGGTTTTTCACTTTCTTTTTTTCAATTTTTGTTTTGCATTCAAGTTAAAATTTGAATAAAATGAAGAAGAATAATATATCAATTAAATTTAAAAAATACAAATTTAAGCAATATTATTCTGCCGACAGATCACACCTTAATTTGAGCCATCTACATACTAACTGGTCTATTAAATCATTTCGTCTTTCTGCTTCTATTTTTATCAAGATTTGAAATCTTTTTTGTCCTGGAAACTAGGCCGGCCTTCCGATTCACCGAGCCTTTTGAAAACTAATCAGGGATTTCTTCTTTTGACTTTTTCCCTTCTCTGTGTGTTTTTCTTTCTTGTGCCGTTGCTCTCTTCCAATTATTTTTTTTTCGTCACCTTTTTTCTTTCATTTTTTTTGTACTCTGTTCTCCGTCCGTCCTTCTGTAAGTCCTGCTTGTATATTTAACGCTTCATTGACTTGCCATTCACCTCGCTAGCCCACGCAATGTTGGCTCATCAAAAAAAAAAAAAAATAGGGAAAACTAGATAAGAAGGGTTAGGGGGGCAAAAAAAAACTATTTTGTGTGCTAAAGTTATATCTTTTTTTTTCCCATCGTTCTGCTAATTTGAGGAGCTTCGGGGCTTTATAAATTCAATGGGCCTGTCATACAGAGTGAGAGAGAGAGCGAGAGTGAGGGATGCCTTCAGACTCCAATGAATTATTGACTAAAAAAAGAAAAAAAAAAAGGAGGGAACAGAAAACAAAAAAAAAACTATGAAATGGCCAACAACATTTAACGCAATAGCACGGAAAATCGATGACAATTCAAGCGTTGATAATTTTACTCGAGAGCCAAAAGAAGAAAGCTGAAGCCAAGTCAGTGGCATAAAAATGGAAACAATTTCCAACTTAAGCAATTTCCTACAATTTCCACAGTGCCAAATGGTTGCAACGAGGCAAAAGAGGCTAAACCCATGGCTAAGAAGACGACTAAGAAAAGCGTCGAAAAAAGAGTGAGGAGAGAGCGAGAGGGAGAGAGTGAATCATGCTCATATGGGAGCATTCATTCAGCGTTTATTCTCAACCACTTGGACGTGAATTAGGGGCAGCTTGTTGAGGTCCTATCCTATTCTGCCATGTCTTGGCCCTATCCTGCTCGCTCTGTCCCGGCAATTGCGATAGTTTTTTTTTTTTTATCGATAAAGAGATGCAGGCGTGATACCATTTTGAGTGAGTAATCATTGAACGTTTCTTTTCATTCATTTGTCATTTGACAGAAAAAAAAAAGGTTTAACGGATATTGCTTGCCGATAAAGGTTACTCACAAGTTGGCAAATGCTTCTCATTAGAGCTTAACAAAAGGGATCAGGCATATATATATAAACAATAGATATTTCGTTGTAGGAAAGGCAAATCATAGAACCTTTATAGAAACCGCTTTAAAAACTTGATAATGCAAACATTTTTTAATAGAATTTCTATATTGGCATAGTAGAAAACAAGTAGAAGGTCTTTTTGCTCTTTTTCTCTTTCAATTAGTCATTATTTATCATTGATTTTATATTTTTTAGTTATTTAAATCATTTGCTCACGCTGCCATCTCTAATGCAAACCATTTTGTGATGTGAATTAGAGGCAGCTTGTTGGTGCTACTCTACGAATGGAACTGGTGGACTTGGTTTAGTGTGTGACCCATTAGAATGATCGTTGTCGAAGTTGTACGTGTGTTGGTCTGATGTATGTGACCCAAGCTATACACACACAAACACAAACACACACACACACACACACTTATATATATCCCCCCTCTTGCTCACATTGGCCATGGCCGCAATGCAATTGATTGCACTTTATAACGTGCGGTTTCCGGTAGACATTATCCGCCGCTTTTGCAGTCAGCCAACCAGCATTTGATAGAGGCTAAAAACGAAGGCAGAGTAAAAGCTGTAGGACAAGAAGTACCAGATATAGAAGGGAGAGATAGAAAGAGGGAGAGAGAGAGAGTGAGTAGGGTCCTAATATCTTTTCTGTTTTAACCCCACGATGAATAAATGAGCACTTGTCTGCCATGACTGTGTGTGGGTGTGTGGGTTGTGCGGGTTGTGCGGGTGGACCATCAAATGGCAGCAAGAAAAATTATCCCAGATATTGTCTAGCAATTTAGCTGATTAAGCTGATGGATGTAAAGCAGGCAAGACGGCAAGCCGGCAACGAAATGTTCCCAACGATTAGACCAGAAAGAACATTTAGATAGACCAAAACCCAGCCAAGGCAACAAAACCAACAAAAAAAAAATTGAATGAAGCAAAAAAAAGAAAAGGGTTAATGCGATTTCAACTGTGACAAAGCACTGGGTCAGCGACAGCCTCTTCGGTTTGACTTTAGATGGGTGTAATTGGGTATTATAAGAGAACTTGATTAAGCTATAGATATTTATTCAATATATATTTTCGGGTAATCTATTTCTCTAGTCAAGAGACTTGGGGTACAATATTCTTGATTATGATTTGCTTTGCCCCTACTCTAGTGTCATGAAGGGTACTTTATCTTCGTTGTTTCGTTTCGTTTCGTTTTTGTTGCTCGCTTAGTTTTTTTTTTTTTCCTTTTTTGGTGACTTTTCACTTTGAAGACATTATCTTTGCACATAAATCGGAAAATCTTTGTTCATTTTACTTACCGGCACCACATGATTTTTGGCTCCCCAACAGATGGGCTTAAAGCTGCCTTTACGTGTGGCCTCTTGAAATTCACCAAATTGATTTTCCCAATCGTAAGATATCAGGCGTGCCTCCAATGTCATGCCAGCCAATTCGGGTGGTGATGATATAAGCACTGGATTTGAATCGCTGAAAAAAAAAGAAGAAAAAAAATAAAGTATAAGAATCAGTAAGAGACGAGACGAAGGCAAAGCAGTAGAAGAGAGAGACGTAAAATAACATTATTAACTTTATTATTATTGTCAACTTTGATTAGGACTTAAAATTTATTACCCGCCCTTGACAAAAAGGCGCTTTGCCAGCAGATTTTCAAGTTTTTGCCCCTTAGAAAACGTAGGCCAAAGACGTCAGCATAAAGCAAAGGAGAAGGAGGCAAGGCAAGGCAAGGCAGGGCAAGGATGGATTGTGTCAAGCTTTGCCCAAGGATTTACAGAGAAAAAGAGACAGAGAGGGAGGGAAACACACACACACAGAGACACACAAAAACTTGAGCTAATTAATCTTTTAGATTTTCATTTGTGACGCGTCAAATACGTTGTTACAATTTTTGGTATGCCAGACGAGAAATAAAAACCGCACACGAATGAGCACATAGAGCATCCAAAGAAGACAAAACCAAAAAAATAAAAAAAAACCAAACAAAAAGGACCAAAAAGCAAAAACGAATCTGGGGGAGCCAGGGGAAAAAGAGAGCCACACTGAGAGAGAGAGAGAGAGAGAGAAATATCCACAAATGGACCAAAAGTGTAAAACCTTAATGCAGGCATTGCTGCAATCAGTGGCGTAGAGCAGAGAAAGGTGTGGGGGAGTGGATGGCTGATACCCAAAATAAGGGATGAGATCCATAATGAAAAGATGACTAATGAAATGGCTTAAGAAAATAAGTCAGTTTTTGGCAACTTTGTTTGCGAGTGATTAGTCAATTGTAGAACAACAACCCTCATAAGGACGAAGACGACTCATATGATTTGGACTCATGATGCTGTTGAATTTTAATTTCATTTTTGGGATGAATTTCTAAGCTCACCATTCTATCTTGAAAGATTATTAATAGAAATTATAATCATTTCATTCAGTGCAACAGTTATAGATTGTTTCTATTAGTTGGCAACTAACATTTTCTTTTTACTCGTTAGTTTCATTTCCTCGTTAGTTGAACTCGTTACTTGTTGAAGATTCTATTTTATATTTCAAGTTGAATCACTTTATATCATATTAAAGCAGCTGTTTATTTAATTTATTTCTCTTTTCCTTTTTTTATCAAACATTTTCAGCTGCAATCGCTAAAAAGTAATTATTTTAATTGCATTTTGAAGGCATTTTCTCGTTGCTCGCTGAAAACAATTCGTTAAAATTCTTTTGCTATCATTCATTCATTCACTCATTCATTCATTCAATTCTGTAATGCGTTAAACTTCTTTTAATTAATATTTAAAGTTATTCTGTACTTTTTCTATATTTATAATCTCGTCTTAACTTTTGCCTTTACACTCGGATCGTTTAGCTGTGCAAAGTTCTTAGCCATCCTTTCATCTAGTTGATCCCTTTTCGCCTTTTGGATCCACTTTAACCAACCACACCCCTGCCCGTCAAATCTACCGCAATATAAATTCCTTCTATACATATATATTCATTTTATTCATTTTCTACCATTCATTCATTTCGCTTCGTTTCGTTTCGTTTGCGCACTAGCATCTCTTTGCTGCCTTTACACTCTACTCCCTTCCATCCCCCACTGTCATTCTCCGCCCTTACAATTAGGCTAATTAATTTTGTTCTTTGCCCGGCATTACGAAAAATGTTGCTTTAATTTCCTAGAACACACACACACACACACACAATACTAACACTAAAAAAAAAAAATGTACAACAATAACAACAACATCAACGCACATTTTCTTTGTGCTCTCTTCTCTATAAGCGCCACACCGTGTGGTTGTTGTTTTTGTTACTGGCTGGAGAATCCTTTGGAAGCCGCAAACAAATCTCTTTTAATTAATTTATGATTCCACTCAATCCGCATTGAGAGCGAGCGAGCGAGCAAGCGAGCGGGATGACGAGGCAGAGTATTGTTTGGAAGGGGGTTTCTGTCTGAATAGTCCGGCAGGAGCAGGACCACGACCAAGGGGCAACGTTGGAAAGGTCTCCTGTGGTGTATGGGAAGTTCTGGGATGGGGGTATGGGGTGGGTAATGGGGTGAATGGTGCAACAGCCGCAACAATTTGCGGTTGAAAACACGAAAAATATTAATGTCTGCGGATTGATTGCAAAAATCCTCCCCCGCTCTTCCAGCACCACCACCACCATCAACATCATCATCATTCTTTCTCACTGATTTCTACCTCTTAGTATTCGCTATCTCTTTCTCTTTTTATCTGGCTATCTCTTTTGCACTTGTTACTGGCATTGGCCACTTGTATGAATCCCGCATTTCGTGTTCCTGTCTGTGTGGTGGTCCATGTCCAATGTCCATAATAATAATAATAATATAAAATAATATATTGCATTTCACCCATCTGTCCATCTGTTTGTCGATTGCATATCTACACTGAGAGAAACTAATTGAATATTATGAAGATATCAAAAGGATATGAGAATAAATATTTCAAATATATTTTGTATACATTAATAGTAGATATAAACTATCAATTGGATTGGAATATTTGTTTTCAGTGTAGCTGACTTTTGCCCTTCGAACCCCCTCGCCCTCTCTGCATTTCACTTTGGTGTTTGCGGTTTATTGAGCGAGAGAGAACGGAGTTTCGCGTTTGCTAATATATCCGGTAAGCATGACCGTAACCTCCACATATAATAAATATAAATGCAGTGGGAAACTCACACAGATGTTGGTAATGTAAAAACATATTCCCCACATACCCCTCCCCCCCTCTCCCTTATTACTTGTAGAGTCTACTCTCTCTCTCTCTCACTCTTAAGCCACAACTCCCGCTGGGTCATCAATCGCTAACGTTTTAGTCTTATCGCCATTGACTTCATTGGCACTCAGTATAATTAAAATTATGAGGCAGGAACCCGGAACCAGGAACAGCAGGACAAAAGCTCTACACATAACCACATACACACAGACATGTTCATAGAGAGAAGAGCCACACGCACACACATACACACACACATACACATACCACTCTGACTCTGGTTTGGCATTGTTGATTATAAAATCCAATAGCTGGCTGCAGCAGCAGCAGCAGCAGCAGCGGCAGGCAGCGGCAGCACATCACAATGCAAAACCCCAAAATGCATTTCGAGTGGAACCTGCTTTAGGGCATAGACTACTACTACTACTACTCCACTGGCTCCATGGCTCCAACTCCAACTCCAACTCGGAATGCGACTGCAATGCGCTTTGAAATGGGTTTATTTATGTAGCGTTATGACGACGGCGCATTTTCTAGGACCAATGTAGCCTTTCATGTATGCGTATATTTGTGTTCAAGTGTGTGTGCGTGTGTATGTGTATACTGTTTGCATTTATGGCCTTCTCTATATATCGAGGCGAAATTCAATTTTGTACTCGAATGCAATTGCAATTGGCATAACGGGCGGGCCAAAAGCGACCAAATGGCCATGTTGATGACAAATGAAAACTAAAATAGCCCTAATAGTAGAAAAGGCAACTGGTTGCTATGGGGTCACAGTGTGTGTATGTGTGTGTGTGTGTGTGTGTGTGAGATTTACAATGATCGACAAAACATGATAGGCGAAACAATGTTATTAAATGCAAGCACTTTTCATCCACCCCTCCACCAGTGCCAATGCCAATGCCAATCCCAATCCCAATCCATCAATGTAGAGCTGAAGCAAAGCAGGGAGCCCGAGCAAAAATCTATTGTAAGTGTATCATTAAAGTTGTAAATTAGCTGCAGACTGAAACAAACAGTTTGAAAACTGTTTTCAAATAGTCTCCCACACTCGTTAGGTTTACGTTTACATTTGAGATTGATTGGAAATTGAAAAACACAAATGATTTTGCCACCAATTAAAAAAAATTACATTCAAATCAACTGCAAAATAAGTAACATACTTTTAACGAGATAAATTTTAACCAGCAAAGAGACAAATGGAATCTTTTAATGAAAATTGTAAGAAACCTTTAAAGAATTATCTTGCCTGCTTAATTATACCCTTGCAAAAAGGGTATATTAATTTTGGTCAGAAGTTTGCAACGCATAGAAGGAAGCATCTCCGACTATATAAAGTATATATATTATTGATCAGCACGACGAGCTGAGTTCATATAGCCATGTTCGTCTGTCCGTCTGTCCGTCTGTCTGTCTGGATCAACAGCTTCTCCTCCGAAACCCTTAAAGCTACGGAGCTGAAATTTTGCACCTAGGCTTCATTTTGCTGCAGGCATTGTATATCTCGGAATCATCCCGATCGGATGACTATATCATATAGCTCCCATAGGAACGATCGGTCGAGAATAGAGTTAAACCTCCATAACTTTGTTGTTTTTCAATTAAATATTACAAAATTTGTTGTTTATGAGTTTGGTATACTTTCTAGCATGTCCACCAAGTTTCATTAGAATCGGTTGACTATATTTTATAGCTCCTATTGGAACGATCGGTCAAGAATATTGTTTTAGAGCAATAACTTGGATTTTTCAAAACGATTGTTACGAAATTTGGTATTTAGAAGTTAAGTATATATAGAAAAGTCTGTGCTAAGTTTCAGTCAAATCGGTTGACTATATGCTATAGCTCCCATAGGAACAATCATAACAAAAAATTTTTTTTGTCGAATTACATTTTTTTCTTAAGCCACGAACATTAAATGAAGATTTGACTTCTTTTATATGCTTTCTAATGTAATTGTAAATATGTAATTGTTAAATAACAGTTTGCAAGGGTATACGAACTTCGGCACGGCCGAAGTTAGCCCATCCTTCTAGTTTTTTTTTCTTTTCATAATTGGGCCTTCTTGTATCGAACAGTATCGTTAACAAAGAGTGAAAAATTTCATGTGTGCAGTGAAGCAAAGCAATTTCATCAACTGGATGGGGATAAGGATTGGGATGGGATACGATGGTATACGATGGAAGGCCGCAGCAATGTGATATGCTTGCTTTAAACATCAGTCAATATAATGAAAAGGCAGAGTGCAAGACGAAAGTGGTGAGGTAAAAGAAGATGGAGCAGGAGATGGCGAAGTCATAAAGTAATGAACAATATCGAGTCAAGGATATCTCATTCTC
Organism: Drosophila austrosaltans; assembly: GCA_035045865.1. NCBI lineage: Eukaryota > Metazoa > Arthropoda > Insecta > Diptera > Drosophilidae > Drosophila > Drosophila austrosaltans. Next base: position 8,817,734 of record JAWNOQ010000207.1, read on the forward strand.
ATAATGAGGCCCCTACCGAAAAAGGCTCACGGCATGAAAAAAAAAAAAAGAAGAAGGGATATCTATATCAACGAGCCTTAAACAATTAACAAAAGCTGCGACCAACACAGGGCACAGAACAGAACGAAACAGAAAAGAGAAAACAACTATAAAATGAAGCCAATTTGCGTAGCAGAACAAACAGAAAATGCCAATAAACAGCAAAGTGGGAGAGAGAGAGAAGAGATAAAAAGGAAAGAAGAGGGAGAAATGCACACAAGTTGAATAATTACTTTGATTTTAATGCCAGGACCCACCAACGGCCAGAGAAACAGAAACAGAGAGACACGCAGACGTAGGCGGTTGGAGGAAGGTGGACGAGAGAAATCGCACATACAATTAAAATTAATTTCAGTGGTCATGGCAAGTGCGTAAATTGTAAAAACCACTATCACATTATTTTGCAACACAACCAAAAAACAGAGAAGAAAAATTTAAAGAAAAATAAAGAAAAACGTAGTCAAAAAAAAAAAAAAAAATAAAGAGAAGAAATTTACCAAAAAACGTGAAACGTAAATTAAGCCAATAACGTAACGGAGTGGCGACAAGGGGAATAACAGACAATGCATTGGTATTTCGGGGGGTGGGGGGAGGTAAGAATGTATAAGATGAATCGTATATGTATATGTGTCAGGGATGGATGGGGTCCATCAACTTACATGACTGTGGTTTAAGGAGTTGGGCGCATGATCAATGAAGCTCACAACCGGACAAGAATCCCAAAGACATACACTGAACGAAATCACGAAATCGCATTAACTACCATTCTAAAGTGCTAAATTATTTAAGTTCAATTGATTAGCGAAATGAAGCACCTAAAATTGAGCGAGAGAGAGAGAGAGAGAGAGCGATGGGAAATCGTAAAGTTAAGTAAATGAAATGTTTATCTATCGAAATGTCGAGATTGTATTCTAAAAGAAGAAGCAAAACCAAGAGACAAATGTCAGGTTAAAGTTAATGTCAGAATAAGTATATAGAGTTGGAGTAGATTAGATAGATCAATTCATAGCCTTGGTTTTAAATTTTTAAGTAATAAAGTTTAACATATTTGAAATCTAAGAATTTTCAACAAAAATAGTTTTGAATCTATAATTTAGCCTTTTTTTTTTTAGATATTTCATAAAAATTTCATGTAAATTTCATTTTCCTGCAAATACTTTCAATCTTTTCAAAAAGAAAAGGCTTATTGGCCATAACTAAAACAAAGTTATAGCAAAGAATCATTTTGCAACATTTTAAAAAGAGTTCTTAGATTGACTTTGCAAATGAATCAAATTCAAAAAGCATTTAAAACCTTTCTTTCAATGTTTTTTCTTCACTTGAATGTAACTCGACTTGTTCAAAGGCCCAAGCCTTTCAATATATCCTTCGTAATAGATTTAACTGTGGGTATACATATATAAGTATATATATTCCATTACCATATCTAGTTGCTATATTTGTATGCATTATCAGTCTTGTTATAGATTGTTGATTAGCTCAAATTATTGTTGTTGTAGCTGTTTAATCAAAAATCATATTTCTTGTAGTGTATATACTATACATGGATTTTCACAACCCAAATCATGTCACATACTCTCTCTGTCTCTCTCTCTCTCTCTCCCTCTTTCTTTCGCTCAACCTCTCCTTGTACAAGAGTATTGTGCTTTATGTCCTTGGGCCTCCGATGAACGCTAACGACTTCAATGAGTTTTGCATGATGACGACGATGTCGACTATGACGACGACGACAACGTTGTCCTGGCTTGCTGATGGAGGGTACCGACCATAATTCTCCAATTCTTCCCCACCACCACCATCATCACCACGCCTCCTTTCTCGTTATTGTCTCTTGTATGAGTGCGTGTGTGCCTGTGTGTGGGTGTGTAAGCGTGGATATGTGTATGTTGGTGGCATATATGTATGAATGCATTTGTATTGGTCAATTGAGCCACTGTTGAACTGCAAACAATTTTGGAAGCCATGCTGCTATTGCTGTTGTTGTTGCTGTTGTTGTTGCTCTCTATACTTGCCGAGAAAATCTGTGCGTATCAAATTAAATTGAATTTCAACCACAATAAGCATCACAGGTCACAACAACAGTAGTCCATCAGGTTGGGAGTACTGTGTAGAGTGGCATGTGGGTGGTTGCTATGGCTTTTTGGTCAGGCATTTGCAAGTGGCTTATAATTACATTAGTTGCAGACCAATTGAGCCTCAATTTGGTTCCGAGGCTTTGACGTGTGCATCATTAGCTTATCATTCATCGGGATGGGATGCCAAATCAGACAGAGACAGTCAAATTAAACATTTACATCGACAAATGTATATAACCACAATCGTACATACATACATATATCTATCTCTCTATATATCTATATACACATTTGTTGTTGTCAAAAACATGATAAGAATGCAACATTTTGTTAAATGTATAGAATTTCAAACAGTTTAAACAATAAATCATTGAAATAAATATGACGAATAGATTTATTGTATGCAATTATAAATTCTTCGATTTCAATTGAAATCAATTGCCAGGCATATTTAGTTTAAAACAGTTTGGCTATGTTATCGGTTTCTGCAATTAGCAAAGAACGGTTCGGTACATTCGATAGTCTATGCATATCCTTGAAATGTTCTGCATTGGAAAATAATTTTTCTTAATTGTTTCATCACTTTTCCCTTACTTATTATAAGAAAATAGATTCAATTAACATTGCAAATTCTAATGTTATAAATAATCAATAATGTTTGAAATTTGTCAACTAAAAATAGAATAGTAAACTTGTAGAATTCCTTTATCCTTTTAAGTTTCCAGAATGTTGAAATGGCAAAAACATTTTCACACAATGTATTAAGTGAAAGGGTCAAAGTTGAACAGTTATTTAAAACTTTCTAGTTCGATTTTGAGTTGAAGGGTAACTTTTTTGATAACGGACGAGAACCTTAATCAAAATTCGATTTCGATGGAAAATCAATCGATTTAGTTTGTTTTTACTTAAATGTAATACACACCGACACACCGAGACACACACACACACTTCCCACTCTTTCTCTTCTCTTCTCTGAAAGCCCCATTTAACAATTTTGTCAACTTTGCCATTGTTTTTGTTGTTGTTGCTGTCGCTGTTGCTGTTTTTATTGTGCCTATAGTTTTTGTCATTGTTTAATTAAACCTGAAGCACACACAACAAGCGGCTTTTGTGGGTAGGCAATCTAGACTAGAAACAAATTCAACTATAGCGAAGGCATAGCCCCCACCACCCTCTTTACCCCTTTCATTTTCAATGAACATGGAACTCCTCTCTCTCTCTCTGTCTCTGTCTCTCTTTACCATCTCTTGGACCATTTCATGTTGCATGATATGGTGGTGTGGCAATTTCCAACTACAGCAATGGTTACAGTTGTTGTAGTTGTTGTTGTTGTTACTGTTGTCGTTGGGGGTTTTCATTATGAATTTTAATCCTCATATCGCATTCGCACTTTCAGGTTGCAGGACCATGCCCATGCCCTTGTCCAGCACCATGTCCATGATGGACCCAGGACCCGGACCGGGTCGGGTCGGGCTTGGCCGGGCCGGGCCCGTTTCGGACCGGGACCCGGACATTAAGCGCTACAAAATTGCAGTAGCCATAATAACTGACCGGCCAGCAGCAGTAGCCAACAAAAGCAAATAACAACAACAATGCGCGTGAAGCAACAACAATGCCGGACGATGAGTAAAATCGACTCGGGGCTGTTGGTGGTGTTGTTGTTTTTGTTGTTCTTGTTGTTGGAGGCGGCCCCATAACGACAGACAATTGCAAATGACTTTATCAATTCATGTCGATTTTCGGTTGTATGTGTAGCTGTGTGCATGCGTACGAGTATGCGTGCTATGTATGTGTGTATGTATGTGTGTGTGTGTATAAGTGGAGAAGTGTGTGTCAGTGCATGAAGTGGACATGGTGAGGACAAAAAGCCAATGTATATCCAGGACCTCACACAATCACTTACGACAACTACATACAACAAACAATGAAAACGAGGAACAAACAAAAATGCCGTTGATGGGCCCTCCCCCCACCCCAGTTGCCCTCTCCATCATCATATACATAAGCCCTTTTGAATCGAAATTGTGCATTAAGAAAAAGGATATGGTAATGGTTGATCGTACAGATGCTAAGTGAATCATATATATAAATATTTAATTATACATTCCATTTCACATGACTTCAAGTATATGAAAAACTATTTCAAGTAGTAATCCATCAAATTTTACTATATTTGTTAGGATTTCAAATGCTTTTTTATTGTAATAGAATAAGGAAAGGATTCTATTTTGAATTTTGAATAATTGTTGGCAGATACAAATAAGAATTATAAAAAATTCCTGCCATGATATTCTAGATAAAAATTGGTCGTAGAGACTGTAGTTCTTCAGTGTCTGCTAATTTCGATTTCAATTCCTAATCTATAGCCCTCAGTTTGAAGATCAACTTTAAACAACTTTTGAATTTAATTAATTAAACTAATTAATTTAATAATGTTTAAAGCTAAACAAATTCAAAGCAATGTTCAACTTTAGATTAAGTGTAATACAATTTTCTATACAATTCAATGGAAACATTTTGCCTTTCCCTTTTTCGCTTTTACCTTTACATTTTTTTTTCTTCATTCTCTTTTTTATCTCTATTTTGCTTTCACCCTCTTGGTTATCCAATTTCAAATCTTAACTTGACTTTACGGTGATTAACAACCTTTAGCCAAGTTCATCTGCCATTACACAATCATCCTTTTAGCCGCAACCCAATCAAGCCGCAAAAATTCTTAACTAACACTTTTTAGCTTCCTTCCTCTTGCTGGTTCTTAAGCATCCAAGTCCGACACTCCATTCGTCACTTTAACCCCACTCACGCTACTCCTTTTGCCCCTTTACCACCCAAATGCTTTGGATTCTACGTAACTCATTTACGTGGCCATGTTTTCCGTGCCGGTTTTCTCTTTTAATCTATTTATGCCGTTTACTTTGATTTCCATAGAAAATTATCTTTGATTTCGACTTTGATTTGACCAGGCCAAATGGGTTTTAGCACTTTTCTGTATTCGGTTCGGACCCCTCTCTCCTTGGACCAATCAAATGTCAATGGGGAGTGATTAATTCCAACTCTTGGTTTAATTTCGTCTAATTTTCAGTGAATGCTTTAATACAATATTTATGCCCTCGAGGTGATTATACCTCCAAAAGCTATTCAAGAGTCAAGGGGATCATCCTGAATGGACCCTGACTGACTGACTGACTGACTGACTAACTGACTGACTGACTAACTGAATGACTGAGTGATGCTCTCCTCTTGTTTATTTAGCACTTGACGTTAATAGAAATCAATATTTTCTAAATAAATGCTGCTCATCTACAGAGGTCGTGGTTTAGGGTTTTTGTATATACCAGGCAAAGAGGGGAGGTGGCTGTGTTGGAATAGAGGGCGGCATGTGCTTCTCGTAATTTATTTTTCCACATTCACAATTAGAGCATAGGGCATAGGGCCAAGAAGCACACTGTGTGCAGCAGAAGCAGCAGTTCATTTTCCAATTGTTTGTTGGGCAAATACTTCAGAATTGAGAATAGGATCCGAGAACCGACAACAACGAGCAGCAAGAGAACAGGGAACAGAGAATGAAGGACAAGAGAAGGTGGTTGAATTGGGGGATGGGTGCAGGGTGTGGGGTTGGGGTTGGGGTTTGGACCGAGGACGACCTCTTCTCTTCTCTTCTGTACGTTGCTAGCTTGGGTTGGGCTCTTCAATTCACTGCCACTGCGACTTCGTTAGGTGATTTGGTTATGCAACAACATCATTAAATCACCAATTACTTTAGTCAACAGAGAAATAAACCAAATTTCCTTATACACAAGCCGGTAACATTGAGTTGAGGGTCGTGTGGAAGGGAAGGGGAGAGAAAGAGAAAGCGTGTGGCAGAGGCCAGAGAGAATTCTAGATGGAGAAGGTGAAATCAAAATGAATAAATGAAGGATGCCAGGAGTAGGCGGAGGAGGCAGAGCTACTACGACTACGACTACTTCTATACAATGTGCTTCAAGAGATTGAATTACCAAGTACGTTATTCAATAATGAATATATTCCATTATGTAACATTAAACAGATTATCGTTTAATCAGGCGTATATATGTTATCGATAAATATGCCAAACTAGCTAAATCTGACTAAACCTAAACGTGAACATAAACATTGGGCCAATAATTACGATTAATTACATTATATGTTACCCCTATATTCAATTGCAAAAGGTGATTATTCAATCCAATAGCACTTTGCAATGTAATCACTGGATTTGTTATCGATAAACAGTAAAATCCAAATATGCAAGATAATCATAAAGTGGATAACATGGAGAAAATATATACATACAAGATATTCATAGAATGGAAAGATATTGAGATAAACAGCAACTGATGTCTATCTGTTGCTATCAAATCTTAAAAGATTAAGTTGAGCATTTGCATATGTTTGCTTATGGATCGATAACAATGATCAGAGAATCCTTTAGCAATCGATAACATGCAAATTCCCAAACGAAATACCATAACTCTACAGATGCGCTCGCTCTGCACACTCTTTTTTTTTGTAATGGAATTCCGTTTTGGAAATCTACATGATTTCATTGCAATATATTCTTAATATGGAATACGTCAATTTTCATTAGCCTGGTTTTTCCATTCGTTTTTTTCTTTTCCCTTACCCCCTCGCCCATTGTTCCGTTGGGTGTTCCCTCTTTGGGGTAAGGAAGAAGAAGGACAGAAGCTTTCATGGGTTTTCATGGGGGTATGAGAAACGGATCCCCATGCAATTTTTATAATGCAAAATGGAACGATTGGTAGATGGAGTACGATACGGTAAGGTAAAATAAGGTAAGGTAAGGTAAGGAACTTACGTTGCAAGTTGTTCGATGCCAAGTGAATGCAACACTGTGGGCAGACTCGGTAGTGAGTGACATGTTGTCAGTTTCTTTTGGCGTGGATAGTAAAGTGTCAGCACTGTGCAGCTTTCTTCCTTCATTGTGAGGCCACCTGTGAAAAAATAAAACAATAAAAAAAATAAAAATGAGAAAAAATGCAAAAAATAAAATGAAATAAGAAAATGCATAAGAAATGTAGAAAGAATAAAACAGAATGAATATATATATATATATATATGTATATATATTGCACACACCGACACCGATAAACAGACACAGACATATACAAATTTCCTTATAGCGTTGACGACAATTTCCTGCCTGGCTGGACCAGGTACTGACTCCCCCAACCACCCAACCCCCTCACACCCATCTTATACACCGCACTGATACGAGGTAGCACCCAGCGCTCTCTCTCTCTCTCCCTCTCTCTTCTGTTCTAGCCAGACTCCAACCGACTATGAACAAAAGACGAAAATTAAGCGGCCGTTGCAGTTGGCAGTAAAACAGCAAGGCGCCATCATAATAATATTCCATTGGATGCGAAAAAGAAAGAAAGAAAGAACGAAGAAAGAAAGAAGTATCGTCATTTTGCTGTCAAGCTGCATGAGTATTGCTTCTTTATTTGCGTTAAGGAAGCTTTATACGACAGTCGGTATTTTCGACGTACTTATATATAGATACATACACACACATATATATGGTCATACATACGTAGTTAGTATACAGCTGACTGCCTGTTTTTACTGGATCCTTTTCTCAGTGTCTTTAGTGCAATGTCGTTACGTTTGTCTATTACGACGACTTCTGTATCCATAGAGAGTTGTTTTCTTTCGACTACCGCCTCACTTCAATTCACTTCACTACGCTACGTTTGTTCGTTGTTAGTGAATTGTGTAGATTGTATTTGAATTTGTGCAAGCAAGCAAAAAAAAGTCAAATTTATGTTAGGTGTGCTTTTATCACTGGAATGGGAGTCTTAACTTACTCAAATGCAATGAAGGTTGCAGGTTGTTAGGTAGGTAAAGGTAAAGGTAAACGTAAAGAAAACAAATAAAGCGCGGAAAAAGAAGAAAATGTGAACGGTTCGTACTTGTACTGGAGGAAAATTTGTGGCCCCCATCTTTAAATACATATATAATCACATATAATCCTTCATATATGAATGTACATATAATCTTTATAGAATTCTGCCTAGCATTATTATTTGCATTTTGTTCCTTAGATTCTTAATTTCATTTTCTATTAACTGTCTGCCAATCAGTTTGTTCATTTTCTAGATCACTACACAATTTTCATCTTATTTTCCTCTATACATAATTATGTAATTTCAATTTGATTTTCCATTCAATAATATTAATAGCATTTTCCATAAAGCGTCACGTGCTGTCCAGTTCGTTTTTGATATGAAAAGTAAGGAGCGAGCAGCAGCTGTCACAGCAACACACACACACACATTCAATAACTTTATCCACATCTACACCCACATACAGATCCACATTCAGATCCACATCAACAACCTCAACCTGCTTTAACACCTGCCAACCCCCTGTGTGTGCTAAGTGAAATGTTTCAATGTCTTGGTTTATGTATTTTACAATGACGTCGTCAGTCGTCTCCTACCAACGAACATGCATACAATTTACCACCTTACACCAAGTTGCTCCTTTGTCTTGGGAGGTAGCTGGCAACGGTATGGAAGGATTCGTTTGGTTCGTTGCTGCTCTTGCTCCCGTTTGCCGTGCTGCTGTCGCATATCGTTTGGCTGATTTAAATGTGTCATAACGACGATTGTTGCTCACCCGTTGCCATCGCCTGTTTACCAGACCTTGTCTTTTTCAACTTGGATTTTCTTTTTATACACTCAACTTTCTTTTTTTTTTTTTTTATTTTCTGTTTTGCTTTGTTTTCTTTCGTTTTTTTTTTTTTTTGTTATTTTGTGCAATTTTACTTCTTTCTTTACTTGATTCATTCTGTTTTATTTACTCCCTCGTCGAGCACTTACCCAGGGTAATTGCCTTTCGTGACGAACTGTCATAAATGCATTCGGCGATGAGTCTATCCCCTGGCATGGAATGCACCGATTGTGGCAAACGTCGAAAATCCTGATAGGCAACATCTATATTGCTGTCGTGTGCAATTGGCGGTAGCTCCTCCGTTTGTCGTATCTAAAATAGGCGAAAGGAGAGCAAGGAGAAAGATGGATAAGTTTGCTCATTAGCATTTTACTTGCATAGAAAATATGTAAATAGAACGTAGAGAGGCTTAGATGATAAGTAGTAGGGGAATATCTATATATTATATATATATGTATATATATATATGTACTATACATAAATCTCAACTTTTATAACAATTTGCTCCAATTCGTTCAAGCTTCTGGCCATGCAATGAAGGAAAATGTATAATCAAAAAGTAAATAGACTTGGAAACTTGAACTCAACTCGATTGAATCATAGCACTTGTATTTGCGTAAGCTTAAGATACACTTTTGCATATCCAATTGAAATTTACGAGTATCATTTGAAGTGTTTAACAGATTCAAAATTGACATTGCCTTGTTAGTGCAGCAGAGTAGAGAGTTTGTTTAGAATTCTGCAACATATATTTATGATTATATAGTTATACATATACTAATCGCCTCTCTCTCTCTCTCTGAATAAATAAAAATGGTAGAAATACATTTTTTTATTTTGCTCGATAAGTTATTTCAACTAAATTTAAATGCCAATAAATCATTTTGAAGTCTTTGCAATTTTAGCATTAATTGAAATTTGCTAATTATCTATTTGCCTCGTCTCGCATTTAGTAATTGCTTCATTTTCAGTTTCAAATAACTATGCTATGCGGTGTTAATACATTGATCACTTACCTGCCGCAGTTTAACCTCCTTGCCAATTTGATGTGTGCGCATCATGACCGCAAAAATGTTGATACCTTGCTGGGGGAATGCATAACCCGTACAGTCCTCGATGCATTGGCCCTCGGAAATCACACGCTTTTGGCCAGGTGGTATAATGTGACGCCAATTGGGATCCATGCCTGTAAAATGTTCACCAAAAAATCGTTTTACAGTGCTTTTAATTAACGTTTCAAGAGCGAGAGACAGTCAGACAGACAGTGAGATACGTAGAGAGAGATAGAGAGAGAGAGAGAGTGAGAAAGAGAACGAGCGGTTAAGTGGCAGAGTGAGTGGAAAATTGTGGAATGGGTTGAGCTTGCTAAAAGCTCTAGTGGTTAAAACACCCATCTATACTCATACACATACTATCACACCTACATATGTGTAAGTATGTGTCTGTGTGTTTGTGATGGGTGGAATTTACCAACCAGCGAATGAATCTCGTTATCATCGTTCATCATCGTTCCTCTTAACGTTGCTGCTGTGGCACTCTATTTAACTTTGAACGTTGATTTTTTAATTCGATTTGTCGCAAAACGTGTAATTACATTTTAATTGCTGCTTTTGATGTTTTAAGAACTTTGTCAATGCATCCAACCAATCTCGTACCAGCTATCTATCATCTACCATCTCCTACCATCATCTCACTCAACCATTTAACAAAAAAAAAAAAAAAAAGAACAGAAAACCCATATCAATTAAGCATATTTCTTCGTTCGTTCGTTCGTTTTGCGCTTTTTTTTTTGTTTTTTATCAAAATGAAATTATGCATTTTAGGCAACTTTGTTTGGCTCTTTCTCCCACGTTCCTGGGGCTCAATTAGTTAAATGTTGTGGAATATTTCTCCCCCGCACCACACCATACGACCGTAACATTCATTCTCCTTCTCCGCACTCAATTAGGAACTCATGTCGCCAGGCATGTTAAAAAAATATTTGAAATTCATGTGCTACATATTTTTTATTTTGTGATTTTTTTTTTTCATTTTTTGCTTTCTTCTCCTCTGTTTGGCATTTCAATTGTTGTGCTTGGCAAGGGGGGGGCAACGGGCATATGGAAAATGGTTGGAGATCTGCGGGGATGTGTGGTGATGGTGGTAGTGGTTGGGGTGGTTGGAGGGGTGAAGAGTATGCCAATCAAAATACTCGCGGGAAATACTTGGCATTGCTGGAGGTACCCAGCTGGCAATTGATTTTCTTGCTTTCTCTTGCGTTTTTTTATATATATTTTTTTTTTTTTGCTGCCGTTGTATTATTATTATTGTAAATCCGCGATTGCTACAATTTTCCATTTTTTTTTTAAAGCCTTTTTTTTCTTTTGCATGGTAAAATGACAGTAGAAGGACAGAATGGTGGCGAAAGAATGAGGGGTGGGGGAGTGGAAATGAAAATTTATGGCTCGGTCATGCTTGAGTTTTTGTTGTCGTTGTCGTTGTTTTCTTGGTATTCTAGTACACTCGTATGTGTGTTAGGTGTAAAAAGAAAAGCTGCTTAAATGAAGTGCGGATTATGGTGGAAAATTAAATTGGAATTTTTGGTTTACGCTCTGAAAAGTATGCTATGATTATTTTCAATGCATTTTAGGCAACAACAAACACACACACACACACGAAAAAGCTTTCTGGCTATAAAATTAATAATGCTTTTCCATACCCTCTGGGTATAAGGCAAAGTGGCTATCATACAAAGTAGCAGGTGCCTATAAACATATATAAATATATATGAACAATGAACAATAACGATCAAATTGAGAAGATATTTCCCTTTCATTATTAACAAAATCTCAGCTTTATAATGTGCAAGTAAGTTTCATTTTCTTTCATTTGTTTTGTTACATTCTTTTTTTTTTTTTTAGGGTATCTTAAAAGTCGAGAATTTTTATTTCATATAATTGGGGGTTTGTATTTAATTTATTTATGGTTGTAATTTTACCTTTTGAAACGGAAACCAATTATAAAACCTGCGTTCAATATTGATTAAATACCTCACAATCCCATATTAGCTACCAATTAGCTTCATTGCCACCATTTTCAATTTCCACTATTGACCTATATGTACATATATATGTATATGTATCTATCTATATATATATATATATATCTGCGTGTTTCTGTATAATATTCAACGCATTTTCGTTGCGGGCTTATACTAAACTAATCTATAAATATTAACTTTAAAAATGCCTTTTGCATAAAATATCAATTTGAATATTGAAAATTGTACAACATTTTTGCCAAGGTAATGAATTGAATTTTAACAGACCGACAGACAGACAGACAGACAGATTGCCGTTGGGCCTTTCGTTTCAACATTTGCATATTTTTCCTATTTTATTATTTCTATTATTAATATTTGTTGTGTTTTTTTTTTTTTTTCTAGTTGTACATTTGTTAGCTTCTTTTTGGTTTGTTTTTAGCTTTGTCATGTTGTTGGCATCAATTTTCAATTACCGATTTTTAACTATGCCATGTTAGCTTTAAAATTTCTCTTTTATTTTCTTTTTAGTTTTATTTCCCATTTTTCCACCAATTTTTATTCCTTTTTTTTCGTTTGTGTGTGTGTGTGTGCGTATTCTTTTTTTTTTTTTATGTCACGCGGGCAAAATCAATCAATTTGGTTTGACGGTTAGGGAATCGAGTCAGTTTGTTAGGGAGGTGGAGGGGGGTGGTGTAAAAATAAACGAAATAGAAAATCATTAATTAAATTTCTTATTACAATAAATGACAAATATTCAAATATTTTGTATATAAATTGAAGGCAAGTAAAAGTTGCAAAAAAACCTTGCCGAAAATTGATTTGAGATATGGTAAATAAATGATATTACCAATACGGATATATATGTATATATATTTGCCTAATTCATATAGATATATGTAGATAGTACGTTGGATTGATAGATATATATGCACATACATATATCTCTTTTGACAGTCGTCAAATGAAAATCCATTAAGTTCTATGCTTTCATTTCCATTCCGATCTGTTTTTCCAATTTTTTTTTCATTTTTTTTTTTTTTTTCATTTTAGTTTCGTTTTAGTTTCGTTTTAGTTTCATACTAGATTTCAATAACACATTTTTCGTATGTATTTCAATTTCTCTTCTCATTGCGTTTGCTGCCAATTTCCATTCATTAAATCAAAATTCAATATTGGCCATGCGGAGCACAACGATGACGAAATTGTTGCTATATACTATATACTGGGTAAAAAGGTATAGAAGCGTTTTTGGCAAAGGGGTGGAGGAGGCAAGGGGTATAGAGGGAATTTCTATTTGATTTGGCCCAAAACGCAAAACTCACAATTCATAACTACATATTTTTCAAATCGATATTTAACGCTGATATATGCATGGGTTTGATTAGGGAGGCAAACAAGGGTTTTGCCAATTGCCGTTGCAGTTGCTGTTGCTGTTGCAGTTGCTGTTGCTGTTGCATGTTGACAGGCAGCAACAGCAGCAACATCAGCGCACACGGCAACTTTTCTAATTATTTTAAATGGCAATTTGTGTCACACGCGCGTCCAATGCGAAAGAGAGAAAGATATACGCTTTGATATTCGCTTCCAATTTTTTTTTTGTTGTTTTGTTTTTGTGGAAAAAATTCGATTAGTTAGTGAATTTTTGTGCCCCAAATCACATTTCAACAGCAAAATGTGTCTCTGTGTGTGTGTGTGTGTGGCATAGTTTTTATGCCAAAAAGTTTTCCATAAAAAGGAACAGCATAAAAAAGTGAAAGATTCTGGTACTCAACTTAACTTTAGTTATTGTCGACCAAAAGTTCCAAGACATTATGAGTAATTTCACAATTGTTTCCTTAAAGCAAACATCTTTAGAACAATTGTTGAAAGCTCTCCATTGAGAATAATACTATTTATAATATATTAATTTTCCTCTATACACATCTTAAAATAAAAAAAGTCCTTGTTATAAAAATTGACTAGCATTAAAATGGGAATAAATGAAAAATCAATTGGAATGAAATATTTATATCAGTTGATGCGACATCTTTAACTTTATCTATTTCGATCAACGAAAATAGATAAACAGATATTTGGTTAAGCAGATCTTAAACTGTTTAGATATGAAGCTAAACAGACTGACGAAAGCGTTTCTTAGATTTGTGGACTTTTCCAATCAGTGTTTGCTAAAATGGAAATTATATGGAAATGGGGGTGGGGGATGGGAAACCGTAATTTTTTTCTCTTTCCTCTTATTTTACCAATGGCAATAATCTTGTTGTCTTAAATTTTCTTTCGATAAGCTGTTGGTGAATTCCATCTCACTTTCTTCTTTTTATCAATTCCCTTGCTCATTGGTTTTCCGTTTATATCCACAATTTCCCCCCCACATCGCCCCATCCTTTGGCAGTTGTCTGTGTAACCATCCGGTACTTCACTTCGTTTCATCTCCAAGGTGCCATAAAAATTTACCAAGCCGCAACATTAATCAAAGCATCGTTCGCATACACACGAGGGCTATGTATATCAATAACCAATTAAATTGAAATTAAATTTTTACCAGAGACAGAGCCCATACTGAGATGGATAGGGACAGGAACCGTAAGGTGGTAGTACAACAATTTTGCAGCTACTTACGCATCATATGGACTGGGGAATGGGAATGGGCGGGTATGGTGGATTGGCGGGGGCCCATGGAGCTTTAGCTTCCAATCGTAATTCAATTTATAGCCGGGCAGAGGCAACAGAAATTGTAGCCAACATTAATACATCTATATACATACAATATACAGATAAATATATATATATATATTATTTTTTTTCTGTACATATTTTTTTTTTTCATTTATTTATTGACTTGGTATGCGTTAAATTCCAATTAAATATTTCAATAGCAATGTGGAATTGCGAATTGGCAGGAGAATGAGAAGGAGGAGCCGCCGTTGCGGGTAGTCGACGGACCTAAGCCCACCCAATCCTCAGCTCCTTTCCAATTTCTCCATCTCCTTCTCGCTGTCATTCGCATTTGGAAATTGTATTTCTTTTTCTTGCTTTTTTGGCTTTCTCTTTTTCTTCGTGTTTTATTTTTTTTTTTGTTGCTTTGTTTTCTTCTCCTTGTGGTGGGTATCAAGATGTATTAATCTACTTCTCTTGTGTTTCATTTTTCGTAATACTCGCCGGAAGTTTTGGCAACACCTACTCAACGCCAAAGCAGAGCGAGAAGGAAAAGTTCTTTTACTTACTTCACTTCCTCTTCCCAAACTCTCACACATACACATACACACACACACCTATTGTTGGCCTTCTTTGTGCCGCTTAGCCATGTCTCTATGCGGTTGTAACAAAGTTATATTGGTTTGCGTGACTCTCCACAAGTAAAAATAACAACCAACCGAACCAAATGCCAAAAGCAAACACAAAAAGAAAGAAATAGAAAATAAATTGTAAAGTGAAATTAGTATTTTAGTTATCCTGTGTGCAGGCATACAAAGTAAAGTGCCTTAGAAAAAAAAAAAAATATTTCAGGTGTTCTTTTTTTTTTTTCTGGTGCGGTTCGGTTTGGTTTGGTTTTGGTGGTTGAATTGGTGGAAAGCAAAGGAGAAGGAGACGTATCGGTTGGAGGAGTAGTCAAAAAGCGCTTAACAAACGGGACATGAAAATTACTGCGCTGTTGGTTTCAACTTGGCCGAGAGACGTTCGATGAGTCAGTGGTTTGATTAAGGGAAAATACGTTTGTCTGGGTAATTCCATGAATTCCTTAAGTGAGGTGGTCTCAAGACAAGAAGCAAATTTCATGGGGGGGAAACCGATAAAATGAAAACCAAAGCAAATCGAATCACAGGAAATTGAAAAAGTTGTTTCATTCTTAAATCAATATCTGAAGGAGATGATGAAACGCGAGATTATCCGTCATGAAAGGATGAGAAGCTGTGATCTGTTGTGGCAAAAAGAGAGAGAAATTTCTCTACTTCTCTGTAGCAAAGGAGCCGATCTAGAGTTTTGCTGTCAACCCTCGCTGCATTTTATGATAGTTTTTGGTATATATTTTTTTTAAACGAGAGGGGGGTGACGGGGTTAAGCAACCCCTTTTTGAACTACTGCTGAGGCGTTACCCCAAGCCTAACCTTCTGGCTCTAACTACAAACAACAATTTGAATTATTTAGTTGTATGAGGAGAGAGCGAGGGAGGAAAAACTTTCAGACACATGCCAAGTATTTGACTATTTTACCATTTTGATTTCAAATGCGTGTCCAATTTAAAATTAAAATCTATTTGTTAGCAATTTCAAAAAGTAACAATAACACGAGGAAAATGGAAAAACGGAGATGGAGAGAGAGAGAGAGAGAGAGAGAGAGAGAGAAAAAAAGTCAACGTTTTGTTTCGACCAGACAGAATTGCCATAGTCAGACAGATATTAAATTTTTTTTTTTTTGCATATAGAAAGTTTTATGAGATAAAAGGTGAAAGACAGACAGAGACAGAGATAGAAAGTGAGCGAGAAAGAGACTGATAGAGTTGGGAAACCAGACTATGGATATGCCTTTTGTTGTTGCAAATTCAGCCATTGACTCACCCACACACTGACACACACACACACACACACACACACACACAGACAGACTCAAACAGATGACTAAAGTCATAAGCTTTTGTTTTACTAGCCACCAAATGTGGTTAGTCCTTCATCCTTTGCTGCAGCTTCATCTCTAGCTCCAGCTCTCCTAACTCTCTGGCAATCTCATAAATTGCATGACATGAGTTGCATATATAGAAAAGTCCTGGCCATAAAATATACAAAAGGGCAGCAGCAACAGCAGCAGCAGCAACAGCAGCTGCAGTCTCTACCGCATGTTCTTCTTCTCTCACTCTACACATTCACATTCTATTTGCTGTCTCATTCACTCTAATGTTGAATAAGTATATGCATTATACATATATCTAGATTTTAGATTTATAAACCACCCAAAAAACTTACCGATTGACAATATGCCAGCATCATTTGGTCGCAGCACGTGCGTAAAGTAGATTTTCAAACCCGAATTATCCGCCATTTGTCTCGCATGCAATTGGGTAAAATCCGGCTTCAAATTGTTATAATGGGTCTCCATTAAATAATATTTGGCCTGTCGCGACTCGATTGGATAGCCAGCTTCATGGGGATATGTAAAGCCCTGCAAAAAGCCAGAAACAACAAACCAAAAAAATGGAGAAAAAAAAAAAACAACGTTGAGTGTTGTGTTTGTTTTTTCTATATATATATTTATATGTATGTATATGTGGAGGACGGAAGTTGATGCCATGGCCATGTGCAATTTAAATGCACAGCCAGCAACTCCTCTTGCTTCACCACTGCCACCACCGCCGGCCACCATTCTTCACAATTCCACAATCCTCTTCTCTTCTGTCCATTGCCATTCAATTGCATTGCAGAGCGCCCCCTGGCGGCCGTAACATGCCACTGCATTATGGCGCGCTCTTGTGATGAAATTATGAAAAGCATGCAGACCTACTAAAACAAAAACAAAAAACAACAAAAAAATGGGAAAAAAACAAGACCCAACCCAACGAATGACTGAAGCAATAAAAGGGTCAGGGAGAGAAAGAGAAAGAGAGAGAGCAAGAGCAAGGGGGAAGGCAGAAGGCCAAGGCATTTCAATTTTTACAAATACCCTTTTAAATGAAAGCAAAAATAATTTATTATACTGAGATTCCGTTACTCTATAATTGCAGAAATATTTGATTGAAATTATACTCTCTTTTTTCCTTTAAATGGAATCATAAATTTGGGTTTATAAGATAGATTATTTACATTATAAAAATTGTTTTTAGATAACTTTATCGATAAATTTTGGTTTCTAAATTATTTCTTTCAAAGCTTTAGAGTTTGATAGGAATACTAGAAACATAAGAAAGATTATAAATACTATTACCTAAATAGTTACCAAGTTCATTAAAACTTTTAAAACATTTTAGGAAATAAAATATTATAAAATTTTTGCTCTCTTTTATTTTGTTTAGCTTTGATTCACTTCATTATTTACTATAATAAATTAATTGCTTTTCAATTTATTTCATAATCTTTCATCAAAGTTTGCCTTTAAGGGTATCACTTGCAGGGAACCTAATCCTTTTTTTTTCTCATTAATCGAAACTTTTGTTGAAATAATTAAAAGTTTTAAAAAAAGGTGATCATGATTACCAGTTTTTTTACTCGCTTTTAAAAATTCTAGAGTATATTCGTTTTGGGTTTAAAGCAATCTATATATGTATATACATATATATATATATGTATAATGCATATATATACATATATATAGTTATATCTCTGGCCATTTTCCCTTACTTATTTCTTTGTGTTGAAAGGAAGCATTTGCGAAGGTTAAATTAATATTGCATGCTTATGGCTATGACGAAGATGGTTTCGGGTGGTTGTGGTGGTGGTGGTGGCAATGGTGATGGTAATGGTGGTTCTTGTAAAGGGGTGTCAGTTGTGGGTTGAGATTCTGTGTGTTCTCCTGATGCCTTACCTCGCTGCCCCGCGACCATGAGGCAACAATGGCATTGCATGCCAGCGGAATGGATCGTGCTCCCATACATTGGCGTCCCTGTTCGCGTGCCATCTCCTCCAGTTCTGAATGCGAGCCCTGGCACTCGTGCAACGTTATGTGCTGCAAGTAATGCACACTGGACGATGAATCATAAATCGGTTCGTACTGCCAGGCCATGAAAAGAAAATGAAGCACAGAGAGATAGTCAGATATATGTATATATATATATAAATGTATATGTATAAGTATTATGTATATATGTACATGTGCAGTCGAGAAAGAGAGACGGGAGATAAATTTTTAATATTTCAATTTGGTTATGCCGAGGAGGCCAAGGAGACAAGCGGAGACAGTGACAGGCCCGGCCAGGCCAGGCCAGGATAGACCAGACCCGGCCAAAAGCGAGCGAAATCGCATGCCAACGCGACTGCACTTGGCCTTAATTATGCATTGTATTTAATAACGTTTAGCAAAGAGATGCACAGAAGAGAAATTGCAAGAAGTTCTATGGCAAGCAAAAGACAATGGGCCAATAAATGTCCATGAAATGGGTTAATAGTCAAATTTGGCAACATTGCCACTAGTAACTACAGCTTATTTACAATGCCAATGCGAAAATTGAATTGATAATGTTGCCAAATTTCACTTTTGAATTGATTTCTTTTACTTTGAATCCTATTTGCGTGTTGAGGCACAAAAAAAGAAAGCAAACAAAATTCCATTAAAAGGAAAAGAATAAAAAAGAAGTTGCATTGGTGTTGTTGCAACAGCAACATGTTGCCACATTTCAGTTGGCCATTTCAATTTACATTAATTTACATAATTTCATTTTGCTGGAATTGTCTTTAATTTGAACTCTTCTTTCATTATATACGGAATAATGGTAAAATGGCATCATTTGGCATCGTTGGTTGGAAGGTGGGTTAAGGTAGAGTAAGAGGGGAGAAAAGGGTGTTGCTATAGCAGTGTACAATTCCTTACCCGTATAAGATGATGCTTGCGATTGATATCCTCCAGTTTGAACATTTTGCACCAAAAGAGCGGCGCATCGCCGCCAGGCAGCTCAACATCCTCATTGCGTAGCTCCAGCACTCGAACGCGCTCATCATGCGATGGCAATTGCAGTTGTGCCCGTTGCATCAGGACCATGGGTCTATAGGGACGAAAGGCGCGCACCGGATCTGGTAGGGTGCCCGGACGCACCGAGCCATGTGGTGGATCCTGTGCGTGATACATGTACAGCAAGCGCATCGTGTCGTTCTGCAATGTAACAACAACAGAAAACAGACAAAAAAACAAAATGAAAAAAGAAAACGATGAAACAAGGATAATGGTGAGAGTATACAAGAAAGGGTATATCGCGAAAAAGAGAGAGATAGACAGGGAGAGTTGAAAAATGTGTAAAAAATTAGTTGCCAAAGGTGGTCAAGGCAATATGGTAGGGTGATCCAAAGGGGGAAAGGGGGGGGGGGGGGGTGGGTGGTTGGTGTATGTAGGTACACGGTCTACATGAGGTCAAAATGGCGTTATAATGGCGTCGCCGGGCAAGCAGCAACAACCAGCAAACCAGTGAACAAGCAAGCCAACGGATGAACAGTAGTAAAAGTAGGAACAGGAGCTGGAGCAGGAGCAGGAGCAGGAGCAAGAGCTGATGCCAGAGCTGGAGCAATAATGTCGCTGCTGACGTGTACACGGATGTATTGTCTGGTTGTTACCTGCTCCTGGACACGCTTGCTAAATTAAGTAAAAAGAAGAAAAAGCGCGCATGTTGCTTGCAGGAAGGAACAGGAAGTCGCCTGTGGGCGCAATGTTAAATTGAAGGTGTGGGTGATGTTTGGTCAGCTGCACCTGAAACTTACCAGTTGAAAGTCGTGCGTTTGTAAATGGCCGTGTAATGGCCCGAGACAAACTTGCAACGAAAAAAAAAACAAAGGGGAAAAAAAAGAAAAGGAAAACAACCATTTACAATAGCAAAGAGATGTGGCAAGTGGGGATAGAGGGGAAGCAGCAATGTTGCCACATTTCAGTCATGGGAGTTGATGTAGACAATTTAAGAGATTGATTGATGAGCATTGTTTGATTTCATAGTTGAGCTAATGGAGAGATAAACATCCAAAAAGAAAACGAAAAAAAAATATCTGTCATCTCTTCGTTCTATTAAAGTTTTGTTCCATTTGTTTGTTTGTTTTTTTTTAGTTTCTTCAAGTATTAGTTAAATTTTAATTAAACTAAATGCATTTCTTTGTATGTATGTAGTAGGTGCAACATTGTGTTTTATGAATGCTGAGATTGAGTTTCATTTGGAATGCATTTCACTACTCTTTAATTCGTTTTAGTACTTTTCACTTAATTAATCTGATGGTTTCACTTATGTGAATTGCCTTGGCTTCTAAGCCATTAAGCAACGTTGTCGAACTTCCATTTAGTATTCCCTGGTTGTGTGGACTGTACTTTTTACATTTGCACCGAAAAAAAAGAAGAAAACCATTGCACTTTTGTCCACACACACACACACACACACTTGTTCACTTTCCACCCTCAACCTTTACCCAATTGCATCTTTGGGCAAAGCAATTTACACTTCAAGTGGAGGCGAACAACATTTGTCTGACTGTATGGGGTTTTTTTTTTTTTTTGTTACCCTTCTCCACATATCTTCCATTTCTTCTTTTTTTCGTCCTTTTTGCAAGAGCCAATTCCCTATAGGGTTACAAAACCAGGGCCGAGTCTTGCTGGTCCGCTTTCACATACTTTTGGGGGCGGTTGGGACTACTGTTTTTCGCTTTTATTTTGTTTTTTTTTTTGTGTTTTTGTCCGTATTATGTATGTATTTTTCATTTGCCACGTAGTTTTTAATTGGCCAAACCCCGAAATTAAAGCTTTCATTAAAGAATCACGACGCTTTGTGGCCAAACCGGATAGACAAAGTGTCCTCCTCCTTTGCTCTTTGTCTGTCTATGGGTTTGACTGTTTGTCCGTTCGTCTGTCCGTATGTATGTCTCTTTCTCTCTCTTTCTCTCTCTTACTCTCTTTGTCGCTGTCTCTGTCTCTTTGTGTTTGTACTTGACTGTACGCCTCCGGGGGCTTTTGGGGAAAGCCAACAGTCAGCTGTCATTGTGTTCATGTCATGGCCACGTGTGTGAGTGTGTGTGAAGCGACACAGCAGCATCAGCAGCAACAACAACAATAACAACACATGTAGCACTTTTGCGGAGGAGGCACAAGAGAAGAAGGGGTTTCGACTGCTTGCAGGGGGTTTGGCGAAAAAAAAAGAGAGGAGAAGAAGAAATAACAACAACAACAACGGGAGCAAGAAGAACAAAAACAAAAAAAAAAAAAAAAAGAGAAAAAAAAGAAGAGAACCAACGGCAGGGCATCCATTTGAATTCATTGTGGCAAAGTGCCCATTGTAGCTGTTAAGTGGAACTGTAGAGTACCATGTTCGACAATTGACGGGGGCCCAGGCAACAGCAACATCAGCATCAGCATCAGCATCAGCTACTGCAACAGCAGGACCAGGACCTGCTAGAGTCCTTGTCTACTTTGTTCATTTTGCCAGCGCGAACGAGGAGACAATACTTTAATTAACAATTCCCTTTCCCCCGAAAGTCTGTTGGCAAAAAAAAAAAAAAAAACTGAACCTGTACAAATGAGTCAGTCGGCTGCCGGAGTCGGTAGTCCACTGACAAACACTGCGGGCGCTTGCTAACCATCCCGACTCCGGACAACCCACAATAACAACAACAACAGTAACAGCAGCAACAAAAACAACAGCAACATCAACAACAGTAACAGCAACGGCAACAGCAACAGCAACAACAGTTTTAAAACATTTGCCGTGCGACAGGCGCAGCACAAAAGTCATTAACGTTGCGGGCTTGGACATGGCCCAGATGTAAAAACATGACCACTGTGGCAAAAAACTCAACAGTCAGTCAGTAGAAAAAACAAGCTGTAGGCTGAATGGTATGCAATAGACAATATAGACTATAGATATGACCTCTAAAATATCTAACGTTTAACATGGAAACAAGATACCATGACTATAAAATGATAATGGAATCATTTCATGATTTATCAGTCGATGTTGTGTGTGTAATTCAATGTTTGCTTTATCATTATTTGCATCATGTTTTCTACTCTTAAGAGTATTTGAAATTCTGATAAATCTTATTAAATATAATTGCTGTTAACCATTAACTCATCATACCCTAAGCAAATCCCTTTTTTTTTGAGGGGGCCCATATAACAAAAGTGTGAAAAAGCGTGCACCGAACTATGCACACGCACGACTCAACATGAAGGAGAAATACGAAGGGAGATGGAGATGACGATGGAGGAGTAAAGAATATATATGTATATAGAGAGAGAAAGAGAGAGATGGGTGGATGGCGAAAACTAAAATGAAATGAAAAGCTTCAGCAAGGATTACAACCAAAAATTAATGAAAGCAAACTGGCTGCGGTCATTTGCTGTGGTCAACGGGTCGGTCAAGGCTTAATTGCCAAAGACGATGACGAGGACAGCTATGGTAGCAAGGTGTGTGTTGGTCCGTCCGTCTCTATATGTGTGTGTGTGTATGTGTGTGTATGGTATAAGGACAACACAATTCGAGTCCGAGTCTGAGATGGAGGCTCAGCCAGTTGCTGTGTGTTTGTGTGTGTGTATGTGTGTGAGTGTGGTCAGCAACTGGAAATGGTTGTACAGGTTACACTTTACTGACTGTTGCTTGCAGTTTTTGGGTTTTTCTCCTCCACAAAAGAAATGGGCTCCTACTGATGGGCTAATTGTAAATGCGGCAACTGGATGAAAACGGCAGGGGAAATGGGAAAAAGGATGGCGAATTCAGACTTGGACTCATTAGAGAGCCTTGGTTACGGCCCAAAAAACTTGCGAGGGTTTGCAATACGTACAACAACCAAACTGACAGCATAACCAACGATAGTTCAGGTTACCTACCAACAAGCAGTAGAAGCAGAAATAGGAATAGGGTAAGGTATAGGTTAGAAGGATACGATAAGGATATAGCGTAACTCGGAGCGGGAACGCTTGGCTTGCCACTCGTTTAACCTCTGAGTGGGCAAAGGGACTACTTTCTGGCATCCCAACCGCATTCAATTAAGCACTTTTAGTCTTGGCATAAATGCGTTAATTGTCCAGTACATAACATGATGATGATGCAATCACTATAAATGCCATTTTCGACATTTGTTTTAAATGGTTTCCCCAATAAAAAGAGGATGAGAATAAGAATTACTATAAAATAGTAAGTCATATTAACATATTAACAAAACTAGGCATAGTCCAAGTCGATATGAACCAAGATTATGAGCCTTTCTTTAACAAGCTCGGACTAGAAGATTATCAAAGGAAGATTTTCCATAAGAAAAATGTTTTATGGATATTGAGAATCAACCAAAATTTCAATTAGTTTAAGTCTGTCAAATATTCAATATTTAATCATAGTCTATAATAACTTTAGTATAATTATTAAAATTAATTGAATTCGACTTTGGATATAATTGGGCCATTATGAATAAAAAAAAAAAAACAAAACAATTTAGTTATTTTAATAACTGCGACTAAGGCTAAAATGATTATCCATTTGGCTTTTGTAAATGATTAAATCTTCCCTTTGGGCAAATGAACAAATCCTATGTAAAATAATTGCTTAAAAATGTGAATAAAATTATTGTGTGTGTGTGTGTGCGAGCAGTTTTAATTAATGTTGAACAAAAAAATACTTTTACAAACATATATTAAGTTTGGTTAGTTACTGAAATTGTTTAATAGAGTTTCAATGGTCTCCCAGTTGATATATGCTACATTGTGGCTAAGAGACAGTTTGGTCTTGTAACTTGATCATCTAACAATGTTAATGTACATACACCTTTTCTTTTAAGCCAAGTTGTTGAAATATTTGCCCCCTCCTTTTTGTTTTTTATTTCTTTGGCATGGGAATACAATTTAGCCCATATTTGCCCTCTTTCTTTTTGTGTAACACCTTTTGCCATATACACATTTGCACCCTTTTGTTTGGCCATCTCGTGTAGTTGTTAATGTTATTGTTATTCCCCTATCGTTTCTACTCTATTATCCTTTCAGCATCTTTGTTTTCCAAGTGGGCAATTGCATTTTGCCATTTCAACGCGTTTTAATAATGGGCCAATTGTCCTTAAATTGCAAAGCGTGGCTGCTCGTTTCGCTAAGAGTTGGCTAATGGTCAAGTTCTGTTACAGGTTCTGCTCCCAGTTACCATTCACCCATTTGCCAGTTAGCATTTAGGAGTATCCAACTCCAGTTACTCTCCTGCAATTGCAGTTGCCTCTTGGTCTGGGCCAAAAACTTGGTCTGTATGCTTGTTTAATGTGCACGTAATTGAAATGCATTTACAATTGAATTATAAACAGAACAAACAAATGCACAAAAGACACAAACTTACATACACTCGCACACATAAGTATATATATATGTATATACACATTTACATAAATTCACACTTTTGCCTTGAGATGAGGAAAAAGTGGAGATTGTTGTGTTGTGTGTAGGAGTGTAGGGTAAGGGTATATACTACCAAAGTATGTACTATAACAATAAAAGCCATGCCAGCTTTGTTGAAAACTTTCAGCAACAGCAGCAGGAGCTGCAGCTGAGCTCAAAACTCGATGTTCCTCTAACTGGTCTCGGCAACTGGCTGAGTCTCCTCTTGAGTTCCTCTCAACCGGACCAGACCGGAGCAAAGCAGACCAAAGTAAAGTTGCAATCAAATCAAGCGTTCCCCAGGAACGCTTCATACATAGATTTTTCCATGCCCTCTCATCCTCCCTTCATATATATATATATATATGTGTGTGTGTGTTTGTGCTGCAGAGAACACAGGTTACTATGGTCACGTCGGCCATTTTTGAGTGTGTCTGTCTTTGGGGATAATGCACTGAGCGCAAAACAAAAAAAAAAAAAGGAATACAAAAGACGAAAAACCGATGTTTTAAAATTGATTTGAAATCCTAAAGATTTGAAGTTTGGATTTGTTTGCCACATTTTTGATGCCAGTGTTAGCTCCGTTCCCGTCAAATTGTTCAATCGTCAATGGGATTTTTGCAATGCAAAAACTTTCTGACAGCTGATTTCAATAACTAATATGAAATATTCTCTCCATTTTGCCACAGCACCACCCACGACGACCCACCCACCACACAAAACTCATAACCCAAACTGTGCTGTCCCGCTATGCCTCTTATTCGTTTATGCTCTAATTGCCATGTCAGAATCCCTGATTGCCCAGATGGCCAAAACGAGCGAGAGCGAGAGAGTGGGAGCGAGCAGCAGGAGATGAAGACTAGAGGAATGCTGTCGCATTGTTGACAGGCTCTTCTCATATGCACACACACACACACACACACACACACACACATACACAGATAGACAGAGGTATAGCCGCACAGCAACACAAAACCCAGCTGGAGATCTTTCTGCACACACACAGAGACTAAAAACAAATGCCTACACAAAAGTCAGGTGAAAGAAATCAAAATGAAAATTCTAAATGCATTCCAACTCGGTCTCTCTATCAGTTGCCAATTCTAATCGTTTTTTGTCTTCCCTTAAGTGGCTTAATGATTTTTGTTTCATTTACAGATTGAGTAATTTTAACTATCTTATATACGTTTATTATATACATATACATATGTACTATTCTATATATTTATATATATGTATGTATATATGGTATGAAAACTTCCTTTGTTTTTGTTGCAATTGACATTAATTTGATTTATTTATAGGCTCAAGGTGCAAGTGCTTTTGGCAATTGCATTTAAATTAACAAATCTAATGAGGTTTTCTTTGCCCTGTGTAGATATACATATATATATGTATGTATATATATATATATTCCACCTGTCCAGGTGCTTTTAATGAAAATGTTTAAATTGTAAACGAAATTAATGTTCTTAAACGTGTTTGTGTGTGAAACTATTTGTATTTTGTGTAAATTAAACTCAAGTTAAATTTTAGGCCAAGCTAAATGATGGATTTAGAAACTGTTTCACCTGAACATTGAATATCAAAGTTATATATGTACATACATATATATTTATGACAGATTACTATATAGCAAAAATTCTTTTTTTCTTTTTCATTTTGTGATTTGAAAATGTAGTTACTAAAAGTAATTATAGCTTTAAATGTAATGTTTATTGTAGAGGAAAACTTTGAGTAAAATTAATTAATTTTCTGAATATTTGCATATAATATGCAAGAGTTAAACCAAATTTTACAATTAAACAAATATTTCAAGCATTTTCCTCCTACTAAATCTTATTCAAGTACCGTTGAATTGATATCAGAAGAAAAAAAACGTTTAACAAATAATTTCAACTCTTATATAAAATATCAAACAGGTGTGAAATACGATGCATTGACATTTGAAATTTGATTTCAATTCACTCAAACAATTTATGAGTGCATATTAAACAGAAATATGAACAGATTTATTTTCTCTTCTTTTTTTTAGAGTTTTTTTGTTTATTTTTTTTTTTGTGAGAGAGCAATTCGACTTGTAAAGTTTCACCTAAAAACATTTTGCTGATTTGCTGACTTTGAACTGAATCTATAGCATTTGCATATTGCATTCGTGTGTAGCTCTGTTTCAGTTCTGATATGAAACAACTTTTACGTTATGTAACACATTTTGTTGTTGCATTTGTATTGCAGTCACTGAATGTTGTTTTTGGTAACAATTTCCATTTGGAAAGTCTTCATTCTGTAGCTTTTAGTCCATTTCACATTTTGCTTGTTACCTAATTCATATTCATTTATTGTGTTCTCAGTTATCCTATCTACTGACCGACTCTACCTTCGCCTCCATCTCTACCAGGACCATCCACCCACTACTCCATTTACCTATTGCCATCTCTTTTTCACTTTTTATTTGCTAGCTTTCTCTAAGCCAGTAACTGGCATATCCGTTGCTTTATTACATTTCGTTTAGTTTTTGGCCAACTGACCACTTTTTTGTGGTTACTTTGTGTGTGTGTGTGTATGAGCGTGTCTTAGTTGTTCGGACTTTGCGGTTGGTTTGGTCACTAGCGCGCTATTTTGCTTACATCAGAGCGTGAGAGAGAGAGAGAGAGAGAGAGAGGAAGAGAAAAAAAAAAGAAAAGAAATACATTTATATGTATGTATATATGAATGCATGTACATATATAGAATATATTTCCTTCTCATTCTCTCTTGACTCAAAATGAATTTACTAACCGAGTTTTGTTTCATGCAACAAATATAAAAAACACATAGAAAAAAAAAGAACTGGAAAATGTTGCACCATTTGACCATAAATAATATAATAAAATAACTACACAGGTCAGGAAACTATTGCATACTTTATGCCATCCAGCCGAGCATTTCCCAGTATGTGGTCTAATATTTTTATAAACAAATTGGTTTTTTGCAACGCTTCAAACTCCAAAGGGACAAGGGCAAAGTCAGTCGGTTTTTAGCAAGAACTCTTTCGTTTCTATATCTATCTATCTATTTCTATCTCTCCCTCTTTACAAAAATATATAGAAATATACATATCTATATATGTATCTATAGGGTTTGCGGTTTGTGTGCGCTGTTTTTCTATCTATCTAACTCTCACCAACGTGTTTGTCATGTTTTTTTGTTTTTGTTTTTTGGCTGTGTCATTTTAATTACTTTGCCTCTGCTCACTTGTTCTCTCTAAAGACGAGCGCAGATTTGCAAACCCTGTTGCATTTGACAGGCCAAAAAAGGATAACGACGAACCATCAGCAACAACAATAACAACAACAAGAAGTGGACGCAATTTGTTGAAAGGCAACTCAACTCTCAACTGGGCTCGTTATTTATGGGGAACAAAAAAAAAAAGGATAAACAGAGACAAAGAGAAGGAGAGAGAGAGAGAGAGAGAGAGAAAATAACAAGGGGGAAAACTCAAACTGAAAAATGGTCAGAAATGTAAAAACCTGGCCAAAACTCCGCTTACCCAAACTCAGTTGCTTTGTTTGTCATTGCATTACTTTGACTGTTAAGACCCGTGCAGGAGTTTAGTATTGCAGCTCGACCCTTTTTTTTTTTGTTTTTGTTGCTTTGGCCGACTCAGTTGCAGGGCTGCCGCCTGCTCTTGCTGTTGCTTTCCCAATATTTGTCGCTTTAGGGCATTAAAACAAACGTTTCCCATTGCGTTTAGGTTTGCCTTTTGCTATGGCTGTTTTTTTTTTTTTTTTTTTTTGGCGTGTGCACGTTTCACATGCACTTCTCGCCAAAAACAGGAACAGGAACAACATATACACACATGTACATTCGCACACACTCACATACACACACTCACACACGTAAAGAGCAAACTCCTGAGCGCAAAACGCGAAAATCACTGCCCGAAAAATAAAGCGCAACAAGAGGGAAAATTTTGATTGCAAAAGGGAGAAAAAGCGCATACCCGAATTTTTTCTCCCTCCCCCACCTCTTTTAAGGATTTTTTCGTTATTTCTTTCTCTTTTTTCCTGGCCATTGCCCACTTTTCATTTACGAGAGGTTCACATTTCGGTATGGCCATCTAAAGGTGGATCAGATCAAAATCAGATTTGTAACCTGAAGAAAGTTCGCTAAAGACAAGCTAAAATAGCTATAGAAAATATGGATTAGAAATCTATATATCATATTGATATAAATATAGGCAATCTTTCTATAGTAAGTTAGGTAAATTTCCAAAAATATTTAATATTAAAGTAAAGCTTTAAATTATATACTATAGAAATCTCCATATATATTATCATATTAGATCTGCTGTATAGAAATCAAGTTAACCCATTTTTGGTATGAAAGAACTTTTTGGACTATTTTGTGATTTGGCTGTAACACAGTTTTGGAACTCAAGCGAATGAATCTTTTCTCCCGGTCACTTTCTATCCCTCTTTCTCTCTCTCTCTCTATATGGTTCTCGTTGTGTTCAGTTTATACTACATAGAAATAGTGGCTGGCATTTTCATTTCTATTGCACGCCGAAATTCACAACTCATGTGAGAATGTGTATGTAAGAGTGTGTAAAAAGGGACAATGCTGGATTTTAACTTTAATAAAGCGACTATTCCTAGTCCAACCTACTGGCAAAAATACCTACCTCCATTACCCCCCCTTCTAGTTTACCCATTCCTCTATCATACACACAAACACACACACACTCTAAACAACAGCATCGCTTTAGCATCAACAGCAACAGCATTCGCCATATATTGGCGACCACTTTTTCGCCGAGTACCAAACGGCAGGAATCCACCCGCCCGCCACGCGTCCATGTCAGAAATCCGCATCCGCATCCACATTCTCACTCTCGGTTCGGTTGGGTTCGCTCCCGTTATATCGTTTGTCGTATCCGTCTGTTTGGTTGTGTACTTGATTTTTGGGCAAAGCGGCAAATAACATTTTTGTTTGGCTTTGACGTTGTTGCAATTGCAAACGGTTATTCCATTTGCTTGACAAATATACGACGATGACGATGAGCTTGAGAGGGGAGGGGGAGGGAAGGTGATGGAGGGATGAGATGGCTTCGCGACGATGATCGAGAGAGGAGAGTGGTAACATTTTTAGAGGAGTTCAGTGAAGTTGCCAAATGGTAGAGAGGGATGGAGGGGGAGTGTGGATATGCTGGATAAAAGGGTGAAAGGAAAATTCGAAACTTTTAGCGGGAATTATGCGCAATTTTTGTTTGGCTGCAGTTGAGAGTGGTCTAGGTTTTTATGAGTATCCCAGCACATGTATATGTATATGTCAGTGTATGTGTTTGGTATATGCATGTGTTTGTGAAAGCGGCTTTTAAGCAGTTTGCCATATACATTTCATAGCATACTTTTTTGGGGCTCCAGCTCTTTCGGTTCTTTCACTGCTTCAAAGCAATCAACATTAAACGGTATGATAAAGCGATTTTTTTTGTTTGTTCGTTTTGCAATTGAAAGAACGGATGACTGGTTTTTCTTCATGTTTTTTTTTTTTTTATTTTTTTGGGTGTGGTTTGGGGATTTTGCAAGGTTAGCAATTAGCAAAGTCTATTGATAAGAAAACACATCACAGAGTTGTTGGCTGAGTTGCTTTTAGAAAATTGATTGAAATGCACAAAGATTAGAAAGAAAATTCATGGCTCGACGACTTTCTATTGGTTGCTAGTCTTCTTTATAGTTTTTCCATATTTCGATGAAAAACTTTTTTGCAAAATAAAGTTTTGTTTTTTCGTTTTGTTTTTTGTTTTCACTTGAAACGAAACAAAATATCGCATGTAATTCTTTTCTTTCAAATAATTACAAGTTTCAATTTTTCATTCAAAGTTTTTTGATTAAATAAAATTTGTGTGCCACTTGTGGAAACTCTGCAAAAGTGTTGTAGGTTTTATTATTATTATTTTTTTCCTTCGTTTCTTCTTTTTTTTTTCGTTGCGAAATTTGGCCACTTGAAGCTCTTGTACGCTTCTCGCATTCGGAAAATGCTATTTGGCCAGTGTTAATGGTTGGATTAAGCACTTAAAAAGAGGTTAAGGACTAAGCCAACCATCTAACCTAACCAAAAACCGGCAACCTCTTGGCTTTCATTAGCGAAATGCCAACCTCTTGTAATTTTTGCAGTATTTTTTTTTTCACTTCCGTATTTTTCTTTGCTTGTTGATTTCGTTTCTATTTTTTCTATTTTTTTTTTAGGCACTTAACTCTTATACGAACTTTACAACAATTTAAATTGTTCAGGCTTTTCTTTTCAAATTTCAATTGGGGGTTTTCCTTTATTTTTTTTTTAGTGATTTTCTTTTTTTTTTTTGGTTTTCCTTTCAGTTTTTTTTTTTTTGTGTGAGTGTGTTTGTGTTGTATTTTTTTTTTTTTTTTTTGCATTTGCTGCACCACTATTAAATTTTTAAGTGCCAAGCAGTAACCGCAAGGCCCGCAAACACCACACAAGGCACAAGGCAGGAGCACTTCACATCCATCTACCCTTAGCTGCCACCTACCCCTTGCCATTGGCACCACCAAAGAGGAGCTGGAGCAGAAGCAGCAGTCAGTTATACCTAGTAGTAGCACCAGGCGGGGACCTCAGGCACCATTCCATCCAATCCTGCTGCTTTCTCCACTAATAATTCATTATAAAAGTCAGTGCTTTGGTTTGGTTTTTGCGTTTTGCTGTGACGCGAATTCGCCTTTTGCCACGCCTTCTTTGTAACCCTCCCAATGTTCCCCCTACTGTTTAAGTCACCCAACTCATTTCTTGCACAATTTCGAGCTTATGTCGTGACAAACTGCACACATATGTGACCCGTAAAGAGAGGGTCTGGACGAACGGACGAAAGTACGGATGGACAGACATACCGACATACCGGATACCCAAAGCCTGGGGAATATGGCAAGTGAGATGTCTAAGTGTATGTGCATTTGTGTATGCGTGTGTGTATGTAAGTGTTTTGGTGTTCATGTTTATGGCACACGGATTTCTACACAAAAGTCGTGAGTTAAAAAGGGGACATTTAATGGTAAAAGTGTTCCAACAATGAATTTCTCTACAACTTGAGAAAAATATGCGCAAAAAATAAATTCAAAGAAGTTTTTCTTCTTTGGTTATTTTATAATGAAAGCATTCAAGCAATTGGAATACCTTTATTAGCGCAAAGAAAAAAAAACCAATTACACCGTGACATGAGTTTTGCTTCTATAATTTAGTTTCTATAAAGGATTATTTGAACTAAGTCACATGAAGATCGGTTATATTATCGGTTTATATTATTATAATTATCCAGTAAGAAACAATTTTAAAGTTTCTCCTTTGCATTGAAATGAAATTGAAATTGTTTGCCAGAACAGCATTTCATTGCTTTAAGGAAATTGCAATGGCTATTTCGCTGTTCTGTTCTGGGGTTCGCCATATATATATTTATATATATGTATATATATATATATATCTACATCTAGTAAACCCTCCTTGTAAGTGTTGAAAATTACTGTCGACTTGACTTGTTGCCTTTTTGTTCATTTTTTCTGGCCTTTATTCGCAACAAGAACAACAGAAATAACAACAATTACTATTTATATGCAAGTACACACACACACACACACATGCATACATATATGTGTGTGTTGAAAGTTATTATGAGGTTCTTCTGGTGGTGTTGCGTGAAGAGAACGATGAGAGGAAATGTATCAGGGGTGGACTTATATATATATATATATATATATATATATAGGAACAGGGACCAAGAGCCCATTAATGGGCAAAAATTACTGTTTACGAGGAGACCCCTTACAACTCTCCCAACACCCCTCTCCATGCCACCCCACCCCCAGCAACTTCAACTTCATTTCCAACTCTCGAGTGCAAGTTTCGTGTTAAAATAATAAACACATAGCAAAAATTGTAGCGCCATGTGTTCAACAACAAGCAAGAAAGAGGAATGGGCGCGGAAAAGGAAAGGCATATAATTCCATTACAGAACTACTAACACCCTACCGCGCCGTTAGACCCACCCGCCCCACATCCTTACTACATAAATTATATTAAAAACAATATTTTTGCTTCGAACTCAAAGTTCACACGGACGAACTTTATTATTTTTCTCTTTTTTTTCTCCATTTTATTCTTGTTTTCTTTTTTTTTTTTTATTCTTTATTATTTATTATTTACCTTTTTTTGTGTTTTCTTCTTTTTTTGCTTTTGTTTTTGCATTTTAAATTGCCAGACAACAAAATGCCGTGGCAAGTTTAAACAATTACCACAACAACAACAACAACAATATTAGCAGCGGCAGCAGCAACAACAACAATAACAACAAATATGAAATTATTATAATGACAATTAGTGTTAATTGTCACTTGTTGTGCTTAGACAGAAGAAGCGAAAATTTGCATTTTAAATGAGATTCTGGGCAACAATTTTGTGTGTGTTGTTTTTTTTTTTCTCTACTGATTTTGTTCAACTTTTTATTTTTTTTTGTTATTTGTTCTAATTTATGTCCGTTTTGTTTTGTTATGGTTTTTGTTGTTGTTGTCGGTGTAATTGTAGTCATGGCGAATGATAAAATTATAAATTATAATTACTCAATTATTTCTTTGGCAAATCAAAGTTTTTGGGGCACATTAATTTTAATGTTGAATAAAAAGATGGAAAATGGAAATGTCTTCATTTCATTTCAACATTACAACATTTTATTGAAAAGGCACTCAAAAAGTTTTCATATCCTGTAATTACAAAAGCTAAAATGGGTATATTAAGATAGGTGCGTTCCATCCCCCCCACCCCCATCAAAATGACTAATTTGTAAAAGGGAAAAACCATTTCAGATTTTATTGTATTCATGAATCTGTTTTCCTGTACATATTTAATACTAAATTTAAATGTTGAAATTGAAGGAAAAGCGGAGTTGATAAACTCAAGTGCAATTCTAAGGCTTCTCCTGGTAAAGAAAATCAAGTTTGAAGCTTCTCCTTACGAAAAAGGGAATCAAAAAGTTCGTGTTTCATTTCAATATAAAAAAGAGACTTTCATCTATTCTTTTGTTTTGTATGATGGATGCAATGAAGGATACTTAAAATGACAGTATAAGCAAGGGATTGAAAAGAGTAAAAGAGGGGGAGAGCTAGGGAACGAGGTCTTCTTAATGACAATTTTGTGTAGGATTTTATGAGCAGACTATTTTTGAGAATGAAAAAGTTTTATTTTTTGTTTTTTGTTCGGGTGCGTCTATAAAAGATTTTAATGATTAGCCAGTGGGCGTTTGGGGCAATTAAATGAATATTTTGGGGGTGTGTGTGTGTGTGGGGGGGGGGGGGGGGGGGGGGTAAATTTAATTAACGCTTCTTCTCTCATTGTTTGATCAAATAAATTGAAAGACATTCATTACGAATGCAGATGGTTTAATACGGGAGGGGCATAGCAATAGAGTTAAAGGCAAATTGATAAACAATTGAATTACAGATAAAATAAAATGGAAAAGTTATTGAACGTTTTTACTGTTTATTTGTTTCTGATGGGGTTAATTGAAAATTTGTTAGATACGCATTCCATATGGTATCGTTATCGGTTTCGGTTATGATTACTCCGGTTTTTGTTTTTTTGTTTTTTTTTTTTAATTTTATTATCCGCTTGCTTGCCTATTTATCCCTCCTTTTGCAGTAATTCGATTT
Source organism: Drosophila austrosaltans (assembly GCA_035045865.1). NCBI lineage: Eukaryota > Metazoa > Arthropoda > Insecta > Diptera > Drosophilidae > Drosophila > Drosophila austrosaltans. Next base: position 8,852,284 of record JAWNOQ010000207.1, read on the forward strand.
TAATCAAAGTTTTTTTTTTTCAGGCCACTTCAAAGTGCAGTGAAGCCGAACGTATGTTTTTCTTTTCCTTCCTTTTCTTTTTTTTTCTAACTAAGCCGCTCAAGTGGCATAATCATCAACCCCTTTCTAAGCCTGACCCCTACTATGTATATATCTCTTTCTACTACCCCGCAAGCGAAAAAGAAAAGCATGGACAGAGTTAACTTCCACATTGCCCACAATTTTAATATACAAAATACATAAGTATCTATACAACATTTTCAGCTATCTAGGCTTATCAAATAAAGCAAAAAAAAAAAGAAAAAAAATGGCAAATAACTAGTGAGGCATCGATTTTGTGATACCCTGTATGCAAATGTTTAACATTATAATGAAAAAAATGAATTTATCTCAACTCTAAATCAATTATTTTCAATTTTGCTTCGGTTTTAGTTTTTAGAAGTTTCAATTGCTTTCATCAGCTATTCTACTTATTTTATCCCATTTACAGGGTGTCAAAAAAAAAAACAGAAAGAAAACCTTCTATTTTAAATAACTTGCCAGGATTCGAGGAATTTCGTTTTTTTTTTTTTCTATGCCGCCCTTCGCCGCTGTGGTTCAGGACCTTTCAAGTTGGCAGTGTTCAATTAAGCGTAACTAAAGCTGCGTCAATAAATTTTCTTTCTCAATTTTCGTTATTCGTGTTTTTTCAGTTTTTTTTTTTTTTTTTTTCATTTCTTTTTATTTCTGCTCCTGTTGTTCAACCCTTGGCATATGTGACGCATTAGCCAGCAACAAAAAATAAACGAGGGAATAGCAGTAGCAAAGACGTATGGCGAGAGAATAAAGTTCAAAGTTTTTCTATAAATATAAATCTACCTATATATTTATTTTTATAATTAATTGTATCAGCCAGGAAATTGGCCATGCGAGTAGCAGCATGCAACCCTTTTTTTTGTACTCATTCTCTCACCCCACCCCCCATATCCTTGCTCACGCTTTTTGCTACTTTTCGTTGGCTTTATAAATAAATAAAAAAGAAAATAAAATAAAATAAAAAAAATATAAACTGACTGTGGTCATTGGAGAGGGATGGTGTGGGGTAAGGTGAGGCGGTGGTTGCAAACCGCAAAAACGTCAACCACAATATAAAAATTACAGACGATGAAAAATATCAATCGATGTGGGTTCATTTGTGTGTAATGAACATTAATGAAGCGCAAAGAGCGTGACTAATAACGAAATTACCAATTTGGCCAACAAAAAAAAAAAAAAAAAGAAAGAAATGGAAAGAGACACACACAGACAGACAGACAGATAGAAAGATAGATAGATAAAGTCAGGGAATGAGAAAGAAAGTCAGTGACATAGAGAAGTCCAGACAGATAGGATGATGTCAGATGGCCATTGGTCACCCATTAAAATGCAAAAGACGAAGGAGTATAAACCTCAAATAACGACCGATAAAGTTACTTTGCCTATTAATACCCTTAAATCAAGCAGAATTATATATACTATATTTGATTTGATATAAGAAATAAGAAATGATAAACTTTTTGCTCTTCTAAAACTATCTAATCCAGTTTGTCCTCGAATAGAAATCGAAAGTGATCATAATCAGAAGAGTTCAGTTAAATATAGACCTTTTATTTATGGAGTGTAGCAGAGACAAGACTTCTCCAGGATGCTTTATTTCTTTTTTTTTTTTTTTTTTTTGATGTTGCAAACATCTTTCAAATGCCAAAAGGCTCAATTTTTGCATTTGGAAAGGGTATAAACGAAAGAAAAAAAGTGTCCAAAAGGCGGGGGTAGAGAACGGGAAATTCAACTCGTAATAATAAAATGCGCATAAACCATAAAATGCCATTAAGTGCGTCGTTTCAATTTTCTGATTTTTCTCATTTTGGGTGATTTTTCTTCTTTCTTTTTTTTTTTTTTGGCATAAGTAAAAGAAATGAAATGAAAAGCAAAGTTAAGGCAACGTCGAAAAACGAAAACTTTTCAAATTGTTCCATTTTCTTTTCGTTTTTTTTTTTTATTTTTATTTTTAAGGCAAACGGAAATATTTGATGGGGCAAATTCTTTAATGATTTCGCCTTGATGTCATTCAATTTCAATTGAATTTCAAATGTGACAAAAGGGATAGAATGAAGGAAAAAAAAAAGAATAATTGTTTTACCCATCTATTGAAATGAGAGATTCTCCTCTACCTCCCTCCTTCGTATCCTATTCATATCAAATTCAACTATTTAGTAATTTCTTCATTTTCATAGTTTTTAATTAAGTTTTCTATCGTTTATTTGCATTTGGCCATTACGCCCCCCTCCCATCCGCCACCCTCTTGTAAATCCTTCAACAAATTTTTGCTTTAATTGCACAATTGCCGCTCATTAAACTTGATGCAAGGTGAAGGCATTGGGAGACGAAGAGGAGTCAGAAGGAGCTTCAAAGGGGTTGGTAAAAACGCAAACAATTAATAAATTTTTAAGTGCATTGCAAATTATGCCCCTCCGTTGTCGACCTCAAGTCCTGGCCAAAACCCCAAGACCGACCAGCAAATGCTTTTGCACACAATACATTATTAATTTAACCAAAACCCCGAACCATAGCGCATTTCTCTGCCTGGCCCCCACGGTTTACCCTTCTGCATTACTCTTACTGATGTCCCGCTACCGCAATACTTACCCCTATACCCGTTTCCCGATTCCCATTGCTCCCACTTCTCTCTCGACCTCCCTCCCAGTGGTCTTCCCTCAACGCACAACAAACGGCGCTTAATTTGCCAAATGGTTCTTGGCTCTTCTGCACCTCCCTCCCCCACCCAAGAAAAACGAAAAAAAAAAGAAAAACAAAAAGTAAACTGCAAGTTGTAGTTTTTTGTGAGTGAAGAAGTCGAAAGAGAAACGAAATATTAAACGCGCGAATGGGCAAAAGATGCAAAAATACCTTGGACCAAGATGAAAATCGCTAAAAAAAAAAAAGAAAAAATAGAGTAAAGTACAATATTGAAATACGCGCAAAGAAACTTTTCAAATGATTCGAATATAAATATGCCCTAAAAACAATTATTAAAATAGTTGAAAATTAAGTTAAATTGTAAAGCATTTCTTTTTATATATTAAACCCAATGAATATGGATTAACAATATTCGATTATAATAAATAGATTTCTATATAAATTGTTATTATTTCTAGCTCTACATATTAGTTCGCCAGAAGCTAAGCCAAGATAGATTTATTATCCAGTTTACTTTTCAAACCAAACTGTAGAGAGAACTGACAAATACCATATATTGGGGAGCTGCCTTTACAGTTGGTCAGTTTAAGTCGGATATACTTTTGTGTTTTGGCTTTTGTTGCTTTCGTTCTCTTAAAATAGTAACAACTTGAGCTCCTTTTCAGCTCCCGCTGTTGCTTTTCCTGCTTTTGTGAGTAAATTGAAGCGGCAAACTTAAACAAACCGAAAGGAGAGCGCACGAGCGCGCGGGGTCCAGCAGTAGAAGCGAAAATTCATTAAAACTTTGTATTGTGCTCGAAAACAACCTTCTAACACAACGAAGAACAGCAAACAACAACAACATCAGCGACTTAAAGACTCCTTCCCCTTAAACCCCCTCTTCCCCCTTCTACCATCAACAACAACTAGCTCATTCCGAACTAATTTGTCTAGGCGATTTAGCCAAAAGATTTTTTTTTTTTTTGGTTTTTTTCTTTCTGGGCGACTTAGTGGATTGAGAGAAAGAGAGAAAAAGGGGACACTATGTGTCGTTGATGACGCGACAAAATCCAATTAATACGCCAGACAAATAAAATACTTTTCTCGTATTTTTTTTTTTTTTTTTTTTTGGGGTAAGGATCATTGGTTGGGGTGAGTCGAGAGAGGGGGGCGTGTACTGTACAAAAACCGTTTAGATAAAGCAATAACCAAATGTGTCTACGAACAAACACACGCGACTGTGCATAATTTTTTGTTTTTTTTTTTTTTTCTCTCCTCCGCCCTTTTTTTTCTCCATGGCAAAGGGGCAAAGTTTTGTGGCTCACTATATCTTAATATTGTATATGTGAAGAGGAGAATGGCTCTTCTAGTGTCGCCATGTCCTTTCGATTGAGTGTGAGTGTGTTTGTATGTGTGTGTGTGTGTGTGTGAGTGTATATTTGCGAGCCTCACTTGTTTGTTTAAGTTAAGCAGAAAGTTTTCTTTAAGATTTACGCTTAAGTTTTACGTGATAAAACTTTTATCACTATGACTTTTTCCTTTCCTTTACTTTTCTGTTCCTTTTGCAATATCATTGAGGGTGTATTGTGGTTTTGATAGAGTGCTTAACGACACCCAAAATCGGCAGTAACAGAAACAGGAAGTGTCTGTCAATAGATAGATAGAGAAAGCAAGAACGTTGTGTGGATTAAGGTTCAACGAATGAAGGAAATGATTGCAATTGGTTGGCACACATATGCTTAGAGCAATAGTTAATTATATCAGCAATATATACTATATATAGATATATGTATATATATCTATATCGATAGATATGAATGAATGAATTTAGCTAGCGAAAAGTTTACCCCTGCAATTTTCAAGGAGTATACAAGTGCTGGCAAGTTAATTTTCCATCAAATTGCACATCTTTATACAATTTATTCTATATATATACATACATATATAGTATATATTTTATATATATATATATATATATATAGCACCCCACTCTCTTACGATATCATTTTGTATGCTTTAGCTTTAGCACACACTTTTGTGTTTATATTTGTTTAAGGTTATTGCGTCAACTTGTACAACTCATCCTCATTCTCATTCTCATTGTTGTAGTTCACAATCTTTGCCTTTAGCTGGGGCATCGGGCACGATGGTGGGGGTTAAGCATAAGGCTTCGGATTAGGGGAAACTAAGGGGAAGCAGGGGGTGGCAGCAATTTCGGTGCAAAGTACGTGCCCCCCTTGACAATCACTTTAGTACTTTGATGGCAGTCGCTTATATCATCAGAGCAACAACAACACCAAAAGACGAAACTCTTGGAAGAAAGTTTTTATTAACATAAATTATGAGACGACACTCACACACACACCCACGCGTACACACACACACTCATAGTATATAGAATAGCATTGCAGACTCCGAAACTAACTCTCCCATAACAGTCAAAGTAGGAAGAGTGCATAAATTTCACTTGACTCAAGTAAAGATGGAATGTTGCTGCAAGACGGTTAGGGGCAGGGGCAGGGGCAGGGTCACGAGTAGAGGAGGGAGGCAACAAAAAACTTTAGCCAATATATCTATTAAACGTTTTGACTTACCGTTATGGCAATGTCATGACTGCCATCGCATGTGTCCAACTTCCGGCGGAAACGTAATACAGTATGTGTGGCATTCTCATAGCCCATCATCAGCATATAATCCTGTGAGGGATCCACAACCGGTTCGGGGTCACCATTGCGTGTCACATGACGATCCTGTAAATGAAAGAGACAGAAAGAGAAAGAGTTAAAGCACTGTTGAAAACTATGCTATGTAAGGTAAAGAGCATCCTTCGAATGCATTCATTCATCAATGATGAACATTTTTCGTGGAAAATATTTCATTTACAACATTCTTTCTCAAACACCCCCCGCCCCCCCACACTTTTCGGGCATATTTTCATGTCATTAAATGAGTTGTTGTAGCTGTTGTAGTTCGCTGTACGCTGCCTGAACTTGTTCGGTTGTTGTTCTTTTTATTTCTTTACTGGATATAACACCAACCACAGGCGCTCACAACTCTCAACTCGACCTCCACCATCATGTGCATAACTTTTACTCAGCATGTGGGTTGAACTTTTTGGCATTTTTCAATATATACATATATATACGAGAGAGAGAGAGAGAGAGAGTGGAGAAGGCGCGCTGTTGTTCCCCCTTTTTTTTTCATTTTCTTTTCTTTTACGTAAAATAATTTAAATTTTTGCAAAAAGTTGGCTCGATCTCTTCACTTCGCTTTCGTCAGACAACTCCCTCACTACTCTTACCCAATCTCTTCTTACTTATGTATACTTTTACTGTTTTGACAGAGTTACCAAGTTAAAGTTGAGTAGTTTTGGCCCTTGAATCGAAAATAAAACCACTTTAATACCACTCAAACAAAAATTTGAAGCATTTGCGAACTTTAGAATTTAAAAAAGGATAATCATATTTTTATTTGTATTTCATTTGTTTTCTTCAGGAAAAGAAGTTCTTTACTTTTGATTTAATTTCGATTTTTAATAAAAGTCAAACTCAGTTTCTTTTTATATAAAAACTGCTCTAAAAGTGACTTGGTATAAAAAAGTATTGGATAAGTAAGGTATTAAAGAAAAAATATGGTTAAAAACTAGTTTGATCACCATCTGTATAGGTTTCCACTTGTTTCACGTAACTATTGTTACATTTTTTTTAGTTGAATTTATGTTTTTTGAAACAAATTAAACACTAAAACTAAACTTATTGATTATATATTAGTCCCTTTTTTATCTTAGTCAATTTCGATCGTCTTCGAAAAGACACTAAGTAACTAAAAGTTGATCAGATTTCTTTGCTTTGATTATCCTTTTGTTGGAAAAAGTTTTTTGGGGGTTTTTGTTTTTTTTTTTATATGGACTTTCTTCTTCGATTCTTTTGCACATGTTGTTGGCCAGCCTTCGTCAACACAGACGCCAGATGTCTAGGACTCATGTGTGTGTGAGTGTGTGCATGTAAATTCTTATACATATAACAACATGACCCTATACCAATAGCCCAACCCATTATCCATCCCTTCGTAGTCTCCGTCTCTCTCTCTTCATCTCTTACGCTTATGTAGGCGTTGGGGCATATTCTTCTACAGCTTCTGTTCTCTATGTTGTGATTCGCTTCGCATATTGGCAGTTGACTGCAAATGGGCGTTATGTTTGGCATCCTTTTTTTTCTCTTTTTTTGGCCCAAGGACTCCACTAAGAGGGGAACGTTGAAAACTTGAACTGGCAAAAATTTTGATGATGTTGCAAAAGTCAAGAGTGAGAAGACCTTGCTTGGCACTGAGACAGCGCGACAGAAAGAGAGAGGGAGAGAGAGCGAGAGAGAGAGAGTGGAAGGCAACATAACAGAGGACAGACGGATAGATGAAAAACATAGATATACTGACAGCCAGCCCCCTTCCTGCCATACCTCACCCACTTCCCATTCTCTTGATACCGTAATTGAAGCTGATGGAATTTTTGAGTAGTTTTCTATGTAGATATTTCAAAAATTTTATTGATTTAATTATTTGGCAATTCAACATTCACTTCTATTTCCCCCCCCCCCCCCCCCCCAACCCCAAAAAAAGAAACCCTATTCGCTTCCCTCCTTTAGTGCCCAAAAAGTGCATTTTATCTATATTGATAGGGAAAAAAAAGGGAATGGGGGGTATGACCATAGAGAGACCATTGATACGAACAAAAGCAAAATAAAAAGGTGAAGTAAGTGGGTTTGGGGAAAGGGAAGTTTTATTGCATTTGGTTTGGTTCATTCTAGTTGTTGTTTTTGTTTCTTTTGTTGTTTTTATTATTTTAGGTTGGTTAGAAAAGTGGCTTTTAGTAACTGTAATCAACTATGTGGCTTCTATGCCATCTATTTGTGGTTAAGGATTTTTGTGCGTATTATGCATGGAAATTCAATTGATTATGGCCAGGAAAAGCAGTCAATTTTTTGGTTTGCTATAAAACTAAAAATGCAATTTTGCAACCATCATTTTTTATAAATAAGTCAACAATATTGTGATGCGTTTAAGTTGAATTTTTCGAGTGGCAAAGCTGGATTTATTTTTTTTTTGTTACAAGAGTTCATCAGATCAGAGAAGTCTATTAAACATGCCAAAATTGCTGATCTAGATGTGTAACATTATTATTATTGGCAAAATATATCAACTTTTCTCATAGGCAAATCACTTTAATTTGATATATAGAATTTTGTTTTTTTTTTCTTCCATTTCCTGAGCCTCTGATTATGCCACTTAAGAATCTACCAGCTTCCTTTCATGTTTTTGTTTCTTTGTTTTAGAGCTATTCATCCATTAAATGGCATGTTCCATCATTCTCTAGAAACATCATTCTTTTATAAAAACACCCACAGCTGTTGGTCAAGTTAGTACCTAACCACCAAACCAAGCATCCTACAAAGCAACCACCCACCCCAATACGGCAAGCAACATTTTGATTTATTTTAGTTAATGTTCTATCTTTTATCACACTTAACACGAGCTCAAAAGCTTGGCTAATGTTAAGTTTCCCAGGCTATCAAAAAAAAAAACAAAAAAAAAAAAAAAAATCCAAAATAAAAACAGAAAAATATAAAGAACAAGTTTACTCTCCCAGCATTTCCATCATCTAATTACAACGGAAATTTTCCATATACAAACACGGACACACACACACATACAGATATACATACAATACACAGACACACACCTGAGGCTGTTGCAATTAATTTGCTCCAATTTATATCATCCTCCATCTCACTTTGTTTTCCTTCTCCCTTTCTACCATTCTGCGTGTTGCTGGTTGGCATTACATGCCAGCATTTCATTAATCATATCACATGCTGCGCCATTTGCCATTTTAGTTAGCTAATTAAAAGTTTTCCTTTTTTTTTTTCTTTTTTGCGTTTTTATATATCACATAAATTTTGTATCTATTTTGTAGAAAATATTTTCGGTTACAGTTGGCATTTGTTTTCCCTCTTCCCCCATCTCCCTCTCTCTCTCTCTCTCTCTCTCTTTCGGGTTGACTGTCATGTAGTTTAATCTACAAACGCATAATTCAAGATCGCATGAGCAGAGTTCCTCTTCCCGTTTTGTCGAGTCTATAGTACAATTTTTGACTGTTTTGCACAGTTTCCCTTTTAATTTTACATTATCTACCGCTCACACACACACACACACACACACACACGCACTCACACACATACATACATACCTTGACATGTCCCAACCTTATCACAAAACAAAAAAAAAAAGAAAAAAGAAGAGCGAAAGAGACGGCCAACTGACGGAAATTAAAAATACGCGCTGCAATGTTGCAAGCACCCAACACGACGTTATCAAAATCTGCGTGTGCGTGGGGGCAGGCATTGGATGGAGGGAGAAAGGGAGGTAGGTAGTTGTGAAGGTGGTATATATGGGTGCTGCTGCTGCTGCTGCTGCTGCTGCTGGTGGTTGATGCCGACTAAGGGTCGTTGGGGGTAATTATGCAAAAAGGAAAGGCGCATAAATTTGCAATATTCTCAGGGAGCTGCTGCTGCTCTTGCTCTTGCTCCTCTGCCAAATGCCAACGACGTTTAAAATTGCTCACAACTTGGTTGCCGCTTTTCATTTTTACTTCTTTTTTACCCACTCTTCCGCTCCTCTATCTCTCTGATTCTCTTCTTCTTTGCCTTTTATGTGTGCAGGAAAAATGTCGTCTTAAAAGAACGGAGAGAAAAAAATGAAGAAAAGAAAAGTATTCTATGTTGGAGAGTTGGGCATAGCAGAAGAGTCTTCACATTGAATCAGTTTTGATCATAAAGTATATACATATATGAAGATAATCGAATATATCTTTTCGATATATTCTATGCATGAACGTTTTCCCTCGCTTTGCCAAAAAGTATGCAATGCTTTCATCTTATGTTTAGATGAACAATTTGGCGAGATGTGCTTATGGGTCATAAAAACTTTTGCTGTATTATGTTGTTAGAGCATTCATTTTTCAGCTTTATATGGCGAATTTGCCTCATTTTTACTTTCTTTTTAAGTTGCATGCCACGACACTTGGCCCTTTCTGGTTGTCCTGGTTGGCAGTCGGGAGTCCTCGACGCGTTGTCGTCGCTTTCCTCGTTTGCCGTTTGCCGTTTCCCGTTCACCGTTCACCGTTTGCCGTTGCCGTTGTCAACGCACACGTTTTTTTAATTGCTGGAAATTTTATCACACCTTCATGGTTCGCAGGACTCGTAAATTGTAATCCTTGCGTTGAGATGCGTTGCGCAGCTCACTTTTTCTTTGGCTCTGTGTTGGCCTTTGCGCTGCTGTTGTCATTAACGTCGCTGCCTCTTAAGCATTTAATAGCCTTGTCAAGACTTTAATGCCTTTTAGCTTGCCTCTTCTAATATGTATGTATGTATGTATGTATGTACGTATCTATGTAAGTGTGTGTTTGTGTGGGTGTGGAAGCGAAGCGTTGGATGGGGTACGGGGTGGGAAATCAATAAAAGCCAAGCAGAAAATTAAGCACCTTTCAAGCTTTTCAGTGTGATTTTGTTATTTTTTTTTTCTTTTTCTATTTTATGTTGTTGTTGTTGTTGCTGTTACTGCTAGCTGTTCGCTTGCCGCAACGTGGAATTTAATAGGATTATGCAACATTGAAAGCAAAACAAACTTATGCAAAGCTCTGTCACTGCACTTACCCCCCTACCGACTGGTGACACCCTACCCTATCAGACAGAGCATTCCTTGTTGTCATCTCCATCTCCGACAATGTACTCTCACTCACTCATTTGAACCCTTTAGCATGAGCCTAATTGTCTTGATTTTCGCTTGATGAAAACTTTCCAAACGCAAAACTCATACACAGACACAGACAATATACACATACAGATTGAATGTAAGGAGGCGAAAGGCGGAGTAGTCGTCCGCCCAAGTTTTGTTACGCCAAAAACAAACTTTAGCAATTTATGATAATTCAACGTCAGCTGGGACAGTTCAGTCAAGTACATGAGTGGATGATGAGGATGCACAAGAAGTTAAGAGTAGGAGAGGTGGGGGGGCAAGCAGGCAGTCAACCATCATCAACAACAAACTCAACTGAACTGAACTGACAGCTGGCTAGCAAAAAGGCTCAAGTGAAAAGCCTTAAAATATGCTCGCAGCACACATTAAACTTATTACCTCGCCCCCTCAATGCTACCCTTTCTCTTCATTTCACTAATGCCCTACCCCTATCACCCTCCCCCCACTCTTCGTCCTTCTCCCATTGCCTTCCCAAGCATTTCCGTGTACAGATTTTGCTTTATAAACCTCCATATATAACAACAACAGCAAAAGGGTTGGTTCCTTGCTTCGGTGACTCCTTCGTATTCCTTCACTACACATATCACACAAATATCAAAATGTTAGCTATACTATATCTATATGTATTATATATATGTATATATCAGAGAGAGAGAGAGAGAGGGAGAGTAGTGAATAAGAGAGTTGACTAGAAAGTTCAAAGATTCGCTTTCTGAGAAAGGATTTCGGACAGCTCTTATTTTTGATTTAGATGAAGTGAACTCCAGGGAATTGACAGAGCACACAGAAATGGCAAATGGAACACAAAAGGTGAGAAAACAAAGAAACAATAACAAAATGAAAATGAGAAAATAAAAAGAGAAAAAGAATGATGTACGATTTATCCATTTGTGAGAACAAGAAAAATAATATCCATCTATTAAAAGTTGTAAATGTAAACGAAATCGAAAAGGATCTCGTATGCTGTTAAGTAGTGTAAAGAGTTGATATATTTTACTTATATATATATATATATATATATAAGTATATATTTATTGATTATGTGATTTATTATCTCGATTTGCTACTTGGGCAGCAAGTATTTTGAATTTTTAGATTGCCCCTATTCTTCAATCATTGTAGAATCCACCCTCTCTCTCTCTCTCTAGTGCCAGGCTCTATCTTAGCAGCAGCTTTCAGCTATCTGTGCCATCTATTGCCATTTGCCAGTGCCAAAATTGTGTGCAACATACACACACACACATATACATATAAATATATATAGATATATATACACCACATCAAGTTGGTGGCATTGTAAATTGTTTTCCTGTGCATACTGCCTTGTCCTTCCTATTTCTGCTACCCATTTCCTATAGCCAGTCCTCTTGATGTATGTTAAAGGAGCTCTAGTGTCTCCTCCTTCTACTTTAGATGCCACTACGCTTGTTTTGGCTTAGAAATTGATGGCGTCGACGTCGTCGTCGACTCGTTTGATGCCTTATGTACATTTGATTACGTATACGCTATGTTGCCTGCCCATTTGCCTATATGAGAGCAGTGTGTGCAAGAGTGTGAAGCAAGAACTCCAAGAGCCACACAGACATCACCAGTAGCTATAGCCAGAGACGAAGAGGGAACCGGAGCAAGAGTGTATGCTCCTCTGTGTATATGTCAGCGCCAAAAAGAGCGCGCCTTGGGGTAAAGCCATCAAGCTAGACACAGAACAGAATCCCTACCGAAAACCAAAACGGCAAGCCCAAATCTCTTGCCCTCGCCCACAACTATTCCCTCTTTATCTATCTAGCTGTCAGTCTGTCTGTCTATATGTCTGTCTGTCTGTCTCTCTGTCTGTCTGTATGTCCGTTAGTCTGCCTGGTGTTTCGTTTGATGATGATGATATTGGCATTGGCAGGCGAAACTTCAGTTTGCTTAAATTACCGCTGCAAGCAAGTATATCAATTAATATAGTTAAAGTGCCTTCAAGTGAGAGAAAGAGACACAGACGACGGTACAAGGAGCATCAAAAGACAGAGGTGGAGAAAGAGGACCAAGAGCTGACGCTGGGAAAGTGGATACCATCATCTCTTTCCTTTTTGCTGCCGGACAAAATGATTCGATATTTGCTAAGCTGCTGCAGTCCAGGGTTGCAAAGCAAAATTGCAACTTTTTTGTCCAACTTGTCCTTCTTCTTTTTCTGCCTTTTTGCCCTTTTAAATCATTTTCCATTTGATTGGAGATTTTCTTGAAAAAAAAAACTTTTGTGTGACAAAGTTTTCTTCAAATTTCAAAAGAAGTTCATTAACAAATTTTTGAAAACGTTGATTGCAAATGCATTCTCATTGAAGTGTGTCCCTGGTTTTTAGCAAATTAAATCATCACCGACCTTAGTTTTCCACAGTTTGTTTGTCCAATGCAAGGCACTACAGTTTACCACTTCAACTCATCAACTCAATCTTGAAGTTTTACCATGTTTGTCTAACCCTCCGACCGATATCTTCAATCTATCTACATACATATATATATATATATATATATATATAGATAAATCTGTGTAAGTGAGTGTGTTTGCATGTGTGTGTTGTATGCAGACACTGCAAATTGCTAGTTAATATTTTATGAAAGCAAACAGCAACAAATTGTGCAATGCAATGCAACTTGGCCAAGTTCTTGTCCCCCCTTACTATACACCTCCCGATCATCTCTTTGCCTAGCATCGACCCCTTTTGCCAGCCATTGTAAACTTTTGCTTAGTTTTGGGTGGGCCAATTTACCATTCATCTTCTATATATACCTATATATATATAGATACATATATACATATATATTTATATCTATTTACCATCTATTATTGCCATCTCTAACTTTAGCAAATATCTCCTTCCATACCCCTTGCATGCTTTCTTCTCGTGAACATAAAAAGCATTTTATTAAAATTGAAATTGCCTGCCGGACTTTAAGCTTTTATTTTAGATTAAATATCAATCACTTTGTCTACTCTCGTTGGCAATTTATATTACAATGCGAATGACAGCAATTGAAATAAGTTGAAATCATGTTGAATTCTCAAATGTTCAATGGCGTAATATTATACAATATTATTTATTATAACTGAAGTGTACGACATTTACGACAGACTCTCTATTGTATTGTATGATTATATGAGATGACATTAAAAATCTATAAATTAGGCTGCCTGGCCCATTTGTCTGAAATGTCTGTATATATCTCACTCTCTTTCTCTCTGTCCATCTGTCCATCTGTCTTACTGTCTGTCTGTCCATATATAACTGTAAAATGTGCATTGATGCATTAAGCTGCCACTGATGCCAATGATGAGACTGCTCTCTACCCATAATAATGCTGGTAAAGCATCACAAAAAGTGGCCTATTAAAATGATTAAAAATATCTGAATGGATGAGTGAGTGAGTGAGTGAATGAATAAATGAATGATGTTGTCCCATGCAGCTGCAAACAATCAAAATCAAAGTAGTTTTCGGTTATAATAGTACAGCATAGCAGTATTGCAAATAAAACAACATCCGGGATTAATGGAAATGAACAGTGGCTATTCAAAGAGAGTGTACACTGTTGAAAGGATTGTAAACAAAAACAACAACAACAACTATAACAACAACAAAAAAAAGTAGAAACTCTGTACACAAAGTGAGATTTTAGCAACTAACTAAAGTTGCTTTTAAATGAAGCACTCAATTAATTTCGAAATAAAACAAATGGCCAGAAGAAGAAGAAAATGGTTTAATTTATTAATAGACAACAAAAGCGTCAACTGAAACATATTTGCAACAATTTTAATTAAACTGAATGAATATAAATGGATTACAGTTTGTTTTCTACAGTTTGTGTTAATTTTTTTTATGAACCTTTTCAAAATCAGTCAGAATACAAAGAAACTGAAGCACGGGAAAGATACGCATTTTGTCAAAGAAAAAAAAAAAAAAAGATGGGAAACTTCAAACTCATTGGAAAAAATTTAATACCGCTTTTTAATTTCCGGATTTGTTCTTGTTGTTTTTTTTTTTTATCATAATTTTTTGAGTCAACTTACTGGATTTGGCCACTTGGAAATGAAATCTACCCTTCGTTTTGTGCTGCTCATTTGCAAGTTGGATATGCCGCAATCTCTGTCAGATTGAAGTTCCCCTTGGGAGGCAGCCCTTGTGATTTACCCATTTGCATTAAACAATTTTGTTTGGACTGGCATGGCCATAAAGAACAAGAGTAAGTAGAAGGATCAACCCTTTTAACTAGTTTGCTCAATTAATGTCATGTACACAACCCACTTAGCTAGTCCCCACTGTACTCTCTCTCTCTCTGCGGCACCAACATCAATGTGACATACATATCAAAAAGGCAAATTCAATTAACAAACTTTGCACGTCACTCAAAATTAACTCTAGGGCGTTGAGGCGAATACATCATTCTGTCTCTCTTTTTTTTTTTCTCCCCCTCTCTTTATATATCTTTGTGTCTTTTACTGCCCTCAAACCCTGATGACAAATACCACAGAACAAAAAACAAAACAGGAACAAAATAACAGAAAGAATTATGATGAAAAAAATGCAAGAGAGACGATTTTTATATCACTTTCAATTGTCCAGAGTGTGCCGCCCAAACGCTGTTGGATGGCTGCAAAATAGCCACGCCCACGCCGTTGATGATGATGCTTGCTGCTGCTGCTGATGATGATGGTGGCATTGTTAATGGGTGGGGAGAGGGGTTTACTACACGAGGAGGGTGGGGCAGCAACAGCATAACGCATTATATAATAATGCGTTTTTATAGTAAAATGAAATTATAAAGAGACGAAAAATTGTATTTGTCATATTGTTAAGCTGACAGACGTCAGTTTTTCCTTACATTTCCTTTTTTATTTTTCTTTTTGCCAAATAGAATTGCTGGGGTTGATATACCCTACAGATAGATAGAGATACACATATATGAATGCTTTTGCATAATATATATGATTCGTTTTCTAGGTTGATAAGATCAGATAAGTTCTCTTGTGGAAGATAGAATTTTAAAAGAATTGTTTAAGTTTGTATACAGTGAGAGATAAATCTTGGCTTAATTTTTCAAAGCTATAACTTATAATAAAGCTAGTAACTATCGAAGTCTTATCTTCGCTCCGAAATGTCACAAAGTTCCTAAGAATCGATATTTATATATCCAAGTCTAATCGTTACTTCATAAATAACTGTTCGATTTAATAATTGCAATAAAATGTTTGCTTTACGTAAAAGAAATCATCTTTATCATATACATTTAGCTATTATAGAGCATTACTCAGTCTATGATAGCTTTTTTGACTGTTTCATTTTCTTATTTGTATATTGAAACCACTTTTTAAATGCGATATGTAACGGCTGCCATCGAAATCTGTTGAATGTAACTCAAAGACAGACGACAGTCGGAAGAGACGGAAGACCCAAACTAAAAGCAAATTCAAATAAATTTAAAATCCCCTTGTGCATTTTTAGCTCTCGCTCTCTCTCTCACTCTACACACTTGGCTATTGAGGCCTGTGAGTGTGTGTGTGTGCGAGTGTGTGCTTTGGGTGAAGGCGGAAAGGGACCACCAGTTCGAGTCGACTACGTGTCGTTTAGCATAAAGGGGAGAGGGCAAAGAAGGTGTAGTAGACCAACCAAACGACAGACAGAGAGACAAACAGACAGACAGACAGACCGACCGAAAGGCTGACTGCCCTTAAGGGCTGCATTTATGACACTCCATTTGTCAAGCGAATGAACGTCGAAATGAAATGAAAGACCAAAAAGAGATGGGATATGGATGAGAAGATAGATGGTAAGAGGAAGGAAGGGGGGCTCTGGCTATAGGGAGATATATACCTCTCAACTGTGCGAATTCAATTGCGTTGATTTTGCGTTTTCCTATCCTTTCTTCATATATAGTTCTATCGCATTCGCACTTGTGTTTGGAAATTTCAACTCAGATTCAGAGAGTGTTTTGTTCAAAAATGTTTGCCATTGACTTTGAAATCTTTCTGACATTGACGTTTATTAAGCGTTTTTGACACTTTCGTCGTGCTGCTGCTGTTGCTGCTGCCACTGGCAATGGCAATGGCAATGGCACTGGCGCTGCCACTGCTATTGCTGCGTTATCTGAAGAAGTTTTCCATCTAACCAAACGCAAACGCAAACCCGAACCCCAACCCCAACCCCGACCCCAAACCGCTTTCCCACGACACTTTCTCTCCATAATCACTCTATCTGTTAACCACTCAATGTCATATGCAGATGATGATGATGGAATTGCAGGCGACATTTTTGTATAGATTTGAGCAAAATGTGTGTGTGTTTTGGCAAAAATTATTTTAATGAGCATTTGGTGAATACCCAACACACACACACTCACCGACACCAACACCAACACATTCATTTTACATTCATTCTCCAGCAGCATGCTTTTGTGGCAGCTGCTGCCCTTTTTATTTGTATGTGTTTTTTTTTTGTCCTTTCTTTCTTCTCTTTTTTTATTATTTCTTTTTTTTTTTTTTTGTTGCTTGGTGACTTTGTTCGGCAATTTGATAAACTGTCAACCCTGAGGGCATTTTTGGGTCGTCGCTTGCAAATGGCAAAATGGCAATGGGATGACACACACAAGGGCAATGCGAATTATACTATATACTCTAATGTGTCGTGTCCTTGATTGGCGCATCACACAAAAATGTCGGAAAGGAAATGAGAGAATTGGAATCTTAAAGTGAAAAGTGAAAAAAGCAAGGAAAACAATGAACATTTAGTTTTTTTTTATATATTTTTTAAAAGGATGTAACTTCTTTACAGAGTATGTAAGTTTGCCTCTCATTATTTGAATAGCTGCAGAAACCAGGTATGAGTGTTGTTGGGTCACTTTTGTCGCCTTGTTTCCCCCCACTTTAGTACACCCAATACGCAATAAAAAGAGAACTCACGTTTTTTATAGCATACTTTTGCGGGGCAACATAAAAATCTAGAGAGAGAATGAGAGAGCGGGAGAAAGAGAAGGAGAGACTAAATTTTTGGGAAAAAATCCTTTGCCTAATTACTTGTCTACTCTTGGGCTTCAGTTTTGGACAACAACAACAACAAAAAATAAAATTCATTTTGTTTCCTCCAATTTTAGATGGCCAACTCCTTCCTTCCTCCCACACACACACACACAAACACACCCATTTTGGCCTCCGCCCCCTAAGGCACTCTAGCCAGTTTCCTCTAAGTCTATTATTAAGGCCATAAATCCATGATCGCTTTGATATGAGTTCGTCGTCTCCAGCCTTTTCATTTCATTTTTGTATAAATGCCCAAACGTGCAAAAAAGGAAACACAAGACACAAGCAAAAAAAAAAAAAGCAAAGGAAGATATACATAGAAGGCCCTTCGGCCTGTTTCCAATTTCAAGCGAAAGTAAAGTGAAGATAAAAAATGTAAATATCATTGTTTGCCCCATACAGAGAGTGGGATAGAGAGAGAGAGAGAGAGAGAAAGAGAGAAAGAAAGTGAGATAGGGGAAGGAGAAACTCGAAATGGTTGGGCGGTGGCAGCCAAAAGGCGAACGTTCCCACAGAATGGAAAGGGGGCGGCTAAAAAAAAGGTTAACAACGAGACATTTGCATTGTTTTTCAGGCAACAGCGAGAAAGAAAGAGACAGAGAGAGAGAGAGAGAGACCCGGGAATCGGAACACGTTTCCATTTTTTACTTTTGCATTTTTTTTTTTGTCGTTGTGTTGCGTCCTTTGCCTGATTTTTGACAACTTTTGCAAAAGGTTTTTCACTTCACAAGCAGCTCCCGTGTCCCGCAGTTCTATCACCCCTTCCCAAAACCCCCTCTTCTTCACCCCACCATCAACCATCCCCCAACAATTTGCCCTTAGGGAATGAACACCTTATCACCAACTTATTGCATCCGCCGGCAACAATTTCAAGAGTCTCGGCCTTGTTTTGTGTTTGTTATACGAGAGTTGAAAACATACTTCCTCCCTTTTGGACAGTTCCTGCTTCATACACACACACACACACACATACACAGAGATACATTTACACGCACACTCATACACACACAATTTCACTTTTACTTTGTGTTGTGCCTGGCGGCGTCTACGAAAAACGTTTTAATTACATTTGTATGTTAAAACTTCAATTGACGCAGGGTTTATCCCCTTCTACACTCTCCCCACTTACTTCTCCTCACTTCTCTCACTCTCTATTTGTTTCTCTTACCTCCGCCCCTAGTAAGCAGTTTGTGCAGCCCCAAAACGCTTTTGAACTTTAGAACAGGGTTGTGTGTGTAGATTGGGTTGTTGTATTTATAAGACAATTTTGTGATAAAGGTAAAAGGTAATTCTTTTACCATATCCTGGATTTAAATCGGTCTAAAAGGGGTTCTTTTCGACCTTTCGATTAACCAAACATATGAACAATTTGAGAACAAATTTAACCAGCTAACAAACAAACAGAAAAACAAGAAAAGAAAAATGGAAAGGAAAAGTAAAATGTCAGAGATAAACAGCATAAATCTGCCTTTTCTCTTTCCTTGATGTTAATTGGGTTATATACTCATCGATATCTGAGTATTGGCTTCAATTATCATTAAATAGCCTACTTAAGTTTATACATCTATTGCAGGTCATCAGTCAGTCGTCTATACTTTCATTATCTTTATTAAATTTTCTATTTCTGTTGCCTTTGCCATTTCTCGTCTTACCCCTCGAATTTAATTTAACTAAACTGTCAAATCAAAAGCTCAAGTCAAACACACAAAATTAACCAAGCGCTTAAAGTCAGTTTAGGGAATGAGTGTCCCCCCTCATTCCCTTTTGTAGCCACTGCTCTTACTCTACTTCTTTTGACTGTGTGTGTGTGTTCTCTAACCTTTAGATGATGTAGATCCTTCTTCTGGTTTTCCGTGTTTGTTTTTTGTTTCTTGTTGTTTTTTTTTTCTCTCTGTCTTTCTTGGTTTTCGTTTTGTAGGGGTCCTGTCAACCCAAAAGCGGCTAACACTTGTGTGTGTCAATTTTATTTGATGAAAATACAAACACAAA
Organism: Drosophila austrosaltans; assembly: GCA_035045865.1. Lineage (NCBI taxonomy): Eukaryota > Metazoa > Arthropoda > Insecta > Diptera > Drosophilidae > Drosophila > Drosophila austrosaltans. The sequence goes on from JAWNOQ010000207.1 coordinate 8,871,828, forward strand.
CAGTCAGAAGGAAAGAGATGGCTGGTTGAGATGGCTTGTTGCTATTTGTAGAGCGTTTCTGATTACTGTCAGGACACAGAGCGACACAGTCGAACAGCCGAGAGGACATTCAAGTCGGCAGCAGGCTAGCTGGCAGGCAGTCAGGCAGCCGGTCCCCTTTTAGTGCCAAGTGTTATCGGTAAACAAATAAAAAAAAGAAGGAAACTAAATCCTTGGTCACACACGCGCCCATGTGAGTGAGGCGTCCGTCTATCTCTCTCCCTCTCACTCCCAGTCTCTGTCTCTTATTCTCTCATTTTCAGTTGCAGTCTCGTAGTCGTCGTTCTCGTTCTCTTGTGTTTGCTTTAGGGATAATTTTCCACACACAAAAACACACAAGTACACCCACAGCTACACACACACACACACACACACACACACACATACACATGTAGAGCTCATTCTATTGTTCAACAGCAATTCCCCAATCTTAATTCACTCAAATTCGATTATTGTTCCGTGCACTTTTGGCTCTGAGGTTAAAATAAACTTTCCAGTAGCAACAAACAAGCAGAAAATAAAAAAGAAACACACACACACATACACAGAAACGAAGAAAAACAGCTAAGAAGTCATTTATTTTTACGTTTAAATGGCAAAAGCAACAACTGTAAAAAAATCCTCTCCTCCCTTCCCGCTTTAATAGAAAGGGGAGCAAAGCACACACACACAAACACACATATAAGGGCAGGGCAGGACAGAGTAGGGAGGAGGAAATAGCAGAAAAGTAGCAGCAATCAGCAAAAGCAACAACAACAATAACAATAGAATAGACGGGGAGAAAAAAAAGGCTGAGCACTGAAATATCTGAGAAGCACGGTAGAAAATGCTTCAAATACCCTACCCAAAGCTGATGAAGAACAAAAAGAGTGAGAGAGATGGAGAAAGCAAGCAAAAATGATTAGCGAGTAAAGCTCAACTCTTCAACAGGCTTAAGCGATAATGCATGAGCTTACTACAAAGCAGCGAGTATACACAACGAGTAACGATTAACATAAGCAGATAAATTTGAACTGTTTAATAATTAAGCTTCAGTTGTTTCTGTGCTACCAAAGGTAAATAATAATACCGAGTTAAGTAGGATAAGAGGTAAGAGGACGCTGCAATACAAATTGAAAAACAAAACCAACCTAAATAGACTGAAGGCAGTATATCCCAACAAACGGTTGAGATAAGGTCTAAATATACTCGGATACTTTTCAAAACAGTTAATGAATAGCGAGTAAATTTTGGAACTTTTTATCCTCTTTAGCTGGGAATTGAGTCGATAAGCAAAATAGATATTCCAGCTATCAAAAATGTATATCAATTTTATGGAAGTAATTGAGTTAAGTTTCGGCTTGATGAAACTCAAATCAAATGTTGAAAAAATGAGTTTCAAATTATTGGATGCAATTCATTTCGTTGATTATTCTCACACTTTGGTATTAACTTTTCTGAGCGTTTTTTTTTTTCTTTCTTTTTTTTTATAGATTTTTGTTTTGTTGTTTGTTGCTTCTTTATTTATCAGCAATTATTTAGACCCAGCTGCCTATCTCCGGCCAAAAAACACTCTAGAGACCTGCCCAATAAAAATGCCACCCTTACCCCTCACCGCTTATACATAAAGCCATATTCCTAACTCCCCGCCAATTCCCAATTTCACACACAAAGTTCTACCCCCCAATTACTTTACCTGCCCAAACAAAACCAAACTCATTGCTAGATTAACTCAATTGCCTTGAACGCGGAAGTGTAGCGTATACATTGCTCGGCTAAGCTTTTCTCTCTCCCTCATCATCCAATTTTTCTCTTTCAAAGACCAGGATGATGGTGGTGTGGTTGTGTGTGTGAGTGTGTGGGGGGAGGTGGAGGAAGTATGGGGGATGCCATAGCCAAAATGCGCCACTCAAGTGTTTTGTGTTTGTTTGTATCTTTTTAAATTTTACTTTTGTGCATTCGTTGGTTGTTGCTTTGCCCTTCTGCTTTTCGACTGAGTCACGCCCTTAAAATGGTCGAAAAAGAGCCGCCTTTCTCATTCTACCCCACTACACCACCTTCTCTCTCTCTCTCTTTCAATCTCAAATGTTGAGTTCACCTTGTGCACGCACACACCCACATACACACACACACACACACACGGTCTGTGGAGAGCAATAAAATAAAAATTGAAAACACAAAGGATTTATAGCTTCAATAGGTTTTGAAGGAGCCAAAACCAAAGGGAAGCTCAACTGAGGTTAAATGGTAGAGAGGGGATTGCGGGAGGCATATTGGGTGCTATTGCTTTGAAAAAAAATACTGGAAAAACAATAATATTTTCGGAGCTAAAAAATGGTAAAAGGAAGTGCTAACATATGCTTGAACGACCAAACGATATCCTTTTATTCTCTTTCAAATATTTTGCTTAGAATGGATTTTAGAAAAGAAATTCTACCGTTAAGGTAATAATAATTTCTTTAAAGATCAAGAAATTACTTTGAAGTTAATAAGTTTACTATTGATCAGTGAGATAATCATGGATTTGCATTTAATTGCCCAAGTTGATCTTCACTAGCTCAAGAATTATATTTTGTTATACTGTTAACTCAATGTTAATTTATAGATCACTACAAATTGTCTTGGCTATAATTTTAAAAACCCTTTAAAATAGATTGAAAACCATAATACCATATATGTATATCTCAAGTTAAATGCTTAAGAATTAAAAAAAAAAACAAACAAAAACAAAAAAAACATGCAACATTAACTGACATTTAAGTGCTGGTTGTTGTTATAACAAAAGTGAAGAAGGCCATGAAAAGGCATTGTCTAAAGAAGTAATTTCATCATTTATCCTATATAGAGACTTGTCCTTAAACATTTTATACCCTTTTATCTTCATTCATTTCTTTTTTTTTTTGTTTTCTTCCAAGTCCAGGGTATAAAAGAGAGATATATTTAAGCAGCCATTTCATTGTTTATGTGTATGTGCCTGAATACGTGTGTGTGTGTGTAGGTGTGTCTATGTCTGGGCATATGGCGCCCACAGATTTTACTTCTCTGATTATTTTTCGCCTTCTATCCTCTTTGGCATTTTCTTCTACTTCTTTTTTGTTTTGTTTCTTTTCATTTGCTTTTTACACTGATTGGTGTATTTTCCGTTTGGCTTTGACGCGCCTAAAGCAGCCATGTGGCATGCAAAACAAACTGTGTGGCAGCAATGGGACAAATGAGGGGCATGTGAAGCAGTTTGAGGACCATAACACAGGTGAGGGAAGGATGGTTAAGAATGGCAACGGGGTGTAGTAACTTTTATCCTTCAGCAAGCTAGGTGTAAATAAATACTTTGGGAATTCGTCAGAGTAGAGAGAAAAAACAACAACCAGAATCAGGAACTTTTCTGTTGCCTTTAATGAGACGGAAGCAACTTTTTACGCTTAAAAGGAAAAAGCGCAGCTCTCCCTTTATTTTTATTTTTTACATTTTTTCCTTTCGTACTGATTCCATTGAGAACAATATAAAAAGTTAGTGTGTGTGTGTGTGTGAGAGAGAGAGAGGGGCCCTGGCGAGGGGGAATGAAAAAATAAAAATGAAATTACTTAAAATTTGTCACAATAAGCTGCTTCTTCTTTATTTTCATTTTTTATTTTGACTACATCTAACGCGATATTTGCCTTTTTTAGCTTTGGTTATTCTTATTTTACTTTTGATACCCTTAGAAAAATAATGTTTATTATCATAAATTATAAAACTCTCACATTACTTATTTATATTTCTACATATATTCTTGATCAGCATAGGAAAAGAAACAGATTAAGTTGATAGAATCAGAAATGAATGGGATTATCATAAAGTTCAGAAATAATAAAGAGCTAATCAATTGCAGTCTTCTATATCAACATTCGATTTGGCCAGGATATTCAACGATATGGAATTACTAAATCGAACTAAAAGACATTCCATAAATGAATTATACAATTGACCAAAAAAAAACCAATAAAAAGTAATTATGTTTCAAATTCAAAAAAATGGTTTTTTATAAATGAAATATTTAAAAACTTTATTGATATACGGCTTAACTAACGATCATCTCTAGAGGGTATAGACAATTCGTCATTATGGGGTAAGGGCAATTGTTGTTGGCCTTTTTGGTTTCTTTATTATTAAAATTGTTTCAAATTGCGGGTAGGATGCTCTAATAGCACAACAAGAGAAACCCCTCTAATGGACCATATTGTGCTTATTTTTATTGCGAATTTAGGCATCATTAGTTACGGTTTTTTAATAAAAGAACATCAAGTATTAGATACAACAACAACAACAACAACAACAACAACAATAATAACAGCAGCAATAGCACCACGAAGAAGAAAAAAAAAAAGTTTGATTTGTGTGCAGGCAGGCAGGACATTTGGACCGCCGTAAAGTGCGCCTTTGAGGGCCATTGTCCTAAGCTGCTCCAGCAGTGTGGTCAAGCTTTGTTTGACTTTAAGTGCCTGGGAGCAGAAAAACTTTTTCTGTACAAATACACAAGAAAAAGTTTTCGATTTTACTTTTCTGCCGGGGACCCAAGAAACATTTTATTTTTACTTTTTTTGAGTTTCGAGATTTTTGTGTCCAAAACAAATGGACAAATGTATTAGCAAGTTCAAATGATTTCTTTTTTTGGATTGGTTTTTTTTTGCGTTATATTTTGTTACAAGACTTGGCTAAACCATAAGTCAAAGTGAACGCCTAAGCAGCAGCAGCAGGCAAGTGTAAGGATGAGCCGCCGCCAAGAGGCGACTCCTTTTTATGGGGAGGGGGGAATTCGGTTGTTTATTACATGGCCAAAGTTTTTCGGAATAAAATAAATATAATTCAGATTGAAGATAATAGAAAGGCATACAATATACATAAATCAATCTGTTTGCAATGGTATTAAAATGAATGTTTCCAAATGCCTACATCATCATGCTAGAATTAAACGAATGTAATCAATGAAAGTACATCATGGATTTGCTTTTGAGAAGGAGATATGTATGTACATATGTATGTATATTGGCTACCTCTGTAGCTTTTAGTTGTAATTAAATCCTTTCGTTCACTTACTCTATTCTGTTGGTTACATCAAGCCTATCTCATCAAGTCTTATCGTTTAACTCATTGAATAACGTGTCACATTGAAATATTTGCTCGATATTCAAAATATTCAATTTAATGCCCATCATCAACTATTCATGCATAGACAAAAAGCGATGCACAAACTGCAAGTACTTAACCCATCCAATGATTTTGATTTTGATGATGATTATAACTGACTGACTGTCTGTCTGTCTGTCTGCCTGTCCTCTGTTAGAATGTAAAATGTATAAATTTATGTAAAGTTTTTTGATAAAGCCTAAGACGGTCTTCGGTCTTCAACTCTTCAGTTGCAAATCAATTAACTCCTAAATCAATTTACAATTTATGCATAAACTTTATAATCAATAGATTTAAGCGCATGACTTGGCCAAAAGTCTTTTTGTACTTGTAATAGACGATGTCTGTCTGCTCTCTCTCGCACACACACACACACACACTACTGACTAGAGACTGGATGATGCATTTGCAAAACTTAAAGCCTAAGCCAAAACAATTATGGCAGCAAGGGAAAGAGGTCTAAATGGGAGGGACATGGCAAAGGACCGACTTGCCAACAAATCCGTTAGGCCATAAAAGCCATAAATGCTCAATTACAGGAAGTAAATATGCACACTTGATTGCAGAATCTTGCGTAGATTAGAGAGACAGAATCTCCTTCTTCGTCTTGGTCTTGATCTTCACCTCTCTCCCTCTCTGTGTGTCTCTCTCTCTCTCTTTCTCTGACTTGGGCCAACTTGACTTTTAAAATTATTATATGGGTAAGAGCTAAAACGATGGCTCTCAACAAGCCAAAGTTTAATAACTTTAGAAGGAATAGAGAGAAATTTAATTTCATTACATTCATGTGACATAAACCGTTGCTGGCTTAGTTGTTGTTGTTGTTGTTGTTGTTGTTGCCATTGCCGCTCATCGTCTTAACGTTGTTTTGGGGTCTTCGTGTTGTGTCTTTTGGGTCCTAAGCATTTTGATAATCTATTACACATAACGCAAACCTCAAAACCGCAATACAGCCACCAGACGATGCCGATGCCGATGCTGATGCCCATATACCCCCAATGCCTGAGACCCAAAGTGGTGATGGAGATGGAGATTTTTCGGTGGGTAGCGGGGGTCGAGGGTGTGTGTGGCGCGGTGCGGTAACTGAGGACTGGGGCTATTAGTGCGTTGTCTTCTCGACAAAGCGGACAATGCCAAGTGCGCATATTTGCTTTAGCCTCGGACTATGCCGCATCTTCGACGACGTCAACCGACGGCCAAGACAACGATAATTGCAAAAGTACCGTTCGTTGGCCATATGCGAAAGATTTTTTTTTCAATACCCTGTTAAATGAGTTAAGCAATAAAGTTGTTTAGCATCGATTTAAATATGGTCATCTTTATTTTGTAAAATAACAAAATTAAGAGAAATTTGTGTGGGGAAACAGCAACAAGCTCTAAATAACTACAAATAATCTCTTTTTGTTATCTTATTTTCCAAAATAATAACTGAAATTTTTTATTATGTTATATGAATGTTAATAAAAGCTTTTATACATTGCATTTCGAATTCTGATTTTCAAGTATGAATAACTTTTTAAGTTTATAAGGAAGTTTGTCATTGATTTAATTTGACTTTTATATGAGAGACAGAGAGAATGGGGTATCATTGCAGTTTGGCAACATTGTCGCCACTCAATATAAGACTCAAGTTAACCCATCCCAGTTTTAGTCTCAGTGCCAAAACCATCTTCCTTTACTCACAACAGCAATAAAAACAACAACAACAACCCCATAATAATTTTCTTTCGCATGCCACATGATGCACACAATTTTCATTGCCTTTCGCGCATTGCGTTTGCAAAATATTTTCTCTATGTGTGTGTGTGTTTGTGTGTCTTAGCCCGAACAATTTATGAGCGTTGAAAAGGCTTAGAAAAACCAAACGAAGAAGAGGAAGAAGACGCTTACGTTAATGCTGGAGGAGCATATGTGCTTGTATGGTAAAGGAAGGGCGGTTTGGAGTGTGCGAGGAGGGGGTGTATCGTTTTAGTTTGCTTTGCCTGACTGTTGATTATGTTGATAATGTTCGAGTAGAAGAACCAGTACCAGATATACCGGCCTAAACCGGTTAACTGACTGCAACAGCAGCAGCAGCAGCATCTTCTTTTAGCTCTCTCTTTCTTTCTTTCTTTCTCCTTTTCTTTCTTTTTTATTTGGTTTAAGCCACAGCATTCGACCTCAAAGAATTACGCTAGTCATATTAGCGTGTACCGTTGTTGTCGTCGATGTTGCTGTTGCTGTTGTTGTTGTTGTTACTGTCGTTTGTAGTACCTGTTGTTGAGAGTTTGCGTACAACAAAACAGCAACAGGGAAGACGACTGCGCCCAATATGGTCAACGCTCTTTTTAGCCATGTTTACACGTTAAGTGTGTTTGTATGTTAACGTTGCCTTTTGCGAAGATTTTTGTTTTTCTTGCTGTTGCTGTTGTTGTTGTCGTACACTGTTTTTTTGTTGTTGTATAGTTGTTGTTGTATATCGCATATCTTCCCAGGCCATGCACTAAGGCATTCTTTAGTGTTGCTGTTGCTGATGTTGTTGTTGTTGGTGGTGTTGCTGTTTGGGTGCCATGCTAATCACATTTTGATTATACGACAAGCCAGAGGAGCAACACAACAGCAACAACACTAACAAAAACAACAACAGCAACAACAACAAAAAGTACAAAAACAAGTGATATCTATGCAAAAGACGAAGACAAAGATGCTCTTGTAAGAGATGCGATATGAAAAGGAATTCTCTGGCTCTTTTAATTTTTTTTTTTTTTTTTGCTTTTCCTCACTTTTTGCTTTGCTTTTTTTATTTATTTTTTTTTTCTGAATGGGATTTAAGCCGAGATAAGCGAGATGGAAATGGTTGTATGAAAAGAAGATACAAAAATGAAAGGAACAACAACAACGAAAAAAAAAAAAAAAAAAAATGTCAAGGAATTTCTGTGGTGAATGGGTATAAAAATGTTAATATGAGTGTGTGTGTGTGTGTATATTTTGTGTGTGCATCTTTCTGTTGATTAAATCTAAATTTGTTAAAAGGTAACAACATGATGAGATGATATCAAAAAGCAAAATGATTATCTTACGATAAAGCTAAGCGATTTATGTACATCCTTCTGCAAATGCCATACCCTACGCTTTGGTCCATAACCAAAAAGGAGGAGGAGAGCATACATTTTGCAATGCAATTTTCTGCAATTTTTCCTTCTTCTGCTTCTTCGTCGATGTCTCTGCTTACTGGCTAACGGTACATATACAAAAAACAAGCAACGGCAGCATAAAGAAACTATATCTGATATTTGCGTGAAAGCATATTTATGTTTAGATTTGTTTTTCTTTTTTTTTTCTTTGCCTCTTCGTTGCAAAGGCAAAGAAATTTGTCGATGTAAAAGATCTGCAAGTTGTTTTGCGGTTTTTCCACCATATACATAAATATACATATATATATATATATACATTTGATTGTGTGCATGTGTTTGTGTGTGAGTAGATGGCGGCAATTTTTATATTCATCATTAATTAAGCGCTAAACAGACGCCCGCTGTGGAGTGAACACAGCATGACATCATATTCGAAGGGAAAACTGCATGGAATTGATTTGAAAATAGCAGCAGTAGAGCAAAAGATGATGACGATGATGATGATTGGAATGATGATGATGAGCATGAGAATGAGAATGATAGAAGGCACATTATAGTGTTAGAGGTGGTAGAGGGATGGATCTGAGAAAAACAGTGAGGGAATTTAGAGGGGGGAGAGAGAGAGAGAGTGATTCCCAATCCCCTTTCGTCTGCCTAGACTGCGTGTTAATTAAAAGCCACTGGACGCTGGACCCTACACTGGAGTAGAATAGAGTGGAGTGAAGTAGAGTGGTGGTATATGTGTGGTGGAGTACAGCATAGAGTGGCATGGAGTGCGGAGAGAGTATTAGTATGTGTGTAGTGTAGTGGAGTGCAACAACCTTGGCATTTCCTGGGTACTTAGTCAACGCGTTCGGTCTCTTGATTAAGGCCTGGGATATAAATACATATAAATTGCGTAGGCTGCTGCTGCCGTTCCGTTGCTGCTGCTGTTGCACGCGTCAATATGAAACCGCTCGCCCGACTAACTGCCCTCTCTCTCCATCTTCCATTGCGGATCTGGGGTATATATACATACATATGTATGTATGTAGTATATATATCGTACGCAGTAGCTTGGGCTTGGGCATTAAGCGGCCGCTGACTAATGATGAAATGCCTGGCATTTGTGCTTGGTCTTTTCGGTTTGGTTTGGTTTTGCTTTAGCTTGGGTTGGGTTGGGTTGGTATAGGCTGCTGGGTTGGGTTCCGGGTGCCGTTTCATTTATGTAGAAAAGGATTAAGGCCATAAACCAAATGGTTGACGTTGGAGCTTAGCATGAAAAATGATTGTCCCGTAGAGGGGGGACACAAGAGAAGCCTGGGGAGTAGTCATCATCAACGTTGTCGTCGTTGGAGTTGCCGTCAGTCGGTAGTTCTCAGTTGATGTTGCTGCTTTTTATTTCTCCTCCTTTTTTTTTCTCTTCATGCTCTCTGTATTTAGGTAGGTGTTAAAGTGCCGTGGGTTGAGATCTTGTGAAACTGCAGCAAAGACCAAAAACCAAAGCCAAGACAAGTGCAATTTGTGGTCTAAGCTGAGAGGGGGTAAAGAAGTGACAAGAACCAAAAGAGGGTAACGAAGGGGATTGAGTTGAGGAGAATGAGAGCGAGAGGATTGGTACCGGGCATTAAGTTGCTTAAGCAGTTGACATTCACAGGCGAGCCATACAGCAGATTTTAAAAAGCCTTTGAAATATGTGCATATTCATAAAATACATATAAATCTACATATATATACATATATATACATATATATATATATGTATATATATATTTATATATATATAAGTGACTGGGTTGGTTAAATAAGATGGCATTTTTATGGAGTTGATTATGAGCGCGAGAGAGGCATTTGAGGAATTTATGATGGAAAATGATTTAGAAGTAATTAAGAAAGAAAATGAGAATTTCAATTATTTGTCTCCATGACCCGCCCCCTTATACATATACATATATAATGGGTATAAAAAATTAAGAGAAAATTGTGCCAAATGGATAAAGTTTTAATGTGATTAATTAAAGTTAACTTTCTTAATGTCCAACGGCATTTGCATAGTTATATCATTAGTTATTCATCATTATCATCTGGTTAAATATTTTGTTAAATTTCTTTCATCTATTTAACACTTTCCCAAAAAATAAAACAAAAAGAAAACTAATAGCTACTACTATATAAAATACAAGAGATTTCTCCACCATCATCATTTAGATTGGCTAGTTTAGATGTGTTGAACGCCCCCGCCCCTCTAAAACAACAAATGAAGATGAATTTGTCAACTGAATTCAAGTCGATCCAGGGTACAGTTCAGTTCTTGGTTCACTTTCACCCACTGATTCCTAAAATCGTAGAATTTTTGACAAAATAGTCAAAGATATTGCAAGAAGTGAGGTAGGATGGGGGGAAGAGGAGAGCTGTATTTGTTAGATTTTTGGTGTTTTTTTTTTTTTGGTTCATTTCTTAGCCTATTAGTCGGCCATTATTTTTGTTAGATACTTTTGTGATAAGCCTTTTTGCCGCTGATGATGACGCCGTCGCCGCCGTCATCGTCACCGAAGCGCCACACCTCGGAAACACACACAGAGAAACAAATTTCATGTAATTTATTTTCAACTTTTATTACTACAAAATGTAAAGGAGCATGATGGCATAGCAGGGGGGGATTTGAGGGGACAAGAAGATGGAGAGCACGCTTAGGCGCTTATCAAAATTTTAATTAATACGCATCTGACAAAAAGTTTTTTGGAGAAAATGGTTATAACGCTGCAAGGCTATCCGCCAGAAGGAGAAACCCCCTTCTCCCTCTTACCTCCCCTCCCCCACACTAAATAAAGCCAAAAGCTACTGACGTTAATTAGGGCCAGCCCTCTCCCCTTTATATGCCCCCTCCTCTTTTTTCATTCCTATGGTGGCTGGAACATAGCTTCAAAAGTGGCGGACTTTGTTTGTTGCATTCGCCACAACAAGCCATTAGCTGTTTAGGACCAGAAACAACAACAACAACAACAACAACAGCAACACCAACAACAACCACAACCGATTAGTATCTTTAAAAGTACTTAAAAGGTCATTACACTAGCGAACTCTACTCGAATACAGAGCAACATAAAGAATGCGAGGGGGGACGGAGGGGAAGCGGGTGAAACAAAATAGGAGAAAGAAAAAAAAAATAAACTTAGCCAACGACTAATTATTTAATTTCCAAGTTTTAAGTATGCCAAGCGAACCAAACTCTTGTCTTGTCTGTCAGTCATCTTCAACTCATCTCTCTCACCCTGTCGCTTGTTTCCCCCCCTCGAGCTATGGCCGCACCCCATCACCAACAACAATAACAGCTACAACTTTAGCTTTTGGCTCTTACCCGAAAAACCAAAAAACGAAAAAACAAAAAACAAAAAAAACCTAACCCATTAAGCGTTAGAGATAACAGATCCATTATAGAAGAATTACGAGTACGCAACATCGCGTAGATGGTCGTCATCTTTTGCTAATGACCATCGATGGGTTGTTGTTGTATATGTTTTTTTTTTTTTTTTGTATTTTTTTCTTTCTATCTTAATCTATCTCTATCTCTGTCTGTTGTGCCCTCGGAACGCGTTGTAGTACATACATCATTCAAACTAAACAACATTTAACAAACATCGAATGGGTTGAGGCTGACTGGCTGGACAGCCATTTGACTTATTTTCAAGTGATTACGTAAAGCTAAAAAAAAAAAAAAAAAAAACAAATGTGAAAACTCATCATACAAGATTGGCAATGAGTTTTAAAAACCTCTTAAAAACTTAAATCAACAAAAAAAAACACACACACACAGACACACACACCGTAATCCATAATTGTAAAGAGTGAGGGAGGGAAATGAATACAGAAATTAGAAAATAAATGAAATTACAGTCCAAGTTCTAACTCTTAGAATATTGAATTAAAATTGATATCAAAATATATGGTCAAAGGATAGAAACTATTTTGATTTTTAAAGTGTGTTCTGAACCACAAACACTTGTTCAATTATTTGTAAAAATAATTAAGAATCTATCATTTTGCATATGTATATGTTATAGATTGTCTTTAGATCTTTTATTGTTTTAGTTTCTAGCCATCATTATGAATAGATTCTATTTATGACTTAAAGCAAACCATTGGCAAACAATTCAATTGTTTATAGGAAAAATATAAAACTTTTATTTAATTTAACTTAATTTTGAATGGACTTAAATTCAGTTTACTAACTCTTCTTACTATAAATGCAAAAGTAAAGAAAATTTTGTTCATGTTATTGAAACAAATTTCTAATATTTAATAGTTATTTAAACTTAACTTAAGTTAAATGTATTAATTTTAAAAAGTTTATAGTTATAGTTAAACTATCGTAAAATTCAAGGGTGGAAAAAGCCTGTGCGAAAACTAACAAGAAATTTTTTCTGACATTCATTTACCGAAAGAAAATACAATCAAATTTACAATGAAGTATTATAAAAAACTTAAGTAAAACTTAATTAATACAAAGGTAGATTCTTTATTACTTTGGCTATTCATTACTTTGCGTAAAACGATTCGATATTACTTGAAATTACTTTACACTTTGGCAATCTTATTACATAGTCATTACATACACTTTTTCGACACTCTTCCAACATCCGTTTCCTCCCTCTCCCTCCCTCTCACACCCTGACTAAGCTTATCGTAACAAAAAAAAAAAAAAAGAAAAAAAAAAAGTGGAAAGAGAAGTGAACATTTGGCAACCTTTTGAACTTGCGTTTTGTGGCCCCCTTTGTCCATGATTTTTTTTTGTGTTCATTCGGGGCTGTCTATCTGTCTGATGGATAGTGGAGTAAGTCTTTTGGTTGTATCTAACAGATATACATTAAGCATTAGCACGTTGTTCTATTTGGACGTACTGTGCTGTTAATTATAAGCGAATGATTAATTATGGCATCGACAAGGAACTTGTGTACGCGAACTGCGGCTTGTTTTGGTTCAGTTTTGGACTATTCAACTTGAGTTTGGGTACGGTTTGGTTTGCTTTCCTTCAGTTCAGTTTGGTTTTTAGATACTATTTTTTTTTTTCCTCTGTTCAGTGTTCTAAGTTGATTGGCATATGAGTAATGAGCTTTTTGTTCTTTCCATGACATGCGAACATCTTTCTGGACGTACGCTGAGTATATATTTTGAGTACATTTGTGTGAAATTGTTTTTTTTTTTTTTTCGTTTTGGGTATTTTTACATTGAACTGCCCACACACACACATGCAGACTTTTCACACACAGTTCAGTTGGTGTTTTAGTTCAGTTCATCATCTATCCGCACAGCTTGCATGTCATCGCTTGAAACAAGTTTTCTCTTTTACTTGTTTCTTTTTTTTTAACCATTCTTAGTTTCGTTTCTACTTCTATATATTTTTTTTTTCTTGTTGTTGTTCATTTGTTACTTTCATTACTTTCTCACAGCTGTTGGCGTGCTCAACGCTTAGAATTCAATTAGTTTTTATAGACATTATCCAATTTGTTGTTGTTGGTCCTCTTTTGCTTCTCCTCCTTCTCGATCACAATCCTCTTTAACTTCTTTTGCTGTTGGTGCGTGTTTCACACACACACACACACACACATATACACAGAGGGAAAAGTATCTATAACTGTCCCACAATGAAAACGATTCGCGTGCTGTGAGTATTCATCCATTTTTATTTTGTATTATTTTTATTTTTTTTTTCTTTCTTGCTTTTTCTATTATTTCTTTTGTTGTTGTTTTTGCTTATTCTCTCTATTGTTCCTTTTCTTCTAGCACTATTTGTAGTTGTTGCAGACACGCATAAAAGAGTAACGGTGAGAAGGGGAGACGGGAGGAGAGATAGACATGAAGTGGTTTAGAGGTGGAGGTAACTCCTACGCACACACACACACACACACACACACTTCATAAATCATAAATACATGCCGGCAAATTATATAGATGAGTTTTTCCATACTATTCCCGCATTCATTCCCCCCCTCGTTCACAGCCCTCTGGCAATTTCTTCCTCTCCACTTTTGCCCACTTGAGAAAGCAAATAAATAATAGTTAAATTTTTCTAATATTTTGTTATTCAATTTTATGCTATTTATTCTTGTGACCAGTGAGTAGACAGAGAGAGAGAGAGAGAGGGAGAAGAGCCTTAGGCTCACTTTTATTATGCTTAGCGTTTAGGGCCAAAGGCAGAGGAGAAGAGGAGATGCGGACTAAGGAAGCGGCAGAGCAAATTGAAGCAATTGTATTATATGAATTGGAATGGTGAGCATATAATGTTTAGGAAGTGACACACTTATACATACATATATATGTACATATGTATAAGTGATAAAGTTGGCGATAATATAGTCTTGTATCTATGTGGGGATTTGTTTGATGTAATAGTTTATTATTTAGCTGATGATATGAAAGTAGAGGAAATCATTTACTAAATAGGCAAATGCCATGGCATAATATACTTATGTATGTATGGATACATTTTGTTACGCAGAGGAAATTGTTGTTATTTGGCTTAACTTTTGCAATACAATTTGATTGTTAAATAAACTTTTAAAGACACAATAAATACCATAAAGATGGCAATTATGTTAAGCTTTCTATTATCAATTATTAAAATGTAACAATTTCTTTTATTGCACTAACTAAAAATATGAACTGAAATGTTCATTGCATTTGCATTGACAATCAGATGCACGAATATATCTTTGATATATTCAAATAAAGTAGTTGTCTTTGAGCCAATTAAGTTATTTTACAATATATGTATGTATGTATAGGAGACGTTCATGTTTGACTTTTCTCTTAGAATCCTAATTAATACTGTCAATTTCATAACTATGGTAATTGAGATGGACAGAATAGAGCTAAAATTCTTCCCACACATACATACACACACACACACACACAGACATACTCATACATTGTTCAATCGAATGAGAACTATGTCAATGTCCCTCTTCATTTTCTACTACTATTTTGTTTTGGATATCTTTTGGGATACTTAAGCTCATGCTTATATATTTGCCCTTGGGCTGACACTTTAGATAAAACAGCAAAGCAAAACAAAAAATAAATAAATAAAGAGAAAAGCAAAGAAACAGACAAAAAAAAAAAAACTTTTGACAGGGCTTCTTCTGCTGCCATCTAAAGACTTTTTGTCTCTTGTCTCTCCCTCTCTCTGGGTTTTTTTTTTTTTTTTTTTTTTGTATGTTAAAGTCAATTGAACAATTACTCAAATATTTTTGCAAATGTTTTCTATCTTTTGTGTGTGTGTGTGTGTGAGGGTGTGTGTGTTGTGAATTTTAAATGAAAATTCCATAAATACTCAAGAGTCGGCCCCCAGAAAAATATGCCATATAATATTTTTCTACCTCCTAGCCCCGTGCCCACCCACACGCACACACATACAGTTCTATCTCATTTCGATAGATATTCGCTTCTGGCCTGCCTATGTATGTATGTGTGAATGTGTGTGTGTGTGTGTGCATGTTCGTGCAATTTTTAATAGCATACCAAAAATTAGCCAATTAGTTTGATATTTTTTTTTTTCGGTCATAAATATTGAATATTGAGAAATATCTTTAATATAGATAGATATACATATATATATATATATATATATATATATATATATATATATATATATATGTGTATATGTGGCATATTTAATTGCCTGCAAAGAATACTAATGGCTGTGAAGAAGGTGTAGAAGGAGGCGTGGGGAAAGCCATATGATATAGACAATTGAGAAAATTTGCACACAAAAGCCAAAGGCAAAAGTAAACAATTGAAATGTCATATTCACTTTGAATTTCAACAACTGCCAACAACAGCAACAGCAACAGCAACAACAACAAGAAATATAATAACATTTATAAATCTAATAACAACTATAACAACCGCAACAACAACAACAACAACAACCAGAACCACATTAAAGATAACTCTTGTTCGTCAACACTTAATTAATACATTAAATTGTCATATCTATTTCAATTCTAATTAACCTTTGACAAATCAGCACCCAACACAAAAATTAAGGTAAAGACTTGGTCCTGGGGTGTAGTCCTGTTATGGTGGGTATACAAGGTGACGAGGCCATTATACAATATGTGTGTGTGTGAGTTTGTGTGTGTGCGAGTGTATCATATGTATGTACAATTTCAAGCGACTCGCAATTACCAACGACACGTCAAGATGTGAAATTAACACCGTCACACAAACAGACATGCAGACAGACAAGGGTGAGGCAAGTATGTAAGTGAGAGAAGGACCTTTCAGACAGACATATTAATGTATCTGGTATTTAACATTCAACAACAATAACACTTGTATGTGTGTGTGTGTGTGTAAGAAGGTGGGTGACATTCGTTTGCCTGCCTCGAAAATCATTAAATCACATAAGAGCAACAACAGCAATAGCAGCGGGAGCGGAAAAAAAGAAAGCTTTCTCTGTTTGTGTCAGCCACACAATTGGCCTTACCACCCACGCATATCCTGACAGGAAGACACACAGGGAGCACACACACAGACACTCACACACAAAGAAGAATAAAAAAAAAAACGGAAAAGCAAAAGCAAAACCAAACGAAACGAAACGAAAGCAAGAAGAGCTACGAAAACCACAACACGCAATACTCGCATTTCATTAGACACTTTGCAATGACGACTCCTATTACTCTTCCTGAAGAGACACACAGACACACACACATACACACAACAGTGGCTACAGATAGCTGAGATAGAGAAGGCAAGTAGGAGTAGTAGAAGTCAGGGAAGCATGGCTACAAATGACATCGTTTAGGGACCAAAGATTAGCTCAACATAGCAATGATGTATCTAATACAGAAGAAGTAGAAAAAAAAACTGAACAAACGAACGAAAGAAAGAAATGGCGGCCCTTCAGAGCCCCTTGAGAGCCCTTTTTTATTTTATTTTACTTTTTTTTTTTGCTTCTCTTTTTCCCTTTTTACCAAACGCGAAATATAATAAAAATATCTTTATAAGTCATAATTGGAAACACCTGAACCAATTATTTTGCAAACATGCTATATAACAAAATCAATAGATATATCATTCTAATGCCCTTCAAGAAAACTATATAATATATGCAGATATATTGATATACATAGTTCTATATAATAGTTTCTTTCAAATCTAAAATTACAATTGGTTTAAAAATTAAAGAAATCTGATCTTACTGTGTATACGATATCTCTAGGAACTTGGCAATTTTGCCCTAGGTTTTGCTTTCATATTATCAATTATCATTTATTTTATCTCAAGGACTTTTGAAGGCTATCGAATAATTAAAATTGAGTCAATTAAGTTAAAAAAATGACTTGAGGCAGTGGCAGTGATAGTTAAGCAAATTGTTTCTTTTGGACATTTTTGGTTGCGAGTTGTCGGCAATATTTTTTTTCTCCTTTTTTTTTTTGCTGTCATTTTTTATCTTGGCTCTTTACACATGCAATATTTCGCGCACCTTTTTTCTGTGCTTTTTTTTTTTTTTTTGCTGGACAAATTAATTACAAGTTGAGTGGCAAAATGTTTCTCTTGTTTTTTTTTTTGTTGTGTGTGTGTGTGTGTGTGTGTGTGGGTTTTTTTTTTCCTACATACATATATAACAGAAATGTTTACTTTGTTAAGACTTTGGAAAATAAATTGCTTGATATTAGGGCGACAGAAATTTTCATTTTTTTTTTTATACTGTTGTTGTTGTTGGTGCTGTAGTTGATGGCCTGGCCTTAATTTCCGGCCGCACGCATTGGAAAATGAAAATGTTAACCCCACCAACAACAGCAACAACAACAACATTGAGATACCACATCACATTACCCATTTCCAGGACCCAACTCTAGACTCTAGCAACAAACCCACCTCCCTCACACAGAGGATGAAAAATCGTTTCTTATTTTGTATATATATTTCGTATGGTTTTATATATGTATATATATATATGTGTAGGTATATTTTTCGTTTTTACTCACCTGAAAATAGGTTTGACCCTTGTCCACCCAACCGATGGCCATATCGGAACCAGCCAGATTGCCATCGGGCGAGAATCCAAAGCCGACATAACCTAATGTACGTGCTTGTATTTCAAATGTTATATCCTGATTAATGATTTGCCATAGTATGCGAAAATCCTCATTCAAATCGATGGAGTGATCCCAAATGGGTGTTGCCTGTGTGGATGCTGCTGATGCGCCATTGCCGCTGTTGCTGTTGCTGCTGCTAGTATTGCTTGTGTTGCTGCGAGCTGCTTGTGCAACACTCGCAAAAAGTACAAAAGAGAATAGCAGTAACAACAACAAGCTAAACGTGTGGCAGGATATAAAACATGTGATTAACGATGACCGCCTTGAACTTGAATGCGTGCCATTTGATGACGATGATGTTGATGTTGCTGCTGCTGCTGTTGTTCTTCTGGCTGTTGTTATTGTTGTTGTATGGCGAGATGTTGCTGGCGTGCATGTTGCTGCCGTACTTGCTGTTGCTGCTATTGACTTTGCTACTCTTGTCCTTTGTCTCATTTTGTGCGCCATTTTGTTTGCTTTTGTTATGTGTACTTATATATATATATATATATATATATATCTGTGTATATATATATAAATGTGTGGAAAGTTCTTCTCTCCTTGTTGTTGGCAAATAGTTGTGATTACGTTGACATTTATTACGTAATTACGCAACTTCGTTTAGAGCTTCTGCTACTTTTTCTTTATACTTTTTCTTCTTGTTGCTGCTGCTGTTGCTGCTGTTGTTGTTGTTGCTGCTGTTGTTCCTATTATTATTCGGTCTGCTTCTTCTTTGGGCTAGCACTATCACAGTTGACGATTATTTATTTAGAGATGCTTTTACTTTCGTTATTTGTTGGGCCAGTTTGCTTCCTGTTTCCTCATTAGTTAAGCTTCAGTGTTCAAGCGGATGCAACAACCTGGAAAATCTAGTAAGCGAAGAGAAAAGAAAAGAGGGAGAGAGAGAAGAAAAAAAACAAGAAAAATTATATAATTGCTATAATTTGTTGTCGGTCCTATAATGGTTCAAAGAACTTGCTGCTTTTGCTACTTCATTCAGTCATTCATTCATTCATTCACTCAGTCGTTCATTCGTGCTTGCAATGTTTAAACGCATATAATTACATAAATTATGAACCGGTATCTATAAGATACACACACACACATAGAGACATGAACATACTCATGTCTATCTCTTTAGTTGACGTTCTTGAGTTTTACTTAAAGTTCAATTTAGTCGACATATTTTTCCTCTATGCTCCCTCTCCTGCTAACCCTCTTTCTCACCGCTTTGAGACACTGTGAAGCGTTAATTAGCCTGGTCACGCAGTTTTCACAGAATATGTTGCAGCCACAGCAGGGAGAATGCATACACATAGAGAGAGTGAGAAAGAGAAAGAGGGGACAGGAAACACTGGGGCTGAAATTGTGAGAAAGATGAAAAGTGTTTGGAAAATTTTTAAGGACAAAATGCTTAGTTAAAGTCAAGAGAGTGGAGTAACTTTCATAGAATTGCAATCTATTTCAATGATTTAACAGATCAACATTATATAGGTATGTATATTTTTCATTGCATTCCAATTTTGTTTTACCTTTTAAACTTTTCTAAGATTAATGTTTGAAACACCCCCCAACTATACTCCACCCACAATTGTTAATACATTTTATGTTACAGCTGTTGTTGGTTTTCATTTTTTTTTTCCATTTTCCCCCTGTTGACCTTTGTCAAATTTCAACACGCAACTTAGCGCTTAAAATTGGCGTAAATACAATTTTCATGTATGTATTGAATGTATATATATATATATATATAAGTATATTTATATATATATATCTATGAGTATGTACGCCGGAAGTGCGCTATTTATAACAAATTGCCGCGCATTTGACATTTACCCGACAACGTCACATTAAAGATTTAAATATGGAACGAGGGAAGGCGGCGCAATGGTAGAATGGGATGAAGGATGAAATGAATGAATGACGGAGGAGTAGCAATTGGAGGCGTCGAGCATCGGGCACTTTTGGCATGTAATCAAATGTAACCGCACACCAAATATGCGCAGACAGCTGGAGACGTCATTGCGTTTGTGGTTGGCTTTATGAGTCTAAGGGGCCAACGGCCATTTAATACAATAAATCCTTGACTCTCGACTCCATCGGGTCAAAAGCCGAACTAGTAACATCGCTGGACATCGCTCTTTCCCTTACACTCCCACTCCTATACACTAGCTGGCTGTCTCCCTCGCCCATGCGTTCTGTTCTGTTCGTTCGTTCGCTCGTTCGTTCTCCCTATCTCTATGGGTATGTCCCCTGGGTTCACTTTTGTGTACGACCTTCTTCATTAAAATTATGACAAGCTGTAATTATCTTCGATTTGCTTTGACCATAGTGATAGAAGAACGCTCACACTAATTGCGTGTGAGTTCTCGGATGTGAAATGATACTCGCTGGCAATATATATGTATATATATAAAGCGAGCTAGAGGGGGAGGGACGGCAAAAGAATTGAATGTCAAATTGTAACAAGGAAAGCCAAATACTTCGCCAAAAACTCATTGACTCATTGAAATTTTCATGGCAAAGCAAATAGAATTTTCACAAGAATCTAACGAAAGTTTTCTCAATTGATAAGTTAAAATGTATTTTGAATCTGAGAATTATTTGTTATATTTACACTTGTAAACCAATTTCAATTTTACAAGGGTTTTCCCTTTCATTTTTATGGTTCACTCAGATTTTGTTTCGCTTTTTTTTTTTTTTTTGCTTTTCCGTTCATTTTTTTTTTTTTGTGTTTTGTGTAACCGAAAGGTATCTTATAAATCGTAGATGTGTGTACATTTTTACCCTCTTTCCCTTGACTTTTTCTATATGTTGATATTTATAGGCAACTTTTATGTTCCATTTCCTTCCTTTGCTGCTTTTTTCTCCCATTTTTTTTTCTCTCTTTTTTTTTGTAGGCAGACCTAACGACAAAGTTATTATGCCTTGCACTGTTATCAACCAAAAGGAAAAAAAAAATGTATCCCAAAGATACACAACAATAAGCTTTACAAGTTGCTGTTGTTGTTGTTGTTTCTGTTGCTGATGTTGCTTGCTGGCGCTGAGTGACGGCCGGCAACGTTAAATGACGTTGATTATAATTATGCGGACTTGTACTTTGTACTCCGTCTGCCTCCCAGCCTGCCGTTGATGTTGCCGTTGCTGTTGCTGGCGTTGTTGCTGTTGTTTGTTATTATTATTGCTGTCGTCATCATCATCATCATCGTCATTGTCGTCATCGTCAGGCGTTGGTCGACCAAGTCGAACTTGGCTGCCTATCTACCAGCCAGCCAGCCTGCCTGTTTGCCTGTCGTTGATGGGCGGTCAGATGAATGATGTCGCTTAAATACAGACTGAGTTCCATGCCGATGCCGATGCCAATGCCGATGCCATTGCCGTTGCCCGATTACTGTGCCGACTCTCTGGCCAATCGTCCTCAATGTAGTATAGTCATCATCACCATCATTATCATCATTATTATCATCATCTGCATGATTGTTGCTACTGCGTGTTGTTGTTGTTGTTGTTGCTGTTGTTCTTGTTCATATTGTTGTCGGCAACAACAACAGGAGCAGCAGCAGCAGCAGCCGTAAAATTCAAGCCAATTTAGCCAGAGGGGCAGATCCAGCAGGTTCTCCTTTTTTTTTGTATTTGTAAGTTCCTTTCATTGCACAGCATGTTGCTCTTACTCAAAAGACGACAATTCATAAGTACAAGTGTCTAAGATTCGTTCTAAAGATGTGCAAGTGACACGATAACGTGACACGATCATTTCTGATTGACAAACAATCGAACATTGATTGTAAAAAAAGGAGTTCATTTAGATAAGATCTAAGCCGCTAGTTGTCCGATCAATCATTTCAATATTATCTTTTTCCATCTGGCTAAATATCGGCGGCATATCGAGTCCAACAAATATGTCATGTTATATGTCCATCTCTATGCCACATGCAACATTCATTGCCTACAAGTGATGTTGTTCTTCCTCAGCCTTCCCCCCTTATACACCACCCGCCTCTGCTGTTGGTTGCTCGTATAATATTATTACTTGCCATATTAACTACACTATTTTTATATATCTTTTTTTTTTTTTTGCTTAAAAGCCAACTTAAAGATTGGTCTTGCAACTGGTTCGAGGCCAGCGTCTAGAAGGCACGAAATGGCTTCCGTAGACACATTAGTCGCTTTTACACAAAAACACAGACAGACATACACAGACACACACAAACTCTCGATGGGTGAGCAAAAAAAAAAAAAAAAAAAAAAAAACTAAATAAATAATAAAAAAACAAAAACAAGATGCAACTGAATGAGGCATATAAAAGCCTTCCAAGCGCCACGGTATGGCAAAAAGAAAAAAACCAACAACAACGAGAAGAGAGAATTGAAAAGGAAAAAAAATGAATACAAGTCAAAGACTTTGTCCATGGTTTTCATCATAGCACGATTTGTAGATGAGAAACGAACAGAGGAAGAACCCAAACGGAGAGGGAGAAGGGGGCAGAGTAACTGATGTTACTGCTGCTGGTGGCTGAGAGATCTGGTCTGGCCGACAACGACATTGATGAGGATGTTTTTTTTTTCTCTCCTTTTCCTTTTCTTTTTTTCTTTTTGTTCTTTCTGTTTTTTGGTGTCAGAAGACAGTGGAGCAGCTCCGTGGCCAAGAAGATGCCGGGGATTGTTTGGTATTTCTAAAGTGCTTCATGGGAAATTTGATAAAGCAAAAAAGGATGAATTGCAAAATGTTTCACTTGAAAATGTTAGATTAGATCCAAAAGAAAGATAGAGAGAAAGAGAGAGATGACATAAGCGATATAATTTCTACTTGCACCTGATATTTGTTTCTCCCTCTATTTTTCAACTTAAATATTATATTTTATTGTCGATATGGCGCATCATTTTGCACATTTACTTTTCTAATGCCACTTTAATTTTGATTAAACATCTTTTCTCTTTTCTTTTTTTCAATTCCTTTCACCATGTTCCCATTGACCCGCAGCATTTAGACAGAGAGAGAGAGAGAGAGAGAGAGGGAGAAACCAATCGAACTTTCACATTCTAATAACTCGCACACCTCTCATCTAAATTTCTGTGTGTAAATAAACATGATTTTATGCCAAGATGTAATTCGTTCTATCTCGCTCTCACTCTATTCATGTTCTACATATTACTTTCTAATCCCACTGTGCATTTTCGCAATTTTCTTTCTTTTTCGCATATAGTCAAAGTCAAACGTAAAACCGAATCCAAAACTCAAACTCAAACCTGAACCCGGACCCGAACCGACCGCAATGTATGTTTTCATTTAGCAGATACAAGGCAAAGCAAGACTTTAGAGAGATAGAGAAAGAAAGGAGGAGCACAGGAGGAGGATGAGAATGGATGGTAAAATGGAAGAGGCAAGGTGGCTGAAAGGTGGCTGGAGGCTACTGGGCTACCGTCGTAGTCGTCGTCGTCATCGTCATCGTCGTCATCATCATCATCGAAGCGCTTCACTTGAAGATGCTTCATCATGCAGAAATGTAATGCGTATTTGCAGTGCTCGAACGAGCGAATCTCATGGAGAGTTTTGCGGTTTGCTTCTTGCTTGATTATAAATGTACCGCAGAGCAATGTGTATGACATGGAAGATTTCATATAAGCTGCATGCAGGTGTGTGTATGCGAGTGGTTGTCACTGCACCTGTCATCCTTGTGGCTGGGGCATAAAAAATGAGATGAAGAAGAAGAAGAAGGCACAAAAAAAAGAACGAAAATTGGCGCCCGAGCCAAGGCTACCCCTGCAGCTAAAGTCGAAGAGGGAATTATATATATGGCCCCACTAATTACTGCACATCATTTGCTTACTCGAGTGCCTCTTCTTCATCTGCCTTTGCTTTTGCTTTTAGCTTCTGCTGTTGCTTCCTTTTCAACTTCCCCACACCAGACAGATTTAATTGAGTAAAAAAATTGACTAATTAGAGTAAGTCGAAGCACTTGACCAAGCTACTTGCCCGCGAGGCTTCAAGAGGAATTTTGCTCATAAAAACAAGTCTGAGTCGTCGTCGTCGTTGTCGGTCGACAACGACAGAAAAAAAAAGAGTCGGCATGTTTTAGCTCTGAATCTGAGACGATTGGTGGCTAAGAGAGTCTGCCACTACTACCTGTACATGCTCATTTATTAAGGCCTGGTCAAGAGCGGTTTGCATCAAAACTGCAGTTGGTTTCATGTCCCTGTACATGTGCTACCAACATCGCTTTGCCTTTCCTTCCTCTAACCTCTTCCTTACTATAAATATATATATATATATATATTTATATACTATATATCTGCCTAACTTTGCCATGCGCCTTCGTGTGTCGTCTTCATATTTAATGATCATTAAACAACCTGGCAGCCAATTGCACTAAAAGCGCTGCAGGCCCACTTGCTGGAAATGCCATCAGGAGTACAGTGGTATAAATATTAAAAAAAAAAAAAAGAGAATGATCTAAAATTTAATCAGTGTTATATTCTATAGTCGATCTGTAATGCTTTAATCTTACGTTTCTAACCCTTTCTACATTGTTATATATTGCTATATATAGATACAAATATCGTTTAACTAATAGAAAAAATATGATATATTTTATACCACTGTATCCAGTGCTTTGCCTGCACCACCTATCAGGCTGATGAAAACTATTAGAGACTGAACGACGGACAAAAGGTAGGACTACAACTTAAAACATCAGAGCAGCTAACTGAAAGAGCTGCAAAGTGCCAGTCTTTTGTAAATTGCACCAGCATTCCACTCCACCACTCTACTCCACTCTACTTTATTCCTTTCTTTATTCCTGTTTCATATGCTTCTTCCTCGTCTTTTTTTTTTCTCTTGCCCAGCGCGTAATTTAAATAATCATAAAAAATAATAATTTGTTCTAAGAGTGAGCAAATAGGATTCAGAAGGGGGGGTTTGGTGGGGCAGGACAGGGGAAAGGAATGGCTAGAGGTACCCTTTTTTGCTGTTGATTATTATAGCTATGGTAATATCTTTTGCTCGTTAGCAATTTTCGTTTGAAATAAATAGTAATTAGTGTGCCAAGTGCCTGAGCATTTTAGCTCTTCGCTTTGTTTGCCATTTTTATTGGCATGCACTTGGCCATCTCCTCACCATTGCCCCCTTTTTCCCTTTATTGCTTCCTTACTTCCTACCATCACACCCCTTCTCCCACCAAAACGCGTTTTACTTCATCGTTTGGCAACCATTCCACTGACTTTTGCCGTTGTGCACCCTTCACCGTGTGCCACTCATACTATATAAAAGAGTGTACACTACCTGGGAAAAACTATCGCACAAAGCCTTTTTGCAATT